>JAPYKT020000041.1:22500-2595000 GCA_028749325.2 Caryopteris x clandonensis
AGTCGACATACCGACTGGTCAACGGTCGGGGTTAGCATATGCCCGAGTTTGTGTTGAGATTGAATTGAGGGCTACTCAAATAAAGGAAGTGACCCTGGACCTCGCAGGGAGAAGTATTACGCAGACTATTGAATTTGAGAACATGCCAGCCTACTGTGCAGCGTGCCGATATGTGGGACACAAAGAGGAGGATTGCTACTCGATTGGTAATAGGGAACGGCTGAAGGGGCAAAAATGGAAGGTTAATGGGGAAAGAAATGAAAGAAAGGATGGGAATAGGGGAGCAGAGAGGGAATGGGGGCAAGGGGGAAAAAATAAGGATGAAGGGGAGGATCAAAAATGAGGGAATTAGAAGGGGGAAAGGAGGGAGGAATGGACTAAAGTCATGAGAAAGGGGCCGAAGGTTACGGGGATGCTGACTCGGGAAATTGTGGAATGAGCCAAGGCGGCCAGACACATAATCTTCCAGAATCAGGAAGAGGAGGGAGGGATTGGTAGCAAAGCAACAAAAGAGAAAGAACTTGAAAACGCAACAGAAAATTGTAAGGCCGAAAGCGAAGAGAGCGAGGACTAGGGGACAGAAGATAGTGATGGAGAAACTGAAACGGACACACGAGATAGTGACAGCACAGGCGGAAGAACAGAGTAGGAGGACAGGAATATGGAGGACAGTGGAGAATATGGGGCTAGAAAGCAAACAAAGGACGAGGACAATATGCAATCAAGCCCTTTGAGAGTTTGGCCCCTGTATGTGGTGGAACCGGAGGATAAAGAGGACCATGAATTGAGTAGCAAGGCAAATTCCATAACGAGTGAACCGGCAGGAGAGAAAATTGAGGAGGCGGAGTGCTGTCTGGAAATAACATCAGAACCTGATTGGATAAGAGAGAGACAGCAAAACAAGGGTAGAGTACAGACAAATAAATCTGAAGATAACATGGGAATTCAGAGATATAGATATATGACGAGAAGTAAAACCAGGAGGGGTAGAAGTGTAAGAAGAGGAAAAGAGATAGCAGGGGGACGTGACAAGATAAACACAACCTGAGATGACAATGAGAATAATGGTATGGAATGCACGGGGAATAGCGAATAAGAGTACTCAGGATTATATTCATGTCCAGGGGCAGATGAACAGGATAAACATATGTGGAGTACTTTAATATAAAGGAGGCTGGGTTTCGGGTCGGGGGTCAGGAATCGATCTGATTAGATTTGGGTATTTGCGAAAATGGATGTGAGTCTTGATGTGATGATGGACACAGACCAGCTTTTGCACACTCGCATCACGGCGCTGTGGCTCCCGGAGCCAATTTATGGTACGTTTGTTTATGCAAAATGCGGGAGGAGCAGTGGATATGATCTGTGGGACTCCCTGAGGACAATATCGGATCAGATGGAAGGTAAAGCTTGGAGTGTTGGGGGGATTTTAATATTTTTCTGACAATCTAGGAAAGGGAAGGCAGCACAGTGGATAGATCATCTGAAATGCTGGACTTCCGCAATGCGATCAACGACTGTGATCTTATGGACTTAGGATGCATCGGGCCTGTGTTCACATAGGAGCGTAATGGTTTGCGTGAGAGGCTTGACCGCGTGCTCGTCAACGAGAGATGGAATGAAATTTTTGTGAGTAGCAAGGTTGTTCACCTCCCTAGGGTGTTGTCGGATCATGCCCCTCTGCTTGTTGAATGTAGCTTTCTGAATGAGAGGATCCAGTCATCATTTAGATTTCAGCATATGTGGGTGAGGCATTGGAATTTTCGAGACGTGATCAGGGAAGAATGGGAAATTGAGACAGGAACTGGTGGAATGATCAATCTTCACCCCAAACTTAGGAGGATCAAGAAAAGACTTAAGGAGTGGAACAGGAATACATTTGGCAACATATTTCAAAAATTGCAACAGGCACAGCAATTACACGCGGAAGCACAAGAGGAGCACGACAATGGTCCTACAGGAGTGACCCGTCTCAATCTTCATCGTAGGGATGCTGAATACATCATGTTGCTTCGGATGGAGGAAGATTTATGGCGGCAGAAGGCTGCCGTGAAGTAGGCTATTGAAGGTGAAAGGAACACAAAATATTTTCAGAAATTTGTCAAACAAAAGAGAAGCAGGGCTTACATTCACGCCATTGAAGATGAGGGTATTCACATAACTGAGCAGGACAATATTAAACAGTCGGCTGTGACATTTTTTCAAAAACTTCTAACGAGAGACATTGGGGAGACGGTTAAACCAGTTGATGAATGGTTTTCGAATGAGGTTATCAAAGAGGAGGAGACACACTTATGTGGCACACCAACCCCCAAAGAAATTAAGCAGGCGGTACATGATATCGATCCAAGCAGCGCGCCGGGGCCGGATGGATTTTCTTCATTCTTTTACCAGGAATGCTGGGATATTGTGGGAAAGGACATTGAGGAAGCAATCAAGGAGTTTTTTGCAGGCGCGCCCATACCTCGTGCATTTACAGCGACTGCTATTGTATTGATTCCAAAAAAGGAACATACGCGCACATGGATGGAATAAAGGCCTATCAGCCTTTGTAACGTAACCAACAAAACTATATCAAAAATTCTCGCCAAAAGGTTGGCACCGCTGCTGCCAAAGATTATTTCCCCCAATCAAAGTGGGTTTATTAAAGGCCGAATTCTTTCAGACAATGTGCTTTTGGCTCAAGAATTAATTCACGATCTACATTATAGAAGTGATACGCCAAACTTGATTTTGAAGCTAGATATGGCCAAGGCCCACGACAGAGTGCAATGGTAATTTCTTACCGAGGCAATGAGGCGAATGGGTTTTCCGAGGCGCTGGATTAACTTGATTCGGAATTGTGTGGAAGGATGTTGGTTTTCAATGCTGGTGAATGGCAGCCAGACGGGTTTTTTCCCTTCAAGCATGGGTCTCAGGCAGGGTGATCCCCTTTCCCTGGGGCTGTTTGTTCTTGCGGCGGATTACTTATCGAGAGGGCTGGATGCTTTCATGAAGGGATGGCCTACGATGTGTTACAATACGAGAGGGCAGGGTCTGCTGGTATCTCACCTGGCGTATGCTGACGATATCATGATCTTCACACGGGCTAACAAAGATGGGCTTGGTGGGCTCATGGAGCTGCTTAGGCATTACAAGCACATCACGGGTCAAGATATTAACGCACAAAAGAGTAATTATCTGCTGGGTAGAAAGTTTGAGGATAACTGGGGACAAGACATCAGGGATGTCACAGGCTTCCAGCCAGGCAGACTTCCGATTACATATTTGGGCATCCCGCTGTACCGCGAAAACATGAGCCGGGAGCTGTTTCAAGAAGTCATCCAAAAACTGGGTGACATAATCGGTGGTTGGGCACACCGACACCTCACATTCGGAGGGAGGCTCGCACCTCACATTATCTACTGGCGCTGGTTCGGATGGATCAGCTGGGTTACCCGACATTCAGGGAAAGATGGAGAAAGGGAGTAGGATAAAAAAAAAAAAAAGAGCGGCGGACAAGAAAAGAAAGAGAGACGAAAAAAAAGTGAAAAAATGAGAGGGAGACGAAAAAAAATGAGAGAGTAAAAAAAAGAGAGAAAAACGTGAGGGTGATGGTAAAAAAGAAGACACTCAAAAAAAAAGAGAGGGAAAAGAGAAAAAACGAGAGGGTGATGGCCAAAAAGAAGATACTAGGTTAAAAAAAGAGAGAGAGAGAGAGAGAGAGAGAGAGAGAGAGAAAGAATGAGAGGGTGATGGCCAAAAAGAAGATACTCGAAGAAAAAAAAAAGAAGAGAAAGAGAGTAAAAACGAGAGGGTGATGGCCAAAAAGAAGATATTCAAAAAAAAAAAGAAAAAAAAGGAAGAAAGAAAAAAAAAGAAGAGAGAAAAAATGAGAGGGAGACGAAAAAAAAGAGAGAAGAGAGAAAAAACGAGAGGGTGATGGCCAAAAAGAAGATACTCAAAAAAAAAAGAGAGAAGAAAAGAGAGGGAGACGGCCAACAACGAGATAGTTAAAAAAAAAAAAGAGAGAAATAGTGAAAGAGATGGCCAACTCGGCTAAAAAAAAAAAAAGAGGGAGACGGCCAACAATGAGATGGTAAAAAAAAAAAAAGAGGGAGACGGCCAACAATGAGATGGTAAAAAAAAAAAGAATAAAAAAAGAGGGAGACGGCCAACAATGAGATGGTTAAAAAAAAAAAGAGAAGATGAGTGAGAGACGAAAAAAAAAAGAGGGAGACAGCCAACAATGAGATGGTTAAAAAAAAAAGAGAGGGAGACAGCCAACAAGGAGATGGTCGGAAAAAAAAAAGAAGAGAAGATGAGTGGGAAACGAAAAAAAAAAAAGATGTATGGGAGATGGAAAAAAAAGAGAGGGAGACGGCCAACAAGGAGATGGTCAAAAAAAAAGAAGAAGAGAAGATGAGTGGGAGACGAAAAAAAAAAAAAGAGTTGTGGGAGATGAAAAAAAGAGAGAGAGACGGAGACGGCCAACAACAAGATGATCAAAAAAAAAAGAGAGAAGATGAACGAAAAAAAAGGGAGATGGTCAACAATGAGTGGGTCAAAAAAAAAAAAATTGGTGAACAAAAAAAGAGAGAAAGATGGAGACGGCCAACAATGAGATGGTCAAAAAAAAAAGAGAAAAGAAAAGATGAGTGAAAAAAAAGAGAGAGAGAAAAGAAGAGATAAAAAACAAGAGAGAGACGAAAAAAAAAAGAAGAAAAGAGAAGAGAGAAAAAGAGACGACCACGAAGAAAGAAGGGAAAACGAAAGGAAGGAATAATCTGGAGAGAAGGCACAAACACGTATCAGGAAAAGGGGTGAGTAAGACACACAAGGAGTCATGACAACAAAAGGCGAGGAAAACATAAAAAGAAAAGAATGGCGTAGAACACAATACTAACAACAATACAAAGAAAGGAGTCAAACGAGAAAGAAAAGTCATCAAATATGATGATGGATATATTGCAAGATAAAAAGAAAACTTAGTAGGGAATTAGTAGAAAATACTGTCTGGATGTAATAAGTCCCGCAAGGCACTTTTGGCCTTGATGTAAAGAAATACTTTGAAATGATATATACAGGTTAGGGGTCCCGCCTCAACCCCTCCGTCTACCGGACGGTTTTGAACAAAAAAAAACCCTAAACCCTAAACCCTAAACCCTAACTTTTAACCTCAATCTTCTCTTTTCTTTACCCAAAAATCCAAAAAAAAAATATTAGTATAACACATTAGCAGGAAAAATTATGTTTCTTATGAAATATATATATATACATATAAATAACATTTAGAGAATAGTGTTAAGTGTGTGTCACTTATCATATTTGACCTTTACGGTGAAATACTTTAGATTTGGAGACAAGCCTCAAGAAAGCCATGAATGAATCTGCAATTTCAGTTTTGTATTTCTATATTCAAGATTTGTATTTCTATATTCAAGAAACATGAAGAAATTTTGTATTTTTATATTCAACCAACATAGAGAAGTTTTGTATTTCTATATTCAACAAACATGCAGAAGTTTTGTATTTCTATATTCAAGAAATATGGAGAACAAGACAATAAAAGTAAAACAAATGTGTATGAATATGCAATTCCAAAATAACTTTGTATTTCTATATTCAAGAAACATAGACGAGAAGAAGAAACGTGAGTGCGGATTGAGTCATTGAGGGTTCTGCAGTTGAAAAGAAAATAAAAAGTAATAAAATTAAATTACTTTTAAATATATAAATATATAAGGATATTTTAGTCAACTTATTTATATCTAATTTTGTCATAATTATTATGAGGTATGTTTAGAGATTGGGTGCGGCTATTTATACGGGAATCTCTAAACATACCCCAAAGTCTAAATATACTCCATTAAAAATTAATAATTCACTTTTTTTTACTAAATATACCTCATTTTTATCCCTTATACCATTCTCACTAAAAATAAAAAAATAAAAAATAAATTAACTTCCCAACCACCTGACTGTCCAACCTCCGTAATTCCCAACACAAATTGACAAATCAAATTTCTGCATCTCCTCTCTTCTCTACCCAGAAACCCAAAAAAAGAAAAAAAATCCTCAGATCAAAAACAAGAAAGGAGGAAATTTTTTTTGCTTTAAACGACACCAGAATGTGGCGGCGCTATAATAACAGCACCTGGAGGAGCAACGACAACTCAATCACAAACAATTTCGCTGTATGTTAGTGACTTAAATTTTAATGTGACGGACTCCATTGAGTTGCTGATTAAGATTATTAGGCGTGCCCACATACATCGAACATATATATATATATATTTATATGAATCATTATACACAAAATTTTTAACAAAATCAAATTTGTGTTGCTTATCAAATTTGACATTTGCAGTGAAAGATTTTAGATTTAGAAACAAAGAAAAATAAGACAAAACAGAATTTTTGCAGTTGAGAATAGAAACAAAATTAAAAAAAATTATATATATATATATATATAAAAGAGATTTTAATCAATTTATTTATTTTTTATTTTATCATAACTATTATAAAATACATTTAAAAATTTTGGGTATAAATAGATGCAGCCCTTACAATTTACCCATAAATAGCCCCACCCTTCCTTAATTACCATCGCCCATGTTGGATGCCATCCGATCCGCTGAAAATCCCAAGGCGGAGTTTTATCAAAGTCGCCGCCGCTAAATCTCTACCCAGTCGCCGCCGCTAAATCTCTACCCAGTCGCCGCCGCTAAATCTCTACCCAGTCGCCGCCGCTGCCGTACTCCATATCTTCCGGAGGACACGACCATCAGCTATGCACCTTACTTCAACATAACCTTCTCTTTGTTGCTCACTTCTTAATGGCTCCCCAAACAGTAGAACTCGATAGAATTGCTTTAATCCCGCTCTCCGTCGCCTCCCTCTGCTCCTGCCACTCCCGCTCTAACCTTCGCTCCCAGCCCAACTTTCCGAAAATTTCCACCCGATCGAATTTCCAGAAATTTAGTTTTAAATTACAGGTAAATGGTAGTAGCGCTTGTGGGGTTTTAAAAATTCCTAGGGGTGTTATGGTAAACCACCGCCGGCGGTGATCTCGGGGGTGGCTAGGGCCGAGCAGCCGGAGGACTTCTATAACTTCTATTTTGATATAACTAATGAGGTAATCTGCAATGAGTTTTACGTCCAAATTTTGATATAGAACTTCTATTTAAGTACACTATCTTCGCAAATTGAGGTTTTCAGAATTTTGAGAATATAACCCTGCGTTTTCCCCTCGAAATTAAAAAAAAAAAGACTACTACTGATTTTTTATTTTTTTATTTTTGTAGGACGAATACTTTTGGATATGATGTTGCTACTAAGTTGAATTTCATGTATCCTTCTTTCCCGGAAAAGAAATTGATTAGATTGATGCTTTTAATATGCTGTTTCTATTAAGCATTGAAATTCATGAATACCTTTATTGTGTTTGGTTTACTTCGAAGCTGTTCTTATGATGGTTAAAGGTCCGCTCTTCTCCCCCTGGAAGAAGCTCCGAGAATCGCTCAGTTCCACCACAACCGCTCAAGCCGGTCAAAACCGGTCAACATCACCGGTCGGACCGGTCAAAACCGATCAGCCGGTCAACACAACCGGCCTGACCGGTCCAGCCGGTTACCACGACCGGTCAAGCCGGTCACACCACCGGTCAAACCGGTCACCGCAACCGGTCAAGCCGGTCAGCGCACCGGTCAAGCCGGTCACACAACCTGTGAAGCCGGTCAAACCGGTCAGCGCACCGGTCAAGCCGGTTACCGCGACGGTCAAATTTGTCAACACCAACGGTCAATCCGGTCAAGCCGGTCACAACGACTTGTGAAGCCGGTCAACACACCTGTCAAGCCGGTTAAACCGGTCACACCGGTCAAAGAACCGGTCAAGCCGGTCACCTCGACCAGTCAAACCGGTCAGCACGACCGGTCAAGCCGGTCAACCTGGTCCCCGCGGCCGGTCAGGCCGGTCACACCGGTCAACGCGACCGGTCAAGCCGGTCAAACCGGTCACCCTGGGACACTCTCCCCTGTATGCGGATTGCTGATAGTATTCTGGAGAAGCTGGTTACTGGAGCTGGAGATGTGGTGGACCTGGCTGGGAATCGGCTCATCTTTGCATTTCTCTAACGCATCTATACAATGAGCTGAATGATCAGATGTCCTAGAATGGGAAACTGCTTATTTAGTTCGGGGATGAAGACGCCATCTGAGGGGGAGAGGACATGCCTTAAATCCTTCCTATGTAGATTCTATTTTCTCTCGTGGTGCTTAAATCTTGTCTTAAAGAGTTTTAAGTTGTTAGCTACTTTGGGCTAGTGGAAGAATTTTCCATTTTCAAATTTGGCATAAACCTGCTGGTGTTGGCTGTGTTGTAAAATTGACACATACATCTTTAAGATCGTAAGGGAGTAGCTATTAGCTCATCACGTCACATCATGTGTGGAAAGCAAAATCTGTTGGAATCTTAGATGAACAAATTTGATCTATTCTGGACAGTTCTTTAGAGGATGGGTGACTGTTCTTATTGCTGAAACAATTCTTTAGCATATAAGACCAGTATGTTAAGCCAATGAGAAGAATTCTAGTCATACTAGTTGGAGTTGTTTGGTGCTGAAGAAAAGATATTTTAACTGTCAAGGTTGGTTTTAGTCATGGCTGTTTTCTGCTGTCTTTCTTGTGTTTTGGATATCCGTGCATATGTGTCAATTATGAGGTAAAGAGCAGATGCGTTGTAGTGGAGACTTACAATTTCTCAGCGGTTTTTCAAGCCCTCTTACATTTTGGTTGCTTATCTCCTCGAACATGGTGCTGAAATTATGTGTTGCTTTAAGTTTGCCTCTCAACTATGTTCGTAAATCATCCATGATTCGAACTAAGAGTTGTGCTTGGACAACGAATGGTCAAGTACTACTTGGTATTCAGTTTTTATTCCGGCAAGGTGGCATTGTTGGTACTATTAGCATCAGGAGTTTTATCAGTACATGATGCATTGATTGAGAGGTTTTATTTTGGAGTCTTATTGGCAAGATATCTTGTTTAGCACTTCATCTTACATGTTAGTAATGTTGGGGTTACATTGGAAGTTCAATTCAGTTTTCTTTCTGCCATTGGTGCTTTGAAGATGGGAGATCTTGTATTTCTTATGCATCATCCACCAAAGCTCGGAAGTTTCGAAATCCAATTGAACGTAAGATGACTGAGGCATTTGACAGAAGAATCATTTCTGTCATGGATTGTAAGTTGTAAGATTTATGTCCTCGTAGATGTTAGATACACACTGCAAGATCATGTTATTTTGTAATATTAAATAAATAATTTCTGGACGATATGATTAATCCTTGACAAATGATGACATACTGACCATGTCTGTGGCTTTTTGTGTGTCTGTGGCTTGACCTTTTTGCCTAACAAGATTGTATCTACATTTATTTATACATCTTTGAAGAATTTTTTTCTAGCTGAAAAATAGAAAGGCCAATAGGTGTTTGCTGTTCTATTGTACTAATCTTTTTCATACTGAAAGTATGATATTGTCATGTGTCTTCTGTGTCACCGACGTGTGTCTTCTTCCCAAGTTATTACTAGATTGGTTTTATCTTATAGTTTTGGGGAAAAAAGATAACCATCCACAGTTTATCTGTGTTTATGGAGTGGGTACCACTTCTCTTTTTAGTGTGTATCTTTCATTTTGCTCCCTTTTCCTCTTTTCTACATATCTTTTGTTTTGAGTAGGTTGTTCCCTGCATTATGTGGGCTGTCAATTCTTGCATAATGTACTTAAAACAGCCTTTTCTGAACTGGCATGGAGTACAACATTTCCCATCCTAAGTTGATCTACCTAGGATGAGAACATAAAGGAAATCTATATTATCTGTGATGACTTATAGAAAAATGGAGATACTGAATCTGGAATTTTTCGGTTTTACCGTATGCATTTCTTTTCCTATTTGATTATGCTATCTTATTTCTCGATCATTTGTTAGGCTCCCTGATATTGTGCGGTTTAGAATCTAGTTATTTTGACTACATGAAAGGCGATAGGATTTGATGCCTCACTTTTCTGGACTTGGAATAATTATGACACATTTACACCTGAAGAATTATAAGGTGTTTAACTAACTAGAAAAGTATGTAAATAATCTAATAGTGTAAGGTGAATATCATCCAAATCTGCCAAAAGCTCCTTTTGAAGTCTTACTCGAATGTTGTGTAGGTGCTGTTTGATCTCAAGCGCCCTTTCTTTTAAATATGGTAAAACCGAATAGTTTTCTTTATTGAGTATGTGATAATATGTTATAGCTGAAATTAACAATCACATTGACTGGGTGTTATCATGTTGATCTCAATCTGATTTCCTCTTCTGACTGAAATTAACAATCACATTGACTGGGTGTTATTTATATTTATCATCTAACCAGGACTTCACATCTTTTTACAGAGCCCGAATCAATGCATCGTCACTATCTGAACCTTCACGAATTGTCTGTTGATGATGTTATGTGGGTTGATGAAGTCAACAGTTTCCGTGATGCAATGTGCTACTTAGAGGAATGCAAAGTTGTTGGTGTTGACTGCGAATGGAAGCCTAATTACGAAAAGGGCAGCCCCAGTAAGGTAATTTTAGTTTACCCATTATCATCATATGGAGCAAGTTGACTTCTTCCTAGATATTCTGCCATTAGTTTTCCTATGAGACCGCCATACAAGAGAATATTTTCTATTCTAGTACTGAAATGTTCGGCAATTTCTTGAACATGAAGCAGCTAATGATTCTGAAGGAAAGGTTATGTATATAATATGCCTGCATTATCCATTTTTCCTATGCTTTTGTGTGCAAGATTATCTAAGTTTCCGCCTACGTCAATGCTGCTTCCATGATATAGCTTCCCCATTTGGAATAAAAAAATCTTCAGTTGTCTTCCTGCTTGTCATGAAGTATTGTATGCATCTGGGAGTGTGCATGTGCCTGTGGCAGCACGTGTACTTGTGTTCTTATCTTATTACATATTTGTTGGCACTCTTCAATCTTTTATCTATGAATCATGATATGGGAATGTTAGATACTTTCAGTTTTTTATCTGGGATTTCTATCCAGTGCATTTGTCCTTGTATGCATATATACTCATGTATGTGCAAAATAACAACAAACTCCATCTTAAATTGTGAATTACTTGCACCTGTTTCAAGCTAAACACACATGGTTTCATGAACATATGCTGGCAGCATTGCTGTTAGATCTTTAAGCGCACACGTATAAATAAGAAAGCAATATCTTATATTGTTTGAGATACAATATCCTGGCCCAAAAAGTCACCAAGCCAAATTGCTGTCGAATCATTAGTCTGATTGCCTGTCTCATCTCTCTGCTGGTGCATCTCAGTCCACATTTCCATCTTCCTGGAAGGCTAGATTTCTTTTATGTTTATATTTCTCTCCTGCAAACTCCTCTCTCTCTCTGCATTCTTCTCTCTCCACAAGAAGCAGCCAACTCTTTTAGATCTGTATGACCAACTGGGCTTAATACAAATCTGTACTTAATGAAATTGAGTTTCTGTTTTATGGAGCAGCAGCTCTTGAACTGGCTCAGACTGTCGCTTTTGTCAGCATTCTTCTGCCTCTCTCTCTCTTACCAAGATGGTATGTTATTTCTCGAGTTACTTTCTCCCTCTATTGATATTTTTGCAATGTAAGAGGCCATAAAAGAAACAGAAATTGACAAAATCTTGTTGCATGATGAAGCTACGTTGAACAATTTCAATGCACAAATCAGTTTAATGTTGCAAGAAATGTTACAGGAGTTTGATCTTGTCTATGTTTGGACATACATTGTCTTATATATTTGACACACACACACACACACACTACATACATACTCTTGATTCTGCTGCCTGAACAGGATTCTTGAGCTTAACATGCGGTGGAAACACCAACTACATCGATTCATCAAACATCTCATGGACACCAGATGGATACTATGTGACCAAAGGGAAGACGACAAGTGTTGTCTTCCCAGAGGGCACCTCCTCAACCACTCTCCCTGTTCGATTCTTCCCCGATACTGCGGGCCGAAACTGTTACAGGCTGCCATTGCAGAACTCCTCCTCCTTGGTTCTTGTCAGAGCCCAATTTGTGTATAAGAACTATGATGGGCTTGCAAAACCCCCTGTCTTCTCTGTCTCCCTTGGGATAGCAATCACCACTACTGTAAATCTTGCTCATACTGATCCATGGATCGAAGAATTTATATGGTCTGCTAATAAAGATGTTTTGCCATTGTGTTTCCACTCCATTCCCAATGGCGGATTCCCTGTTGTTTCTTCGCTCGAGCTTCGGCCTCTTCCTTTGGGAACTTACAGCACTGCATTGGAAGATGAGTCTCATAAGCTGCTGCGAAAATCGTACCGTATCAACTGTGGCTATGTTGATGGACCATTAAGGTTAGAAACACCATTTTCTATATCAAGTTTCTGATCGTGTGTGTGTTTTCTGGATTTTATCATCTCCTGTACATAAAGTACAGTGCTATTCGAGCCGCGGTGCCTGGCTGGAGCCCTGTGGGCCAAGGTCGTGACAATTGGATTATTGAATTTTGAGATTGAAAATGATACATCAGTATACTCTTCAATACTTGGTTAATATACTACCTGCTGGAGAGCTGGAATGTATAGGTGACATTAATGACTCTTCTCTTTCTTTGAAACTGGCTTGTGTTGCACGCTATATGCTTGATCATGTTGTAGCTTTAGTTTATAGTGCTGAACTTCTTCTGTTTATTTACTTTCAGTGAATGTCGCTCCAAGAGGGATATGCCAAGATTGTATCCTCATGCCAAGGGCATTCTTTATGCTCTCAAGGATAAAGGTGTTAGTCTTGCTATTGCCTCAAGATCACCTACTCCTGATATAGCGAACACGTTTCTTGAGAAACTAGCTATAAAATCAATGTTTGTTGCTCAGGTAAGCAAATCATAGCCTTAGTCCTCCACATTGCCAAATCATGTACTTCCTGTGAATAGCATGACTACGACCGAATTCCTGACAAAGGATTCAGAAATTGCCTCAAGTAGAGCCTTCGCTGTTTTGACCAGATACTGCTTTATAGTTGGACTAGCAACCTTCTGTGCAATATCCTCGTATATGAATGTGATAAACATAATGTTTGAAATGGTGGTATTTTGTGTTAGGAAACTGAGATTTTTTAGATACTTGAAGATAATTTCCTTTGGTTTACATCAATATTTGATGTATTTTGTGGTCATCCTTATTTATAGGAGGTATGTGATAAGAACGCAGATAACAAATCAAACGGAAAACTCCCACTTGCCAGCCTAGGGCTCAAGAACTGATTAATTTCTTCTTTATGATCTCAAACCCTAATTAAATAAGATTATATAGTAACAGCAATCCTACTAAAAATAGAAAAGATTTAACACTATGAATCAGAAATAGAAACTAAAAAATAATACTCCAAATTATTCCAGGCCCACAAGCACAGGCCTAAGCCCGCCCCCAACACCGGTAAACCAACAAGGGCCTCAACCCCTTCCTCCTCCAACCCGGGCTCCTCAGCCCCCACAACCTTCTGCTCTCTATCAGTATGTCATGCCAAAGTATGGTCTTAGTATAGTATAGGCATGGCTTGGCTTACCTATTCTACCTAATGCCTTTTGTTGTACATTATATATTTTTATATCGATGACATGAATAGCAAGTTCTTTGGCTTGCAGAAAACTGAAAAGTGCTTTTAGTTTCATAACTTGAACTTTTTTTTTTTTTCTGTGTCTGTCTACGCTTTTTTGTTGGGAAAAGATCCATATTCATTATCTTCCCTATCTCTTCTGTGTCTTGATGAATGTTTTTTGCCCCTCTTAAATATGTACTCTATAGTGTATGAGTTCATAGCTTGAATGTGTTAACTTAGTTCTCTTGCTGCTGAAGCATGATTACTTCTGTAGTCTACACTTTAATTCTAGTAATTAAGGTGATAAACATTGGCGCAAACTTTTAGGCAAGCTCATATCATATGGAAAAAGGAATTGTGGTGGCAAGCTCTATAGAAATTTAAGTTAAGATAAATATGTACATGTAGTTAATCTCTCTTTTAATGAGGAAAGTAATACAGTTTTTCTTAATTATTGGTTTCTATTATATCTGAAAAATATTGGTAGTTGTCTCATGAAGATAGAAGCTGTAAAACCCTGCTCCTTCAAAATTTGAGATTAGATTATCCTTATAGTTAATCGATCTCTGAATGAGTAAGGTAGTACATTTTGTTTTCTTTTAGTATGTTTGTGTCTACTATATCAGAACCATATTACAGGTTGTCCTGTAAAGATGAAAATTGTAAACCCTGCCCTGTCCTCAAAGTAGATTATCCCAGACTAAATTCGATAGCTCCTGTCAGTCTTAACTGAAAATGCTTGTTTTGGAAACATGATGTTAATTTGAGTTACACTACTTCGATTCAGATATTGAATGATAGAAGAAAATAATATTCATGATATAAAGCCAAACAAACAGCCAGAAATAACAACATTGTGATTGAAATTGCATAATTCCTTTTCAATGGCTTCTCAAGTGCCCACCGTGCTAAAGTTTTGTTAACTTTTCAGGAGATATTTTCCAGTTGGACCCACAAGGCAGACCACTTTAATAGGAGGACTAACATTCCATACACTGAAATGCTATTTTTCGATGATGAGGACCACACATAGATGCAGTAAGATCTCACCCTTGCACTTAATTATCTATGCAAAAATTGGAGAACGTTACATGATGGAAATTTATGCATATCTTTCATGTTGACTACCTTTTTGTAATTGTCACCTACAGGTTTCTAATATGGGTGTTTCAAGCATCCCGGTTGGCAATGGTGTGAATCTAGGAGCTTTAAGACAAGGGCTGTCCCAGTTTTCACAAAAGCATTTGCCTTAGGGTAAATCGAGCAAGGACCGCCAAAAAAATCAAGTTCTTCAGGAAGAGAAGCAGTAAATTCTCCATCCGTGTAAGATATATGAGAGCTTAAGATTACCTTAGGGCTGAGTTCATCACTCTGGTTTGATACACACAATCAATTGTTTATTAGCTGGTGGAATTTTGGACTTGTTGTTTCCCCTTGTGGATGTAGCAATTGAATACATTCTAATTTTTTTTATGGAGGGACAGATTTATGAGCATTTACGATGAGTAAAAAGTTATTCCATTTTGGTAATATGAATTGTCACTCTTAAGCATGAAGGTTTGTAATTGTCGTATCAAATCAGAGTGCAACTTGGTCAAGTTATGCACTTGGCTCATGGCACTTAATTTGCATTATCGTCAGAGATTGGAGGAGGGCGCTTTAGAAATATAGTTTGTTCTAGGGATTCCGCTAAAGTGCTAGATTAAACAGAAATTTTATTTATTTATTTATTTTTTCTTTTTTTTGTAGTTTGATTTTCATACTATGTCTACTGTTCCCATCTCAGCATGGTTCATCTTGAGTTTATTTTCTGGAGTGCTTGTACTAGTTTTTTTTTTTTCTGGAAGTCTTTTAAATGTTGTTTCCATTTTTATATTCTATTTTGAGTTGTAATCATGTCTTGAAAAAATATTTTAAGGCATTCAGCGTACTTTCATTGATTTGGCTGTCGTCAATGTCAAACTTAGTTCGATGCAGTGTTTTAAAGGGTTATCTCGTTGCCTTAGGGAATGGTTAAATCATTAAAATGTGTTTTGACCTTAGGAATTATATATGTATAACCATTATTGTAATTTCTCATGGTCTATGAATCTTTATTGCCGCTCATTATCATGATCTTATTCACTTTTTTCCATATATTCTGCTATTATTACCACATATTTATATATAGACAGTGCTTTAATATAATATATATGGTGTTTTCTCAAATTCTCTTTTGTTACTTTGATTCATTTGCTTGTTAATGGAATATTTTTCTGTAGCAACTGCTGACCTTTTTATATAATTTAGTTATTTTCTCAATCATCCTATCCTTTCATTGTTACAGGTTACCCTCCTATGTCAGGTCCCTGAAGTGTCAACTGAAAACCAATCAGCTGCCACAGTTGGCATTATTAAGGTTTCAAAATTTCCAAGGTTTATCTTAACTTTTGTTTCTCACAATTTCTAATTTCTGGTTACGTTGCAGTCTTTGATTGGTCACTTTGATCTGGATCCAAATCGTGTTTTTGATATTGTAAGTTGGATCTTTGTCATGATAATTTAATGCTCTTTATTTTTTCATTCAATAATGGACATCTGCTTTTGGAGCTTTAACTCTTATCAATTTGATTTTTGCTTATTTTTATGAAGTTGTTGGAATGTTTCGAGCTTCAATTTGATAACAGTGTCTTCTTGGATTGGATTCCGATATTTCCCAAGGTATTGGTGCTGATGCTTGTGCAGTTCTTTTCCTCCTCTTCTTTTCTATTTTCGTAGGCTATATCTCTTATGCATGGGTGTGTGTGTATATTTATAGTCATAACAGCTCTTTTTTGGCATTTGATTGAGTGAAAACTGATTGTGGTTCTTTTTTTGGTACAGTCCCATGCATCACAAATTCTGGGATTCAAGTTTCAATATTTTCAACGAATTGAAATCAATAGTCCTACACCGACTGGACTCTATCAGCTCACAGCTATGATGGTGAAGAAAGACTTCATTGACGTTGATAGCATGTGAGCAAGCTATAACTCGGCATATCACTCAAGTTGTTCTGATACTGTGTTTTTTTAATAGTGACAAAGTGCGCGTTTGTACCCAACTCAAAAGTTTCCTGAGTTCGTTCCTTCTACATATTCTTTGGCCTTCCCCTTTCAGGAGAATTAAGAACTTGGTGCTTTGAATACTAAAATTATCTGTTACACTTTGGAAATCAAGTGGAGTAGACTATTTGGTCTTTTGCCTTTATTGTCTCGTTGATGAGCCTGAACAATCACTAACAAATCAATACAGACAAAAAATGTGGCATTAATAGTTGGAAGATGGGAAAAGGCTACAGCTAATATATTGACGCCATTACAATGTATTTGTTCATATGAGTTGCACAACATGAATTGGTTTCTCCTAGATTGGATTTAGCTACAATTTCTCATTTTAGTGTAAAAATTTAAAATAAACTGTGTAAGATCCATGGACATAACTGTGGAGGACTGTAAAATGCAAATTTAAGTTCTTGTTATCTATATTTTTTAGCTTTTACTAGTATGTGTGGTAGTAGATCCTATTTATCCGTGTGAAGCCAATGTTTCTTTCTAATGGCTTGACTTTTGATGCATCTGGATAGGATAAATTGAATTGGCTTAATTTGGTGAAAGTTAGCTGTCGTAGAACAGCAGAACTTGGGTTCTGTGAAGATCTGTTAATAGTTTCTATTTTATGAATGTTAAGCATGTCAACAGAAAAGGTTTGTTATGCTAATTTTAAGCTTTGGGGCTGTAGACGAAAACATATGAATTAAGATCATGAGTTTAGAACATTACTGTGGTTTCCTTTTTTTATTCTGTAGTTGAGATGTATAATTTATCATGATGAGGCTTCAGGATTTTTTGTCGTGTTTAAGTGCTTTAGGTGTATGTCGTCCTATTAGACGAAACTAAAGAAGATGTAAATCGAAAATTAGAGAGTACGTAGGGTTGATAAACCTGCAAAAAAAACATAGTCTAATTGAGTAGGAATGTTCCATAGTGTGAAGCTTCCTATGTGGGATCTATTATCCATAAAGGCAGGGTATCTAGAAGATATAGACTGTAGGACTGAAAAGCTGGTTGGATCAAATGGAGATAGCATCAGGAGTCTTATGCAATAGAATGATGTCTACAAGGTTGAAAGGAAGTGTTGTGGGACTAATGTTCGACCAGCTATGCTTAAATGGCTTGGAGCATTACGCCCATTACAGAATAACATTTTTATAATGTGGTTGTATAGATGTAAGTTAAGATGGAAGTGTGGAAAAACATGGAAGGATAGAACTGGAAATGAAAGGAGCATGAGCTATCCAGGTGTAGCATCAATAGGGGATAAAGTTATAGGAAGACATTTAACCAAATCATAAATATGACTCCAATTTGGCATATCTTAGATTGGCTGGTGAGATGCTTGGGCGGAGGGGTAGGCCATTGAAACTTGAATTAGATGAAAGTGTGAAGGTGTAGGAGTGGTAGGCCATTGAAAACTTGGATGAAGGTAGTTGAGGAAGATATTTTAAATCTTTGATTAAGTGATAATCTGTGGGAAGTTCACGCAACTTGGAGAAAAAACATCATGTAGCGAACCCTGCAAGTAGCAGAAAGGCTTTGATGATGAAGGCAATGATAATGATAAGTGCTTTAGGGATGTTTTATTTCTGATTTGGTTCAGGATTGGTTTTCAGCTTTTTACCTTTGCTGTTTGGTTGCATGGTTTTGGGTGGATGTCTTCTCCACTAGTTGTAAATATCTTTTCTGGATCTTAATAAGATGTTTTGTTTCTTATCCTAAAAAAAGGTACTTTAGGCCTGCAACATGCAATTCTTTTTGACATTATGATGCTTTCTTCACTCACTTCTCTTATGTTGGAATACCTCTTTGTCCATCTGTATTGCATCTCCTATATTAATATCACATCTTTTATATTGTGTATTTTGGAATATTTCATGTTCCAGAGAAACCTGCGTATTTCATATTGATGTGGTGCTTTTTTTGTTGAAGCCTATCTTTTAAGTTTACCTTGGGCATTACTCTATAATGCTAGTAATGTTGTCCACTCTTTTGCTTTTTAGTGCGTGTTGACCTAGTCTCATGTTGACCTAGTCTTCACATTGGTGTATCCATTTCAGATATTCACATTTACTTCCCAAGGATGAGGATGCATTTGATCAGTATAATGCCTTTTCAGCTAAGAGGCTGGATGAGGTAGTGCAATTTATTCATTATTCACCACATCTGTTGCTCTTCCAAAGAATGACAATCTTCTTAATTTTGTATCGAGTTGTTTTGTTGATGGCCTCATTCATGTGATATTCATTAGATCTTTCTTCCTCTGCTTTGTATTACTAATTTGTTACATGCTAAACATAATATGGACATTGATGAGCATTGCATTACTACTTTCAAAGCATTCATACTTTCTTTATGTGTCTTTACTGATGGGCTTCCTTGCTGTGGATGACTGGTAAGCCGAAATATGTAATTTGAATTAGTTTTCCTGATTCTAGGCTGGCATTGCTTTCTCCCTTTCCTCTTTTGCACTCTTTCTTGCTTTATCATGGTGGTATTAGGTTTGTTTCAAGTTTGTTTTCAGCTTAGTATATGCTCGATGCCCTTGGTATTGTGCTGTATTGTTGGTCAGTACTGAGTGCTCGAATGGTCCTAGATTGAGGTTTGATTTGTAAGTGAAAATTAGTTGGAAATGTAATGTGTAAAAGATTCCTATATACAATTGCAAAAAGAAATAATAAAGTACAACCCTTTGAATGTCCACAACTTGCATGTACACATTTCTAGAAGCCTTGAGCTCTCCACAACTGACATTGCACTCTTCTGATCCTTAAAACTTCCAAGAATAGAGATCTCTGGGTTCACTTGGGAAATCAGATTTCTAGAAGATTTGAAATTATGTGCCACACAAATCATGAAAAAATATTTAGTAGAAATGTGTTTGAGAAGGGCTTTACGCAAATTTCAATTTTGTAATATTTTATGAAGACTCGTGTACCGCTGCCTCGGGATTTTTTTCAAAAATTGAAATATATTGTATCACTCATAAAAGATTGATATCTTTGATTTTAAATTATGTTTCATGCAAATCATGATAAAATATTCACAAGAAATGTGTTTGTGACCTAATTTACACAAATTTCAGTTTTACAAAATTGTACAAAAATTCGTGTACCGTCGCCTAGAGATTTTTTCGAAAAAATGAAGTATGTTGTATCACTCATAAAAGGTTGATATCTTTGATTTTATGTTATTTTCCATGCAAATCAAGATAAAATATTCAGAAGAAATGTGTTTGTGACCTAATTTAAATATCAATTTTGTAAAATTTTACGAAAACTTGTGTACCGCTGCCTTGAGATTTTTTTCTAAAAAATGAAGTCTGTTGTATCACTCATAAAAGCTTGACATCTTTGATTTTAAATTATGTACCATGCAAATCATGATAAAATATTCACAAGAAATGTGTTTGAAACACATTTTATGCAAATTTCAGTTTTGCAAAATTGTACGAAAACTCGTGTACCGCTACCCAGGAATTATTTCCAAAAAATGAAGTTTGTTGTATCACTCATAAAAGTTTGATATCATTGATTTTAAATTATGTGCCATGTAAATTATGAAAAAATGATTACAATAAAAGTGGTTGTGATCCAATTTACTCTAATTTCAGTTTTGCAAAATTTTACGAAAACTCGTCTAACGTTGCCTACAGATATTTTTCAAAAAATGAAGTATGTTGTATCACTCATAAAAGCTTGATATCTTTAATTTTAAATTATGTTCCATGAAAATCATAAGCATATATTCATAAGGAATGTGTTTGTTAGCCAATTTACGCTAATTTGAGTTTAACAAAATTTTACGGAAACTCATGTACTGCTGCTTTAGGATTTTTTCCAAAATTGAAGTTTGTTGTATCACTCATAAAAGCTTAATGTATTTGATTTTAAATTATGTAACATAAAATTAAATATTCAAAAGCAATTTGTTTGTGACCCAATTTACACTAATTTATGTTTTGCAAAATTTTACAAAAACTCGTATACATCTGCCTAGGGATTTTTTCCCAAAAATGAAGTCTGTTGTATCACTCATAAAAGCTTGATATCATTGAGTTTAAATTATGTGACATGAAAATAATGATAAAATAATCACAAGAAATGTATTTGTGACCCAATTTACGCTAATTTCAGTTTTGCAAAATTTTACGAAAACTCGTGTATCGCTACCAAGGGATATTTTCCAAGAGAATGAAGTCTGTTGTATCACTCATAAAAGCTTGATATCTTTGATTTGAAATTATGTGCCACACAAATCATGATAAAATATTCAGTAGAAATGTATTTGAGAAGGGATTTACGCTAATTTTAGTTTTGTAAAATTTTATGAAAACTCGTGTACCGTTGCCACCGGATTTTTTCTAAAAAATGAAATATGTTGTATCACTCATAAAATTTTGATATCTTTGATTTTAAATTATGTTTCATGCAACTCAAGATAAAATATTCACAAGAAATGTGTTTCTGACCCAATTTACACAAATTTCAGTTTTGCAAAATTGTACGAAAATTCGTGTACCGCTGTCTAGAGATTTTTTACCAAAAAATGAAGTATGTTGTATCACTCATAAAAGCTTGATATCTTTGATTTTAAATTACGTTCCATGCAAATCAAGATAAAATATTCAGAAGAAATGTGTTTGTGACCTAATTTACGCAAATTTCAATTTTGTATAATTTTACGAAAACTCGTGTACCGCTGCCTTGGGATTCTTTTCCAAAAAATGAAGTTTGTTGTATCACTCATAAAATCATGATATCTTTGATTTTAGATTATGTGCCATGATAATCATGACAAAATATTCACAAGAAATTTCTTTGTGACATAATTTACGCAAATTTAAGTTTGGCAAAAATTTACGAAAACTCGTGTACCGCTGCCTTAGGATTTTTTCCAAAAAATAAAGTATGTTGTGTTACTCATAAAATCTTGATATCTTTGATTTTAAATTGTGTTCCATGCAAATCATAAGAATATATTTACAAGCAATGTGTTTGTGAGCCAATTCATGCTAATTTGAGTTTAGCAAATTTTTATGGAAACTCGTGTACCCCTATCTTAGGATGTTTTCCTAAATTGAAGTTTGTTGTATCATTCATAAAAGCTTGATATCTTTGATTTTAAATTATGTACCATGAAAATCATGATTAAATATTCAAAAGCAATTTGTTTGTGACCCAATTTACACAAATTTCAGTTTTGCAAAATTGTACGAAAATTCGTGTACCTAGAGATTTTTTTTCGAAAAATGAAGTCTGTTGTATCACTCATAAAAGATTGTTATCTTTGATTTTAAATTATGTTCCATGCAAATCCAGATCAAATATTCAGAAGAAATGTGCTTGTGACCTAATTTACGCAAATTTCCATTTTGTAAAATTTTACGAAAACTCGTGTACCAGCGGCCTTGGGATTTTTTCCAAAAAATGAAGTATGTGTATCACTCATAAAAGCTTGATATCTTTGATTTTAAATTATGTGCCATGCAAATCATGATAAAATATTCACAAGAAATGTGTTTGTGACCCAATTTATGCTAACTCAGCTTACCAAAATTTTTCGAAAACTCATGTACCGCTGCCTCGGGATTTTTTCCAAAAAATGAAGTTTGTTGTATCACTCATAAAAGCTTGATATCTTTGATTTTAGATTATGTGCCCTGAAAATCATTATAAATTATTCACAAGAAATGTCTTTGTGACATAATTTACGCAAATTTAAGTTTGGCAAAAATTTACGAACACTCATGTACTGCTGTCTTGGGATTTTTTCCTAAAAATTAAGTCTGTTTTGTCACTCATAAAAGCTTGATATCGTTCATTTTAAATTATGTAACATGCAAATCATGATAAAATATTCACAATAAATTTGTTTGAAACACATTTTATGCAAATTTCAGTTTTGCAAAATTGTACGAAAACTCATGTACTGCTGTGTAGGGATTATTTCCAAGAAATGTAGTATGTTGTATCACTTATAAAATCTTGATATCATTGATTTTAAATTATGTTCCATGTAAATTATGATAAAATAATCACAATAAAAGTGGTTGTGACCCAATTTACTCTAATATCAGTTTTGCAAAATTTTACGAAAACTCGTCTAACGCTGCCTAGGGATTTTTTTCAAAAAATAAATTCTATTGTATCACTCATAAAAGCTTGATATCTTTGATTTTAAATTAGGTTCTATGCAAATAATAAGAAGATATTCACAAGCAATGTGTTTGTGAGCCAATTTACGCTAATTTCAGTTTAGCAAAATTTTACGAAAACTCATGTACCGCTGCTTTAGGATTTTTTCCAAAATTGAAGTTTGTTGTATCACTCATAAAAGCTTGATATCTTTGATTTTAAATTATGTACAATTACAATCATGATTAAATATTCAAAAGCAATTTTTTTGTGACCCAATTTACACTAATTTCAGTTTTGCAAAATATTACGAAAACTCGTATACATCTACCTAGGGATTTTTTCCAAAAAATAAAGTCTGTTATATTACTTATAAAAGCTTCATATCATTGATTTTAAATTAAGTGCCATGAAAATCATGATTTAATAATCACAATAAATGTGTTTGTGACCCAATTTAAGCTAATTTCAGTTTTGCAAAATTTTACAAAATCTTGTGTACCGCTACCTAGGGATAGTTTCCAAAACAATGAAGTTTGTTGTCTCACTCATAAAGCTTGATATCTTTGATTTCAAATTATGTGCCATTAAAATCATGATAAAATATTTACAAGAAATGTGTTTTTGACCCAATTTACGCTGATTTCAGTTTTGTAAAATTCTAAGAAACACGTGTACCGCTACCTAGGGATTTTTTCCAAAAAATGAAGTATGTTGTATCACTCATAAAAGATTGATATATTTGATTTGAAATTATGTGCCATGCAAATCATGATAAAATATTCAGAAGAAATGTGTTTGAGAAGGGATTTATGCTAATTTCAGTTTTGTACAATTTTATGAAAACTCGTGTACCGCTGCCCCGGGATTTTTTCCAAAAAATGAAATATGTTGTATCACTCATAAAAGCTTGATATCTTTGATTTTAAATTATGTTTCATGCAACTCATGATAAAATATTCACAAGGAATGTGTTTGTGACCCAATTTACGCAAATTTCAGTTTTGCAAAATTGTACAAAAATTCATGTACCGCTGCCTAGATATTTTTTCCAAAAAATAAAGTTTGTTGTATCACTCATAAAAGCATGATATCTTTGATTTTAAATTATGTACCATGTAAATCAAGATAAAATATTCAGAAGAAATGTGTTTGTGACTTAATTTACGCAAATTTCAGTTCTGTAAAATTTTACGAAAACTCGTGTACTTGGGATTTTTTTCCAAAAAATGAAGTCAATTGTATCACTCATAAAAGCTTGATATCTTTGATTTTAGATTATGTGCTATGCAAATCATGATAAAATATTCACAAGAAATGTCTTTGTGACATAATTTACACAAATTTAAGTTTGGCAAAAATTTACGAAAACTCGTGTACCGCTGCCTTGGGATTTCTTCCAAAAAAATGAAGTTAGTTGTATCACTCATAAAAGTTTGATATCTTTGATTTTGAATTATGTAACATGAAAATCATGATAAAATATTCACAAGAAATGTGTGTGTGACCCATTTTACGCAAATCTCAGTTTTGCAAAATTGTACGAAAACTCGTGTTCCGCTGCCTATGGATTATTTCCAAAAAATAAAGTTTGTTGTATCATTCATAAAAACTTGATATCATTGATTTTAAATTATGTGCCTAGTAAATCATCATAAAATGATCACAAAAAATGTGGTTGTGACCCAATTTATGCTAATTTCAGTTTTACAAAATTTTACAAAAACTCGAGTACCGCTGCCTAGGGATTTTTTCCAAAAATTGAAGTCTGTTGTATCAGTTATAAAAGCTAGAGATCTTTGATTTTAAATTATGTACCATGAAAATCATGATAAATTATTAACAAGAAATGTGTTTGTGACCTAATTTACACAAATTTTAGTGTTGCAAAATTTTACGAAAACTCGTGTACCTCTGCCTAGGAATATATTTTCCAATAATGAAGTCAATTGTATCACTCATAAAAGCTTGATAACTTCGATTTGAAATTTACCATGCAAATCCTAATTAAATATTCATAACCAATTTTTTTGTGACCCAATTTACGCTAATTTCAGTTTTTCAAAATTTTACGAAAACTCATGTACGGCCGAGGGATTTTTTCCAAAATATGAAGTCTGTTGTATCACTCCTAAAAGCTTGATATCATTCATTTTAAATTATGTGCCATTTAAATCATGATAAAAATGATGAAAATAAATGTGGTAGTGATCCAATTTAAGCTAATTTTAGTTTTGCAAAATTTTACGAAAACTCATCTACCGCTGCCTAGGGATTTTTTCCAAAAAATGAAGTATGTTGTATTACTCATAAAAGCTTGATATCTTTGATGTTAAATTATGTTCCATGAAAATAATGATAAAATATTCACAATAAATGTGTTTGTGACCTAATTTTACGCAAATTTCAGTTTTGCAAAATTGTACGAAAACTCGTGTACCGCTGCATAGGGATTATTTCCAAAAAATGGAATATGTTGTATCGCTCATAAAAGCTTGATATCTTTGATTTGACATTATGTGCCATGAAAATCATGATAAAAGCCTTGGAATTTTTTTCCAACAAATGAAGTTTGTTGTATCACTCATAAAACCTTGATATCTTTGATTCTAAATTATGTGCAATGCAAATAAAGATAAAATATTTACAAGAAATGTGTTTGTGACCCAATTTGTCATAATTTTAGTTTTGCAAAATTTTATGAAAACTTGTGGATCTCTCCCTAGGGATTTTTTCAAAAAAATAAAGTTTGTTGTATCACTCATAAAAGCTTGATATCTTTGATTTTAAATTATCTGCCATTCAAATTTTGAGAAAAATTTCACAAGAAATATGTTTGTGAGCCAATTTACGCTAATTTAAGTTTTGCAAAATTTTACGAAAACTCGTGTATCGCTGCCTAGGAAGTTTTTTTTTCAAAAAATAAAGTATGTTGTATCAATCATAAAAGCTTGATATCTTTGATTGTAATTTATGTGCCACACAAATCATGATAAAATATTCACAAGAAATGTGTTTGTGACCCAATTTGCTAATTTTAATTTTGCATAATCTTATGAAAACTCGTGTACCGGTGCCTAGGACTTTTTTCCAAAAAATGAAGTATGTTGTATCACTCATAAAAGCTTGATATTTTTGTATTTTTAAATCATGTAACATGCAAATCATGATAAAATATTCACAAGAAATATTTTTGTGACCCATTTTACGCAAATTTTAGTTTTGCAAAATTGTACGAAAACTCGTGTACCGCTGCATAGGGATTATTTCCAAAAAATGAAGTATGTTGTATCACTCAGAAAAGCTTGATATCTTTGATTTTATAATATGTTTCATGAAAATCATGATAAAATATTCACAAGAAATGTGTTTGTGACCAAATTTACTCAAATTTCAGTTTTACAAAATTGTACGAAAACTCATGTACTGCTGCCTAGGGATTTTTTTTTCAAAAAAATGAAGTCTGTTGTATCACTCATAAAAGCTTGACATCTTTGATTTTAAATTATGTTCCATTTAAATCATGAGAAGATGTTCAGAAGAAATGTATTTGTGAGCCAATTTATGCAAATTTGAGTTTTGCAAAATTGTACGAAAACTAATTAAATATGAAGTATGTTGTATCACTCATAAAAGCTTGATATCTCTTCTTTCAAAATATATACCATGAAAATCATGATTAAATATTCACAAGCAATTATTTTGTGACCCAATTTACTCTAATTTCAGTTTTGCAAAATTTTACGAAAACTCGTACACCGCGGCCTAGGGATTTTTTCCAAAAAATAAAGTTTGTTGTATCACTCATAAAAGCTTGATATATTTGATTTTAAATTATGTGTCATGAAAATAATGATAAAATATTCACAAGAAATGTGTTTATGACCCAATTTACGCTAATTTCAATTTCGCAAAATTTTACGAAAACTCCTGTATCGCTGCCTCAGGATTTTTTCCAAAAACTGAAGTATGTCGTATCACTCTTAAAAGCTTGGTATCTTTGATTTTAAAATATGTGCCATTCAAATCATGATAAAATATTTACAAGAAATGTGTTTGTGACCCAATTTACGCAAATTTCAGTTTTGCAAAATTTTGCAAAAACTCGTGTACCGCGCTGCCTAGGAAATTTTTCCAAAAAATGAGCTATGTTATATCACTCATAAAAGCTTGATATCTTTGATTTTAAATTAAGTTCCATGCAAATCATCATAAAATATTCACAATAATTGTGTTTGTGACCCAATTTAAACTAATTTCAGTCTTGCAAACTTTTACGAAAACTCGTGTACCGCTGCCTAGAGATTTTTTCCAAAATATAGAGTCTATTGTATCACTCATAAAAGCTTGATATCTTTGATTTTAAATTATTTTCCATGCAAATCATGATAAAATATTCATAAGAAATGTCTTTATGGCCCAATTAAAGCAAAATTTAGTTTTTCAAAATTTAACGAAAACTTGTGTGCTACCTAGGGATTTTTTCCAAAAAATGAAGTATGTTGTATCACTAATAAAAGCTTGATATATTTTATTTTCAATTATGTGCCATGCAAATCATGATAAAAGTTTCACAAGAAATGTGTTTGTGACCCAATTTACGTAAATTTCAGTTTTGCTAAATTTGAGGAAAACTCGTGTACTGCTGCTTAGGGATTTTTTCCAAAAAATTAATTGTCATTCAAATCATGAGAAAATATTCACAAAAATGTGTTTGTGAGCCAATTTACGCTAATTTCAATTTTGTAAAATTTTATGAAACCTCATGTACCGCTGCCTAGAGAATTTTTTCCAAAAAATGAAGATTGTTGTATCACTCTTAAAAGCTTGATATCTTTGATTGTAAATTTTGTTCCACGCAAATCAAGATAAAATATTCACAAGAAATTTGTTTGTGACCCAATTATGGGGTAATTTTAGTTTTGCAAAATTTTATGAAAATTCGTGTACCGCTGCCTAGGGATTTTTTCCAAAAAATAAAATAAGTTGTATCGCTTATAAAAGTTTGATATCTTTGATTTTAAATTATGTTTCATGCAAATCATGATAAAATATTCACAAGAAATTTGTTTGTGACCCAATTTATGCAAATTTTAGTTTTGCAAAATTGTACGAAAACTCATGTACCGCTGCTTATGGATTTTTTCCAAAAAATAAAGGTTGTTGTATCACTCATAAAAGCTTGATATCTTTGATTTTTAATTATGTGCCATGCAAATCATGATATAATATTCACAAGAAATGTGTTTGTGATCCAATTTATGAAAATTTCATTTTTGCAAAATTGTACGAAAACTCGTGTGCTGTTGCCTAGGGATTTTTTCAAAAAAATGAAGTATGTTGTATCACTCATAAAAGCTTGATATCTCTTCTTTTAAATTATGTACCATGGAAATCATGATTAAATATTCACAAGTAATTAGTTGTGACCCAATTTACTCTAATTTTAGTTTTGCAAAATGTTACGAAAACTCATGTACCGCTGCCTAGGGATTTTTTCCAAAAAATAAAGTATGTTGTATCACTCATAAAAGCTTGATATCTTTGATTTTAAATTATGTGTCATGCAAATCATGATAAAATATCCACAATAAATGTGTTTATGAACTAATTTACGCTAATTTCAGTTTTGTAAAAGTTTACGAAAACTCGTGTACCGCTGGCTAGGGATTTTTTTAAAAAAAATGAAGCATGTCGGTCTGCTCGGTTGTGCCACTCGGTCTGGCACTTCACTCGGTCGGCCGAGTGCGAAGGAATTCATGAAACCTTCGTACTCGGTCTGCTCGGTTGTGCCACTCGGTCTGGCACGACACTCGGCTGGTCGAGTAGGGATCAGTCTTTGTAATCAGTCTTTGTAATTTTTTATTTTAATTTTTTTAATCTTAGCTTTTAAAAACTATAAAATTTTTATAATAATAATAATAATAATAATAATAATAATAATAATAATAATAATAATAATAATAATAATAGTAATAGTAATAGTAATAATAGTAATAAATGAACAACATTACTAAGTAATTGAACGATTAATTACATAGAGAACAAATTCAGTAATGGAACGTTTAATTACATAGAGAACAAATTAATAATCATAATGTGATCCTGTAAAACAACGACACCTTGTTTTTTTCCTTTTGCCTCTATCTCGATCCTCTTGTGGATCAGGTTCGTCATCTGATTCATTATCATCTGTCGTAATATTCAAACTAAAAGTTGGACGACCCGATGATGATGATGATGTAGTCCTCGAAGTCACATGATCATGCATTTCATTTGAAGTCGTGCCAGCTTGAGGATATGAAATCGGGGATGAATTGAACTGTGGCCAAAAACTACCATAAGTGCATGATGGTGGAGGCGGAGATGTATAATGCCCGGACTCTAAGAGAGAAGTGAACGACTGACCATGTGCCGTAAAATCCCAATTAGGAGTGGCGAAAGGAAGTTGAAATTCTTGTGGGGGCACATAACTGTCAATCTACACGTCCATACCAGTGGAGACAAAAGGTTATGGGCTATTGTGCGACGTATGTTGTGGTTCAGGATCATGTTGCGGTTCAGGCTCATACTGTGAGTGATGTCGTTGGAATAATGGTCGACGATCATGAAAGCGAGCTCTAGCCTGCGCGTATATGTCTTCTACTGATCATCTGAAGGGCTCCCTAAGATACGGTTGCTCGTCTATGACAAATTTATTCAAATTTTCCCGTAAATCTTCCTGTAGTTAATTGACAATACAAAACATAAACATGAAATACATAAATGCATAATAGAAGTTTGAATACCAAAATACAGCCACACACCAAAACTTATATAGATGCATTTGATTGCGGTTGGTATCTCACATGCATATTTAACCCTGGAGTTATTAGACGTCGTGTTATTCTTTCATACCAGCTGATATAACCATGGTCGACGTCTGACTCATTCCAACCAATAACAGGAGCGGAGACAATATGATCATTTCTGTTAAGCCACCATTCTATAAATGAAGCATGAGTTTCAGCCCAATTTGTAGTGGAGCGCCCTCTACGGCATATATTATGCAATGTATCGTGCACATCAGTAATGCCTTGTGGAATTCGTTGTCTCATCCCAAACTGTCTCAATATCCGATCGGGGTAATATAACTCAACAATTGAATAATGAATCATAGGACATCTTGACATCCACATATTGGTGACTCTGATAATTCCATGGTCAATATATGCCCTCACAGCAGTTGGGTATGGGTTGAATGGTTGCCAATTGAACTGCATAAATATAAAGTTAATTAAAATTTAATATAAACATAGCATAATCTTAACAATTAGATATCATACCTCTTGTGGAGTTTGCCTGTCTAAACTCTCCCGAATAGCCCTTAGGTTGTTCGTCAAATTAGTGGTAAAGTTGTGGTATTGTAACCACTCAGCACCATACGGTGCAACAGGAAGAACTCCATCCACACCAACAATTGCCGTTGTATTAAGGCGTCTACCTCCCGACATTTGCGGCGTGAGAAAAGTAATTCTTGACCAAGCCCATATCTATTATGAAACAATAATATGTAAAATGATTTTCACATTTTTATAAAACATATTTAAATTTAACAATATAGAGACATATTTACCTGCAGTAGTTGCATGGGCCCACCAATTTGCGTACGACCTCTATGTGCTGCATTACACAGCTGATGGTACAAATAACCTAGTACCGCTGAACTCCAACTTAAATTACAGCATTCATCAATATCTTCTAGCTGATTCAAATATACCAATGACCCCATATTCCCAGAAGTATCTGGGCACATTATGGATCCTAACAAAATCAAGGCACATCCACGTGCATATTGTACAACATGTTGTTGTGGGCTGTTATTGGTAACAGGGTGCATGCTTAGGTGTGCACTTAATGCTAACAGTGAAAATCTTAACCCTTTTAAGTCTTCTGCATTAGGGTCCCATCCCAGAAGCACCTGACAACGTGTAGTCCAATATGACCTTCCGGTTGAATTATGTGAACTTATAACGGCCCCACCTTCAATTGGCAGGCCCCAAATAAATGCGACATCTTGTAATATCACGGTCGCCTCTCCAACTCTAAAATGAAATGTATGAGTTTCGGGCCGCCACCTCTCAACCAGTGCAGTGATTAATGATTTATTAATTGTATAATCACCACATCTGTAAACACCATAGAATCCCGTACGATACAACATAGATATGATTCGGCAATGCAACTTTTGTGTACGTCTGAGTATTTCCCTGCCATCATCGTTTGGGTCATCCTCATAAGGATCATGGTCATCAAGTCTCCAAAAGATACCACTTCCGTGTCTGCACGTCAATTTTTGGTCAACTTCTCCTGCAAATACATCCTCAGATCGGTGTAGATATTGTTCCTTTAAAATCTCACCACTAATAGGGCCATATTCTCCGAAGTGCTCCATACTGCAATAAGATTAAATACATTAGAAGAACTAAAAATATTTGAAATTGAAAATGGAAATAAGTAATCAAACAAGATTACAACATTATATACACAACAATCTCATTTATGGTCATATGAAGTTCCTGTCTGGGAAGCAGCTTGATCTTGTGCACGATATTGTTGCCTAGCGCGTGTTTGTGCCCAATCCATTTCATTTTCAATTCTCGTCGTTTTGCCTCTTCCTTTATGCCTCTTCTGGCGCAATGCCGGATTATAATACAGTTGGAAGAAAGCCTCATCCCAATAATATTCATCAGGCAATGCCTCAAACTTACCACTATAGGTGTCCACATACATACTTGTATTGAAAAATAAGTTCAAGTAAATCATCGGATTGACTCCAAAATATCGACAAGTTTACATTGCATGTGAACATGGTATGTTGTTTTGCTTCCAGTCTCCACAGCTACACTCTCTTAGCATCAACTTGACAAAGTGGGTATAGCATCTCGTTGTTCCTGGCATAAATATTTTCACTGAAGCTGTTTGATCAGTAAAATCAACCTTATAGACTTGATGTTCCATTGCCTTCCATTGTCGTTGATCATACTTCTTGTACACCTCATCAGGCCATGGTTGGTTCCTTTGTTGCATTTCACGGCCCAGTGTCAATCGGTCAAGAAAATATTTTATCGATCGATAAAATGTAGCCTGCACAATCGCACAGATTGGGAGCCGTCGTGCACCTTTCAACACGCCATTCATGCACTCAGACAGATTTTTTGTCAAAATTCCATTTCTCCAGCCTCTATCATGTGCAAGAGTCTATTGATCCTTTTCGATTTTTGATAGGTAATCATATGCCCTCTCATTCAACGCCTTTATTTGATCCATCACATTTTCAAACTCTCTTATTGTAAAAGTTGATCCGGCTTGCCAACACATGTCTTTTAACTTCACATTCTTCACCTTGCTATTGAAATTCGAACATACATGCCTCAAAACAGAAACGATGGACTCCAAGAGGTGGCTGAAAATCTGGAATTCTTTCCACTGCTTTCAAAAGACTGGCGTGTCTATCTGAAATCAGACACATTCCTTCTCTACCACGAACAATATGTTTCGATATCATACGAAGAAACCATGTCCAAGAAGTAAAACTTTCTTCATCCACAAGTGCATAAGCCAAAGGTAAAAGATGTTTATTTGCATCCATGGAAACAGCAATTAACATCTTGTGCTTGTATCTAGCGTAAAGATGAGTTCCATCAACATTAATAATTTTACGGCAATGCTGGAACCCATCTATACATGGTTTGAATGCCCAAAACACATATTTCAACATTTTTACACCATTTGTCTCTTCGGGCATGTGGCGCCACTCGACAACTGTGCCTCGATTCCATTTTTGTAAATCTCCCAAAAATTTGGGTAGTTTTGAAACTGAGCTCTCCCATGTACCATACACATTTTCTCTTGCTTGTTTCAAACAATGCCATGTCTTATGATATGAGATTGTATATTGAAATTTATCATACACTTGTTGTTGAACACACTTAATCTCATACCCGGGATCTGTCTGAACCATTCCAGTTAGCAACGCAGCAATCATGTTTTTGCACAAGTTTTGATGGTCAACAGACACCGCGTTCATTAGGCACGTATGAGGGCCTCCATACTTAGTGATTTCCCACATATCAATCTTTTGTTTGTAACCTGTGCGCAACCACCAGTTGCAATGTGTAGTCTCACAATTATTTTTGCATTTGACTTTTCATATACGAGGTGTGCTTTCCTTTACTCGATATTCACGCCTCGCTATACGAATTGAAAAGTCTTTCATTGCAGACTGCAAATTCTTCTTATCTTTAAATACCATGCCTTTTGTGAGCACTCCTTCAGTAGCATCATAATATCTAAATTTTTTCGGAAGATCAAATGAGTCCACAAGCATTTCATATGACGATGCATTGAAGAACGGGATATTCGGATGCATGGAATATCTCTGAGCACTTGATGGAAATGGTGGTTGTTGATTGGATGGTGATCTCTCTTGATTTGGGCAATAAATAGTTTGAATATCACCAATATCCACCCCATCTTCATCTGATTCACTGGACAACTCGTCTTCGTCAGGTTCAAAGTCTTCTAGTTCATTCACACCAAAAGTGTCAATCAATGGATCATGTGGTTGATCCTCTGTGTGAGCATTTTCCCTTTCAGTTGGAATACTCTCATTATTGGACCTTGAGGTTCCACTAGTATACTCTTGCCTGACGAGTGCTGAATTATTAATGTCATCATCTCTTAAGTAAGAAGCATATTGATAATACTCATTGCTTGGGAGAATATCTGAAAGAGCATTATCTTACAGTTTCTCCGGATCAATATGAAATTCTATACATTGGTTATCCGCATCCAGTGCAAAGAAAAACCATAGATTATCATCGTTGTTGATTGGTATACGATGATATATGTTGTTTGCATATAGTGAAGCGGATATGTTGAATTTATATTCATTGCTATCGATCCTTGTCAGTTCAAAGAATTTTGATACCAGGCCAGAATATCCGATGTTGCGAGATACCCTCGTTGCACAAACAGGTGGAACATCGCTACTATCCCCAATATAAACAACAATACCGACATTGTTTGAAGACTCCATATCTTAAATAATAAAGATGTATTAATGATCTTAAAATATGGAGTTAACTATATTTTTGCATGCAAGAGGTATTATAAAGCTATATAATTACAAAGTATCATGAAATTAAACTCAACTAATAAATTAGTAAAATTCAAACCTGATATTGAAATGAAGCAATATCTCAATGCAACGGGAACAATTTGAGGATCACGATAAATGCACAACAACAACAACAATTCTCAGGGTTCCTACATCAAATAATGTATAACAAAAAAATATTAACGGCAAATCTATAACAATTTATATAGCAAAAAATTCAACAAAATCTATTACAAATTATACAAATTAACCCGACCGACATACACATACCCAAATCACAGCACACACGCACACATCACACAACCACACACCAGCACACATACAAGCACACACACAAGCACACACACCACCACAACACACATCACACACATACATTTCATACACCACACACACAACATACAATACAACCACATAACACACACAACATACAATACAACCACACAACACACACACTCCATCACACACAAAACACCACACACACACACCATACACACATACAAAACACTACATACACCACATACACACACACAAAATACTACACACACACACACCACCCACACACAAAACACCACACACATACAAAACACCACACACACACACACAAATTTTGAAAAAAATTACCTCAACAAATTTTTGAGAAACGGAGAAGAAAGAACCGTGAATATTGAAGAAAAATTGAAAGAGAATTGAAGGAGAATTGAAGAAGAATTGAAGAAGAAGTGAAGAAAGAAATGAGGAAGAGAGAAATGTGTTGTGTGGGTGGGTAATAGATATGATAGAGAGAGAAATGTGTGTTGTGGATATATTTGAAAAAAAAATAAAAAGCAGACGGATTAAGAAATCCAAAACCTTCACGTGACTCGGCCAGCCGAGTTAAGTGGCCGACCGAGTGCCATGGCCGAGTTCATTCCTCAAACTCGATCGGCCGAGTATTGTTGAGGCCGAGTGGCTGGGCCGAGTTACAGGTACCACTCGGCCGGCCGAGTGGTTACTCGACCGAGTGACACAACCGAGTGGTTGCTTCTTCCTTTTTTTGTGAATAAAAAAAAATTTTAAGTCGCCCATTGCATGGGCGTCATTACAAACAAAAAAAAAATTTAAGTTGTCGCCCCTGGCAGGGCCGACTTTAATTAAAGTCGCCTCCCGCCGGGGCGACTTTACTTATTTTTTTAATATATTTATTATATACTATATTTTATTAATTTTTTTTTTTACTATAAACAGTTAATTCTGCCAAGTTTAGAGGTCTTCTTAAAATTGAATCTTGTATTGAAATTCTTAATTAGGAAAAAAAAATATTATAAAAGTCTAAGAGGACAGCGGGGGGAATATGAAGAAAGATTTGAAATAATCCCTGCCCCTCAAAGATTCAAGAAATAATGAGACAAGGGCGCACAAAAAAACGCGTATACGTTCTACCACTGACACCACCACTCATAACCAAACAGTATCAGAGCTGCGCCTTAGTAAAAGACCTTGTATGTATATACACTCGCCTACTCCATAAAAGTTGAGCAACGCCGTCAGTTCTTCACCCTTATTATATTCAGATATTAATATACAAATAGAATTCCTTGTGCATTATTTGATTTAATTCGTTTCCTATTCCATACCAAGCATCCATTTTTACTCTGTACTGGAACAGCTCAAGGAAGGATTTTTTGTTTTCATTACATGTAGCTCAACAAGAAGAAGCAGCGGCGCAGGCACATACTGGATTCTGGGTCTCAAGGTGTGTTCTTATTCTAAACCTACTATTTTCCTTTTATCCATCTCGAATCTTGGATACTCATTCTGGTTTCTTGAGCTTCTGCTTCAAATCTATACTTGCTTCATTTTTTATTTTATTTTTTTATTAGGAAAAGAACGCACCGTAAAAAAACCCCTTATTGTTTAATGTTTCATTGGGGTTTTCTTGGATCTACGCGTGCGTTTAACTGATTTTGATTTTTCTAGTTCAAGATAAATTTCTGAACCTATATTTCCGAGTTACTGATTCGTTGCTGTCTCTGTTTGAAGTCTTAATTAATGGGAATTTTAAAATAAGATGTTATTCTTTCTTTCAGATATTTCAGTTTCTTAATGGATAAAAACAAGATGAAAGTTTGGCTCACCTTTTTTTGTTTGGTTTTCCACATCTGACAGTATAGTAAAATGAGAAGGAGTCTAAGCCCAATATTGCGTCGGGAGTTGGAGAACCTTGACAAGGATGCTGATAGTAGAAAATCAGCTATGAAAGCCTTGAAATCATACGTGAAAGATTTGGATTCCAAGGCAATTCCCTTGTTTCTTGCTCAGGTTTCTGAAACCAAACAAACCGGTACATCATCTGGTGAGCACACAATTTCGCTATATGAGGTTCTCGCTCGAGTCCATGGGCCAAAAATTGCCCCCCAAATAGATAACATCATGAACAGCATTGTCAAGACCTTGAGCTTGAGTGCAGGAGCTTTTGCTCTTCACCAAGCTTGCTCAAAGGTGGTTCCAGCTATAGCAAGGTATGCAATTGATCCAACAACAGCAGAGGATAGAAAGAGATACATTATTCATTCTCTATGCAGGCCCCTTTCAGGTTGCCTTTTGGGTAGCCAAGAAAATCTGTCTTCTGGAGCTGCTCTTTGTATACAGGCACTTGTTGAATCTGATAATTGGCGATTTGCTTCAAATGAAATGGTAAATGAAGTGTGTCAGAAAGTAGCTGGGGCATTGGAGAAGCACTCACAGACCAATTCCCATATGGCATTAGTTACAGCTTTGGCTAAACACAATAGTCTGATTGTTGAAGCCTACGCGAGACTGTTGATACAGTCTGGTCTGCAGATTCTTGATGCTGGTTATATGGAGGCAAATTCTCAGAAGCAGCTGTCAGCCATACATATGGTGAGTTCTTTAATGAGATGTTTGGATCCAAAAAGTATAATGTCTGAATTGGAATTGGTGATCAAGGAAATGGAAAAGTGCCAGTCTGATCGAATGCCGTTTGTTACTGGGGCTGCTTTTGAAGCACTACAAATTGCAAAGAGAATATGTTCTGAGAAATGCTCAAAATTGGAGAGGGATATAGGTTCTGCAACTGGCTCAAACTTTGGCAGAAAAGAGAAGCTGAGGGCAAGAACTGTCTATAGTTCTGGAGAACAATCTCCCTTCACTGCATCACCTGAATCACAAACTGTTGATTCTTTTCTTGGGTATGATTATTTTCTTGAGTCGCCTAATTCTATTCAGAATGCAGATTATAGTCATAAGAGTGTGAATCGTAGACTTTGGAGAAGGTGTGAGAATGGAGTCGTGGATGTATCTCTTAAAGATGGCATATTCTCAGATATAACTCGAGGAGGTGACAAAATGAGCTCTGAGTCTGATGAAATTTCTCAAAACCATGGAGAGTATTTTGAAAAATTTTCAGGTTTCTTTCAAGGAGGTGCAGCAAACGGAGTTATGGGAAGCAATACTCCCAGTCCCCAGGTAAGTCTACATAACATTTCCCATTTGCTTCTTAATAATTGTTTTGAATCATTAATCTAGGAATATCTGATAGAAGATGTGCCGAAACCTGACTATTCATAATGCATGCCAAGTTCTTATATAGGGATAGGGAAATTTCATTAAATCCATTTTGATTGTATTTGAATAGATCTATAAGCTATCGGGTAACCTTATCATGATGTTAGCAAGTGAAACAATGTTGTCATCATGTGTAATTCAATAGTTTACAAATTGACCTGACATACTCAAATGAATGGCTATTTATATTTCTCAGCGATCAAACTCTCACATTAACATCGATGATGTGAGGATTTTCACTACCCCAAGGAAGCTCATTCGCTCACTCCAGGATCTAGATGATTTTGATACAGGCTTCTCTGAGAAACCACACAGGAGGTATAGAGGGCCAATGACACACACATCTGCATGCACACCAACACCAATGCATGGACAGAACGGTCTTCTGCAGGATACAAACTGTGACAACAGTAATGACATCTTGTCATCTGCTGGTGATCGGTTCCATAGCTCAGAATCAGTGTCCTCCACAGAAGATGTGTCTAGCAACAAAGATCTCAAATTATCTTCTGAAATAGTTCCAGGAAATAAATCTCAACTAACCGATCAGCACAATTCTACGAGAAGAATTGTTTGTGGTCTTCTTATTAGTCTATTTGCAGCATTTTTATATTTGGTGGCAATAGGCAATCAGGATGATCACTACATTATTGTCCCAACCTAGATTTATTTTACTATTTCTCGCTTATGATGTTCTTGTTTATTTGTTTTCTTGTTTTTTTTTTTTTTTTAGGCCAAAACTGTTGAACAAATATGTGGGTGGTACAAGAGGATTTATATCCATCTCTGGCAATCAGATAACCATGCCAATCATCTATAGTGGAACTTTATCTTATGGTTCACTCCTTCAAAAATTGCTCTTTCTAGATAACTCTGTTAAATTTCTATTTGCATGACTTCCTTATACATGGTTGAGATTATCAGCGTGGCAAAATGTTTAAGAATGCTCACATTCAAAATATATTTAAATATATATATATATATATCATTTAATGTATCAACTAATATTTTCATTCATATTACGTCTGATGTAATTTTATGGAAAATGTTTAGGCCAAACTTGAATTTTGGATCATGTGTGTGTGACACTGAAATGTAAGCAACGTTGCTTCCCTTTTCAAGTAGTTCTTTGAGCAGCTGAGGGGAGCAGGAACTTTGGTGATGCTTAATTTAGGAATTGGGATTCCACAATTGCAGCCCTCCTCTCCATTCAGTTTGAGCGGTCAAGATTACTGGTTCAAGCAGGGAGGCGTGGCCAATGCAGATATATGAGTATTTGTCGTACCATTCATGCTCTGATCCAGGACTCATTAAGTACACTTCTTTAAACCCGTGTCTTCTCACTGTCACTGAATTTCTCCTGCCCTGCTCAGAACAGAGGTGGCATCATGGACAAATTATCAATCATGGGTTCAAATTGTCAAAATAGATTATGTTGTCTGTTCTGTATGGACTACAAACAGCCTATACCAAAATATATATATGTATATTTCCTCCCAAGATGAATGTTATCAGTATAAATCACCATATAAGTAGACGTTGAAGTACTTTTCTTCTTCACAGTTGATCACCACATATGATAAGTATAACTATCCTGAAAATCAAACTCCAAGAGAAGTTGCATCCGTGCAACCAAGGTACATGCATGTCCCACCATCAATTAAATATTTGACTGATTCTTTAAGCTTCTTGGCAAATTAGCACGAAAACCATAGTCAACACTGATAATTAAGTTGCTACAGTGAGATAATGATGCAAATTGACACAGCTAGAGTATTTAGTTTCTTACACGGTCAATGATGGTCAAGCTTCGAGGGGCGCTTGTATAAATCCTGCTTACTTTTTGAGTCAAATGCTTGTAGTTATCTTGTTCCTCACCCACCAGTTCTTCTCTTATCTCTCTCACCAAGCTCTCCACGTCATCGTCAACATTCCAGTGTCTTGCATCCCATTTGGAAAAAAGTTTGTTTAATTTACCAGGGTGTTGGTCAGTTCTCTTGAAATCAGGAGGGATAATACTGAAATTTGCCTCAAAAGGTGGCCTGATAAAGTAATCAGAACCTTGTAGTCCCACTGTGTAAGTTGCGTCTGGGGTGCTCACTGCCAGGTGGCAGATGGCTGAGCCAGTTAGGTGGAAAGATGAAGTGTTTGATGAGTTTGAAACTAGATACTCCGAGTTTAGAACATCTGGTTGAAGAGTTATGATATGCTTTACTTGAGCATTGCCTTGTTCACTTGTGCAGATCAACTCCACCTGCACAGGATATATATTTATTTGGGTACATCATCATCATACTCAACTTTGTTTGACTCGGATCCAGTTGACACTTTCTGTACAAGTTACCTGAATTGATTCTTGAGGAGTTCCACTAACTTGATGAAGAGCCCAAGCATTGGGAGACCATGAGATACCGGTGGCATCATTCTTGCAACCTAAGGCCAAAGACAGCCCTCCTTGAATGACAGGGACAGCAGTTTCAGTTTCTTGGGAGACGAAGGTGTGCAGCAACTCCATTGTGCCACCATGCCACATCTGAGGCTTGAATGAAGTGATCAGACCACTTGGGAGCATCAGGTTGGCAGCACTTCCATTCTCAAGTTCCATCCTCACCACACAACTATCACCGATACCTGTAAGGGTGACTCCGCACTCCCTCTGCAAATGCTCCACATCTATCTGGGGGCAACAAGTTGATGCCGCCACTGCTGCCAATCGGAAATCCTGTTTCCTGTATGGGATTGCACCCGAGCGTAAGGAGCTGTTCTTCACTGCCACGTTTGTACTAGGATTGGAAATGAAGTTTGGGAAGGGAAAACAGTTCATGTTTACAATTGCCATCTTCATTTCTATATCAATCTGTGAAGCAAAGGATGGACGTCCAATTGTATAATGCCCGAAAGTGGTTTTATCCTTACAGAGGGATAATGTATTTGGATATTTTGGATGGTCAGGAATAGAAGTCCACAGATATTTTTTAGAACTTCAAGTTTATACACATTAGCTGTCGTCTTTTTGTCTTCTGTTTCAATCACATGATCAACAAATAAATTTCTAATTATGCCATTTCTGCTATGCCATTCTACTGATCAGTAATCGCTTGCTGATTAGTGGTTATAGAAGGTTTGTTCGGCTTTTTACGTGCTGCCTCCCGAAGAAATTAAAAGACCAAGGATTCACAAAGCCCGCGAGCTTTGAAATGAAATGAAACGAACGCATCAAAATAATTTTGTGCATTTAGCATAATGATAAATAATTGCCACAGCAAATTAAGGAGGATCATAAGCTTGACAGTGATGGCCGGTTGTATACTACATGTAGCATTTCTCCTTACACTATATATGTAGCTCTACTGCTCTAAGCGTCGTTGCTAATCAATAATTTATGTTCCCATCATCATATTGAAGAGAGCCAGCGCGGTACATATGATAATAAAAAAATTTGATGCTTGAGGTAGGCTCTCTCCAGTGGAGATTATGATCTGATTATTGTCATTTTTAAAGTAGACTGAGGTTGCAACATCTGTAAAACCTTGGAATCAAAGGGAACAAGAATGTATATTAATTGGTTTGGATTACAAGTTGTCGTGCTCTATGACCTGTGCCCCTCTCCATTCTTGGCCGGGGTTCACAGTCGCTGGAACCAACACAGATGCGGGGCCTGTACATATGAAATACTCCTTTCCATACGTATCCGAATATGAACCCGGGCTCGACAAGAATATTTCCTCGAAACCCATTCGTATCACCCGAAAAAAGAGCCCCCGCCCCTGAGGATTGAAACGCAATATTAGGACCAACGATTCAGGGAAAATCACAGCAGATATACTACATATATGTGCGCGTGTTAGTGCACGTGACATTGAAAACTGTAATCGACTTTGATGTGGTCTTAATTCTGAATGATCTGATACATGTGCTACTAATTGTAGGTGTTGGGTGGCAAGAGACTTGGTGAGATGAGCTCTTATTACAACAAATAAATAAATTACCTGATCGATGGTCTCGTACTTGGAAGGCGCGCTTCTGTGGAACGACTTTGATCGTTCCTCCGGTGGGGCAGCGTAGACTCTACTGAGCTTATGCTTGAGTACGGTAATGGGCACATCTTGCGCAGCCCACACTCCGGGCTTCTTTTCGGGCTCCCACCCGAAAGAGAAGAAGCCGGGATCCTCGGATTTGATAGCTTCGGATGGGGATAAGATCTCGAAAGGGGAAGAGGGAGGAGGGTGGGTGCAGTAAGAGCAGCCTCTCAGTCCTTGGACGCCGGTCCCACCTCTCTTCCGGAACTTGAAATGGCTGAGAATGGCGGTGCTTAGGTTCACAGCCTTGCGCCCATTGTTCCTCACTAAGACAGCTGTGGCCATGCTCAGGGGATACAGCGACACCACATAGGTGATGTCCAAACTCCCTCTGCTGCAGCTTAATTCAACCTATACATATAGACGATAACTAGCTACATATGTGAACAACTGCACAAACCGGCGGCCATACTAATCCCTCAGAAAAAGGGGCATGTTTCTTAACTGAAGAGTATATATAGAGACTGAAAGGCACAAGTAGCTACCTGTAGTGCATCAATGGAATCAGAATCAACATCCTTCACAGTCCATTGAGCGGTGGTGGATGAATCTGGTTCGTTGATGACCAATCCGATGCCCCCTCTGGAAGGGAAGCCAGAAGCAGGTCCAAGAGTATAAAGGACCTCCTCAAAACCATCGTCCTTCCAGTAGACCTTAGGCTTGTAGGAAGTGACGTGGGCGTCTGCTATATGGAGCTTGAGTGAGCTGCCGTTCCTAACGGTCAGCTCAACCGTCGGAGTGCCGGCAGATTCAGAAAACTTAATGCCTTTGCGCCCAAATTTGAGGTCAAGACTTTGGGGAGGAGGAGAGACGACTGTGGCGGGAGTTGAAGCAGCAGAAACTTTGAGGGGAGAAAAGGAGAGAAGAGAAGAAGCCATGGAATTCAAAAGATTATCATTAACACTCGATCTCTATCGATATATGGTGAATGCACCAGTAAATTTGTAGAGGGCGGCACCCCCATATCCAAAATTTGGAATCAGATAGACCACCCATCGGCTGTCCCGTCCCGCCCCGTCTTTATAATAAAAGGTCGACAATCGTCTCAATCTAAATTGGGTGTCAACAGAGTAAAAAATAATCAATCTTCAAAATTTAATGCCACACGATGTAGATATTTATAGAAATCTAATTACTAAATTTATTTCTTTACCAATTTATATGACACAAAAAATATAAAATAGCACATTTTTCATCACACATTAAAAATTAACATGCTATTTTATTGTACCTACAATCAATGTCGTCACCACACATTCAAATTTTCTTATTTCATGCTAAGTCATCTCTTCTCATCTTTTAATTACTTCATAACCAAATTATTTCTATATAGCATCGACCTATTTTATCTTTTTCAATGTTACCATTTTAATTATAAAAAAAAGGATAAATCACTTTTTAGCTTCTTAACTTTTCTACTTTTTTGATGTTCTTCTTTTATGTTTGGTCGTATAAATAAGAATTAATCTTTATTTAATTGACAAAAAAATGTAAAATATAACTCTTATTTTGAAACGTAGAAAGTATATGTTACCATTTAAGATCCTATTTTTTATCCATACTTATTTTTTATTATAGATGATAGGACTAATGACCTATTAAATATAATGATTTAAGAATCTAACATATAATTAACAGATAGTTCCTCATACTGAGAATATTATTTGATCTTATTTAAAACTTGAATACCTCAACTCATTGACTATATGATTAACCAAGAACATTGGTACGATTGAATCCCACCAACTCATGCTCAATAACCATTATAAGTTCTTAAATACTTGAAAACCTCACAAATAGAGAATTCAAGATTACAAGGTAATGTTAATTTTTAGATTTAATAAAAGTTTGATTTTTACAATAGATTTATGATATATTTATATGTTATAAAATGACTATATTACATTTATATCAAGGACTTAGCAGCGCTCAAAAATCCTAATAAGTACTATAATTCAAGTAACAACTAATCGATTGAAGCATACAACTAAGTTTTTGACTAATTATTCAACTAACTAAATAGATCCTAGGGCTAATGCACCCACAAATTTCATGGTTCAAGGTCTTCAATATATTTCTTCTAATTATTGATGGTTCAAGTGAATTACTACTCAAAAATATTTATTATTGTTGTTCTAAATTTTTCTCTTGTACATCTTTTTTAAGTACTGCAATAAATATTACCAACATCTCTTTTATTTGTTTACTTTGTGCTCTTATTATCAAAGCTCCATAAATCTGTAGTTGCTCGAATGAAACTGCTTGTGATGGTTGTAAATATATTACAATTTAATATAATCTAAATATTTGTCATTTTAAAGTTGTTCACAGCAACAAATCCTAATACCTTATGCAAATTTTTTAAAATAAATACCAAGTTCTATAATTCAATGTGAAGTGCAAATAATCGAATAATTTAATGGACAAATAATTCCCTTCCATTTTTTTCAAACAACGGCGATATATTAAGGGAAATTTTGAGGGATTAATAAATCAAAATATTGAAAAAGGAGAGGAATAGAAAAGACCTACAAAAAGGCACTCTTTCGCACGCACATACATACATATATATATAGAGAGAGAGAGCGAGAGAGAGGAGGCAGGCAGGAGAAGTTTTGTGTAGAGAGAGAGAGAAAGAGGATAGCCATAGAATCCGTAGCTACACACCGATACATTATACCACATTTCTTTTCCCTAATTTTTACCTTAAGAGTTTTTTCTTTTTTCTCCCTTTTCTTCGATATTCCCACCCGGATACAGCATCCTTCAGTCCGAATTTTTTTCATTTCAAGTTTCAGATTGTTTTTTCTTAAACAATACACTTTTCCTTCTCTCTCCCATTTATTTTCTTGATAAAGGATAAATACTTTATTTTTTAGGTAAAACATGGCATGGGTGCTTTCGCTGAAGATCTGTTTCTGATCGGCTGATCAAATAGAATTCTTCGATTGGATTTTTCCGTGTTTTTATCTCCGATCCTTCAGTTTTTGCTGTTTCTGAGGTACGATCTGCGCTGCTTGTTCTTTACTTTTTATTTTCATTTTCAATTTAATGTACGATGATAATGAACTGTCTAGACTTTCCATGAATATTGGCGAAACTACTCGCTGCAAGACGACAGTGATCGGATTAACAATTTTTTCTACGATTACTCGTTTTTTAAGATTATGGTTTTCATAAGCTATTTATAACTGATTTCCCTGGGCATATGTGTTTCTTTTTCTTATTTTTGGACGATCTTGCATCGATATTTTACACGTGCCGGTGCATTTGGTTGTTCTTCCCCAAAAAGCCTGATGAACGCTGAGTAACTATAGATTGGACTAACGATTTATTTTTCATCTTTTTGCTTTTATGTATGCGTTCATGATGCTGCATTTCTCTTCCACTTTAATCTTGGAAAATCCTCATTTTGAAGCCATAGAAATTAGGTCTATGTGCATGTACTCAACTGTTTGAAAATGCTAAAAGTACTAGCTTTTATGCAGCCATCTTTTAAATTTGATCTCTTTGACAGTTTTTGCTTTCTTTTTATTTGTATTGATTATATCTTGCATTGATACTTTTTATTTATTTCTCCTTCCTTGTAAATTAAATGCTCATTTCTTTTCTTCCCCCCCTCAAGGTTGCTCTTACTTGACTGAAGATTCTGAGTGGAAGGTGAGAAGTGAGTGGGAGGTGATTTGCATGGGTGACGATGCCAGAATTGCGTAGCGGAGCGCGGAGATCAAAACGGCTTGGTGATCTCCAGCCTGCCCCTCAGCCTGCTAATCAAGAAGAAAATTTTCTCTCACCTGCTCCGAATAGAACCAGAAGGAGGGGAAGAGGGAGAGGCAATGCAGCTGGTGTAGCGAAAGGCCCTTCTGCTGCAACGCCCACTAGGCCAACTGCTGCTGGTAGAGGCAGGGGGATTAGGTTGATAGATTTAGACCCTGAGCCACCTTGTGATATTCTTCCTCAGGCAGGTATTGGGGCTGGGGCCCCAGCTCTGAATAGAATAGAGGGTGTAGCAGATAAGGAAATTGCTATGGATGGAGGGAGTGCTGATAAAATAATGGGAGTTGAAGAAGAAGCAAGTACAGCTCCTGTACCTGAGAGGGTAATTGCTGAATTCTTCCTATAGATGCTCTAGTGGTCAATCTTGCCACCTCAGTCTCCTTTTACTTCTCACACTTTAACAAGCAAGTTGTGTTTCTCACATTATGCATTAATTGGATGCTATTTTGGTATATAATTTTGGGATTGTTGGTGCAGGTACAAGTGGGAAATTCACCCATGTATAAGACAGAAAGGAAATTAGGTAAGGGTGGATTCGGCCAAGTTTATGTCGGTCGAAGGGTGAGTGGTGGCACGGAAAGAATGGGACCAGATGCAATTGAGGTATTATATGGCCCTTGTAGTTTCCATTTGGGGATCTATTGAAATAGATGTTACCCTGATTGATCTTGGCACTGTCTATATAATGGGAAATTATCTCTCTATAGGTCGCATTGAAGTTTGAACACAGAAATAGCAAGGGTTGCAATTATGGCCCTCCATATGAGTGGCAGGTGTACAAGTAAGTCGCCCCGATTACACTTCCTTGATGTTATCAGTTTCTTTTTATAAATGCTCATTCCTTCTATTTTCCATTTTTCCATGAACAGCTCCCTGAATGGATGTTATGGGATTCCATGGGTCCACTACAAGGGTCGCCTAGGAGATTTTTACATTCTGGTTGGTTTCCTTCCCATCTTGCTTTTGGTTTTGTAGTCTGTCTTGTCACTAATAAAAAAAATTCCAGGTCATGGACATGCTTGGGCCCAGTCTTTGGGATGTTTGGAATTCTTTGGGCCAATCGTAAGAGCCTTTTCTCACTCTCTATGTTTTGCCTATCATATATTATAAATGAAGCTGATCATGAGTACCGGATGTTGGTCGGTATGCCAGAAATAAGTTTTTTTTTTTTTTTTTTTTTTTTTTTTTTATGCTTCTTGTTTCCTTGTCTGAGCATAAGCACCTTGTACAGGATGTCTCCAAATATGGTGGCTTGTATTGCAGTGGAGGCTATCTCGATTCTTGAAAAGCTCCATCAGAAGGGGTAAACCTACTTAATATTTTTCCCTTAACATCTGACCAGTGCTTTCCTGATACTATATATATATATATTTTTTTTTTTTTCATAATCTTAATCTTATATATATATATATATTTTTTTTTTTTCAATTGCTTGCTTCACTTAAATGCCACTGCTGTACCTCACTAATGTAGATTTGTGCATGGAGATGTGAAGCCAGAAAATTTTTTACTTGGTCAGCCTGGAACATCTGAGGAGAAAAAGCTATATCTCATTGATCTTGGTCTGGGTATGATGCTCCTCTTTCTTATTTTTTTATTTTGTTTAATTGATTAGTCAATAAATGTTTGAAGGACTACATAGCTTTTTCTCACTTTGCCTTATTATTTGTGATTTTGCTACCATATTTCCATTTACACTCTTTTATTCTTTTGTCTGGTCATGTTCTGATTCTTCTGAATACATTTCTGATCCAGCATCAAGGTGGAAGGATGCATCATCTGGTCAGCATGTTGAGTATGATCAGAGGCCTGATATATTTAGGTTTGTGAATTTATGTAAAGTTGTTGAATTATATCCTGGCTTAGTTTAGATTAATACATTCAAGTTGTCCTTCCACAGAGGCACAATAAGGTATGCAAGTGTGCATGCACACTTGGGACGTACAGGAAGTCGGAGGGATGACCTTGAATCGTTAGCATACACCTTGATATTTCTTATCAAAGGAAGGTTGCCATGGCAAGGCTATCAGGTGATTGGCATAATTGCTTCATTAGTATCTAATGTTTATCTAACAGGATCTGATTTATCCTCCACCTTGTTTATGATGACGACAGGGCGACAATAAGAGTTTTCTGGTTTGTAAAAAGAAAATGGCCACCTCCCCAGAGTTGATGTGCTGCTTTTGTCCTGCTCCATTTAAACAGTTCCTTGAAGCTGTTACTAATATGAAGTTTGATGAGGAGCCAAATTATTCTAAGCTGATATCCCTCTTCGACAGTCTGATTGAACCATGCACATCGCTAAGACCAATAAGAATTGACGGAGCTCTTAAGGTAACATGAAGAGTTTTTGTACAAGTAAACTAGGTGTGTAGATTTAAATCCTATAGACTCTGGACTTTGAAACCATCAGACCGTATGGATGGTGGTGCTTGCTAGAAGGCGCTCTGAAGAATGTAACTTGCTTGGAGGCATATAAGCCCAACTGGCTATGGAACAAAACAACCACAATACTTACCACGATATTTTTTGCGAATGTGCATCCATTAGTTGAAAGCATACTTATGTTAAAATTGTTTTTGTTCCATCTCCAGGTTGGACAAAAGCGTGGGAGGTTACTCATTAACTTGGAAGAGGATGAGCAGCCAAAGAAGAAAATACGACTGGGTAGTCCTGCTACTCAGTGGATTTCAGTGTATAATGCACGTCGCCCCATGAAACAGAGGTTAGTGTCTAAATATATACTTGGTGAAATATGTGTTGGGTTTCCATACTTCAATCGCTGTAATCTTGCCATGTAATGCACATGTGATGAATGTTGATTTAGCAAATGTGTAAGAAGTCGATGATATTCGCCAGTTACTTCATATTTTCCTTCAAACTTCGAATTTTCATTTGTTGTTTTAATATAATTTCACTTATCATATTTGCATATTTTATGTTAGCCTAGAAATATGGGTTACTCTTTTCTTATGATAGGTTGAGCCCAAGTGGAGCCTGCCTTGCCTGACAGCCTTATATGTAATTTATCTCCTGAATTTCGGTTCAAGCTCAGGTTGGCGTAAAATAAAAAAATAAAAAATTGGCCATAGGTTGTCAACATGAGTTTCCAATGGAGCTTGGGTTCATTGGCAGTTACTGATACCTTAGATCTTTTGATATACATCATATTTTTTCCTTTTTTCCCCTGGTCAAACTTGAAGGCACTTATTTTACTGCTGAAATGCGACAATTTTCATGTATACTGAACGTTCCTCTAATGCAGTGCACAAAAGAGTTGGGTTGTGTTTTGTTTTCTTTATGCTCAATAACTATTTTTAGTTTATTGCTGATGCCTAAGCTGAGGGTGGGTCTTGGATGGATCATAAGCAGGAATTGTTGCCTGTCTTCACCTAGGGACTAGAGAGAAACAAAATCGCAATGAACCTAGGTTATGTTATTATCATTCATAGCCCTTATGAGTTTGGAGTATTGATTCTTTTAATTATTACTTTTTTTATCAAAATTTTCACAAAAGTAGTAAGATTCATCTGTTAGATCACTTTGTTGCCCATATTATTTTGACGAGGGGCTTTAATTTTTGAGCTCTTCATGTGGAGGTCAGAGCACAAACTCTTCATGAATTAACGTGTTTATACCTTTCTAGTTCTATGAATGTGAGGTTCATCTGGTTGGAAGTTTTTCTCATGATACTGGCTATATTATCTTCTTGTGTGAATGATACATCATGTGATCTTTCAGTTGACAGGACACTTTTTGTGTTTGGCATGGATAACTTCTGAAATTTTGTTGTGCTCTATCTCTCTCTCTCTGTCCCCATGTGTGTGTTACTATATTTACCCTTCATATTGTCCTTTTCTGTAGATACCACTACAATGTTGCAGAGTCAAGACTCCGCCAACATGTAGAGAAGGGAAATGAAGATGGCTTGTATATTAGCTGTGTGGCTTCAGCATCAAATCTTTGGGCCTTGATCATGGATGCTGGAACAGGTTTCTCTTCGCAGGTGTATGAGCTTTCAGCTGTTTTTCTCCATAAGGTGGCTTATTCTTCAAGCATTTCTATTTTTTAATTATTGATGTTTGCTCCATATTGGATGGTCATGCCATGTGTATAATATTTTCTTGGTTTGGCAGGATTGGATCATGGAACAATGGGAAAAAAACTATTACATCAGTTCTATAGCTGGTGCAGTTAATGGAAGTTCGCTGGTGGTTATGTCTAAAGGTTGGTTGAGGGATCCATCTTGCTGTGCGTGTGCGTGTGCGTGTGCGTGTGTGTGTGTGTGGAGGATGGGGTACTTTCAACTCTACTCTGCATTATGAGAATGATGTTTGTGCTATTGACCTTCTGAGTGTTGTTCAGGAACACCTTATACACAGCAGTCATATAAAGTCAGCGAATCGTTTCCGTTCAAGTGGATCAATAAAAAGTGGAAAGAAGGATTTCACGTCACATCTATGACGACTGCTGGTAGTCGTTGGGGCGTTGTCATGTCTAGAAATTCTGGATATTCGGAGCAGGTAGAAACCTGATTTTTAATTTATTTTATTATTTGGTTGAATTTTGGTCACTTGGTGAATTATGCTAGTCTTTAAGCATCAGTCTGCGCTACTAACGGGATTACTGGGGTTTTCTCAGGTTGTAGAGCTTGATTTTCTTTATCCAAGTGAAGGAATACATCGCCGATGGGAAAGTGGCTATAGAATAACTTCCATGGCTGCTACTAATGATCAAGCAGCCTTCATACTTAGCATACCTAGACGTAAAATGGTGGATGAGACTCAGGAGACACTTCGTACATCTGCATTCCCAAGTACCCATGTAAAGGTACCAGCTTCTATCCTTTTTCTCTAAACACATGCAGAATTCGGGGGTGTATAACAAGTGAAAACTCTCATTTGTTTCCTCACATTATTGGGAACGACAATTTGGTTAGAGAAAAATCACTTTCTGAGGTCCTGGTCTTACGTTTGTCATTGTTCTAAAATCCTTTCAGTTTTGTCAACCCTTGTCCATTTTTTAGTAATGGCAAGGGTATTGATGGGTGATTAATTATCCTCTCCCCTTGGTTTGCAGGAAAAGTGGTCCAAGAATCTTTACATTGCATCAATATGTTATGGTCGTACAGTTTGCTGAAGCTGTTGTATAATCTGTATTTGTCTTGAAGATGATGTGGGCTATAATATTGAAAGCTAATATTGTATGGCTCAGATTTCATTTAAGTTGGGCAAAGTAGCTTTTACTCTGCCTTAAAGACCCATGCTTCTAGAATGTAAAAATCACATTTTGTGCTGCTGTAAAATGGAAAAGAAAAAAAGAAAAAAGAAAAACAAAGATGCCGCCAAAGCCCATGTCTTGAAAGGGTCATGAGCTGGCGGCAGATACGAAACGAAAGTGTGTGATTTGGAATAGCGTTCCCATGAGCTTTGCTATACCACTACTATTTTAATTGGGGTGGCAGGTGTGTTAGCACTGACGGCCCCCAGAACATGAAAATTTTAGGGACCTCATTTTGTTTAATATTTATATAAATAAACTTGGAGGATGTTCCAGCCGTTTTGTTGCTGCAATAGCCACTGCAAGTGTTAGTGGTCTTGGGTTTTACCCTTGTTGGCGCCATTTTGCTCTTCTTTTTATTTATTTTTTGGCTTTTTCTTCTTTAACATTGTTTTCCTTTTGTTTCCGACCTCTAAAGATGGCCAGAAAACAGGAGCAGAGAGAGAGAGAGAGACGAAGTGGACTTTAAATTGTAAATGGGAGAGTAAGACAGAATTCTGGATTTTATGATTTGAAAATCAATTAAGGAGGAAGTGAGTCAGGTTCTTTCACTAATTTAGTGAAGGAATTGTTTCATAATTTAAAGATTTTATCAAATTATCTAGCTAGCCACATTAATAACACTATATAAAGTGTATTTAAATATTGTGTTTTTTATTTATATAGACATTTTAAATTATTATGTGTGGTGGTGAATTAACTCGTGGTAGTGGTCGGTCTGAATTTTAAAAGGTTTGTGCCCAGAAAGTGAACATATGAAGAGGAGATGTTTGAATTGCCCGTAATTGTTAAATAACTTGATGTGTGCTATTGGCAGTTTGAATGGTAATAGATTAAGTTAATCACAGCTTTAGCTCCAACTAATTGGCTAACAAATCTGTCAACTAATCTTTCTGATGTGGATTGCTTACTTCTGACATGCTCCTCTGATCCAAGCTTGCTGCAAAGCATGTGAAATCTGGTGTTGTATCTTCAATAACAATATACCCGACATTGAGTTTCTTTTACTGGATTTTTTCTCTCAAGTATTGAATAAAACACGATTAGATGCTAAAGACGTAGCTCCACTTTTGCCACACCATAGCCATTGGTCTGTCTCTACTACTTTCCACAGCAATTTCGAATTTAGTAAACAAATCAGTGGTGGCAAGACAAACTCCTGCGTTCAACTTCAATGGAATTTTTGGCCACTGATAATTGTTTTATAGAGCTCCAAACAATATGGTATGAAACAAGAAGGATACAATACTTTGAGTGGATTGTTTGTCAACTGTGCAAGAGGTTTCGTACGTCTTAATTAGAGAAGGGTGGGATGGATTCATTGTTTGAGGTTCGGAACCGCATATCTCTTACCGAGGATGAGAGCAGCCTGCTGCTTATGGTGAGAGCATTGTTGGTTGGCAAGTTGGATCTAAAACAACTAATATGTCTCCTGTGTTTCTGTTTCATCATTTCAAGTGACTTGGGTTGCATTGTATCTTATTGACTTGTAAGCAGCAAGAGTGTCCGACCAAGGGCCTATTAGCTGTCGGTCAACAAGTGACTCAAGATTGGATGTGGTTGTGTAATGTAATAATACAAGTCCTTTTTAGCTTACAAAGAAATAGAAATATGGCACTTAATAAATACAAAAAATGATGTTTGGCATACATATACATAGCTTGTCAGGAGTCAATACCAATACCAATACTCACATACATACATATCCAATTAAACCCCAAAGAAAAGGAAAAAGAAAAACGAAGTGTCGTCGGTGGTGGCATCTGTATAGCACACCACTGCACAAACTCGGATGTCCTAACACTCACCCATCCCGAGTGGCAGCACACCAAAATTCCGCTACTTAACAAACCAAACTATATACTTCTCTAAATAATAGCTCTGCTAGTTAAGAGGAAGATAGAGTGGAGAGGGTGGTGGCGGAGGAGGATCTAGGCGAATACAGGTGCATATTGTTTGAGCTCTTGAGGAGCACCGGCGGCAACATCAGTGCGTTGTTTCTCCGTTCCCCTTCTTTTACTAGCTCTCCTCCAAACATCTCCACTTTCTCCAAATTTGTGTACTCAACCAACTTCTTTCCTTTGAATAATACCGATTCCACATTCTTCTCTTCCAACATTTCATCCACAATCCTCAACATGTTTCCCTTTTCTCCTTTTCCCCTTCCATTCCCCTGAATTCGGACATAGTTGCTTCTTCTCGACTCGCCAAATGCCATCGATACTGCTTGATCAACCTACAACATTGCACCAACATTCAGTATAACTCTAATATTTCTTTATCTTACTAATAATGAGAGCATGCAGATGCAGGTGCAGCCCTCGGTCCCATTCATTTATACAAATGTTCCCAGCCTACCTAATTTATTATTATACCCCTCACCACCACCCCTATTAATTTATTGTTTAACCACTAATTACTAACAATATCTTTTCAATCAAGAATGATTGTATTTATTTGTGTATAATTAATTACCATGTCGGCAGCTCCATCTGCAGCAATTTTAGCGAATGCGGCCGCCGGCGATGACATCACATGATTTGCAGCCGCGGAGACGGATTCCCCATTTCCTAGTGAGATCACCAACAAATCTTCCACCCCTTTGCAGAGCGGGAATTCCTGCTTATTGTTCAGCACGTGGGTGATTGCAGCAGCTGCAGGATTGCTCATACCCACTCCACCACCCACCGCCGTGATCTTCGTTGTCCCATCGGTGGACTTGATCTCCATTGCCCGATCGGCCACCGTCGCTCGGCACACTCCGTCCATCCTGAAATCGCAGCTGTCCATCTCCAACGCGTCAGCGCGCGAGAACACAAACGGTGCACCGCTCCTCAGATCGTAGCACGGGACCAGAACCGCTTTGAGCGTGTCTTTCAGAGTGGAATCCCCAAACACTTTCTTGAGCACCTTCTCTGCTTTGGATGTCCGCCGGAACACCCCGGACGGCGAGCAATGAGTCAATTTGCGGTGGTTGTCGAGGATGAATTTGAGAGACTGGTCGGCGGTGAACATGGGGGCTCCGTCTCTGCCTCGCGTGAAGAGGAGTGCGGCGAGGATTCCTCCGGCGCCGGCTCCGGTGACAACGTCGAAGAAATCAGCAATGTGGGCAGTGGGGTTACCGGATTTACGGCGGAGAATGGACTGGAGATGGAGGAGAGTCTTGGCGGCGAGGATGCCGTTGGTGGAGCCACCGGCATCAATGCTGAGAATTCGGACCTTACCCGGGGAGGATAAATGGTGGTTGGTGGGGAGGTCGTTACATCCGAAGAGGAATTTGGTCTCAAGAATGGAAAAGATTTCATTGGTGAGTTTATCAACGCCATGGATCATTGGAGGTGTGGAAATGGGTGATGCCATTGAGGAACAAGGGAAAGGAATAGAAGCGTAGAGAGAGAGAGAGAGAGAAGAAGAAGAGGTGGTAGAAGAAGAAGAATGATTGTAGTATATATAAACACCAAACAAGAGAGGGGAGGAAAGTGTTGAATAAAAATGAATTGGGAGTTGAATGCGGAAGGGGGCCGGTGGGGACAACTCTTTATAATATTATACAAATAAGCCGGACGGAAGGACGGACAACCGGCACACACACCTCTCTCTCTCTCTCTATGCATATAATATTTGGCGCGGGTAAATGTTTGAAGTTTTGTCATCATTATAGTACTATAGTGACTGGTGATTATAACTCATGTCTTTTTACCAAATCCAAAGTTCGTAAAAGAAAAAGGGTTGAAGATGAAGTAATGGTGGGAAACCTCATGTTTCAAAATTTCGCTTTTGCTCCAATTAACCTCATTTTCTCTAATCCTACTGCTCCTTCCACGGATTTCGAATGTAGAATTTTGTGGGTGCAGTAAAAGTGGTCAATTGGAAATCCAAGCAGGTCCCCATTCCTAAGATCATGCATGTCCCCTTTCTACATCCCCTACCGACATTTCTATTTTCCCATCCTATTCTTATCATTTTTATAAAAAAAAAAAAAATTTAATAATTAAAAAGTCCAACCTCCTCACATCATGCACAATATTTGCGATATTTTCATTTACCATATACATATACATATACATTATTATTATTATGTGAGAAGTAAAATTCATATTTAAATTATGTTTGAATTGATATTGGATAGTTGCATGTAACAAATTGTCGGTCATATTTAAAGTATGAAATAATAATAAAGCAGGTAGGGAGGGAGAAGCAAACTATAGTTGTGAGTCCATAAATAATGTGAAGCGGAGATATTTGTGTAGCCAAGAAAAAGAAATTAAAAGTAGGAGGTGTATAGAGTAGGGGACGACCATACACTACCTAACAATGATTTAATATTGCATTCAATTCCATTACACCAAATATAATTAAACATACATGTTTGTTTGTGTTGGATGCCATAAATTCTCAACATATATATATCATAAATTTTAAAGCTTAATGTGGATATTATAAGTATATCCAAAAAAAAAAACACGAAATAAATATGAAATTACTAAACTACTTTAAATCTTAATAAGAATATTTTAAGTATATTAAATCACCCTTTTAATGTAATGTAGTAATCAAGTTTTACTAGATATTTTTTTGGTATTTATTTAAAGGGAATGTGGAGGTCAAGTTTTGCAATTGAAGGAAATGTGAAATATTTGGCACGTGCAATAATGAAGATGAGGGCCGAAATGAGACCTCTTTTAGGGAAGGTCAAAGTGTATTTAATTTAATAAACACGCATGTAATTAATTGAGAGTGAGTTATAACAATATGATATGAAGTAAAGACAATAAAATGAAAGAAAAGAGGTGTGTGTGTGTGGGTGTGTGAGGAAGGTTGGAAGAAATGGATCACCGACGAATTAATCCAACAATACGATGCATGCATTAGGATTATAATTAACAAAGATATTTGTGTTTGGGTAAGTGGGGACATCAATAAGTATAAATAAATGAGCAGCAGCAGTGGGTGGCTGGGACTGGCCCCTCCACCCACCCTAACAAATTCTAAACCCCGCCCCTAATCATGCTTTTAATTATTAGGTTAGTCATGTGTTAATTAATGGAGCCCAGGCCCAGCACTCCACTTTGTCTGAGACAAGACACAATAATCAAATCTTAAATCTCGTATCTTCTGACAAACGTTAGATGGGAAGCACGTCCAAATTCTCTAATCCTCTCGCAGACGGCAGACCATACATACCTCTAATTCCCTAATGCTAATTGAGGACTTTAATTTTATACAGGACACACTCACCTAACTTCTACTTTCTTCATAATCATACAAATTTACAATTCTCTGTCTATTAGTGCTTTTTTCTTTATTAAAACCGTATGTTTTTGGATGGTGGGAATGTTCCTCATTTTGTTAATTAGTTGTGAAACCAACAACAATCATTTTGTCTTTACAGATAAATTACGGCAACAATTTAGATTAATTAATTTTGGTATCTACTAATTGAGGAGGCTGTGCTGGGGTTGTAAGAATAAATAAATTTGGCATTCCAGCCCTGCCAACATTCAGCAGTAACTCTGGACTGTGGACTCACCCCCCCACCCCCACCCCCAATACACCTTTTACTGATCCTTCCATGAATTTAATGTAGCAGCACCACACCAACCAAATTCAGATACACATCAAATTCTTGCTCACCTTCTGGACTATAAACCTTTATTAATCAATCATATCTCCCCCCCCCCCCCCCCCACCCACCCTCACAAATGAAGTCTGCTCTGCACACACTCACAAATTCATTCTTATGTCCTATTCATATTTTTCTTCCAAACAGCAGCACCTCCCTCACAATCACTGACCTTCATCCTAGATCTCCATTAAAATAGAACACCACACACATATAATATAAATAAACAGGCCCACACTATGTTATTTGACTACTAGTTCAAGGGAATTAGTTCCTCAAGATGGATTGCGACCTTAGTTGTAACCATCTTGTAATTATTCTTTATATAAATGACATCACAGCACAACAGCTGAGCTTGTGAGGTTTAGCATAGGTGATAGGCGGACGCAGTTGTAAGTTGCCAACAACAAAGGGCACAAGATGAACTAGTTTCACGCACACACAAGCACCCCGTGTCTCGGGAGATGATTGCGCTACAACCACTACTGTAGTCCCTAAGATATAAAGGACAAGATTATCTCCTTTTTAAAGGCTGCTAGTAATAATCAAACACAGTTGAGAGTATTTTATCCTTCACGCTAATAATACATGTGACAAGTTTTTAGACACAACACAATTGCTAAAATGCAACATAGAAACAGCTAGTTAAGCGAAAAAAAACTAAGGTGGGTGAACTTAATTAAAACAGCAGGTAGGGATGCTCTGGAAACGAGATAATAAATCATATTTATTTTGGTGGTCATCCTCTTTTTTTATTGGAAAGACGCATAAAAGCCAGCCACTATGAATGTATAGGTCAAGCCTCCCATCCTCTGAGGACAGTGGCCCTGGCAACGCGATTGACGCCCAAGCTGAATGCCCCCATTCGCAGATCGCAGTTATGAGTCTTGCACATCTCTTTTACATCTTTGAAGCCCCTGGTCATGTACGTCTTCAGCTCTGTGTTCACTTTCTCCTCATCCCACATGAACCCTTGTATGTTCTGAACCCACTCAAAGTAACTCACCGTCACACCCCCTGAGTTTGCGTATATGTCTGGAAGAACCACCACTCCCTTCTTTGACAGTATCTGCATCACCGGGATTTATTTTATACAACAATGTTTATGCGCTGCTAAATGCTATTATTATATTCAAGAGTCATTGTGCCAATATTCAGTATTAACCTCATCAGCTTCGGGATCTGTCGGATGATTAGCTGCTTCAATAATAAATTTGGCTTTGATGTCTTTTGCATTATCCCTGCACGCAATTAAAGTACAGGAGGCCATCATTTAGCTGTAAACTTGTTTATTTATAACCATAATCTATCTAAAATTAAAACCATCGTGGCTGATAAATGCTTCTGCAAATATCATGATATTTAAACCTGTTTATGACTCCTCCAAGGGCTGCAGGGATTAGAATATCACAGTCCTCAACCAAGATCGAATTGGGGTCAATATGATCCCCACCGTTAAATCCCTTCAACCCGCGATTCTCTTGGACGTGTTTGATGAGACTTGGTATGTCTAATCCATTGCTGTTCTTTATAGCTCCTGTGATATCACTAACAGCCACAATTTTTCCCCCTTGTTCGCTAATGAGCTGAGCAGCCCAGGAGCCAACGTTTCCAAATCCCTGATACATTGAGCATCACATAATTCATTAGAAAATCTAATATTTACTACGACATATTCTCTGGATTCTAGTATGCATATGTTTCTTTCACTCATTCAACACAATTTATGATTTGCAGATATAAGTATTGCTTCCTGATTTAGTTATGTTTTATTTCCATAGTAAATGAGCACATAAGTGGAAATAAGTATTGCTCATTGAATTAGTAATGTTTTATTTCCATAATAAATGAGCACATATAAGTATTGCTTCCTGTACCTGTATAACAACACGCTGCCCTGCAATGCTTTTCCCATACTCCTTGAGCAGGGCTTCCGTTGCAAAAAGCACACCTCTCCCTGTTGCTGCATCTCTGCCAAGGGATCCTCCAAGATCCTGATGTACATTACATTTTCAGTCTCTAATTCAGATATGCAACAAATACTAGTACCAATGCGTTTACTCTGAAAGACGGGAAAATTTATATATCCAGCTTACAATTGGCTTTCCTGTTACTACTGCAGGTGAATAGCCATGAAACTTTGAGTACTCGTCTAGTATCCAAGCCATTGTCTGTCAGGGAACAGCAATGCCACTAATAGCATCAGACCTCAATGTGTTGAGTAACTAAATAGCTTTAATGTTTTTAAAAACATTTTTAAAATATTTGAACATCTTAGCAAGTTTATGATCAGACCTGTGGGCCAGTTCCCATATCTGGTGCTGGAACATCAGTGTGAACTCCAATCAGGTCGTGTATCTTTTGAGTGAAGACTCTAGTCAGTCTTTCTAGCTCTGAAATGCTCAAATCTGATGGGTTGCATCCAATTCCCCCTTTAGCACCTCCGTAAGGAATGTTGGCCACTGCAGTCTTCCAAGTCATTAATTGTGCCAGAGCATTCACTTCATCAGGGTCAACCTGCAGTATGCATAAACTCTTAGATCATCTCAAGTTACAGAAAAAGAAAATTGGGGGGTCATGCAGCTTTTATACATCAGCTCAACGCATCAAAAAGCAAAACAGGAGACTAGTTTTTGGTGTGACATATGTCAATTCATTTAAATTCAGATAAACAAAGAAAGAATTTTTTTTTATTTTTTTTTGTCATAAAATGAAATGAATTGCAATATTCCTTGGTGTAATTTGTTGCACAAGAATGCTTTATGGTTATGTAAAATCTTTTAACAAACCTCTGGGTGGTATCTAATGCCGCCTTTCATTGGCCCTCGAGCATTATCATGCTGAACCCTGAATCCAACAAAGGATGCCAAGCTGCCGTCATCTTTTGGAATTGTACATTCAACCTGAGATTTTGATGAAAGCAACCAACTGAGAAGCACAATCTATAACGGTGGATTTTCGGAAGAAAAGAAACAGTTGACAGTCCGAAGGACAACACCAAGAAATAGACATGGAAGGTAAGGTGATATGTGCAAATCAAAAGGGTGCAGCAGACTTCTATTTTCAAGTTCAAGTGCATTGCTTTGAAACATGTGTAACACAAGGATTCGCAAGAAAACTAACCAAACACTTTAATAGCATTACCAACCTTGATTTCTCTAAATGGGATTAGCAAACTCTTCTCGAGCTTTGAGTCCAGCCCAAGCAGCCGAGCTGCAAGCTTGAAGTTTCTGTTGGTTGCTGCTAACGCATTCATGATTCTTCAAGTGGTTACCTGAAAAACCTGCTGCAAGTTACTTTTCAGATGAAGAGAGGCTTAATGAGATCATTTATAACACCACTACATATAAATAAATATCCCAGCAGGCATGAGTTTAGCAAGCTTTTTTTAAATCCAGACAAGTCATTATGGCATAATCCTTGACCATTTCTAATATTGAGCGTCGCGTCATCACCCAATCATCTTATCCTATAACGTTGATCACATGTTGGCTCTACTCCATCAATATATGCAAATTAAAAAGGAGCCCCAAAGAGGAAATATATTTCATGCCAAATTAATGAACCCCTTGGCCTCTAACTAAAGTTGTAACTCAATGATCGAGATCTACTCTAGGTACCTTGTCAACCTCTGCATTTTCGAGAAGTGGATATGCACGTTTTGTGTCATCCCTGACCCTTGAGAATATTTTAATCTTGCTGATGGTCATCTATAATACTGCGAATATTATTCTCTATTTTACTATTTAGCACTCTTCCACGAGCTGCTGCACTGATATCTATTAATTAAATATTGAGCAGACAATGTCTGAAACAAGAGGCTGCGCAGTCAACCCGTCGCAATAAATCGCACGTGAATTTATTTTGAAATCAAATGGCAAGCAATATAATAGGCTCCCAATATGTTATGCCAGTTATATGACGACTATGTAATCATCTCTTCTCAAACAATGTTTTTGTTCTAATGCGCTCCAATATTTTGCTGATAACACAAGAAAACTTGCGTTTGTCCCTGAATATGGCGAAAAATTAGGTGAATGCTTGGTTGCGTTCGGAAGAGATCTGGAGAACGAATTTGTAACGATATGGACGTGAAATAAAGATCATCCTAACAACATCTTTTTTTTTTTTTGGGGGGGGGGGAGGGGGGGGAGGAAAAAAAATAATTATAAGGCATTCGAGTATATCAAGTGAAAAGTGGCGCTCCAATATAATAGTGATATGTAAAAATCAAAGATGGCCGCGGTTGTCATACCTGTGAACCGAAAGTTGAATAGCAAGAATTCCGTGGAAGTACTTCAATTCTGAAACTTACAAGGCCTCTTATGTAGACACAAGTTGCAGAAAAGGAAACCAGAAAGCAACCTGGAAGAGAATACGAATCAGAATGCGAATGAGTTCCCAATAACACATACCATATATACTGGCTTCCTAGCTGAATTCTAAAGACTCAGGTCACCCATATATACATACATGCATATATGTATGTATGTATGGATTAATAAAGGGGTGTATATGGTTAGGAGTTGGGGGTGACGAAATATGCTTACGGACCAAAAAATTGATTGAGGTGGATTGTGCGATGAGAATAGGAATGGGAATGGAATAGGAACACAGTAAAAGAACATGATTCCTTTGCTGCTGACGCACCTATAAACATGGGCAGCAGGATCAGCAACTACTGAATTTGTCGTTTGTCCACTCCACCGGAAATTAAGGGTGCGTTATGCAGCCGATGGCGGAGCCGGAGTATTTCACTTCACTTCCAGTCGTGGTACCCCCGACTCTCCAATACTTAAACTGCTACGTGAATCCGACGCGATTCCCACTCCCTCTTGTAATTTCTACCTTCCTTCAAATTATTCCCTTGCTGCCTTCCACATCTTTTGTTAAGATTCCAAAATTCCATAGTACTGAGATTTGATTCCATTGGTTGTTTTTTTTTTAACAAAAGGATTTGATTCCCATTATTAGTTCTCTACTTCCACATGCCAATTTACTACACACACAACGGTCACACAAATACAAAGCAAAACTATTGGTTTGGACTAGGTTTAATATTGAATGGGTTCGGGCTGGGCCACTATAAGAAATTGGGCCACCCAATAAAGCCCAGTAATTTATTTATGTTATGGTAGTATAAATTGACTTTTATAATTCGTTGCGTAAATTAATTTACAATAATGATATTTTGATTGAGAGGACACAAGTTGTAAGAGAAGGTGATGTATAAAGGACATAGAAAAGGAATCCCATTACATCCTTTTCCATTTAATCCTCTTTAGGCACGACAAAATTGGGATCAAAAGCGGCCCTTCAGCATCAGTGCTTTTTCCACCTACCCTTTTTTTCTTCTTCAATAATTATATCAAGAAATTAATATATACATACATATATATATATATATAAGCTTGCTTCACCTTCCTACCTTTTTTTCTTTAAATCCAAAAGATGGTAGAAGATAGATTTCTTGTATATTATGAAGCAAAATTGCTAAGATAAAAGGTCAAACCCAAAACTATAGGAGACAGAAGTTGGTCCCCCAAGCATTATCCTTTATAAAGGGCATCTTTCTTTAGAGAATCTTTAGTTGTATGGAATCCTCCTCAGAATCTTTTGGAATCCAACATTGCAAAGCATAAATAAAAAGATTCCCCCCAACTCTATAAGCTACAATGCATTTTAATTTTAATCAAAACCATGATGTGATTTAATATTTTTTTAATATAAAGTTATTTTCTCCCACTTATGTTGTGGCATCTCCCTTTGGGATTGTTTACGAGAGATCTACTGAAATAGGTGATGCAAAACAATTAAAAAAAATGTCTAATTCTTGCTCAAGTTTGCAATAATATGTTAGGGCGAATAACCGTCTTTATGATAATTATTATATCGCAACAATATCACCTACAGAGATAATTATATAAATTTTTGTATTGAATAAAATACACGAGACAATTCTCAACTCTATAAAGTTGAAATGCAAAAAAGATTCAATAGTAAATAAAGGGGTGAAGTTAAACTTGTTGAATTTAATATTAAATGGAGCTTAAACTCGAAAAATATGCGGTCAAGCATGACATTATATTTGTACAACACAAGTTTTAATGAGACCTGAGTTCTTCATACCAATGACCAATTTATTAAGTGAAATGGCCCAACGGACATAAAGGGCCATACGCAATGACAAAGAACACCCATAAATTGAAGTTTGTCCTATTGTGGAATCTCGGCCCAATACATTTTTTCAACTTCCTACTTTTGCATTTTAGTAAGAAAATCAGAATTTGAGGTCTTATATTTTTATTAACATTTTGAAGATAAGAGTTATTCTTTACTTTCTTAGAAGAAAACTTATTAACTTATTGAATTCAAAGTTTAAATTACATATGAATTTCTCAAAAAAAAAAAAAAAAAAAAAATTGAAAACGTGAAGCTTTATATATATATGGATCTATGGTAAATTATCCTTCAAAGAGCATAGATCCGAACATCAAGAATTATGAACTTTTAAAAATGCAATATTTTTAACTAGTCATTAGGTAATAAAAACATAAATTTTTGGTATTTGGATGACGTGTTATAAAATTAAATTTGATTGGTTAATAGTTATGCATATAGATTTGGGGGACGAATGATATATCAAAATTCGGTGGAAGCAGTTTTGACAATAGTATGCGTTTATTGATTTGGTCTCACTCACTTACTTTCGTTTCTATATATTGTATTCTTTGTTTCAAGAATAATACAAAAATTAACCCCATATACATATTTTTATATTCTTTATCAATTTTTTTAATTTCAACAAACTATCGGAATGTTTATGTATCTATATCTTACGCTCATCAAAACAGATATTGCTTATGAACTTCTCTCTCCATTTTTCTCCATTGTATGTCCACGCTCCAATTATTCTAAATTTCGTTAATTTTTTAATTACTAATATCAAATTCATCTTGCTAACGAAAAACTTTTCTATATTTTTTTAAAGATGAGTCCCTAGGCTTGTTAATATTTAGTTATCATAGTTTAAATTGCATCGGAATTAAATTATTATATTTAGTATTTAGTTTATTTAGATGAAGACCAATTTAATAAATAAAAGCATAAGTACATAGTTTTCATCAAAAAAATTACATGGATCCCAATTTTAATGAAAAATGAGAGACAATGGCACTGTTCGCAAATAAAAGAAGAAATCAAATAAAAACAAAAATATACAAGTATACTAAGATAATTATTTTCTCTTTTACTTAGAGTTATGTTTGATATTTTTTGTCCCAACATATTCTCTTTTCAGTATTATTTTTCCTTAACAATTTCAAAGATTATCTCATGTTATTTTGTCCTAATCAGTGAATCTTAACTCTGTATCTTTGAGAAATGAGTGAGATTCTTATTAACAATGATTAAAATTAAAAACTACCTACTTTTTTATTGAAACCCGATAAAATCAAACTTCTAGTTTTGTTGTTGTTTTTTTTTTTAATTATTATTATTTGACAAGAATAAACTTATGAATTGTGAATAAAACAAGATTGTTTGATAATCCAAGTGTAGAGCCGTGACTTGGCTTCCCAAATCCAACCTAGACTGCCAACCATCAATCCAAAGAAACTCAGAAAAACACGCATCCATCATAAAGAAAATCATCATCCCACGTCCTCCTACAGATTGATCTCAATTTTATACCACCGTAAACCCATAAAGATTCTTATTTCTGAACGCATTGTACTTTAAACTTTCTGCTGTTTTAATTATCGGTGGAGAAGATATGGTTTTCAACAGCCCACTTGTGGTGGGGGTCGCCAAGGTATCGGCAGATGCGTGCCAATACATAGCCTGCAATCCGGAGCGGCTGAACGCCGATCAAGTCCTCCACCTCCTATTCTGCTTCCCCTTTCAGCAGCTCCGCCGTCTCGCCCTCTGCTTCTGGACCTTCTTCTGCTTTCCCCTGCCCAACAATCCTTATCTCCCCTCCTCTTCTTCATCTTCTTCATCCTCCGTTTCCGATGTTTATGATCTGGATGCAGACCAACACTCCGATTGAATTTTTCTGGGATCCACAAAGCTCTTGTACACATATCTTCTAATCCCTTTCCCCCGTACTTTTTTATTTTTTTTTTCTTTTTACTTTAAGAGATGGAGGACACAGTGAAGCGACGTCCTTTAGCTCATGGTGATCCCAGATGAAGAAATATTATTGATAGGATAATCATTCCCTTTCATATGTACGTGGAGTACTTCAATGTTTTTCCTTTCCTGACTTAATTATGCAATTGATTGCGTTTGCTGACATCTATTTCAGGCCATGTAAAGCTGGATTTTTGTGTGTGTGTGTGTTTTTTTTATGGGTGAATATGTCATTGTTGAAGAAAAAAGATGAGTACTTTTAAGATCATTGTGAGTGGGTATGTTGTGACTTAGAGCACTAATTTGTATGAAGGGACATAATGTTCGTATGAAGGGACATGATGTTCCCTCCCTGAATTGTTATAAACAAACATCTTCTGACCCAATTTGTGAAGACTTTGGCTTTCTTGCGAACTGATCCAAATTTAGGCCACTTCTAGCACCAGCAAAATGGCCTGATAGAGTACATTTTGCTCAATGAAGATGCTACTGATGGAAATATATGCTCATTTGTTTTTCATTTCAGACAAAGGACTTCCTCATGCATTTGTTACGACAGGTGCTCGCTGACAAACAAGCATACTCTTTTGCTATCGCCCTTGTATTATATTCCTAGTTATACCATGGTCAGGTGGTTTGAGGGGAAATTTACATGTACAACCAGAACTATATGATATAATGATGTTGCTGTGTTTCTGTGCTGATTATATGAATGTGGTTATCTGTGTTAGACATGCATCGGCATAGAATGCAACAGTTGATTTGGCAAGGATAAAGTGGTTTTGTTGTGTGCCTATAAATTGGTGATATACACATACTCATTCTTAGCTATGATGAAAGTTATGTCTGCAGATGGCGGTGCTGCGTCTGTATATAATTTCAAGATATCTGTTTTTCCTTATGGATTAACATTTTACAGATATTGTAGATGAACATCTATGGTAATGCATCAAAAGAGAAAAAGAAAGCCTTTCTATCAAATGAGCAGAAAACATATATGATAGCAACATGTGAAGTTTTCCTGTTTGAATAACACTAGTTGTGTGATCGTTTTAATCTAGAATACCATAAAATGAAAATAAATCATTTCCCTTGTTTTTTTCTAAGGAAAGGTTGCTTTAAAGTTGGAAGAAATGGATGTTAAAACTGATGGTATGAAGTCCATTGAAGCTCTGTGCAATGTGTTGGGTGAGTGTTTATTGTGCGCTGCTATTGTGTTGTGTGAACACTATATTTACAAGTTGGGGAAAGATGGTCTTGGGGGCATAGCCTTAAAAGATATAAAGCTCCGTGACTTAGGTTTTTCAGATATTCATTTATTATGAAGAGATATGCACTTCAAATAACCATTAATTCAGCAGCTACTTGAATATTGCAGCAGCAAATTTAAACTTAGACAGGCTATTGTTATTATGATACAGTTCTGTACAAGAAAAATACATGAGAGACGAAGATAATGGACAGATAGCAACGGCATCAATTACCTACAAACTCAACTATGTGTCATCATCAATGAAACGAGAAAACACCAAACCAGCTCCACCTAATTTACATGTACAAACTAGATTAGGACAGCAAAGCCCAACTATTTCAAATTAATAATTAATAAAATGCGAGAGAGAGTGAGAGGGTGGGAAAAATAAATAAAAAACAATAAAGACGATGATGGTGAAGATTGTTCTAGTAGCTCTCCACCAAGTACCAACCCATCCCCCCCTGCCCACTCTCTCCCTTCAACTGCTATAGTAATTGACGCCTCTCTCTATCTCTCGCATCATCGATCTCCATGGCTGCCGAATCCCCAGCCACCCAGGTACCATCAATTCTTCCTACTCTTTGCCGATCACTCATTTATAATTATCATTTTATGATCAATTACTTCTTTTTACTTTCTCGTCCAAGTTATGTCTTCTTGGCACGTGAATCGGCCTTATTTTGTATAGCCGCTACACTTAATTTCACATTTATGTTTTTCTACAAAGAATTCCCAAGCTGGCTATGTCAATGCTGAAGTCTCTCAACTCATCCATGATCATCAGGTATCTCTCTCTATGCATCTCTTCCACGCCAAAAAAACAAAAAACAAAAATAAAAAAGTCTTTGCATTGCTACATGTCCAGTAGTTTGAAAAATGCAGTGCACTGGTCTCCCTAACACTTTAATAAGCCGTTTCCCAGGCAAAGGCAGCTAGGCTTCCACCTATTGAGGAAGTTAGGACACTTCTTCATCACAGCGTACGGGGATTTCTCTCCACTTTTTCTCAGGTCTACTCCTTTTGCCCCTCAATACTTTTTCACTACAAATATTGTCAATCCGAACATTTTTTAATGAGATTCTGTTCTCTTTGCTGATTTTATCAAGGCCCTCGTGCCAATTGATCAAGGGCGTACATGTAGATTGATGGAAGTTTAATAATCAGCAAAAGTGAATGCTTAAAGACAGTTGTGCAAAGATGGCTGTTATTTGATCTAACCTGTGCGGGAATAGCACGGATGCTTCTTTGTTTATTCCTACATGTTTGTGACCGGTATCCTTCACCTTGCAGGATCATGAAGGATATCCATCGGGGTCCATGGTTGACTTTGCTTGTGATGCTTATGGATCTCCCATAATAGCTGTTAGTAACTTAGCAGTTCATACTAAGGTCCGTACCACAAATTGGAACTTTCCAATTCGTTATCTTTACAATTAGTGGAGGAAGACAGAGAAGAACAAACTGATATTTTAGAAAACAACTATTATTTAGAGCAGGCTTTATGGAAAGGATATGAGGTCTATAACTTTACTAATTGGTGCAGAACCTTTTAGCTAATCCCAAATGCTCATTGCTTGTGGCAAAAGATCCTGAGGATAGGACTGACCTAATTGTTACAGTGCAAGGAGATGCCCTCCCAGTAAGTATCACTTCTTCCAATATTTCCCTTCCGTGTTTTGAGCAAATAAACTGCAAACTATACATACTCGCCCTCTTTCGACAGTTCTCTAAGCTTTGATTTCACATGGACTTGTGATAGGCCTCCGAGAGCAACATTGAAGCCATCCAGACGGCTTACATGACTACACACCCTGATGCTTTTTGGGTAAGTTTTGGCTTGGAGGTTTGTCCTTGTTGAACCTATGTGACAGTAAAATTTTGTTGAAGGTGGACTTTGGTGACTTCCAATTCCTGCGCATTGAACCTAAAGTTGTACGATACGTCTCAGGTGTTGCGACAGCTTTACTAGCATCTGGAGGTTTGTATGCAACACATATTCTGTCTCATTCACAAACCATTGCTTATTGTGTACTAATTATCAGGGAACATTTTCTGAACAACCTAAAAAATGTTGTTTTCTACTTTATGTTCCACACAACCAATGACAGAAATGAATATTTTGGTCTCTTCATTTCAGGATGCTTGTTAAATAATTTTTGTATATTACACCCTACTGTTTCTTAGCTTCCTTTCGCTATGCCATTAATTCCAGAATTCAGCAGTGAAGAGTTCAGAACTGCAAAAGTTGATCCGATATATCAATTTTCTAAGCCTATAACGGTATGATATGTCCATCTATCTGCGCCCGTGATATCCTCATGGTTTTTTTTTTTATTATTCTATTTTTAAAAAAATCTTATGTTTGGTGGATATTGCCTCTAAAATAAACTTCCCTCGGTCTTGCTTCCAGTCTCACATGAATAAGGATCATGCAGATGATACAAAGCTGATTGTTCAGCACTCTACATCTATCCCGGTAACTTTTTCAATCTATCTCTTGAGTATTTCTTTCCATCCACACATGAAATTTTGGGCTGCAAGACATTCTGCTAGAATTAGACAGACATAGACTGTTTTCATTCAGTAGTCTAGAAACAGAGTGTAAAAGATTGCTTTTATGGCTCCTTATTCATTATTTAACGTATAGATAGTACTGATGGATAGAACATAGTATAATCATCATGTCTATTATTTGCTGAGAAGTTTCATAAATACTGATATGTTTAATGCCAACGATAGAAGTTCTCATCTTGTATTATTATACATAAGGTACTGTAGCACCCTCACATCAATTTCTGGATCCACCCTTGACTGCTAGTTTGGCTATCTAAGGATTATCTATGTTGTGGTTAATTTGTCTTTGTCCAAATTTCTTTCGCTAATTCTGCTTTATATCATCCTGACAATGAAACACAATTAAGAATTCTCGAATTTTTTATTTTTTCAGGTGGAATTTGCCAACATGTTGGATGTAGACAGTCTTGGTTTCAGTGTGAAGGTTGTATTGACATGGTCCAAGATTCCATGTTCCCATTCGCATGTTTCTTATATCTTTTACTTCTTGAAAGCCTGTGTTGGTAATACAACTTATAACTTCTTAGATCTTGACATATCTTTCTAGGCTGGCTATCAAGGGAAAACTTTCAAGCTTCGAATTCCTTTTACAAGGCGTGCGGTGGAGAGAAAGTGAGTATATTTTCATTTAGCTGCTCAAAATGTGCTAACAACATGTGGTATTTCGTCTATATATAGGATTAACACATATCTTTCCTCTCAAAATAAATTGTACCATATTAAGCTGATTGGCAAATAGAATTGTAGATAATGTCTCTCATGCTAATTAATTGACATTCGTTGTTTCTCTGTGTTTTGGCCTCACGCTCTCTAACTAACTTGGGTAGGGACGTGAAGACACTAATCATAGAGATGCTTGAAGCAGCAAAGACCCAAACGAGTTGAAAGGTTTGCCTTGTTTTTTTAGTTGCCCAGTTTTATATGTACCATTTGTTATCAATTTAATGGTGACCCATCCATTAAGTGTTGAGTCATGAGGTCCTGTTTTGGCTCAACATGAGTACTCGTGCCCATTCTGTTGGAACATTCCTCGTCATCTTGTTTAGGCTGTGAGCAAAATCTATCTCAGCTTTACATCCTATGGTGCAGATCCGCAGATGTTATAAGGCTGTGAGATTGCGATGCATATATTACAGTGTTTGTAGAGATTTCTTCTTGGTCAAGCACTTACGTCCTTTCAGTGTCTAATTGTTTTTATCATGTGAGTAGCGAGCAGATTAAATTTGAGTTGATTGAAGCATTTTTTTTTCGGTGGTGGTTTTGGTTTTATCCTCGTCTTCTTGTTTGTTTAGATCAAAGCAGTGTTCCTCAAAATATAATCATACGCTTACCATTTTCAATTATCCCATCCTATAAACTAACCAACTTCATTAATCTGAACAATTTTTAAGGAGAACATCTTGTTTCATTCTGAATGGGTTTCTATGTTTCCCATTGCCTTCAACCCCCACGTCCCAAATGAATTACCCAACACTTGTGCTGAACCCAGAAAAAAGAAAAGAATAGCCATGCAAAAACATCTGGGGAGGATACAAGTCGGTCAGCCATGCTCCTGGACTCACCAACTGCTCCATTTATTATCAAACTTATTCTTAATCACAATTCCAGCGTCCAACAAGCAAGGTTCTTTCGTTGGATGAGTTTGCGGCAGCCTGCTTCCTTTGCTTGACTGGCCAGTACACAGCTTCGGCCTATATCTCACGGCCTCATTAGCCCATTACCCGATTTCATTTCTCCTCCCTTTTTGGGCCTAAAACTTCTATACCCAAATCTTCAAACTTAGTAAGTTGAGGTGCAGTCGGCTTTGCATTCACTTCTTCTTTTGGATTTTGTATAAACACGCCTGATTCTTATTCAAATTCACATTGGATGAGATAATAATAGACGAATAAAGTGATTGATCCATGCAAAAATGATGATATGCTAGTCGCACTCTTGTATTTATCATGAAATTGAGTGAAAAAATAAACACCAACAAAGAGGCCTTCAAGATTTTGAAGAGAAGAAAAAATATGTTAGTGAAGTATCAAAAGTGGGGTGAGGAGAAATGAAAAGGGAAGGCTGAACATGGGGAGGGTCTAAGCAGTCAATTGACAAAAGAAGCATAAAAATACGTTAAAGGCAGGCCCGCCGCTCAACGTGAGTGGGTTCTCCATTAAACCGTTGCTGCCATTTTAAAATTTTGGCCAGCATAACGGGCAGACCTGCCCGTGAAACCATCCTTATAAAAAACCACCCACATCTCTTCATCTTCCTCACCTCCAGCTCCAAATTATTTCTATAATTACACTCTCTCTCTCCACGCCTTTGCCATCCAAATTATCAGCTACTGGAAATGGAAGCATTGAAGATGAAGATTTTCTTGGTTGCCATGGCCGTGGCACTAATTGCTCTGTCGGGAGTGCAAAACGTGGCGGCGGCGGAGGCGGCTCCGGCCCCTAGTCCGGTATCTGACGCCTCAACTTTCGTACCAGCCGTGTTGGCTTCCGTTGGTGCATTGGCCTTCGGAATGCTATTCTGAACGACAACCTGCTGCTGCCCTTTTAAGCTCCTTTATTTCACCTGTTATTTTATTATAATTCTTTGATCATATATATATATATATATGTATGATCCAGAATGGAACATGTATATCATTGATTCTTGTATACATACTATAATTCAATATAAACTGCTTTTCATTTACAGAATGCATGTGTCATGAATTATGACTATATATCAGTGTATCTGAAAGCATTTAAAAGATTAATATGTTTATGGGTGGAAGCAGCAGGTTTATAACATATAAATAAGCTCAAACTTCTTTGAATTACCACACTTTAGGCCACCCAACAACCCCTCACGAATCCCATATTTTGTAACATATAAATAATTTGATCCCTTAGTTTAATTTATTGGAATGGTTGGCTTTTTAATATCTATTGAGCGCTTATTTCTCTAAGTTTATCATAAGAGAACACTATATTTGAAGAATCATGACAACTATGTATTGTAAGAGATCTCCCAATGTCAACTATATCGTTGCCAAAATTAATGCAATTCAAGTTTTATGCTTTCAATTTAATTTTTCGATGTGCCACTAAAGCACCATACTGTGATTCCGGTGCCATTATACAAGCTCTCGAGCGAATTCATATTGGAAAAAACAGACATAGTCGAGAGTGTCTACTATTAACCTCACAGTGCACTAATTGTATATGTTCACTACATCGTGACATTGGACTAGTATTTAATTGTAATACTTATATTATTATTTTTGTGTTCACATTGTGTAATAATTTGATAATATAATAGTAAATTATTATTAGTACTAATATAACTATTTAAAACAAGGCGCAACTCCCTCTCTTTCAGAAATGGCCCTTGGTTATGATGACCGAGTAAAATCTTCGTCGCTGGTTGTTTTGTTGAAAGGTATCCCCGAGTCCATTACTTGAGAAGGATATTTAGTAGTAGGCGCAGGAACAGATAATAGTTGTTGTTTTGTATAATTTGATGTATATGTGTGTCATTTATGTAATAATTTAATATTATAAGATATGTAATAATTTAATATTATAAGATCTTTTTCAAATAAAATACATAAATTTATAATAATATTTTAAATATATCATAATTAGCTTAAGAAAAAATATTTTATTTATATATATAAATATAATATGAATAATAAATTAAAAATTTGTGAAGCATAATTAATTTTATAAATTTTTTATAAAACTTGGAGTTGCAATGAAAATTATAAGATTTTCCAAAAATAAATGGCACACGGGCTTGAATAGTCTTATCAAAATTACGAACTTCAGACAAAAATATACTAGCCCTCGTGTGGGACGGCCTCAAACTTAGGCCCAATATCATGAAGAAAGAGCTTATCGTGGACTGGGCCTCAACTCGCGCAAAACCCTAAGGACAGCCCTCTGCTCTCTTTCACCTTGTATTTATACGGGCGTCTCCTTTTGTGCTTCAGCCACTGCAAAACGCTTCAGATTCTCCTCTCTCAAGTAGCATGTCTATACAAAAAAATCAGATTTTCAAATTGTTTTTTCTTTTTATCACTTGTGAAATGATATTTAGTTTACTGGTGCCTCTTTGAGTAGCCTCATGAGGGCTTTGCTAATCTCGTTGTTGGCTTAGTTAGGAGGCCAACAGTATAATTTCAGATCTGAAATTCAAGGCCTTTTGAGTGGACTTTTGCCTTTTTTATCAACTGTCCTTCAAGCAGCCTTGAACATCTTTTATTGTTTAATTTCACTACTAAATTACCCTGAAATTTGATTTACGCTCACAAAATTGTTTTCGATCTTTATCTACTTGTATGCTTTGCCTCTTGAATAACTGAATGTGTAGTGCGTGCACTGCGCAACCTTGCCATTTGGTTCAGACGGAGGCGCATAATATAATTGAATCTGTTTGAGGGTTAGGAACTTTTTTCCTTTTTTATGTTTCTTGTTCCTTTCCTAGTTTGATTCATACATGAGGTTCACATTTTTAATTTCTAGGATTTCGTTATTTATCGTTGTCATACAAGAAGATGCTGGTTAATTAGTGTATTGATGCACCATATTATTTTTGTTTGAGATGATGCTTCCCGAGACCATCTATACAGTTAGTCGATCATCGGGCATAGTGGGGTTGATTTTGTTCATGGCTTCACTTTTGTCTAGATACGATGCAATTTCTATTTGGTGTGTATTTTGAATTTTCATTCGTATTGTTGTGTTGCAGATGACGAATATCCATTTACTGATTAATAATGTATGACGACGAACACATAATCGGTTTAGGGTTTGTGATGCCTGATGTTTTAATCACTTTTTTGGGAGATTTATTTACATTGGTGGTCTTGTTGGGCAGATGATGAGATATATAATTTTTGTGCTGATTACACCATGACGCTACAAAATTCGAGCTTTTTAAAACTGATGCCCGTTTCATCCTCACATGAAAACTTTGATGTACGTGTTGTTTTACAAGATTTTCTTAACTGTATCGCGATTCATGATCCATTTGTTGTTAACCTGATTGCTAAATTTCTGTGATTTGTTGTCCATGTCAGCAAGTCTTTCATAGTATCAGGGATATTGTTGCCATTGTTTTTGGGTGAACCTCGTTGTCTTATATTGTGTCACGTGGTTCAGTAAATGATGCTATATTTTGTTTGTTTGGAGTTTTTCCAATCCTAAATTTTGGTAATGAAGATTCTGCAACTGATAAGTGTGGAAATCATTTATTTCTTTCAAATATTTACGTCCAAGTGCTATAATCTATTGTGTAAGAGTGGATCTTTAATGTTTATGTGGAAGGTATTCAGATGACATATCATTAAACCAAATCTACATCCAGGGTTAATGGTACTTGATACAGAGTTAAGTTCTTGGAAGTGTCCCCTTTACATTTGCCAACTATGAGTATGCAAGCTACGTTGAGGCAGCCAACTCTAAACACTTCACAACGTTCTTGATTATGTACTTCAGTAGCTTCATTATGCTTGTAATGTGTAATGTCTATTCTACATTATGATATTTTTTATGCGACTGTTTGAATAATTGGAATTATTTGTTTTTTTGTTGTTTACATATTAAATTTTGGTATTATTATACGGCATTTTATTAAAATATATATTTTGATTGTATAATAAAACTTCTTGTAAACCTTCAAGAATTTTCACACTTTAAATTAATGAATATCAATAATGACACATTTACACGTTATGGTAATTAACATTTACATGTGAAAGTAATCCTATTTTATAATATTAAATAACTGTTTTAATTTTTTATTTTAAGCGCTTTTTTCTAATACATGACATCCAAATTAATGTTTTTTTTTTTTTTGTAATCTTTAATTGAATATCAGTGATGTATATTGACACAAATCATTACATTCAAAGCATCAAATATAGTTTTATGAATTAAATATGGTGTTTCTATGAGTTTTATTATTATTTTTTATATATAATGGATTTGAATTAATAGTTTATTAATTTTATTGTATGGATTTATGTTAAAAATATAAATGATATTGTTTTAAAAATAAAAATATTGTTTTATTAGTTTAAAAAAATTAAATTTCACCTTAAAATGTTGTGCAATTTGTTATTAATAAAGCTAATTTAAAAAATTAAAATCCAATTTAATATTACCAACTATATTTCAAATAGAATAATAATAATAATAATAATATAAATACAATTGATATAAATAATAATTTTTGTACATTTTTACTATTATAGCAAACTTTGTAATAATTTATGATTAAAATATAGTACAAAAATTATTTATATCAATTGTATTTATTATAATACTATTATTTATATATATTTTGCACTCTATTATGTAGTTATATTTCTATTTCTCTTTTATATTTTTTAAATTATCTCTTCTTCTCTATTAAATCTACATTTCTCAATGCAAATAATTATTCATTCTACGATTATTCAATTATTAATAATACAATATAATATTAAAATAATTTTTTTTTCAATAATTTGATATTTACAGTACAAGGTTATCATATATAATCTTTAATACAAACAAATACTATCACAATTCAGCTTTATTTCATAAATTTAAAATCGGGATTTTCAATTGCATCCTTAATAATTTTGAAAAAGTTCTAATATACAAAAATCATTTTTGTGTTTTGGAGTTTTGAACGCCAGTAGTTTTTGCCTAAGAGATGATATATTAAAATGTATATTATCTTGCAAAGGTACTTATTTTTGTAGGAATTTCACTCCAAATACCGGTCCAATCTTAGTATTTAAGTCTTTAGAAATTCTAGCAACATTCTCAAGATTGATTTGTATGTTGTTCAAAAATAACTCCTTAAGGTTCGTTTTTGTCGTGAATAGTAGGCTCTTTTATTTGATTTTCGTTATAAAATTTTAACCTATTATCATTTATTTTAATCAAACATAAATTATAAAATGTGAAGCTATTGATATTTTAAAATAGATGCATGTCTTGAATTCAAATAGAATGAAAATTAAACTATGAATTTGAAGCAAGTATACCATTTAGTATTTTCATATTTAGTTTACTTGAATAAACGTTTATAAATTGTGAAAATAAGTTCGGCCAAACTTATATTGTCCTTTCAGTATTCGTTTATTGCAAATTGTTACATTAAAATTTAACTATTAGGTTATTATTATATTATTACAAGTACATTTAAGTCTTAGGAACAACGTAGATTAAAAATCTTACTCAAGCGGTAGTGAAAAATTCAAGTTAACCTCTTGAGGTGTCTTTTGAATGCATATTAAAACTTTTAATCTACAAATGAGAATATATATGATTTTTGGAGCATGATCTGAGATTTTTAGGGTAGATCGTTCTTCATTTGTTCTAAGAATAAGACATGATGGACTTGATCCACACACAAAGTTAAGTCATACATAAATTATGTTCTTTACTTGTTACAACTCACCCTTACTTATAGTTGTGTGTGTATGTATGTATGTATGTATGTATATATATATATATATAGTTAAGGGATGTAAATAGTTTAAATATATATACACGCTACTTAATTCTAAGCTTATTATGTAAATTAATAATTTATGACTATTTTATTCTATGTTTAAACAGCTTAATTGGTTTTAAAAAAATTGAGTGGTCGAACCCAACTCACGCAAGATAGGCGAAGGCGGGTCGGTAGTGAAACGGAGCTGGGTTTGTAGCATTTGGGTTACAAATATCAATGACCCATCATTGAGTGCTGGATTTGTCTTATTTGGGCTAGAAAAGAGCCCAACTCGAATGGGTCGAGGAGGAAGCCCAAGTTGGAGCCACATTCATGAAAGTTCGAGCTTCGGCGTTCCTTCCACAGTCAGCAATATCCTCTCCTGTAAATAATAGGACTCGTGCACCACCAGATAGAGAGAGAAAGGTAGGGCTTCGAAGGTGATAGCACGGAAATGGAATTGGTAGCAGGGAGAAAGGAAAACGACGGCAACAATAACAATCAGACTCTGCTGGCCTCCGACGAAGATAGAGACCGCGTTGCCCTCGATCTCAAGGCCGGCCTCCACCCTCTCAAGGTTCGTCTCCTCACACCCTATCTCTCTGCTTCTTCTCTTTTATTATTTCAATTGTTTGATTTGGGGATTTTAATTAGAAGTGCCTTAGCAATCGTGTTCAAGCATTGGTCTTGGCTGTGCGGAACTTAAAAGGGTTCTAGCTGAATCTCATTTTGTATTAAATAAATTATTTATCGAGTTAAACTGAAAGACTATAATGTTTGAATTTGTCAAATTGATTAAAACTATATATTTCTTCTGATCCCTGATTCAAATTATCCGATAAAGAAACCCCAACACAGCTGATATTCTTACTCTCTTATTATGTCTTTCATATTACTTTTTTTTGTTTTTTCTTTTTCTTACTGAGAAATTTATTTACTATATTGTTATAGACTGTGCACCTACATCATCGATAAACTCTTAAGAGACCCTTGAATCAATTCCAAGAGTCATTTCTTTTGGGTCGATTTTATGATCCTGATATGGTTCCCTTAGGTTTGACAGAGCAGAGAAGGAAACATAGAATCATGTTACTCATGTAAATCAAATTCGTTTACTTACCATTTTGTACTTACTAGATTGAAATGTTTTTCTTTTGTTTAATTTGGTTTGATTGTAGGAGTGAACTGGTTTTATAACATGATAGCCTTGTATAAATTATCCGCACAATTGTGTTTTATTTCTTTAGATCCCAATAAAGGAGAAGACTTCCCTAGAATTTTCTTAATCAACATGTAATGTCTAGAGATTACCTGAAAGAGTTTTAAGTGTTGCTGTTAATAAATACTCGTTTCATTTACTATTTAAGAGGCAAACATTGTACTTACATTATCTTGTATTCTCATGGGTTATTTGAGGTTGCCGTATTTCCTGAGGTTTACCATCAGTATGCTTTCCAAATTTTGTTCCAATCTCTGCATCTAATTATACTGCATTGATGTGATGCTCAGCACAAATTTGTATTTTGGTACACTCGCCGAACTCCTGGTGTCAGAACTCAAACATCATACGAGGATAATATTAAAAAGATTGTGGACTTCAGTACAGTAAGTTCACTTTTCTGCATGAATGATCCGAGTATGTTACATACCTTTAGCTGTAGCCCTAGACTTCACTAATTCTTCAAACCTGGGTCCAGGTTGAAGCTTTCTGGGTCTGCTATTGTCACTTAGCTCGCCCCTCCACTTTGCCAAGCCCGACAGATTTGCATCTGTTTAAAGAGGGTATTCGTCCACTATGGGAGGTATGTACTTATGGTTGTAACAGTAGCTTTTAGCTCCTTTATTTTGAAGGGAAATTGTAGAACTCTCCTCATTTATTATATGGTTTTATTATCAGGATTCTGCTAACTGCAATGGCGGGAAATGGATCATTAGATTTAAGAAGACTGTATCAGGCCGTTTTTGGGAAGACCTGGTATGTAGAATATATACTTGACCATAAGATTCATGTTGTTTCTATCCACATATCCCCATTCTATCAGCTTGAGTTCGTGTCTATCTGCTTTGAGTGTCTTGACCGTCCTGCCTACAGCTGTCCACCCTCATTTGTGATTTTGAAATTAATTATGGAAAATCAGTCCTGCTTTGGGGACAGCTTTCAATGGAGTGTATTCTATTGGTGCTAAGCAAGTTCTTGTGGGCTAGCTGTGTACCTTTTCTTTCTTGCTTTTTTTAGGTGGTGTGCTATTCTTGCGGACAGTGTGCCATGGCTCCCCCAGTCCCCCTTCAACTTTAGCAGTCAGTACCATAGAAGTTATTAAGCTTAAAATTTGACTGGTTTTTCTTCATGGAAACTGACGTGCAGGTTCTGGCGTTGATAGGAGATCAACTTGATTATGGGGATAATATCTGTGGTGCAGTATTAAGCATCCGTTTTAATGAGGATATATTGAGTGTTTGGAACCGCAATGCCTCTGATAATCAGGTTAGCTTTTGTTTTTACTCACTGTTGGTCCTAATATTGAAAACTGTGTAACAAGTACGTGGGGTTGGTGGTTTGTCTGTATTAGGCGGTGATGGCACTGAGGGACTCCATCAAGCGACATTTGAAGCTTCCCCACAGCTATGTAATGGAATACAAACCTCATGATGCTTCTCTACGAGACAACTCCTCATATCGTAACACTTGGTTGAGAGGTTAGACGAGCAGGGATGAAGTCAATGGTGGCTGTATGACTGCATGATGCTGTATCCTGGTGCTGCTTTCATATGAAAATCCTCGTGAGGCCCCCTCCTTGAGGGTTGCGACTGCCCCAATATTTGCATATCCTATATTGTTGACATTTTCAGTTTCGCACATACTTCTGAATTATGTCCATTGCCGATGTTTTGCGGGCATCATTTACTAGTCCAGTATCTCAATTATCATTATTTCTAGTCCAGTATCATTATTATTATGTTAAAGAATGATTTCGTAGCTAGCTAGCTGGCTGGCCTATTGGATCTGAATATTCACAGCTCACATTAAGATGCTAAAACTCTCCCTCGGTCTCAAAAGATTATTGATTTTCAAATGTCCTTAGCTCTCCAGTATTTTAGTCACGATGACATTTTAGAAATTTATCCTAATTAACAAAAATTTCAATGATCAACACTTGAATTTTTGAATAAGGACTTCTTAAAGAAACATGGCGCAGTGCAAATACTGTGACAGATTAATATAGACTTGTAACATACAAGAAGCAAGAATACATGTATGGGTCACATTTTGAAGGCTATAATTCTAACGCTCATATCAGACCTCCTCTCATTTTTCTAGACAGATGACTGGAGACCAATGATACCTGCCAAACATCAGAGTGAAATTCATTAGCAGAAAAAACCTATCCACTCAACTAGTAAGGTTTCACCCAGCAGCACCATGCAACTAAACAATATCCATAAGGTCGAATGATCTTCTACTTGAAAATAAAATTATTACACAATGAAGTAGCCACAGAAAAAAATTATCTTTTGAACCGTAAATGTTCATACTTAATGTTACATAGGTGTCCAGACAGAGCAAATAACATCAATGGATGTATACAAGAAGATATAAGTTCATCCGCTAATCATCTGTTCTATTTTTGGTCCAGTTTTTATTGTTGTTATCACATCCAATTTTGCCATGCTTTCTAAGCTACTTAGATTGGCGTTAATGGCGCTAATCACTTGGATTTTGGCGATGAGAATGAAATTATTAAAGAATAAAGCACAAGGTAAAAGGGTCCTTATACCCGTCAGCCATTTTGCTGAAAATATCCTCCTTGAGTCATTTACTACTTTAGTTACCCACATTATATCACAGCATGCCATCCATCATAATAGCTAGAAAACCTTAAATCAAGATGATAAACAGCATCTATATGCATAGTACTAGTAGATTGGATATTACCACATCCAACTCTTGCACCTGCATTTCCAGTAGTCTTGCTGAGTTCATGTCCACCTATTTGAGATAAAGCACAACCATTAGGTTCATGGAGTAGAAAACAGAAAATTTGACAAGGGTTCTTTCTGCTGCTGTTAATCATTGAATGATACCTTTTCCCAGGTCATCAGGATCAGCGTGCACGACAACAGCTCTTCCTAAAACGGAATGCTGACCATTAAGCGGGATCTGTAAACATAAAAAATCAACAAAATAATACCGAGATGTGCTCTGTAGGTACGCACTCTCGTGTGTTGTTGAACAAATTTTGGAAAAACCATATTCTCCTATCAAAATCATGACATGAGACTGATACTGTTATCTAGATTACATATTTGTGACCTCATGGCAGTTGGAAAACTGTTCCTGGACAAGTCAGCCAATAAGCCAACTTGCTGTCCTAGTATAATCAGCCAATACGTCCAATATAATTTATTTATTTTTTAATATCTATTATCCTTAAACAGATACAGTCTTGTCCATGCAACGGAGAGGTGATGTTTTGCACAATTGCAGGAACCATACAGCTCATGTTTTGAGAGAAGGTTGTGTGGAGACTGATCCAATGCAATGGTTACACCATGTCATTCAAATACTTGCTAAAGAGCATGATTCAATTTTAGAAAGTTGCTTCATTGTCCTGTTACAATGTAACGATAAGCTTAGTTTGAGCATTACAAAAGTCTTGAGACACTTGAAAATCTGGAAATCATTGTACCTATAATTATAATGATATTTCACATTCTAAAATCTAAAGGATCAATCAACCTACAATTGTTAAAGTTGCTGCACGAAGCAGTCATAATCTACTACAAGTGAAACTGCGAACAAAACAAGAATTTATTTTATTGTATGGCATTTGTTTCATAAGAAATATACTCAGGAAAACTGTGCTAATCATCGATGTGGAGACTAATTACCTGCTTATCAATAATTGAAATGTCGGCAACCCCTGCATCGTCAAAAGTGAATTAAATTTACCTGTCCCTGATGGCCATTGAATAATAAATTCCATGAAGAAAGTAACAAAATGAATTGAGCACACACCATCTGAGCTGGCCAAAATGTTTCCCAGGTCACCCGCATGGCGTTCATCATCTAAGGGAGATCCATGATCTTTCTTTAATGGATTGAAATGAGGTCCTGAAAATTGAATGAAAAACTTGACAAACTTCATCACTCCCAAACAGTGTCTATATGATTGAATCAAACAGACCAGAAGCTACTCGGGTTTCATAATCATTCCACAGTGTTAACCATACTACTCCTGTCCACTGCACAACCATGCAGGCAAGGACAAAAGGATGCAGCCATTTAATACAGAAACCTCCACTACCTTCATACACAGAAGAACAAGGTAAAGAAGGACCACCACTCTTTCAGCTTGGTTGTAGGAAAAGATGACATCTGTATATTGTTGATTGGATAGAAATAGCTGTCTTTGTGATGATCTACGCACCAATGTAAGTATATCACGTATGCCTAGACAACGCCTATACAAGGAAGCATAGAATGCAGTGTATATTTCATCAGTTTTCCATATCAATGAAATAGTTCTTCATGGCTTATTTTATTTTCTTGCCTTTCTCTTTACACAGCTAGACGGGCTCATGAAAACTTATCTTAAAATCTGGAATTTGTAAGATTCTATTTGCTATCGATTCGACAGTGCAGTATCAAGTACAAAAACTGGCCATCAAAGTACAAATAAAGCATCTTTCCTTAAAAGAGCAGGTGCCCCTTTGAAGGCATTCCAGGTTGCAATTCGCAGTTGACATAGGAGAAGAATATAATATGATAGGTAGAAATCTAGGAATGGAATTCATCCCAGAACAATACAGACCATTATTCATTCATATTTGTTGGAAAAAAGAAAAATAAAAGAATCTGGAATTCGCATAGGACGGAAAAATGAAAGGAAGAAGACAAGTGAGAGAAGATAGAGACCGGTGGAATTGCAGCCATTGGTGGTGTCCCCAAGAGCATGAATATGAAAGCCATGGAGTCCGGGACTCAGCCCACTAATTCTTCCTTTCACATGAGTACCTACCTCATCCATGTGTATATCATCATCAATATATTACTTACCCAAATGAAAGAAATCCTGTAAATTCAATATAATTCACCAAGTGCTTACCATATAGAAAAAGTAAGAAAAATGAAAAGGGAGAGATGAATTACCAGCGGTGTCTTGGATGAATTGGACGAAGCCTTTGACGTTGTCGGCGCCGGAGATAACAGCAACCGCTTTCACTCCGCTCATACTATTCTAAGCTAATGTGTTCTCTTTCTCTTCGATAGACTCCGCTCAGACTGTCTTGTGTGTGTGTGATGACATTTACATTTCCCATATTTACTTAATCTCATCAAATCCAATTTATGTTGGACTGAGAGTTTGATTAATGGACCCGTCATTGTTTGGATTTAGTTCAGCCCAACACAAGGTGTGTGCCAAATGTTGGGCCCCTTCAGTGTTGGGCCCCTTCGGTGTTGGGCTTGATTACGGCCTGCTTCCAAATTGGGAAATGCAAAACCCACTGCTTTATTTATTTCATCACGTGAGTGAAGAGATCATTCTGGGGAAAACCTGCTTTTCTTGATTGATACGTGGACTGTACTGAACAGTACATCCAACTTCCAATTGGCAACTCATTTATTACTTCCAATACTCGACCAAAAAAAAGAGTAAATGGACCACAGAACTGATAGATGTTCCCGTCTGTTAGAGCCCACTTAAAGCTGTCATGGGCCCCGCTGACCGACGGCCGATCATCCGGACTCCAAAGCTCTCATAAAATCCACTTTAATTTATCATCCCCCATCCCAACTAGACTACGATTAATCATTTAACTGCCATGTTGAGCTAAGAGACAAAAAGAGAAAAACTGGGGAAACAATCTGCTATACTTTCCAGATTAATCACATTCTTTTATCCGAGTAAGTCGAAAAACTCGAGTGAGGAGACGTGAAGTGCAGGGAGAGGGATGAGAGAAATCATAAGCATACACATAGGTCAGGCCGGAATTCAGGTCGGCAATGCCTGCTGGGAGCTTTACTGCCTTGAACATGGCATTCAACCCGATGGCATGATGCCCAGGTATCCACTTCTTTTCAACTATTTTTGCATTTTTAGCACTCCCTTGCTTCAAATACGTAGTTTTCTGTTTCAAAATTTTTATTGCTTTTAATGTAGATGCTCTCTCATTTTTGGTTACTATCCAAGTGATGCAAGCATTTTACTTTATTGTATAGATATCAAGCACTTGCAGCATCTGTTGTTCCAGTAGTTGCATTGGTATTGTAATTTTTGCCACAATTGATGGTGTGGTGCTTTTGCATGCTGATATAATGCATTTCTCCATAAAGGTGTTGCTCAGTTTAGCCTGATATACTTGAATTCATGATGTGAGATTGTATTTTTTTACTGTTATTGGTCTGTAAGCTGTTCTTTTTTTCTTTTGAATTATTTTTGTGCAAATGATTTTCAGAAGGAGATGCTCGCAACTCTACGAACCATCATCCGAGAAGAACTTAGGGAAATGAAAATGTTAGTTTTTTACGTAATCTGTCAGACGGATAATGTTTATGTGGCTCATCTAGTGTGCTCTAGCATAGCATTTCATGAAATTTTCAGATCATTCTGGCTGTCTTCATGACTGTAATTGGAGAGACACTGAACTATGTTTCTTCTCAAAGAAAAGTTTGCGTTTTGGTGGTTCGTTATTTTAAATCTAATGCACATATCCCTCTTCGCTTGCAGTGACACATCTGTTGGTATTGCAAATGATTCTTTCAATACCTTCTTTAGCGAAACCAGTGCTGGCAAGCATGTGCCTCGGGCTATTTTTGTTGATCTTGAACCCACTGTTGTTGATGAAGTTAGGACTGGGGCATACAGACAACTCTTTCATCCTGAGCAGCTTATGTCTGGTAAGGAGGATGCAGCAAATAACTTTGCCAGAGGGCACTATACAGGTACCTAATTCTGGCTGGTGTAGCTTTCTTTACTTTTCCTTTTAATGTTTTTCAGTCTGACTCTGCAATATGTTTAATTTACATTTGAATTTTTTTATGCTGCAGTGGGTAAGGATATAATTGATTTATGTCTAGATCGAGTTAGAAAACTGGCCGACAATTGCACTGGTTTGCAAGGCTTTTTGGTATTCAATGCTGTTGGTGGTGGCACTGGTTCCGGGCTGGGGTCCTTGCTTCTTGAGCGCCTGTCTGTAGATTATGGGAAAAAATCAAAACTTGGGTTTACTATTTATCCGTCTCCCCAGGTTATTAATGTTAATGTTGCTTTTAATTGCTATTTGTTCCTCACACCTATCATTTTCTTTTCATTACATTTGGCTTTTTATCTCCTTTGCTTAGTGATCTGGTGCCACTGGATTAACAATTTCATTCAATTGTTTGACACTGTTGGTGCTATTGTTCTTCCAACAGTCGGTTTTAGATTTTTAAACTGACCAGTGCTTGTGCATTCAGGTTTCTACTGCTGTTGTAGAGCCATATAACAGTGTCCTGTCCACTCACTCCCTACTAGAACATACAGATGTCGTGGTGCTTTTGGATAATGAAGCTATATATGATATTTGTAGGAAATCCTTGGACATTGAGAGGCCAACTTACACGAACTTGAACCGCTTAATCTCTCAAATCATCTCATCTTTGACCACTTCCTTGAGGTTTGATGGTGCCATTAACGTGGATGTTACAGAGTTCCAGACAAACCTAGTGCCATATCCTCGTATCCATTTCATGCTCTCATCTTATGCACCAGTAATCTCAGCATCTAAAGCTTACCATGAGCAATTGTCTGTTCCCGAGATCACAAATGCTGTATTTGAACCTGCAAGTATGATGGCCAAGTGCGATCCACGTCATGGGAAATATATGGCTTGTTGTCTCATGTACCGTGGAGATGTTGTTCCTAAGGATGTTAATGCTGCTGTCGGTATGATTAAAACTAAACGCACTGTTCAGTTTGTTGACTGGTGAGTTTCCAATGTCAAATTTTAATAATTTGTTGATTAAATCTTTCAGTTAATCACAGGGAGCATCTTAGAGCCTTTCAAAGCTTTGAATTACCTATAACATAGCACCAAAACCAACGGAAAACACATTCTTACTGTTCAAAATGACGCAAAATGAATGAATTGCACACACTCACATTTACATCTTCTGTTGGTACTGAAGCTTTGGAGCTTCAACACCAACAGGTACAAAAGCTCTTGACTTTCGAGACCACATTGGTCATTTTTTTCTGCATGTGACCCCTAAGGATAGTTAGGTCTTTTTACCAATCAAAATTGGTCAAAATGGGCCAAGGACAATTTTTTTTAGGGGGGTGGTTATAAAATATATTTTTTCTGAGAAAAGGATATTTCGCAAGATTCCACTATTTAACAATATACTCCTGTCCTCCTGTCTGATCTATGGCATGCTTGCAGGTGCCCAACTGGTTTCAAGTGTGGGATTAACTACCAGCCACCAACAGTGGTGCCCGGGGGTGATCTTGCTCGTGTGCAGAGGGCAGTCTGCATGATAAGCAACAATACAGCTGTAGCAGAAGTCTTCTCTCGTATTGACATCAAGTTTGATCTCATGTATTCCAAGCGAGCATTTGTGCACTGGTATGTCGGTGAAGGTATGGAGGAAGGTGAGTTCTCGGAAGCCCGTGAGGATCTTGCTGCCCTTGAAAAGGACTATGAGGAAGTGGGTGCTGAAGGTGGCAATGACGAAGATGAACAAGGGGAAGAGTATTAATTAGTATATGTAGTGGTTCATGTGAAGAGGGGTGCATCAGTACAATAAGAGTTAGTAGTGTTGTAACCTTTATGTTTCATGTTACCGTTCTTTGTCTGATGCTGTATGTCTGTATGATTTTGTTTGTGCATTGTTGAATAAATGGTCTCGTTATTATGATCAGTGGAACTGATGATATTGTCTCTACTCTTTGCGTGTCATTGTGACAACAAAAACCACGGAAGTTATCAACAATTCACCCTTGCCTGATCCTCTATGCAGGGCCAAGCTTTACAATGCATTTCAAATTAAATGAGTCGATGTTAAACTACTGGAGGGGAAACTAGTGCCATTCGAGAATCCTCAACAGAACAAGGTACTTAATTCTTCTACTTCTGCCATGTTTTTCTCATCACTGTCAAATGTTTAATATATTGGATTGCACGTTCAATTAAGGCATATGTGTCATATTTGTTAGTGGGTAAGCCCATTTTAAGAGTGCAGAATGCAGAGGTGTGAGAATAGTATTTTGTGGAACAGGTAAGAAGCAATGGTGACGTTTGGACGCCTAACATTCAGAATATATCCAAGGAGAATTGATCTTGTAACTATGGAGAAATTGTTATCGATTATTTGGAACCTTGCAACCTCTTCTCGTCTATTGCTGCCCTCAAATTTTAATCAGCCACATATTTGTATTTGTCGTTGTTGGGGGGGGGGGGTGAAAATAAAAGAACTTGTTAAACTTTGCAGAAAATAACAGATCACTCTGTTTAGCTTAACAATGAACAAAGAGGAGGAAGATCCCACAAGGGTTCGTTGGGGTCATAAACAGTCTCCATATACTCGTGAAGACCATTTATAGCATAAAGAGAAGCCGAAATCTGTCTCTCAACCTTCATGCACTCGAATTCTGACAACTCCACATCAGGATTCTCGGTAAGGATCACATTCTTAGGGAAGTCTAACAACTCTTGAGCGAACGAAAACCGATCAGGGACGCGGTCAAAACCCCATGCTGCTTCAGATTGAGCTGAGTCCACATCAAGCTCAACCATGCAGTTGCTCAAATCAGGCTTATACACATCATCAAACAATTGACTGCACTCTTGTGCCTTGTCAAATGAAAAGGACTCAGCACTACTTGTGTTCGTGTCAACAGTGGTAGAAGGACTGGTTGTGCAACTACTGGCACTAGAATCAATGTCTTGACTGGTAGAGGGGCATGATTCTTGGCTCTGTTGCTTCTTTTGTTTTGCATTCTTCTTGGTATTGAGAAGATTTTTGATCCGAGAGGCAAGAGGGGAGTTGGGAGAAAGCTGAGTAACAAAATTCGTGCGCGTATTAGAGCCACGGAGGAGGCAGGCAGCCTCATCATAGGCACGGGCAGCTTCTTCAGCAGTTTCGAAGGTTCCAAGCCACATCCTAATCTTCTGAGTTGTGTCTTTGATCTCAGCTACCCATCTTCCAGAAGGCCTTTGCCTCACTCCAATGAATTTGTTGTTGTTGATGCTTTTGTCTCTTGCTTTCATTTTGGTTGGGGCGACCTTTAGTTTCTTTTGGTGTTGGAAGTGAATTTCCATTAACTGAATCAGAGGAGATATGGGATTGAGATGTAGAGAGGGGTTGTAGGAATGTTGAGGAGGAGTTGCCAAACATTATTTGTTCTCCTAGCCAGATAACTGTGTTATTTATAGAGAGAGAGCAAAGTCCTGAATTCTGTTGTTTTGTGTTTGTTTCTTCTGTTTTTTTCTTAATGGGGTTCCATTATTCTTGTTAATTTGAAGAATATGAAAGCGACTTCTTACTTATGAACTAACGCCCTCTGCTGGAGTTAAGATATATTATTAAATTTGCAAAGTGGTTATTTAGGTTGAAATGTATACATTAGGCTTCCCCTTGTATGACTGGGTCAATTGTATTATTTTCCTTGTTTGCTTTCTATTAATCTTTCTTTATTAGCTACGTCCGTGCGAGCAAAGTGATGCTTTATCATACTTTCTCTCACTCTTACCATTACTTTTCTGTGTCTTTATGCAAAATGAATAAAGAAAAAGCACGATTTGGAATTGAAAGTGCGAGGCCTTGTTTGCTTTCCATGAATTAATTGGTCTTGGGCTTGGCCTCACACCTTGTCCTGAATCCAGGAATGGCCGCCACGTGGAGGCCAATTACAAACGCTCCAAGAACATGAGTTTAATTATAACAAGTGGCAACCATAAACAGACATATGAAGAATGAATTACACTAACACATTTGCCTTTTTCTTCTAGGCTTACATCACCAACAAAAAACCTAATATTCAATTCCCAACTTGAGTGGTGAATGATTAATATTAGGTAATACAAGTTGCATCCTTTTTTAATTGTTAATGACATCATTATCGGAGAGATTATCATGTCTAAATCGCATCTTGTTGGTGGAAAGATGCCAACTTGTGGTGGAGTGATTAATTGTCCTTTTCAGATATATATTATTTATAGTACATCTCAAAAGGTGATATTTGGCTGTAACCCCAAAAGGAGTTTCTTGACTTGTACATTGGAATATTTCCAATTTCAAGGCCTATATATTCAGTGAGTATTGAGTTGAGAAGCATCTTTTAATATAATAACAAATAAATAAAGAGTGGTTGGTTCGTCACTTTCGCGAGCAATAAGTGTTGTAATAGTCCATTTAACTAGTTTGGGCTGCCCACTTGAATTGATTCTTTAGCCCAAACTCTCCAATAGTTTTTTTGACTTGTAGCCTTTGTACCAGAGCCCAAACATATGTGATATCCCCCCTGCTTCAAGATGCTCAGCACACTACAGGGACTTGGCCACAGGTGTGAAGCAGCCAGATACAGCAGTCGGAAGCCCCCACCCGCTGCCCTCAGGAAGGAGACAGGGCAGTACCAAAATGGAGCACTCCAAGAAAATGGTGTGGTACCACATTATACAATCTTTAGTGGTTATAAGGACCCGCTCATATGGCTATATCGACTGTAATGCCACAAAATAGCTATTTCCTTCAGTAACCTTATCAGCAGCCTCCAATAGAACATTGCAGCCCATTCTAAAACGGGTTTTACAACTTTTCCCATAATCGAAAAGTTTCTCTTAGCAGAAATGGAGAAGGTAGAGCTGAAGAGTTATGTTCCGACTGTGATGAGGCATGCTTGATTAATGATTGCCTTTTCAACTTCTCCTGATAAGGAAGACATTTTCTGACAGCAATTTAGGACAGCATTCCTTGATCATGGTTTTTTAGCTTTCCTTATTTAGCATCCCTTTTAAAGACATCATTCGGGTTTCTCTCTAATGAGACCTAATGTCTGAGCTCTCTTAAAAAAGCTTGTCGCCATAAGCCACTCAAAGAAATCCCAACAAATGTTACAACTCATTCAGATATCAGATTCTCCAGCTAATGCTCTATCACACAATCCCCTTCTCCCACTCATGGATCTTTTTTCCTACGTCCGTAGATTCCATATTAACAAAAGCCAAGACAAAATTCCCAAGTCATCACCACCAACACACTTTCTGTAAGTAACTGCCTCTTAATTCTACCCGTCATCTCCAATTTTGTGAAAAATAATCACCAAGTTCTTGAAACACAATCACTACAGATTTTGGAAAAGGAAATACGTTTCGTAACAAGTTCATCTCTTTGGATACACATTCCATTCAGAATCTGAAAATGATAATGACCCCGAATCGTAGCGGTTAAACAGCAAGGCGTTGCCGCGAATCGCAGACCAGCACAGTCGCCGCCATATGTTCCGTTTCACCTGCACGGTGCACCCACCACTTAAAGAATGTTTAATTCGAACCTTTACGAGCACAAAAGTGTCGAAGGAAGAAGCGATGGAGAAGTTCCAAATCTCTCCATGGTCTCTAGCCACCGCTGCTGTAGAAGGGCTCGCGGGTGAGGACTTGATATGACAAAAATGCCCTTTTCTATATAGTATAGGGAGCGATTTTAAGGGAGTGAATGGGAAATAAATAGGGAGAGACATTCTTTGACATGCGATTTTGGGCTTCGGAGCCCAACAAAATCCACTCTAGTACAGTACAAGTACCTGTTATCTGCAAGAAGATGACGTAAGCCGTGCTCTTCACTCGCCCGTCGCATCTTATTACATAGAATTGGGTTGAGTTGAGAGCCCATCTTCACTCTGATTCTGGATAAAAGCACAGCTAATTAGGAGCATCTCCGACTCCTATGGAGCTTTCAATCTCATCCCTCAGGAGTTGTCCTGCTGCTCCCTTGACTTCCGGAAGCAGAATCAAGCTCTCCACTTCTACTAGTGCCCGTTCCTACTTTGAGTTTTCCAACAAGTTTAATTCTTCATCTGGGTTTCTTGCTCTTAAATTTCCCTCCACAAGGCGCTCTACCACCATCAGCACGCGCCGCGCCATCTGGGTATATATGTTTAATTCCTTATTTACTGACTGAGCTACCTTTTGACTATTAGTTTATGCTATTAAAATTTCAATCTTCGATTCCTAAAGCTTCACTTGCTCTCTGAATTTGAACATGTATTAGTGCTAAGTTTAACTAACAAGGTAATGGATTGTTCCAGAAGGAGTTCTGTGTAGATTTGTGGAACTCTTGAAGGGGTTCTGCTACATCTGGAATCTTGACACTGCTGATTTCACATTTAGTACTTGAATGAACTTCCTGTCCGTAATTGCCTGTTTGATTTGTAAACGTATTGAGAATTTTTTCAAACTAGTTATTGCGTTTTGTTTGAATATTGGTCAAAGATTTTCCATTTTTAGTACTATATGACTGTAGTTGCTGATGACATTACCTCCATTCAATGTTCAGAATCAACAATTTTCTTTATCATAGCTCGTCAGACATAAAAATATTTATTAACAGAGTTTACATGAAAGCTTAAATTGTCAGGCCTGCTCTAAAGTTGATGCTGCGGGAACTGATCCATTGCTGAATAAGGTTTTCCAATTCAGAGATGCATTCTGGAGATTTCTGAGGCCCCACACCATACGTGGAACAACATTAGGATCTGTGTGAGCAATTACTAAAATGATTTCTACATTGATCATCATACTTTATCCTTAACGTCTACTTTTTTATTCTCTCTTTTTAATGTCTGATTTGCTCTAGTTTTTTTTTTAACAGTTCTCTAGTAACTAGGGCTTTACTCGAGAACCCAAATCTGATAAGATGGTCGTTATTGCTCAAGGCATTAAGTGGACTTCTAGCACTCATTTGCGGAAATGGTTATATAGTGGGTATTAATCAGATATATGATGTTGGTATTGACAAGTAAGGGCCAAATTGTACCTTTGATTTGAATGCTTGATTTTTATACATTACAGTCATAGTATTGGTTCTTGTACAAATTGCTCTCCCTGTAATCAATCTTTATCTTCCCATCGCAGGGTGAACAAACCATATTTGCCTATAGCTGCAGGTGATCTTTCAGAACGGTCTGCATGGTTTTTGGTGTTATCGCTTGCTGTTGCCGGTCTTCTAATAGTTGGACTGAATTTTGGTCCTTTCATTACTTCTCTTTACTGCCTTGGGCTTTTCCTTGGAACAATCTATTCTGTTCCCCCATTTAGAATGAAGAGATATCCAGTCGTAGCATTTCTTATAATAGCCACGGTATGGTTTTATGTAACGCATGGTAATTTCTTTAGCTTTCTTAGAGGAACTGCATTTCTTAGCTGCTGTAAAGATGGAAAAGAAATTGTGTCCTTTTTTATGGTATCTTATTAGCATAAAATGTCAAAAAATCATTAAATGGTTGGCACAGTGTACCTTTGCCCGGGATCCTTATGCGTAAATGAATTGCGCTTATTCCACACACACACATGCAAACCAACTCCCGTAGTTTCTATAATATCATGAGTGATATTGAAATGGTAAAACTTCTTGTAATTCCACTTCTTGTGATTCCTTTGTTGGTTTAGCATGCCGAAAGAATTTATTAATGTTACTGCAAGATTTTAACCTGGACTTCTGTCTCTGTCCTCCAAAGAGTTTCTCTTTTCCACTATGTGTGCTTTTTGTTTCCTTTTATCATATATAAAGGGCCTGTATGTAAGTGTTCATGAGTAATGCTTTGATGTATTCGTTTAAGGGATCTGAGTGTGTGACACCATAGTTGCAGCTTCTTTCTTCGATTATAAATTGTTGGAAGTGATATATCTTTCAGATCAAGATAATTGAATGCTTGTGTTTTTTATTGAAATTATGATGTTCGGTTGAAATTATTCAATGCGCAGTCAGTCCTCTTAGGTTTAATCCCCTGCGTCTTAAGTCTGAATTTTAATGATTATATTGATGCTTTAGGCTCCAGCTAAATGCTGTTTAATTTAATAAAACAATGGATATTTCCCAGCATGTAGAGTGAAATTGAGAATTTGAATTCAATTGTTTCTCTCTCGGTAAGGTCTTAGTAGGTTTAAAACGTGAACTGCCAGTTGACGACTAACATGACTTTATTTAGTTTATGATAGTGTGACATAGAGATTAACCTGCATGGAACCATCTTACAGGTTCGAGGGTTCCTTCTCAATTATGGTGTCTACTATGCCACCAGAGCTGCCCTTGGTCTGACATTTGAATGGAGGTTAGCTGCTAAACAATAATGCACTCAAGCACATCTACACACAGTTTCTGCTTGTTTTTTTGGATTAGAATTTGATGGTGGTATTTACAACTGCAGCTCCCCAGTTGCATTCATCACCACGTTCGTAACATTATTTGCTCTTGTTATTGCCATTACTAAAGATCTTCCGGATGTGGAAGGTGATCGCAAGTAAGTCCCAGAAGCAACTTCACTGACATTGCTGGCGGTGCTAGATCATTGCTTTCGTCTGTTCTTGTTCTTGCTTTTATCAATTTTACCCCATATTAACTTAGCTGGTAAAACATTAATACCAAGTTATATGCCTATCTAATTATTGAGATCTCACGTTTCAGTATGAAATGACAGGTTTCAGATATCTACTTTGGCAACAAAGCTTGGTGTGAGAAATATTGCATTGCTTGGATCGGGGCTTTTGTTGATAAACTACATTGGTGCTATTTTGGCAGCAATTTACATGCCTCAGGTAACTCTGCCTTCCATCAAACTCATTTGTAGTTGCTTTTTCTATTTCATGATAATGCAAAATATAGTATTTTATGGCAGGCCTTTAAGAGAAGCTTGATGATACCTTCACATGTTATCTTGGCGTTATGTTTAACTTTCCAGGTATACATGAAGTATTGTTTCACATAAAGTTCTCTGAATGAGATTCCTCTTACCGTGGGTATATGCTTACATATGCTTTATATTAATCTGGCTTGACCTGTTTTTTTTTTCTATGATAATTGTCAAGAATTATTCTAGAATTCAGTTACTTGATTCCAATTATCATATTTATGAATCATAATTGTAATAATTTGGATTGGTTATGTCTTGCAGGCATGGGTTCTTGAAAAGTCGAACTATACCCAGGTAATTCCAACCCTTGAGTATTGTGTTATGATTTTATCTTTGTTTCTTGCATGCTTCAGCATGACTTTTCAACCACTTACAGATGACATGTTTCAGCTGATCAACATGGTTGTTTTCACCTCCTAATGAAAATAAATAGCAGATCTACATATAAGGTGCTGAAAACAACTATGCAATGATTTTAATGTTTTATGAAAGCTGGGTTTAATATCTAGCCTCGTTTTACCAGCACAAGTTCCATCTTAATATGATGAAGTGTCACTTGCCAAATATGTCACACCATGCTGTTTGTGTGGTGAATGCAATAGGTCTTTATCATTGCTTCGGTGGATTTCTGACACATTGTCATAATCTAAACTTTCACTGCCTGAATTTGGTTCTTGTCGACTGATAAGTAGTTACAAGTAGCTGGCTCACAAATTGTGTTGATGGGAACTACGGTTGGTCATTTATTGCTAATGGGATGATATGTTTCAGTGTTCTTTTTCTAAATCTTTTTCTGGAATTTTCCAGCTGAGACCAAGGTAGCTAAGGACCTTGTTTTGTGTTAATGCATATTTCTTCAATGAATCCTGCAGGAAGCAATCTCTGATTTTTACCGCTTCATATGGAATCTGTTTTATTCTGAGTACGTGTTGTTCCCTTTCATCTAGTAAGTTTGATCCTTGTTGAGAAGTTGCAATTCCTTGGAAGAGCTTCAGAACAGCCGAGTGCTAGACAATGTAGAAGTGGGGATGCTCTCGGGAGATGGGGCATGTGACTTTATTTTGGCTCTTGTGTGTATTAAAATACCAAACGAAGTTGGAAGCATGGATTTTTGTTTCCCAAAGAGGCATGTAAAGAGGCAGTGTTCGGTTCCTTCAACGTAATAATGTATTCAGTTGTTGAATTCTAACATGACTATAATGTCACGCACCTTTAAGTTGCTAGTATGCAAATATCTTGGACCACGCCAACTGATGAATTCTGATGTCTTTGTATGTCTGACGCTTTTTCTTCTATAATTCTGATTGTCAATAATTATTAATTGGGGGAATGAGACATTTTAGAACTTCCTGCGCCACACCACACAGCCGTAGGGCAGACAGATACTCAGAAACTAGAACCTTACGGCTATCTATCCCACTTCCTATCAAATAGAGGTACAAAAGAATTAATGGAATCTTGAAGAAAAAACTCAAGTTAATACCTAAAACAACTATAGGTGATCATGGTTCCGTTTGCATATCTGATAGACTTTCGGTGATCCTTGAGGCAAGTGTGCTTCTTTCTCTCCGTGAGACTGTAGTAGTTGAGAAGGCCCAGTTCGGCCTACTCCTGGGCGACAGACTCACCTCCTCTAGCACACGCACTTGAAGCTCCAAAGGATAATCCCTCATGCATCCAATTCGTGGCCCAGCTCCCGTTGTCCATTTACAAGACAACTGATTAGCCAACTGATATGATTTCATCCCCTTGTGTGAGTTTATTCTCTTGATAATCTTTTCTTTGGGGATGGGCTCTTCGTATTCTTCTTCCACATCTTGATCAAACAGATTCTGCTTTGAGACCGGGAAATCTGAGTCTGATAAATATTCATCGGCTGTCTCATATCCATCATCCATCGGACTTTCCAGAGCTTGAGTGTTGAAGGGACTTGCTGGTTTTGGAGTAGAGAACACCTCATGCATGTCCTCCCTTGCTGGGATTTGAAGCAGAGCAACTTTAGCATGTAGTTTCCTCGACCACCTTGATGTCCGTGGACGTATATTTTCAGCATCATGTGAAATTGAATGCCTTTTGTTTGAGTTGGTTCTCCCTTTGTCTTCATCGACAATGTCGTTTCTTGGAACTGTGAGTTCTGGTACTGATTTGGTACTAAGAAGACGAAAACCAGCTTCCTCCTCTTCATTATCAGGTGCTCTCTGCACAAGAACCAGAAAATTACAAACAATTTAATACACATATTAAATCAATGTTGATGATCTTTAGCAAACTAAGGAGCATTAACGTACCTGAACAACACTCAGATCCACGTTGTGTCCCGAAAGAAATGCCATAAATTCCTCAAAATTTTCTTCTGTGGGGAGATAGTGCCCGCTGTGAGGCCAAACCGCCTAATTTCCAAAAATATCGTTATAGTTTCCCGATGTCTAAACTGTAAGCATGAAGAAGAGAAGGGAAAATGAAGCGTGTGGTTTATTTCACCTTAAGAATACCATCTTCTACAATTAAGCGACCAGCTGATAAGGTTGCGCCACCAGCCAAGAAACTTGAATGTTGGAATGTGCCTTTCTTCTTCTGCCCAACATATAAAGTCTTGGACACACTGAGAACAAAGATCCATTTGACATCTTCCGGCCCTTCCCTCGTATCCAGAAGCTCCCCGCTGTGCTTGTATATGAACTTCCCATCCGTTATTGTAACTTCATACGCACTTCTCTCAGTCTGCATCGTTATTTCACCAAGTAAGTTCATCAACTACTTGACATAAGCGCAGACAAATTTTAAAATATTACTTTCTAGGAGTATCTGTCTTGGTTGATTTTGGATCTTACCGGACCAAGATATTTTATGCATTGCTGTTGAAGTTTTGATCTAGGACATCTCTCTAAATTGACATTCCAACCTTCTCCAACATCTAGCCTGCAGTTCAAAGTTCAAGGTACAGTAAGAAAACTATCGCATATCATTTTTTTAAAAAGAAATTCCAATTTCATTCAGAATATTTATATGAATCGTACCAGTAAAAGAAAGGTTGCCTGCTCTCACATTGGAGCCAATTGGCATAATAAAATTGGAGGTTGTGACCATACCGATGTCTAGGATCAATCTACACAAGAGAGACAAATGAGAAGAAGTGCATTTTCACAAAACACAGAAAAATATGAAAGCTTCTAATAGAGTGCAACTTACAGCCTCGAGCCAATGCTGCAAAGCAAGTTTACGAGCCCTTTCATCTTTTGACAAACCTTTCCCCACCTATCAATGAAATAAAACCTTTAGTCCTCAGAAATCCAAATACAAATTCATGAAGGACACATAATCTTCACATGTATATAGACACACTGGCACAAACACAAACACACACACACCTTAGCAGCTCTGGTTCTTGCTCTTGACCAGCGCGATACAGCAGTTTCAGGTTTCTCAATCTCAAAGAATGATATGGAACTGCGTTTGAGCTCTGCAAAATCTAACAGCTTCCACCTGAACAACACCAAATACTACAAAATGAGCTCCAAAACAACAATACGAAAGCATTTCCTTTATTTTCTTGATAAAAAATGAGATAGTAACTAATGGATATACCATCTTTGCTCCACTAGAACTGCACAATCGGCAAGTTGCCTTCGTGTTCGAAAACTTTTGTATGTTTTCTGCAACTTTAATGCTGCTTCATGTCTAACACCACCAGATTCAGGCAAACTGTTTTTCTCAGACGAATTATCTGTGTTTCCAAAGCTCACCGATCTGACCATCGTATGCTCCTCTGGATTGGAACCTGGAGCCTGAAGTGAGATTTTGGCCTCTAAGTCCCTTCCTCGAAAGCTAAGAGAGCCTTGAAGGATCACCTTGCCAGAACCAAATGAGTTCAGCCTATCAGCTTTAAAAGAATCTCGACCATTAAAACTAACTGATCGACCGGTTCCACTAACTGATCTAACTAAATAAGACTCCAACTGACAATCCAAATCATCCAAATCGGCAAATGGACAGGAATATGTAATTCCCATTCCTCACGAAACCACCGGGGTGTCCTGCAAATTTAGATAATTTCATGATGAACGCATTAATTTGAAGGCAACTCCTCAATTCAATTGAATATCAGCACCAAAGATTTAAAAACTGTAGATGGGTATAAAGCAATTGGCAGATCATTTGTTGGCCTATAAGGAATCATAAGAGAGAAAAGGGGGGCGGGGCAACACTCAGTAAAAAATCCCTCCACATTAACATTGGAAACAGACTCCTTGTTCAAGGAAGAAAAATGCAGACTATAAAGCAATCATCTCGGACGGTATAACAAATTACCATTTCTATCAAATCAAATTAAATGCATGAGGCAGGATAAAGCTCAGTATTAATAACTATAACGATGCGGGGTATCATCAATGTATGATTTCCATAACCCCAAATCAATCTTATTTGGGGCAACAAAGCAGCAATTTACGGGAAAATAACCGGACCTTTTTGTAATATTATCTCGATTCAGCGAAGGATCTTGGACAGAAATGCAATGCGGTAAAGAAAAAAGAGGCAGAAGGTGAAAAAACAACGGGGTGGAGAATGTGAGGTATTATGAAGTTGTCCAGTAGAAGAAATTGTTGTGTTCCTTAAAATAGTGAAACAGAACCACAGATTTGGCTCTGCCTCTTTCTCTCCCTCTCTCTCTATCTCTGTTCCTCAAAAATGATAATTTAGCTGTCCTTGGCTCGAATCTATAAATAGAGAGAGAGAGGAGTGGACTGTTAAACGGAGAGACAAAGTAGTGAGTTTTTCCGACCACGTGTTTTGATTTAGGAAGTTTCATCTGAATTGCCACCAATTTTAATATGTTTGTTTCTACCCATTTATGTTTCGGTTTTCGCTGACATTATTAGGTACAGACGGGAACTCAATCTTTCCTTTTATTCAACTACCGTCCACTTAAATTTTATTATAACTATTTTTTTCTTTATTACAGTTTGAATTTTTAAGTTTTTTATATGCTTAATTAATAGTAGTAACAATTTCTTTGAATGAAATCTCCACAATTTTAATAATTAAATGAAAGCCATAGTTGCAATCCATATATTATAGGTCAAAATATTCACGAAATCAAAATATTTTCATCCTATAAATTAATAAACAATTAAATTATTGATTAATTAGTTTTCTTTTAACTAATATAATTTTATTATTCTTTTTGGAGACGGGAGTAATATCTTTGTTTTGAACTTTAATGCAATATTTTTTTTTAATTATGGATGTTATTCAGTTTTAGGTTATGAGTGTTAGGGTGTAAAGTATATGAGGGAGTGAGTGAGTTTTAGTCAAAAATGTGAACACAAGTTATGGCTACGTACTTTGAATTTTGTTTACTAATTCCACCTCAACTGTTTTGACTACCAGATTTTAGTATCACAAGAAAAGACGTAGACTTAGAAGGGGTCCAAGTCCAATTTATGTAAATTATTTCCAGAATCCCAGCGCGCAGGGCAGCTTCCGGGCAATTTCAACACTTATATTTGTGTTGCATTGTCTCACTACAAAACCCAAAAAAACAGATGGAAATCCAACTTAAATATAGGAATTTAAGATTAGATTCTGGGCTGACGCAGCAGCTTTGTGTCGGAAAGTGAGCCACCGCACCTCACCGCTCCGCACCGCCCCGCAACTTTATTAAGATTCTTACTCACTCAAATGGTTGCAGGGAATTTAAGCAGTCGGTCAAATACTTGAGAGAGAGAGAGGGGGTGGAAGAAGAAAACCGTACAGTGGAATGCAGCACATCTGATGTACTTTGTCCGTACGGTCAAATGTCATTAATTCATTCACCCCTGCAGCAGCATTAAAGATAGAAGGACAGATTTCCTTTTCCACGCGCTTCTACGCACCGACGCCTTGGACTTTCAATCAAGCTTCATGGGCTGGGCTGGGCTGGGCTTTTCCAACAAATTCCACGACAGGTTGGACTGTTCCAAAAGATGATCCAATAATCAAAGGATACCTCATTTTGAATCACCAAAAAAGAATCAATCAACTTTAACGCATAAAAAGTTGGTGCAAAGCGTAAAGCCATTTCTTTGGATGCAAATATTGGGCATCTTTGCATGATCCTCAATTAAAATAGCAGAACACAAATGGAAAGGCAATACATTCAATTTTATAACATTCAAAATTCATTGGAATATGCATATGCTTACCATCAAAGCTTCGTATTAATTTTTTAATTTTCAAACAAATCAAGATGGATGGTGATTTTAATACTAATAACAAAGGGTGATGGTTGTAAACTCTTAATAGCATCCACCTTCTATTTCGTAAATTCTTTTTATAGTAAAATATACATTACTTTTTTCATCCTCTCTAAATTGCTCTCATTTAAGTTCAATCTATTAGACCTGCATAAATGCACTGGGAAGACCTTATACGTACATTCGTCATTATAATGATTAGGCTCCATGAATACTAGGCATATCAGTGAAGTCCTCTTGTTTTGGTCTAGTCATCAACAACTAATCATTTATTGTTGGTTGAAATACATGCACAAAGTGATACGAATTCATCCATATCATAGATATTGTCTTCCAATACTTCACACAAATAATGGATTTAGTGTAGGCGTAGGATATGACGTTTACTTCTCTTATATTATATCTATAACTATATTTTATATTTATTATTCAAATTATTACTATATAATAGTTTATCTTCCATACTCCTTTTGGTCTTCGTTCTTGCTTGCAAATTTTTTTTCATCCACTTTAGAACAAGATTCTAGATTCGAGCCCATTTCAAACTAATTAATAGGATTACTTGTACCCAATACTGAATCCGTAAGATAAAAAGGACTAAAGGTTGTGAATAACAATACCCGGCAGCTTGGACCCGTCACAAGACTTGTAATCATTTTTTCAACATACAAAGTTTTATTGTTATTATTATTTTTTGGCCAAAATAATTATTGTTTTGCTCTTGAGGTATTTAACTTTTGTTTCACAAAGTTTTATACTATGACTTTGTTTTGAAAGGTTCAAAAAATATATTATTAACTATTATTTTAAAAAGATTCTTAAATAATTATTCAAATGTAGTGTTTTAAATTCCCTTTGCAGTTAATGAGTTTTACTTTTAATTTCAAAGTATTACGACCCCAGTATGCTTTTGACTAAAATTAAGCAATTCAATTATATTTTTCAATGTTGAATCTATATTCTCATATAATAAAAAGAAAACATAGGTCTTGCAATACTATTTTAAAGCAAATTAGTAATTTTATCATATGTGATACAACATTATTGTAATTAATCATATGATTGAAGGCGATACGATTGCTTGTAAGGGGTATTTGGGGAAGTTGTTCTGGCAGCCCAAAACATGTTCTCGGACTACAGTTGTCTCCTTCCTCTCTCTCTGATATCTAAATAAGAAGGCACCAATTAAAATGTGGTGCGATAACTAGCACGACAAATCTTCATCACTCTCAATTCAATAACTTCCCCACTCAGCTGAATCAGTGTTACAAATCCTTTCCCCATTAAAACCCTAACCCCTCTCTCCCATCACCCTTAATGATGGGAGTTTCAGAAGAATCTTCATCGTCGTCGTCATCACGGCCGAACACATCTAACCTCAGCACTAATCTGCCATCGTCTTCTGAGAACGGTACCGATGCCTTTTACTTGGCCAAAACAGTCCTCAGAGGCAGCGTCGTTCTTCAAGCCGTGTGCGGCCACTTCCGCTCGCCCTCTTCATATGACGTCGTCTTCGGCAAGGTATATTTCACTCCACATCTTCATTGGATTTGTTTGTGCTGCTTCTTGATCGCTTGAATACGAACTCTGATATCCTTGGCAGCGTTGGACCAATAGCCGCAGTAGCTTTTTCGGTTCCTGTGAGCTACTATCTTTCTTCTGTCCATTTGCTTCTGTGCTTGCCTTTTGGGCTTTATCTATGTGAAAATACTCTATAGGTATTTCTGATTGAACCACGACCATTGAGTGCAACTGCGTGATTGTACTCGATGATCTCCCTAGGGGGAGAAAAAATGAAACAAGAAATGCTACAAGTAAATCAATCATCATAAGAGATCCGATTAACTGGATCAAACCCATTGTTACCATTTTGATGTTAGGTGCACTTTGCACGCTAATTCTGCTAAGTTTATTGAGAGCAAGTGTGAATGCATCTTAATATCTACTAGTAATCAGATTTTCAATGATTCCAAATGCTCAATTCCTTGAAATTCCGCGTACCATACCTTCGAATTGCTTTTTATTGGCCTCGACTGGCTGCTTGACACGTGTTGCTGCCATTTTTTTGGTTGATTCAGATTGTTTTTTTTTGGCTTGTGAAGTATGTATCTAAAATGCAAATATTATAGTATGTCTTTGAGATGCAAATGCTACGTATTTTCCACACGACATACAAATCTGTCATAATGGCAGAACCTTGTTCCAGGAAACGTCAATTGAACTGGTGATAGTCGATGAAGATGGGATTGTTCAATCTATTTCTGAACAACCTGTGTTTGGCATAATAAAAGATCTTGCAGTCCTTCCCTGGAATGAGAAATTTCAAGTGAAGAATTCAAAGGTTTGTCCTGCTCATTAGTTTACATTAGTTCATGTTCTGGACTTGTATCGGACTAAGGATTACCTGCTTTATTATTTTCTAGATACTGAGGAAGGATATGTTACTTGTCATTTCTGATTCGGGAAAACTGTCGTTTCTCTCCTTTTGCAATGAAATGCACAGGTTTTCTTCTTTGATATGCACCATTAATTCTCGCTGATATTAGTTTTACCAGTCTGGATTCCTCAGGCTTATTTCTGCCACAATCTTAATTGTAACTCTGTTTTTCCTTTTTTTTTTGGGGGAATTTAGATTTTCTCCTTTGAGCCATGTTCAACTTTCTGATCCTGGAAACTCTAGGCATCAAGTTGGAAGAATGTTGGCGGTTGATTCCAGGTGAGTTGCTTGCTGTTGTTAGTCTGTACATGCTATAGTTTCTGTGCAACAACAGACAGTCATTTGGGTGCCACTCAGAGCTTGTAGAATGGCTATTTATGTAGGTTGTTAATTGCTTTGCTCTCTACAGTGGCTGTTTTGTCGCTGCTAGTGCGTATGAGGACCAGTTGGCTATTTTCTCGCTCTCAATGTCTGAAAGTGGTGATATCATTGAAAAGGTTAGTTTGAACTTGCGCTTTATTTCATAGATTTCTGCAATGTTGCAATCATCTCAGACTGCATGCAATTTTATTTGGTTAAATTGTTGCCTAAACTTTCTAAGATGGGTTGTCTCATTTATTTATTTCAGAAAATTCTTTGTCCTCCCGAAAAGGATGGGCGCTTGAAATCTTTAAAAGGTTCAACTAATATATGTGGTACTATATGGAGCATGTGCTTCATCTCAGAAGATTACAATCAGCATAGCAAGGAGCGGAAACCTGTATTGGCCATTCTTCTGAATAGGTTATCATCTGCATACACACTGACTGAGGGCTACTCTCCTATTATTCATATCGCCCTCTATTCAAAAGAACTATAATTTGTGCTTCTGTTGTATTTGGCAAGTGCCATCTCCTTAGCACATTTACCTCATATCCTTACGACGTTCGCTTCTGGGTCTACAGGTGGGGATCTTTTTACCGAAATGAGCTTCTGTTGTTGGAATGGAACATCGAGGAACAAGCTGTTCAAGTGGTATATCAGTTTGCAGAAGCTGGACCGCTAGCATATCATATAGTTGAAGTCCCTCATTCTCATGGGTTTGCCTTCCTGTTTAGGGCTGGTGATATTGTCCTTATGGATTTCAGGAATGTTCGCAACCCTTCTTGTGTCTTCAGGACAAGCTTAAATTTTACGCCAGTTGAGGAAAAGAAATTTAAAAACATTATTAGAATACCAGATATTATGGATGAAGAAGGCATTTATAGTGTTGCTGCCTCTGCTCTGCTTGAGCTTGGCGACATAAATAAAAATGATGATCCAATGAATATTGATGATTATAATAGCGCACAACCTGGTTTTAATTATGTCTGCTCATGGAGTTGGGAACCTGGTGTCACTAATGGTCCTAGGATAATATTTAGTGCTGACTCTGGAGATCTTTATGCTATTGAAGTACTTTTTGAGTCAGAGGGACTCAGAGTAAGTTTATCTGACTGTCTATATAAAGGACTGCCATGCAATGCTTTGTTATGGCTTGAAGGTGGGTTTGTGGCTGCCATTGTTGATATGGCTGATGGGATGGTCTTAAAATTTGAAGAGGGATTTCTGCAATATAGAAGTTCTATTCAAAACATAGCACCAATCTTGGACATGTCCGTTGTTGATTATCCTGATGAGAAACATGATCAAATGTTTGCCTGCTCTGGGATAGCATCTGAGGGATCCTTGCGGGTCATTCGGAGTGGTATCAGTGTGGAGAAACTGTTGAAGACTGCCCCAATTTATCAAGGTGTAACTGGCACATGGACTGTTAAAATGAGAGTTTCCGATCCCTATCATTCTTTTTTAGTACTATCATTTGTTGAAGAGACCAGGGTTCTTTCTGTTGGCGTCAGCTTTTCTGATGTAACAGAATCAGTTGGTTTTCAACCTGATGTCTGTACTTTGGCTTGTGGTGTTGTGGCTGATGGCGTGTTGGTACAGATTCACCAATGTGGAGTTAGACTTTGTTTACCTGTTGGAACTGTGCCTTCTGAAGGCACTCCTTTGTCATCTCCAATATGCACATCATGGTTTCCCGAGAACACGACTATAAGTCTTGGAGCTGTTGGGCATGGCATGATAGTTGTAGCAACATCGAGTCCATGCTTCTTATTCATTCTTGGTCTTAGATCATCATTGACATATCATTATGAAGTTTATCAGATACAATGTGTAAAATTGCAGAATGAGTTATCTTGTATTTCCATTCCTCAGAAGCACCCTGATCTGAATAAAGTTTTGGTGGATTATGTAGCTAATGATCTTGTGACGGCCTCCCCATTCGGAAATGGTGTTGGTAATTTATTTGTCATTGGCACTCATAAGCCTTCAGTAGAAGTTGTATGTGTTACACATAAGGGACTACAAGTTCTTGCCACAGGAATTATATCACTAACGAATACCATGGGTACTTCTATTAGTGGATGTGTTCCCCAAGATGTAAGGCTTGTTGTAGTTGATCGCCCATATGTTCTTTCAGGATTAAGGAATGGAATGCTACTTAGGTTTGAGTGGCCTAGTGCCTCTACATTGTTGCCAACACAGCCACCTACTCATCAACAACCTATTCAACAAACTATTGCTGGTACCTCTTCAGTTAACTTCCATGTATTGTCAAATACAATGTCTCCAGATAATACAGTCCCACCAATGTTCATGTCCACTACATTCGGGAAGAGTGAAGAAGAATTACCAGTTAATCTTCAGCTGATTGCTGTACGCCGTATTGGTATTACTCCTGTTTTCTTGGTCTCATTGAGTGATTCCCTTGACGCTGATATGATTGCTCTCAGTGATAGGCCCTGGTTATTGCAGACTGCAAGACACAGCCTCTCTTATACATCTATCTCCTTTCAGCCTTCCACTCATGTCACCCCTGTATGTTCAAGTGAATGCCCCAGAGGAATTTTATTTGTTGCAGAAAACAGTCTTCATTTGGTAAATACACATTCGTTTCTCATATTTATTCATTTAGATTGATTCTCTTCATCTTTTAATCATTGTGCAAAACCTTTTTATACATATATCATCTATTATCTTTCATCCTCTGCACTTGGTGGACTTCATATAATCTACATGCAGAGTCAATAGTGGTGGTAGATTAGAAGATTAGTTCCTTCTGCAAAACTATACATGATTTGTATGAATTCAATAAATGAAATTAAGGTACCAACTCACGCTAGGTAAGGTGGCAGCAGGCCTCCTCTTTTACAGAGAATGTCAGGGGTGCGAGAACTTTTATAGACATGAAATAAAAAGTAGCACTGGGCTACCAATGTGATAAGAAAATTAGTTGATGTAACTTTTTAGGGATTGAGAAAAGCTAGAGTTCAAATATTCTATAGGCTGTTGCTCTAATGACAGTGCTTATTGGTAGGAGGACCAATAAATGGCATGGGTGGTTGTGCATTTGACATAGCCAACATATTAATGTGAAATATGACAACTCAAAATGCTATGGATTGTATATCTGTGTAGTGGCTGTGGCTATATTCCTGGAATGTTTTTTAGTTCCATCTATGTGATGGTAGTTCGACCTTCACACGAGTAGCATCTTATTGAGTATGATTATGAAGCATCAAAGAAATGCTATAATGGTAGCCATTATGCTTAAGATGATACATTTCTTTCACTATGGTGTTTCTACCATGATATCAGATTGTTTACCAACATCTCCTATGGAATTCTTGGAAAAAAGTCTGTCCTACATTTGGAAGGATTCAAGGATTTTTTGTAAAGGATGGCGTCAATAGTTTGAAACTTTGAATTGATCGATCATGTTTTTTTTTTTTTTTTGGCTAACTAGAAGTTACATATTGTTTTGTCACAAGATTTAAGCTATTTAAAGTGGAACCAAGAATCTCAATCCAGACTCATACGTTTAGCTTTAGTAACATTGTGGGGAAACTCATTGTGGGTGATATATAGAACAAAAACATTTCTTTGAAAGTAAAAGATAAATTGGGGAGTTAATATTAGAGAGCATTGAGCAAGATCCAGCACTTGGACACCTTACTTGGAGGAACATTTGTATAGGAGGTTAGTCCAGGCCAAAAGATGATAGAATATTTATTTTCCACCTTGGACCAAGCCAAGACAATATTGGAGTATTTGGCAATCAATGTTTGATATATGTTATTCTTGTACCGTGACAGATTCACTGTTCAAAAAGTTTTGGAATTGTTGATCTTCTACTGGTTGCAGGCACATACTTAATATCATATATGTTCAGTGTTTTTCTTTTTTTTGACAAATCGGAGTTACGTATTAGCTGTTGGATTGTTTAACTTATTAATGAATACAGATGCTACTAATAGGCTTCACGTAGACAATATTTGACATCATATTTTGCCGAATTTCATAGGTGGAAATGGTCCCGAGTAAGAGGCTTAATGTGCAGAAATTTCATCTGGGCGGTACCCCGAGGAAAGTTTTATATCATAATGAAAGCAGATTGTTGCTGGTCATGAGAACGGAATTAGATAATGATTCATGCTCATCAGATGTTTGTTGTGTGGATCCTTTAAGCGGCTCAGTGTTGGCCTCTTTCAAATTTGATCCTGGGGAGACAGGGAAATGCATGGAGTTTGTAAAAGTTGGAAATGAGTATGTGTTGGTGATTGGAACTAGCTTATCTGCTGGACCAGCTATAATGCCTAGTGGTGAAGCTGAAAGGTAAAAAATCTTGAGATCTAATCCTAACATTTTTCTAATTTCAAAGTTGTAATGGGGTTGATCCTAACGATTAAGAAAAGAAAAAAAAGAAAACTGGTTTGATTTTGTTCAAGTTTGGGTTAATTTTTGTTAAGGCTCCTGCATCTATATGATTGTATCTATGCGTTTACAAATTCTATTGTCTGCATTTTACAGTACAAAAGGACGCTTGGTGGTTCTTTGCCTTGAACACATGCAAAATTCGGACTCTGGTTCTATGACCCAGCGAAATTCACCTATTGGTGGCTATGCTGCAGAACAGCTCTCTAGCAGCAGTCTCTGCAGCAGTCCAGATGATAATAGCTGTGATGGTGTCAAACTTGAAGAAACTGAAGCATGGCACCTGCGGTTGGCTTATTCAACTATCTGGCCAGGGATGGTTATTGCTGTCTGCCCCTACCTTGATCGATATTTCTTGGCTTCGGCTGGTAATTCTGTAAGTCATGAATACTTGAGTCTGCTCACAGGAAATTCTGGTGAAGATTATTGTTGGGAAGCTTCTAAAAGAGATGCTATTTTCTTTGTGTCAGTTTTATGTTTGTGGTTTTCCGAATGATAATTCTCAAAGAGTGAGAAGACTGGCTGTTGGAAGAACACGTTTTACAATAATGACTTTGGCTACACATTTCACCAGGATAGCTGTTGGTGATTGCCGTGATGGTATTCTTTTCTATTCATACCATGAGGTGAGTAGTGCCCTTCTTTTCCTTGGTTTAGGGTTTAGGGTTTAGTTGAGGTATGTCTTACAAAGTTAGAGATTGTTTCAAATTAACATTTTCTATCCAGGATTCCAGAAAATTGGAGCAAATATATTGTGATCCTGTCCAGAGGCTAGTTGCTGATTGTGTTCTTATGGATGTTGATACTGCCTTTGCTTCGGATAGGAAGGGAAGCGTTGTTGTCTTATCGTGTGCAAATCATTTAGAAGGCGAGTATACCTGTGCTGATAATTTATCTAGTGTTCCTTCCCGATAATTTATCTAGCATCATTTCCTGATAATTTATGTACTATATGTGCTGTAGCCTTTTAAAGTGAATACAAATTATGTATCAAAAACACCTCCTTTCGCTTTCAGTGGGGGTGGGTGGGCATTACAAAGTATTGCATGTTATGGTTCTGGGCCTTCTGGCGGTAATCCCAAAACACACAAAACTAACCCAACATGAACATAACTAACACAATTCTAACACGATTTGGCCATATTGTCTTAAAATGTAGTTATCTATGTTTGACATAACTTATGATGTATTTTGAGCATAACACAAAATTAACTTGAAACCAAAATAAGCCTGACCCTTTTACCAAATTGTCACCCCTTAGTATAAGGATGTCATCTTCCTTGATTTAGGTGATTTGCTGATTCATAAATCACATCAATTTTTACAGTTTTAACCCTAAGGCGACGGCGCATAAGTGTCACCTCACCCATTTTGTTCAATTAGAATTATTTCAGTGCTTAATTTTGACCGCTCCCTTGAATGATGGCCATATAAATCATATTTCTGTCATGTCATCAAGTATGATAGGATTCAGGAATCATCATCGATATATATATATATATATATATATATTTGCGCTTGGGCACGACTACTCTTAATATGACAAACTGCTGTTTGCTTTGAAAGATAAAAGTGTCTGAATTGTTAAGGTAATTCTTTAAATTTTCCTAAAATGCAGTTTTTTGGACTCACCTAGGGGAGGTGGTAATTTGAAATAACATTATGGAGGTGAATATGTACTGGGGAAACCTAAATTGGGCGGGGAGGAAATATGCACGTGGCTTGTTAACGAAGGTTTGTTCAATTTTTAGCAGAAATAAATGAGTCATTTATCTTAAACATTAGGGTTTTCCACTGGAAGTAAATGCTAGAAAATATATGGCACATGAGGTACCTCTGTATTGCGCAAGCCTCATGATGTTGTCATTAACACTTCTAAATTACTATTAGTGAAAACTTAAGGTTCATGTTAAGCTCTAATTGGTCCAACCAATATAGTAAACTGGAAAGAATTAAGTTTAAGTTGTAGGTTAAATGTTTTATATGGTGGCATAAACAAGTTATGCTGACTCGATCTGGATAAGCTTGTATGGCTTAGAGAAAACATCTTATACATATTTGTTTCTTGTTCAATTATCTCTATGCTTTGCTGGTAATATCTGTTAACATGGTTGCTTAAATTTGTGATACAGATAATGTGAGTCCAGAACGTAACTTGACTCTAAGCTGTTCATATTATATGGGTGAGATTGCTATGAGCATGAAGAAGGTAATGTTTCCCTGAGCCTATAGCACGAAAGGCATGCTTCTAGCATTTGTATCTAATGAAAAGGGTGTTGAACCAGGCTCATGCAAGGCTATTTCTGTTCTGTAATTGATCTCTGGCATTTTAATTGTAGTGCCATTAAAAATTCAAGTTAGTGATTTTGACTAACAAGAAGTGATCTCCAAACTGTATTTATAGACTGAGAGCCACTTATGGATCTCATAGAGCTTTGATCTAGATTTCTTCATATAAATGTAACACTAATCTGAGAATGTGCAAATTACAAGAGTCTGAAATCTCGTTTTACAACAGTAAATACATAGTTTTCTCGTTTTATGACTTATATTTTGATTATCCTCTTGTAGGGATCATTCTCATACAAACTTCCAGCTGATGATATGTTAAAGGACTGTGATACTGGTGGTAATAATATTAGCTCTTCAAGAAATTGTGTCATGGCATCGACATTGTTGGGGAGCATAATAATTTTCTTTCCAATCACCAGGTATAGTTTCTTTTATTGTTCCGTTTCTTTTTTCTTTTAAATTAGCCTGAACCAGAGACGACACATCACTCTAACCGAAAGCTTTTTGTTTATGTTTATGTATATTGTCTATTATTGAATTCCATATCTGTCTCTGGCATGAACCTTTTGAAAGGCTGCTGGTTATCATGCTATGAAGTGTTTGAGATGGTGAACTGCTAAGCTGATGTGTGTCACTTAAGTAACGACCAGTAGACAGCTTTCTCTATATTTATGTATAATTCCTAGTTATTCTGTGCCACATGTCTGTCTGGCACGGACTTGAATCTGGAATTGTATGTATGTTATGTATAATTTATGAATTATTACTAATAAGTATTTCCACCAAAAAGTTGCTGACTGAGGTGCCACTCTATAAATGAAGGTCAGGAACATTTTATTTTTCTAAGGACGTGTACTAATATAAGAAAAAATCATCCCTAATATATTCATGCGATTATTGTCATGCGGTAAGGGAGAAAATGTGAAACAGTTTTCCTGACACAGAATTAAGTTGTATGGGTGCAAGTTAATGCAAAAAGTTCATATTTTTCTTGTTTTTCCTCTCACTAAAGAATGTATACTTTGTTTGTGTCTGTATGTCTGTCCACTTATAATCCTGGCTATATTATAGATCAATTGTGTTGTCCCTGTCATTGTCTTGTCCATGGTTATTGAGTAGATGCTTTCATCCTTTTGGGATTATTGTTGGTGGTTGTTAATTGTTATCATCACAGCTGTCATAGGCACACATTTGTTCGACCAGATTGGGATCTGCTCCTGCAGTTAGCATTCTTAGTTCTCCTTTTCATATTGCTGTTGTGTTACAGCCCGTGTTTAGTCTGTTATTGCAACCATTATAATGACCTCTTTCTTGTTGATCGTTTATTTATTCCTGCAAGTTCCACTGGATTTTACCATGTTATTGAGAATTCTTTTTTTACTCCTAGCTAGAAACTGTTGTATTGTCTATCCTTCGGAAATGAGTGTCAGCATTAGTGCTGTAATGCTAAGTATAAGTGTGTGACATGGTTTAAGTCCATTTTTTTGGTTTTGATACTGAGATATCTTTCTCCTTGACTAGCTCTATATTATATGCGAGTATTGAGTTCACCAACTCTAGCCTATCAAGTGATTGACTTATTCATGCTCATCTTACACATTATGGCTATTGTTGTAGCTCTGGACGTCATCATTTCAACTTCATGCTTCTGGACAATGATCTTCTCTAATTGAGACATATTAATAATAGATGATGAGGGCTGGTGGACCTCAAACTCTTACTAGGGAAAATGATATTTTAGATGTAAGATTTTTTCCTCAGTATAGTCATAGTGTCATCAGGTTGTTAATATTTTGTCATTTCAAATTTGATGTTTAATATATTTTTGTCTAATGTTATTTGAGGTTATGCTTCTTCCAACTATATATGGGTGTATCTTTTTGTTAAGTTTCCTTTCAGGTTGTATCCTGGATTGTTGGAACTTTGTGCAAGAATGTGTTGGTTTCTATTGTCAATTTTGCTCTCTTTTTTTTGTGTTTATTTTCCAGAATTTTCCCTAGGTTACTGGCTTCCCTTGATTAGGTGTCTATTTTGCAGGGAGGAATATGAGCTATTAGAAGATGTTCAGGCGAGGTTGGTGATTGACCCTTTTACTGCTCCTATTTTGGGAAATGATCACAAAGAGTTTCGAAGCCGTGAAAGTCGGGTGAGCCTTGGTGAACTTATTTTTTTTTTTTTTTTTTTTTAGTGTGCTTAACATGGCTCTTCCTTCACTCATCTATGTTTTTTACCAACCTTGTGTCATTGTTCATAGTGGTTGTGGCCACTCTTTCTGGTTTGCTCTTCCATTTTGGCAGTTTCTTTGTTGACTCCCTCTTGATTATCAATTTTCACTGTGAGAGAGAGAGTTCTAACTATTTCTTTTCATTTTTCAATTGAATGGACAGGCTGGAATACCTAAGATGCTGGATGGTGATATTCTGTCTCAGTTCTTGGAGCTGACAAGCATGCAACAAGAGGCTGTGTTGGCATTACCTCTTGGTACACGAAATGCTCTTAAGCGAAGCCAGACACAACCATCAATGTCAGTAATGGTTAATCAGGTTGTTCGACTCCTTGAACGAGTACATTATGCCCTTAATTAGGTTGTCCTGTCCTCTCTGTGCTTCCAATATAATCAAAGGTCAAGCAAGACTGATTTGAAAAACACGTTCAAGCAGTAACTGTCAAACTGATTTGAGGGGTAGCGTGCACATACCAAGACGAACAGATAACAGTGCATTCTCAATCAGAGTGGGTGCTTGTCATGTGTGTGCCCTTTGTGTTGTATAATACCTTAGCATTATACAATTTTGTTAGAATAAGCAATATAGTATGAGTTGCAGGTATACTGGTCGGTGTGTCATTGCAGGTTGATTGCAAAGGATGATGTTGTACCAACTGTGCATTAGAATGGTTATGTGATGAACTGTGTATAGGGGAAAGCCTGGTCCGGCCAATTTATATCCAGTTGTACCGAGTGTAAATTTCTATCACATATTTTCTAGAATTTGTCTTAAAAATTGATGTCGTGAGTTGCCTTTTGAAGTACATATTGTATGACACTTTCTTTTTCTTATTATTACTTTTTATAAGTGTCGACAAGAAGGATATAAAGGGACAACACTTTTTATTAAGTATATCTAAATTTGGAGGTGCATTCTTACTCGGTTCTGATTGGCATACTCAGGCCAAGTAAATAGATTCATAAGGTTTCCTTCGTGAAGTGTCCTGTGGAACTTATATTTGGGTTGTGTGGTTGCCACATTGCCAGTAATTTAGAGATCGTTATGGTCTTCTTTGTTAGGCGCGACATCCAATAGAAGACAGTATGTTGGCCTTAATATTTTTTATATTATTGATGTTTCACGAATACAAGCCTGCCTGCGGCTTCAGATCAAAAGGTGAGCTTGAAATTATTCTTGTTTGGAAGTGTGGAAGACAAATAAGTAGAGCTAGAGATATCTGAACGAGAATGAAGATTGAAGAAAGTTGAGCAAAACAGTATTAGTTATGCCTCTTCCTTCACTGAAAAACTAGTTATGCCTATAACTATCTGAGGAGCCATAATACTTGTTTGCGGTGGTCCCATTTGCCACGGGTCCTTCGGATGTTTAAGGTCGAAAGTAGACATACAACGCTTGAAAGAAACTATGCTCGCGTGTTTGCATGCATACATTTTATAAAAAATCATGTGGGCCTGTAAAATAGTCGCCCCCATCTCTCATTTTCAATATGTAAACTCCTTGGATCGCTACACCTCTTGGGTCCGTCCTACGAAATTGTATTTATACCATATTAATGCCACAATTATACACAACCGCTGCAACGTTCTTAATAATACTAAAAACACGCTGCCCATATCATACAATGCAGAATCGGCACATTACATATATAACTACTCTACTGTTATGTACTCTTCTCTCTCCTAAACAAAACAACAACTCAAAACTATTAAAATTATAATTATTAAATTTCAACACAGCAGACAGATTGCACGAACCCACAATAGTCGTCGGGTACATCTATCTTGGCCAATTTACCTTTTCGGCCTTCCATCAGATAGAACCCATTGGGTGCCCCCTGGTAGGGCGACCCAGTGACAAGGGTCCGCTCCCCAAGGTCCACCCCGCAAGCCCCCACCTGTACTGCCGAGTCCACCTTCGCCCAGCATATGAGTGAACTCCCACTTTTGCCGCTGGCAACCCCCACACACGACCTAGGGCACCCGCTCACCGGCCACGCCTCTTCCACCCGCCGCCATTCCCCCCTCTCCATTTCGTAAACATCGGCGCTGTTCTTGAACACCCCTTGTGTTTCCGTACCGTACCCGCTCACCACCCAGAACTCCGACCCGATTACCGTTCCCTCGCACTCGTCTCGCTCCTCACTCATCCTCCCCAACTCCGACCACTCGTTCTTCTTGATATCCAGTGCCCACGCCGAATTCAAAGCATTTTTGCTCTCGTCGTGCCCCCCAGCCACTATAATTTTCCCTCCAACCGCCCCAACTGCGAAAAACGATCGGATTGAAGGCATGTCGGCACACTGAGTCCACATCTGAGTCGTGAAATCGTAAACGAAGACGTCCCGCACCGGGTCCCAGGCCGAAGGGGTCCACCCGCCCATCAAAATCAGCTTCCCTTCAGTGCTTGCCAGCTGACAGAACATGGGCAGCCCATCCGGGTACTTGGGAACCGGGTCGATTCGGTCCCATGTGAGAGTGACAGGGTCAAACAAAGAAATCCCATACCTGGGCTGACCCGTGGGCTTGGAATCGGATTGCATCGGCAGCGCTTGAACCAGGCATGCGGCTTTGTGTGTGAAACCGGTTTTCTTTCTAAGGTAGTAGAAATCCTTGCTCTGCAGAAGGTCCCGCCAGCGTCTGCAGACGCGGGACGACAGTCGATGGGCTGAGTAATGCAGGCGGGTCAGACATTCCAGAGCGAGTTCCTCGGGCAACCCCGGAATCAACTCGGCGAACTGTTGTTGATCGTCCATGATTGAATAATTGAGGTCTGACTAAATGTTTTGGATTCCGTTTGCTGGAGTATAGAAACTGATAGATGATCGATGATAGAAAAGTGCATGAGAGGACTATGAGGGGCGGAATATATAGTGGGGAGTGGCTCCCAATTGTGATCCATGGATTGAGAAATCAGGGGATTACACGTGGCGCTTACTGGTTTGGGTTCTTGCCTCTGCTAGACAGGTTGCAAGTTGGAATTTAATACTGCTCCCATTCTTAATTATTAATTATGAGAAATTGAAGAAAACAAAAAATCTGCGCTTCTCCTTTTCTTTTGTTTTTTTTAAAAGGCAGCAAATCTGCGGCGCATGGGTAGGGGCGATAAGGGCGAGCTTAGGGTAGCATTCTCTTCAGATATCTGGAAGCTTATGTCTAGAAGAGAGTTTAATCATGCAGGAGAGAGAAGAAAAGCATTGACTGGCTGTAAAGAGAGAGAGAGAGGATAAGGGCGGGCTGTGATGGGCCCATCCGGCCCCGATTGATAATCTCCGTTCCCAAAAAAAAACAAAAAAACAAAAAAAGGTTTCCTATTTGAGGCTAAGCTTGGACGACACGTAGCGGATAACAAGATAAAGTTTCGGACCGGATGACTCAGATGTGTGCCTCTTTTTATTACTTTTTCTTTTCTAATATTCTATAATTTTAGTATGTATATCAATATATATAATATATAAAGTTTATTAACATTTAATTGATTTGAATAAGAAAAAAATATATTATGCTTATTATATTTAAAGGTATAAAAATATATAATTTTTTGTGCATTTGTGTTTTAAGTATGATACTATTACAACATTTCTAATAAAAATGTATTACCTTTCACTGAAGCTATATCTATATTTTAACTAAATTTTTTCTAATTATTAAAAAATAATACCTTTAAAAATATTATTTATTATCAAAAAAAATAATAATATGTGTGCATAACAAGTTCACCAACAATAAGTTTATCGAACGGATTCTCGTATATCCACTTGAATTTGAATCGAATTAGTTTAATGACACAAATTTAAATGTTCCTACCTAAGTGGCATGGGCCAACACAATTTTGACTTCATACACTCACTGTGTTCCCCCAACACACTTTACTTTATGAACGAATTCTCTTGAGAAGTACACACAAATTCTTTGAATTTGGTCCGATTCCATACATTAAGTGTCTTATTTGTATTGAATCGATAGTTTGTAATAAAATTTTATTTTATAATTAATTAGTGTTAGAAGAAATAACCTACAAAACTTATATCTTATTATATACTTTTAATATAAGATAACTTATATGAAACATTTTTGGATTATTTTTTCATAGGTTACTAATCGTAGCAAATTGCATGAGATTGTCCAAAACCCAGACAACGAACTCTACTTCATTTAAGATGTTGCTTTTCGATGTGGACATTAATGCAAAATAGGCATTTGTTTATTTTCTCAACTTTTAAATCTAACCAATAAAACAAAATTACATTATGTCGATTTGTCCAACTATCAACATAAACAACTATATAAATTAAAAACTTCATAATACAACATTTAAAGTTACGTCTCACATAAAATAACTTAGTAAGTTGAAAAACTTATTTAAAAAAAACAGAAATTATATAAAACAAAATGTAAATTAGTTTTATAATTAATTAGTGATAGAAGAAATAACCCACAAAACTTATATCTTATTATATACTTTTAATATAAGATAACTTACATGTAACATTTTTGGGTCATTTTTCCATCGGTAACTAATCGTAGCAAATTGAATGAGATTGTCCAAAACCCAGACAACGAACTCTACTTCACTTAGGATGTTGCTTCTTGATGTGGACATTAATGCAAAATAGGCATTTATTTATTTTCTCAACTTTTAAATCTATCCAATAAGACAAAATTACATTATTTCGATATGTCCAAATACCAACATAAACAACCATATAAATTAAAAACTTTATAACACAACATGTAAAGTTACGTCTCACATAAAATAACTCAGTAAGTTGAAAAACTTATTTAAAAAAAAACAGAAATTATATAAAACAAAATGTAAATTAGTTTTATAATTAATTAGTGTGCAAGTTTGAAAATGTATTTTTTGTATAATTAAATGAGTGAATGATGATTGAAGACGTTTGTGAAGAGTAATAACAGGAGAACGGCCGTTCTAAGTTTGCTAAGGCCGATTATTTTTTGTGTGCAGACATTGACAAAGTTAAATTATAATTATTTATAAATTAAGTATTAATTATTCTAAACAATTATTTAAATTAAGGCAAGATCAGCGGCATTTTAAAGATTCCTTATCCATCCAACGGTGACAAAGCCATGTGCGCGTTTCATGTCTCGATGACGAACTGAAATCAAAACAGGGGCAAATTTGGAAAATTGTCCCTCTCACTAAAATTGATTTTTCCTACAAAATAGAACATGTCATATCTCACTCATTCTTAAATTCAGACATGCTTTTCCATGCACATACTTTCTTTTTGGTGTTTTCATAATCGGTTCCGCGATACAAATTCATCAAATTATAGGATTTAATTTACTGGTCAGATCGACGGTTTAACTAAAGAAATAACGATAATTTATTTTTATTTAATTTTTTTTATATTACTACATATATTATATATTTATACACAAAAATAATATTTTGTAAATATATATCTTAATAACATTTTTTCTCAATTTTTTAAATTTGAATTTAAATTTTAAAAAAAAAAAGATCAATTTAGTGATTTTTACCGATTTTGATGAGTTTGAACCTCAAAAATGATATTTAGGACCCGAAAGGTGAAAAAATTGGTGTGATTATAATCAGAAATTAATAATTAAGTGTAGTGAATAGGTTAAATGTATGAAGTGATAAAATAATAAAATAAGGTAATCTATGATTAATTATTAAAATAATCGTAGAAATTTGAATACGATGGGTAGGGTTAATGCTAAGAGACATAAAATATTATTTAATTTTGGAGGCGTTGGGCCCAATTAGTGGAGAGTGGCCCGACAGCCTTCGATTTGTAAATTCGGATAAAAACGCCGCCCAATTGCGTATTCCGACGGCAACCTTTTATTAAGAAACATCCCCAGTTTTAGAAATAAAGAATGTTTTCATTTTCCCTATTAAATATTTAATTTTATTTTGGTTAATGGATTAATTCTGAATAATTGATGATGTTTAAAGAGTGGACCTTGCTGAAATTATATAATTATATACTTCTGTGGAATTTTTCTTTTTCTTTTTCTTTTTCTTTTTTTATAAAAAAACTTTATAAATCTAATAAAATTTCTGACAATGGCAATGTCCGATTGCGAAGAAATTGTATTAAGATTGAGCATGTCATAATTAGGGAAGGCGCAAGTTGCATTTTGGTGTGGGCCCAAGTGCACATGGGCATGGTCCTCTGGATCTCTACACTTTTACAACATTCTCTAAACTCATAAATTATTGGATATTATTTGCGTCATCTGCTGCACTATTGATTACAAATCACTGATCAATGAATCTACTTTTTGCTGTAACTTGAAGCCTTCTTTCTTCACCTTTTTTCTTTCGGCGATTTGGGCAATTTTATACTATAATTTAGTAAGAGAAGAAGAATCATTCACAAGAGAGGGGGAGAGGGGGAGGGAGATGGAGAGAGAGAGAGAGAGAGAATTAATTTGGAAAGCGTAACCATATTAATTTTAATATAATTACGCAAAGTAAAACAGTGATGAGATACAGTTTCTTACTCTTAACATATTCCTACGCATAACCAATACATAATAATATTGGCTTAAACACCATAAGTTTGGGGTCAAACCCTAATCAAATAATTGGCCAACTCACTAATCCTTAGGTTTTGGGATCAACACCCAGGTATCGTCCTCCTCAAGCACAACCAATTTAAATATTGCAACTTCTAGCAACCTATTAATTCTCTCGTTGTTCTTCGGTGTTCTACAGCGTGTGTCTATATTTTTTTATATAAACGAGAGCTCACTCGATTCACAATAAATCGAATCTCACATTTTATCTCAGGCGCCATTCTTCTATGATATATTTTGAAAACAAATAATACGTCAAATTTCTCAGTTGCACGAGAAAACAAAAAGAAAAGAAGCTTTTTCATGCCCGCCAAGCTTTGCTCTCAGAGTATTTTGGATGATCAACCACATTAGAACTGAAAGACGGCCCGAACTCCAATAGAAGGCTGCAATGGAGAATATCGAACAATGGGCGAAAGTAGGATCCAACAATATAGCAAAGAAAATAATAATACCAAAACTGCAACAACATAATATAAACAAGCACTTAAATGAAATATGGTGCTAGCTTGATAAGTATTAATTTTATTTAACTAATTACAAAACTATTAAATTCAAATCATAATACCAAAAAGATAATATTCTTAAAATTAAAAGAAGGAGTTGAAGCAACAAATTCAAAATGTCAACGGTGGTCCTGCATGCAACAACTTGCCTAATTATGTGACCTCAAAGTTATGAAACCCTTCGGATTAGGCAATTCTCCAACCCTACCATATATAATCATATTCTTTCCTTTCATAACATCCTCTCATGCAAAATAAAGTTCAAATTATAGGAAAAAAAAAACTATTTTTATATGCATGCATTTATTCAAACCATCCACCCTAATCCAACTTCTATTTAACATACATAAATACTTGCTGCCCCTCTCTCTCTCTCTATATATATATTATAATACACATTGATCAAGTCTCTTGTGCACCTCGTGCAGCTCAAATAGTAATATATTTTTTTCAATTAAATCAATAATAAATATATTAAGATAAACAATCAGTACTAATTTTGAAAATAAAAAGTACTATTTTTAAACATTAAAAAGTATTAAATTTTTAATTTAAAAAATACTATAAATTGAGTTGCATGTACGTTGTAGCTTGGAAGCACAATTTTTTTTTTTATCTTATAGAAACTCATAGAAAAAGAAATTGGGTAAGATGAGAAAGATTGAGGGTCAGATTTACATATCTTAGTGAGGTTAGCAATAAATGCTGTGCTGTCCCATAGAGATGACCAATTGCACTTATTGTTTATCGTTTCTGATTTTGATGACGTGGAAAATATAATTTCAACTCTATCCGAATGATGTGACTTTGGATCAATCAGTTTGCAACCTAAAAATAACGGACAGATACATTTGACTTTGCTCCCAAATGTCTTCGTTAAGATAATGAGTTAGTTAATAATCGGTGAAACAGCGTCGTATCAATCCAATTAAACATATAAAATTTGAATTTTTTAAACCCCCATTTCTAACTGCAGACAACTAACTTAGCCGCAGGATTACATCACCAGTTTGGGTCGGTTCCTAAAAACAATTGCAAGAAACAATCGTATTTGGGCCTCTTTTTAAAATGAAGCGGTGCATTTGGGCCCAGATAAGCGTCTTCTTCGGTTTATTGGGCCGTAAGTTGTAGCTTATTATTTTTGTTGGGCTTATTTATGTATTATCTCATGAAAGTGTAGGATGCAAGAACATTCTTAAAACATGTTTATGTAGGATGCAAGAACATTCTTAGAACATGTTTATTTTTGGGTTGGGCTTGTCCGGATGTGAGATGGGTCCAACCCAAATATACGTTTTGTTTTGAGATTGTGGACAGGGTGTCCCATCATTATATATATATATATATTTTACTAATGTAACATCTACAATTATTATCATACCCTATTTTATTTCAATACAAACATAATTTACTACTATTCATCTGAATGTAAACTTTTTGAATGTACACATCCGAATATGCTATAAACACCTACAACTCCAAACAAACATACCCTTAGAGTTCGAATAGAGCCCATGAGAGCTAGTTTCCTCATATGTGTATATTATTGAGTTATATTGAATATTTTAGTTGGGCTATTTTATGAATTCTGGATCCTCGGCTGGGTATCATAGAAGTTTTTTTATTGGATTATATTTTATGGTGGATGATTAACTGCAGAAATTAAGGAAAGAAGAATATTGGTAGAGAGTAGTAGATAAAATAGTTTTAGCAAGTGTAATGTGTGTACCAAACTTACCAGAAAGACCATAATTACAGATGGAGACGCAATGGCTGCCCTTGCCTCACTTAAAAGCTCTCTTTAGTCTTTACAAACAATTCTAACCAATATAACATGTGCCTATCACCATACAAATTAAATCATCCTACGCCCCCCCTTTTTCAACTTTTGCTTAAAAAAAAAAAAATTTAATCTAGAAAATAAAAGTGGACAAAAAAAGGAAAAAGAAAAAAAGAAACATTAATTGACAGCTGACATGATTGCCACCAAGGTTTAAGATATCATGATGTTCACCAATACTTTCTCAAAATTTCTTTTTTACTATATTCGATATCGATAGAGGTGGAGAATATCAATTTTGGAAACTACGGAAAATATTGAGGAAATATAATCAAACATTGACAAAAATTAGTAATTATCAATAAATATTAAAAATAACATTGATATTTGGTTAGTTTACATGACAAATTAGTCAGTTATAATAAAATATAAACAAATATTGAAAAAGAACATCAACTAGCGTAAGGTAAAGTTAATCAGAAATTGGGTGAATGAAGAAGAAAAAAATTGCTAAAATGAAGAAGTAAGCAAATAATAATCTGTATTGATCATAATTCTATATAAACAGTATATATGAAGTAATTATGCAATGTAAGAGGGGTAATTCCACAATTTCAGTAAAATTTCCATGATTTTTAAGTAATTTGCATTGATATTTGAAATTAAAAAAAGACTAAAATATTCATCCTTACTTGCTGCACATTTGTGTTACTGTGTTACATATATTACTGATACAGGAAAACAGAAAATAAAATTGGGACTAATAAAAAAAAATAAGCCTGTTAATATGGCCCATATCCAAGATTAAGCAACACTAACTATATCAGCCCAAGTCTTAAAATGCAATATCACTCCTAACCTCAAAAGCCAAGCCACACTTTTGAGTGCTTATAATGTTCTTCAAAAGTTGAACTATCTTTCTAATACTTTACAGAATGTAATTAATTAATCACTAAGTCGGAATAGATAACAATTTCTTTTCGGATTCAGATCAGCAAGAATCATTAGATTGGTGTTTGGAAACTGGAAAGAACATAATTGAGTAGAGATGATAGTCATTGTACTCTTGTGTTTACTTTTCTTGAACCATATACTTAGACCCAAGAAATGGATAAAGGCAACTCCATTTCTTAATCTATTAAAAATAACTTCTACCAATCCCTTATAATCAAATAAATAAAATCGAACTTGTATTTTATTATAAATTATTTCCTCGAATTGACTAGCTTTTGGTACTCGGTTGTAATAAAGTTAGGAACACGCGCATGAAGCGCACGTGCTGCAAGCAAAAAAGTGAGCTCCAGCCCAGGGTGCTCTCTTTAAAAAGTCCCCAGCACAACGCACACCCCCCCATTCTTCTGCATTCTCTCAGTCCCTCTCGACACCAACAGAGAGAGAGAGGGGGGGGGGGGGGAAACGAAAAGCAGAAAGAAAGGAGAGAAGCAAATGAGGATGAATCGTCTTGCACCAGTTTCAGAAGAGCCCATCAACGAAGAAACCCGCACCAAGAAACCCCAAACATGGATCAACTGCCTACGAATCCATTTCCCTCAGCTTTTCCACAAGAAATCTGACCTCAAGATTCTACTCAGCGTTCTCGGCTGCCCACTTTTCCCTGTTTCACCCAAACTCCCCATTTCTCAAGTCAGTAACTTTTTTTTCTTTTGCTTTTCCGAGGATGTAAAGTTTCAGCAGTATGTACGAGGCAAACTACAGTATACTGTTAGCTTAAAACATTTTATGGACAGGTCATACATGCGTACGCAAGTGTGGTTTTCTATGTTTTACTTTTACTACTTTGTTCATCGAAAGGATCAACAGCTGTTTTTTTAAGACTAGGACCCCCACCCCACTGGTTAGCGATAGAAGAATCTAAGTAAGTGAATTCAAGCCTGGACCGTATGCTCTCCCTATGAAATCTGACTTTCACCCATCGAATTTACTTCCTCCAACTACCTCGCACTCATTCAATGCCATTTCATTTATGCACCATACTTAATGCATGCGCCGACGCCGACTGCACTCCTCAAATATTTGACCGCCATCTTATGTAGCCAATTATTTACTGCGCATTTATTTTCTTAGGTTTCATCCTCGGCCCAGTACATTATTCACCACTTCACAGCCGCGACGGGCTGCCGGAAGCTGGAGGGAGCGGTCAAGAACATGTACGTAACAGGGAAGTTAGCGATGGCGATGGTGGACGATCTCGGCTCCGCCACCGGACCCAGAGGTGGCGTTTCGCAGAAGGGGTGCTTTGTTATATGGCAAATGGAGCCGGACAAATGGTTGATTGAGCTGGTCGTGGGTGGTCACAAGGTTGTGGCTGGCAGTAACGGTGACGTGGCATGGCGCCATACGCCGTGGCTTGGTGCTCATGCCGCCAAAGGCGGTGTTCGACCCCTCCGACGTGCTCTTCAGGCAAGTTATATATCAACCCGTCTTAGGGAATATTCCGGCGGAATATGGCACTTCCTTTTCATTGCTGGTATATGCATCCAACTTTCAATGACTTGGAAGGCAAAGTACTCTCTTTTCTGGTGACAGGGATTTTTTTGAAATTTTACTAGTCTTTCCTACAATGATAATTTATTTACTTCAAGTGTAGTCTAGCTATTTTCTGGTATAGTTTGGTAATAGAAGCAATGAGGGAGTATTCCTTTTTCAGAAGACTATATAACTGGCGTTGCTGGTGTACTTACACCAACCACTGATGATAACTGCAGAGCCAAACTTTACTCTTTCTGGGAAAAGGGCTTCATCTACTCTCTAACTATGGATTAGCAACATTTTTCAGCATCTTCACTGAAAATAGTAATTCTTTAATTGCTCCATATATTTCCTCCGTTCCATTTGAACTGTCCTTGGACAAAATATAAATAGGATACCCAGAAATACCCAGAAAAACAAAGCCTTTTTTCCAACTTTACTACTGTCTTGATTTTTGTAGTAGTAAATCTTCTCTTCGATTTCTAGGTTTCCTAAAAAATTGTAATATGGGGATTACCTATTTAACACCTTCTTAATCTTTACGAAGAAACAACTTGAAACAACAATTAAAAAGGGAATGATTATGTAAATAATTTACACAGTAATTGAAAAAGGTAGAGGGGGAAATACCTCTGTTCTTTTACAAGATCGGTTTCCTAACTTGGATCTTGCAGGGACTTGATCCATTTGCAATATCATTAGTGTTCTCAGCAGCACAGCACATGGGAGAAAAGCACATATCAGGCATCGACTGCTTCGTGCTAAAACTCTCAGCTGAGCCTGCTGACCTTGCCGAGCGGAGTGACAGCACAGCCGAGATGATCAAGCATGTAACCCTTGGTTACTTCAGCCAAAGGAGTGGTTTGCTGGTTTGCTTAGAAGACTCCTACTTAACCAGAGTTCAGACACCGGGTTGTCGCCCCACGTACTGGGAAACCAGCATGTGCACCAAAGTAGAGGACTATCGACCTGTGGAGGGGATGATGATCGCGCACACTGGCCAGTCGAGCGTCAGTATTACAAGATTTGGAGACAATTTCAGGGCTGGGCATGGGGTGACGAGGATGGAAGAAACGTATACCATTGATGACCTGGCTTTCAATGTCCCTGGCCTATCCATGGAGTCTTTTATTCCTCCCCAAGAGATGCAGAAAGATTATCCAGAAGAAAGTCTTGATTGGAGATCGCCTTTGCATCGATGACAATTTCCTATATTTACTAATTTTGAACTGGTATCAGCTGACAGATGTGCTTCGCTTCATTATCTGAAACATAATATGCATTATTCTAATTGATTGATGAATTAAGCAGTCATTTTTTGCTTGCCTGCAACTAGAATCTGATGAAAGCACATGTATTATATTTCTCTGCGTTTTGGAATTTTATATGTAAAGAACTGGAGCTGCAAGTTTTTAGTTGTAATTTTTCCCCTGGGAAAAAAAAAAATTGGGAATATCTATGAATTAGAATTCAGCAAAACTCAATATTTATTGCAATGCAATTGCAACGTACTCGCTTAGCTCAGCAGCAATTATCTATCCTGTTCGATCTTAATATTTTATTAAACTATGACCTTTTTCTATGGTCAAACCACAGTATTTTATTACGGGCATTCAGGCATAAATAGAGCAACTATTTGGGTTCTACATATAAAGATTATACTCACTCAATTGCTTCCTATGGCTGCAAACACCGCCGTCGAGGCTTTACCCCTAAATGGCCGGGTAGCAATAGTAACCGGTGCTACACGCGGGATCGGCCGTGCTACCGCAATCCACCTCCGCTCCCTCGGCGCGAAGCTAGTGATCAACTACACTTCCAGCTCAAGCCAAGCCGATCTCTTGGCTTCCGAGCTCAACGCCAACGCCGCTGGTGGAAAGGATCCTTCTTCTACAGTCGCCGTCGCAGTCAAAGCCGACGTGTCGAACCCAGACGACGTCAAATCGCTCTTCGATCGAGCGGAACAGGAGTTCGGCACTCCCGTTCACATCCTCGTAAACTGTGCCGGGGTGTTGGATTCGAAGTACCCATCCCTCGCCAATACGACGGTCGAAGACTGGGAGACGACATTTAATGTGAACACCAAGGGTGCGTTTCTGATTTGCCGGGAGGCGACGAATCGGCTGAAGCGAGGCGGTGGCGGAAGAATAGTCCTGATATCAACTTCTGTAGTGGGGGCGGCGCTTCCGGGATACGCTCCCTATGCAGCATCTAAAGCGGCGGTAGAGACGATGACGAAGATCGTGGCGAAGGAATTGAAGGGAAGTGGAATAACGGTTAACTGTGTGGCGCCGGGGCCCGTGGCGACGGAGCTATTTTTTGCGGGTAAAAGCGAGGAAATGGTGCAGAGTAGTGGACGCTTGTCCACTGGGCCGGCTGGGCGAGCCCAATGATGTGGCCCAGTTTATTGGGTTCTTGGTGACTGATGCTGGGGAATGGGTTAACGGGCAAGTCCTTCGAGTAAATGGTGGATCTGTTGTTTAATATTTATAACCTCCTCCTTCTCGTTGTCTTGGTTATGCTTCAAATTGCAATTCTAATTTATTTTCCTCAAATAATTCCATTTTTAGATATGTGGAAATTTAATTCAGATTATTATTTTCTCAAAGTCACTGGAGATTAGTAACGGTGGTTCACCAGTTTGAGATTTAAGTATTAAGCCAACTCCAAAGAAGAAGAATGAATAAAACAAAGTCCGAAACAAAATGCATTGCCTGGGAAGTAGCAACGACCCAAAATTTCTCTTACTCCAAACTACAAAGTCCAACCAAGAAATCAAAAGGCCCAAATCTTTGTTAGCACAGGCCCATCAAGTTAATAGTCAGCGGCCCAAACCATGAAGATTGCCATAAATATATTTAATTTTATCAGAAAATTACCATAAATATTTCTCTTTCCTTGTAAACTGATCGCATTTACCGTACAAATTTATTTCCTTGTTGAACAATCATAATTAGGGGCGTGTTCTTTCCTTCTGAGAGAAGAAGATGATCCGTATCTCCAACGGCACTTTTTTTGCATGCTCTTTCCTTCTGAGAGAAGAAGCTGATTTGCATGCGCTTGCATGTTCTTTCCTTCTGAGAGAAGAAGATAATATGTATCTCCAACGGTGCTTTCCATATACTGCTGAACTTCTTCACATAAACCCTCCTTATTTAGAGCAGAGCACTCCCGGCCTCTGCTTCTTCCCGTCCGCTCGCAGGTGCACACACAGAACCACAAACGCCCTCTCCGCTAAATAGTTCATCGTTCTATTTTGATCCAATTCCTCCTCTGCGGACAATGCAGAATCATCTTTTGTTTCCCGTCCCACGGAGCAGGACAACCAGAAAACATCATCATCAATATCATCATCCATTCTCACTTTCCAACAACCCATTCATGTTATTTCAATCTTTACTCTTCATGTATTCGTTGTGTGCACCGTCTATTTGCTTGCTTTTTTTCCCTTAAATTATTAATTGTTAGAAGATAATTTGTTTCAGTTTGTGGGTTCTTCTTGGTTAAACTTAAATTTTACCCCTCCCAAAACCATTTTTTCACACAATTCTTCACTCTCAAATCACTATCTCTCTCCCAATCTATCAATTCTCTACAATTATACATTCTCTCTTTCAATTTCTCAATTATTTGTAATCGATCTCAAATCTCAAATTCTGTATTAGTTATTTTCACTAATTTTCTTTAGTTACGACTTAGTTACTTACTATTAGAGTTAATTATTTCAATTAGTAACTGTGGTTTGAGAACAAAATTGAAGAGGAAGAACATCTAAATTTTGCAGCAAGGGTGAGCAACTGTGGTATGAATTTACTGCCCAATCTCGATTATTCTTTAGATTCTTATGTTTTAATTAGATTATTTTTTATGTCTTTATTTAATTTTTTGCAGGGAGGAGGAGCTTCAATTGCAGGAGTTGAAGAAACTGAAAGAAAGACAGACCCTCGACTATCTTTTGCAGTTGATTGTGAGAATGACAATGATGAGGAAGATGGGGAAGATAGTAAGTATTATTCCCTTTTTATTTTATTAGGTAGGTGCTCTTTATGTAGACGGCACCTTTTCCTGGATTTTGAACTATAATGATGATGATTAGTGCTTTAGTGCCTTAATGCCTTCTTGATGATGCTTAGTTATAATTATTATGTTTTGGACGTCTATATTTAGTAATGTTTTAGTGAATCTATTATGTTTTATTATGGTGAAATATGTGAAATGTTTTTATCTGTGTATCTACATGTTTTTTTAGTTTGGGTGCCTCGCTTTAGTGAGGCGAGCACCTCGCCTCGCGCCTCGCGCCTCGCGCCTCCCGCCTCAGCAATGAAACAGGTTTGGCACCTCGGGGCGCCTTACGCCTTTCAAAACTCTGATACAGAGTTTCTTGCCACTAAAGAATTAATCAAATGGTATTGTGTTCACTTTCTTTTTGGAAGTTGTGTAATAATTATATACTTATCTTCCCTTTGATTAATAATTTTGTTTTGTCTCTAAAGAAAATGAAGGTCCTGAGAGGCTGGCACACCAAAATTATGGATTTAGGTTACTATTAAGTGATGCTTGTTATGCGGAGTTTCTTGCCACTGAAGAAGGAATCAAATAGTATTTAGCACACTTTCTTTTTTGGAAGTTTATGAATCATTATATATTTATATTGCCTTTGATATATTATTTTGTATTGTGTCTGAAAGAAAATGAAGGTCTTGAGAGGCTGGCTCACCAAAAATATGGAAAACATCCTACAGTGGGAACCAGCTTCTTGGCTGATAGGTGTGGGATATCTTCCTTTCTCTTTGTATACTTGTACTTCTGCAGGTTACTGCCTTTGTTTGGTTTGGTGGGGGTAGTTGTTTTCTTTTCCATGCTTCTCAGCTTTTTACTCATTCATGGCCTTTGGAGTTTGAAGCACATGCTTACGGTGAGAAAGAGGAAGGGGAACAAGCTGACCGCGAACGGTTGCAAAAACAGTGGCTTCATGAGCAAGATCACTAAAAGTCTGTATGCGTGTCTAACATGTGTCGTGAATATTAGTCTTCATACTTTTTTATTTTTCTCATTTAATTGCCTTCTTTCTGTTGTATTTTTTAGATCAGCTTCTTGAAATTACTTATAGTTGTTGGGATGGCACTGGCTATCGGCGAGTGATTCAGGTCTTTAATTACATTTCTTTGCCTTAATTTAGTGACTTCTTTTAATTTCTTTATTTCCTTGTGAATATCAGTTTTTTTGACTTTGTTGGCATTGCTTGTTGCATCTACCAGGTTAGGGAATGTGATTCTATTGGGGAGTTTCTTCGTCCTGTTAAGCAACAGATTTCTTCAAAATTCCGAGAGGTTTGGACATCTTCAGTGGAGAATCTGGTTTACATAAAAGAAGATCTAGTTATTCCACATGTCATTATTTAATTTTTTGCAGGGGGGAGGAGCTTCAATTGCAGGAGTTGAAGAAACTGAAAGAATGGCAGACCTTCGAGACTATCTTGATTTTGAGAATGACAATGATGAGGAAGATGTGGAAGACAGATTGTAAGCATTATTCCCTTTTTATTTTATTAGGTAGCTGCTCTTTATATAGACAGCACTGTTTCCTGGATTTTGAACTATAATGAAGATTAGTGCTATAGTGCCTTAATGCCTTCTTGATGATGCTTAGTTATAACTATTATGTTTTGGACGTCTATATTTAGTCATATTTTAATGAATCTATTACGTTTTATTTTGGTGAAATGTGTGAACTGTTTTTATCTATGTATCTACATGTTTTTATTAGTTTGGGTGCCTCGCTTTTGTTAGGCGAGCACTTCACCTCACGCCTAGGCAGTAAAACAGGTTTGGCGCCTTGGAGAGCCTTACGGCTTTCAAAACTCTGATACAGAGTTTCTTGCCACTGAAGAATTAATCAAATGGTATTGTGTTCTCTTTCTTTTTGGAAGTTGTGTAATAATTATATGCTTATATTGCCTTTGATTCATTATTTTGTTTTGTGTCTAGAGAAAATGAAGGTCCTGAGAGGCTGGCTCACCAAAAATATGGATTTTTAGGTCACTATTAAGTGATGCTTGTTATGAGGAGTTTCTTGCCACTGAAGAATTAATCAAATAGTATTTAGCACACTATCTTTTTTTGGAAGTTCAGGAATCATTATATATTTATATTGCCTAAATACATTATTTTGTAATGTGTCTGAAGAAAACGAAGGTCTTGAGAGGCTGGCTCACCAATAATATGGAAAAGATCCTACAGTGGGAACTAGTTTCTTGGCTGATAGGTGTGGGATTTCTCCCTTTCTCTTTCTATACTTGTACTTCTGCAGGTTACTGCCTTTGTTTGGTTTGGTGGGGGTAGTTGTTTTCTTTTCCATGCTTCTCAGCTTTTTTACTCATTCATGGCCTTTGGAGTTTGAAGCACACGCTTACGGTGAGAAAGAGGAAGGGGAACAAGCTGACCGCGAACGGTTGCAAAAACAGTGGCTTCGTGAGCAAGATCACTAAAAGTCTGTATGCGTGTCTAACATGTGTCGTGAATATTAGTCTTCATACTTTTTTATTTTTCTGATTTAATTGCCTTCTTTTTGTTGTATTTTTTAGATCAGCTTCTTGAAATTACTTATAGTTGTTGGGATGGCACTGGCCATCGGCGAGTGATTCAGGTCTTTAATTACATTACTTTGCCTTAATTTAGTGACTTCTTTTAATTTCTTTATTTCCTTGTGAATAGCAGTGTTTTTGACTTTGTTGGCATTGCTTATTGCATCTACCAGGTTAGGGAATGTGATTCTATTGGGGAGTTTCTTCGTCCTGTTAAGCAACAGATTTCTTCAAAATTCCGAGAGGTTTGGACATCTTCAGTGGAGAATCTGGTTTACATAAAAGAAGATCTAGTTATTCCACATGTCTTTATTTAATTTTTTGCAGGGGGGAGGAGCTTCAATTGCAGGAGTTGAAGAAACTGAAAGAAAGGCAGACCTTCGACTATCTTGATTTTAAGAATGACAATGATGAGGAAGATGTGGAAGACAGATTGTAAGCATTATTCCCTTTTTATTTTATTAGGTAGCTGCTCTTTATATAGACAGCACTGTTTCCTGGATTTTGAACTATATAGATTAGTGCTTTAGTGCCTTAATGCCTTTATGTTTTGGACGTCTATATTTAGTCATATTTTAATGAATCTATTATGTTTTATTTTGGTGAAATGTGTGAACTGTTTTTATCTATGTATCTACATGTTTTTATTAGTTTGTGTGCCTCGCTTTTGTTAGGCGAGCACTTCGCCTCACGCCTGGGCAGTGAAACAGGTTTGGCGCCTTGAAGAGCCTTACGCCTTTCAAAACTCTGATACAGAGTTTCTTGCCACTGAAGAATTAATCAAATGGTATTGTGTTCTCTTTCTTTTTGGAAGTTGTGTAATAATTATATGCTTATATTGCCTTTGATTCATTATTTTGTTTTGTGTCTAGAGAAAATGAAGGTCCTGAGAGGCTGGCTCACCAAAAATATGGATTTTTAGGTCACTATTAAGTGATGCTTGTTATGAGGAGTTTCTTGCCACTGAAGAATTAATCAAATAGTATTTAGCACACTATCTTTTTTTGGAAGTTCAGGAATCATTATATATTTATATTGCCTAAATACATTATTTTGTAATGTGTCTGAAGAAAACGAAGGTCTTGAGAGGCTGGCTCACCAATAATATGGAAAAGATCCTACAGTGGGAACTAGTTTCTTGGCTGATAGGTGTGGGATTTCTCCCTTTCTCTTTCTATACTTGTACTTCTGCAGGTTACTGCCTTTGTTTGGTTTGGTGGGGGTAGTTGTTTTCTTTTCCATGCTTCTCAGCTTTTTTACTCATTCATGGCCTTTGGAGTTTGAAGCACACGCTTACGGTGAGAAAGAGGAAGGGGAACAAGCTGACCGCGAACGGTTGCAAAAACAGTGGCTTCGTGAGCAAGATCACTAAAAGTCTGTATGCGTGTCTAACATGTGTCGTGAATATTAGTCTTCATACTTTTTTATTTTTCTGATTTAATTGCCTTCTTTTTGTTGTATTTTTTAGATCAGCTTCTTGAAATTACTTATAGTTGTTGGGATGGCACTGGCCATCGGCGAGTGATTCAGGTCTTTAATTACATTACTTTGCCTTAATTTAGTGACTTCTTTTAATTTCTTTATTTCCTTGTGAATAGCAGTGTTTTTGACTTTGTTGGCATTGCTTATTGCATCTACCAGGTTAGGGAATGTGATTCTATTGGGGAGTTTCTTCGTCCTGTTAAGCAACAGATTTCTTCAAAATTCCGAGAGGTTTGGACATCTTCAGTGGAGAATCTGGTTTACATAAAAGAAGATCTAGTTATTCCACATGTCTTTATTTAATTTTTTGCAGGGGGGAGGAGCTTCAATTGCAGGAGTTGAAGAAACTGAAAGAAAGGCAGACCTTCGACTATCTTGATTTTAAGAATGACAATGATGAGGAAGATGTGGAAGACAGATTGTAAGCATTATTCCCTTTTTATTTTATTAGGTAGCTGCTCTTTATATAGACAGCACTGTTTCCTGGATTTTGAACTATATAGATTAGTGCTTTAGTGCCTTAATGCCTTTATGTTTTGGACGTCTATATTTAGTCATATTTTAATGAATCTATTATGTTTTATTTTGGTGAAATGTGTGAACTGTTTTTATCTATGTATCTACATGTTTTTATTAGTTTGTGTGCCTCGCTTTTGTTAGGTGAGCACTTCGCCTCACGCCTGGGCAGTGAAACAGGTTTGGCGCCTTGAAGAGCCTTACGCCTTTCAAAACTCTGATACAGAGTTTCTTGCCACTGAAGAATTAATCAAATGGTATTGTGTTCTCTTTCTTTTTGGAAGTTGTGTAATAATTATATACTTATATTGCCTTTGATTCATTATTTTGTTTTGTGTCTAAAGAAAATGAAGGTCCTGAGAGGCTGGCTCACCAAAAATATGGATTTTTAGGTCACTATTAAGTGATGCTTGTTGTGAGGAGTTTCTTGCCACTGAAGAATTAATCAAATAGTATTTAGCACATCTTTTTTTGGAAGTTCAGGAATCATTATATATTTATATTGCCTAGACACATTATTTGTAATGTGTCTGAAGAAAACGAAGGTCCTGAGAGGCTGGCTCACCAATAATATGGAACAGATCCTACAGTGGGAACTAGTTTCTTGGCTGATAGGTGTGGGATTTCTCCCTTTCTCTTTGTGTACTTGTACTTCTGCAGGTTACTGCCTTTGTTTGGTTTGGCGGGGGTAGTTGTTTTCTTTGCCATTCTTCTCAACTTTTTACTCATTCTTGGCCTTGGAGTTTGAAGCACACCCATACGGTGAGAAAGATGAAGGGAACAAGCTGACCGTGAACAGTTGCAAAAACAGCGGCTTCATGAGCAAGATCACTAAAAGTTTGTATGCGTGTCTAACATGTGTCGTGAATGTTAGTCTTCATACTTTGTTATTCTTCTTATTTAAATGCCTTCCTTTTTTTGTATTTTTCAGATCAGCCTCTTGAAATCACTTATAGTTGTTGGGATGGCGCTGGCCATCGGCAAGTGATTCAGGTCTTTAATTACATTACTTTGCCTTAATTTAGTGACTTATTTGAATTTGTTTATTTCCTTGTGAATAGCAGTTTTTTGACTTTGTTGGCATTGCTTATTGCATCTACCAAGTTAGGGAAGGAGATTCTATTGGGGAGTTTCTTCGTTCTGTTCAGCAACAGATTGTTCCAAAATTCCGAGAGGTCTGGACAACTTCAGTGGAGAATCAGCTTTACATAAAAGTAGATCTTATTATTTCACGTCTTTATTTAATTTTTTGCAGGGGGGTAGCTTCAATTGCAGGAGTTGAAGAAACTGAAAGAAAGGCAGACGCTCGACTATCTTTTGCAGGTGATTTTGAGAATGACAATGATGAGGAAGATGGGGAAGATAGTAAGCATTATTCCCTTTTTATTTTATTAGGTAGGTGCTCTGTATATGGATGGCACTTTTTCCTGGATTTTGAACTATAATGATGATGATTAGTGCTTTAGTGCCTTAATGCCTTCGTGATGATGCTTAGTTATAACTATTATGTTTTGGACGTCTATATTAGTTATGTTTTAGTTAATCTATTATATTTTATTATGATGAAATGTGTGAAATGTTTTTATCTGTGTATCTACATGATTTTTAGTTTGGGTGCCTCGGCAAGGAAACAGGTTTGGCGCCTCGGAGCACCTTACACCTTTACAAACTTTGATACAGAGTTTCTTGCCACTGAAGAATTAATCCAATGGTATTTTGTTCACTTTCTTTTTCGAAGTTGTGTGATAATTATATACTTATATTGCCTTTGATTCATTATTTTCTTTTGTGTCTAAAACATGAAGGTCCTGAGAGACTAGCTCACGAAAAAATGGATTTCGGTCACTATTAAGTGATGCTTGTTATGCGGAGTTTCTTGCCACTGAAGATTAATCAAATAGTATTTAGCACACTTTCTTTTTTTGGAAGTTTAGGAATCATTATTTATTTATATTGCCTTTGATACATTATTTTGTATTGTATCTGAAGAAAATGAAGGTCCTGAGAGGCTGGCTCACCAAAAATATGGAAAAGATCCTATGGTGGGAACCTGCTACTTGGCTGATAGGTGTGGGATTTCTCCCTTTCTCTTTGTATACTTGTACTTCTGTAGGTTACTGTCTTTGTTTGATTTCGTAGGGGTAGTTATTTTCTTTGCCATGCTTCTCAGCTTTTTACTCATTCTTGGCCTTTGGAGTGTGAAACACACTCTTACGGTGAGAAAGAGGAAGGGAACAAGCTGACCGTGAACGGTTGCAAAAACAGTGGCGTCATGATCAAGATCACTAAAAGTTTGTATGTGTGTCTAACATGTGTCGTGAATATTAATCTTCATACTTTTTTATTTTTCTGATTTAAATGGCTTCTTTCTGTTGTATTTTTCAGATCAGCCTCTTGAAATCACCTATAGTTGTTGGGATGGCACTGGCCATCGGCGAGTGATTCAGGTCTTTAATTACATTACTTTGCCTTAATTTACTGACTTCTTTGAATTTGTTTGTTTCCTTGTAAATAACAATTTTTTGACTTTGTTGGCATTCCTTATTTCATCTACCAGGTTAGGAAAGGTGATTCTATTGGGGAGTTTGTTCATGCTGTTCAGCAACAGATTGCTCCAAAATTCCGAGAGGTCTGGACAACTTCAGTGGGAAATCTGTTTTACATAAAAGATCTAATTATTCCACATGTCTTTATTTAATTTTTTGCAGGAGGGAGGAGCTTCAATTGCAGGAGTTGAAGAAACTGAAAGAAAGGCAGACCTCAACTATGTTTTGCAGGTGATTTTGAGAATGACAATGATGAGTAAGATGGGGAAGATAGTAAGCATTATTCCCTTTTTATTTTATTAGGTAGGTGCTCTTTATATAGACGGCACTTTTTCCTGGATTTTGAACTATAATGATGATGATTAGTGCTTTAGTGCCTTAATACCTTCGTAATGATGCTTAGTTATAACTATTATGTTTTGGACGTCTATATTTAGTCATGTTTTAGTGAATCTATTATATTTTATTATGGTGAAATGTGTGAAATATTTTTATATGTGTATCTACATGTTTTTTAGTTTGGGTGCCTCGCTTTCGTGAGGCGAGCACCTCGCCTCACCCCTCGCGCCTGTTCAATGAAACAGGTTTGGCGCCTCAGGGGGGCCTTACGCCTTTCAAAACTTTGATACAGAGTTTCTTGCCACTGAAGAATTAATCAAATATTATTATGTTCACTTTCTTTTTGGAAGTTGGTAATAATTATATACTTATATTGCCTTTGATTCATTATTTTGTTTTGTGTCTAAAGAAAATGAAGGTCCTGATAGGCTGGCTCCCCAAAAATATGGATTTAGGTCACTATTAAGTGATGCTTGTTATGCGGAGTTTCTTGCCTCTGAAGAATTAATCAAATAGTAATTAGCACACTTTCTTTTTTGGAAGTGTAGGAATCATTATATATTTATATTGCCTTTGATACATTATTTTGTATTGTGTCAGAAGAAAATGAAGGTCCTGAGAGGCTGGCTCACCAAAAATATGGAAAAGATCCTACAGTGGGAACCAGCTTCTTGGCTGATAGGTGTGGGATTTCTCGCTTTCTCTTTCTATACTTGTACTTCTGCAGGTTACTGCCTTTTGTTTGGTTTGGCGGGGGTAGTTGTTTTCCTTGCCATGCTTCTCAGCTTTTTACTCATTCTTGGCCTTTGGAGTTTGAAGTACACACTTACGGTGAGAAAGAGGAAGGGAACAAACTGACCGTGAACGGTTGCAAAAACAGTGGCTTCATGAGCAAGATCACTAAAAGTCTGTATGCGTGTCTAACACGTTTCGTCAATATTAGTCTTCATACTTATTTATTTTTCTGATTTAAATGGCTTCTTTCTGTTGTATTTTTCAGATCAGCCTCTTGAAATCATTTATAGTTGTTGGGATGGCACTGGCCATCGGCGAGTGATTCAGGTCTTTAATTACATTACTTTGCCTTAATTTAGTGACTTCTTTGAATTTGTTTATTTCCTTGTGAATAATTGTTTTTTGACTTTGTTGGCATTGCTTATTGCATCTACCAGGTTAGGGGAGGTGATTCTATTGGCGAGTTTGTTCATGCTGTTTAGAAACAGATTGCTTCAAAATTCCGAGAGGTCTGGACAACTTCAGTGGGGAATCTGTTTTACATAAAAGAAGATCTAATAATTCCACATGTCTTTATTTAATTTTTTGCGGGAGGGAGGAGCTTCAATTGCAGGTGTTGAAGAAACGGAAAGAAAGGCAGACCCTCAACTATGTTTTGCAGGTGATTTTGAGAATGACAATGATGACGAAGATGGGGAAGATAGTAAGCATTATTCCCTTTATATTTTATTAGGTAGGTGCTCTTTATATAGACGGAACTTTTTCCTGGATTTTGGACTATAATGATGATGATTAGTGCTTTAGTGCCTGAATGGCTTTGTGATGATGCTTAGTTATGACTATTATGTTTTGGACGTCTATATTTAGTCATGTTTTAGTGAATCTCTTATGTTTTATTATAGTGAAATGTATGAAAATGATTTTATCTGTGTATCTACACGTTTTTTTAGTTTGGGTGCCTCGCTTTTGTGAGGCGAGCACCTCGTCTCACGCCTCGCGCCTGGGCAATGAAACAGGTTTGGCGCCTTGGGGGTCCTTACGCCTTTCAAAACTTTGATACAGAGTTTCTTGCCACTGAAGAATTAATCAAATGGTATTATGTTCACTTTCTTTTTTGGAAGTTGGTAATAATTATATACTTATATTGCCTTTGATTCATTATTTTGTTTTGTGTCTAAAGAAAATGAAGGTCCTGATAGGCTGGCTCCCCAAAAATATGGATTTAGGTCACTATTAAGTGATGCTTGTTACGCGGAGTTTCTTGCCACTGAAGAATTAATCAAATAGTAATTTGAACACTTTCTTTTTTGGAAGTTTAGGAATCATTATATATGTATATTGCCTTTGATACATTATTTTGTATTGTGTCAGAGAAAATGAAGGTCCTGAGAGGCTGGCTCACCAAAAATATGGAAAACATCCTAGAGTGGGAACCAGCTTCACTGCTGATAGGTGTGGGATTTCTCCCTTTCTCTTTCTATACTTGTACTTCTGCAGGTTACTGCCTTTGTTTGGTTTGGCGGGGGTAGTTGTTTTCCTTGCCATGCTTCTCAGCTCTTTACTCATTCTTGGCCTTTGGAGTTTGAAGCACACTCTTACGGTGAGAAAGAGGAAGGGAACAAGCTGACCGTGAATGGTTGCAAAAACAGTGGCTTCATGAACAAGATCACTAAAAGTCTGTATGCGTGTCTAACATGTGTCGTCAATATTAGTCTTCATACTTATTTATTTTTCTGATTTAAATGCCTTCTTTGTGTTGTATTTTTCATATCAGCCTCTTGAAATCACTTGTAGTTGTTGGGATAGCACTGGCCATCGGCGAGGGATTCAAGTCTTTAATTACATTACTTTGCCTTAATTTAGTGACTTCTTTGAATTTGTTTATTTCCTTGTGAATAGCAGTTTTTCGACTTTGTTGGCATTGCTTATTGCATCTACCAGGTTATAGGGGAGTTTCTTTATGCTGTTCAGCAACAGATTGCTCCAAAATTCCCGAGAGGTTTGGGCAACTTCAGTGGAGAATCTTCTTTACATAAAAGAAGATCTAATTATTCCACATGTCTTTACTTAATTTTTTGCAGGAGGGAGGAGCTTCAATTGCAGGAGTTGAAGAAACTGAAAGAAAGGCGGACCTTCGACTATCTTTTGCAGGTGATTTTGAGAATGACAATGATGAGGAAGATGGGGAAGATAGATTGTAAGCATTATTCCCTTTTTATTTTATTGGGTAGGTGCTCTTTATATAGACGGCACTTTTTCCTGGATTTTGAACTATAATGATGATGATGATTAGTGCTTTACCCTGGCAATGTCCTGTTTCTTCATCTCAAATTGCACGCTTGATAAATTATTTAGTAAATCATATCAGACAGTGAGTAAAAAGGCACGTGAGCGCCTAAGTGTGAGGCGCAGCAGGGTTATGGCCTCATACCACCAAGGAGAGGCGAGTTTTGCTGAGGCGCCGCCTAGGCGCGCGCCTCATGCGCCTTTTGGGGGGAGGCTCAGGCGCCGAAAAGGCGTGGCTCACCCAAAGCTGCACTTTTTTTTAATTAATTTTTAATATCTTATGGTAAATAGGGTTAAAACTTAAAAGTTTAAAACCCTAGTTCAAAACCCCTTTTATCTCGCAGTGCCTAGGCAGTGAAACAGGTTTCACACCTCGTGGTGCCTTACAATTTTTTAATCACTGATATCACAGCATTAGATACTTATTGGGGTAACCTGTGTGAAGGGAACAGCCTCTAAGCAGTGTTCTTCGACGTACTTGATATTGATTTTTACATGTTATCTTATGATCTTGACTATATTATTTAATTTGATTAATGAGCTCTTCATTGTACCAGGTACGTGCCAACTTCTTATCATCTCCACTGGCTTCAAGAATAGAGGGGGGGGTGCTGGACGGCCATAAGGTTCTTTTGATCTCGATCCTTTTTTTCGAAGGCAACTGCTTCTTTTTTATCTCAATCCACCTTCCGACATGCAAGGACCTGTTAGGTTAAAGAGAATATTAATGGATGTACCTCCTCATCACCTCTGTCTTCCATTTTGTACTACTTTAATAACATGACTCACATATTTTGTTCTAATATTTTCAAATTTTGTGAGCTGGCACTTGACTGAGCTTCTTATAAGACCCTCCATTTGGATTATACTAACAAGCACTGTGCAACTTTTATTTTCCATTAAAGCAGATAAAGATATTTCACCAAATCTTTAAGCTACTAGGCCTGGGTCCATCTTTCAGCTTTACCTTTGTTTTTATGTATTTATTTAAGGGGATATTTGATGTCTCATGTAAGAAGATTCTTGTGTCTGCGAGATCAAGAGTGTGGCATTTTCTACCCAGTTCAATGATGCTATAGCATCTGATTTGATCATGCATGTACTAAGCTTTTATTTAAATGCTGAATGTGTTGGTTCTCCTGTCTCATTCTTTGTTGAAGGTTTTACTATCTTCTCTTTCATTCTTGTTTTATTGAGCTTCTAATCGCCTTTTATTTTCTTGCTCAAGAAAACTGAATGAGGGCATAGGCTGTTGTGAATAAAAGTTGTGTAATCCTTCTTGGTCCTTTACTTCCTTGGAAAACCTTAAGTTGCTGGAAATATCATTTTGCCTGAGCCTGATCTGGTGCTGGAAATATCATTTTGCCTGAGCCTGATATGGTATATTTTGCTGCAGCTGGTATGTTGTTTTGCTTTATCATTTGTTCATGTTGGCCTTTTGTCCAATTTTAATGACATAAATTTCCTGCAGCAGGAACTCTATTTCATTATTAGTTTGCTTTTATCTTCAACTTTTCTGCTGCAGTTGCTGCTAGCAGAATGTATGTGATTTCCTCGAATCAAATACTCTTATACTTGCTAGAGTATCGAAAAGCACCTGTCAGTTGTTGAGCAAATAAACCTTACCACTTTGGTTTGGCTTTTAAGTTTGTTTAGAATTATAAAGCCTAGTATTCTGTCTCTGATTCTGCTTTTCTTATAACATTTTGTAATTTCGAATGGCTTCTTCTGGTACGTACTGATTTTAGTTGGTTTCTTTGCCTTGAATTTCTCCAGCTACAGCAATAGGAAGCAGGGTTTCTGGAAATATCTTTATGGTGCCATGCTTAGGGCTGTTCCATATCAGGTTAAATGAAGTAATTTTTTCTTTCTCTTGTGAAGAATCCCTCATTTCTACTAACTGTAATTATGTAATCTAGGGTTTACAATCTTGAAATTCATGGTATGAGAATTATCATAGTCGGTTATGCTCCGAAAGCTTTGCATAAGATGGGTATGCTCTTCTCCCTTTTCACGCACACTTACCCGACACTGCAAATTGGCTGCTGCTTTTAGTTGAGCCATTAAGTTTTAGAGAATTTCCATTGCTTATAATTTTTTATAGGAATTCATTAATATTGATAAACAGTAATAAAGCAAAACTGGTTTATAATTCGAGAGATACACCAAATCTCTCCTAAAACTACTATTCTCTAGCAAATAAACAATATTCCCACCCCCACAAAATGAACCTCCCTCTGTTTGTCTATTCAAAACCCTAATTAGAACATAACAACCAAGTACTAATTTTTGCCCGTCCCATATTTATAGTATTCATGTATAGCTTAGTTCCTAAGAAAGAAGTTGTGGCTCAGACCTTAGGCACTTGGCCAAATGCCTGCACGCAAGTACGTGGAGGTCTTTTGGAGTAATATATCTCTTCTTAATCATTTTAGATTAGGTCTAGGCATAGGCTGATCTTGTGGCCTGATTTTTTAAGCTTTTTTTTTTTGGCTTATATATATATATATATATAATATGTGTGTGTCGTGAGTTATATATATATATATATAGACACACATACGCACACTGTTTGTTATTCATTTTTTTCCTTTTGTGTTTGCATGGTGTTCAATATGTTGTATCATTTAGTAATATTCATTTTTATACTACATTGATTCTTATATAATTTACTTAAAATAAAATAAAAATTAGTTAATGTTATTTCCTTGCTTAATATAGTGTTGTCTCTTGCTCTTTCTGAAGTACACTAAAATTAGGTTATAGGGTTATGTAGATCTTTCTGAAGTACACTAAAATTAGGTTATAGGGTTATGTAGATATTTTTAATCGTACTGTGTGTTTATTTATATTTAAATAGTTCATTAGTACATAAATTTTGATTTTGTTTATTGTGCCGTAATTTCTATACCTATAGTGAAATAACTTGAAAATATCTTTTTAAGTAACTTATTTTTTAAACCTCTTGTTCAATCAAGTCCTACAAGTGAATTCGACTACATTGATACTTGATAGTCCCTCCTACATAATAGAGTAAAAATACTTTGTTTTTCGATTTTTTTAGTTTCATAGAATAAATAAGGCAAGAGTTTTAAACTTAAAATAAGTTTTGAAGTAATAATTTAAAAGAGTTCAAAATGCACAAAAATAAATATGATATATAGGTTTTTTATTTTTTGAGGTGTTGCATAACATGTTCTTTAGCAAGCTCTAAACAACCCTTCAATGTCCAGATAAATCATATCTCGTTGTGGCCCAAGTTCAATATCATACATCGATTCAGTGTTGATTTTAAAATTTGCTATGTCCGTGTCAGCTCCCAACATATTGTGAGTATGGTTCGATAAATCTTTATGGTTGTATATACTTTCGTCACTATCATATAAAATATTTTGTGCATTAAAAATTATCAAATTGTGTTTATAGTTGAGTCTCTATTGAATGAAGTTCTAAAGAAGTTTGACATTATATTTTGAGTTTGTAGTTATTTCTTATAAATGAGTTATATTTGAATCTTATCTTTATTGCTGATGCATAATAATTGCATCTTAGAATACAGAGTTAGTGTGAGGCTGAAAAATTCTAGCGGGAATCTAAGAAATAAGATAAGGACATAACCAACCATCATTAACTTAATATAATTACACTTAGATTCCGCCGTTCAAATTAAAATATTGATGATTATAATTGGAATAAAATTATGCTTTCATAGATTGAAAGTTGACGTAATCAACAAAGAAGATGTTCATGGTAAAATGGCTGCATTACATGTTTATGAAGATATGCCCTTTGCTTATAAATATTCAAAAAGACTCCAGATTCTATTTATTTATTTATTTTTGCAACATTTTTTTTCCTTTCTAAAAGACAATATTTTTACCAGATATTATTTTTAAGAATTTGTTGGATCTTGAAGATAATATGTTGTAATCTAGAGTATCAGCACCCACAAATTCTCAAGTGTCATTTTGCGAATGGGTCAGTGTACGCACATGCCTAAATATTTACTCATCCTGCAAAATCAGCTACCACACTGTCCCAGAAATAATGAACAACAAGAAAACAATAATTAAAAAACTGAAAAATAAGAAATAAAATTATTTAATACCTGACAAAATATGATCCAGAATATAATATCACATCTCTCCAAACATGGTCCTTCCTTACAAAGTTGTTAGCCTTTTTATATCTTATCACAACCCAACATAAATATGCCTTTTGATCAAAATGTAAAATTCAATTTAAACTCGAGCCCCATAAATTAGAAAAATAATTCAAAACTCGAATCGAACTTGATAAAACCTGTTCCGGTGTGATTATTAGTAATAAAAAGCTTTTTTTAAGCACGTAGGAGACTTTTAAAGGTATTATTATTCGTTTTAACTCTATTCATTTATATTATATATTTAGGTTATTGGTCAAGATCAAGCACGCGTCGATGTATTAATTGCAAAATAGTAAGCCAACTGCCCCCTTATTTCAATTGACCAAACCAAAAAAATTGGTCTTTGCACATATATTTTTTTTTAATTTCATCACATAAAAGAAAATTGGATACTAAAATTTTCAGTGTCAAAATAATTAAGATGGGACTTTATTAATTTGTATAACAGCTGTCTATCTAATAAAATTATCTAAACTCTATCGTCAGAGATTCGCAGGGTATCTTTGTCCAATGACTTGTATTTTAATTTTCCACGTGATCGTTGATCTTCAATTCTTAGTATTGGATGATTTGGATTTGTCACGTAATTGTTTGTAATATAATCTTGAAATCATTTTACATATATTGTGTATATTTAGGAATTGATCCAAATTTTATCATAAGAATGATAATGTATATGAGCGGTTTAAATTATATTTTTATATGAAAAATATAAATACCTAAAAGAAATTAAGAGAGAAGAATTTATATAATTTGTTACGAAAAAATATGAAATAGATATTTTAACAAAAGGAATGATAATTTACAATTTACAAGAACGAATAATTTAAAACCTCAATAATTTACATATTAATATGAACAACCATCTGAGGGGAGGGAATTGAGTAAAAAATGAAATAGAGTTATTTATAGAGGATAAATATTTAAATATGTATTTAAAATTTTAGAACATTTCAATTAACTTGTCCTTAAGTTGTACACGTATTGATGGAATTGAAATAAATAATCTTATCCGTATGTCACTGGTTAGTAGCATAGTATTCCCCAGTAGACAGTAGTATTATGAGTTGAATATAAGTTAATTATGTCTTTCCCATTGATTCAATTAATTATTTAATGCATGTACTAGTGTTTATATCTGCTATAAATTGACGTGACACTCAATATGTGGTTGTCTGAACAAAGTGCTGTTAATTTCACCCTCATACACTATCATCGGAGTTTAAGAAATGGCAGTTATCTCCTCCAATCCTGCCCTGCAAGATCTTAAGATCACATTCCAAGAATCATCCCTCGTATTCCCGCTGCAAGAAACCCAGAAAAAGTCCTTCTTCCTCTCCAACATCGACCAGATGCTTAACTACAGTGTCCCAACATTCTATTTCTTCCAGGCCAACCCCGACTACCCGCCGGAACAAGTGTCCCAACGGCTCAAGTTGGCCGTACAAAGGGTGTTGGTCCCTTATGATTTTATGGCCGGAAGATTGAAGCTCAACCCCGACTCCGGCCGCCTTGAGATCGACTGCAACGCCGCCGGGGCTGGCTTCGTCGTCGCTTCCTCCCAGTTTTCGCTTGAAGAGATTGGCGACTTGGTTTGTCCCAACGTCGGATTTCAACAGCTTGCGGTTCAAAAGTTAGACAACCTCGGACCCAACAAAGATGATCAGCCGCTTTTTATTCTTCAGGTTGGTTTAGTTACAGCATGTCGATGTATGTTTTCCTCTGATTTGTATTATTTAGAGATAATTTGTGATCAATAAATCACAGGTAACATCATTCCGATGCGGCGGTTTCGCTGTCGGCATGTCGGTGAATCACATCCTGTTGGACGGAATGAGCGCCAAAGCATTTAACGAAAACCTCGCTTCCCAAGCTTTCGATGACAAACCCTTGGCAGTCGTGCCCTTCCTTGACCGCCGCCTCCTCGCCGCTCGGTCTCCGCCGCTCGTGGCTTTCAAACACCCCGAGTTTTTCAAGCCTGACCTCGGCAATCTTGCGGGCCCTCCCGTGTTCGACTGCAAGAAAGAAGAGTTGAAGTTCAAAGTCTTCCAGTTGAGCTCCAGCGACATAAATCTTCTGAAGGAGAAAGCAGCAGCCGAAGCAAATGCAAGAATCAGTAGCCTTAGTGTGATCCTAGCGCTGATCTGGCGATGCAAAGCCCTGTCCAAAGATGACGTGTACGATAAGGAACGAGTTTCAACTATCCTTAACGTCCTCGACCTAAGGCCGAGGCTAAATCCGCCATTGCCGCCATCGTATTGCGGCAACCCATTGCTGGTGGCTTATGCGACTGCGAAGTGCGAAGATCTAGAGAAACTACCGTTCTCAGAGGCGGTGAAAATGGTGGCGGAAGGACCGTCGAGAGTTACTGACGAGTACGCGAAATCTGTGATAGATTGGTTGGAAATTAACAAAGGATTACCGTGTGGAGAATACATGGTGAGTTCTTGGTTGAGGCTGGGATTTGAAGATGTGGTGTTTCCATGGGGGAAGGCCCTCCATAGTGGCCCTGTGGTGAATCACAGGAAGGATATTTGTTGGCTATTCCGGACTGCTGAGGGAATCAATGCCTTGGTTTCACTGCCGCCGCCGGAGATGGAACGTTTTGAATCCCACTTCCGGAAGTTTTTTGTGTCTGATTCTCACGCCGCCGGCATCCAGAGTGATGCAACTGTTGAACTCCCGGCAGCCACTGTGGTCACTATAGCTTAGAAGGAAATATTATGCACGTTTCCATGCCTCCTATTTCTGCATTATTGTTGCTTCACTTTTTGAACTGTTATTATTGCCGAATAAATGTCTTATTTTATTTTGTATTTTATCTGATATTTCGATTGCACCGGTCACTAAAATTAAATAATTAAAAATGAAAGAATTAAATGTCCATGCAAGTTGACTCTCAGGAGAACGCCGTCTAATAATTATACAGGGATCCGAACTGCAAACCTTGCCCATCTTTTTCCAACATCCATATTATTGGGCTGGACATACCTTGAGATCTGGGCTAACATGTACTGTTGGGCCAACATTAGGCTCCAATATACTTATGTTCGATATACAAGCAACATAAAGTGGGAACAAGACTATCTCCTTTCTCTCATATTATAAATATATATATATATAGATATAGCAATACAAAAATCGGTTTAGGCGGTTCTAATTAACTCGATTATGTGAAAAACAACACTGTTAAGCTTTTTTTTTTCTGTGCCTAGATGGGCAATTAGTAAAGTTAGATGGACGACTAAACGACCTAAATATATATAAAAAAATAATGATATAAGGAAAAAATAATTAAAAATTAAAAAAAGAAATATAGGCAGGTAGGCGGTTCTAAAATGTCCAACAACCATTTTCGACTTTTGCAACCTTGCATGTATACTACACAAAAAATTTGTTAAGTCAAATATACAATAAACTTCCAAATCATAGTCACCAAGTGTGTGTGATGTGTGTTTCAAATTAAGCATCAGATGTCCAGGTGAGCAAACACAGAAGGAACCAGATCAACAACTGACCAAGCAAGACTGGCATATTGAAGCAGCCTTATGCCAGTATCTACATCAAATGAGGTCTGATCGGAGAAAAACAACACTTTCTGTATATAACATGATCGTTTTATCTCATCCGACTTTTTATCAGTGACCATGCCATTTACCGCAGGTAAATAGCTCGTGGACCTAATCGGGATCCCCAAAGTATTTGCAAGAATGGGAAGAATCCATTTGGCCAGAGCCTTGCTACAAGATTTCACTGCAAGGATTGTGGGGATTCCTAGCGCTACTCTCCCAGCCAATGCAGAACACGTAAGGTGACGAGAGAGAGAGAATATTCGAGCAACATTTTCATGGTGAAACTGCTGATATGTTTGGTGGACTCCAATCACCTGGATATTATCATCACCATTAATCAAACTTGTAAGAACATATGGAGAAATGATTGGTTATTGAATCGTAGTACAAAAAAACAAATAAATCGGCCCTTACTATTCCCAAAGCAACACCATCAAATGCTGTGTGATACTCAAAACTTGGTGTGGGAAGTTGAGGTGTGGGGTAAGCAAAGAGTAACAAGAAGCTCAGGCCAGCCCAGAATGATATCACTGCAAGAAGAAAAAAAAACAACTCTACTTTCAAAGATTTTAGTAAATGTTTAATACCCATGATCATATTATCTCATATTATTTCTAATAACATTTTGCTGCGCTTCAATGATCAGATAGTATTGTTACTTTCTAGCTTCTCTAAAGAAATAACTTACTCACGTTAATTAAAGAAACGGGTAGGATCAACGACCTACCATTTTGACCCGAAACTACAAAGTCATCAATGTATTCAGAAACATAGAGCCACAATGCCAGGATTCCCAGTCCCAGAGCCAGACCACCGATAATGTCTATCAAGCTATGCATTCCAAGGTAGATCCTTGCTAACAATATAAGAACTATCAACACACTGTTCAAAGAAAGCAAATGTATTCAATTATTCAAAATACTATAACAAATCGAACCTTACCAAATCCTATGAGACTTACAATCAAACAAACCATAGTGAAACCCCCAATTTCTGCAAAGGCATTATTGTTTCCATTATAGGCCAAAATGTAGTGCAACAGGTACCTGGAATTGGAGAGCCCAAAAGGCAGAACATGTCAATATAACAAGAGATTACTAGTTTAGCATCACTTAAGATGCAAAATTGTAGTGAAAAATGAAAATAAAATGTTCATACCCAGACATGCAAACAGTGTTCAGAGTGTGTGAAGAAGGAAAGCCATACTCCATTGCATTATCCTCCTCATCTTTAGTGGCTGTTATTCTTCTGATAGGTGGAGAACTAGGCCTAGGTGCTGACACCACATCCTATGAAACATAGTTGGAGTCAGAGAAAAACGATGGCAGACAGACAACAACATAAGCAATGGAGAAAGATGTCACCTTTATACAGTTTCCAATGTAGTCACAAAAGGCCATCAAGAGGGTCATCTGCCTAGCTAATTTGCAATGGCCAGTCTAAACACCAAAATCACAACATTTATAATAGATAAAAGATTTGGCATGTATGGGCAATTAACTTTTTCAGATTTCTCACACGTTGAATCACTTCAAGATCATAATTGGACAATAGAAAATGACAAGGTGTGGTGTAGAGAGATATACCCAGAAAAGCAAGGGGAGGAAAGCAGTATAGAAAGGCACAGAAACAAGACAGGACAATCCAGAGAACAAGGCATCCAAATGTCTGTGTTGGTATTTCTACAAAAAGAAACAACAGAAGCACAAAAAATGGAACGAATATAAGAGCAAAAATCCCACCTTAAAAGACACACCCCACATAACAAACCTGGATCTTGAGAATAATGGGGGTGCCAGAAATGACATGATCAGACACCCATTGTTGTGTAAGAGATCTGAGCTTTTGGGTCACGTTGAAATTTGAAGAAATCAAAATCCACAATGCAATTCCACATAGAGAAAGTAGTTGCCACCACGTTGCGCTTTCCATTCATATAAAATGACTGCGAATACTCAAATCTTTTTATTTGTGCCTTCTATGTTAAAGCAAAGAATGATTGATCAATGAGGGAGCCTCAGGAATTGTCAAAATCGTGGAGAGTGAAATCTTATTATGTGGTGGACTGAAACTTGGGGCATTTGTTCATTCTTCTTAGACCACAAGGGGCTCATAATTTCACCAACAGTTTTGGTTAATGCTAATAAGTGCGAGGAGGTGGCCATGGCATCTACCTGACTACTTCAAGTTGTTGCAAACGTCTATTCTTTTTCTAAGTTTTTTTTTTTCATACTTTTCATATGTGAGTTTTTTATTGAATTTTATTTATATATATTATTATTAGCTCCCCTTCAAATTTTCATAATTTTATTAATTATATTTATATATATTATTTAATTTTGAAATTTTCAATAATTCAATTATAGAAGGATTCAGTGTATATGTTTGAACACATCTCGAGACAAGTGAATACTATGCTGCATCATTGCCGGAGTTTTATGAAGTTTTGGTAGGTGATGAACTATTCTCTATATAAGTTCTTGGTTAAATTATTATTGTTGTTGTTGTTGTTATTATTTACTCGTTGAATGTTTGATTTTTTTTAATTTTCACTTAAAATATGTTTTCATTTATTTAAATAAATCTAAGAATTCAAAAAGAATATTTGACTTAAAATGCATATAAATGAAAATCTCTAGATTATGAAAAAAAAAAAAACCAAGTAAAACATGAGTATTCAAAGAAATACCTGAAATTTGGATTTTTAGAAGAAACAAATACTTATTAGCATTTAAAAAGAAGCTAAATTTTGATTATAACCAAAAAGAATATATAAATAAATTTGGAAATTAGAATTTATAAAACTATTAAATTGAATAAAAAAATTCGAATAAATATGACTATTCAAAATTTAAACAAATTCAAGTAAAATCTGAATTCAAATTTGTATTTAAATAAAAAAAAATTGAACTTTTTCATGTGTGTTTACACTTAATTATTCGATAAGCTAAAATTATCATGATTTGTTGGTTATTGGTGTGTTGGAACTGCGGTTGTGTTACTTCTAGCAAAAATATTTAAATAAATGAAATCAATTATACAACTCTACAAAATAAAAAAAAATAAAAAATATGGGGATTATTAAATAAATATAAAAATGCAAATAAAATATGCTTATTCAAATTTATTGGGTGGAGATTTGGTTAGCTTAAGGTTGCTTGAATTTGTTGGTGCCCTTTTTTATTTGTTATATGCTATAACATCATTCTCTAGGTCTTATGGTGATTGGTGTTTTGCTAAAAAAATGTTGGAAGGTGGTTAGATATATACTTGACATAAGTGTTTTCATCTTATGCAAAATACTTGGTGATTTTAGTTTTTTTAACTCATAATTAAATATTTTTGTGTGTTGAATGCTTTAGTCTTTGATATATTTTGATAATTTTTAACAAGTTCAAAGGATTTTGAAGCTAAAAGAAATATTGTGTAAAGAATATTTGATTGTTGTTGTGTGTAACTATATTAAATTGAAAAATAATTCAATTTGAGTCCGCCATGCCTATCCTAAGTTGTCCGGTGTCTTATGGGGAGATTCGAGCTTATTTAGGAGACACGAGGTAGCAAGATAAAAGGGTAAAGATTGCAGCTGATTTAGAGATCGAAATGTTAAGATCTTTTGTAATCTTTAAGTTGCACCTCCTAAGATAAATATACCATGTCTTTAGAAAATACGAAAGAGTTTAATTGTATTTCATTTTATTAGTTAAAGCTTAAGATAAAACACAAAAAATACTCTTAGTCGTATAGTTTTATTAGTAAACTTGCGTTGGAACAAACTAATGAATTTAATTTGTGCTAGACAAACCAATGAATCTCGATGTAGAACTTTATTAAAAACAGAGATAACATGTGAATAAACTTTCGAAGGAATCCAAGTTAGAGTAGGTTATGTCCACACGGTGAACGAACAAGTAATTAGGATAATATGTACAATACCTGTATTGTTATGTAGGAGTGATAAGGTACAAGACTATCTCAATATAAGAGATTTCAAAGAAAACAATTTATTTTCCTCGTAAAATTATTTCGTATGAATAGCTTATATTAATATACTATTTTATTTGTTTACGTTATTACACTTGTTTGAAGATGAAACACAAGAATTGTGATTTTATTTTTTTATGGATAAGTTAGAAATTATATATAAATAATATTCAAATAGATAATAAAAAGATCCAAGTTAAGTAAAACAAGAAAAGAAAATTCAAGTACAATTTGATTATTCAAATAAAAAAAGAATCCAAGTAAAATGTAAAAAGATTTAATTCAACTTAAAATTGACAAAAGGTTGAATAACATAAGAAACGTGCAAAACTATAAAAGATGTATTAAGTCTCGGAAAAATCTTGAAATCCGATTATTTCGCATTGGCGTCCAATTTTTCATAAACTCCTATATTTCCTCTTCCCTTTGGCTAGGGTTTTCAAGATTCTTTCTTTCACCGTCTCTCTGCAAAACGGCAAAGCTTTTGTTCAGCTCTCAGGTTTTTCTATACCGTTTCTACGTGCATAAGCGAATAGACACCCGAAAAGGCACTTGGATGTGCATGTGTCGGCAATTTATATGTATTTGTGTGCGCTCACATTGTAAAGAGGCAAATTAAATTTGTTGAATGTGAGATATAACCTGTGAGGAAGCCGGTTTGATTTTATATTTTATAAAGTAATATGTATCTATTAAACTGGATTGTGTTTCTGTCTGTCAATTGTTCAACAGTCGTTTATTTTTTTGGGCATTTACTGCCAGCTGCTGTAGTTACATGTTGATTCTTTCAAATTCCCCCTGTTTCTTCTTAGGGGAAGATTTGACTTAGAGTTGCATTTTCTTTTATAGTTTAGATCCCTTAGGATCAGAAGGATGAAAGATTTGATTTCTTATCCTTGATTTTGTCTTAGGTGTTGAGTTGTGATATATTGGAATCAAATTCAATTCAGATCAGGATTGGGTACACTATTCTTTGAAGAGGTTTGAAGAGCTTGTTGGAAAATGACGACTTCATGGGCAGATGCTGTTGAGAATGTAGGGACCGGACCTTCTGATAATGCTGGGATTACTGGGGGGAATGAACGTCGATCAGCTGCTACCAAACCGGCATATGTTCCACCGCACCTTAGGAACAGGCCACCTGCATCGGAGCCACCTGCATCATCTCTTAGTGGTCTACCATCAGGTAATGATAGGTCTACATATGGTGGACCTACGGGTAGGTCACAGTGGGCTGGACCTAGGGCTGATCATGGACGTCAAGGATATGGTGGTGGAGGTCGTGGCGGTGGTGGTTGGGGTGGCAGAAGTGGTGGTTGGGGTGGTAGGGAGCGAGAGGTCAACCCTTTCGGAAATGATGATGATGTGGGTGCTGACACGGAGCCTGCTTATAATGAACAGGAGAATTCGGGTATTAACTTCGATGCTTATGAGGATATTCCTGTGGAGACGAGTGGGGATAATGTGCCACCACCAGTGAATACATTTGCAGATATAGACTTGGGTGATGCACTTAATTTGAATATTCGGAGGTGTAAATATGTGAAACCAACTCCTGTTCAGCGACATGCAATACCTATTTCACTGGCAGGACGGGATCTGATGGCTTGTGCTCAGACTGGGTCTGGAAAGACTGCTGCCTTTTGCTTCCCAATTATTAGTGGAATTATGACAGGACATATTCCACAAAGGCCACGTGGTGTCCGTACTGTTTTCCCACTTGCACTTATTCTCTCACCAACAAGAGAACTCTCGATGCAGGTTTGGCTTCCGTTTAAGGAGCATTAGTGTCAGTCTATTCAAATACTTGTCATTTGATGCCTGTAGTTTCAGTGTTACACATCATGATTTTTGTGTTCATTTGACCTGCAGATACATGAGGAAGCAAAGAAGTTTTCCTATCAAACTGGTGTTCGGGTGGTTGTTGCTTACGGGGGAGCTCCAATACATCAGCAGGTTATTTTTTGTAGTTCTTATATTTTCATTTCTAATTGGTGGCTAATGGATGGTAGTTTTATACATCATATTTTGTGTTCTGGGGGTATAGGAGAAATCTTACCCTAATAAGGTTTACATGATGCATTGGTCACAACTTGTAGCTATGCATGTGACTTTCTTTTTGGCCCCCTCTATTGATCAACATCCATTTGACTTTCAATGTCATAAGCTTAGAAATAAGACAACTTAGAGCATGAATAAGCGAACAAGCTAAATTATTTGCATTATATCATAGACATTGGACGTGTGTATAATAGAATAAATATAGCATATGCAATCAACAATCGATATCAAGATTACTTAGCCTATTTGATTCTTATCTTGTTTGATAATCTTGATTATTACTTAACTGCTTTAAAAATGCATGTTTTGAAAATCTTATAAAGATCCGTGCTATTGCTCTCTCTCTTTGTAATTTTGTGAATATAGCAGTGCTTTTTACTTCGTAATTTTGTTCTCTACATTGTTTGATATTGTATTTTTCTATTTAGTTTCTAATCAATGGATTTTAAATTGGATAAAGTATTTTTTTTTATCGCTTTATGGATATTGAAACTGGATTGCAGCTAACACTTTCTTCAACCCCCTCCCCCCAAACAAAAAAAAGTAATGGCTTTTCCGTTTTCCATTATATGATACATTACCTCTGTCTAATTGAATAATTTATGAGTAATTGCATATTTTTGATGTTACAATTTAAGAATTTTAGCCCTGCGGCACCAATGTGTGTGGAGAACTCTCTCTCTCTCTCTCTCACACACACACACACACAAAAACACAAACAAACAAACACACACTCATTTTTTTAGCTGTGTCTGCAACTTAGGTGAAATCATAATTAACTATCAATCATTAAATGGTAGAAGTATCGGCAAATAGTAGAGATTAATATGAGTGCTTGATTCATGCATACATACTTCTCTGTAAGAAGCACAGCCCTCATTCTTTGCAATGATTATTTCTACTTATAGCTGTGACTGAATGTCATTAATATGCATACAGCTGCGTGAACTTGAGAGAGGAGTTGATATTCTTGTGGCGACTCCTGGAAGATTGGTTGATTTGCTTGAGAGAGCCAAGGTTTCATTACAAATGATAAGATATTTAGCTCTTGATGAAGCAGACAGAATGCTGGATATGGGTTTTGAGCCTCAGATCAGAAAGATTGTGGAACAAATGGATATGCCGCCTCGTGGTGAAAGACAGACCATGCTGTTTAGTGCCACCTTTCCAAAAGAGATCCAGGTATTCTTTGTAGATCTTTTTCTAATTTCTTTCGCCTTCACTACAATTAACCCCTTCTTGCTTTCAATGGCATCAATGTAATTAGAGAATTATATGTAGTTGATATTTTACACGAGAGTTACCATTAGAATAGGTTCCTGGTCAGTAAATGCAACTCATGCTGTTGGCTGTGGTAGGCAACTTTTACCTGAAGCTTTTCCAAATGATACGTTGCCATTACAGGACTGTTGTTCTCCTGTTACAATCTTGACTCACCTACAGATGGTAGTTTGAGTGTAGTAACTAGTGGAACAGAATTTTGAAGAAAAGGCTAAGGTTGCATTTGGATTGAAGGATTGTGGATGGATTTGTAATCCATTGGTGGTTGTTTGGATTTGAAATCCATCATCTTCAATTTGAACTAGTTTTTTGAGGGATTTGGAATCCACTCTAATACAAGTGCAATTGAATTCAAATCCCTCAATCCAAACGTAGCTTATGTTTTTTTACCACTAAAGTCCGGGAATCATGTAAAATTACCTGATATGTCTCTAAAGGAAGACCATCTTTTATATTGCACATGAGTTGGTCCTTAATTTACTCTAAATCCTAACTAGAGTATATGCTGCTTTTCTTCAAGATTTGCAAATTTCTTTTAATGAGAGGAATATTCTGAAATTTGTGTACCTGACATGCAGAGACTGGCATCCGATTTTCTTTCAAATTACATTTTTTTGGCAGTTGGGAGAGTTGGTTCTAGTACAGACTTAATCGTTCAAAGAGTTGAGTTTGTTCATGAGACTGACAAGAGAAGCCATTTGATGGATCTTCTTCACGCACAGAGGTCAAATGGAATTCAAGGAAAGGTAATTGATTATGGTTAACATTCACAAGTTTCCCTTTTTAAATAGTTTAGCTCTAGTTGACTCAGCATATGGCTAAGTCCTTGTTTGGAAACACTTCGGGTAGATATGTCCATTCGGAAAATGGACTTCTACTATACTGCCTTTTGAGAAGTCTTTTGAAACTATTAAGAAAACACATTTTATATACACTTCAAAATTAGAAGTCCTTTCTTCACATTAAATTATGCTTGGTGAAACAATCTTCCCAACGGTTGCATCTATTAAGTAATTAAAACCAATAATTATTCTATACTCCTTCAAGGAAATTATGTAAAATATAATTCAATTTGAGAAAATCTAATTAAAATACAGTTACTATGTATATGACTTTGGTGACCTGCAAATCTTATTGATTTAAAATTCACCTCATGTTCAATTAACTGAGAATATCTATGAAGAAGGGTTAATGGGAGGTTGATATGGTAATTTAACTTGAAAAGAAGGGGATCAAACTGTTGAATACTGAATCGTAATAATTTAATTTATTTAACTAGAAAATCCAAATAGAAGTGTGGGATATTAGATTTGAAAATCCTCCAACTGTAAAATGGACTTCTCGAAATGTATCTTATCCCAAAAATCCATTCAAAATAGAATACCAAATTAAAAATTTTATGTGTGCTTCTATGTATTGACTATTGAGTGAACTGATATTTGTTGCGCTTCTTCTATGTATCTCTTTTTTTCTATTCATGTCAAAAGAACTTCTCTCCCTGATTGTTTCCTAATTTGGGCAGCAAGCCCTTACCTTAGTATTTGTGGAAACGAAGAAGGGGGCTGACTCGCTGGAGAATTGGTTGTGTGTTAATGGTTTTCCTGCCACTACAATCCATGGAGATAGGACACAACAGGTAATAAGGCAATTGACAATACATTTAGCACTGTCCTGGTTATGTTCTGGCAGATATAATCCCATATTATTAAATTCGTTCAATCTTGATTTAATTTCTTGTCCCAGGAAAGAGAGCTTGCATTAAGATCGTTTAAGAGTGGGCACACCCCGATTTTAGTTGCAACAGATGTGGCAGCTCGTGGATTAGATATTCCACACGTTGCTCATGTAATCAACTTTGACCTCCCAAATGACATTGATGATTACGTCCACCGAATAGGACGTACTGGACGTGCTGGCAATACAGGATTGGCTACTGCATTCTTTAATGAGAATAGCATGTCAATGGCAAAAGCTCTATCAGAACTGATGAAGGAGGCAAATCAGGAGGTACCTGAGTGGCTGACACGGTTTGCTAGTCGATCTTCGTATGGAGGTAAAGGTAGGCATGGCGGTGGGCGTTTTGGCGGTCGTGATTTTAGGAGAGATTCCTCTTATAATAGAGGTGGGAGTGGAAATGATTATTATAGAGGTGGTAGCAGTGGTGGTTATGGAAGTTACGGTGGAGGTGGTAGCAGTGGTGGTTATGGAAGTTACGGTGGAGGAGGAGGAAACGGTCCTGGGGTGACCAGTGCTTGGGATTAATGTTTGGAAAATAAGCCTATTGTATTCTTGCACTGTATTGGGTATATCCTTAAATGTTGCTTGTGCTACTGCTTTGTCTGAAAGAATGCTTCACACTCTCTTCATAGTGGGTAATTGTAGTGCAGGGGAATGATATTACAAAGATTTTAATGTTTGTAAAGCTGTTTGTTAAATGCTGTCAGTTCAGTTTGAGCAAGGCCTGCTCTATGACCCCTAAAATTATTATGCTTCAGACATTTAAATTAATTCACATGCAGATTATTTAAATTAATTTTAAAATTTCCAACTAAAATCTGATTATTTAATTATAAAAACTATGCAGATGCATGAAAACTTCAGAAATATTTTAAATAGAATACAGAAACTTTAACTAAAATAAATGTAAACAATTAGAATAAAAATAAAAATATTCGATCAGTACTAGCCAAACTCCTCAAAATATATTTGATTATTTGAAGTATAATAAAAATAACGGCGAATTAAATTTAGGACAATTGTATCTATCTAGTTTATAAGGCCCATATTGTTTTGTATTAAATTTAAAAAGCCGTTCCTGTTTGGATTAGGAGAAATAAAAAAAAAAAAAGTATTTTAAATAACATAATATTTTTGTTAATTTTATAATAATAAATTTCCACGTGGAATACAAATAAAGTCGGCATTTTGACAAAGGGTGGAATAGCATAGAAAACGCAATAAACTATAAAAGATGTATTAAGCTAACAAAAATCTTGAAATCCGATTATTACGCATTGGTGTCCTATTTTTCATAAGCTCCTATTTTTCCTCCTCTCCTTGTCTAGGGTTTTCAAGATTCTTTCTTTCACCGTCTTTCTGCAAAACGTCAAAGCTTCTGTTCAGCTCTCAGGTTCTTTTCTATCTCCTTTGTATGTGCATAAGCTACTCCACACACGAAAAGGTGCTTTAATGTGCATGTCGACAATTTATATGCATTTGTATGCGCACACACTGTAAAGACGCAATTGAAAATTCGCTGAATGTGAGGTTGATCCCTTTGGTCTCTTGCTTGTAAGATATACCGGAGGAGGAAGCTGGGGTGATCTTATATTTGTTAAAGTAGTCTGTATCTGTTTAACACGAATGTGTTTTTGTCTGTCAGTTGTTCAAAATAACTTTTTGCATTTACTGCCAGCTGCTGTAGTTTTATGTTGATTTTTTCACATTCACGTCGTTTTTCTTAGGCGAAGGTTTGGAATTGAGTTGGTTTTTCTTTTATAGGTTAGATCCCTTAGGATCAGAATGATGCAAGATTTGATTTTTTATGTGGTTGATTTTGTCTCAGGTGTTGAGTTGTGATATACTTGAATCAAATTCAATTCAGATCAGGATTTGGTACACTATTTTGTAAAGAGGTTCTTGAAGAACTTGTTAGAAAATGACTTCATGGGCAGATGCTGTTGAGAATGTAGTGACTGGACCTTCTGATAATGCTGGGATTACTGGGGGGAATGAACGCCGATCGGCTGCTACCAAACCGTCATATGTTCCACCGCACCTTAGGAACAGACCACCTGCATCGGAGCCATCTGCATCATCTCTTGGTGGTCCTCCATCAGGTAATGATAGGTCTGCATATGGTGGGCCCATGAGTAGGTCACAGTGGGCTGGTCCTAGGGCTGATCATGGACGGCAAGGATATGGTGGTGGAGGTCGTGGCACTGGTGGCTGGGGTGGCAGAACTGGTGGTTGGGGTGGTAGGGAGCGAGAGGCCAACCCTTTTGGTAAAGATGAGGATGTGGGTGCTGACACGGATCCTGCCTTTAATGAACAGGAGAATTCAGGTATTAACTTCGATGCTTATGAGGATATTCCTGTGGAGACGAGTGGGGATAATGTGCCACCCCCAGTGAATACATTTGCAGAGATAGACTTAGGTGATGCACTTAATTTGAATATCCGGAGGTGTAAATATGTGAAGCCAACTCCTGTTCAGCGACATGCGATACCTATTTCGCTGGGAGGACGAGATTTGATGGCTTGTGCTCAGACTGGGTCTGGCAAGACTGCTGCCTTTTGCTTCCCAATTATTAGTGGAATTATGAGAGGAAACATTCCACAAAAACCACGTGCAGTTCGCACTGTTTTTCCACTTGCTCTTATTCTCTCACCAACAAGAGAACTCTCAATACAGGTTTGTTTGCTATTCAATGAGCAATAATGTCAATCTATTCGAATGCTTGTGATTTGAGGCCTGTACTTGTGTTATAAGTTGTAATTTTTGTCCGTCATTTGACCTGCAGATACATGAGGAAGCTCGGAAGTTTTCCTATCAAACTGGTGTTCGCGTGGTTGTTGCTTATGGAGGAGCGCCAATACATCAGCAGGTTAGTTTTCTTAGTGCTTTCATTTCTAATTGGTTGCCTATGGATGGTCTTTTTATACATTATATTTTTGTGTTCAGAGGGTATCTTAAACCAGTAAGTTTACTTGGTGCATTGGTCAACAACTTGTAACTATGCGTGCAACTTTCTTCCCCCCCCCCCCCCGCCCCAACCCCCAACCACCACCACCACACTGATTAACATCCTTTTGACTTTCAATGTCATAAGTTTAGAAATAAGACAACTTGGAGCATGAGTAAGTCAATAAGCTAAAGGATTTGTACCATATTATAGCATGTGCATAATAGATTCAAGATAGATATGCAATCAACAATTGGTATTCTAATTATGTTTGATATCTTCTTTATTATTTGACTATTTTATAATTTTATGTGTTGAAACCCTTATTAAGACCGGTGTTGTTATCTTTCTTTAAATTCTGTGAATATTATTATGCTTTTTTATTTTTTTTGTTCTAAATTAGGGGATGTGGGGGAATTTATCAATGTTTGATTTATATTTGGCTTTTTGTATAGTATTTTCACATGCCATACTTCTGAAATTATTAAGGAAATATTTATTGTAATTTAGCTACCTGGTGAAGGAAAACAGGCTCTCTCCATGTACACTGCTGAATTTTTCATTATATGATGCATTACCGTTGTCCCAATTAAAGAATTTATGAATCATTGGTTATGTTTTAAATGTTACAATTTAAGCATTTTAGCCCTGTAGCATCAACTCTGTGGAGAACTCTCTCTCTCTCTCTCTCTCTCTCTCTCTCTCATTCACACACAGAAACAAACACGCACCCATTTTTGTAGCTGTGTTTACAACTTAGGTGAAATCATATGAACTATTTATCATTAAATGGTGGAAGTATCAGCAAATAATAGAGATTAATATGACTGGTTGATGCATGCATACGGACTTCTCTGTAAGAAGCATTGCCCTCATTCTTTGCAATGATTGTTTCTACTTATAGTTGTGACTGAATGTCATTAATATGCATACAGCTGCGTGAACTTGAGAGAGGAGTTGATATTCTGGTGGCGACTCCTGGAAGATTGGTTGATCTGCTTGAGAGAGCCAAGGTTTCATTACAAATGATAAGATATTTAGCTCTTGATGAGGCCGACAGAATGCTGGATATGGGGTTTGAGCCTCAAATCAGAAAGATAGTGGAAAAAATGGACATGCCACCTCGTGGTGAAAGACAGACCATGCTGTTCAGTGCTACCTTTCCAAAAGAGATCCAGGTCCTTGTTGTTGATCTTTTTCCAATTTATTTCGTGTTCACTATGGTTAACCCCTGCTGGGTTTCAATTGCCATTAATATAATTAGATAATTATATGTAGTTGATATTTTTCTTGAGAGTTTCCATTAGAATAGATCACAGGTAAGAAAATTCAACTCATAAGTGTGTGGCTGTGGTAGGCAACTTTAACCTGAGGCTTTCTCAAATAGTACATAAATGGCATTAAGTGACTCTGTTGTTTCTCTTATTATAATGTTGAATCACCTACAGATGGTAGCTTATGTGTAGTAACTAGTGGAAAAGAATTTTGGAAAATGTTTAGTTTTGTACCATAGAAATCCAGGAGTCATGTAATTTGTCTGCAAAATGGGAGCCACCTATTCTACGGCACATGAGTTATTTCCTAGGTTACTCCAAATCTTGTCTCATTTTACCTAAATCCTGATTGGACTGTATGTTGCTATTCTTCTAGATCTGCAAATTTCTTTTAGAAAGAAATATTCTGAAATTTCTGTACTTGACATGCAGAGACTGGCATCCGATTTTCTTTCAAATTACATTTTTTTGGCAGTTGGGAGAGTTGGTTCTAGTACAGACTTAATCGTTCAAAGAGTTGAATTTGTTCATGAGACTGACAAGAGAAGCCATTTGATGGATCTTCTTCATGCACAGAGGTCAAATGGAATTCAAGGGAAGGTAATTGATGTTTTGATTAACATTCTTTCACAAGTTTGCCTTTTAAATAGTATAGTGCTTGTCAATTCAGTATATTACTATGTGCTGGTTATGGAAACCCTTCTGGTAGAAATGCCCATTTGGAAAATAAACTTCAACTAAACTGCTTTCTGAGAAGTCTCTTTACACTATTAAGGAGACACGTTTTGAACTTAGAAGACCATAAAATTATGTTGGGTGAAACAACTCATGGTTTATGTTCTTCTCAAGATTGGTGACTGCATCTATTAAGTAATTAAACCTGATAATTATTCTATACCCCATTTCCTTCAATGGAAAATGTAAAAATAATCAAATTTGGGAAAATCTAGTTAAAATATAAGTATGTATGTATCATGACTAGAGTGACCTGCAAATCGACTTGATTAAAAATCACCTCAAGTTATTAAAAGAGAATTTTTACAAAGAAGGGTTAATGGGAGGTTGATCTGGTAATTTAATTGGAAACTAAAGGGATAGAACTGTTTAATCATGAATCTTAATCTCCAAATAGAAATGCTGGATATGGGATTTGAAATGCCTCCCAACTGCAAAATGTACTTCTTGAAATGTATCTTATGATCTTATCCATTTATGATTAACTACCAAACATTAAGAAAAATGTACTTTTATGCATTGACCATTTAGCAAGCTGATAATTGTTGGGATTGGTTAATTTGGTTGTGTATGGCAAATCAGATTCTTGAAATGTCTATTGGTACTAACAGTTTCTATAGCACATCAAGATTTATGGAAGAGTTCTCCTTCAGTTATATGATTTTGATTACATATATGGACCTGCTAATTTGTTATAGCTCAATACTTACAGATGATAATCATTTAGTAGGAAAGTATTATTGGTAGTCTAATTCTAAATGTACATCTTCAGTGTAATTCTTTCTCTGTTCATGTCAAAGAACTTCTTCCCTGATTGTTACCTAATTTGGGCAGCAAGCTCTTACTTTAGTATTTGTGGAGACGAAGAAGGGGGCTGACTCACTGGAGAATTGGTTGTGTGTTAATGGTTTTCCTGCCACTACAATTCATGGAGACAGGACACAACAGGTAATAAGGCAATTGAAAATACATTTAGCATCTTTCCTGGTTATGTCCTGGCATATTTTTCATCCCATAGTATTAAATTCATTCAATCTTGATTAAATTCCTTGTCCCAGGAAAGAGAGCTTGCATTAAGATCGTTTAAGAGTGGGCACACCCCGATTTTAGTTGCAACAGATGTGGCAGCTCGTGGACTAGATATTCCACATGTTGCTCATGTAATCAACTTTGACCTCCCAAATGACATTGATGATTACGTCCACCGAATAGGACGTACTGGACGTGCTGGCAACACAGGATTGGCTACTGCATTCTTTAATGAGAATAATATGTCAATGGCAAAATCTCTTGCAGAGCTGATGAAGGAGGCAAATCAGGAGGTACCTGAGTGGTTGACTCGGTATGCTAGTCGAGCTTCCTATGGAGGTAAAGGTAGGCATGGTGGTGGACGTTTTGGTGGTCGTGATTTTAGGAGAGATTCCTCTTTTAATAGGGGTGGGAGTGGAAACTATAATCATGGAGGTGGAAATTATAATCATGGAAGTGGTAGCAGTGGTGGTTATGGAAGTTATGGTGGAGGATACGGTCCTGGGGTGACCAGTGCTTGGGATTAATGTTTCAAATATAAGGTTATTGCTATCTCGCACTATATTTATATTTTCAATCAAATTTTCAAGGATTTTTTAGGTGCTCTGAATCGGAAAATATGTTTTATAGCTCTTTTGACCTATTAATACTTGTGTGATCCATTTGGGATGACGGGAGAGATGTTATGATATCTGAGTGAAGTAGCCATAGACTGCTGGCATTTTAGGCTGATCATCTTCTAATCTTCTTGTTGGTATGTTTCTAATTGTCACTTTCTTCGACTTCCTTTCATGAGGTGGGATCTGAATATGGCCTCCAATGTGAGGTTGCCTTCCTTCCCCCCCCCCCCCCCCCCCTATTTTTATTATTCTGGAGGGATTTCCTTGAGCTCTGTAACAGTTGGAATGCTATTTCTTACCAATGTGTAGTTTAATGTATCATTGCTCGACTCTTCTAAAATGATAGATTGCTAGGGGCTGTGGGCAAAGAAAAGAGAGCTTTTTTGTTGGAAATATTGATAATTGTATCACTCTTCTTACCATTTTCCCCACAAACATTTGTGTGGGGACAATTAGACCAAGTTATGCATGAAATTTGGCCTGTTCTTGCTGCTTATGCATTGTAGACCTCTGTATGACTCGAGTAATTTCGGTACATCCTAATTTTAGTACAGGGGAAAAGATATTACAAAGTTTTGAATATTTGTAAGATGTTTGTTAAATGCTGTTTAGTACGAGCAAAGCTTGTTCTATGGCCCCCTGAAATTACTATGTTACAGATGTTAATGGACAGCTTTTACTTCGTTACCAAAGTTAATAATCTTATCCTTTTAATGGAAATGAATTTCACGCCAGCTATCAATTCGGTATGCAGTAAACAGTGTACATTAAAATTTGTTGATTCAAGTCCCGAAACGGCAATGAATTTCGGGTCATGGGTTGATCTGTCAATTCGTTGCATACAACTTCTTATGCAATTTATACCTGACCCAAGAAATGCCATGAGTGGATAATCAAACATTATGGTTCGGGTGGAAAATAAATAAATAAATATATATATATGTGTATATATATATATATATTTTTTTTTTTAAAAATAAAATTTAAAGCTCAATCAAGAAGATTCTAGCTTCCAACTTGTTTGATCATCAAACAAGTTAGATTCCGTCTCTTAAAACTCAATAAACAATTCCGATCATTTAATTCATAGTCCAAGCTAAAGGCAACATGCCTCCATGCCATGGGACGCAAAAAACACAACAACTCGAATAAGGGATGGCTGCGTCCCGTCACACACCGTCACTAGCTAAGTATACTGTTTACTTTCCTAGTTAGGATTGAATAGGATATGACAGAAAATGTGATTAAACTCGGGATAGGGATATTTCAAAATTTTTATTCTACGTTTACTTCGTAGGATAACATTAGGATAAATAAAGATAATTTTATACTATCCAACGTTTACTTTCTGGGATTAGGTCGGATAATGCAAAAATTACAAAATTGCCCTTAATATATGAGGACAGTTTTGTAATTATGAATATGCAAAAGGGTAAAATTGTCAATTTTCATTTTTTATCCCACGGGATAATTTTTATCCTATGGGTCGAGAAGGGATTACAATCCGCCCACTTATCCCGAATCCTGTCATTTATCCTGGGTCCATAAAATTAACTCGAAAAAATATCCTACAAAGTAAACGCTGGATTAAACTGAACTATTTCTCTAATCCAAATTTATCATTCGAATTAAAGAGGCCTAAGGTGACATTATTCTCACTACAATTTTGAAGGAAAGAGTAGATAGATGTTATACAATCAAAAAATAATCCAAGAAGTTGAGTCTTGTTTGGCAGCTCACATTCAATTAATTGTCCATTCACCTCTTCTACACTTGTCAGTGTTGCATTAAATGGACTGTAATTATATATGAATGGCAGACAGACAAGCAGCTATAAATGCGGTTTTGTCATACACCTAATATCTTTTACCATACTTATGACAAATATTTAACTACGAGACCATACACATCTTCTCAATTTCAATATCAAGCTTCAGTCACAACTGTGAGTCAAGTTGAAGAGCAACAATGGAGGCAGATGAAGAACTGACGAAACCCTTAAACGGAGGAGGGTGCGTGAATACCAACTGGATGAGCAGAATGAGAAGTGATTTCCTTCAAAGATTGCCAGAAAAACTGAAATCTGGGGCTGATCTTGAGGACCTTTCCAATCTTGATATTTCATCTGCTACAGGCCTCCTTCAAGGTAATCTAATCTATCCCTTATCATCTTTAGATCGATCTACTGTTTTTTTTAATGCTTTAAGCTTATCTGTTACGGACAAGAATGATACTCTTGGACATAGGGAACTTCATTTGTTTCACTTCTTGCAACATTGTTTGAGATTATGCATGTTCTGTGTTCACTCTCTTTTTACTGCTCCTGCTCCAGGATCTTAATGTAGAAAATAATCTTCTTTTTTATTCGAGGTGCTAACCTGGAATGACCGATATTTGCTCATCCAAAGTGTTATAGTTCACTCCATTTTGACTTCTCTTTCAGTAAAACGTTCATATTTTGTATCAATACACGCCTAATCACTTATACAACACCAAATAAAAGATAGGGTTTGGAGAGAGCTCCTCGACTGCCATTTTCTCTCCGCGCTCTGTAAATTGTTTTAAATCGATCATTTGGTTGATGGATTCATATATAGAACTAAAGATGCCTTCTACTGATATATTTTTCTGCAAATTAAAGAAATACATTGTATTCAGCCTGCATGACTGTTCATTAAAATAATAACTTAGATTTTACACTGACATCTTTCCGTTCTTGCACTTCGTTGTAACTTATCTTCTCCCACATCATCATTATAAAACTGATATATATATATATATATATATAGAGAGAGAGAGAGAGAGAGAGAGAAACTTTTCGAGCCTCAACATGATTTACATAATAAGCGTCTGCAGGCCATCATTTTTATATTTTATTTGAAGACAAAGCCCACGGGATTTTACCTTACCTAAAAGGTTGACTAATTTCAAGCTTTGTTTAATGGTCTAGATTCTAATTCAATGCTATAACCTAACCCCATTGAAGCTAAATCAAATGTATTCTTCATTTCTATTTTAAAAATATTTTGTTTTCAAAATTATTGTTTTATTTTATTAATTAAATTAAAAAATTAATTTTTTTCACAAATAAATTATATATAATTAAATAAAACGAGTACACAGAATTAAATAAGTCACGTAGACTCTTTTATTGCAGCGTCGGAGGGAGTATATTAGAAAATTGATTATGTTTGAAAACCACTATTTATTTAAAAAGTTTCCTTTGAGACTTTAAACTCACCCACCACCATCACCATCACCACCCAAAGAGCCAAAAAAAACAAAAAAAAAAAAAAAAACGAAAAACATTATGTTTCAAGTTATAATAGTAAGTAGGATAATCTTAAGGTTATACATATATATATGTATATATATATATGTTTTTTTTTTCTTTCTTTCTTTCTTTCTTTTTCCTTTTAAGTGATCATGGCTGAAGTTGGATTTTATAAAGAAATTAGGTTAATAATGAAAAATTGGTTGAAACAATCAATAATAATTCGTAACCTAACCTCAATCCTAATGCATGCTGATGACCTAATCTTGATTCTTGATTTTTGTAAATACATTGTATTTTACAAACAAGAAAAAGGAAACATCTTTTGGGAGCCGTTCGCCACGAACTGATAAAAATTAGAGATTGTAGTAAAATCACTCAAACTCGAAAGTTGCAAAACGAAATGAAAAGTAAATATAATCATTCAAATAAGAAATGAACATTTAGGGTATTGACAAGGAAAGATAACTACCAGAAATTAGATTATTGGTGTGCTATATACATCATCGCTTTAATGATTGAGATTATTGATAAAGAAATATGTCAAATTCAATCGACCTATATACTATGATGATGATAATAATAATAATAATAATAATAATAATAATATATAAGTATGTAACAAAGTACTTAGTTTTATTGCTAGAATCCTACCTACATTTATTTCATCTTTCATATCGTTAGAATTAGAATAATGAGGTGATAATTGAAAGCTCGATTAATAAATAGATTGTTGAAAACTAATTATCGTATCTTAATTAAATATATACAATAAGGAAATTAATAATGACCACTTCTTGGTTAAATATACAACAAGTATAATATAAGTTTACAATATATATTCATTCTTAATTATCTTGATTTTGGGTTTCTATATCCCTAACATAATTACAAAATATATATTTTCTAATTATCTTGATTTTCTGCATTTTTATCCGTAATATATATCTTTGTTTTTCTCAATTATATATTTATATAATCAATGGCAAAATAGTCTGGTTTTATCTTGATTTTGTGTATCTATATCCCTAATATAATTACAAAGATATATATATTTCTTAATTATTTTGATTTTGTGTATTTATATATGTATTACACATCTTTGTATTTCTCAATTATATATTTATATTAATCAATGGCAAAATAGCCTGGTTCAAGAATATATATATATATATATATATATGAAGATGTTTTCTTTTTAGATTTTATTAAAAAAAAAAAAGTTAGGTTTAATTATTTATTGTAAATGCAAGAAGCATCAGAATCAACAATGAATTTTCAGAAGCACTAGTGACCTAATCCCCTAACAGATCTGCTCAACTGTCCATTCAAATCACAATTCAGTCTATTTGAATCTTCATTTTATAAACTGCCCAACCACTAAATTTTCTTCCATAAATCAAATCCAACTTTTGTTTGAAAAAAAAAAAAAAAAGAACTTTCTGATTCAAGAAGTTGATGACATCTATAGATTCCCTTAATCATTTTACTCTTATTTTTTAATTAATGCATGTGTTAGACAAACTAAAATACTCGTGTTCTAAAAAAGAGTCATGTTTTGATGATTACAATTTTTTTAAAAATAAGTTGAAATCTAGGAAGTATGTTACGGATATAGATACACAAAATCAAAGTAATTATAAATTATAAGCTGTAAATAAGAGAAAAATGAAATAAGAATAAGTCTGTGGGAGCACTAGATTGTAGGCAAGCAGATCGGGTCAAAGGTTTCATGGATTCAATAAGGGAACACGTGTTGCAATTTGGCCTCAATATGTCCATAAGTCCTTATGACGTCATTCCTAATTGCAGTCCTGCGTACATATCTTAATATTCTGCTAATCAAACTAATCGCTTTTTGCCTAACCAAAATATAAGCCGATTAAAAGGGAAAACAAATATTTGTAGATGTATCTATCAATCTATATATATATGCATGTGTGTATATGCAGTGGAGAACAAAAGCAGTGTATATGTGTGTGTGTGAGCAAAAGCAGTGGAGAAATCATATGTTTCTTGCGATATAGGAAATTGCCATGGCTCCTGAGCCTGAGAGTTTTAAAAATCCATGTTCTCCTTCATGATTTGAAGTTGTTAAAGGTTTTGATCCGATGTTTCTCCACCTATTTCTGTTCTGATGTGATTCAGACAGCCTGCCTTTTTGTCATACACATGATCCATGTTTCATGTGTGAGAAGCTCTTTTTCTGTTCATCTTTGACAATTATTTGGTGTCGGAGAAACACATAGAAATTGAATTTTCAAACCTAGGCGGATCGAAGAGCGATTTGCGTTGCTTTTCGTCTGCATTGCAATGGATGCGGAAACGCCATTGCTGGTAAATCAAAAGGCAAAGCCCATATACCAAAAAAATGGTAACTTGATAAATTCTCTGAAATGTGATTTCTTATCTAACTTGCCTGATAAGTTGAGGGCAGAGCTTGATCCTGAGGTCCCTTTTCATCTTGAAGTTTCTAAAATAACTGGTTTAACTAAAGGTAAACTCCAATCTATACTTTCCGTTTTTGACGTATAATATATCAAATGTTGATCTTTTCAATTGAAACCTAAGCCTGTTGTGTTTCTTGGTTTGACACTGTGTATGTTCTTGATCAAGATCATATTTGTTTTATTTTCATCTGAATCATAATTTGAAGCTTCCTAGGATTGAGTTTCATTACAAGGTTGGTCTTAGGATGTTTGTGATCCTGTCTGTTCAGGTGAGAAAGAATACTACGAAAGACAATTCGCCACGTTAAGGTCCTTTGAGGAAGTCGACTCCCTCGATTCGCCCAATGTCATCGATGAAGAGATAGATCTTCAAGAACAGGCTCAACACGAAAGAGCTATGAACATCTCTAACTGGGCTAACATCTTCCTCCTTGCCTTTAAGGTACTTATCTGATCTTCTTCGATAGAGTTAATGTTATCTGTATGTTGGAAATTTTACTAATGATCAGTAAAAACAACATTCATCTTGTTTCTACCACTACCTTTTCAGATTTATGCCACAGTAAGAAGTGGCTCCTTAGCCATTGCAGCGTCGACACTGGACTCGTTGCTCGATCTAATGGCTGGCGGAATACTGTGGTTTACGCACTTATCAATGAAAAGCATAAACATATACAAATATCCTATTGGAAAATTAAGAGTGCAACCAGTAGGCATCATCATCTTTGCTGCTGTAATGGCTACTCTTGGTATGTAGGTTTCTCTAATGGTTACTCTTTACAGTTATGTAATTTTTCAATTCAAATACAGAAATTTATTTGATCCTGATAATTATTTGCGCCCCATTCCTGGACTGATCCTGTGTAATACGATAGCTATCTGAAATTTGTACCACGTTGCAGATTCACATAACAAGAATTTGACAAATATTGTGGTTCTTTGCAGGTTTTCAAGTGTTTATACAGGCAGTGGAAGAACTGATTAAAGCCAATCCATCGGAAAAGATGAGTTCAAACCAACTGTTGTGGCTGTACATCATTATGCTGACAGCAACATGTGTAAAATTTCTTCTTTGGCTCTACTGCAGAAGCTCGGGAAACAAGATTGTTCGTGCCTATGCCAAGGTCTGATTTCTTCATGCATTCGAGTCCAATAAGTTGATTCATTATATCAAGTTTTACACATCATTCTAACTATATGTATGATTAATCAGGATCATTATTTTGACGTGGTGACGAATGTTGTGGGATTGATCGCTGCTGTCCTTGGCGACAAATTTTATTGGTGGATCGATCCTGCTGGCGCTATAGCTCTTGCAGTCTACACAATTACAAACTGGTCAGGAACTGTGCTAGAGAATGCAGGTTTCTCTCTCTCTCTCTCTCTCTCTCTCAACCTGATATGCAAGACAGATTGATCATAAAACTTTGTAGCACATACGCAGGTCATGTCATCAGCAGATTTGTGTGCATAAATCCTTGAATATGTTTCTCATTGCTCGTTGTTTTCTTGTGAAGTTTCATTGGTCGGACAATCAGCTCCGCCAGAAGTACTACAGAAACTTACGTACCTTGTCCTAAGGCATGATCCTAAGATCAAGCGCGTTGATACAGTTCGTGCTTACACGTTTGGTGTTCTTTACTTTGTCGAGGTAATTAATCTTGTTAGCACGTCATGTTTCTTGGTAAGCTTCAAAACTGAACTTAACTACAGGTGGACATAGAGCTTCCGGAGGATTTGCCCTTGATAGAAGCACACGCAATTGGGGAATCACTGCAGATCAAGATTGAAGAACTTCCCGAGGTTGAAAGAGCATTCGTTCATCTTGATTACGAATGTGATCACAAACCCGAACACACCATTCTCAGCAAGCTCCCGAATAGCGACCCCTGAGTTCCGGATCCCTCTACTTGATGATGTGAGTTGTTTGCTTGCCAGTATGCATATGTATATAGAGAGAGAGAGAGGGTAGAAGATGGACGAAGTTGGGCAGTGAGAAAGCAAGTTGTAAGACTGATACTGCTGTAGTAGTAGTAGAGTTGTGTTTGGTCTACGCTTCCATGACTCATTTGAGAGGAGAGGTTGTACCAAAGTGTTTATGCAATGCTATCAACGATTGTGTTTGGTTTTCTTCAAATTGCAGCTTGGAAACATTGGTTGTGAGTTTAAATATGCACCCAATGTTTATAGCTTTAAATTTATATACATTTATATAAATATACAATGCTCAGATTTAGGTGTGGGCACGATTTTAATTTTGGAATCATGGATTCTTGAATTGTGAAGGATGGTTTCGGTTTTTGATTTTTGATTTTAAATTTTTATATTTTTTATATTGTAAAAAAAGTAGATATAAAACTGACAATTCAAAATTAAAATAAAATATTAATTTAAATATATATATATATATATATATAAGTAAAATGATGTTTTTTTGTTTTGTTTTTCTGCCTAAATGTTACTTACCATTTTAGATAGAATTATCTTTATGATTGGCAAAAAATTGCAAATCAAAAGGAATTCTTAGTAATTAGGAAAGAAAAATATCTTAGATATGAAAAATTAAAAATTGTAAATCATATTCATGAAAATAGTGATTTTGTTCAATTTAAAAGAATTAAATATATTTTTTACTGATCAAATTGTTCGTTTTTATGATAACTTTAATATTGTACTTATAATTTACTTTATTATATTTACCTCGTAAAAATATATGAATAATTAATACCATTGACTTCATTAATGTTTACTAAAATATCAAAACTAGAAAATTCCCTTAGTTATTATTGGATATGTGAAAATCATATCATTAAGTAATTAAGTAAGTTTTAATGTAATAATAAGAAAAAAATGATATTAAGTATAATTTTTAATTTTTTACTAATAATTTTATTATTAAATAACATATTTTTTAACAATAAAAATATAAAAAATAAGTTGCGTGCATCGCACGAAATTTGACGCTGGTTAAGACTAAAACTAAAATTAATAGTTTTTGTTTAAAGCTGGAGTCGAATAGTTGACCCTGATTCGAACCTTTTTAATTTTGAACTCAGTGTAAGAATTGTAGCATTTGAATAACCGTAGAAGAAACAACAAAGATAAATAAATAAATCTGAAATATTGTAAAAGAAAGGAGAGAGAGGAGGCAGGCGGTAGTTGTGTAGAGGATAGCCAGAGAATCTGTAGCTGCACACCCATACATTATAACACACATCTCTTTTCCCTAATTTTTATCTTGCGCTCCCGGATACAGCGTCCTTCAGTCCGAATTTTTCGTGTTTCAAGTTTCAGGTTCTTATGCTTAAACAATATCTTCTTGGATTGGATTTTTTCTGAGTTATTTTATACCCATCCTTCAGTTTGTGCTGTTTGTGGGGTAAGATCTGTGGCAGCTTATTAGTTACTGTTTACTTTCATTTTCAATTTAATGTACGATGGTAATGAACTGTTTACACTTTCTTGAATATTGGTAAAACTACTCGCTGTAAGACGATAAAGACACAAGGAAAAGAACAAATAACCAAAATGAAGTTTTGATAAACTAAATTTGGATTTGGGAGTTAGGGAAGTTCTGTCTCATGTGTTAGAAAAGTGGTAAATCTCTCATTTAGCAAGGCTAATTAGGATATGGTGGAGCAGTTAAGCTAGTTATGTTGTTTGCTTCACCATGAATGTCTTATATATCACCAGAAAGCACTGAATTGTTTACTGTTCATTGGCTGTCTGTGATAAAATCTACATTGACATGCTACACAGATCAAACTGCTGCTGCTTAGCATACACTATTTACAGTTCCCTGCATTGTCTGATTACTTTTCATGCTCTCTCTCTTAATCTTTTTGCATTATATGTATTGACAAGGCTGAGGGCTGAATGCTTGAACACAAGTTATCTTCAGTTGGGAACACTATCCGCAAGTTGGACTACTTATATTGCTAACATCAAAGGCTGAAACCCCAAGTACCTCTTATCTGTGCTTAGTATGAGTTTCATGATGAATATTTTGCATTCTACTTCCTCATCTGTCACACTGTCCCTTCTATCACCACCTTGTTCGCATTTCCTTCTATCACCACCTTCTTCACATTTGCCAACTCTTCATACTTCTGGATATTATCCTAAAATTCATGCCCTCAACTGTCATTCAATTGAATTCCCCCTCACACCACCCAATCCTTCACTTGCCCGTCGATTTTCCATCAGAGCTACAAACCCTTCAAATCAGGAGACAGTTTCTGTAGTTGAGTTTGAAGATTTTTTGGAGCAGGATTGGTCATTTCTGGACACAAATACTGATGGAGAGCACATGCAGAAGATTGATCAAATCATTTCTGCCGGAGATGTTAAAGAGACCTCGAAAGTTTTGGTTTCTATTGGTTCTGAAGCATTTGTGGATAGAGTTGTTCAGTTATGCCCTTGTGAACAGTTACTTGTCATCCATGATTCTCTTTTGATTTTGGCATGCATCAAAGAAAGCTATGATAAGGTCAAATGCTGGCAAGGAGGACTGATAGATTTACCTGAGAAGTGGTCAGCTTTTGATGTTGTATTTCTATACTTCCTTCCTGCTTTGCCCTTTGAACTAGATCAAGTTCTTGGAGCTCTAACAAAGCGCTGTTTGCCAGGTGATTTGGAACTGTCTTAATTGTCAGATATTTGGCCATTTTCATTCATTCTGATGTCATCATTAATTCTCATCATCGTCTTCTTCTTGGTGAATCTTTTCATGCTATTTTTTTTTTTTTTTTTTGTTGAACTACTTGTAATTATGTTAGAAGTAGAACATTCACCATTTCTTATCTTGCTGGTTGATTGTCTTATGGAGTTTTCAATTTTTGTCTAAAATCACTTCTTATCCCAAAAATTACCCACTTTTACTATTGAGTATTTTTTCTCACAATCCATATCTTTAATCACTTTTTTAATAACTAAAGCAATCACAAATTCTCCTGAGGACTCATCTAGATTGCTGGGCTTGGTTTTTCCAATTCATGCATCATGATTAAATTCCTATGTACTCTCTCTCTCTCATGGACAAAACTCTTTAACATTCTTTGCCCCCATCTATTTGTAATGATTTGAATGCACACAGGAGCAAGAATAGTGATTAGTCATCCACAAGGCAGGCAAGTGATGGAAGAGCAACGAAAGCAATATCCAGATGTGGTGGTTTCCAGTTTGCCAGAGAAAGTAACTCTACAGAGTACTGCAGCTGTGCATTCATTTGAAGTGGTGGAATTTGTGGACGAACCTCAGTTCTATCTTGCTGTTTTGAGATTCAATGAGAATTCTTAAGACAAATAGCTAAATTACTTTCAACAATTTTGATGTATCACACTTCCATCTTTCATCAAATATGTCAAGATGGTGGTCATCCTGAGGTTTCTGCATTTTATAGCAACCATCCGAATGAACAAGACTTGTGTAATATATGTACTCTGGATAGTAATCTTTTTGGCAGGTAACCGAAATGTGATAAGTGTTAAGATTACCTAAGGTAGTGTTTGGATGGAGGGATTTGCAATACGAATGGATTTGAAATGATTGAATTATTCCTCATATTTAAATAGACGCAAGTTCGTCCAGTATCACACAACTTTCTACAAGAAAAGCAGCATGTTTTTCTCAGGATTGGAAATTTGTGGAGTCACTAATTGCTTTTTTTTTTCTTTCCGGAGGTTTAGTTTACGAGTTCATTATATATATAACTTCATTACTTTAACCAATAACTAATATGTGCTTTCTTAATAAGGTGACAATATTGTGATTAGTTATTTTAAACAAACGCTAAATTTTATTTAAAAAAAAAAAAAAAGACTAGGAAAAAAAATGCAACGAGCCCGCCAGTAAAATTTGTCAGTATAGCGATCATTACGTTTCAAGCAATAGTTCAAACTGAGTGCGACTGTCCAGTTTGATCATGTTCCACTTTAGTCCCACTGCTGAATTGTGTAGTTTAAATACCAGAGAAGCCAATTGTGAATTCAAAATAAATAAACATACGTATGCTCTTATCTTTCTTTTTTCTTTTCTCCAGCAACTGCATGGCAAAAGACACATTTAGACCTTGGAGCAAGTACATACTCGAACACATTCCTAATCTTCATGTAAAGAAATTTTTTCAGGCGCACCATGGGAGTCCAGGCTAAACGAGCTAGCCTGGAAAAGAGGGGAGCCCTTAGAGTGGTTTAGATCCAATCATTCTTCCACATGTGCTGGTAGATAATACTGGGGTAACAATGACGGACCGCACATAAGAAGTACAAAGGTATATATCATGCCAAAACTGTAAACCAAGTTCTTGTTATACAACTCATATAATGAAATAACTTGTATACCACTCTCTGCATATGGGAAAGAAGAAAGAAACCAAACAAGAGTAAAACAATCAGCAACCACACAAAACACTAAAATTTTCTCGGACATATTATTGTGCCAGAAATTACGAAGTTCCCGAAGCTCACATCACTCACAACACGAAATATATAGGGAATAAAAACTCAAATTAGACTCTCTTGCTCATGTAATAATCTCAGAAGATCGAAAACTTTATACCATTAGTTGTGGCAAATAAGTTGTATTCCTCGATGGAGTCTTCCTTATTGCAGGAGTGATCACCATCAGGAGAGTTGGCTGATGAATTAGTGAAAGTGTTCCCTGTAATTTCTGCTTCCAAAGTGGCTTGATCAACTTTAAATCCTCCTGTTGAAAGAGCTACAGGCCCACCAAAATGGAAAAGAGAGAAACCATTATTCCCCACATCCATTTTGTCAGTAGGCTTCCCGTTTTGTCCAGCATCTGCTACTTTTGGCTTTTCAGTAGGTTGTTGTTCGGTTGAAGCCACCTTCTTTATGTTATTAACCTGCGGAACCGGCTGGCAAACAGGCACATGAGTATGGTGGTTAAGTAGTGGAGGCGCCAAATGTTGTAGGGTCCCACACTGCATCACCCGTGCATTCCCATTGAAACCATATCCAAAAGTGTTGGGGAATAAATAGTGGTTGGAGTGGGGATAGGACATTAACCCATTTGCTGCCCAAGAAACTGGGTTCTGAGGGTAATAACCCATTGTAGGCGCCTGAAACACTGGGTAGTTAAGGCTTCGCGGAAGCTGCACACACTGAGGTTGAGCCCCCATATTGAGATTTGCTCTCCCACTCTCGCAATACGGAGCTGTTTCCTTAAGAAAACTGCTCAGAGGTTTTGTTCCAGTAGAGGCAGGTCCATGGCTCTTCGCCTCATCCTCCACAACCCTGTGAGTTGCAGTGATCCCATTTCCAAGGCAGTGCGACACTTCTCTTCCCTCTGAATTTTGGGTAGACTCTTCAGAATCTGATGTAGATGTCGATTCCAAGTTTTGAGGATTTGAGTAGGTGTTGCTATCACCCTCACTTAGGCAGGATGAGCAGTTATCAGAGTTGGAAGAGCTGGTCATTGATGAGTCCGATGTCCCATATGCAGATCTTGCCATAGAGCATAACTCACCATCCTCTGCTACTGTTTCATCGGAACAATTTTCAGGCTTTTCATTTCGAGATCTAGACCTAGTTAATTCTGTAGTATCATCTTCCCCATGACTGTTTTGAACTGAAATATCAGTGACTTCATCGGAACTAGTGGAACAACAATCAGGGAGATGATCAGATTCAGAAGCTTCGACTTTGGGTATGGATCTCAAGGTAACATCAGAATCTGAGTTGGTACAAACACACTTCTTTTGTGAATCCAATGGTTCCCAAACTTTCTTAGTGTTCAGAGAGTTGCCACCAACAATCACGCTTTTAGGTCGCCCATTAATGTCACGTGCACGCAGTTGAGTATACTTTTTGCCATGATAGATAGGTTTTGAAATATCAGCTGAAGACTCCAACTTATTAACATATTTAGAATCTCGTACTGCTGGCCTTGATCTATACTCGTGGTGATGGTCACAATTGCAAGAATGGGAATGGGATGCATGTTTATCGCCTATTCTACTGTTGCTACACTGAAACTTTTCACTCAACTTGCTGCCATTTCTGATATTAGACCTTGCAGCATTAGTTCTTAAATGCTTATTGTAGCCATTTAAGCTCCTTGTTGATTCAAAACCATCATATCTTGATTCATATTTGCTAATGACAACACCATTCTCTGATAATGCTGCATCTTTTCTCCTATCAGACCATTTTGAGCTCAAATCCCTTTCCGGATCATTCCGGTACTTCCTGCGAGAATACTTGATGTGATTGTGTGGTAAAGACGTATTCCAATCTCTAGTGTTGCCATATTCCTCAGCAGGAATGTCTTCCGAGGGGTCCCCCATATTTGAATAAATGTACTCGGTCGAAAGATGGTCATCCTGAATCTCAGGGGACAACGGACTGGAAGGAGTATCTTCACCTCTTTCACTGAGGGACTCTCTGCTGCTGGCAATATTGCCCCCCTCATCAACAGGGGCTGTTTGCTCCTCCTTTAGAACATCAGTAACCACAGGATCTAAATTTGGTTGAGCACCTATCTTTTCACGATTTTCTTTCTCTCTTAATCTTTCCTTCCTTCGAAGCTTTTTTTCCCTTTCTTTCGTCCTCCTGCGCTCTTTGCGTTCTTCTTCTTCACGTTTTTCCTTCTCTTCTTCTTCAAGAAGTTTCATCTGTAGAACCAAATTTGAAACTGGAAATTAAAGGTGTATCCTATTTAGAAGAAAGAATCTAAGACGGCTAACAGCCGAGAGAACCTCACAAATATCATAGGTTACACACCTGCTTCTCTAAAGTAATAATTTCCTTGCATGCAACATGTACACGTTCTTCCAGTAACTTCAGAGCAAGACATACAAAAATGCTGTGTGCATTTTGCCGTGCTGTTCCTTCTCTGAAAGCTTTCTCAACCTGTCAAAAATTCCACACCAAATTAGGAAACGTCCTAAACGAGCATGCTCTTTGAGGGGGGAAATCCCTTCACTTTGTACTTTTCTCCACAATAATCAAATACAGGAGTACTAGGACAAATCAAGTTAGTTTACAATTGATGCTTACCATCACTTTGTACAATAATTTGGTAATATTCATTCCTGCGCAGGGTTTATGCATAATTGCAATTTTTTAAATGAGCATTTCTATTAGCAATTCTTAAAAATCATACCTAATACACTTCCTACACAAAGCCATTCAATTTTAGATTCCATGTGTATAGCAGACTGCATAGAATTTTACAAGTTTCTCACCAACACAGTTAGAGACATAGAGCAACTTCTGTCAAATTAGCACTCAAAAAACGTGCATAAGTATTGAAGACTGAAGAAGGTTTTAACCAATAGCGAGAATAGAAAGATGAAGAGTAAAAAAGAAAGTGGCATACCTGTTCCTTAAAAATGACAGTTGCAGCATCCAGGAGGAATTCTCGAGCAAGCTCAGGACTCTTCGCATGTTTCTGGGGACGAGAGCATTCACCATCAAGCTCATTTCCATCCTTGTCCATGGAATCATCATCCTGAAATGCAGGTTGAAATTTGTTTTAAGAAGTGTAAAAAGAAAGAAAGAACTGTAAGGAACTAGACAGTCAACTGAAACAAACTCCTCATCATGAAGATGACAACTAAAACCAGTAGTTGACTACCTCTTCTTCCTCCGCTTCCTCTGCATGTTCAAAGAACCTTGTGATACTTTCCCCTCTAGTGATAGTCACAAATCCATCACCAACCACAAGCCTGCAATGAACACATTGTTGGCCATGCAAGGCATGAGCTTTCACACACAGTTCATGGCAGCGTCCATCCTTCTTCCAAGCCCGTAGAGTTATATAGCAGGCATTCAGGCTACTCAAATCTAGACCATTCACTTGAACCCTACCACTCAAGCCAACATTTGCGAACTCCAAGATATCAGATTTTCCTTCTCCAGTTCCGATAGCCCATTCAAAGTGATGATATGCCCCAAATGCATCCGAAAATGTTTGATGCCAATCAGCCTGAACAGTATCACAAGAAACCTGACAATGAAGACAAAAAATGCATCAAAGTTCCAGCAATATTAGCATGATTTACTGAACTTGACAACATGTTCTTGAGGATCTTATATTCTTAAAAATAGGGTTAAGTCCAGTAACATCATAGTCCCAATTAACACACCTCATATTGGAAGGCTGTGTCTGCCACACAAAACCAACTTGTGCATCGAGTTTCCCTCCGCATGCGCTTCAGTTCCTTTAGCTCCTTAAACTCACGTATAACATTTCTTCTGCAATCTCTGCAAAACCTTTTGCTGTCAAACCTGCAAACAGAGATTCATATGTTTCAAGCCTTTCAGAAATAATAAAGGTTAAAAATTAAAAGGTCCAGCCCTAGACTAAGGGCAAGCTGAGGCTTACGTTTTATAAGAAATAGGTAGAAAGAGAAAATTTTAAAGTAGCACGTTTAATGATCATATTTTGTTACTTCCAGTTAATTCATGTAGTCTGATATTTTTCAGATATCACCAGTATTACATGAACATTTTTATATTGCCAAGTATTAATTATACTATTATAGACACATCTAAGGTTTGTTCCGGGTTTGAAATTTACCAACTTCTGTCCAATGAAAATCAATCGATATTTTTATGAATTCTTTTGATATTTAGGAGGTCCTATTTGTCTCAAACTTAGAAGTTCAAGGGCCTATTTGGCTCAAAAAGTTCAAGGGCATATCTAAAAATAATTTAGGGGCTAATTTGAACACAGTGTATTAGTTCAGAGGCCAAAATGTACCTTTACTTTATAAAATAAAGATTACAAAGGGGTGAGGGATCCCCCGGAATCAAACAAGATCAAATCTGTATCTATGTTGGTTCAATAACCAATTGCAATTTTCAGCGTAACCAAACATGCAGCTCATTCTTCAAATGAGTTTCTCCAAAGGGATAGTCCATCCTTTGTAGGCAATTGAACTTCTATGAATAATGCATCCTCAAACAAGAAGCAGAAGAACTTCAATTAGAAGTGTATTTTTATTAATGTCAAGAGCATTTCTAGGAACTTAGAAACCACCGCCCAACCCTAACGCAACAAAGCCTTAGATAAAGAAAATAAAAAATACCACTTTAATTTGTGTAACTATCAGGATTAGCAGGTAAGTAAACAATTGATTCCCCAATCTTTAGAAATATAAAATCTGAGCATCCAGAATAAACACCAGTAGACATCATTACATTTGTTTGAAACTGTCTTTCCGTTCACCTTTTTTTTTTTTTTTCTTTTAATATTCAGGGGTGGCGGCTTTTGCTCCAAGATGATTAAAAAGGGGAGCAGAATCAGGATAGCTTACCTAAACATAAGCCTTTCAATGAAATCCTCTTCTTTCATCCTTAAAAGAGATTGCCGAGTCTCCTCTCCAAGTGCGGACCAGAAGTCCACCAAAGTCTCCACAGACAATCTGGCAGTGTGAAGAGCACATGTTTCTCTTGTTCCGTGCCCTCTGCCATATCCTGCAATTCCTTGGCTTATCCATCCCCGTGCACCTCCCCCACAAGCATCAGGATAGAGCAATTCACGTTCCTTTTCCCTCGCACGTGCACTGTCAAATACCTGATTCAAACAAATCATGTAAACCAAACATGTAAACCAAATCTGCTCTCTCAAGGAAAAAGAACTCACAGGATCAGCGGCATCAAAAGGAGATTTACATTTTGAAGCCTCTTTAAAGACTTTGAATAAAGATAACAGTCCAAAAGTGTAAGTGTCCCATCCCGGGCAGAGGTTAATCCACCCCATGGATGGACAGATGGATCTTGACTATCATCTTCACATCCATTGGACATACACAAATCTCCATCATTTTGATTATCTATGGCTCTCCTACTGTAAGGGCTCCCTGCTGCATCCTGGTGTAGAGACTTTCCATACATAACAATTTGCAGAAAACCTTCAAGTAACAAACCATTGCACCTAGAACAATACATGTTCTTACGAGCATGCTCAAATAGTGTCTGCTTATCTATCCTAAGAAGATTCTGTCGAGCTTCTGGTTTCAGCTCCAACCAAAACTGCAATAACGCCAAAAAAAATAGCATTCCATCAAGTTTCAAGTTAAACCTAGTTTCTGGGGTAAATTAAACTTTGCATCATATCCATCATTATAACCATGAGAAAACAACTCAGATTACACTGAAAGAAACCAGACACAAACATGGGATAAATGAGAAATGTGATATAGTGGCAAGCTCACTAATGTGAAACAAACTTTCTAACGTGCCTACTGCTACAGTAAACATGAGCAGGTACCTTCAATTTGCTTCTGTAAACAAATGCATTCCATTTACATTCCAGATTCATTCTATCAAATTAGTAATACAACACTTTTATATGTGGGCATATATATATATATATATATATATATATATTTTAAGAAAGAAAGAAAAGAAAATGACATAAGAAATTACAAATATAAAGTTCCACTTGAACTGATTTGGATCTGTAGAAATGTAAAAAGAATAAATTCAAGTGAGGTTACAATCTTAAGGGCTCAGCGCCATAACATTAAAACATAAGAGATACAAATTAGACCGCAAGCATCCAATTGAAAACAGGAACCAAGAACTTGTGTAAAGCAATTTTAATCAAACTAAAAGGTACATTCGCACGTGTACCTTCTGAAGCTGATTGTAACTCAATCACCGCGATGCTGGGACCAGAACCCATTACTAGAAATGGACGAACCATTCAAAGAACGGAACGGCAACGCATCATTCCCAGTCGATGGATTCTGATAAATAACATTAGTATCATTATTATCAGAACTAGAATTACTATTAATTCTCTGCGGTATCCCTGGCATTTTTCCCTAATATCAATTTCTCTTATACTCAATCCTCATCTCCGAGAACAGAAAACTTTTGTCCAATCTCCGCTGTACGATGCACGCAAAATCAATTGCCGATATCTCATAGATCGTGGAAAAATAAAATGGATTCCAGATCAATAAACCAAATGATTGTAATTATAAATCAACACAAAATTTGGAAGTAGGAATTCTATCTCCGAGCGAGCTTGTGTGCCTGATTCACTGGTTGATATGAGGATTCAGAATCTGCGGATGAATTTTATTTGGAATAGATCGAGAATTTAGAGTCAGAGGAGGCGTGGGGGAGATGGGGTTTTCGTTGATGAGATTTGGCACAGTGTGTGTATTTTCGTGTATATATATACATATATGTTCCATAATTGAAAGAAAAGGAAAGAATACTTCAATACATTTTTTACTATTTCAAGATTTTAGGGAAATTTGTTAAAATACTTCTTTGGGAGATAAATTAAGGGTTTTTGTCATACTCATTAATTCCTTTTGGTTGCAAAATATTTTGTTTCATTCGAAAAAATAATTAAATCGAACGTATTACAGTCAAATTTTATCATAGTCATTAATTTATTTTGTGCAAAATATTTTGTTTCATTTGAAAATATAATTATATTGGTTTTGTATTGTTACGATCAAAATATTCAATGTTCAATCTGATTATTCAAAATAAACGAATTAATATCAAAATTATAAATACAAAAATAAGCAAGGTATTGATCTCATCACAATTTGCTTTTTTGTTTTTTTTTTTTTAATTATTAAACTTTTTTATTTAATAATATTTGGTGGTTTTTATTAATGGAGCACCACTCCAATTGAATAGTTAACTATCAATAGGAACCGAAATTATTTGCCATGAAATATTCATTCACGCTCATTATTAATAATGTGAAAATGCTTTCAATTGTTCTTGTGGTGTAATGGGCTTTTAGAGATTTAATTGGATTCTCCACTTTATTTGGGCCTCCACTAAGTAGGCTTTTGTGTGAAGATGGCCCAATAAGTTAGGTTCATAATCTCCATCAATGGATTGAGTGGGCTTTTTTTGAGAGAGCTTGTATCGATTTAATTTGTTTCTACTTGGGCTTCAACTAAGTAGGCCTTAGTGAGAAGATGGCCCAATAATTTATGGTCCATTAACATTCATTTGACGCCGCATTGGATTTGATCATTTGGGAAAAGTGAAAAATAGTCATTTCTCAAAGATATTTGTTAACCATTTAATAAAAATTAATTATATTTTAATCTCTCGAAACTTACATATGTTTTAAAGCTTGACAATATATATCGAAGCTTATAAATTTGAGGTTATATTGAAGAAATTTAAAATGCATAAGTTTTCTAACATGTTAAAAGTTTCAAAATATGTTAACACCTTTTTAAAAAAAATGCCAAAAAATATGTATGTTTATAGAAATTGGATATCTATTCTTTTCTGAATTTTATCTTATTTTGTAAAATGATTACCACACACTATATACATTTAATTAATGGGGGTGTACCCATACATTGAAGTGTACTCAATAATCGAATGTGGGACTAACCACATCCCTAACTTTGGAGGGACTTGTACAATTGGTGATAGAAGGTGCTAAACATATAAGCTAGTCTTTCTTTTTTCATTTTTTCGATGTGGAAGAATTCACATGTGAAATCAATATATATTTTATCGAATATAAAATAAGGAAAGGAACAATGGATCCAAACTCATTTTCATGAAGTGTCTAAAAATGTTTCAAACTCTCATGACATTTAGCAAGAAATATGAAAACTTGAAGATTACAAAATGAAACTGCGCTCACCAGCAAACAAAGAAAAGAAGCAACACAGACTACAACGAAAACACAATAAAAACTGTTGCAGCTAGCAAATAAGGTCTAGAATTTGGCCTGGAGCTGCAGCACCACGCTCTTATCAACCTGGAAAGCCTTAGCAAGAACATCCCCACTAATATCCGGCTTCGATCCGAAAACCGCATTAGCAATGGTGATCACTCCAGGATTCTGGCTGCTCAATGCTGCTATGGCCACCGCGTTCTTCGACCCCACATTGCGCTGGAAGTGGATAAGTCCGATCGGGAACACGAAAACATCGCCTTTCTGTAGGGTTTTGGTGATGAACTTGTTGTCGGGATTGGAGGTCACAAATCCGACTTCGAGGGAGCCATCAATGACTGTCAGGATCTCAGTGGCTCGGGGGTGAGTGTGGGGAGGGTTGATTCCCATTGGTGCGTAGTCGATACGAACCAATGAGATTCCGAGAGTGTTGAGCCCTGGTAACTGGGCTGCAGTCACAGGGGTGACCCTGGAGCCGGTGGGGCCCGATGTGTTTCCAGGGAGGTGGAGCCCGCTGAAGGAGAAGTCGTTGGCTCCAACTGATGCTGGGTTCTTGCAGACTAGCCCATTTACTCTTGCTGAAAAATGTTCATGCCGAAAATAGTTATGTGGGACTACCTAGCTAGGGTTACAAAATCATTTGTAATAATAACTAGAAAATGCAATGCTAATATGTAAAAATAATTACTGTATAAGGTATTTTTCTTTTCTATATCTTAGCAACGTCATGTTTTTTTTTTTTTTTTTTTATCGATTATAGTATATAAAAAAACCCAATTTCCTCTCATATTCAGACTTTAGGAACACATTGGTTCCAAAGTTTTATAGTTTGGGACAAGTTGGCCGCAAAGTTCTAGAGTGATTGGACCAAGTTGTCCCGACCAGTGGAGCTTTAGGACAAGTGTAATGAAGTTCCAATTGTTGTCCCGACCATGGGAGCTTTAGGACAAGTGTAATGAAGCTCCAATTGGTCTAGAGCTTTAGTATTAACTTGTCCAGTTTGTGTCGGTCGAGATACTTTATGGTACTCTTTTCGTTAGTCAAAATCGAAACCAAATAAATATTTTCCAAAGAGCAATTAATATCGAGCTTAATTACCTGAACTCGTGGGATCAGCAACGCAGAAATCTTGCAAAGGACTAGGCTCAAAAGCAAAGGCGATGCAGCAGAAAGTAAGAGCAAAGATACTGAACAAGAGAACACTTTTCGCCATTTCGAACTAAATTTCAAGAAAAAACGGCAGAATGTAGAAAACAAAAGACAGCTTAAACTTGAGGATACACATTCTGCTGGTAAACAACGCACGTATATATAGACATTTTTTTCATGCAGTAGTAATGGAACATTTTGGATAAGATATTAACGTTGTCCCCACCACTCCTACTTCAGTTCGTCGTTTCTGAAAGAATGTTATATTGCCGTCCCAGAAACTTTGAAATTCTTGGACTATTTCTGATCATAAATTAGCAAGGGAATACAGATGTGGATTTGAGTTGAACAAAGATGAGAAGAAAGTATCAAACATAATAAGACACATCCTTAATGATTGGATTTAGAATTTTGCAATATTTAATTGCAGATTAGATCATAAATTTAGATTGACTGTAGGTATTTTGCTGTTGGACTGAATCTTTTTTAAGTTTCCACCAAAAGGAATCAAGAATTATTGATTTGCCAAACAGATATGACAGAAGAAATGATATATTTATAAGCTGAATCAGCACTTTAGAAATGAAATATGCAACCTATATTTTGAATTAATTAATGTGAAACTGCAGAAATTGTTTTTTATAATTACAAATTTTAGGGTACCTAAAAAAAATGCCACTAGACAATAATTTAGGACACTAGCTCTTTATATTTGCGATCGATTCAAATGAATGGTTCGATTAATTTTGTTGATAAACTATATTTGATCTTCTAGGTAAACTAATTCACAAATACACAACGTACATTTTTTTGATCGAGCTCAATCCCAATGTCAGGTATTTTCAATGAAATTCCAATCAAATAAGTAATTATATAACAGAGATATGCAACAGTAGAAAAAATGATGGCTTAACATTGATAGGGTGTTGGCTTCTATAGGGCGTGCCCTGAGATACATTGGCCGGAGCAAACGAGGGTCGGCGGTACGCCACAAGGTGAGATGCCTCTCTTTGGCAGCGACGGTGAACCATATATGGTATGCTCGAAATCAACTTTTGTTTGAAGACATACCGTTTGATGTTGATAAGATTGTCCGGACTATTCAACGAGAGGTATATACTTGCTTGTTTAATTTGTATCTGGTTGATCGGGTTATAGGGTATTTAGAGGAGCATATGCATGATTGATAGATTTTTTTATAGAGAGGGGCCCCTTGATGTTTTGGCTGTATGTATTCTATGCACTTGCGATCACACCATGTGATCTTTTTTTTGGATTATGGAATAAAATGAGATAGGTGCGTGCGTGGGGACTACTCGGTTCAACCGAGGAGTGCACCCATGTAGCGTGTGTGGGTTGACTTGTTTTTTTTTTTTTCCATTGTATCATGGTACTCTTTTCCTCTGGTTGCAAGGTTTTTAATAAGGCCTGCCCCGTTTTCAATTGGGGTTTTTCCGCAGATTTTTCACTGTATAGGTTTTGTGTTGGTCTTTTGTATTATGAGACATATTCTGTTTTAACATAGTTCTAGAGAACTATGTTGATTCCCACCCCGGCCGGGCAAGATTGCCTTAGTTCGTACACCCTTAGGTATGTCTCATTAATTTGAATATCATATTCTTTTTTATTTATTTAATTTCGAGTTTTCGAAAAAAAAAAAAAGAGCAGTGTTCAAAATAAAATCCGAAGAAAGAAATTAAATCAAAGTCCGATCACTTTGAACTTCTTGATCATTAACATGGAATTTTGTTGCAATGTAATTCAAGCTTCATGCAGTCCACATATTAATGCAAAATAAGTTAGAAACTGTTTGCAGATTTTTAATTCAGTTTCCTGGTTTTCAGCCATGTATTAGGAGTTTTTTTACGTTTCTGTTTTGAGTCAATTATGAGCCACTATCTTAGGCTTTATTAGGGGAGGATAGTGGAGTTTATTATTCAGTTTTTTAGTAGTCTATTTAAGTAGTTGTAATGTGCTGAAGTTAAATATATATAGAAGAATATATTTTCATTCTGTATTGGTTTTGTCTCTCAGAATTCTGGTATACTTTCTCTGAAAAAAACTAACATTTGGTATCAGAGCTTGAGAGAATTCTTGGGTTTGGTGAGTGTTTAGTGTGAGAAAGAAAACACCAGGGAAACACAAGTCTGTTGGTGAATCGTTCATGATGCAGAACAACAATGGGAATGGGAATTCACTAAATCAGTTGCCCATCTTCAAAGGCGTGAACTATCATTTTTGGAGCCTAAAAATGAAGACTCTCTTCAGATCACAGGAGTTGTGGAATACTGTTGAGAGTGGCTTTGATGATAATGGAACTGAGGAGCCAGACCAGGAGTTGAGGGAGAAAAGAAAGAAAGATGCCAAAGCACTTTTCATCATTCAGCAAGCACTTGATGATGAAGTGTTTCCACGCATTGCAGCAGCTTCTACAACAAAAGAAGCATGGAGTACTCTTAAGCAAGAGTATATGGGAGACAAAAAGGTTATTGATGTCATATTACAATCATTGAGAAGGGAGTTTGAGACTTCTCAAATGAAGGATAGAGAGACAGTTCAAGAGTACCTTTCAAGAGTGTCCAGCACTATGCAACAAATGAGATCATATGGAGAGGAGGTCAAAACTCAGCAAGTTGTGAGTAAGGTTTTGAGGAGCCTTACAAAGAAGTATGATCATGTTGTGACAGCAATTGAGGAATCCAAGGATATGGAGACCTACACATTTGATGAACTCATGGGATCTCTTCAAGCACATGAAGAGAGACAAGCCAGAGGTGATGACAGGAAAGAAGAGAAGGCTTTCCAAGTAAAAGGAGAGTCTTCAAGCAAATAAAGGTTCCAACAGAATTCTGGTAGAGGCAGAGGCAAGGGAGGCTCAAGAGGAAGAGGCCATGGAAGGGGACAAAGTAGTGAGGGAAGAGATCAATCTTCCCAAAATTACAAGAGTCCTCTCAAATGCTACTATTGCAAAAAACTAGGACATAAAGAAGCCAGCTGTTGGAAGAAAGAGGAGGATGAACAGAAAGGTGAGCAAAAGTCTAATTTTGTGGAGCAAGAAGAAAAGTTGTTCTTGGCACAAAATGCATCAAGCAATGATGCAGGATGTGGCGTCTGGTATATTGACAGTGGGTGCTCAAACCACATGTCAAGTGCCAAGTCAATGTTCAGAGAGCTAGATGAGTCAGCAAAGAGCAAAGTGAGACTGGGTGATGGAAAACAACTTGATGTTGAAGGGAGGGGCACGATTGCAATCACAACTGAGCAAGGCAACACAAAGCTTTTGTGTGATGTGCAGTATGTGCCAAAGCTGGCTCACAATCTTCTCAGTGTTGGTCAACTCCTCAACTCTGGCTATCATGTGTTGTTTGAGAATGAGTCTTGTCTTATAAGTGACAAGAAATCTAAAGAAGTTGTTGTGAAAATTCCAATGGGAAGAAACAAAATGTTCCCTTTAGATTTGTCAAGCCACGTGAGCAAAGCCTTGACAGTCAAGGGGGATGATGATGCCAAATTATGGCATCTGAGGTATGGTCATCTTCATATGAAAGGACTGAAATTGTTGCAGTCCAAAGAAATGGTGCTAGGATTGCCTAAAACTGGTGAGCTTGAGTTGTGTGAAGGTTGCATCTATGGAAAGAAATCAAGAGGAGCATTTCCAACAGGAAAAGCATGGAGAGCAAGTGAATGCTTTGAACTTGTCCATGCAGATTTATGTGGCCCAATGAAGACAGTTTCACTCAGTGGAAGTAAGTATTTCTTGCTTATTACTGATGATTATAGTAGAATGAGCTGGGTCTATTTTCTTAAAGCTAAATCAGAAGCATTTGACAGCTTTAAGATTTTTAAGGCTATGGTTGAAAAATAGTCTGGTTCTTCTGTAAAAGCATTAAGAACAGACAGAGGTGGTGAATTCTTGTCAAATGAGTTCATCGCATTCTGTGAGGAGCATGGAATAAGGAAGGAACTTACAGCACCATACACTCCTGAGCAAAACGGAGTAGCTGAGAGGAAGAACATGACTGTGGTTGAAATGGCAAGGAGTATGCTCAAAGCAAGGAGTGTGCCAAACAAGTTTTGGTGTGAAGTTGTGGCAACAGCAGTGTATATCCTCAACGTTTCTCCCACCAAAGCAGTCTTGAACAGAACACCATTGGAAACTTGGAGAGGAAAGAAACCTTCTGTAAGTCATTTGAGAATTTTTGGTTGTACAGCTTATGCATTGGTTGATTTGAGGTCTAAGCTAGATGATAAATCTGTTAAATATGTGTTCATTGGCTATTCAACTCAATCCAAGGCATATAGACTGTATAACCCTCTCACTGACAAGGTCATTGTCAGTAGAAATGTTGTATTTGATGAAGATGCATGCTGGAATTGGGAGGAAAGTGAGGCAAGTGGCAGTGTTCAGCAGAAATTTGTGGGCTTTGATGGCTTAGAGGAGGATCTAAGTGTGCCAGAGAATGATCACCACACTCCAAGTCCTCCTTCCAGCTCATCATCATCTGACTCTTCAAGTGGTTCAACGCCAAGGAGATACAGGTTATTGACTGATGTGTATGAAAACTGTGATTTTGCATTAATGGTCACAGATCCTGTCTGTTATGAGGAAGCTGAAAAAAAAGTTGAGTGGCAGTATGCAATGAGAGATGAGATCAATTCCATTGAGAAGAATGAGACTTGGGAGTTGGTGAATCTTCCTGAAGGGAAGAATGTTATTGGATTGAAATGGGTGTTCAGAACTAAGTTCAACACAGATGGGAGTGTTCAAAAGCATAAGGCAAGGCTTGTAGCTAAGGGGTATGCACAACAAGAGGGGATAGATTTTGAGGAGACGTTTTCACCAGTTGCAAGGTTTGAAACTGTGAGAGTGGTGTTGGCATTGGCTGCTCAATGGAAACTGGAGGTGTTCCAGCTGGATGTAAATTCTGCATTCCTCAATGGAGAATTTCTAGAGGAAGTCTTTGTTGAGCAACCAATTGGCTTTGTCAAAACTGGTGAAGAAGGCAAGGTTTATAAACTGGAAAAGGCACTTTATGGACTAAAACAGGCGCCAAGAGCCTGGTACAGCAAGATTGACTCATTTTTTCTTCAAAATCAGTTTGAAAGGAGTGAGAATGAGCCAACTTTGTATGTGAAGAAGCAAGGTATGAATGGTTTCATTGTTGTCTGTCTTTATGTGGACGATATTATCTACTTCAGTTCTTCTCAGAAGTTGCTAAGTGAGTTTAAAGCAGCAATGATGGAGAAATTTGAGATGACAGACCTAGGATTGCTTCAATACTTCTTGGGTCTAGAAGTTAAGCAAGGGGATGATGGAATATTTCTGTGCCAGAAGAAGTATGCAGAGGACTTGTTGAAAAAATTCTCAATGGAGAAGTGTGAACCAACCAAAACTCCCATGAATACAAATGAGAAGCTTCAGAGAGAGGATGGTACAGATAAAGCAGATAAGAAGATTTTTAGAAGCTTATTAGGTGGCTTGAACTATCTCACACACACAAGGCCTGACATAGCCCATAGTGTGAGTATAGTATCACATTACATGCACTCTCCAACTAAGCAACATCTTGGAGCAGCAAGAAGGATTCTAAAATATGTGGCAGGCTCAATTAAGCTTGGAATTCTCTATGAAAGTGTTGAAAATTTCAAGTTAATTGGGTATACTGATAGTGACTGGGCAGGTTGCTTGGATGACAGGAAGAGTACATCAGGATCCGTGTTTAGCCTGGGGTCAGGAGCTATCACATGGAGCTCCAAGAAGCAAGACACAGTTGCGTTATCCTCATCTGAAGCAGAATATGTAGCTGCTGGTGCAGCAGCAAGGCAAGCTATTTGGTTGAGAAAGTTGCTAAAAGACTTGTGCTGTGAGCAAGAAGGAGCAATTGAGCTTTGGTGTGATAACAAGTCAGCTATAGCTATGACCAAGAATCCTGCATTCCATGCAAGGACCAAGCACATAGAAGTTCAGCACCATTTCATAAGAAAGTTGGTTGTTGAGGAGAAATTGGTTCTGAAATTCTGTGGCACAAATGATCAAAATGCAGATCTGTTTACAAAGGCATTGAGTCAAGTCAAGCATCAGTTCTTTCTGGAGAAGATTGGCATGTACGAGCTTGAATTAAGAGGAGGTGTTGCAATGTAATTCAAGCTTCATGCGGTCCACATATTAATGCAAAATAAGTTAGAAACTGTTTGCAGATTTTTAATTCAGTTTCCTGGTTTTCAGCCATGTATTAGGAGTTTTTTTACGTTTCTGTTTTGAGTCAATTATGAGCCACTATCTTAGACTTTATTAGGGGAGGATAGTGGAGTTTATTATTCAGTTTTTTAGTAGTCTATTTAAGTAGTTGTAATGTGCTGAAGTTAAATATATATAGAAGAATATATTTTCATTCTGTATTGGTTTTGTCTCTCAGAATTCTGGTATATTTTCTCTGAAAAAAACTAACAAATTTGAACTCGAGAATCAAAATCAAAATTTGAATTGGTTATTAATTATTTAATTATGAATATATATATATATATCATAATCATCATCATAGATTACTGTACCAATCTAATGCTGAAACATTTAGAACTTTGACTGAAGTTGTTCCACAATTTGCTCATCAAGCAGAAACGCTTGGGAAAGATAATCACTGCTCAAGCGTGGTTTGGCCCCAAAAACACCATTTGTGACAGTAATAATCCCTGGGTTCTGACTATTTACAACAGAAATAGCAACAGTATTCACTGCCCCAACTTGACGTTGATAATGAAGAAGCCCGACTGGGATCACAAAGAAATCACCCTTCTGCAGAACTTTACCAAAATGTTTGTAGTTGGGGTACGAGGTTACAAATCCAACTTCCATGGAACCTTCTAGAACTGTGATGGTTTCAGAAGCCCTAGGGTGAAGATGAGGTGGGATATAGCCCTTTGGCTGGAAATCCAAGCGGGCTAGGGTGAGGCCCAGAGTGTTGAGCCCTGGCACCGTGTTTACTGACACAGTAGTTAGAGTTGCACCAAAAGGGTTCGATGTGTTTCTACGTAAATGTAAACCGCCGAAGAAGAAATCATTCACTGTAACTGTTGTTGGGTCCTTACATGGCAGCCCGTCAACTCTTACTGAAAAATGTATGAGTTATTGAAACAATTATATAACATAAGAAAGAAATTAAAATAATTTTTAATGCACCATAAAATACTCTAGAGGATTCAGGTTCGCTAATTATTACCTGCGCTCGTGCAATCTGCAACACAAAAATCCTGTAAAGGACTAGGATCGAAGGGGAAGACGACGCCGACGAAACTGAGGGCTAAAATGCTAAATAAGTTGATACTTTTAGCCATTTCGAACTGAAATTGTAGAAGCAACAAGTTTTTGGGTTGTGTAATAATAATGATCAACTTCTTTTTATAGGGTGTTTAATGTCTTAATAAATAAATTAGATGCTAAGTTATTGCCCCAATTTCCTCTAGAAATTGCACGCCATTTACATCCAATAGAGTCTCTGATTAGTGATGACAAATGTCGACAATATCCTTGATTGATTGCATCCATTAATCAGCTAGTTTAGTCATAGTCAAGTTTAATTATGGGAAGTTTTTTTTTTTTTTTAATTATGTTTTTACTAAAAAATTAAATTAAATAAATCGATATGTATATTGATAATGCTAAATCTCATACGTGCATGTCGTTACAAACTTGTAATACTCTATTTTTTTTTCTTTTCTTCTGTGCTTTATTCTGGAAATTAAATAATTTTATTGATTCATTGTGAGTAAATGAGTTCAAAATTCATAAATTAAGATTTGAAAGTTAAATTTTAAGGAATTATGATAAATGTTTTATTCGTCGTCATGATTTTATGCATGGTACAAAAATTCATGATCCAGGCAAGGCTTAGAGTGTTGAGCACTTGAATCGTTGTATGAATTATTACAAAACATATTGTACAAATTATTTCAAAACATATACGAGGTTTCAAGTAGAAACATTTAAAATTATATAAATTATTGAAAATTAGCTAGACATATTTTTAGCATTATTGTGGCTATAACATCCTTAACTGCATCATATATTAAATTGATCAAGATTTGCAAGCTATGATTATGACATTCACAAGATTATCAACAATACTCTTACTTAAAGGGGATAATATAGAGACAAACAAATATATCTCTTCCATTTTCAATGTCCTGTCTATTAACAGCAAATCTATATAATTTGATTGAACTGCATTTTATGTTCTTACATACTGCACCAATGTCATGTGTATTAAATGCAATCACAGTGTATTTAAAGCAAAATATTAATTATTTCGTTTCTAAGATCCATTTTTAAAACTTTTTCCGTGAACTATTTTAATGGAACGGAGATAATAATTTCAAATGTTTTTGTTGATCGACATACTAAAGTATAAATAAAATCCATCACGTCTTATGTCGATAATCAATATGCATGCACCTTAAAATTAAGCATAGGAATATTAGGAGATGTACGCGCACAAATTAAACAGTACACACACAAGATAATTTGATGATCACAGAGTCATAATTAAGTCAAAAAAAAAAAATACTGATTATTAATCTCAAATCATTATAAAATACATAATCAAAGATTACTACATTCAAAAGTAGAATTTGGATTGGAGATCCCACACAGTTTTCTGATCCAGATAAAAGGCCCTCGATAGATAATCGCTGTTGATCGAAGGTTTCGCCCCGAAAACACCACTAGTAACTGTAGTAATTCCTGGATTCTGACTATTAATTGCCCAAATTGCAACAGTATTTTCTGATCCAACATGGTGCAGATAATGAATAAGTCCAACTGGAACCACAAAGAAATCACCCTTTTGCAGAACTTTACTAAAATGTTTGTAATTGGGATATGAGGTTATGAATCCAATCTCCAGGGATCCTTCTAAAACAGTGACGACCTCAGTCCCCCTAGGGTGAAAGTGAGGTGGGATGTAGCCATTGGGCTTGAAATCCAAGCGGCCAATATACAAGCCAAGGGTATTGAGCCCAGGAACTTGATTCACAGACACAACATTCAAGCCCGCTCCAAAAGGATTCGATGTGTTCCCAGGTAAATGTAGACCGCTGTAGAAGAAATCATCCACTCCAACTGTTGATGGGTCCTTGCATGGCAGTCCATCGACTCTTACTGAAAAAAGTATGAATTATTATAACAATTACATAACATAAGAACATTAATTTCTAACAATACAATCATTAAAGTGTTTTTTTTAGTGCATTATAAAGTATTCTAGAGGATTTAAATTCGTAAATTATTACCATTGCTCGTGCGATCTGCAACGCAAAAATCCTGTAAAGGACTAGAATCGAAGGGGAAGACGACAACGACGAAACTGAGGGCTAAAATACTAAATAATATAATACCTTTAGCCATTTCGAAGTGAAATTGTAGAAGCAAGAAGTTGTTTTTGTGTTGTGTTGTAATAGGGATCAACTTCTTTTATAGGCTGTTTATAATCTCAATAAATAAATATGCTGAGTTATTGCCCAAATCTCCTCCAGAAATTGGACCCCATCCATCCCACAGAGTCTCTGATTTCATTATTAGAAATGTTGGTAATATTCTTGATTGATAGCATCCATCAATTCAGCAAGCCATTTCAAAGTTAAGTCAATGGGAAGATTTTTTTAATGTTAAATTAAATAAGTTGATGTTAATTAATTAATTTTGATAATGCTAATCACATCGCACTAGTTTTGAAATTGATATTAGGCTGCTTAATTAATTGGGTGCTGTAATCACGACCAGACAGATGTATTTCTCCCATTTTCACATCAACTGTTGGAGAAATAGTGCCCCTCCCTCTCTATCTCTCTCTCTCTCTCAAAATAAAAAAGAACCTGTTACAGTGATTCAACTTTTAGTGATCTTCAACAAATTCAATTACATCTTCGATTGCTAAGTTGACCATATTTAAAGTGTAATCACAACTTTAAGAGGCTATAAGAAAACTGACTTGTATTAATCCGTATTTTAAAATGTAGATATAATACATTTTTAAGGCGACCATTACATGAAATTCCGACTACAAAATAAAAATACGAAACAAAAAAAGTTTTCTTGTTTTCGGCGGGGAGGTGGGAAGGGCCAGAAGGTCCCGAAACTTCCTATTTGGTTCAATCAGTGCCATTAAGTACAATATTTATCGTCTATTTACACATATGTGTGGAGCTTCTTTTTTTTTTTTTTTTTTCCTTTCTTCTTTGGTAAATATAATTTGATGAGCTTTGACTATTTCTTAGCAAAGAAAAGTTCAATCAGTAATGCAAGGACGGCATTTCTGAGTATTGATCAATAGAGAAGACAAATGTAGGAGAATTGAATATTGTATGAGGAGCCTCTATAAACTTGGAAGCTCCCAGATGCACTTCTCACAGGTTCTGAGAAATAAGCATTCTTGGTTCTCCATAAGTTCAAGTTTAATTCTAATATTTTTCGTTTTTGCTTCTTCGATCATGGCAAATAACCGCGTCTTATTGTGCCTCGTCTCCCTGTCTCTTAGCTTTCTAGCATTCGCCTTCGAACCCAGTCCCTTGCAAGATTTCTGCGTTGCAGATCCCACCAGCTCAGGTATTTTTAATTACTACTTCTTCAATATGAGATTTAATGGCTATTATTAATTTGCTTAATTATTGGCTTGCATGGTTGTAAACTTTCAGCAAGAGTGAATGGTCAAGCCTGTAAGAACGCTGCATCAGTTGGAGCAGATGACTTCTCCTTCAGTGGGCTCCACCTCCCTGGAAACACATCAGGCCCCACCGGTTCCAGGGTCACCCCTGTGACTGCAGCCCAGTTACCAGGGCTCAACACTCTTGGAATCTCGTTGGTTCGTATCGACTACGCACCTTGGGGGATCAACCCTCCACACACTCACCCCAGAGCCACTGAAATCCTGACGGTCATTGATGGCTCCCTCCAAGTCGGATTTGTTACCTCCAATCCTGATAACTAGTTCATCACCAAAACCCTCCAGAAAGGCGATGTTTTTGTGTTTCCAGTCGGACTTGTCCACTTCCAGCTCAACGTCGGGAGTACAAACGCTGTTGCTATAGCCGCATTGAGCAGCCAGAATCCTGGAGTGATCACCATTGCTAATGCAGTTTTTGGGTCGAAACCTGATATTAGTGGTGATATTCTTGCCAAGGCGTTCCAGGTTGATAAGAGCGTTGTGGATCATCTCCAGGCCAAATTCTAGGAATGCTGCTACTGCAAATCAGTGTGATATTCAATCCAGATTTCATGTTTTGTAACTTTGTGTGCGTGTGTGTGTGCTTTTATGGGTTCTCATAGTAACAGATTTTCTTGGGCGATGATGTAATATCATTCCTTAATTGTCTAATTTGTTCTCGTATTCAGAAGTTTATGAAGTTCTCATTGTGTGAAAGTCTTCTCCCTTTGCAACTAAATGGCTAAAAACAAAAAAGAGCAACATTCAAATGATAAAGCAAACACTTATTAAAAAAAAAAAATTCCAGTTAGAAAACTTCAATAGTTTGATAAACTAGCTTATACAGAAACAAGAATCATTGGCAGATGATCTCATTACAATGGGTTCTAAGAGTTACAATCTTTGGCACGTAAAAACAATACACATACAACAAAGGAACGTGACGTGATACCAAACTGCTTCATTTCATCTTCGAATCTTTCATTTATAGAGCTGCCCATCCTGTAAACATGTGTACAAATGAAACGATTGGGTGCATAAAGATAATATTTATCTATTAACCTCTTGATTAAACTTTCACGTACAAGAATATTCAGCAAGAATTCACAACAAAACCCGACTCCAGAATCATCAATGTTGTCATTTATAAAGATACTCAGGAAACATACCTTTACTTACTAACCAAACTGAGTCCCAAATGTAAGAGCATGGCATTCAAGATTTCTCAAGTTCAACTGCACAACCAGAAACATCACTTTCAGAAAATTCTGAATCAGTAGGCCAAAGTATAACGTAGTTATACGGATCATAGTCCAGAACTTGACTAAAACATGATTATATCAGTTATTATCTGCTTCCAGACGTTTCAACAAAAAGTTCCATCTTATCCATCAATTTTTTTTTTTTTTTTAATGGGAGATGAGTTCAATAGAACACAACATACATATCAGATTTCTTGCTGTTGTTATGTTTCAGATATTTCAGAACTTACCACCACAGCAGTTCCTGTTTCAGCAAATCTAGGAATGCAAATAAGTCTTACCACCTGCCCATCTGATCCTGCAGTTTTTGGACAGCCAATTATATTTCTCTATACAAAAACAAAATACAGCTATAGCTGGAAAAAAAAAAAAAAAAAAAAAAAAAAGGAACCACAAAGTATTACCCTTGATCAAGCCAGTCTCGTATTTGTCTTGATTACCAACAAAGTAGACGTGTGGGCACTCCTCCACAAAAAATGGATCTCTATCAGTGAAAGGATAACACCCTGCACAATTAAGAGGAACGATGCTGAATTCAGCAAACAGCATAAACATATGCACTTATGGAATAAAATATAATATATTTTCACTTGACTTCCGTTTGAACTCTTGACATAGCAGATAGAGCAGGAAGAAGCTCAAACCTAGAGTATTTGGGGCTGTTGGTGCAAGGTGCCTCCATCTCAATGTCCTTTCCAGGAATTCAAGTTTACCTTTCGCATTAGAATATTTTGCGAGATCATCAATGTTCTGACCTGATGTCCCAAGAAACCTGAAGAAAGCACATGTGAAACTGTCGACTCAATTACAAACAAGAACTTAGCTCAAATGATGTAGCCGACTCTTACCTCACATTATCTAGCTCAAAGGAATGAGGATTAGTGCAGGACCTGAAGGTGTTGAAAGCAGCTGATCCAGGAAAAAGGCATCTGTTCAAACGCTTAAAAAATGGCGAAAAACATAAAGTTGATAATAGTATAATGAAGTGAATCCATCATAATGTGATCGGAGTAACAGACACCTGTTGAGGCAATGCAAAATTTGCTGGATCATTTGTTCCTGGCATTATATCTAAAGGTATACCTGCAGTGATCTGCACATTGTATGAGATATCAAAAGATGCAGTTTGCCTCAGAAACTGTTTGGGGGAAAGGAATGGACAATTACCTGAGTCAGTAGGATATCAAGCTCTCTTACGGGCTCGGTTAGTTTAGACTGATCCTTTGAACCCAAGTTCTGCAAGAATCAAGTTTAAGACAGATAATATGAACATTCGCAATGGAAAAATGTTTGGACACTCCAATGAGATACAAGATTGCATATCTTGAAGGTAAATAAAACAGGCACTGAGATGCAAATGGAAGAGATGCAAATGGAAGAGATGCAAACTTAGAAGATTGTGTGTGTAAATGAAATGGTCGTCTTTTTGTTTTCCTTAAATCTTGGGGGGTTGGGGGGGGGGGGGGTTCTAAATAATATAGAAAAATCAAATTTTGTATAAGAATATAGGGACTAAAGGATATTTTAAAACCATTTTTAGTTTTAAAACTAAACAACTTGTTATTTCAACAAATCATCATAGCCGATTTCCACAATTAGCGGGTTGTCTACATAAAGAATATATGTGCAAGGAATTCAAACGCAATAGTTGGTTGGCTGTCAACTGCAAATTTTATAAAATGATTTAAGGCACTGCATACTTTAGAATCAGCAAGTAAAACTGAAGTGCACCCAAGATTCAGTAAACAGCAAAAGAAGAACCAAAACATAAAGGTGCTAAAAACGACCTGTATTGTTCAATTGAATTAAAGCTGAAAGATAGCAAGAATGATGTATCTTCTTCAGTTTGAGTATAATGGGATTGCAAACACTCACTAAAAAAAAGGTCTCAAAAGCCTTGTACCACCCAACTCATCTTCAATAAAGTAACTTCATTTGAAAGTAAAATGCCAGGAAAGGCCCAATGATTTTTGTTCTCTTGCTACAATGTGAACCACATTATAAGCCACAAAAAGGAATCATAAAATTTAAATCAAATATTGAAATGTATTGTGCTTGAAGAGGAATCTGCCCACTCATACGAATCCTTGTGTAGGTGAATCAGATCCCATTAAAACTTCCAAGATAAATATGCTGAACAAGAAATAATAAATGATAAAGACAAGGAGATTCAAGAAAGATCATCTTGCAATAGACCAATGAACATCAAATAGGTTACCTGGCCATTAAGAAGCCCACGAGGAAGATCAACAGAATTCCCAGCAACAACAACTTGAACAATTTGAGCTGCAATGCCTTGTTCCTGATGCAAAGACAAAGAATAGGGTTGTCCAAATTACTACAAAATCAGATGGATATTCATCTAAGAATCACACAACAAATAGGTATATAGAAAGATAAGAATAATAACCTTTTCATCTCCTAGATGTCCAGTTATATGATCGACAAACAGCTGAAAATGGAGAGGATTTGCAGAGCTGCTCCCAACACTCAATCCCGATATAAAAACAACAAATTTATCTTCACCTGTTCCATTTGATGGCCATGTAAGTAAATTGTATAGACAGATGTATAGAGCATCCAGCTAGTATCACTTTAGAAAAGAAGAAAGTCTCTCCATAACACTAACACCACAGGTTGAAAAGAAACAACAATTTATATTCACTTAATCCACTTGTTTTATTATTCCGTGCCTTTTGGGATGTGTTCATGAACAGCTGTGCGTCTTTTACCCTAGCTATTCTTAAGAAGCAAACTTAAATCGATTATGAGCATAGCTTAGACTAGCACGGATAATTATGAATAGCTGACATGGAAATGGTAATCTTTACCAGAATTAAGTGGCAGCTCTATCTGGTGAGGAAGGCCAGCGTCCAAGATATCATCAACCAAAAAATCTCCAGCCCCAGTTTCTTTTCCATGCAATGCAACCACCAAACCTACAAACATACAAAAAGTATATTAGGACTAAAACCAAATTTGAATCATTTTCCTCTAATAACAATTATATAACTGACACTCTCTGATATATAATTCCAAGTACAGACTTTGTCGAAGCTAGTATCTAGCTGATCTGATTGTCATTTTTCTCCTTTATTATTACTTTTTTACTTTCCTCATTTCCTTTTCCTCACAAAAAATCTCCGTATAACATAAAAGCTTCAAAGTAAATGAAATAGAATAGAACAGACACATGCTTCAAAGCAATTATGAAAGTCATAAGGAGCATATGCACATACCTGTCACATACACAGAAGGTAAAATAAGGGTTCCACGAAGTTTAACTCTTCCACTCTCGTCCTCCAGAACTAGATAATCGTCAGCATGCGTAAAGTTATGGGGTGTCACAAGCGGGCTTGCTGACCTCTGTGTGCCATTCATTTAAGGTAATAGACTCAAAATGGAGACTTAATGTTATACTTGGCACAAAAATGAGAAACTATTACGCAGTCGATCAAGAACAACTTCAGTACCTCCTTTGAATACTCATCAAGTATGGAAGGTTTGAGCTTCATATGCTTATAAAGGGTTCCAACAATAACGCATTCTTTTCCCTCTTCCAGTCCTAGCACAGTACATACTACAGCAAACATAATTAAAGCATGCTAGACCATAAAGCTAAAGATTATAATACTAAGATAAAATACCTAAACCACCATAGATGGGAGTACAACCATAGAAGCAAGTCCCATGTCATAAAGCTAAAGCTTCAATTCATATATGTGACTTGAAAACAATAAAATCAAGAGCAAGGAAATATGTTAAGACTTAATTTCTACCAATGTTAGAGGAGCTAAACAGAAACATCAAGTACTTTTGAGTGACCCAGTCAAACCAGAAATTTTTTAAGATCATGTAATATGGTTCGACTAGAAAACACGCGCAGAAAATGCTGAAATAAAAGAGATGGAAATGGTTCCTCTTTCCCCTTTTCCCTTCTTCTTGTTCCATTTTGAAGGAATGACCAAGACAAGCTGTAAATAATTTCTAATAACATCAATATTAGGGGGAAAAGTTAGTAGCCAAAATGAACTTTAACGATTTACTTAACAAAGAAGATCATACATTTGCACCACTACAAAGTGCATGCCTAAAGCCTAAGGGAAACGAAAAATGAAAAGTCTGAATAGGAAGCAAAATCTCCCTTTCTCTAGAGCTACATAGCACAAATTCAAGGAACCACAAAATAGTGGATGCTATAATGTTCACTTTTCAACATAATTCGACTATTTTAGATAAGATTATTAACATTGTACATGTATGTATGTGCGCACGCAAGGAAATGCAAAAAAATCTGCAAACATTAGGAGCAAAAAAGCAACAAATTCAGTAACTTTACATGAAATTTAGCTAAAAATTAATAAATACTTAAAAAAGAAAAAGAAGAAAAAAAAAAAAAAAAAAGATACCTGGCAAATGGGGTTTCCATGTGGGGAGAAGAGAATAAAGGAGAGTTCTCATAAGATGAAGTCTTGCAAAATATATTTGACTGTACTGTTGTCCTCTGTAAACCTCCTTCTGTATTTCAAAGCTCTCATCCTGCAAATCAATATCCCCCAGAAAGAAAGAAAGAAAAAAAAAAAGAATAGGTGAAATAATGGGCAGGGGGAACGCAATAAAAACGGTAATTTCATGGACAGAAAGAAATTTGCACTTTAGAATGAAGAAAAGTGATAAATTTGACAAGAATAGAGACAAATAACAGCTATTCAACAGGGTTTTACCAGGGAATTATATATCGATTGTTTTCTCTGGAGCAAACCATTTTCTGAGTCTACTTCCATGGGTGCTCCTGCCATGGCGGGAAAGTGTACCCTGAGAGTGACGAATGTTACAAGGACCTAGCGTATAAGGAAATATAAAGCGGGTGCAACAATTATGAATAGCAAAAGAAGAAGGACCTGAAAGAAAATATGATATTCTTTAGGGGTAAACTTTGAAATATAATTACCAAAATCTTGTTTTATAGTTCTCTCCGTTTACTTTGACGGGGGGAGCTCGCACTGATGCTTCGAAGTACAACGACAAATCAGTATACGTTTCAGTGAAACAGTATTTGTTCGCGGATTTCTCCGATTTCGGACTGACTTCTTTATATTTATATATGTGGAATTCACAATTGTAGAGTTCAAGTTTTTCCTTGGATGTGCGACAAGAAATGGAAAATCATTCGGATTTTCCAAACACAAACTATCAAAACGCGGCGTTCGATTACAATAAGCTCGCCGAATCTCCGAGATCCTACACCGGCGATTTCAATTTCGGAGAAAACACGGATCGCCGATTTGCATACTCTCGGCAAGCATCGTTCCGTCAAAGCGCCGCCGTCGAGCCTCACACTCCGCGACCTGTGTACTCACGCTCTGTTTCTAGCATAGATATACCGCCGGGCAGTTATTTTCCGGATTATAAGTTCTTATACTCGAAGGAAATAGATGAGAAAATTTCGGCCTTTTCGTTTGTTTCATTGATTTCGGGAGGATTGAGGTCCGGAAACAAGCAAATGAGGCGGTTGTTCGTGTTGATTTCGCTTAACGTGGCGTATTCCACTGCTGAGTTGTTTATTGGCCTCTTCTCCGGGCGTGTTGGTATTTCACTTTAGCTTTTAGTTGCCCCCCCCCCCCGCGAATCAAATGTTAAATTTTGTTTTATTTTGAGAAATTTGAGAATTTCTCGGTGATATTTGAATTGTAATTATGTGTTAGCTACTAAAGTGCAGTATCCTAATGAATTGAATGTATTAAAACTGTCTCCATTTGGAAGGATACGATATGTGAAACTTTTAAATTCTGGATTGTGTTTCTAGTTGCATTGATGTAGAATGAGTAAACTTAAATATCAATTATGAATTTTCACACTATCTTTGGTCATCTCTTTTGATGGTATCTGCTGATTGTGTCATGCAATTGTCAATTCAACTACGAACAATTTGTAGACCACATGAGTTTTATAGTCAATATAGTTGTTCAGTATATAATATGTGAGGTGTAGTTTTGTGGAGTTTAATAGCCTTGGCCTCTTATTATGCATTGATTAGCCTCTACTGTTTTGTCATTTATGTTGTCTTTGTGATTTCAGGCTTGGTATCTGATGCATTTCATTTGACGTTTGGATGTGGCCTTCTGTCTTTTTCTTTGTTTGCAATGGCTGCTTCTCGACAAAAGTCGGATCGTACATACACATATGGGTGAGATTTGTAGATTTTATGCATTACTCTTCACTTGCAGAGTGAATTAACCTTTTCTTGTGGAATTCAATACTGAAACTCAAGGGAATTGCTGTATTGTGATTAAGGAAGCCTTGTAGTATGTGTGTACGATTTGCTTAGATATAATGGTAGATACATTACCTTTCTTTCTGTTTGAAATCCTAATCATTTTCAGCAAAGCTATATTTATACAGAAATCCTGCACAGATATAGTTAATGACTTTGCTAAAGTGTAAATCATTGATGGTAATTCTGTCTTTTTAACAGGTACAAAAGGCTAGAAGTTTTATCTGCTTTTACCAATGCTGTAAGTACTTTATTAATTCACATGTCAATTGATTTTGGAATTATTAATACTGTTTTGTTGCAATTATCTTCACAATTTTGTGTCTGCATTTTGTGTATCTGTTTAAGAAATAAGTTGTATATTTTCCAAATGCTGCGTCTTCTGTGTCACCCTCACTCACTCACTCACTTACATGGTGCTTGTGTAGACAGCTATTTCTTTTATTTATGTCATTCTCCTTAGCTGTGGAAGCACTTCATGCCTTCATACAAGATGAATCTGAGCACAAGTAAGTTTGCATTTCATCACGTTGTTGATTGTTTAGGTTGTTCATTTTATACTAGAGTTCATCTAACTCATTATGTGCTCAACTAGAAGTGAAAATATTTATTTCAGCTAATGATTTAGTTCATAGATGGTTGATCTATAAGGCATTCTGTATATGGATAATGACAAGAAATGGGGCTTGGGCCTACCTAACACATCATTCTCTTAATTGTTGTTTACTGCAAAATGGTTTGAGGCTCTAAGCCCCCTGTTTGGACTGGGAACTTTCTTGAAACTTTAATATTTGGGAATTCTTAGGAGTTTTTGATAATAGTAAGAGTTCGTGTTTGTTGTAGAATTTAGGGAGTTGAACTTTGCTGTTGATGTCAAATCATGACTGAAAGGTGGTATTATTATTATTAAAAAGAGTGGGAATAGTTGTATTATTATGTTACATGGAATGACAGATAAATATAAAATATATAATTTTGTGTGTGAGAGAAAGAGAGGGAGGGAGTTGAGTGGTGGCCCCAGAGAGATTGAGAGAATTGAGAGGACTGAAAGACAGAGTTGTAGTCTCGTAGAACAAACAAAAACTAGGAATTGGGAGTAATATTTTGTCCCCTCACTTCCAAAACAAACTTGGGAACAAATGCAGCTTATAATCTTTTCTATACTGGAATGGTGAAACTTTTGGATTGAACTTGATTTGACCGTCAGTAATACAGCATCATCAAAACCACCATCCTCTGCAGGGTTGGCAAAATATGGAAATGGATAATATTTTGCCATCATGGTCTGTCCAAACACATTTTTTTCGTTTATATTTAGGTATAACATGCCTTTTTCTATTAATTTATATTCCCAAGTTTAGCACCATAATCATAATCTATATGCTGGAATTTGAGAGAGAAAAATGCCTTAATATTCACCTAAGAACACCTTCAATTGTCATGAATCTGATAAGCATAAATTGATAGACTTTTGAAGCCTCCTTTAATATATCTTGCTGTATATAGGTTCTAAGAGATGATCCCACTCTTCTGCTTGTTTCTCAGCACTTGAAAATCTTTCTGCCTTTATAATTTCATCATCTGCTTTCTTAGATACATATACTGTTTTTTATCTATTTGTTTATAATTGTCCCTAATTTGTATCATTTTTAGGCATTACCTGGTCATCTCAGCTGTTGCCAATTTGCTGGTAAATCTTATTGGTGTTTGGTTCTTCAGGAATTATGCCCGAATCAATCTTGGTGCAGTTCTTATCCATTTTCCAGCTATTTCCTTATCCAATTTTTTTCTCGAAAATCCTGTATTACCATTAAAAAAATTTAGTTTGCCTGTCCATGTTCATCTGATATGCATTTGTTTAGCCATCAGCGGTTATTTTTTAAAATTGCACTTGTTCAATCTATAAGAACTGGAGCAGAAAATAGATGACTTTGATTATAAAGGCTACTTCTAGCTTACATAAATAATTGGTTGGCCTATTTGTAGGAAAAATAAAAGGCGTCCAGTGAACTCCCAATTAAATCTTGTGTTAACCTTATCTATAATCTCATACTGCAACTTAAATGATCAGCTTGAAAAATGATGCTAGATTTTTACAGTTGTAGTGGTCTAACCTCAATATAAGATTTCTCTTTAACATGAACTCAGCACAAGCATTCTGTATCACTAATGGATGTCAATTATTTCTCTTATGATGGCCATGAACTAGGAACATAACAACTTTGGGCTTTGACTCGCTAGCTTGTATTTTTTTTTTTATGGTTAATAAATTAAAAAATATTTAGTTTGTTCAGCATGTTTATGGGCATAATAAGAAAGGTAATACGAAATAGTGAGGTCAATCTTGCTGTTTGAATTTACGCTTGTCATTTCTTCTATAGTCCCCTTATCCATATTGTTTGTCTTGCAGTTTACAGAAAAGCTGAAGATATGAACTACCACTCTGTTTGCTTACATGTTATAGCTGATTCCATTCGCAGGTAACAGCAAAAGCGCACACATGGTTTATTTCTGTTCGGAACTCCCTTTTGGTGTTTTATTCATTAAGCTGTTATATGTCAATCTTTTTGCAGTGCAGGGTTAATCTTAGCGTCATGGTTGCTTAGCCTTGGGTAATTTGATGCAATTTACAAAAATATACATTTAATCGAGTTTTATTTTTGAAGTACTCAATCGCTGCTGTATCATACTTATTTATTTTTCAATGGAATTTTGTGGTAGGGTTAACAATGCTGAAGTCTTGTGTTTGGGACTAGTTTCGGTCACAGTATTTATGCTCGTCATGCCACTTTTTAAAGCCACAGGTGGTGTCCTGCTACAGATGGCACCACCAAGCATTCCCCCTTCTGCTTTGAGCAAATGCTGGAGACAGGTAAAATTTCAGTTAATCATATTTAGTCACTACTTCAGAATTTCTGCCTTCATACAAATGTTTTTTCTGTGTTTATTGTCATTAGGTTAGTTCGCGTGAAGATATTGCAGAGGTTTCTGAGGCCCGATTTTGGGAATCGGTGCCAGGCCATGTTGTTGGGTCCATTTCGCTACAGGTACAATCTCTACCTGCCTTTATACGAGGGGTGTGTGCAAAATTTGAGAAGTACTTTTCTTTTTTTTTTTTTCTTTTTTTTCTTTTTTTTTTTTTTTTTTTGGGTGATCGTGGAAAAATTGCTTAAAACTTAAACTGTGCAAAAAGTTGACGTTGGACTGTTTGGTAAAAATGAATTCAAGTCAAACTTTGGGTACCTTGACTTACCCCCAACTCTTATGCTGTAGTCCCTCCCTTCAAAATAAGATCCCAAAGTAAAAGTCATGTTCCAAAAACATTTTTGTTGTCCCAAAATAAGTGTCTTGTATAAATTGCAAAGAAATGAAAATTGTATTCATCTGCGAAAATTGGAAAACTGTGTTAAAGTTGCAATCTTTTTAAAGGCCATGATTCCATTTTCAGTTAAGCCCCAAGAATACTATAAACACCTAAAAGCACCCCCACCCAGATTTGGATTTTGGATTTTGGATTCCAGCTGCTTCATTTAAGTAGTTCCAGTAGATAGCCAATACCCCAAACAACTTACCATAATCTGAATAAGTGATCATAATCTGTTAGTATTTTTCACAAAAACCATCCTGATTAATCTTCTAATCACGTAGATTCTTATCGATACTCTAAATATGGGATTGCTCACAGGTGAAGCAGGGAATGGACGATCAACCGATACTCCAATATGTGCATGGTTTGTACCATGACCTTGGCGTGCAGGATTTGACGGTACAAACTGATTATGCTTGAGATCGTATATGGAACCAGTCTTTCAGGTTCAATAATGTTCACATCTAAACAATGCAATATAACTATCAAAGAACTCATTAATGTCCGGATCTAAAGAAAGTGATAGAACTATCAAAGAACTTCACGTATGGCACGATAGAAGCAGCATGGTACAGATTCTCAGTTTTTCTATGGTATAGATTCTCAGTTTCTTTTCATGCGATGTAACCATTTAAGAATTTTTGTAGATTTCAGAACATCGATGCGTTGAGGCATTTGCTGTGTCTGATAATTATGGCCATGGTGTGATACTCATTTTTGTTTAATTTCTATGCAACTTTAGTTGAATTTATCTGCCACTACACTGCATTTGTAGGAGGTTCATACTTTGATTTCGATTACTGTAGATAATTCGGGACAAAGAATATGCTAATTTAAATTATCAATCCTGATATAGACATGATTTCTCTTTTGAATAATTCATATCTGCAAATAGCCTTATTGGAATTTTGTACATTTAAACCTACTTTTTTTTTTCCTTACTTATGTTATCAATAGCAATCACAATGGAACCATTATAAAATATTAATGGACTGATATAATAATCAATAGGTTTAATAAATTACTAAGATGATGTTTTTCTTTGTTCAAAGCTACTTGCATTTACTAGAAGAAAACTTACATGATGATTTAATAATTCCTTTCTAATAGAAATAAATATGACTCTGATTAATAACAAATTAAGAAGTAGAAAAATGATTATCAAATTCATATTTCAGGGATTACCTAATATTATTCCAACTCAATTAATTTCTTTAACTAATAATAACCTTTATTAGGGTTCCAAATTTTGGATACATTTTTTATTATGAAAAATTAATCAATTTACGGATTATTTAGTACCCAAAAAAAATTATATATATATATATAAGTAACGGAAAATGATATTTAGTACTCACTCTGGTATAGTTTAATGACTTTTATGCCATCAAACCAAGCCATATCTAACCAATACATTAATGGATAAACCCTTTGCAGACCTAGTTACCAAAACATGCCGATGCAAACACAACTAAATTTGCATTTTCAAGAATAGTAAAGATGAAACAACTAGGAAAAGAAGTGCACAGAATAACACGATACACCCCCTTTTCATCATCATCGTTGTTGTCATCATCATCATGTCACTTGGAAACAAAGCAATTCAATTGCTTAGTGCGACAGTTTTTGCCATGACATATCAACATCACAATTTAATTTGTTCCAGTGATTCGACGTGTCAATAGTTTCTACAACTTTTAGAAGACATTTACAAAAAGAAACAACCCAAAGTTCACTGAATTTATTACAGAAGACCCCAAACTAGTTTCTACAACTTTTAGAAGACATTTACAAAAAAGAAACAACCCAAAGTTCACTGAATTTATTACAGAAGACCCCAAACTAGGGACGATAAACTTACACCATGTGGCCTCCTCAATTCATTTGCATCACGCCTCAACATAACATGTTTCAGAATCATGCTTTTTTTTACCAAGCTGACTATTGAGGAACTCCAGTACAGAAAGGCGCTGCAAGCAGGGAGGGTACTGGTAAAATTTCAAGTGGAAGAAATCGACAGTCCTAGAATTTTATGGTCAAATAAGAGGAGACAATACATACCCGTTGTTCAAGGCTGACTTCTTCAGAACTTACTGTTAATGATTCCAACAATTTGATGGCCTCTTGGAAACCAGCGATTGCTGTTTCCTCATTTCCCAGATTTCTATCAACATCTGCAACTTTGGCAAGGGATACGGCGACATCTATGACCTGGATTTACGAAAAATATCAAATAAGTAGAAGAAAGAACAGCAGATAACCAGGAACACCGAAATTCTTTTTTCACTGTATCAGTCTGGTTATGGTTCTGTTGCACCAATTATTGCATTGGTAGATATATAAATTTAGGGAAAAAATTCATACTCAAACAATGATCATAAACCCTTATCAATGTTAAACTAAACTAGTTCTTAAAATGGAAGGGACATGACAGCAGTAGGCAGAGTAGTTACAAGCAAGCAACGAGGTATTGAAATTTGCAGCGACCAGCAGCAATGAAAAAAGAGAAGAAAAACAGTAGTCCATAAACTTAAGGATGATATGAAACTCTTTGTTTGAAAGCAGACTTCCTCTCTCATAGACACAATTGTTAATTAAAGATTCCTGAGCAAGAAAGCTATTTCAGTAGACAAATTTCATGAGTCTGGGCTCATGATATTAACGTAACTAAGACTGGGGCAAATACAAACCTAAAAGTAAATGGAAGAGAAACTGAAATAACACTTATTAAAAGAGTTTAAGCACTTCATAACAGGAGATATTATCTTCTTGCACATATGAAAACATTAAGCCAACAGTTATTCTGGACTGATTAAAACCTACAGAAATGCACTCAAAGAGAATACTGTAGATCTCATTTACTTACTCAGATTAGACAGGATAGATTCAATCGAACCCCATCTTAAAAGTCGCCATACATACTCTTAGAATCAATTCTATAATAAGTATAATATCTGATAAATTATTCACAGTGATAACTATACCAAAACTTTATTTTATAACATGTGGTTCTTCGTTCAAAGGAACACAATAACCACAACAAATTTTGCTCACTTTAGACGTTAAATTTTGCTCACTTGAGAAGGAACAGTTGAATGATTCTTGACTGCACTGCGGCGAACATCCAAAGCCTGAAAATAATAGGATCGTGCAGCTTGTAGATCCGCTGCATAGTATTTCAGGTCTCCAATTTTATTTAGAGAGACCGAAAGTGTATGTGTTATCTGCAAAAATCCAAAAGGCAGAAGTTACATCGAGCCACAGTTCAGAATATATATCAGGAGGAAAGATAAAAAATTGCAGGCTGAATCTTACTACTGCCTACCTCCAAATCCTTGGGTACTTTCATAAGGAAGTCAACACTCTCCTCAAAGTAAGAAACTGCAGAACTAGCATCACCAGTAGCTCGACTGAAATAGACAGTGTCCATCATGAACGATATTGAATACACATGTTTGAAACAACTTTTTCTCTAAACAAAATTACACTGAAAAGGGAATTGCTTCTAGAACCAAGGAAAGGATAAAGAGGGAAGACATACCAGCAATCACCAAGCATACCCAAAACAGCACCTAACTGAGAGCATAATTCAGGAGTGTTTCCAGACCTTTGCAATTGCTCTCTAACATCTTCAGCACATACACCAAATCTTGATTTTGCACTTTCTATGTTATTTCCTCGAAGCGCCTACACATAAAACAGATAACATAAAGAACTGAAATAGAAAGCAATGAAGCCAAAAAACACAATAGCTATTTGGCCAATCTTATACAGGAAAAAAACAAGTATCTAGAAAAATCAACAATCCATGGCATAACTACTGAAAAGAACTTCCATGCTCACCCTCATGGCCTGCTGCATCAAGAAAGCACCCCGTTCAACTGACACATCCTCATATATTATTGTTTTCTTATCACCCTCTCTTTCCTCCTTTTCAGAGTCAATTTGAGACCTCTTGATCCTTGCATGACCCTCAATGAAGCGATCAACAACACTCTGAAGATTTGGATCATCTTCAATCTTCTCAATGTCAGCGCCACATAAAGGACAATCCTTGAACCTTGATATGCATGCTCTGGTTTTCATCAAAAGAACCAATCAGAACATTTATTTCAAAAAAAATTAAAATTAAAACCAATGAGACAAAAGAGAAAGGTCATTCACTTCATAAATCCATGCTAAACAGTTAGAATATTGCATTTGGCTGCTTTGTGCTTACTTGCAAAATACATGGGCACAAGGTACACATTTGCTGCATTGGAAAAGAAGTGCTTGGCATATTATGCAGCTGAGAGGACCCAACTTAAATGTCTGAGAATCATATCCCAAAGGGCATTTTGGAGAAATTGTTGCGTCCTGCTGAGACTTGTTATCATTGACTGGCTGCTGTTTATTTTGGTTTTCACTAGGTTTTTTTCCAAATGCATCATCAGGCCGCGATGCCTTGGTAAAAGGACAAACAGGTGTCATCCCGATCTATAACCTGTAACAGGAAAAAGGATCTACACATTCTGAATTGCAAGAAGACGCCCAAAAGCAATGCAGGAGGAGGAAAAATGAATAACGGAAAACACACTTCCAAAAAATGTCTAGTAGGACGAATTTCACTGCGGACAATGCATAACTTCACATTAAAATAGCGTATGCACACGGATTATACCTATAAGATTCCCATCATTTCTTGATTAGCGAATTACAGGAGCCAATAACACATGTCCAAAGGGGTCTCTAATTTGAAAGGCTATGCTGTTTACGGTTTAGAGCAGATAAATAATTTTTCTTGATTACAAAAAAATAGTAAATGTGCGGGCATCACCAACAGCTTAATCAATAAATTCCGAAATCCCCGATACCCAAAGCGACAAATTCAGGTGAAAAGTGAGAAATAGATTTTGAAAATTGAAAGGAAAATTAAGAGTTGGATATAGAAAATCTTGATGAAGCCCAAAAGGGGGTAATCGCCACATACCTGTGTTCTTCACCTTTACTTGGATTTTCCCCCTAATTTCCAATATCCTTTTCTCTTCTTTATTCAAATTCTTTAATATCTGAAGATAATAATTTATGACTTTCAATGCAGAAATACGTACCTACCAGAGTTTCAGAGAGATTCGAGGACTTTAGCGAAGGGAGGAAGACGAGGAATAATGTAAAATAAGAGGTTTTTTTTATTTTTTTATTTCTGTGTTTGTGTTGACTAACTGGAGCATTTGTGTTTGCAAAAAATAATTTTTTATTTTCTTGGTGTGATAAATCCGTGGAAGTTATGGAGTTTATCCATCGCCAACTAGGCTCAAGCTTTATGGCTTCAAACCCTTCGGCCCAATATCCATGTCCACTTGAATAAGGTCTGCCGCAACTTAGGCCCAACTATGTTGCAACTCAGGCCCAACTCTGTCGCAATTAGGCCCAACTCTTTAATATAGTAGTCCATTAAGCTATGTTTCCTATCCGGTGACATAATATCCCACCTAATTATGGCCTACTTTTCTGTCTTACAATGGACCAAAGCTCAGTTGATCAGAGCCTCTTATAATTAGGTTAGTGGTTCTAACATTATAAGACATTATATTACTTCGATTTGTCACATGAACTCGTTCAATGTTTCATATATATAATTCACTCATAATTCACAATTCATATAATTTATGATTCATGGCATAAACATTCATTTATTTCACAAAAATTTACAAGAAATTCAGCACAAAATTACACAACCAGAATTCCACAAAAGGAGTCATAGCCTTTCCATTATTGTACACACAAACACAAGTTGGGAAAGAAAATCTCCATTACAAATATTCTAAGCAGACGTCCAAGCAATTACGTAGAAGCAATAATGTCAGCAAGTGCATGGGCCATCTGAAGCTCCATCTGTAGTCGAGACATCTCAAGCACCACCTCCTCCGCCGTCAGCTCCGCCCGCACATCCTCCCGCCGTTCATCTCCATACAGCCCCGCCTTCACCTCACTACTCCCACAATACGTATGAACCCGAAAACAACACTCAGACCTCTCACACAAATAAACCCAGTTCCTCGAACCCATCTCTTTCCCACACAATTTGCAACAATCACTGAACGTTGGCCCGTTGGAGGACCCGAACCCGAGACGCAGCTCGTGCTGGTGGGCCGGGTGCCTCACGTTCAGAGGCAAATACGCACACGGGACGTGCAGGTCGACCTCACACAGCGCGCAGCAGTAGGAGAAGGCGCTGCCCGGTGCACCGCAGGCGTTGCAGATAAACGAGCCGCTGCAGTACGTGGGGCTGGGGAGGAGCAGGAGAGGGTGCGCCGGGTGGGACGGGTGGTTCACGTACCGGTTCGCGTTTCCGCAGCGGTCGTGGAGGAAGAAGTTGCAGCTCCAACAGGCGAAAATGGAATCGTTGCAGGGTAAGTTGCAGCCATGGCACTGGAACTGCTGCCCCGCCTGGACTTGGTAGAGGTTCAACATGTGTTGGTGGCTAAAATGCTTGTATTCCATTTTAATTTTGTTCTTTGTTTTTCTGCTCTTTTTCTCTCCCTTCTGCCTACATTTTATATATTCTTTGAGAGCAGTTGGTATAAAAATGTTGCAAGTTTTAACCGGTCAATGTTAGCCATTAACTAAAAATAATTGTGTTTTTTAATATTATATTTAATTTTAATATAATCATATAGGTGTAAAGTTAAGATCATAAAAAAGGGTATGGATTTAATAAATTTTACATAGAAAAGAAATTAAAAATTACTAGATATATAGTACACAATAATATAAATAAAAATTATATATTTAAAAAAAAATCCCAAGAGGCCACCACCCTGGGCCCCTTTAAATCCATCCGTGGTGTAAAAAGTCAAGAATCATAAAGAACAATAGCTTGAATAAGTCTTCACAATTGATCTGGCAAATGATGAGGAAATGCCATTACAGAAAAAGAACAGGAGTTGACTTGAAACAAACTCAAAACAAGTACATTTGAACCAGTAAACTGATGAGGTAATTGATCAATCTGTGTTAATCCACCAGCAAGAAATCAACTAACTAGTCCGCCCCGAGTTGATCATGAAAATGTGCAACATTTCTGCAAGAACCTCCTCCGGAGTTGCAGCCACCCCCTGTGCTGGATGCGTATTTTGACCGGAAGCTGCCGGAAGCTGGACCTGATCCTCCGGTTCATCGTCTTGATACAGCCCTGTCTTAACCTCGTTGGTTGCACAAAAAGTGTGCACCCGAAAATCACATTCAGGCTTCTCACAAAAGTAGTACCAATACTTAAAATCCAACTCTCTTGTGCAAATCTTGCAGTAAAAAGGTGTGTCCCTTTCAGGCAATGGCCTGACGCTTAGATAAAGATCATGTTGATGGCTCTGGTGGTTCACCTTTGGCGGAGAATAAGCACACGGGACGTGAAGATCGACCTCACACAACGCGCAGCAGTAGGAGAAGGCGGTTCCTGGTGCACCGCAGGCGTTGCATAGAAAGGTGGAGCTGCAGTAGGTGGGCTTAGGCATGAGGATGAGAGGGTGGGAAGAGTGGGAAGGGTGCTTGACGTATCGGTTAGCGTTGCCGCAATGCTCATGGAGGAAGAAGCTGCACTTCCAGCAGGCGAAAATCGAGTCCTTGCATTGTAAGTTGCAGCCATGGCACTGGAATTGCTGACCTGCCTGAACTTTGTAGAGGGTCAATGTGTGCTGGTGGCTGAAATGCTTGTACTCCATTCTCTCTCTCCCTCTCCCTCTCCCTCTCCTTATCCCTCTCTCTCTCTCTCATCTGATTGAGAAAGGTGTATATAACTAATGAAGAACTTAAAGTCTAGTTTTTGCAAGTGGGAAGGATAAACAATGAGTTAGAGAAATGATGGATGTAGTTTGGTGATGATAAAGATGACAGCTTGATTATTTGCAGAATATTGGGCATTGACTTCAGTAAAAAGTATAAGCTTGCATGACCAGTTGACTTCTACGCTTGGAGTGGTAATAGGACATGAAAGTCAACCATCTCTGCTAGTAGTCTTGATTCCAGGAACGAAACATGTGCAAGAAAACAACTGTTTAAGAATACAAGAATCGGTTTAAGACGATGGAAGTTTCTTTTTCTACTTCAATTAGGACAGTAAGGGATGACATTGGCCTGCAAATTGTACAACATTAAGAATAATCTCGTAGTTTCTGTTGGCCTGCTAAAGATCTTATTTTGGCTGTTTCTTTCGGAGTCTCTTGGTTCTATCGATACATTCGTGCCAAATGGACAGTTATGACTTGATAATGCATCATGACCTCAGCCCAATACGTTCTAAATTTCGGCATAAACTTGCGGAAAGAACCCAAAAACTTTAAAAAAAGTTCTTACGATGGAGGAATCAGCAAAGTGCTTGAAACATTTTAGCCATGAACATGAACTAGAATGCATTAGTTCACATTTTGACAGAAATCGCGTTTGTTCAGCCTGCAAACTTTCTATAACGCCGAACAGTTTCTTCTATCGCTGCAAACTCTGCCGATTCTCCCTTCACAAGGTTTGCTACACCATGCCTAAAAAGGTCATGCATCCAGCTGATCAAAACCATTATCTTAACCTCACGGCCTCATCCATCACAGACCAATCAAACGAATGCGAGGCTTGCAGAAGGCACATCAATGGCTTCTATTACAGCTGCACAAAATGTTCCCTCTACTATCATATGTTATGCGTAGCATTGCCTCTTTCAGTAAAAATCCCGTCATCCCACCCTCACATACTCAAGCTAGAGCTTAAGCCCCCATATGATTTCCGGTGTGATCTATGCGACATGCCTAGCTATAACGGATGGCTTTATCACTGCAGAGTATGTGAATTTGATGCACATGTTTCGTGTGCTGTAAAAGGGACTCAATCACCTCATCAGAGAAGTACTGCTCCACAGATTTTCTCTTCAGAGGAGAACAGAATGAGGGACTCTAAATTTTACCAGCATGAACTGATGGAGCTGCTTTCAGAAGTTATGAAGGGAAATGAGGTGAGGAATGTGGAGAATCTTGATCATGATCAGGTTCAACTTCTTGATCAGTCGATCCCCGTTTCTGAAGATTTCACGTTGCCTAGTTATCAGTTTAGTGATGCCTGTTTCTCTATCGACATTTCAAACTCTATTCTGGTTGAGGAAAATAGAAACAAGGGCAGCAGAAGTGCTTCCAATCATCAGTTTCAGCTTTCAGGCTCTGAGGGAACACAAAAAAATGAAAATTTTGAAGCAAAAAGGCAGAGTTTTAATTATGGTAAAAAGGATTTGAAGAGAGAGCTAAGTCTAGCGCCCTCAACTGGAATTGGTTCCCACATTTGGGAGGACATAGGCCGTGAGGCCCGTCATAAGACTGTCAATGCAACTAATAATAGGATGCAGTTGAAAGATCAGACCAAAGAGGTAGAAAGTGTAAGAATTCTCTTAGTTTTCGAGGGATGTTAAACCTTTCTTTTCATTAGCAAGCATGGATACAGATTGGTGATTAATCTTTTCAAGTTTTGCAGGTGAACTTCAAACGCCCGTTTTGGTCAAAACTTCTCATGTGTTCCTGATAAATATGCGGACAAGTGGGAAGTCGCTTGATCGATCACAGAGGAGAAGATGAAACAGAATTAATAGAACAGTCTTTTCAATAGTAGAGAACAATACATTGTAATATGCATTCTAATGTATCTTGTTCAACTTCATATTCAAATACTGAATTTCTTACCAAAAGTGTAAGAATTATGCTGATCAAACTTCAAAGTATGTGTGGAGGTGTGTGTGTGTGTGTGTTCTTGAAATGGATAAGACCTCAAAGAGAATGTATGAGGATTATTACAAGACAGGAGAGTTTGGGTGTATGACAGACAAAACTGACAAATCACAAAACTTAACTCAATCCAGCAGATTTTTACTATGGTTGTTTAGGTATTAATTAATCTGAATGGTCACATTGAATCCTCCAACTGATTTTGACATAAAAAGAATTATAATAGTACGAAAGGCAACAAGACGAAAAGTAATTTTCGTAATATCAGCTGATCTGAGACAAGACAAGTTTCTAAGCTGTACGCGTTTTCATTCTAATTCAGAGTATTAGTCCATACAACATATCTTCTATTAATTATCTTGTAACACCAAACATCGATACTGAGAGAGAGAGAATGGACACAGAAACACAATCTGTCATTCAGCATTTCAGCCACCAACATCCTCTGAAACTTGTTTCTTACCAAACCTCAATCCCTAACAGAATCGCATGTTCTGCCTGTAACAAAGAAGCCACCGGAAGGACTTACATCTGCGAATCCTGCAACTACTGTCTTCACAAAGTTTGCTCGAAATTACCACAAAAACTTGTCCATAATGCAGACAAGAACCACACCTTAACTTTGCTTTCTTCTCCTGCCTCTGAAGGACAGTTTACGTGCAACGCGTGTGGAGCTCCTGGAACTGGCTTCTGCTACCACTGTGGTGTGTGCAAGATTAATCTACACTCAATTTGCTCGTTTATGCGTTCGTCCATATTGTCTAATGCTCACGAGCACGCCCTAAATCTTTGCTTTGAACCACCTTATGAGAACAAAGTCTTTGAGTGTGATATTTGCAAAGGGCCAGGTTCAAATCATTGGCTATACCGCTGTGGATCATGTGAGTACGATGTTCATATGAAATGCGCAAAAGCCACTCAAGATCCGAACCATCAACCTTGATCCTCAACTTGGAAGAAAAGAGATCCATTTCTACTATAATGTAATAGAAATTTTTTTCAATCATGTATTTCTCCAAACAATAAATCCAGAACTGTTGTAGTCATTATGTTTGTTTCTCAATGCTCAATCTGGAAGGTGATTAACATGAGAACTTACAATCCTATTTTGTTGCTGCATCTTTATGTTTACACGCTAATATTTGTCCGACTTTTAACTAGTATCCCCACCAGGCCTTATCTTCGTCTCTATAACTCAAGATACGATATCATAAGAGACAGAGAAATTAAACATTGAAATTATGGTTGATCTCACAGATTAAATTCTATATCAATGCTAATGAAGAAACCAGATTTAATTTCAAGACAATCTGCACCTGATCATGATGTTTTGCCAAGAACAAAAGTGCAGATTCGTCTCCTTAACACACGAAACCAAAGATCTATTATATCATCTTCGTCTCAAATGTTTTCATGCTACAACTGTTTTAGGCAAGTAAAACAAGTAGATTCTTGAAAGATTCTCTCAAATCTCTAACGTTCCATCCACGTCGTATGCTGACAATCAGACAATGACTGCCATAGGCTTGATTCACATAGTTGTACAGATAATCCATCTAGTCATTTTCATATTATATTCATATCATTACAACATAGCCAAAAAAGGTCATATCAACATCTCTTTCAATCATGGAAATATCAGCCCTTAAACAAACTGTCCCATATCAAACAGATTTGAAAAAAGACACATTCTTTATGATCCAGAGCAAACACATTCCCATTCTATTACACATAAATATACCAAGAAACACCTTCTAAATAGGGATCATCATCACCATTATTACAGCAAAAACATGGGCAAGATTGAAGCAGAGGCTAGCATCAATCATTTTAGCCACCCTCATCCCTTAAACCTCGTCTCAATCCAATCCTCAACCTCGAACAAAACCACATGTTCGGCCTGCAAAAAACAAGCCTCAGGCTTCACTTACACCTGCAAATCATGCGAATACTGTCTTCACAAAACATGTTCTAACATGCCTCAATTCCTAACCCACCAATCGGACCCAAAACACGCATTAACTCTCCTTCCTTCGCCAGCCCACTCGTTCCAGTGCAACGCTTGTGGTGCTTCAGGTACCAGCTTCTGCTACCACTGCAAAGAATGCCAGCTGGATTTGCATCCAGTTTGCGCGTTTATGCCCCAGACTGTAAAGGGAGGTGCTCATGACCACCCCCTCAAGATTTGCTATGAGCCACCCTACGAAAACAAGGCTTTCATCTGTGATGTCTGTGGGGGATCGGGCTTGAATCATTGGCTGTACCGATGTGACCCATGTGAATTCGACGCGCACTTGAAGTGCGCCAGAGCAAGCAGTGTTCAGCATAACAGACAGCCTAGGATGGATAAAAAACCTCAGATACACAAATCCAGAAGTGCTCATTTTCCTGCTGCATCTAATTGGAGCCATCAGCAGGGCCCACTAGTTGGGATGCCGGTCGGGTCTCGATCAATGAACGAGCTGCACCGGTATGGTACGGCACCGGTCTATGCAACGGCAAGCTTTGTGCCGCAGCCGACGAGAAACGATAGGGTACAAGATGTTGTCCACAATTTGATCGAAGGAATAATTGAGGGTGCTGGGAACCAGATAGGCCAGCTTTTGATGCAAGGTGCCCTGGGAAATTCATGACAACTACATTTTATTACAGCATCCATCAGTTTCTGTTCTTTGTTTCGTCTTGGCATATCCAATGCATGTTTTTCTTACATACGTATTCTTATGTTGCTACCTTCTACTGAAATCATTCGGCTTCCATGCGCAAAACTGAATGGATTGGGCTTTCTCCACGGTCCATGGGTTCTAAACAAAAGCCCATTATTGATGGGCCTAACAACCTTCAACAAGAAAATAAATCAACAGCCCAGCAACTTCTGATTAAATATATTTATTTGATTTTACAAAAAAGGCCGAAGACCATTAGAGGAACAGACCAAAGCCATTAAAGGTCCATCCATGGCAGATCCAATTATATTTACTATAAATATCTTAATCAGGGACCTAATTAATTCAATCTGTCATTTTCACTGTAAGCTTAATTGTTTTTCTTATCCTAATATTTTTAAAATTTATTTAATGTAATTACAAGTTTAAGTTCAAACTCAAGATAGTATCATTATCGAACTCATAAAGTAATCTTTTGAATCATATCGAACTTAATATAAACTCGATTTATCCACATCCCTATCTACATATAAATGTAGAATTGAATGTCGGGACACCTAACGAAATTATAAGCTCCACTTGGCTTGAAATTTATTTTTATTATTATAAGTACCTAACAAGCCTACAATTTGCTTGGTAAGGCCAAAATTATGATCTTATATTCCGTTGACCATAAGTTAAAATGATTTTCTTTATTAAAGTTCGGGTGGGTCCGTTATGTGACCGTCTTATCTTATATGAGATTAAATTCATCAAAAATGCAAAAAAAAAAAAATCAAATTTCTTGTTAATTCTCTTTTTTTCAAATTTGTAGTTGATATTGAATGTTAGGAAGTTGTAAAATTATAAAAATAAATAATATATTAGTCCAACTAAATTTTACGAGATATTTTGATATACCTATATAAAGTGTTGACGAAAGTATTATATTTGGACAGTATTTGTCCGACGATGTTTTCTCACCGTTAAGTTAGTGTTGACTAAAGGTTCAAACCTTACTTTTCAGCTCAAATATATATTGAAAACTTAGACGAACGTTAATTATTTTTAACGTAAAAATTTATATGCATCGGGTGCATCATGTAATTTGATATACAGTATATTATTTATTTAATCAATTAAAAATATTACTTGTTTACTTAAAAACATTATTATTAATTTGTTATCTTAAAAAAATATTATTACTCTTAACATAAATAAGTAATAGTATATGTCTCATGCACAAAAAACTCTCTCGTTATCTAATTATCAAATCACCAGGTGCAATAGTTTTGATCGTATTTTATTTATATAGTCAGCATTTGAACTGAAAAAACGTGATGAGCAAATAAGTAATAAAATAATATAATTAGCATAGGAAAATCTTAAATTTTATTTTGGTCATCATTTGAAACAAAAATACGTGATGACTAATAAAATAAAATAAAATAAAATAAAAACATAATTTTGCAAAGGAATATTCTAGATGTGAAGTCCTCAAAAACTCCGAAATATAGAGGATTATCTTCTTGTTTGGGGAAGTGAAGTAAATCCTTAATGCATTTTATTTTTTTAATGTCCATATAATTAGTATTAATTTTAAATTTTAAATTATATTTTCCACTTTTGTATATTTATATATCATATTTTTTGAAATTGTGTCTGCGTACAACAATTCTGAATCGTTCTTTAAAATTTATTTTCTTTATTATAAATTAGATAAATCTCGTATAAGATAGTGTTGCTGAATGTATTTTTGCGATATAAAGCTCAATTTTTTTATAGAAAAAAAAACAGGTTTATATATTTTCAAATTTCTTATACTTTAAAGAATTTTGAACCTTCGATTTTTTAAAAATTTATATAAAATATTTATAAGCCTTACAATCTTATTAAGTTATTATTTATTGTACTATTCTGTCCCCTCTTTTTCAATCTCCCTCAACACTTCGAAAACACACAGTCCACGTTGTCATGATCCATACCTGTCTCTCCTACCCACGCCCACCCCAACCCCCAACCCCTCCCAAGCCCGGTAGCCGGTGAACTCATCCCCACCCGGGTCACCCCTCTCACCGGCCCTCGCACGTGCCATCTCCAATCCTACTTGCTAATTTCTTTTCAATTTTCTATTCCACTTCTCTCTCTCTCTCTCTCATACAAGTATATCCTCATGTGTGTGGTGCAGTGTGTGTGACTACGTGTGGTGCAACAACTAAAAGTTAGAGAGAGAAAACAACACAATACGATTAGAGAGAGAGAGAGAGAGATATGAAGGCTTAGCACGGCGAAATCATACTTCTTGGGGGGCATGTTTTTTCTGTGATCTCTCTCTCTCTCTCCAACCTTGTGTTTGAACAGCCTTCTTTCCTCTATTGTTTTCTTGCACCTTCAGAGAAGCACTGAGCTATGAGGATCAGAAAACGTTTGGCACTATCCTCTATCCCTACAGCAGCTTTTTCAGATCTCCAGCTACAACGATCAGAGGTGGCGCCACCGTCTGATCCTCCAGAACAGCCGTCCCATCAAAGCGTGGCAATCCTCAGCAAAGAAAGCAGATGGGTTTTCCCTAAAAATGAAGAGAAAATGAAGCAAAAGGTAAAGGCTTTAATGGATTGTAATAAAATACACATCTTTAGCGTGTGTGAGACAAATTCAATAGCTTTTTTCAATGTGCTTGAACTCTACCTTTTTGCGGGGGTGGGAGGTTAAAGTTGCACTGAGTGCACCTCATGAAGCACGCCTGTAAAATTTCCAGATTTCAATTAAATTTTCTGGTTTGTTTATTTAATTATTCCTTGCAGGAGTTTGGAGACGAGACATTGAGAATGGAAGCAACGAAGAATAGCAATAATGATATCAGGTATATAAAAATGAAAAGAAAAAGTCACTATATGTAGTTGCTCTCTTCTTTCATGGATACTTTGATCTAACCAAGAAGAAGAAGAATTCTTTTAGCCAGTACTGTAGAGGGGGAGAGAGAGAGAAGGACTGATCTTCTTTTTTTCTTGATTTAACCCTCTTATAATATGCATACTCTGAGTGGAAAATACACTTCTTTTTTGTTGTTTTAATATAAACTTTGGCTATCATCCACCCCATCCCCATCTGATCTGTATAAACCTATACTCTCTCTCTCTCTCTCTCTCTCTCTCTCTCTCTCTCTCTCTCTCTCTCTCTCTCAACTATTTTTCTCTATGTTTGGAGAAGAGACAATACCCCATGTGGTGCATGTTAGATATAAACTGGTCCCCATCTCATATTCTTCTGTGCAGACATAATTCTCCATGCTAGCTGCACTGGTATTTGTTTCTTGCTCCCATTCTTATCATTTCAATAATCTTCTCTTTTCAGAAAAATAGTTCATATCTGCGATGGAGATGGAGGAAATCAAGGTTTTAATACAAGTCTGCGTCTGCACCCATCTTCTTCTTCTGTTCAAGGTTAGCTACATTCAAAGTACAGCAATGGATTTAACTCAACACTCAATTATATTTGCGTTTGCATTACATTCATGCATATAATTTTTAAAGAGAGCCGCTGTGAAGAAAACTACGATGTCGTTCCATTGAAGAAGCGCAAAGGGAGTTTCCCAAGAAACCCGAACGAGGAAACAATGAGTGCAAAAATGAAGTCGAAAACAAACAAGAAATGCAGCGACATTGTCGGAATTGATCATCACAACACAGTGATAAAAGAAAACGGGGTCAATTGTTCCTCGAGTGGCAAGAGCAAAAGAGGTAGCGTGATCATGGAGGGTTCGCGCTGCAGCCGCGTAAACGGGCGGGGGTGGCGGTGCTGCCAGCTGACGCTGGTGGGCTACTCTCTGTGCGAGCATCACCTGGGAAAAGGGCGGCTCCGGCGCGGCGGTGCATCTCCAGGGCGGCGGAGTGAGTTGGCGGAGGAGCCGTTGATGATGGTTACAAAGAGGAGGACAAAGGTTGGTGTGGTGAAAGCTAGATCCATGAGTAGTTTGCTAAGCCAAATTTGATGTTCTGATCCATGAGATTTATTTCAATTTATGGTATAACAGCGACTATAATTAATGGCCCCCCATAAATAAGAGAGAATTAATGAAAATAAGTGTTGCTGCAGAAATACGAGCGCTGATTATTGCATGTACTTACACACGAGATTCTTTATTTTTAACTAACCGAAAATTAAATTCAAAACGAGAACAATGAAGTATATAACATGGTCACAAAACTTTGTACAAGATCGCCTTAGGGTGCAGCATTAGGCATGCATTTTGCATTTTATTGACTTGAAAAGTAAATATTCTTAGAGATAGGGGTAGGTATAAACTTGGAACAAACTTATAATTTACGACCATATTAAAGAAATAAATCATATTAATAAGAAAACAAGGAAATACATGTTCGTTGTTGAGTCACAGATAGTTTAAAATTAAATTAGGTGCATGATTTATCGAATGTTTTTCATCACATATTTGCACACATTCATATAAATACGCATATATAAAAGTACGGTGACAAACATCTGATCCACTATATACTTAGTGTAAGATTCACTGTCGAGTTAGACTTAATTTATATTAGAATCTATCTTGTTGATTAACTCCCTTTTAAATATAATTATTATTTTAATTATATCTCGGGGATGAGATTTAGTTTGAAAAGAGTAATCTTAACGAGGGGTATTTATGGTATTTATTACCATTAAAATGTACAACTAATTTCTTGTTGCGTGGAGACATGAAAGACTTGTAGTCTTTGCCCATTGTACAAGTTCACACGTCGGTTCTTTTGTAAGAAAAAACCTATAATGCGATAAAGCCATTTTTGTAGGAAGAAATGAATTAACGTAATTAATTGCTTAAATAATTATTGGAAACCGAAAAATAATAATTAAAAATTAAAAAATTAAAAAAAAAAAACTATATGATGTGCATTTATGAATTAATTTCCCTCCACCACAAGCAAACAAACGATGTTGGGCAAGGGTCACAGGTCATATGGTGGAAAAACTGTGTAGGAATGTGCCAAGTGGTGACCGGCTACCGGGAATCTAATTCGCCTACCTGGATGTTAATTTAAGATCCCTAATTTAGGGTAACCAATCTGAACCCTAGTTTGTGACAAGCTTTCAGTTTGGGTTAAGATATAGCCCAACTAATTTAAAAAATCACAGCCCATTCAAAAGCTTATACATTCCTCGGCCCATTTTCAAAGACCACTAAGGTGTACGAGGGAGTCGAATTTGAACTAGTAGATTAGGCCCATAATGTTGGGCCATCGCATATTACATTGATATGGGCCGAAGTGGTCTACCAAACCAAAAACACATGCTTCATAAAGTGACTAGTGATCTTAACATGTAAATGAATTTCTTATTGCCCTTTCGTAGAAGTTTTCACTGTCGTCATAGTTAGCGTAAACATATGCTTAATAAATGAGTCAATAAAATTACAGGTAAATTTCAGATATTAGAAAAAAAATTAAGATTATAAAATCGATACAAAATTACACAATCTCCATCCCAAAAATATTTATTTACTAAAATTTCAATCTTACACTTACGACAATTATTTTTTGAGTCGAAAGTAGTTGAAAATGTCAAACTAAAAAATAAATAAAATTGATGGCTTATAACCAAAATAAATAAAATTATATATAACTTAAACGTGACAATTTTTTTAAGATGGGTGTAGTGTTTCAATTAAAAAAATAATAGAAATTCCAAGGCCCACAAATTCACAGGCTTAAACAAAAACACAATTGTTTGTTCTTGATTGTTGTATGGGCTACCAATTAATGTCCAGGCCCAGCATCAGACCCATAATCAATATTGGGCTCAAAATGAGTTCGAATAATAACGGCCCATCATAATCCAGGCTTTTAATCCTGCACTTTTGGAGTAAACGATCGATAAAAAAATAGTGAATCTGCTACGATTGTTAAATGATGTATTAAGTCCTAATGATAAATTGATCTCTAATTATAGTACTATTAATTAGTGAATAATATTGTTTAGTAAAGGGTAATTAAGCCAAAATATAGGTTAGGATTTCTAATCAACTCTCTTAATCAGCCCACAAAAGGTGTGGTCATCAGCGGCTAGCACTGGCTTTAACAACAAATACATTAATTTTTATGGTCCAAATTGTGGAACTTTTTTATAAATAATTAACTCTTTTCTCATGGTCTAGGGTTCGTTGGACGATTTATATATATAAGAAGTTATGTAAACTTGAGGTCAATTAAAATCGGAAGCTTTATGGGGTCGTTCTTGGAGACTAGCCTCAAGATCGACTTGTTGAAGCCAACGAAATTAATTCTTTAACTTCAGAAGAAATTATAAATCGTTGGTAGTTGATTTGAACTAAATTAAAATATTTCAATTATTAACGGTCTAAACTCAATAAGAAGACCCACTAATTTTAGCTCAATTTGCACACTTATATGTATGTCTTATGTCTCGTAAATGAAAGTAAGTTCTTGCACACATTCCACCTCCTCTCTCTTACTATTATCCCCTCTTTACACTTGATATAGAATTACGAAATGAATTAGTCTCACTTGAGCGTTGGAGTCCTCATGTCGGGACCTCCTGGCATGTTCTTCCAAGCAATTAATCGAGCATTTTGCTACGTCAATAGTATTATGCTACGATATGGTTTTACAGATAGTATCATTTCTAGGGTTAAAAATATAATTGTCATTATGAGTAAGAATTTAACTACTATAATGCATGCATAAATAATTGATTAAGTTGTATTAAGTGGCTAATTAATAATGTGGTGCAGCATCTTAATTAATACTAGTCTGGTTGCGCCGCCGCCAAGGCGACTGGTGTGGTACTACAGTGAATTACTAAAGTACAACTACCAAAACAATTATATTTTTTACCCAGAAAAGAAGATAATTATATTTTCTAAATTTATTTATTACCTATATATATATATATATATATATATATAAGGATGACAATTATGGCGCAGTGTAAAGAAGTATTAATAGTGAATATAGATGATATTTATATTGACCAAAAAATTAAAGAGGAACAAAATATAAAAATAAAATTCCTAATTTAATATTGGTGTTGTGATTGAATCTAAGATAGTTCAATCGTGATCCAAGAAATTCAAATCAATGAATAATGTGAACAAGAAATCAACACCAGATTTTATAGTGGTTCGATCAAACCGATCTACATCCACTTTGTTGCTCTCTTTGTATTGATTATAGTGTATGTTTTACAACCACTCAATCTCTACCTTGAATCTGCTAATCTACACAAGATACAAATGTTTCAAACTCTCTCTCTTTTCTGCACTCAAAGATGAAAGATGAATGAATTCCTTTTTTTTCAAAAAGAATCCCCTCTACCGGAAGAGATTGATTGGTATTTATAGATGCATACCAATTGTAACAACCTCTATTAACCAATAGATAACAACTTCTAACAACTTGAATAACAACCGCTAACAAATCCTCAACCGTTTTGCTAACTCCCGCTGCTATTAATTTGTTGTTATTATCACAATTGAAAATAAATAATAGATGAATACCAATAAAATGATACAAAACTATTAAGCTTCAAGATGTACAAATTACTTAGTTTGTCTACAAATCTGAGAATCTTCAAAATCGTAAACAATTTCAGGAAAAATATGTAAATGAAAATTGAGTCGAATAGAAAGTTTGCTTTAATTTGATTCAGTTCAAATAATCAAATATTTATATTTTGTAAACGGAAGAAACTTATTCAATCCAATATAATAAAATTAAACGCCATGAGATAGTATCTTAATTTATTGAATATGTGTTTTATAGCAAATTATTAAAAAAATATTATTATTTTCTTAATTTTCAATAATGCATCATGACGCAGCATATGAATTTTTGTTAAACGATAATTATCAATAGTTTCTATGCTATATTATGTAGGACTCACTATACCTAATTTGATTATGCAAAAATATAAATATTATATAATTTATAACCAAATGATTAATTAATTTAAGCTAAAGTTAAAATTCATGATGTCCCATTTTGCTTTATTTTTCTTGGATTTTTGGAATTGCTTGTCCTTACCTTATAATCACCCATGGTTATGATGACATTGGAGATTACAACAATGATGTCAATTAACAAAGTGCTTCAAATCATGATTAAGATCAAATGCTTTGCATTAAAAGTATGAGAAATTAAAAAAATTAAAAATTAAATGGCTGCCCACAAATATTAAAACAAAAATAAATATAAAATATAAAATATAAATAAAAAGTAAAAAATAAAAGAAGAAAAAAGAATAATGATTGAGTATCGGCCACACGAGCAAAGGCGTATGTGCTAAGGGAAATTGGTCAAAAAAATAAACTCATCATTGCAAAGAAAAATTTTATTTTCATTTCAATTATTCAAGAAAAGGTAGAGATGGCATTTCAATGGTAGCTTTCATTCACCGCCAGTCTTTCCTTTTGTCCACCATTTTTGGAAACTTTTTTATTATAATTTTATTTTTTAAAGATCTCTTTCAAAATATTTGACATATAAGTCGTTTTATTTTTAAATAATTGATGTTATTTTAATTTAAAAAGCATAAGAATCGACAGGTACGAATAATTTTAATCAATCAAGAAATTTGTTCACAACCCAACCGTAACAAACGTATGTAGAAAAGATTGAAAAAATAAACAACTTTAAACATATGAAGATTACGGAGGAATTTCGATAAAAGTGTTGTGAAAACATATTGATTTAAAGTAAAAAAGTAAGATTAATTTGAAGTCTCCTCCCTAACCAAATTATTTGTAATTATGAATTTTGATTATGATTATCTAATGACGTGTTTAAGGGAAAATGGGCTTTTGAGAATATATGTATATGCATGCAATGGTCAAAGATTAACTTTTATTAAACCATCAAATGTTAATCTGTGGTCATCCACTCTAAACGATAAGGTAATTATTGATTACCCCCACAACAAACCCTAACTCATAACTCACCTTTCTACATACCAACAAGAACTCACCATTCATGCCACTTAATCGAAACCCTAATTAAAGTATAAATTTATTAAAGTTGCAGAGAACGGCCCCTATTATCAATCTCCATCTCAGCCCGGCATTCTTATTTTTAAACAAAAGATACCACAATCACACCTTAACCCTAAAATATAAATGTTTTAAAGTTGTAGGGAACAGTTTTTATTACCAGCTTCCCTCTCAGTTCGAGTTTCTTTAAAAGAACAAAAAGGAATGGAGTGAGAAGAAGTAGTTTCTCACTCTAAAAGATGAATGCAAGTAGCCATGCACAATAATATGGAGTATGTATGTATGTATATGAGAGAGAAACATAATGCAGCAACTAGGGCATAGTGTCTCATGGTTTGGCAGCAGGAAATAGCATCCCAGGTTGATTGAAAAATGTGGGAAAGGAATGCATGTGAATGTTTGATGGTGGTAATCATGATTGTTATCATAATCATTACAATATAGTTGTAATAGTCATAATAATAATACAATTAAAAAGCATGACAAATACCTAATCATTATGTCCCTCAAAGGAACAAAAGATCCTTCTATTACATGAGAACCTGTCTTTTATTATTATTATTATTATTATTCTTTTTTCTTTTTTTTTTAGATTTATCAATTAGTGAATGATGAATATATAAATAAATAATTAAATATATATGTATGCATATATAAAGGTAGTTCATAATATTCACTGGCTATTAGCCACAGCCTACAGAGCCCTCTTTAATCTTTTTTTTTCTTCTTTTTATTATAGCATTTATTGGTACAACTATAGTATGTGGCTACTGGGCACGGTTAATTAATACACTGAGATGGGTTTAAAAAAATTGTTGAGATGGTTCATTTCTTGCAATAATTAAAAAGTGAGCATTTTTGTCAGAAATGTATTTAAATAAATAATATTTTATAAATAAAATAAGAGCCACACCATTGGCTGGCCAGATCACAGATGAACTTTGGGAACGCATCAGAATAGCTGTGAATAAATTAAGCACGTTTGTTTTCATTTCAGAATATTATCTTACATTCGCATCACCTTATATTCATTGAGTCGTAATGTGGAATTATCGTCACTCTTGTGTTGTGTTAACTACGCAACTTTTACAGGATAGTCAAAATTACTAGGGTTTTCTGACCAATTTACTATGAAGCAAAAAATAAAAAAACATTTAGAACCATAGAAACATAGAAGGAAAGCTAATAATAATATCCAACAACATTTTGTGTCTATGTACTCAATTTAATAAAAAGATGTATTCTAATCTTCCCTTTCAAGTTTTGTTCGAAATAAGAAAATGTATTAATTAATTAATTTAAACTTTTTGTGTATTTATATATATATATATATATATATATATATATATGTGTATTTAATTTGGAATTCAATTCAGAAATGTAATAATATGAAGCATGGTTGATTAAGCGCTGACAAAAGTGAGAAGCTCATCATTATAGATTTTGACCAACCATAGTCCCTACTGATTTATTACATATTACATCTATAGGGTCTACGGCTATAGCTATAGTTCTGCCAAACAAGAAATAAAATCTAACCAATGTCAGCTCCAAGATTTAGTTTTTCTCCCTCCTTCTCTTCTAATTAACTAAATAATTATTAATAAATTAAGAATGTATGTATTTATCGTAGGTAGTAGGTACCAGAAAATCTTTGAAAATCCCAAAATAAATACTACTACACTATGAATTCTGATTTGATGTAAGCCTGCTTTGTTGTTTGCCTGTTGAGGTACAAACCCTGTTATCAAGAAATCATCCCATTATGATGGATCTTTTTATGTAAACGCCCTTCCCAATTCCAAGAAACCCCCTCTCTTTCTTTTTAATTTTATGAAATAAAATACTAATTCTTGGTTTGTAATTTATAAAGATCGACGAGGTTTCTTATAAGTTTATGTTTAAATTAATGAAATAGAGTAAGATTGAATTAAAACGATTCATTTTACATTTATAAAGATATAATATTATAAAATGTTATATTACTCAAAAATTAATCATTAGGGTTTGAATTGAAAAGATAATCGATCTCATCGACTAATATATTATAAAATAGTATGTAATATCTATTATTTACATGGTTTTAAAAGTAAAGTTTAATATCATTTTCTTATGGAATAAAACTGTAAATTTGTTACAAATATATACTATGAAAATGCATATTAAATGGTTAAAAAAATCTGAAAAGGAAAATAAAAATATATTTTGACGAAGGAAATTGATTTGGCATCATTTAATTAATGATTGTACTAAAGAACCTTATTACTACAATTTATTTGTATGTATATATACTGTAATTATGAATTTATTAAAAATTAGAGTTGTGACAAGAAAATAGAGAGACATTGATGACAGAAGGGATTGATGCAGAAGAGAAAAGGACAAGACAAAGGGCTAAACGACCTTTCAATCACTTGCCAATTATTATTATTTTTATTATTTATTATTTATTTATTTTGAGATAATGAATCACCATATCTGGCTGACCCAATCTACTCTTATCTACATAGGAAAGTACATTGCATATACTTCTACACACACACACACACATATATATATATGCTGGTAATATGCATCCTAATGTTCTTCAGTCATTCTTGATCGTTTTAAAAGGTCTTCTAATCACGTAAATGTAAGTCCCACATTATCAAAAATGATCTTTAAAACTGTAATTAGTTATTAAAATTTTTAAAAAATTGATTTATTAAGTAGTTAAGTATAAAATTTTGGAGAAATTATTTAATTAATCTATATTTCAAGTAGATAACTGTGGTGAATTGAATTTCTCAAAATTAATTTTCTGTGAGAAATAAATTAATGTTCAAAATTTATCACTTTCAGAATGTGTTATGTATGTTGCGTATGAAGAGTTTAACATTAACTCATTTCATGCTGAATTAATGTTGCCTTTAATTTTAATATAAATACTAAGATATTTATGATGTGATGAGTACGAAATAATTCGTATTTTTAATTGTTAAAATTTTATTTTTAATACAATTCATTTTTGTGCACTCTCAATTTTCTGTTATTTAATGTTTCGACGAGAACTACTTTCTTTTTGTTTTTGGGTTATTTGCAATATATTTTTTGGCAATTTCATACAATAATACACATAAAAAGTTAGAATATTACAAAAAAGTTTATGTTCTTAATAAGTTAAGAATTTAATTAATTAAGTCCAAAACTTAATTAATCTCACAAATTGAATTAAGGTATATTGGAAACAATAAAAAGGATCATTCACGCACGGCAGCATCTATATATTAGAAAATTGGATTGCTGCATAGCCATTCAATTTTTGTGGAGCAACATTTCATTTGAGAAGGTTGGTCAAGGAAGGACATCAAATTGAGAGAGAAAGATTTAAGGGATAATTTGGGTTTATTCTTTTCTTTTTATTTTAATTTTGATGTCTTTCGTTTTCATGATTCCAACTCTTAAACTCGTGATGTGTAATTAGATTTTATATTTTGGTTTAGTGAATATTTGAATTCTATTTCAATATTATGTGATATATATTTTTGTAATACCGTATTGATTTCATACGTGCGAATTTATTATGTTGATTGTTTGAATTGATTTATAATATATATATATATATATATTATTAATTGTGATTGATCAACTCAATTGATAGTTTATATATCTAGGGCTATGGTTTAAATTGCTATTCGTAATTGTTGTGATGTTGAACTCGTTTGTAGCAACTAATAATATTTCTTATTAGAATCAATATAATTCAGGATTAATTAAATCGAGCATGTGAATTCGACAACCTGCCTTGTCCTATTATCTTAATTGATAATGCGTTTAACGAATTAAATCCAAATAGCGTATTTTGGACTGTTCGATTAAATAGGTTAATTAGAGAGCTTATTCTGATTAATTGCAGTTAAGGGATAAAACGAATTATCAGAGCTTGTTGTTGGTTTAGGATAGAAATTCCACGATTAAATTGATAACGTGTCGCATAATCATATAATTTGGAATAGGAGAAAACTAAACCATGAACCGGAATTTGTTCTTATTACTATTTGCCATCTGTTTATTTTTGTTTGATTTTTATTAGAGTATATTTGTTTTTATTAGTTTAGTAGACAAAATCAATCAACAACCCCCTCTTATTTGCATTCGTAAATTGGCATAAAAAATATACAAATAATTCAATCGTTCTATGTAGGATCGACCTTACTTCCAACTACTACAAAATAGTAGAGGAAGCGAGGTAAAATAATATAATTAATTTTGACGTGCTCTAACAGCACGTTTATAATGTAATTAAATGATATTCACTTGCGAGTGATCAAATGGGGGCCACACATGCACGCTTGGCTTAGCTCGGACTTGGCCATGGTCTGTAGGTGATGGGCTTTGTCTGTTCAGTGAAATTGAGTTTTGCCCGCACTTGAACAAATGAACGTCCACCATCCCGTCATTTTGAATCCAAGAAACAAAAAAATATATCATTTATATTTATTTTTTATCTTTTTTATTATCATTGTAAGCTATTGTTAGATGTTATAGTTACTTTATGTTATGAACCACCACAAAAGTTGTAAATATGCCTTTGAACTTTTTACGTAACAACAATTTTATTTTTTTTAATTTTATTTAATATTGTACGCTATTTTTATGTTTTACATATCTATTCAATACAAAATTCTAGAAAAATCCTCATTTCTTCTTTGCCCTATGCAGATACATCTGTATGTATAAGAATATATATATATATATATATGTACGTACGTATAGAGAGAGAAAGGGAGAGCTTAAATGATTACCGGCGCGGGATTTGTCTGGTTCGGGCGGTGCAGCCGCTGTCCCCATCCGAATGAATGCTCACTTCCTTCGGGCGGTGCAGCCGCTGTCCCCATCCGAATGAATGCTCACTTCCTACCCCTTACCCACAACGCATCCACCCCCCATACTGAGAACTGTCTTAACTCCCACGCGTTTATCACGTGACATCTTCATGTACCTCTGTGACTTAATTTCTTGATATGAGATCCTCGCAACTCACCACTACCCCTTTCTTTGCTTCTATCAAATCAAATTTATTGATCCTCAAATTACATTTTTTCAAATTAATTATTCATTATTTATATACGTATTTTGGTTGTGAATCGAAGATCGAACATCCTGTACCATCCAAACTCTACTGATTTTAACCGATATAACATTTTATCATTTAATATTTGTTTATTTTTCATTATTAATGTGATATTTAAATTTTTTAGATGTATTCATGCAGATGTGTCACGAACACTTATATCTCTGGACAAACAACCCCTTAGACATGTACAACAAAAAATATAACACTTAATTATAATCTAATTATACATTCGAAAATGTTTTATCACAGCCAACTATCTTGAATTTTAACATTGTATTAAAATGTGTTTGATCATAAAATAACGGTATTCCTATATACTTGAAATAATTTGATGAAATACGATAACATAGTATGGCTTAATTCATTCCATTGCAAAGGTTTTTTTCATTACAAATAGATTGATCCCCAAAACTTTTTTGATTAAAGTTGCAGATCGAAAATCCTAAAGAAATTAAAAAGAGGACAACTATAAGAAAAATAAGAATACTAGAAACCTCTAAAAAAAACATTAAACTCTACGTCACAAAAATACATTCCGTAAAACAATTTCATACGAATTCTTGCCTCCAATAAATTGACAAAAAATAGAGATGATCCCCTAATTTAAACTTTAAACTTTTCTTTTGGATGGGGCCACGCCTCCTCTCTTGAATTATTGAGTTTTGAATCATGAACCGTCTTTGTTTGTAAGATTTCACATAATTTGAAGCTTCAATTTTGACTTTTGTAATGGTTGCCCTACTTTGTACTTTAATCAAAGATCAAATTAATAAGCATCAATTATAATGAAACCAACCAATCAAAAATAACCTATTAGACTCCTATTAATCCATTGAAGTTTGAGAAATAAACATTTCATATAAGAGCGACACTCTCGTACCGGATTAAATCACACGTACAATCATGGATGAGCTGAGTTGATCCACTGTACGTATTTAAAATTTGTGCAAGATTAAATATTGATTAACTGCTACCTTTTATCTACAACAATATAATAACAAAAGAGTTTGAAGAAATTAAACAAATTCCATTTTTCTGTCAAAAACATCTTTCAGAAAATACAATAGCTAATCAAATTTTTTTTTATTGCTTTTTTTATTATAATTTTCAAAGTCTTATAACTTTTTCATATCAACTTTGTTTTTTATGAAACATAATCAGATTAATCATCCTTTCGTGAACTTCTTTTTAATATACATATTGAATATATAAAAATAAAATATAAATTTTTTTTCATACATTAATTGTGGTATATTTTAATATTTAATATATTTTTATATTTTTGAGATATCTTTTTAAAAAATATATTTGATATAATTATATATTTTATTTTTAAAATATATATTACTATTTTTAAAAAATAACTTATTATATTATCCAACGCACGAAAAAAATACTAATTTTAATAACATAACACACGTAGGTCGAACAAAAAACAAAAAAATCATATTAAAAAAATTACACACCACACACATATTAGATTTGACCATTTTAGACTTTTTAGTGATTCAAAATGAGGATGTGGAACACAAGTTTGTTGCTTCTGAAGTAGCTCTCACAGATCAAAGGTTAATAAAAACATTTGACTTCTAGAACTACCAACTACATTTTTTTCCCTAAAAATAAAAAAATGTTTCCCCATATGCTCACACACACAAACACACCAGAATGGAAGATTTATGTTTGAAGAGATTAAAATCAAATAAAATGTCAAACTTAATTTATTTTTCCATAAGAATATAATGATTATTCAATGAAGTAATGTCATGAACAAGTGATTGATAGGCTTGACCAAACGACTTTGTGGGTGCTATTATTCAATCAGAATGATTGTCAAAACGGGGTTGTGATTGGAGGATAAATTATGTGAGAACGGGTTTATGTTGCCATCACTTTTCCAACATCACCTTTTTCATCTCTTTCTTTAAATCATATAATATATTTAAGATTTTTTACCAAAGTTTGATCTTTTAAAATGTATTATTATTCTTTTTGAATTCAAAAATATTATAATTTAGACGTGGTAATTCAGATTGTTCAATTATTTCGAGTTTATTTAGTTGGGCCAAAAAATTAAGATCGGACTGTTAATTAGCATAACCCTTTAAAAATGCTAACACTTATTGAATTGATACATAGTCAATCGGTCATCAGTGAATCAGATTGGATCAAATTGATCAGTCGTATTTTAGAGTTAATTACCTAGATTTCAACTTATATAAACTCTTAAAAAAGACGAATTTTATCAATCCGATCAGAATTGTCAATTAATCTAAGTAAAATCTCAATCTATATAATTTCAAATAACCACTATTTTATTTTTTGGTGGCTTCATATTTTTCAATCATTTAAACTAAATAAAAATATTGATATGACATAACTAATGACAAACATTTATAAATTTATGAATCAAAGCATAAAATTAATCAATTCATTAAATAAATAAAAGAAAATGGAGAATTGTCGAGAGGGTTGGGTTATGATTAAAGCCTGCATGAGTCCAATAATTGCAATGATCCGAAAAGCATGACCCGGTCACATCCTCTGGATGGATGATGTTGTGTGAAACTTTTTATTACCATATCTCTTCCTCCACGCCTGTGGGCCCACCCAACATCATACTTACATTTTCTTCAAACATCCCACCCCTTCACCTACACCTTTCTATTTTCTTTTTCTTTCCTCCAACTCTAATTATTTTTTATAAATATAAATCCTCCCTCCCTTCTAAAAAAAATAGTAATATTAATAAAAATACAGCTTCTTAACATTATAAATTTTATACTTATACAAATTCTTTTAATTATTAATTTGATCTAGTAAATTAAATATGAATAAAATATATTTAGTTTATTATATTAATATAAGCTATTTACATTTTAGATAAAATATATTTAGCTTTTAAATATTTTATATGAATCACGTACAGCAAAAAAAGGTTCATTTTCATACAAAATAAAGTAGTAAGTAGGAGGCCCATCAATGATCAGTAAAGAAGCTGCCTTTATTGGATACGGTTTTGTGATCTTCCAGGGGTAAATTTGGGAATATACGACGTTCTTCTAGAATTGCAGAAATGTCTAAATTCTTTCCTTTTTTTATTTTTTTTAATTATTTTTTTATCCGTTGTAAATAAAAAAAATCTAGGCGATTATCAAATCTTACTAATTAATATTTAAAGTAATAAAATCTTACTCATTTGAGAAACTAAAATCCTTCCCAACACCATTTGGAGAATTATAATATTAATGAGTTAGGGGAAAATAAAAAAATATATATTACCTAGGAATAACAAAATTTTGTCAGCTTGTCTGCATAAATAAAAACATATGGTTGGGAATTAGTTATGGTCAAATAACATGTTAAACCGACCAAACTATCTACTCTTTCCAAAAGTGCACGCTTTTGTTTAAACCTTGTTTTTTCATTACACACATATATACATATATACATATATATATATATACACATATATTATGTACACTAAGCAACTGCTAATATAATAATTAAATTCATATGTTATTATACATTCATATAAATATTTTTACGAGGGTTCTTATATTATTATTCTTTTTGAAATACATATATTATAAATTCTTTATTTATGTGACGGTTAAATTAATATGTTGAATCACGATAACAATAACAAATACTTACATTATCATTTCTCTCAAGAACTATTGCATTGCACATATACTGTGAATTTCTCTATAATTGTCTACATATAAAAGTTAAATGTATATGTTATATTATAACTAAATCATTATACGTGCTCATACATAGTAATTTTTATACATCCTTCTTTTTAAGTACGGGGTCATCTGGAACCGATCACTTGAATTATTGTACACACATCAAAGCTTAAAGAAATAGACAGATAGGAGAAGAAGATGACTTTATTATAGAAATTCAACACCTTAAGTGAATTATATTATTAAGTGAATTTTTTTATTTTGGTATCAATTACATTATAATATTTATCGCTATAAATTCTCGATGAGTAGAATTTTGACTTGGATGTAATTTGAACATATGAAAATATCAAACACAACTAATAAAATATTGAATTAAATTATCAACAATTTTCTATTTATTTGTAAATTTTCTTGCTTCGACAGCTGATGTGTATATATATATGTGTGTCTTTTATTTTGGTCAGATTAAGACAACGTGCATGCAACCGTCGATCAGATTTAGAGTCAAATCATTTCAAGTTCATGTTTTAAATTTTTTTCGACCCTAATGCCCGTAAAATACATTATTAATAGGTGAACACATTCAAATTACTCAAATTATTACATCTAAAATTATAACTCATATATATATCATGTCTTAATATCATTAATTTATTATATCATGCTTATATATATATATTTATATATTATATGATCAGTAGTTTTTAGTATATGGTTGGTGTGAATTGTTTTAAAAAAGCAAGCTACAAATTTAATGATGGGGGGGGGGGGGGGGGGGGGGGCTTCTCATTCTTAATTAGGTGGAAAATTAATTTCCATTGTTTAAATGGGACAACATTGCTGACATTTTGGCCCAAATTATAATTTTCATGTATATATATATATATATGCAAGGCAATTACGTTTATGTTTATTTATATTTATATTTTTGGATTATAAGTAGGTCATATCATCTAGTATGAACCAAATTTTTTATTTGTATATTGAGATCAAATTTAAAAAAAGAATTTTTTGATTTTTTTATTTAGAGACTGAAGTATATTGGGGTCGAAGGGGCATTGGACAGTTCAGTACTTTATAAGGATATTTTAGTAAATTAAAGATTGTTTAATTAAACAATATAAAAAATCTATCTTTTTTAGTTCAAACATTTTAAAATCTTTTTATTTATTTTTTAAAACTATTACCATAGCCAATATAAAAATAAATAAATTAGAATTGAAGTAATTGAATCAATTAATTAACTTTGTTAACATTAGTGATAATAATTTTTTATGTTTGAGTATTATTGATTGAGGTCGATAAAATTTGTGGCTCCGACACTACTTTTATTTAAATGCTTATGGCTTTGAAGAGGTGGCATGACATCATTGATTTGGAAGCATTATTTGGTGCCTCAATAATGGACAATTAAGAAAAGCACTAAAATAATAATAATAATAATAATAATAATAATAAAGTATGTTAATTAAGTGGACTCTAATTATCATTAATTACGTATTTAACTTTTCTAATGCTAAATGACCCATTTCTCTCTTAATTTCAGCCTACAGTAATCAAAGTAAACTTTCAATTATTGCACAATAATTATTCAGCAATTACTTATCACTTTCAATCTATATTTTTTGAGCCGTTTATTCGCATACTTTTATGTCTAGATTTGCCAAACCTAGAAAGTTTTAAGGAAAATATAATATTTTTTAATACTATTTCTATTTTTATAAATATAAGTAAATTGAAAATAAATGATCAATAATTTTACCTAATTGAAATAAATGAAATCAGGCACGTAGCATTCTATTGTAAATGCTGAAAAAGATAATTTATTATAATATTATATTTTTTGTTAAAAAGATAAATTAAAAAATAAATAATAAAAATACATATGTTTAATAAAGTGAAAAATAGATATTAAAATATAATTTATAAAATTATAAAAATTAAATTTTACAACTCAAAAATAAACAAAAATAAAATATTTTTAAATTCAAGATCTTTACATGTTAAGCTTCAAACAAGCTTACCCTGAATAAATTGTGAGTTTTAGTGCATATCATGATAACCTACCAAAGAATATATATATATATATATATGTATGTATATGTGTATGTATATATCATGAAGTTTACAAGTTGCAGAATGTTTGTCTCAAAAGTTTTATATTTTATAATAGTAGGCACTTATGTCAATGATATTTCTACACCCATATTACAAAAAAATGTTTATATAAAATAATAAAGTATATAAAATTAATAAAAATGATTGCATTTCTTGGACAAGATCAATCCAATGTCTCCAACTCCCCTACACACCCCATCTCCCTCTCTCTCTAGTCCTCACCCTACTCTCTCTCACATACCAGCACATAGTCATGGTTATGAGTATGAACCGTTGTGCAGTATCTGTATATTTATATGAATTCACGTGCGTTTTGTCAACCCTGCGATCCTCCTCTCCCTCTCTCTCTCTTCTCTCTCTCTCTGGAATAAAGCCCAATCATATTAAAAGCTGCCCTTCTGATGCTATAAAATTTCATTTCTCTTTATATCGCCCCCACCCTCTTTCAATTTCTAACCATTCCTCTCTGTGAACTCTCTATTTCTTTCTCCTTTCATCTCTGTTAATGGAGTTAGCTTTGAGCTTAGGGGATACCCCAAAACCCTTTTCTTTTCTCGACAAATCCCAGAAAATTCTTGGGAAAGATTTAGGGTTCTGCATGGCTGTCGGTAAACTCACCTCCGACGGCGAAAATAATGAAGAAACCGGCTTTTCCGACGCTTCGAAAAGGCCTTCTTCATCAGATCCACCGGTTCAGCTCGATCTTCTCCCTTTCTCCCCAGTCCACCGAAGCCAGCCTTCATCAAACAAGCTCCCTTTCCCTTGGCTCAGCGAAAAATGTAACTACTGTTTATTCAGAACTCTTTCCGGTCAATATTTCTGATCTATAATTAATTTTTTTTTTTTTTTGACAGTGGGTGGTGATTCAGGAAGAGAGATAGAGGTGTACCGGAAAGGAGATGAAGGTGATCAAGAAGGGGCATCGCCAAACAGCACAGTTTCATCCTTCCAGATGGATTTTTCGATGTTCAGAAGTGCAAGGGGGAAGAGAGATTTCGAGCAATTTGCAGCAAACAATGGCGACGGTGAAGCAGATAGAGGCACATCTTCTAGAGGAAGTGATGAAGAAGAAAATGTCCTATCAAGAAAAAAACTAAGGCTCTCTAAAGAACAGTCCGCCTTTCTTGAAGAAAGCTTCAAAGAACACAACACTCTCAATCCTGTAAGAATCCAACACTAACTGTTATTTCATTTCATGTTTTGTTTTGTTTTGTTTTGTTTTGCTTAAGATTTCTTGATTTTGTAGTTGAAGATTTTATCTAGAATCTTCCGTGCCAGATGAGTATACATATGTCATGCGAGATCAGGCAGATAAATACAGTTTATGATACCTCTAGTTATAATATTTTTTTATAGATGTATGTGTATTTGTGATCATTTATCTGGGCTTCGTTTATTTGGATGGATGAAAAGTGAATTTGTCTTTAATTTTATATAAACATATCTTAATCTCGAGTATCGTAATAAACAAAGCTCCTGTATGTATTTCACCATATCGACAAAATCAACCCATGTTGTTCATTGAAAAATGACGCAAGTATGTTTTGTGTTTGTTCATACAGAAGCAGAAGCTTGCACTTGCAAAGCAGTTGAATCTCCGCCCTCGCCAGGTCGAAGTATGGTTCCAAAACAGAAGAGCCAGGTAACCCATTTTATTACAACATTTTTTGTAAAAAAAAAAAAAAAAAAAAGAAAAAAAATTGTGTCCGAAAATTCAAGAAACTAAAACCCCTTTATAATACTGTAAGAGATTCTTGAATGTCGTGACAATTTAATGAGACAATAATTTGGTACATTTATGACAAATTGGCAGGACAAAATTGAAGCAGACAGAGGTAGATTGTGAGTATTTAAAAAGGTGTTGTGAGACACTGACAGAAGAGAATAGGAGGTTGCAAAAAGAGCTTCAAGAATTAAGAGCTCTCAAAGCTTCCCAACCATTCTACATGCAACTTCCAGCCACCACTCTCACCATGTGTCCCTCCTGTGAAAGAGTCGTCACCACCACCGCCGCCGCCACCACCTCCACCGCCGCTGCATCTAACAAGGCTTCTACACAACAGGCTGCTTCTTGATTGTTAGTACGTAGCAGTTAAAGCCTAGAAAAAAATGTAGTTTTTTTTTTCTTTTTTTGTAGATATACTTGGTTTTTTTTTTATTTAATTAAAACATTTTGTTATTCCACGTTTTTTTTTCTGTAATGATTTTTTGATTTGTAATGGCCTGCTGTCCTGCTTAATTTTGTTGGACAAAGATTGGTGCAGCACTCATACTTTGACCAAGAATGCGAACCGTAGCTTTTTTATTTTTAGAACAAATTAATCGACTGAATATATATAGTAATCAGCCTTTTAATTAGGACAATTACAAGAATTAACTCATTGTAATGACACTCTATTCCAATAAATTTTTAATTTGTATTTCATTTTATCAATAAATTCTCTTATATACATTTATTTTGTATTGAAAATGAGAACACTTTTTTTTTTTTAATAAAAAGTACCAGAAACTAGCAAAAATGTCATCCTTTTTTAAATTTTAAATGTACATAATCTTTTATTGAAAATTATGGGATTGATTATTTAAAAAAATCACACTATTTATATGGTATTTTATGGAAAATATAATGTGAGGATTAAAATTAATGGTAGAAATGTAGTGATTAAATTGATTTCAGGAATTACTCATCATTGGCCGTTACCACATGATGATGATGTTATAATATTGACTGATATATATATATATATATATATTGTTAGCTGGCAATTAATTTACATATCCAAAAATTCGAAAAAATGTGGGTGGCTAGCCAAGTGTGACCAAGACCAATATCGTAGTTGAAACATGCCATTTTCAGACACAATTTCACATGAAACTGGTCCTAATTAAAGATGTTTGTATCCTACAAAATGTTGCCACTTATAATTGTTGAACATTGAAAATATATGAAATTTATGTTGACTGGAAAATCAGCTCCATTCTTCGTGAATTCAAATGATTCATATGACTCCATTTATTACTAACTATTCATTAATAAATAATTTACACTTCAGTCAAATTAAATTCAAAAGCCTGGTAGGTTATTTCAATTTATAGTAATTCAAGTGTTTCACATGACTCCAGTTTATTATCATCACTCTCTCTCTCTCTCCCTCTCTCTCTCTCTATATATATATATATACATATATATAGAATTAAAATAAGAATAAATATTGTTTTGGCACATAATATTTAGAGGTAGGTTAGGTCAAATATATAGAGGATAATTTGTGTTGACAATAGCACCGACTCATTATCTTATTTTGTGAAGTAATAAATAATGCATTATTGTATAAATAATCCGCCAATCATTTCTTTACATATTTAATCTTGAAACTGAATAAATAAATTTAAAATGCAGACTTAGATCCTTTCAATTGGATGCTACAGTTTAAATATCATTTGACTTTAATGTCTTTCTGCTCATAAACTCTTCTAAGAACAAGCAGGTTACTCAGTCTATGAATAATATAGCAGTGGACATCATAAATATAATATATATATATATATATACACATATATATATATATGTGTGTGTGTGTGTGTGTGTGAGGAATATTGCAATTGGATTTAAAATTAATTAATTTGAAACCATCCTAAAATCCTAAAAAACTAGTTCAAAATGAAATAGGTGCGGTGCAGACGGATTTATATTGGGTTGGATCTTCAATTCCACTTCATTTTCATCTCTCGTTTTAAAATAATCATCACACGCTATGTGTATTAAATGATATTAACGATTAACACATAATGTGTATTGAAAGAAATCAAATATAAAATAAAATACAAAATATAATTAAGAATCCAAACAACACAAACTAATCATTTGATTTTTCTCATTCAATACAAATGCAACTAAAAATCTTTCAGAAAATATTATAAGAATGCATACGCATACGCATACGCATGCATATATGTGTGTGTATATATTTGATGCAAATATTTGTATTAAGTATGTTACAAGAAATGTTGCAAAAATATTATTCAATGAATGTTAAGTAAGATGATCAAGAAATTAAAGTTCAGAATGAATGTTGCAAAAATAAATGAGGCATGATGTAATCTTCTAAACATTCAACATGGCTCCTTCAATCATTGTGATTTCGTGACTTGTTTCTGAAGAAACTATTAATACATATCATACTGTATATATTATTATTATTATTATTATTATTATTATTATTATTATTATTATTATTATTATTATTATTATTATTATTATTATTATTATTATTATAAAAAAAGAGACAGTAACATTTGTCTGTATTAATATATATAAATACTGCCAATTAAAATGTCAAATATTTTTCTAGTGAACACCTGTATAATTTTCAATACACTACTAATTCTTCACTTATTTTGTTTAAGACTTTGGCATTACTATATTGGGATATTATTATAAATTATAAATGTCATAATCATTTTCTCAGTATTAATAAAGTCAGAGCACATTTTTGTCTTTCCAAAATACACAAGGCCAGTCGCACTACAACTTCAAGACGTATCTTAAATTAGATAGACAAAAAATATATTAAATATATGACTCCCATAATTAAAAAAAGAAATAACATTTTATTTTAGAAAATATCCAAAAAAAACCGTTCAATTCCTCGTGTCATTGTTTTATTAGTTAAAATAAAAAATTAAATTATATTTTTATACAGTAAGTTATATAGAATTAAATAAGTTAAATCAACAAATCAAATATTGTATAAGTAATTATTTCAATTTTTTGTGGAACTTGATGAGTATTGATGAGTTCTTACTCAAGTGACGGTAAAATACCAAACGTAGTATTCCATCTCAAGTAATATTAAACATGAAAAATAAAAAAAATAAAAAAATTCGACTCAATTAATAATTATTAATAAGACAAAGTTCAAATAAAATATTTGAAAACACGATATAAATTGAAATATATAAACTTCAATAATAACTTTTTGAATCTGATATATTTTTTTTCTGCCAGAAATCTAATTGAATACTAATTTAATATAACTTCAGACATATAATCATATGTGTCCTCACTTGTTGTCTTAATCATTAATAGCTTATATTGTATTGTTGTAGTGTAGAAAACATATATTATTTAAGAATTGAATATTTGGTATTAATTACCATAAAAAGAAGTTTTTCTATTTTTTTTTATAGTCTTTTTTATTCTTGTATGATTGCTGGTTGAAATGATTTTGTCTGGTTTAATGTGTTCGGCCCATTAGGCTTTCAATTATTTTGTGTGATGATTCAGTCTGGGATGTGCAGTCATGCATCAATACTGCAACTTGTTGACATCATTAATACCTTAATTTTTATTTTAACTTTAATATATTTTATAAAAGAATATTATCCTAATTCTTGATTTTATTTTTCTGAAACAATGTCTTTATGAATGGTAGATTGGAAAGTGAGTAACCCAATGCATTGAGCCCAATAGGTTCATAGGCCCAGCCCATTAATATTGCATCAGGCCTGTCAGGTAACTAAGATTGAGGAGCTTAGCTATTACAATATTCAACCCGCCATTCCCTGCAAAATTATTTTGAGATATATATATTTTTTAAAAATATATATATCTATATATATATATATATATTTTTTATAATTCTATTATTACGAGTTTATTATTCCGACACATAAATATTGATTGTAAAAATTTATACGCAACATATATTAATAAAATAAAACACGATATATAACAAAGCTACAATTGAATTTCAGGACCTGAATTTATTTTTAAAATTTTGTATATATGATTACAAATATGTTTTATGCATATAATTAATATTTGAGTAATTTAATAATAATAGGTGGCGAGCACGCCTTACCGAGAATTGAGGCGTAATGAAAGTTGATTGAGTGCAGGTTCAAAACTTTACTATTATTTTAATTCAAACACTAATAAAGCATCTTACTATTAAGTATGAAGATCATGTCCAAATGGATCTTTTCTATTTTTACTTCTCTCAATTTCTATTCATTTTTGAGGAAGGAAGAATAATACGTAGTGTAAAATATATATAGGGTTCGTTTTCTTATTTCACTCAACATGCTCGTATGTTTTTTATTGCACGAGATAAATATAGAAGATTCAAATTCGTATATGTTGAGATATATAGACTATATTATTTACCTTTGGTGAATACCAGAAGACCACCTAGATTGTAGTATTTTTAAATTGACCACAAGTCAAATATATATATATATATATATATATATATATGTAAGCACCCACAAAGATATAATAATTGATCACAAGTAAATAAATTTTTTTTTTCTAGACAATTTGCAGCTAAAATTTCTGTAGTAGTGCTCCTCTCATTCACAGCTTCATCAATCTCTCTCTCTCTCTCTCTCTCTCTCTTGCTTCATAAATTATATACTGTTTCTTGAACCTGTATGTGACTATATTCTCATCAAAGTAAGAAAATGAAAAAGGCTCAGCTTACTGTTCAATTACATGTATGTACTGGTGTGTCCTGCATGGCATGACGCTGAATAAACGAGAGACGAGAGACCTTCGCCATCAGATGAGGACAGCTCTGATCATCCAATGAATGGATGGCTCTGATCGTGTTAACCTACGATTGTCGCTCATGTTTCTTCTTGTTGAGTTTTACCAAGAGTTCAGCATACAAGATTTCATTCCAAGCATCAGGCACTCCAGGGAGGCACCAGTGGCTACAGTCTTGAAAATGCAAGGGCGATCGCCTCTCTTTCTCAGACATGTGTAGTTTCCGGTACATTGATGGATGCCCGTCCTTACGATAATCTGTCATTCTCGTGATGTTGAGATACGTTATGGGCGTTTTCATCCCTTTCAACACTCTCTCCAAAACAGTCATCTTGGAGGGATACGGCGTGAGGTATGTTTGGTTCTTTATTGGTTCTGTTTCATGGTCACATTGCCCGCCTGAATTCCACTGCCCACCGCTGCATCAAAATTATTCGAGATGAGACCTTTTATGGTGATGATCAAGCAACAGTACAAACATTTGATCTATACAATGAAACAACAGTTGTCCAACACTCTGATGTCAGTAAAATGCAAGAAAATCATACTGCTAACTAAACTTTAATCGACTATATCTTCTGTATACTTCTACGTTGCATTTGGATTGACGGACTTGATGATGAATTTGAAATCCACAGTGCCATGTTTTGAACCTTTTTTTTTTAGGAATTTGAACTACACACTAATTTTAGTCCTGCAATTCGAACGAATCAAATCCCTTAATCCAAACACAACCTTGCCGTCTATTTACCTGAAATGAGATGCAGAATAGCCTCTGAAGAACACAAGAGACTTCCTGGGATTGACATTGGCATCAATCCATCTTCCCCACGTCGTTATAGCTTTTCGAAAAGCCTCAAGAACGTTCAAATCATGATACACATGGCTGCCTTCTTGATAATAGTCCTTCCTAAAACATTTAACAATTATTCAGCACGTACAAAAATACTTATCAATAAACAGCACTCGTGATCCAAATTATAACAGCTTTTACCCTGTGGAAGTTTTTTCGTGAGTCCACCAGTGTCCGGTATTGAACACAATGATGTCTGCATTTTTATATTTATCAGCAGCCCTGCTGATCAAATCAAGACGAAGTGTTTCCTTCTTTGTACCATTTTTCGCCGTTACTTCCCATTCTTTAACCAGGAAGGGAGCTACGAAAAACTCCACCGTGCATTTGTAGTCCTATAAATCACACAAGCTTTATAAACAAAACGAAACTTAAAATAACTCAAAACATCAAAGATTTCTCCTGAAGACTGAGAACAAGGATCATCTCTTAAAACTTACTTCGAAGACAAAGGAATACGAAGCTTCTGCCCGAAAATGATGCCTCCCGAATTCTTCATAAACTTTCTTCTGATCCTTCACAGAGTTCCTCAATATACAAATAAGGGATTCCCACATATTCCTATTCAAAGAATCACCAACAAAAACAAGTCTCTTCCCTCTCAACATTTCCAACATATGACTCCCATCCAACCTGATTATCCAACACAACCCAATTAATCTTTACACAACACATCCTTGTATTAAAAATCTCTGTGCTAACATATTTACATTTGTATCAATTAATGCAGATTCAATCATTGGGGCAAAGATAAGATTTTCAATTTGATAGATACAAGAAACTAAACTCGTTACAACAATCAAAGTACTCTGAACATGTAATTGAGAAAAAAGGCTAAAATTTACCTTGGGAGAGTGCAACCCTTTGGCTTCCATTTTAGTTTGTAATAGCCATTATCAGGCCTGCCATTGAGGAAACAGTTGAATTGCTCATCAATCAGAGAACAAGAACCAGGCTTGTAGAGTGGATAAGAATCATCCTTCACCCAATTCCCATCAAACAGATCACAATTCATCAGAGACTTTATCAAATCATCACTTCCTTTTTTCTCCGTAGCATTATTCTCTTTCTTCATCAGAGAAGAAGTTAAGTTCTTGAGCCCACCCTTTTCTGCAATTCCCTTTTCTCCGTTTGCAGAAACATTCTTCACTTCGGAGGCAGAATCTGGCGATGAATTAACAATCTTGTTGGGAGATTTACCGACCCCAATTGAGCTCTGATTTGCCTTCAAGACCTCATCTTTATCGTGAACTCGGGACTGGTTTTGCTTGAGTTCTTCACTTTTACCGTTCACAGTCTGATTTACTGAGGGTAAATTTGTGGAATTGTTTGGCTTTAAGACTTCAGCTTTATGGGCTGATGATTCATCCTCAATTCGGTTTCCAAAAATGGGAGAATTTTGTGGCGAAAAGGCCGTGTTTGTGGTTTCAGCATTCTTGGTAGGTGAAGAATTGTGATACTGTGATGATGAGTTTGGGAAAAAATAATAGTAAATTGAGGAAAAATGAGATCTGTAAGATTCATCTGAAAAAACTGAAGAGCCAGGAGTAGGTGCGGTAGCACTACTGCCGGTGGTGAATATGTTTGTGAACGAGGGGGAAGAAGAGTTTGAAGATGGGCTGAAGGCAAGAAAAATGGTGAAGGCGATGAAGACAAAAACGAAGGCATATGCAACAGCAACAGTCTTCCTAGTCTTGAGAATTGAGAAATGGGATTTGAAGTCTGAGATCAAAGTGCCCCCATTAATGGGTGCATACTTTGCTATATCTGCCATGTGGGCACTGAGTTTCTTGCAGTTTCCAGAAATTTATGGGAATTTCTTTTGAAAGGAGTGAGGATTCCTTTAAGGGCAGACAGAGAGAGAGAGAGAGAGAGAGAGAGAAGGGCAGGGAGCACCTTTTTCAATTTGGGCTGTGCTGCAAGTATTCGCCTGTGATGACTAGTTAGTTGAGAGAGGGGGAGAGAGACACTTTTGAGTTTAGTTGCGTTGGAATTGTCTTATGTTACGACCACCCTTGTTAGAATGTGGTCTCCATGTACACTATTATCTATCTGCAAGCCTGCAAGGGAGAGGGTATCTCAAGAAGTGATGTATTATGATTAAATTTACAACATAATATAGTTTTATATTAGAATTATAAAATTTAAACGAAAAAATCTAAATTTACATCGATATTATTGACTGTAGGTGAAGGGTTCGATTTTCATATTTCCAAAATCTTTTTCGCCAAAAAAAAAAAAAAAAGTACGAGAAAATTGTAAATACCTACTCCAATCCACATCCAAGATTATTATTTTTATGATTTAACAAATTTAAGCAGAAAGAATGGATGACTGTAGGACAAAAGACACGTCAAGACTTACCTAATATTATAACAACACATAAATAATAATGAATTTGCCATTTTGCAGCTTCATGCAGGCTGCAGCGTCTCCCGCGGCTCCTTCTTAATGCGCTGGGCTGCTACCTAGAATATTCGACCTAGACTTGGTGCTAATTGCGGAATTGCCACCACCGGCAGGCTACAATTGTTTGAGCAGCAGCCACTCCAATGCCTCCACGTGTAGGCACAATTAACCTGTTATCCTCTGTCGCATTCTATCGAATTCCACTCGCGCTGCCCCATATCAATAAATTCTCTTCTCACCAAAAATTAATAAATTCTTTCAAATAAATAATGTCGTATAATTTGATTTTATAATTTAATTAAAACATATTATTTATTTATTTAAAAATAAAATTATATTATTATTATTTTTAAAAATATTATTTGTAATTTAAAGAATATTATTTCTAGATTCTTAATAAATTTGCATGTTTATTTATAATTTAACATTGATTTATCTAAAAATAGTATTTATTGAATTATACTGTGTGCACTTCATGCATAAGAGATTCGATTATATTATTATTTAAGATCACATATTAAAATAAAATTATTTTCGACTCAATAAATAATTTATATTTAAATTTACCTCCGACACTGATGAATACACTTGAAGATAGAAGTTTATTCAGATTAATTATATCATCCTTAATTACAATGAAAATTATATTATTTAAATAAATTATTATTAATAATGTATTTTGAAATATAATAATATAAATAAATAAATTTCGAATTTCAATTGCCGACTAATGATGTGGGGTGCATATGGTGTGGACTTGCGAGGGCACCGTCAATTATATGTTGGTCCCATCTTTAAATAAAATAATTTAATGGAAAAGAAAGAAGTGGTTATTGCGTGTGGGCCCACTCTAAAAAAATAATACCCGTACGATATGTTTGTAGATGCCAGTGATTGTGATCAAGGGTGTCAACGGCACGTACGGGCCTCCTCTTCCCTGCCTTAATTTATCACTTTGAAAATTAGTTATTATTTGGGTTAGGGTTTGCCCTCAAGTATTCTCACCTAACACAAAACAATATTATAAAAGACTAAACTATAATGAAAGTGGTTCGGAGTAATTTGTCGTGCGAACTCTACGAAAGATGTTATGGTATATGTGATTTTAATAATTTCAAAACGATACAAAGAATTATATTACTTACTTGATGTTCTAAATTTCGTAGTTTGGTTGATGCATGTGACTCTGCATATAGACATGGTAGAAGGCTTGAGCTTAGAGCCCATATCTACCTTCGATTTGTGTTTGTGTTCGTAATGAATTGGTCATGTTCTATTTAAATCATGTCATTATTTTATTAAAATTGTCGAATAAGTAACCACTTTCTATATTGCTAAAATTTGATGACTTTGATACATATTTTCTTTTTATCTGCAAAGTCTTAATCGAACTCCTCCACTGAAAATAAAAGTTTTACTTTGTGCTTGCGGAACATATTTTTCTGTACGATATTTCTAAATTAAACTTGTGAAGGCAGTTTTTTTTTTTTAAGAAAATGAAGAAATAACGTTATATCAAAATTTTCTCCTATTTTTGTAGAGCGGGTAACAAAAAAAAAATGTAATCATAAAAATATAAGTCCAATATTGAAATGAGAAAAGGTTTAAATGTGTAACGTTGGTGTGATGTAGCTTTCTTCGTCATTTTTGCAGAAAACGTTATTGTTATGGGCCCATCACAATCACAAGTGAACATATCTTTGAGATCACAACTCTCAAAATAATTATAAAACTCAAACTTAACATATGTCTCCTTCACATGAATCGGTGGAGTTGGTCAAGAAAGCATGGAATGTTAGGGTTTTCTTTTAAGATAAAAATATGAGCTTGTTTTAATTCAATTATTACTCTATTATAATGTTGTCATAATCGGATCGAAGATCAAATTCTTTCAAGCAATCAGGTGTTGGTTCAATCAGAAAAATAACAATAATCTATTTTTTTATTTTTTTTATATTACCATATATATTATTGACAAAAGTTGAATCCGCACAAATCACTCGTTAGCATTTAAGGGTATGCAAGGAGTTAGCCTTTGGAGCTTCATTTTTATACCAAAAAGTTCGGAGATAGAAATTCTTAACTAAGGCATTATATTTGATGAAACAATTTTACAATTTTTTTAGATAAATTAATATTTGCAAAATATATGAATAAAATATGAAAATGATTTATCCCACCAAATCAAGATTGATACTTATTCACACAAAAATATTTTTGTATAATACATAATATTCACACTCCATATTAATACATAATATATTTTTTTTCTTTCTATTTTCTTATTTTACTTTGGCTAGTTTGGAGCGGTTGAACCCAAAAACAAATTTAAAAAAATTGTTCTCAATTTTTTATATCAATCAATACTAGCTCAACTCAAATAGTTTTTAATTTAAAAAAAAAAAAAAAGAACAAAAATTGTTGTTGAATTGTACCCATAACACATTAAAAGTTTATGTGAAATATGAGATAATTATAATTTAAAACAATTATATATATATATATATATGTGTGTGTGTGTGTGTGTGTACAGGAATATAGAAATGGGTCCAATTTGATTAATGTCCCCACTCACTCACTCACTTGCCAAACTATTTGTCTTCCATCGACCATATGGAGAAGCTGAGTGTGAAGTCGTTGAATTCGTTTGTTATTGCAGGCAAGGACTTATATTCCACTTGGTTATAAAGCAAGACTTCATTTTTTATTACAATATTATACTATTATTTTGTAGATATTATAAATAGATTTTGGATTGTATAAAATATATTCATTTTATATTATAAATAGATTTGGATTGTATACAATATAATCATCTAAATGTGGTCTACAAATAGGGTCCGTCAACAATTATTCAATCAAAACAGAAAATGGGTTAAGGGTTTTAAAATATTTGTAAACGGGCCAAGTTCAAGTAGTTGGGCCGACCCTCACTGAATTTTGCTTTATTTACTTTAAAGTCCGGCCCGAAAAGGAATTCAGAATTTGGGTCCAGTTGGAAAAGGAAACGTCTGAAATGGGCTAATCCAACTTTCCAAATATAAAAAAAATAAAAATTATAAATTGCATTCAACATTATACTTCAAACTTAAATATATTATTTTTTCTCAATAATTTTCTAAAAACGGTATAGTCTATGAACGCAGATAATCTATATTCTTTTACTATTTTAAATTAAAATTCAACTCGTTGAATGTAAAAAGATTCACACGTGCAAATCTTTACTAACTCATTAATATCATAACCAAAAATACATAAAATTAAAAATGAAAAAGTGAAAAAAGCAGCAAGACAAATTGCCATTTTGGTAAACAATGCTTCATCTATTTTGCATTCTTAATTTGCGCGCAATTTTTTTTTAAATAAAAAGAAAAAGAACTAATAAAGAGTGTGTAGAGAATCTGTAGTGATTAGCTACGGGTATATATTAACTTTTTCTATTTTATATATTAAAATTTTAAAATTATTTGTTTGAACCGTTCAACTTTATCTACAATATTATTTGTTTAACTAAAAAATACTACTATTAATTTATTATTTTAAAATAAATAGTACTTGCTAAATAATTAATAATATTTTTAATAAATAATATTATAAATAAAATGCAATTTACATCCAATGTCCTCGAGACTCGCCTTTAAAATTTTATAATATGAAAGTTAATCAATATTTCATTAAGACCTGAAGCATATATTATCTTTGGTGAAAATAGAAATATAAGCATGGTGTGAGTTGGATGAAAAAATATATGAAGTTAGATGATAAAGTTGAAGATATTATTATTATTATTTTATTTTATTTTTGTTGGCTGACGTATCTATCTGTGCTAAAAATCTTATCATCACTTCGTTCTCCTATTATCTTTCCTCAGAACAAGAAAAGAAAAAGAAAAAAAAAGTTAGTAAAAAAATGTCAGTATTATCACCAAATCTACATATTCTGTACAGAGAAATCCAGCAAAAGGAACCCCAGCATCAGTTCTGTAGCTCCGGGACCGGTTCGATCTCGACCAAACCAAACGGGTTCGGGTTTGATCGGAGCAAAAACGGGCGGAGAAAGCCAGCAAAGAGAGATTTGAGAGCTTTCGGCTTCTGGCCTGAGTTGTATAAGCCATCTTCCGTGGATATGGAGCCCATTCAAGATTGCGAACAGTTCGATCAGATTTTGGAGAAAGCTAAAGAGCTCTCGCAGCCCGTTATTGTTGATTGGTCTCTCTCTCTCTCTCTCTCTCTCTCTTCTCTGTGCATGTGTTGTTATTACAGGGTTGAGGTTTGGTTGACTAATATTGTCGGAAACTTGGCAGGATGGCTAACTGGTGCAGAAAATGCATATATCTGAAGCCCAAGTTGGAGAAATTAGCTGCTGACTATGATACCAAGTGAGTTCGATTTGTTTTTGTACAACGTTGTGCAATCACCGTACATAGGTTTTGAACATAGGTCGGAACATTTATTCCATTCCTTGAGATGAAATACAAAATATATAGTTCTGAACACAAACTAACTTCATTGGTAGGCTGAAATTTTATTACGTGGATGTGAACAATGTGCCTCAAGCATTGGTGAAGCGGGGAAACATTTCAGTACGTTTATATTAAATTAAATCATTATGTCTGTTATTTTTTTGAGTTACTAACAACGACTGGTTTTTCATTGTGAAGAAAATGCCGACAATTCAGGTTAGATACGCTTTACGAGTTATTGTTTAATTTGTTTTGCATTTATGAAGTAAAATAATAGGGGTGGGGGGTTTGTGGAATGGCAGCTATGGAAAGATGGAGAAATGAAAGGGGAAGTGATAGGAGGGCACAAGGCGTGGCTTGTTATTGAAGAAGTCAGAGAAATGATACAGCAGTTTGTATAAATTTGATTATTTATTTATTTCTCTAACTAAGAAACGAAGGATCACTCAAGAACTGTGTTTCCCCCTGCCTCTCTGGGCTCAGGGCTGTGCAGGAGAAGTATTAAGTTGTATGTATGTATATGTGTGTGTGTGAATGTAACAACTTGATCAGTAATATGTAAATTCGATCTTGTGCACCACTATCACATCTGTTTCAGCGTTGTAATATCAACTGGTCGCTTTGGCCGAGTGGTTAAGGCGTGTGCCTGCTAAGTACATGGGGTTTCCCCGCGAGAGTTCGAATCTCTCAGGCGACGATATTTTTTTTTTCTATTTTCCCCCAATCCAGCTTATTCCACCACAATCCAATTTTGAGACCAGCTCTAATTACCATGAAAAGAGATACAAACACACACATAGATTTCGGACCACTGAAACATAGGATTAAGGAAGCACCTAGAAAGGTGTTGCATTCGGGCTTGGGTCATTTCTAATTTCAAAATTACTTATCATCTAATTACCCTCAAATTATCCTAGTCCATCTACACACACCATCATCACATTTCACATTCTAAGCAGATAAGTATCTCAGTCGGTAAAATACGAAAACATTAAGATCAACAATTTCCCTCTAATCATTCATACTTATTATCGTACTATCATTTGACACTAGTGCAAAAAAGAAATGGGTGAAAAGAGAGACCCAGATTGATGCAAATGATGGAAGGGCAAGAACATAGGACCTATTAACAATGATAAGGGAAGTGATGAAGATGAAAAACCAAGTTTGGAGCAGCCGGTGGGTTTTATTCTTCAACAGCTGATTAACTTTGCTCATGGGTTTTATGGCCTGGTGTGACGCTCTAAAATCCATCAATTGGATGAAGGGTCTGCATTTTCTCAACTTCACAAAACTCTACCAATTCTTAAACTTTAGAGAATCTGAATCCTTCTTGATAAGGGCACGACACACACCATTTCCCAACCCTAAGCTAAACAATAAGGCTCAGAACTACACGTACGTATATTGTGCAAGTTAACAAACAAATCTGTCGGCCTACAGTGCTGGAGAACCAGTATCTGATCATTGGCTCATTTATACCAGACAATATACCACATTGATCCCACGTAACATGAAATACTGGAGGAATATATCCTACTAACGTCCAAGGATCCCACAGCCTGCACTTGGGATACTGAAGGCAATATACCATGCCAAGAAAAGTTCTACCACAAGAGTCCCGAATGCAACTAGCAGATTCAACTGATCCATAAGATGAAAGGTTAATTCTAACCTACCACAGTTTAGCACCCCCATTCCCTGGGTGTGTGCCATGAGGTGCATGTTTGGAAAATCAATGATCAAAGTTTTTCTTGATTTTCAAACATGTGATATACAGACATGATGAAGGCGCAAAAGTAGCAGAACTCTTTCTCAACACATAATCGAACCCTTACAAATGAGCAGGTATATTAACCTTAGATGAGTATTAACTAGATCAAAGTGTGTAGCAGAACAGAATTAACTTGCACAGAGAAGAAAATCAACCAATCTGTAAAGCAAAATAAAAAAAGAGAAGAAAAATGATTTTATAGATATCAGTTCTAATCAAATGTGAAATTCAACATAAGAACCAGAAATAGTCTTTGCTGCAATCCATCAATGAGCCATTGCTTCAATGGCACCAATACTAAAACTTTAAGTCCAACTACCAAACTCTTAATAAAATCAAACATGTGTGATAAAATGACACACAGAGAAATACTACAATTGAGTGAATGCAAAAGGTAAAAGTCTCATATTCCGAAACCAAAAACTGCCCGTATTTTGTGGAAGATAAGATCTCTCCATCCCCTCTCAGTATTTTCAACCACAGTTGCATTGCCATACCTGCATTGTCACAATAATTAACATCACAAAACACAAATTTTGATGTCTAAGACCCCACGAAAGTGAGATGTTGCAAGAGAAACGAACCTGTCTTCCTCTGGTACATCAGCATGTGTGAGCTTGACGACTGTTACTCCAGATTCAGGCTCATCAAAGGTAAGACGTACCTAAATGTTCAATATTATATCATATGAGCTAATTGCTTACATAGGATAAACTTGTGTAGTTCAAGTGTTCATCTGAATCACGTTATAGAGATATAGCAACACCAAATAGATTTTCCAAGATTAAACAATCAAATCCACCAAACACAGCATCAGATGCACGAAATGCAAGTAAATAGAGATTTTCCAGCTTACCCTCAACTATCTATTAAAACTTGATAGTGCAAAACCAAAATGTCCACAAGAACCAACATCTACACAACATATCAAACAAGAAACATCTGATGCATATATACAACAAATGGCCAGACCGAAATCTAATAGCTCCTGCCACGAGCAGCCTCTGCTTCCCCACACTAATCTGAGAAGCATTATACAAGCACAGTTTCTTATCAAAGCACAAGGAAACATTGCCCTAACAAATCAGAAATTGTATAAAATCAAATCAAATCAAAACCATCTAACATCACCACACCTTACATTGTGAATCCATTCAACTGAACCACACAAAGCATTTGAACAACTCAAACATACAGGAAAAAGAGACATACGCACAATCAACAATGTATTAGAGAAGAAAGACATTCATCATTCAAGTTTTCAAGAATGCTGAAGCATGTCAAAGCTTACAATTATTGGTTAACATACCGTGGACACAATGCCATCAGGCCAGCTCCCAAATCTCCACTGCTGAACAATCAACTTCCCTTCCTGCAACTCGATGTTCTTCCCTGTCACGGACCCATCAAAAATACTGAACTCTCCTCCCACCTCCTTACTAATCCTTGCATTGCTCTGTGTAAATCCCTTCCACCTATTTTCATCCATTAAAATTTCAAATAAATCCCTAGCTCGACAACTAAACTTCTCGGTCATTGTTATTGTCTTAAACCCTTCCTTTCTCTTCTCCTTCTTCTTCAACTCCTTTGGTTTCGAAGCAACAGCATTATCACTCGCCGCAGCAGATGCCGAAGCTGGTTTCTTCACCGCAACTTTCTTTACTTCCAATTCCTCCTTAGCAGGACCACCTTTCGCCATTGAATCAACATATTCCCTAATTTTCTCAAACACAAATGGTTTCCCCTTGGCAATGAACGCTTCCTTCAACGCTTTCCCAATCGGGCCATCATCTTTGATAGTAATTCTAATGTCGGGATCCTCACCGGCGTTCTCATCGGATATATAAGGCACTTCAACAGAACCCTCGGTTTTCAAGATTACCGAATCTCCACCAGAATCTTTGGCCTCAGCCTCGTAGGAAAGAACCAAATTTAGCTCATACCCGGGTATTATCTTCCCCTTACGAATATTGACGTACGCTTCTCCGTCGAGTTTCTCGATTTTCCGGGTTCTTATGTAGAGATTCCCTTCGCCGGAGAGAAGGGCCTTGTCGCACAGAAGGTTTTCGAGGAATTTCCTAGACCACTCGAGGCAATCAGTTTCTGCCCAGTGCCAATTGTGGACGTTGGTGCCGTCTGGACGGTCTTCCACGATCCAGCGCTTGTCGCCTTCGCCCATTCTCGCCATTGCTGAAGTGAGCTTCGATTCCCGATATTAGTGTGGCTTTCTGTGTTAGTGTGTGCGCGTCTGTGTGGAGGCAGTTGAATTATATGAGAACTGAGGTCTGGACGGTTCTTTAAATAGAAGGGTCTAGACTGCTTCACCCGAGAATTCTTGCATTTATTTTCGATGAATTTTTTTTCCTGGAAAAGTCTAGAAGAGTGAGTTAACCCAGTAAGGTACCTGTTCGGATACCGATTTATCATCGAGTTAAAATACAAATTATAGTCGATACAATTGATTGTAGTTCTCTTATTATACATTTTATTATTTTGTATTTATTTCTTTTGAGAATGTTAAATATTTTTGTTAAGGTAAATGTCATGCATATATTCAAAATTATAATTTAATATGCTAATTTATGTGGCTTGTAAAAAAAAATTATATCTTTAAATATTTATGAAAATATCTAATCACATAAAAGAAAATTCACAAAGGCAAAGTAAAATGTCGCAATAGAAGAAAAGATTTACATAAATCCAATCTTTGGAGAAGAGGATATCAACCGCCAATGATATGATCAATATTTATATGGAATGAACATCATGAAAACCTAAAGGATTGAATGACCTTCGAGACTATAAATATAGTATTATATAGAAGTTATTGATCATCTCTTTCAATTATTCTTTGCTTAGAGATGTAAAGTTTCAACCATAAGAGAACTATCACTGAATCATTTGTTATAATCCACTAAACTTAGGAGAATCGTTGATTTTCTATGTGCTTGAAGAGTATAGTCCACTGGATTCAAGAGAGTTGAGATTGTTATCGAACGAGAATTGGCAGCCAGATTCATCTAGGAGGTTAGGTGGTCAAGTAACTTATTAGAAAAGAGTAGTATATGATTGACTAATGTTAGAAGGAGTCTAATGATGTATACGTTCAAATTAAACACTGTTTTTCTAATAAAAAAAACAATGGAAGAACAGATTATTTCTTCTAATTGTTGTAATTCTTGTTTCGCTTGATCCAATAATTTTTATTGTTGATGTAATATGATCCTAACGAATACACTGACCAGTATTATAATTGAGTTTTCGATAAAGAACTTATGTACAAGCTTATTTATGTTGTTAAATGAATAAATTTCAAGCTTCATAATGTACATATCTATAACATTTATTACTCGTTTATTAATAATTTGCAAATAAACTTGTTATAAATAACTTAATAACACTAATGGTAGTAATATAAAAAACAACAATATTTTTCTATTATATTTATTATTATATATTTTGCATTATTTTAGTGGACATTTATTTAAATCTATTTGTTTGTAAGATGTTTAAAAAAAATATATATATATATATAATTGTTTTGTTTCATAAACACTTTTAATTAGTTGATGTTATATGATCAAATATGTTGATAAAACAAATAAATTCAAGCAATCTCAAATATTTATAACTCGACTTAACTCAATTTAAATAAAATAAATAAATAAAATATAAATAGATACAAGCTCAACTAAAAGAATGAAGAAATTTTAATAGAAGAGTAAAGTTAACCTAGAAGAGGCCCAACAATTGATAGATCGTGGAAGCCCAGCCCAGCCCGAACATGCCCGCCAAAATTCTCCTCCATCGGTCAACACCACCACTGTAAACAACCTTTCATATGCTTCACCTTCAGACCAAAACTCTCCTCCTTTCTCTTACGTCAATTCCCAAATTCTATAATCTCTCACCATTGTTCGCCCAAATGAACAAGAAGAAGAGGTTTCAACGTCCTACTAAAGCAGTCGGACTCACAAACGCAGCAAGAACCATAAAAAAGTCTACTATCTCTACCGCCATCGAACTCCAGCCAAAACCAAAGTCAAAAGCAAAATCCAACTCCCATTATCAAGAAATCGATGACATACAGCCGGTAACATCCACTTCTTCAAAAAAATTGGAATGTTTTCCAATATTGCGTCCTGATTTCTGCCAAATTGATGCCCTCGATCTTGCCCCACGTTTGCTGGGAAAGCATCTCAAGAAAGATGATGTCATTCTCCAAATTACTGAGGTATATATACTGTTGTTCTCAGAGAGAGAGAGAGAGAATACACACACGCCCGCACACGGCAGGGTGAATTGACTTGGATTGATAATATCTGCATTGTATGTGTTTGAAAAAGGTTGAAGCTTATAGGCCGAATGACTCAGCTTGCCACGGCCGATTCGGGATTACTGCAAGGACTGCCCCTGTTGTGAGATTTTGACTTCTACAACTAATTCTATGCTTTATATTTCCTGTTCCTACTGTGTAACAATGCCAAAATTAGCTCTTTTTCCACCAAGAAAATTGGAGTACAGACTAATGTATAATGCTGTGTGTTTCTTGTGCTATATGGTACTGATTGAAAGATATGGTGCTAAAAAAATTGAAGACAAGTATATATGGTGTTTATTGATTACCAAAAGTAGGCATGGTCTTTGTGCATGTAATTGATGCAGAATATGTTCCATAATAAGGCAAAAATTCTGATTTTTCTTGTCGATGATTGCCTCGACAGTTTGGATTGGGGGGGCATGCTTATGTTTATCTTTGTTATGGACTTCATATGATGTTGAATGTGGTGGCAGACAAGGAAGGAATTGGTGCAGCTGTCCTCATTCGTTCTTGTGCTCCAGTCAGTGGTAAGTTTACTCAATGATGTTCATGCTTTAGTACCACTGGATCTTTGCTATACAAGTCGAGAAACAAGTAGATCAATAGTAAGAGTTGGAAGGGAGAAAAAAAAAACAATCTTGCTTTTCCTATTATTAAACCAAAAGATATTCCTGATTGGATATGAATCTGTACTAATTCTCAGATTTAGTAGTACTATTTCTCATTTATTTAGTGCTCAGTTTGGATAACTTGAGTTTGTACCGTATTTTAAGGACTGGAAATAATTCAGCAGCGGCGGGGCCTAAAATCCGAGAAGCCTGTTCTTCTTGCTGGACCTGGAAAGGTGAAGTATTATCTTGTCATCACATTTGTATTATTGTTCTCTCTCTCTCTCTCTCTCTTGTTTTTTTTAATTGGTATTGATGAAGCTACACATAGTGTTTTTCCACTGACAAGGAGAGTTTTTTGAATTGGATTCACCATGTTCTGTTGTGCATTGCTACAATTGTTCCTTATCTCCCCCAGAACTGTAAGAGGTAAACGTGGAGTAATTCATGTCATTATGCTAATCTGCTTTATATTGATGTCAAAAATTGGAGTAGATATTATAAGTGAAATTCCCTAAAAGTGGATCTCATGCTGGCTTCTTTCCCTTCAGTTTTTAGCAATGACAAGTTAGGAGAAAGTCTTTGATTACACCGTATTTGTTATTTGATGTATGACTTAAAGTTCTGAACCTGTGTTATTTTAGTACACCCTTGTAGAAGCTTAGAATGAAAAGTTTCCCTTGTAGAAGCTTAGAATGAAAAGTAAAAACGGGTATGCAGCCATGAAGGCATGAACTATGTGTATTGGATCAACTCTCAAGATGAATGTTATCCTGATGAACCTCTTATTTTTGGAAAACTATGTTCCCTCCATCTAGAATTTGAATTACATGTGAAAGAATTTTGTCGCCTGCATATTTAAAAAAAATCATAATAATCATGACTAGTGAATTAACAAAATCATTTCCTTCATCGGTTCTTACCAAGAACACCCTGGGCTGATTAAAAAGAATGCATTTGATTTTCATGCAGGATAGGAATAGAAGACTGTATTCAAGCTCTGTTTTATTTATTTATTTTTGTTAAGATGCATTTATCGCATATTCTGAAGTTGAAGTCAACATAATGGCTCGAATCATAGCAATTTTTTGCAAGTCTTATGAATTCACACTTATTTTTCAAACTAGGTTGGCCAAGCCTTGGGACTTTCAACAGAGTGGTCTAGTCATCCTCTTTATACTCCTGGTATGCTATTTAGCTCCATTAGATGCTACACCCGGGTAGTGTGCTCCGTTGTAGCATCCACCTTTGATTTGCGCACAGCTGCATGAGAGAGAGAGAGAGAGAGAGAGAGAGAGAGAGCAAAATCAAGGGTGATGCTACACCTTGAGCACTACCCAAGTGTAGCATCTCAAGTACCCCGATATCTGTAATTGTTTGATATAATAAAGAATTGTGCACAAGTTATGACTGACTAAGAAAGAGTGCCATATATAGGTGGTTTGGAACTGTTAGATGGACCAGAGCCAGAAAAGATACTCGTTGGTCCAAGAGTTGGCATAGAATACGCTTCACCCAAGCATGTTAACGCGCTATGGAGATTTGCAATAGCTGGTTCTCCTTGGATAAGTGCCCCTAAAAACACACTCAGACCTCCCTGAAGATGTTAAAGAGAGATGAAGAAGCCTTCCTAAATGGTGTTTTTGTTAAAATGGTGAAATAGTGGGATGATACTTGTTTCACTTTCTCAGTGCTGGCCTTTTGAATGCATTGTTGTAAATAAAAGTGGAGACAAGAAATTGTAGCGAATCTTAATATCAGTGATCATTTGTGCAAATTTATTGTTCAAATTTATAAATTTCTTCTGAAATATCTTGAAAACCAATATAGTCTTTTGTACTTAGCACAAATTCGACGCCATGAAGAAATACGAGCAGGCAAAATATTTTCTGAAATAATCCAATGGGAGCACACATAAGCTAGAACTTCAGAAGGAGAATAACTTTAAGTACATAAAGAACATAGTGGATAGGTTTCCTGGACGGTAAGTATATCAATGTATTTATCAAGAGTTAGGACACCATAGCTTGTTTTTTCCATTAATGAGTAGACTACGGATGGTGGTGGTGGCTGACTTTTGAGGATTCCAGTGCTTCAGGTAGCTATCAAAATCTGGAGTTGCACAGACCAGCTATCAATTGTCAATCATTTTAGCAAACTATGGTATCATCTGTGTTCTGTTTCTTTTCATTGAGAGTGGGCGTAGAAAAAACCTGTAGCCGCTACTTCACTTTGTTCAGCGGTAGTGGCCTTTTGGTTAGACATACCAGGAAGTTGCCCCATTTATCCAATTTTTACAAACAAAAAAACTAGAGTGATAAGAGTGGTAGTTCACAGGAGGACATTAATTCCACTTCAGGTTCCAGGAGAATATAACCTTTCAGTATCAGCATTAAAGTTGTTAAACAAAGGGCAAAGAGGGATCTGATAGAATCATATAAACTAAGTCATTCACCCCTTATCTGTAAGCCAATACAGGAATACAATTAACAAGCCTGTGACAAAAACATATTTGGAAATGAGAAATTAACAAAGCAATCTCCAATTACTGTTTTTCTTTGACCACTATAAAGCTATGGTACAGATCCACCAACCAAACAAGGTAGGCAGCTCGCCGAACCATAAGAAAAACCAACGCACAAAAGACGACTCAACAGGATACACGTAGACTAAGTTATGGGAGAATAACTTGTCATACCTTCAGCTCCGTCTTTGTAACCAAGCTGAGTTCATTTCTGAAATTGTAAATGCATTCCTGATAAAGAAAGAAAGTGAAGGTCAAGAATCATGAGCATAAATGCAGAAACTGTTAGGTAAAGCAAATGTAAAGATATATGATACACACCTAAAGGTGACACTATACAAGCAAGGCCAATGGCACAAGACACAGAATTGGTTCAGAAATGTGCAGCAGTGACAAACTGAAACATGCAAAAGGTTATATGGAATGTCTGGAACATCTTGATAAGAGTCAATACTACAAGAGCTTCCCGCCTGTGCTGGGACTCCACTGGCTGTAAAATTCTGTGAAGTCCAGTCGAAACATAAGGAACTTCAAGTCAACATGTTGTTGCATGGGCAATTGAGAAATAAAACCATCAAAAACAGATGAATATTCCTTTGCAACTGCATCCAAATCTTGTCCCATATTTCGAAGAAATTCCCCAGCACGTCTTGTTATGTCCTTCCTGCCTTCACCAAGCCATGGGCCTGGGTCTGAAGATCTGTTACTTGATCTCTCGGATCTGGCTTTATCCCGAAAAGAGTCCATGGTTCTACAAATTTTTCACAGAAGAACAAATAAATCAAGAGGATTTTTTTCAACTTCTTTTTCAATAAAAGGAATGGGAAAAACACTACCTTGACTGCAACTCAAATATGCCTTCATATAGTCGATCTGCATGACTTCGAAAGCGCAATATGAGATCAAATAGAGTGAAGAGGATCTTATTAAGATTTTGGGACCGTTCCCCAAGGAGAGACTTTTCAACAATTGAATATAGGTACTTCTCATGTGCTCCAAGTAGGTCATCAAGATCTTTAGCTGCATCCAATTCCTTTGAGAATTCAGACCATGACTCCTCCAAGACTTCAAACATGATGTAGTACTGCAGATTTGAAACAAAATGGTTCATCTCATCCCAGAGAACTTGGCACTTCCTTGATGTCAAAATCAACTGCAATTTAACAGTATGTGGCAACTTAGAAAAAGACCGAGAAGTTACGCAATTTGGTTTCATCATTTTCCAAACACCGGTCAGCGCATGCTCTACCCTTCTAAGCTTCCACAAAAAATTAAAGATTCTCAGATACCTAGACATAACAGATTCTGTAAAAACGGTATTTAGTGGAACTCTTGCATCGTATTCCAATGAAAACACATCCCAGCCTTTATCCCCTGTGTTATGTGGCATCATTTTCACCCTTAACCTGTCAAGTATATCAGGATCATCATATTGGGCATTTGATGATCGAATTGCACTTTCCAATAACCCAGCTAGCTTGAATGAGCTTATGGTGTTGGCAGCCTCAGACAGCTCCGGACCAACAATATCCATTAGGTACTGAACAAAATCACCTTGCCCAAGAAGTAAATATCTCTTGATTGCGAGGCAATGTTCCTTGAATTTGTACTGTTTATACATGACATCCAACAAATGTCTATCTATCCTTCTTGCCGCTTTTGTAACCAAAGATTCAAGGGCATCAGTCTCACCATATCCAAGACTACCTCTTCTGGTGCTGGTTCCAGCTGCAGCTGCAGCTTCTGTTGCAGCATCAGCCCATCCTTGATCTTCACAACAAACTCGAAGGAAATTAATTGACTTACCCGTCCTTAAGATGCGCTGAGCAAGAGACTGAGAGATAAAAGTGGGAAGCATGGCTGCATGAAGCCGATAACCTTCCCTCCAAAGAGACTCGGCTTTCACTGGTTGACCCAAAACAAAAAACTCAGCAAAAATATCCTCAAGCTCCCCCTCCAAAACCCAACTCCTCACCATTTCATAAAGCGGGGAACAAACTCGACGAAGTAGCCTCATCATAAAATCATTGACAAGAGGATCACCGTGTTGAGCATGCATATGAATAGCCCCAGCCATGGCCCCACCTTTTAAGACCTTACAGCTATCAACTAAAACAGCCATTAGCCTCATTTTCACCATGGGTTCGGTAAACCAAACTGACAGCCTCCTCAATGAAAGATAATTACCAGAGCTTGCATTTGCTGAAACTAACGGAATTGGATTCATTGCTTGTGCTTCAAGTACAGCCAGTAACTTATAGTATTCCGACAATTCATCTTGTAATGCAGCACAAAATGCCTGCCCAACAGTCCCAACATCTTCAGCTGGAAACCGATTCATACTCTCCGTTATATACCCCTTCACTTTCCTAAACAGCCACCCAAGTTCACAGAGCTTCCTGACCATAATCCTAGTAGCCCTTGACACCTTAATGAACTCTGGAAGAACATATGCATCTGCCTTTTCGTCAAACTTCACATACTTCCCATCGATCCCTTGACATGCATACAACACATCTCTCACCACAACCACTTCTGAAACCTCATTTTCCTCCTTTATCAAGTCTACAAACTCCCGATACGCCATATCACGAATATTTTCAGGGTCTTTGGAAACCATCAATATACCTCCACTATATTGTTTCTCCAAATGCTCCCTTGCCCTCAAACCCCTATCTCCCAAACCCTTCAATTTCTTCATATTTTCATTCAAACTATTAAGATTATCCAAATTAGAACCTGAATTCATGTTGCCTCGATTATTCTCCAGTTTCTCCAAGTTATTCAAACCCCTCGAATTCCTAACATTGTTGGAAAAGCCCCCCAAATCATCAAAGCCACTGTCAAACCCTCCAACACTAAAATTCTTACTCAATTTCCCAAATCCCCCAGAACTACCACTCCGCCCATCAGCCTCAAATAATGCAGGTAACCCTCCGGCCAACGCAGAATCCAAAAACCCATTAGAAATTGCACTGGGAAACTGACTTTTCTTTATCTTCCGATCATCGGATATAGTCTTCAGCAAGTAGAGCACAGCCCACTTATTTTTTATGCTTCCAGGTCCATTTTTCAAAGACAACTTTGTGTAAAGATCGGCAAAGGTTAGGGCTTCGGAGGACTTACCTGCAGTGGCAAGACGTTTCTTGATAGATTCCGCCATAGCGGAGTCGTCGGCGGAAATGGAAGGCGTCATACGGCTGGAGAGTATCCGAAGTGAATATTTTACGGCTTGATTGTACTCTTGCTGAGTAGGGGCGGAGGCATTAGGGTTTTGAGGGTTGCAGAGCGAGGAGGTGTAGATTAAGCGCTGCACTAGTTCCTTGACTAGATCTACAACTCTCTGGTCATCATCCTCCATGGCGACGCCGGAGGCAGTGGCGGTGGCGGAGCTGCGGAGGAGATGGCGTACGTGGGAGTGTATTTGGTGTCGTTTTTTGATTTTTAATATTGGGCGGGCAAATGAAAATGTCATCGATGGAAATATATCAAGCTAAAGTGCATTTCCTATCTGCAAAAATGCCCAATTTTATTTATTTTATTTTATATTATTTTTTCTTGGGATATTGTGTTTTTCCCTAAATAAATGTTTTTATTAGAAGAAAGGAAAAAAAACAAAAATCAAAAGTACAATCGAAGGAAATAATTAAAAGTAGACATTAGATTTAATGTATGAAAAATATTTTTATGAAAATACAATTATAAGCACCAAAAATAAAAGAAAATGAATATTCTCTCTAATAATTTTCTGAAATTCAAAAAATTTTATTTTAACAATAATACTCTTAGATTTGTTGTACAAGTGATATTTTTATATACAAAATACAATTATGATATATTAGGGTAAAACCCTATGCGATGTGGAAGTTATTTTTGTATTGTTTTATTATTAAAAATGTATATTTTTGTTAGCAACAAAAGTAATAATTACATATAATATTTGAATATATAATTTTTATTGCTTATAGAATATTATTGAATTTAAATAATTAATATATTTTATTATACACATTTTATAATTGAAAAAATGTATAAATTAGCCCTTGAATTAATATATCATGTTTAAATTGAACATTAAACTATTTTTTTGTACAAATAAGGCATTTAATTTTTAAAATAATTCAAATAAGCCTCTGAACTTTAAAATATGTTAAATAAGCTTCTGAACTATAGATATATATAGTAAACTGATTGTTTTTATATTTGTTATTATTATTTTTTTGGCCCATTTTTTTTCCACAATGGAAATTCGAATTTTTAGGAAATATCGTTTATTGTTAACCAATAAGCATCAATTTTAATTTTTTATATTTTTATTTATTAATATTGGTAATGTTAGTAATTTTATTAAAACTAATGAAAATAATTCATATATCTTCATAATTACTTTATTTTAACAAATCAATTATGAATTTGTGACAGATTCGATGTTATATATAATAATAATAAAATATTCACATTGATGTACATATTTTATTCAATTTTTTAAAAAATAAAATACTATATATTTGGTAATTTGATAATTGTATTTTATGAATAAAATTAATTAATGTTCACATATGATTTTATATATAATATTTATATCATTATTATAATCATGGTATTATAACGTATTGAACATAATTATATATATATTTTTAAAAATTTTAATTTTATATATTTATGAAATTTAATAATATTATATTATAATAATATGTGCGTGCATCGCACTGAAAAACATACTAGTCTTAAATATACAACAAATAGGACCCTTTTAAATATTAAATTAACTAAACAAAGTTTTAAAATATTCTATAAATCTAAAAATCAACAAATAAAATCATATATATATATATATATTTAAATAAATCAATAAATTAATAAAGTGAATTTTATTAGTAATTTAAATATAAAAAGGTTTGAAATATGATGATTTGTTATGTTTTTAATATTCTAATTTATTATATTTAAATAATTTAAGGTCTATTGATATTTTTATTAATTAAATAACTTAGATTTTATCATTTTACTTTTAAATATTTATTTTATTTAAAAAAAAATTAGATTTATTTTGATATTTTAATTTATTGAAATGACCTATTTATTTGGTAATAAGAAGTTTATGGGCTTATTTGACCTATTCTAAAAATTAAAGGTTCTAATTGTATGAAAAAATAATTTAAGGTCTAATTTAAATTTAATTTACTAATTCATGAGCTAATTTGTAATTTTTTTCTCTATATAATTTAAAAGATTCAATTTTTCCAAATATATTTAGTGCAAACCCAAATTTTATTGAATAAAGTTAATACATTTATTATTTATACTAATATAAAAACAATTAAGTAATAATATTGGAAAGCTTATAATTTCCGACGCCAAATGCACTTGCTACCGGAAAAACACGCTAAATTATTTATATTGAAATGAAATAGATAACAAGAAAATATGATAACATCATTTATTACCCTTTTTTAATAATTGTGGTTGTCTATATTAATATTATTAATTTTAATAATATATAACTTAATAAATCATAATTATAACATATATTTAACGCACTTTTATTATTACATAAATATATAATATATTACTATTAATTATTTTATTATTATATTATTATAAAAATTACAAATCGCAAAAATAGTAATTTTATATTTAAGGAAACATTAAAATGTGGGGTAGAGTAGAAGTGACAGATGAAGTTTGAAAGATTTGAGTGATGCGCTATTGAAACAATTACAACTGCACTCCATTCTGTCCAGATCCCATAACCAAATAAGAGCTTTTTTACTTTTTGAGTAGTGAGAAAATTGATGAGAGTGGAAAAGACTCTAAAATTGCGAAGACAAAGTGTAAGACAAATGCTTCTCGCTACACGGCCGGTTTCAATTTCTTCCTGCCCAGGTATTGGACGTTGGTTCTCGAGAAAATTTTGTCCTGTCATCTTTGTTTTTTTATAAAAAGCTTCGCCGTCGTTTTGTAAAGCTTCAACTGATTGGTGGTTTTGAGCAAAAGAGGTGTGAAATTTATTATCTTTAAATGGGTTCAATGAGGACACTGCTGTTTAAAATCTCGAGTCGGTGCCTCTTTGTTTTGTTCTGCTCAGGGCTATGTGTTGTTCTTGATAAAAGATTGAATCATTTTTTGTTTGAAATGTTGATTGGGAACTGGGAGCCACATTGTGGATTAAAAATCGCAAATGGGTATCTCTCGTTTTGACCTATTCCCTTTTTTCTGCTCTCTCTCTCTCTCTCTAGGCTTGTTTTTACTGGTGTTCTTTTCTTGTCTATGGGTTTCCAATGGTTTAACTATTGCTGCACATGGGAAATGTTGTTTGTGGCAAAATAGAGTGAGAAACCTGATAAGATAGAGTGAGGCAATTGAGAATTTTCAATTTGATCATGTGTGTGATACAGTGATTTCATAGGTAATCTTTTTTTGGTGACTGTAGGATCTTATGGATATGCTGTTTTGTTGGTTGAACAAAATTACCTTTCGTTGTTTCAATGCTCGTTTGCTTAATCTGTTCTCCTCTTTGCACTCTGTTCTGGCATTTTGAGCTTGCAAATAAAGTGAAGAGGTTGCTTTCGAGTTGGTTAATATAATCATGCTAGTCATTTAGATTGTTTTGTCACTTTGCTAATTGGTGGTAGTCAACAACTAATCACATCAATTTGAAAATTTATTTGATCTATTTTTTAATTCAATGGGTGGCACAGAATATTAGTTGTGGGATGGTGGAGAAAAATTTCTGAAAACGGTGGTTCAGCTATCAGTTCAAATGTACCATCTTAATAGTGGCTCTAGTATGATTCCCTGTGTTATTGCTATTATTATATTTTTTCTCTGTCTTGGAGATTATAGCAATCCGTAGGTTAACCTTTTGTCGTTATCCTAAATGAAGGAATACTTGGCAGTTCATAATCTTATGTCAAAGCTTTCAAACACGGCAGCATAAAAGCCTTGTTATTCTATTTGATAATATTAACATGCAGCTCATGGTAATCACTTGGGGAGTCATTTTCGTCACATATCATGAAAGCAACAAATCTATATTCTCGATAAGGAAAGGTTTATCTTTTTCTTATATTGTATTGAGGTTTGGTGGTGGAATCTAATCTGATCTAAGTTAGTTTTATAATCTACCAAACCCCACCAAATGTGGAGAAAGGGGAAAAGAAAAATAAATGTCTATAAGGTGGTCCGGGCTGATAAATTAACAACATAGGGTACCAACTGTATTAAATACTGACTGTAGTGTTGGTCGTTTCTGTCCATTTTGTCTTATCTTAATCATTATTGAATATTCACCTAGAAATTGAATTTGTTCTATACTCCAATCTTGATGCTCGGTTTGATATCTACTTTTGTTGGCAGGCTATATGTTCTGGAGAGTAGATAGCTAAGTAACTTAGTTCACTGCTGGACTTCTTTCTTTGGGTTAGAATACTCTTGGGCTTCTAGGTTGCTAATGGCTCCAGGGGGTGGTGCTTGCAAAGAGGCTGTTGAATCACGCTCGAAATATTCAAATTATGTAAAAACTTATATTTCAGTGGCAGAAAAGCATGGTGTTCATGAGCTTCTTCAGTGCCCTACTTGTGCGGATTCAATGTATCCGCCAATTCATCAGGTTTGTACTTGAACTCATCTTTCAAAGTAGGTTTCGAGCATTTGAAACATGCCTGCACACTAATCTTCTTTACCTTAAAAACATGTCTGTACTATTCTAGGTACCTTTCTTTTCCTGCATATGTTTCGGTATGCAAACGGGATATAAAGCTCTCATACCATATTTGCTAATTATGCTGATCATCACCTAATAGAAAAATATTATTCAACTTATTTAATTTATGCAGTGTCCAAATGGCCACACCTTGTGTACAAACTGCAAAAGAGTTCATAAATGCTGCCCGACTTGCCATTTTGAGCTCGGAAACATACGATGCTTAGCTTTGGAGAAAGTCGCCGAATCTTTGGAGCTTCCCTGCCGATATCAAAGTCTCGGGTGTCATGATTTATTTCCGTATTACAGTAAGGCCAAGCATGAAAAACACTGCCCATTCCGGCCTTACAACTGTCCTTATGCTAGTTCAGAGTGCTGTGTTACTGGTGACATTCCGTTCCTCATGGCTCACTTAAAAGAGGATCACTCGGTTGATATGCATGATGGATGCACTTTCAACCATAGATATGTCAAATCAAATCCTGATGAAGTTGAAAATGCTACGTGGATGCTAACTGTAAGTTGTTTACAATTTCTAGTAAGAGTTCTATTTAGTTCTTGATTTTTACAATGTTGATGCATAATTTTGAAAGAATATAAATGTCTCCATCTTGCTTCCTAATGAAGATATCGATTTTTTTTAAGTGCCAATAAAATAATCTAGTGAAGTCCATATCCTCACCGCAATCTATATTCTGTCTGAAGAACTTTGCAATTCAACAATATTCCCGTACATTTCTAGTAAGTGTTCCATTTAGCTCTTGATTTTGATGATCTTACATGTGAGAATATGCTCAAGCACATTAGATAGAAAGACGCCATATGTATACCCAAACTGATACATATTTAAGAAACAATGTCAATGTCTTCATCTCACTTCCTTTGAATCAAGATATATATGGAGTTTTAAGTGCCAACAAAAGAATCTAGTGTCATATCCTCAATTTTCGCAAGACCTATCCTGTCTGAAGAACCATACTCTATCTATGCAGGTATTCAACTGTTTTGGAAGACAGTTCTGTCTGCACTTTGAGGCTTTCGTATTAGGAACTGCACCCGTCTATATGGCTTTCCTGCGCTTCATGGGTGAAGACAACGAGGCAAGAAAATTCAGCTACACATTGGAAGTCGGTGCATGTGGCCGTAAATTAGCATGGCAAGGCATTCCAAGAAGCATTCGAGATAATCACAGGAAAGTTCGAGATAGTCAAGATGGACTTATTATTCCAAGGAGCTTGGCACTCTACTTCTCTGCTGGGAATGGTCAAGATCTTAAGTTGAGGGTTACGGGTCGGGTATGGAAAGTGTAAGCCTGTGGATTGTGTGTTATGTGATGGGTTGTACAGTTTTGGGCAAAGCCTGTGCCCTTTTGGATCCTAAATGGCCATAGAGAAATACCATTGGTTTAAAGAAGCTTGAATTTTTTATGGTATTTGTGGTACCTAGTTTTTTGTCTGTTGTTGGCCTGGAGGATCTTAAGGAAGGTTTCTTGTACTGGATGCATATTTTCTTTTGAATGGGAAAATTGGATTTTCTTGAAATGCATTTTCTGATTTACTTTTGTGTTACATTTTTACTACAATGTAGCGTGAAGTTTAAATCAGGCACGTCGATGACACTTGGTGCAATATCTACCATCGATTTGTATAAATACATCAGGATGTGACAATCCTATGACAAAAGGAAAAAAAATAGTTTTGAGTCTAATGTATTGCGGATCTAAATTCTTACAGAACCTATATCACTAAGTTGTTCTTCTCCACACAAAAAAAAAAAAAAAAAAAAGAAGATAAAAAGAAATATATATTTGTATTATGGAGTGAATTATGAGCCGCCCGTGAAAAATATATTTAAAGATATGTTTGTGGGAATAATTAGACGTGCAGGATGAAGGGTGGCACGTTGGTTTTTTAGCGGTTAAAAAGAGTTGCATTGCATGCGTCTTTCTCGCCAAAACAAACCAGAAAACAACTCTTCACAGACATATTCTCTCATCTTTCCCTCCTCCATTTGTTGCTCATCTTTCTCTCTCTTTACAGGTTTCTCTCTCTCTCTCTTTTTGTTTCATCTTCATTGGAATATCTTCTTACATGCATCTTAATTTGATTGTAGGAATTGCCTCTTAAGCAAATGCCAATGTGAGCGTCGATCCTATGACGTTTGCGTAAACAAAGATTGCTGTACCTTAGACTTGAACCATGTTGTGTTGCGGCGGTGCAGAAGAGGAGCCTTATGGCGGCCCTCCGGCCAACCAATACACTGCTCCGCCTAAGGCCGGTAATCCATATGCTGGTGGCGCCGGTGGAGGTATCCTCTCCCCACCCCTCTCTCTCTCTCCCTCTCTTTCTCTATCTCTATCTCATGTACATTTACCAACGGGTTTTCAAAATTTCAGGCAATGACAGAGGAGAACCAAGATCTGGTGCAAGAAATGGACCACCCCAGAAAGTATTACCGATTGAAATACCAGCATTGTCATTGGATGAGCTAAATAGATTGACTGGGGATTTTGGGACAAAAGCTTTGATCGGAGAAGGATCCTACGGTCGTGTTTTTTATGCGAAGCTAAAAGGCGGTCAGGAAGCAGCTATCAAAAAGCTAGACACCAGTTCATCATCTGAGCCAGACACTGATTTTGCAGCCCAGGTAATGAATGCATTTCAAATATTTTCTTCTTTTTTTCAAGACAATTTTGTTGCAATAAAATTGGAATGGAACCCCAATATTGTCTTCGTCTAATCGATGTCGTTTTACAGATATCCCTAGTTTCAAGGCTTAAGAACGAGTATTTTGTGGGGTTGCTCGGATATTGTCTTGAAGCAAATAACCGAATTTTGGCCTATGAATATGCCACAATGGGTTCTTTACATGATGTCTTGCATGGTATGTTCAAAGTTGCTGTAATAATCTTTACATGGAGCTCCCTTCGTCCCAAAAAACGAGTCTTTTTTTTTTTTTGGGGATGGAGGGAGTGTATAATTTAGAAGGAAAAGTGATTGTTGCTTATAATTCAATAGGTAGGAAAGGGGTGCAAGGGGCAGAACCTGGTCCAGTTCTTACATGGAGTCAGAGAGTCAAGATTGCATATGGTGCTGCAAAAGGCCTGGAGTTTCTCCATGAAAAATGCCAGCCTTCGATAGTCCATCGCGATGTAAGGTCGAGCAATGTTCTGTTGTTCGACGATTTTGTGGCCAAAATCGCTGATTTCAGCTTGACAAACCAGTCCTCAGACACAGCTGCTCGTCTGCATTCAACTCGAGTTCTTGGAACATTTGGCTATCATGCTCCAGAGTTAGTTGATTCGATTGATGATTCCTTTGATACTTCAGATTATACACAAAGGCTGTAATAACAGAAATAAACACATTAAATGTTCGTAATATTCAGGTACGCGATGACAGGACAGATAACTCAGAAGAGCGACGTATACAGCTTTGGGGTTGTGCTTCTGGAACTACTTACAGGAAGAAAGCCAGTAGACCACACCATGCCCAAAGGGCAACAAAGTCTTGTCACCTGGGTAGTTATTTCTTTTTTCTTATTTTCTAATAAATAATATTGTGTGTCTGTTGAAAATAGTCATATACTGAAACTTCATATATTTTCCAGGCAACTCCAAGACTGAGTGAGGATAAAGTGAAGCAATGTGTGGATCCCAAGCTAAATGATGACTATCCACCAAAGGCCATTGCAAAGGTGCGTAAATTTTTACTCCCCGTCTTTAAAAAAAGAGTTATGTTTACAACTTTTTAAGAAAAATCATAAAAATTGCACTTATATGACTTATTTTGTAAATCAGATGGCTGCTGTGGCAGCACTTTGTGTGCAATATGAAGCAGACTTCCGACCAAACATGACGATCGTAGTGAAGGCATTGCAGCCGCTTCTAAACTCGAAGCCAGCGGGACCCGATCTGCATGCGTAATTTGTAATATCGCAAACAGCAGAAGCTTGAGTTGTATGTAATAATATGACAAGTTCTTGAGAAGGAATCCTGTTCAGCATAGGCCTTCTGCACTTTGTTGTGTATGCAAATGAATCTATTGGTATAGTTACAAACCAAAAATGGTGGTGTAACGAAGTTTCTAGAAGCATAGAGTTTTTATATATATGATAGTGGATTCAATATGTAACCTCGTATTGTTTTTGCTGTTCAACTCGTTTTGGCCAAGTTTGAGTCAATGATCATCTTGTTTCTGTAATTTGTGTTGGTGGGTGGGGTGGGGGGTGGGGGGGGGGGGAGTGCATCATAAAAACAGAGACTTTTTACCTCACAAAGATTGTAACTTGTAAACACAGATGGTGTTTTAAACTTCTTTATTATTCCTAACATAACATTACAATATATTTAAGTATTTTCCCAAATGCTGCTAATGGGAACAGATAGCAGAAATCCAAATCAAGACTCCAATGATGATGGCTGATTTTCTAAATCCTTTAACACTCAGCTTGGTGCTTGAATTTGGTACTATCTCTGCACCCATCAACACTGTAACTGGTTAGTGTGTGTGTGTGTGTGTATGAGAGAGAGAGAGAGAGAGAGAGAGAGAGGAGCTACCTCCAGTACTTGTGCTATTGCCAACACTTGACTTGTTACCAAATTGCTCAAAAAACTGAGCCTCCGGCGAGTTTGGAGGTAGGTGCAGAAGTTCTACTCACAACAAAAAAACACACAAGAATCTTAATCCTATTTCTGAATATGTTATATAATACTTCATCGGTCCAAAAAAAAAAAAAAAAAACATCCAACTTTTTTTAGGCAGAGTATATTTCGATAAATATATTAGGCTGTGTTTGGACCGGAAAATTTGAAAAGCATGCATTTTGAAATGAAAAGCAATGGATGAATGTGCTACCACGTCAATCCAAACAAAAAATCAAGAATGTGCTACCACGAATTTAAAACTAATTCTAAAAAATCCTTCAATCCAAACACAACCTTAAAGTAATCATACCAGGACAAATGGCAGCACTCGTGTGGACTTGACAAACGGGAACAAGGCTCAGAGCACGAGTGGCATTGAGCTTAAAGCCAAGGCCAGGTTCGTCCCTGTCCTTGACAAGCACACACAGACAATATTTGGACTTGTCAGCATCTCTTTTCAGCTCAGAGCAGCAACTTGGGGTGGGATCTTTAGCATCGCCGCTGACAAAGGTGATACATGGTGATAAACTGATGAGCTGGTCTTTGCATCCTTTCTTGTCTTGGGCAAAATCTGAACTCACACCACAAAACATCATTAGTATCACCAAACATGGGATTAAGCTTTTGTTTTCCATGTTTGATGTGAGCTTTTTGTCATAGAATCCAGTGTTTATATATTGCTAAAAGTATAGCTGTATTATGTTTCTAGATTGTGTTTTCTTGAATTAGGGTTTTGGGTGATTGCTGCATTATTGCAACTTGTCAAGGAGAAGCTAATTCTGACTTATTCGATTGAAAGTCCTGTAAGCTATCTCGAATTGACACTTACCAATCCTTCCTGCTGGAAAATTCTGATATCTTGCAGCTTTTAATCATAATAAAATAAAATGTTAAATAGCTTGTGATTTAAGACAAGTAAGACCTGATCTGCAGAGTACTATTGCTATGTAGTCATTCAAGGTTGTGAATAGCAACTAGATTTGAAGAGAGAGAGAGAGAGAGAGAGAGAGAGAATGCCAGCGCACAATGGCAATCAGGCATTAGGGGTAATAAAGGAATTACAACAAAATCACATAGCACAGAACCATGTTAACTCTATCTATATTTTTCTATTTCAAGCAGAGAAAGGAGCAAAGTAACCAAATATTTATCATAAATTTCTTCTATGAGACAAAGGTTGCATGATACAAAGGATCCCACATGGGGAAGGGGGTTACTACTAGAAAATCAACAGGTACAATGATTTATCGGTTCCAAATCACTTTTCTTTCTTCTTCGATGGTCCCGTTACCATTTCTGAAATACTTCATTTCACAGACCTGCTACCATTTCTGAAATGAAGACCTGCAAACGCAAAGAAAAACTCACGTTATGCATCTCCTATAATTCCGAGTACTTAAAACAGGACATGGAAACTTCATACCCATAGTTAACGTCTAGTCCTAGGTTTGCAGCGGAATTCAGCTAAGAGTGCTATGTGATCTGATGACCACTCAGGAGACGGAAGAGCAGTATCTTTTCGCAAACTATCCTCATCCACCAGCTCCAGCAAAGACTCCACGGTTAAGGAATCAGCTACAAGGAGAAAGCAAAGTTATGCTCATAATCAAATTCATAGAATCCTCCTACTATTAAATTATCTATCCAGACAGGGGGTGGGGGGATAATGATCACGAGCTGCTAATAAATGAGTTAAATAAATAGCTATTGAGTGGGTACCTGAATAGAATATATAATCATGAGTGCCAATAAAATCTCTAGTGCAATTCGTAAAAAGGGGTTCATTTGTTGCAGGATCCATTTTCCTTCTCTGCTCCAGAGCCAGACCAACCCCAGCTCTTGCAAAAGATGAGTATGCACTAACCTGGAAAGTAATATGCCACAAAATTATAAAAAATAAATTGTATATTACAGATATTTGGGCCAACAATATTACTGCTAACTAAATTTTACCAATGGCAGCTGATGTGTTAGTTTGCCAGTGGGGCGAAGAATTCCAAGTGGGTCCACAGCTAAATCCGGATGAAGCGGATCAACTTTCCCCATGGCAAGGAGTGCATGGGGAGCACTGTATTCCAAAAACAGATTAAGTTAATTGTGAAACTTTATAACCACATTATCGTTCTACTGAAGAAGAAAAATTAAAAGCACCTTCCAGGGACTGAACTGAAATCCCCACAAACCAACATTGGGATATCTGCACTTGCAGCAATTTTTTCCAGGCCTTTCAATAGAGTGTGGACCTGGTATGAATGAAGAGGAAAGATACTTCAACATGTGAAGACCAGTAGCAAACAATTCAAAAGGAGAGGATAGCCTCAGACAATAACCTGCCAGAGCCTCACATCCTTCAACTCATGGTGCATATTTACATGTGTGTTAGCCTGTTTTCAGAAACATAAGAGATACCATTGTGAGATGTTGCATCAAGTAGACATCCCCATTTTGCAGGTCTAGTGAAGAAGTCATACACAAAACAAGACAGAAAGAAGCATGTAATAAGATTAACTCAAAGGCAGCCACAATACAATTAAGGTCACCACATTACATTCCACATTAGCACAATAAGAAAAATAATACTTCAGAAGTATGTAGTCAAAATACAAGCGCTCTAATCAAACAACTGGACACATGCTAGTCAATACCGAGGGATAAGAATTCAATGTCATGCTTTTGTTCTATTTATTTTAATAATTTGAGCAGACCAATATGGTATCATTACACTCAACAAAAATGTGCAACATGGAGATATTTCCCTGTACAGAGAAACTGCTCTTTTACACTTCAGGTTATGCAATTTGAGCCTGTCCAGGCATCAACCATCCAACAACATACTGCATGTGTCCACAACGGAAGACTGAACAGACAGCAGTTGATACAAACCATAACTCAATTCACCTCCCTGTTTTCAGACTAAATTTAACCCCTCCCTTACCAGAGTGCGGCCATTTATTCAACAGACAGGATGTAAAATTCAAATTTGGCATTGCCAAAATGGCTTACTGGAATCAAGTAGTCATATTTATTCGTCAGAATCTTGAAATCCACAGAATATCAATGTTGTTTGCTACTTACTCTAGCATCTTCATTTACGCATACTATGCAATTTAGATATTCATGTGCTCTACGAGGGTCTCTTGGCAATGTTCCGCAACCAAATTCAAAATATATGTGAATCTGGGTGAGAGCAGCTCATCATGGAAGGATTAAAGTCCAGAAACTAAAACACATCCTTCAAGAAATGCCAGCCAAGAAACCTTGCCTACCCAACAGTCTAGCTTCAGAACTGAATTTGAAGCATAAAGCCATAATTGTTGATATTAAGGAAACCTTACCACACAAACAAGCTGTCGCTTCCCAGGGCTATCAATGCCTTGGTTACTGAACTTGGCTTCGAGAACTAAAATTAATGCCACATTATCCTGATGCATGAAAAATACATCAAAATATTATGTCTAGAAGAGAAGTGACTAATCAGAACCAAAATCATAGTTAAGATTCCAAAAATCAACATAAACATATGTTGTGAATACCTTAACCAACCGATTTAAGGCATTTTTCCTCTGTGCACTGGGAACCAAAGCATCAGTCAAAGATTGAGCAGCTTTATTAAACTCAACCTACATTCAACAACACCAATAATTTAACCAATACAAAAGGAGCTCTATGCAAATTAGATGCACCTAAAGCACATCCATTACCTCATATTTTTTGACATGTGAAAATCTATCACGACGGAAAAAGGTAGCACAACCATCGAGTGTGTTAATGTTCCCACTAAAAACCTGCACAAATAACAGATAATGTCATAATGCATTATAAAAGTAGAAGTTTCTCGCTCAGATTCTAAAGATGTGACAAACCTCTGATGTTTTCCTTTTGAAAAGAGCTTGATAACCATGTTTATCAAGCTCAGGTGCAAAGAATTCCTCAAAGTGATCATTTTGAACCTGAAAAGAAACATATATAATTAGAAACTAGAAAGACAAGTCTTCAAAAGGTAAAAAGATTTTGTAAAAAAGCTGCAAAAAATAACCATTCTCTAACCAAGACAACTAGTATGAGAAGAAGTTTCCCCCTTTTTTGGTTGGGCAGTGGGGGTGGGGGGAGGATAATGGTTCCAACTTACATAGCCCAAAAGGAAAAAAAATCAACCATCAATTATGGAAAAAAATCTCAATTGGCAGACATTAATAAAGGAAAGAAAAGCAATACAAAATAAATGAAAATATCAACTTCCTGACCCATGACAACTTCTTTTCCCTTATAAAGTAGATGTTACATGAGACTTACAGGATCAATTAATTGATTGCCTTGTACACATAAAATTGCTGAAGTAACATATCAACCTCAACACAATTAAACAAATCATTGATAAAGTTTAAAGCTGCACAGATTAATATAGTTATAGCTGATCACGATCAACCTACTTAAGCAGCCATTAAACCAACTACCATTAGGTAAATTAGATGACCGGTGGTCTAGATCTTTTCATATGCTCACATATTCTAACAAGAAAAACAATTACCCAAATTAATTCTAAAGCTTTCAAGAGCATAATTTGAACACCCCACGAATTGTATACCTCTTGAAGACAAACAATGTCTGCACGATAGCCAACTATTTCTCGTAAAAGGTTTTGCCTGCGGTAGGTCCAAGAAAGAGCCCAAGTGGGGCAGTAACTATACAGTTCATTTGTAGCATACGCATCAGATAAGATGTTGTATGAAAGCACCGTAAACGTCCCTCCAGAAGAAATGCGACTATCCATATCTAGATGAGCAGACACATCTATTCCACTCACAGAAATCAAGCGTCTTGGAATGGGTGATGGAGCTGGAATCACACGGGAGGTTGATACGGCAATGGGAACTCCAACGGCTAACTTTGTTTCAGCATCTACCACAACACATTCAAATCTAAGGACATGACCAATATCATCGGCGGTAGGTGTATATGCCTTGGAGCGTCCCACTTCAAACCATGTTTCACCGCCATTCTTCTGAGTAATTGCAGCAGGATACAAAGCAGTGGTGCCATTCGATAAGCTGGTATTTGACTGAGATGCACTCACACTAACCACACCTGATGTTGTACTACCAGTACTATTGAATCGCCCAAAAATTTCTTCCTCCTCGGTTCCATTTTCATTCACTGCACTAGCAGCACGCTCATGCAGAGCACGATGATGTTGCCAGGCATCAGAAAAACACTTGGGAGAACAATGGTAACTCTTGGAAACAGGTAATTTGGCCTTGACACACCCAAGGCACTGTAATGTAGCTTGCTCTGTTGGGTGAATACTACAAACTGCAACTTTCTTGTCGCTTTGAATGCGATACCTGCATAAAGTACCAATAAATTGGATGTGATGCAATTGTTTCCTGAATGAGTGCCAACAAAATTTATAATTTAATTCTATTTTTATTATACTTTTGAAGAGACAGATGCATCGAAATGAAGAACCCAACAGAGTACTACGTGGAAGTCAAGTAAATATGAAAGCTCCCAACAACTAAAACAAATCTCTGATTAATGATTAACGACGAATAAAGACCACAATTATACAGCAATCACGCGTGAACTCACATCACACAAGTTGCAGCTGATTTACCGAAATAATTTAATCATTTTTTCCATGAAGCATTGCATAAATTTAGCAAAGTAACCGACAAACTCAGGAAAAAAAAACCGATATACTAAAGACAAAAAGCAAAAGATATTTACGGCAGGGAAAACGACAAGGTCAGAGAAAACGACAAGGTCAGAGAAAACGACAACATCAGGGAAAACGACAACGACAGGTAAAACAACAATGGCACAACTAACCATTGACAGCAGGCAAAGCAACAAGCTACACAGAAGCACAATATATTTAACCACATAGAAAGAGACTACACAACAACTATTAACAGAACACCATGCAAACCACTAAAACCAATAAATAATATACTAGCAACGGAGAAAGACGACAGTAGAATAATTAACTGTATCAGAAGGCAGAGCCACAAACTAGCTCAAGTCACTTAACGAACATGGTGTAAAGAAAAACATAAAATACTGGGAAGTTGGTAGCAATTTTCACCAGCCTGAATTTAAGCTACATTGTTAAAACCACTATTGAAACATAAACACACTCTCGGAAAAGAAAATGAATCCCAACTAACCACTCATTCTCCACCACTGATTAAAAACAAGCCATTCTATGCAAGGAGAAAACAAGAATTACTAACCCAATTTACAAGTCTTTCCACTTCATTGTAAAACATGCAACGGGAAAACATTTAACATCACTAAAAGCACAGCAAAAATATCAAAGCAAACAAAATAAAAGAGAGCTTGAAAAACCAACAGGACAAAATTTGAAATAAACTAAAAAAATAAATAAAAGAAAATCGTGCTGAGGAAAGCTCACCATCTATATCTTAAGAAATGACCATCAATAGGGTTGAACTCAGTAACATCCTCGGTAATAACGGACTTATCAGGGCGCCTCAGAAGCACATAAGGCGTCAATTCGCACCCTACAATCGGTATATCAGATGGCAGGTGAACCCGCCCAACACTCAGCATTTTCTCCTAAGCTTTCGCAAACTACGTTCGTCTCTCTCTTCTTCCAATGATATTTCAAACCCTAAATCCGCAGAAATGAAATATTCTTGAATCAACTGTTGGCGGACTTGTGGCGGATCCGCCATCACCAGTGCTCAGCGCCACTCGCCAGCCTTGCTCTCTCAAAGCCCTATTTAATTACAAGATTGGGAGATCAATTCATTCAAAATTCAACGGGAAATGGACAATATTAAGATCTTTCAAGAACTCGAATTTAAATAAAGAGAACTGGGAAATTTTTATTGAGAATTGATTGCGCCGCGTATGAGCCCGCAACCTTGCATGCACTCCAAGTCCGAGGAGAGTAATGGAGGGGATTTATAGAGAGAGGAAGTAGAGATGGGGATCGATCGATTAGCGAGTTAGGGTTTTACAGAAAAACTGGCGAATTTGTAAAGAGAAGGAGACGGATAAAAAGGGTCGTCCGTCGTCTCAACAAATATTAATAGGGGGGATGCGCGACTTATGTCTCCGTCTGCGAACTATGATGTAAAATAGCTATGACGTAAAAAATATAAATATAATATTTGTTTTTTTTCTTTTCTAAATTTAATATTTATCCATAAAAAAACAGAAATTAACATTTGAACACAGTGTGTGTGTGTGTGTGTGTGTGAATATTGTATGTGCGTGCGTGTGTACTTATATATATTGGTTATATTAAAAGATATGCATACATATATATATATATATAATGTATATCTCATGTAGTTGATGATATTATGGAAATAATAAATAGATATGATTATTTACATTTTTTTCATAAAATAAACATCAAACTTCTAATCTTCACCAAGTAATAATAAATCGATGACACACAATATGTATACATACATGTTTATAATAATGTATTTTACTATAAATCTTCGTAGAGATAAATAAGAATGTTAATTCAATATATGTTATTTGACTGCATTAACTTTGTATTAGATCATTTTTTTATAAAAGGAAAATAAATGAACTATCTAAAAATTCAAATGGTGTTTATTTTGCTAGCTCAAAATAAAATATACATATTTAGCATAGTCTGAGTAAATAAATGAACTATATACTGGATGACTTGAAATAACTTGGACCCATTATCCCAATTAATATTTTTCTATGGTAATGTAATAAATTATTGTCAAAATAGTATATAACTTTTAAAGTAAATAAATATTTTTTTATAAAAATTGTTTAAAATAAAAATATCTAATAATATAAAAATATAATAAATATACTATAATTAATTTATGAAAAAGTTTTTATATTTAAAAAATAATATCTTATTTTTATATATGTAATATGGATATCAAATTAAAAATTATAAAAAATAATTAATTTGATATATTTTTCATAAAAAACAAAATTAAAATAAAAAAAAATTATAAGCTTTTAAAAATAAGAGTGATTGAATATCATAAATTCTAAAAATAAAATTTAATAAGTGTATTGATTAAATTGACACATATTGAAATAAAATAGTAGCTCTAAGTATTATCAAAATTTTAACCACTGTTCTACAAGTACTATTCGATTAAATAAAATACAATTTCTAATATTTTATAAATTCATACTAAAACATTTTTTATTTATTGATTTAGTTTATTCAATTACAAATAAGTTATATGTGATATAATGAAATTATTTCTTATACCATAACTAATAAAACAAAAACTTCAATTTTTTTCAAAATATAAAATTGTAAGGGAAAAATTGATTTTAAAACTAAACAATTTTTTAAAAAGTATTATTTATTAAATAAACAAAGAAATGAAAAATTAAGCAATACATCCGATGACAAAAGGTGAAAAACCTGAACTAAGAAACCTATTACCTATTTCAAAGTGCAAAAATGATGGTTGCAATATTACCAAAGCATAATAATCATACAAAGAAAACTCATTTCCATAGTCTGCAAAAATGATTTTGATCAACACCACCACCAATCCCATGCAAAGTTGCAAAACACCACAAAAAAGATTACACATCATTTGAGATCACAAATATTCAAAACATGTAATTAAGTTATGGTCCGAATAATCAGCAAAACATAAGAAACTCCAACAGCAAAACATGAGAAAATCCAAGGCTTAGTATCCTCCCTTAAGATCATTGACCACATCATACGGAATGGGAGTGACGGTTTCGAGGGTGGCTCCTTCAACCATGAAACCGGGTTTGGGTCCCTCAGGCTGCCTCTTGGTGCTAATGATTTTGCCTTGTGCCCTAGCCTCGGCCTTCAATTTGTCGTTCTTCTTCACCCTCTGAAGGAAATCCTCGTGGCACCTTGAGGGCTGAACATGCTCCACTCGGACATGTATCCTCTTCCGCAAGATCTTGTTACGAACCTTTATTCACAAAAATAAATAAAACCTTCCGTTTAAAGCAGTGTTTTGATGACAAATTCAAGAATGGACAGAAAATACAATGTTCATCAAATTGAAAAAATAAAACGCACTTGGGTTATGTGTCATCATACATTTCAAAAAATTGTTAGTTTATAGCAATTAAACATTTTTCAGTTTAAAATTATCTAGTGACTGAGCACTGCAGAACTATAGAAGAAACATTAAGCACACAAACACACAAAAGGCCCCCAAGCTGAATCAAAAAGTCTGTACATTGTGAGTTTCTCATTAAAGCCATAGTGATTGTTTTTATGTCACCATGAACATGGAAATTGATAACCGAAGAAGCCCACTGACCTACAATTCACACAAATTATCATTCCACTTAGTAATTTAAGAAACTAGCACTATCCACTTCGACAAATTCATAAGAACTTCAAAATAATAAAACCTAGAAATATAGCAAATATTACACCAAGAAAAACACTAACAATGGCATAACCATCGATTATCAATAAACTTAATCTCAATTATATTCAGATATCATTCGCAAACACATCGAATATCCAAACTACAGCCATTAGTAAGAATTACAATTAGCAGAGAAAGGACATAATTATACACCAGCAGAAACGTAAAATCGTGTGTAGATGCGTTATACCTGCTTGTTAACTTCAACGCCGACTGCGCGCTTGGTAACGTTCCAGACACGACCCGTTCGTCCATGGTAGAATTTGTGGGGCATACCTTTGTGGATAGAACCGTTAACCTTAACATCGACGTAGTCGCCGATTTTGAAGATCCGAAGGTAGGTGGACAAATGGGTCGGACCCTTCTTTCTGAATGGGCGTGAGAAGGAATCCCTGGTGCGAGACCTCAAACCGTGACCAGCCGGCATTTTGCGGTGTTTTTCGGCTACCTTAGTGTGTGATGTGTGCGAAGGAGGAGGTGAAGAAGCAATTTGCAGAGGGAAACGGCTTTATATATTGGGGGAGGAAAATAGGGTTTTGAACGGGAGTTACAGACTGAATGCCGGTATGTGGGCTTAAAGTATTGGGCCCATGTTTTGGACAAATATTAAAATTATTAATATTACTGGGCTCAACCTTTTGGATCAACCGATCAGATCAATTGGATCGATACTCTAACTAAAAAAATTAATAGTTTTTTTATATTATCACATATATTAAATATTAATATTCACAAAAAATATTTTTTATAAATACATAACTTAAAACATAATATTAATACCTCATTAAATATATTTTTCTATTTTCTTATATTTTAATTTTAATTTAAAAAAAAGGTGTTTCTATTTACACCACAATAATCTCTTTTCACACCACAAATATTTTTTAAATAAAAATAATTTTATATTAAATGTCTAATTTATCCTTCTTTCTCAAATCACTTCTTTATCCAGTGACTGTTCTACATTTGTTTTCTCAATCTTCTTCCACACAAATTTGCTGCCAACATCACCTTCACCAATCCATGAAATTACGAACAACTCTTAACAAAAAGTTATCATAAATTTTCTGCTTCTTCTTCTTCCTTCTTTTTTTGCAAATTCAAAATTATTCAAAATTATATTTAAAATATATTTCCTGCGGTTCTTCTTCTTCTTCCTTCTTTTATCTCAGGCTAAATATATGAATTTGAAAATTCTTAGCAACAAATAATAAAAGAAAAGAAATTCAAATTCACGAGTTAGGATTTGGGAGCAAAAATAATATATTTAAAAATAATATTTTTATAAAGGCCTTTTCTATCCACACCACCATTTCCTCTTTTCACACCACATTTACTAAATACACCACAAAAAATTACATTTAAAATTTCAAAAATTACTAACCACATCACAAAAATACCTATAATACCCTTAACACTTAAAAAAAATTAAAAAAAAAAACAGCAAACCCTACCTCACTCACTCCTGCGAACCTGCGCGTCGAACCCCCTTTCCCCACACCCGCGCCGAACTGCTCCTAAGCCAACTCCACTGTCGCCGAACTGCTCCCCACCATCCCGAACTACTCGAGAACCTTCCATCTGTCGCAATAAGTTCCATGAAAATTTCCATTAAATTCGCGAATTCGAAATCCGTTCGGCGCTGCTTGGCCGAACAGCCTGCGAGGCGTTCAGCCACCACTGGCCGAACACATCACACTGTGTTCGGCTAGGACAGGCCGAACGGTGAAAAAAACAGAATGGTGAAAAAAACAGAACGCACAAAAAAAACATGAAAAATGAAGTGTCAGGGCGTTCGGCCAGTGTTGGCCGAACATAACACAACACGTTCGGCCACCTCTGGCCGAACACATCACACTGTGTTCGGCTAGGACAGACCGAACATATTTCATTGCGTTCGGCCAACACTGGCCGAACACCCTGACACTTCATTTTTCATTTTTTTAATTTTGAAGGTTATATTGGTAATTTTGTTAATGTCTATTTTTGTTAAAAAAATGAATATGGTGTGAAGAGTAATTTTGGTGGTGTGGATAGCACCACCCTTTTATAAATTTTCGAGTATGAATACCTGCAGTCTCATCGGTATGTTTGTTCCTTTTCCCTTTTTTCTTAGGGAAGATTCATATTTGATTTCGAAATCTGCATGAAAGACGGGCACGAACGCTATAAGAACATAAACTAATTTCCCTTTTCTTTTCACTAAAGTTGAATTCGTAAATTAAATCTGGAATAAGTGTACAAGGAGAAGCTCAGCAGGATCCTGCCCCCGCTGTATTTCTTGTGTGAACCCCTGCGAAGTATGTTTTTGTGTTCTTGTTGATATTACCCGTATTGTTGTTTGATAAATTAGTCTCTGCGGAAATTTAAACCCACTCTTGGTTTTATTTGTACGTGTATGTTGAATCTTTCAACAGGAAAACGCGGAATGGAATATCACCCCAGTTCTACACGATGCCACTGCTGGGGTAAGTACGTGCGGATCTGTGTGTGTCTTTGTTTGTTTGTTTGTTTGTTTGTTTTTTAATTTTTAACTGAAATGTTCCGAGTTGTTTCCGATTGGTTCTTCTGATTCTATAAATGCTGTCAATTTTGAATTTATATATATATATATATGTATGTATATATTTATGTAAATGTACATGTAGCTCCTTGCTTTATCGCAGCAGTCATACTTGTACGTTATTGATGATTTTGGAGAACGAATCTAAACAACTATAAAACTGAATGAGATGAAGTCCTTCTCTGTCACGAAATTCGCCTTATCATCTGCATTACGTGTTGTTACCCCTAGTTTTAATCAACGTACTGGCTTTTCTTGATCCTAGTACCATTTCTGCTTTCCTAGTCTTCCACTGGGTTACTATGTGTCTCCTCTCTCGTATAAGGAAAAGAGATTATAATGCTTCCAGTATACAGCAATTATGTATCTTCCTGAAATTCACTTTCTTTATAAGTGAACTTAGAACAAACGGGTTTGCACGTATATGCTAGAATTGGCTGCACAAAGAGGCGGATGAACATCAGTGGTAGTTCTGAAGCAGTAGAATACCTGCCACAATTAGATCTCGGATCTCATAAAGGCACTTTAATGCAGCAGGCATTCAAACTCTCTTTGTCTACTTTAACTATTGGATTTTCAGTACCTAAGCTACGAATGTTTTTTATTTGTTATAATAAATTTGTTATTTTATTGCTGCATTTGTGAAAAACTGAGTTAAGAGCTTGCTTCTTCTCTGTTTGTTGCCTCATCTCAAAGTAATCGGCTTTGATAGGTTTCTTCTTCATCTCTTTTTTCACTTTATCTCACACACTTCGCTTTTCTAGTATAAATATTTTAAATTAGAACTTGGTTATGGTGTGACATTTTTTTACTTTTTACCTTTGCCTTTGCTTAAAGCCATAAAGAACTTAATCCTTGCCCTTAGAGGTAAACAATTCATATTCGTACTTTTAACTGTTTTCTGAATTATATTCCATGACTGAATAGGTTGGCTCTGGGATTGGTGGAATGCTTAGTTGCAATTCATGGTTTCAACATGGGTATAGCAAAGAATCATTCCCCTTACCTTTGCTTGAGTGTTTCATGGTTCTCATCTAATGTCACCTGCAATTAGGTGAATATTTGTTTAGGAATTCGTTATGACCAAAAGCTATCAAGGGAGCAAAGTGCCTTCTGTTTGTTATTGGGGTATGACCAGCTGCATGTGTTTTCTTCATCAACCTCTTGTTCAATAAACTTCGACATATGCTTCTGTTATCTTTTTCCTGTTTCCTAATCTGCTTCCTCTTTAATTTGGCAGCTACTCCTCTTGCTAATGTTTTTCACTGCTAATGCTGCTTTTGGAGGTATGCTAATACGACTCTCTCTCTCTCTCTGTCACACACACACACACACACATATATATTTTATCTACCTTAGAAATTAGACTTTCAAGATGGCATGAATTTAATATTTAAACCCTTTCAGGCTAATTAGATATGTTTTGAATATGACTCACTTACAAATATATCAACCATCATCCAGAAATAATGACTACTTTCTCAAAAGGAGGAAGAGAACCTGGTGAAGGTAGAATTTCGTATGATCAGTGTTTGAGAGGATTTACAGACTGCGTTGTTGCACATTAGATGTGATATATTCTTGGCTTTGTTAGACATCTATGAGCTATCTTGGATCGTATGTACTCCAATTCCATTTATCTTTTCTGAATGACTATCTAACCAGTAATTGAATACATGATGGTTGAAGTTTCATAGGTACCTATTCGTACAAAGAAATAACTCCAAAACTTATAAACTTAATTTTTCTTGTGTACTCCATACATTCATTCATCTGTTTTTTTACTCAATGTTTCTGCTATGAAACCTCAAGCAGGACATATAGTTCTCTTTCATTCTAACAAAATCTCATGGATTTACACCTTCAACTTTCCAAAAGTCCTTATTGCACATTGGATGTGATGTGTTCTTGGCTTTGTTAGACATCCATGAGCTATCTTGGATTGTATGTACTCCCATTCCGTTTCTCTTTTCTGAATGACTACCTAACCTGTATTGAATGCATGATGGTTGAAGTTTCATAGTTACCAATTCAAACTCAGGAATAACAACAAAACTTATAAACTTAATTTTGCTTATGTAGTCCATATATTCATTTATCTGCTTTTTTACTGAAATGTTTCTGCTATGACACCACTAGAGGGACATATAGTGCTCTTTCATTCTTACAAAAGCTCATGGAATTACACCTTCAACTTCCAAAAGTCCATAGGCTTTTATTTCTCTCAATTGTATGATTGACTTCGACTTGCTGTCAGCAGAGTAGTCCAATTGAGTTTTTATCCAGCACATTTGGGTTTTTTTGCCATAATATTTGAAGTCTGTTGAGTGATTTTTTTTAGCCTACCTCTGCATCTTTCAATACAGTCATTATATTAGAATCTACAGCTTTTGCGCTCCCAAGGTTCACTCAACTCACGGTGACATCCTACTATTCTGCTTCAAGTGCATCTCACTATGGCATTTCATTACTCACTAGACACATTGAAGAGGATCATGTTTCCAGAGTTCCACATAAGGAGCTTAGATGATTAGTTGCAGGTGCTGCAATTATATTAACTTAATACCCATTAATTTCAGTTTTATAATCAATTCCACCTGAAAGTGATAGTAATATACATTAGTAAAAAGATGCTCTCGTGTCCTTTTCATCCTTCTTTTGAATTTTTTTATGTGCTTCTCCTTGATTAGTTCAACAGTCGGTTCTACTAGTATGTGAGGTATATGTTGGTGTACCATCGATGTGTCATGTAAGAAAGTTTCTGTCAAGTAATATCTTGATGACCTTTTGTCTGAAGTCTTTACTTGTTTAAATCTCATGTCTCTTATTCAGGATAGATGGTCCTTATCTACTTTATATATGTTGAGTTTTTTATAGTGTGTCACTGTGTAGTACGTGTTGAGCTCGACTCTAATATGTAAAACTATAATCCTTGCATTTCCAATTTATATTTACATCCCATATCATATATCCCGTAAATATTGTCAGCATTATGGTTCAATCTGAAGTGTTTTTTGCAAATATGAAAATTAAGGCTGTAATCTGCAACTAAAAGATTTTGAAACTGTGGTCAATTTGCTGATTTGAAGTGCATACTGTTGTTTATCTTGGAATGTAATTCCCATGTCTTTTTACATTAGTTAGTCTCAATTCAATTAGCTTGTAATTCTTAATCATCTATTTTGTAGTTTCTTTCAGTTTGTCTATCTTATGCTGCATCCATGACATGGACCTAACAAGATATGCAAAAATGCTGGATCCATCACATGGCCCTATCTTTATGTTACAAATACCAGTATCCTTTACATTTTATGTGTGCTTGCTTATTTGATGTGGATTTATCCAATAACTGTATGCCAGAATATACTGTCATTTGGTGAATGCACCTGAATGTGGGAATTGATTTCACTGTTAACAGATAACGTTCTTTGCATATCATTTCATCATCAAAGTTATATTACAATACAGGTGGTACCAGTACAAGTGTGTGGTTAAGGAGGGCTATATTAGACATATCTCTTGTTCACCCAACATTAGCATATGTGCATATTAACCATGATCGATCAATTCTAGTATATCTTGTGGTTTCGATTGCATGGATGCTTCCCCACCAGGAACCCCCGGGGCGCACTTTAGCACCGGAACACTGCTCAAACTGTCAACCTCGTCTGAGAGCTTTATTGGGTTGTGGGCCAATGCTACTTAAATTCCATTGTTTTGTCTATAGGATTGTGGTCCTACATACTTACACATATGTGATTACTCTTTATGTCTTTGTTCTGAGCTCCTTTAATTGTCAAATTTTTCTGTACATTTGTTTCTGTAGTTGTCTCTATTACCCCCCTACCACAAAAGCAGAGGGTATTAATTCATGGACCTACAGATAGTTGGCCTATAAATTCACTTTCAAAGTGAATTAGGCAACACTCCTATTCCTGGTTTTATTACTTTTACTGTGTTTCTCTTATACATACATGTGTTAACTTTTGTTTGTTTTACATTGGTAGGTAGGAAACTTGACAAGGAAATCACACCTATCGCCTCTTCGACTGAATCATAGACTTAGTCGAAGGGAATTTTTGCATCAGTTGCTCGCCTCTTCGACTGAATCATAGACTTAGTTGAAGGGAATTTCTTGCATCAGTTGCTCGAGTCAAATGGTTTCTCCTATTTCCACTTCTATATATTTTCAGTTCAATTCTGGCAAATGAAATTTGAGAAAATTGCTGAAAAATTACACATTTATTGTTATCTTTATATCAATTAATTGTCTAAATTATGATTGGTACCCAGCTATCTGAAATGTGTGCAGCTGCAGTGTTCTTGCATTGTTGAAACATTATGCATGCATTTATTGATTGCATGGAAAGAGAGCAGTGAATATACATCCTTGTAAATTGCCAACTTGATATTGAATCCAAAGACAATCTTCATTAATTTCCTCAAACAACTGTTGGGAGTTCAAACGTAAGATGATTTTTTGTAAGAATGAAGTAGTGTTGTGTGTGTGTGTGTGGTTGTGAAGACATGATATCGATTGCAGTGCCGCCTGGTTTCATGTTAATGTCACTGCTGAGTTAGTTAATTTAACAGTGTGTGGTGAAATTATTAAATAATATTAATGAAATGTACTGTGTAAATGTCAGGTGATTCATATTTTAGGTAGACCTGACGTTATGTTAATGGAATTCATGTTTCGTCTAAGTTTTCTTTTAATTTTCAAAATATTTTAAGGATGTTGACTTTGTCTATGTGAAGAATATTTTTTTTATTATTATTTAATGGAATAAACTGCATAAAATTGTATGATTTTAGCACTTTTTATAATTTAATAACTTTTAAAAAATATATATATATAATTCATTGCACGAACTTTTTAATTTTTTTAAATTGATTCACAATTTAGTTTTTCGATGAGATTTGATGTGACACTCACAGCTTAACACCACACCTGTTACCGAGGAGGATGCCAACTCAATTTGCCACAAGAAAGTGTGACTCAAATTTTTAAGTGCAATAATATCTAATAGCTAAAAACATAAATATAACCTATGGTAAGTTATGGATATTTGAATAAATATATAATTTTTATTTATTTATAACACGTTCTCTATATTGGTAGGTGTTAAGTCCGAAAAATTATATCATCAATATTTTATTGAAAAATTATTTCATGGGTAGAATTACAAATTATAATTGTAGGAGATCTTTGCTATCAATTTATCTTTTAACATACTACCATCACTAAAAAACTCGGGAATATGAAATAACACGTTCCTCTGTACATTAGGTATTAACCTGAAATCTATCGTAAATGTGGCCACAATTTTGGTTAAACCTATTTTAATTTAATTTAACCGTTTATCAAATTTTAATTTTGATTCAATTTCAATGCTAAAATTGAAAATTGACAAGGATAATTGACCATCTCTGTATACACAGATTAATTGGTGTAACATTTCAAACATATTACATAAGTTTTGGAGTTGAAACATAGGGGGTCCACTTTTAACATAAGATCAAGAGACCACAAGAAAGTGGACACAACACAAGAACCACACCTTTCTCTAATTATGGATCTAACTGTGCCAAATCATCGTATATTTTGAGATTATCTTTTAAGGTTTGATGACCCACACACATTCAAAAGATTCATCTGTGACTACAGTTATTCCAGGAACTAAAACAAAATCTATTCTTTCCCTTAAATGTTCTGATAATTACCCAGTTAGAGAAAATTGTGAAGAATGTGATCTATTACTAATGCTTATTACCAGTACTACACATACTTATTATACATATATCCTGCACACACACACACACCTGTGTGCGTATGTATAATCAAGATTAAACTGTGGTGGAATGGGCTGATTGCTAGTGGATTGAAGTAAATTCTTTTACATAGAAGTGTGTTGTTATTCCTCACATTTTCTCATATCGATCCTTAAACATATAATATGATAATAGGCTAACACCAACCAACTGCCTGACCTGAGACAATATATATGTTTGTCCCAGAAAAAGGATTCCGACAGAAAATCAATCAAAGATGTAAATCCAAACTCACATGATCTTGCATGCTACCCCTCGATTCGTAACCTAATCCTCTCTGAGCACCAACAATGCCACTACTTACTGCCGACAATGGCTTAAATGGATCATCCTTGGAACTAAACAATGGATTCTGCTGATGAATTGGTACCGAAACACGTTCTCGAGCAAACGGCGACGTATTATGAGCATTTGGGATTCGCCACCAAGCCAACGGGCTCCCGTTAATCAGCTGAGGTTGATGATACGAGCCGTGGCTTGCGTAGAGCTGGCTGGCAGAACTGTAAGAGCTGCTGCTGCTGCTGTTCCAAGAATGATAGGACGTAGGAAGAGTCGGAGCCGATCCAAGCCGGCTGTAGCTGATCAGGCCGTAATGATCGTGTGGTTCAGATATGCCCATCTGCAAATGGGCTCGCTTCGCGTGCTGGCGTTCCCTCTTGTGCGCGTTTTGGTGGCCGCCTAAAGCTTGAGAAGTAGGGAAGTTCCTGCAGCAGTAATGGCATTCGAACTTCCTGCTGTTATTACTTTTTATATCCTTATCGGCTTCTTCTTCTTCTGGAGCAGCGATGTTGTTTTCATCGGAGTGATCTTCGGCGGCGGCAACGGTGGTGGGGCCGCCGAATTCTTTGCCGAAAAGGCGAATGGCGCTGCTGCCCTTTTCGCTGACCGGAGGAGTAGGGCGGATAAAGGGCAGCTGAGAGAAAGACTCAACGTTCATGAAGTCGCGAGTCTCTCTCTCAGTCTTGTCCATGGAAGAAGAAGCTAACCCTTTTTTTTTTTTTTGAAGAGGAGTTTGGGAGATAGAAAGAGGAGAGGAGATGTGAGAGAAAGGGAGATTTTGTGTTCTTCTATAGGGGGAGAGGGTTTTGTGGGACCAAGAAATGGAGTGGTAAGATATCAGTGGTTAAATATTAGGGCAAAAAACCCTCAATTCTTGTGATGAATGAGGGGAGATAAGGTCCCCATACTTGATAGGTTAGTATGCATGCGACTAACGGGCTAATTAATAATATATAAATGATGTTCGATTTGAGATTAGATAGAAACACTGATATATTTACAAAAATTGCACATGATTCAGATTTTATCGCCGCGTGACTTCAAGAATTTATTGTGAAATTAGAGACGATGAAAAAAGAAAAAAATGATTGTATGCAATAGATAGTAAAGAAGACAAATGAGCCTATCTAATTGTACGTCGTTGTCTGATAATAATGGAACATGGTGACCTTTTCATATTGTCAATAAACCCATAATTACCAGCAGAGAAATTTTTGAAGCTAACTTAATATAAGGGTTATTATTAAGTTCGATCATTTCTTTTTTGTTTCAAAAGAAAAGAGTCTCGTTTGTGTTACGTGGCTTCATAATACAAACACAATTCTTTTTCGGAATGAATTCAGTATCATAATTCACTTCAAATTAAGCCATATTTATGGAGCAAATGATGTACAACTTGTTTCTATTGCACGTTAATTTGATATATGCAATCATATATAACATGTTGTAAAAAAGTTGTATTTGTTTACTTCCACTTTGAAACAAAGACTTTTTTTTTTTGGGAATGAATGACGTAATAATGGCTGCAACTAGCCTCAAAGATTTAGCAGCAATCGGTTGTGTTTCCCTCTCTTGCTCCATTGATAATAAATCATCCAACATTAATATGAAATTAATCTGCTTTATTCAATCAAACAAATTACCAGCCGAAGAAATCATTGCCCAATAGCCAGGACCAGTTACAAGAACCTGCTGCCATCTCTTTAATGGCTGCTTGGCTGTTTTGTAAGAGTATTTTGTCCCAAGTGGTCCAAATATGTTAGCAAGATTACATGAATATAGAAAGAGATGCCTAATCATCATAATCCCTCTCTCTCTCTCTCTCTCTCTCTCTCTAACACACACACACACACAGAGTGGTGTGAGGTCTTTTCTTGACATTTTTATATAGCTGTTTTTTGCCATATTTGCTCCCACCCAAAGCATTAAAATGATGAAGCTTTGTGTATCAAAGGCTAAAATATATTCAGACAGTCATCATTGTTCTATATTTACCAGCTGATCAGAACCCATGCATTCATGTTAGTGGTCCTTCTTACATGGGACTTTCCTGTTAAAGGGAGAATCTTGGAATGAGTAGCTTGATGTTTAGGGTAAGACCAGAAGCCACATGCTTCAATTATATATTCACTGCACCCTCTCAGACACTCCTATTATAATATATCCAACTGTATGGTATGTCTTAGGTTTTCTGCAGCATTACTATCTTCTTATATTACCCATTTAATGTTTAGAGAAAACACAAACTTATGCCCGTTAACTTTGGTTCGATTTATTTTATCACATCTAATAAATGACTCTACATCATAAATTAAACAAAATCAAAAAATATATATTATTATAAAAAATTCATGAATTAGAGTACTATATTATATATAGCTAAAATTAATCGTGTATATGAAAATTTAAATAAAATCCTAGAATTTATCCAGATCGTGCAAGTGTGTGGTACAAAATACTCCGCGAATACTATGCATAGAGGAAACCCTAGACACACAGCACCATTTCATATAGGGGTGGGGGGTCCCTCCCCATCCATACATGTCCTTAAAACATCACCCACCTCCATACAACTACTCCTGTTCCTTCATGCAAAGCCCTGCTTTACCATTAAAGTCTACAGCTGAAGCTGAGAGCCTAGGGATGGCCGACGTTAATTTGCATGTATTATACGATTTTATACATGTATAACGTACAATTCCTAATTTTTCTTGCCATGTAGGCAGGATACGTCAATAAATTTCAACAAATTTTTAAATTTTAGTAAAATCAAACATATATTATAAAGAGTCAAAAAGTCTATAAAATTGATTTTCAAGTCACTAAAAACAATAATAATTTGTTCGATGGATACGCACCGACTGTGTTGGGTGTGGAATGCGCGGTCACAACCACCAGAACTGTCGCAGTCTTTGGGAAACCCTAATTCCAGTTTAAATTTGAGTTTTTTGGCTTTTACTTCACACACACACACACACACAGAGGTCTGCTGAAGATGGAAAAGTCGCCATCTCGTTGTTCCTTCCTCTTTCTCTCTCTCTCTCTCTCACACACACACACACACAGAGGAGATGGATTGAATGAGAAGTAGGCTCTGAAGAATTCCTGTCCTGGGGACCTCTTCACCTTCATCGCTCCGGCTTCATATGTACTTAACTTTCTCTCCTGTGGACCACCTCAAAATCATGTATCATTTGTTAATTAATTTGAAGTCAAAATCATGTATCATTTGTTAATTAATTTTCTATGTTTTTTCAATACAGAGAAGTTGCAATTGCAGATTCATGACTTTCTTGAGATTCAATTTCAAATATAAAATCTTTCACTACGAAGGTCAAACTTGATAAACAACACACACTTAATACTATTCTTTAAATGTTATTTCCCAAGGGTTTATATATATATATATATATGTTTGTTGTACGTGAGCACGCCTGGTGATCTTAATGAGCATTAAAATTTAAGTCACCCACATACAGCGAAGTTGTTTGTGATTGAACTATGTTGCTCCGTCAGGCGCTGCCACATTCTGATGTTGAATATAAATTTGTGCCATTTTTCAATTTTAGCAAGAATCCTTTTTCTCTCTCTTTATTGTTACTGATGAGAAACAAAGAGATAAATTTATGGTAGATAAAGAAATTGCAGAGAGAAATAAAAAATTGAAATTTTCTTGTGAGAAGGCAGGGAGCTTTTCAACTAATAAGGTAAAGATATTGGCATTTATTCGAAAATCTAATCATATTTAATTTATGTGCTATAAGATATGGAAATCAAGAAAAGTTAACAAACTAAGAGATACTCAAACAAAGATACAAGGAACAAATGATTCAATTATTAACAACCAAGAGATATTCAAGGAATAAAAGTCAGACGACTGGAAACTGGAAAGATGGAAGGAAATAATCTGATCTGCAAAGAAGATGTTCGATAGAGAATCAAGGTTGATTTTATTGTCATATCTTGACACTTAAGAAACACAAATATAAGAAGACTACAGGCAGAAAAAGAGGGGTATCTCTGTTACATTCTATTAACTAAATACAAGTAGAGACCTGTGAAGAGGCTGGTGGGAAAGCTATCAGATTCAGAAGAATACGATAGCACAAGAAGTACTCAAAGGCGAATTAATAGTGAACCACGCAGAGACCATACAATACCATCGACCCACCACTGTCTGAACTCGGAAGAGTTCAGTAAAGTACAAACATGAATTTCTATCAAAATCCATTTAGAGGGCTAGATGGTCAAGTAAGATATTAGAATATCGTGTTTACAAGAGTAGACTAGTATTTATGGGAGCCAGATACGAGTAAGTTCTATCTGTAACACTTTTGGGAACAAATTGTTCTTCTAATAAAAGTAGTTGAGAGGAAGAAGGAATTCTTCCTCGTAAAAATCATAAAGGTTTCTTTTAGCTTCCGCAAATTCAATTACTGTTCGAACTACTGCTGAACTAATACACACGTGCATAAATTATGATCTAACAATAATTACTATTTTTTTTCATTTTAATTCCTCATATATAACAAAAGAAGTATGTTGTCATGAGTGAAGTGAATTATAATTTATAAAATACTTGTAAGTTGAGATATTATACAAGAGTAAATATTAATTCCACCCTTAATTAAATTCACTAACTTTTTTTCATAAATTATGTTCCAAATATAATTGTAAGAGCTAATAATATGAATTTCCATCACAAAGTGAATAAAGTGTCGAAAATAAATACAAAATTAAATTATTAGTTAAATAAAAGCAATCTAACAAAAAAATAATAAAAGCTTTACGTCACTCTGGTACCATAGTAGGTAAACTTATATGTATATATATATATATATATATATATTTATTGAGGATTATTTCTACTGCCCACATTGAGTCTTTGCCCCCACAAAATTATTTATTTATTGAAGTTTGTTGAGTTACAGAGTTTTGTTTCACGTGTAATAAAATCATGTGATGAGACTTTGATGAGTTTCTTCATGTTTATCCAATGACGTTGTTGTGATTTCGTTTTTATTGTCTGTATTTAGACATATTTCTCAACTGACTATAAACTTTTGTGTTTTATATTCCGTTTCATATTCTAAATACACCAATACGTGTTATATATTCATTAATGATAATTATATACATCTTACGTTTATAAATAAAATCAAAATATATTAATATGAACTATAAAATAAAATAAAAAATTTTGTACATCAAACATGATCCATCTCCCGAGTACAATCACATGCCAACAAAATGATGCCATTCTGATGCCATTCATACATACATACATACATACATATATATATGTGTGTGTGTGTGTGTGTGTTGGATATATTGAGAGACCGATGATACTTCACATGCATGTGAGCTATCACAATTACATGCAATTGAGCCAATCTAGTCTTGTGAATTGAGACAAGGTTCTTTCGATAAGACCAAGAAACAAGAATGTGGTGGATGTGCAAGAAATTAAGTGGAGAAGAATATATATATATATATATATATATATGTTTATGATTTTTCTTTTTTTGAATTTATGACCGTTAACTTTAGCCATGTCACATATATAATATTTAATCCAGTAGAATTTTTATAATGATTTATAATTTATAATTTTGTACAATTAGTGTTTCTTTTTTCTTAAATTTTAAAAATGAACTGAAAATTACTAATATCCGTCAAATTGACTACATGACAAATAAAATTAAGAGCGCAATGGCATTAATGTTCATTATAATCAAAAGTTTAAGATCATTAAAAAAAATTGTAAAATTAAAAATAACATATTCAACAGAGCCAAAGTTAACAGATATAAATTAAAATATTCATAACAGATATAAATTAAAAAGTTTCATATATACCGGACCACAATATTCTATCTATATTTGAGAATATAAATTGATAATTATTTTTAAAAAAATCATAAAAATGGGAATATGTGAACCCTCTTCAAATCTGTCACACTGAAACAATTGAACTCTCTTAAAAGCTTGATAGGCATTGATCAATCAGTACTGTATCTATTATCTATTGTTGTCTGAAGCCCAAAATTTTGGACCACCAAAGGCTTTTTTCAATTTATATTAACCATTTAATAAATATGCCAATATCCTCAAGAAAATACAACCTTTATTAAATGAGGCATGAGAGAGAAAGAAAGATTGATATAGAGAGAGATATAGATAAATCAAAATTAAGTTGAATAAATAAGTCAAATTAATAAATAAATGGAGAGATATAAATAAAAATTAGCGACTTAATAAAGATTGTACAATCAACGACCACAATCCACAAATAATAGAAAATTATTTCTCCCTATCCATAATAAATATCGTTTTAAAATTTTTCACACTTATTAAAAATAAATTAAGTGCCTATTTTACCTTTTAATTAATGGAGAAAAAATATTAATGATTAGTGGTAAAAAACACCTCATATGTACATTTACAAGAAAAGTTAAGGGTAAATTAGAAAAATAACATTAATTCCCACCTTGAAAGTTATAAAGCGTCACTGTGCAAAAAATCAAAACTACTAAAACGACAATTATTGTGGATATAAGGGAGTATATTTTTAAGAACAATACAACTTCTTAAAAAAATATAAATTCATATTCGTATGTTTTCTTATTTGTTGATTAAACTTATTTAATCACGTATAACTTGTTTCTCAAACAAAAAAAGAAAAATTCTATTCTTTATTTTAAGTAATAAAACGATAAATTGACTTTCGAAACCTGATATTTTTTTAAGACAATTTATTTTTTTAAATATGCCTTTTTTTTAGGACGGAAAGAATAATATTTTTGAAACATTGAAAATAGGTAATGGGATATTTTCCAAATTTGAAGAATGTCTCTACAAATAAAAACAAATATTTTCTAATGTTTGGTCTTACTCACACACACCATGGAAAGCTTTTGAGAGATCCCTCAATTGCTCCAGTTCAGATACATCCAATCTTGATACATTTTCATCCCAATATAGTCTTAGAATACAATCTCAATAGCTTTAGAATACTTTAATTTTTCTGATATAAAATCGATTCATTCATATCTCCACACCTAAAAGTACTATTGTCGACCTAATTAAAAGCTTTACAAAATAGATATTTTTACTTGGAAGATGAATTAATTATAAAAAAATTAAACACCACGTTTTGCCCTCTCTCTCCATTTATTCTTCCACGTACGTAATATTAACTCAAAAGCAAGTAAGATCTCTGCCAAAGAATTAATATTGCAGGTACATATTTGGCTGGTGGGAACCAACTAATTCAATGAATTTTGTCGAAAATGCAGTCAAATATCATTGTCCATGGATCTACCATGGATCTTCATATAGAATTTCCACCATGTTATAGTGTTATATATATATATATATATAAATATCGTAACATGAGAAAATAATATAGATAAGAATACATGAATCAATAACAGTAACCCCCCAGGGCCCCCACCCCCGGTCCCACATTGGAGGGATAAAACTCCCACACTGCGGCTACCAGGACTCGATCCTGCGTCCTTGGGGCAATCTGCCACCCAGGAACCAACTGAGCTGTCCATGCGGACCTTGTTATTATAATTCTTGATGATATTGAAAGTCGGATAGTTGGATTTGAGGTGGGACGACACCAAAGATCTTTGAAGTTTGTTGAACATCAGTTCTCAAAAAAAGAAACCCTAGAGTCATTATGGATAGATCTTTCGATGCTTAATTAGAGTATGGTACTGGAATTAGAGGATAATATAAATAATTGCATGTACGATGTGTTTCATAATTTTATATACCTTGAGCTGATGACTATTTATAGGAGAATCAAGAACCGAAACTTTAGCTGAATCTTCAAATAAGATTTCCCATGATAATCTCAATAATTAAGAATCAGTGAATCTCCTTAATTAGACCGACTCCTAAAATTTTCAAAAAAAATATTAAAAATTATATCTAATTGATTCTTTTTTAATAAGATAAGTGATTCTAATCTAACGTTGTCACATATTCACTAATCTAGTAATGGAATTATCCCTCGTCAGTTCTTATTAGTATTTCTCTTTTAGAATTTACCATCCATTCATGTTACCTCTTTTACTTCCCCAAGTGGAAGTCCTTTTCCCCAGTTTTTGCAATCATTTTTGCCCCTTCCCTATCAGATGCCTGTGTAACACTGTGACTTGTCATTTGCACCATTTGCAGATTGCAATTACTAAAGTCAGTTTTGAGAGAGAGAGAGAGAGAGAGAGAAGTCTTGAGTCCATAGAGTTGCCTTTAGTACTTTTCCCATTCATTTCTACAATTTGTCTTTGGCATTATTTGAAATGGTCCCTCTACAGTGTACCCCCAATACTTGTATATTCTCCAAACTAAGATCTATCTTTTTCTCTCTTGCTTACACCAAAAATATACACCTTCACAATTTATACATACATACATATATGTGTGTGTGTGGAGTAGGGGCCCTTAATGGGCAGTGCAGGGTAATGAAAAAGCAATTGCAACTACCGGAGATAGGGACCCATTGTTGTGATTGAAGTGTTTTTTATATTATCAAAGTGTACATGAATTAGACACAAGTACCAACTAATTATGGTAACCTAGGAACAATGTATAAGATGTTTCCTTATTATATTATTTTATTAAAAAATGAATCTTTACTATGAGGCACCCAATAGGTTGTATTGTGCTTTTAAAATGAGACGTAACTTTGGAGTTTGTTTGTTTGAATTTTGGGTTTAGGGTTAAGGAATTTGTCTATTTGTTGTCGGACTCACAATGACTGTCAGTGATATACTGAAGGAGGGTGGGGATGACGTCAAGTCTGCATGGCGTTTATGTGCTAAGCCACACATGTGCTACAATGGCAATGACAATGGGAAGCCAGGCTGAAAGGCTGAGCAAATCTCGAAAGATTACCTCAATTTGGATTATATTTTATAATTTCTTTCTTCGTTTATGAGAGTGGCACATGAACGCTTTCTCAACGTCGATAGAGCTATTTTTTATGTAGGGTCTTGAATTTTTGAACTATTATTTGTTTGGAATAAGTTTACTTAGAAAATAAGATTAAAGCAAAAAAGAGACCTTCTCTTATAGACTATGGTATAATGGATGGGCTGGTATGGGTATTTTTACTAGTTCCCCTTTTTTCAATTATTATTTATGGGCTTTTTCTCTGAAAAGATATAGTATGGGCTTCCACGGGCCCATTTTATTTGTCCACATAAGTCCATTTTACGTAGCCCATAAACACAAAAGGCCTGTGCGCTCAATTGGTTTTGGGCCCTTGCAGCCCATATCATTTTCGCAGAAATCATGAAAATTGTCGTCGCTCGGGACGGTTAGGTGAACTGTTGTGGTGTTGCTCATGAAAGTACCCATTTTTATTATATTATAAAGCTTTCGAGATTCTGATTTTCATTTTTCGGCGAGGAAGAATACAGTTTTCCTTGTGGGATGGTCAAGCATTCAAGGTGTGCTCGTCTTTTTTTTTTTTTTTTTTTTTTTCCGCCTTCGGTTCTGATTCTACTTCTTCTTCAATCACTGAACTTGGATTATTGATTTTATTGTTGTTTTAATATTCTAATTTCAGTGATGAAGGATAAGAATTCTGCTACAACGTCTTTACTGAAGCGAATTTTGGTCAATTGTTCAGCTCAGGTTTGTTTCAGTTGACGTTTCTATGTTCATTGGTTTATTAAAAATCCTTAGTCATTTTCTTCAGCTCATAAGGAGAAAATAAATGGTAGTTGTTTTCAATTATGTTCGTTGTAGGATATAAGTAAATCGAAGAGAATCATGTAATGGGTTTTGCAAATCGCCAATTTTATGCTTGAATGGGGAAAAATGAACTTCCTTTTGTAAAAGGAATTCCTTAATTTGTCGGACACACCACATCTAGTAGACTCGAATATTGATCTGTAGCCTTGTAGTGACTAGGTTTTTGTCTGAACACAGGTTTCCGTGTAGGTTTAGTAATTTTTTATTAATATATTTTGTTATACCAAGAAGCCATTGGTGTTTTATAGGGTAAATTGGAGTTTCTTTTCCTGGATTTCCACCACCCTAACTTGAATTCTTTTGCATTGATCAACTCCTTATGGTTCATTGTGGAATTCTTCTGAAACTTGACCATGCCAATACTTAATGTAGGTTTTGTTATCCATGAACTACAGATAACTACTCTACTGGTGTGCACATGTTTTGTGGGGCGTCATGTTCTATTTATCCTGGATTTTGTATACATTTATTCTCTTCTTCTCATGTAAATTCAAGCATGTATCTGGAGATATTGATACATATGTAATATGACTGATATTTTCCTTTTTTGCAGGCCAAACAATACGGTAGCTGTGTTTCATCTAAGGTTCCAGAAGTTGAACGGGATATGTGTTTAAGAGAATTTATTGTGTTAAAGAATTGCATGCAGAATGTGGTATGACCAGTTTAAATATCCAAGTCTTTTTATGGGAAATGTACATTCATTGCCCCATTTCCCCTTTTCCTTTTCTTTCTTTCGCCCAATAAGTTATTTACACATTTTTGTTATATGACATATGGTTATTTATTGTTTTGCTTCAGCTGCGTGGTAAGAATTGAATTCGGGGAAGATATATGAACTGAACGGTAAAGACTCCAATTGTCTTCATAAGCTGTAAGCTTAGTTCGTCTATATATATTTTTGCCCCCACCCATCAAAATCAAGACCTTATATTGATTGTTGTTCTTCTTATGTATCATATCCATGTTCCTGATCCCTCTGCACCCCCCCTCCCCAGGTTTGTAATTACGGTGACTGGTTCATCCTCAGAAGTCATTAGTTGCACATTGAGGAGGAGGAATTGAATAACATGATTGGAGAACCATCTTCTTCTAGTCAATCTTCCTTCAGTGGGTCTAATGCACTGTCACATGTTTATATCCAGTACCCGCCTCTAAGATGCTATGTTCCTGGATCAAGGAGTTTACTTTATGATGATGGGAATAAATTAATTCTCTCATTGACATCTAATCAGGTAATAATTTACAGAATATATAATGCAGGGTTTGAGTTTATTTGTTTTCATTTAATATTATGTCACATGTAGGTTTTTTCATGGAAAACTGCACCATATAACCCTTATGTTGCTCCCTCATCCGATCCAATAAGCGAAGGACCTGTGCTTTCTATACGATATTCACTAGATCTCAAGCTTTTGGCAATCCAGCGATCTAGTCAAGAGATCCAGATCTGGAACAAAGAGTCTGGAGACACATTTAGTCAAAAGTGTAGGTCTGAGTCAGAAAGCATTCTGGGATTCTTTTGGACAGATTGTCCCACCTGTGATATTGTGTTTGTGAAAACCAGGTAACTTCTGAAAACCCTTGTGGACCACTTTGGAATGCTCTAATGCCTTAGGGTGTACATGAGACTTTTCGCAGGGCAGAAATGCTTCATTTGTCTGAGATGATGTGCATTTCTCTGTTTATAATATTTTTTTATTATTATTTTTATCCATCCATCAACTGCAGTCTCTTACTCGACCCTGGTCTCAAGATTATTAAAATGTATTGCCAAACAAAAGACTTATTAATTTTTCACCACTCGGTGAGTGCGTACCAGCTGACTTTGCTCCCAGTTGTCATGCGTTTAGCTTTTTCTGCTATAAGTACTGCACTTCTGAGCCATTATCTAGAATGATATTTGGAGATGAGGGACTAGAAATCATTATTAGCCTTATAAGTATATTTTTCATCATCTCATGTTTGGGTTTTCGAATTGTTGTGTGTGGGTTTGTGTGTGGGTTTGTGTGTGTGTGTGTATGTGTGTGTATATATCTTGTTGTAAGCCTGCCTGTGAACTCTTTCTGTATCATGGCTTCACTTTCAAGTTGTCTAATGGTGTATGTGATTGCAGTGGACTGGACTTATACTCGTACAATACTGAGTCCCGGCACCTCCATTTGGTCCAGACAAAGAAATTGAGCATTAATTGGTATATTTACACTCATGAAAGCAGGTTGGTGCTTCTTGCCTCAGGAATGCAGTGCAAGACGTTTACAGGTTATCAGGTAAGGGATGGTCGCATATTCTTCGTTGTCATTGCTGACACTTTGAGTAGTATGTTAAGTAATGATTGTTCTGAAAAGGAAATGAAAATTTTAATGTCTGAATTCATCCTAATATATTTCCTTCTTAATATGCTTGTACTTTTACACTTTTATGCTGGAAGACACCTTTAACAGCTGATTAGGAAATTAAAAAGGTGGCTATAGAAGAATGAAACTCTTGTTGATTTTTTAAATGCCCAAGGATGAGAATGAAGTTATTTAACCTCTTATAACCTCAGTATTCTTTTGTTACCTTGATGTGTTATAGTTTTCCCTATCAAATAAAAGTTACCCCTTAATCAAATAACAGTGGTTGCTTAAAAGTTACTTTATAGGATGTTGATATCCATGTTATGACAAATCTGCTATTTTTCTTTCAGCTATCATCTGCTGGAATAATCCGCTTGCCCAAGTTTGAGATGATGGTGGCCAAACCAGAGGCAAATAATAAGCCCACCCTTGCTGCTGAAGATGTCCATGTTATCACTGTGTAAGTTCTTTGTTTTTGTTTTGGTACATTATTATTTAGTAGATGGACTTCAAGTTGAACTGTTTTTTCTTAATATCTTTCATTGATTTACAGGTATGGCAGGATTTATTGCCTGCACTTCGACAGAGTTGCAATGCTACTTCACTCTTATAGGTTTTACAGAGATGCTGTCGTACAACAGGCAAGTGTGTTTCTTAAAACCATGTTACTTGTTTAATCTATGAATGTCCTTAGCAGAAATCGAAATGGAAACCGAACATTTCATGGTTCTCTACAGCTTCAACTCGCTGAAAAATTACAAGAGTTTGATTTTGGGTCAAGTAATGGTCTCTTTTGAATATATGTGTTGGTTGGCAGTGGCTCTTTTGACCATCTAAATGCAGTTAGTCTCTTCAGTTCCCTTGAAAGCAAACTTGGGAAAAAATGTATTTCTTGGCAACAATCAAGGTCCACTAGGCTTTTTAACATTTCTGCATTCTTCTGTTGTATTTCATATAAATGAGAAAAGATTATGATGTAATAAACTGAAAATTTATTCTCAATTTGTTGCTTTACATGAAGTGTATCTTGGAAGTTTTGTTCTCAACTGTTTTACTCAATCAACCTGAGTTCTTATGTTTGATAGCTTGGAATCCTTAATGGTAGAAACATCTAATTGGATGGAGAACAAGAATTCATCAGCTGTGAATATTTTCCATATTAACTTTGTCAACCCGAGTTAATCTCAGTACACTGTGCCAATTTCCTTTTTTATTTTTTACAATTGTGTTCTTTTTGTGTTTCAGGGTTCTGTGCCTGTTTACTCTAACAGGATTTCTGTGAGTGTCGTTGACAATATTTTACTAGTTCATCAAGTGGAAGCAAAGGTTGTCATCATATATGATCTATTTGCAGATTCACTAGCACCTATTTCTGCTCCCCTTCCAATGTTTCTAAGGGGTTTTTCTAGAGCTAATGTTGCATCTACTCAAACTTCTTCCAAAGCTCCAGGAGCTTCTGAATCGAGAAATCTGAGTGACACTGAAGTAACTATCTATGGAGATCAGTGGAATTTTCTTGTACCCGATCTTGTGTGTGATGTTTCTAATGGGTGTTTGTGGAAAATCAATGTGGATTTGGAGGCAAGTTTTGACAGCAGACAGCATCATGTAGATTGATGACTTGTGGTGTGTTCTTTCTGATTCCATACAGCTTTCATCTTTTGCAGGCAATTTCAGCGAGTAGTTCGGAAGTTCAACCCATCCTTGAATTTTTACAGAGAAGGAAACTGGAAGCAGAGAAGGTAAGAGTACAGCCATTTGGATTTGCTTATGGTCTTTGAACGGCTGTGGACTGTGCATTTTATCTCAAGGAAAGTTATTTAGCTGTTGATTACATGGAAATGTTAATTAAGTATTTGTGGTCGAATGAGCCACTGAAGGTAGAAACATTTCAGGTTTGAAAAGCCAACTAATGCAATTGACTATTGTGATTTTTTCAATATTTTGCAATTTACTATTGTGATTGTTTCATGATTTTACAATTGACTGTTAATGATTTGATTAAAGAAAATATGGCATTCGCTTAAGAAACGCTAACTGACAACATATTTCTGGTCATTATTGTGGTACAATCTTCCTCGCAATATTAACAGCTGCCATCCTGGACTTTTTCAGGCCAAAGAGTTGTGCTTGGCGATTGTTCGTACTATTATTTTGGAAAGGAAGCCTCTGCCTGTGGTTGCCAGGGCTATAGATGTTCTACTCACAGCCTACTCGCAAGCGATCAAAACAGGCAGCTATTACAAGAGAATCACTGCAGAAGAAGCTTCACAATCGGGTACTTCCAATGTTAACACACCCAATCCAGTTGTCAATGAGTCAATAACTGGACAGGATGCATCTGGAAAGTCCATCAAGCAAGAAACTGAAACTGGCACTGAGAAGGAATCTCATCAAAGATCAAATGTCCCAATTTCAGATGGTAGTCTGAGATTGAATTCACAATATATTGATCCATCAGGTGGTGAAGATCTTCCAACTGGACAATCTCAAAACCTTGTGCCTGGTAACAAGAAATCGAACTCCAATGCTTCTGAACGGGCCCAAACCCAAGTGATTTCTTCAGCTGCAACTTCACCTGCGGATATGTACGGCTTTGTTTTTGCGCCAGTTGAGGAAGAGATGGCAGGGGATGCATCTTACTTGACAGCTATCATCATTGAATTTCTTCGAAGGTATCCTGGCGCTATCCCCTTAGGTTGCATTTGGATTAAGGGATATAAAATGCAAGGATTTAGAATTCAATGGATTTCAAATCCACCCAAGATAGGGCGGATTTGGAATCCACCCAAATCTCTAAAAATTAGTTATAAATCAATATCAACCCAACCAACCACCAATGCATTCAGGGGTATGGATTTCAACTCCATCCTCAAATCCGTCAATCCAATGCAACCTTTTAGAATATCATCTCTTAAGCTATGGTAATTTATATCTGCAGTGGTCAGCTTATATATGTCTTGTCTCCAAAATTGCAGTGCTAGTTCTGAAAAATTAAAGGTGCATCCCAGCACCTATGTCTTAATGGTGCAAATACTTGCCCGGGATGAGCGCTATGCAGAACTTGGATTATTTATAATGAATAAGGTACATTTTGCTTGAATTTTGTTATTTTGAAAGATCTAAATTTGGTATTTCGGATAATAAAAGCCTTATAAAAAAATTCAGATCATTGAGCCCTCAAAAGAGGTGGCATTACAACTACTGGAAACGGGCCGTCAGAACCTTCAAATAAGGAAGCTCGGCCTGACTATGCTTCGACAGCTCTCACTGCATCACGACTATGTTTTGCTGCTTGTACAAGATGGATATTATCTTGAAGCTCTTCGCTATGCACGGAAGAATAAGGTAATAATCTGTTTCCTAAATCTCATGAAATTCTGACAAATGGACTAAATACGACACAACTCATGAATTACAAATTTCTACTCAATTTTCTTTCTTAATAATTCCCCCTTGATGCATAAATTAGGGTGGATTTCAGGTGAACACAGTTCGGCCCTCATTGTTTCTGGAAGCAGCGTACGCATCTAAGGATCCACAACATTTGGCTGCGGTGCTGAGATTCTTTTCCGATTTCATTCCTGGCTTTAAGAGCACTTCCGATCACCAAACGTACCATCATATTGTTGCTGAGATGATTTCGTGATACGGACAATTGCTGCATGGATCCAATCCAATAGTGGAGTAAAAGAAAGCCTAGGGTACCTTCTGTTCCATTAGAGAGTTGCTTTTCATTGTTATTCGAATTGCTTTTTTTTTTTTTTTTTTTTTTTTTTTGTTGATAAAGCGTGTTAAGGTAGTAAAGAGTGGTTACTACTCATGCTCCCCGGTATTTCAGTGTATTATTTTCCCAGAATATTTTGAATTATGACTCAAGTTTTGCTTCTCCAGATTGCCTTTGCTGCTGTTCTAGGTTAGAGCTTGACTTGTCATGTGATTAAAATTTTAAAATAAAAAAGCATTAGATTTCTCACTTTTATTTTTAAATTTAGATTTTAATGAAAAGCATAGGCATGTGTACCTGTTACATCATAGATGTGTTCGTGCGTTATATTAAAATTATAATAATTGTAAATTTAAATATTAGAATATAATATTAATCACAAAAGATAAAGTAATATTTTATCAACAAAATATAATACTTTTAAACTAAAAACATCTTATTGTTTTTGTAGTAAAATATGTAAGTTGCTTCAATTCTCAGTCACAGAAAGAGAGTCGTCGGGAAAGCCAAGTCTTTCACTTGAATTGAAAATGAAGACTTATCCTTATTCTTTCCTTTGGAGGCAGACCACCCTTAGGGGATGGAATCTTCTCAGTAACTCTGGGGAACGGAGCGGTAGACAGAGAAGAGAGCGATAGAAGAGATAGACAGCTAGACTTGTAATAAGCTAGCAAGATATGGGTGAATATTACTTTTTCTTGAAAACGTATCAGAGACAAATATACACGGCTCATACAGCATGCATCAGATGTGTTTTTTTTTTTTTGCCGATTTAGGTCAGATCGTCTAAGATTAATCCTTTTAAGCTATTATATTGAATTAAAATCAGACCCATTGTATATATATATATATATATATATGTGTGTGTGTATATATATAATATATAGTGTATACATATCTTTGCTCTCCAATGTTTATGGTTTTCTCTGACATTATTTATGACGGCTTTCCTAGTTACATTAAAAACCCGTGAAATTTGATGAGTGGGCCATGATTAATGCTATTTGCTTAGGCCCAGATTGTCCATGTGGATAACGTTCCTATGGTCCAGGACCACATTTCTATTTCTTCTCCAATATCTCTACCTGCTTATTATTTATTTCACTCAAATATATTTCACCAATTGGAAGTAAATGTGGTGTACTATAATTATTTATGTCCACCCTACAAATTTCTTGTAATTTAAGAAACATAAATTCCATAATTTTTTTATGGAATTGATCGAGAGTGGATATACGAGTGATATTTGACCTTATTTATTTCTTCCACAATTTTTTTAATTAAAAAATATTTGTTCTGTATATCATTTTGTGAGTTTTCACATCATTATTTCCGAGTAAATTTATAATTTGACCACAATTACACTTGATTGTAAAAATAGTGGTATGATTGATCTTTTTTTTTTGAAATTTAATTAAAATTTATACTTATATGCAATGTTTTTATTTAGCCTTCTATTTTCTTTATTTTGTCATTGCCTTTTATTTTTAATAATTAAATAGTAATATAAAATGGAGGCCCATGGGCCACATGTTGACTTTCCTAGTTTGTCTTCTTGTGTGTGTGTGTGTGTGTGGGTGGCAATAAATAATTATTACCAGTGTGGAATCTTACTCATTTTTTATCCCTAGTATCTTTGTTCGTTGTATAAATTTTGTCGTATTAAGAAGCAATTATTAATTTGTTTTATTATTTTAATCAAAAAATTAAAAAATATATAATTAATTGATTCTGCGGAATATATCCAATTCAGAAAGGAACTCACGTCAACATCTGACAGTTCGGTCTGATTTTTTTTTTAAAATATGGGCTTTATTAGTTTATTTGTCATTATTTATCCTTTTCAGTTGAATGAGTTGGTATTACTTTTAGTATTTTCTTAGAAAATTACTAATTATGCATTTCGTACCAATTGCTGCTTTTAAATGAGGTATACTTTGATATTTATAATCTGTTTTTATATTTATTGTAGACCCATAAACTATATGAACTTTTTCTTTCATTTTTTCCCGACAGAAAAATATACGAGTGATGTTGTATCGCTTAAAATTATGCTAATTAATCATAAACCTTTTTAAAAAGTTTCAAGTAATCATTCATTGTGAGAATTTAGATTATAATGAAGGATATTTATAGGTGTAGTTAGAAGCCCTTGCAAGGGTCCTATGTCCTCTAAGGGCCCGTTTACTTTCGTTGTTATGATTAGTTGGGATTGGATAAGGATTGGGACTAAACGTGGGATAAGGATAATTTCTTATTTTTAATCCCGTATTTACTTCGTAGGATAACTGTAGGTTTTTGAAGTGTAATTATATCCTATCAACTATTTACATTGTGGGATAAAGTTGGATAACTCTGAAATTACTGAATTGTCCTTAATATATGATATTAGAAACCCTCAGCAAAAATAAGATAAATATATTGGACAATTTTGTAATAACAAATTTTCAGAGGGGTAAAATCATCATTTGCTTTTCCTTATCCCATGGGATAATTTTTATTTCTGGGTATATGGTCGGATTACAATCCGCTATTTTATTTCGAGATTAGTCATTTATCCCGGGTCGACTGGATTGACCCGGGATATAATCCTACAAAGTAAACGCCGGATAAACCAAGACTAATTCCAGTAATCCAGGTTTATCCGGCCAAGTAAATAGGCCCTAAAATGCCTTAATTATGTTTATTCAAAAAAATCAAAACTAATTAGAAATAAGTTTTTTTGGGCCTAGTATAAAGAATCTAAAATAGTGGGCCCAATGAATTGAGTACAATTTGACTCAATACAACTCAAGCCCAAGTTTTATGTGTGTTTAGTTAGAAAAAATGTAAATTGAAAGAGTTTGAACCAGAAAGTGTCATTTTCCCATGTGACATTTATTTGGACATTTGTTGAAGTTTGTGTGCTGTCAACAACTTAATTTGCTGCATTGTTGAGGAGCAGAGCAGAATGAAATAAGAGCACCTAATCATAATTTTGGCACATTAGATCATTGATGGAGATGGGCTTTGTGCATTTGATAAAGATGGTTAGGTGACAAACCCCACTTTTGCAAAAGTAAATAAATATTTCAAGAAATTGGTATTTCATTGGTATCGTCTGTCTAAATAATAATGTAGGTCAGCTGTTCGACTCTTAAATTACTATAAAAAAAGAGTATAAACTAATATAGCAGTAAGCATTTTTTAAGGAACGGATTCAAAATTTTGTTATGGTGCAAATTTTAGAATTTTATATTTTCAAAGAAAAGAAATATAAATATAAAAACAATTGTAGAAATATTGTATTCAACATATATTTTATCTTAATAAAAAATAGTTTTTTCATACTTTATTAATTTACATATAAAAATAAAATTATTAAAATTTGAAGGATGTGGGGTATGTATTTAATTCAAGACAATTTAGCCCTTGTTTGACCCTTTTTTTTTTTTTTTATAAATTGTATTTTTTAAACTAAGAGAAATATGTTTGGAAGTTTTGCATTATATTAATAATTTGTTTTATCGTATAATTTGAAGAATTAAACTTTATGGGATCGATCATATCTATAAAAATGAAGCATATTTGTATATTATATCTAATACTATAGAAATCGATAACCAATAATTTAGTTTAGAATAACTCTCGAACACCTACACCGTCCATATTTTTTCTTTCTTTCTTTTCTTGACAGTAAATAGGAGTAGGTTGATTATGTGATTGGTGGATGGGTGGGAGTGGGGTCACCAAAATTTGCAGAAATGAGACTTTTATTATTGTATAAATAAAAGAACTCCCATTGGGGGCAAAAATATTCTCCAAATTTGCGTCCAAACAGAGAAATAACTATTTTAGAGGGGGCAGATTGCACAAATATATAAAATATGAGTACTAAAATACAATATCTTGAAACTTGTGGGGGCATAAATTATTGTACACAGTTGCATATGGACTACTCTAAGTTGTGATTTGCCGCTGTTCAATCATTTTCTTGCTTTTTCCGTTAGATATGCTAATGAGTTGGATAAAGCAAATTATGGCCTCAATCATAATTAGACTACCTAACTCTTATTATTACATAATTTATAATTTATAAAGAAATATTTAACGCAAAAACTTATATGCGTCAGGTGCATCGTGCAATACGAGGTATGATATTACTCGTTTAATTAGAAATATTATTTGTTTACTTGAAAAATATTATTATTAATTTTTACTTTGAATAAAATAGTAATATGTTTTAATTTAACAGGTGTGAATCGAGTGCATGATATAGTTGATGCACAAGAGATTCACTCAATATGTAAATACATTTTCAGAAAATGAGAAATACTTGTTTTTATCGATAATTTATTTCTTGGTGATTCGGTGATCTAGTAACTCAGTTCTATGACAAACTACGTTTTCTTTTTATATATTTTTAACGTAAACAATTTTTATTTAAAATCAAGATAAATACAAATTTTATTCTAAAGAATCATTACCTTAATGAGGAAAAAAAGATTAAAATAAAATATATTTATATTTTTGTTGAATGATCTGACAGTGAAGATGTGCCTTATTTTACCTTATTATTGTCATTTGGTCACTTATCATATGCATTTCTGTTGGGAAGTGTTTATCTGTTAGCACATCATTGGTCACAGTAATCCTGAATGTTACCCTATTTAAATAAAACCTGACCAGTCCACACGTTGAGATCTGTGGTTGGTTGAGACTTGGCTCTCTCTCTTTGGGGTTTATGGACAGACCGTATTGTATTATTCCCGTCCATGGGCCATCCCGCACAAGATTCATGTGATCCTGTATGTAGCTGCCAAAGAGGGCGCCCTACAACATTACCTGTAGATTATGTCATAAATGCCCAATTATTCATATACAAGAACTTATATATATTGGGTGTACAGTGTAACTTAAGGTTGTAGATTATTATTTTAATTAAGAAATATTATTTATTTTTTAAAAAAATATTATTTTTAATTTATTATCTTAAAAATAATAGTTATATTTTTCAATTAAACAAGTGATATTGTAAATTAGGTGTACGGTTCATACGAGACATAAAAGATTCACTCTTAACCGTACAATTATTGTATTATTTTGTACTGTTCATTATAACAATTTTTTTTTCAGTCTCTTTTCTAGTCTTCCCTTTTTTGCTTGCGTGAAGAAGAAGCCCTGCTTAAGGTAGCAGGTGAATGACGACATCCTAGTCTTTTGCAATATTTCAGGTTTATTTCTTTTCTTAGGTCTCGAGTTTTTCGCTATGATCTTCCCAGTAGTTCATATAGGAGCAGTCGATGACACAATAGCGGACACTGCACATGAACACATAGCGAACCTCTTAAAACCCTCAGTCGATAAACGCTTGGTCTGAGCTCCTCCATTGGGTTAATCTCCGTGAGCCTTTCCCAAAAAAATGCCTGGCCTATAGTAGTAGCCGGCCTAACCAAAGCGTCACGACAAGATCAATTTCGCTTTATGAATTGAATCTTTAAGTAGGGGGCTTAGCCCGCCACTCTACCAATCAAAGAGGCTCCTGTAAGTATTCCTTCTGCTATGACGCAATGTTCCTTCTTTTCTTATCTGAAGGAATGTATGCGTCCGTGCACATGGAGATGATTCGTTTGCTAGATGCGCGAAGACCCTTTATCGAAGGATACTCACTTCTGACCCGCTTTGTAGGGAATTTCTTCCAATTGCCTTGTCCAAGGGGGAAAAGGAAAGACCTACCAGTTGGGAAGCTATCATATTTACAGTAAATAAAAACTTCATAATCTTAATCATAATTATTATATAATCTCAATAAATAATTATAAATATTTTAATGTTAAATATATATTGATAAACTAAATTCTTCCAACTATTGTATGTCTCAAGTATTTAAAAAAAAATAACGTTACATTAATTAATTAATCAATTTAAAGGCTCCTACCAAATTAAATACTCGCGGTACCGTTCCATTTATAAATAATTATTTTAAGTTTCCTAACCATTAAATACTTGGGGTATTTCCATAAATGCAACATTAATGCACATTTACATACATTATAAAGAAAATAAATAATACTTTTTATTTATCCAAAAAAACTCGTATTTTAAAAATATTTTTTATCTTTAATAAAATTATGTTTTAAAAGTTAAGATTTATTTTTAATATTTAAAATAAAATTTTAAAATTTCACTAATAAATTATATATAATTAAATAAGTTAATCAATATTTTTTTTTGTATAAACGTGTATTTATGATTGTTAGAATTTGTACATTTATCATATTAACAAAAAATAAAACACTGTAGTGTTGAAAAAGATAAATTTTTAGAATAAAAAGAAAAATAAATACATATATGGTGATTGATAATAACTTGTATACACCATATGCATGATTTTTTTTATTTTTTATTTTTAAATAGAATGGATTGAATTCTAATCCAAAATAGCAAAAAAGTTCGAATATTAGTTGATCCGTCCAACTTCGTGAAAAAATGTCAGGATGTGATGTCTGATGTGCGAGTGTCGGTACATATTTGGAGATATTTCTTCAAAATATTATACTTTTTTAATAAAATATTATTTTTCGCAAAGAAGTGATACCAAGAAATTGGTTTGGAAGCACAATTTGAGATTTTATGAATTTTGCAAGTCCATCCGCACATAAGAAAATTCAAACATATCGTGTATGAGTGAGTTTTTTGTGTAATCGATTCATATTATTATTTATTTAATTAAAAAATATTACTTATTTTTTTAAAAGTATTATTGAGTGAATATATAATACTTTTTTATTTGGTTGGACTATGTGTGTATATAGACAGTATATATACAGATATGTAGTGCGTACATACAACTCTGCATCGGCAGTTTAGTCACGCACTAGTTAGTGTGTCCTTTCTGTCCCCTTTCTTTTCGGTAAAAATATTCTCTCTCTCCCCCACCCTCTTTTTCCAACCTTCATTTTTTCACAAATTTCTCTCTCTCCTAAAATCTCTCCTCCTTTAATTATTATCTCTCTAAAATAATAAAATTGACCAATGAGAGTCAGAAGCTCAACTGCTTCAGCTGCCTTTCAGAAAAGGGCATCGCTTCCAAGGCAAGCAATAAATCTAAATCCCCAAAGGTTTACCTCACCGCTTTTTAATTTTTAATTTGTTCCTTTGAGATGCACACACGAAGGAAGAAAGATGTGAATATTCATCATTGATTATAACGACAATGATGATGTTTCCGCAGTAACTCACTCGATCTTTTGAAAAGATCTGGATATGTTTATTTTAATCTTCTGGTTTTTGGTAAATTTGGATTGAGCCATATATATAAGTTGACAGTCGTTTTGTTTTTTTATTTGTATGAATGAATGTTTGGTACTGAACTGAAGAGGAGCTTTTAAATTTCAGGTGTTTTTTTTTCTTTTTTTTTCGCTTTTTAATTTTTTGAATCTCATTGTGAAATATATGAAGTTCCGTATGTAGAGTAATTTTTAGGCTTTCTTTCAGATATATTTTGAAGCTGCATTGTTTCTTCTGGCATGGATACTCTTCCTTTTCCCATTTTGAAGAAATTTTATTTGTTAATTTCTCTTTAATTTCACGTTGTTCTGGCGTGAAAGCGTTTGGGAACAAATTTTGTGATTTGATTATGCTTTTTATGCAGCTTAAGGTAAATTGATGGCTTCTAGACAAGGATTGAAGCCGAAAAAACCTAGTCCAAGAGCAGGAGTCAGTAACAATTCGGCGTCGTCTTCAACGACGTCATCATCTCGCCAATTTCTGGAGCCTTCTACAGACGGGCAGAGTTCTCCAGCATCATCATCTTTTAGAAGTAAACCTCAGTACTTATACTCCGAAAGTGCATCTTTGGATACCGAGAGATCTAAAGAAAATGTTACAATCACCGTGCGGTTTCGGCCACTCAGGTAAATGAAAACGAAATTCCTGGAACTGATGATATTTTTCTGGAGTTTAGTAATGATTTTCTGGTTTTCAAGTGCAGCCAGAGGGAAATTCGACAAGGAGAGGAGATTGCTTGGTACGCGGATGGGGATACTATAGTGAGGAATGAGCATAATCCGTCAATTGCTTACGCATATGGTATGGTTAATTTGATACTATATGGTAGAATAGAAAAAAATATGTCAAGTAAAATTTGCTTGAAATTAATTAACTTGTGTTTTGTTGTACATGCTGATGATTTTCCGAATCATTCTGAAATTTATTCTGTCTAGCCAATGACTAATGTCTATTAGTTTTGGTTGCCATGTCACTCAGATTGGATGTTTTTATTTTGTTTCAACATACTAGTATATAGAGATGCCTATGCAGAATCACACTGCATAAATGAACAACGATGTTTGTTGCTATCTTTAGCATGTTTGACTAAACATTGAATTTCTTCAAAGATACTCAAATGTGGGTATTTTTCTTTTTCCAGATCGAGTGTTTGGCCCAACGACCACAACAAGGCATGTCTATGATATTGCTGCCCAACATGTTGTTAATGGTGCAATGGAAGGAATCAACGGTTTGTAATTGGCTGGTTCAGGCCTTTTAGGTTCTGGCATTTGTTGTATATTGAATTATTAGCTTCTACTTGGATATACTTGTGGAAGCTACTTGATCCAAACTAGCTAGCTAATTTTTGTTAAAAAAGACTGTCACCATAAAACAAGTAGACGTTATCCTTTATGGCAGGATGTATTCACTCAAAATATAATATTTTCTCATTGGTTTATTTATTTATTGCCTGGTAATATCAATTTGATCAATCTTGTCGGGAATGCACCTCATAACTGTGCTATATAATCACATCTTTGCATTTTGGACTGCTGCAAAACTTGTCATGCTTAATAGCTTGCTTCTACTTAGTCTTAGTTGTATTAAAGTGGTGATGAGGTGCTCTAATAGTCCTTGCGTATACTTCTCATGGTACATGGTAAATGTTTTTCATTAAGAAATAATGGGTCTCTAGATTGATCTTCTTTGTTTTTTTTACTTTTTTTTTATTTTCTTCAGTCACCATTTTCATTTCTTCCTTTTTTTTGCCCTCCCATTTATAGGTACAATCTTTGCATATGGGGTCACTAGCAGTGGGAAGACTCACACGATGCATGTAAGGAACTTTTCTTCCTGTTGTCTTCTTAGTATTTTCATGTGTTTATCATAATGACATGAGATTAAGTTTAGAACTTTTGTATGTTTTTGCTTTGTTTTCTTTTAATGCTATATTTCTTATCCATGTGGTTTTAGACATTACATGCATCCTTAAGCTTAATAATTCTCCCATCACCTATGTAAAATATGTCTTTTTAACTCCTTGAGCTACTGTCTTTGGCTCCACTTCTTACAAAACTAAGTTATTAGAAACTTGTATAATAATAAGTACTATTGTTGTTACTATTATTATTAATTTTATTTTTTAAATAATAGGGGGATCAAAGGTCTCCTGGTATCATCCCATTGGCTGTAAAAGATGCTTTCAGCATTATTCAAGAGGTACTTGAAATTATTTGACCCGTCTTGCATTTTTTAAATATTATATTATGAAATAATCACTTCCTGTATGTCTTGTGACTTGTTCAGACTCCAAGTCGGGAATTTCTCCTTCGTGTCTCTTATTTGGAAATCTACAATGAGGTCAGACTCTAACCATTCTCCAATTTTCCGCAATGACAAACATTGTTTGCTGTGCTTAATTTTTATACTCCAAGTCTCAACCAGTGTTTGTTATGTAGCAAATATTTGAATGATGGAGTTCGTAACATACATCAGAATTTGACTAATTTGTCTAAGTGTCAAGTCACCCTACCATCTTCATATAAAATCATATGAATACATGATGAGTTCGATGGTCTCACTTCAGTGTTACACCTGGCTATACCTTCAAAAAAAATTGCCATCGCTGCCAGCTCTGTCTTGTAGCTTCCCACTGTTCGATCTTATCCCATATGCCACCTCAATTAGTTGTAAAAGCCTGCCCATAAGCTTCCTTTGTTGTTCTACTCCTGTCAACCATTTCGTGGATGCTGGGGTTTTGGTCTCCATTCCAGAGAGCATTGCTTCTTCATAACTCTCTCTTGCACCTGTATGTTCCTGCTTGCCAAGATCTTTTAAGTTACAATTCCTTTTTTAAGAAAAAAATAAAAATAGATGGCTAATATTCCTGTTGCTAGTTTTTCTTTCTTTGCCTTTTGTGTTCAAATTCTTCTTGAATAATTGCTTTTTATTGCTCTTTAAGCCTTCCTTGCTTTCAGGTTGTCAATGACTTGCTGAATCCTGCTGGGCAAAATTTGAGAATTAGAGAAGATGCTCAGGTAATATTTTGCTTTACCCCTTCTTATTGGTGATCTCCTTTAATAATCCAGGAATTAAGTTCTGTGACCCCTCTCATTTCCTTTCTTATATATCTAGCGGTTGATGTTATTTTATGCAAGTTATTCTATATAAACTATTTCTCCTTATTCTTGAAGAAAAACCTGAAAATGAATCGGACTCTTGAGGACCAGTTCACTAAGCACCGCTGATTCAATAGTTTATTCAAGGATCAATATGTTTAGGCAATGATCAATTATGTTTAAGGCTTAAGCTATGTGTGGTAAAATTTCTAATGCAGGCCTCCATTATAAAGAACCATTTCTGTTAGATTAACTTTATGTTGATTTGTGTTTTTAGAGTCAAAATGAGTCAGTAAATTTTCTCATGGAACTTTGATCTTTTCTTAAAACATTTAAGCTCTCATATGTATGAATTCATTGCAGGGAACCTTTATTGAAGGAGTGAAGGAGGAAGTCGTATTATCCCCAGCCCATGCCCTCTCCCTTATTGCAGCTGGAGAAGGTAAAACTTGGCATTCTTTGTTGTAGTATTGCTTTTGTGCTCAATTATATAAACCCCTTCATCAATTTGGTTGACTAGTCTATGAAGCATTGGATGAATGCATGCTTTTTGGTATTGCATGCTAAAGTTGCAGATTTTTCTTCTTCCCAGGGCTGTTGCTGTATGCTAAAAAAATGCAATGTTCCTTTGCTTTATATAGCATACCATTGACTGAAGACGTCATTCCTGTCCAGTTACTGACATTAATCTCATATGCTTCTATAAGCGCTAATATCTGAACATCATCACATAGTTGCCTAAAAGCTGGGTTTATTAATCTATTTCTTGGGTGCATTGCAATGCCCACGTTCTCCATTATCTATGGTTACTGCTAAATGTACCCATCCACTAGAATCATCATCATTTTTTTTATCTCACAAAAAATATATTTATTGCGTGAAATTAAAAGGTAATTATTTTTTGAAATCCCTTCTACTCTCATGTTCAAATATCTTTGTTCTTGTTGTATGCTGCAGAGCACAGACATGTGGGCTCCACAAACTTTAATCTTCAAAGCAGTAGAAGTCATACAATATTCACACTGGTATAGCTATTAGTTTTCTGAATGGAATAGTAATGCAAATTCTATTGCTTTTTTTACTTTTATCGATTCCATGATTCTACTGGCAGTATGGTAAATCTGTTTGCTCTGCAGACCATAGAGGGTAGCCCTTGTGGTGAAAACTGTGAAGGGGGCGCTGTTACCTTGTCGCAGCTGGTATTTATCTTCCTCTCGTTCACATTCTGCTTCCTTAAACCTGGTTGTGCAGCATATTGCTCTTGCCCTGATGATGTTTTTGGTTGTAACTTTTCTTTTATGTTTTGACTAATATTTTAGAACCTAATTGACTTGGCTGGCTCTGAAAGCTCAAAGGCTGAGACAACAGGCTTGCGTAGAAAAGAGGGTTCCTACATCAATAAGAGCTTGTTAACTCTTGGAACTGTGAGTGGAAAATCTTTGTGATTGTATTATTATTTCGATAGTTGCACCCTAAAATCTTTCCTAGCCAAAGGTGAACATTCATGCCCACACCAGCCCCTACCACGCACACCTTGACATACACGTGCTGGTGAACAAATTTCTGCTCGATGTCTGGCATGTACTTGAAAACACAAACTTCAGGTGTATTCATGGGTTTTTAAATTCCCAATCATTTATTTTAGTAGGCAATACGATTTCAGGCTTTAATCATTTCTAATTTGAGTTTTTAGTGAATTCAATTTAATTTTTGCTATTGATGGTCTAATCTCTGGTATCAATAGGTCATTTCAAAATTAACGGATGGGAAATCTGCACATGTACCTTATAGGGACTCAAAATTGACGAGGCTTCTCCAGACCTCTCTGAGCGGTCATGGACGTGTATCTGTAAGAGCTCAAACCTTAACTGTTCCTGGAATTCTATTTATAAAGTACAATCTTCTGCAGTGGCAAGCTGCTATAAATTAATTTGGTGATCATTTTATAATAGCTTCTGTTGGAAGAATTATGTAGTCTTATCTTATACATGTTCAAATCAGCTGATTTGCACAGTTACACCCTCATCAAGCAACTCCGAGGAGACACATAACACATTGAAGTTTGCGCATCGGACAAAACATATTGAAATTCAAGCTGCACAAAACAAGGTAAATCCAGTAGAGATCTCAATAATGCAACTCAATTTTCTGACAGTCTCACTTAAGTAATTTTGTGAAACCTGCAGATAATTGATGAGAAATCACTAATCAAAAAGTACCAAAATGAGATTCGTTGTTTGAAGGAAGAATTGGAACAAATGAGAAGAGGCATAGTTACAGTTCCACAAATAAAAGAAAGTGCAGATGGTGACATTCTGCTTCTAAAACAGAAGGTGATTATTTATAATTTCAAGGTCTCATATGGTAACAGGTTTCTGTCTTAGTGTTGCATTGCTTGATAGGAAGAGTATTTTAAATGTGTGCTTTTGTTCTGTATATTTACTTTCCTTTTATATGTTCTAGCCCTGCAATCTACGTATTCACTTGTGGAATGGTATGTTTTGACTTGAAGAGGAACTGTTTCTTTTTTAAGTTCCTCTGATGCAAAAATCTGATTTAAAGGTCTGCTGAAAACTATCATGGTCTGTCCTTTCTTCCCATTTTACTTTCTATTATGCTGAGCACATCTCAACTGTTGCAGCAAAAACAACCTATTCCTAGCCCAAATTCAGCCCTATATTACATAATCCCCAAAATCTCTGGTAGGGTCTGAAAGTCTTTCGGGAAATTTGATGGAGCATTTAGTGACTTCCTTTTGAAAGTACACATGTTATGGGCCTTATGTTTTATGCTGAGCCCTTATCATGTTATGCCAACCCACCCTTCTATGGGTGCATCACTGATCAATTTATGATTTTTTGCTTAAGCAGGCATGGCTTTAAAGATATACATTCTGCTACAAAGTGTTTTCCTGTGTTTTCATTTTAGTGGTTGTAGATACTATGTCTGTGTTTGATTTCATTATTGTGGTAGTTTCCTTCTCATCATGCATTTCACGAATAGTTTGATGAACTTTGATCAAAGCTTTTAATCATTGGCTTTTATTTTCCTTGTTTTTGTAAATGTTTCATGTTTGGTCCTCCTTAATTCATTGGTAAGGCTTTATCCAAAGCCATGTATGTGCTCTGTTCTACTATAGAAAGTGGTTATTTTTTATTGACTTGTGAGAACAATTTGCGGGTATCTGACTCCTAAAGCTAGAAGATGGTCAAGTGCGGCTGCAGTCAAGGTTGGAACAAGAGGAAGAAGCTAAAGCTGCTTTAATGAGCAGAATACAGAGGCTGACAAAACTAATTCTTGTATCTACAAAAGCTTCCCAATCACCAAAGTTTCCTCACCGCCCAGGACAGAGGAGAAGACATTCCTTTGGAGAAGAAGAGGTTTTGTGTACATTCTTTTGTTCAAATTCCACCCCCACCCCCACCCCCACCCCCACCCCCCAAACCCAACTCAACCCAAAAAAAAAAAAAAAAAAAAAAAAAAAAAAAAAAAAAAAAAGAGAGCCAGGTTTTTATTTCCCTCTATGACTTGGTGTTGTGGTAGATGAAGGGACTCTGAACTCTGCCCTTTCTGTAATAGGGGATTCTTTAATGCTTATCTGCTTCTTCCATTTGATGTGACAGCTTGCTTATCTTCCACATAGAAGACGTGACCTTGTTTTGGACGATGAAAATATGGACCTGTATGTTTCTGTTGATGGCAGTGCTGAAATTGTGGACAACAAACTGAGAGATGAGAAAAGGACCAAGAAGAATGGATTGCTGAGCTGGCTAAAGCCTCGGGTGTGTAAAATATTATTTCAATCTTCATTTTCTGTCTATTCTGTTTATTCTGTTCCTTGGTAAAATTATGTAGTTTCTCAAGTGACCTTACTTAATATGTGTGGGTCACTAGAAACGAGATAGTGGTGTAGGAGCCTTGGCTAGCTCTAGTGACAAATCAAGTGGAGTCAAATCAACAAGTACTCCTTCAACTCCTCAAGCTGATAGCACGCATATTCACATGGAACCAAGACATTCACATTCATTACTCTCAGATAACAATCCTGCCGACCATGTAGCTGATATTGAACATAATAAAGAAGACTTCGGGTCAGAAGATTATTATTTGGGACAAGAGACTCCACTGGTATGACATAATGAACCATCATATGTTTTCATGAATTCCAATTTATATGTCTCCATTTGAAAACTGTGACAATTCTCATTCTCAGACATCATGTGATCAACTCACTGTTGTACATATATGTTTTATAAAGCTTTTGCAACTTGTTCTTTTTTATTTGAAATCTGTCTGTGTTGGCAAACTGCTGAGTATTGCTTGTCATTTGTGTTTTTTTATCAGGCCAGCTCAAAGACTATGGATGAGATAGACCTTCTGAGGGAGCAGCAGAAGATTTTGTCTGGTGAAGTGGCACTTCACATGAGTGCCTTGAAACGATTATCAGAGGAGGCTGTTTTAAATCCTAGGAAAGAAAATATCCAGGTAACTTTCTTTAACATGTATTATCCATGTTCTCAAAGTTCTCCTTGGATATCTTCTAGTACTTCTTTTCATCTTTCTTATTCTAGGTGGAGATCAGAACTCTGAAAGAGGAAATTCACAGAAAAAACAATCAAATTGTTTCACTACAAAAGCAAATTGAAGATTCTATATCTCCACTTGGTGAAAAGGAAAAATTGGAGGAATCCCAAGTAATTTAATATTTTTATTGTTTTTTTCTCAAATGTTTTAGTGTCCAAACTTCTCTATATGGTAATATTTATTTCACCCACTGCAGTCAGTAGCTGAACTAATGTCGCAGTTGAATGAGAAGTCTTTTGAACTGGAGGTAAGTGAACTTGTACGTGTGAACTAACTGTCTACGATGTTGCAGTTTTCTTGTTGTTAAATAAAGAAAATATTGTGATACAAACTCAAAGGGGAAGAAGCAATAAAAAGAATAACATCTTGTTGTTATTTCACAATCTCAGCCTGAATGGTCTTCTTTCTAGTTTTTGGCATTGCAACAAGATCATATTGTGTCAGTGACTTAAGTTAGATAGAAGTGGTTCGTCCTTGAGCAGTTTTCACTGCCTGAGTTTATTCATCCCTTATTCCTTAACCTGAAGCTGGATTTACTGTGTTTATTCAGTTGTATTAATTAATATTAGGACGGAGAAACTGAATTGAACTAATCCTTTTATCATATTTTTTCCTTAAAATTCTGCGTGAAATTTATCATTTCCAGGTTAAAGCTGCAGATAATCGGATAATCCAGGAGCAGTTGAACCAAAAGGTGCTACCCTGCCTCATTCGTATTTACTAGTCAGCATTTCATTATTTTACTAAAAAATATATTGACTATTTTGTTATATTAGATTTTCGAATGTGAGGAGTTGCAAGAAACAATTGTCTCATTAAGACAACAGCTGTCCGATGCTACTGAACAGAGAAACTTCAGTCCACTGACCAGTCATTTGCAAGGGTTTTCCGAAAGTAGAAGCCTGCACATGGACTTCCAAATTGGCAGAGAGAGTTCAGTGTTGGAGGATTCAAATGATATATTGGTTCTACAAGCTCAGGTTCCAATCTTTGTCTCTCTTTAATATCACATAACTTATGCATTACGAGTTCATAATTGATAACCTGAACTAGGGGGCCGAAAAAACTCCCAGATAAACAAACAGAAAGACAAAGCAGACCCTTAAAAGCTTAATTGAGCTGTTAGCTCTTTATTATATTTTTAGGCAGTCTAATGGGTTTATGTTTATTGAGTAGCAATATATTCTTTTGTGTGGCCATTCATTTTCATTTTCAAAGGGTGTTTTTTATTATTAAGTGGATCTATTTCACCCATTTTCTCAGAAACACAACTTTCTTAATTTTTTTAAACCTACCACCAGTTCTTATCTCTTCCTATACACCTATTAAAATGTCTTCTCATAGAGAACAAATTTATCGTATTTTCTGCGTGAAAACCTTTTCTTTTCCATAACTATGGAACATGTCAACAGCAAAATTTAACTTTTCATGTATGTTATCTTCACAAGCTATATGTGTGTTTGTGTGTGTGGGAAAGAGGGAGGATTACCTTCTGCATGTTAGATAAAGGGGTTGAGGTTAACTAAAAGTTCATCTTATGATTTTTGCTCGCCACTTAGGCAGGTGAGTCTGAAGAACTAAGAAAGAAAGTATCCGAATTAACGGAGTTAAAGGATGAGCTAGAGCTTCGCAACAAGAAACTCGCAGAGGAGAGTTCTTATGCGAAGGGATTAGCATCAGCTGCAGCGGTTGAATTGAAAGCCCTCTCCGAAGAAGTTGCAAAGCTAATGAACCAAAACGGAAGATTAACTGCTGAGCTTGAAGCACAAAAAAAGGGGCCAGCCCAGCGACGTACCACCATTTCCACCAGGAACGGGCGGAAAGATGCTTACCCCAAGAAGCACGATCCAGGTGCATTATCCTCAGATATCAAGAGAGAACTGGCCCACAGTCGTGAGAGAGAGCTTTCATTGGAAGCTGCACTGGCCGAAAAGGATCAGTTCGAAGCAGAATTGCAGAGGAAAGTTGAAGAATCAAAACAAAGAGAATCGTACCTCGAGAATGAACTCGCAAACATGTGGATACGCGTGGCTAAGCTTAAGAAGTCGCAAGGAATTGAAAATGATGAATTGACAAGGGACTAATGGAAGCATATCATTAGTTAGAATTTGACCGGTAGCCGGGGTAGGACGATTTTTGGTTGTGCAGTGCTGGTTTGGTTTGGTTTGGGTTGGGTTGTGTGATAATGTGAGAGATTTGTTGTCTGTTACTAGTTTCTTGTGTGGCTTCTTAAGAATGTTTTGTTTTTTTGATGATTGTAAAAATTAAGTTGGACTGTCCAATTGTGTCTAAAAAAAAATCATGGCATCCAATGGACCAATGCTAACCGATGATGTAAAATATGTAGCATCAGTCATTTTCAGTTTGATCTTGTAGTACTATTTGTTTCAATTTTTTGCGGCTTTTCTACCAGCCTACATGGAAATTCAACTAAGAAAGAAAATAAATTGATTTTTACTTGAAGCATGTTTGCAAGTCTATTTAAACTCTTTTTGAGCTGTTTAAATTTGATTTGGTAACCTAATATTATATATATATATATATATATATTTTTTTTTTTTTAATATATTATTTTTTAAATTCTATTATCAATAAATATGTATGTTACATATATTTATAAAGCACAAAAACAATACATCATCAATTTCGTCAAAAAAATCTTCCTTCATATGTTAAAAGTAATTATTAATTAAAATTATTTTCATCCTTTTTTTCATTAAAATAAAATAGCAAAATGTTGGGGTATATTTGAGAATCAATGATTTACAAAAAACTGTAATATCATTTATTTGATTAAAAAAAAAAAGATACAAGGGGTGGAGTTGGTTGTGATACCCTACTCGTATTACGGTTCCGGGTCAGACTACCCAAATGAAACAGGTTCTCATCTCAATTTAAACTCTTTCTACGTGTCTATAATAGTGGAAATTGGCTGATAGTTACAGAAATCCTATATGTTGTAAATAACCAAGTTGGTTGGGGGCTAAATGTGTGTAGGAGTAATCGGTGGCCGTCTTCTTAGGGCAATGCTCGCAATGTCGTGGCGGTGGTTTAAGGCGATTTCGACGTAGGCAAAGGATCATGGTTGGTGATTGTACAATGACCTCACTTTGATGGCGGTGCAATTACAATGCATTGGAATTAACTACCCTTGGCCTTGGGTTTTATTTTTAAATTATAATATTATTATTATTTTTTTTTTTTTTGTTGAATACCTCCCTCTCCTCCTAAAATACATACCCTACATTCTTTTTTTTTGTTTAATGTAAACAATTACGTAATGCATTAACCTTTTTATATTTATATCCTTATTAATTAAAAAAAAAAAAAAAAAAAACTCAAACACATAAAGAAAAAAAAAAGATGCTAAGAAACAAATTTAATGCAACAAGGTTGAATCTTTTTGTAGTTGTCGATTCCTTTTGATTTCTCGTTTCTATTTCTTGTCAAATTAAAGGCCACAAATTGAAGCTTGTTTGAAGAATAATATAATAATCCTTTTTTTTTTCTATTATTACGGGGCATGATGTTTAGCCTTGGTTGCATGTAAATAGGAGTTGTGTTTAACAACAATTTATTGAATGTGGTGGTTTTGTTCGACCAGGTGGTCTTGTTCGACTAGGTACGGTCGAACGACATAGACTATTTTACCTTGAAGTTGTTCTTTAGTGTTGGTTGAACATTTTTCTTATCATTCAACCAAAGTTGGATGGGGAAATCTTAAATTTCTGCCAGCTAGAGTCAAACATTTTCTTCTATGTGCAAAAAGATAAAAATAAAAAAATAAAAAAAAAGAGAAAATGTAACGAAAGGATTAAATTAGTTGCACCCATCAAATCTCAAGATTCCTGGGATAAATGTTGAAGAATAGGTTTGAATTTTCCGCAAGAGAAGAACATTAAATTCTGCGGGGGGGAGAAGTTCTTACTTGGAACTTTTTTAATTTTTTTTTAAAATTAAGGATATTTTAATCTTTTATCATAATTGGAATTTTATCTTGTATATTGTATGGGGGATATACAACTAAAGGGTGTGTATACCCATTATAAATTAGAGGAAAAAACTTATATACACTAAATGTATTCATTTTCTTACATGCAATTAGTCGGATCCTAACTTAAAAATGGCAAAATATACAGGTCGCCAACCCAACCTAGATCAGCGCAATGGGACTTGCTTTGCACACACTTTTTTATGTGTGTGCTTATTTAGGTCTAATATTTTTTTGAAGAAAAGATAATAATTTTCGGGTAAAAAATAATACCCTATTAGATTGTTAAAAAATTAGTACTTTTTTCTCGATAAAGTATTACATTCTCAAAGTTCCAACAGAGAAGGTAGTGAGTACAAAGCCGTAGGGTGCATGAAGCGTTTTCTTCCCCCCCCTGCAAATGGCAGGCTTGAGTCAACTCGTTGCATGGATCTAGATCCATGCAACTGGTGTATAAGAGACCAACTTAAATTAATAATACCTCTTTGTCCAAAAATATGTTATTTTTTTAATCACTAGATTAATGTTTAATCCTAATTTACCCTTAAAAGAATAGTAACATTTTATCGTCTTAAATCCAATAGTTGTATTTCGATGACGTATCATAAGATTTTGTGTTTAACGATTCGTCAGTTAGATCAGCTAACATGGGACCATGATAGTTTGTGACGAACTTAAAAAGTGTGGATCGACTCTGTTAGAGTTAAGAAATATGACTGATGGCAATAAACGTCATAAATCCGTACGAAAATGTTGACGTTATGATTTTAGGGATGTTAAAAGGGCCATGGCCCGACGGGCCGGCCCGTTTAACCTGAAAAATTACAGGGTTAGGGCTTAGTTTTATTAGCCCGTTTAAAAATTAACTCGTTTAACTCGAGCCCGATTAGCCCGAAGCCCTATAGGGCTAACCTGCTTAGGGTTAGGGCTAACCCGATAGCCCGAATTTTTTTTCTTATTTGTCTATTTCTTAATATCGAATTAATAATATATACCCTTTTAAATTATTTTTCATATACCATATTTGATTTTTAGTAGAAGATATTAAAATTTATGTTTAATTACTAGAAGATTTTAAACACTGTCATTTAAATTTAGAACTTAAATGTAACATGATTTCAAATTTTATGACATGAATGCTCTTAAAGTTAGAATTGAGAACATGAAAAGTGTATATCACTTAAATGTTTGAATCTTTAAAGTTTGTATAGTGATATAAAGGTTATAAAATATATAATTTTTTAATGTTATCTAAAATTGTATTTTAAATAGAGTATAATGTGCATTTAATTAAACTTTTAAATTTAAATATATAATTTGACTATTTCAACTCATAGCCCGATAGTGAACCGATTAGCTCGAAAACTGGTAGGATTAGGGTTAGGTTCACATAATACAAGCCCATTTAAAATGACCCAATTAAACCAAAACCCGATTAACTCAAAACCCGTTAGGGCTAGCTCAAAACCGACAGAACTAGCCCGTTTAACATCTATATATGATTTATATGTGCCAACATAATATATAACGACCCCACAAAACTTGCTATTGAATCATGTCGTGAGATAGTAGTGCCTTAACTTATTGAGTGTATGTAATTTGTCATATTATTTTAAGCAGACGATCAATATTTTTTAATATATAATAATGTGTCACATAAGATACATCCCATAAAATTATGTTAGATATCATCGGCTTATGATACAAATTCACACCAACAATTTGTTTGTTAGATCGAGAATGAACTTAAAATAAGTTCTTTGACAACATGAAATTTAAGAAATACAATTACCAACATTTGTGAAAATAACAAATTTGAAGGAATAGTAGACATTACGAGCACCATCATAGTGTGACAGCCCCACTTGACCTTTTTACCTTGGATGCACTAGGCTAATTTTCATATTTCACTCATACTTTAATTGTGAAGACTATAGAGTTTTTAGTCCAATAGACTCCTCTAAAATTTGAATTAAATATTTTATTGAAGTAATATAGTGGCTATTGAAGCCTATTGTATTAACATTGGGGCAATATAATCGGATGTATACTTGGTTAGGCCTAATGTGTAAAGGACATGAAATGTAATGTAGGGTGCTTGGAATGTTTTCTAAGATTAAGAAATATTATTATTTTTTCTTCTCTTAAGCCAATGAAATGATGTAATTACTGATGATATAAGTTCACACAAACGGCGTGTTGGTTAGATTTAGAATTGCGGTCAGTGATTATTGTAATATGTTTGAAATAAGTGGAACGATGTGGAAATAAAGATAGAGATTATGTTGACTTATAGTAATAAGACACAATAAACTCGTACGAAAAAATTTACGTTACGAGTGCGTGTGGGCCTACTAAGTATGTCTAAAGGATAAAAACTTTTGTCATTACCTTTAATCAATAGTTGAAATCCATTCATCTATAGTAAAATTTCACCTTAATAAATATGATGGCGGATAGTAATGAACATTATTATTTAAGTCGACATTTATATTTTAATTTACGAGCGACAATATAATATTATAACTACAACGCTTTATATTTTTTATACGATGGAATTGAGTTTTTTTTTTTCTGTAAAACTTGCAATGGGATTAGACAGGGCCAATCTTGGGTTACATGTGGGGGCATGGATCCCTATTAATAACTTTTATAATCAATTTAATTATACTTTTCAATTTTATTCCATATATTTAATAAAGTGTTATACATACAATTAAAACCAATAAGTTGAGAACTTAAAGGTAACCTTTTAGAGAAATAATAGTAGTTTTGTGTACGTATAAATAATATAAGGTATCGAGAACCAATCTAACTTGTTCACACATCGTTGACTTTGTTGAGTTAAGTCTAACTTGATGAGAAAAATAATTGGGAAAAGTGTGTATGGGGCTCTAGCAAGTCTCACTTGTCTTTATTGAGTTGTGAATTTGGTTTTACAAATAAGTAAATCCGACTAGAGTGTGCAAAATTGGACGAAACAGTCGGAGGGTAAAGGTGGACTAGGTCTTTATTTGATTTCCCTAAAATAAGTTGGTTCCATTTGGCTCGACATGATGGGCTAATGCCCGATGGACTGAGGTCCAGCTTGTCCAAACATCAATTAAATCTAGTCATTGTACTAGGTCGTGAATTAACTAAATCTAGTCGATGTACTAGGTCATAAAATTTACATTCCAATGTCATTTCAATTAGGGCATGGCCGAACTAAACGCACCACGTGGCACGATGGGCTCGGGCTAAGCCGCCAATTTTTCTGCCTCAAAACCTGACCAATGCACTCCACTATCATCCTTAATATGTTTGTCGCCAACACTTACTTCAGCACTTAGATGTCATCGACCTATCATATAATTTCACGCCAACGATTCGTTTGTTAGGTTAGGCATGGGGCCCACGTTGGTTGGTGTTGACTATGTCAAAGTTGAGGAATGCGATTCAGGACGTAAGTGAAAATAGTTAATTTAAAGAAAAAAGTAGGCGTTACAGCGTCACCATACTTTTGTGACCTACTTAAAAAGTTCCCGTTGGTGGAATAGGCTACTTTTATAATCCTCTCGTAATTCAATTATGTGAAATCCTACGTACATTGCCGGAGCCAAATTAGAAAATTTTTGCATATAACAATTTTGAAATGATTCTTTACTTAGAGCGAGTATGAATGTGAAGTAGTTGTTAATGAAACATATTGTGATATTGTCCTTTTGGACACCCATCCGACCCTTAAGCTTGAGCCATGCCAAATGGCATCAAAATCTACCCCAAAGGTGTTACTAAGTCAATATTATCGAATTACTTAGGTAAGAAATTGGCCATTACATATTAGGAATGATCATTTTTTTCTTCTCATAATCCAAGGGTTAGTTGCAATTGACGATCATATAAGTTAACATTGCCGATCATATAATTTCACATTACCGGCCAGTTGGTTAGATTAGGATTTGAGGGTGTTAAATTTGAAATAATTAAGTGAAGCAATTGAACTGAAGGTAAAGATTAAGTTGATTGACAATAATGGTACGTCATAAATTCGTACGAAAAATTTTACGTTACGAGTGCGGGTATAATGGGCCCACTATTGATTTTATGACCACTTTTGGGTAGCTTGTGAATATTATCTGAATATATTTCATAGTACGGCATTTAGAGTACCATGAATCAATTGAGATTTTGATCCTTCGAAAACTATTATCTTCCATGAATTCCATGCTACTCTTATTACAAATTTTCACACTACATCTGTGATAAATTTTCCAAAACCTACTTACATATTTTGATTAATGATACTCTTTCATCTAAAGATAAAAAGTCTTTTTTTTTTTTTCCCAATAATTGTTTTAATTATAACTTGAAATTGGTCTTTTTATTTGTGTGTGTTTTTTCCCTGAGACGAAGAGAACATATAGCTCTGATTAAAATTGCTAAATCAAACATGGTTGGTTCATATGAGATAATAGTGTGTATGATCAGATCATCTAATTTAATTTATAAATGATGTAGCAGAATTATGTAAATTATCAAAAAAAACAAAAAAAAAGACTAAAATTTAGGAACCAACCAAGCTTAATCCAAATGCATAAAGGTGTCTTATTCCATTACTTGTCTGCAAACTCTGAATAAGAATTTGCAGAACACTACAAATTTATTCATCAAACTCTCTTGTTTGATCTACAACTTTATTCAGTCCCTCTCTCTCTCTCTAACATAGCTATCTTCTACAGCCTGAGGGTCAAATCCACCTTCTGATATCCACCATAGCTGTACTGATCTTTACTGCATGCCTCACCTGCACCGACACCAACACTCTCTGCAAGGTTCAGTTCCTTCAGAGGAAAGAAGTTCATAACATTAACGGTTTTCAGATTGCCACCATTAGCATTGCGAACCAGAGAAATTTTACCGCTGTAAGGCTGGAAAAAATAGTTACTTTTTCCATTAACAGCAGCATTGAATCCTCCAAAACCAACAGCTGGTATAACCAGAGGGGGTTTGGGGAGGATCTTGGGTGGGCCCCTGAAAACCCTAAAGTTGGCAGTGGCCCTTTTCACCATTCTTGCCGCTGCATGCCGATTGAGGGCTGGGTTTGGGGCGACCTCAATGGGGGAACTATTCAAGGACGTAATATAAGCCCGCTTTCGGTACCCGATGGGGTCCCTGACAAAGAGCCTCTTCTCCTCCATCCGCTCGCTCCGGTGGGCGTTCTGGTGGCCGCCCAGGGCCTGAGCAGAGGGGAACTTCTTGAAGCAGAATGAGCAAGTGAAGTCCCATGACTTAGCCACTTTTGTTAGCTTCATTATCTCACTTCTGTTAATCAAGAGTCTGGGTTGCACAGTGATGTTGGATGGGCACCAATTTTTTTGTTTTCTCGCCATTTTCGGTGCCATTGAAGAGGTGGGTTTTTGTTTCTTACAGAGTGGGGGAGAGAGAGAGAGAGTGAAGAAGAGAGAGAAAGAAACACTGAAGGTGGTTGAGGAGGAGGAAGGTGAAAGAGGTGGAGGGGTTTATATAGCCAAAATTTTAGGTTTTTGCGCAAGCTTGTGTCATGCAGTGTGTAATTTTCTGGTGAAAGGTTACAAGAATATGTAATATCCAGGAAATTTTTCTTTTTTTATTTTTTTTTTATTTTAAAGGGTTACAGAAATTCCCTTCATTAAATGAAATTAGATTTTGTGAAATCTGCATGCAGCTTAGGGTTTTATTCATGAGACACGTAGGATGCGGAGTTAATAAAGAAGTTATAGCTTTTCTCTCCCTCTTTTTTTATTATTATTTTTATATGAGAGAGAAAGAGAGAGAGATTTTTTATTATTTTTTAAGAGAGAGAGAGTGAAAGAGAGAGAGAGAGAGAATGAGAGAGAAAGACAGAGAGTGAGAGAGAGAGAGAGGGCCCCTTTGTGTATTTTGAGAATGAGGCCAAAATGTGGATTATATCATCACTACTCTCATTCATTTCCTCTCTTTTCACTTATGTCAAACCCTTTTCTTGAATTATGGCAAACCGCTTTGATCATAATAAATTCAGCATTGCTTTTTCTGCGGTTCGGATCATCTATCTCTTTTTTGTGTTTTATGTCACGTTTTTTTATTTTATCTGTCTATTTTTATATTTATTATTAATATAGTTTTATATACATGACGTGAATTATTAAATTTAAAACATGTATCTCCATTTTGTGCTTTATCTCACGTTTTAATTTTATCTGTACATTTTTGTGTCCATTATCGATATATGTTATATGCATAACGTGTATTACTAAACTTAGAATATGTATCTCATTTCTTTGTTTTATCACACAATCTAATTTCATCTATATATTTTAGTGTTCATTACTGATATATTTTTATATACATAGCGTGTGTTGGTCAATTAGAACGTGAGATAAAACACAAAATACAATAAAAGATCTTGTGTGTTGTTTTTGGGATATAATCAATTTATTCATCGAGAGATAATCCAATTGAACAAATAAAATTACTTTATATATCTAATATATCGTAGGCTAATTGTAATTTGAGGAATACAAAGAACTGGATTATGTACTCTTTCAGTCTTAAAAAAAAGTTCAACGTGCAATATATATTTTTTTCGATTTGATGATGATAAACTTCCTAAATATTATAACTTTGCTCTTGTAGAACTTCTTTTATCTATTAATTTGATTTATTCAATTTCATATAGTTAATTTGTTAACAAAAAAATTCACTTTTAAATTTGATTAATAAAACAATTTAACAAGACATTAACTTTTAAAATGTGACTTTGTTGTGAGATAAAATATATTTTTGAAATAAATCTCTTTTTTCTTTTTCTTTTTTTTCTTTTTTTTTTAACGAACGGAATATTGGCGATTAGATGAATCTCGAGCTGAATTTAAGGAACATTGTTATAATTTTTATATTGCATGATTTTAATTAAGTTAGGAGGGTATATTGGGTGGCCTCATTTTTTGTCATTATAATGGGCGTCTTTAATTGTTGTTCAATTATCATACAAGATATTCAATTTTATTATGTATAGTTTTTAATATTTAATCATATATAAACTAATATTTTACTTATGCAATATGTTTGAATCAAAATATATACTCATTAATAAAGTAAAATTATTATTGAATTAAATTTAATGTTTTGAAAATTAAAAAGATAACGTTGTGTCATTATTCATTTTAATACTTTAACATTTTAGTTTGATCATATAGTATATAATCATGATAGCAGTTCCGGCCCAATCAAATCGATTGGGCTGGGTAGGACAGTTGCCCAATAATTCAATCATTCAAAAAATTTATAACTGAAATGCAGAATTAGACTCAGTTGGGCTTCTAAACTTAAGGCCCAAATCAAGGCTAGACCTTTCCCAGCCAACTCAACGGGCCTGACTGGCCCAAACATAACCCTAAACAACTAGAGGAAAATGAAACTAAAAGAGACCAAGGCCGTTCCAATTATCAGTTTTCTTTCCAGTAATTGGTGACTTATCTGCTAACTTAGCAGTACTTCGCAATTCTCCATGTCCAAACAAGGGACTAGTCGATTCTCAAAACACATTACGATCGTTGATGATGATTCAATATATATGACACATGACGTGTATTAATGAAGTAAGAACATAAAAAATGAAATTAAGAATTTCAGGTGATAAAATGGAATCTCTTCAAATAAAAAAGATCAATCACTGTTGGGCCAAATGCAGTGTGATATCAGCAAGCTTAACTGAGCAACACACATGCGCAGAAGCCCTTGGAACAGCTAATCAGACAACTAACAACACTTGCAACATAATACAAACATTTGCTATGAAATGAGTTCTTCCGATCCTTGCCTAACCGACTTCAATTCGCCAAGACAATCTGGGAACTTAAATGGGAGGCTCAGTGGTGTAGTCGAGCTGGCACCCTGCACCGCCTTTGCAAGACAGTAACCCAGAGGTATTGAAACAGAAAATGAGACGGCATTTCCAACCTGCATGTACCTAAAAAAGGGAATATATGGAGATCAGGTATATGTATATACGCTGAAAATCAAATCAAGCTATTCGATACTCGATTCGAGCTCGTTTGTTAAAAGTTTGTTTGAACTTAGTTTGATAATAATGTCAACAAGCTTGAACACACTTTTATGTTTGATAAAATCTAAAGCTCAACTCGAGCTCGTTAAGCAAAATTTGTTAAAACAAGTGTAAAATATCAAGTTCGACTTTATTAAAGCTCGTTCAAGCTCGATTCGATTAATAATCAAACCAATCTCAAACAAAATATTAGAAGTTCGATAACATTTCAAACAATCTTGAACAATAGTACATTCAACTCGACTTGACTCATTTACACCCCTATAAAAAGTCAGCCATATTGGAGGTAATATAGAGATACGCAGCATGCAAATAATTTGATCCAACACTTTATACCTTTCTTTGATTGATCCAAAAAGCTTATAACAGTCTGGAAATCCCTGCAATCTTGCATTTTCGCGTACAGAAAGAACTCTATCTTGATTCGGATGCAAGAGAACCTATCAGACAATACATGAATAAGTTTTTCATGATTAAATCTAAATCTGGTTTCTATTGATTAAACCTCAGATTTGAAACCTGATTGTGTGGCTCGGCCCTTGTAACAACTGTAGCCACAATATCATCCATCCCCAGTCGACCAAAAGGCCTACAGATTGCATCCATGTCAAAACTTGATAATGTGAAACTACAGCTTGGAATGTGGTAAAAATAAAACACACACTTACTTGGAAGATTTCCCATCTTCAAATGAAATGGCATAATCAGGTACCTGTTTTTGCACAACATGAGAAAACTTAAGAATGAACTTCAAAACGTTGCAAAAGATGAGATGGTTTAGAAGTGCTGCATACCAGCGGCTTCCCAGATTTGCACAACGGTCTTTCAACACTTGTATCCAATGTCACAACTTTGTTAGGGCCTATTAATAGCCCAGCCAAGTTTCTGAAGCTTGCTCCCTGTAGAAATGCAATCAAAAGAACCATAGTGTAAGTAAAAAACTGCACCAAAGCAATACCAATGTTATATGGGAAATTTTGATTTTACTGCATAAATGTTTTAAAAAGTTCATCAACCTTCACTTTAGGAATCTGACAGACTCTTTCATAATCATCTTCATTCAACTGAAGAGGACGATGATCATACAATGCTGCCTTATGAGGATCAGTCTTTTTAGCATCTAGATAACCGAAAATATCTAAATACAAAGTAACAAAAAATGATAGATTAGTCTATAGAACAAAAACAAATCTAAAATCTTTATCTTATGACAGCCAAAACTAACTCACCTTGTCTTTTCAATCGAATGAATTTCTGAAATGCAGTACGAGGAACGCTGCCATAAGGCATCTCATCCTTGTCAGCATAATTGGTCACCTAACAGAAGTATAAAAGAAATTAGTGATGTACATAAAACTGTTGGAATACAGTATTAAGAAGATCAGATCATGGTTAATACTAATAATCCCCCAGCTTGTAGATTGTATACCTCTGGCAAATCCGAAATGGCATCGTCAAGCAAAACAGTTTTAAGCAATTCACCTTCATTTCCATGTGGAATTATAATTTCCTGCATTTCAGTTAAAATTTTATTAAATAAAACATCATCAACAATGCTAAGAATCCAATGTAACTCTGATGGAGAGAAATTCAGGTGAACAGAAGGAAAATTGACACCGAATAACTGAATGTAATTAACGATAAAATCAGATTGTTCCTCACAATCTGCCCAGGCTAAATCAGCCCCAAATTCAAAGATCCAAAATTAATCCCTAACTCCAATGCAAATCAAACTTAAATACCCTAAGTAAAACCAGGCCCATGGGCCTAACAGACTCAAGACTCAAAGACGCAGAATAATTAAATCAACTAACTTGACTGAATAAGCTGTCTATAAATAATAGAAATAAAACGGCTAATTCTTGGTCTTAGCGCGCCGAGTATACACAACCAAACTCGGCTTGCTAACAACTCCTCCCTCTGCGAAACAGCCTTGTCCTCAAGGCTGAAATCCGAAAACTAAACACGCATATCCACCTCGTCCACCCAACTAGCATCCACATCTCCTCGATCCATGGGGGAGGACATCCATACACTGCTTCAAAAGAAGTACACCCTGCCGCGGAATAAAAACCCGTATTATATCCATACTCCGCAAGGTAGCCACGAATTCCAACTCTTGGGATGCTCACTAGCAAAATGACGTAGGTAGGTCTCTAGGTAACGGTTAAGGACCTTCGTCTGTCCATCCGTCTTTGGATGATAAGCTGCACTCATGCGCAGCTTTGTACCATATGCCCTAAACAATTCAGACCAAAAAGAGCTATCAAAAAGTGGGTCTCCATCAGAAACAATGAAACGAGGCATCCCATGTAATTGAACTATCTCTCGAGCAAAAAACCTTAGCGACATGCTTCGCAGTAAAAGGATGCTTTAGTTCAATAAAATGGGCATACTTAGAGAAACAATCTGCCACCACCAAAATACAATCTGCCGTCTAGTTCCTCAAGAGACCAATTATAAAATCCATACTAATATCCTCCCATACCTGGGGTGGGATAGAAAGGGGTTGCATCAACCCGGCCGGCATGTGAGTGTCATACTTGCTTCGCTAATAAACCAAACCCTCATCCTCATTCTCCAACTTGTGTCTACTGGATGCCGAGAGCTCCTGCCGGGCGAGTGAAGGTTCATCCTGCAGCTCAATCGCCGCTCCTTGCCACGTAAACCCCAGAGTCATGCGAGCCAAACTGGTGCGGACATCCCCAATGTAGTCAACCAAGAAATACCCAGAATAAAGTCAACACCTCCAGGGGAAAGGAATAACCCGAGACACAGAATGTTGAGCCGTTTAGACACAATGCCATATTCTCACAGTAACCCTTTGTCGTCCGTATCCAAACGCTCAGATTGCGAGCATGCAAGTCATGGTTGTTCGAAGCGCAGCAGGTCGGACCAAATTGATGGAGAGGAATTAAGGTGAACAGGAGGACAATTGACACCGAATAACTAAATGTAATCAACGATATAATCAGATTGTTCCTCACAATCTGCCCAGGCTAAATCAGCCACCAAGTTCAAAGATCCAAAATTAATCCCTAACTCCAATGCAAATCAAACATAAATACCCCAAGTAAAACCAAGCCCATGGACCTAACAGACTCAAGACTCAAAGAAGAAGAAGAATTAAATCAACTAATTTGACTGAATAAGCTGACTATAAATAACAGAAATAAAACGACTACTTCTTGGTCTTAGCGCGCCAAGTATACACAACCAAACGCGGCTTGCTAACAAACTCTCACCTTAAACTCGTTTATAACCACACCTTTCTTCAAAACTTCGTGTGTTGGAAAAGGAAATTGAGGTAAAACCTGAAACATCAAACAGTTTAATAATAATATCAAGATAACTAAAATGAACTAACTAGTCATGGATGAATGAGCATGGATACCTCCAGTGGTCCAGCACCCCAAAGGAAAAAACGCATACGACATTGTGGAACGCCGTATGCACCAGCAGCCATTATACCCAACCTTGCTTGGTAATTCATAGAAACAAGTCTTCCAACAGCATAGGAAGTTAACTGTCCTTTTGCAAATTTCAAAATATCGGTAACATTCTCCATCAAAACAAACCTTGGCTTAAGAAATTCAACGATATTCATATATACAACAAGTTGCCGATTCTTCTTGTCATTCAAAGGATCGGCATGTCTATATCGATTGAAGCCACTAATCCCTTGACAGGGTGGACCACCACATAAAAAGTCCACATCTCCCTAAGCAAAAGTTAAAGTACATGAAAATCATATCAGAAATTCTTCAAGAGAACCGAAAAAAGATAAAAATAAACAAGTGTGAAGAACGTAAGAAGAAAACATAAATAACATAATAATCAGGCAATAATATTCATAATCATATTCAAAGAAAATTCAAATAAATGAAATGAAAACTTACAGGAAGAGGTAATATGCTGTTTCTAAAACCTCTTGAGACGAACTCCTTAATTTTTTCCTTGCATTTACTTCACATATAATAACAAGAAGAAGTAATTAAGAAAAAGAAGACATTTTCCCATAAAGACCAAAGGGATAATGAAAGATATAGTAAGTCTATACCTCAAGCCATCGACAGGCTCCCAAGTATCATCAGCACATCCATACCCTTTCCACCGTACCTACAAAACCAAAACAACATTTAACTAAAAAGTTGAGGAGACAGCCTTCCTTTGATTCAGAATTTTCTCTCATTTTGAAAAAGAAAATTAGGTATATAAGTTTTTAATTGAAATAGCAATCAAGCCTTTAAAAAGAAACAAGGGTTTTCTAGAAAAACAAACGATCTAACATTCAAATAGTGATATTGCAATTTCCAATAGTACTTATTAGTAGAAGCTCCCTAAATTTAATACTAGTCCATTTTGTCACATTCAATCAGACACCAAAAAAAAGAATAATGTTATTAGTTCAACAAAACAAAGCTAATTTCTTGAATACAGTTAAATTACCTTAAAATGAAGTCCAGGTTGTCCGTTCTTTCTAAGATTATTTGGATCTCCGTAACATATAGCAACCAACTTCTCTACTTCAAACTCTTCAGATGGAACAACAACTTCATCATCAATTTCAGACTCATCACTGCCTGCATCTTGTGATTCTAATTCTGATTTTACAGTTCCCACCAAATTGTACTCTTTGCAAAGCTTTTCCCATTCTTTTAATAAAACAAAAAAGTCCTCTGCATCTTCATTTCTCACCTAAAAGTAGTACACACTCTTGTTGATTATGTCATAATACTAAGAAATGTTTATGGCTAAGCTAATGTGTGAATAATTACCTCTGCATTAGGATGGTTAAATTTCAAACTCTCACATGCACAAGAGTTGAAGTCAACAGCCCACCTCTGTTTATGCAGGAAAACATTAAACAATATATGATGAAATATTATAAACTGAAGGAGGAGAAAGAAACATACAGTAGAAATATTCTCGCCCGCCAAAGTTGCACCGATACTAAGTCCAGATGACATAGCACCACAACCAGAATATAAGTCGAGCATCATCATTTTTGATTGCTCAAATTCTTGAGGATTTTTTACATCAGATACGTTTGTTGCAATCACTCCATTAGTTTGAAATGAGTTTTCAGTACCTCCATGATTGTATAAAAATGTTTAGTAACAACAAATTGAAAGAAGTCGGTCATCATTAGTTTTTAGTAGTACTGCAGTAGAGTAATATCATGGACTATTCTAATAATATTACCTGCAGGAAAAGTTGTGAAAGCATGTGGAAATTGATACATCATATCGACATAAAGATCACAAGAGTTCATGGTCTTTTCTTTTGTAACCATATCCATCTGTCCAAAGTAGGTAGCTGAAGTCAAAAGAGTGGCTTACAAATGAAAATAATAAAGGCAAATCTATTATCTTCCTTACATTTGGTGCAAGCTGGTTAATCTTGACCTTTGAGCTAATGCAGCTCAATGGGTTGTCATCTCTTATATCAGAATAAAAAACTCTTCTTGGGTCAATAAGGTAATCTGTATCTTTTATGACCTGGAATCATCACATAATGAATAAAATTTCTAAATGATATACATCAATATCAAGCTATTTCATAAAAAATTGACTCACTGTATCACTAGCTCGATAATACCATTGGGCGCAAATATAGGCCTCTTTACTAGTGGTCTCAAATATTTCAACAATCTTTGCAATGTAATCTGGTTCGCCCTCAGAACCCTAGAAATGTTATCAAAACAAAACTCACAAGTAAAGAAGTGAAGAATATAACATCAAAGTTTATAATTACTTTTGGGAAAATGTCTTTTGGATTAATTTAACAGGAAAGAGGTTATTAACAAAGATACAAATCATTTTTTTCTAGAACGCTACATGAACATAACTTTAATTCAATTAATTGTGAATCTGTTTGTTCAAAATGTGTGTATAAACACTCCACTCAATAGTTTCAGAACAACGTATATGCGTGTAGTTGAGAAGAAAAATTACCTGAATGTACGCATCCTCAAATAAATCAAACACGAGTCCATCGACAACAGCTTTGGTATAGTGAAACCTTGCTTGCTGAAACTCCTTTTCCCTAGAACCAGAATGCAAAATCAGAAAACATTATTGATTAACTCAGGCAATCGGGTAATTTAACTAGAACCAAAATTCTAAGAAAGCAATAAAATCCAGTCGAGCCATCAGATAACTTCACTCAACTAAGAACAGAGTGCATAAATTAATAAAAAAATATATAATAATAATAATAATAATAATAATAATAATAATAATAATAATAATCATCATCTTAAAATATCAACATGAGAACTTACTCAGTAGAGCCATCGGACAATTTAACTGTAACCATAGCCGTTTTACCCTACAAATACAAAACCACAAAACCAAAAGCAGCTATACACGTATTCATCAAAAAAAAAATATATATATATATATATATATATATATATTATTGAAAAGGCAATATGAAAAACAAAAATGTGCCACATGAGACCTCAAATTCTTTTATCCGGCATTTTTTTTTTTTTTGTTTACCTTGGATACATATCGGTGAGGCCATTTAGATTTGGCTTCGTCGACTGGAACTAGTGGGCCAATGAAGCCGTCACCGTCTGATGTTGATGTTCTTCCCCTCTTTGATGGAGCTGAAGAAGGGGTTTCGGGTGGCGATGACGACGCCTCCATCCGCTTCTTCCCTCTACCCATCTCTCAGAAATGTGTCACACAACACCTCTCCTCTCTCTGCCCAGTGTATGTGAATGGTGTAGCAGAAAAAACAAAGAGAGAGAGTGAGAGTGTACACTGGTGAGAGTGAGAGAACAGGGAAGATTTTGGGCGGCCGAAATTTGAAAGTGTAAGGGAATGGAATTCGCGGGCTTTAAATAAATGAAATTTGTAATTGGGCCCATTTTTTAATTGCTTATTTCAGTCCAGTCCAATAACCGAGTTTTTTTTTTTTTTTTTTTGGTTTACTTAAAAAAATTCATTTGTGATTTGGGATTTTTTTTTTAATTATTATAGATGTCTGATTTTTTAAGTTAAATTAATGAATAAAAGTTTTTTTTTAAGTAAAAGCTTCAACTCCAAATTTATTATAAATTATTTGTTTAAAATAGTCACTTTTATTTTAAAGCACTTTTTACATGATCTCTAAAATTAATTATTTCTTGAAGCAATTAAATATTTCTACAAATCAAATTGAAAATTCTGACTTTTATAACAAAATTTGCTTAAAACAATCATTTTGTGATTTTGGCTTTAAAAAGGTCGTTTTGGGTATTTAATATACTTGCTTTTGGTTTATTAAAAAAAAATTGCTTTAAAATCAAAACAGGAAGCAAACCCTCACTCACGTGCTTCAATCTGCTTTTAATTTTTTTAGTTAGATTAAACCTTTTTAACCTTCGGCAGAGGGACAAGGACGAATGAGTAGATATCGGCACGGTTCTACGGTTTCGGTTCTGGTTCTAGAACGGGCGGTTCTTCCGATTCCGTTCCAGTTCCACAGTTCTTTTTTTTTTTTAATTAACAACTTTAAAAAAAAAAATTGATCTATTGAATTTGATTATCATAAGAGAGGTGGTATTTATAGGGAAAAAAAACAAAAGAGCCGTTGGAACCGCCGGTTCCCGGTTCCGGTTCGGAACCGGCAGTTCCCAACGGTTATTCCATCTCAGCCGTTGAAGATCAACGGCTATTTCATCTCAGTCGTTGATCTTCAACGGCTATAATTTTCAAATTCAATCTGGAACCAAATCGGAACCGGCGGTTCTGGTTCCAAAAAACTGAGAACCGAAATCAAACTGTTACTCCGACGGTTTCGGTTCCGATTTGGAACCTGAATCGGGTCAACGGTTGAACCGAATTGTTGACCGGCAGTTCCGGTTCCCAACTGAAATTGTGCCCATATCTAGGTATGAGGTTATGCCACAAGACACCATCCTTGCATAATTCAGTTCTCACGATAATTCGATCTTTTGTGATTAACTTCCACACTTTAGACAGCACCCCGATGGATGTCCGACTTCACATGAATGCCGCTAATGCCTGCCGCTCACCTTTACCCTTTCGCAATCCAAATCTTTAAAAATAGTTCGTTTAGTAGCATGTTTATAGCTTCATTCTTATTTGAAATTTTGCTGCATTGTTTGTTTTTTTTTTTTGGTCAAAACGCAGAATCAGATAAATAAAAAGAATATGATATACAAAGTACTCAAGCATACCTGAAGGTATACAAACCAAGGCAATCATGCCCGGTCGGGGTGGGAATCAACATAGCTATCTAGAACTATGTGAAAATAGAATGTGCCTCAAAATACAAAGGCCAACAAAAAACCTAAATAGTGAAAAATCCGCGGGAAAACCCCAATTGAAAACGGGGTGGGTCTCATTAAAAACCTCGCGACCATACGAGGAAAATAGTACTCTGGTACAATGAAAAGTGCCAAGGAAAAACAAGACAATCCACGCACGCTACACGGGTGCACTCCTCGGTTGAACCGAGTAGTCCCCACACACGCACCCATCTCATTTTATTCCAAAAACCAAAAAGCAATACCACATGGCGTGATCGCAAGTCCACAACATACATATGCCCCAAGCTATCAAGAGGCCACTCACTATCAATAAATCTATCAATCATGCACATGGTCCTCTAAATGCCCTATGACTCGCTCAACCGGATACAAAGAAAACAAGCAAGTATAAACCTCTCGTTGAATAGTCTGAACAAGCTTACCAACATCAAACGGTATGTCTTCAAACACAAGTTGGTTACAAGCATACCATTTATGGTTTACCGTCGCTTACCGTCGCTGCCAAGGAGAGGCATCTCGCCTTGTGCCGTACCGCCGATCCCCGTTTGCTCCGGCCAATGTATCGCAGGGCACTCCCTATAGAAGTAAGTATCCTATCAATGTGAAGCCAACCTTTCACCTTGTTCCAAACAGCCCGTGCTGCACCACACCTGAAAAACAAATGGATGTTAGATTCATCCATAATATTACATAACAGACATACCTAAGAAATATTCAAGAAATGCAGTATGTCCGAAGTCTTCAATCTGCCCTTCACTGCCAACCAAAGTGTCATAGTGAACTTCGGGGGAACGAATGACTTCCATATGGCCTGATGCCAAAATAACGTGCTGCCCTTCTCTCGGAAGAAGTCATAAGCAGCAACCACTCCTTTTTGCTCAAACCACTGTGTTATAGTAATGGTCGCCAATGCAACATCTCCGGCACACTTCGTTATGAGCATATAGTTTGTCTTTTTAATGTTTGATGTTGTAACTAGCCTTTTTTTTTTCTTCTCTGTATTATAGGGGGATATGATATTTGAAGAATTTTGAGAGCTAAACATTGATTGGAGGCCCCCTCTCTACTAGTGCTATCAATTGTAATAGTTGTCTACATTTTAATATAAATCAAACTTCACGCAATTGATTCTTTTATTTCCATGTGCCACTAAAATACCCTCAGGAGTGATTGCATCGCAACAGCATAAGCTATCGAGCGAATTCGTGTTGGGAAGACGGAAGTAATCGAAAGTGTCAGCTACACATACGGTGTGTGCTAAATTATAATATTCACTACAAATACCCCGTAATAAGATGGAGGCTTGCTTTTACCCCACTTTGAATTAGTTTAAATATTTCTCATGAATTACTAAATAAATTATCAATTAATTCACAATTCTACTTTGTAAGTGGTGAATTTTAAATTCAGAACAAATACATCTAGAGAAAGGGGAAAATATATTCGACCCTTTTAAGACAAATACTCACTTCAATGCATCAGCAACATAAAGTAAAAGATGGAGTGTTAATGCGTACATCCTTTGAAAGGAGCACCATCCAACGAGCTTCCCCATTTGCCCAAATATTGAAGGTTAATACTCAATTTTATTCGCCCATTTAAAAGTCATTCTATATCCCACGCTTTTTAGCATCACCTAAATTTAGACTCTAATAAGATATTAAAACATAATTTTAAATATTATTACACGAATACACTTCAAACGAGCTTAAATACAATACTAAAATATAATTTTAAATATTGTAACACAAATGGCTTAAAAACTAAAATTGAGAGCATCAAATATTATATATCACTTAAATGTATGATATTTAAATTTATTATAATTATATAAAAGTACTAATATATATATATATTTAATGTAATCTAAAATTATATTATAAAAAATATTATATGCAATTTGATTAGAATTTTCAAATATGTATTTTAACTATTTTGAGTTATATTCCAAAAATAGTTCGATTAGCCCAAAAAACAATATGATCAAAGTAAGATTTGCCGTATTAGAAGCTAGTTTAAAAAGGCCGCATTAGCCCAAAACCCATTAGGTTTGGACTTGGTGAAGAACTAGACTACAGTTTGAGCAGGAAAGAGGAAAAGAATATTCGCATCACATTCCTCAGGTAACAGAAATACAAAAACCTGATTCACATTGTAAAATCTCCTAGAACAGAGCAATCCTATCATTGAGAGTACAGGAAATACCCAAATCCATAGTTCCAAAACCAGAAATCTGAGCACCAACAAACAGGGGCGGAGCTAGGCCTGTATAATTGAGGGGCTAAGGAGAACAAAATCCTCTTTTTTCTTTTTCCATTGGTGGGAGGCTAAACCCCTACACCCTAGTGAGCAACCACTCCTGCCAACAAAACTCATGTCGAATAGGAAGTTCCCTTGCAACATAGCATGAGACCAATACCATAAAATTCACCAAATGAGATGTCTTGTTCAAACAAGAACAAGAACTCCCACTTGACAATAGATTTGGCTTCGGAGTTACTCTTAAAGTTCAACCTCTTTAAGTAAAGGACAACCACATAAAGGACATGGATAGCAGTAACATATCACGCCATTGCGAAAGAGTCATGCCAGCATGAAACCACTCCTTCAATTCATTCATCCAAAAATCCTAAGATGCATTTGGATTCAGTGATTATAGTTAAGGAGAAGATTTGGGAAACTGATTTCACACAACTCCGAGTCAAATGGATTAAAAATCAACCAATATCACTCCGAGAAATAACCCCAAACTAAAATTCATCCAAGATTATTATGGACTTCAAATCCATCATCCTAATACTGCAATCCAAATGTAGCATGAGGATCTGCGGGAAATCTAGCTTATAGGACACAGAAGTAACAAATTCAAAGTCCAACTAAATTTGGCTAGCATTTTAGGTTTTACTAAGGTCATGAATCAAAAAGCACCGATTACACAGCAATTGCAGGTTATTCTAAAAACAAGCAAAGATCTTTAAGTTTAGCAGAACTCCAAGAGAATATACAAAAAGAGAAGCAATGAAACCAAATAGACAGATAAATATTCTACACTAAGTACACAGATCAAGCGATGCTCATTGTAAATGAGGCTCTGGTAAACAAAATGTCGTACAATAAAGTAACTGTTGAAATCGAAATTGCAGTTATTAAAAGCTCCAAAAATTGAAAGAGCAGAATATAAATAGTGTTCTGAAGATAGAGTCACATCTGATCCCATAACTAGCAGAAAGAATTTGATAAAAAAAAAAAAAAAAAAGGCAATAGAAGACTCAAACCGAAATTGATCACTATCCCATTCATCAACTGGATTTAGGATCAGGCATAGGAAACAATCCGGCGCCGGCAGCTCCACGCGGCGGCGAAAATCCCAAAAACTTCTGCAAATTGGTCCTGATGCTAATCGAACACAAGAAATACAAAAACGCCATCGAACAATCCGTCATATCATCCCCCGGCAATCCCCTGTGGCTCATCTTCTGCACCAAGGTTATCGGGACAAACGGAATTTTCGCGACGGGTTTCCCCTCGAACAAACTATTCAGCAATCCGAAGACCATGAATAAAACTAGGGCAACAACGCCGCCCGATTTGAACTTGAAAATCGACAAGTCGCGGCTGGATTCCTTCAACGAGGTTTCAACGCGGTCGATCTTCTTGGTTTTGGATGTTTTTTTGATGATGTTTGAGGAGTTACCGTCTGTTGTTTTCATAGTCTCGAGCTTTTTAGAGGTTTTGTCGATTGTAGATTTGAGGGATTTGTAGGAAGCAGTGCGGTAGATGAGCAGCCAAGAGATGGCTTCACAGACAATGGCGGTGCAGAATGAAATTCCGACGACGGTGAGGCTGTCGGAGTATTTTAGACCGGCGAGTAGGGCTGACGCCATCGGAAAAGGTATTTAGGGGTTGGGGTCCTGGGGGATCTGACGTTGATCAGCTGATGATCTGATATATATATATATATATATATATATATTGGTATATATGCATACATATGTTGGTTCTATTTTCCGTTGTTTATTACTCGAAGCGTGGTTTCTTGGGCCGCCTTCCCTCTAGCGACTTTGGTTGAACATTATTATTATTATTATTATTATTATTATATTATTATTAGAGTAAGTTTCATGGATCGATGGAGATGGATCTGATTTATAATATTATTTATTTAAAATAAAAAAATTGTAATAATATTTTTTAAATAAATAAATAATAATTTACATCAATTTAAAAAATACATTTGATATATATAAATTTTTTGTGTTATTATTATTGTTGTTGTAGGTGACATTACTCATCATACCACATCTTATTAAATGAGCTACCAAGCTATTTATGTTTGAAATTGGCTTTAATACCAATATGCGATCAATTTTAATTTTATGTTCATCTGAGAAAATTAAAAACAAGTTGCATATGTTCCTAATAAATGATTTTAGAGTATTATTTTATCAAATTCATTTTTAAAATGAATAAAAAATAAATACCTAAAATTAACAATTTAAATTTGAAAAAATAATTGAATATCAGTAGGATATGAAAAATTACATTACAAATATATAAAAATAAAAATGCGTTCACCTTATTAGTAGTATCACTTTGATGAGAGTAACCAAGTCAAATGGGTGTTTCTAAAGTCACGACTAAATTTGTTTTATACACCACATTAATTTTACTCATAAAATTAGATATAATGTAAATAACATAAATACCCTTATTTAAAAATTAAAAACATACACAAATTTTAATTTTTAATAAATAAATATTTATTTCATCCACACACAAATTAATACATATTTATTGATTTATTAAAAATGAAAATTTATGTATGTTTTTAATTTTTAAATAAGAATATTTATGTTATTTACATTATATTTAATTTTATGAGTAAAATTAATGTGGTGTGCAAAATATATTTAATGATGGCTTTAGAAACACCGTACAAATTAGTGGTGTTTTGTAGTAATATTATAACCAACCCAAGTATTTTCTTTTTCTTTCTTCTTTTAAATTTCCTCATGTGACCATACTTCCTTAATCTTGCTCAACGAAAGCTAAAGTCAACGGGCTTATGAACCTGACAATTCAGCCTAGGAAGCTCTCAAGCCTCGTCGACAAGGATCTCTCCACCACTTCTTGTAAATCATGAACTTATAATTCAATATATTGGAGATGAATAAAGTTGCATCAACTCATTTTAAAATTTATCAAAACCTTTGCGAGTTGCCGTTAATATTATGCACAGGATGACGATTCACCGTCCTATAATAACTTATAAATTATTGTTTGAAATTGTTAATTCCATCGTTTATCAAGTTTGACTTCAATGAAGTTTTACATTAAATCATTTTTAGATTGATCGTAACTTTGATTGCTTAAATTCTTCACATTCAATTTGTTATAATGCTTCTCTTTTAAATAAAAGTATATACTAGATCATCCAAGAAAAACAAATATAAGATTATATCACTCATATGTGTATATACATAATATATGTATGCAATGATTCACCGAACTCTAATGACTTATAAACCATTGTTTGAAATTGTTAATCCTATTATATGTGAGCTTCTCACTTGATTGAAGTTTTATCATTAGATAATTTCTGAATGGATGATAATCGAAATTTCAAAATACTAGTTACTTAATTTAGTATTGAATAATATAATTTGCAAAAATTAAATAAATAAATCAAGACTGAAGTGTTTTTCGAGCAAGAACTCCTTTTTTTTTTCCTTTGTGAGGAAATCTATTAGAGTAGTGGCTTATTTCCCAACAAAGTGAAGATATTGATTTATAATAGTGTAGACTCTATCTCCACTAAATACACCTACTTAGATTACGTACTCAATCCCCTGAATTAATTTCACCACATGGAGTCCCCTGAATAAATTTCAATTCCTTGAAAAGATTTCACCACACATATTCCTATGTCATTACAAAGATGGTCAAACAGTCCGAGTTTCACCACACGTATCCATACGGCGTCTCAAAGATGGTCAAATAGTCTGAGTTCCAGGTCAAACAGTATGAGTTATTTTATAACTCAATAAATCGAACTCTCTCTTGCGATATCACTGAAATAAACCTAAAACTCGACCTAAGTAATTAGAGTGGGCTATCCGTTTTATATACAAGTTATGAACAACCCTCAATCTAATTTACATAGAAGATATCTTCTTAATTAATATGTGCATATCTTCACAATCTTGTTTTCTTGTTGAGATGTTTCTTGATAATGATGAGTATCTTATAATATCTTTGTTCTTTTTGGCTGATTTGGTAGGATGGATTTCTTAATATCATTAGAAATCTTTCTTGATAAGACTTTTGGGTAGATTTACTTTTCTGATAGTATTAAAAATCTTCATTTAATAGACTTGAATCCAAAAGAAAATTCCTCACAAATATATAAATCCATGTACATCTTCTAAGTATATTGCTTCACGAAATTTGTACATAAATACAAATATTATCAAATCTAGCATGAATAATGTCTATTTTTGTCCAATATCAATTTAAGAAACTCGAAAAATCGAGTTCTTACCATAACTTTGATTACTTTAAATTCTTCATATTCAATTTGCTATGTTTTTTCTTTATTTTAAATAACAATATGTATATATTTATTTAAAAAATATAATAACATACCTATATCTGTGTTTGTGTGTAAATCTGAGAAAAAGACCATATATCATTTTAAAATAAAATAAAAATAGACACCAGCTATAGACCCTTCTGGAATAAGGGCATACACATTTGATGGGTCTTAACATAATTCTTGATTTAGGTAATTATTTTGATTAATATATTGTTGAATTAATGTATGCCAAATTAAGTATACAAATACGACATAATCATAAAAAAAATATCTCCCTCCCAACGAAATATTATATTCCACGTCATCGCTCCAATACCATTTGATGGTAGACTCAAAATATTTGAGTCCCAATATTATAACATATTGATATAATTAAATATTAAAATATAATTTAAAAAACATAAATACATATAAAAATGATTTTAAAAATACATACGAAAATAAGTTCCAAACCTTCATAAAGCGACAACACTGGCCCATTGCAGCTAAGTTACTATTTTAGTAAACGACAAACATTGTCAGTATCAGAAGTTTTAAATGTCAACATAATGATAACAACATGAACTTCCACAAATACATTCTAGATCTAACGCTGTGAAATTTTCAATTACATTATATTATATTTTATAATAATTATAATATATTAAGTGTAATATTTATTGTGTATTAAAAATAGTAAAATTTAAATAATTTATTAAATATAATAAATTTGGATTAAAATGATATTTTTTTCTTAACAGTTAACGTACATAAAGATCGTTTGAAAAAAAATTAAAAAATTTATATCCACTCATTTGAAGTTCAAATATAAAAAAATAAAAAATTAATGTATTTTGAAAAAAATAAATTAATTATGTATATAAAATGGCAAGTGAGGCGTTGGTAGTAATTCAATGAAGCAATACAAACAACCCTTTCATTTTGTATCTTCCTTAGAATAAATTGTGCAATTTATAAATAATAACCAAATGGCAAGTGACATGTTCATAGTTTTCAATTTGGATGCGTCTCTTGTTGTATCGAGTTTACCATAAATTTGATTTACAATATTTTTTATTTAATTAAAAAAAGATTAATTGTTAACTAAAAAAATATTACTATTATTTTAAGATATCAAAACAATAATAATAATACTTTTTAAGTAACAAATAATATGTTTTAGTTAAACAAGTAATACAGCATATCAAGTTGTATAGTACACCCGAAGCACATAAATTTTTGCGTTTCAATTATTCGTGTCTATAATTTATAAATTTTATTATTTGTATTGAAATCTATTTAATTTGGTCCTACTTGGCCAATTCAATTTTGGTTCCAAATTTTTTTTGTCCTTTATTTTTTTTTTTTCGTGCTTTTTCAGTTCCTGATTTTAGTTTTGTCATTACAACAAACGATTGATTACTTGACGGACTAAAACTATTTCTCAATGTCTTAAGGCTTCAACTAAATCATTTGATGAATAATTAGTCATATGTTAGTTGTTGAGATTAAAATTTAAATAACAAGACCAAAAATGCAAAAAAATAAAAGTGAACATAAGAAAGAACTAAAATTGAATTGATTCTAATCCATTAACAAAAAAATGAGAATTTCTCAAATTTCATTTCTAAAAAGACTGAGACGAACTAACATTTAAAAACACTTATGTTTTTTTCCCCTCAACTGCCCCATCAAATATTTATAGTTATAGTTTTATTTTTCAATAAATTAATAATTAAAGTTTTGAAATTTGTTTCCTCTTGTAAAAAATTAATTTTTATTGTTAAATTAAAAATCTATTTCATATTTTTGCATAAAGAAATTGAATACAATTTTCCATCCAATTTTTTAATCATTTATACGATCTCGTTTGTATTAAAAAATATTCTAAAATCACTCGTTTATTGTCTCGCCCTTTCTCTCGTAAAAAAATCCTAGATTTGTTCGTGTAAATTGGTAAAATTTTAAAACACTTTCCATATCAATTTTTTTTAATATATAAAATTTTTAAAATACTTTATAAAATCACCCCGTCATATGCAATATACACGTGTATATACATTTTAAAAAGAAAACAAATTCTGTAAATTGGGTGCACCATAAAGCGTGATCTAACATTATTATTTTTTCTCAAAGAAATATTACTTATTTATTTAAAAAATATTATTATTGAAACATATTATGTGTTACATTCAGATATATATTATTTATTATCCTAAAATGTATTAATGATAATGTTTTAATAGTATTATTTGTTTATCTATAATGCATTACTAAATTATCTAAAAAATATTACTCATTTAAAAAAAATATATATATATATATATACACACACACACACATGTGTATGCATGTGCATATATATTGTCCATTTATGTGTGCCTGTGAAGTCATGGATCCCAATCGGAGACCCGTAACTGTAAATGGCACATGTAAAATAACAGATTTTACTTTATTTCCATTTTTTTTTTACCTTTGCGGTTCCGCCCCGTAGATGTTTTCTTCTCGTAGGTGATTATCTGTCTTTGCCTCATTTCTTCTCTCTCTAGACATATATATACACACAATACACGCACAGTGCCAAATCTCATCAGCGAAAACCCCCATCTCCCCCACGCCTCCTCTCTAAATTCTCGATCTATTCCAAATAAAATTCATCCGCAGATTCCCAATCTCATTCAATCCAGTGAATCAGGGACACAGCTTGTTCGCAGATAGGATTATAATTTTCGAATTTGTGTTGATTTATATTTTCGATCATCTGTTTTATTCATCTGGAATTCGTCTGTTTCCCGATCTATGAATTACGTTCTCTAACGTTTTGATATCGGCAATTGATTATGTATGCATCGGACGGCGGAGATTGGACGGGAGTTTTGTGTTTTCGGAGATGAGGATTGAATATCGGAGAAATCGAAATTAGGGGAAAAAATGCCAGGAATAGCGCAGAGAATTAATAATAATATTTGTTCTGATAGAAATGATACTAATGCTAGCGATCAGAATTCATTGAGCGGGAACGGAACGCTGCCGTTCCGTTCTTTGAATGGTTCATCCATTTCTAGTAATGGGTTCTGGTCTCAGCATCGCGGTGATTTGAGCTACAATGAGCTCCAGAAGGTATACGTGTAAATGTGATTTTTCAGTTTGATTGATTATTTTACACCAGATATACAGAATTGTTGCTTCCGTATTCAATTGGATGCTAGGGGTCTAATTTGGATCTCTTGTTGTTAAATGTTATGGAGCTGAGCTCTTAAGATAGTGACTTCACTAAAAATAATTTCTACAACATGTCACAGATCCAAATGAGTTCTAGCGGGAACTATATATAAGTGAGTTTTTTTATGTCTTGTTCTATTAAGAAAACCGAAGCACATATATAACAATGTTATACTACTGGCATAAAAAAATAAAGTGTTAAGTTAGGTTGAATTTGAAATGAAAAATGGAATGCATTTGCTTACGGAAGCAAATTAAGTAGTGCCTACTCATGTATACTGTAGCAGCTTGTGCATTAGAAGGTTTGTTGTTGTACTGATTTATCGAATCATGGCAGTGAATAGTTTATCTGCTAATGTCATGTGGATTATATAACACGGGCATCATATATGCATATACAAAGTTTTTTTTGTGTGTCTCTAGTAGCGAGCTCAGCATTATATTGGCACATCTAATTTATCCCATGTCTGTGATCTGGTATCTTTTAGTCATTTAATATACTCCCGAATTGTTCTTATAGCCACATTTGATATACACCACAAAGTAAGTGCAGCTGGAAATTTTATGTATTGATCTTTTTGGTGTTTTTGCAGTTTTGGTTGGGGCTGACGCCACAAGCTAGACATAATCTTCTTAGGATAGATAAGCAGACACTCTTGGAACATGCTCGTAAGAACATGTATTGTTCTAGGTGCAATGGTTTGTTACTTGAAGGTTTTCTCCAGATTGTTATGTATGGAAAGTCTCTACAGCAGGATGCAGCGGGTGGGACTTACAGTATCAGAGCCGTCGATAATCACAATGACGGAGACTTAGGTATGGCCAATGGGTGCCAAGATGATACACAAGATCCATCCGTCCATCCGTGGGGAGGATTAACTGCTGCTAGGGATGGGACACTTACCCTTTTGGACTGCTACCTTTATTCAAAGTCTTTAAAGGGGCTTCAAAAAGTAAATCTGCTTCTGTGACTTCTGTTTCCTTAAGGGGGCACTTTTGGTTTACATGCTTTGTTTGAATCAGGTGTTTGACAGTGCACGTGCAAGGGAAAGGGAACGTGAACTGCTCTATCCTGATGCATGTGGCGGAGGTGGACGGGGATGGATAAGCCAAGGAATAGCAGGATATGGTAGAGGACATGGGACAAGAGAAACATGTGCTCTTCATACAGCCAGATTGTCTGTGGAAACTTTGGTAGACTTTTGGTCTGCACTTGGAGAGGAGACTCGGCAATCTCTTCTAAGGATGAAAGAAGAGGATTTCATTGAAAGGCTCATGTATAGGTATGCGATCCTGAATTCATTCTTTGTTTCTTGTTTATTTTGAACCCCCACCCCCCAAACTAAATAGATAAACCGAAAGGGCAAAGGCAGTTTTAACTTTCAAACAAATATAAACATTACTACTGGTGTTGGTTCTGGAGTTTTATATTTTATTTTTCTAAAGATTGGGCAATTGAATGTTCATATACCTGCTAATCCTGATAGTTGTGCATATTAAGTTGGGCCACCCCAACAAAGAATGTACTATTACTTACAGGAAATTCATTTGAAGGTGTTAGCTGCTCGTTTATTTTTATATAAACTTGCAAACTGGTCCAAAATAATAAGATAACACAGCTAAAAGAGTTAATTTTGTTTGATTATGTTCGCTGGATGAAGTCAGTAAAGTTCAAACCACGTAACTAACTTTATGAGTTTCAGATATCATATACTTGGCAATATAAAAATGTTCAGCTTTAATACTGTGGTCTCTAAAACCTTATTACACTACATGAATTCTCAAAAGTAACAAAATATTCTGATCTTCTGATGTATTGATTCTCACAATGTTAACAATTGTGTTTTTTCTTTTAATCAGGACTAGGATGGACCTTTTAATTTTAATCTTTATTATTTCTGAATGACTTGAAACATATGAATCTCTTGTTTGCAGGTTTGACAGCAAAAGGTTTTGCAGAGATTGCAGAAGGAATGTTATACGTGAGTTTAAGGAGCTGAAGGAACTAAAGCGCATGCGGAGGGAAACTCGATGCACCAGTTGGTTTTGTGTGGCAGACACAGCCTTCCAATATGAGGTCTGCTAATTTGGGAGTCTTGCACTATGTTGCTATTGCATTTGCCCTGATTTTTGAAAAATGAGATCCTCAGGATGTGTTTTCCCAGTTCAGTAATAAATCATGTTGATAACCATGGTGCTTTTTTTTCTTCTTAATTGCCAGGTTTCTCGTGATACTGTTCAGGCTGATTGGCATCAGACATTTTCAGATGCATCCGGGACATATCATCACTTTGAATGGGCTATTGGAACTGGAGAAGGAAAATCTGATATCTTGGAGTTCGAAAATGTTGGCTTGAGTGGAAAGGTTCAAGTGAATGGTTTAGATTTAAGTGGCCTTAATGCCTGCTACATAACACTAAGGGCTTGGAAAATGGATGGACGCTGCAATGAACTGTGTGTGAAAGCTCATGCCTTGCGAGGTCAACAATGTGTTCATTGCAGGCTTGTGGTTGGCGATGGATTTATAACTATTACAAGAGGGGAAAGTATCACTAGGTTCTTTGAACATGCAGAGGAAGCTGAGGAAGAAGAGGTAGTTAACTAGTTATTTTAGATTTCAGTTCTCACTTTTATGAAGCGGAACCTTTTTTCAATTGACATATCTAGTTCATTAATGGCAGTCCTTAATTTCTTTTTGTATTTTTCTGAACCAATTCCACTCTGCGTTTCAGGATGATGATTCCGTGGACAAGGATGGAAATGAGCTTGATGGTGAATGCTCTCGTCCCCAGAAACATGCGAAGAGTCCTGAGCTTGCTCGAGAATTCCTCCTAGATGCTGCAACAGTCATTTTTAAGGAACAGGCACGTGACTTCCATTTTCTCTTGTTATATTTCTATTGTCGTTATAGTTAAATCTTCTTCAGACAACTTATGCACATTATTTGAATGATATTTCGACAGAGGTTGCTCTACTTGTGTTGGGAAAAAAACTTGTAAACATAGAATCTAAAATTAGACTTTTGTATAGCAGTATATAGCAGATAAAAATCTCCTTGAATTATCAGTAGAATCGCTCATTTAAAAATTTGTAATTATACGCATAATCCTTTTGCAGGAATGAGTACTACCAAATGAAAAATTGCAGTAATAAGCATCTACTGTAAAGTAACTTGATTTTCCGCATTACTCTACTTTTTTATTTATAACTGCAGCGAGAACTATAAAGTGAAGGGATCCCCTCCCCCCTCAAAGAGCATGCTGATGTGCCTGCTATCTGCTAATGTCTGCATCAGTGTTTGGATTTTTTGCAGTAGGGCGTTTCCTAATTTGGCATGATTTTTTCTGCAGGTTGAGAAAGCTTTTAGAGAAGGAACAGCCCGGCAAAATGCACACAGTATCTTTGTATGTCTTGCTTTGAAGTTGCTAGAAGAACGTGTTCATGTTGCATGCAAGGAAATTATTACTTTAGAAAAGCAGGTGTGTAACCTATGATGTTTGTGATGTTCTCTCCAGCTGTTGCCTTCTTAGATTCTATCTGTTAAATAGGGTGCACCTTTGATTTCCAGTTTGATTTTGGTTCTACAGATGAAACTTCTTGAAGAAGAAGAGAAGGAAAAGCGTGAAGAAGAAGAGCGCAAGGAGCGCAGGAGAACAAAAGAAAGGGAAAAAAAACTACGAAGGAAGGAAAGATTAAGAGAGAAAGAAAACCGTGAAAACAAAGGTGCTCAACCAAATGTAGATCCTGTGGTTGCTGATGTTCTAAAGGAGGAAGCAACAGCCTCTGTTGACGAGGAGATCAATATTGCCAGCAGCAGAGACTCTCTTAGTGAAAGATGTGAAGATACTCCTTCCAGTCCATTGTCCCCTGATATTCAGGACGAACATCTTTCAACCGAGTTCACTTATTCAAATACGGAGGATCCCTCTGAAGATGTTCCAGCTGGGGAATTTGGCAGCACTAGAGATTGGAATACCTCTTTACCATATAATCACATCACGTATTCTCGCAGGAAGTACCGGAATGATCCCGAAAGGGATTTGAGCTTGAAATGGTCTGATAGGAGAATAGATGCAGAACTATCAGAGAATGGGGCTGTCATTAGCAAATTTGAATCAAGATATCATGCTGATGGTTTTGAATCGCCAAGGAGCTTTAATGGCTACAATAAGCATGAAAGAACTAACATCAGAAATGGCAGCAAGTTGAGCGAAAAGTTCCAGTGTAACAATAGTAGAATAGGTGATAAATATGCATCCCATTCCCATTCTTGCAGCTGTGACCATCATCACGAGTATAGATCAAGGCCAGCTGCACGAGATCCTCGATATTTCAATAAGTTGGAGTTTCCACCTGATAATTCAAAACCATACTATCGTGGCAAAAAGTATACTCAACTGCAGGGTTCACGTGACATCAACGGGCGGCCTAAAAGCAGGATTATTTCCGGAAACTCTCTGAACACTAAGAAAGTTTGGGAGCCATTGGATTCACACAAGAAGTGTGTTCGAAGCAACTCAGATTCTGATTTTACCTTGAGATCCACACCCAAAGTTGAAGCTTCTGAATCTGATCATCTCCCTGAATGCTGTTCCACTAGTTCTGATGAATTGACAGAGTCAACAAGGTTTGAAGCCGAGAATTGCAGAGACAGAGATAATGGGTTCCATACAACAGGAAAGCCCAAAAATTGTTCCAATGAAACAGTAGCAGAGGATGGATCTCCACTTGGAATATTCGATTCATCAATGAACAGCTCTTCCAACTCCGATAACTGCTCTTCCTGCCTAAGTGAAGGTGACAGCAACACATACTCAAACCCTCAAAACTTGGAATCAGCGTCCACATCAGATTCGGAAGAGTCAACCCAAAATTCAGCGGGGAGAGACACTGCATCTCACAGAGTTGTGGAGGACGAGGCTAAGAGCCATGGACCTGCCCTTACAGGAACAAAACCAGTAGGCAGTTTTGTTGAGGAAGCAGCTCCATATTGCAAGAATGGGATAGCAAATCTCAGTTCGGGTGCTCAACCTCAGTGTGTGCAGCTTCCTCAAAGCATAAACTACCCTGTCTTTCAGGCTCCTCCTTCAATGGGTTATTACCATCAGAATCCAGTTTCTTGGGGAGCAAGCCCTACAAATGGGTTGATGTCGTATCCCCACTCCAATCACTATTTATTCGCCAACACTTTTGGATATGGTTTCAATGGGAATGCACGGGTGATGCAGTGTGGGACCCTACAACATTTGGTTCCCCCAATACTAAACCACCATGCTCATGTGCCTGTTTTCCAGCCAGCTTCACAGGTTAATAAAACGAAGGAGCCTTCCAAGGCAACCCATCTAAAAGAAGTTCGGCATAGCATACAGAAGGTGGCTTCAACTGACCAACATCCTGCAGAAGGACAAAACGGGAAGCCTACGGATAAAATGGATATGGGGAATAATGGTTTCTCTCTCTTCCATTTTGGTGGGCCCGTAGCTCTTTCAACAGGAGGATTTAGAGCTGATCAAGTCCCGTTGGAAGAAGGAATTACAGGGGATGCTTTTCCGTCAGCTGACTCCCCTAATAGTGATCATTCCTGCAATAGAAAAGACTCCATCGAACAGTACAACTTGTTTGCCGCTACAAATGGCATAAAATTTTCGATCTTCTGAGATTCTTACATGAGCAATGAGGCCGTTTTGAGTTTTTATTACCTACATCATACTGAACTTTGTAAGCTTTGAGCAGTTTAAAATCACATTTTTTTTTTCTTATAACTTTGTGGTGAGTGATGCAAGCTTTGAGAACTTTGTAATTTCTTGCGCAATAATCTTTGTCTCAGAATATTTTAGTTTTTTTTTTTTTTTTTTTTTTAGTTTTTTTTTCACTTTGGTTGATTTCTTTGTTCTCTTTCGTATGCAGAGTTAACAGTGCTAAATTTTTGGTCCCTGAACTAGAAGAGTTAGTAGTGCTTTGTTCTATTTAGTCAAACGCTCTTTTACTTCGTTTTGGTCACATTTAGCTCTCGACTTTCCAAATTAGACGATTTATTGTGACCAAATCGAAGTATTTAACCGAAGACAATATAATAATCTGGGGACAAAAGATGGATTTTTTCCCAATGAAATGGCTTACTCGTAAATTTGAATTTGAACATAATTATTGTCATACACGAGGACTAATTTTTCATGCGTAGTTTTCAAGCCTAATTTAACATAAGTTTATGCAAGAAATATTGTTATTATATTTTCTGTGTACATATTTCTGCAAGAGTTAAATGGGATTGCAAGCAAGAACCCCCATCAGCACTGGGCTAAATCAAATGACAAATAGTGGAGACATAACTACGTTGATTGGGTTCAATTTCAATCAAGAATTGAACTTGAACATTAAGCTTATGAATATATAAAGATAAGTACATATTTCTCGGCCCTAGCTTGCTGATGTACGTAAATTCCCTAGTTTATATGTTATGAGAACCATCTAAATATATTGTCATTTAAATATAATATTATGATAACTAGTATATTGAAAAAATTGAAAATGTTGTCGAGAAAAAAACATGAGACGAAAAAGTTATTAGTGGCAATTATTTGGTAAAAAAATATAGATGAAAGCAATAACTATTTAGTTGAAATGTTGTCAGCAAAGAACATGGGACCATTAACCCTCTATAATGAAGACATATGCAATAGTCTATGCATAAAATCTCATAACCAACGGCTATATTCCTCATAATCAGATCAAACCTCACCGCCCATTTAACGGTCCATTTTCTTCCTTTCCTTAAATTTCCCTGCATTTACAACTCCTCCTAATTACTCTCTCTCTCTCTCTAAACACTGCAAATTTTCAGATCTCTCTTGACAATGGAGAATACCGATCCTAATATTGCAAAAGTTCAGCTCGTTGCGAAAGCATCATCGGATCAGCTTCTGAGGAAGTTCGCCGAGGTAGATTCTGATTCAAACGACAAAATTTCAGCTAAAGAGCTGAGATTGGCGAAAAGAGTAAAACGAACAGTGAAGAAGGAACGTGGTAACGGCGACGGGAACTGTAAGAGCTCCAACAATAGTTTAGCTGAGAGGAAATCACTTCTTCCAGCGGCAGCTTCTCGTAAACCGGCGGCGCTGATTCTCCGGCGGCTGGGGATGGGCAGGGCTAAGATCAGAGCCAGGGAAATAAAAAACAAATCTATTATCACTGCAATTGAGAAGGTAATACTAAACACTGGTTAAATTAATCACAAAATTTTGCTCTTATATATATATATATATATGTGTGTGTCTGTATTTCAATTAAGTCGTCTGCTTCTGGTATGTTAATTGACTGTTAGAACCATTGAACCAACAAAAAGGTAGTTTTGATATCACATTAAAATTGTAATTTTGATCAGGAATGTAGGTTATTTTAATTATATTATACTCATTTCTGAAATTTATTGATGTAGACATGGCGCAGGACTGTTGAAGGAGCATCAAGGGTGTTGATGGAGAAGCATTACAATCGGCATAAACGCTTAATAAATGACTCGTAATAGATAATAAACTACACCAAGTACATTGCATCTGCTTGTTCCGTTCCAAAAATATATAACTTTTGAGATGGATCGAGTAATGAATATTAGTCGTTTAAGTTGGTTAAATTGAGCTCTACTTTGGTATATCACATGAAATTTTGATTCTTTTCATCCATAGGGATATTTTCTAAATATTTAATGGTGTGTAAATCCTTTCTTTAATTAGTACTCTCGTTCTCTTCTGATTTTAATTCTTATTGTGTAGCATTTCGATCTAATCTGTATTTATGTGAAATCTGGGCTTTTCTCATGGGCCTGTGTCGTCATACTAATGGGTCTGCATTGGGGGTTCATACTAACGGGCCTGAAATTGGGGTGGGGGCTTCATACTGATGGGCCTCAATTGGGCCTATTTTTTGCTTTGCGATGTTTTCATCTGTAGTTTAATTTCTATACTTACATGCCTCTCTCTCTCTCTCACACACACACACACGCTACATATATATATATATATATATATGATCTTTTTCACTATATATATATGTTATATATATATGTGGTGTGTGTGTGTGTGTAACTAATATGAGATGGACAGTGGTATATGTACGTAAGGGACAGCAGGGCAAGATTGAACTATATTTCACGTTTTATGATACTTTGCAATCACACTTTTTGCTATTCTTCGTTTCCCTTGGACATCTAAGAATGTCATCCCTCACATGTGATCCAATTTATCTTCACATTTCGTTATTCTTATATTTCCCTCCCGAGAATATCGAACCATGAACAAAGACGTGCACTTTTACGTGAATCAATACGTACATATCTATACGTACATGATAACTTTTTAAAAAAAATATTTTTTAGTTTTTTTATTAATTCTAGTGTTACAGAAAATAAAAATTTATATATACCTGTATGTACATCATGCAATTTAATTACAGAACTATTACTACTCACTTCATTACACATTTTGCATCAAGTGCACGTAGGAGATTTTCTATTGTATTTATAGGCACACTTCTTTGAATTTATACTTTGATATTCTAAAGAATCCATTTGATCACTTTTTTTTTTTTTTTTGTTCATTTTTAAGAATACGTACAAAAAATGGGATGAGGATGTGCAGGTGGGATAGGATTGCGGCAATCTCTGAAAAATAAAAATTGTCACGAGTTGTATGTGTGAATTATAATTTTGAAAAGAACATTGGTCATTGCCAAGTCATTAAAGAAATGTTGAAAGAAAAAAACAATCATTTTCACACTTTTATTAATTAAAAAAGAAAAAAAAAAGAGCACCCCTTTTGTGTGTTCTTATCAAAGAAAAGTGCAACCTTTTGTGTGGATTTATTGAAAAAGCGCAAAAGCGTTAGAAATTTGATTAATTAAAAAAACCTAGTATAGTTGGTAATAAATGTAAGAAGTCAACGATTTGAACGACCAAAACAATTATTTTTAATTTTTTGATACATGTGATGAGAAACATTAAATTGTTGCTTAAGTTACTTTGAATATATTAAGTGTTGTAATATTTGATACATAATTTTATTTAAAAACTAGAATCAAATAAAATGACAAAACTATCTTATTTAATATTAAAATAATAATTTTGCTTTTCTTTCTCTACTCTCCCTCTCCCTCTCCCTCCCTTCCTCTTTCTTCCTCACCATCATTACTGGTCCTGCTGTCAATTTTGAAAAGAACCCACACGCCTCCCATCAAATGCTTACACGACCCCCCCCCCCGCTGAATCTTTTTCTTGATTGCTCAATTTTATTTATTTTTCATTAAAAAAAACTTTTCCAAAACCCATCTTAAAAAATTCATGATTTTAGCTTCACGATCTCATATGGGCTGCTTCTGGTGTGCGGTGGCGTAATTGGGTACATAAAAAAAGGGTACACAGCTTCGCTGCGTGGTGGCGCCGGCGCCGGAGTGTACTTCTTGTCCCTAGCTTTATCAACCTCGAAGTATCCATAAACGTAGAATGTGGGCGCAGAGGGAAAAAAATGAGAGCACTGAGGACTTTTTTTTTTCTTAAAGGGTATCATTGGTACATTGAGGGGTGAATTTAGAAAAAAAGAAATTTATTTTAAACAATGTGTCGTGAATAAAATAATTGTAGTGTGGAATGAGATTTTTGTGGTGTAAATAGGAACATCCTTAAATATATTATCTCAAAAAAAAAAATATATATATATATATTTATACTCATTTGAATAAATTTTGTGTGTTATGCAAGGATCTATCTATATTATTTTATAATGAAAAGAACAAAGTAAAAGTTATCTTATTGATATGTAGTTCACTATATCATTAAAAAGTGAAGATGCAGTTTTGAAGTAAATAAATTGGATACCGAATAATGCACTATATTTACTTACAAACACCTTAAGAAATGTGTTTAGTTACACTATTAGATGAATAAATGTAAACATGTTGGTGATCGAACACGCTTTAAGGTGTTCGGTTGGTACTGGCCGAACACCTCAATTTCAAAATTTTAATAACGTTATATCAATATTGATTGAAAATCCCAACAAATATGAATATGTGTGGCAATGCATTTAAAAGGACCATTGTATTTAAGACAATTATTTATGGGTGTTTCTAAACACACCACAAAAATTACTATTCACACCACTTTAATTTTTTGAATAAAATTAAATATAATATAAATGACAAATATACCCTTATATATATTTTAAGCAAAATTATAATATTGTTATTATTGTTATTCTTCATTCTTGACTATACCCTATATTCAAATTAATAAAATTAAATTAAAATATTTTATAAGTGATCAATAATAGACCATACAATATAAATTATATACAAAATATAATTATTATAAGAATTACACAATTAAATACTGTATTTTTCGAAAAATACAGTATTTAATTGTGTAATTCTTATAATAATTATATTTTCTATATCATTTGTCTTGCAATTTTTCATTATGAATTATTTACAAATATTTCAACATTTATTTTGATTCGTTTGAATATAAGGTTAATGTGTGAGTGTGTTTGAGCAAAGAATGAATAATATCAATAATAAAAATATTAATGTTTATTTTTTTAAAGAAAATCATATAAGGATATATATGTCATTTACATTTTATTTAATTTTATTCACTAAATTAAAGTGGTGTGTAAAGTAATTTTTGTGGTGTGTTTAGCAACACTCTTATTTATTTGTTAATCAACAAAAATATTATTATTATTATTATTATTATTATTATTATTCCCTTGAGGAAGCCAACCACCATAGTATTGTTGTTATGGTCACATTTTCCTCCAAATGTCTTAAGTTTCTTGCCAATACCAACCAGAAAGAGCACCACTATTCACATGGCTAACTATAAACTTTTGACTTTGTTTCAATAAGGATAACATTTTTAGATTCTCTTCAACTCTCCAAATGCATTCTATTTTCCTACAAGAAGGAGGGATGTTCCTTTATTTTTAAAGTATCGTACTTCAAACATCAATGTCTCGTTTTATTAGTTAAAATAAAAAAATTAAAATATCTAATTTAATAAATAAATTATTAGTGGTTGAATAAGTCATATCATCAAATAAATATATTCTTGTAAATGCTTATAATTAGTAGAATTTAAAATATTATATTTTTATTCAATTTATAAAGAATATATATATTTTAAACATAGATCTCTGTCAAGGTTGACTTAATAACAATTGAAAACAGACGTGGGCTCGAGGATTTAATCTACTCCCAAATTAGACTAATTGCAATAGTCTTTTCTTATTCCTTTGATCAAATCCTAAAGGATAAAATATTAATTCAAAGGAAAAATTAGGTGGAATTAAAAGATTAAAAAAAAATCAAGAAAAGATTGACCTAAGATCAAACATTTTTTCTTTTTTCTTTTATTAATTTACACAAACACACACACACACACACATATATATATAATATGTAACTCTAGAAAAATTAAGTAGCATTAAGCGTAGATAGAAAAGGGATAAAGTTTGACACTATTGTTAAACTATAAATATATAGAACAAATTCATTATTTTAACTATTTATTATTTAAATTGTTTGTATATTGTTTTTTCAGATAGTATTGTTCTCGTGCAATATATGATTTGTGATGTATTTTAAAATTTTTTAATATAATTTTAAATTTATTAATAATTTAAGAATACAAAATTAAAAATATCCAAAATATTCTATTATTTTAATGGTAAAAACATGTAATTAAAAAAATATAGTTTTGTATAAAAATATATATTCTTTCCAAAATTGATTAATTTATAAAAATTAATTGCTTAATAATTTTTAAAAATATTAGTTAATATGTATTTATAGTCCAAATTCAATACAAATAATATACAATATTAAAATATAACCTCAAATATTCAACCATAGATAATTATATTTTTCGCATATAATATCAGATTTTAATATATGCAATATGGATGTAAAATTAAAAATTATGAAAAAGAGATTAATTTAATATATTATACATAAAAATAAGAGTACAAATGAAAAAAAATATTTGTATTTAGCAAATTAAAAAAATATGTTTAAAAAAGAAAGACAAATAAATTTTAACTATTCAAAGATCAATACATCAATTTTCATTTTTTTAAAAATAAAATAACAAAAAAACTAAAAAAAAACTATTTTATTATTATATTAGTATGAAATTGTTGAAACCATATATTATTTACACTATTTTAAGACAAAAATGGTAACCCACCCATCATAACTACAAATATTTGGAGTCATAAAAATGTGTATTTACTTTAAAACAAAATTATAAACAAAGTATGAGAATTAACTAAACATGAAGCCTAATTTGAAAAAGATGGGATTTTGCTTTATGAGCATAAAGATTATTGTAGCTAACCTGATATTAGGTTGTAATTATTATGAGCACTGACAGTTTAATTTTTATTTAGCTAATGATTATAAGAGCATTTGTGTTATGACATTAGATCAAAAGATGCAAAATTCCCACTTGTACATATCTGCGACTCCACTTATCAACAATGATCTGTTCGTGTAAGTCAAAACTGTAGATACAGCAATATATAGAGAGCTCTTCCTTCTTCAAACACCCTGTCTGAAACTCTCTCTCTCTCTCTCTCTCTCTCTCTCTCTCTCTCTGTGCACATGTTCTTCAGGTATCTTCTAGTTCTTCTTTTATGAGAAAATTTCAGTGATTTGCATAGAACTTGAAAGCCCACATACGATTTGGTCGAGTATCTTCCCTTTTTGGCTGTTCCACTCCCAAAAATCTGTTCTTTCTCCACATTACATACTTTTGTGATGTAATTCTCTTGTTCCTGGAAAAAAAATATAGTGTTTGTTTTGCTCTGCATTGGTCAGTTCTGTCTTGGGTCTTGATATATTGGTCACCTGTTTCGAAGGGTATTCACGGTGGAAAATAACTTTGGTGAGTTTAACTTCCTCTGATGAATTCTTCTCTCTCTCTCTCTCCTTTTTTTTTTCTTAGTTTTTTGAATTTCTAGGATTCTATTTGTAATCAAGAACACAAATTTTCGTTTAATTTATCCGAATTATGGATATATGGTTCTTTGATTTATCAAATAATAACCTTTTCTTCTTCTTTCGAATGATCGCTGTATTTCCGTTTCCTGTGTTTCTGGGTTTTAGTTGCTGTTCTTGCACTGTTCATAAATTGATATTTTGGGGATTTATTGTTAGTAGTCAATTGTCAACTTCTTTCAATCTGAATTGACGAAATTTCTCTTGATCAGTTACTTTCTTGCTTTAATTTAAAAATAAAAAATAAAAAAATAAAAAAAATAATGTGTTCTTCTATAATTCTGAAAATATATTAAAATGTTGAAACACGAGATGACAGTTTTTTTTTTTTTATGTGATCACATCTATGTCTGTATGGATTAGAAGCTGTGTAACTTATCTTTCTGCTGCATTACATATTGAATGCAAAGAATTCATTTGCCTTCCTGGGAGAATATTTTTACTATTTGACCATATTGTTGAAGTATTGTTGAATTGTGGAGGATTTCATTTCTGATATGAAGATATTGTACGGATTTGATTTGGTGTTTTCAAGTTTTTGAATTTTATGAAATGTTCTTGTTATTAGTGTCCCTATTGTCAATTTTTCCAAATTGATGGTTAATCATAGATTAGGCTGCTGTACGAAGAATTTCTAACTGTCTTGCTTACTGTTTTTTAATTCAAATAGCTTAATGAAATCCTTGGTTTTGTGTGGATTGTAATCTCAGAATCTTTACTGCTTAAGAGGGAAATGAGGGATGCTTTCTTGGTTGGGAAAAACAGCGTCTTCATGTTTGAGTCCTATGGGCCGATATGCCCCTATGAACAAGGATGATGATGGTGAGAGTTCTAACTGGGAAGATGATGCACTTCTATGGTCCAAAGATCTCGAGAAGCATTCACACGGTGAATTCTCGTTTGCAGTTGTCCAGGCAAATGCTGCGCTTGAAGATCAAAGCCAGGTCGAGACGGGTAGAGATGCCACCTTTGTTGGTGTGTATGATGGCCATGGTGGGCACGAGGCCTCAAAATACATATCCGACCACCTCTTCAATCATTTAAAGAGTGAGATTTCTTCTTGTTTTGCCCTTCTTCATCTTTTAACATTTTGGGAAATGCATTTAATCTTCATTTTGTTGTTAATTTTTCGGTTTTCTTTTTCATCTTTGGTGTGGTTTGTCAGAACTTGAGTTTCAACTCTGATATTTTTCCAGTTAATTTATAATTGTATATGGAAGGTAAACATCATAGACCGTGTAAGTTCTGATGTCTATTAGCTGATGAAGTTGTCTTTTGATGAAAATTGGGTGGCAAGGAACGAAACATTAGACAAGAAAATTATGTGTTCATTGTGGGACAATCTTTGCCAAATTTTTTCATTTTATTCGCACAATTTTGTCTGACTTCTTTTTGTTGTTGTTGTTGTTGTTGTGGTCTACTTGTCGATTGACATAACTAGGAACTTTCAAAGGATGGTAATACTCACCTCTCGCAATGTGTTATAAGCCATCATTTTGCAAATTTCATTCATCATAAGCATATTATTTAATTTTATGGGTGTCTTTTTTCACTACACACAAAACTTTTATATGGTCTGTAGCTATGCATAATCTTGTTCCGTCGTTTCAAGGATCCTTCTCTGAGTTCTTCTTTTTTTACTATAATTGGTCTGTTTTTTTCAAATTTTCCCTATGGAAAAATCAGGTGAGAAACAAAAGCATTCACAACCCTTCACAATTGGAACAAAAACTGGCTGATACCTAACATGGAGTAATTCCTCTTACAGGACTTGCTCAAGAAAATGGGGCGATGTCTGAAGACATACTCAGGAGGGCGTTTTTAGAAACAGAAAATGGTTTTCTTACTCTAGTTAGACGAGCATATGCTATTAGGCCAGTAATAGCAGCAATTGGTTCTTGTTGCCTAGTCGGAGTTATCTGGAAGAGAACATTATATATTGCTAATGTTGGGGATTCTAGAGCAGTTATGGGATGCTTAGACAGATCAAATAGGATTTTTGCAGAGCAGCTCACTAGAGATCACAATGCTAGTGTGGAAGAGGTTAGAAAAGAACTTATGAATTTGCATCCCGAAGATTCACAAATTGTTGTTATGAAGCATGGCGTTTGGCGTATCAAGGGCATCATACAGGTTTGCCATGAGACAGAAGTTTTCTCGAATTACGATTTTTAACCTATGACAGTTTATATGCCTATAGTCAGAATCATTCTTGATGAAGAACAGTTTTCGTTGAACTTGTCTGAAAACTCCAAATACATGCTTCTTGCACCAACTACAAGTGGTCAAACACCTACTTTGTTGCACCTATTATTTTATATTCTGATCTACAAACGACATCAATTGTATCATTTTCTAAGTGGACTTTCATTATATTTTGCAATCAACTTGTACTTCCATTACGTCCAGAGTGAAATAGGACATAGATACCTTTCGAGTAAGTATTAGAGGAAGATCAAGAATGATTGAGCTTGTAAGTATGTCGAAACTAGATCTTCTAGCTTGCATCTTATACTGCCTGATTAGAGATCTTTCAAACCCCAGCCTCTTTTTTTTTCCCATTTAAAAAGATGCTTTCGTCTAGTGTTTTACGAGCCATTTTTAGCTGTGATAAAGTCCAAAATTGGAAGAAAAATGGAGCAGTTTGTCTCTTTTTTTTTTTAATCTGATTTTCGGTTTCTGTGCTTGCTTTTTATGAATGTGTTATTGATGAACTTGATCTGTTATGCTTACTCTTTTATAGTCTGGATTTTCATTCTTTGTGTGTATGTCCATAATTTTATCCAGGTATCTAGATCAATTGGTGATGCGTATCTAAAGAGGCCAGAATTTGCCCTTGACCCATCCTTCCCAAGATTTCACCTTCCTGAACCTATCCGTCGACCAGTTTTACGTTCCGATCCAAGCATAGCCTCTCGAATCATAACACCACACGACAAATTTGTTATCTTCGCATCCGATGGCCTCTGGGAATACCTGACCAATCAGGAGGCAGTCGAGATTGTCCACAATAACCCCCGAGTGGTGTGTTCATTTTCTTTTATCGGGAAAAGTTATCTTGAACACCTATGATGAGCACCTCGTGATGTGGCAATGATTTAGTATATGTGTATAAAGTTGCCACATGAGCATGTGCTCACCATAGGTGTACAGGGTAACATCTCTCTCTCTCTCTCTCACAGACTATCTATCTATCATACTTTTGTTTACATTCTTGGGTATCTCAGGGAATAGCTAGGAAACTTCTTGTGTCCGCACTGGAAAAGGCGGCTTGGGTAAGGCAAATGCCGTGTGATGAGATAAAGAAGCTTGATGAAGGGGTGAGGAGACACGTTCACGATGATATCACCATAGTCGTCATCTTCGTCGACCATGAGATGTTGGACAATCAGACCGCTGCACCTGAACTCTCGGTACGAGGATTTGTGGATACTGTTGGACCATCAAATTTTAACTTTTCGCAAGGGAGTTGAGGTTGTCGGTCTGAAGCAAGCTCTGTGTTTTTCGTCTCTTCTTCAGCGAAAGATTCGAGCCCGATCAAAGTGGTTCTTCAGAATTCTCTCCAAGGCTGGAATTTAAGGAATGATGATGCTTTTCTGCAGAACCAACCCTTTGTACAATCTTGCTGTGGTTAACTACTAGGTCTGTTTTGCTTTCTGAGCCTGTAAGAACAGATGATATAATTGATTTTAAATATTATTTGTCAAATTATTGTGTTCCTCTACCTAAGATTCAGACATCATTTTTGTGTCCAAAATGTTTGTATGAATCTTCAGAATGAGACACAGGTTACTTTTTTGTAATTAAGATTATCCAATTTATAACCTTTTTTTTTTTTTTTTAAATTATTATTATCTAGCTTCTTGTTGAACAGGCTCCTATCTCAATCCGTGTTGGACCGATCGGTATACCAAATACTAATATAATGACAAAGTAGTTTCAAATGCGTAATTTCCTGCCATTTATATTTTATAAATGTTGAAATATTTTTGAAAATGATATCTTAAATTTAATTAATTGAATTTTATTTTATTTTTCTTCTTCTTTCCAAAAATACTTTTTTTATAAGATACAAAGTTCTTTTCATTTTGATGGGTTTTTTTATTTATAATATATTGAATTAATTATCTTTTAATATGCTAAAATGATGTTCAAATACAAACAATATAATTATTTATTATTGATTATTGAATTATTCGCACTGGATTTAAACTGTGTACGAGTCTAAACTAATAATTCACATATTAAATATTTTTTTAATATTATTAATCAATTTATAATAGAAAGAACTAATTTAATAAGAAAATCTATTTACTTTTGTAGAAAATTATTTTTTATCAATAAAAAAATAAAATAATTTAAATATTCTTAAATTTTATTTTACTTTATAATATAAACATATATATATATATTAAATATATTACAAACCGTAAACCATATATATATATATATCACACAAAGAATTACTAGTTATTCTGGGGGTGACAATGAAAAAGCATTTGTTGAGAGAGCGAGAGAGAGAGAGAGGTCTAAAGCAAGACATCTGCAATAAGGGTCTTTGAGACAAAACAGCAGAAGCACAAGTATGAGTCTGAGATTACAAAATCATATATGAAAACTTACAGTATCTGACTAGCAAAATCCGACAAGCATACCAAAAATAACTGCCAAGGAAATCACTTGTGCCCCCTTCATCCAAAACTCAAATCATAATACCATTGCGGGAAACTGCTACAATCTAATTCAAATAACCAGAAGAAAATGAAAATATTTTCCATATCCATAATACAAATACCAAGAAGCAAGACTCGACCCGATAACAAAACCAACGGGAAAGCAGATGGAGCAGCACAAGCCAACATGTGATGTGTATAGAATCTCTTCCGATTGACTTTAATCTAGAAGCATTTCCTGTGCACGATTGAAGGCCCAGACTCGTCGTACTCTGCCTTTGCTATCCACATCTAGAATCAAGAAATGAGCAAAATCAGTAAGCATGAATTCTTGAAGCTGATAAATGTATTGCCTTAGCAAAACACAACCTAAAATTGTTTTAACATAAACAGAATTTACAAGCACCAAGAATCTGTTCCCTTTTAGCCCTTTCGATCAATATGCAGAAATGATAGAATTTAAAAGGACGAAAATCCACTGAAATGCAGTCGTACCTGCTGGAATGTGCTGAGAGAGGCCAAAATCGACCCTCCGATCCACACACTGTATTTTCTCTCGGGTGGGGCCACCACCTTAATCTTCATGCTACTCGGGGCAAGAGCTGTGATCTCCTTGCTCATCCTATCAGCAATACCCGGGAACATGGTTGACCCACCACTGAGGACAATGTTTCCATACAGATCCTTCCTAATATCAACATCACACTTCATGATAGAATTATAGGTGGTTTCGTGAATGCCAGCAGCTTCCATTCCAATCATCGATGGCTGGAAGAGCACCTCAGGGCATCGGAACCTTTCAGCACCGATAGTGATGACCTGTCCGTCCGGCAGTTCATAGTTCTTCTCCACAGCAGAGCTTGTCTTTGCTGTTTCTAGCTCTTGTTCGTAATCAAGGGCAATGTAAGCTAGCTTCTCCTTTATGTCCCTCACAATTTCCCGTTCGGCTGTTGTGGTGAAAGAGTAGCCTCTCTCTGTTAGGATCTTCATGAGGCTGTCCGTAAGATCACGACCAGCAAGATCAAGACGGAGGATTGCATGAGGGAGAGCGTAACCCTCGTAGATGGGAACAGTGTGGCTCACACCATCACCAGAGTCGAGAACAATACCTATCAAAGAATGGGAAACACGTGTGAAAAATGGAGAGGTAGTAATATAGCACAACATAATGGTATATTTTTTCTGAGGACGGTGTTCTCTACAATACAACATACAATAAAAATAGTAATGCCAATCAAGATATTTAAGTGATAACCTCTAAACACATTAGTTCAATCATTTGATTTTATTATGAATTATCAATCATTTCCTAGCCATAATTTTTTTTTTTTTTTTTTTTTTGTCAAGAGCCACATGGAGTACAAGATACGATCAGTGATAAATCATAAGAAATACCAATCATCACAATGCATGAAAAGATAGTATTGATTTAGAGTAATATTGTCAAATATATTTAGCAGCTGACTAGGAAATAGGGGTTGTGTCAAACTTAAAATGTGAATGGTGTTCATAAGCCAGAATATCACAATGAAATAAGTGCCTGGTATCCCTTGTTTTGAAGTAATATCTACTTTAATTTCCTAAATTTATTTTAAAAACCAAAAACACAGGGAAGCCATGCATCAGAGAATGGATGAGCTGAAGTTATGTAGTATTTTGTGTACTCACCAGTTGTACGACCACTGGCATAAAGGGAGAGAACGGCCTGAATAGCAACATACATGGCAGGGGTATTGAAAGTCTCAAACATGATTTGAGTCATTTTTTCACGATTTGCCTTTGGGTTAAGAGGAGCTTCTGTCAAGAGGATTGGGTGCTCTTCGGGGGCAACACGAAGTTCATTGTAGAATGTATGATGCCAAATCTTCTCCATATCATCCCAGTTGCTGACAATACCATGCTCAATTGGATATTTCAATGTCAAAATACCTCTCTTGGATTGGGCCTCGTCACCAACATAAGCATCTTTCTGGCCCATGCCAACCATCACTCCAGTGTGACGTGGGCGGCCCACTATACTGGGGAAGACAGCCCTGGGAGCATCGTCCCCAGCAAATCCAGCCTGAAAATTTTGAAACATGCAATATCTTAAGACTCCCTTATACACAGCTCTTGATGGGACTGTAAATTTAATTTATATATGACTGGTAGTATTGAGAATATACATTAAATTTTTAAATCAACATAACAATATATTAATACTCCGTCTGAGAAGGTATGGAAACAAGCTTTGCTCAGTAGTGGAAATGAGGTTACCTTGACCATTCCAGTACCATTGTCACAAACAAGGGGCTGAATATCCTCGGCTTCTGCCATCTCTTAATGCTTACCTGGAGAGAGAGAGAGATCAATGTCAAAACCATAAACAACAGTTGATCAAGAATGCATCGCTTCATATTTGATGGCAAGGTCATCAGATGTGCCAGATAAATCATTTGCTAAGTTTTACTCCAAACACACCAAAATTAGAATTATCAATCCAAAAGCGATAGGTATCTCTAGACGATGCAAGATCCATCCACAGAGTCAGATTGGAACCATTTGATGCAAACTATTTTTCGTGTAGAGAAATTCTCACAATGTGAATTTTTTCTCCAAATAAAATAGTTCTAACATGAGCCACTCAAATTCAAAATTATCATCCGTTTCAAAAATTATAATCCGATTGATGCAAATCATTCACTCTAGTTGAACTTGAGTTGACTCATAAGACCAGACCTTCAACAACCAAATGCCCAAGTTCTATATATTCACTAGCAGCACCATATAAGTAATTAAATATATACTTCACACTCAATTTTAGTGAAATTCCAAATTCAACAACTTCAAAAGAGATCAACAAATAAAAATCTTCCAACAATAAGCATGAACTAGAAGCATTATCCCTTGAATATTAGCAATAATTCAATACACCCAGTAACAGATCCATGAATAAAAGTTAATAAAAAGCATAAATAGCAAGATCAAACAAAAAAACGAAACAAAAAGACTTCTTCTGCCAGATCAAGATAATCAAAAGCTGTAAAAATAAAAATAAAAAGGAAGTAATTCAACAAGATTCAAGTTTTCTTCAAAAATGAAGATGAAAATCGAATCTTGGTAATGAGATTCAGGTCAGGATTGTACCTTTGAGGGGTTGAAGAAAATGGGTCAGTGTATTTTCTTCTCTTGCAATGAAATTCCACAGCGGAATGCGGACAGTGTCTGCTTACTTTCCCCTTGGTCCGAAAGGCCGGCCCTCTTGTTTAAAAAAACGATAAATGAACCTCAGCCTCACATGAAATTCACGTCAAATTCACCTCAAATTCGTGATGCTGAGATCTGAGCCGTTGGATTGATATGATTTCAATATGTGGTTTGTGGCACCCACGACAGCATCACATTGATGGTCAATATAGCTGGCTGGCTTTTGCGTTCAGCTCTACTGTGATTGTGTGGACGGATATGCCCTTCACTTTTAATACATTCCCATCTGTGTCCCTTCTTCAACCCTTGCAGGGTCAATTCGGGGACACCACTATGTTTTAAATACTAGTAGTTGTTAATTTTTCTGTATTTTTCCCTAATTTAACTTAATATTTAAAATTATTATTCGTTGGAAACTAATATGATTATTTGAGATTTTTTAATTAATTTATCCATTTAATTTATCCATTTAAAATTATTTTACTCGGAAAATAATATGATTTATTCAAGATCTTTATTATTATAATATAATATTAATTTAATGAGAAATATACACTTACTAAAAGAAAATTTGAAAACGCGTAGAAATCTAATCCACCAAATCTCACCCTTTATAATTGTTGCAGTCAAATATTATTAGCGGAGTTATATCTAAAAATTAGTAATTAGTAAAGAATTAATAATAAAATTACTAAAATTACAATTTAAAAAATTAGTAACTTGATTTGGGCAGAGGTAATTCTTTTTATATATTTGATCTTATATCGCTCGAATTAGTATTAATTAACCACAAATTTATGAAAAGTCTGTAATTAATTATTAAAGGTGGAAATTTATGATTATAACAGCGTATTTATAGGTATAATTAGAAACTTTAAACAGAACTATATATGCTTAAAATATCTTAATTAGACTTATTTTAATGTAATTACGACGAGACTTTTATTAGATGAAGATATGGACAAATTCGAATTTTGGGTATATACGATTAATATTTGGGTGTTATAAACACACCACAAAAATTATTATTCACATCACTTTAATTTTTTGAATAAATTTAAATATAATGTAAATAACAAATATATCCGTATATATATTTTTTAAACAAATGATGATATTGTTATTATTGTTGTTCTTCATTTTTTACTCTAAACACACTGACTAGGCCTATATTCAAAGGAATAAAAATAATATTTTATAAGTAATCAATAATAGACCATATAATATAAATAATATAGAAAATATAATTATTATAAATATTTGAAAAATAAATAATGTATTTTATGTCAAATAACTAAATTGCGCACACGTTCGGCTAATCAGGGCCGAACGCCTTGTTGTATGTTCGGCCCTGGTTGGCCGAACATGCGCGCGGTTTAGTTTTTTGACAAAAAATTCAGTATTTATTGTGTAATTCTTATAATAACTATCTTTTCTATATCATTTGTATTTCTATTTTTCATTATCAATTACTTATAAATAATTCAATTTTTATTTTGATTCATTTGAATATAAAGTTTATTTGTGAGTGTGTTTGTGTAAAGAAGGAAGAATATCAATAATGAAAATATTAATGTTTATTTAAAAAAAATTATATAAGGATATATATATATATGTTATTTTCATTCTATTAAATTATATTCATAGATTAAAGTGGTGTGAAAAATAATTTTTGTGGCACCATTAATATTTTATTAAAATTAAGCTTTTTTTTCTTTTTAATTGGAAGCAGTGGAATTCAACCTTCTACCTCCTTAATAAGGTCAAATTTGCGTACCATTTTGATTATGTATGTAATACAAAATGAAGAATTTGTCACTAAATTTTAAAATTTGTAGAATAATTCTTCATCTTGGTTGAGTAAAGAATAAAGGGTAGGTGAAATACAGGGCAAATATACCAACTGATCTTCAATGCAAAATAACTAATAATTAGGCATATATACATACATGTGTATATATATAAATCTCTCTCTTTCTCTCTCTCTCTCTATATATATATGTATATTATACTCAAGTGGTGAAAAGTATTAAAGTGCAAGAAATCCTGGCTGTAAAGTAAAGCAAAATCTTTGTATAATGGGGACTCGTGCTGCTGGGATTCTCTCTCCTCCCAAAAGGAGATATAAATATGCATAATAAACATCGTATGATTTGCAGATGGACATTCTTTCTACAACATCATGTGTACTTTGCTTTCTCTTCTTGTCCTAGGTACCTGCATCAATAACTACTTCCAACTCTATCCCTTGTAAGACGTGGAAATTTAATGGAGACCCAAAACTAGGATAACCCTGATGTGGGTAGACTTCATCCATTGGCCCAATGGTTCGAATCAAAGTCAGGTGGTTCAATTTGGCACTTCAACCACATACTGTAGCAATTAGCCTTTGTAGCCTACTGTACAAGTCTTGGTGCGAGTGTAACGCCAATGAGATCAGATTAGACTTGACCTAATGATCCGAATCAGGTAGTAACACGGGTAAAAATACCCGATTCCAAGGGCTGAATCTTCGTCCTGTTGGGTCATTTCAAACACTTTCATGATAAGAGTATATACCGCACATTACTATAAAATACGAGACTGAAATGAATGATCTAAAGCTATAGAACTGTGTCAAGAGTCTCTAAAAAATTTCAGAAGATGTCAACTTCAACATATGGACAAACTAGGGGACCAAGAATGAAGAAACCAGAAATAACTGTTTAGATATCTGCCTTTGCTGAGGAGATGATAACAATAATCCCAAAATTCAATATGGTATTACAAACTCGGTTTTAAGTTACAGCAAGTGACTATGAATCAAACAAACGGATAAAGGGAATAGAGCATTATGCTTCCATCCAAAACTCATATAACATAATACCATTAAGGAATACACAAATCTTCTACAAATCAATATAAAGAAAGGGGAAAAAATATGAATTTTTGCTGAACAGGTCCTCCCATGCTCCGCCATATAGACGTCACAGTTTTCAGACACGAATATATTGTTTCTCTGTCCCGATGTTCAAATCTTAATAGTAAAGACTCAAGAGTAAAGCAATAATAAATAAATAAAGAAAAGCAAATGAGAAGCAGCATCAGCAATCATGTGGTTTATAAATCTCTCCAGATTATCTCTTTCAAGGCAATTTTGTCTTAGAAGCACTTTCTGTGCACAATTGAAGGACCAGACTCATCATACTCAGCTTTCGCTATCCACATCTGCAATCAGAAGAATAACAAAGATTCAGTCGACTGAAAATTCTGCAATCTGCTAAAAAAAAATTCACCACAAACAATAAAGTTACCTGCTGGAATGTACTGAGAGAGGCCAAAATCGACCCTCCGATCCACACACTGTATTTTCTCTCGGGTGGGGCCACCACCTTAATCTTCATGCTACTCGGGGCAAGAGCTGTGATCTCCTTGCTCATCCTATCAGCAATACCCGGGAACATGGTTGACCCACCACTGAGGACAATGTTGCCATACAGATCCTTCCTAATATCAACATCACACTTCATGATCGAATTATAGGTGGTTTCGTGAATGCCAGCAGCTTCCATTCCAATCATCGATGGCTGGAAGAGCACCTCAGGGCATCGGAATCTTTCAGCACCGATAGTGATGACCTGTCCGTCTGGCAGTTCATAGTTCTTCTCCACAGCAGAGCTTGTCTTTGCTGTTTCTAGTTCTTGTTCGTAATCAAGGGCAATGTAAGCTAGCTTCTCCTTTATGTCTCTCACAATTTCCCGTTCGGCTGTTGTAGTGAAAGAGTAGCCTCTCTCTGTTAGGATCTTCATGAGGCTGTCCGTAAGATCACGGCCAGCAAGATCAAGACGCAGGATTGCATGAGGGAGAGCGTAACCCTCGTAGATGGGGACGGTGTGGCTCACACCATCACCAGAGTCGAGAACAATACCTGCCAACAAATGAGAATGTCATACAAGTAATTTCATGCATCAATAAAATAGGAAGACAATGGTGTTTCCTTTTCTTGTTTTCCCCATCAGAACTATTGCCTTTTTTTTGCATTTGCCATATCAATGCAACTGCAAACAAAATATGAAGTTGAGGAGGCAATATTGTTGCACCTGCACTTCATAATCTCAAATGCGGTGCATGTGATGGAATATTGTTGCAATATTCCATTAGAGAAAGTAAGTACAAATAGGCAATAGTTTGATTGGCAATTTGTTTCCCCCCCAAAAAAAAAAGAACTATATTCAGTTTGCTTACCAGTTGTACGGCCACTGGCATAAAGGGAGAGAACAGCCTGAATGGCAACATACATGGCGGGAGCGTTGAAGGTTTCAAACATGATTTGAGTCATCTTTTCCCGATTGGCCTTGGGGTTGAGAGGAGCTTCTGTCAAGAGAATTGGGTGTTCTTCTGGGGCAACACGAAGTTCATTGTAGAAGGTATGATGCCAAATCTTCTCCATGTCATCCCAGTTGCTCACAATTCCATGCTCGATTGGGTATTTCAGTGTCAAGATACCTCTCTTGGATTGGGCCTCATCACCAACATACGCGTCCTTTTGGCCCATTCCAACCATCACACCAGCGTGACGAGGGCGACCAACTATACTGGGGAAGACAGCCCTTGGAGCATCATCTCCAGCAAATCCAGCCTGAAAATTTTAAGATCAACATAAATAAGAAGCCTTTAGAATCATAAAACTCAATCATGAGATAGGAATTGAAGCAAATCTCAACCAAGATCATGAGAAAAAGTGAGTTTCGCTAGGTTGTTGGTTGCAAGATTTACCTTAACCATTCCGGTACCATTGTCACAGACAAGGGGCTGAATATCCTCGGCTTCTGCCATCTCTTAATCGTTTCTGGAGAAAAAGTAAATCAACTTGAGTTATTATTGGAGAAAAGCAATAGCATGTATCAAAAATCAAATTTGTGCATCTTAGGTCATGCCAATCAAAAGCTCAAGCTAGAATATGATACAGATAGCTTCATTAAAAATTCCACATCAAATTCAATTGAAAACAAGATTGAAACTCGATAACATAAGATCCATTCACCGAAGCATACAGGAATCAGTTGATGCAAAATCATTTTCCGCTTAAAGAATATTAACATAGTGCTCATAAACTAGCATTCACAACAGCTTACTGAATTTCAGCATTCACAAAATAACATTTAGTGAGCTTTCAACAGTTACATGTTTGTTTACCACAAAAAAAAAAAAAAAAAAAAGGACAAATGTTTGAATCCCCAACGAACAATATCAGTAGATGTGATTGACAAAAAAAGAAAATGAATCAGTATACGAGCATTTCACCTATAAACTCTAATGATATCTGGATATTTCCGAATTATATTGGTTCACTTGAGATCTCAAATAAATGCAAATACATTAACATAAATCTTATACAAATAGTGAACTGAAAAGCATATGAACTTCAATAATCAAAGCCCAGCAAACTATAGATTGTCATTTAACTTCTTCAGTTCTTCTATTTGGGCATAATTGAAACTATCCATTCACAGATCCACGATCAAAATTCATATGAATCACAAATAGCCATATCTCACTACAGTAACTAAACAAAAAGCAGAAATTCCAGCAAAGATTAAACGAATTCTGAAATAAATTGAATACAAAAAGGCATAATGAACATTCAACCTTTTCAAAAGAATAAAAACATGTATCTTAAAATGAGAAAGTGTAATTCAAGGCAAAAATACCTTTGATGAATCGTAGAAAACTGTCGCACTCCTTCCCTGCTCTTGAGATGAGTTTCTCTCTCTTCAACTCTCTCACTCTCTCTCCCTCAACGATAAATGTGGCGTATGTTTTTCCTGTGACTGAGCTGCCCGCCCTCTTGTTTAAAAAATGAGAGTGAAACTCAGCCTTAGATGAAATTCAGATGAAATGAACCTGAAATTCATTTTGCGAAGATCAGAGCCGTTGGATTGTAATGATTTCGGTCTGTGGGTAGTGGTACCCACGACAGCATTACACTAATGGTGGATTTAGCTGGCCGGCTTTTGCATGCAGTTCTCCTGTAAAGACAGATATGCCCTCACTTTTCAATTCATTTCCCACCTCTATTTTTTAAACTTTGAATGACAATTTTATTAGAGCTGATTAAAAATATATATATTTATATGCTTATAACTTTTATTGTATCTAGAAAAATAAAATAATATCGATTAGGTCCTTTAAAATAAAATTTTTATTTTCTTACAGACGTTCTTATTAAATAAATTTGCAATCAATTCGAATATGAATTATAATTTCAACATGATATTATTTCATTTTATGTTGGTATACCTAATTATCGACTCTAGTTTGAACCTTCAATATTGAATTAGTAATCGAGTCACAAGTATCTAACATATTCATACATAACGATTTTTCACAAAGTGGTGACGATCAATGCAACTAATAATGCGATTATTCCAACTAGGTTGAGCATCGTACATGTAACGATTGTATAAGGAATCTCTATTCGTGGGACGAGCATAAATACCCTCTTTAACTTCCATTCGAACGCATTGAATATCTTTTATAAGGAAGCGGAGGAATATGCGACGATTTTTTCCAGGAAATCCCCAACAAAAAATACACACCATTCCCTCATTTCTATCGAATCGATCATAACCACTACCTACATTCCAGGAAATTGTGGTGACCATACTTAATTTCTTTTTAAGTAAAAATCAATACTACTTTCGAATAATAATTTATTTTATCAAAATATTTTAAATATTTGATAAAATTATAACCACTTCATCAAGGAGGTTGTACTACAATATTTTATTCTCGTACACAACCTAATATTATTTTAATTTCATCTCAATTTACAATCACTAAAATGAATTACGATTAAAATTAATCAAAATCCTATAAATTAATTACGTCCTTTGTATATGAGAATTTTTATTTAAAATATTTATAAACTCTAATTAAATATTTAGTACACGCGAAGAATTTTTTATTTTATTTATTTCTTTTTTAACTTTTGGCAAGTTAAATAGAGTAAATTCCCTTATATTTTTTGTTACACATGTACGGGTCCACCTCAAGGGCATATACGTCTCACCACAAAAAGAATCAAAATTTCTACTTTTCTTTGTGCACTTTTTCTCTGTCTGTTAATTTTCTTTTTATTGGTGTGGCATTAGTGGGTGGGTAGAGAGGGGAGCAATGATAGATACCCACCCACATTGGGGGCTGGAAAAAGTAATTCTAACTTCCAGCACACCATTCCGTCTGGACACCATGTCCTGCACGTGCGACCTACACCGTGTGTACGATTTGGACCAAACATCCACACATTCGGCCCATGTCTGAATTAAACCCTCATAGCCTCTTATTAGTTATTACACCCTCCATCAAAAAAAAAAAAAGAAAAAAAGAAAGAAAGAAAGATATATATATATATATATATTTTTTTTAAAATTATAAAATTAACATCGCCTAAGTTGAGTATTCGAGTTTTTGAACTAAAAAAATTCAAATATATATTTACAAATTCGAGCGAAAGTAAGTTGAGGATCGAAAATTGAATTCCATCATTCTATACGGGCGGTAAATTCCCTCCAAGGCTAAATACGGGCGAGAGACCGATAGTGAACAAGTATCGCGAGGGAAAGATGAAAAGGACTTTGAAAAGAGAGTCAAAGAGTGCTTGAAATTGTCGGGAGGGAAGCGGATGGGGGCCGGCAGTGCGTCCCGGCCGGATATGCGCATCGCCGGCAAAAGGGACGAGACGGCCGGTGCACACGGAAAGGCGGACCGGCCGGCCCAACCCAAAGTCCAACTACGAGCTTTTTAACTATAACAACTTAAATATACGCTATTGGAGCTGGGATTACCGTGGCTGCTGGCACTATACTTGCCCTTCAATGAATTCTCGTTAAGGAATTTAGATTGTACTCATTCCAATTACCAGACTCGAAGAACCACATAAAAATATGTATTTCTACATTTACATGTAACTAAATTTATTTATACAAATAATTCAGTTAATTTATTTTACCCTATATTATAAACATAGTGAAAATAGTCACATGAAGGACACGTGATTAAGTGCATTCATTAATTTTATTTTTCTTACTATATAATTTTAATGCATTAATATTTGTATTTACGGTAAATAAGTGATAGTTTTATGACACGTGTCCACCTTCCACGATCTGTGAGAACCCGTGCTGACCGGTGAATCGGGTCAACTGTTGGAGGTTAACGTGCAGTGCACATCTTCACTTAGGAAATGAGAGACTTCCATATGCAGAAAATTCAATAAAAAATATTATATCCAGGAAAAAATAATGATTGAGAAATATTTACGTCAAGATAATGTAATATTCTCCAGCAATATCAATATATATATATATATATATGTATATTTGTGTATGTATAAATATAAATATATTGGAGTTTTATTTTAATTATTTTTGTTTTTTCCTTGAATAACTCATCTTGAATTAATATTGTCCTCATAAATAGGTTTTGTAAAATAAAATAATAGCTTTTATAATTCGATGATCGCAAAAATCTATGTGCATTGGTGCATGTGCAACACGATTTAAATTATTACTTATTTAACTATAAAATATTATTTATTACTTAAAATGTATTATTTATTATTAATTACCTAAAAAATAGTGATACTTTATAATTAAACAACTAATACTTTAAATCGTGTTACAGTATTCAATTTGAATGTGATATTGGGTGCACGTGCACCTAATGTACAAGAGACACACTATTTGATAATATATCAAATGCAAATAAAAATATTGCGGTATTCGATTTGAATGTGACATTTATTTTATATGAATAAATGTTATTTATATAAGTTAATTTATATATACATGTGCATCTTATGTATATTTTATGGCATAAATTATATATATATATATTCATGTTTGTGTATGTATTTATTTATTTATGAAAAAAATAAAAAAAATTCAAGTTTAAAACTTTCAAATATAAACTAATATTTCTATCCTACGTTGCATGATTTATAATATGATAATGTAATAAGTTATTATAAAATAATAATATAAATATTAAAATAAAATACATAATTACATAAAATATATTTTTAATAAGAAAAATTTAAAATAAAATATCTCCCAATATAGAAAATATATTAAATATTAAAATATACCACAATTAAAATACTTTATATTTAAAAATTATTATTTTATTTTTATATATACAATATAAATATCAAATTGAAGATCAAGAAAAGATAATTAATTTGATATATTTTTAAAAAATGGAGTTCAGATTAAAATGTTATAAGCCATTAAAAATTGGAATAAAAACAAAGAAAAATAAAAAATCTAATTGGATATTATACTATAAAAAATATGATTTGAGCGGAAATAATGGTTATAAATATATGAATAATTTAAGAATTCAAATAAAATATTAAAATTATTCAATTTAATTCAATTCATTTACAACCTTTCTTGTGAATGCTAGCATTATTAAATAGGTAATAGTTTCTTAAAAATAGAAAAAATTAAGAATTAACAATTTTAAATCGAATATTATAAATATTTAGTTCGATCTAATTTGTCTACAAGAGTTCTAAAAAAACTTAAAATCATTAGTGCAACCAAATTATACACTCTCAAATTTTCAAATTGAAAGTCCTTTTAAATTTTTTTTTTTTGTTATAATCCATATTTTAAAAAATACATCTCATTTTATTAGTAAAAAATAAAAATAAAAATACCTAAATTCATAAATAAATTATATATGATTGAATACTTAAAATTAGCATATCAAATAATTCATCTTATTAAGAATTTATGGCTTCTGAAAAATTGTAGTTTTATCTATGTAATTAAAATTAATATATTAAAAAAAATATCACTCTTATTTGGGCCTCCAATTCTAACAGAAACAGGCCTCAAATTTCCAAAACAATAGGCCCATTAAATGTAGCCCATATCGATTGTCAGACTTTTCTAAATTATGGGCCCATGTAATAGTTTTTAAAAATCACAAATGAAAAGCCCGGCCCATTTATTTTGTTTGTTCCATTAGAGTGAAGAAGTCTCTTCCGAGTCGACACTCATCTCTCTCAATCGCCCTTAATTCCAGGGTTGCCGCTCCCTCAATTGTAATTAATGGTATAAAGGACAGAAATCTAATTTTTCTTCCTAAATATTATAATGATTTGCGAAGATGAATAAAGCCAGCAGAATCGCTGCAACAATAAATTTTGGAGCCAACCCTTTTCAGATTAGAGCTTCTCTTTTTCATTGCACCCCTGTTTTGGAGCGCAGGAAAGGCACAAATTGGTATTCTGTAAGCACCTTAATTTGTTTGTTTGTCTATCAGAATGTTCATTTAAAAAAAAAATTGAACTGGTTGGTGGTGATGTTTTATTAGCTTGTTTATATGTGCTCAATGTATCTTGAGATTTGATTTTGGGTCGTTTCTCGTGGTATTGATTGCAAGATTTCGAGCTTTTCCTTGGAAAGCCAATGGGAAATTTATATGTTAGTTGGATAATACATAAATGTAGCTATGAGGGTCTGAAAATTGGTGTTCAAAGTTATGAAAAGGAATTTTCTACATAGTTGTATTTATTTTTTATTATGTTTGTTGTGCAGGGAAGTTCTTCAAGGAGTTCCTCAAAGGTGAGTTTTGTCTCTTTTTTCTCTTTTAATCGTCCTTCATCTGTTCCATAATGAAAATTAGTTACTATTGGCATGATGTAGAATAATGTGTAGTTGCTTAAGATATTTAAGTTAGTTTAAGACTGGCCGGCTGTTGAAATTTTGGTTTTTTATGTAAAGAATACCTTCCATTGATGTATATTATTTAAAAGATTTCATGTGTGTATTGAAAAGAAAATATGAGTAGGTTAATATCTGAAAAAATGATCTTGGAGACACAGAAGGAAGATAAGATTTAGAGAAGATAATAAAGATGCAATTTCGTCGATGTACTCTTCACATGACCCTCGGGATTTTTGTGATGGCCATTAAATTAAATACCTATTCTCATGTCTTGTCTGTTTTAAATAATTAAAAACTGTTGCTACTAGAAGTTTGTTGCTTTTTCTCTAATTCATTCATTACTCGGCGCTATTGTTGATCGTTCCCTCATCCCAGGGCTTGCTTTTGGTCGATTAGTAGGAGCTGTGATCCTGCTAACTCTTGAGTTTATCTAGCCTGTGTGGTGATCCACGTGTCCTGTTTCTTTATCATGCTTCTGCATTTAACTCTTCCATTAGCAAATTTATTTATTCCATAATGATGAACACTACTAATTTTCTAATTTTGTGACATAAGCAATATATTTCCCGCCTGTGATTTTGTAAATTTGGGTATCCTGGTTCTTATCACTTCCAAAAGTGTTCAGATCCATATGATCAGTATTAGTAATTGACTGTATGATAATTAACTACCCATTCTAAAGACTAAAGAGAAAGGGTCACGTAGCAGTGTAGTTCCTCATAACTGGCAAACCTGTGTGCCCCTAAGAGAAGATTACAAAAGTTGAAGCATGATAATGTAATGCAACACCTCCTTAGACGATACTTGTTCCAATAAGTTTGTTCTCTTCTTCCACCCCTGTTTTTTCTTCTTTCTTCTCTATGTGGAGTTTGTGTCTCTTTGCTTTTTCATGCGTATTATTTCCAAGCTCTTAAAATATAAAGGAATCTAGCAGTTGTGCATTTACCCTTGGGCCAGAGCAGCCTTTGCATCTTGCACCCTCAACAACTCTGGTAATAGATTGTTTTGTATTAGTTATTCCCAAACTCGTTGCCAGTACTTTTTTAATGTTGGTTAAGGAGTTTCCAACCACAGAATAGCTTTATGCCTATGTCTTCTTGCATTTTGGCCTTTTAAGTACGCTTGATGGGCCAAATTCTTTGTTTGCTGCAACTTAATCTGCAGAGATTTAACCAGTACCGGAGAAGGCTCAGGAAACAGAGTGTGTTGCACAATGTCAGTGATTTTACAGAGCACATATTTCAGGTTAATAATATATCAGATGAATTTTCAGATTTTCAGTCCCGTTTTCAGTAATGGTACAGCAGATGTTTTTAAGTTTTGATTTAATCTTCCACATCATGCATGATCCCCCCCCCCCCCCCCCAACACACACACACACACACCCCTCCCCCTTCATTTTCAAACTTGTTATTTTGCCCTGGTTATATTTTATACAATTTTTTTCCTGGTATTGAAGAAAGGGTGTGACATGTGAGAATGTGAAACATGTGGAGCTGAATAGCACCAAGTTAGTTTGTTGAATGAATCCATCAAAAATTGGTCTTTGACTTTGTTGATTTTCAAGAATGTCTGTTAATTTTTCATATCCTTTCTGTGATCTTTGTGAGCCAGAGCTGGAACTCAGGAAGGAATGCATACGACCAACCTGGGGGGTGTGGGAATTCATGGTTCCGACCAAATTTCAAGAATGATGGAGATAAAAGAGGAAAGCCAAGAAATAGGACCTCGCACAGTTTCAGAAGTACTTTTCATCCTTTATCCCAATGATCTGCCTGTTTAGTGTCAGTAATCTCATGCACTTGTATATTTGCTTTTATGGTAAAATTGTTTTCATCTTTCCCCTATTTAAACAAGACAGATGAGCCCTTCTCTCACTTTGTCTTCTTATGATTCTTGGGGTGTATAATTTATCTTCTACAAGACATTATTGAGAAGGTTTGCAATCCCTTCTAAATATGATGTTAACTATTTGCAGGAGGCTTTGAGTTTGTTGATGATTATGATGATAATAGTGAATTCGAGCCCATTTTCCGTGCGGCATTTGGTGGAGGCCGATTCTACTGGTCCTTTATAGATGATGAACATCCATTTATGAAGTCATCAAGTTACTCTAGCAACTATAGGACTCCTAGGGGTTGGAAATATCATTATGAAGAGGAATATGAAGACTACTATGATCCATCATCAGAGACTTCTAGGGGTAGAAAATATCGATATGAAGATGAATATGCAGACTACGATACGTCATCAGAGTACGAAAGACCCAGGAGTGACACAAGTTCGGACAGGCTTGCTTTGGGACTCAGTCCATCAGGCCCATTAAACCTAATAGATGTTAAAAACGCGTAAGCTACTCTTCAAACTTGCGCTTTTTATAAATTCTCAGACCTTCCCCATAGGTGTGGTTAAAACATAGATATGGGATTTCCTTTTATCATTATTACTTAACTCGAGGACTCTAATAGACGATTCATTTCTAGATATCGATCATGTGCATTAAAGTGGCATCCAGATCGCCACCATGGTTCTTCCAAGGTATTTATTTCTCCATCGATTATGTCCAAAAACTGGGACATATTATTTACCAGTTGAATCTGTCTGCAGGAGGTTGCAGAAGAGAAATTCAAGATTTGTAGTGCAGCATATCAATCTTTGTGTGATAAACTGGCCCTACATTAGGGATGACTGTACCATACAGAGGTGAAGAAGGTCTTGCAGGAGAAAAGAAAGTAGGATAAATTTTGTATCAGTAGAAATAAGCTTCCAGGTTGCGACCTGTGCTATGTTTGAGTCGGCATAGCACCTGTTGCTGCTTCTCCCCGTCGTTATGGGAGTAGCTCAAGAATTCGACTCCTATTGTTTCATATATATATATATATTTTTTTTTTCTTATGTACTATGTGTGGATATCTACTCTCGCTGTTTTTATAGCCGATTCTGGCGCAACAGCTCTCGTGGTGGTCTATGTAAGGCTGTCGACAGAAACAGCATCCTTGAGGCCTTCATTTATATATGTCTATATGTATGTATGTATGTGTGTGTGTGTGTGTGTGTGTGTGTAGAGAGAGAGAGAGAGAGGAGAGAGAAGTGGTGTTGTTTCATTTTGAATTGACGTGCTTTTAGATATTCTTGCATGGTGCAAAGGTTATGACAGAATGCCCTGTTTTGAAGTTCTGTCGATTATTTTATTGAGTTATTTAACTGTGAAACCTCAAGAATATTATATTTGAATTGATACAATTTAATAAATTTAATTCACTTAATATATAGATTTATATATTCACCATATAAATAAATAAAAAATTAATTAATTAATTATCTATAACTATATAAAGACTGTTTTGATTTTCAAAAATGTCATTTTTCTGGTTAAAATTAGGTTTTTTTTAGACTTCTAACTTTTTAATGCCAACTCTATTGTTTATAAAAAAATATCAAATTAAATATAAAATACTATTTTTATATATTAATTGTGGTATATTTTAATATTTAATATATTTTTATATTGATAAATTTTTTTATTTTAAGCAATTTTTATAAAAAAATATTTTATATAATTATATATTTTATTTTAAAAATTATATTATTATATTTATAATAATTTATTATTTTATTATATATAAATCGTGCATGGCACAGGAGAAAGACGGGTCTTTATTAATAGGTTTTTGTAGTCCTCATATTATCAACTTAAAGAGATATAACTATTTCCTGTAAAAGGCGAAATATATATTCAGATAATTACACAATTCTTTTTCTGAACTTTAACATGATTTTTGTATTTTTATTTTTCGATGGAAATAATTATTACACAAAATAAATTAATTCTTGGACCAAAATGCCCCTGCCACTTCTCCTTCAATAACTCATCAGTGAGTTGACCAACCGCTGAACTGCCCGCATTTTTGAAGTTGCCCTCAAACAAAAGTTGGAACTGAAAATATATCTTCACTTGCCAAATTATCTTCATTCCAATGGCTTTCTCAATTTCAATTCAGAGCCCATTAATACTGCGTTCAAGCCGTACGTCGTCGTCCCCTCCTTCTTTCCCGATTATTTTTCTTGAAAATATGGTTAGGAAAGGTAACAGTTGCAAAATTCCAAAGGGAAAGATGAAAGTAAGCAGAAAATGCAGAGCAATGGTGCAGCAAACAGTACAAGGGCCTTCAGCTGCTTATGCCAAAGAAATGGAGAGGCTCTCTGCGAAGGAATCTCTCCTTCTTGCTGTGAGTTTCTTTTGGATTTTAAATCTCTCTCTCTCTCTCCCTCTCAGAAATTTAAGTAATGGGCATGATTTTGGGTGCTGGATTGTAATTTCGTTTACGGTTACTGGTTTGTTTTGCGCTATTCTTCTTTCAAAGGAATTTTTTTTTGCCACTTTGCTTGTCTATAATCGGCTCTAATTTGCTTCAAAGCTTCATCCTTGGTTATACTGTTTATGCATTCAATTTTCAGGCTGTGCAACATTTTAATTAAAGATTAGGCCTAGCAAATGATTGTTGCTTGATGACACGTACGTATAATCTGCCGATGATTCCGTATTGCAGGACACTTTTTTTGGGACGGGGTGATTTGTTTTTTTTTTTTTTGGTTGACTTAGGAGTTATTTGTTAGGCTTCTGCAATACGTTAATGTGGCATATGGAAGCTCTGAAAAAAGGAGTAAATATGACTACACGAAGTTGCTTGTCTGTCAATTTAGCTGGAAGCAGATGATTCTTTGATTTCTGAATTTTCAAATATAAAATATTTTGTTTACTATGTTGCTAATCAGTGTGCATTTCCAGCTCAAGGATGCTGGAGGATTTGAGGCATTGGTCACTGGAAAAACAACCGATGTACAACGAATTGATGTGAATGAAAGAATAGTTAGCCTTGAGAGGCTGAATCCAACTCCACGACCAACAACGTAAGAAACTCATTTTGTCAAAGGAACAATATGGAATGGCTTCTTCATTATGTGTTTTCAGCTATTCAGGTCTCCCTTTCTGGAAGGCCGATGGAATTTCGAGTGGTTTGGATCAGGAAGTCCCGGGCTAGTTGCTGTTAAGTTTTTGTTTGAGTAAGTTTCGTTTTAGTGCCCATTGCAGTTTTCCCAATTATTTGATTATTTGTGAATTTGCCTCTGAAGAGTTTTTGGTTAATATGCAAAGTTATAGAAATCTAAAGCCTTGAAATTCAGTTTCACTGATTGGAGGTTATAATGCTGGTACAAATAACAAATGTTCGCAGGAGGTTTCCTCCAGCACTGGCAAATTTAACGAAATTGGATGCAGTGATCAAGGATGGATATGCAAATGTTTCTGCAAGTGTGAAATTTTTAAATTCGGTATGGATGGACCCTTTAATTTTGATCGGTTACTGATATATATTAGCTCAGCTGAATGGAGTAAGGGTTTGAATGAAAGTGGTCGTATAAACGTGTCTATACATTAGACACTATCTAGAAGAATTAGTGAAATTGAAGTTGTTAATCCGTAAGAAAGTGATGATAACTTTTGAGTAAATTCAACAAATGAAACATTTTTGGAAGTAAAGATATTCTATTTCTAAGAAGGGACGACAATTTATAAAGAAATGCATCAAATGAATAATTTCTGGAAGACCGTTTTTTATATTGTACATTGGGTTTTCTTTATTCTTAGTCCATACCTCATCTCTACTCGCAAAAAGATAGAAATATCATAAAATTGTGTTTGTATGTCTGCATATGTGTGTATTGTTGGTGGAGACTGCTTCTTTGGCTCATCTTTCCCCAAAAAAATAAAGATCCACATGTCCTAACAACTTTTCCTGGTCAATATGCAGATAGAAAGCAGATTAATTGTCTCTACCAAGCTATCTGTCGAGGGACCACTTCGAATGAAAGAGGAGTACGTCGAAGGGATATTTGAATCCCCAAAAGTAAATGAAGAATCAATACCTCAACAGCTTAGAGGCGCTCTTGGTCAGGCTGTTAGCACCATGCAGCAACTTCCTGTTCCCATAAGGGATGCTGTGGCCAGTGGATTAAAGGTCCCTTTAGGTGAGCAGTTCAAGCTTGTTATAATACTTGGTTTGTTTGGTGCTAATTTTCAAGGGGAAAAAAACATAAAAAAATTCAAGCTTGTACCGAAGAAATTCATTGAGAATGTTTAGGTATCATCAATCACAACTAGGAACAAATAAATATTCTTCTTTTAGCATAATACGAAGACTTTTTGCAGAATCCTCGTAGTCCAGTGTGAGTTCTACTTGATATACCCAGGCTCCGGGATTTATACTCCCATTTTCTTTTCGGGTGGTGCTTCCGTCCCTTCAAAATTGAAGGAGTCTTTTTATTGGCTCATGAAGCCTAGTGGAGGCTTCTTTATCTAGGGGATTTCATATTTCTGATGTATCTAGAAACTTGAGTGTCTTATTTAGCACTGATTGTCCACCACTATGCTCTTCCCTTTCCTTAGCCTCTGTGCATTACATATCCTGCATCAAATTTTCTCAATAATCCATGACTTCCATTTAGCTGTCGAATGTTACTATCCATTTTCAATTCCTTTCAAAAGATTTCTTAAAATATCAATGCTACAATCTATAGTTTGAAAGCTTTTATTCACCTGGTTGTTTATTAATTTTTTGTTTTTTGTTTTTTTAAAACCATTTTTCAGGTGGGTCATTTGACAGGCTGTTCTTGATTTCTTATCTTGACGACGAGATCGTGGTAAGATTTTTAATCCTTCTCACTGATAGTAAGAAGTTTGAATTCTTGTATGTGATGCACCTAGTACGGACACTTTTGCTTACTTGTACTTAACATGGAACAATGAGAGTTAGGTATAAAAAATTTCTGCACATTGTTTGCAAATATTCTCCCAAAATTTTCCTTAGTTTTTCCTATCATATTTCAGTCAGTACGTTTGCCCTTAGTTCACCAAACTCCTTTTCTTTTTTTCCTGCAAGAGAAGTTAATTGGTCTAATGTACGCCAAGAATGATGGGCGTGTTTTTTGGTTCTGCAACCATGCATCCTATATAAAAAATACTTATCTGCGGCCCTGCATACATCTTAGGCTTTTACATTCATGCTACTGTATATTAATATATCTTTGTAAGTGGCTGTCATACCTCAGCGTTAATAGGTACGTATGGATACTGCTTAGTCGGCATAGTTATACACAAAATAACTAGATTACCCTCTTGTTTAGAAAGACTAGAAGTGCAGCGAACTAATTACTTTCCAAGAAGAGAGGGCCTACCCCAAAAATCAAGATAGGGGTAAAGTTGGAAAGAGAAGACCTTTAATCGGTGATGGCAATCTAAAAATGACAGATAAATTGAGACAAATTGTAATTGTTGAAACATGAGTTTGGGTTACAGAAATCGAAATTCAAATAAAAATATAAATTCTTGGATTTATATTCATTGCATCGCTGTAGGAACATGAATCATGCTTATGAACGCATCTTGTCTCGTTACACTACTGTACTATGAATTCAATTGCAGATTATACGAGATACTGCTGGCGTAGCTGAAGTTCTTACAAGATTGGATCCCGAACCATCATCCATGGATGAACCAATAACTGAGTATAAGAGTTGAAGGCCCCTCAACACACACACACACACACACATATGATAAAAGGATAAGTGAAGCAAAATATGAAGCACTGAAACCTTCTAGATCATGCGAATAAAGCCTGTATCGCTTTCTTTTCGTGTACCATTTATTTTTATGCTTATTTATTTGATCAGCTAATATATTGTTGTATATTGACTCGTCGAAAAATTGGTAGATAAACTTTCTTGTTTTATGGATGCAAGTTAAGATGAAGTGGGAAGTAGTAGTTGATGCAGGTTATAAGTAGCAGTGGTTGTTATCAGAGTTGGTATGCTTTTTGAAGCCTTCTCTTGTTCACATTTCTTTCTGGAATTTATTAAGTAGAACAAGAAAAGTTCACCACTTAAAATTGACATCTTACCATTGGTTTCTTCTTTGATCTTGATATATATATATATATGTGTGTGTGTGTGTGTGTGTGTGTGTGGACGGTTGAATGTAACGTGCTTTACTTCTTTTGACTTGGGATGTCGACGCCTTCTCTTAAGGCAACGTCTCCTTTTAGGTTTTTCACTGATTTTAATAGTCAATGTTGGCTTTTAGGGTTTTGATAATGATTTATAACTTTTGAGTTTTGTCTAGTTTATGCTTCATTTTATTAAAATTTCAACAATCCAACATAAATTACTGATGTGATACGGTTAATTTCATTTGCAACATAGATAGTCCAGTTATCGCATTAGCAATTTTCAGCAAATTTTCAAAATTTTGATGAAATTAAGCATAAATTAAACAAATTCAAAAAATAGAATTGATTATCATAAAACAAAAAATCGTAAAATTAGAGAATTTATATGACACACGACCAAATTAACTAATACAAAAATAAATGTTTTGTTGGCCTTAGCAATTCACATACAAGCGAATGGCTTTAAACATAATTGGTAAATATTAAATTTCATGAAATCCACCAAATATATGTTATTGGATATAAAAAAAAGAAAGTAATTATTTCATAATTTCAGTTCTTAAATATCTTGGAAAGAATATCAAGTCCCAAATTACCTTGTATAGATCATTCTACAAAATATTTATTTATTATTATTTGGTCTGTACATGTTTAATCATCCTACTAAGATTGGCCGGACCCAATTTCCGATCTTATAAATGCTACACTTGATGAATATTAATCATTTTATCGAGCATCATACCATATATAGTATTTATTTTGTACAATTAAACATATATACTCGTGTGAAAAATAAATCATTTATTAATTTTATTATTTTTTTTTCTTTTCGTCAAACCTGAGGTCTACTATTGTGGAATCTTTAGGTTTATTCTGTTTAAATCTCTGTTAATTTGTAATTATTAATTAATCAAATCAGATTATGAATGTAAATGCAATAATTATGGACAGTAATTTAAAATTGCAAATTGGGGAATAAAATAAATACGCGTAGACTTTGGTGTTTGTAAGTCAATATTAATTGCATTTGATATATTTGGTCTACGATCGGGTTTCCTTTACTGGATCATAGCCTCACTCTGTCATGTCTCACCTTATTATTTTTATCAAATTATTCTCTACTTACTCTTCTTAAATTAACAACACTTTCTATATCTATGTGTGTCTATATATATATATATATACACACATACACACACACATACACACACACCCCACACATATACATGTGTGGGTGTACTGCTCTAAATCAATGTTTGTTTTCGTAGTTGAATCGAACTGCATATGCCAATTTAACGGATTAAATCGGAAACGAGTTTAAAATATTCCTAAAAATTATTTTAAGGTTGAATCGATCAAAATCGGTATAATCGATCAACACTGGTCAAATTGATTTTTCTATTTTTTTTGAATTGAAATAAACATAAAAGAATATGTTATGGAGTATGAACCACCATGTATTAAGTTATGTATTTGCACAAAAATTAATTTTTATGGATGTTAAACATATAATTTTTGTGAAAAATCAAATAAAAGTAAATAAAATAAGCTATTATTATTTTTCGATTGAACCGTCGTTATTAAGTAAGACTAATCCTAATCTAGAAATTTCTAAAATATTTACATAATAATATAATTCTACTTAATATCATGTAAATATTTTAGAAAATTCTATTTTAATACTAGTGATTTAACCGATTGAACCCGTATCCAGTGTCTCTACTGATACACTCGTCATTCCGATTATAAAAACACTACACTAAATAACCACTCTCACACAATCAATTGAGAAAATAATACAAAAAAAAAAAGAAAAAAAAAAAGAGGAACTTGGGATGGTTAAGACATGGCATGATAGAAGATTTATGTCGTCATGTTTTATTGGACAATTATAGATATCAGCACTGTCTTAGAACGTGCAATTGCAAATGCTTTTCCATACTGCAATTTTATTAATATTTTTTTTCTAATTTTGTATTTCATTTTAGCAAAAAAAAAATTACAAATTATCAATTAAGGCACAATATGTAAAATAAGGTGTAATTGTGGACAAATTTAAAATGTGATCAAAATAAATGACATGTAAGCTAATCGGAATGAGATATATTAGTGATATTTAACCCTTTATTTTTTTAGTTTGGTTCGTCTATTAGAAAAACACGAGGTTTAAATAATATTTTGTGAGCTTTCACATCACCAAAAAAATTATTTGACACTTAACTGTAAATATTTTAATTTGATCGATAATTTTTAAAGTTTTGACTAAAATTATACTTAAGCATAAAGTTTTTTTTTTTAAGGTTAATTAAACCTATTTAAAAATAAAAGATCTTGTTCCATGAATTTTTTGGCCATGTTATTGGTAAGGGGTAGTGTGGGGAGCTAGGGGTAATACTATATTATAAATTTATATATATATATAAGTATATATATATATATGGAGAGAGAGAGAGAGAGAGAGAGGGAGGGAGAGGGAGAGGGAGAGGGAGAGAGAGAGATGAAGGTTGAAAATGCAAAAGAGGTACAATACCAAGTTAATTATATTTACACAGATGATAATAGTTAGGCTAAATATAAATCAAGAAAAAAGAATAATTAATTAATGAAACAATCATCAAGAAAAAGCATGCACCACTAATTGATGTGAGCTCAATTAAGCAAGTGGAGTCCCGCCGTACACCTCCACCGGAGTTGTACCTTCTATAAATGGAAACTGGTCATTAAGCTCCTGCATGAACCCATCAAACTGATCTGCAAAACCCCCCAAGAAACCACCCCCGGAATTGGCGCTGCTCCATATCTCTTCCTCCCCCTTTATCTTCTCTCTAAACCCTGCACTGAACCCAGCCCTCATGGTTATCTCCATTTTCTTGTTTGACGAAAATATCCTCCCCTCTTTCTTTTTCCTCACTTTGGTCCTTTTTCTGCAGTTGAGATCAAAATCGTTGGCCTCTGTGGGCTTTCCGGTGAGTCTTTGCACCAGTTCTCTGAAGTTTGCAGCGTCGGTTTTGATGATTTCCGGGGCAAAAATGTGGATTATTCGAATTTTCGGCTTCGATTTGGATATGGTTTGTGAGTTCTTGTGCATGGATAGAGGTGATAAAGCTGTGTTTGGGGAGCAAATTTGTTTTTCCATTAGCCCTTCCATTTTCAAGAATTGTGGGGGGGGAATTTGATGGTTTCAGACAAGAGAGAGAGAGAGAGAGAGAGAGAGAGAGAGAGAGTTGGTGTGTTTGTCTGAAAAGAGAAGTGGTGGAAGGTTTATATATATATGTAAGTGGGGAAGGGAAACTTTTGTTTAATCATTGGACAACATACACATAATATTTACAAATAAGAAAAAACAATTAAGATGTCTATCTGTTGAGGCAAGAATTGGATGAACCTTAGGTATGACATATTAGAGAGAGAAAGGAGAGAGAGAGAGAGAGAGAGAGAGAGAGAGGAGAGAAAATGGTCCCCAAGTTCTTGATATCATAATCATATATTCTAAGAATCCATGCAAATCAAGGGTTTTGTACTTGAAATGAGAAAATGGGTACTTACATGTTATTACACAACAAGGATTGTTGTAATGATAATTAAATTTGGTGAAACCTTAGAGGGGCAGTACAACATAGTTGCCAACTTGTCTGCTAGAGTAGTATTTTACATATTTATAAAACTTGAATATTAATTGTATTATTTGCTGTCATTAATTAATTGTTTTTAATATTAGTGTAGTTGTCTCTTTTTTCTTTTTTCTTTTTTTTTCTATTTTGATCAGAGGATATATATTTTTGTGTTTAAACAAATTGCAATAATTCTCAGATTCAATGGAGGTTTCCTGGGATACTGAATTGTTCAGTGCATGTCAGCAAAATGTATGGCACAATGATTTTACATTTCAACAACTCTTCATCTTTGGTGCCATTTTTGCCCAAGATTTGCCAAAACAAGACTCTCTCTCTCTCTCTCTCTCTCCATATATATTCACACACAAATGATATGGCACTTTAATGCATATGTTATACTATGGCCACATCAACATTTATACCTCTTCATTTAAGTATTGATGTGGCCCTACTGTAGCATATACATTAAACTGTCATATAATCGAGGTGTAAAATGATCTACAATATTAATTATTTTAACTAAAAAAACTTCATCCTATTTAAAATAAGTGATATTTTAATAATTTTAATTTTTTACACAATAAGTGACGTTTTACAACTTAAAAAAAAAAATTAATGTTATTTTTCTAACTTACCCTTAATTTTTCTTGTAAAGAAAAATATAATAGGTCTTTTTACCACTAATCATTAATGTTTCTTTTCCACTAATTAAGGATAGAACATACACTTAATTTAATATGTTCGAGAATTTTTAAAACGCCACTTATTTTGGATAGAAGTGAGTATAATTTTTTTACTTAAATTTTTTTTTATTTGTTTTGTTGTCTTAAAAAAAAGTAGTAATATTTTTCAAGTAAACAACTAATATGTTTTAATTAAACAATATTGCACATCGAGTGTACGATGCAAAAGAAACTCACTCTATATTATATATATATATATATTTATATGTAATTTTGTTGCTTTATTTTGTCTCTTTGTATTTATATACTTTGAAGTGAAAATTGGGTGGCCGGGCTAATGGAGCTATCATTATGTACTTTCCCAACAATCAATTTCAATTTCCCAACCATAAACTATTTTTTAATTTCATAAATCCCCTTTTACTGGATTTTTCATTTAAAAAAGAAAAAAAATAATTGTTTTTTTCTTATTTGGCCTTTTGCCCTTGGTAAGAAGAAGAGATTTATTTGTAGGGGTTTTCATATTTTAAGACAATCGTGTCTTTATTTGGCCGACCAATACAATTTAAGGAAATGGATAGAAATTACTACATTACTAACTTCTTGGATGAGATTTATTGAAATTTCTTTTAATATTTTGACATCGAAATCGATTAATTCTTTTAAATTTTTTATTTTACCCAAGTTATGTATGATTTCATCAAAATTTTCAGAAATAAATTACTGAAATTTTTTGACATGAAACTTGTAATTTCATTCATCGTGCAGGCAGCGACTGCTACGAATTTATGAAAATTCAGTGAAATTGAGCATAAAGTGGATAAAATTATAAGTTATAAAAACTCGTAAAATTTAAGGCTATAATTTAATAGTGCTAAAATTGATAAATTTTGGAAATTATTTATTATATTTTATAAATATATGAGACATAATGGAATTATAATATATCAACATGATGGAATAAGTTTAATTTTTTAAGGTGGATTAATTGGAAAAAAATAATAATTATTAGTAAAAATAGAAAGTGTTGGGAGCATGATATATATTTGGCCGGCCCTTATGATCTTTTTGTTGAAGTACTGTAATCCAAATCGTTCATGAACGTAGATGATGAAAACTGAAGAGACGACAGCCGTAGGATCTGCACGTGGGTGTCAGAGGAGATCAAAAGGCCCATCTTCCAGGCCCATTTACGGATCCGGAGTGACGTCATGGTGGACACGAGCCTCGTGTGCCGGCTGGGCCGGCCCACATCAGAGCCCCACGAATCATTTTTCCGTTGCGGTACGAAACGGTGCCACGTGGAGAGGAGGTGCACGCTGCGCACCCCGGCGCTGGTTTGCGCGTGGACCGTTTCAACGTGGTTTGCATTACCTTTCTGGCAGTTGGGGTGCAGATCTAGCTGGATCTTTCTGCTTCTCGCTAACGTGCACGGTTCAATCAATTTTGTTTCCAAGATAGTTGCCTTTTAATATGCTGTGTGGGATTATTTCCCAACATATACATATAGAGTTGTGAGGAAGGAAACGGGTCGAATATGCTATTGTCATATTTCTTTAAATTATAGAATCTTACTTTAAAAATTATATAATCATATATATATATATATAATTAGAATATTGATGTTGAGCCTATAATTAAAAAGTTGAATTCAAATAATCTAGTCACACTATAATTTTTTTTAATTAGTGGGTCCATTTTTTATTTGTATTTTAATTTTATCGAACGTAAATTAAAACTTGGTTTTATTGCTCATTTTGTGAGGATTAAAGCAGTAAATATTGATTTAAATAAAATGGGTGAAAGCAAGGAATTCCTTGGATCACAAATTATTCATGTCCATATATGAGCCTCTTCCAGTATTTTGACAAAGCCCAGCCCAATCAATGTGAGTGTTTGGGCTCATTTACTTTGGGCCGAACTTTTGGGACAAAGTAAATAAATTATGGAAACTTTTGGGGGAAAATATATATATATATATATATGTATAATGCATATATATATTTTTTATATGTATAATGCATATATATATTTTTTCGTTTTTATTTTTTCTTTTTTATGTGGCAATTTTCAGAGCAAAAGTAGTAACACAGATGCTTCCCGGCAGGCATGGACAGTGGAGCTCGAAGAAATGGAGGAAAATGCTCATTGACAACATGTTTAACATTGAAAATAGACGATCATATTTCAATCTCGTATTTCATTTCATCATTACATACTACTACATATGGACAACTTGTACCAATAGAAAATGAAACACGAGATCGAAACAAACCATAAAAACATAAGAACCAGACTGCAATCAGAGACAATAGATAAACATGAAACATAGTTCCTACACAGACCCAATTATTCAACAGACATAAATGGAGACAGTTTCAGAACACAAGTGACGCAACACAAACTAAATTAACTGACAGCCAACCACAACCAAAATCTCCTACAACAACAGCCCAGAAAACCTGATCTAGGATTCAGGCATTTCCGACTTTTCACCATAATCTAAAGCTTGTTATTGTACCAGAACACACCTTTGTTCTTGTCGCCTTCATCTGGCTCGACGTAGATGCACTCTTTCGCTTCTCTCCACATGGCCTTAAAAACAGGCGTACCATCGAACTGGTAGTACTGGCCAAGAATTGGTTTTATTGCCTTAGTAGCCTCCATTGCATGATAGTGAGGCATAGTTGAAAACAAATGGTGGGCGACGTGTGTATCGGTGATGTTATGGAACACCTTGTTTAGAAGACCATAGTCTCTGTCAACTGTGGACAAAGCTCCCCTAAACCAATCCCACTCAGAAGAATCATAGTGAGGCAGAGAAGGATGGGTGTGCTGCAAGTATGTAATTAGAACAAGGAAACCATTGACCACGAGCAATGGGCCCCCATACACGCAGAATACCCAAGCAAGTCCTTTAGCTAACACAAGACGGTATAGCCCATAAGTGACAGCAAGGACACCAACATCAGAGAGGAGGATTTGGGCCCGTTCGCGGTCGGAGTAGATTGGGCTGTTAGGGTCGTAGTGGCATGCGAACCGATCATAAGGTCTTCCCGAGACATTGAACAAAAGGTACAAAGGCCAGCCCAGTGTGAACTGCACCAGGAGGGTGAGGATGCGGCCCGGTGGGTTGTTCATGTGCTTGGCGGCCCAGCTGACACTTGACTTGGTTTTGGGCACAAAAACTTCATCACGGTCAAGGGACCCTGTGTTTGAGTGGTGGCGACGGTGACTGTATTTCCACGAGAAGTATGGGACTAGAAGGAACGAGTGGAGAACCAGGCCAACAGTGTCGTCAAGCCACTGGTAGTCGCTGAAGGCATGGTGCCCACATTCATGGGCTATGACCCACACACCAGTACAGACACAACCTTGGAAGGCCCAGTAAAGAGGCCAGGCTAGGTAGGAGAGGGGGTGGGGAAGTTGGTGGATATAATTGGTGGCGATGTAGTAGAAGATAGAGGCGATAGTGAGGTCATATAGGACATACGAAAATGAACGGGGAATAGATCGACGGAAACAATGGGGAGGGATGGCTTTCTTCACCTCACCAAGCGTGAAAGGTGGCTTTGCATGGGGCACACGTTGGAGGACTTCAGTTTTGGAGTTTTTGCCCTCGGGAGGGACGGACATTCGGCCTCCAGCACCCATTGTTCCGCGACCTGCAAAGCAAGGATAAACATAAGCTAAAATGAATTTGTTACGTAATTACTAATTACAAGGTGGGGGAAAAAGCAATATTTCAAGCTCAACTTATGACAGAAAGAACTTTTTCAGCCTTTGTCTAATGCAACACATCCAACAATCTAAAGAGTTCCCCTCCAAACAAAACAACCTTAATAGGAAAGTAGACTCAAGCAGTGCAGATTTATATGTTTCCAATCTCTCGGTGTGAGCAACATACAGATTATTTTAAGTTGCTTAATATGGTAATGTTGACTTTAAAAATATTTTACTTATGAGAAAATCTTTGTACCAACTTTGGATGTGAACTTAATTGACATGGAATGTGTTTATAGGAGGGGAAAGATAGCAAGGGAAACTAAATCACAGGTCAAAAAAAGACAGTGTCGTGCAAGAAAAATAGAAGTTTTAATTTCTCAAGAAATTGAGCATAGAAACTCTACGGCAGAAATCAATTGCTTTCATCCGCTAACTAGCTTCTAATTCAAGGTACGAGTCCTGACCTGATTATTTCAACAAGAAGCCTAACAGACTATATAAGGCTAAAAAGTTACATATAAGGCCCCAACTCAGCCGCTTGAGAGAGATCCAAGATCCAATAAAAACAAAATTACCCTATTAAGAAAAGAAATACCTAAAAATTTATAAATTTCAAGGCACGCATATGCTGAATCTTGACGGCTTCATATGCGCATAAAGCATAAAATAAAGTTGTTTCGCAGAACAAGAATCATATTGGCCACTTAGAGTGCCTAATTCCACATCATTGGATGTCAACAATGTGAAAAGGCGAATAAAGAAAAATTAAATTAGGACCCAGTTGAAGGAAAAAATCATGCATTAAAAATTCTCGCTCGTTGCAAGATATTTTTATAGGAAAATATAAATTATTTCATATGATTATATTTAATTAATAAAAAACAAATCTTCAATTTGACCACAGGAAGCTGGAAAGGAAGGCGAGTCTTCAAAACCACTAAGCAACTTAGTCAAAAGCTATAGCCGGCATTTGGGCCCTTCAACATGATTACGTAGTTAAACACAGCTGTTAACTTTGGAATTCAGGACTTGGCCCAAATTTAAAGGACGAGTAGATTAAAACCACATTAGATACAAACCAAGTTGAGTAAGTATATGATGAACGGATTACAAAGAGTATATTAATGTGAGTCCATACAATATATAAAACAAAATTTGGCATAAATATAAATATAGAAGGACCACGTGATCTGGAGAGACAGAGCACCAAGGGCAAAGAAGCCACAAACAGCTTGTCCTATCTGCCAACTAACCATGTGATGTATTTGAGGCTCAAATAAAATTCTTACTACCAAACAAACATTCACAGAACTTTATACTGGCCTCATAAGAAAATAAAAACAACACACATTTATAGTGGTAAAACGATAAATGCAAACTGGAAGATTCTATTTATATAAATATATACGGAGGAAAATTATTATATAGATACATAAGTGTATGTGTTGTGTATGTGTGTGAGTGAGAAAGATGTTACTTTACACGACTATCCCAGCACCATGTGAGCACTTGCAGATGTGACAGGTACTCTTGAAAGTGCTCAAGGGGATGCGTAAACACACACATATATATATAGCAGGAGATTTGTCAAATATGTATTTGTTTTAGCATATAGTGTGTTTTTAATATTTTAAAATAATGATTTATTGAAAATTAAAAACATATATGAGAATCTTGAGAAAATCTGGATCTGATAGAATAAATATATTCAAATCAGATTCAGCTGAACCAAATATAATATAATAAATATGGTGCATGGGATGCCAGCCAGCTGCAAGCAGAAATGCCATTTTCCTTTTATGTTCTTTGTTTCCTATTTTTAATGGTGGCAAATGCGATTGAAAATATCTCAGATACTTTCTGAAACCCATATCACTTTTCATCTACTCAACCGAAAAAGAGAAAAATTAAAAGTAAATCGAAAGAAATAACTCTTTTTTTATCTATTCCGTGAAAAAGTACAGAACCGAAAGAAACTGCAGAATCCCCATGATTAATCAGTGCTCCAAATAATCCAAGTCGCAAACATTAGATCCAAAAATCCAGCAGCAATTTTTTTTTTGAAAAAAAAAATTAAAAATTCTGATTCCAAAATTCATGGACAAAAAAACACACAATCAGGTTCAAACCATTGTCCCTGTTTTGACGTATAAAGCGCCAGATGTGTTTTTCCAATAGCAACTTTGCAGAAACACATACTAAAATCTTCAAACAACCAAATCCATTTAACAAGATCTATTCACGTTCTCCTGCAAATTGACAAAATCATAATCCTAATCCCAGAACTTATAAAAACTACCATGCAATAAAAATCAAGCAGCTCTCCGAACAATAAGAAGATTAACAACCTAACACTCACCAAGATCTACACACATTATGCCGCCGATCGGCAAAACCGTCACAAGAAACACACATTAACACCACAAAAAGAGTACCTGAGAGGAAAATGAGCAGGTCCCTTTCTCCTCCTTCCTTTTCTGCACCTTTGAGAGAGAGGAAGAAATGTGTCCTTGGACGGTGTGGTCGGCTTCTGCGTTATATATAGCCGAACTCACGCTGTGCAAATGCATCCTGCATCACTCCCTATTTATAAGCATTTTCTCATTTCCCCTCCTCCCAAAAGGGCGGGCCCCACATCCTTGCCTGGCCCCACCTATTTTTCTGGGACCCCCGCACCTAAATGCTATTTACTGTTGCTGCTATGAGTTGTATATAATGACGAATTTATCGGAACAATTTTGACCATCTTCGATAACATTTAGGAGGTCCAAGTCCAAAGTGCTATGTAATTTTTTTATTATTATTTATTATTTTTTTCTTTCAATTAATTAAACGTTTCTTTAGTTTATCATAATTATATGTATTTAAAAAACATTTTTCTTTTGAAATTAATAAATATCATAAAACTTATGAAAAATATTGTGTTTTAAAATAAATAGAAATTACGATTAAAGACATATTAATTATTAAAATTCACAATATTCGAGTCAATTCGTATTTCCTAACATAACTTTTGAAACATATTGTTTTTATATTTTTTTTTAATTTAATGCACGTCGGCTAATTCTGAATTTTAATTTCTCACTTGAAAATCTAATTTTTTATTTTGGTCAATACAATTATGCAAGTGTATTAAATTGGACTTTCTTAAAAGTCTAATTTAACCATATCACGTCTTATTTTTATTACTTAAGAAAATGATGCTATTTTTATCGATGAAATTTAATTTATCCTACGACTATAGTAATATAAGCAAAAATGATAATTTGAACTCTACATAAGTATTTAAAGCCCGAAATTAACATAAGTATATTTAATTGAAAAAATTATGATGTATTTTTACGTCTTATATAACAAATAAAAAATAATTGACTATAAAGTCGATAAGATTCTCTACTTATGCCTAAAAAAGTCAATAAAATGTCATATTTCAAAAATTAAAGTTTATTTTAAATGCTCTTTAAAATTTTCATTAATAGGGCGGTGAATTGGATGAATAAATAAATGGACTAAGTCGGGAATAATAGCTTACAAAAGTTAAAATGTTATTTAATTATTTTTTAAAAAATTTGATTTTTTATAAAGTCAGAGTTTGAGTTTAATTTATCAAATATAATTCAAAACACGAGTTTATAAGAAATTTCTAGAGTCAAAATAAATAATGATAATAAATTATAAATAAAATTATTCGTACTCTAACAACTAAATTCGATTAAATATTTCCAAAAATATAATAAGTAAAAGTGTACCAGAGTATCATAAATACTCATTTATATATTTGATTCAAGATATATGTCACATATTTTTATTAAAAATTAATAATTTATTATCTTAAACTTACATATTTGAGCATTAAAGGAAACTTATTTTTGCAATCAGGCTAATTATTTCAAATTAAAGTTAATTCCTGGAGATTTCAATTTTATTTTTATTTTTGTTTTCATAATAAATCAACATAGTTGAGATTATTGGCTAATTAAATGTGATTAGATGAAGATAGTTAAGTAATTTAAGTTTTAAGAAGAAGTACGACCACGACCTGGACCTGCTCTTTCAGGCTTGCCTGGGCCCAGGGCTCTCAATTGTTTCCCTAATTAATTATTGGTATTTATAGTTATTTAATTAGTTATTATAAAATTTGTAATATAGTTATTTAATAAGTTATTATAAAAGATTTAAAAAATATGTATTAAATACACCATGTAATTATTTTTTGTTTGTAAAAACTTTATATACATCACAAATTACATTTTTTGGTTTTATTTTAGTTTTATTAATATATCTTAAGTGTTTATTTATATTATTATTTTACATGTGTTATGTACATAAAATTTGAATAAAAATTATGCTTTATCTTTTATTTTAATTTTATTTATAATATTATTTTACATATGTTATATGTAAGTAGTATTTCTCTTGTACAGTACATGATTTGTAATACTAATAAAATTATAATAGTAAATTATAATTAATAATAAAATAAATATTAAATTATCCATTTTGTTTCGTATCGTGTAAAATTTTGTAATAAATAATGATTTTATAAATATAATAAAATATATTTTTAGAACAAAATTCATGAAATATAAAATATATTTTTCAATATAATTTTATTTTGCATAAAAATATCTTACTTATTTTATATCAAAATATTTTACAATTAACCTAAAAATATTTATATTTAAAGAAATTATTTTTGTGTTATCAAACTAAAGATCTTGAAAAATAATTAATTTAATATCTTTTCATAAAAAATAAATTGAAATATAAAATATAAAAATATTTGAAATTTGAGTTGAAAAACTGAAATAAAAAAATTAAATAAATAAACTGATTCACTACAATAAAACAGGTTCAATCTTGTAAATATTTTCAATTATTCTATTATTATATAAATAAAAACTTATAATAAAAGATGGAACTTGGTGAGTAGATATGGGCACGGATTTTGGGTTTCGGTTTTGGTTTTGGAATCGATAATTTTTGAAACCATAAAGGGTAGAACCGAAATCGAATCGCCATATATACGGTTTCAGTTCCGGTTCCATGGTTTCGGTTCAAAACCGACGGTTCCCTACAGTTATTCCATCTCAACCGTTGATTTCCAACGGCTATAATTTTCAAATTCAATATGGAACCGAACCGGAATCGGAACAGGCAGTTCCGAACCGCCGGTTCCAATTCCAAAAATCTTAGAACCGGAACCGAATCGTTACTCCGACGGTTTCGGTTCCGATTTAGAACCGAAACTGAGTCAACAGTTGAATCGAACCGTTGACCAACAATTCAAATCGATAATTTTAATTCCAAACTGAAACCGTGCCACATCTCCTTGGTGAGTGCTAAAAATAGAGGATATTTTAAATCCTTTAACTTAAAAAATAGTAAAAAAAATAAAACAAAAATAAATGTTTCTTTAGTGTGGGCATGGTCCCACATGTCCACCACGAACAATTTCTGTGCATATTCCGCGGTATAAAAGTGGCCAAGTTGCGTACTTCAAAATATCTACCAACTGGTATGGTAATCAGTAGATTTTATTAAAAGTCTAATTTGCAGTCTACTTTGCCAATTTGCATTTAAAACTTCTGCTGTCTACCTAAGTCTGTAATTCAAATTAATTTAATTTAATTTGTTTTCGTATCCGAACATAGACCGACTCATAAAGATTAATTAAATAATTGTATTGATTTTGTGAATTAAAAAAAATTAACTGATAACTTTGATTAGTAAACCCTTTTTTCTTCAAGTATTTTGAATTTAAATATTTTTTTTTCATTTTTTAAAAGTTTTTTATGTATAATTTATCAAATTAATTTTTATTTTTATGATCTTCATTTTAACCTTATATATTACGTAATTAAAATACAATATTAAGATCGAAAAATGTGATTTTTTTAATTATTTAAGTTAGATTTGTGAATTATTTTGAGTTGAAACTTACAATATTCAATTTAGGCTGCGCATAAAAATAAATTAATTTTTTTGTAAATAAAATTAATTTAAAAAAATTCAATATAATTATTTTTATAAAAATAAAATTTAAATTGTGGACGGCAAAGCAAGAAGTTATAGCTTCTAACACTAATAATAGGTTTGTATTAGTGGTCGGAATAAAGAATCATTTTTCCAAAATAAAGTTTTATTCAAATTAAATTGATGGATGTTTGATTTGTGGTGATTTATTCAAAGGTGTTGCTAAACACACCACAAAAATTACTTTACACACCACTTTAATTTAGTGAATAAAATTAAATAAAATGTAAATGACATATATATCCTTATATAAATTTTTTTAAAAAAATAAATACCACTCGCTCTCCTGCCTAGGATTGCTTCGTGACCTGCAACTCATAAGGGCACGAAGCGAGCATGTAGGGCAACATTAATATTTTTATAATTGATATTATTCATTCTTTGCTCAAACACACTCACAAATTAACCTTATATTCAAACGAATCAAAATGAATGTTGAAATATTTGTAAATAATTCATAATGAAAAATTGCAATACAAATGATATAGAAAATATAATTATTATAAGAATTACACAATTAAATACTGTATTTTTCATCGAAAAATACAGTATTTAATTGTGTAATTCTTATAATAATTATATTTTGTATATAATTTATATTGTATGGTCTATTATTGATTACTTATAAAATATTTTAAATTTATTTTATTAATTTGAATATAGGGTATAGTCAAGAATGAAGAATAACAATAATAATAATATTATAATTTTGCTTAAAATATATATAAGGGTATATTTGTCATCTATATTATATTTAAATTTATTCAAAAAATTAAAGTGGTGTGAATAGTAATTTTTGTGGTGTGGTTAGAAACACCCTTATTCAAAATGTGTTTAAGCTTGACCTAATAAACATAAATATATAGACTTTATTATTATTATTATTATTATTTTGTGCTCAATAAAAATCATTAAATGAGAAAAGTAATTCTTAAACTTAATAACAAAGTCAAATAAATGTGAAAGATAATATATACTTAATTCGATTCAAATTGTAAGTGTCAGTTGATTATAAAATATATGTCAAAGTTGCTTTCGAAAACTCAGCTTTCCTTGGATCTGGCGGCTCAGGTCGGCTCCGCTAATCTCCGAAGTCACCCGCTGCTGCTTTCACTTTATTCCTATTATTATTATTATTATTATTATTATTATTATTATTTATTCCTATTTGTAATGATGAATTTGTTTACTATTATGTGATGACGTATAACGTATATGTTAGGTCGGCCAAATTATTTTATTATTATTATTGTTATTATTATTATATTATGTGATGACGTGTAACGTATTTATTATGCGGCCTACCTAACATATTTATAAAAAAGCTAAGAGAAAGTACAGCAGTGTATTTTATTTATAGAAATTTGGATTCTGTTAGTTTGGTTATATAGTATAATTAGCACGAGGGTTCGTGCGACGCGTATTTTTTTATATATATTTATTATTAAAATATAAATTAAGATAATATATATATGTAATATCTGAATTTATAATTTTATATTTGAATATAATTTTTTATAAAAAATTAAATTAAATACCATTGATAATTTTTAATAGTTTTAAATGTATTAAATCTATTGCAAATTTAGATATTGATTTTTTAAGGAATTTGAATATTGATTGAAACACATTAAATATATTGCAAATTCAATATTAATAGCTAAATTTATGCTATCAATCTTTATTATCTAAATTAATATTTTTCTTTATAATAATGATAAATTTATTTATATAATATATATATATATATAAACACAAATAAAACCTGAATTTAGGCAAAAGAAAAAAATGAAAATATTCATTTTACTATCATAAATATATTATATTTGTTTTTAAAATTACAATGAAAGAATAAAAAGTTGTTAAAAATGTATATAATAATTGAATGATTGATAAATCATAAGTTAATTATTAAAATATGAGTTGGTATCTTGTGCAGCAAATGCATATATTTTCTCACATGCAAATGTGCCGGTTTGACCCGACCCACAAAATTTAAAAATAAATCACGAATTAAACTTCAGGTAGATATTTTTGCACATGTAAAACATAATACTTCTTCGTAAAAAATAATATTCTATCAAGAAAGGGTAAGTAGTACTTTACTTTTAAAAAATGTATTAGATCCAAATATGTGTGGACGCCTACACAACAAACATCATAAACATTTGTTTTTTGCACGGATTCAGTTTAAGTTTGTTAAGATCTGCCTTTTTTACTATTTTAAATTAAGATCTAATTACGTAAAAAATGTATTAGATCCAAATATGTGTGGACGCCTACACAACAAACATCATATCCATTCGTTTTTTGCACGGATTCAATTCAAGTTTGTTAAGATCTGCCTTTTTTACTATTTCAAATTAAGATCTAATTATGTAAAAAATGTATTAGATCCAAATATGTGTGGACGCTTACACAACAAACATCATATTCATGCGTTTTTGCACGGATTCAGTTCAAGTTTGTTAAGATCTGCTTTTTTTACTATTTTAAATTAAAATGTAATTACGTATAAATTTTTTTGTACATATAACACATATAAATCTTCATTTAAAAATTCATAAAATAATTGATATATAAATCATATTATAAATTCAAATTAGGTCGATATCCTCCATAAATGCATATGAATCCATAACAAAACTTATGTTTAGAGTTCACAAAAATTGTGAAGTGACAGAAGCCTTCTCTTACCCCCTCTATAACAGATACACCACCCTAATTTACTTTTTAAGAAGTAATATAATTAATAAATTAAATTTATATTAATTAATGCCATTAATTGTATATATCAATTCTCCACGTTTGTTCAAACTCCAAAGATATAATAAGAAATACCGTCTCTGAATGTACTTTTTAAAAATGACAATACCCATAAGTTAGTTTCTTGAATCGAATGTGTCGGGCACCTAATCTACATTAATTTTTTCCGAAATATTATTATTTTTAAAAAAGAAAAATTACTAATATATTTTATTAAATTAATTTGATAAATTATTTCACAGATTGTAATAAGTTGTAGGATATTTTGTTTGGCCCTTAAATCTTATTTTAGAATAGAATGAATTTGGTATTAAATTTGTACGAAAGTTATAAATAATTAAATATATTATTTTGTATAATTATAAATGAATGAATAATAAACATAAAATGTTAATAATCGAAATTTAAATAATCCAACAACCATAATTTCAATATTTTTTGGTACTTGTTAGTGATTTTGGCTCACAAGATATCTAATACTCCGACAAAAAATAAAATAAAATTAAAACCTGCATCATCATCAGGAGATCGTTGACAACAGACAGCTGTTGGACACGTGATCAGCAGATCGTTGACAATCAGACACCTGTCGGACACGTGTCAAGAACCCATGTACTCTGATTGCCACGTATACAAACTATTGCCACCCCCTCCGTCCATTTATACCTCCGGAATGCTCCCTACTGATTTCCCAAGATAATTTTATATTTTCCGAATATAAATAACGAAAAATATCGTCAGAAAATATTAAATATTCCTCAAAAAATGCAGTCGGCTAAGGAGAAGGCAGCTGCTGCAGCAGCTTCGGCAAAAGCTGGTATGGAGAAAACCAAAGCCACCATGCAAGAAAAGGTAAAGATAATACATACACACACGTATATATGTATTTATGTTATATACATATTATTATTATTATTATTATTTATTTAATGATAATAAGTGTGTGTGGAAAATAATGATCGAAACAGGGTGAGAAGATGACGACCCGAGACCCGCTCCAGAAGGAAATGGCAACAGAAAAGAAAGAGGAGAGGGTCAGTGAGGCGGAGCGGCAGAAGCAGGAGGCGCGTAGGCAGGCGGCGACGGGTGGGGCAGGTGGGGGCCTCTCGGGTGACCCGAATGTTGCCGGGGGTGGGAGGACCGGGTACGGGTCGGGCGGCACGATTTGAGGGAGCTAGGTTAATGTCGTGTAATAAAGAGTGTTGGTAATAATCACAGCTAGTGTTATTAGAGAAAGCAGTGATTATTAGGGTTTGTGAATATTGAAATAAAGGTGTTTGTTTGTAGTTGGACTCTGCACTTTCTGTTCGAGAAAACACTAAAAACCATATATTACACGAAATAGGTAGTCTAAAAATGATCAAAATTTTCGTACCATGTTTCTTCTTGTTGATCAAAACTACGTCGTTTTGAAAATGGAAAAATCGAAATTGATCGAGATGTTATTGGTATTCTCTATGTTAACCATGAATATGATATCGAAAATAGACAAATTTTATGTTATTTTTTTAATTAAAATTTTGATAAAATCAATATTTTAAATATTTATGTAAATAAGTTGAGTCGAGTTAGTCGATTTTTATCTAGTAAACCAGGTCTTTAAAAGATGTTCATATACTTCATATTTAGATAAACCATCTCCTTAAAGGATGCTCCTATTTTTTAAATGGTTTAAGACTTTATAGATACATTTTGCCTTACTTTTAACAATTGAATATTAGAGTCGAAATAATTAAATATTTGGAATAGATAATTTATATTTATTTATATTTGATAATTTGTTTTTAATTTCACAAAAAAATGAAATAATTCATCTTCATTTTTATTTTGATAATTTGATTTTTAATTTAATAAGAAATCAGTCGCTAAATGTAAAGATAAAAAAAATAGAAAATTAAGTAATCAATATTTAACGATGAAACATTTTATTTGACAACTTTATTTAAATGTTATTATTATAATTTAGAGATGGATATTTATATAATTAAAAATTAATTAATTACTTTTTATTTTATTATTTTTCGTATAATACAAATTTGCAAATTTCCACACCATTAGATCTTTGCTGTGTTTATGAATATGGGTCTTTTGACAAAATATTATATGAGTGAATACCTAATATATGCAACACTATCATTAATTAAGTTTCTACTTCTTTTGTAGTTAAAACCTTTATTTTTTAGTATGAAAAAATAACAAAATCATAGGAAGAAAGAAGAAAGTTTTAGTTTGTGGGGAAAAAAAAGAAAGGAAATTAAATTTGCAAAGGGACAAAATATATTTTCTCTTGGCTCGACTCCTATGAGTATATTTGTAGGAGTGTAAATGAGTTGAGTCGAACATATTATTGTTTAAAATTATTTGAATGTTATCGAACTTTTAGTATTTTGGTTGACATTGATTTTATTATTAATCAAGTTGAGGTTGAACGAGCTTTAATTGAGCTAACACAAGTCGAGCTTGGGTAGAAGAACATATTTTACATTTATTTTAACAAATTTTGCTTAAGGAGCTCGAGCTCGAGTTGAGCTTTAGATTGTATCAAATATAAAAGTGCATTCAAACTTGTTTGATACTATTATCAAATCGAGGAATAATAACTTCACGAGCTCGAGTTGAGCTTTAGATTGTATCAAATATAAAAGTGCATTCAAACTTATTTGATACTATTATCAAATCGAGGAATAATAACTTCATTTGATTCTCAACCCTATTTATTTATTCTTAGTCGCTTGCAAATTTGTTAGTAAAATAGCATCGCATTTTAAATATATCAAAAATAATTGTTTGGAACATGTGGTTAGAACTATAAATAATATTGGACTTGAAACTAAAAATATGAACTATATAATCAAACCAACGAAATAAATATTATTGAAGTTATTATGTCATTTTTCTATTTATTAATTTACTATTTTTATTACATTTAATTCAAATATTTATGCGATCATTATAAAACTTTATGTAATTATTTATTTTAGTTTTTAAAGTATAATTTTTTAGGGGGATTTAATGTTTGAACACAACTCAAAATATAAAAAAAGAGGATGCGACAGGCGGTCCCTCGACCCGAAGTATCACAACTAACCAGGTCGTTTCGCCACGTATACCCTAAACATACGGACACGTGTCCCAAGAACACGAAACTGCAGCATACGTGTCGCCATTTCCCAAATCTATATAATCTTGGTTTCTCAAACACATCCATATCGATCTGTAACTTGTAATCTTTAAGGAAAAGGCAAAGAAGGGTCTGAAAATGCAATCCATCAAAGAAACTGCTTCAAATGTCGCTGCCTCTGCCAAATCCGGCATGGAAAAAACCAAAGCCACCGTTCAAGAAAAGGTCTCTCTCTCTCTCTCTCCCTCTCTCTCCCTCTCCCTCCCCTATTTTATACTGAAGATGAATATATTTTGGACAGGTGGAGAAAATAACTGCCCATAATCCGACGGAGAAACAGATGGCAACGGAAAGGAAGGAGATGAGAATCCACAATGCGGAGATGAACAAGCAAGAGGTGAGGGATCATAACGCCGCCGCGAAAACAGGCGGCTCGTACACCCACGCCGCCACCGGAATGATGGGGCAACCGACCGGCGGCCACCAGATGTCGGCACTTCCAGGGCACGGTACTGGGGAGCCAGCCGGAGCGCATATCGTTGAAGGGACAGTTAAGTCTCATCCCGTGGGCACAGCCACGGGGACAGGGCGGCCAACCACCGCGCACAACACGCATGTGGGCGGTGGTGCTGGTACCGGATACGGCACCGGTGGTGGTTACAGCGGTTAGGAAGTTGTGAAATGGATAATAACGCCGTAGCTTGGTGGTGATGTACTTTTTTTTTTTGGTTTTCTTAAGGTTTGTGGATTTAGGTTGATGTAATAGGGCCATGGCATGATTGACCTTGTATTTGGTGATATAATGTTGTCAGTTTTATGCGACAGCGTTACATATGGAATAATATTGTGTTAGTCTTGGTATGTATATTACGTTCTTATTTGAACCCAAATCGAGTCACGATACGACATTACTATACAATTTATGGTACATTTGGAAAGGGGATTCTTACTTAGAAACTTTAGTGTCATGAACTGACAAGTCCCAAATCTAAATCCTAGCAAACATATCCCACATGCTCGATTATAGAGATGTAAATTTTATTTGCATGAGTTGAATATCGATGAAGTAAATGAATTGAGCGTATTCAAATTAACTTTGGGGTTCACACACTTGAGAATAAGAAAACAAAAACTGGAAATATAACCACCACCAATGTAAGTGTAGCACAAGAAGCAAAACTGCATTTAATAACGAACTTATCTAAAAACGTTATCACAAATAGTTAAAACTTAATTTGCTACAACAAATCTCTGGACCCGCAGAGAGAGAGAGAGAGAGGATCTGGAACCAAACCAAGCTTGCGTTTACCATCAGCAGATTAATCATAACCCAGATTTGCGTAGCTCAGCTGCACCATGGGCAAAATGGCACCTGTCCCCAAAGGTGCACGACCCTTTGGAGAAGTTCTCACAAAGCTTAGTCTTGAAGTTGCTTCCCGGGGCAGGCGGCCCCCCACCACCTCCAAATGCTTTCACAGAGCCCGGAAGGCCCCCACCGCCTCCAAATGCTTTCACTGGGCCCCCGCCGCCTCCGAATGCTTTCACCTGCCCACCAGCAGAACCAATGCTAACAATAAGCTCTCTCACCATCGCACTTGCTTGCTTAATTTGCTCAAACGAGCCCTCAAGCTCAATGTTCCTCAGATTGGGGTCCACCTCATGATCTCTAATGGATAGCTTGGCTCCTGTTTGTCTGCAAATCTGTTTGGAATTCACCCCGCCTTTTCCAATGATAGCACCAGCTAGAGAAGCATCCACGCTGATCTTGGCAGTCGCTGTGGCGCCAAAACTGGCTGCAAGCCCAGGAACGGGTGGGTCTGGTCGAGCACCAAAGTGGGCCGAGACATGCACCATAGCCCGAGTGTCCTCATGAGATTGTGCAATGGGTCTGCCAAGCTCGCTTTCCCCATGAGCAAAGTGGCATTTGCCATTGAATTTGCAACCCTCGGGACTGTTGAATTTGTTGCACAGTTTGGTTTTAACACCGGATGGAGATGAGCCGTTTTGGATTGGCGTAGGTCCCGCAGCTGATTTTGGTGTGGTAGGAGGGACTAGATTCATCATCTGGGACACTACTTTGTAGCCACCAGGAACATAGTGAAGGAAGTGGCAATTCTCACCAAAGGGACAACCAGCCATGCTGCAGAAAAACGGGAAAATTAAATCATTAAGCTGCTGCACAAGTTCTCATGCAGCACCTGGACGATTTTGCTAAATTTCTAGGGCACAAGGATCCCCCATGGTGCATCTGCTTGGGGAAAAAGGATACATAGCAATCCCAACCAGCCTAAGTAGTCTATAACCAAAATATCAAGAAAACACCTACCCACCTACCAAAGAAACAAAATGTTTAGAATATTTGATGAAAAAAAATTCAAAAGGCATCCTGTAAATATGGTTCAAAGATGGACAAGAAAAATAAACGGAAAACTAATGAAAGCAACAGAGAGTCCTCTACAATGGTTGATGCCTGTTACAGAAAGTTCCTTCTAACCTCAATAAATTGGCTATGTTATTATCACGCAACTTGAATACTGAAATTTTGGGGCAAACCAAAAGGAAGTTCAGTGTCCCTTGTTATTCAAGCTTACTGGTTTTGAAGAATTTTAAGAATAAGCAAAAAAAGAACAATCCAATACTTTCTTCTGTTTAGTGTACTAGCTATAAAATATCAAATCCCATATCACATTCCACTTTCCTGCAAGCAAGGCTTGCCACTTTTTTCTTAATTTATTAATGAAAAAGCATTCCCCCCCCAACATAACCTCTCCAAAAAATATGCGCATAATGTTATGACAGCTTACATTAGATTGACGCATATGAATCTAAAACACAACTACATACAGAAGGGACAAATGCATTTTATAATACATTTATATACATAATAAAATTATAATTAAAATAAAAAATCAGCACTTATTTTATATTTTTAGGTGGATCCAAGAGAAATTCATTTGAAAGTTGAAAGGGGAGCACCAAAATGTAGTGAAGTAAAAAATAAGTGGCTATATCCAAAATAACTTGGAACACTCAAATAACTTATAATGTTAAAACAGCCACACTTACTTGTAATTGGGCCTCTTTTACCTATTAGAAACTCACTATATTCGTATAAAAAACTGCAAAGTATATTTACATTAGCAATAATGCATGTAGATGAACATTTAGATTCAATTTTATATTAGCTAGGTGACATAGGTTGAGATTTGAACCTGAAAAACTTCGTGCAAGGCTTCGATTTGCTTCCTATACCACTTGATAAGGAGTCCATTTCTGTTGCAAGACATTAATTACTGTTCTCAGTTAAACTTTTACTGATTCTTACCATTATTAATATAAGAATCTAGAATATGTCCTTTTATTTATTGACAGAATAAACTTTATATAGGAATTTGAACATTAGTATTAATGGAGTTTGAAAGCTACTTGCCAGGAGAAACAACCAAAAGATCAATCAGACCACAATTCTTGCTAAAATAAATTATTAGTCAAATTAAGCCTTTTACGAAAATGAAAACTTGATTGCAATTTCTTGACTGAATTAAGTAGTAAAATTACAGACATAAATTAACTATTTTTATTGCAAACCCAATATTAAAATCCACACATCTTTTAGGTATGATGGGAAATTTTTTTACTCATCTTTTAGGTCTGACAATTCAACCGTAAGTTTAATGACCGCTTCGAGAAAGTAGATTAGTACAGACCCATCAATTCTCTCTCGTTGTATCTAATGTAGGAAACCGAAAAGAACCCAACTTCTGTTAATTTAGATTCACAAATAAAGCAGCCCAAGCAGTAATAAGCGAATCAATAATACAAGAAAAACACACATACACACACACAAATATAAAAAAACCTGTAGTTTATCCGAATTTATTAAGTAAATCAAGTAAACGAGAATTATCACAGAGACAACATAGAGAAACATCACAAATCAGACAATCATTAACAAATCCAATGTAGCAACATACAAAACTCCAAAAACAATCAAAGAAAAAAAAAATACCTGGTCTAGATTTCTTGAGACCGCCATTAACATTCAATCCGAAATCGGTTCTGCCTCTCTTGCGAGTGTCCATAGTTCCGAAACTCGCAGATCGAAGCTTGAAATCAGAAAAGTAACCTAAAATTCGATCCTAACCCGAACAGAAACAGGGGAGCAAGGTGAAATTCGGTGGGGGTAGGAGACTTGGTAGAAATAATTGCAGGAAAGAACCCAAAATCCCAAATTCAGGCTAGGGTTTTCCTGGAAGCGAGGGAGAAAAAGGGTAACAAAATAATAGAGAAAGTGAGAATATTGATTTACAAATTGGCGACCACGATTTTTCTAGTGGATATTTCTCTGTATCAAATATAGTTAAGAAAGTTTGGATTCCGCGCGCGATTTTTTTGGTGACGAAAAATCAAAGGTAGGTTTGAGATCGCGTGCTCTCTGATGACTACATCTGCCGAGCACGTGGATAGAATATGGGCTTCAAACAAAAATGGGCCTGTTGTTTCAAGCAAAAATGGGCCCATTGGTGCAGTCCAACAAAGGCCCATTTTCTTAATTCTGAATGTTTGGAATAATTCATTTCAATCCCTCAACTTTATGTTTGTTCCAAAATGCACCCTCGTATTTATATATTGTTGAATTGAGTCCTTTAATTGTCTTTTTTTGTGCAAATTAAAAGAAGTTGCATTTGCCAAACAAGAATTTCCCAGATTGTACTGTCTTAACGGCACTTCCAAAGCTCGCCCAACAGTTGAACAACAGCATAGTTTCCATCGAAACCCATAATTCCCAGCTGATATTTAGGTGACCCTCTTCATATAATACTCAATCCTTCAAGTACAGGAGAAGAAAAATAAATATATAGTGCTGAATAATTTGTTCGTTCTCTCGTAAAGCAATTCAAGAAAGGTGAGTTTTCAATCACACTTGAAAATGAGCTTGTTTGGCATTCCATGGGCTTCTAGATTGTGGATTTGGATTAATAGGTTGGATCGCTGTTGGAAGAATACATCTGCATTTCATGGATCTCTCTCTCTCAGAAGATTTATTGCCATGATCTCTCTCTCTCTCTCTCTCTCTCTCTCTCTCTCTCTCTCTCTCTCTCGCTCTCTCTTTCTATGTGTGTGAGTCTAAAAGATTTACGTTGAAATGATTGTTGTCATTTGAGTTTTGTAATTAGCTTCTCACAGTTAAGCATTTCATGTGGAGGTAAAAAATCTTTTTTTTCTAGTAATTTAGTGAGTGTGTGTGTGCTTAAATGTGAAAATGGTTTAGACATTTAATTTCAACTTGTTTGCAGGTACATTTTGCCCTATGATAGGGCCTTTGGAAAAACTTCGTGTGGTTCCCTGTCCTCAATTATAGTACAATCATAGTTGAAAATCCTGTTGATTGTTAGTTGAGTAGAAGCTCTAGTAAGCTACATTCTTTGTCTATGAAACAAGGTGATTGACAAAGTACAAAATTTAGGTGAAAGACGAATATGTTATTGTGTATATTGGAATAAACAATGTATAACTGTTAGTCCAGCTGCGTTTTATCGTTGAGTAGAATGGAACCATTTTGCTGTTTAGTAAAATATTAATTATCAGCTGGTTATGAAGAAGATTTTTTTTTCAGTGCTTCTACTCATACTGCATTAACTCAGAAGGATATGGCTGCAACTGCAACTCCCGGCACACAAATTGTGGCACGACAATCTTGCAATTGGGCACCACACGGAATCTCTACATCAAGAATTGCATATTTTGGCAATGGAGCCAAAGGGTTACTTCAGACAAAGTTTAGGAGCTTAGCTACGCGGCCATTTTCGAAAAGCTATAATAGCCGTCTGTTAAAATCTGAAAGGCATGTTATACAAGCAATGTCGGGAGCAAGTGATAAGCAGCCTTTGCCAGGATTACCCATCGACCTAAGAGGTACAATTTTCTGTTCTATTTCTATTCACCGTTATCCTTTTTCTGCAGTGCCTGTGGTGTAGTTATCTAATTGTTCATTATAATCTCATTTGCCTAAATATCTATAGCCTGTCTTTGTTTTTGTGAACAAATGGATGATATTATTGCAAATTTGTTGCTATTCGCATCAAACAGACTTATGCTTTTATTTATCCCAGGGAAGAGGGCATTTATTGCTGGTATAGCTGATGATAATGGTTATGGATGGGCCATAGCAAAATCTCTCGCAGCAGCAGGTGCCGAAATTCTCGTTGGTACATGGGTTCCTGTAAGTATGCTAACTTAATATTGTGTCTTAATATGAATGTCATTTTCAAAATTGTCATATGTTCTTTTCCTAATGGAGAACCATATCTTTCAGGCACTAAATATCTTTGAGACAAGCCTAAGGCGTGGAAAGTTTGATGAATCGCGCGTGTATGTAAAGAGCCATTTATATCCACCAACTTCAGTTATTTTTTACTTTGCTTTGTTGCTAAATCGCTTGTCTGAATTTGACTTTGTAGGTTGCCAGATGGTTCTTTGATGGAAATTACAAAAGTCTACCCATTGGATGCTGTTTTTGACTGTCCTGAGGATGTTCCTGAGGATGTAAGAAAATTTGAATGATTTTACCAAAGCTAAATTTTTTCATTCGGATAATTACTTTTGTGCTGCGATGCAGATCATGACAAATAAACGCTATTCAGGATCTTCAAAGTGGACTGTGAAGGTCTTAGTTTCTTCAACTTATCCTTCTTTAACTTTTTCCCGGACTTCAATCTCTCATAATTCTCGCATTAGATCTTGAGAAAGGTGCTGCATATTAGCGTTGCATCGTACTTTCTTTCACCTGAAAAAACAAATAAAGTGGCCATAAGTAATAAAATGGGTTTTAGTACTATAATTGTGCTCCCTTTGTAATGTCTCTGGAAAGTTTCCAGAAAACCCTTTAGCTTCCATCTTTTCATGGGAAATGACGACTTTTTTTTCAAGCTATAATGTTAAGTTATATTTCGCATTACATCCCTAACTATATGAAGTCGAATATCTGTTCAATTTATGTCCAATTCATCAGCACGTGCAGTTAGTTCAGTTAACAGTTCCCAAGCTAAAAAAAATTAAAACTGTATTCTTGCAGGAAGTTGCTGAATCAGTAAAACAGGACTTTGGCACAATCGATATCCTTGTCCACTCACTTGCCAACGGTCCGGAGGTATTTCCTTAGTTCCCGCCCCATTTTCTTGCCATTTTAGTGTCTTCTCTTAAAATCACCATTATTTTTAAACTGTCCAATATTGCTCATAGGTTAGTAAGCCTCTTCTGGAGACATCCAGATATGGTTATCTTGCAGCCATTTCTGCATCAAGTTATTCCTTTGTTTCTCTCCTCAAACATTTTATTCCCATCATGAATCCAGGTATGACGTACGGTCTTCCATTTTTCTTCGAACTTTTCATGAAGAAAATTCTTTTGTCTACCATTAGCAATAATTATTAATTTTTTTTTTCTGATAGGCGGTGCCACAATTTCTCTTACATACATTGCATCGGAGAAGATTATACCAGGGTACAAGTCTCTTTAATTTATTGAACAAAATGCGAGCACACTTGTCTTTTTTTCTTTTCTTTTTTTGGGATTACCTCGTCTTTTCATCACAGATATGGTGGTGGTATGAGTTCTGCGAAGGCTGCTCTCGAGAGTGATACTAAGGTGAGTCCTCCCTTATTCATCGTTTATTTTAATTTTCATTTTCTTACATGAAAACAATTTCTAATGTTAATTATGCAATTGGTTAAGGTGCTAGCTTTTGAGGCTGGAAGAAAAAACAACATTAGAGTTAACACCATATCTGCAGGTACAGTACTAGGCTAAACTTGCAACTCTCTGTGAAACTATGGTGTAGAATATATAAGTTAGCTGTGTAAGAACTTCAATTTCGTCCATTTAACCAATGTTTAATACTTCCTTCCTCCGGTTTTAATGATCAATTGTCATACTCCAGGCCCGTTAAGAAGCCGAGCTGCAAAAGCAATTGGATTCATTGATATGATGATCGACTATTCTTTGGAGAATGCACCCTTGCAAAAAGAACTCAGTGCTGGTGAGCTATTCACTGCTTTCGTTTCTTTTTAATTGTTGTTTAAGGTTGTTTCATTAGGACTAGGAAGATTTACAGCCACACATCAAGACATGGGTTAAGTTGGAAAAAAAGCATTTCAGGAAATCATGAGAAATGTTCCTTTTTTCATAACAAGAGATGTTTTTTGCCTACCCAACTGAAATCAAAGTTTTGTGCCCTTTTTTATTCTTTAAGTGACCTTACTGATCCTGATGGCTGCAAGAGTTGACTCACAAGGCTCACAAGATTTGGTGACATTGTTCGTTGGGCTCGATGACACTGTTCATTTCAAGTTCCATGAACAGTACCATCAAGTCTTTTTTTATTAGGGATTGAAAATTTTGAAACCCTATAAACAGTAATATCATTTCGAGCCCTATGAACAATACCATCGAGCCCTACAGATCATTAAGGGTAAAAATCACTGAATGTTAAAAGGTGGGCAAAAAATATTGAACCTTAAAAAATAGGGTAAAAAAACTGGTGTCCCCTTATACTTACTGGTATTCTAAAAACAACAATTAAATTGAAACAAAATGTATTCCTTAAAGCAACAATTAGAAGGGGATGGAGGGAGTATATAAGCTTTTAAAAACTTCAACTGGCTCTTGCTGTTGTTGGCACTATAGCACCAAATTTGCCCGTGTCGATTAATTTCTCGAACTATTTTTTTTTTTTCTAATACTAACTCGAGAAATAAATTAAACAGAGGAAGTTGGAAATGCTGCTGCTTTTCTTGCATCGCCGCTGGCTTCAGCCATAACCGGAGCTGTTGTTTACGTTGACAATGGTCTCAATGCAATGGGAGTTGGAGTCGATAGCCCAGTATTTCGGGACCTTGATATTCCAAGATCCAACAAGAATTAGAACTTGTTAGATTGTGATTTCTAGTTTAACTTTAGCGAAAATCTTTCGAGGTAAAAATAAATGTTGGGTCTGTAATTCACACAATTTTACTGCATTGTTATGGGAAAAGGTCAGTTGATGAGTTGTCTTGTACAAACTCATGATCAAGCTTTTCCTGTTATTACTTGGCTGAGTTTAGATCGATTGTGCACTTGATTTATCATGAATAATTCAGTCTATTTTGGTAGCATAAATTAAGAAATTCACGACGATAACGCGTTGTTCGCGGTTGGCCAAATTCTTTAGTGTTAGTTAATTACAGTAAAACCTCTTTAAATTAATAATCATGATCGTGAGTTTATTTAAAATCTATTAATTATAATCAGATTACATTATTATATTAAAAAGATTATTAATTTATTGAGGTTTTACTATATAAAACTGTAGTTAGAGAAGAGCAGAAATTCAACAATAATAACAATCTTGTTCTACTGCTTTTACAACAATTTCGAAATAATAAAAACAAAGCCGACAAGTATAGACTAAATATATGCCAGATTATATACATCTGCTGAAGAAAATCAGACCAAAGAGAAATTGGCCCAGCCAATCCTGGTGCAAAACTAGACTAAATTAAGCGTTCGAATGGAGATACAATCCTATAAGACAGGCCCATCTGCTCAAACCGTTAAGTTCGACGCAAGAAAGATCTATGCTTGATGGCAGTTTCACCTTAGTCTTCTCTTTCCTTTGCGAATGGCAGCAGCCCTAGCAGCAGCTGCGTTGTCACTCTCTGGGGAATCTTCGACTACAGACTGCTCCTGCATGACCAAACCTCGATTCCTGCACAGTTTCCTTATTGGTGTTGTGGGCAGTGAGGCTTGAACTCCTTCGGATTCTGAATCTAGCTGAGAGTTATTTGCGTCGTTCATCTCGATTCTGTGTGGCATTAGTTCCTCTCCAACCACAACAGAATCCAACATTAACTGCAAGTTGTCAGCATCCATAAATTTATAAGATTTTATCACAATTTGACAGTAAAATTCTTATCCAGGAATGTAGAGAGAATTTTGCAACACATCAGTGCAATAAGTATATGATCTAGAGTCGTAAGAAAACAAAAAAAGTTTTCCTGATGTTGATTCAGGGCAGTCGTCCACGTGAATGGAATAAAGACAAATTGTTTAGTAACCATAAGAGAAGGCTTATTTGATTATATCTTTTCACATAACCTGTATAGAGACAACAACAATAGTGGTGATTTCCCAATTTTTAATAGATAGGTCCAGAGAGTCGATGTACAAAATGTTAGAATGAACAATGAAAGTAGATAACTGAATTTCTGCGTAATCATGTACCTTCCAGTCACTGAAATCGAATCTGAATATAAAATGGCTGTAAGTGGACTCCCCAGATAGAATTGCGTTGGCACTAGGAGCATTCCTTGGGGCTGAAAGAAATATTGATTCAAGAATTAAGAAGGAAGAAACAGGAATATATTGATAAACATTGTTCAAGTTAATAAAAGCGCAAAAGACTTACAAACAAGGTGACATCCTGTTTCATCCACTGATATCTGAGCACGCCCATCTTTTATTAGAAAAGATAGAGCAAATAAATTTTCCACAGTTTGTGCAAAGGAGTTCCGATTTACTATTAGATTTTCGAGCTTCACTTTGCGGTTCCTCCTCAAAATATCAAACATAGTGGCCATATTCTTATCAGTATCTGTTTTCTCATTATTGGCAGTTTCATCAAGCTGCAAAAAAGATAAAGTCAATGTCAAACATCAGCCACACAGTCTCACTATTTGATGAGAGAAACATTACCATAAAACTACAAAGAAGATGGAAGTAGGAAGAGCTCTAAGCTTAGTCTGTGTTGCCCTCACATGAAGAATATTGCAAGAGTTCAGAATAAAATAAGGCTGCATGCTCAAGTGATGGGCAGTTTAAACATATATCATCTTAGACACAAGCTTTGACTACAAATAGAAGGTCCTAGCTTGAAATTAGATGGGTACTGCATCAATTTTATCTGTCATGTAGATAAACAAAGAACTAACTTCTTCAGGTCGGGCATTTTCCGTTGGTCTTGCACGCTTTCTATGGACTGTATTCTTACGCTGCTTCAGCTCAGTGTTCATGGGCCCAACCCTGCCAGACATGATGAAGATAAATAAGTTTGGCATCCTGTTAATTCAAGAAAAGGGAAAAAAAAGGAATCAAGGCATGTACACTAGATGATTACATTGTACAACAGCCAGGAGCACTCCTGAAAACATGAGATACCACTTGTCCAATGTCTTTCCAGCGAATCAAACTCCTAGCTGCATCTTGGCTACTGCCTGGTCCACCCCTTTGCCCAAAATCCCTAAGAATACAACTGACAAAATCTGCAGGTGTTACACCTTCATTGCTAAATGCTTTAACAGAAGTCACCAATGTGTTCGTAATATCAAACAGAGCTTCAGCATCTGCAACTTGTTCCCTGGGCTTTTGTACTGAAAGAAGAACATAGAAAAAGCAACAGCTAAGCCAAAATTTACACGAGATACAACAGGAAAAAGGAGTTGTACATATGTACAAGTATAGTACAGCATGTCAGAAAGAGAGAATAATGTCAGTCTACTGATGCAACCAACAAAAAGTTTCAGAGCACATAAACAGACATATTTTCCTTTGAATTGATAAGAAAATAAGCCATGGTGTGATTTTGTACATACAGACATCTTATTTATGTTCTACACAGCATCAGATTAAAAAACAGAGAGAGAGAGTTAGAGATTAGTACATACTAAATGACAAATTTGGACACAGTTCTCACAAACTTTTAGTTGTTGATGACAAAACAATTCACAAACATGGTAAGACTACAACTGTAACAAGACAATCTTATAGGGTAACATCAGCAAACCTTCATATATATCACAATAATACCTATTTATATAGAGAAGAAATTTTTTTTTTTTTTTTTTTTTTGGAAGAAGTGCAATCAAGAAATGCCAACAGTACCTAGCTGGTGCAAGTTATCAACTTCTTCAATCATTGTTTTGAACTTATGTGCATCCACCTTTGATATATCATCTTTCTCATCTGCAAAAGAAAATATAAATACATAATGAGAAAATGTGCAATTCAATGCTGAAAACAAAATTTAATCTACACAAATCTGAATCACAAAATCACATATTCCAAAGAGATGAAAACTCCATTTTTAGTGCCTGCATTTGTACGGATGATGCAACCTTTGTGTAAGAAATTACTGCACAGGTTTGTCAAGGTACAATACCAAAAAGCACTGTAAAGCTTGCTCATGATAATGAGCCACCATACTTACATACACATTGCTGATCGAACCAAACTCCATATTGCACAACACGAAATACATTCTCAAAAGCTTATTCATGGTAGTTTGGTAACTTACTATCCAAGCTTGGAAAAAATTATCTGCTTAAGTGGAACTATCTACAAGGCGGCCTCCTAACTCAACAAAGAGAAGAACAAATAGAAAAATATCATTTAAAGCCTAATACGGGATCAGTTTGAAAATTAAAAACTACATCAAACCTAAGTCCATTATGTTAAAAAATTATGTTATCTCAGCACAAATTAATTCACCCAAAGTACACACACAGACGAGCCAAAAAAAAAAGCAAGTACTTATGATTTTAAAAGAGATACTGCAAGTACAATTGCTGCAAAAAAGGAGAATTATAATCAACAATTATTAAAAAATTTAAAAATAATTGACAAACATTAAAAGTACCGCTAATCCGAGTCTTGAATCTGAGGTACTTCGAACGAAGAACCCTGCGCTCAACAGCACATTCCTCAGCTCCGCCATTATCCGTAGTACCTTGTGCTTCATTGGCCGTCTGCACACTGCTTCGAGTAATCCGACTGCTACCGTCGATCATCTCCTTCTTAACTATTCGCACCATTGTTTATCCTTTGATTATTCATAAAATTAGGCCACAAATCGTAAGCAGAAGTAGAAGGAAAGAGCAACGGTAAAATAAAATTAAAACCCTAAATTGAGATTTTCTAATTGCGTTGGAATAGGGCAATAGTGTTTGGTATTGAAAATTTGAGAAGAGTAGCGGGGAACGGTGAAAAAGGTTTGAAATATTAGAGAACGCGCCTACGCCTGCGCCCCTTGTAGGACTTTCTCCAATTATTTTATTTCGAACAAATATAATAATAATATTAATAATAATAATATTATTATTATTGAAGGTATTATAATATATTAAGTAATTTCATATTTTTAACAAGAATTCTTGAATGATCAAATTGCAAATTCATTAATAACACAAATACATATAGACATGTGTTTGATATGTCATATCTATCAACACTTAGCCTTAATGCATAAACACACAAGTTAGATTAAATCTTGTATAAATCTCCTCATTAGTTTAGAAGGGAAGTATTTGGTCTATCTACAACAATCCTTTAAAAAGTATGGGACTTTTAACATTTTTAAGTTTTATCTCAATTAATTATTCGATTATCAAGCATTTATTCGGCGGTAATTAATTTTTTGTTCAAAAAATATAATTAGTTTAATAATTGATTATCTCTATAATTATTTAATTACTTAATTGTTTAACAAATATTATTTAACATAATAATTAATTGATCCATAATTAATTATATTTTTTTGTTCTAATGCAGCAGAATATAGTTACAAGTGTAACCATTAGGTTCATCACTTTACTTTACCTAATCCAACAGAAGGCAATTTAATTAATTAATCATCTTCAAATTTTCCTCCCAGTTCTTATATATATATTCATTTATTCATTCATGTCCAACAACCCAAATTGCCTAAAACAAGGCATAGCTATTGGGCACACCGCAAATGGGCCCGCCAGAGAAGTTATGCATTTAACAGGTGTTGTTCTGGGCTGGGCATTTGGTGGCCCGACTTGACTTTATGCCGGCCAGTCTAGTACGGCTTTGGTCACTGACCCAACAGGCTAAGTCGGCTCGGGTAGCCCAGATTGCAAGCTCTATAAATAGAGAGGAAAAGATATTTCTTTTGGATGAAATGAGTGCTATCATCTGTTAACTCGGAGCAAAGAATGCGCCTGCAAGGCATGGATTAATGAACATGAATCTAATAATATGCCCCCAAAAATGCAAGCACATTGATCCACCAATGAATATTAAGCAGAAAGAACACTACTATGCTACACCCTTTTAGACCCTACATCCTCCTACACGTGCACTATGCAGTGGCCTCGGGCGCCACCCATTCATCTTTCCGACAACAATCATCCCTTTTGCAGGTCATCGATCCAAGCCTAAACAGGCCATAATCCTCTCTGTTCGATTGAGTTACCCGATAGCACAGCAGTCATTCCCCAGCCTTGAGTAATTGATACCTTCATCGACTGGGATCCGAGTTAAGCCATTTAAAAACCAGGCCGCTCTCCCACCTGAATCTGTGTAGCAACTTATGCTGTGTTAAATTACTTGTTACCCAATATCAGTAAACTCGGGTAATGTTGACAAGTCATCCAGTCCAGAGATTAAATCTGGTTCGGGGTCGAAATGGACCATTCCCAAAGTGCTCAGAGGGGCAATTTCATCCATTTCAAGCGGGCAAGTAGTGTCAAATTCAAGAATTCCAGATTGGGAAGAGGAGAAGAAGTCATTGAACCTCTGACTAGGGTCGATTGGCAATTCTGGTAAATTTTGGAGTGCTCCAATAGGAGTTATATGGTGCAAGTCAGTATGATCTTTGCTTGTTCTTCTCAATTTGGATTTAGAAAGCTTCACTGAATCAGAAACAGGGAGCTTGTGTTTCCCCAAATTTGGTAGCTGTGGAGTCGAACTGTTTTCGCTCATGATCAAACCTTGTGACTCTCCACCCCAACAATTTTTAGCACACTTTTCTGGAGCACTTCTGCAGATTAGGAAAAATACCAAATTAACATCTTACTATAACACTAAATGCATCTCTCTCTCTCATACACACACACATGCAGAGGGAAGGATGTTGATCGATTTAAGTTCACCTATAAACATTGACAATAGAAGACATTGCAAAATTTCAAATATATGAATAAGAGATTATACCTGAATCGGCTCTCAACCCAATCCCTGGAAATTTTGAAGTGAGGGTCCTCCCTGCCATGCACCTTTAAAGATAGGGGAGGGTCTGGGCCAAGAATTGAAACATTAATAACAGAGGGAAAAAGTGAAGCAACATCCCTATCTCCCTGAGGTTCAAGCGTCAAATCCAACTGTTCTTTTTCCACTGAAAGATCCGCTTTCTGTTCAAAGATGGATGACCTGTCATCAGTTTGGCGACTGCAGTCACCATTCAGAGCAGCTGCTATTAATTTCCCACACTGATGCAAATTAGAAAAATCCAGCCTTTCTGGTAATTTTCCCAAGGAACTTTCGAAGTTGAGAGTGGAAGCAAACAACTTATGTGATGAATAAAATCCATTTTGAGAAGATAAAGCATTGTTCATGTGGGTGGAGCAGGATAGATTCCTCCAACCAGCAGAAAGCACAGCAAAGAAATGCTTTTGAAGAAGTGGTTCAGGATCTGGCAGTTCAGAAGTAATGCCAAGCAATACCCGGATGTTATCCTAATGCATGAAAACGTGCATAAGACAGCAGAAGAGAGCAAAAAAAAATGGAGCCTATCAGATTAATGAAAAGCCAACAGGCCCAATAACATATCCGTTAAATAAAAATAATAAATAAAAACCATATAGTACTTCATACTACAGTTATAAGCAGAAATATTAATGAGAATGCCCTACTTATATAGCCATGAATGAGTTTGAAGCTGCTTCATGATACAACAACACTAGAGAGCATAACATACTGTATAATTATACAACTTCAAACATGCCCACCACACAAAACTGTAATTTGCTTGTTTTGGATTCACTAGTAACAGGAAAAACCGGGGGGAGGGAGTGGTTCTTCAAGCAAACTCACCTCAGTTACTCTAAGTGGACCCTTTGCAGAACCAATACCAGCAGCTTTATCGTTATTTGTAGCATCAGAGACAGAGAAAACATATCTTTGAATTAGCTCCCTAAACCTCTCAGAGCAATGGACACGATGACGAGACCTGCCCCGGTAAGATCCACCCTCAGTCATCCCATACAAGATCTCACTAGCCAAGTACCAATTTGGTCCATACTCATGTACCACAGCACATAATGCAGCATCTTCCTTCGGTGACCAGGGATCGGGGGAAGGAAAAAAATCCTCGGACCCCCAAAAGATCCCTTTCTTTCTTGACTTTTCTGGTTTTATCGTGAAAACACGTTTCAGAGGCATGACAGAAATAGCCAGTTTTCCACGTGTCTTGTTCCTACTTAATTGCTTGAGTTCGCTGTCAATAAAACCATTATCACAAATTTTCAACTCTTTAAGTTCATCTTGATGCTTGCCGGAAGATTTGGGATATAGAATCACGTCCCCTAGTTCAGAAGCCTTCAACTTTTTAGATTTCTTTCTGCTTTTCGGTTCATCATCATCTAAAGAAGGTTTACGTTTCTTCTCCTGAGTTGAGCATGGGGACAAAGCATCAGAAGATGTGGCCATCTCATCATAGATTAAATCATCATCAATGGACATGAGTTCCATTGATGACTCTTCCTTCACAGAGGTGGATTTAGAAACTAGAGCCCCTTTCTTCAAAGATTTGAACTTGGCCTTTTTGCCTTTCTTCTTCAATTTGGGTTTGCGAGCAACATCATTCCTGCTTTCAGAAAACCAAATACACAAGATGGAAAAGCAAGAACATATAAGTAAAGTAATTGTCACTGAAAGGACTGAATGGGAGAACAACAACCAAAATAATGCATATCTGCTGCAAAAGGAGGAGATTTTACAATTTCTGCTTTATACGATAATCCATCAGATATTTAATGTTAAACCTATGATAAACAAGGATGAAGTCCTTATATTCGTGCAGTCAACATTAGGACCCTGCTTCAGTTGATAAAAATTAGATTCATAAGGAAATTTTGTTTGTTTAAATCCTACAGAGGATTGTCCAATGAGATATCTCCGTCAAGCCAATTGATGTCACTATAAAAACCTTCCAGATGAGCAACAATCTTGCATCTCAGTATTAGAAATTATGACAGCTCATCACTTAAAAATATGTGTACAATTAAGTCAATTCACATTGCAATAATTATTGATTCAATCCACCAAATTTTTTGATCGAAAGTTTTACCATTACCTATTACACTACAATCAATGTATATACTGTCACTCAGTTTGGGGAATTAATTACAAATCAAATTTTCATTCCACCACTCAATTAAATGTATCAATTAATAACTAATCAAAATCCATTTAATAAGCACAACAATTTGGCATTTTTTATAAGTCCGCAAAGATTAAAGTCAATTAACTTGACATACTCCTCCCTGCACTCCAGCCATCAGTACTTTGATTTTCATTAACAAACTGCTCTGTGCGAAATTACTTGCTTTGGCATATGGGATTTATAGGCCAAAAAGAAAACCAGGAAGTGGCTCAATGATACCCCTATGTGTGAACCCCCATCCCTCCCAAACCCCAGAATTATCAAAGCATTGTAACTGACAAGACCATTTTGTGACACAAGGCCGTAGATTTTTTGACATATACTCACCTCGGAGAATCTGAATTCCCATATTCCAAAGCTTCTTTCTCCTGGGCTTCACGTTCCAGATCTTCCATCAACTACCAAGAGTAAGTATTAAATCAGCCAACAACAAAAAAAAAAGTGCATATTTAAGGTGAAGAATTGTATCTCTAATTAAAGAAATTAATCAAACAAGATATAAAATTCCAACAATTACATAACGAATTATTCCTGCTCAGTCTTCGATAACTTTAAAGCCACTGTTGCCTCATACCTGATGTTGAGCTAGCGCTTCAACTTGCTGTTTGTATGCCTCAGTTGCAAAATCAGCATCCCAGCCTAAGCAATAACAAAAAATTTCAATAAATCCTCAAAGTATGTCATAATTAACTTTTCTAATTTTTTGCCTGAAATGAATGTATGTTTTCAACAGTAAATTATGATGTGCAACTTGGTCAAATTATACAAGATTGTTCATCTAGACTCCATCATAAACATTAAAAGTACCTACCAGTCTTACATAGGTCAGTATGAAAGACACACAAAAACAATTAACTATCAAGTTTGTAATACCCAAAGGAAATTACATGATATTTCAAATATGAATAGATACTTTGTAACTGCAACAAAGATGTTCTATATAGTATCAGGAAATTCAGAGAAAAACATGTAATATTTGCAGAAGAAAATAGAAAATGACAAAAAAAGCATGTCGAGGAGGTACATACTTTCATACACTAAAGGTTCTTCATCATCATCAATCTCTGCTTCCAGATCATCCTTTAACTTCTCGAGGCGTTCCAGCTCCCATTCAGTTTCCTCAATCTGAATATCGGAGTCAACTGCGTTCTTGTCTATAATTGGGTCCCATAACTCAAGAAAACGTACTGCATATCGATCAATTGGGCGTAATTGATTCTCAAAAGACAAAATCGCTTGTCCTGCTGCAGCAGCAGCTGCAGCCATCTGTTTGACGTCAGCCAGCATATCAACATCATCTTCATTACTGTGAAGAGCAAGGGCCCCTTCCTCCACTGGATGATGACCTTCAGTTACCACAACGCCTTCATCAGATTTTGCATTTAAGGCAATGTGTTCGGCCGGACCATCTTGCCCATCAGGCTTCATTTCCTCTTCATTAGCAAGCTCATCATCCTCCAACTTCCCAACAGCTTCCTCAGTGAATTCTTGATTATCCACAGCCTCTTCTTCTTCAACTTTCTTCAATGCCATGTAATCTGCCTCATCTTCTGCATTCTTTAAAGCAGCCTCCAAATCCACACAAGACAGAGCCATGTCACCACCATTCTTGGATGTTTTCTCTGTTGTTACATCTTTTTGGGAGACTGTTCCTCGGCCTGAAAACAACTCCATTGGATCCAGTTTCTTAAAGAATTCAGTATTGTAGCTCCCACCCTGTATAACCAAATTATCCAAAGCACGCTTCTGATTGGCCTTTTTCAAAATATTTTCTTCAATGGTGCTCTCACTGATCAAACGATAAATGTGAACTTCACGCGTCTGGCCTATCCTGTGACACCTATCTTGTGCCTGTTGATCCATGGCAGGATTCCAGTCGCTATCATAAAAAATTACGGTGTCTGCCCCAACTAGGTTGATGCCTACTCCTCCACTGCGTGTTGACAAAATAAAAAGAAATATTTTTGGATTTGTGTTGAACCGCTGCATGAGAGTTTGCCTCTCTTCAGGCGGTGTGGAGCCATCTAGCCGCATGTATGTGTAACCATACAGATTAATGAATGCCTCAAGAACATCAAGCATCTTTGTCATTTGGGTGAATATCAGAGCTCTGTGACCCTCTGATTTCAGTCGTCTAAGAAGAACTGCAAGCTCCTGCAGCTTACCACAATCAAACTGAATAAGTCTCCTATCTGGAAAGTAAACTTGCCTTCGAACAATAGCGGGCCGAAATGGAGTAAGAAGAGGGGAAAAAACTTGTGACCATCTGTCTTTAGACCTTTGGTGGATAAACACAGGTGATCCATCTTTACTGCACCAGCAAACTGGGGGAGGTGCACGAGCAGCAGGTATTGCAAACATGAAACTTTCAACCAGATCAGCCATCTTTTTGAATCTTTCTACAGGTGATAGCACCATGTCAGCAAGCTTCGATGAGTAAAGATACGATAAAGGATTGTGCTTCTCACGATGAATATCGAGGACAGGATGTTTGACACTAACAAGCTCCCGGAGGCCAATGGCATACGTGGGTTTTCTCTTGCACCTCAAAGAATTCCACCATGCAAGGGCCACAGCACGCTCCTTCATTTCTCTCAATCTCTCATCCAATAGAGCCTTTTGAATCTCTTCAAATATATTTATTGAATGCATGTTCTTCTTACGCTTGGATAAAGGGGAGTTTTCCTCCAAATTGATAAAGTTTACACGCTGCTCAATCAAACTTGAAGGTGAAGCAACAGCTTGAATTTCTTCGCTCTCCCAAGATGTCATGGAGAAATCCAGATGAGTGAACACAAAACCTAGGCCACTGAGGTCAACAGTTGAAAATGGGCCAGGAGCAAGCATTGAACAAATAGAAGAACTCAATTGCATGTCAATACCAGACATATCAAAAGAACTAACAATTGGACGACCTTCAAATAAATCGGGATGATTGCAGACCTTCCGAAGTTGCATGATAACACTAATCATTCCAAAAAAATTAGAACTGGCTAGAGTAGCTTGCGTCTCAGAACTAGCAATGAAGTCCTCATATAAGTTACGCTGCCTCCGTGACAGCCTACAATATATAACATGTTCATGCTTCATAGGAAGCTGTTTCTCGACATCCCTTTTTAATCGGCGAAGTATAAAAGGACGGAGAACATTATGCAGCCGGTCAACTACTTCTTTATTCACTCTCTCTTGTCCCTCTACCATGACAGATATGGGATTGCTGAACCAGTCCTTAAATTCTTGGTGAGACTGAAAAATATGTGGCATCAAGAAATGCATCAGAGACCAAAGTTCCATAAGATCGTTCTGTAGTGGAGTACCAGTTAGCAGAATACGCCTCTTGGAGTTAAAATTAAGTAGTGTCTGCCACCTCTGTGATTTCCAATTCTTTATCAGATGAGCTTCATCCAAAATCAGGTACTTCCACTTTTTCCTCTTGAAAACCTTACAATCCTGGATGACAAGCCTATAAGTTGTTATGCAAACATGAAATGAATTAGGTTTCAACCATCCTTGCCTCTTTATTCTCCTCTCTTTTGCACTTCCAAAGTAAGTCAATATCTTGAAGGCAGGACACCATTTAAGAAACTCAGTCTCCCAATTAAGCATGACACTAGTTGGAACAACAATGAGATGTGGACCCCAGATTCCTTTCTCACAAGCTAGATGAGCAAGCAGAGCAATTGTCATAATTGTCTTCCCCAACCCCATCTCATCAGCAAGTATTCCATTAAGTCTCTTCTCATACATGGTCACAAGCCAATCCAAGCCAATATGTTGATACTCCCGCAGAGAATACTTTAAAAGAAAGGGAAATTTTGTTCTCACTTTTGTGGTCAAGAATGTGTTACCAGTCGGTTGTGCTGACCTGGCAGCTGCTGCTGCATCAGCAATTATATCTTCACTCTGCATATCTTCTCCAGATTTTCCCAGACATTCAGCTTCATCTTCTTCTAGATGGGGTGATATCTCCAGCTGAAATCCATTAGTTTCACCGCCAGGCTGATTAAGTTCGGAGTTCCCTTGGTCTGATGAACACGAGAACTCCTCAGAACTAGAAGCAGACAAGGATTCAAAATCATCTTCCACATCTTCGCTGTCACAACCCTGATTATAAAAGAGCCATCAATATCCAGTATGCACTCCACAAGAACAAAAAGCCACACTTCGACATACCTTTTTATACCTTGCAAGCAGCTCCTCTATGGGAACTTCACTTTCCTTCTGCAGAAATGCAATCTGGAAAAGCTTATGGTTATCATCTAATTTGAAACCAATTTCATTTCGTACAAGTATGAACTAAGAGTGGTTTCCTAAATCAAAGGAAGAGATACAAATTACAGCTATAAAAGAGTTTTAAAAGTCAGGAGCACAGAAGTTACTATTTCATGATCATACCTCATCCACAGTATTATTTGACTCAGCATTAGCCAGTTCTTCCTCCTCCATAAGTGTTGTCTCATCATCCTGGATACCGACCGCAGGTGTCAAATAAAGATTCAACGTCAATTTTCGAAATAGAATGAACATGTTGATTAGTGAATCCATAATGTACCCTACTCTTTAAAATAATAGGGCCAAGTACTTCTTTAGAAGAGAAAGCAAATACTGAAACTTGCAGCTACAACAAGGAGAAGTAGAAGCAAGAACATTAAGTACAAATCACACATCCAATAGCAATTCTCATCGAAGATTACCATGGAAGAGAAAAGCTTTCGCAGTGCTGGAAAAAATGAAATTCTAAGATAATCAAATGGAAGTATTCATTTCTTGAAATTCTAAAATAAAATTGATTATTAGAGGTTCTTGTGTTACAGGTGAAAGTGAAAGAATGATATGGTTCAAATCCAGAAAATGTTTTCAAGAATGCAATGTACAGGAGTATAAATTGCAGGTGTCGGTACAAAAGAAAATAAAGTTTTAGGCAACACAAAAAGAAAATGTGAAAGAATAATATGGTTCACATCCAGAAATTGTTTTCAGGAATGCAATGTAAAAGAATATAAATTGCGGGTGTCGGTACAAAAGATAATAAAGTTTAGGCAACACAAAAAGAAAATGTCTTGACCATCAGCGAGAAATATGCTTACCATGTCATATTCATTTTCTTCTCTAGCTGAGAGTACAAAATCACCATCTTCCTACAACAATTGAAGCAAACTGGTAATCATCATTATCTAAATTATTTATGCATATAATAAAGAGAACAGGCAACAGCTAGAAAAGATCGCAACTATACAAGTTTAGAAGTAGGCAAAAAAAGTTAACTTGAGGGAGGCTATGTGATATCGGAAAAAACATTACGGCAGCAAAATATTAATAGAATAGAAGTATATGGCATCAATCTGTACTAATATTCAGATATCAGAAACATGCTCTCACCTGTTCCTCATTAAACTCATGTAACATCTGCTTCTTCTCTGATTCACGAACTTTCTTCAAAGAATTTCTCCTTTTGTATGTCTTATCCTCAGAACAATGATTTTCTGGCACAGACAAAACACCATTACTTTCAACCTGCATAAATCAAACAAAGAATATTAAGTTGAGTATTAGGCATTCTTTACAACTGGTGACAGTATACATAAACACATACAACTTACACAACGACGACCAGGTTTCGCAGGAAAGTAGTCTCTCTCAATCCCAGTGGCGCATCCCGAATCATCTTCTTTTCCTGAACAAGATTGGACACAAGAGTTGGAATGGACCTACCATTATATACTTTCAGCTTGGTAAGAGACATTGCAAATTGCTAAGCACCTACCATTGTATTCTTTCAGCTTGGTAGCTGCAAGTATATGGTCATCCTTGTCAGGACTCTTTTCTCTGCTAACTGTGCAGCAATCAAATTAATCAACAATAGACATAAAATCACCATAGTACATACAGAAGATCAATATTCCAGAATTTAACTTTTGTGATAATTCCCTTCTAATACTCTTTCCCCCTCCCAGAGATAATTATTGATGCAATAGACATGCAGAATGTGACAGACAGCAGGTTGACATGCCCATGTAGAGATGCCACTCTAAAACTTGGCAACTACTAGTAAATCTTGAATGTGATTCTATTCAAAGCTGCAAGAGTTTCAGTTCATATAACTTTTCAAAATGGCAGTGTACAAGGATTTTGAATAAGTTCACAAAGGAAAATTGACAAAATATGATGTCGAAAAATAATGCGGTACCTTCCTCTGAGGCATATCGTTTCAGTATCTCCTCTAGAGGTAAATCAGTTTCATTTTGCAAGGCTGCCAGCTCCTCTTCCCTCTCCTCTTTAGTGATGAGAGCCTCATCTTCCTCAACAGTACGTTCATCATCTTCCTAAAGTCAACAGAAGGAGATGCTATATGAGAAGTGAAACATACTACTTTGTCCCTCTGTATTCCAAAAACACACTGCCAACTACAGTGTGAAATTACAATTTCAACAAACTCAGTTAAAAAAAAAAAAGGGAAAGTGCAAACTGACTGTTGCACATAAGCTAAGGCATAAACTTAAATTCTACAAGTTTACAGACTAAATGGTTACGATGTCCTATGGATGAAGACAAGATTCCTCTGCATTATAATGTGCAGTCAACTGCGGTGTAGACACAAAGTGAAATAATTGCAATCACAGACGTATATATCAGATTATCAGCAGTGACCTTTCAAAACACCCAATAACATGGAGTGTTTTGACTTAAACATAGTAAAATGGCTCAATCTTATTTTGAAAGCCTGGCTGCCTCGTTAAAAAGATTCACTTAAACATTTCTGTGATCATAAGGGAATTAGAAAAGAAAAGGAGTAACAGCCCACTTAAAGGTTAAAGGTCAATCGGTCAACAGAGCAATAAGAGATAAATCAATTAGGAGTTCAATCCTACAAGATAGAACTGCAAGGAAGCTGTTGTGTTTTCATGGAGCATGCATCCCACAAAAGTACAGGTATGGTAAGAAAGTTAACGCACTGGTCAGTCAAAAACTTACTGATTCATCACTGGACCGCAAATCAAATTCTTCATCTTCAGCATGGGAATTTGACTGGGATCCTAACATTATCAAAGGGATTAAGAATCAACCAAAGCTACAAAATGTATACTCCAACGTCAACAAAAGGACCCCTTACCAGTATGTGATTCAGATTCTTCTTTATCAGTTGCATCACTTCCTTTCTCACAAATACTGGGTTTTACTTGAGTATTGCACAAGTTAGATGATTTGCCAAGAGTTGGTGAATTAACAAGATTCTCAGCCAGCATTGATGAATACCTAAAAGAAAAGAGTGAGGACCATCAATATTTTCATACATAGCAATACATGTTTAGGTCTGAAGACAAACAATGAATAAACATGAATCAGCTGAATTTTCCCCTGCTGGAACCTCCTCGGTGAATTACTTTTATCGTAACATAACAAGGTGCGATATCTCAATAGTTATCCAAAAATACAAACCTTTCAGTTTGCCCAAGAAGGAACTCAAGGTGTTTATCAAGTGCTTTCTTCTTCCTTTCATCGATCTCTAATTGATGCTTGTATAATACCTGCACAGACCATGATAAAAGGGCATTCAGTCCAGAAGCCAGTGATTATAAATGTATAATAAAGCAATTTTCAGAAATGACTTGCCAGCTTTTCTATTTTTGTCCAGAATTTCTTTACATCCTTGGAAATATTGAGGGCAACTTTTTTCAACTTCTGCTCCTCTTCCTGATCAATTTGTTATCAAAAAATTAAATAATAATAATAATAATAAACAAAATAAATAAATAAAGGTACTGTCAGCCTCAAAATGAATAACTACAGATCTCAATCTTTTCTTAAAGACTCTGACTGCATGCATTTTAAGCATTAACAGAAACAAAATTATGTGCACCTTTACTCTCTTCTCTCCCCTTGTGGCCTGATCTAGAATGCCCTTACTAGCTCTTATCGCAACTTTCTTAGCCTGGGCCAGTTTCCATTTCCTCTCTGACTCAAAGTCCTACAGTAATATAATCAGTAGAAGGGGAGGCTCAGACAGCTTGAAATCATGACAGTGAAATAAATAAGCTTCGATAAAAATAGTTGTTACCTTTGACAACCAGGCCATCTCTTCCAAAACATGATCCCAGTGTGTTTTAGGGCGGCGCGGTTCTTTTGGAGCTTCAAGTGCCTACCATTCAAAGGGAAAATGGCAGTACATCTAGTTAAACTACATGTTAGAAGATTTCAACCCACATATTAAGCGAGGTTAGAGATATCACAACAATCAACCGTGTTCTCCAGGATTTTTTATCCTTCAGAGATTAGTTGATCCAAATTCCAAAGAAAAGAATCAATTAATCTCCACACTTCCAACATCAAAACCCCTATACATATATATCCAGGATATGTACAAACTGGCACTGACATGAGTTCAGAATGATAGCATTTATAGATTTGCTACTATTAGAATTAAGCAACAGTGACTTGAATTAGATGAAAAAACAAGGCATGTGCAACTAGTATAGCATTGTCGACAGGATTCCAAACCTATTGAATGTATGCAAATCAACTTTTCTTTGAAAGTAACAAACAAGAAAAGTTTGGACAGCATAACTATAGACATACAAACTTAAAGCTACAGAAGATAAAAATAGGAGAATATCCAATAGGAATTGAACCAATCTCCGAGTATTAAACTTCTAGAACTTCAACCACTGTATATGTCAAGTTAGGTTAATGAATTCAACAGGCACATGAAGTTTGAGTTTCAGCAACCAAAAGACACCCAAATTTTATTTTACAACTTGAGATTAAAGATTAAAAATGATCAATGTTAATGACAGCTGTTAACACAATAAACCAGATTTACGTGACAAAAAAAGAGTTCAAACTGGACATTAACGAGGTCCAGAGCTGATGTATGATGTGGTAACTCCAGATCTTCTCAAATCCATACTCCGAAAATTTCAGGTTAAGACCCTCACCTTCTGCCGCCTAGCACGCGATTCATGGTCAAGTTTAGACCTTGGACCCTTGGAGGCCATGATTATCCCAAGAGGACTATCTCATAACTAATGCTACAAAGATAAACAACGGAGAAAAATAGTGAGTAGCAAACATAAGTTAAGCCAACTGCATATAAACGTCAAAAAGGGTCTAGGCCAAATCAGCTCAAACTGAAACTATTAAGTAATTTTTGCGAAAAATAAAATGTAGACAAAAATCCACTGCAAAGGGGGGTAAAGACAAGTACAGTTATCATGCAAACAAATGAATCAAAAGACGAGATGCAGGAGGAAAAAACCCACATACACACACTTATAAGCAACATTGCACGCAGATTCCAAACTTATTTTCATAGAAACACTTTCAACAGTGTCTATCTTCATGTTGCACTAACGGGAGTTTACAGTCTTGCAAAGTCAAGATCGTAAAAAGAAAGATCCCACGCTTTTGTAGCCAAACTAATGCAGACTGCCAAGGGAGCAAAGCCCAAGAAGACAATGCAATGTGACTTAACATACATGAATAGCTACAAGAACCAGTTAGAGCACAGCTGGAAATGCACAAACACAAGTAATCTCTTCAAGTTTACAAGAACAAGCAAATTAAGAATAACAAAAAAAGGGGATAAATCACACTCAAGGCTTATATTGGTACAGAATGCAATTCAGGAATTTACCAAATAAATCCAACAAACAGAGAAAGTGTAAAATGGAACTGAGAAGCAACAACAACTGGAGATGTGTGCTTTTAAACGCCAGCTACAAAGAATCTCAAATTCAGGGAAATTCAAGAATGATAATCAAAGCAGAGAAAAAGATTCAGATCGAACATGCTCACAACTACAAAAGTTATTCTGTGCTATACATATGAATTTGGACAGAAATGGGAAGTTTCTAGAATGATAAATGGAAAATCATCTAAAGCCAATGTTTCACTGTCCCCATTACAAAGCAGAGAAGAAGATTCAGATCGAACATGCTCACAACTACAAAAGTTATTCTGTGCTGTACATATGAATTTGGACAGAAATGTGAAGTTTCTAGAACGATAATGGAAAATCATCCAAAGGCAATGTCACTGTCCCCATTACAACCTCTCATTCACATCAATAGTAACTCTTCTTTGATTAAAGAGGTCGTTGCTAAAAGCAATCACGTGCCTACTCAAGGATCTAATGCTAGTGTCAAAATCATTATAAAAGCCACTGTATAGTATCAACCCAATCCCATGTTGACAAGTGATTTTGATTTCAATTGCACGAGGCCCAAGTACTGACTTAATATTTATTCAATTAACATTAACATTCAAACCGAAATCGATTCTGCCTCTCTTGCGAGTGTCCATAGTTCCAAAACTCGCAGATCGAAGCTTAAAATCAGAAAAGCAACCTAAAATTAAATCCTAACCTGAGCAGAAACAGGGGAGCAAGCCAGCAACGTGAAATTAGGTGGTATTAGGAAACTTGGTAGAAACAATCGCAGGAAATAACCCAAATCTCAAATTCAGGCTAGGGTTTTCCTTGAAGCGAGGGAGGAAAAGGCCCAAAAGGGTAACAAAATAATAGAGAAAGTGAGAATATTGATTTACAAATTGGCGACTATGCTTTTTCTAGTGGATATTTCTCTGTATCAAATATCTACTCACGAGAAAGATTAAGTAACTCACCACTTCCTATATATACTCTGCTACAGCTGAGTAAGTTAATACCAAAGCTATCTGGAACTTATGAGGTAGCATTAGTTGAATCACGTCTTATCTTCAATAAATGATTGCCAACTTATATCTCACGTATACCCTACCACTGGGCCTTCTCGCAGGATATCCCTCCTTCAATATTTATTTGTATTTAAGTTCACAAAATTTCAACAATCCAGCATAAGTTTTTCCATTTGGTCACCCTTACTACCGGTGACTCCATATACAGCCAGGCATTTCTCTACAGATAAACATTTACCACTCCATAATTAGTCCAACCTAATCACTCCAACATTATCACATACGCATATAGAATTCACTTAATTATTTAGTACATGCACATGTGCCAAAATTAAAACGCAGCATCCTTGGAAATAAAATTAGCACACTGGTATAGTAAATTAAACTTTAAGAACCCAAACCTCATAATTTTACAGCTTCTCTACAAATAAAAATGATGAAATAAAACTAATGAGTAATCTCTTATAAAATGCACTAAAGCACAAGTAAGCGTTTAACTGAAGGTCAAGAAAAATACAAAACCAGAACCTAGCATAATGAAAATAACCAAACACAAGGCACTTCAGCCTAACAACAAGATATTTCAAATATCTTTTAAGTTCTCATTCAAGTTTAATGTTACTCCAAACGACCATTGAGCAAAAAGAAATAGAAATCAAAGCTTCAAGAATGCATGCAGAAATTTCCTTCACAAAACAAAAGCTTAATCTCTAAAAGACAAAACCATTGAAGCCAGGCGTCCGTAAAGATACACCAAAAAGTAACGCAAACGTCAAAAGCACGGCAACCATGGCTATTTAAACATAAAGCTTAAAGGTTCATCGTAATGGGAGCAGACCCTTCATCTATAATAAAAAAGAAAGCACTGGAAACACTAACCAATATATTCTACGACAAAATCACCATAAACTTACCATCAACAGATTCTTATACTCTCAAAGCGCCAGAAAAAATCCACAAAAAATAATTCCCGCCCCTCTGCAGCAGAAATGGAAACAACTGCGTGTATAGACAGACTAAAAGATCTAGAAAAACAAGAAAGGTGGAAAGAAACGGAGCACTCCGGGGCGTTTTAGGGTTTTCAGAGACGAAGTGCGAAAAAGTTCGGGTTTAAGCGCCGGTGGATTCCGACGGGGGCTCAGATCCGGAAAAAATACGCATACGGCAGTGTATATATCGATCTCTCTAGGTGTAAATATATATATATTTATATATATCCGGTGAAAAAATTTATATTAAAATTAAAATAGAAGGAATTTTGATTTTTGAGGGGTTTAAAATGAAATTTTAGAGAAAACAAAAAAGGCGACGACTAGAAAGAGGGTGTATGGAGACACTACTATACTGCGGTGATGATATGGGAGCGGGTGGGCGGTAGGTTTGATAACAAACAAGATGGACGGCTGAGATTTGTTTATAACATAGGCCTGATTTAGGGGGGTGAGTTGCGTGTTAGCTTTGTGACTGCAGAAGTTCCGAATCAAGTTTGAGAGAAAAAGAAGCTTTGTGTTTTTTGGGCTCAAAATTTTGGGCTGTGTTTGGGCTTCAGCCCAATTCATATAATAAAATAAAAACAAATATGTTTGGGCTTATGTGTAGTATTTTAAAATTAATTTACAATTAATAATTATATTTTCATATGCTATTTAATTTTTTTTGGAGTATAGTATCAATAATTAATTTTTCAGAAACACTTAAAATCATTTTCGACTCCATAAATTTCAAAAATCTACCATCTTTTTCAAGTTTATACTATTGTTATTACAAATAATTTTTCTTGAAATTTAATGCGGATAAAGTTTAAAAAAATATATTTTAAAATGCATTTTCGTCAACAAAATTAATGAATTTAATTAAAATATAGTTATTGACCATTTTAAATTTTAAATTATTGAGCGTATATTCAGTTAAAATAAATAGTTATCCGGAATTTATAATTTTTTTTCTTAAGAGTTGGATTAAATTTATTTGGATTTTTGGTGAAATAGTGTTCTCAATATACATTTTTTACAATATGTTTATAATCATATTCATGTTCTTTTATTTTTTTCATTCTGTAGTTATTGATCGGGTTGGGGGTGAAAGCGACAAATTTTTTGTAGTTAGAGTAAAGTGCTAGTTCATAATCGTTTACTTAATAAACAAATGCAACCTGAATAATTTTTTTGAATGCATTTAATAATCGAAGAAAGACTTAATATAGAATGGTTCACTTGATTATAACTCGTGACAAATTCATTAAGGGCTCATATAATAATAATAATAAGAAGAACAATAATAATAATAATAATAATAATAGTATGTAATATAAAAATATTGAACGAGTATGAGATGAAACTCATTAATTTAAAAGGGTTCATTAATTTATTTATCTTTTCAATAAAGAATCACATCAATTGGTGCAAAGTTGGGGCAAAAAATAAAAAAGGTTGAAGTTGTAATAATCTGTTTATTTTAATTGTATTTTATCGATTAATTGTTTATTTGTTGTTTTCATTTACGAACACATGTTCACATACTTGACAATGTCTGTCAGGTTTGTTGACATGTTCAAACACATTAGCAAATCATGTTCGAACAAAATAATGACGAGCTTAAATTAAGAAGCATAACAACTTTATAATATTAATAACACGACACAAACAACGTAATGATCGACTTGACTCTACTTGTCAACAGCCCTACATTATCTCCTCAAATCCTAGACACCCACCATAATTCACCACGAGCTCTACCTTGTGTTTGACTCCATGGTAACTCGTTTCATTTAAATCACTCACTGTTCTTATTAGTACTATTACCTATTCCTACAATTTAATTTTCAATTCAAGGCCAAATTTAATATAAAAATAAGAAAACAAGCAACATCATTTTCTTCACTAATTTGGACCGTGCAAAACAAAAGCAGAAAGACGATCATAGCATATAGATTAAAAAAACAAATATGAAAAATTCGCTACACCTACCTCGCAGCACCACCGTCACCGTGTCGAAGTTGATTGCAATCGGAGAAATCAAATACAAGAAAATAAATTCAATACAAATATAAAAAAATAAAAAAATATATAAATGCTGTTAGGCTTAAATCATTAATTGAGAATCAAATTATTTGAGACAACTTTTAAATCAAAATCAAAATTAAATCTTATATTAAAATCTTTAAAATTTAAATTTAATATTAAAATTTTAGAATAAATTGAGTCGATCTTCGGGCAGAAAAGAAAGACTGTAAATGACGTCACGCCATGCCGCCCAATATTGCGTCTAGACATGGGCACGGTTCGGCGGTTCCGGAACCGACCGGAACCGCCGGTTTTCGGAACCGGAAAGAGTGGAACCGGAACCGAACCGCCATATACACGGTTCCGGTTCCCGGTTCCGCCGGTTCCTTTTTTTTTTTTTAATAACCAACAACTTTGAAAATTAATTTTTTGTCTTTCGAATTTGATTATCACAAGAGATTGAATTGAATATATAGTTAACTTAACTAAAACAATTACATTTTACAAAAAAAAAAATTACAACAATCAAAATTTAACATTTACAACTTATAATAAAATAAAAAACAAAATATAAAAGTTACAACAAAAATTTAACTTACCCAAAAACATTTACTTCTTTTAACAAGAGATTACAACTTTACAAGTTTTCAATTACAATATATTAAAAAAAATAGAAGAGAAAAAAAAAAGACTTGAACTTAACTATAAATTAGAAATTTAAATTTAATTTCTAATTTACAATTAAGTTGCCTACGTATCCTCATAGTTGAGGAATCAAAGTCGACGTAGTTCTCTTACGGTCTTACCTTGATGCTTGGCGAGACTCAATCACTCCCGGATGTGGTCGAATACTCAGTTCCATCTTCATCCTCATCGTCTTCATCAAAATTTACTTCTTGTTTTCTTACCTCGGCGTTCGACCAATTATGAAGTAAAGCTTGATTTTCTAAATTTTTCACCCTTAAATTTGATCTTTGAATATCCAAAATGTAACCGCCGGTGCTAAATGCTTGTTCAACCGAGACGGTGGATGCCGGGCACGCAAATATTTCCTTTGCCATTAGAGATAAAATAGGAAAGTTTTTTGCTCTTCGAGACCACCATCTCAAGAGCTCCTTAGGTGTATCAAATCCAATTTCTTCAAAAGTAGTAGATAGATAATTATCTACTTCTGAATAAAGACTATTACTCCTAGGTTTTTTTAATTTTCTAATATCATAAAACCTATAATATTGATTGAGGTGTTGAAAGTTCGGATCGTGATGATGTTCGGGTTGATCCGAAACCGAACTACCTCCACCAATATTATCATTTTTGTAACCGCTTTCACTATTTATGACATGCCACAAACCATTTTTGACAAATATTTTCTCATTAAAGGTTCGGAATATTTAAATAAAGAAGGCGTACCTTATAATTCATCGGTGGATCCGGTGAATCCTCCAGGACCTCCACGAGGTAGTTGTGTTTGCCGTCGATCGATTCCAACTTTGTCCGGATGGATACGTTGCAAATGTTTTTTGAGCGTACCATAACCTCCTCCTTTTTGAAACACATATTCCACCCCGCAATAGTTGCAAACTGTTTTATTATTTTGGATATCTCTTTTGAAGTGGACGGCAAAGATATCCAATCTTAATGCCTCATCTCGTCCACTTTGAGTTTGTCGCGTACTTTGACTTTCACTCTCTTGAGTTGGATGCACTTCTTCTTCGTTAGATTTGTTTTGTGCACCTAAATTGATAATAAAAATAAATTAATAGATAGCTACGAGAGATATTTAAAAAAAGTATAAAATAATATTTAAGAGGGATATTTTATAAAATAAATACAAACCTAATTGAGCTTCAAAGTCTTCTTACCATTCGACCGGAATTTCAATATCTTCACCATCAAGATTGAGATATCTTGGAACCAAAGGAGATGGTGGTGGCATTCCGGTTCCGGTACTTGAACTCATCGGCATAACCGATTTTCCTTTTGCTTGTCGAGATAAAGAAGATGATCCTCTACCTCCACGTCCTCTTTGGCTTGAGCTCGACATTTTAAGAGATTAATAAAGATAAAGAATATGAAGATGATTGAGAGAGAGAGAGAGAGAGAGATTGAGAGAGATGTGAGAGATATGTGAGAGATATGTGAGAGAGATCGAGAGAGATTGAGAGAGATGTGAGAGAAATGTGAGAGAGCTTGAGACAGATGTGAGAGAGATGTAAGAGAGATTGTAAAATGTGAATTGAAATGAGATGGAAGGGTATTTATAGGAAAAGAAAAAAAAATTCGAAATAGCCGTTGGCAACCGCCGGTTCCCAACGGACACATGATCTTGGCCGTTGAAGATCAACGGCTATTTAATCTCAGCCGTTGGTCTTCAACGGCTATATTTTTTAAAATGAAGAACCGTGAACCGGAACCGACTGTTCCGGTTCCAAAATTTACAAAATCGAAACCGAACCGACTCTATCACGGTTTCGGTTCCAAACCGAAACCGGAACCGGTCAACGGTTCGATTTTTAGTTTCGCAAATAATTTTAAAAACCTTCAAAAACCAAAATTCCTCAAAAGTTTTAATATAATTAATTATTGCCACCGAATATGTATGTTTACACACAGAAGAGAGATCGATACATTCACTGCTGTAAATGCATTTCCGGATCTTATCCTCGTCGGAACCCACCGGCGCTTAAACACGAGCATTTTCGCGCTTCGCCTCCTAAAACCCTAAAACTCGCCGGACGGTTATTTTCCTTTTCATTTTGTTGTTTTCGAGGCCTCTCAGTCTGTAGACGCACGCAGATATTTCCATTTTTTTGCCTAGCGGGAATTCGGTTTGTGGATTTTTTCTGGCGCTCTGGGAGCAGTAAAGGCTTTACTTGGTATGTTTATGATGAATTCGCTGTTATGTATTAAATTTACCTACTTTGGTGGAATTATGAAAATTTCAGCAACCCTATTATGAGTTGGATTATGTACCAATATAAACGACGAATATGATTTTTTGCTGTTCTTTAATTTGTTGTTTTCGTTGTAAACATATGCGGAAGATGAATGATGCTTGTGCATTCTCTTACTGCTGTAACTGGTGATTTTAGTATTTTGTATTCTAAACGTCAAGGCACATTGCATTGTCTTCTTGAGCTTTGATATTTGGTCCACCTGGACTAATTTGGCCGCATGTTTGATCTGAATCTTTTTCTCTGCTTTGATTATCATTCTTGAATTTCCCTGAATTTGAGATTCTTCGTAGCTGGTGTTTAAATGTATACACTTCTCCAGTTGTTGCTTCTCTGTTCCATTTTACACTTTCTCTGTTTTTTGAGTTACTTAATCTTTCTCGTGAGTAGATATTTGATACAGAGAAATATCCACTAGAAAAAGCATAGTCGCCAATTTGTAAATCAATATTCTCACTTTCTCTATTATTTTGTTACCCTTCTGGGCCTTTTCCTCCCTCGCTTCAAGGAAAACCCTAGCCTGAATTTGAGATTTGGGTTATTTCCTGCGATTGTTTCTACCAAGTCTCCTAATCCCACCTAATTTCACGTTGCTGGCTTGCTCCCCTGTTTCTGCTCAGGTTAGGATTTAATTTTAGGTTGCTTTTCTGATTTTAAGCTTCGATCTGCGAGTTTTGGAACTATGGACACTCGCAAGAGAGGCAGAATTGATTTCGGTTTGAATGTTAATGTTAATTGAATAAATATTAAGTCAGTGCTTGGGCCTCGTGCAATTGAAATCAAAATCACTTGTCAACATGGGATTGGGTTGATACTATACAGTGGCTTTTATAATGATTTTGACACTAGCATTAGATCCTTGAGTAGGCACGTGATTGCTTTTAGCAACGACCTCTTTAATCAAAGAAGAGTTACTATTGATGTGAATGAGAGGTTGTAATGGGGACAGTAACATTGCCTTTAGATGATTTTCCATTATCATTCTAGAAACTTCACATTTCTGTCCAAATTCATATGTACAGCACAGAATAACTTTTGTAGTTGTGAGCATGTTCGATCTGAATCTTCTTCTCTGCTTTGTAATGGGGACAGTGAAACACTGGCTTTAGATGATTTTCCATTTATCATTCTAGAAACTTCCCATTTCTGTCCAAATTCATATGTATAGCACAGAATAACTTTTGTAGTTGTGAGCATGTTCGATCTGAATCTTTTTCTCTGCTTTGATTATCATTCTTGAATTTCCCTGAATTTGAGATTCTTTGTAGCTGGCGTTTAAAAGCACACATCTCCAGTTGTTGCTTCTCAGTTCCATTTTACACTTTCTCTGTTTGTTGGATTTATTTGGTAAATTCCTGAATTGCATTCTGTACCAATATAAGCCTTGAGTGTGATTTATCCCCGTTTTTTGTTATTCTTAATTTGCTTGTTCTTGTAAACTTGAAGAGATTACTTGTGTTTGTGCATTTCCAGCTGTGCTCTAACTGGTTCTTGTAGCTATTCATGTATGTTAAGTCACATTGCATTGTCTTCTTGGGCTTTGCTCCCTTGGCAGTCTGCATTAGTTTGGCTACAAAAGCGTGGGATCTTTCTTTTTACGATCTTGACTTTGCAAGACTGTAAACTCCCGTTAGTGCAACATGAAGATAGACACTGTTGAAAGTCTTTAGACTCTTTACTATAAAAGTAATCTATCACTAAAGCTACTTGATTTATTTTATGAAATTGCAAAACATAATTAGATTTTATTAGTATAATTAGTCTAAACAAGGTAAAAATGCAATGATATCATTCCCCCCTTTACAACTACACTTGACAAAATACCCCCTTTCTTACTTATTTAGTTTCAAGAATCTCATAACTTTGATTGTAACATATATATAATAGATTCATGTTGGTACTCACGTCTTGAGAGAAACACAAAGGCCATCACTGCAATATATATCTTTCTTAGTGTTAGCTGTTTATCTGTGTACTTTTTATGCAGCTGGAAAAAGCAAATTGGTAGGTGTTATTTGTGAACATAATTGGCGAACCTGGAGGATTCAATGGCAGGCAATGGCCTGCCCACACTGGGCCGGGTGAAACTTCTCGATTTAATACCCTCTGAAGGTCTTTCTTCAGACTTGTACAAATTGTCAGTTTCAACTTTATCACAGTCACTGGCTCAGTATTCAGCTGCTATTATCCAATTTCCCTTAAATGATGGAGCTCTTTTAAGGTCTTGTCTTGAGTCATCACGACTCTACTTTCATCACAAGCCATCTTTCCCTTCTGCTGATAGTATTCAACATGATGACTCTCGTGAGTGGTGCAAGACATCTGGTTACCGACCAGACCATCATATGTGGCAAGAGACATATGATTTTAGACCTGGGCTTACTCCTACCGAACCTGGTAATGAAATTGAAATCCCTCCAGCTGGTTTAGTTGACCTATTTTCGCTGCTTGGGAAGGCATCTAGAGACATATTGGATGCTATTAGCTTTTATCTGAATCTTCGTAGTTCGGCATTCACTGAAGTACTCGATAATGTCCCTTTGAGAAATCGGGAAGTATCTTCATCTATAGTGTCTCTCTGTTGTCATGGGAGGCCTTCCTTTCAGGGAACACAACATCATAATTTGACTACTCAAGAAGATGGTCATATGGTTATGTTCTCTGACCATGAGTATCAGGTTGATAGAACCCTTTTAACTCTTCTCAAATCAGATAAGGCAGGTTTGCATATAAGAGATTTTAATGGTCATTGGGTTCTTGTTGATGGTGATCTTGGGCCTCAAGAAGCAATAGTCTATCCTGGACTTGCTTTATACCAGGCGACTGCAGGTTATATAAATCCTGCAATGCACAGGACAGATATAAGCAATCTTCAAGGTTCTATGTATGGCCGTTGTACTCTGGCGTTCAAACTCATGCCTAAATCCATGACCAGTCTCAGTTGTTCAGAGATGAGAGCTGCTGGGCATGGGGTTGAAGCTCAATTCCAGCTTCCTTTGCCAGTTGATGACTTCATGCAGAGATCCACGGATCAACTTCTTAACCGAAACAGTTTTGCCACTTTTAATTACCCGACAGCTCAAGAAGGTGTGTATATATTCATTTACTCCATTCTTTTTCTTCTTTGAGTAGTAAGTAGCCTAATGACATCATGGAGATGAGTAGTTAATTATGGATGCACAAAGGCTGCGGAATCATTCTAAGCTGACAGATGCATTGCTCTTGTGTGCATGTGTTGGAAACTATGTACTGTATCATATAGTGGATTTCTGATGGGAAATAGTCATTGGCACTTTTTTTTTCCAGTCTTTTCCTTATATTTTGCCCATCTTATGTATGACTTTATGTTCTCTTGTCTATACTTTGTCATTGTTAAGTTGTAGTATTCCTGAACTGCCCTCATGTTTAGATAATTAATGAAGATAACATTATGTTGTGCATCATACAATGTGTTCTATTATCTACCGAATCTGCAATAAATGATTGGACCGAGGCATAAATTGGCAAAGATAAATTAACAATGCAAGAAAAGATTTGAGGTTAACCTCAAGTTTTCTGCTTCATGTATTTGTCTTCCTTTTCTTCTTCAAATAACTGGCTGTCTGGATTAATATAAAAAAATATTGGTATTTTCTTTTTGCTAATACTAGTTATCATGTGATACTTATTTGGAGAATGCTTGCTCAGGTACAAAAATTTCTTTTAGCAAATAATTTTCTATTTATTTACTCATCTTAACATTGGTTTGCATCCAAGTAGAAGTCTATACTGTTGATCTGTCGGTAAAGCTGTAAGTGCAGGTAAGAGAACAGAGGAATCAACTTTAATCAGTAGGTTGTGCCAAGTTTTAAGGCTTAAGATGTTTTGACAACCTCAATTTTTAATTAGAAGTTGTAAGAATATTTGATTAGGCTTTATGCGTAGTATGCAATTTACACTTTTCTCGACAGAGTACTTGCAAATTTCTTCATGTGTGTTGAAACTTGAAAGTAACACAAAATGAGGTAGAATTTCCTCAAATAGGACATATCATAGCTGCACAAAATTTTATTGTTTGCGTAACTGCAACATGCTTTGAAGTTTTATTGTTGTGTTGTTAATTTCACAGAAGACGCCATGAGTAAAGTAAAATATATTATCGCTTTATAAAATTTAATATATGTAATGCTTTGATATTTATGGCAAGTCTACTTATTTTTTGTTTAGTGCTGAGTTACGTGCCTAAACTGGATAATTGGGTCTGTTGGTTTGTTGAATTCTATACACTACTGCCAATATAGTTTTTCTTATCATTTATGCTTGTTGCTCTCAGTAAGAAGTTTATAACAACAGGTCCTTGGATCGATGAAATGCTGGTACAGGATCTATAAAACCAATGATGCGTCGGAAGAAGAATAATCTGAGATGTAAGCCCCTTCCACCATCGAAGAGGTTGAGGCTCGAAGCCCAGAGAGTTTTGAAAGAGAGGGTTCAGGATATTGCTGATAAAAAGGGCATCAAGTTGAGGTTTTGCACATTAAAGGAGTGTGAGAGTCATATCAACTCGCTTGATAGCCCGTGTGCAAATGTAAGATTGGAGATTGGATGGCCACCTGGGGTTCCATTTGTGCACCCACATGATCTTCCAAACAAGGCAAAGATTGGATTTTTGGAAACTTATGAACCTGGATGGTCCGAGACAAATGATATAGAGTGAAGTTTGATGACATTGTGCGATTATGTTGACAGACAAGGTAATTGCATTTCTGAATCCCCTTTAGGATACTGATCTGGTTCCATCTTAAGTTTGTTTACTAATTTCCACCTTTGTCATTTGATATCATCTGTTATTGTGTGAAAATGGGAATATGTGTGGAAGAAAGATTATGTAAGATTAATAATATGTATGTTTGAACTTTGAACATGAATTCACATGGTTAAGTGTTTTTCATGGGTTTTTTTTCATTGTGAAAGGATATGGTAATAATGATGTTATGTTTGGTCATTTGTTTTGAGTGACAAGTCTAAAGTCAATAGCTGTGAGTTACATTTTATTTTAGAAACAGGGAATAGAGTTGATAATTTGTTTCAGTGGAAAAGAAGATCAAATGGGGAGTTTCCAATGTGGTTTGAACTTCTGTAAGCGTATAAAACTTATAAGATGCTTTTTAGAAGAAAGAAGAAATGCTGCCATGAGTCTTGGGAGTTTTTCTTACTAGAATTTCAGCCTAAATATTTGTATTATACTCTCTATATATTTATTTATTAAAGTGAGCTTATGAATAACATATCTTTTAAGGTTCTTGGGACTCTTAACCAAATGAATCTGTTCTGAACTAATCTTCTCGTAGTGCCTCCCCCGTCCTTTTTATTTTTTTGTAGATCTCCTTTCCAACTTTTGGTTGATCATATACTAGTCTGAATTCTATACTTGCTCTAGTTTGTTTTTGCTGCAGGCGTCTAATTTCATAGCTCTTGTTGGTGTAGTTACGGCATCCATTCCCCGATGGAGGCTGCCTCATGTGCGTGCTGCTTCAGGTATTGGATTTACCTTAATTCCCTGAATTTTTTGTATCATAGAAGGTCTGGTCTGTCTTGTGGGATATTTTTGCTTATATTATTTCGCTATCCCCAGTTTGCCATGTTTAAATTTATTAACAAAAGAATGTAATTAAGTCTGATAGTGATAACTATATTTCAGATTTATGTAAAGCTGCAGTTTATTACGGCAGGTTGCTTTGTTTGTATAAACCATATATGATGTCAAATTTTGTACTGATTAGGCATACACATAGAGTAAATGTTCCCAACAATGAATTATTATTTAACTAAAGTACGTTTATTGTGAGACCGTCACACCCTGTTGCTAAAAAATTAAGATTATTTTTCAAGTAAAACTGAAAAATAATCTATGATGGTAAAAGTCAATATTTTAGAGTAGTAGTTTTGAAGAATATTACTTTTTACGATATATTTTTTCTCCGTGGGACGGTCTCACATAAGTATTTGCTTTTAATTATTGAGTCGTGCTTCGCTATTTATAAATTGTTTTTGGAGAAAAAACAAGCATATGATTCTTTTTCTGGAATTAAGATTTTCTTTTATTTAGGATCTTGATTGGATTGTATAATTTGTTTCTAAATAGACCACAAAAATTACTATTCACACCACTTTAATTTTTTAAATAAATTTAAATATAATATAAATGACAAAATATACCCTTATATATATTTTAAGCAAAATTATAATATTGTTATTATTGTTATTCTTCATTTTTTACTATATTCTATATTCAAATTAATAAAATAAAATTAAAATATTTTATAAGTAATCAATAATAGACCATACAATATAAATTATATACAAAATATAATTATTATAAGAATTACACAATTAAATACTGTATTTTTCGTTGAAAAATACAGTATTTAATTGTGTAATTCTTATAATAATTATATTTTCTATATCATTTGTATTGTAATTTTTCATTATGAATTATTTACAAATATTTTAATTTTTATTTTGATTCGTTTGAATATAAGGTTAATGTATGAGTGTGTTTGAGCAAAGAATGAATAATATCAATAATAAAAATATCTTATAAGTTGCAGGTCACGAAGCGATCCTAGGCAGGAGAGCGAGTGATATTTATTTTTTTAAAGAAAATTATATAAGGATATATATGTTATTTATATTTTATTTAATTTTATTCACTAAATTAAAATGGTGTGTAAAGTAATTTTTGTGGTGTATTTAGCAACATCCTTTATCTTTTGCTGAAAAGATTAATTGATTGCCTTTATGGGCAAAAGTGTCTTTTTATTTTTTTTTCCAAAATTAAATTAAAAAGAAGGGGCATAAAAAAATATTGCAGCATCAGATGCTTCTTTAGATAGCCGCCTCATTTTCATTCATGGAATCTCGTTTCCTTATGATCAAACACCGTCATAATCAAGAAATTTCAGTTTCTACATAATTCAATTTTTTCTTGTCTAGATTCATGATGAAAAATACACAATTACAAAATTGCCCTTACCATTTGTGTGCAAACATATGTTTTATTTTGTGGGTTTCATTGGGCCCTAGCCCATGGATTATGATACAGTCATTCTAGTTGAATCTAATATTCTGGCTGGGCCCTCGGGCCCAATTCTGAATCCTGCCATGAATGGTATATTAAAATGTTCCATAAGTTGTTATTTCATTATTATTATTTTTAAATATTAGTTTATATTGATAATTCAAACCCAAAACTTGCCTTTCCCTCCGAGACAGAAACTACAAGAAACCAAAGCCAGAAAAAATAAATAAATAGTTGTTTCAGCTCTCTTGAAAAGAAAAGCGCAGTTATTATAAAATGATAATGCACATTTTTATTTTTAAAACACGAGATTGAAACATGATGGAACACATCAACACGGCATATTCATCACTAGTTTTTATAAATTAAAGCGTAAAACTGCACAAATAGTTGTACCTTTTACTTTTTCTGTTATCCACAATTATACGCTACGTCGAATTTAAAATTTAAAAAGTATAGAGGGATAATTAACTAATTGAATATATATATAAAAGTTGAGCAAGGCTTAGGGTATGTTTGGACACACCTTTACACAACCGGTTGTGAGTTGTGTCACAACCCAACCCGTGTTTGTTTACGAGGTTGTGGGCTGTAGTTGTTCCATTCACAACCCTACCCACTCTACATCTTTTTTTCTTACTCTTCTCTCATCATTCTCAAGAAAACTATTCAATATATATTTTTTCACCCAAAATTTTTATAACTTTTTATTTCAAATCCATTTTTTATAAAAATTATATCATATCAATTCTCTTCTTAAGATCTTTATTTTGACATCCATTTTGTGTATATATATATAATAATCAATCACCAATTATTAAATCCACAAATATTTATCTCTCATAATATAATAATACAAACAAAACTCTACTAAACCTATTGATTTAACATATCAATAACAATCTACCTTATCATTATCATAACCCAAAACAAACATTGCATTTCACTATGCATTTGATTGATTGTGACACAACCTTACAACCCACAACCGGTTGTGCTACGGAGGCCTCCAGCCTACTTCAAACATCCCCTTAACATTACAGTAAATGCATCTCCCATCTTGGACAAGATCTGATATTCAAGTTTCTTCCTCAAAATTCAATTAAAAAAAAAATTGAAATTGTTATATACAAAAAATATATAAATAAGTGTATTAATTAATTAATTTGTTTAACTCAATTTCCGTCTAGACCCGTGCACCACTATACTCCGCAACAAATATGGACACATACAGCATTTAAACTAGTAGAGACAAATATGCCATATATACGCAGTAGAAGCCAAGGTGGGGGCGGGGACCGGCCGAGTTGGTCCTGATTGATGAATTGCCATTTCACCTAATCATGTGCATGAGAATTGAGAACTGACCCTCTCTCTCTCTCTCACACACACACACACACATAACTGTTATGTGGATTTCTTGACCAGTCTTTGATGAGTTATTGGTACTCTAAAAACAGATTTAAATAAATTACACAGAAATGAGATTAATTAATACTACTCCAATCTAAAATAAGTGTCCTTTTATATATTTTTATACATATTAAGAAATAAAAATTAAATATCTAGTGAATCTTTAATTAAAAGAAAAAAATATTAATGGTTAGTAGTAAAAAAATACATTATATGTACATTTACAAAAAAATTAAGAATAAATTAGGAAAACAATATTAATATTCACCTCGAAAGTAGTAAAACGTCAATTATTGTGTATAAACTTAAAACTTCTTAAATATAATTTATTATAAATAAGAGGGAGCAGTAAAAATTTAAATGGGTACTTGAAAGTTATATATGTTGTATTTAAAATTTGATTGATGACGTCACTAATTCTAAATAATTAATTTCTTTTTCATGGAAATTAAAAAAGTTGCTCTAACTCTTACAAAGTGCATATAGAAGTTAGCACTGCAGCTTCTTTATGAATTAAAGTTGAGTCATGGAATAAAGAACTTCTGTCCCATGTCTCAATTTTTGCTACACATATATCTACTTAAAAGTAACTAACATTAGAAAAAGAAAACCCTCATCCATAAAATATGTAAAATTATATTTTTTGAAAAAAATTATGTCTGTTACTTTGTTTGTGACATGTGTATGCCCTCTAATTTTATTGATTTTTAATGATCAGACGAAAATTTGATTTTATTTAATTTAAATTTAGTTTTGCTTGTATTTGAAAAATTGATGATGCGATGGTTGGGCAGCATATGTTGCAAGTGTAATTAGGAGTACTACGTTGGTAATTTTTGATTTTTTTTTGAAATTTTAACAAATCAGATATATTTTAAGTAAAATTAAAAGTTGGAGATCACTATACCAAATTCGTAAAATTATAAATAAATAATGAAGATGATCAAAGTTAATAACATAAAATAAACTATATCCATTCTGAGGGCCCATAACCAAGATTCTTTCATTGCCACAAACTTGCAGTTGAAAAACTCCACTTTCAACATTATCATAACTTCTCAAATTAACATTAGAATTTGCACAAATCCCACCATTCCCTTCACCCCAAAAACCCTTAAAAAAAAAAGAAATATAATAAAAATTTAACAAAAAAAAAGAAAATAAAAAAAAACTAATCAGTCAAGAGATGTCACAAAATATTAAAAAAGAAAAAGAAAAAGAAAAAAACCCTCAACTTATATGTCATACACTTCTAGCCATCATTTCTTGAAATCTTCTGTAAGACTCCTGCTTCTCCAGCCTGAACTTCTCATGACAATTAGCAATGAACAAATCAGCAAGCCTATCAATTTCATTGCTCCACTCTTCATCACCTTTCTCCTCAAGCCATTGCAGGTACTTCGAGAGCTCAGTGGAGTCCTGCATTTCATCGAAATCGAACGGTGCAGGAACCTTCCACGTGGAATCATAGTACACATGATGGGAATCCGAGCAGCTTTCTAGTACCACAGGCACAGCATGATGAGAAGAGCACCAATTGTAGTGCAGCCTGAAAGAGCCAAAGAAGAGCTTCTTCTGCTTGCTGTTCTTGTTCTTCCTCAGTGGGAATTCAACTAGGTTAATTAAGTGTGTGTCCTTGAGGAGTTGGATGAGAACTGACTTAGCTTTCGACAGGGCGCGGGCGAGGCGGTAGAGGTGAGAGAAGATGAAGGTTTGGAGGAGGGTTTTGAGTTTCATGGAGGAGAGAGAAGGGGAGGAGGGAGCTGGAGGAGAGGGTGATTTGATGGAGAAGAGATGGATGGAGTTGAGAGTTTTGAGTGATGAGGGGCCAGCCATTTTTTGTGTTGTTAGGGGGTGGGGTTGGGGGGTGGAATGTGTTTTGTTGGAAGGGGTTTTATAGAGGATCTTGGTTTCCAATTTGTTACTAGTTAGTAGGTGATCTAAATAAAGTCCCAACAACTTTTCTTTTTATTTTTTTAAAATTTAAATTTAAATATCAAGACTTATCTTAAATACCGATTACTTCAAAAAATAAATACAACATTCACTTAATTTTTTTAATAGATGAGTCTAGATACGAGATGCAATGTACCTCAATATGCTCATTCATTTGATGGCTCGTTCCAGGCTAAATAGTAATATTCCTATTGAGTGAGCTAGAAGCATAGAATGAAAGGCGATTTAGGATTATATAGCAAAAATCACGAAGGGTAATATGTTTCTTGGTTTAATTTTTTTTTTCCCGAAAATAAAAGTATTATCAATTCAAAATAAAACAGACCATCACTTAATTTGTTCGACAAATAAGTGTAGACATGATATACAACACACCTAAACTTAAACTTAAAAATTTATTCATCAACTCGTTTTTAGGCTAGATAACACCATCCCAATCGGAGTCAGCTAGAAGATTAAAAACGAAAGCCAGTTTAGAATTAGATAACAACAACTTTGAAGGGTAATTTGTTTCTTGATTTACAAAAAATAAATATAAAAAAAACAATACATTATATATATATATATATATATATATTTTGTTGAAAAAGTGGCAGAATATAATATATATATTTGATGAGTAAAATGGTAAGAAAGTGGAGTAAAAATAATAAAGTGCGAGTCTTGCGGCTGGGCTTTAGGAATCAAAACCAGACTGGGAAACTCGAAGAGATAAACAAGCCCGATTCTTCGCTGATCTTACAAAACCAATGACATTTCTCTCTCTCTCTCTCTAACATGTCCTGACCAGACAAACAGCTAAAGATCAAGATCCCTTTCCACACTAAAAACCTCAGATTGGTTTAATAATAATAAAATTGCAAATGATCCTGTCCAACATTATTAATACTTGATTTTCAATCTCTATATATCTCCATTACATTAATGTCACTTGTTTTGTAAGTCACTTATCTTACTACCTTCTTCTCATCTTCTTTATATAAGCAAACAAAACAACTTATGGGAAGCCCCATTTTTCAATCTATTTTATAAGGCTTCAATTTTCTTTTATTTATTAGGTTGTAAGAAAACCTATTTGTCCTTCATGAGTTCACATACAAGGTTCGTGTCACACTCCACATGTTTTGAAATGAACAGTACATTTCGAGGCTTGTAAGGCTTACGAGTCAATTAAATGTAAAATGGACATTTTATTTAATTAACAATAAAAATATTAAAAATATTAAATTTCAAGAAATGGGCAATGAGAAAAAGACATTTCTTGTGATTTTTCATTTTTTTAGTATTTTACGAGCCGTAAACATAAATTTGTAAATTAATTTAAATAAAGGGGTTTAGATTATTAAATAGTTGGGAGACATTAGTCCAAGTAAAATCAGCCATGTTAGTGGATTCATAATTTAAATTATACGCTTTCTGCAAACTGATATATATATATATATATATATATATATAAATAAAATCCTTGGACGATCTTACCTAACTTTCAATTTATTTATCCCCCATGTTTTCCGCAGTTGCTTTGCAGAAGATAAACCTTCCTTTTTGTATTTTTGTACCATGGTTCTTTTCACATATGGTCAAATTAAATTAGTGACTTAGGTTAAAGAATACATTCCATTTCCACATATTTGTAATTACTTGCTTGTTTCTAATCACAGTTACCTAGTTAAGCTAGGTTCGACCCTCATATCTTGATTTCTCGAACTGAGCCAAACACTAGCTCAGTTAATTTAATAATCCATCCGTCCCAAAATAAGAGTCTTGTTTCTACAACTATTTTAGTTTTGGAATACTTTTGATTGCTCAAACATTTATACTATCTGCTTGAACAACTATCTCTAACTATTCTAACAAATCATTCTCGATTCATACAATCGAGTTGGATGATGAAAAACAAAAACGAGCAACGTGGCGTGCCATGATATTAGGTATTTTAGATGAATGTCTAACGTTAAGGAGGCAATATCAGCAACTAACTTCTTGTACGACCAAAACAAAATTAAAAGAGACTCAAATAGTGGTATACTCACAATCAATGCAAAACTGCATCACCTACTTGAAAGTTCACAAGTCGAAACACGACTCTTTTTTTGAACAGATACTATAGAAAGTTTTATCAGTATTTAGTGGGCCAAACATTAGAGTTGTAGTGCAGTTGTTATCATGTTGCTATGATTTAAAAATTAGGGTTCGAAATCCCATGATAAATCTAGCAATATTTCTTGGCTTTAGTTTGATTTACAAGCAAACATGAGCAAGATATGTTGGAAACTTCGATTAAATAAATTAGGATGGGTTTTAATATTGTTTAATAAATAATAATAATAATAATAATAATAATAATAATAATAAAGTTTAGAACAAAAAACAACGTACAACACAATCCAAGCTGACACTGGCTTATTTTGGAGTCATCACTCCTAGAACTAGCCACCAAGATTCTCCCTCGTGATCGAAGATACATAAGCTTTTCAATTAATTGCACTTTCATCATTGCCTTTAAGGGATCTCAATTTAAAATAATAATAAGAATAATAATAATTAATAATGGTAATAATTTATGAAATAATTGCTAATTTTAATATTAATTCTCATTGGCTATATAAATCCTACTTTTATTTTATATTTCAATACTATTTATAAATTCATGATGGATTTACGATCTGATTTGATTTTTCCTTTTTTCTTTTTTAAGGTAACTATGTACAAGTTTAATTTATAATTGTCTTAAAAGACATTATACAGATGCAATCCTTACAAATTCTATAATTCTATTACGTATGTAGTCGATGTGGAACTTAATCTGACATTTCCAACATATTATGATGATTTTATTTTGTACGAAGATGGTGAAATAATAGATTTTTGTGTGATGTCCAAGTTATTAATTATTTAATAATATTCAGATGTATTTAGAAAAATTGATACTTGTATGTTTCTATATTAATTTGCATTGATTTTTGTTAGGGATATAATTAGTTACTTGGCACGTTCAAAAATAAAAAGAGCCATGTTTATGTAAATAAAATAGTTATAAAACATGATTTTTTTTTTGAACGGAGGGAATATTAGTTTATTTACATCATAATACGTCGGCGTAATGATCGTTTAGGGCAAAACACATTGGATTCTTAGGAGGGAAAAAAGAAAGAAAATTAATTTCTATACAAACACAAAGTAAATATATTTGAGTAAAGTTAGAGAATCTGTAATAACACTAGAGAAAATTAAATAAATATTTTTTTTTTAGAAAAGGAAAAAAAAAAAAAAGTTAGAACAGGGAATCTAGTAAACAGTGTCTGAAAACCCTTTTAATCCTGTACTGAAAAGATGAATTCAATCTGAATTGGAAGATTGGAACATATCACCTTTTCTTTATTTTATTCCTTTGAATCCTTTTTTCACCATTCTGGAAATTTACAAATTTTAAACTTTTTGGGCACTTAGGAAATTTTGTGAAATCCTCCATTTTTTTAATTATTTCCCTCCTCTTTTATTTTTTAAAATATTATTTGAAATATGATACTATATTTGACTGGTCCGTCCCGAAAAAGAATTTATGTTTTTATAACTAAAATAGAACACTAGAACATATATATATATATATATATATATTTATGGGACGAAAGAAGTATTTAGTTTTGATTTACATTAGTGCAGAACTAGTGAAACTCAAGAACTTTCCAATTGTATTAAAAGAAAATATATTTATTTTTTGCTAAATAAATGGGCTAATCAACTCACTAACTACATCTAAAATTTCAATATATAGATAATGAATGTTGCATCGAGCTACATGCAGATAAACTTGCATGTGTGACGAGGGCCAACATTACACTTTGGCGATGTAAGTTAGGGTCTATGATTTAAATAAATAAATGTTTGATAAGAAAATATATATTTTTTGAAATTAAATAATTCTTTTGGTTGCTTTTTAATATTTTTTTTAAATTGCTTTTTAGTTTTGTAAGAATGCTCCATATTGAGAAAGAACACAATCATTGGAACCTAAATGATTTCATATTTTCAATCATTTGCACATGGAATTGTTATCAAGGATATCTTGCTGACTCATTTGACCCCCCCCCCCCCCCCACACACACAGACACACACACACACACACACATATATATATATTTAAAGTCAGTTTATTCTTACAAATTATAATTCTGATTTTATGATATTAATATCTTCAGTTTGAAAACCAATTTTCCAGGTCTTCCAAAAGGCCCACTGAACAAATCCCAAGGCCTGATATTAAAGGCCCAATTCATTTACTCCCTTCTCAAGGCCCGTTAATGCCAGCTTGGGCCATTCAAAGCAGTACTGGGAATCATGAGGCCCTATGTAAAGGCCCAATTACTGAGTTCCTTCATAAGGCCGGCTGAAACCTACTTGGGCCATTCAAAGACCACTACTGGGAAATCATGAGGCCCAATATCACAGGCCCAAATACTGTAGTTTCTTCATAAGGCATGCTGAAGCCTTCTTGGGCCATTCAAAGACCATTACTGGGAAATTATGAGGCCCAAGATTAAAGGCCCAATTAGTTGGAGACATATAAACATGAAATTAATGGATTGTTTTCCATTGAGGATTTTTTTTTTTTTTAACTATTTGCAGTTAGTATTAGATTTTTCTCCAATATTTCTACATGTTACCTATAAGTTTTCAAATCTTGGATCTCAATTTTATCAATGCTATTAATGTTGATTTATGTTTAATATATATATATAATTAAATAAAAACGTTACATGCAAATTAAAGATCGAGTATTAGATTTTTCCACAATATTTCTACGTGTTACCTATAAATTTTTGAATCTTGGATCTTAATTTTATCAATGCTCGTCGTGTTTATATTAATGTTGATGTATATTTAATATATACATATAAAATTAAATATAAAAATATTAAATGAAATAAAATTAAAAATCGTAAAAACAGAATAGACCGAAATCTTGTGCGTACCCTAAATTTCCATTTTCACTTTTTTTTTTTTTTTGAAAGAAATGGAGGTGGTCCAAAATCCTCATGGATAAAGAATAACTTTTGAAGGTAAGAGGTTCATATCATTTGCTTGCAAATTGAAGGAACTTTTTTGGCGCGATAAAATGCCACTTCAAGTACAAAAATGCGCCAGCGCCCCCCCCATATTGATTCTATGTCCTATTATACATCTTGAGTATAAAGCCATGCTTATTCTTTAAGAGTATGAGTTTAGAGTCAAACCCTAATAACTACACACACACACACACATATATATATATATATTAAATATTGATTTTCAGTCAGCATATTCTCTATTCCACGTATTTGTTGTTGCGAATCGAGTAAGAGAACAGGGCTATCAACAAAGAAGGATTTTTGATTTGAACTGTTTGTCAATCGAATTGTAAAAGTTTAATAAGTCGAATCAAAATATGCTATGCCAACTATCGCAGTTAAAATGCATGTGTGTTTATATGATTTGTTTCTGAAATAAATTTGATGACATATTTAAGATGAAATGGCATGTAACTAAAATTCTATTTGTTATTTAATATAAAATTGAATATTGAAATATCTACATAACTGAGAAGAGCAATGTCCATCCCAAATATTTGATTGCTATTATGTTGTCAATCGAAGACTAATTATCTTGTAAGTTTAAATGCCACTTACCATCATCTTATTTCGTTGTTGTTTGGTGACATATGATCCGATTTCAATTTTGTCTTTGGTCTGAAAATTTCCTAGAAGGGTAATGTCCATCCCAAAGATTCGGTTGCTATTCCGTTGTCAATCGAAGACTAATTATCTTATAAGTTTAAATGCCACTTACCATCATCTTATTTCGTTGTTGTTTGGTGACATATGATCCGATTTCAATTTTGTCATTGGTGTGAAAATTTCATAGAAGTGAGAATTATGGTTCCATATCTTATTCTCCTCGAAAAAAAAAAAAAATTCTCCCGACACATGTACCGACAACCTAAGAAAGTAAAATTCTCTTGAATTTTCAATTAGAACCTCTACATAATGGAATTGTTCTTCCATGAAGTGTGGAAATGCCACTGAAAAAGAATAAATTCTATAAGAACTCTTTTAGACATCCTAATCAAAATCAAGATCCATTAACTACATAGTGCAACCTTACACTAATAGTGGACACAATTAAATGAATTTATAATCACCAACGTGTCTTGCACTATATATTTAGTTTTCGGGTCTTATTTTACTTGCATAAGTTTATTCTTCTTGTCGAAAAGCAAATTTTGTAATAATAATATAATAATAAAATAATATTATTATATTTATTATTATTATTTAATAACTTGGAATTTCAAGATAAAGCATCTAATTCTCTTGCTTGTTGTGTCAATTTTCACTATACAAACAAAATATCAATAAAGAAATGAAACTTTTGAATCTTGTTATGGGGTTGGATCCCTCCATATTTGGTTCCAACCTTATTCTTTTCACATCTTCTTTCCCTTTGTAGAATGGAATCATATTGTGTGAGCTTAACACACATCGATCTCAAATACACACACACACATATACTCCCACGTTTAAAATAAATAATGCTTTAAAAGTCATATTTCTTTACATAATAAGCGATATTTTACGATTTTTTAAGATTAAGGAGTAATATATAACCCCAAATTATCTTAATTTTTTTGTAGATATATTCACAATGTGTCATTTTTTTACTAATTATTAATGTTCGTTTTTCATTAATTAAGTGTATCAAATCTTTGATTTATTTCGTAATATGTATGATTGTTTCTAAAATAATACTTATTTTAAATTGAAGGGAGTGTGTGTATATATATATATATTATGGGATACAATAAATTTTGTTTTTTGGTTCATTTATATAGGGTAGGGTTGTAATAAAAAAATATGCCCCTTTGAGAAATCTAAGGGGCAGAATAAAATAAGGTGGCAAGGTGACCTAACAGACGAAATGTCTTTTCTTATTCATGAACCACCATCTTTAATTTCTATATATTTTGCAAAATTCTAAAAAAGAAAAGGTTATAATTAATAATATAATATTAATTATTATATTCTTGGAAAGTTAGGTTGCTTCCTTTTTCTTTTTTCCACATCTGATTTTATTCCAACTTTCCAACTTTGTCTTGCCAATGGGAAGAATCAGTAGGTGCCTCTATTTATTTATTCATTCTTGAATAAACAATTATATTACAATCCCATCATGCCATGTACTCATAAATTATTTTTATTATTATTTTATTTATTTATTTATTACAATCTTTGGTTTTTCATGTAAAGGGTGTCAGCAGTCAGATTAATTCTTGTCTTTTTAATTAATTAATTTCTTGTACTAGATGACACGATCGAGCCGTAGCATCTGGACTTAATTAATCTTTCTTTCTTATTTTAGTTTGCCAGCTAACTCTTGAACCATTCTTCTTGTTCAACTAATGTTGTTCATTTCATTTCAAAATGTGATTCGCAAAATCTCAACTGGATTTGCCGTGCAATTCAATTATGAATCATTTATCGTATTATTTGTTTAATGCAACGAATACGTGCATGATTAAGAATATAAATAAAACTCATAACTCGTTAATTCTTGACAAATATCAATGATAAAATAGAAATGAGTAAAACCCTAATTTCTTTATTAAATAGGAATATCATTGAACAATGTTTGTTTCTCGTTTATAAATAACAAACTGTATGAAGAAAAGTATAAAATTAAGAAAATATGTAAAAATAACAAATAAGACCAAAGAAAGGATGACAAAATTAAGCAGAAGTTGATTTGGGTCCCCATCAGATGAAGACGGTCGATCTTGTCCCAGGAAGGCCAACGTGTTCTTATCTATATCGATCATTGTTTGCTTAAAAAATATGACTATTACCTTTAAAAAATATTTACAAAATAATATTATTTGTTATTATAAAATGTATCACTTGTTATTTTTAAAATATATAAAATTTTACCCTAAAAAATATTATTATTAGCTTTTAAATAATATTATTTATCTATCTAAGCTATATTTACTAAGTCTATCTAAGCTATATTTACTAATTTACTTATAAAATATTATTCATTTAATTGTATAACGAACATCAAATGTACATAACACCTACTCTAATGAATTTACGGCCTAATATAGTTATCATCTCCCTTGGATATGATAACTTATGACTTCGTGAAAATCTATGAAACTTTGTCCAAAAAGAATGTTTTAGGGCCATGACATTAGGTTGTTTTCATGGACCCTTTAATTAAAATTGTTCTTCGATCGATACCTTTTGCCTACTATTGATTAAGACCTCTTTAATTAATCTAGCTTTTACATTTTCTTGAAATTATTCAAATTCTCTTGGAGTAATTATGGTTTAGGTTTAAGTGAATCGTAAAAATTTTCGACTTAAAAATTTTAAAATTGTAAAATAAAGTTAAATAGTGACAATCTTTGTTTGTTTTGACATTATATGGTATATGATTGTACATTTACATATATGCTGAAAAAATTAATTTATTATAATATTATATTGTTTTGGTACATGTTGATAATAAAAAAAAAAAAAAATAGGGATATAGGTATACAGTAGAGTGCAGAATATGTATCAGACTATAATTTAATTGAATTATAAAATTCAATTTTACAACTCAAAAGAAACGAGAATAAGGTATTTTGACATTCAAAATCCTATCGTGTTAAGTTTAAAACAAACATATTCTTAATATTTTTTACAAAAAATAAATATAACTTCCGTATTTTATAGTTTTCTTTAGAAAAAAAGTCGAGAAAAATAAATCAAATTTATTAATTATAGAAATATGACTCGTCTTTTGAGATGGAAAAAATATACGACGTGGTGCAAAATAATGGGCATCGGAGATTTCTATACGGATGAAGTAGCTAGCAATTGTAATTAGCTGTGTAAAGGGTGTTTCTTGTTTGTTACTTAGCCTCATCGGACGCTACGAATGGAATGGTAGTTTGGATTCATTGTCTAATCATGAATTAGTGGGACCGAATATTAGTACAATATTGAGGGATTAGTCATCTTACAAGGGTCCACCCATTTTTTCTCTTATATTGTATTGGATTATATTTCTTGGAATTTTATTTGGGTTTTTTTGTAGAGTCGGTTACAAAAAATTTATATGCATCGGGATTTGAATGCACGATCAACACGATTTAAAGTATTATTTATTTAATTATAAAATATTACTTAACTATTATTTATAATGTATTACTTCTTATCCTAAAAAATAGTGATATTTTATAGTTGAGCAAGTAATACTTTATAGTCAAACAAGTAATACTTTTTAAATTGTGTTACACGTGCACTTGATGTTCAAGAGACTCACTCATATATAATTTTACGACCATTTTGGTTGTATGTAATGGGATATAACAATTGTAACACTTAAATGTGACTTGAATATGTTTTGTGACTATAGTTCATAAAAAAATATTGAAGAGGTTTAAGTCTGTAGAAACTCGAGACACTAAATTTGATGCATAATTCTGCTAATTTCTAAATTTTCCTCGAAACGACATTGAATTGACATATTATTTGGCTTCTTAATTTAACTTTTTTTACGCAAAAAAATTGTGCAACTCGATTTACAATATTACTTATCTACTAAAAAATTAACTTGTTTACTTAAATATTATTACTATTATTCTTCGTCTTAATGGTAAATAAACAAATAATATTTTTAATTAAACAAATAATATTATAATTTAGTAGCATTTGATTCACGTTAAACTTAATCATCTTTTTATGCTTTTTTTTCATTAATGTATTGAGTAAACTTATTTTGTGGTATCTGCTTATTACCATTATCATTGCTCTTTTCTTATTCAACACACGTTTGAGAATCTTAAAGATTTCATTCTTAGTTTTCATGTTATCCATAATGGATCTTTTCTGGTAATTTCCAATTTATGTTAGATACTTAGATTTTTTTAATAATTTTTCGCCACTTCAATTACAAGAATAATCAAAGTATCCAGATTTTGAATATATACCATGTGAAATAATTAGATAGAGATGCCAAGAAATAATATTCTCCATTTATCTGCCAAGTTAAAAAGATTTGAGAATCATATAATTCTGCAGAGAGAGAGAGAGAGAGAGAGAGGGTGATTGGACAAAGATTATTTGGACAAGGTTCTGGTACAGTAAGGAGTTCACATAGGATATATATGTGTCTCTTTTGTACTTATTTGCCTTTGGTTTTGTCAATGGCTTCATATGTTCATTCCTATCCATTTAAGGAATAATCACAAGTCTTGCATTTTATTGTTGAAATATTCATTCTTACATTTGAAGACTTGCAGCATATAAAAAAACAGTTCCCCATTACAGATTCTTGAAATTACACAGAGACACCCACTGTTCATACACCCCCCATCTGCTTCTCTTTGCTCACGCCACGTGTTTGATGCAGGGCCTGAATCAACCTATCAGAAGCAGACATTCCAGTTCGAGCCCATTTCGTTATAAATCTTGAAGATTAAGCAGAGAAGAATTTGTTTTTTTTTGGCTCAATTTTGATCCCATCATCATTGTGCAAATGAGGGGAATGCAACAGAATTATGGATTTCCGTCTGAGTTCACTCCAGATTATCCTTCTCAGCAGCTGTCTGCATCAATGGCTGCTGGAAATCCTTCACAAAGAAACGATTGTTGGCCTGCTAATTCTTCAAGCTCCATCATCAGCAGGATAGGATCACCTGCTTCTGCTTTTTATGCAACTGAGCTATATATGGGCTTATCGCAGTTTGATTTCCAGGAAAACACCTCTGAACAATCCAAGAATTACCCGAGAATGTCTGCGGTTCAACAACCTGGTACCGGCTTCTTCGGAGAATCAATGGCTAGAAACGAACCAGATTTCATCAGGACCCAAGGATCTTACAGAAATCCATTGATCAATCTTTCTGAAAGTGAGCAGCTACTGCACCTAAAAAACAAGCTACTAGGTGATCTTGATGATTCGGATAGACGAAGCCCTTCTGCTCCATTCGATCCACATCACGATCTTGAGGCAAGCTCTTCAAGAATTCATTTCATTTCATTTCATTGTAACTTATATAGTTTGTTTATGAAGAAATTGACCAATAAATATGATATTAAAAAAAAACAGGTTTCACATAGTCTACATGCACCCCATCTTGCACAAATGAATCAGTTTGGACGGCCGCATGGATGCGTTTCGATTGCGACGAATAGCCCTGCATCAGTTTCATCAAGCAAGACTCGAATTAGGTGGAGTCAGGATCTCCATGATCGATTTGTTGAGTGTGTTAATCGACTTGGTGGCCCCGATAGTAAGAACTTTTTTGTTCCCAATATTTTTCAATTTTCTCTTCATTTTTTCAAGATTGTTCAATTTATTTTTCCCATTCACATAACAGAAGCAACACCAAAGCAAATACTTAAGTTGATGGATACTGAGGGACTCACCATTTTTCATGTTAAGAGCCATTTGCAGGTACACGCACTAAATACAGTCATCTCTTCAGTTTTTACATTATTGTTTCACAATTCTGAATGTGTGTGTGTGTTTGCAGAAATACAGAAGTGCCAAATACACACCAGAATCTGTTGAAGGTATACACATTCTTTGCCTCTGAAAAACTTTAGTCCTCTATGACGATGAATCTAATTTAGTTTGCTTTTTCTGCAACAGCTGGAAAAGCAGAGAAGAAGGGTAGTACAAATAATGCAGCACAGATCGACATCAAAACGTAAAATTTCTATATATATATATATGTGTGTGTGTGTGTGTGTGTGTGTGTGTGTAAATACACTGTTTCTTGGCTCAACTTAGCATCTATTTTCATTCTCTTTTTAAAAGTTAATAATTTGCAACACATACACAAATCTACTACCACATCCCATTTAATTCCATGTTTTTCTTACGAAGTTTTAAATTATTTGCAGTGGTAATCAACTAAAGGAGGCTCTGCAGCTGCAACTAGACGTTCAAATGCGTCTCCACGAGCAGTTAGAGGTAGCTCAAAACATCTTCACTTAGCTGTGCTATTGAACAAAGGGACACTGATTTCTTCTTTTTTGTTCTGTAGATTCAACGAAATCTACAGTTGAGGATCGAAGAACAAGGAAAGCAGCTGAAATTGATGTTCGATCAGCAACAAAAGACAACACAAAGTCTGATTGAACCAAGAAATACTAACAATAGCTTGTCCACCACAGTTGAAGATCCAGAGATTCTTGTTCTTGATGGATCTGATGATGATATGCTCTTCCATCCAAAATAAGCTAGGCGCCAAACAGAGCAGAAGTTGTCGATTTTATTCAAACTGCCGTTGCAGACCAATACAAGAAGTGTCAAATGCTGTCCCCTACAAGAAAATCCAACCAATGTCAGAAATTAATGTTATGAAACATAAAAAAAAACAAAAAGCAGAAGTTTGAGTCTGAGTGAATCATAGGCTTGTACTTTCATCGTCTTCTCGTGGGGATACAGAATACATGGATGCATTATTTGAGACACAAATGTTTTTTTTGTCGTTGATTTGAGTACACATCTCGTGTACTCGTGTATATTTTGTGTCTCTATATCCGGTTCATCAGTTGGATGTCGTTTTCAAGAATGTCCAGTTCAAGGATGTAATGAAGAAGAACTACTGGTTGGTTGGTTCCACAACAGAATTCTTGATTGCCTAGTTAACAGCAAATTCGGAACAGAGTGACAAAATTGTATACAATGTGAATAATTTAGGACAATAACCATGTTTGATGGAAGAAGCTACCCCGACGTCGATCCCTTTTATTTGACGTTTAGGAGTGACTCAATTGTCGTTAATTAGCAAAAAAAAAAAAAAAAAAAATTAAAATCAAATTTATTCCAAAATTAGTCCCATCCCAATCCCAACAAATCTCCCAAAGTTCTCTTAATTCTCAAATTACCATAATTAATTGATTAATTAAGAATGTCTTTTGTCAAATCCTACAGATTCTTGAACTTTTCTTCAAACTCCGAAACGTCAAATAAAAAGAAACGAAGGAAGTATCATTTAACTGTCCCTGATGCAATATTTTGAATTCGAATGTCTACGTCTTAGAACTCGTGTGTTAAAATAGCAAATGTTTAGTAAGACCGTCTAATTGCTTAAGTCAATGAGACGGAACAACACAAACTTACTAATAAATCGTGAATTCACAATAAATCATTAAATATAGATTAAAATTTGAGTTTGGATTCCCTCTTACCAAATGCATATTGTAAGACGGCCTCACTTAAGTTTGTGATCTATCTAAATGAATCAAATTCAAATGTCATAATTGTCGAACATAATTATTATATTCCATTTTATATTTCAGCACAACAGAAATACATATTATGAATAAAAGATAATTACAAATAATAACCTCTTTTATACATGAAGGAATAATCAATACTAATTCAATTTGAAAGTATTTACTTAATTAAATGTACAATATATCATGATATAATACATACTATACAACACTAAAATAAAATAAATTACACATTTATTTTTTCCTTTGCACAAGCCATTCAAAAGAGGCCTCAAGGCCCACAAAGTTGGACCAGTATAACAATATCGAGCCCAATCTCATAAAGAAAGGCCCAAATTGATTGACTGACGCTAATCTCGACCCATTGACCCGTATTAATTATTAATTTTATTCTCTTTTATTATTTATTTATTTATTTATTTTTAAAATTTCTTTGGGGCTGTGGGTTCTGTAAACCCCTCAATTGTGTGAAGCCGAAGTGTGAAAATTGCCCGACAGTTCCCCTTGAATCTTCGAGAAATAAGACGCTTTATGACTACAGGCTCAAGGAGTCAAGAATTCTCATAAAGGTAGTTTCAGTAGGCCTCAAATGTAGTGATTTTTTTTTAATTGTTTTTTTTTTTTTTTTTTTTGGTTCTTATTTTTAGTTCATCTGCTTTGTTTTTCAAATATAGGGAGGGAAGATGAGCAGACTACAGAAACTTAGAGTGTCACGTGTTCTCAAATGGGCTTCTTCATTATGTGCAGAAAGTAATTTTACATCACAAATATCCAATGTTTGTGTTAATGGGTCCTATCATACTTTCCGACTCCTTAGGTTTCATGGAACAAAAAGTGCTCTTAATTTGAAAAATGGTGGAAATCCTGGTGAACATGGAAAAGTATCACCTGAAGTAAGAGAACAAATTCAAGCAGCTTTAATGGATTATTTCCATTTAAGTAGGAATTTGGAGATCATTGATGCTGAGAATATGAGTAAGAGCACCCCTATGTTTTTTGATAAGCTGTTGAAGGAAATGGATATAGGAAGTGCTGAAGTTGGGCGGTCTGTGAAGCAGTTCTTGAGATGCCATCCGATTAATGAGTTTGAGCCATTCTTCGAGAGCCTAGGTTTGAACCCTTCTGAATACATGCCATTTCTTCCAAGAAATTTGATGTTTTTGGCTGAAGATGAATTGTTGTTGGAGAACTATCATGTTTTGTCTAACTATGGCATCGGACGGAATAGGATTGGAAAGATTTATAAAGAAGCTACAGAAGTGTTTCGGTATGAACACGGTGTTTTGCGATCAAAGCTTCAATCTTTTCAGAATTTGGGGTTAAGACAGTCTCTTGTTGCGAAGATTATTGCTTCAGGTCCTCATCTTTTGACAGGGAATGTTGTTAGTCAAGAATTTTTTGAGTTTTTGGAGAAGTTAAAGAATGTGGGGGTTGAATGTGATTTTCTTGAGGAGTATATATCAGAGGAGGGTTCTTACAATTGGAAATATATGCATAAGACATTGTGCTTGTTATGTGAGATGGGCTTGAGTGAGAAGCAAGTAGGGGAGCTGTTTAAACAGCATCCTGATCTCTTGCTTGAGTGCTCTGGGCGCATCACAGTTTGCTTATTAGGGTTATTGTTAAAATTCGGATCAACACCGAGTGACATCCAATCTGTGTTTCTTCAATTTCCTAAAATATCAGTTTCCCAATTCACTTATAATTTTCGTAATTGCTACAATTTTCTAGTTGAAATTGACATGCCTGTCCAAGATATTGGTGTGATTGTTCGTTCACACCCAATACTGTTAGGTTCATGTGAACTCAAACAAGCAAGCAGCTTAATGACTTTAATGAACTGTAGGGAGAACAAGTTGCGTGAGATGATCAAGGATGATCCTTTCTCGCTGGAGAAACGGGTCCTCGGTGTAAGAGTTGAACCACTGGGAGAGCCAAAGAGGGTTGAAAAATTTAATATTCTGAAAACTCAGTTTTTGTTGAGACTAGGTTTTGTAGAGAATTCAAAGGAGATGGAAAAGGCTCTTAAAACGATAAGGGCCAATGGACATGAACTTGAAGAGAGGTTTGATTGTATAGTGAATAATGGTCTCAGTCGTAAGGAAGTCATAGAGATGCTTAAAGTATCTTCCCAAATTTTGAACCAGTCCAGTGATATTATTGAAACAAAGATCCGATTTTTTGTGAACGATTTGGGCTATCGTGTGTCTGATTTGCTCAGTTTTCCGAAACTTCTTTCTTATACAATTGAGAGGCTGAAGCTTAGACTTTCAATGTACAAATGGCTTAAAGATAAAAAAGCAGTGCGTCCAAATTTGCATTTAAGCACTCTCTTGGATAACACAGATGAAGGTTTTGTGAAATCTTGTGTGAATTCTCATCCGCAAGGGCCTGCAGTCTGGAAGAGACTGAAGAAGGAAATATATTCTGGTGAGTGCGGGAAAATATCACGTGATGTAAGAAAAGAAGCTCAAGCTGCTTTAATAGGGTACTTCCATTTAACTAGGAATTTGCACATATTGGATGCTGAGAATATGAGTAAGAATGCCCCTGAGTTTTTCAATAACTTGTTGAAGGAAGTGGCCATAGATAAGACAAGAGTTGGGGATTCTGTGATGCGGTTCTTGAGTTACAATCCTGTTTATGAGTTTGAGCCATTCTTTGAGAGCATAGGCTTGAAGCCTGCTGAATACACACCCTTTCTTCCAAAAAATATGATGTTTTTGGCTGATGATGAATTGTTATTGGAGAACTATTATGCTTTGTGTAACTATGGTGTTGAACGGAATAGAGTAGGTAAGATTTACAAAGAAGCTACAGAGGTGTTTCGGTATGACTATGGTGTTTTGAAATCAAGGCTTCGATCTTTTGAGAATTTGGGGTTAAGACATTCTCTTGTTGCCAAGATTGTCGCCTCAGATCCTCATCTTTTGACTGAGAATGTTGTCAGTCAGGAACTTGTCAACTTTCTGGAAACGTTAAAGAAGACAGGGATTGAGGATCACTGGCTTGAAAATAATATATTTGAGGAGGATTCTTATAGTTGGAAATGTATGAATCAGATCTTGTGCTTATTATCTGACATGGGCATGAGTAAGAAGCAAGTAAAAGACCTGTTAACAAAGCATCCAGATGTTTTGCTTGAGTACTCTGGATGTAGAACCTTCCATTTGATTGGGTTTTTGTTGAAATTCGGATCAACTATGAGTGATGTACAAACTTTGTTTCTTCAGTTTCCTCAAATACCAGTCTCCAAGTTCACTTATAATTTATTTAATTGCTACAAATTTCTTGCTGAAATTGACATGGCTCTCCCAGATATCGGTGTGATTGTCCGTTCATTCCCAAAAATGTTGGGTTCATGTGAACTCAAACAAACACATAGCTTAGTGACTATAATGAAATGTGGAAAGAACAGGTTGCGCGAGATTATCAGGGACGATCCATTCACGCTAGAGAAATGGGTCCGTGGTGTAAAAGTCGAACGGGTAGGAGGGCCAAAGAGGGTTGAAACAGTTAGGACTTTGAAAACTCAGTTTTTGTTGAGCCTAGGCTTTGTGGAGAATTCGAAGGAAATGAGAAAGGCTCTTAAAGAGATAAGGGGCAAAGCAGATGAACTTCAAGCAAGGTTTGATTGTTTAGTGAATATTGGTTTCAGTCATGAGCAAGTAATCAAGGCGCTCAAGCTATATCCTCAAATGATTAACCAGTCCATTGATGTGATCGAAACAAAGATTCATTTTTTTGTGAATGATTTGGGGTATCGTGCATCTGATTTGCTCACTCATCCAAAGGTTCTTTATTATTCAATTGAGAGGCTGAAGCTCAGACTTTTAACGTACAAATGGCTTCAAGATCAAGGAGCAGTGCGTCCAAATTTGCATTTGAGCACCCTCTTGTCGGGCTCAGAGGAAGAATTTGTGAAAACTTATGTGAATTCTCATCCTGAAGGGTCTGAATTCTGGAACAAGCTGAAGGAAAAAGTAGATTCCGATAATAAATAATCACTTTTTTACTGGCTGGGAGATTCTTACCTTTTCACCAAGGTAATCACTTTTTGAACTTGTGTATGATGTGTTCATTTACTATTGGTAACATTACATATAAATTTTGTGGGCTATATCGAAATCTTTATGTGCTCGATTGTTGGTTTTTGCTTCGAATATCATGTTTTTCCTTACTGTTGGTGATTAGACTGAAATATTTTTCTGCTTTCTGTTTATACTGCTTTCTTCAGATACTTTTACTCTTTATCTTACATGTTCCTTTTCACTTACCATTGTTGGAGCTGCTTCTGAAACGAAAGAAATTGCTGGAAATTTGTGCACTGTGTTAGATATAACTTCATACTTTCTTTTAGCAGAATATAACTTCATACTCACTGTTTTCCTTAGGAAAATTTTAAAATCATTTGCAGCGGTGTTCAACTGAAGGAGGCTTTGCCACTGCAACCAGACGTGCAAAGGCATCTCCATGAGCAACTAGAGGTAGCTCGAAATATATCTTCACTGTATTTTGCTATTGAACAAAGGGTCACTATTTATTTATTATTGTGTCTGTAGATTCTACGAAATTTTCAGTTGAGGATCAAAAAACAAAGAAAGCAGCTGAAAATGATGTTTGATCAGCAAACAAAAACCACACAAAGACTGATTAAAATGAGAAATACAAATTGCTTTTCCACCACTGTTGAAGATCCAGAGACTCTTGTTCAAGATGGTTCTGAGCGAGCAAACATATTAATGACACGAAGCGCAAGTAGGTGTAGACTGAAAAGAACAGATGCTTGAAAGTCCTTTACTCCTCCTGATTGCAACTTCTTTTAACCTTATTTCTATTGAACAAAATGACACTCTCAATGTATTCTCCTGTTTTTGCTGTAGATGCAATGAGACTTATCTTTGAGGATTGAAGATAAAAAGCAATCAGCTTGATATCATGTTCGATCATCAACAAGAAAGTGCCACCAGTATTCTTAAAGCGTATCCACCACAGACGAAGATCTGGTGATTCTGTCTTAGTTTCTGTTGATTTTACAGATGAGTTTTGTTCATCGATCTTTTGGCACACATTTCTGTGTAGTTGTGTATGATCAGCATGTGCCTAGTCTTCTGTGATTCATCAGTTAGTTGCGATCATCGATTCCAATTTAAGGATGCTGTGAAAGTGTTAAGACAGCTTTTGATTGGTATTAGTTGTGTAAATGTGAAAGAATATTCTCTTCTTTTCAGGACAAGAACTCTATTTGAATGTTGAGCCAGTTTTTTGTGCGTCGGGTGCACTCCACATCCGATTTATAGTATTATTTATTTAATTAAAAAATATTATTTATTTATTACTAAAGTATTTCTATTCAAGTTTATTATATTTTTTAAGTGAAAAATAATTTTTAGTTAAATAAGTAAATACAAGTTTTAGCCCATAATATTGGACCACTTTAAACGAGATAGAGCCCAGCCTCTTAAGTAAGGCCCAAAATTATTAACTTGGGCTTGTTTCGGCCCATATTCATATATATCCATTTTAATTTTAGGCATTGTTTTTTTATCAAAAAATGAAAATCAATTCTTTATCATGGGTTTTGTAAAACCCTCCATTAATGAAGCAAAGCTGCGAAAATTGCCGCCGACGGTTCCTCTTCAACCTTCCATCGGAGAAAGTAAACCCTCTTCCAAACTGAAATTACGAAGCTTTATGACCTAAGGCCTTCAAGAATTCTAATCCAGGTACGCAATTAAGTTTCAGCAGGTTTCGATTATAATGATGAAGAATCTTTTTTTTTTTTTTTTAATCTTCTGTTTTTTGTTTATAGGGAGGGGAGATGAGCCGACTGCAGAAACTTAGATCGCCCCATGCTCTTAAATGGGTTTCTTTATTACGCGCAGAAAGTAATTTTACATCACAAAAATCTAGTCTTTATGTTAATGGGTCGTATCATCTCTTAAAATGCCTGCGATTTTACGGAGCAGAGGGTGCTGTTAGTTTGGAAAATAGTGGAAATGTTGGTGGGAGTGGGAAAAAAGCCCGTGATATAAGAAAAGAAGCTCAAGCTGCTTTAATGGAGTACTTCCATTTAACTAGGAGTTTGCACATAATGGATGCTGAGAATATGAGCAAGAATGCCCCTGAATTTTTCAATAACTTGTTGAGGAAAGTGGACATAGATAGTGCAGCAGTTGGGCGTTCTGTGACACGATTCTTGAGGTACAATCCAGTTAATGAGTTTGAGCCGTTCTTTGAGAGCATAGGCTTGAAGCCGGGCGAATATGGCCCGTTTCTTCCGAGAGATTTGATGTTTTTGTCTGATGATGAATTGTTGTTGGAGAACTATTATGCTTTGTGTAACTATGGGGTTGAACGCAATAGGATAGGGAAGATTTATAAAGATGCTATTGAGGTTTTTCGGTATGACTATGGTGTTCTGAGATCGAGGCTAAAATCTGTTGAGAATTTGGGGTTAAGACCGTCTCTTGTTGCCAAGATTATCACATCAAGTCCTCATCTTTTGACTGCAAATGTTGTCAGTAATGAACTTGTTGAGCTTTTGAAGAAGCTAAAGAAAGCTGGGATTCAAGATCACTGGCTTGAACAGAACGTATCTGAGGATGATTCCTACAGTTGGAAATGTATGAATCAGCTCTTGTGCTTGTTATCTAAGATGGGCTTGAGTGAGAAGAAAGTAAAAGAACTGTTAACAAAGCACCCAAATCTTTTGCTCGAGTCTTCTGGACGTGGTACCTTTCACTTGATCGGGTTTTTGCTGAAATTCGGATCAAAACTGAGAGATCTTCAAACTTTGTTTCTTCAGTTTCCTCAAATGTCGGTTTACAAGTTCACCTATAATTTATTCAATTGCTACAAATTTCTCGTTGAAATTGACATGCCTGTCCAAGATATTGGTGTGATTGTCCGTTCACACCCGATACTATTGGGTTCATGTGAACTCAAACAAACACACAGCTTACTGACTTTAATGATCTGTGGGAAGAACAGGTTGTGTGAGATGGTGAAGGACGATCCTTTCACGCTAGAGAAATGGGTCCTTGGTGCAAGAGTCGACCCACTAGGAGAGCCAAAGAGGGTTGATAGAGTCAGGGTTTTGAAAAATCAGTTTTTGTTGAGGCTAGGCTTTGTGGAGAATTCAAAGGAGATGGAGAAGGCTCTTAAAGAGATAAGGGGCAAAGGGGATGAACTTGAAGAGAGGTTTAATTTTTTGCTGAAGAAAGGTTTCAGTCGGGAGGATGTCGTCAAGGCGCTTAAAGTATCTCCTCAGATAATCAACCAGTCCATCGATTTAGTTGAAACTAAGATCGATTTTTTCTTGAATGAGTTGGGGTACAGCATGTCTGATTTGCGCGCTCATCCAAAGGTTCTTTGTTATACAATTCAGAGGCTGAAGCTTAGACTTCTAACGTACAAATGGCTTCAAGAACAACGTGCAGTGAGATCAAATCTGCAGTTGAGCACTCTCTTGGCAAGCTCAGAGGAAGGTTTTGTGAAAACTTATGTGAATTCTCATCCCAAAGGGCCTGTATTTTGGGCAAGACTGAAGAAAAAAGTATCTTCTGAAAAATAAATTGATACCCAGCATGCTGGAGAGAGAGAGAGAGAGAGAGAGAATCAACTGGCTTGGAGATTCTTGCTGGTAGAGTGGCATGGAAAATGTAGTTCACCCAAGGTTACTGCATTTTGAACTTGTATATGATGTGTTCAATTAGTTTTGTTTGCATTGCATTTAATATTTGACATATTTACTTGCTCAGTAGTTGGTTTTTGCCCGTGATTGCGGTTCGACCCATTTGACCCGTTTCATTGGTTCGACTCATTTAACCCATAAACCCTTTGAGCCCCCTTCTCCTTCAATGGTCGATTTCGAGATGGTACTTGTAATACAGTTGATATTTATGGACATTTGGGTCCCTATATATTTATATTCAATTCACCATTCATTTTTTAATCATCTTGCAAGAAAAATTAAAGAAAATAATATAAAAATATCAATAAATTGATATCACCAAAACATTATGAAGCTTAGATGTTGAGGAAAACAAATATATTAAAACATTTAAAAATTTGAAAATTGGGAACATATGTGTATATGTAAAATAATTTTTTAACTTTTGTTTTTTCACCTAAATGTTATTACAATTTAAAAAAATTGTAAATAAAAAAAATGCTTATTAATTAAGAAATCCGAATGTTTTATATATGAAACTTAAAAATGGTAAATCATATTCATAAAAGTAGTGATTTTATTATATTCAAAAGAATTAATTTTTTTATTGATTAAACTGTTTATTTTTATGATCAACTTTAATATTATAATTATAATTTATTTTATTATATTTGACTATGATTAATTTGTTCTAAAATATCGAAAATAGAAAGTTCTCATAGTTGTCGGATATGTGAAAATTATACCATTAAGTAAATAATTAAATTTTAATTTAATAGCAAAAAACTAATATTAAGTATAATAATTATTTTTTTACTCATATTTTTAGTATTAAATAACATACTTTTAACAACTGATTAAGGTTGGGAGGGTTTCCTCGCGGGAAAACGGACATCCCGAAGAAGATGGACCTCTAGCTGGGCCGAATACCTTCTGAGATTTACTGGGCCGGATAACTCTTTGAGATTAGTTGGGCCGGATAATCTTCTCTCTTTATCCAGTAAATATTTTGAGCCCAATGGCCCATTCCTTGAGCCTTGTTGCCCGAATGCTTACACAACAAAGCGGGCCACGATCCAACGCAACCAGCTGTCCTACGTGTGGGCCCCAAGCCAGGTAGGAGGGGCATTTTTGTAATCGCACCCGACTTGTGCCGAGGAAATCTTTTCTAGGGTTTCTGAAATTCAACAATCAAGCAAGGAATATTATTCTTTGGTGTCAGGTGTGATGGTCATTATGATTCAAGAATGATGCACAATTTTTAAATTATTAATTGTTATTATTATAGGCATTTATTAATAGAGATGTTAAACCGGCTAGTCCTGTCGGTTTTGGACTAGTCCTAGCGGGTTTTGGGTTAATCGGGTCAATTTAAACGGGCTTGATTATGGTGAACATAACCCTAACCCTAGCGGTTTTCGGGCTAATCGGACCACTATCGAGCTATGAGTCAAAATAGTCAAATTATATATTTAAATTTAAAATTTTAATTAAATGCATATTATGCTCTATTTAAAATACTTTTAGATAACATTAAAAGATTATATATTTTAGAACTTTTATATCACTATACAAAATTTAAAGATTTAAACATTTAAGTCATATACAATATTTCATGATCTCAATTATAGCTTTAAGAGCATTCACTGTCATAAAATTTGAAATCATGTTACATTTAAGTTCTAAATTTAAATGACATTATTTAGAATATTTTAGTAATTAAATATAAATTTTAATATATTCTACTAAAAACCAAATATGGTATATGAAAAATAAATAAAAATGGTGTATATTATTAATTCGATATTAAAAAATAGACAAATAAGAAGAAAAGTTCGGGCTATCGGGTTAGCCCTAACCCTAAGCGGGCTAGCCCTATAGGGCTTCGGGCTAATCGGGCTCGGGTTAAACGGATTGACTTTTAAACGGGCTAATAAAATCAAGCCTTAACCCTAAAAATTTTCGGGCTAAACGGGCCGGCCCATCGGGCCATGGCCCTTTTAACATCCCTATGTATTAATTTTAAATCCATTAAGAACTCTTATGTGATTGTTCAAGTTCAATTTAATAATAAAATAAATATTTAAAATAGTTTGATATAGTGAATTTAAACTTGTAAATGACTTCAGTTTATTATTTAAAATATTATTAAATTTCTAGAGTTTATTTGATGATTAATCATGATAAATTTATCAAAAATAAATCGAGTTTAAATAATTTAATATTTTTGTTACGCAAAAATTCATGTACATCAGGGGCATTTGCAACTGGATTTAAAATATTACTTGTTAAATTATAAAGTATTATTTATTACTTAAAATATATTACTTCTGATTAGTTAACTTAAAAAACAGTTATACTTTAAATCATATTTGACGTGTATCTGATATATAAGAGACTCACTCTTTTATACATATTGTAACAATTTTACTTATCCAATTTAAACTTAAATCAAATTTTAGGTCCTATCAAATATAAAAATATGTTCAAACATATTCAATATCTATATCGAACAAAATTCAAACACAACTTTCACGAACAATCTCTAATTTAGACATGATACGGTTTCAATTTTGAATCATAATCAATGGTGAGTAGTTTGATTTTAACTGTTGATTCAGTTTTAATTTATAATTAAAATCAAAATAAAAAATTGATTGGTTCGATTTTAGTTCTGAAAGCTAGTTTCGAGCAATTGTATACATAGGTAATGATGAGGCTCACCAATAGTTCTAACTAAACTTCACAAAATGATGATGTGTTTAAATTTGGTACATTTAAGTAAAAAAGTTGCAATATCATTTGATTCAAGTTTCATCAATAATGATCACTACAATTATAAGTACTAACTACCATTAAATAAAATATATTGTTGCTAGTTAATTAAAAAATGTTATTAAGTTGGAAATCAAAATATCAGAATAAAATTTAGCATTTTATAATTTATTAAAAATATTCATGGATCGATAAAGTTTATATTAATAAAATATAATGCGAAATTAAAATCCCAAAGAAAAAGATTTTTTTACATGTTGGGTCATAAATTTAATTAATTAATTTTATTTTAAAATAAGAGTTATGTTTTATATAGGTATAGTTTTTTTATTTTTTGTTAAGTCATAAATTCTCGATTATATAATATCACTTATTTGTTAATTTAATTTATTCAGTCAAATGTAATTATTTGTGAAATTAAAGTTTATAATTCTTTATTTTAATTAATATAATGAGATATTGAATTTTTGAAATTAAAATTTTGATTTTGGAATTAAAAATTAAAATGGAGAGGGTATATTTTACCCTAATCCAGTATTTTAATCATCTGAGATTTAATTATTTAATTTTATTATTTTAATTTTATTTTAATTTTTTATTTTAATTTTATTTTATTTTAATTTTTTAATTTAATTTTTTTATTTTAATTTTTTAATTTTAATTTTTTAATTTTAATTTTTTAATTTTAATTTTTTAATTTTAATTTTATTTTAATTTTTTTATTTTAATTTTATTTTAATTTTTTTATTTTAATTTTATTTTAATTTATAGGCTCCTAGTACTCTCTCAAGTCGTGATAGGAACTCCAAATCCTTTCTCTCTCCACTTACTTCCATTCTTTCTTGCCTCCCTCAGCTCACTGGTAGAGCTAAATTTCAACCTTTTCAATCGGGGAAAAAATCAATCTTTTCAAATCTCTGTTTTTTTTGTGAATCACTCTCTCAGCCGCGGTTGTTGTCTTGATCTGGCTCGTCATTTTCCCCCAAACTTAATCAGATCAACCCCCCAACATATTTCTCACCCGCAGAGTTCATCTTTTTCCTATTCAAACTATTCATGCAAGTAGAAAAGTACATCTGATTAGTGGATTTTTCCAATTGGTTCGATAATATTTTTAAAATGTTTGTTTGATTAAGGATGCAAGTGGCATCTCGTTCGTCTGAGGGCAACTTCATTTGGTATGTATTTCGCTGGTTAAAGCAATTTGACCACAGATTTGTTGTGTTTTTTAGAAATTTTGTTTGATTTGTTTGGGTGTCTGATGTAGTTTTCAAAAAAGAAATCAATTTAGGTTTTATTTTTTTACTTATTACTAGTTTATGTTTTTCCTTCGCTAAATCTGTGATATGTGTGGATAAGCTTGCTAGATTTAGTACATTATTTCTTGGGTGTGATATCATTTTGTTTGAATGTTTAATTTGAACCTAATTTTAGGCTACTGAGGTTGTTTTCAGTTCTTTAGTTGGTGAGATCGTTCAAGCTTCTGATTTATCGCACGTATTTGTAGAAAGGTTTAGATTTTGTTCTTGTTTTCACTCTCTGTATTCAAATTTAATAACTTTTTGCCTTGTGTTCTTTTAGTTTCTTGTGTAACTTTAGAAATCCTTAATGTGGGCTCAATAAGTTTATACTTTCTGATTCATGATTGATGTTTTCTTGTTGCAGATTTATTATTGTTGCATAAAATTGTTAATTTGATAAATGGGTAGAGTGAAAGGAAAAGGAAAGAGACAGCTTGTAGTTGCAGATGATGATACTGGAAGTGGTGAGGATGAGAAGTTACCGGTGAGAAGAAGAGGAAGGCCACAAAAACTGTTGAAGGGTGAAATTGAGGAGGAAGACAAAAATGTGAAGATAGAAAAAGAAGATGATGACATTGATGAAACAAAAAATTCAATATTGAGTAAAAGTGCAAGAAACCAAGCTGCTCCTGAGAATGGCAGGAAGAGGAAGAGGCCGTCACAAGCAAAGGAAAATACAGATTCGATAAAGGAAGAAAATGGATTAGGAACCAAAACTAATGGCTCTGAGTTGATCAAGCCCGTTGGGTACAGACAAAATGGGAGTAGAAGGAAAAGTAAGCCTAGGCGGGCTGCTGAAGTTGGCGTTGAGTGCATATCATGATTTTGTTGCATATTGGTAGCTGAAGCTTTGACAAATTTTATTGGCCTTTCAGTATTCATTGTCTTTCTTTTTGGTAAATTTCTTTTCCGACTTCAAGATTTTTGTAATGCTTTTGAGAAAAAATATCTTTAATTGATTGTTTTTTGATTAGTAACACGGGATGGCTGATCGTGATTCTTTGTACAAGTATATGTATTGGTTTTGAATAGCAGAATCTTTTGCTCTTCTAACCACTGCTATATTTTTGTTATTCGTTTTCTGTTGTAATGATTTGAACAGCTAATTTCAGGTGTGAGTTTCTTTTCTTTATGTTCCTCCTAGATGCCCTATTTATTTCAAAACATAATTGGATTATGATATTTCCCACCATAGATAAATATTTAGGATTGAACACAATGAAGGCGAGGAAGTTCTCTGTCTTGTAGATACGAGGAAGATAGAGAGGAAGTGGATGGGTGAACTCCTCCCGAATCTTCTACACATGATATTCAGGTAAAAGATTGGGATTCATCGTTCATATTAATGCATTCTGTCATATTAATTGCCTCTCTGTTAGACTCAGCCGTCAAGGAGTATCATTCAAGAATGATCGAAGCTTGATCCTGAAAATTTGTTAATGTGCTTTTTTGTAGCACCACGTTCTTTTATCAACATGGTAAGTCTACATTCTCAATTTGCATTTGTCATTGTTTCCTTATGCTTGGGTTTAGTTGCATCATTTTGATGAAATGGAACAACTTTGCCTGCTTTGCTACTTTATCGATATCTAGACTTCTGGATACTTCTATGGAACTATGACTGAGAAATAGTTAGATGTTATGGCATGTTGGAAAGTGTACCCAACTCTTCTTAAGATAACAAGATTCTTTCTTCTTGCTGATGTTCAAAAATCATCCTTTAATGTTTGTGTGCTCTTGATTTATTAGGCTAAAGGGTAGAGGAAGTATAAGGACATTTTAAATATATCAACAAGTTGCACCGAAGATCTTTCTGTGTCCTATTTTTGGGCAGTTTCTGTGTCATAAATATTCATCCTTTTATTGAACGCTCGACCAAAAAGTACTATGTTCTACAGTATACTCGTTTCTATGATCCTATGATCCTATGATCTGATCTCGTTGGGTCAATCAAGTTTGTTTTGCTAATCTGCAGCTGCAGGATGATGGCTTTGTTACTCCTGCTAAAAGTTCATCCATTGTTTATCAACCATTGTTCTCATTTAGTTTGTTCCTTGTGGTTATTTCTTTGTATGTTGAAGCTTGTTGACTGTGTTATGTAAATAATGTTTCTTGCGCTAGGGCTGTAGACGAAAGAATCGAGTGATCACACTACAATTCAAACTTCTTATGCTTGAACGAGCTTTAGTCAGGTAGAACAAAGTAATATGATCCTTTTAAAAGTCGGTTTATTATTCTTTCTTACGATTCGAGCTCAAGCATCGTTTTAGATTCTATTATGTTTATTAAATGAAGTTCAAATAAGCTTTTATCGAAAAATTCTTATTCCGTATGGTTTCATTTCCCGCCCTAATATCTGAGATTAGTTCTTGTTGAAAAAATAATTAATTAAATAAAGCTTTTAAAGTAAATTGGGCCTTGTGCAAGTAAGGTCCAGTGGTTTACTAAAAATGGGCTTTTGAACGATAGACGGATCCATTTGACCCATTAACTACCAAGCCCAGTAGCAGGAAATACAAAATTTTTATTAGTTAAAATAAAAAAAAAATTAATATTTTTAATTTAACAAATAAGTTATATATAACTGGGTAAGTTAAATCAATATAAAAAAAAAATTTAAATAAGTGCAGATCATCGGAAAAAAATCGAACAACAACAAAACAAAACGATAAAGTGGTGAAATGGCATTAAATCATCGAGCAACCTGTACCTAAGATGATAATAATAAAATAAAATAAGTTATGAAATAACTAAATAAAAAAGGGTACATAATAATTTGTACCAAAAATTGACGAATATCTGACTAGTTTGCTTATCACTGATGAGCATTAATTGATATTTTGGTGAAACCATACCAATTAAATCGATCGGAATAATATGTTATTATTGTTATTATAATTATAATTATTAAAATAAAATTGCACCATATTTTTTTAGGTATTGAAGTACACAAATAAAATTAATATTTTTAAAATAATTTTAAAAGATATGTACCTACAGTTGCTCCATTCTGCAATGGGTAAAATTCTGTGTCAAGGCAGTAACTGTAGAAAGAAAAATAGCCATAACAAGGAAGACTGATATGATTGGTGTATAACTGGCTTTTATGACTTGCCATGTTTAGAACAGGATTTACCCCTACCAAAATTAACTGTAAAAGTACACTGTACAAATAATCAGGGTAGGATTTGTGAAAAGGAAAAAAAAAAGTAATTAAAAAAGAAAAAAAAATCATATATTTTTCTAAACCACCCCATGAATTGCCTTACAAATTTCAAATATTTTTGAGATGTTTAATCAACACAATCGAGCAACTTTAAAATATTGCAATTAAGATGTTCGATCAGTACTATCGAACACCTTAAAATATGTTCGGTCATTACTAATTACATATAATGTATTTGTTGAGAAAAATAAATGTATGAAAGTAAGATACCTTCCTCTTATAATGATTATTCACATGAAATAAATTAATTATGAAGATTTATGATTTATACATACATATGAAATGTAAGTAAAGTTATTTGTGTATAGAAATGTTATTGAAAAGATGTATAGAAATATTATTTTTCTATTTTTAGAAAGTATGATATTCAATCAAATTTTTTCACTTTAGTTTTTTAGAACTTTTTCATTTTAACTTTGGTTTTTATAAAAAAATTAAATTAATTATCCTTTTATAATCTTTAAGTTGATATTTATATTGCATATATAAAATAAAATATTAATTTTTAAATATAAAATAATTTTTATATATTAATTATGATATATTTTAAAGTTTAATACACTTTTATATTATACTATATTTTTATTAGAAGTATATTTTATTTAAAAAAATATATATAATTAATTTTATTATAAATTATTACATTATCATGACAATCCATAGAAAAACTAACAGTTACTATAATAGCGACAGTTGAGTAAACTGAACAGAAAAAGTGAAGTGTTGTAAAGCTGCAGACATCTCTCTCTCTCTCTCTCACACACTTGTTTTGAGCTCCATTATTTTGACAGAAGTCTTTCTCTTCAAAACACCCTTTTTTCAGAAATACACAAACCCCAAGCTGGCCTTATGGCCCATTGTCAGGTAATTTACTTTCCACGTCAGCACATCTGTGTTCTTTTCATGCCTTATTTAAAATAATTACTGCAGATTCACTTCTGTGTGTGCGCGTGTGTGTGTATTTCTTTATTTTCCTTTTTTCAAGTATATGTACGCTGTCAGAGAATACCAAAAAGAACCCACTTTTTACTTTGGTTTGCGATGACCCCATATTTTCTTGTACTATGTAAATAATTTTATTTATTTTCTCTTTCCTGTATGTACAATAATGCATGTGGGTTCTATCTGATTCAGAAAACAGCAGCAATGAATGGGTTCTAGATATCAAGAATGGAAAAGGGCTGCTCCTCCTCTTCTTCTCCAGCTGCTGGTGGTGGGCCAGACTCGCTCAATGGCTTGAAATTTGGCAAGAAAATCTACTTTGAGGGTGTGGCTTCTGGACTGCACCCCAAAACTGGCGGCGCTCCGGCGGCGCTCCCGCGCTCTCCGGCCAAGAAGGGGAGGACTGGGTTCGTGCAGGGTGCCCAGCCGCCTAGGTGCCAGGTGGAGGGTTGCAGGGTAGATCTGAGTGATGCTAAGACTTACTATTCGAGGCACAAAGTTTGTGGTATGCACTCTAAGTCTCCCATGGTCATTGTTGCTGGCCTTCAGCAAAGATTTTGCCAGCAGTGCAGCAGGTCAGTCCCCCTACCCACCCCACCCCACCCCACCCCTTAAGCAGAAAAATGGAGATTTTTATAAATAATCATTATCATTGTTTTTGTTGGTTTTTTTGAGGCTGGAGGTGTAACATATTGAGCAGAATTATCTTCAAAAGATTTGTAAATTAATATTGTTGTTAGGCAAATTTCTTTCTGCAACTGGATAAACTGCAGATAGAGTTGCCGAACCTATACAGATTAGAAGAAGCAATGAAGGTATTAAAAATATTATAGCTTTGTGCATTGACATAGTCCGAATGCAAATACAAGAACATAGTTGCATTGACTCAACTGACTGCCAATATTCATAGCTTCGGACGAGTTGGTCCCGATGGTCTTAGGGACCGAGTTGTCCCGGCCATTGAAGCTTCTCAGCTTGGGACCAACTTGTCCGATTTGTGTCAGCAGGATCATGAAAGCAGTTAAGTCATTTTATCGGTCAAAATGAGGTATATTATTCGAAAGGGGGTGTAAAAAACATAATTTCTTACGAAAAGTGGATATAAAGCCCTGTTTCCAGTAAATCTGTGGTGATACAAAGAGGATTGGACACATTTGGAATGATAAATGATAGTGTAATAAGTTTAGATATCCTGAGGAATGAAGACTCTCAGAACAGATTGAAGAATTGGTGAATGCACCAAAAGAATGAAGGGCTCAGCTCTGAGTTTCTGATGATGACTAAACTAAACTGGTTGTAGTTTTCTTGGATGTATTAATATCCTAAATTTATAAGTATTCAAATTTCTCCAGATTTCATCAGTTACCTGAATTTGACCAAGGAAAACGGAGTTGCCGGAGGCGCCTTGCTGGCCACAACGAGCGTAGGAGGAAGCCACCACCTGGATCTCTCTTGTCTCCTCGCTATGGAACTCTTTGTCCATCCATATTTGGTCAGACATCATTAGATCAATACCTCTTTTACTTGGAATTAGTCTAGCTTTATGAATATGTCATGGTACTTTCTGCTGATGTTTTTGTCATGTCAGAAAACCCTACCACAACTAGAGGCTTTGTGATGGACTTCAGCTCTTACCCCAACCCAGTTCTCACTGGAGGAGACTCAGGGTTGGGGAACCATCAACTTCCATGGCATAGCAGCTCACAAAATCCTCTATCTGATCTTCTGCAAGGTACAACACCCAGGTCCGGTTACTCTGGGCCTGGATCATCTTCAGAAGAATGTTTCAACGGAGCCTTGGGCTCCCACAATGCTCTCTCTCTTCTGTCAAATCAGCCCTGGGCCTCAAAAGCCCGACCCTCAAGTCTAGTGGTCAACAATTTATTTGGGACCAATGGCACACCTATGGTTCAACCATCGGTCAATCCAGATGCATCCGTTGGCTCGTTTGCCTGCTCTTCTTGGGGTTTCAAGGACAACCAAGGTAACAGTGATCTGCATGAGATGCGTCCCGTTCTTGGTCTTGGACAAGCTTCTAGTCATTATAGTGGTGAGCTCGGTTTGGCTCAGCCAAACGAGGGTCAATTCCATGTGCTTGATCATTCTAGGGGCTATGATTCTTCTATCCAGCATATGCATTGGTCACTCTGAGGTGTCCCTGTTCTGAACTTTGTGGGATCTTGTTTGTTTAGTAAGTGAAGTACCTTTTATCAGGTTTGTAAGACATTTGATGTTCTGTATTTGTAGCTTTGTTTCTTAGGAGAGATGTATTTGTCTCCTAAGCTGTTGGACTATCTTGTAACTGCTTTTCTGAAGTAGTCCCTGTTATGATGATTATTCAATAAATGCTGTTTATTATTATAGTACCCCCCCCCCCCCCCAATTGCTTGGAAATGAATGTATTATTATTATTATTAAATACGACATGTGTAGAGAGCATGTGTTTCGAATCTACAGAAGAATTCGTTTTATGGTACTTAGAGCATTAATTTGGCACACACATAGCAATCGGTCGCTCAAGACATGGTATATAAGAGCATGAATTCGAAAGATTTTGTGATCTGATAACAAGGAAATCCATGCCTTTTTTGAAGTAGCAGATATCTGGGTTGCGTTATCCACTCCAGCTTCCCATTTTCTGACGGCCACAACTGTCCCAAAAAACAGCGATGTTTATGGAAGTTGTCCAATCCTTTACAGGGGAAAATATATCAAATTATGAGAATCTGATGTTGACCAAGTTTGAAACAGGTTCCCATTGGCATTGAATCTAGTGGTCATCTTCATTTATTCCCGGGCAGCTGGATTCGAGCGCCTCCATTGACTCGTACTGAAAAGCACAAGGTGAACAAATGATATGCAACTCAAAAAGATCAGCATTTGGACATAAATTTGTGTAATTTTGTTTCAATTTTAAACAGAGAGACGCCAAGAATGAAATGTGATGTAATATACCTGACATCCACAAAAGAGGCAGTAAAGGAAATCGTTTCTTAGCTTCAGTAATATATTCAGCAAGTCCTGCATCAGAGAAAGATGTGGTTATCTACTATGTTCTGTAATAAAGATATTCCAATACACTTGGATTTAAGAGAAAGACACATCATTCATAATACCAACCAAGATTTAAATACAGATTTCCATAATATAAAACCGAAACGCAAGCACAATTTAAGCATGTGTTTGAATTATGCACAATAAGAAAAGTGACAGGCACTAACAACTTAGCATAATGTGATCGTTGAGTAATGACTTATCCAAGAAGTGCTTCCTGTGATCTAGCCTAATCCCTATTTTCTTAAAATCATTCTGTATCAAAATTGCATCATTTCAATAATTACAATCAGTGTAGTCACCATCTATGCTCATTCTGAACTTTTAATCACACAAGTTCAGCTGCCAGCACCTTTCAAGAAAATCATAACGCAACACATTTTACAAATAACAACAAGAAATACAGAATTCATACTCTGTAGTATATTTATGTTTTCATAGTATAACCACATCACATCATATTGATCGCACAATCACAAGAATTCTGATAGAATAAAAATGCAGGAAGTAACATGAATGTTCATGATGTCCCGACTGTAGGCACAAGATAAAAACTGCCATGCATCATATCGACTTTCAAACTCTAAGCAGATCACATCAGATTCAAAACTGCTTAAGCCACAGATGGTATTAAAAACTATTCTAGAGCATGCAATGCAAATACAGAATATGCATCAAATGTACCTCTTCTGTAATTTCTTCTTCCTCTTCCTCTTCCTTGTCCTTTTCCTCATCCTCCTCTTCCTTTTTCTCCACCTCAATAATATCCCTATTTTCAAGCTGCGCCAGCGCAGCCTCTGCCTTTCTAAAGTTCACCACAATTCTCCTCTCCTTCCACTTCTCTTTCAAACGACTCCCAAAACCTTCCATTAACTCCAGCTCATTCCTCTTCTCTCTCTCATATTTTTCTTTCTCTCTCCTCATCTTCTCTACGTTTGGATCTTCTGTACCAATTCCAGCCCGGCCCCTTCTGATCTCAAACCCTACCGGTTCAGCCCTCCCAGAGCCTTCCTTGCCCAATGTGGAGCCAGGAGTGAAGCCCATTTGTTTTAACAATTTAAACCCAATATTAGATTGCGGTATTTCTGAACTTAAATTATCCAATGTCTGCTTATCCTCTTCTATTTGTTTCCGCTTCCTATCAAGCTTTTTCTGCTCCTGCCAGTTTCGGGCTTTGGCTTTCTTGCTTGAAGAATTCGGCACTACAGGATCAGTGCTAGAACCCTGATAAAGAAGGTATTTTTTTCACAAATTGAACAAAAAAAAAAAAGTAATGAATGAACGAATATATTCTCCAAATTAAAGGCACTGGTTTCCGAATTCAATTCCTATATGTTGAAAAAAGTAAACAAAAATCATCTTGATAGCGCGCACAGACATGAACAATCTTCCAGAGCTTACGAGAGTCTTCAGAACAAAAACACTAAAATAACGAAGGGCAACTAATTACAGGATTCCAAGCTACGGAAATTTCTGAACTAGGGCTTTGAGAAACAAAAAAGCTGCGGAGAATCCCTAAAAAACAGTGGAATTTATAATACGTGATGAATGTAGGAACAGTAGCAATTATCGAACCTTTTTAGCGGAAGATTGAGAAACTTCAGGCGGTAGAAACTGAGAGAGGTCTCCCATGTAATCTTCTTCCTCTTCTGCTCCAGCCATTAAAAGTTTTCACCTCCAAAAACTTTGAAATTTGAAGTCTGATCACAAGAATATTCAATTTTTCTCAGTTATATACGTGCGTTCTATCAGGAAAGAAGTGTGCTTCTAATTAGTAAGAGGGAAACAAGAGAATATTTAAACCCCGAATCTTATGCTTCTTCAAACTTGGAGCCCTAAATTTAATTGCAAAACAAGTTAAATTACAAAATTAGTTCCAGAAAAAAATGTTCTATTTAAATTAAATTCCTAAAAGACAATATATATATATATATATATATTCAGAAATGAATTAATTGTTTAGTCCAGATAAAAATTATTTAATCAAATTTAAATGTTAGAATTAGCACAAATTTGTGAGTATGACTTAGAAATGCAAGTGATGTCTTTTGGTGAAAAAATATTAATTTTTTGTACCATCTTAACTAATTAAGTCGTGTTGCAATTCTCTCAACCAACACGATTTTCTAACATCTATATATACACGCTCGTTTATCAAGAACACATAAAAAACACTTCAAATTACTGATTAATTGTTAGAGATAACTTAGAATTAAGAGTTACATTATTTAATTAATTTTTCTCTAATACTTTATTCAAGAGTTATCAGTATTATCAACTCTATTTTCTTAACAATATCTTTATCATTTGATCCAACTACAATTCCATCCACAATACATATATATAAAGTTCGTTTGTATTAATTAGTAAGTATATACGATAACTAATTTCTTTCCTAAAATAAAATGGATTGAATTTAAAAATTAAGTACAAATGTAACATCTATAGACAATACAATATGTTTTCCGTTGTAGCTCTATTCCAGTGATGGACTAAAACCGGCATCCAGAATCTGCAACCACAGTTCCTCCAACATCAAATGTATTCTCTCTCTTTCAGGATGTAATCCATCTTTTGCTGAGAAAACATGGACTCTATCCTTGACTTCAATCCAGCTTTGACCAGGCACTTTCTTCACACCTTTCTCTCTCATCAAACTTCTCACACTAGCCACATCCTCCCAATCACCAGCAGATGCATATATGTTGCAGAGCAACACCAGAGCCGTGGAATTTGAAGGATCGATCTTGAGGATATTCTCGGCTATGCGTTTTCCCACCTTGATGTTTCCCCGATTTCTACACGCAGATAGTAGAGTTTTCCACATCACAATGTCAGGTTCGAATCCCAGTTGGTTCATGAACTCTTCTGCTTCGTGGATGCGTCCAGCTCGTGCATGCAAGTCAATGACACACGAGAAATGCTCCCTCGTGGGAGTCACACCATGCTCCTGTTCCATAGATTCAAACAACTGCATCCCTTCATCCAACAGTCCAATGTGGCTACAAGCAGTCAAAGCTCCAACAAATGTCACTTGGTTTGGTTTTACACCTTGTTCCTTCATTCTGTTGAAGAGATTCAGAGCTTCTTCTCCTGAGCCAAACTGTGCATACCCCACAATCAAACTAGTCCAGGAGAAGACATCCTGATTTGGCATGCGGTCGAAGAGCGTTCTAGCTCTGTCGAGGGACCCACACTTGACATACATGTCGATCAATCCATTCACGACCATGATGTCAACATCAAGCCCATTCTTCATTGTAAAGCAGTAAAATTGATCCCCCATCTCTAATGAGGCAACTTTCCCACAAGCCCCAATAACATTAGCTAAAGTAATATGATCAGGTCTCCCATGAAATAGCAGCATCATTTTAAATAATGAGAAAACTTCTTCAATCTCATGTTGGTGCATGCACATAGTGATTATAGCATTCCAAGAGACTAAATCTGCATTGTCTCGAATATCATTGAACACTTTATATGCATCCATATGATCCGAGCAATTAGCATACATTGTAAGTAATGTATTACATACAGGAAGGTTTAGATCAAGTCCAATCTTGATTATATAAGAGTGCACCTGTTTCCCTTGAGATAGTTCAGATGGATCTGTGAACCCACAAAGCAAAGAACGAATGGTGATATCATCTGGTACTGACCCCGAATGCCTCATCTGAGAAAAAATCCACATGGCTTCATTTGATTTGCCACTATATGCAAAGCCTGATATCACTGCATTCCATGCCACTATATCAGGATTTTCTATCTGCTCAAATGCTGTCCTTGCTGAACACAAGAAACCGCATCTTGCGTACATATCGGTCAAGGAACAACCTGCAAAAGGGTCATTTTCAAATCCGTATTTAATACTTAATCCATGTATCTGTCTCCCATATTCTGGCTGGCCAAGAGAGCCACAAGCACTGAAAACACTACCAAAGATAAATTCATTCGGATGATAAATACTCTGAGAGAGCATTTCCTTGAAACAAGCCAGAGCTTTCAACTCATAACCAAGCTTGGAAAACCCAGCAATAATTGAACTCCATGAAATCAAATCCTTCAATTTGATGCTGGAGAAAACATGGCATGCCTCATTAATTTGATCAAACTTGCTGTACATTGCAATAAGAGCATTTTGAGCTATGAGGTGGGAACCAAATTCAGATTTAATTACCTGGGCATGCAACTGCCTCCCCAAATCAGCCTCAGTGACACTTGAACAAGCTTTAATCACACTTCCAAATGTAAAGTGGTCTGGCATAAAACCAGACCGCTGCATTTGGATATACAATTTGATGGCTTCAAAGTCCCAACCGTTCTGTGAGTATCCAGCAACTAATGAAGTCCAGCTCACCACGTTTCTCTCCTGCATATTGTCAAAGACTTTCCTAGCATCCATGGTTGACTTACATTTTCCATACATATTGATAATATGGTTCTCAAGAATCATATGGGGCAGCAAACTCGACTTCAAGATGTGGTTATGAATCTTTCTTCCATATTCTATGGATCTCAAAGACGAGCATGCGACGATCAAACAAGTATATGTGCTAGGATCTACCACGCAATCTGCATTCTTTTCTAAAACATCAAAGGCCTGAAGGGCATCTTTGAAAAGTTTTCGCTTGCATAAGGAGCTTATGTGAGCTAACAACTGCTCGTTTTTGAAAGTTGAATGTGCAGCATTGTGAATGGTACAATTGACATGGCTGGGGGAATATTTCAGAGTAGACTGCAATCTTTTAATCATTTCTTGCGGAGGAAAAGGACAGATATTTTACCAGTACATATCTGAATCACACATCGTAGTCTTTAAGAAACAGTATCTTAACAGTGAACAGACCCTGCAAGAGAAGTCTAACCGGCCCTTTAGCGTCATTCTTTGTCAGAGTACTCTTTGTGAACTGGGATTCCTCCTAAAACTTACTTGGGCAATTCGTCGAGCAGGAAGCATGCAATTGAAAAGACTTTACCCTTCTGATGCATTTTGAAGATCGAATGCCAACAAAACAGTAACCAAATGACAGATAATAACTGAATATATCAAACCAAAAAAGAAGATTTAATAAGTCTTTAAATCCAGACAAAAAATCTGATTAATATGTGACAAATAGTTCAGGGAAAATAACAAGAAGGAGCTCTTATAGTGCTCTCAGTTCACGGGCTATTTTGGTCATTTTCCAACGAATAGTTAACATTATAAATCACAGTTAGCATTTAGCATATATGTATGTATGTATATATATGTGGGCTGAAACCCGTGGAATGCACGCGCCTGTAACTGTATAACCGTTTTGCAGCTGACATCAGAAAGGTTCTTTTTTATTCGTCCTCCTCTTTTCACCTATCAGCTTTCAGCTCCTTCTTCTACTCAATCAACCGCCCCCTATCTCTCTCTCTCTCACACACACACACAGATGGCCCCTGTTTCTCCGTAGTTCTTCAAGTTAGTGTAAATTGTAGGCATTGCATACAAATGCATGTATACATGCATTACATATATGAATCCATACATATTTGGTGTGAGTTTGTGTGTGTGTGTGTTTCTGCGAGGAATATTTCCATGTTCTTGAATGCGTTTCTTCATTGTGATTTTTCTGCGTAATCCATCACTATATACTACTTTGAACTCGTCTATTCCATTAATGTGAAAGGTTAGTATGTGCAAGGTTCGGATTTCATCTTTGCGTGTACGAATTTCGCGCAAGAACTAGTTAATATGTTCTGAATTTCAGGTTCTTCGAATTTTCTCGTTTGATTCCATTTTGATATAGCAGCATTAGAAAATTACGCAACACTTTACAGTACTCTGTTTCACTTGTGTTGTTCATGTGTTATGTACCTCTGAGAATGTACGATTATATATGCAGCGGATGGATATGTTATCAAACACACACACACACACACACACGCACGCACGCACACGCAGAGCGGATGAATATGATGAAGATTTGTTCATATTATTATATTTAACTTGTGATTGAAGTTAGAAGCAGAACAGTATTAGAAATACTTTCCTTGATTTTCACATCTTCCATTATGCGAAGCTTCATCCAGTGTTACAACACTGTCGAATTAACTTTTCCTTTGTTTAATTGTGATGCTAATCATTTCTTCGTTTTTCTGTATTTTTATTGGAACTTAGGAATTTTGAAGGCAAATATTCTTCTTTATGTCGAAATGGCAAAACATTATTTCTTTCTGATTGTAACAATCTACTGGGCAATTATGGGGCTCCAATCTTGGGCAATCACTGATGTTTTAGAGGGTAAGTGATTTTGTTTCAATGCAATTTCTTGCTGACCTTTTCAGAATTTTCATCCTTTAAACACCATAAAATATGCAATTATATAATTTTTCTTTTCTTAGATTTTTTAAAAGAACTGATATACAGCTCATGATATGCAGTTGAAGCTCTACAAGATCTGTACAGGTCCCTCAACAGGCCTATCCAGCTGGAGAAATGGAAATCGGAGGGTGGAGACCCTTGTGATGAACTCTGGAAAGGAGTTGAATGCTTTGATTCAACCATAATCAACCTGTAATTCTTCATTATATGAATACCAGAATTGTCTGGAACAGTTACATACAATTTCTTATATGTCTCCTTTTCAGCAAACTTCATGGGCTGGGGCTAACTGGAATTCTTGGATTTCAGCTCTCCAATCTCAGAAGCCTGAAGCACCTGTATGAACTTTCGTCGATTCTGCGTTCTTGATTCTGTAATATATGTGATCAACTCTTTTCTTCTAACCTAGTTTCAACTGTGTAAACATAATTTTTTTAGGGACCTTAGTTCAAATAGCATTGTGGGCCCAATCCCATACAGTTTACCTCCGAATGTCACATACCTGTAAGATGATTGCAGCACTTAAGAACTGACTTCAATTGCACATGATCTTACAATACAGCTCTCTTTTTCTTTATTGTATATCAGAAACTTGGCTGAGAACAAATTTAGTGAAAGCATTCCTTACTCCATAGAGAAGATGAAACATCTCCGGCATCTGTAAGTAGCTATATTTTTCGATGGAAATGGTCCTGAAGTACTAGCCGTCTGTTTGATTACGTGTTAATGAGCTGTAGTTCCTGGACTAATTCATTTTATACTCCATAAAGGAACTTGAGCCACAGTTCGTTATCTGGATCATTAGGAAATGTATTTGATGGCCTTGAGAATCTAAAAGAAATGTATGTGTCGTGTTTTCACATTTTAATTGCTTTGAACTAGTAGTAAATATCTTCCTAAGCTAGATTTCTTGAATTTTCTGAAAACTATAATCCTCGTTCACCAGGGATTTGTCGTTCAATAACTTCACTGGAGATCTGCCCATATCATTTAAATCTCTGAAAAACCTCACAGGCTTGTAAGTTCTTGTCTTCCGAATCCTTGTGAATTGGACTTCCACAAATGCAAGTAACTAACAGGAATCATTTCAGGTTTTTGAATCACAATCAATTTACTGGATCAGTGATTTTCTTGGCGAATCTCTCTCTTGCAGACCTGTATGTCTCGTCCAATAGAAGTTTCGAATTTGTTGTGTTCTACTGTAGTTTATTGTTAACATTCACCCTTTCCGTTTTCAGGAATATTGAAGACAACCATTTTAGTGGTGTTATTCCAGAAAACTTTCAAAATATACCCAACTTGAGGTATGCTGCCATGCATGCACATTCTCATTTCATTTCTGCAATTGTTTTGACTCATCATCTTTATTCAGGTTTGGGGGCAATAAATTTGAAAGACAAATAAGCTACCCAGCCTGGAGGTTTCCTTCTGATACTATGCCAACGGAGAAGAATATCAGCAGGCCACCGGCAGCAAATTTAAGTGCCTTTGAGAGCCATCCTTCTCAAACAATAGGAGTTCACAGCAAGAAGAGACCAAATGCAGTTGGAGTAGTTCTAATGATTGGTGGAATCACACTGGTTGCAGCATGTGCAGCTTTTACAATTTTTGTTCAGCGGAAACGGTCACATGAGAGAGCACTCAGACGCTTGGGGAGCCGTCAAGAGTCAATGAGATCACTACCTACCGATACAGTCCAAGGTGAGATACATAGCTTGAAGAAAATACAGATTTTGTAAATATGAAACAACTTTGGAAGATGTGTGTTTTTCAAAATTTTCTGATACAAGTTAATATAATCAAATGAGTTATGAATAACATAACTTCATTAAATCTAATCCATGCTGACCAGAATTGATGAGAAATCATGTTTACTCCTATAAGTGTGATAAAATGGATCTAGTTAAGTTATGCTTTTCAAACTTTTCTACATGCTATTTACTGGTAATTTTGTGGGGGGAAAAACAAAAAGTTACAATATAAATGACTTTTTTCCTTCATCACATTCTGTTGTTTTGTTTTGTTAGGTTTAGATTATACATCAATGAGTGGACAGGGCAGCCCCCATACATCAGCATTCAGTTCTTCCCCGATGATTACTCCGTCCCGTTTGCCTCCTATTCGGACTAAGACACTCAAAGTGTCCAAGAGAAAGAGTTTCTCAAGAAACAGAATGCCAATTGGTGCAAAAGTATACACCATAGCAGAGCTTCAAATAGCAACAAACAGCTTCAGCGAAGAAAACTTCATTGGTGAGGGATCCCTTGGTTCTGTTTATCGAGCAGAATTCCCAGATGGCACGGTAATATTATATTATGAAATAACTAGAGATATATCATTCAAAGATACATTTTCTGACTTGTGTTTTTCGTTTAGACTCTTGCTGTGAAGAACATAAAGACGGTACCTCTATCGATCATCGAAGAACAACAGTTCTTTGATGTGATTAAGAGTGCATCCCTTTTGAAGAACCCTAACATTGTGACACTTCTTGGATACTCCATGGAGCATGGCCAGCATCTCCTGGTTTTTGAGTATATCAGGAATGTCTCTCTTGATGACGCTTTGCATTGCATTGCATACAAGCCGCTCTCTTGGGGCCTACGCCTTCAAATTGCTCTTGGCATTGGACGGGCTTTGGAGTAATACTCGGAAATGATTTTTTTTTTTTCTTTTCCATAAGTAATCCATCACGTAATCTGTTGATTTTTTGTTTCTTTCACAGCTATATGCATTCATGTGTGCCACCTGTGGCACATAGCAACTTGAAAGCTGCCAATGTGTTGCTTGATGAAGATCTTGTTCCTCATGTTTGTGATTGTGGCCTGGCTATCTTGAGACCCCTTTCCAGCAACACTGTTAAGCTCAAGGTATATGTCAACCTCCCCTCTCTCTCTCTCAATTTATACAAGTGAAAATGAACATCTGATTAACATGTTTCCGGAAATGTGTAAAAATGCAGGCTTCTGAGATGGCAATTGCTGATAGTGGGTACATTGCACCAGAACATGTTCAATCTGGCACTGGTAATACAAAGGCTGATGTCTACGCCTTTGGTGTTTTGCTTTTAGAGCTTTTGACAGGAAGGAGGCCCTTTGATATGTAAGTGTTTATTACTACTACCCTTTTTATTTTTTATTTAGAAGTTTTAATTTACAAAGCCACACAAACCTCTCTCTCTCTCTCTCTCTCAGATCGAGACCAAAAGAAGAGCAATCCTTGGTGAGATGGGCTTCATCCAAGCTCCACGACGGTGCATCATTATTTCAGATGGTTGATCCAGCAATTATGAGAACAATCTCCTCCAAGTCTCTTTCACGTTTTGCTGATATTGTGTCCATGTGCATTCAGGTATTGTGGATACAGTAACATCTCAGATTAATAACAACAAATTCTCCAATCCACACCTTACACAAGTTTTATACATGGGATTGAAAAGAACTAAACTGTGTGTGCATTCTGTGTGAAATGCTTCATCAGCCCGAGCAGGAATTCAGGCCCCCCATGTCTGAAATCGTGGAGTCTCTGACTCGTTTGCTGCTCAAGCCAACTGGTACAGACGGCGGCACCGAGTTAGACTCGTTCGATCGCTCTTTCAGGTCAACAAACAGCAAGTTCTTTGGCTCACCTACTCAAAGCTACTATTCTGTCTAATTCTACTGATGTTAGACTATGGAAATACAGCTGAGACTAATACATGGAAAGACGGTGAATGTAGTGAATGTTTTGAGCAAAATTTATACCATCATTTTTGGCTGTTCAAGGACTCATTTTGATATCCTGAAAGTTACTGTTATCATCAGCTATACACGCATTGTGGGCTACTAGCGTTTGCAACAAAAGAACTTATTTAATTGTTGGACCATTTGGTTTGCGATTCTCGACTACAACAGACAACTAGCTGTATTGAAGTTACACATTTAAGCCACTACTTAACAATGTGTTGATCTCTCCAATAACATTTACTGGCCTTCCATCAAAAAGTCTGGACAGTGTACTCTCACAGAGCTTCTTCAACTCCCTGGTTTTCACAAGAGCTGCTTCCTGAAAAAGAAAAATAATAAGAACTTATGAGCGAACAGTTTTTAAGTATGGTATGCCTTGAAACTAAAACAAGCCACAGAATTCAAATGTGAAACCAAGTTTTCCTAGTAAGTAATATGGTAAAAGGCAAACAAGCTAATATCTTAGGACATTCCACATTTACTCATAAGCTTGACAAAGCCTCTGTCTGCCCAGCCCATTTGGGAAACTGTATACAATGTGTATTTGTGTGAATTGAGAAGGGTTGTGATATGAACTTACTTGTTTTGGCCATGAGGAAGACAATGAATTTTGCAACTCCAGACGTTTAGCATAAAGGTCTTTCAATCCCTCTTTCAACTTAACCTCATGGTGCTTCTTTTCCTCCAGTGTTGTTACCAAACGATCCAAAAATCTGAAACTCAGAAAAGTAACGGAACCAATGACTTAAATGCATGAAATTAATTGAGCAAAGTATATGACCTAATATTTAAACCTGAGAACTACAATAACATCAACAAACAGGTGGTATTATGGGTCAATGGAAGCTGATAAAACTGCACCAAGTTCACACTGGAAGGGTTGATTTGACTATGGCAATACAAGAATCATGTGGAAGTTCTAACTTAAGATTGCGATCGATATTGATTTATGCAAAAAAATCTTCATAAAATACAAAACTGGCAGTCCTGAGTTGAGCATAGGAACACGAAGGGCAAAATTATAGAATAAAAGAAAACGTAAAAGAGAACAAAAAAATAGTATTTTAGGGCGGGACTGTGGATACCTTTTGGAGTTGAGTATCATGATTTGGTCCCGAGTTTTCCTATTTGTTAACTTTGATATGGCTAAAGATATATCGGACAGCATTCCCCGAATTGAGTCGGGACTGTATTGCTGGAGAACTAAGGGAGCCACTGCTTGGACTTGATGTTGTAAATACAAGGTTTCTTCATTTGTTAATTCAAGCAATCGTTGGTTCAGAAATGCTTTAGCCTGATTTCAGTATTACAAGTCAAAGATGAAATCATAAGATCAGCAGAAAATTAGGGGATAACTGAAATATAAGACCTCACAAGAACACAAGAAGTTATGATATGATTATAGTAGTAAATAATGCACTATGTCAATAAAGACCTCAAATAAGTCGTCAAGAATCTTATTCCTGTACTCTGTATCCAAAAGCGGACTTCTGCCCTGCTTATTTCCAGTTGCTGCAGCCTCAGAGTAATGATAGGTAGCACCAGATTCTTTGGGAGTGCTTAGTAAGACAGCATCTGCAGCCCCACCGACCTGCATATTTTCAACACTTATATCCCAAGAAATATCTGACACAGAGACATCTGGAGCTGCAGGGCCTTCATTATTTTCCAGGATCTGCTGAGTCTCAGTACCATCTTTGTGAGGGGAATTCGGCAAAACGTCACTAGCATTAACAATTTCATATGGACCACCCAATCCATTTCCATTATCTTCTGTTTCTACAGTACCAATATCCCAATCGATGTCAGTGCTCTCCAAAGTAATATCCCAGTCAATACTATCAGCTGCAATGTCTCCTCCCCCAGTAATAGGCGCAGGTTCGTCATGGCATACTTGAGTGCTAACAGCATCATAGACTTCAGGACTCACAGAAACATTAAGAGAAGGGGGATTTTGGCGAATGCATATCAAGTTTGGCAACACGGGGCCAAGAGTTTTCTGCAAATACAAAAATAGGTTAACGTCGAGAGGAGACACAAGTTATGAAGCATCAAGATGCTGTGAGATCCCTTAATAGTAAATCAATTTGAAAATTTCCTTACATCCTTCTCTGTGTGTGCATCTTTAACGAACGTTGAATAGAACTCAATGGCCACTGAAACAGAATCACTTCTCAATACTTCTAACATCTGACTAAAAGTGCTTGGAAGGGATGTTATGGCTGTTTCTAACAACTCTGACCTGACGTTAACACCCTGCAGAGCCAGACTCAAGGTGTGGGAACCAAATACAGAAAGAGCAAGTCACAATGAAAATGACAAAAAATAAAGAGTGTGAACCAACCTGCAATCCTAGCTCCTGACAAGCCTCTGAATATTTTGCTGCTGAAAGTGCCGCATTTCTTTTTATATCAGCTTCTTTTCGCTCTAATTCCACAAGCTGTTGTTGACTCTTTTGCACTTGCTTCTTTTGATATGGACTTTGATTTTTATTTTTTTATTTAACAAGAAAAAAAAAGAACAATAAGAAAAAAGCAATAAAGTAGCTGCTTATAATCGCTAATTATTAAACAGAAAATCATTAGACTTTCTCACATTTCATAGTTCACATTTTGGACCATTATCTGAGCAGCCTCACCAAGGAAAATGTGATCTTTCTCATAAGCACGCACTATTGTCTCCCAATCACCCTGTCAATGTAGGGAATATTTGTTACGAATTATTAAAAAAAAATGTTTTGATGCAGACGGAGGAAGGGAGGGAGATTCAATGGGGTAGTATCCAGATATCTTACAGCAGCACCTGAAAGCCGACCAAAAATATTACGGCTTTCTGGATTTGACTTCAAAAGAATTTCATAGATTATTTTTGCCTCCAAGTAGCCAATTCCTGAAAAAATAAAACAACAAGAAGCAAGTCACCACAGTGATTCCTCATGATACATACTAAAATTCCTACAAACCCTACACCTACTACATAAATACCGTCCGCCTCCAACTAAGAAATCTTCATTCCTGCCAAAGTCTTAACTAATCTCCAATATATAACTGTTAATCCCTGTAAATGAATTATTGCATTTATCCATTTTTAGCCCCGTATTTTTCAAATAATAATTTGCATTTCTCAAGCAATACTCACTCTATATCTATCTATCTATCTATGTATGTGTGTGTGTAATATATATATATATATATATTAATTTAATTTTTTTTATTATTATTATTTAAATTCTAACAGATTCACAAATACTTGAACTGCAGTCTAACAAACAGAAATCACGACTTTAAAATCAGAAAACTGGGTGAGCTAATTTAGTTTAATTTTCAACTAGTGACGAACTATAGCTAGTTCAAAAGTAAGTAAATTAACATTAAAAAAATTGAAAACCTTCAGGGTCGAGGGTTTGGAAGAAAGGATCAATGTCTTTCGGCAGTGAAGCAAACGACGTCGCAATCTTCGCCCTCACAGCCACCATTCGCTTTCTCCAATCCGCCGGAATTCTCTTCCGATCCACCAGCCATTCTTCAATTCAACCAAAACGAAGAAAATGAAGCATGTAGAAATTAAACCAAATGATGGAAAAAGTCCAAAAAACTAAAGCCAAATTGTTGAATATAACTAATGATTTTGTACCTCCGAGACGAGCGAATGCTATATCGATCGGGAGGTTACGAATTTCATCTTGGTTTTGCATTTCCTTAATCTGAAATTTTGGTTTTGGTGAAGCAAAATTCTAGTGAAAAAATTTGTGCTTCCGTGATTTATTTAGCCGACTCTCAGTTCAGACTCGGTTCCTCTTGTTTGCATAAGCGTACAAGTTGGGCTTTGTTAAAATTGGGCTTTGCAAAACTGCTAATACAATTGGGCCTTACATTGTCTTTTAATATAATTGGGTTAGATTGGGCTTTTGGGCCCAATAAATAATGTCATTCACACAGGCGAATTAAGCTCAGTAAGGCCCATATGTCTGCTAACAATTTTATCGTCAATTTCATTCCATCTGCTCATTTCGCTCTCTCTCTCTCTCTCTCTCTCTCTCTCTAGATTGAGCAACAACAGATCTGAAATATTCATTTTCATCAGGTAAGCTACTACTCTCTATATCTGTTCTAATTTGCACTCCCAGTGATTGGATGGATGCTTACTCCTGTTTTTTTTTTTTTTTTCCATTTCATTTTCAACTTGTTGCAACAAGCTGTATGAAACTCCAATTCTAGGGTTTGAAGTTTAGGAGTGCGTATATAATCAGTGAAGGCTTGAATTTTTTGGTATCTCTTAATTTCGCTTCTTCCATTATCTTGTTGATAGCTTCATTCACGAGTTCTGCACATTTGACTTATCGAAACCTTTGATCATAATTTTGAGGTTCTAGAACTGTATAAGCCCAAAGATTCTCATATAATTGATTGATTTTGCATATGTCTTTTCTTTCTTTCTTCATGTTAGTCATTTGAGTGAGGGGCGAAGCTTGAATGAAATTCTCCGAAACAATTTTATGCGTTTTTAAATATTTTCTCTTTCTTAATTCTAGTCCCAAGCACAAGATAACTATTTTACAGGTTAACATTAAGCAGTGCAGAATCCCCTAGAAATCTGTCATGTGGAATATGAGTTGGACTGGAATTGTTAATTGTTAACTGTCTGTGGCGAAGTGGATATTTTTCAATGTTAATTTTCTCACTTAGTTCTTATTCTCATATTTTTTTTTTCCTTTTTCAGTTCTCCTTTTCTGGATCTTTTTTTTAGAGCTGTAGTGTTGTCCTCTTTGCTGCATTGTTTGTTTGACTTTTTTTGATTTTATGCTGTTCTTTGTTGCATTGACTGTAAAAAATAGTATAACATGTTATAAGGATTGCTTTTTCTTTTCTTCTGGACTAGTGCCACCTGTGTATTAATCAAAAGAAAGCTAAAATGGAGATCGAGGATCTTAAGAAAATGGAAGATGAAGAGGGTCCTTTGACGAAAATGCTAAAAGGGGCAACCACAGGACTAGCTGCTGGCACTATTTGGGGTACAATTGTTGCTACTTGGCATGATGTACCTCGTGTTGAAAGGAATGTGGCACTTCCTGGTTTGATCCGGACTCTGAAGATGATGGGTAACCATGGAGCCACTTTTGCTGCTATAGGTGGAGTCTTTATTGGGGTAGAGCAGGTAATGCAGAATTGCCGAATGAAAAGAGACTTTGTTAATGGTGCAGTCGGAGGATTTGTTGCTGGTGCTACTATCTTGGGTTTCAAAGGTGAACCTTTTTTCCTTCCCCCCCCCCCATATCTTTTTCTTTCTTTCTTTCTTGTTTCCTTTTCTTTACCGCTATCTTATATTGATACAGAGTCTATATGGTATGCAATGTTCAACAGAATGTGAATGTGGTATGTAGGTGTTTTGTGTATCTTGTTGTCCATGCAGGTGTACAAAAATGTTTATATATCTCTATTTGTTTGTATAATAATGTTCTGAAGTGGGAAAGTTCGCTTCCCGACTAAACTATGCTCATCATTTTCGTCATTATGTTGTTCAAGCTTCAAGGTTCACGTATGATTGTGATAATTATATCACTTGAAACTTACTGTTGCTGTGCTTTTCATGACACACACACAGTAGGGTATTCTAATGTTTGAGGGCTCCAGAAGCCACTTCAAATTATTTGTTCCGTAGGCATATATTCCTTGAAGGAGGAATCTTTTTTATATTGGCTGTGTTAAGAGATGTCAAGATTGAGAATGGTGCATCATGCAGGACCAAATATCCTTTTATTTTATTTGCATCTAGAGCTTCTTTTTATTTAACAGTATAGCCCTTCTCCTTTTACATTTTATATATAATTCTCAATGCGAAAAACTTTGTCCTAGGCCTCATGGTAACTGCAATGCTTTATTTTACGTCGATGAGTCTAACATCGTCATCAGGCAAAAGTGTACAATTGGTCAAAACGACAAATAATCCATGCAATCAGAAAACTCTGCTTTGTAATATTCATATTATGCCATATGGTAGATATTCTTGTAATATAGTAACAAAGGTGTCATTCTTAAGAGTGCCAGTCTCTCTGTTCATTTACCCGAATGTATCTTCTTATAAGACATATTCTCTACTCTCTGCCCTAATATGTTATTACACTTTTGGTTGTTCGTTCTGTTGATTTGAATTTTTGAGTCCTTGGGAGATTTATTAGTAGTCATTCTCGCAGAGCTGTCAATTCAGGCTGTCTGGCCTGGCCGAGCATGATGTCTGGTTGGACTGACCCAAACTGAACTCACTTTTGGGCCAGAAAGTCATTGGCCCAGTCCAGCCCACTGAATTCTGAACTATTTTTAGGTTGGGCTGGACCAAATGGCCCGATCTCATTTGGGCCTAAACACAGCCCAGCCACATTCTAATTGTTGGGCTGATTGTGCATTCCCATTGGGGTGGCTGGATTGATATCCCAACTCTGCTTCCTTGTCATTGTGACACTAACAGTAATCCAAACTGGTGACCAAATATGTTCAATATGTATGCAGGGAGGAGCATTTCAACAGCCTTGTCTGCAGGAGCTGCCTTTGCAGCGGCTTCTACCTCCATGGATGTGGTTGGTTTCAAGAAACACGATGAGGGCAAGGAATATTATGTTTATCACCGCGAGAAACGGCCTAACCCTAATGTTAATTAATTCCATTCTCGGCGATGTTCCGGTTTTGTTCTTTTCAGAACACTACAAATGTTCCGGGCTTGGTTTTTGGGTTGCTTTGCCTTTTTGGCCATTATTACAGATGCTGAATGAATGGTTCAATAATAAACCTTTCTGCCCTTTCTTTTGGGTTCCCCTGAGATGCCATTCTCTACTTACATGATGAAACTGTGGTTTAAACCATTGACATGTATAGTTGATTGGTGTTGCTCTTTCTGCAAAGTGGAGCGGCTTTGCTCTTTTCTGGAAAAAAGAATATTTTTTTCTTATAATTGATTTCTTACTAGTCTAATTGCTCACTTGTGCTTTTGTATGATCATAATAAAAAGTGCAAATATTTCATCTATATATATATATACACATATACATACAATTAAATAATTTGTTTATGTGGCAACTAAAAGTAATATGTTATGTCATGACCGCAGGCGTTCATAGTATGTGTGTATGTTGTCAATTTTTTTATGTCAATATCATGTTTGATATTTTATTGATGAATAATACTCATAAATGCATGTTAAGGTACTCTTATAATTTAATATTTTTTTTTGAAAATTGAGTAGGTGTTGGGCGGTTTAGGGTACACGAAGCTTAAGTATTTTTCTTTTTTGAAATAGGTACGGATAGTATAAAGTTAAATTAATTGGGGTTTGGATTATTTAATTTATCGAGTACCCACTCAACTATTATTCCTGGATACACCTCATACTTTGAACAAAATTAATAATAATAAACATTTCTTTAGAATTCTAAAACAGAGTTAAAGGAAATGATTAAAAATATCAATACTTACTAATTAATATTAAAAAATAAATTAACATTAAGTGAGATGAACAATGATAGTTCTTTTATTATTTTTGTCATTTAGAGTTAATTTTCAAAGGTTTTTATGTGTTAAATATTGCCAAATATTATTCATTGAAAATATGTTTCACAAAGTTGTTCGATCTAAATTTGATTAAACACTCTAAAAGATGTTCGATCCAAATTTTTTTTAATGTTTAATTGAATATTCAATAACATGTATAAGATTGTTCCTCTTATGTTCAACAGGATCAATCAAATATTTTTTATAATGCCCTACATCTTTAATTGAGTATCTTCATATTATGTGTAATTATGTGTAATTTTATTGTTGAATACGATAATAATTAAGATTATTTTTAGATTTTATTAAAAAGCAAACACACTTTGATTGTCCAATTAAAATGTAAGTAGACTAACCCTTCACAAAAAAACAAGATTTTTTAATTAATAATAATAAATAAATAAATATGCAAAACAATTATATTACATCTAGAAAACAGAAGAAGCAGCCTGCAAACACTAGTAATAAGAGGAAAAATTTAAAGAAGATATCCATACATTTTTTACGCCACGTGGCAGAAACCCATTCACGCCCTTAAATTTCATTGGCCCCTCCGCGGTATCTAGACAAGAACCAAATCATAATCTTGATCAGAGAGAGAGAGAGAGCGCGCGCGCAGAGATGGCAGGGATAGCTTGCTGTTGCCCCTCACCGCTCTCCTCTCGGAGGTACTGTCTTCCAAAACTTTTCTCCTAAATTCATTTATTTATTTTTATATAATTTTAATAAACACTAAAATCTGATGCTTCTTGAATATTCAACAATGTGCTCTTTGTTGTTGAAGTGCAAGTTTGAATCAATGAACTAATTTTCTGCATATTCTACAAATCCTATAACAGATACACATTATGCTTTGCATGTTCCCAGTATTAACATTCACCAGTTAGATAAATCGATTTATAATATTTTTTTATTTTTTTTTTTAAATTTGAAGTTGATAATTGATGTATATGCTTAAAATTGGGATTGGGTTTAAGTTTATTATATTGTGCCAATTGTATTCAACTTATAAGATCAATATATTTTTTATTTATTTATTTGTATTATGCCAAGAGGCCAACTCATAGTAATATTAAGATAGATAACCAATTACACCACTAAATACCATATTGTAATCATAAATTCTCACATTTTAATAATTAATTACAGATTTTTTTCTTAAAATTTGTTGTTAATTAGCATTAATTTGAGCTATACAACATCAATAATAGTATTTTATTAACATGATATATAACAATTTTATGAAGATTATAACCTAGCATTCGCAACGATTTTGTTTTTAGCATTATTCTTGATTCAACAATATATAGATGTGAGTGAGTGTGGTGGGTTATGAATTCTTGATTTTATTCTTAAAGAAGTCATAATTATGAATTTGGAATGTGATTTCAGCAATTTGTCAGCGTCTTGGTTAGTAGTTGGGACACATCAAAGAAGAACACCGACAGCAAAACGACAAAACCAAAGAAAACTGGTAATAAAAGCAGAAGTGAATTTTGTAGAGTCGGAGGAGGCCAAGAAACTCGTTGCAGCTGAGGGATTTGCAGTTTTAGACGTTCGCGACAGAACTCAGTTCCAGAGAGCCCATATAAAGGATTGCTATCACGTCCCCTTATTCATTGAGAACAAGGACAATGATTTGGGTATGTTTTAATTCTTGTTCATAGGTTTCACGAAAATAAGAGTACTATTCTATAATCGAGATACTTAGAAATGTTTGTATTGATATGGACTCATGCTCGTTTTTGAATGGAGATGGGCGATGTGTCCATCTCTCGTAGCCACCATCATATTTATTTGGTCATCTGCAGCCTGAACGTGCTTCAAACATCTACATTCAACTTCAAATAGATCTACATTCAACTTCAAATATTCCTCAAAGTTTGATTTACTAATAGTTTGTACGATGAACAGGAACTATAATATTGAGGACTGTACACAACAATTTCTCTGGTTTGTTCTTTGGCTTGCCTTTCACCAAACCTAATACGGAATTTGTGCAATCTGTCAAGAGCCGATTTTCGCCGGAAAGCAAGCTGTTACTCGTATGCCAGGAAGGACTCAGGTACGGTTCTTGTTTCGACAATTTGACTAAAGCTTATAAGATGTTCGTAATGACAATTGTGTCATAAATAAGAGCTCAGCCGAACACCCTCTTAGCTTCGTCTCCTCACATGTCCTTCAAATGTATGTATTACGAAACAAGAATGCGTTCTTTGACATTATTATAGGATGACAATAGACATCTCAGATTTAATTTTCGATTAATTCATTATTTTGTTATTTTTTAACAAATTTAAAGGTCTGTTGCTGCTGCAAGAAAATTAGAGGAAGCAGGTTATCAAAATATAGCCTGCATAACATCGGGCCTCCAATCTGTAAAACCTGGTGAATTTCTTATTCCTGCCTTCAACAATCAATTCTTATTTAAATAGTATGAAAATAAATCATACTTAACTGCAGGGACATTCGACTCCGTTGGTTCGACTGAGCTGCAAAATGCTGGTAAAGCTGGTTTGGTTACAATTCAAGGCAAAATCTCAGCAGTACTGGGGACTGTTCTCATCTGTAAGTTCTGAATAAACTACACCCACTCTAAGACGTGTTGTTGGATGTTTTATTCATCTAATATAACTGAATTGATTCAAAACTGCACAGGTGCATTTCTGTTCATTACCTTCTTCCCAGACCAAGCAGAAAAATTGCTTCAGCTCGCTCCGACAAGCTAGCATGCTGCCATTATTTGACCTGAGAGAAATTTTGAGCCTAACAAGTTGAAATATTTGCCTGTCTTTCAAAAAATTGTTTGATATTTCAAAATCAGAAAGGAAATAGAAACACATGGACATCTGTAAATCGCTGCAATTTTTGATCATTTTCTCGGCGAGTAATTATTCTCAGAATTTGCAACTTAAATATGGCAACTTCATTCAAGTTTTCTGACAACATAGAAGAGGACAATCTTTTAAATTATATTAAAACTAGCATAGAAATGTTTATCTTACAACAAAGGTGTTTGTGAACTACTGCCCTGGAATTAAAATTACAAACCATTAGCAAACAGGTGAGGTATAGCCTGTTTGGTTTGACATCTACATGAAAGCTCAAATTTTTGACGTACCAATTTGGCAGCGACAAAGTCCCAGCAACTTACAGATCAACAAAAATGGCAAAAGAGGAACTTTGAACTGCTTGAGTACCAACTTAAAGAGGAAATGCTGGGAATATGACTCAATTTTATATTGTTTCTGCCCCAATCACAGCGTATGAACTTATTCACCTGGTGAGCTGTAAAGTTGCCGGATGTTTCCAGATGCTGTGAATACAGGGATGTGAAAACCAATCATTGACGTGGCATCACAAATAATTAAGATAATTAATCACAAAATTTCAGAGAAAAATTCTGTAATTATTATTCAGCATAGAGAAATAATGGTCCCCGCTAATAGGTACAATACATAGGCTTATCAGCTTTCTTTGGCCCTAAGCCACCTTAACTCCGTGCTTCCTAACTATACAGGGATTTGGCCTGATGGGCCTTTATGATAGAAGATGCTAAACTCCTAGTCCACTATTAATAAATCAAGACCATATGGGACATATACATCAATCATGCTTGCAACTATCCAGTTTAAAAACAAAATAACTACCATATCGACATCTTAGGCGTAACACAATGTCTAACGAGGCAGCATTGACTAAGTTAGGTGTAACTATAAGTTCCATGCATTTGAGCAAGAATAAGATTGCATAAAAGAAATCATATTCATGAGAAAAGAAAACAGTAGAGCAGACCGACAAATAAGCAGATTTCACTAGATGCGGTACACATGAAGTGACATGTAAATTACCATATAACCAGTCTTTAAAGCAAGCATGGAGGGCATTGGATATTTCTCGTTTCCGGCTATCTTCAAGTTGATTTTCCCTCAAAATTTGCTTAACTTCTTCCAAACTTTTGTGCTGGAGATCGAAGACCAAAAGAAGCAAACCACAATCGTCATATTTGTGTCATGAACAAGAATGCCCCATACCATAATGAGGCACAGAAAGGAGCAACTCAAAACATACATTTTTCTGTTGTGATGCAAGGTACGGATCAGGTAAAGGGAAGGGGTTGTCTCTCGTGGAACCAGCTTGTTCACTTGCCAACCAGTTGGGAATCTGATGATTAAAATACATATTAGTATGTGCCAGAATTTACAGAACTTGTAGAGACCCAAGACCAATAGGGCTCAAAAGAAAATGACGCTGCCAAAGATGATCAGACAAGAATTCATGCTTAAATGAAAAGATTCAAGATTTTGTGAGCAATTTTTAACAACAGAAATTACTGAAAGATCCGAATTATATACAAAATGTACAGTGCATTTATGATATTGTGTCACCTACACATGCCACAAGATAAAGATAAAGAACTTACAACAAAATTGGTATATTGGTCTGGTTCTAGGCACGCAGCAGATTCAGCTTGGGCATCTGAGACACCAGCAGGATGGGATAATGAATCATGTGGATCAACCACTCCAAGGGCCACAGGTTCATTCCACTTGTTGATGTTAGGGTCAATTCCAACTTGACTCAAGTGTTCCTCCAGTTGTGGGTAGTATGTGTTATAAGGAGCCACCTGTTGAATGCCATATTAAGCAGTCGAAAAGGAAGCCTAAATGCAAAAGCTCATTTGAGAAGAATGGAAAACCCGTTTCATTAACTCTTTTTGAAGGTTAAGATGATATAACTACTTTTCTTGCAATAATTGCTTACCAACAAATATGAACACTCATAAATTCATCAATCCAAGAGGTTATGCTAACACTGAGCACAGATTTAAGCACCGAACATATGGAGAGTCTCACCTGCAATTTATGGTTATCACCAACAATGAGAGGCTGCTGGTTAACCCCCAAGAAGAAAAGGCACTCCCGGCAGTTTGCTATGCAGATACGTTTGGCTGCAACAATCAGATGAACACGTTCACAATGTTCAACTCTAACAGCCTGTGTGAGACAATTATTAGACATGCATGAGTTCCACTTTTATTACAATAACATCAAAAATATGAATTCTCCAGATATTACAAATGGAATCATGTTCAACCATATCACTACCTTCCCAACAGCCCCAAGGACAATAGTCGCATCAGAACATCCATAGACTGTGGCATATCTCAGCGGTGCCATGATGTAAATTACTGATTCATGGCAATTTACAACCTGAGTAAAGAAATAAATAAATAAAAGAGGCGAGAGAAAGCTCTAGTTGAAATTTCACACAAAAAATCAGATCTAGAGAACTGTAAGAAAGATGCGAAAAGCACCAGAAACAAAAGCAATATGTTGTGTCATAATCCAAGGCAGATTAATAGCAATCTTCCTCATTTTTCTTTGTGACATTGGGCAGGATAGACATTATAAGCACACAAAGAAATATATTATCAGTTCCCTAACATCTCATGATAAGAAAGAAATAAGAACTCATGCTGACAGGCCATCTTGTACAAGTACCAGTGGATCTCCTCATAAGTCCACTTCTCACAACATAAAAATTTATGCACTTGACAATGTTAACGACTTTACAGTTCAAAAGATTTTTTATGTGCAGTCAGTTTGAGATGCCCCTGAAGAGAACTTAAGTGACTACTGTGTACATGAAAGTTAGTTTATTGGAATTTCTTGATGGGGTTACAGAAATGAGAACACATAGAAGACAATTTCGGTAGAAATGCTAAAACAAATTTCACCTTTACAGATGTGCCCTTAAGATCAGATTCTTGCTTTACACATGATGATTTAGAGATACCCTCAATCAAACTTGGACCTCTAGGACTGCTTGAGGGCTTTGCTGAACTCATGCCAACATCAGCCATTGTAACATCCTGATCAGAAGAATTGCTAGGTCCATTTTCTTTTGGAGATACTCTATCAGCAATATGTTCCTGGGTAGAGGCTATGTTCTGAAGAAGCCAATCAAGAACTTGTGATGCGGGAACTGGAGCAGCAGGCATGTCCGGGTCAGAATTTGCAAAAAATGGAGTATTCTGGCTTAAGGGAATTCTCTCAGATCCCTTCTCCCAAAAATAAATCAGAAAACCAAGATGTTTGAACTTGTCCTCAGATAAAACCTGTAAGCAAGTATAACTCGATGCTTTAGTGCAAACAGATAGCAAAAAGTTCATCAATAAACCAATCAAAGATTCACGCACCACTTATTGAAGAAACCCCCCCCCCCCCCACCACACACACAACTTTACAGCAATGCAGAATAAGCAACGGAATTCACATACCATAGATTCATGGCCTTCCCCTTCTGCGGCATCTGCAAAGAGGGAAAGAATGTTGCCCAGGTGTTTCTGCAGATATGATAGCTGATGAGCCTCTTCATCAGCTTGAGATGGCATAAACCTACGGCTGTTGCTACGCACCAACTGCGAAAGGTAGAGCCATGCTTACTGGCAATGATAATACAGTAAAAAATTGGTATGCACAACACTCACTTTAGATGCTTTTTAGGTACTGAGACGAATAAGTACGCAAAAATAAGAGAACTTCCACACATATGATCCTTCGATCCAATTTAAGATAAAGAATCTTTTAAGCCCAATAGCCACTGTATAGGAATAAATACAGAACTATATTCCATACACACACAGTAACAGATATCATAGAAAAATGATGTTTAGTTCGTCAAAATAAGATGAATTCCTATGTATCCCGCCCACGTTGCACCGGCAATTATCACATACATATACCGCAGGGTGTCACAAACTAACAAACACCAGGAAGAAACAGCAAAGTACTCCAATAAATCTGAAACTAAAACAATAATCACCTGTAACGGTGAGAGCACAGATAGAAATCCATCAAAAGCCGACGTAGACGGCCAAACATCAGCAACAGCGGCAGAATCCTTATGTCCTTTAGGCAGCAACCTCTTATAATTCTGTATACACAAATAAACAAGCAAATCAAACACATTCACCCCAATTTCATCAATCTCTTCCGGAGCCCTAGCATTCACTAAAGGATCAGAATCGTCATGCAAAACAGCGGATAGGGTTTCGACTAGAAGACGCGAATGTTCGACAGGAATTTGAAGGTTTTGGGCAATAGTTTCAGAGTTAACTCGACAATTGGAGCTTGATGAAAGGAGACTGGATTTGAGATGGGATAGAGTTTGTGCGCCATCGGTGAAGATGAGTTTGGGGATGGGGAGGAGACCGTGCTCGAAGGGCTCTCGGCGGGGGTGGAGATGGTAGGAAGCAATGGGGGTGGATGGTGGAAGTGGCTCCGAATGTTGTTCATCGGCGGAGGAATCTGCCATTGCGGCGGCGCGTGGATCTTGCGGGTCAGAAATAGAAAATTGCCAGAGTGAGTATACCGTACATACACTTGGATTGGAAAATTTTAGCACCAGTTACCACCGTATTAGTTATTCGGGCGCGGGTCGACCCGCGTTGAAGGAAATCGGGTCCCCGCGCAAATGATTTATGAATTCTACATGGCGCATTCAGAGCCGTTGTTTCATGTTCACTCTTTTTTTTTTTAATATGATATATACAATTCATAAAACGTGAAGATATTTTTTGAAAATATAATTATTAGAGGATTTCCTGTGCTAAATACTTTCTGAAAAATTAAAATAAAACTGATTTCTTTTTGTAATAAAATGATCGAAATATATATTTTTTTGAAGCAACAAGTAATATTATACATCCGAAATCTAATTATTCAGGCCCGATGATTAGATCATGCATGTCGACCCGACAATCAAAATTATTTAGGCCCGACGATCAGATCATGCAATCTGCCCGGGCCGACAATCGTCTGAAGAAATTATTCGGAACCGACGGCATCTTGCTTCTAAACCTGGGATGCCTTAGCCAAAACAACCCTGCCAACAGAATCACAATCTTAAACGGAGTAATATACAGAGCAACAGCTGCACACAAGCAAAACACCACAAAAACACTTGTTGCTCTAGGATCTCGCCAGCTCAGCACGCCGTGAAACCTCTCACACTGTGTAGCAATATCTCCGACCACCGTCTGTATTCTCCCCGACACACTTCTAAGCCTATCGTACCTCATCCGCGCCACGTCTTCCCGTTTGCTAGTGGGGAAAGTGTCGAACTCCTCGTCGAGTTCGTCTGGGCTGACTGCTTCAGCCCAAGAGAGTTTAGGGTCCATGTGGGGAGGGTGCTTGGGCCTGGAACGGAAGTTCCAGAGCCCAATAAGGAACATGTAGAGGAATGTTGTGGGGAGGATCAGTTCCGGGTAACAAATGAGTATGCAGAAGAGGATATGGACTAGGATGGTGCTGATTGGGTTCTTCCATTGGCATACTTCTCCAAACCATTTGGTTATGGTGATTAGGCCCGAAAAGAGGGATGCGATTCGGAAGAAGTTGGCCTTGCTTCGCCTCATGCTCCACATGTGGGAGTCCACGTCCAGCATGTATTCGACTACTTCTGTTGTCAGAGGAGGCTCGGCCCGGCCCAATCTTGAGGCCACAATTTTCATTGCCTGATATCTGAGGCTGTCTAACTGGCTAACTGTGAAGGGATGAATGTAGTGCATTTTGGGGAGTAATGGTTTGCTATATAGATATATCATGTGGGCTAATGAGAGGCAAGTGAATCTAAATGCTAATTGGAGCTCCCCCATTTTCTTCAATCCAGATTGTTGCAGGACAAGTAAAGGGTATGACTGTGTGTAGATCTTGTCCGTTTCCAATGTCGATAAGCGAATTCGCACCTTCCCGATTCTTGAATCCTTCGAAGGCTTCTCGTTCCCTCCCAAATAGCAATTATCGAACACTCCTAAAGTGATCACCGTACAAGGATCGTACACTTCCCAAATGTACTGCTCATTCCACTTTGGGCTCATGCTTTGGACTATAGTCCGTGTCCTAACCCACTTTTGCCCGTATTTAGCCACACAATACGCGTCGGTACTTGGTTTCCCGTCCTTCGTCTTCATTTGGGCGAGCCCTTGTGCGCTCAAGATTCCGACCTCAAGAATCCCAATAGGCTGTTTCCATAGCTGTCTAGCAGTAGGCCTCTGATCACTAATGTACAAGGTGGATTCGTCCAGCACGTGGTACCCGCCTTCAAGGCAAACTCGAAGATGAATCCTAGTCGAAAACTTATGTTCTTTTCTCTTGTCTCCTTCTAACACCCCGAATCCAAACTTCTGAAGATTGTACCATTTAGAATGCACGGGACGATGATCCAAACGCTTCTTGAATTCGTGGAGCGACAAACTTGTCGTTCCCACAGCTTCATCCTTCGATTGTTTAACCTTATTTTCAACAGTGAGCACTAAATGTTCTTCAAAAGGCTCAGCTGCTACAAAAACTAAGTCCTCGTTCCAAAATGGATTAGCTGTCCGGTTAGGACAAACCGTAGTTTTCAGTACCTGATTCCCTACGTGTGCTTTCACAAACACCTGCGCAGGTTAGCACAACAGGTTAGCAGGATTCGATTGTATATCTCTGGCCAATATCACAACTCAATTTTTTTTTAATAAACTTCATAAAAATATATGTTTTTAGTCACTTCTTGACTGTGGTAACGTATCTCAAAGCTTACAACATTTCTCGAAGCTCATGATTTTGAAATATGTGTGTGTATTTTTTTAATTTTTTCAACATCTGTCGAAAAATCATCCAATAGTTCTCGAAGGTTATGCTTAAAGCTTTTTCAACAGTTCTCGAAGCTACTGTCGTTGCTGATCGTTAGGATGACATTTTTTTAAAAACATCTTTTTCTTTTATCAAATGGCTCTTAGGCGATTATGTTCACTTTTGCCCGTAAATAAATTAACAAACCACCTGTGGAGGTTGACTCTTGTCTTCAGACTCGACATCCTGTGCCTCAATCACGTTGACCCGAACGTACCACAGTTTAGGCGAGACGTACACCTTGGACTTCACACTGTGCACGCCTTCTCCACGAACAGAAGAAGCATCAGAATGCGAAGCTTCTGGAAAAGCTTCATCTGCTTGTGTCCCCATCCACACAGCAAGCATGACCTCCCCTCTAACCTTGTATTCTCCCCTGCGATGTTCCAGCCTGTACCACTGTGGGGCCAGGGGGCTGTCCGGCGGGACCCTCGTCGGGACCTCATTCAAATCGAACTCAATTTTGCCGAGGTACTCATCCTTCGAAACCATCTCTTTGTCTCTGACAAACACCTCGAGAACAGAGGATTGGATCTTGTCCTTGGAGAATGCGAAGACCTGGTTGTTCCATTCCGGGTTCGTTTTCTTCTCAAAGTGATACGTTTTGCCCTTGTAGTTGCCGAGCTTCACTACCACGTACGGATCGCAGGTTCCTGTGACTGGGTTGGGGGGGAGGTTTTGAGCTTTTACCACTCGAACGTAGAGGTAGTACGTTTGTTCGACGAGGTCGTAGGTGCTTGTCAGCCTGTCGGAGGCGATCCATCCACCGCCGCCGCGAACCCCGCCGTGGGGCCACCGCTCGCCTAGCTGTGGCTTTGTGTCTTTAATTTTGTAGTCGTCGCGATTGGAAGATGATTGGGCGGCCATTGTAATGCAAGTTTATGTCATGAAATGAACACAGGCAGCCAAATCTGCTAACTGGGAGTGGGGGTTGCCAACATCATAGTATGTCGAATAATGTTAAGGAATATAGGATCGGGGTAGCTTAATAATTGTTACACTTGAAAATGTGTTTTGCTTTCTTAGATTCTTGGCATTAATGTCAACAATCACAAAATCAAGATGCCATTCTTTTTAACCCCTCATAGCATATTTCAAGGTTACACACACACACACACACATACATATATATAAACTTTTTTGAAAGCAAAAATTTGAATAAATGGACCGATGAACTTCGGTTTAGGGTGTACCGTATGATAACATGATGTTATCATAATGATACAGTAAATGTATTTCATTATCATATGATCGGTTAGTTAGAGTTATAATTCAAATGCTTTTGGATTGAAGTGACAATCTCAATGTTAGTGGTAAATCTTTGTTCTTAGATAGTGTTACAGTGCCGGAAGGAACACACTGAACACCGGAAGGAACACACTGAACAAGGGCTCACGAAGGTTCTCACGATAGATATGCAAAATATCATCTTTATATATATATATATATATATATATATATATATATGAGTGGTGTTTCAAATGGAAAGCCAAGAGTCAAGAACAAGGCTCATAGAGATGCCTTTATTTTAAATATGCTTTGTTCTTCCATCTTTATTCTTCTTTTAGTTCAACTTTGGGTGGTTCATATTTGTATCTTCATCACAACTTAAAATAGGTAAGACTTTAGATTTGGAAATTAATCTTTTTAAATTATTAATATAATTATTATCAAAGCTATTAAGATTCATTCATATCTATTTTTTTTAGAGAAGAACCAAATAAAAACACACACACACACAAATTATGTGAAGAAAGACAAAATGGGAAAGGCCAACTTGGGCTTTTATTGCTAATTGTGTGGCCCAAATTGCGTTCAATTGAAGTATAAGATGAAAATGTAACCGGGATTTTTATCACATTAGGCCCAAATTTATTTTTCTGATTTGTTGAAGCCGATGGGCCCAAATATATTCTTTTACTTGGATTAAAGGCCCATAACCATCTGTATTTTATCCTCTCTTTAATCTCTTTCGGCCCGTTGGGCTAAAATTCCAATTAGAGCCCATACCCATTTCATTGACGGTTCACCTACATCTTTTTTTTTTTTAATGTCTCTTTTACCCAATTATTTTGGCAAACGAAATTCTTTATTTTAATTTGTATTTTATCTCATATTTTAATTTTATTAACACATATAATATGTATAAAATAAAATTATCATTACACACATCACATATATATGAACAACGTCGAAACATGTAACTTTTATAATAATGTATTCATTTTATGTCTACTTTCTCTATTTCAAAATAAATAGCTATAAAAATATGATTAAAGTTGATAAATTGATCTAATCAGCCCAATATTTTAGGTGGGTTGAGTTGTATATTTCAAAGTAAAAAATACGACTAGACCCATCTGGTCCGACTCAATGAGCCAATAACCCAGGAGGCATGAACCAGCTCGAAAAGTTTTTAGGGTTGTTGAAATGGGTTCAGTTCAATATTTAATGATCTCATGAAATTTTGACCAACTTAGGGTGACTTTAAATGTTGGCCTACAACTTGAATTGGGTCAGAATGGGTGGTCCGAGTTGCCAGCTCTAAATATTACTTTTATTCTTAGATGAAAAAAAGATTAAGTCCCGTGTAACTGCTAAAATAAGAATAAAGTAACACATATATGTATGTATATATGTATGTATAATTCATAATATTCAATAGTCCTTATAAAAAGAAGTAAGAAGACATGTCAATGTTCTTTTCGTAAGTCATCTCCAAGTGTGCATGCAATCATGAATATCATATCATCAAGATTTCATCTTTAGTTTGTTATTAGACGTTTTGCAACTCATAACACATCAATGTATTTGACACAAATATACTTTTTTTTTTCTACTCTTAGAAAAAAGAATCACCGCCCATGGTAGCACAATAATAATTTTTTTTCTATAATAATTCTCTTAGAAATTAGGAAATTAGTCATATGAATATATGATGCACATTAACAACTATTGTGGAGTCTACTTAGGGCCTATATATATATATATATATATATATTTTAAGTTCTTTTGTAAACAACTTATTTTCTTTTTTAGTAATTGAATTTAATCTCACCATAATTATGTGACTCGACTTATCATTGAGCTAGTTTGTGAGGTGGAGCGACACAGAGTATATATTTATCAAAATAAACCATCACCACCTTAATATATAAAAGTCATATCATAGGATATTTACTAAAAATCTCAAATTGGAGGTCACATGTCGAACGTCACATCACCAATAAAAACTAAAATAGTTATGATTTTCGTCCCAAATAATACGATTTACAAAAACAATTAACATGGTTATATAATTAACATGGTTATATAACGAAGTGTGATTGTTCTTTCATCAATCTACGTACAAGCATCGATTCAGATAAAATGGTCCTCATTTCACTAACAACATTCATATATTTTTCCACTAATCACATTCATTATTATTTCAAAATAAATAATAATTTAAAAACTAATCTTGAAACTAAATTATGAAAATAGAATTGTATGAAATGGGATGAGGTAATTGAAGAGAAACATGCAATGCAAGAATGGTCATGTCAACCTCATATAAATGCAGCTGAGACATGACCCTCTTTCCCAATTCCCATGGCCAAAAGCTCTTCCAATAATTTCAACATTTTCTATAAATAGAAACCTGGAAAAGAGGGCATGTAGGCCCCACTTGCCACTTTTGAATTTGTTATTGTGAGCTTGGTAAGAATAATTGTAACGCCCATCTTGGTTCTTGGGGCCCCCCAAACAAGAAAAGAAATTGGACCCCATGTGGTATTGAAATCAATCAAAATTAGGGTTCTTTGTACTAAATATAGCCTAAAGATTTTGCCCACCAAAATTAAATATCATCAATCAATCAATCTATGTCCCATCTTTGTAAATTTTCACATAATAAGATTCTTTGTGTTTATGTATAGTTTTTCTTTTTTCTTTTTATCATGTTTCAAATTTTTTATTTTATTTTAATAATTGATGGTAATTAGTAAGATTGTACGTGAGGTGACCAGATAAATAAAAATAATTGAATTGTCTTTTGCTTTCAAAATATTATTTTAATAATTGCATAATATAGTAATTTTACAGATAAGTGTCGATATGTTTAAAAGTGTCGAATCACACTCTTCTTCTCAGACACCCACATAACCATTGTAAAAGAACAATATGTTTCGATTTTTGGTGCATTGTGTTCCCACTAGCTTTAATTTCCTTAAGAGTATTATAGGAAGGATAAGGTATTCAAAAACTCGTGAGAATTAAGCATTATTGGAGACACTTCTCTCCACCAACGATAATCATTGTAATTTGCTACTAGATTGCAATCGTAAAATATAAGCTTTCATCTTTTTAATTCAATTTTATGTTGTTTTATTAAATTATTTTTGGATGTGATTGCGTTGCATAACACCTACTCTCAAGTGTGTATGCAAATTTATATGTTGAATTATGCGCGGGAATCATTATTAATTAAATTAGAACATATTTTTCACTTTTAAAATATAACCTTTTACTTTAAAATGATTAGTGTTTTCTCAATAAAATAATGTGATTTGTTTCACAAGAAACCAATCATACTAAGTGTGACTTAGTTGTAAAAAATAACAAATACCCCTAATAACTTGTGATGCAAAGAATTTTATTTTAGTGACCACTTAAAATTCATTCATTTCTAATTTATTTAATTTTTTTTTATCTCTTTATTTGTATTATTTATACCAATTCGTACCAGTAAAATCATAATGGCACCCTCCATATTTTACTAACTAAATCAATGGCATAATTGAATAGCCAGCCTTAAAAATATAAAATTTTAGTTGTGGATAAAAAAATCCGCAAATAACTAAAAATAAAAGATTTTCACCCAGATAAAAATAATATTATCATCACCAACAACAATAAAAATTAATAATAAATAATAATTTTTTTTAAAAAAAAATAAAAAAATCCAATGGTTAGCCTACCCCACCTCTTTTTACCCGTCATTTCAGGCCGTACAAAATTCATGAATGGAGTTGTGATATATCCAACTTATCCTTTCACTTATCCTTCTTGGAGACTCCAACAAGTTTAGCACATGAAATTTTGCCTTTATATGGAAATTTTGATAGCCTTAGCCAACATGGGGGACCTTTTGGTCTCATAAAATGTTTCATTTTATTATTTGTTTACTTATTTTTAGAAAAAATATGACTTTTGATATATCGTCACATGCTACATTAAGTTTATCCCCACGTATACTAAAATTAATACTCTATAAAACTCTATGAACAAACACGATTGGAGTGGTATGTAATCTTGAAATCTCGTAAACTGAATCGAAATACAAGAATTCTCATATAGAATTCTTCAAAATCGAACTAAAGACTGAAAATTTCTGGATCAAGTCTAATCAAAAGATCAAAACACATTGTACACAAACTCGAGTTTAATGGGGTGGATCGATTTGCAACCACATATCCAAAAGATCGAAGCTTTTTTCAACGTTATAAAAAGATCGTATAACACGAAATGCGTAAAAATAATAAAAATTTAAGATAATGCAACATTCAAGTGCTTAATTCTTAAGTTCTTAATATATGTTATAAACCAATAAAAGTAAAATTAGCAAGTTATCAAAACAATACTGCATTTTCTCTCAAACCTTTTAAATAGTATAATAGTAACACTAGTATTATATATTATTAAATGTAATTTAAATATGTAATTAATTCAATATTGGAATATATATATATACATATATATAAATATACAAATTAAAGATTTCTATGAAAAAATGATATTAATATATTTTCGGGACAACACCAATAATAATTTGAAATATTTCAATTTCGGGACACATGTACCGTTATATTAAATTTTTGGGTAAAATAAATATATCATATCTTAATAAACAACAACATAACACGAAACGAATTTGGTTAATTTTAAATAGCGAAACAAAAGAATGTAAGGATTAATTAAAATATTTAATGATATTAATATAATTACATTTAATAATTAAGTTTCTTGTTAGAGAGAAGCAATCAAAGTCTAATTAAATGGAATTATTTAATTTGTCAAACAAGTCGTGTCGATGGTTGACATAAAGCCAATTATAGATTGCCAACATTTGTTTAAAATATAAATTAGCAATTGCTCTTATTAATTAAAAAATTATGAAACTTAATTAAAAATAAAGGCAAAAAGTCATTTTATATTACCGGGCTTCATTCATTGAATCTGTATATGTTGCTAAACAAAATTGATTAATTTCGAGTCAACCAATAATTTAAATTTTGATTCCAAAAAAATAAAATTAATTTTAAAAATAAATTATTTTCTTTTTAGTTATAAATAGAAAAAGGGTACTAGAACTTCAAATTTATTTTTATGATAATATTTTTTCCGCACAATTTCATGACTATAGTAATTATAACAAAATCAATAATAGATAAAATAATAAATAAATAAATAAAACATTCTCTCTCCCCTTTGCTTCCATGGAGGATTGATATTTATATGTTTTTTTCTTCTTTTTATTTATTTTATTTTTATTTTAATCTCCTCTTAAGGAAATTTGGTCACTCCCTTTATTATTATTATTATTATTATTATTATTATTATTATTATTATTATTATTATTATTATTATTATTATTATTATTATTATTATTATTATCATCATTATTATTATTATTATTATTAAAAATAGAAATGAAAAATGAAAAAAATAGAAAAAGAGGGCGTGCTTAATAATATATAATAAAAAATGAAATGTATGAATATACTCGTGGATTCACCAATACAATGATTGATTGTGTTTGACTAATAAAATTTCCAAATATAAAAAATAAAAAATAAAAAATAAAATAAAAAAAGTCATTGACTGTCCTTCAGAGATAAACAAGATTTGGTAACCTAAGTATATCACTGAGATTATACAGGCAATAAAAAAAACCTAATAATTTATAATTAAGTTATTTAATTTAAGTATCTAAAGTCCAAAGATGCCAAATATATTGTTTTTTCCATTCACCTGAGCATGCTAAATTTATTCAAAATCATTAAAAAAATTAAAAAATAATAATTATATATCACCTTGATAAATAAATAAATAAATAAATAAATAAAAAGAAAAAAAACAAATAGTTATAGTAAAGTTATTAGTTTGGCCTAGCTCAAAGCCTATAGATGAGTATTTATTAATGACATAAATTTAATATTTACAATAAATGATTATCTCGAGAATTTTATTAAAACATATCAAAATAATATTGGATATTAAACAATTAAAAGTATAATATTAGGATTTTTTTCTGATTGATTAAGTTTATCAATAATTTAATTAATAGCAATTATATTATTAATTGGATAATTTTCGTAAATGTGCACGTAACGCTTAATTGATTTTATTTTATCATCACTTAAACATTTATTTAATAATAATTATTCCAATTTGCCAATTTTATAACATTTGTGGAAAAAATAAATATATTTCTTATTATTATTATTATTATTATTATTATTATTTATTTAATTATATTATTTTTTTAATGTTGGGAAACAATACTTTTTTTGCAAGGAAAAGCTTCGACTTGGCCAATAGGAGTAGGTGAAATATTTTAGAAGATTAATTTGCCTTTAGATTAAGACCTAATTTTTGCAAATTAAATAATTACATAATTAAATGATAAAATAGGTACATTTACCTAATCCCAAATTATTCCAACCTCACTTTAATGTTTATTCAATTTGTCTATCTAGAGAGAGAGAGAGAGAGAGAGAGAGAGAGAGAGAGAGAATAATAGATATAAAATTGAAGATTTGAATTTTAGGTACAAATATTTGAAGGTGTGGGATTGACGGGATTCGATAAAAAAAATGGATTTTAATTTTAAATATATTTTAAATATTTTTTCTTATTTTAATTTAATTAATTTCTGTTGTATATACTCTTCGACCTTAACTTCTTGACAATGACCCTCCAAATTATTTGCATTTCTTTATTTATTTCAATGACTTTATATTCAATTCCCATTCAGGAATTTAATTTTGAAGTCGTTAAATAATATAATTTTATCATTTTTAAAATTTATAACAACAACAACAATAATAATAATAATAATAATAATAATAATAATAATAATAATAATAATTTATACTGCATATATGCTTTAGATTCTGCATTGATCTTGCTTCACAATTTGAGTCTAATTATACTTTAGACTAATTAATGGGTCCATCAAGAATAACGCTGAGTTATCTAAGACTTATTGAATAGAGTTGAGTCGAGTCTAGTCAAATTATTATCGAGCTAAACCTAATTTAATATAAACTATACATTATATATGATTATGCAGAAACTAACTGAGCATAAATTGTGAAAAAATATAATATATATATTACTAAATCATTAATTCACTCTACAAACAAATGTAAATAACTATTTCTATATTTAGTACAATAAAATGTACAAATTCAAATTCAAATATAAAACTATTAGTAAACTCGTTAGCTAAAGAGCCAACAACTTGCTAGCTGTTTTTTTTCTTTTAACGAGCTTTGATTAAATGAACCTTTATCGACCCATGCTCAAAATATCTTATATAGTGCTTAATTCATTATGACTCTATTTCTTGGTTGAATTGTTTAAATACAGGTCAATCAGCTCGTCCAATCGATTTGATTGATCCAATTGGTTCTACTCGTCTCTTTCTCAATGTAAATTTTGTTTAAAATATTTTTTAATGGATCACTCATCGTTTTTTGTATATATATATATGTATATATATAAATTCTAAAAGAATAGTATATAACATTGTTACTACATAAATACCATTGGCTCACAAGTTCATTTTGAGCTAAAAAATTCTAATGAAATTAATGCTTTTGGTTTGCTGAAAATGGGGAGTCTTCCCAGCTTAGAACATTTTGAATGACTTGTTTATTTTGTGATATAATTCCATTTCTTTATAGCTAAAGTTATCTCAACAATGGTCTTCAAGATGATAAGAGTTAGGAAGAAATACAATGGATATGTATCTATTGTTTACACCATACAAATTCTTATATATTTCTATTTTACAACAAATACAAACACTCCGAGCATAAGAAATTTATTTATTTTTATCAATTTTTAAAAGAGACGTGCTAATTTTTATGATACGAGTAGTAATATTATATTGTATAGGACAAATAAATTAATTAAAGTATTTGTGACATTAAAATAGTCAGAGTCCCTCTTTTTTATGGTAACTCGGTTTTATCTTTGGGAAAATATCATTTTATACCCTATAAATTTGATCTGGTTAATTATATGACCACTAATTTTACTAAATTTTAATAATGATCTAATTAACTTTTGATTTTGCAAAATTTATGTAAGATTTTATTGGAATTTCAAAAAATTTCATGAAATTACTGATGTGCTACTTCTAGTTTTTCTTGCTATATACGTAGTTTGATTGCCACATCAACAATTTTTAATGAGTTCTTGAAATTCTAATATAAATTGGCAAATATTAAAGAATAAAAGATCATAAAAAGAATTGTAAAATTAGAGATCATATATTGAATATAACCAAAATTGATTGACTTAAATTAAAAATTTCCTATATCAACGACATGCCATAAATAATACATGTTTATGTGTGCGTGTGTGTGATAATTGACCAAACTAGTCGTGTCTTCATAGTGACACGATTACTGCAGATTCAAGCAAAACGAAAAAAAACGTATCCAAACCCTAGCTAGATGAGTTATAAAACTAGTCGCTTCTCATACCTTCATACATTAATAATTTAAGTTTATCTATATACAAAATCATATTATACTTATTGCATGAGATAAAATATAATTGAGAAAATCAATTTTTTGTATTTTTTTTCCTAGATCTCCTTCGGCTAGCCCGGTCTTGTGAGACTTCCTCGTCCTGATGTAGAGTGCACATTTTTTGTGGGGCTCCTACACCTTATGTGAGCTTTGGCATTCGTTTCTCAATTGATCATTCTGCGTTTATTTTGTTGTTATTTGAGTCAGTCTGATCCTTTTAGTAGTTGGATAAGCAAATAGAGTTTGTAGAAAATATGATTCTTGAATCTAATTTGATGGTTTATAACACATAGATCGAAATTTCTTTTAGTCTTTGTACATTTAAAGATGTTGGTAGAGCAATATTTGTTTTCCTTCAATTGTCATATCATTCCTTCATGATTGGATCGAGAATGGTATTTAGATGGAAGGATTCGACTAGGAATTTGTCGAATGAAATTAAAATTCACGGACTTGTTTTGCAAAACATTAAAATCAATTGATTTTAAGTTTTTAGTTAATTTTTTATAGGCACACATGATTTGCACTATCACACACCCATAACACAAATAAACGTCACACTTACAATTTAACTTTAAAATATCAGACAAACAGTATAATCTACCTAAGTAACACATATGTCCAATTGTCCAAATACTCATAAATCTCCATTCTTCATGTGACATTTTCAATTCCTAGCGATTCCATACTAATTTCATTTAAAGTTTGAACTACAACAAAAGTTACCTAACTTAATTAGAAAAAAAATATTTATATCAGAAATAAATATAATACATCCTAACTTTTAACAGGACCAACTTTGCATTTTTCCTGATAATACGATCGCTAAGTAGTGCCCAAATTTAAGTAGACATGTACAACCTACATCGTACCGATTATTTCTTGACTTGGTTTTAAGTTACCTTAAAAACCAAAAACATTGAGTTAGTTGAAAATATTATCTTGTACACTATGTTATAGCTTAAAGGTAATTAATGGGGTTGCCCATTACATGCCCATCCAAGTGCAGACATGATTAAAACCAAAAGGAAATCGCATTGCTTACTCATTTGTAAATTATAACATTAGATGTTCTTCTGCTTATTTATTTATTGCAAATTATATATGTGAATATATATATATATATATATATTTCAGCTATTTAAAATATGTCAAAATTGAATATAAAAATAAGTTTAATAGTGTTAAAATGGGATTTAAGAATACGCTAGATATGAAATGTATAAGATATTAAAAGACAAAAAATGTGCCTTTTAACCCAAAAATAGAAGAAAAAATATGAAACTTGGTTTTTCGTTTTTATTTTATTTTATTTGTATACGACAAATTATTTGCATTCCAATTTTAACATTAATTTTTTAACATTAAATCGGGATACATATTTATCATCTAAATAACCAAGACTATTTTTCTTAGCTTATTATTATTTTATTTTTGTATAAAAGCAAAATTATTTTCTCTTTAACTAAACTCGTTAAGATATATATATATATATATATATATTATGTCAAGGGACAAAATGATTATTATTTTTCCTTTCAAAAATAGTTGGCATTCTCCATTTTTTGTGTTATCAAAAGATAGAATCCCATTTCCTCCACAAAATAAATAAATAAATATAATATATATATATATATATTACATATATTATAAACAACAATAGTAAGCATGACATTTGATCTCGTTTTTTGTTTTAATTATTATATAAAATTTTATTTTATGTGCCACTTGTTCCAATGATATCCTCAATGCCATATTTTACTTTATCAGAGCACTGTGTATCTTAGTGAAAGAAATTCTAAGATAATGTCCTTTTCGCCATTCACAGTTGTAAATTTGAAAACTGCTGCATGAAAATGTCAACAGTAAAACATTACATGCTGTGGGGGGGAAGAAGGGCTTATTAGTTAATTCACACCTCTTCGATGAGAATATCGGACAAGGAACCCAACTGCGCCGTTCTCATTAAGACCTACGACCCTCTTTTCTCATTTGATTCTGTCCAAAGTCTTTCAATGGTTTTAGAGAGAGAAACAGACGTTTAAGAGAGAGAAACCAAAGTGTTGGACTTCTTGGATCTCATTAGACCGCTAGCTAGCTTTATCTACAACACCCACCAAAAAAAAAAAAAAAAAAAAAGGGTTTTTTTATTATTATTTATATTATTTTTTTGCAGAAAGTCTTCTTGATTTTCAGACAAGGATGGGAACCTTAATATAGTCTTTGTCTTTTGCTTCTTCTGCATTCAATTTCTTTCTTTTTGTTTCCTCTCTTCAAATCACTATTCTTTTAATTCACCATGACCGACTGATCTCTCTCTCTCTCTCTCTCTCTCTCCAACTTTTGTTTTGTATGTATGTGTAATGATTATGGTGATCTGGGATTTTTCTAGAAAGTGAGGAAAATTATGCAGAAGGTAGTTCAAGAGAAATTAATAGCAGGATTAGAGGAAATGGTATATGGGTTTTGCAGCTGTTGATGATCAAAATAGCTGAGAGCAAGAAAAGGAGTTCTTCTCTCTCTCTTTTTCTCTATCCTCTCTCTCATGGCGTCCAATAAAGGCAGCAATAATAGCAAGGAAATAGTGGTGGAGCAAGATGATCATCACCACCATACATATAATCATCATCAGATGCAGCAGAATCAAATCCATCATCATCACAATCAACATCACCAGAACAACCAAATCTCATTTGGGATGATGCAGTCATCATCTTCATCATCAGCCATTCCAGGAACCTTCAGCATGTAAGAAAATTTCCCCCTTTTTTCTTCACAATAATTCAACAAGTTTTTCAATATTTCTTGAAAAAAAAAAACCTATTTTGAGTTTTATATTTGCAGAAGCAACGATTCCGGGGCTTACGACTTGGGGGAGCTGGATCAAGCTCTTTTTTTATACCTCGACGGCCATGATCAATCAGCTCAAGATAACAGACGTAAAAATCTTCATTTTTCTCCTTAATTATTATTATTTTTTTTTTCAAAATCCAATTTTATATTTCTTGAAAGAAAAATCCAAAATGGTGTTCTAAAGCTTATACTGAACTGTGATCAGATTCTCATGGGGAATAGTTGTTTGGGGTCATCGGGAAAGTATGTTCAACGAACAGATCAAGATCGCTGATTGTACTTTCTTTTGACTGTATTTTCGCAGGAGGAAAATATTCAATTCTTTCTCTCTTTTTCTTTGTTTTTTTTTAATTAAAAAAATTAAAATTCAAAGAAGCAATCTTCTGGGTTTCTGAATTTCATGGTGTCTGAAAATCGGGACCACGGCATGTAACAAACTTCTGATACATGAATTTCTGCGAAGCCTGATTGTACGATAAAAGACAGTACGAATCACAAATTGGTTCTTGTTTCATCTTTTTCTGTTTCAGAGTGTGCAGCAGATTCATTTGCATGACTTTTCTTTCTGGGCCTCTCAATTTTTTCTCCCCAATATTATTATAAATGTCAGATTTTATTTTATTTTTTAATTAAATCATTAATTCGTCTGAGATTTTCATTTTCCTTTCTTTCTTTCTTTTTTTATTTTGTTTTAATTATATTGGGTCGGTTGCAGAAAATAATAGTGGGATGAGGCCACCAACTCTGAACATTTTCCCTTCACAGCCCATGCATGTAGAGCCATCTGCAACAACATCAAAGGTACCAAAACAGTTAAGGAATTTCTTAATTGTTTGGTTGCATCAATCACCTTAATTCTCTGATTTCTTTTTAATTTAAATATTAAAGAAATGATTTCCAGCTAATGGGTTTGTTAAATCTTGTGTTTGGTAGCCAAGTGCCACAGGATTAGTTTCTCCATCCACCAGTGGCTCCAAGAGATCATCTGAGCCGTCCATGGAGTCATCTAACCCTAGAAATGATGTTGCTTCTGCTCCTCACCAGACCAAAGTAGTTAAGGTTAGGACATAAAATATCACAATTGTTACATATTTTATATATATATATATATATATGTTTATAGGAAGATTCTCGTAAACTGAGATTTTGTACTTGGGGGATTCTTTTATTAATTTAAAAAAAATTGGTTTTTCTGTTCTTGTTGCTTTCTTTGCTGTGGCAGCGTGAGGGAAACCGCAAAGGGCCTACCTCAAGTTCAGAGCAAGAAGGGCCAAAAACACCAGATCCCAAGGTTCTTTTTAAAAAAATTAAAAAATAAAAAATTAATGCCCTTTTTAAGGAAAATTTAAAATAATTTCCCTCACCTGCATGTTTCTTAATTTCTGCACTCACACATACAAATGTGTGTGTGTGTGTGTTTGTGCTTGAGCTTCTGTTTGTTCATCTTCACTCGTCATGTACAGACTTTGAGGAGGCTTGCTCAAAATAGAGAGGCAGCTAGGAAAAGCAGGCTCAGGAAAAAGGTAAGACATTTTTATTATTAATTAATTCATATTTAATCAGAAAAATGTCGGTAATAAATCTTGATTTTGACTTTAATTGCAGGCTTATGTTCAGCAGCTGGAGTCAAGTAGGCTGAGGCTGACACAGTTGGAACAAGACATACAAAGAGCTAGAACCCAAGTAAGAAATTAACTCATGGTTTTTTTTCTTATTTTTTTTTAATAAATCATTTTACCTGACATGAGATCCTGTAATTCAACTCGTATTTAGTCTCACGTTTCAATTTTATTAATATACGTTATGTGTATATAATAATAGTATCTTTGAACACACAATGTGTATTGATAAAGTTGAAATATGAGATCGAAATATAGGATGTCTGCCGCCTTTTTTGCATTAATTGTCACAAAAAAGAAACTAATTTAGCAATTAATTATCAATTCATTCAATAATTATGTGTTGCTGTTAGGGATTCTTTTTAGGAGGAAATGCTAGTATAGGAGGTGACCAAGGAGTTCCTGCTTCCATGAGCAACATGAATTCAGGTAAATAAACAAATAATCATAATTTAAAGTCAACTAATTAATTACAAATATTCTTCCAACTTTCAATTATTTCATTCTTATATTAATTTATACAACTAATTAAACTCCAGATACGGCGGTGTTCGATATGGAGTACGCTAGGTGGGTGGAAGAGCACCACCGCTTAATGGTGGAGCTCCGGAATGCCGTACACGATCACTTGCCGGAAAACGAGCTTCGGATGTTTGTTGACAGCTGCTTGGCACACTACGATCAGGTCATTAACCTTAAGAGCATGATTGTGAAATCCGACGTCTTCCACCTCGTCTCCGGTATGTGGAAAACTCCGGCAGAGCGTTGCTTCATGTGGATGGGTGGTTTCCGGCCATCGGAGCTCATCAAGGTCTGTATATCCAAAACCCTAAACCCCCCTCCCTAAAAGGCTTCTAAATATATTAATTCCGGTAGGGCTTGTAAAAAAAGCTAGAATTCATGCAAAACCCTAGTTACTAAATAAATTACAAAAAATCCAATAATTATATATATATATATATATATATATATATATCTAGAAATGGGTTTTTTTCACGTATAAATGTGTGTGAAAATAGAGTAGAATGGTGACGAAATGGTATCATGGTGGGTTGCCAGTAAAAGGTTCTTGTTAGGTTTTATTCACAAACAGCCCATAAAGCCTATGTCTGGTACTACTCTTTTGGTGTGTGAGAGTGCGTGAGTTGATTCTTGCACGCCTTATAACCCTTTGATTGATGATGCTCTTCTTTTCTTCACCACTACTCCTCTTCGCGAACACGTACACGAAATTCTCTATTTCATTTAATATTTTTATATTATATTCATATTATAAAAACACACAATATTCATATACATTTAGTATGCTTTTAAAATATTATCCTTCACTAACGGGGTTTCCTAAAATATAAATTAATTGTATAAGATCATTTCAGATAATATATTTCATGTGGCATAGAGAAAGATACTTTTCAAATGAAAACGTAATTTTTAAGATCAATAGTATGCATTTCGAGACATTATAATCAGTGTTAAATGGATCAAATCTAAAGAAAATAGGTGCAATTTCAGGCCCCGCGGAGTAAATATAACTTTTTTTTTTTCTTAAAACAAAAATACAGTCAAATGAAAAATAATTAAAATAAATACATAAAAATGGTGTTACCTATTTAATTAAATTTTGTTGAATTGCAGATAATATTGAGCCAGATAGAGCCATTGACAGAGCAACAGCTGCTGGGAATATGTGGGCTTCAGCAGTCCACTCATGAGGCAGAAGAAGCCCTCTCCCAAGGCCTTGACTCGCTCACTAACTCACTCTCAGAAACCATAGCTTCAGACTCACTCACCATCCCCCCTAACATGAACAATTACATGGCTACGATGGCTCTAGCCATTAACAAACTCTCCACCCTTGAAGGCTTCGTACGACAGGTACGCCAAAATAATACCCCCCTTCGTCCCAAAAAGAGTCATATTTGTATAATTATTATACAAACATGACTCGTTTTTTTTCTATACAAAGCGAGTAATTTATATTGCCTTTTATATATACTCATAATCCTCTACACTCATACATATAATTGCATTTGTTACAAAATCAAGATCCCTTTTGATTATAGGCAAATCTCGTCATGATCTATTAAGACTTGCTTCCTCTGTTCTTTAATAAGTGTCGAACGACAACTTTTTATTTTGAAATTTTAAGATATTGATCGTTTTTCCAAATATAAATAAATATAATAAAAAATAAATCTATCAATTTACTTTTTATAATCAATACATCCCTCTTCAGAACACTTGCTAAAGAACGAAGAGAATGTGAAACAATGAAATCGAAACAAACTAGATACTAAAACATATTATTATAAAGATACCTAAAGAACTAAATTATAAGCAAACATAATTTATTTCTTCCTTTAATTTAAAATAAGTTTTATTCTAAAAATATTCAACACAAAATAAATAAAATACAAAATATACCCTTAATTAATAAAAATGAAAAATAAAAACTATAAAAATAAATTAACAAAAGAAACACCTCAAATATTTTATAAAACATCATTTATTATTTATCAAAATAAAATTTCAAGGGTAATATCTTTCAATTATTTGTAATGAAAAAATAAAATAAAAAATTATGAATAAAAATGATTCTGGTGCATGAAAATCTGTGAAGTAGAAGGCATATATGCTCCAACTCCAATATAACAGTTCTGACACTCCATAAATGAGGGTGGGACAAAAATATCCTTATCCCAGTGATATCACCCCCATCATCCGCCTGATGTCACTTTCTAACCGTATTGACTAGAACTACATCCAATTTGACCCCCCAATAATAATAATAATAATAATATTAATTACTTTACTAATAAAACAAATAGGAATGTTTTTAATAATGTTTGTTTATTTTGATCATGTTTAAATATGATGTTTAAATTTATGATTTTTTGCTAAAAATCTCTAATTTTTTTTATTTTATCAAATTTTATTGAAAATTTTAAAGATTTAATGACAAATACTAATAAGATACTCCTCATTTTACTTGCAACGTGCGACCCAATAGCAATGTCAGTAATTTACAATGAGTTTTGAAATTACGGTGAATTAAATAGAAATTAGATAATATCAAATGTAATAGATTATTAGTAAAAAATTCATGAAATTAGAGATTATTATTTGGACATAACCAGAGTCGTCGAACATAAATTATAAAATTTCTCTTAAAATATCCATGCTAATTACTAAATGTAAATTTAGATTAATTTTATATATTAAAAAATATATATTTCTTATCTTATGTGCCCCTATATATAAATTGTTATGAATTATAATTTGATCCCTAATCTTTTATTTTTTTACTTAATTTTACGTGTTTTTTTAATTTTTTAATTTTTTTAATTTTACAAGGTTTTATTCACGTTTAAAACATTAAGAATTGCATTTAAGAATGACCTAATTATATAGATTATCAATCAATTACAACTTCAATTCATTAACCTAGCTAATAAAAAGAAATATCAAATGGTGAGGTCAGATATTTGTAGAGAACAAATATTTTTGGATTTAAAATATATGTTACCATATATTAATACCATATTTATAATAAATATTACATTACTACCTTTGTTTTATCTTTTTTTATTAATTAAATTTTTTTCGTCATATTCTGAGCGTTATGTATTCATATATCATGTTGCATATAATCCTAGTCGGTGTACATTGACTTGCATGTTTGAACACGTGTCCAAAAAATACATTTTATTATCAATTACATGGTGAGAGTCGAGTCGAGCAAATGACACGTGCATATATTTTCTACCACCTCTTAGAGCTTTTCCAACAAGAAACTATTTTGACATTTAGCGTCGATTTTCACCTTAAGCAGTACTCCATTCTCTGCACCATTTTTACCGCAAATTTTTGATTGCGCTACTTCTTTTTTTCTTTTCTTCTTTATATGATTATATATTTTTTTAATATTTAACATTGTAATTTTTTATCTCAATTATCCAAATTGCAATTAAATCAAGTTTTATTTAAAATCATATAATGTGTAATTTAAATAATAATAAAAATATAATTTAAATAAGTATATTATATTTTAAATATTATATACAAATTTAATAGAATTGCATAATATTACCCGACATCCAATTTTACATATATATTTTTTGAATATAATAGTTTAAGAATATAAGTAAAATAAATATTATCTCAAAATTTAATGTTAAATAAAATTACATATATAACGTTTTTAACAAATATTTAGTAGTAAAAATAAATATTAAAAATAAAAAAAATAAAAATTATTGTGTAATATTATTTTTTAGTGGAGAAAATAGTGCAAACTATTGAAGAGAGTATATAAATTTTACACTAAAATTGTGCAGAATTTGCATAAGAGTAATACAAACTCCTAGAGATGGTCTTACAACTTGTTTGTGTGTGTAAATTAAATCTCCAATTTATTGTGCTTAGATTTGCATACATACATGCATATTTTTTATATACATTATTGGTTGGTATGAATATTAATTTTTTTTTAAATATAAATATTTTTAATTTTTAATTTTTTATATTATTTGCAAAATTTAATCGAAATATTGGACACGTAAATATAACACATCATTAGAAAATCAAATCAATCAATACAATATCACACATTATTCTAAACCTACCACGAAATTAACACATATTAAATCATGTCAATCTAGAAATATGTAGTCGCTACATATATGATTGATCAAATACCTATAAAGTCAAGATTCATGCATGATGAGTGGTAACCTCTAAAACACACAATTCTTATTATTTATTTTTATTTTCTTTTATATATAAGTTATAATTTATATATAAATTCAATTAAATTGAGTTTTGACTTACAGGCAGATAATTTGAGGCAGCAAACGCTCCACCGGCTGCACCAAATTCTGACCACCCGTCAAGCTGCGCGGTGTTTCCTGGCCATCTCCGAGTACTTCCACCGCCTGCGCGCCCTAAGCTCCCTCTGGCTGGCGCGTCCCCGCCAAGAATAAAACACTAGCTACGGCCAGCTTATGACCTAGTTATTTTCATCGATTTATCCTTTGAAAAATATTATTTACTAGGTTTATTGTTATTTGAAAGTTTTTTTTTTTTTCTTGGTTGTTAATTAAGTACGTAGATGTATAGATAGACAGGAGAGACCAGAATTGAAGTGGTAGAAGTAGAACTAATTTTACTTTTTATTTTTTTCCCTTTTTTCTTAATCAACTTCTGTGCATGATACTTCCAGGCTTTTCTGAGAGAGAGAGAGAGAGAGAGAGAGGGAGAGAGATGAGAATATATTTAAGCTGTAGTTGGTAGTAGGTGCGTTTAATTCAACAGATATTGGCTTCATTTTATTTGTTTTTTTCTTCTTCTGCAACCACCCTCTCCAGAACAGCCCCAGTTTTTAATTTTCTATTTTTTTCGTTTTATTTAATTACAATATAATAATAATAATAATAATAATAATAATAATAATAATAATAATAATAATAATAATAATAATAATATAATATGGACAAGAGTTTCAAATATTATGTTTCAACTATTTGTCACGCATGCATTATATTTTATTCACTAGTCGCAGGCGCATGTGTGTTCAAAATTTATTTAATAACTTCTCTCTATATATGTATATATATGTGTAAAATTTATACGAATGAAGTGCACCGTGCAATTTAATATATAATATTATTTTTTAAATAAAAAATATTATAACTAATTTATTATCTTAATATAAATATATATATATATATATATATATATATATATATATACGTTTTAAATATTCAAGTGGTCGAATATACCGTGAAACAGAAAAAAAAAAGTTCAACAAAAGATAAATCGAAAATGCAAGGGCGAATACATAGGTTTCCGAATTATAATTTTTTTAAATAATTTTTATTTAGTTTTTCTCCTATTTTAATAAGAATATCAAAATTTACTAAAATTCTAATTATTATTTTTTAATTTACTTGGTTATATTCTTGCATCATCCGTAGCAAACATATTGGGCCCTAATACGTGAAAGAGTGGCACAACATTTGGGCCTACTTAAACGGTCCGGCCCAAATTATTATCTCAAATGACCCATTTTTCTTCATAATTTTATACTCGATATGGCCCATGAAAAGAGTGGACGGAGCCCAACCAAATATTACGTACAAAATTGCTGCCCTCGTGGGCTGCTCTTTTATTCATTTAGTCTCTTCCTTCTAGTGTTGCTCCCATACAAGATATGTTTTGTAGTATATTTAAAAATAAAATAAAATATATTCATAATTTAATTACAAAGTAATCAATATTTAAGATAAAATATTTAAGAATATTTTATATTTTACTTATAAAGACATACAAATACAGTTTGTATAAAAATATACTCTCTCATTCCAATAAATTGATTCATTTTATAAAAAAACTAATTACACAATAGTTTTTTATAAAAAATATTAGATAATATTTATTTGAAATTTCAAACTCCAATACACAATAAATATTAAAACCTAATTCAAATAATAAATAATAATATCTTTTGCATCTAATATCTCATTTATACATAATATGGGTGTAAAATTAAATATCATGAAAAGAAAATTAATTCAATATATTATATGCAAAAGATGAAGTGTAATAAAAAAGTTATTTAATTTTAGAAAATTGACAAAAAATATTTTCAAAAAGAGAAAAAAAATCAACTAATCAAAAGATGATCCATTATTTTTCATTTTTATTAAAACTGAAAATGTGTGGAAAAAACTATATTTAGACTACTTTATTATTATACAATATATAGATTAATTACAATAATATAATTAATAAATGCATTGACATTATAAGAAGTATAAATGCCACTCCAGTTATGTCTTGATAGATCTCTTCAAACTGATTTAATATAATAAATAATTTAATTTTTAATATAATTTAAATTATTTAAGTATTTTATCCTCATAATAAACTAAAAAACATATATAGTTACTGGAAAAACATTCTCATCCTATGATTTAGGTAGACTTCTTGTCTGGATTTGACACTCTTTGTCTCTTAGCTCAAACCATGTATTAACTTTTAAAATGGAAACTGATGTGGACTAGAGCATTTTCGTCAATTATTAACGGGCCAAGTTCATTAATCTTTAGTTATGCTTATCTTATCTTTTTTATTTTTACTATTAATCTGTCGACACCTAATATCAAAAGTTCCGCAATTATCAAAATTGTAGATTACGAATCGTGTCTGATTTATTAGATGTTATATTCGGACTGAATATTTGTAGCCGCACATTCACATATATTATAAACATATATATGGTTATACACATAATATTATGTGTGAATACATATATTTGTGTGATTATAAATAACCGTACATGATGTACTCGGTGTAGCATATAATAAACTGTAATATATTAAATATTTATAGTTATACATACACACATTCACACACACCTATCCATATGATTGTGCGTGAATATATATGGCTAAAAAGAGCAATGTACGATGCTTCAGATGTAGCCTATAAAAACAGGAGCGACCAAAGTACAGTTGTAAGTCACGTTAAATAAAATGTTCAATGATGACCAAAGGCCCACCATGATTGGATTTGTGCCTAAAGGCATGGGCAGGGCAGGGCAGGGCATGTCCTCAGTGGAACCATGCCCGAACTGGAATCCGAGGAAATTCGAGACCCAATATAATTATTTGACAAATTAAATTTCATTTTAATTGTAAAGTACGAGGATTAAGTAAGGGATCTTTAATTTATAGTATATTATTTCATAAATAATGATTATTGGATTATTAAGGTTTGATATATTTGTAATTTTTTGATTTGTCGAATTTTATTATTTTTATTTTGGTAATATAAGTACCAATTTGTTAAAATATAAATAATTTATTTGTTATAATATATTTTCGACATATGACATGTGAAATTAGTCATCTTTTCATAATTTTTAACATCTATATTATGTAAATTAAAATGAGATATTGAATTAAGAATATACAATAATTTTTTGATTGATTATTTGTACTAAATTTGAAAATGTATTGTATAGTGAATTATTTGTACTGAATTTGAATTGTAAATAAATATGCCAAGGAACTTACGCCGAAGAGTCCCGACAAATGATGATTCAGACGAGATTCGGCATTTTTGAATCTTAGAAGCATCAACGAAGCTCTGGCGCGCGTTAGACGCAACGGCCCGAGATGGAATCTATTCCAAACATATATGCCATGGTTCCTTATCATTCAATGAATGAATGATTGATAAATGATTCGCCGGCAACGCTCGACACATAAGGAGAAGTCCTTCATTGAGTGCGGCAACACTACATACAAAATGAGTTGAACGCTTCGCGCATGCGGCGTTTTTGCCAAACGGTCGATTCGTGAACACGAAGAAGGATGGTTCTGGTGAACGACGGGGTATATTATGTAATAATTTATAATAAAATTATTAAATAGTTAAAATTTTAATATAATTAAATAATTCGGTATTGAAACATGAATCTTATGTTAGGATGTTGTTCATATTTTTTTTATATAAAATTATATTTTCTTTTAACATATTTTTACCAATAATAAATACAAATTTGGTGAACTTCTAATGTATGGACAAAGTATTTTTATAAGAAAATCACCCCTAACAACACTGTATGACAATGTTCGAAGACATATGAGATCGCACTTGTGTCTAGTTTTATAAATATATTAACAACAATCATTATTTCATACTTATATTAAAATAAAATAAAAGAAGAAGAAAGAAGGTAGGCTTTTGTCCTGAACATTATTATCGTGAAAATCTCTTGTACCAAGGATTCAACTTATTTCATTACAATAATAATTCCTTAAACATTGGTGTTTTGGAGGAATCATTTGCATTCTGGCAATGGCGAACCACACAAGCATCTGTTGTGGAAAAACGAAGTGTATTCCAACTCCTGCAACCTGCCTGTGCCGCCTGTCGGAATCCGACCGCAGAGCCTGTTGTAGCTGACGTTCAATGAGATAAGATTTATGTGAGCCAATCCCTTGGGCAGGCTCCCATAAATCTTGTTATGGTTCAGATCCAGGTTCGCCAATCCGTTGGCAAACTCAACCTTCGACAAATCGAACTGAAACAGGTTCCGGGAGAAGTCGGCAGTGTTTAAACTCTTGTTCTTCCCGAACAGAAACGATATGTCCCCTTCCAGCTTGTTTCTAGAAACATCTAGCAAGCTGAAGTTTGTATAGCCCAACTTTCTGGGAATGGGGCCGGAGAGCTGGTTATGGGACAGGTAAAGATAGAAATCCTTCTGCTTGAAGTCGGCGAATGATTCAGGAATGTTTCCGGTGAGCTTGTTTCTGTCTAAGAGAAGACCGCTGAGCTCCGGCAGCTGTGACAGCGACGGCGGGATTGAACCGGTCAGATTGTTGAAAGATAATCCGATGTACGTCAGTTTTTTGAGTTGTCCGAGGAAGGCTGGGACAGGGCCTGTCAGGAAATTCCATCGGAGATCCAGAAAATTGAGCTGAGAAAGCTTGGTAATTGCTCGGGGGATTTCGCCGGTGACGTTTGTGTGGTGGAACGACAGGCTTTGGAGGTAGGGGAGGTCGCCGACGGCCGCCGGAATCGGGAGTTTGAGATCGGACTGGGAGAGGGCAAATTCGGTAATTCGGTTGGTCTTCTCGTCGCATTCCACCACATACCAGTCGCAGCAGTCGGTTTTTGGTTTCCAGGAGGCTAGGTCGTAGGGGTTGTTGAGGTCTTTCTTGATTTGTAGGAGGGCTTTTTTGTCATTTGGGTGACACCTCTCTGAGAGAGAGAGAGAGGTGAGAGAGAGGAAGAGAAGCACAAGAATGGAATTTCGGGAAGTTGCCATTGCTTCTTGATTTGGAAGGAGAGATGACGGATGAGTCGATATATGTACTGGATAAGGGTCAAATCCGTCAAATTACAATTATTATTTTTATTATTATATATGTTACTTTTATATTATTTTAATTAAAAACATGTGGGGTAATAATATAATAAAAGGATCTAAGAAATCCTACTAAATTCATTTTTTAAATGCTTGTACCTTTTTGGAAACCAGCTTATTTGTAAGATGAAGAATGTTTGGAGACGTGTAAGAATTTTTGAGGTCTTTCTTGATTTGGAAGAGGGCTCTTTGGTCATTTGCATTTATATGATGCATGGTAAAACTTATCCAATATATGATTAGAGGTGCAAACATATCGTGCCAAGTCAAATTGAAAGTATCATTGTTTAAGATTATTTGAAATGTTATCAAATTTTTAATATTTATTTGAGATTGGTTTGATTATTAATTGAGTCGAGCTTTAATCGAACCGAATACGATTCAAGTTTGAGTAGTTTGATATTTTGCACTTGTTTTAACGAATTATGCTTAACAAGCTCGAGCTCGAGCCGAGCTTTAAATTTTATCAAACGTAAAAATATGTTCAAGCTTGTTTGACATTATTATCAAACAGAGTTCAAATTAATACTTAGCAAATAATTTTAAATTAAATATCGAATAATTTGATTTGATTTTGAACCCATACACAATGCACCGAGAACGAAGAGTGTACTCCACAATTATAAGGCACGTTTTAATGGAAATGTGCAATAATGCCAAAAGCCTCACCATGATAGCAGTAATACCAAAAGCCTCACCATGATAGCAATAATGGGTAGGGCAGGGCCTGTCCTTAATAATACTATGGCCCAACTGAATCCCAAGAAAAAAATAATAATAATAATCCTCCAAAACTTTTGTATGTTTATTATGTAAGAATTAATCTAATTCCACATATATACTTACTATAAAAGACATTATCATTGCTTTTATTACTGATTATCAAGAAACCATATAAGCATCATCTCAACTGACTTGAGCGCAGAAGCATCTTCGTCGAAATTCCTCCAACGAGTTTTGTGATTTCATCAACATTCTTGAGAATCAGCTCACCTCAACCTTAGGCTCCATCTAATTAGATACTTATCGGTAATTGAGGGTGTAAATGAGTCGAATCGAATCAAACGTACAATTTTCAAGATTGTTTGAAATGTTATGGAGCTTCTAATATTTTGTTTGAGATTGGTTTGATTATTAATCGAGTCGAGTTTGAATGATCTTTAATCGAGTCGAGCTCGAGTAGTTTGATATATTACACTTGTTTTAACGAATTTTGCTTAACAAGCTCAAGTCGAGCTTTAGATTTTATCAAACATATAAGTGTATTCAAACTTGTTTGACATTATTATCAAATAAAGTTCAAACGAACTTTTAACAAACAAGTTCGAATGAAGTATCAAATACAAACTCATAGTTGATTTATACTTGAGAAAATCTCAACATCAGCTTCTGTATCATAAAGCATATTTTTTCTTTCAACAGTACAATGTTTAAAACAGTTGTATATTATGTTTTCCTTCTTACATATCCAACTCCTAAGTTGATCAACAAAGTCACTTAAAAGGAACAAGATTAACCCTAGATACTGGATGACAGATCAGAGGATGAGCCCGGGGAAGAGTTAAGCCCGGCCCTTCTTCCATATCCACACTGCCATTCCCTCCCTCGATTTTCCACTCGAAGCACTGAATCAATGCTGCTAGGGTTGTCTGAACAACCTGCAATGCCAACGTGATTCCCGGGCAGCCCCTACTACCACTTCCAAACGGCAGGAACTGATAATGTTGTCCCCTAACATTCACCTGAACATTTGCAGACAGAAACCTTTCCGGCTTAAACTCGAGTGGTTCGTCCCAGTGGCTGGGGTCCCTGCCGATGGCCCAAACGTTGACAAAAAGTCGGGTCTTGGCCGGAATATTGTACCCTGCAACGGTGCAGTCTTTGCTGCACTCCCTGATGATGAGCGGGCCTGTGGGATGAAGCCTTAGTGTTTCTTTGACGATGGCTTGGAGGTAGGGGAGGTTCGGGATGTCCGACTCTTCGACGAGCCTGTTTTTTCCAACGATGGCGTCGAGTTCTCCAACTGCTGTTTGCAGGATTTTGGGATGGTTGATCAGCTCTGCTAATGCCCATTCCACTGTGATTGCTGATGTATCAGTTCCAGCTGCAAATAGATCCTGCACCATTGACAAAATATAATGAAAGGGTTAGTTACAAAAAGAATCACGATTTTTGGACTAATTTTTTTATAACTCGTGAAATCTATCAATGTTTGTCATATTCTTGTAGTTTTTTTTTTAATCACAACATCGTTGCATCAGTCGAGCAGCGACAAATTGCATCTTCACCATTATCATTGGACTTAACTCGACAAGGCCGTTCCAAATTCATTATCTATGTTACCATCAACCCTTGTCATCGTTTTATTTCAAGAATGGAAAGATGTGTTGGTCATAACTTAAGCTCTTGATTCACTACTTTGGTAGCAATAAATGATAAAATAGGTGGTGAATCTATGAAGGGCTCGTCAAAGTAGGTCCAATAATAATGGTGAAGTTGCAATTATGTGTTGGATTGTAAGTAAAAATTAACGTAAATATCATAATTTTTTGGTAATTAACCCAAAATTTGCAAGACGGATGAGGTAAGGTAAATAGCAGGTTATTACCAGGAAAAAGGCCTTGATATTCTCCTTTGTTAATTTGATCTCTGAACCTTCATCATCAGCAATATCAAGTAAAATGTGGAGCAGATCCTTCACACCGCCCTTTGATTCTCGTCTTTCGATCTGATGTCCGTCGATGATCTTATCCATCATCTCATCAAACCTGTCCCTAACCTCTTTTAATCTCTTTCCGAATCCCTGCAGATCCAAGTTCTTGCACAGCCAAATATAATCCGACAGATTAAACTTCCCTGTAAGCTCAGCCGTGTCATGGACCAGCTTCCTCACCGCCCCAGCTTCGTCTACATCTCCAGAACACCTCTCACTCATGATCATTCTTGATATCACATTGTTCGCCATTCTAATAAGCTCACTCCCAACATCAACCGGTTTTCGAGAAGCTTCTTTCTTCGCCAACAATTCCACGAGCTGCCTTACTTCATGGCTCCTGATTGGCTGCAGCAGGTCCAGGGTCTGCCCACCAAGAAGCTGAGACATACAGAGCTTCTTCATGAACTTCCAGTAGGGCCCGTAGGGCGCGAAAGAGAAGTCTTGAGAGCCGTAAGTTAGGTAGTCGACTGCAGCAGTTTTAGGCCGATCTGAAAAGGAACTTTCGTGTGTTTTTAGAAGCTCTTTGGCAAGCTCGGGTGATGATGCAACGATGCATGGAACCGAACCGAGGTATATTTGGATCAACGGGCCGTAGCGAGAAGAAAGCTTGGCTAGAGCTTGGTGAGGTATTGGGGCGAGGAGATGAAGGTGGCCGATAATCGGGAGGGCGAGAGGGCTCGGAGGGTGGTTTGTAGAAGATTTTATCTTGAAAAATGATCGGATTAGGATGGTGGAAATGAGCCAGATGAAGAAGTAGATTATGTATTCTTGAGTTTCAGCCATTGCTGAAGCTTAAGATGATATGATAAAGGGAATGTAGGGTTTTATATTGTATGATCCGAAGATGAAATATAGTTCTAATTTTGACTTGGTAAAATAGAATCTTGATTTTGCACCATTGTTTTGTTGCAACTGGTGTTGCTTTAAATATTCCAGGCCGGCACCATTTTCCCTTTCCTTTTTTTTTTTTTAAATATTTTATTTAATTATTCTTTGTGACTTGTGCATTTGGAATTTTGTTAGGGTGAGGGAGGGCTCAGTCTAAGAAGAATGGAAAAAGAAACAGACGAGGACTTAGTACAACAGCCAAAAATAGAACCTCCGAAGTATAGTTTCTTAGGATACTGGTAGTCATATAGTGTTTAAATAAATAAATAAATAAATAAAAAGAGTATTTTATTTGTCCTAAAAAAATAGTCATAATTTTTGTTTATAACGAAAAATAGTCCTAAAAAAAGGTTGCTTACGACTTTTTCACCTTTTTGCATGGAAAGAGATAATTTTATTATTTGTTTCATACAAAATAAAAATTTCTACTCATTTATCGAAATTTGGATATAACTAGAATTTCATTAAAGTGTATCACTTTATGTATCGAACAACAACACACAATCGACTAGTCTGAAGTTTAGAGATATGTAGAATAGCATCTTATGCACCTATTTATCTTGAATAATTCTTCGATTCTGGTCGCACTAAGATACCTTAATAAATTGTGTTCTCCAAATTGATCTTAACCCTTTGAAAATTGCCATAAATCCATTTCTCATAATTGATTCATTAAGAAGTCAACAACATACAGAATTCATTAAGTTTTCACAGTAGAATGTTCAAAATTAACAAGTAAACAATCTAATTTTATTCTTACACATCCAGCCTCTTACAAATGAGGCATCTCTCTTATTCTTACATATCCAAACTTGTAGGATGAGAACTAAGGACAGATCACAACAGAAAGTTTGTGTTCTTATTCTTACACATTTCCAACTCCTAAGATGGAATTGGATTCAGCCTTTGCACTGGACAACAAACCAAAGGATTAGCCCTTCGCATGGCTATTCCAGCTCTTTCTTCCATGTCCAACGGCCCCTTCCCCCCTTCTCCCTTCCACTCGAAGCACTGGATCAGCGCCGCCAGGCTCGTCTGAACGACCTGCAACGCCAGTGAGCTTCCAGGACACCCTCGTCTGCCGCTCCCAAACGGCAGGAGCTCGTAATGCTGCCCCCGAACATCCATCTGCCCTTTTCCATCCCCATCCGGAGAAAGAAACCTCTCCGGCCTAAAAATGAGCGCGTCCTCCCAGACGTTGGGATCTCTGGCAATCGCCCACACGTTCACAATTAGCCGAGTCTTGGCGGGGATGCGGTACCCTTCGATGACGCAGTCCTTGTTGCAGTCCCTGAGAACAAATGGCCCTGTGGGGTGGAACCTTAGCGATTCTTAGACTAAAGTTCTATGTTCCAGATCAAAAGGGTTACACAAAATTATACAAAGGTGTGATTATTACATTTAACTAAAGTTTATTCATTGACATTTAATGTGTAGCACGATGTCTACACATTAAATGTTACTTCTAGGACAAATTGCACAAACTACGTAGTCATTATTTTTTCTAAATACACTATTTTATTCTTTTAATAGTAAATATAATTTCATATCCTTCAAATAAATCAAACTGTGGTCCGATCGTTGCTCTTCTATATATGTATCTTTATACACTCTCAGAAAAGACAGCCCAACTGAGTTGAGCGTCGGAGGATTTTTGCCAAAACTCCATCTGGCAAGGTTTGCACGGATTTACTCAATGTTCTCAAGAATCGATCTGTTATAATCTACACTTTCAACGTGATCAAATATTTATATGTAATTTCTTTTACACTGAGTCACTTCTTACTATAGACACACAAATATATCAAGACTGTATGAACAACATAAATAAATAATTGTACAGATTTTTTAATTGAATAAATATAAAAATAATATCCACATTGAGTACCACCCTATTCAAATTCGTACTCTTTGAATACTGAAAATTATTCTTATTCCAATTCAAATTAAAATTATTTGAATTTAAACTAAAAATATTGGTCTGTGACTTGTGAATTGAATGTGAAATATTATAGTCAGTAGGAAGCTGAATTAGTGTAGGTAAAACAGTGTTCAACTTGTTGTGTATAGTTAATGATTTTACACATAAGTGTTCATTACAAAAATATTACATGTGACCCTATTAACATATGCTATTTAAATATTTCTGCCATTTCACATAAATTTCAACACTTCACTAAGTAGAAGTCACAAATCGGTGATCGAGCATTTGAGAAATATATTGGTGTTGACTAAATAACCACATTATTCTCATTTTTAAAAAAAAAATTAATTTCATATATCTTACCTTTAATATTTTAAAAATATTATGACATTTAATAGAGTTTTTCAAAAAAGAATGTTTGTTTCAAAAGTAATTTATGTGATACCCCAAGCCTCTCACTACTCATTGGTCAATATAATTCATGCATTGCGTTCATTTTATAATTTTATTTGCTATTTAAATTGCATTTTATTGGTATCGCAGTTCGTATTTAATTATGCTTGATATATTGTTGTTAAATTTTGTAGGGTTCACATTATAGGTTGGAACCCTTTAGGTCAAATGTCAAGAAAAATATAAGGTGTCAAGTTCTAATATAATATGAATACACGTTGCGAGCTTGCAATAATAATAATAATAATAATAATAATAATAGATTAGTAATAATCCATCTGATGGTGTATATATATATATATGCATAATTAGTGTAGATACATAAATAATAACAATAAAATAATCCTAATCCTAATTAGGTATGTGCGTGTGTTTATATATATATATATAATTAAGTGTTTGTTGTATGTATATATATATAATATTAGTAAGGCGGCTGTCTTATTCCTTATAAGTGAAGGAAGAATAAAAAAAAAAGGAAAGATGGAGAGTTTCATTTCAGAAAGACGGGGAACTCATCCAGCAGGAGCAAAAGAAGAGGAAAAAAAAAAGAAAAAAAAGAGAAGAAGAGAGGTTAGAGGGTGAGTCCAGCGTAAGCAAAAAAGAAAAAAAAAAAAAAAAAGAGAAGAGAAAAGGGAAAGGGTTCAGCGGAGAGAGAGAGAGAGAGAGATTTGGAAACGCAGGTCTTCGTTTTGGAGAAATTACTAGTTTAACCATACGTGTAGGAGTCTCGGATACTCATTAACGGAAAAGAAGTAAGTAGAAATCCATTTGCACATACAATGCATAGACATAATACTTGTTTGTGTTGTTTTATTGAATATTTGTGACTTGTGTCTTTTGATATTGATAGATATGAATATTATCATATAGAATATTTGTGATTTGTGCCTCTTGGTATCGATTGATATAAATTACGTGGTGTGAACGATTAATTTAATATTGTATAAACAGAACATTCACGAGTATTAGCATGTGTACGCATGGGTCGTATTTAGCCTACTTTGCATTCATTGTGTGATGAAAAGAAACAAAAATGTAATATTGACCCCTACTAGTGTACCGAGACCGGTGGCATGTGAGACATGGATAGGCTTGATTCATCAGGCCGGTGGCATGTGAGACATGGATAGGCTTTATGACATATTGAGTCGCTGGAATGTGAGACATGAATAGGCTCGATTTGTCGGGCCGGTGGCATGTGAGACATAGATAGACTCTAAAATTGTGATTATTTATTGAGCTAGCACTTTCCGGTGCACAGTAGGTGGATCACGGGCCCTATAAAGATAAAATATTCCAAAACAGTGGTTAGGGTTTCAGTAGAATGCATATCACATCTCGTTTAAAGTTTCTGCAAGCATTTTAATTTATCGTACATGCATGATTTCTGCTTACTGGGTTGTAGCTCACCTAGTTTGTGCAGTGTAGGTGAGCATGTTGATGATGTGTAAGCTTACGGCTTACCGGGCATGTTGTTCGTGCTTCAACAAGCTTTTGGGATCGGTGTACATGGATGACGACCTTTGGGGCTAAACCATGGGCGTACTATATTTTTGGGTTCTATTTTGTTGTGTTGTTTGGGCTTGTATATTATTACTTGATTTTTACATGTAAATATTTGTGTGATAGTGGTGGATACTTTTGTGTCTATTGTGGATCTTTTGTCTATGGGTGTATTTGAGCCCTTGTGTGGGATATAAATTATACCTCGTAAATATGTTATAGGTGTTCACAGATGAATGAAAAAAAAATGTACAGGTTTAACCAGGTTATAAGTAATTTATGTTTTGTGGTTTATAAGGGTGGGGTGTCACAGAGAGGAGGATGTGATACTCCAAGTCTCTCACTACTCACTAGTCAATATAGTTCATGTATTGCGTTCATTTTATAATTTTATTTGCTATTTAAATTGCATTTTATTGGTATCGCAGTTCGTATTTAATTATGCTTGATATATTACTGTTAAATTTTGTAGGGTTCACATTATAGGTTGTAACCCTTTAAGTCAAATATCAAGAAAAAGATAAGGTGTCAAGTTTTAATAAAATATGATTACACGTGGCGAGCTTGCAATAATAATAATAATAATAATAATAATAATAATAATAATAGATAAGTAATAATCCATCTGATGGTGTATATATATATATATATATATGCATAATTAGTGTAGAAACATAAATAATAATGATAAGATAATCCTAATCCTAATTAGGTGTGTGCGTGTGTTTATATATATATAAATATAATTATGTGTGTGTTGTATGTGTGTGTATATATATATATATATAATTAGTAAGACGGCTGTCTTATTCCTTATAAGTGAAGGAAGAATAAAATTTAAAAAAAAAAAAAAGGAAAGGTGGAGAGTTCCATTTTGAGAAGACGGGGAACTCGTCCAGCGGGAGCAAAAGAAGAGGAAAAAAAAAAGAAAAAAAATAGAAGAGAAGAAGAGAGGTTAGAGGATGAGTCCAGCGTGAGCCAAAAAAAAAAAAAAAGGAAAGAAGAGAAAAGAGAAAGGGTTCAGCGAGAGAGAGAGGGGAAAAGAAATTTGGGAACACAGGTCTTCGTTTTCGGAAAAATTACTTGTTTAACCATACGTGTAGGAGTCTCGGATACTCATTACCGGAAAAGAGGTAAGTAGAAATCCATTTGCACCTACAATGCATAGACATAATACTTGTTTGTGTTGTTTTATTGAATATTTGTTACTTGTGTCTTTTGATATTGATAGATATGAATATTATATTATGGAATATTTGTGATTTGTGCCTCTTGGTATCGATTGATAAGAATTACGTGGTGTGAACGATTAATTTAATATTGTATAAACATAATATTCACGAGCATTGGCATGTGTACGCATGGGTCGTATATAGCCTGCTTTGCATTCATTGTGTGATGAAAAGAAACGAAAATGTAATGTTGACCCCTATTAGTGTACCGAGGCCGGTGGCATGTGAGAAATGGATAGACTTGATTTGTCAGGCCGGTGGCATATGAGACATGGATAGGTTTTATGATATATTGAGTCGGTGGCATGTGAGACATAGATATGCTCGATTTGTCGGGCCAATGGCATGTGAGATATGGATAGACTCTAAGATTGTGATTATTTATTGAGCTAGCACTTTCCGGTGCACAGTAGGTGGGTCACGGGCCCTATAAAGATAAAATATTTCAAAACAATGGTTAGGGTTTCAGTACAATGCATATCACATCTGCAAGCATTTTAATTTATCGTACATGCATGATTTATGCTTACTGGGCTGTAGCTCACCTAGTTTACTTTTATCGTACATGGATGACGACCTTTGGGGCTAAACCATGGGCGTGCTATGCTTTTGGGCTTCTATTTTGTTATTTAGTTTGAGCTAGTATAACGTTAATCAATTTTTGGATATGTAAATATTGGCGTGGTTGTGGTAAATACGTTTGCATCTACTGTGGATTTTGCTTGGGTGTGAATGAGTTGTTGTTTGGGAGATAGATTATACCTCGTAAATATGTTACAGGTGGAAAAAAAATGTACAGGTTTAACCAGGTTAAAAGTAAATTATATTGTTGGTTATTAGGATGGGGATATCATAATTTTCGAAAAAAATAATATTTCGATAGTCAATAACTCTTTTTATTAGTCAGAATAAGAAATGATTTTTTTTTAAATTTCACAAATAAGGAATATAGCATTAAATAAGTTAAATCAACAAATAAAAAATTCAAGTAAAGCGAATTTTTTATTTTTAGGAATTCGTACATTCATTATATTGACATTAAATAAAAAATTGACCCGTGTAACTACTTCTTCTAATACCTTACTTGATCATCTAGTCCCCTAGACGGATTTAGAAACAAACTTCCATTTGCTTGTTGTTGAACTCTCCCGAATTCAACAGTGGTGGATCAATGGTGTTGTACGGACTCTGCGTAGTTCACAGTCTGTTCGCCTTTGAGAACTTACTGAGCTATCGTATTCTCCCGAATGTGATAGCTTCTCCATCAGCTTCTTTACAGCTCTCTGCTCATATAAGAGTAATGAAATATATCAGAGATGATCTTCATCTTCAGCCTGTGATTTTATTTATAATCGTGTATCTTGCATCTCAAGAGTCCTCCGGTATCTTTTAACAAATATGTTTTGATATGCATATCTTCCTCCGATATCTTCATCAAATCAACCTTGATATGCATATCTTAAGTCCTCCGGTATCTTCATCATATCACCCTTGATATGCTTCGCAAATCTCCTTCAAGACTATTTTATTTGTTCCAACTGTGGTATTGCCTCCTCAAATATCTCAAGATAGTTGACAAATGTATCTTTCATATCTTGTGTGTGTTTTCCTTCCTTTCAATATTTATGACCTACACATAAATATATATGGATTAAGATTTTTGAATAATTGACAGTATCTTTACTTCATTAGGATATAACTAGAATTTCATTAAAGTGTATCACTTTATGTATCAAACAACAACACACAATCGACTAGTCTGAAGTTTAGAGATATGTTGAATAGCATCTTATGCACCTATTTATATTGAATAATTCTTCGATTCTGATCGCACTAAGATACCTTAATAAATTGTCTTCTCAAAATTGGTCTTAACCCTTTGAAAATTGCCATAAATTCATTTCTCATAATTGATTCATTAAGGAGTCAACAACATACATAATTCATTAAGTTTTCACAGTATAATGTTCCAAATTAACGAGTAAACAATCTAATTTTATTCTTACACATCCAGCCTCTTACAAATGAGGCATCTCTCTTATTCTTACATATCCAAACTTGTAGGATGAGAACTAAGGACAGATCACAACAGAAAGTTTGTGTTCTTATTCTTACACATTTCCAACTCCTAAGATGGAATTGGATTCAGCCTTTGCACTGGACAACAAACCAAAGGATTAGCCCTTCGCATGGCTATTCCAGCTCTTTCTTCCATGTCCAACGGCCCCTTCCCCCTTCCCCCTTCCACTCGAAGCACTGGATCAGCGCCGCCAGGGTCGTCTGAACGACCTGCAACGCCAGTGAGCTTCCAGGACACCCTCGTCTGCCGCTCCCAAACGGCAGGAGCTCGTAATGCTGCCCCCGAACATCCATCTGCCCTTTTCCATCCCCATCCGGAGAAAGAAACCTCTCCGGCCTAAAAATGAGCGCGTCCTCCCAGACGTTGGGATCTCTGGCAATCGCCCACACGTTCACAATTAGCCGAGTCTTGGCGGGGATGCGGTACCCTTCGATGACGCAGTCCTTGTTGCAGTCCCTGAGCCTTAGCGATTCTTTGACTCAAGTTCTATGTTCCAGATCAAAAGGGTTACACAGAATTATCCAAAGGTGTGATTATTACATTTAACTAAAGTTTATTCATTGACATCTAATGTGTCAGCACGATGTCCGACAAATTAAATGTTACTTCTAAGACAAATTGCACAAACTATATAGTCATTATTTTTTCTAAATACACTATTTTACTCTTTTAATAGTAAATATAATTTGTTGGCTGTCGAGACCAACAAATAATAGAACACTTGTTCTTAAAGATTTGTGATAGTGATGAACAAGGATCGTATCCACAGAGATTGGTAGTTTTTTTATTCTTTTGTTGTAAATAAAATCAGGGGGGTTTGAGGTTTGGTGAATAGCAATATTCAATTGAGTAAGAACAATATGTAATGTGAGTAAAATTCAGTTTAAACAAATTCAACCAAGGGTTAACTTCAGAATATGTTCGTAGAATCGATCATGGATGCAAATATGGTTCTTTCATTCAATCATTAAATTGGTTATAGTTGCTGGTACGACCAAAACAACCTATCTCTCCTTAGTTGTTCGATAATCAGGGTACGACCTCTAATTATTTCCCTTATCAATAAACAATTCTAGATACGATCATAGAATTTAATTTACCAATAGCATTAGGTAGAGAGAGACCATCAATTCTAGCCAACAAACACACATGTAGGTTTATTTAAGCTAGATCATATATCTCCATAACAGATTGGTTCAAATAATCATGTTATTGTACCACTTATATTAGAATGGTTAAACAATTACGGGTTTAACAATCTAATTGGCACCATATTGTTTCAACAATCAAAAGATTGGCCACTCATTCAATCATCAAAACAATAAGATTTATCGCACACGAAAGATATATGAATAACGAAAATGAAAGAACAAATAAAAACTAATTAGATCTCACAATTCGGATGAACATAGTCTTCTGTAATTCCCTTGGATGAAAAGATGAAGCTTAGCCTTCCATGGAGAATTGCAGCCAAAATAAAAGTTAAAAGAGTGTATCAAATTCTAGGTCCCTTTTCTCTCCATAACTCCCCTCTATATATAACCTCTCCTACCACCCACTAATTCTAATAATAATTATCATCATAAATCAGGCGTAACTTCCATCACTTAGTGGGGAATTAAGAGTGGGCAGTTATGTTCATTTCCGTTAGTGGGCGTTTCGAGCTAAGGCGTGCCCACGCCTTATGCAAAAACTTTGGCTGGCACCAGCACATCTTCAAACCCGACGGTAAGGCGTGCCCACGCCTTACGGAAAAACTTTGGCTGGTCCTTTGACATCTTCAAATCCACCATTTTATATCCAAAATGCATCAATCCATCAAATTGCCCTACAAAACACAATCTTTAATCAAAACTCAAGAACTAAGCATGATATAAACCAAAACCAAGGGAAATAAGATAAAGAAATATAGATAAAATATATCCTATCATAATTTCATATCCTTCTTATAAATCAAATTGTGGTCCGATCGTTGCTCTTCTATATACGTATCTTTCTACACTCTCAGAAAAGACATCCCAACTCAGTTGAGCGTCGGAGGATTCTTGCCGAAACCCCCTCTGGCAAGCACGGATTTACTCAATGTTCTCAAGAATCAATCTGTTATAATCTGCACTTTCAACATGATCAAATATTTATATATAATTTCTTTTACACTGAGTCACTTCTTATCTATACACACACAAATATATAAAGATTGTATGAACAACATAAATAAATAATTGTACAGATTTTTTAATTGAATAAATATAAAAATAATATCCACATTGAATACCACCATATTCAAATTCGTACTCTTTGAATACTGAAAATTATTCTTATTCCAGTTCAAATTAAAATTATTTGAATTTAAACTAAAAATATTGGTCTTTGACTTGTGAATTGAATGTGAAATATTATAGTCAGTAGGAAGCTGAATTAGTGTAGGTAAAACAGTGTTCAACTTGTTGTGTATAGTCAATGATTTTACACATATAGTGTTCATTACAAACATATTACATGCGACCCTATTAACATATGCTATTCAAATATTTCCGCCATTTCTCTTAAATTTCAACACTTCACTAATGTTGTAAAAGTCAGAAATCGGTGGTCGAGCATTTGAGAAATATATTGGTGTTGACTAAATAGCCACATTATTCTCAATTTTTTTAAAATATTAATTTCATATATCTTACCTTTAATATTTTAAAAATATTATGACATTTAATATAGTTTTTCAAAAAAGAATTTTTGTTTCAAAAGTAATTTTTGAAAAAAATAATATTTCGATAGTCAATAACTATTTTTATTAGTGATAATAAGAAATGATTTTGTTTTTTAATTTCAAAAATAAGAAATATAGCATTAAATAAGTTAAATCAACAAATTAAAAAATCATGTAAAGCAAATTTATTATTTTTAGGAATTTGTACGTTCATTATATTGACATTAAATAAAAAATTGACCCGTGTAACTACTTCTTCTAATATCTTGCTTGACCATCTAGTCCCCTACATGGATTTAGAAACAAACTCCCGTTTGCTTGTTGTTGAACTATCCCGAATTCAATCAGTGGTGGATCAATGGTGTTGTACGGATTCTGCGTAGTTCACATGATGTTCGCCTTTGATAACTTATTGAGCTATCGTATTCTTCCGAATGTGATCGCTTCTCCACCAGCTTCTCTACAGCTCTCTGCTCATATAAGAGTAATGAAATATATCAGAGATGATCTTCATCTTCAGCCCGTGGTCTTATTTATAATCGTGTATCTTGCATCTCAAGAGTCCTCCGGTATCTTTTAACAAATATGTTTTGATATGCATATCTTCCTCCGATATCTTCATCAAATCAGCCTTTATATGCATATCTTAAGTCCTCCGGTATCTTCATCGTATCACCATTGATATGCTTCGCAAATCTCCTTCAAGACTCTTTTCTTTGTTCCAAACGTGGTCTTGCCTCCTCAAATATCTCAAGATGGTTGACAAATGCATCTTTCATATCTTGTGTGTATCTTTGTGTGTTTTTCTTCCTTTCAATATTTATGACCTGCACATAAATATATATGGATTAAGATTTTTGAATAATTGACAATACTTTTACCTTATCTGAATATAACTAGAATTTCATTAAAGTGTATCATCGACTAGTCTAAAGTTTAGAGATATGTAGAATAGCATCTTATGAACGTATTTATCTTGAATAATTCTTCGATTCTGGTCGCACTAAGATACCTTAATAAATTGTGTTCTCCAAATTGATCTTAACCCTTTGAAAATTGCCATAAATCCATTTCTCATAATTGATTCATTAAGAAGTCAACAACATACAGAATTCATTAAGTTTTCACAGTAGAATGTTCAAAATTAACAAGTAAACAATCTAATTTTATTCTTACACATCCAGCCTCTTACAAATGAGGCATCTCTCTTATTCTTACATATCCAAACTTGTAGGATGAGAACTAAGGACAGATCACAACAGAAAGTTTGTGTTCTTATTCTTACACATTTCCAACTCCTAAGATGGAATTGGATTCAGCCTTTGCACTGGACAACAAACCAAAGGATTAGCCCTTCGCATGGCTATTCCAGCTCTTTCTTCCATGTCCAACGGCCCCTTCCCCCCTTCTCCCTTCCACTCGAAGCACTGGATCAGCGCCGCCAGGCTCGTCTGAACGACCTGCAACGCCAGTGAGCTTCCAGGACACCCTCGTCTGCCGCTCCCAAACGGCAGGAGCTCGTAATGCTGCCCCCGAACATCCATCTGCCCTTTTCCATCCCCATCCGGAGAAAGAAACCTCTCCGGCCTAAAAATGAGCGCGTCCTCCCAGACGTTGGGATCTCTGGCAATCGCCCACACGTTCACAATTAGCCGAGTCTTGGCGGGGATGCGGTACCCTTCGATGACGCAGTCCTTGTTGCAGTCCCTGAGAACAAATGGCCCTGTGGGGTGGAGCCTTAGCGATTCTTTGACGATGGCTTGGAGGTAGGGGAGGTTTGGGATGTCCGACTCTTGGACGAGCCTGTTTTTTCCAACGACGGCGTCGATTTCTTCAACTGCAGTTTGTAGGATTTTGGGATGATTGATCAGCTCTGCTAATGTCCATTCCACTGTGATTGCTGAAGTGTATGTTCCAGCAACAAATAAGTTCTGCAACATTGAGAGTTAAAGTAAGGCATATTGCAAATTTTTGTATCTGATGTGTCTGCAGTGACGGACCCATAAATTTATCGTCAAATAAAAATTAATGTTCAAGAAAGTTTGAAAGAAACAAATACACATATAGTGTTGAAAATTTATAAACATACTTCATACAAAATGAACGAGAATCCTACATAGATGGTCAAAATCGTAATTTTTTCGACGAATGCAACTGAAGCAAGCAATCAAGCAAAGGTGAATATTAGGTAGCTAGTTATTACCAGGATAAAAGCCTTGATATTCTCACTACTTAATTTCCACTCTGAGCTGTCATCCTCAGCTATATCAAGTAAAATGTCGAGCAAATCCTTCACACCTCCCCCTTCCTTCATCACTTTCCTCCGTTTTTCTTGATGTTCATCCATGATCTTCTCCATAATCCCATCAAACCTGTCCCGAATCTTCTTCGCCCGCTTACCAAAACCCTGGAAATCCAAGTTCTTACAGAACCAAATGTAATCCGACAGGTTGAACTTCCCGGCGAGCTCCGCCGTCTCCGCCATCACCCTCCTCACCACCCCGGCCTCGTCGTCGTCGCCGGAGACCCGCGCGCTCATAATCATCCTCGATATCGCATTGTTCGTCATTCTGATGACCTCGTTTCCAACATCAACCGACTTTCCGGCGCTTCCCTTTCCGGCGAAGCAGTCCACGAGCTGCTTTATTTCATGGCGCCGGACGGGCTGCAAGAGGTCCAGGGTGGGCCCGTTGAGGAGCTGAGACATGCAGAGCTTCTTCATGAACTTCCAGTACGGGCCGTACGGGGCCGTGGTGAAGTCCTGAGAGCCGTAGGTAAGGTAGTCTGAGACGACGGTTTTGGAACGGTCTGAAAAGCAGCTTTCGTGGGTTTTGAGGACCTGTTTGGCCAGCTCCGGCGATGAAACGACAATGCATGGGACGGAACCGAAGTAGATGTGGATTAATGGGCCGTAACGGGACGAGAGTTGGGCCAGGGACTGGTGAGGTATCGGGCCGAGGAGATGGAGATGGCCGATAATCGGCAGGGCTGGTGGGCTGGGCGGTAGGTTTCGTTTCTTGAAACGGGTTTTGATTAGAATTGCAGTAGTGAGCAAAACAATAAGGGAGATGATGATGTATTCCGCCATTGTTGTAAAGCCTTTTGTTATGGGAATGAAAGTAAGATTCTTGAATAACCAATATATATAGGGAAGTTATAAGTAGCATGTGATGTAATATAGGTTTTCCCAATTAAAGATTAGATAGAAATCATTATCTTCTAGAATGTAGGGTTTTTGTGTGATGTAATATAGGTTTTCACAATTAAAGTTTATATAGAAATCATAATCTTCTAGAATGTAGGGTTTTTGTTTATGTTAATTGGGAGTGAGTAAAAAAAAACTTATTTAAAATGATTTTTTTATATGTTTGACTTTTTGAAATGAAGGTACTTGGTAAAAATATATGCTATTATTATTATAATGAATTTTTAAAAAAATAATTTTAATTTATATTATTATATATTTAACTAAAAATATATTCAAATATATGTGAATGCTCATCTCAAATAAGTGCAGGAAAAGAATTTCAAATCCCTACGAAATTGACTTTCTAAAGAAGTGAATTATTACAAAAGTTCATTTAAATTAGTCCAACAAATCCCAAAAATTCTCGAAATTAGACAGTTGTGGCCTAAATAAATGTTATTGTCTTGTTTTGTGTACTGTGAGTCAGGTTGCAACTGAGTCGACTAGAGTTGAATATTAGGGGTTTTTTTTTATATAATTTTAATATTATAATTTTTTTTTTTCAAAAAATATATTATCATATATGCAAAAATAATATAAAACCAAAAATTTACAAAAACATCAAATCTAACTTAAGAAAATTTGAAAATTCGGTAACCTTCAAGCATCTAACACTGTGAATCATCTCAACCTTTTACACAAATTTACATCATCAAAATATATTCATTTATGCATATTTATTTATTTTTTTGAATAATAAATTTGATTCGTATTCAAAGAATGTGTATATAAGATTTTTTGTATAATTTTTTTATTAATATATATATATATATAGAGAGAGAGAGAGAGGAATGACAGAATCCAACATTAGATTTCTTATGAAGCCAAATACATAAGAAGGCATATCAAATTATTATTTTTATCATTGAAAATAAAAAATTATTATTATTATTATTATTATTATTATTATTATTATTATTATTATTATTATTATTATTATTATTATTATTATTATTATTATGTGATGTGGAGTAAATTATATTCACCAAGTCACATAGTGAGTAGGAAAATTTATTTTTGAACTCTGTCTTACAGAACTTAAAGCACTCAAAAATGAAATGTATGTTAGAATGGAAATCATGAAGCAATTATGTTAGATCAGAGCATATTTACACAGAACTGGACGTGATTGGGTCATTGCCAGTTCTATGTTCCAGATCAAAAGGGTTACGCAGAATTATCTAAAGGTATGATTATTACATTTAAGTTGACATTTAATGTGTCACCACGATGTCTGACACACTAAATGTTAATTCTAGGACAAATTCCACAAATCACACCGTCAGTATTTTTCCTAAATACACTATTTTACTCGTTTAATAGCAAATATAATTTCATATCCTGCAAATAAATCAAATTGTGGTTCGATCGTTGCTCTTCTATATACGTATCTTTCTACACTCTCAGAAAAGATAGCCCAACTGAGTTGAGCTACGGCGGATTCTTGTCGAAACCCCCTCTGGCAAGGTTGGCACGGATTTACTCAATGCTCTCAAGAATCGATCCTTTATAATCTTCACTTTCTTTTACATTGAGTCACTTCTTATCCATACACACATACAAATATATCAAGATTGTATGAACAACATAAATAAATAATTATACAAATTTTTTAATTGAATAAATATAAAAATCATATCCACATTGAATACCACCATATTCAAATTCGTACTCTTTGAATACTGAAAATTATTCTTATTCCAATTCAAATTAAAATTATTTGAATTTAAACTAAAAATATTGGTCTTCGACTTGGGAATTGAATGTGAAATATTATAGTCAGTGTAGGTAAAACAATGTTCAACTTGCTGTGTATAGTCAATGATTTCACACATATAGTGTACATTACTAACATATTACATGTGACCCCATTAACATATGATATTTAAATATTTTCGCTAATTCGCTTAAATTTCAATACTTCACTAATGTTGTAAAAGTCATAAATCGGTAATCCAGCATTTGAGAAATATATTGGTGTTGACTAAATAGCCACATTATTCTCAATTTTTTTAATATTAATTTCATATTTTAAAAATATTATGACATTTAATATAGTTTTTCAAAAAAGAATTTTTGTTTCAAAAGCAATTTTCGAAAAAAAGATATTTCGATAGTCAATATCTCTTTTTATTAGTCAGAATAAGAACTGATTTTGTTTTTTTATTTCACAAATAAAGAATATAGCATTAAATAAGTTAAATCAACAAATAAAAAAATCATCTAAAGCGAATTTATTATTTTTTGGAATCGTACGTTCATTATATTGACATTAAATAAAAAATTGACTCATCGAAGACAAGATTTTTTTGTTTTTTCTGGGATAGAGAAATTATAATATAACATTTTATCATGTATAAATTTAAAAAAAAAGTTATATAAATTACAATTATAAATATCTAACAGTGCCGTTTTTCACAAAATCAAATCGACCAAACGTGTTTGACTATCAAAATTTGCATGCATGAATGTTCATTAAACAATATGTGTTCCACTTCCAGATTTTTCAAAGTCTGTGGCCTAAATATATTCACAGAAAACAACATATGCGTTGAAAATAGTAACTATAGTAATATGAAAATATTTTTATAAATTAATTCAATTTGAATAATTTACATAATTTCGTGTGAAATACTCTAATCCACATTTTAGTAAATTGGTGCCGTTGATTTTGGGCTTCGAATGAAAGAATAAACTTTGAAAAAAGGTTGAATGGTAGAATCAACGGTCAGAATTAATACAACCTTGATAAGATTGCCATTTGCCACGGCTTTATTTCCCAATTTTCGCCATATTTTCCCAAATAAATAAATAAATAATGACGTCATACTTTTAGTCAAACCCTTCATCTAAGATCCTTCAATTATACATTCAAAAGTCCTCTAAACATTATTAAGTGTAAAAGATGGAACAAACTTTTTTTGTACTCTTTTCATAATGTTATTTTCAAACTATTCGTCTAAGACCTTTTATCCGACTTTCAAACATTATTAAGTAATTATTACAAGATTTAATTAATATATATATATATATATATTATTTAAATACAGTTCCGTTTATATATTCATTTTAAACAAGTGTTAATATGTTCGCCTGCTCATATGTTTGGATCTTAAAGAAATTATATTTTTTATATAAAATAAAATTATAATCATAACACAACAACGATAAATATATTAACACGTTGACATGTCTGTGTAGGTGGATATTTATAATACCAACTATAGATATATATATATATATATATATATGTGTGTGTGTGTGTGTATAAAATAAAAATTAGAATCATAACACAACAACGATAAATATATTAACACGTTGATATGTCTGTGTAGGTGGATATTTATAATACTAACTATAGATAGATATATATATATATATATGTGTGTGTGTGTGTTCCCTCAAAATGAATATAGACATTAAATGAGAATGTAAGAATTTGAATCCCACAAAATTTATATATAATATACTTTTTCTAATGTTTGCCCATTGCAATAGAATTTATAAGTTGATTTCTTATGGAAAATAGTACTAAAACAATTAATAGATGGATTTGGATAGAGAGGGGCAGTTCGGCAATGGGACCCAAGCCGCCGCCAGCTGAATCAACCCAAAATTTCACTGGATTCTTGAATTTTAAGCTTCTCTCTGCCAATACTTTTAAAATATATTAAATTTATTTGATCAACCTATGACCTATAAACTATTGGTCCATCGAGCTGACCCAAATAAGCTTGATAATAATTAGGATCTAAAATTACATAGTCCAACTCAATTTAAATATTAAGTTTGAAGAGCTCAGGCGAGCCAATTTAACCACTCTAGATTTGAATTGAAAAAAAAAAAGGATTTGAGTTTGAGTTTGAGATAATTATTCAAATAATTTAATAATATCTAGGATTTATATAAATGATTAAAAGTTTTACTAATTAATAATTTAGTCAATTGAGTAAAATCAATGTCCAAGGCAACATTTAAAAAAAGAAATTCACATCAACAATTTATCGGTATCAAGTTTAAGTTTAATTTTAGTTCAAAATTGTCTGATTTGATTTTACCAGTGATTCCAATTATAAAATTTGAAGAAAAAAAGAAAAGGAACCAGGATCTCGTAGTTATAGACTAACCTTATGTCGGTTCAATTCCGGTTCCAACTTCTACGATTACAAAAACTCATGGTTCTAGAATCAAAATTAAAACCGACAAAATTGTGCCGACGTCTAGATTCAAATCATGCCAGTCAAATTTGGATCTCAATTCGAATAAAAAAAAGTTACAATCATAGTTTAAAATAGAGTATCTAGTCCGATATACTGAAGCCTAATATAGCAGGAGAAACAGCAAAGAAAGCGAAAGCAAATTCTTGCAACACAACTTGATATTCTTGTTCTTGTTAACAATAAAGTACTTCCATATCATATGTACACTATACCAAACACAAAATGAATATAAAGTAGGGTTTTGGATTTCCTACCATAGCTTTTGCAGTATCAAACTCTAGTAGGAAGACCACAACATTCAATAGTTTGATCATCAAGGGATGATCGTTGAACCGCGAATTCGATCATCAAGAAATGATCAACAACCATACTTCACCTTCCTTCGACAACCCCCCAAACCCTTTCAATCTCAACCTTGATTGAGGACACACCGATCAAGATTTATCGCATTGACATCAATGTCCTTACTCTTTTTTCCCTTTCGGCTTTCTTAGCAGACGGAGTTCTCTTTAGCTTACGAAGCTCATCCATCACCACCTTTTCGACTGTGTCAATGTCGGTTAGGAGCTTCTTCTGAGGTGTAAAGCAAGATGAATCTTCATCATTCTTGTTGGTGATATTGAGCAATATCTTTGGCACTTTACCAATAGTTGGCGGGCAGCACCTAATACCAGTCTTGGGATGTGCGGAAATCGTAGAATTATCTTGCTCGAGTTGAGCAATTGGTGTAGATATAGAAGGATCATGAACTGTCTGGTCCTGGAGTGTAGGACTCTCAGTTTGTAGGCCTTCCCTTTCTCCCAAACGCGCTCTTCTTCTTTCGATTGCCTGAGGAGGGAATCATCTCAAGATTAGTTGAAGATGATAAGAAAGATGTCTTGCCAAGACCTGTTCTACAAAATCTTGCAGTTAGTTTAGCTGAACCTAACAGGTGGGAGCTTGCAAAACCAGCAAACACAGACATAGGAAAAAGTTCGAAGATTCGAGAACTTGCTTTCCTAGTAAGAACACACAAGAGGCTTACAGGTTAGAGTTTATACTTGAACTGTATCTAATCATAAATCAGAAGCTAGCATTTTACACTGATCAAGGATCACTAATCAAAAAGTATCTAAGAAGCAATAACCGAACCACACAATAAGTGATTATTTCCCAATCAACATGAGTCAACATTTAATGACTAAATTTCCAATTGAATCCAACATTACCCTCACAACAGCAGTAATGTCCTGGAGAGGTTTTCTGGGGTACCAGGCGGGCAGAATGACAACTCCTCGTCCTCGGGACCCTCCTCGAATTCGGTTGCTTCTGGCAGCAGGGGACATGTTTTCTTGTCCTATGATCAGTGATCGAACTAAGTTTGGGGAACGTTCGATTCTTGGAGTACCAATACTACACGTTCTGGAGGGAACACTGATTGGTCCAGGTGAACTCACCATCGCCGTACCTCTCCACCGGAAGGGAGTTCCGGCAGCTTGCTCCTGTGCCTCATCCGCTAGGACAAAAAATTCCGAACTTAGCCTCCCAAGATTTCTACTAATAATCCGCCTTTGGTTGCTGTACGTGACTAAAACGTCCTCTGGCCTTGACAATATGTTTCTCACTTCTGGCATCCTATCGAAGATTCTTAAAGAAAAAAAGGTTTAATTTCAATTACAACAAATAACAAGTATGCGCATCAAAATGTTCGTCTACATAACTTCAAGTTCTTGAGCGACTGTGATTCTAATTGTGCGAAAACAACAATATTGAATATAACTACGCATATATTCAAGAAATATATACTTCTACTAGTAATCCCGAACGCGAAGGTCATTCCATTGTTTTTTTAATTAATACTATACAACAACATTGCAGATCTAAAATCTCAACCAACACATCAATAACAGACACAAGAGCTATGAAAAATCTTCTTCCCGGCGAAGAGGATCAATTTTACCGACAATAACCAAACTCAAACCCTCCCACCACCCCCCCCCCCACCCACCCACCCCCAAAAATAAATTTTTTTTTAAAAAAACTAAATTGAAAAAGGTTCCTGTTACCTTGCAGAGAATCTTCTCGGGAAATTCCTCCGGGATTTCAATCGTTGAACTCAAGGAGAGCTTACATAACAGTGGGATTGGCCCTTCTGTTGTGAAGAAAAAGGGAAAAAGAGGCTGGCTTGGGAGAGAGGTGAATAGGCAATTTTTCGAAATAAAATTTGGGCGGCATTTATAATTTACCAGTATGAAAAATTCCAGAAAATTTTCAAATTTCAGTGAAAGCGGTTTGGTCGAAGGGGAATTTACTCTACACTTAAAATACTCTTTTACCCCTCATTAATTTTATTTTTTTTATTTTTTCATTTATGCAAAAGGATTTTCTCATTCTAAATAAAAACTAAATTATTCAAAGCTTTTAAAAAATATTAATAGTCTATAGAATTTTTTATTCAATATAGGGTTAGTCACAAATAATAATAATAATAATAATAATAATAATAATATAAAAAATGTTAGACAAACTTATCCAATCAATTTTAAGTTTGCTTGTAAAATAAAATTATCATTAAAATCTATAATAAATTAAAAAATATGAAAATGACAATACAAGTCAGATACACTACTTTTATTCTCTATATTATTCAAAATAAGCGACATTTCTGTAAAACGTTAATTATTGTACAATAAGTAACGTTTTACAGTATAAGTTTAATTTATTGTACAATAAGTAACGTTTTACAATATTCATAATTAAGATTTTTTCCTAATTCATCTTTATTTTTTACTATAAATAAAAATACAATGTGTCTTTTTTCACCAACCATTAATGTATATTTATTATTAATTCAGAGTATATAAGGAATTTGATTTATTTCCTTGAAATTTTTTAAAACAATACTTATTTTTGTATGATTGACTGAAAAATGTAAGTTTATTACTAAAATATATTTCACTTTTTAGAATGCAGGAAGTATAATTTAAAATATTCTAGTATTTAAATTTTAAATTTAATTTTAATTTCAACTATATATAACTATTTTCCGTAATTGTCATCTTCTGGCCCATCATTTTCTTCTAAAGTTGCATTTGAATTAAAGAATTTCATAATACGTTCATCAATTATTGTTAAATTTGTATTTGATTTGAAGAATTTAATATTTGAAAATAATATCATATTTTAATCCACCTAAAAATATTTTAATTTGAGCTCAGAATGATTTTAATGAATTTTCCGTAGTCTTCTTTATAATTCTCGGAGAGTATAAATTTTAAACAATTCCACGTAAGGGTATGCGTAATTGTGTGTGCAAAATACACGATTTGCATTAGATATATCCATACAGATGAATATAAATATACGATAAATAATACATCAAATTTAATATATACATCCACATATATGTATGTGAATTTTCTTTAAATTTGTTCTCGAAATCAAAACTAAAAATGATGCTGAAATGAAATTGGGTGGTGTTTTTAATATTTCGGTCAGTTCGACATGACATAAAGATATTATGTGTGTTTGACGACTTGATTTGGGAGATTCATTATTTAAAAGTATAAAAAAATATAGAAATATTTTTTAAAATAAAAAATATTCAAATTATTTTTCTAGTAAATAGGAATTTAACTTGAAATATTTGAAAATTATATGAAATCAATTTAATGAATTAAATTTATTTAAAAATAACCTAATAAAATCTGAAAATAAAAGTTAATAATTGTTACAGATTTATGAAATTTACATTTTTTTGGGAAATTTTTAAATAATTTTATATTTAATTATTTTAGATAATAAATCGATGAATGGCATGCAACAAAAGCAGACTAGGCTTTGTCCACATCACATCTAATTAGCCCAAAAAATAAAATCCAACATTTTGTCCACTTTCAAGGACTTAAATACAAATTTTATTTTTAACATAATTAAAATGTAATTTTTCCCATTTAATTATTCGAGTATTCAATTATTCGATTGGATAAACCTAGTCACAATAATAAATTATTTTAATTTATTTTTAAAAAAAAATATTAATAATAAGTAAATTGTATGATCTACTAAGTAATATATCAACTACCATATAAGCAAGTCTTTGTCACCAAAAAAAAAAAAAAAAATCTACTCTTCTTCAGGGCATGCAGAGGAGCGATTAACTCGACTACGAACAAGAAGGCGAACGATCAGTGCGTTTGCTCCGAACCTACCTTCTCAAAGGCTGAGCATTTGCAATTTGCTCGATCATCGCTGAGCGTCTGTATTACAACAAAAATTATTCACTAAGTTAATCCAGATTATCCAATATGACAGAGCAAATGATTGGTTTCTATATTATACTCCCTCCGTCTCAAAAAACGAGTCTTGATTGTATTGGGACGAAGGGAGTAGCAGGCATACCGCATACATGTACCTTGTGCTGTTTCTGGAGGTCTCTTATGTACTGGACAACCAAATCTAACATGTCTGCTGTGTTGGTTTGCTGCATGCCAAAACATATGTATTATGAAACCTTATTATTTCAGAAAAATTCTAGAAATAGAATGAAAAAGACAGAAGTCACTCTCAGTACTCCAAAAATGGCCATGCCTTATCCATATTTGGAACAAGCTCTTGCAGTTTCCTCATCCTTTCACTTATTTTAGTCCTTCTTACCTGTACTATACCAGAAAACAATCTTAATATTTCCTCATATCAGTTTCTAACAAATAAACAGCTCTTGAATTTGAGACGGGTGGTGACGAATTTACCCTCTCGGCAATGCTGCGTGGATGAGTCGCGCAGCCACGCTTCGCACGAACTTTGCAAGGAACTGTATCTTGAAGGTGCATCAGCTTCTCCACAGCAACCAATTCAGTTGAAGTCTTGGGTAGGCTCAAGTGGTGCGTCGTCACAATATTCGGCCTATTTCCCGGCTCACATCTCTGTTTCAACATACATCAATTCAGTCTACATCGTATGGATGGATATGATTTGCAACGCGAACAACATAATTACAAAATATAACAAAAGAACGTTAGCATGCGCTGTATCAAAATCGTATTACATCTGATGAATACTGATTCAAGAAATTCTCACCTCAGTATTAACAAACAGCTGGGGATCATGCTCGAGCTCCCTCTTGATGCCACTGGTGAAATTTTCTGGGAAATATGACGAATCGCTCCAGGAACCAAATGGTGATTCCGAGCTGAAAAAAAAACTATCGACGCTGTTGTTTCCAACCTTTCCTTCATCCAGGCTCATCGGGCCTGGATTTTCGTTCTCAACCTCGTTGATTCGAGACAACATTCCTAAGGAAGACGAGGGCAGACCGGAAGGGAAGTCCATCTGATTCTTGAACCTACTTGAAGATGGGCTTAAGTCTCCATTACCACCACCATCCCCCATTCTGCACCTGCCAATAGCTCTTATTCCAGAGGACCCTATGAATTGCACATAATATATCAGTTATACCCTCACCAATTCATAGTATTTTGATGATAATCTACATTTATTTTCCTTAAAATTCACAAAAATTGTACAGAAATTACATCCAAGAAAAAGAAAATCCATTTTCAGACAAAAAAACTTGTCCCAAAATGAATTTTACCCAATTGACTACTGACATAACTGATCAAAAATGTCAAATCATTCTTTTTCTTTCATCGATGAATAAATATAATACCATAATCAAAACGAAGCATCGAACTTATAATTATAAACGTCAATAATTCTAAATCTACAAACTCATGACCTATATTCATTAACATGGTCCATCTACTTCAAGAAAATTAACTACACAATCAAAAATTGTCCCAACATAGACAAGATTCATAACCAACGGGTACAAAAAAATAAATTCCCAAAAAATAAAAAATTACCAGTTTGAGAATTGAGGTGAGAGAACAATCCAGCAGGAGAACTATTCTGCCTCAAAAGATTTGACCCGATTCCGCCCTGCCCTTGTTGATCCGACCCGACCCTATACCCCATCTGGGCATCACTCTGCCTTGGATACTGAGGTGGCAGCTGTGAATTCATAGCAGTGAATCTGCTCTTCTTACAGTGACTGTCATCATTTTCAGACATTACACGCACACTGTTTACCTCACCAGAACTAAAGATTGAGTCCATCTTTTCACTCATTTCACCTCCAATGGTAAAACTTGCAAGCAGAGAAGTGGGAGCTGACCTAAACCTCAACAGACCAGAACTGTTCTGGCTGTTTCTGCTACAGCCAAACTGCTGTCCGAACTCACTGTAGTGTGTGTCTTCAGAAGATTCCATGAGTAGACACTGTTTCTCTCTCTTCACTAATGCTACCTCTTCTCTCTCCTTGAAATTGGATGGAAATATAGGGCTGGAATCAGAAGATAATGCGCGGGAATCACCATACATTCCCTAAGAATTTTATCCGAAAATAAAAATAAAAATTCTTGGAGTCTTTATCAGAAGAGAAATTGAAATCTTGTTATTGAAGCTACTAAAAAAAGGATAGTTTGCAGGAATTTTCTTGCTCGAGGATGGATCTCTTCTGGGGAGAAAGATTAAAGAAAACTCTGTCAAGGAATTAAGCTGTATGTTATGAAAAGATTGAGAATTTGGATAATTGTAGAGATAATGGAGTTGGGATTTCTAGCTTTCTGGTTTTTCTTCTTTTTCCCCGGCTTTTCTGGTATTTTTTTTTTTATCGAAAGTGGTGCAGATGAGCACTGAGAGAGAGAGAGAGAGTAGAAAGAGAAAGCAAATTTGTAAAGGAGAAGATAGTTGCAGACTTTTACCTTTAGCTTTCTTCTTTAAGAAATGAACTTTGAGTTGAACAAAAAATATGGGACAAAAGGTTTCCATTTTAGGGATTGTTTCTAGGAAACACGCAAAATCAAGGAAACGGATGACACTTTGGAAGTTAGTACAGTTGGTTGGGTTTAGATTAAATAAACAAGTCTTTTAGATTTCAATTTATAAATAATTCGTGTTTTGATTACTCGTTTAATCGGTTGAATCAGTTCCATCAATGAAAATTGTGGATAAAAATTACTAAACGAGAGTTTACATTTTTATTTAATTATTTCAAATTTCAACAATTCGAAGAGATAGTTTAGAATATTATTTACACTCAAAAAAACAATGTTAAAAAAAATTAAAATATTAAAAGAAATAATCAATTATCATTATAATGTATATCAAATATTTTCATTCATATTATACATTTCAAAATCATCATTATTTACTCATAATTTCACCATTAAATAACTATATTTTATGAGGTAATAACTAACATACCATAATTATTGTTTAAATTTTATTTATTTAATTACATGATAACATGCCATTACATAATTATATTTATTTAATTACATAGTTCTTGAGCAAATGGAATACATAGTATACTTCGCAATTTCCTTTAGAAAGATTTAAAGAGAAAATTATTATTAAAAAAAAAACTTGTAAGAGTTATTTACATCAATTACGAACACAATTTTTTATTGTGAACACAATTTAATAAAGTATAACCTCGTTAAATTCATAAATTTTTAATTATATATAACTTAGTGTAATAAAAAAAAGTTATTTTCTTTTTACTTTAACAAATCAAACTTCGAAATAAGAATTAATTTTCAAACAAAATATTTTAAAAATAAAACTATTTTTTTCGAATATAGTCATTTACTTTATCTCACAAACTGTATTTAGATTTCCAATTCTAATAATTTTCGTTTCATTTGAGTTTGAAATGGGATTTTATTGAGACAATTTGGGGCTCTGTGTTTCGTATTGCAAATCAGAACTCAATTACAAGATGAAGCTACCTTGTAAGGTTGCTTCAAACCGAAGAATTTGAACTATAATAAATTATAATTATTCATTCTGTAAATCCACGTCATTGAGTGGATTTTAATTTTCTTATAAATTAGTCAAATATTTCATATTCAAAGCAATCCAAACAGCTACCCACATTTTGTGGGCACGGTTTCATCGGTTACGGTTTCGGTTTTTGAATTGAGAGGTGTGGAACTGAAACTAAATTGGTATATAGCCGGTTTTGATTTTAAAACTGTCGATTTTACAGTTTCGATTTTCATTTTTTTTTATTTTAAATTCACACTTGGAACTAACGATTTTGAACTGAGTATTCTGAAATTGGAACCGAACCGATTAGGTTCCGACTTTAAATCGAAACTGGGTTAACATTTAAACCGAGCTGTTGACCACCAATTAGAACCACCGATTCTGATTCAAAACCAAAACCGTGCCATATCTACAAATTTGCTACCGTTGATTTCAGTGTTGTTTTCTTTAATCTTCAATCTGTCGCTCCAGACATAGCTTAACAGAATCTTTAAATTAAGAAAAAAAAATCAATTTCTAAGCCTATATCATATCTAATTTTAATTTAATTTTTTTTTAAAAAAAATTCTTGTAAATTAAGGGCTAAGATGAAAATAAAGAAAAACACAAGAGGCAGCTGCCAAAAAAACTGTGTTAACGGCGCATCAGATTCACACACTGTACATATCAGTCCCCACACGAGCCATCAAAAAGGTACCTGGTTCCCCCACCCCCACCCCCACCCCCACGCCACAAATAGGTAAGACTGAGATCAACCAACCAACAAACTTTAGCAGTTTTTTTTTTTTTTTAGAAAAACAAGAATATATGTTTCCAATTTCTTGCACCATTTTAATTATTGTAACAATAATAAAAGGGGCACATTGTTCCCATCAAAATATATTTACTAACTTTACACGATCAATTGTATAAATTCAAAAAAACAGATCTATAGATAAAAAAAATGAGAAGAAATAAAGGAGCGGGTGTTGAGGAACATAGGAACAGGAAGGAGGAAATAGTGGCAGAGTCGTGTACGAGCTACACGACTCGATTGGGATGGAGGCGGAGAGAGGTCGGGAAGAAGAAACGTATTCTTTTATTTCTTCACATGAAATGTAGATATTAAAAAAAAATTATGTATATTTTCTTTTAGTTTTTGATTTAAAAAAAAAAAGTTTGCTATTTTCTGAGTGGGCATAATGTGCTATTCCCTCTCGATAACCATCTTCAAAAATATCTCAATAATTCGTAACATTACTAAAATATTATTTTACACTAAGAAAATAATGAGATGCACATATATATGTTACTCTTCGTATAATTAAATTAATTTTTTAGGACGGAGGGAGTAGTATATATTTAAATCAGAAAAAAAATTAGGGAAAAAGATGAAAGATAAAGAAGATGAATCAGAATATATATGTGAAGCAGATGACTGAAGAATTTTTTAGATTCAAGATTGACAAGAACATAATTGGAATAATATTACGACAACCATTATTCTTGGAATATAAGTTGGTGCAAAATTTAATATATTTCTTAATTCACTAATTTTCAAATTTATTCATAGGAATACAAATTATCAGTAAATTTAAAAGCAGAAATAATATAATTATGCATGATATTATTATGTCCTTTATTTAAAAAAATAAAAAAAAAATTCATCATTTCAATATAACATATATAATAAGTGGGACAGAGCAATATATATATATATATGTATATATATCGTACATTGCAAATGAAAGAGTGATGATTCATGAGGCTGCACAATGCTTGTACTTTAAGCTTTAATGGGATTAGGGTTTTGACAGGTTTTAGGAATTAGATTCCCATGATGCAACACAAATATAATTCATAGGGTAGGTACAAGATATGTGTGTTGATTTGAAGCAGACATTCTCGAACATATCTTTATTCGTTTATTTTATTTTATTAACGTTAGTAATTTTAATGATAATCAGAATTTGTAGAAACAATAAAGATCAGACTTACTTCGAATTATATTGTATCAATAATACCGAGTCTAATTCAATTTAATATCCTCAAAAAAACACTAAAATTCTTCACGCAACTTATAGACTGTAGTTCACCATCAAATCGAACCATTCAAAATTCGATTACATTTCAAGCCTAACAACTTAGGTCTATCCCACTCAATTTTACTACCTCTACCAAATATGCTTTGTCTTTAGATATTTATGTTCTCCAACACATTTTCCATTCACAATCATAAATAATATCAAATGCAAACATACCTAGGGTATCTTTCTTCTTCAACCCACCCCAACCCCCACCCCCACCCCCACCCCCGGGCCCCACACAGCCACACCATAAACCCCCATATACAGTCAAATCAAGTATGACAAAAATTGATGCAGAGCTATTTCGTTAGAATGGTCCCTGTGCACAGATTTAATAAAACTGTGGGCACCAATGTCTCTATGTCAGCATGCCACCAAAATTTATGAACAAAAAACTATGAATTAATAGACTGCGAAAGCTGCAACCCATTCAGCATATTCAAATCTTTGGGTGCTCTTTCTATGGATCCTAAAATCGGCACGTCGCTCCACATTTTCTGTTTTTCTCTTTCTCTCTCATCTTTTTTTTTTTTTAATTTCATTTTCTCTCTCCTATGCTGGGCCTCGGGCCTTCAACTTTGAGTTTTCTGCAGATCTTCCGGGACATAAATTTCTTATATAGCTTTTAAAATATGTTCAAATCTTGTATTCTATTTTAGATAATATCTAATGAGAATTAGCTTATAATATTCTTTCTTTTGTTCTCCTAAATGTTGTTCGGTTATGATTTTTTTTATTGGCAAAATCCATATTAACATCTTTCAATCTTCATGAATATTTGAAAATATTTTTGAATTATTAAAATATTTGAAACGTTCCTGGATTATGAATAATTGATATGTGCAAGTCTTTTAGTGTTTGTTTACACTAAAAAACATCTATTACGAAAAAACTTACATATAACTTTTTAACTATCATAATTAAAGAAACTTTTTAAATAGATCTTTTCACACATTTATTAATAATTGAAGAATCTTTTTAAACAGCTGTGCATAGTTGAGGGACCTTTTCAAATATAATTATATAATTCAGAAACCTCATGAAACATTTGTGAATAGTTTAAGAACCTTAAAATACATTTTATCTTTTTTATTTTATGTATAATATAAAAAACCTAATTATAATATATATATATATATATATATATATATATAATTGACTTGACTGATGCTAATAAATAAAACATATTTATCTGCGACCGTACCTACACTGATGCATTGGATTTCACTAGAACTCTGAAATTCAATATGTTCGAACAAAAGTAATATTAGGATGGAAGATGACGCAGGTGAAGCGTAATAACAAGAACACACACAACAATGGAGATAAATGAGTCACCGTGATACTACGTATACTGGGTGAACTCTCCAAAGGAAAAACCCTAAATAATCAAAATATCCAAAAACTCCCTTACAAGAGTATCAAAACGAAGCTTAAATAGTTCACTAATGTTTTAAGCCCAATTATTAAAGCCCAACGATAAAATACTCAAAAATAAATAAAAGCTCAAAGATAATTAAATCTTCGGTTCCAAGGCTCGAATTCGGTCGAACTTATCCATAAATGCTAGCGCGGTCTCATCTCCATCATCCTCCCCAGGTGGGAAGCGATTCGCCCTCGAATCAGAACCGGTCTCATCTCCAGAGGAATTGTCACCTGCAAAAGGAATTAGATGTTTCACATTGAAGACATCAGAAGTACGAATGTGGCTTGGGAGCCTCAGGCGATACGCATTAGGATTGATTTTCTCCACGATCTCGACAGGACCAATCTTCCGGGCCGAAAGTTTGTTGTACTCATGAGCAGGAAAGCGATCCCGCGTAAGAACCGCCCAAACAAGATCACCTACCTCCAAATCCAAAGGGCGACGACGAGCATCAACTGCCTCCTTGTAGCGTGCATTGGCAGCATGCAACCGCTGGGAAGTCTTAGCATGAATATCCCGAAGCTCCGTCATAAGGTCTTCAGCCCGTGAATCCGTAGAATCAATCGGTGGAACAGCCATAAGATCAAGAGGCCCACGAGGAACAACTGCATATACTACCTCAAAAGGACAAAAACTCGAACTTCGATTCACTGCTGAATTATGAGCGAATTCCGCCTGACTCAAACGGGAATCCCATGACCGAATATTCTCCCCCACGAGGCAACGAAGCAAGTTGCCCAAAGAACGATTAACAACCTCAGTCTGACCATCCGTTTGAGGGTGATAAGCACTGCTGAAATCCAAGCGAGTATTAGCCATTCCCCAAAGACTCTTCCAAAAGTAACTCAAGAAGCGTGTGTCGCGATCGGACACAATGGACTGGGGAAGACCGTGAAGACGATAAATCTCACGAAAGAACAATTGAGCCACATGGACTGCATCAGTGGTTCGCTTGCAAGGAATAAAATGAGCCATCTTCGAAAAACGATCAACTACCACGAAGATGGCATCAAAACCTCGTTGAGTACGAGGGAGACCCATCACAAAATCCATGGAAATGGCTGCCCAAGGACGGGAAGGAACAGGGAGGGGACGATATAAACCCGCATTAGTAGCAGTACCTTTCGACACCTGACAAATACGACAGCGCTCCACGAATCTAGTGGCATCTCGGCGTAAGGTAGGCCAAAAGAATCGTCGCTGAAGAAGAGAGATGGTTCGATCCCGACCAACATGGCCAGCACCATGTAGTTTAGCAACAACAAGAAGTCGAAGGCTACCCTGGGGCAGACACAAGCAAACACCTCGAAACAAGAAACCATCCACCACAGCATAATTAGTAGCAACACCCGCCCGAACCTGGGCTATAATCGGCTCGAAGAAAGGATCTGAAGTATAGGACTCAGGGAGAACATCAAAACCAGGAACCACAGACCGCATATCAGTGAGGAGTAAGTGACGTCGACTCAAAGCATCAGCAACCCGGTTTGAAGAACCGGACTTGTGGCGGAGAATAAAGGTAAACTGTTGGAGATACGCAGCCCACGAGGCGTGACGCGAAGAGACCGAATCCTGGGTGTTAAGGTGCTTCAATGCATCATGATCAGTGTACAGAATGAACTCTTGTTGGTATAGATAATGTCGCCAGTGACGAACTGCACGAACCACAGCATAGAATTCCACATCATAAGCACTGTATCGAGTCCGAGGACCATTTAGTTTCTCACTAAAAAAGGCGATGGGACGATTCTCCTGGCTCAAGACAGCCCCAATGCCCACTTTAGAGGCATCACATGTCAGCTCAAACGGAATAGAAAAATCCGGCAAAATAAGTAAAGGAGCGTGCGTCAACCTCTCCTTTATCAAGGTAAAAGCGCTGTCAGCCGCTGGAGTCCATTGGAATACCTTACCATGCATGCAATCAGTAATAGGAGCCATAATAGAACTGAAATTGTGAATGAAGCGACGGTAGAAAGAGGCGAGGCCATGAAAACTGCGGGCTGCCGTGAAAGTCTGAGGAACTGGCCAAGACTGTATAGCCTCTATCTTAGAAGAGTCCACACTAATGCCTCCTGCGGAAATAACATATCCCAAAAACAAAATCCTGTCCACGAGAAAAGTGCACTTGTGTGGTGCAGCAAAAAATTGTTCCTGCCTAAGTATCAAGAATACCGAGCGCAAGTGTGCCATATGCTCATCAACAGAACGACTATAGACAAGAATATCATCAAAATACACAACAACGCACGTACCAATAAGAGATCGAAGGGCTTGGTTCATAACTCGCATGAAGGTACTGGGAGCGTTGGACAATCCAAATGGCATCACAAGCCACTCAAAGAGACCCTCCCGAGTCTTAAAAGCAGTCTTCCACTCATCCCCCGGACGAATCCGTATCTGATGGTAACCACTGCGCAAATCCAGCTTGCTGAAGACTGTAGAGCCACTCAACTGATCCAACAGGTCATCAAGACGAGGAATAGGGAACCGATAACGAACAGTGATCTTTTTAATCGCCCTGCTATCCACACACATACGCCAAGTACCATCTTTTTTAGGAGTCAATAAAGCTGGAACGGCACATGGACTTAAACTTTCCCGAATGTGACCCCTACGAATCAACTCTTCAACCTGTCGCCTGAGCTCCTCATGCTCCGACGGACTCATCCTATAGTGCGGTCTATTAGGAAGAGAAGCCCCCGGAATAAGATCAACATGATGCTGAATCTCACGAAGCGGTGGGAGACCCATGGGCGCCTCGATCGGAAAAATATCACTGAACTCAGAAAGTAAAGGTAATACAGTGGAGGAAGGTGTAACAGCTGTCTCAGAATCCAGTGCCACTAACAGAACCACATAAGGGGTATTCTCAATCTCATCACAAAAAGTAGCAGAATTAAGATATAAGACCTGTGGCGGAGGTGTGGATACGGGATTACGTGGCACCGAAGGATACAAAACAATACAAGTCCCACGAAATAAAAAACTGTAAATATTTTTATGCCCATCATGCATGACATGCCGATCAAATTGCCACGGTCGGCCAAGCAACAAATGACAGGCATCCATTGGTACAACATCACACCACACCGAATCAACGTATGTATCACCAATAGAAAAAGTAACTAAAACTCGTTTAGAAATAGTAATAGCACTTCCACGTTGAAGCCACATAAGATCATAAGGCACAGGATGAGGTTCAGGTTGTAAGGCCAATTTATCCACAGCATCAGATGCTATCACGTTCTCACAAGCACCCGAATCAACAATAAATTTACATACCTTTCCCAAAATAGTGCAAGTGGAGGAAAATATGAGGGTACGTTAGCTGTTGTGGTCAGATTTCGGAGCCAAGCAATTCCGACGTAGCACCAACATCTCACCAACATCTCCCTCAAGATGAGCCTCAGGGACGGCGCCTGGATCACACTCATCGAACTGGGGCGGGCCATCATAATCAGGGACGGTAGTGTCGTCCACGAAGAGGGCACGGCCAGGCTGCTGTTTCGGGCATGCCGCGAACCTGTGTCCAACCTCCCCACAAGAGAAACAGCGGGTAGGGGCAGTTGGGCGGTTGGAATGAGCAGGTGGCGGAGGACCCTGCCGAGAGGAACCTGCTGGCACAGTATTCGAAACGGGCGGTTGGCGGCCCTGGGCTGCCGCATTGAAACGCCGGGCTTGCTGTGTCTCGAGGAGGAGAACGCGCTGATGCGCCTCGGCCAACGTAGGGGGTGCAAACAGGTTCAGTGTATCTTGGAGAGACACGCGCAGACCTGCAATGAATCTCGAGACCAATTGGTCCTGCGAATCGGCCAAATCAATTCTGGCGATCAACTGATAAAATTCCTCGGAGTATTCGGCGACTGAACGTGAACCTTGGCGGTAGACACTAGAAGAAGGTGTTGCGGTAATTGAAGGGCAGAAATTCCTGTTGCAGATGTTTACGGAGTTTCTGCCATGAATTCAACCGTGGCTTACCCTGACGGGCGCGAGCGGTTTTATATTGTTGATACCACGCAGATGTGCGTCCCCGGAGACGCGTGGCGACAAGCCCTACACGGCGATCATCGGGCACTCTCTTAAAATCCATGATCTCTTCAACAGTGGTGACCCAATCCAAGAATTCCGCTGCATCAAGTGTGCCATTGAATTCTGGGATATCAATACGCAGACTTTGTTCCCAACGTGAGTCGGCTTGATTCAGCCGCTCGGGCTGTAGTGCCGCAAACGGATTATCAGCGGAGATGGTGTCATCATCCGAGTCGGCACCAAACTCATCAAACAAGGGCGGTGGAGCGCGATCCCGTGGCTGATCACGGCGATCGGCAGGAGGTGGCTCGCGGCGGCGGCGGGGTGGGACACCCGCGGCGTTCGCGTCATTGAATGCGGGTTGTTGTTGACGCAAAGCATTGACGGCCTAAGTGAGTTCTGCAATTTGTTGTCGCATATCCTCCATAGTCAGGGCGTCGACGGCTGGTTGACGTCGAGGAGGCATCGTCCAAGAGCGTTGTGAGACTCTGGATACCAACTGACGCAGGTGAAGCGTAATAACAAGAACACACACAACAATGGAGATAAATGAGTCACCGTGATACTACGTATACTGGGTGAACTCTCCAAAGGGAAAACCCTAAATAATCAAAATATCCAAAAACTCCCTTACAAGAGTATCAAAACGAAGCTTAAATAGTTCACTAATGTTTTAAGCCCAATTATTAAAGCCCAACGATAAAATACTCAAAAATAAATAAAAGCTCAAAGATAATTAAATCTTCGGTTCCAAGGCTCGAATTCGGTCGAACTTATCCATAAATGCTAGCGCGGTCTCATCTCTATCAGATGATCTCCTCATAAGTCATCGTGTTGTATCCCTACAGAAAAAAAAAATGAATATGTAGGATTATAGCAGACACACACATTAAATGCATATATATGTGAAATATAATTGTGTGTGTTGTGTAATAATTAAGAATGTGTTTATAGACAGTCAATGAAATCAATAATTTAATTAGATGGTGTGCCAGAGGAAGATGGGGTCGCTGACGCTGAGTATCTCGAGTTCTACATTCCGGTTAATAAATTAGTAAAGGGGTCTACCTACAAGATAGAATCCCCTTAAACAAATATATAGTATTAATTTAATTAATTATAAATAAGGCAAGACATCTACATATAAGAGATGAAACATCCTTCTGCAACATAAGATGTAGACAACTTCTCAGTTGGTCTCTTAGTATACAAAATTTATGAATTTTCTTGAATATAGATACACTGACCTAATCAGTAAAATTAAAAAATTGCAAATTGTACTCTCAAGACGAATTTTTTAAGCTAGGATTCTCGTTCCATGTAAGAAGATATAATCATATGGTAAATACAAATCGAAACACGATACCCATGTCAAAATAACAGAAATAATGAACTGAAAGACCATTTGAAAACTTTGAGTTGGCCAAACCTTAACCCACAAACTTGCAAAATTAAATTAATTATAAATTTTATACGTAACACACGGGATGCAAAATTCAAGAGGCACAATGCAAACATATGACCTTCAGCCAAGTGGGGAAGTAAAGAGGCATCAATTCAAACATATTACCTCAGTTGGAATGGCGAAAACAAGCCTCCGCATCTTTCAAGAATCGTATTGCTTTTCACTCCAAAGACGTTAATTTCCAGATTCCCTCCTCAGTCAGCAGCATATGATGGTATGAAATGGTCTAATGAAAGACAAATATATAAATTCATTGAAAAATAATGATGGTATGAAATGGTCTAATGAAAGACAAATGCATAAATTCATTGAAAAATAAAGAAGACTAATGCAAGAAGTCATGTACTAAATTTAGATCATGGGATTCAAAGCAGCAAGCTAAAGTTTTGTCCGATCAGAACAAAAGCACCTACGTATCTGCCTCCGAATAGTTGATAAAATAAATGCAAAGATGATATAATAGATATATAAGAATGAAACAGTGTTTGAATGTAATGCTGACAGACACAGCTATTCATATACTTCATGAACAAAACAGGTAACTTTCTTAAATATGGTCCCAAAAGGTTTTCAAATTAGACAAAAACCCACTTATCAATTCTATTTCTGCATTTGTCTAGACTTTAGACAACAAGTTAAAAGGAAATTCTTACAATTTAGAATGATATTTAAAACATTGTTAAACAGCTATAATCTAAAGTCGAATAATTCAGTCTGTAACATTGTGTTTTTAACATCAATCTGATGTGAGAACAAAATGCAAAGAACAGAAGCCATCGTGCCTAAAAAGAACACATAGAAACCAATAAATCCTTCACCAAGAACCCTAATCGCATCATACAACAGCAGTAAACAGAAAGCAGACAATCATTTCAAGAAACCCAAAAGAGTGCAAGACAATCCAGCAACATAAATCTATTGATATTCAAAGCGCTAATCTAGTTGGGAGAAGAAATATTTAAAGATGACCGCTCACCAAACATTGTATAAGTCTGCACTCCCAAATTATCCATTCTTGAACTGAGAGATGCAGCATCAATTCCTAACATCAACTTCAGTCCCTAGTTGCCCGATCAATGCCACAAGTCATTTCTTCGACCATGGATCCTCCACGTCTTTCATCTGATAATAGTGAGGAGCAATCTCCGGCAGCCATTCTGGTTTTACTTCACTCACCTGTCGCATAAACTCCTTAGTTGTTAAAACCAATTCATGGTAGACTATCCATTTTGGAAACACCTCTGCTAAACCAGAACTTGGATGGATATTAACTACCCGTGGATGCTTGACAGTCGTATAGGCTCCATAGTTTTGTAGTCTTGCCGAGTGGAGGAAAAACCCGGACATTATGGCTTTCTTTATTGCATTTAAATCACTCGGATTTGAAGTCAACTGAATCCCAACCCTTTCCAGCAGCCACTCCAGCTGATCCCGTACATCTCTAGCTCTCTTCATGCTTCTGACCTGGATGTAATTCTCGTAGCACCACTGAGTCGAAAAATTAGTTTCCTTCCACGAGGTATACACCCTGAGCAATGCAATATGATCTCCGACATTTCCCATGTTAAAAGTCTTGTGTGCATTGTATGCATAAACTTGCTGCTTGTCCCTAGGACGATAAAAGATAGAATTCCCAGTAGATAGCATGGCAGCAATCGAAATGATTTCACCGGAGCATTTGTATTTGTCAGATGCGACAATCATCTTGGACAGCATGGGATCAAGTGGGAATTCGGACATAATTCTGCCGACTTTTGTCAGCTCACCATGCTTGTTAAGTGCACCGAGAGCATAAAGCTCTTCCAAAGACTTGACCAGAGTTTCAGATGGTGGAGGGTCCATGAAGTCAAACTTTAGCACGTCATCGATGCCAAGGCTCTTGAGCAAGAGTACTAGATTTGACAAGTTGATCCTCTGTATTTCAGGGATAGTATCATCCTCTAAATTACAAAAGTTATCTTTCGTATACAACCGGAAGCATTTTCCAGGACCAGTCCTACCAGAACGACCAGCACGCTGATTAGCTGATGCTTTTGAGATTGGAGTCACCAACAAAGATTCCATACCTGTACGAGGACTGTAAGACTTCATCTTGGAAAACCCCGGATCAATGACATACTTGATCCCGTCTATAGTCAATGACGTCTCCGCAATATTGGTCGCCAAGACGACTTTACGGGCCCCTTCGCGAGTGGGTTCAAGTGCTTTAGCCTGCAGTTCTGTAGGTAAGTTAGCATATATAGGACATATAATCAGTTCTGCTATTTTTGTACCCAAGTTTGTAGTCCTGCGAACAAGAATGTCTTGAGCAGTTTCAATCTCATCCTGCCCAGTTAAGAAAACAAGAATGTCACCGTCTCTTGATGGCTCCGTTGCATGGATTTGAAGAACAGTAACCATGGCAGCATCCAAGTAATCAGGTTCTGGGGCCTTTGTGTAAAGTATGTCAACAGGGAATTTCCTTCCAGGTACTTTAAAAATCGGAGCATCGTCAAAATAGCCACTGAACTTCTCTGCATCAAGAGTTGCACTTAAAATAAGCAGTTTGAGGTCAGGGTAGGCCCTTGCAGTATCCTTAAGCAAACCAAATAAAATTTCTGTTGAAACTGTTCTCTCATGGGCCTCATCCACCATAATTACACTATAACCTTCTAGGCGAGGATTGACAAGAAATTCACGTAATAACATCCCATCTGTCATATATTTCAAAACTGTTTTTTCTGATGTACAATCTTCAAAACGAATAGAATAACCTACCTCGTGCCCAAGTTTAACTCCCATTTCTTGAGAAACTCGAGCAGCAACACTCATTGCAGCTACTCGGCGTGGCTGGGTACACGCGATCTTTCCTCGCTGAGTGTATCCTACCTCGTGAAGGTACTGGGGTACCTTTGTAGTTTTTCCACACCCTGTCTCTCCAACAATAACAAGAACCTGATGATCATTAATAGCTTGAAGTAACTCGTCCCTATAAGAGCATATTGGCAAAGTCTCCCTCTCCTTCTGGAGCTTTTTGACTGCTATTTTGGTTCCGGATTTTTCTGATAGCTCTTGTTCAACATTACCACAATCCATGGCTGCTGCTGCATTTACTAAGTCATCAAACACAAACTCGTAATCATCACGTTTTTCCTCCACATTATCCTTAGATCCAAATTTAAAAATCGCTTTGCCAATCTGATGATCCTCCCATGCGTGTTGTTCAGAAAATTGATTGATCTTTCCTTCATCTGCAGCATCCCTATAACCCAGCAATGCCGCTGCAAATCTCTTGTCTTGACGTACACAACCTTCCTGATCATATGCTTCAGGAATCTTATACTCATGTGTATAATCATACACGTCTGTCCTCTTTTCAACAAGCTTGCATAGCTCCTTCTTACGCCTTAGCTCACTGTACTCTGCCTCACTCCACTGCACACCTTCAAACAAGTATTCCTCGTCGATTATATCATCTCTAAGCTCATCTAATTTCTTTTTTCTCCCTTCTCTTCAAATACTCTTGCCTTGACACTTTCCTCAATGTCTCAATTCCATAATTTAATCTCCGAACTGCCTCTTTTTCTTCCTCGTTTGTCAACTTCTGATCACTTATCTTTCTAGTCCGCACTGCATCACGTTCTCTGATTCTGCATTCCAACTCCTCTCTTTCAATCTGATCACGCACTCTTTCTTCTTCTGATTCAGAGCAATCGTCTACATCATGGGTAATTCGCCTTCTAACTCCTTTTGCTTTGCCTCTAATCGTTACCAATTCATCGTCGATGTCGTCCTGAGGTACAATTCTCTTCCTAAAATTTCGGGTTCGAATTTTAGGAATTGAATCGTTGGCATCATCATCATCATCTTCCTCCAAAATTGTGTACGCCTTTTGCTTTCGTGCAAGCAATGCGGCCTCCCTTTCTCGTTGTGTATACAGACTTGGGGCCGAAGTCGTCTTATCCTCCACCCTGGCGAAAATGTCATTGGCAAACACGGACGTTTCATCAGACGATGAGGCTCCCAAATCTAGCAGTTGCTTCACAATTTCAGAAGGAGATGAAGCTTTATTAGACAGCGACACCACGAATTGAACTACTACAGGATTAGAAAATCCCAAGAGTGAAATCAATTTATCAGAAACCCACGTATTCAAATTGGACATCTTACCTGCCTGTATGCGGCGGTGCTGCAGAATTCGCGGTCGGCCGAGTTGCGTATTCAGGCGCGCCGTTTGTAGTTGAAAGCCTTTTCAAATTAATTGGAGGGTTCTGGATAGGGATTTTTCGTAATACCGAGTCTTGGTCGCCAAGTTACATCTGTGATTTGTCAAAAGTTTGACAAGGAATATGGTGATCTTAAGAGTGTTTCCTAAGGCTGTCATCTTTGACACGGTTGGGGATTTCGAAATTTATTAAGTTAGCCACCAATAAAATTTCGTGTATCTTTTAAAATATGAATAAATTTTATAAAATATTTTCAAACAATGAGAGAATTTCGAACATTAAACTCAAATAAAAATTTACATCAACTTCACCTACTTATGTTTAATCATGTCAGGTTTCTATGTTACACTCAGGGCATTATAAATAGGTGTGTTAATGAGTCGAGTCGAGTCGAGTCGAACGTGCTATTGTTTAAGATTGTTTGAAATGTTATCGAGTCTAGTCGATTCTTCAAGATTATTTGAAATGTTATCGAGTTTTTAATATTTTGTTTGATATTGGTTTGATTATTAATAGAGTCGAGCTTCAGCGAGCTTTAATCGAGCCAAGCACGAGTCGAGCTCGAGTTGTTTGATATATTACATTTGTTTTAACGAATTTTACTTAATGAGCTCGAGTTCGAGTTGAGCTTTAGATTTTATCAAACGTAAAAGTGTGTTCAAGCTTGTTTGACATTATTATCAAACCGAGTTCAACGAGCTTTTAACGCATGAAGGCTCGAATTCACTCTTCTTCTTTTCGCCCCTTGTGGGCACATGAAATAGTCGCGGGTTCATGAAAAGAGTCATTCTACTGCGAATCGAGTATCGAATAGTTTAATTTGATTTTCAGCCTTAATGATAAGTTGGATATTTAAACACTCTCAAAGAATATACATATGTAGAATAGAGAAGACTCGCCTTCCTCAAAAAAATGTCGTGATTTGTGGTAATTTTCTTGGACAAAATTGCTAATCTCTTCCTAATTTACTTTGATTTTTTTTTAATTAGAATAACAACAAACCTAATATTGTCGTAATCATTATCGGTTCATACTTATTCAACAACAATATTTCCTTTAAAAATACAATAGTTTTAACAATAAATGGATAATTAATTCATAACAAGTTCAAACCCAAGAAACATGGGGCATCATCAGGATCATTAGTTCCATCAACCTTTCTTCTTCTTCAACCGTTGCCGTCGGATCAAGCCACAAAGGGATCGACGGATGATCATTGATGACAATTACGGGTGCATAAAACCTTCAAGGATTTAACATTCTATCTTTGATGCTTTGATCCTTCAAATATCATTCTTGTTGTATAACTGTATTCTTCTAATTAGGTTAAAAAAATCGAACATTCTAAAGATCGAGAGGCCGTGGAATGAAATAGAAGATCCTAACAATCAAAACGACGTCATTTCGACATTCCATGACTTGTAATTCTGAGACCACAATGTACTAATACCAACATTTACACGAGATTTGGGATCTAAACGCATATTTCCCTACAAACATCTTTACATCTTACTGCAATCGGATTCGATCTAGATTGTCGGACACTGTCCTCATCTTCGGCCGCAGCTCTGGATCATGCTCCGTACAGCTCAACGCAACATGGAACGTTGCAACGACTTGTTTCTTCGCACGAGCTTCGTGCCAGAGATCAGGGTCTATAATCTCGGACAGAGGTCTCTCTTCTCGAAACACATTTCTCACCAGGCTCACAAGGCCCTCCTTGCCAGGGGCTCGGCCCGTTAGAATTTCCATTAGCACGATGCCAAAAGAGTACACGTCGCATTTTTGTGTGAGCTTGGTGCCAGCACCTCGAGCTTCCGGTGCAATGTGCATAATGTTTGATGACGAGAACAACGTTTTGGGAACTGCAGTGTCATGGTTCAGGTTGGGCTTTCTAGACGGGACGAGGCGGGATAGCCCGAAGCCCGAGATGTAGGGTTTTAGGTCGTCGTCGAGGAGGATTTTAGAGGATGTGATGTTTCCATGGATAAACTTTTTGGGGCTCAACTCATGAATGTGCATCAGACCCCTTGCGGCTTCTTGGATGATCCTGAGTCTTGCAGCCCATGAGAGTGGTGGCAAGGTATTGCCTGGTCCGCCTGTGAAGAAATTAAAAGGATATTTTAGTGTTCAATATAATATAATAATAATAATAATAATAATAATAATTTCAAATGATCGATTACGTGTATTGATAAAGTCGAAACATGAAATGAAACACAGTCGAACAATTTGATCACCAGCGTAAATGCTCAATCCATATAACAATAATTTATCACTAAATTAAATGCCTAATCCCAAACATTTACACAATGACAAATTCATATATATATATATATATATATATATATATATTAAATAAAAAAATAAAAAAGGAAGAGAAGTAAAAATCTGACCATGCAATGCAGTGTACAAGCTTCCATTGCGGATGAAGTCTGAAATCAGCAATTTTTCATCACTAGCATAGTAATAAGCCCTCAGCCTAACAATGTTGGGGTGTTGTACCTTACCGATCGCCTCCACCTCAGATTCGAATTCCTTGAACCGCCACGTCACTTCCCCCTCGCTCAGCCGCCGCACCGCCATCGCAACCGGCGGAGCCACCCCCTTTCCACCACCAACCACCACCCTGTACACTATCCCACTCCTACTTTTTCCTAAAACATAAGCGGATGCCCTCAACAAATCCTCCAATTCCAACCCAAATCCTTCGTCTATGACGACGAATTTACCCTTCTGCCCCTCCTCATTCCCCGCTCCCGTTCCCGTTCCCATGCCCATTCCCATTCCCATTCCCATTTCCACCATTTCTCTGCTTGTATTTTCTTTTTCCAGCTTGTTCTCCATCTTCCATTTCTTTCCAATCACCCACGCTGAAATAAACACCACCCCTACCACCAAAGAAACTCCGGAAATCACGGAAACCGTCACCGAACCACCGTTTATCTTTCTGTTTCCGACAAACTGGCCGGAGGAGCCGTCGGAACTCTCAGGCTTCCGAGGGTTGTCCAAGAATCTTGGATTTTGAGCTTCTGGCATTGTGCATGGAGTATTCAATGGAAACCCACAAAGATAAGGGTTCCCAGAAAATGCAGTTGGACCTTGGTTTAATAGAGACCCCACCTGAGGTATTTTTCCAGTGAAGTTATTATGCTGGAGATCGAGGCTGACCATCACCGGGAACTGGCCAAGGCTCACCGGAATCTCGCCGGAAAATGAATTATACGAAAGATTTAAAGTCCCTGTCAAGTGGGTTAAGTTACACAGGCTTTCCGGGAGTGAACCATTGAAGTTATTGGACGATATGTCAAGATGAACGAGGTTTTGAAGGGTGGCGATATGCTGCGGCAACGGTCCACTGAAAGAGTTCTGTGAAAGATCAAGAAAAGAGAGAAATGAGAGTGCACCGATTTCTGATGGAATATAGCCGGTGAGATTCTTTCTTGAGAGTAAAATGGAGATGACTCGACCGTGGCTGCGATCGCAGGTGATCCCACCCCACCTGCACGGACTTGAATCATATTCAGACCAAGAAACCAGAGCTTCGTTTGGATCTTCAACGATGGCGGATTTGAGCGCTAACAGAGAAAGGCCATCTGAGTTCAGTGAAAATGCGAGAGAAATGCAGAACGTCAAGACGTAAAATACCTTGAAAAGACCATCCATTTTGCATAAAAAAACAATCTTTTTATGCTTGCAAAGAAGAAAAAGTACAGATTTTCTTAAAACATTGAAGGAAGAAAATCAATGTTACATTACAGAGCTTCAAGTTTGGCATGTGAAGGCCGATTGAAAATGCTTCTGCAACTGGCCAGAAGTTGCAGAAAGAATGGATGAGCCACTGTGTGTGTTTGTGTGTGTTGATGTTTGTGTGTGTGTGATGGGTTTTGTTTCAATTTGAATGGAGAGAGAGAGAGAGAGAGAGAGAGAGAGAGAGAGAGAGAACAATTTCGAGGTTAATTTAGTGGAGTTATTAATGTGGATGAATTTGAATTTTGTTTGACTAATGCAGCTTTTCTTGTTTTCTTATGAATCTGATTCTTGTTTGTGTTTATTAAATTATGTAATAAAATAATTTTGATTTATTTATTGGGATGGGAGATGTGCAAAAGAAACAGAGATGAATCTTTGAATTATTTGATCTGTTGTCTGGACAAGCCTTTAACAAATGACTGTCAATTCTTCATGTGATACAAATTACTACTTTGGGCTTTTGTTCTTGGAATTTTCAATTCAATCCAAAGCTATTAGTGTTTCCTTTCACTTGATTTTAGTCATTCCCATTCCAATACTATTTGGCAAAATTGTCAATTAATAATAAAATTCCAATTCTATTCCCAATTTATTTGGAAAACAGAAATCCATGGCGTATTTAAAGATTAAATTTAAAAAAAAATTTAAGTTGACTCATAAAAAATTGAACCCCATCTACCTTCTTTTTCATACGAACGATTAGAGAAAATAAATTTGACATTAAAGAAGAAATTGTTGTTGATATCGTGTGAATGAATATCACATAACTGCAAAAACGCATGAAGCGGTTCAAGTAAGGAAGAGAGAAAAGAGTAAATATTATGCTGAAATCAAGAATCTTGTGAAGAATAATCGTGTTTGGTTAAGTACTCTAACGATAACTATAATATTATTAATAAGAATTTAACTGGGTTTTCTTTGAAAAATCACCTACTAAAGATTATTCGATGTTAAGTCTCAAGTTTAGACAATCGAATCCTTCAATAAAATCAAGAATACTGACAGGTGAAAGAGAAGGGTACTCGGTGACAACTTAGGAAACTTTTTCTTTATTTAATTTTTACAAATAGACCGTGTACTTTCATTTACGTACTTAGTTAGATATAAAAAAATTTAAATAAATTATTTTCGCAAACTAAAATTTATAGATTGTTATTTAAATATTATGTTAGAATTATTAAATACAATATAATTATTCACTTTAGCTAATTTATTTCTAACTTTTGTAGTTAGTTATTATTTTTATATATTTTCAAAGTAACCAATCCAACTAAAATGGACAAATAATAGGAATGAAGTTAATAAAAATACGAGTCCTGTCTGTACTGTAAAATCACTTGATCGATGGGTACACTTTTGTCTTAACGGGCTTATATATATGTATGTACCACAACCACAGCCAGAAGTACAACTTTCTCGAATCTCATCATTCTCAATGGGGCTTGAAAATGACTATTATGCCCGGGGGGAATAATATTGAGGTCATAAATACGTTGCCAAAAGTGACCTTTGGCTGTACAAATACGGTAATTGCGCAATTAAGTAATTGTTTGAGGACTTGTTTGCAAATAGAAAAAAAATGCACCCACCTTGGGACAAGTGGTGTCGGAAATCATGCGGCGAAGATCACATGCTAAATTCGACTTTTCCAGAGAATCAATGCGCATTCATAGGGGCATTTTCGTAAAATCACGTGCTTCCGGAGATTCAAAATCCATCGCAGTGGACACAATTATGGACAAAGGAGAAAATGCTGAAAGCAAGAAATAATGGACACTTTGCTACAAACCAGCTTTTTATATTGAAAAAATGGAACTTGAGAAGAGAGAGAGAGAGAGAGCATGTGTTTTTAGCTAATTTTTATTTTTTATATTTTTATTATTTTTAATTTTTTTATTCACAACTTATCCATTTAGGACGTGTTTACTTTGGCTGATAAACCTGGATTACGAAAAATAGTTCAGAGTAATCCCACGTTTACTTGGTTGGATATTTTCTCGGGTCAATCTTGCCGACCCGGGATAAATGATAGAATTCGGGGTAAGTAGCCGGATAGTAATCCCTCCTCGACCCCTGGGATACAAATTATCCCACGGGATAAGAAATGGAAATTGACTGTTTTAGCCTTGTGCACATTCTTAATTACAAAAATGTCCTTATATATAAATCACATTTTTAAGGTTCAATTATGTATTAAGGGCAATCTTGTAATTTCCACATTATCCGAGCTAATCCCACGAAGTAAACGTTTGATAGAATAAAATTATCTTTCTATATTCTAATGTTATCCTACAAAGTAAACGTAGGATAAAAATTTCAAAATTATCCCTGTCCAGAGTTTAATCTCAATTTCTGTCATATCCTATCCATTCTTGACTAGGAAAGTAAACACAACCTTAGTGACTTTTGGCGCCGGACGTTCTCAAAAAGGGTACTTGGGTCGTGCTAATTTAATAATAGACGTTCATTGGCATTCCATCCTTTCTTCTTCTTTAGAGCCTATCTAGAAGAAAATCCGGTACTTCTTATTCGTAAATATTTAAACTGTTTGTTTGTTGTTCAAGAATTCTTGTTCGGACATTTCATACTATTCATACATAGTGTTTTAATTTAAACTTTCAATTCTTTCGTATTTCAGCATTGTTTCTATGAAGCTAAGGTCCAAACTATGGAAGAAAAAAGAGTTCGTATCAATAAAAATATTTATTATACAATTTTAGTCTGTACTAAAAAAATAAAAAACATAATTAAAAATATGATTAAATTGTGCACCTCAAGAAAATATATTTTCTTATGAGTGACTAAAAGAATTTCCATAAAAAAAGAAAAAAAAAACTATAAAAGAAGCCCATAGTTTCAGTATATTGGGCTTGTAAATTATTTATATTGTTATCTAGCAAAGTTGTGGGCCGACTTTTAGCCCAGGGCCCATTGTATACGATCTGAGTCCTTCTTGAATTCTGATCTGCCAACTTTTAGCCCAAGGCCCAATTCTAATGTTTGTGTGTGTGTGTGTGTGTGTGTGTTTTAAAGAAAATTAACTACTACAGTACTATGCTTATTATTATGCCCATGAAAATTCATAATTGTTCAAATTTGATAATTTTGGTGCCTCTGAAATAAAAATTTAAATATATTAATTTAATATATGCATGATTATAATTTTTTGCTTCTCTTAAAAGGTAAAAATAAAAATTAATAAAAATAAAAAATTTATTTACTAATATAATTTTTTGGTTAATGAAATAATTTTATAAGTGTTCAATTAGCAAGTAATTGATAGACATTAAGGGTACAATCGGTTTTGGGTTGTAAGGTTGCGTCACAATCAAATGTATAGTAAAATGTAGTGTTTGTTTTGGGTTGTGATAAGGTAGATTGTTATTGATATGTCAAATTAATAGGTTTAGTAGAGTTTTGTTTGTATTATTATATTATGAGAGATAAATATTTGTGGATTTAATAATTGGTGATGGATTATTATATTTATATGCTAAATGAATGTCAAAATAAAGATCTTAAGAAGAGAATTAATATGATATAATTTTGATAAAAAATTGATTTAAAATAAAAAAGTTATAAAAATTTTGGGTGAAAAAATATATATTGAATAATTTTCTTGAGAATGATAAGAGAAGAGTGAGAAAAAAGAGGCAGTAAAGTGGGCAGGGTTGTGGATGGAACAACCACAACTCACAACCTCGTAAACACACACGGGCTGAGTTGTGGCACAACCCACAACCGATTGTGCAAAGGCGTGTCCAAACATAGCCTAACTTTATGTGAAAACCTTGAAAACACAACTACATTAATTAATTTAATTTTTTATAAAATTATAGTAATTATTGAAGTATGTATGTAGCAGTAATTATTTTAATTTTCCACTTTTAGTAATTGTTTTTGGCAGAAAAATGCGTTATTTGTTAATTTTTTACTTATTTATTTTTATATATTGATAGATAAATAATTAGAGTTTTGAGATATACGTTATTATCTTTTTAATTTGAAAAAATATATAATAAGATCTTTGGTTATAATAATTGGATAAAAATATGGGAGCTGCTATACACACCACAAAAAATGCTAAACACACCACACCACCAAAAATGACCAAAAAGGACATTAACAAAATTACCAAAATAACCCTCAGGGCGTTCGGCCAACACTGGCCGAACGGATCACAATACGTTCGGCCAGTGCTGGCCGAACGCACTATACCATGTTCGGCCAGTGCTGGCCGAACGCACTATACCATGTTCGGCCAGCACTGGCCGAACGTATTGTGATCCGTTCGGCCAGTGTTGGCCGAACGCCCTGAAACTTCGTGTTATACATTCTGTTTTTTCGGGTTTCTGTTTTTTTCGGGTTATGTATTTTGTACGTTAAGTTTTTTTTCAACGAATGCAAAAATCAAGCTTAGTGTAGGCAAACAGAGTATCGAGCAAACATTAAAATTATAATTTAAAAATATTATGGACACCGAATAAAATAATAATTTAACATTCAAATGTAGAAAATTTTAATGTCATACATATATGTTTACAAAATCACTACTCTACTCATCGGAGTCACCCCCCTCATCCACCGTGAGACCCTCGAGTATTCTTGTAGCCTCCTCGACTCTAGGCATCACGTAATCCATCGATAGCTGCGGATCCTGGGCTGTCCACATGCGAACCAGTGGGTGAAGAATATTCCGGGCGTCATGGAATCGAGCCCACATTTGACTAGGGTTCGCATCAGTCGGAAAATGCCGTGCTGCAGATATACGCTCGGGGTTTTGGACTTGTGGATGGGAGAATGTACGATACCAGTCCATATACTCTGGTACCGTCTCCCATGCTGGCTGTGCAAGTCTCCCCCGTCGCTGGATAGACAAAACGTGGCTATCCCAGGAGAGAAACATGGATCCAAGCACCCCCCATGCAAGTACATACTGACCGGGCATTTTTCCTCTTCTTGCCAGCACTGGATCCAATGGAGGCAACGGGATATGCTGGACATGGCCGAACTGCCTCAACACTCGATCGGGGTGGTATGGTTCGACAATGTCCAACGCCCTTATGCAGCCATGATAAAACGTCACTTCAGGACGTTCGAATCGATCACGTACTTGCTGATAAGGATCCCAGATGACCTACGTATTGAATTGTTCATGTTATATATTTGAAAAATACATATATTTGTGAAAAAATAATTAAAAAGATCCTTACTTCGTGTGGTTGGAGTGCATCCAACCACTCCCTGCACGCCTGCAAACCCAAAGTGTTGGGTCCACCTTGCCCGTGCTGTGCCCATCGCATGGCTAGTGGAAATCTCGGATCGTACTCCACATTAAATTGAGGTCGTGGGCTCGTCGGGAAGTGCTCGTAAATCCATGCCTACATATATACAAATGTAAGGGTACAACATATTAAAAATTGTAACATAACGTAAAAGTAAATAATTTCCAAAGAATGACGTACCTCCAGTAATGTAAGATATCCAGCGATTTGCTTTACTCCCGCCCTTGATGCGGAGCCTAACTGTCTATAAAGATCATCTAATGTGATCGTCATCTCACCAAAGGGTAGGTGGAAAGTGTTGGTCTCCGGCTGCCACCATTCGACGAATGCAGAAATGAGGTTCCGGTTGGGAGCTCTGTAGGATATCTTGCTCAAATTGTGAAGCCCGGACCGCTTCACATACGACCTCCAGACTCGGGTCGTCTCGTCCTCGGGATACACCCATCGAAGAAGCTTCGAAGTGTGGCAGAGGCATTTTAAAATGCCTCTCTCATTGCCATTCCACACGTCGGCGGCTACGTGTGTTTTGAAGCTTCGCAGTAATGACGGATCGTAGGGGCCGCCGGGAAATAGGCCCATCAATAACTCGTTCTGCTCGGCTTGCCTCACTTGTTCTTGAGGCATTTCGGCATATTCCTCCTCCTGTTCTTCCGGCACGTGAGAAGGACCCGCCTCTTGCTGGGCAGCCCGTAATCGTCTATTTGAAGCGGTAGGCCGTCTTCTACTTCTTTCATAAACTATAACATAAGAAAATTAAAATGTTAACATACAAACTTTAAAAATAAAATAATACAGGTACACTGTCAGGCTGTTCGACCAGTGCAGGCCGAACGCCTCGCAGTCTGTTCGGCCAGTGCTGGCCGAACGCCTAGCAGGCAGTTCGGCCAATGCAGACCGAACTTTGTTTGCTACGTTCGGCCTGTTCTCACCGAACGCCCTGCAGGCTGTTCGGTGAACCAGCGCCGAACGCATTGCGATTTTATGGAAAAAGAGGGCGACAGAAATTACCTGGAGTCACGTTACTTTCGCGTTCGGCGTCCATGTCCTTCGAAGGGTTCGACGGTGGAGGGGGAGAGAGTAGTTCGGCGCGGTGGGTTTGGGGATGGGGATGTGTTCGGCTCTTGCGGTGGGTTGGGGAGAAGCTGTTCGGCCTTGCGGTGGGTTCGGGAGGTAGGGTTTGGATTTGGGTAGTTCTTTTTTTTTTTTTTTTTTTTTAAGGGTTTAAGGGTATAATAGGTATTTTTGTGGTGTGTTTAGTAATTTTGAATTTTTAAATGTAATTTTATGTGGTGTATTTAGTAAATGTGATGTGTTTAAAAATTTTGGTGGTGTGTATAGTGTATGCCTAAAAATATAAGCAAAAAAATTCACCGAAATAATTACAAAATGATAAATTTAAAATTAAGAATAAAACAGAAATTAAAAAAAAAAAAAAAGGTGGGGCCCTCATACAATCGCCACTTTCCTGGTACAGTTTGGGATTTCTGACTTAACACTGACATTTCTTTTTGTAAAGAAGGCAAATCCAATTTCACACTTTCGCACTCTACCCAACCCTGCCATCCAAGACAAGGAAGCTGAGAAATGGAAAAGGGAACTGAAGCTTCAACAACTGAGTCGAAGTCCCCCAATTTTGTTTCTCTTCTTCTTCATTTGGCTCTGGTTTTTGAATATTTCTGAAAATTTTCTTGTAATTGAAGTTTGCGACTGGCAGGCAAGTAATTGAGTTAAGATATTTTTATCTTGGATCCATTGAGCTTGTTTCTTTTGGATTCTGGAAACCAACTTGTTTCGTTGGTTCCGGGTTCTTCGAATTTCTGCCTGTTTTCGTTTTTCATTTTCATTTTCATTTTCATTTTTTTGTAGTTATATTTAGTCAGTTGCGAGTTTCCTGTTCTCCTGGTAGTTAAAATTTTGGAAGAGTAATGGAGTAAAATTAAATACGATATCTCTGAATTTCAGCTCAGTTGCAATCCTCAGTTTCATGTTTTTATCAGTTTAGAGTTGCTTTTTCAGTTTTTGGGCTGAACTCGGCGTTTTTTGAGCTAAACTTTCGTCAATTTCGTGCTGCTTCTCAACCGAAACAGCTCCTGTTTTCGGAGAGAAACTGCATTGTCAAGGTTCACTGAAAATTGGGAATTATCTCAGAGTATGGAATCCAATGCAGAAGCAATTCAACCGCAATTTAGATCCGGGGAAATGGGGTTCCCGTTCGACGAAATCCACGGCCTTATCTCCTGTCCACCGGTAAACAGCAACAGCTCATTCAGGTCGCTTCTCGAACTCCCGCCACCGCAAGCGGTGGAGCTCCTGGTCAAGGAGGATTTCCCGGCTAAACATTTGCCGCCGCCAATTTTCCCTTCTGATATTGGTCTCGTTCAACGTGCATCAAAGTTATCTATATTCGCTTCAGCTGAGAATTCGCCGGAGATCAATAAAATTCCGCCTGGCTCGAACTCGACGAAGCCTGATGTGGTGAAGCAAGAAAAATTGGACTCGGATGCCACCCCGAATTCTTCTTCTCCGGCGGTTTCCGCTCAGTGTCTGAAGTCCGGCAAGCGAAGGGAGATGGAGAATATGGTACCTTCTTTCAGTTATTTCCATTTAAGCAACTGAAACTTGCATATTTGAGTAATACGTTCGTTACAACACCCAGCCCACCCCCAATTCTTTCTTTATTAGGTCAAGGAATCGAATAAAAAGAGCAAAAAAGTGGTACCAAAAGAATCTTCTGAAGGCGGTGGTGGTGATCAGCTGCCGTACGTTCATGTCAGAGCTCGCCGTGGCCAAGCCACTGACAGCCATAGCTTAGCTGAAAGAGTAATTAACGACATGATTGACCTCTAATTATCTTATTTAGTAACCTTAAATTGCAATTGGTTTGGAACTACTCAAAGTTCTTGTTTTACAGGCGAGGAGAGAGAAGATCAACGCCAGGATGAAGCTATTACAGGAGCTGGTCCCAGGATGCAACAAGGTTAGCTGTCAAACTCTGTCTTTTCTCCATTGTAACTAATTTCATTAGGTTTAATTAATATGGGTGATTATTAGTTTTGGGATTACGTGGGGAAGATCTTTTTCCTAATGATGATTAGATTATGATTTATGTTTGTAGATTATTTCTTAATCAAGTAATAATGGATAATTGTATAAGGGGTCGCTGTCAACTTTTGAATTGGGAGGAGAAAGAAAAGTTGATGGCTTTTGCATCAAGAGAAGTGGTGGGGTTCTATTGAATTGTCCCTCTCAAACCCTCTTAATTCTTGCATTGTGTTTTATCCTTTTTGGCCATTTCCTTTGGTTCGTTATCAGTCCTTTCTGAGGCAATTGTTGCCATTTACTAAACCACTTTATGGTTGCTCCTCCCCTATTTATTGAAGAATAAATGACAGTTTGTTAGATCTGACCTCTTCTTGTATATTTAATTTTTAGGATTAGCTAGGTCCTTGTATAAATTCTTTAAAGTGTTAGGGTCAAAATGGTGGTTAATGAGGTTGGTTGGAGTTAGGTCTTCATTTTGAACTTGGGTCAACAACATTAAGCAAATTAATCCCTCTCTTAATCGTGGTGGGTGGTGGGTGGGGGTGCTTCTCTTCTTCAAGGCCTAGCATTAAGAGACCGGAGTGATAATCACCAAACTACGACCTATGCTAAGTAATTGAAGAATCAAGAAGGTTCAACTTTGTTAGAAATGGTTTTGGATACTGAAGGAGTCATTGTGTTGGACTTTGGGATGTTTTAGCTCCTGCAGATTTATCTTTACCATTTTCTTGACTGTTTTGTTTTGAGATCTTCTTCATGTCCTATTTAAGGAGTTGAAAGCAAATTCAAATGGTACAAATTGAAAATAGAAAATTTTATGAGTTAACGTTAGTCGGCATGAGAGAACATACTGGATTGAGGATAGAGGCATTTGATTGGCATATTGCTGAAGATTAAAAAATGGTTTCCTTTTGGATAACCTGTTCTGGCCATAGTGTGAGCCAAACATTCACCTTGAGAAAAAAGGACTAGTGAAATAATGCTTTCTGGGTTTACAATTATTAGTTTACGGTCTTTTGTTTGTCATAAAATTGATATATGGCCCTCACCCCAGTGTACTATGCATGCACAGTTACCAGAACTATTTCATACATAATTGTTCTCAGTCTGGTCCCTTTTGATATATTTAATTTTTTCCTGTCTGAAAACCTTGTTCTGTGTTATCTTTTTTTTTTTTTTCCTATCCTCTATGGCATTATCAAAGTAAATGCTGCAGCCCTTGTTCATGGAATGCTTGATAATTGCATCTGGTGGAAGATACAGGATTGCATCTCTTCTTGCATGTAGTTAAGAAAAGTTTGACCTATGGGTTGATTTGTTACCATAAAATGATAGAGAATTGATAAAAGGTCTCAGCTGTAAAGATATTTATGTTCTCTTGCGACAACCCCCTCCTCTCCCACCAACTAGGATGATTTTTTGGCCAGTAAAGAAATCAGTGAATTTATCATTTCTTCTACAGATATCAGGTACTGCAACGGTGTTGGATGAAATTATTAATCATGTCCAAGCACTTCAACGTCATGTGGAGGTGAGACAAGCATATCATTTCCCCTTATGCATAATGTTATATCAGTTTGTTCTTTTATGACTACTATGATGTAGAATATGTGGGCATATGATGGTGATTCAGTGGGATATGTTTGAACAACAATGAGATTTGAACTTAAATATTAGGAATTGAAATAACAAGTTTAATTAGTTTTCCAAAATAAAAATTGCAGCCTGCCACAGAGCTTATAAGTCACTTTTTTTTTTTTTTTTTTTTTTTTTTGGAGCCCTAAACAAATAATAGAAAAATAAGATGATTAAGGGAATCTGAATAATTTGTTATCTTCTACCTTTTTTGTTTATTATTTCCTCAAGGTGATTTCAGCTGTTTTTCTGATACCAGTTTCTATCCATGAGACTTGCTGCTGTTGACCCACAAATTGATTTCAACCTTGATTCCATCTTGACTGCAGTAAGTATTTCTAAACTTGTGAATTCTGTTCATGGTGTTGGTTGAATAAGGTTAATACAATCGGCTACTTGAATTTCTTTCTGATATATAATTCTTGATCTTCAAAAAATGAAATTATCTGCAGAATGTTTTTCTTCCTTTCTAAAATATTAATATGCATGTAGAGTGGATCCTCAAATGATAATGGCTACACGAGCATGCCTACACCATCCATTTGCCCCGGGGGACAAATCAACAGCCACCAACAACTACAGTATCAACAGATGTGGCACTCTGATGAACTTCATCATCCATCTGTATGGGCCAGAGAAGAAGACAACCCCAACTGCATTGCTCCTAGGAACTCAGATTTTAAGTTATGACCCTTCAGCAAATTCAGGTAACCAACACTTCATAGCGGGTCTTCTTTTCCATTTCATTGCACAAATTTTGATGAGTATGAAACCAGTTTTCGATTGGTAGTCGTTAGTCCTCCCGACACATTTGACATGTATAAACTTCTCCAATGCAAAGGGTTTCACACTTCACAAAGAAATGCTAAATTCTTGAGGGTAACTGATATTACCTTTTATGCTGTTGGAACAGCCTCTCTGCTCTCGAGTCAGCTGAAGATGGAGCTTTAAAAGAGAGCTCGCGTATTCCGAGACGGGTTTGTATATATACATACATATATATAAAAAATATATATAGCAAATAGGTAGTTTGGGAAATAGAGATTATCATTGCAGTCCATGAATGAATAATGATGTTGCTGAAAGCTGGAATTTCATCGTGATATACTGATATATATATATATATATATATAAATGATGTCGTTTTGGGGCGTAATACAGGATGTTGTAGTGCTCCATAACAGACGATCCATTTCTATAATCAAGAGGGGAGAATTTAGTTTGGATATAGATTGGTTTAAAAATACTTAGAAAGTCAGCACATGCATGTATGAGATGGTTGATCTTTTCAAGTGTATAATCACAAGATCATTTGTCCACCGTTATTTTAGTTTGTTGGCTTTTCTTTTCATACAATACCCTTCTGGGTTTGCCCTATTTACAAGAAAATTCATTGAAGCTTTATGACTTTGGTTAAGTTTTTTATGAATTTTTATTCAATGGATTTACGGATCAAGAAAAAAAGAAAAGGATTTTATGGTTATTTTCCTAATTTATTCTTGATTGGGTCACTTTATTGTTTTTTTGTTATAACTATTTTTAATAAAATTATAATTTAATTATATATATATATATATTATATTGCAATTCGTCGCGGGGTTTTTGATGGGATTTTGGTGGCGCGATCTATGAAAACTTGATACCCTTTTATCAAGAGTAAGCTCGATTTAAATGTTTAAGAACAAATAGCAAATAAGAGCTAAAGATATAAATTTAATTCGCTATAAATATGAATATTATTATCAATAATACAAAATCTTGATTAATTTGGCATCCTATGTGGTGATCGATATCCAGCTTTGGCAGCTATGCTATCAAAATTGCATTAAAACTTACTTCATGCACCAAATTGAAAAAAAAAAATTAATTTCATTCCTAAAATTGTATTTTTTTTTAAGAAATATGATTAAATTGTAAAAAAATCGAAAAGGTGCTTTTTTTTTTTTTGGCAATTAACCATTCTTAATTTTATCTCTCTTTTTTTTTTAACTTTTCTTTTTTCTAATTAAAAATAAAAAATTGCTATGGTTGCGAAGCCCATGATGATCGTGTCAGTCCACTTGCTACTTCACTGAAAACGTTGTCACAAAATAATATTATATGCCCAGAAGCCCAAGCCCACATATATATATATGTATTTATTTTTTATTTTTTTTATTATTATTATTATTTTTTATTTTAAATTTTTTTCCCTCAAATGTAGATAATGGAAATAGCTGAGATCCATAAATTTTAAGTTTGATTCCACACATATTTTTCTACCAATTCGTTGGCAATGGTTCCAATGTTTGTTTGCGGGCGCTAAATATTTTGTGAGGCATTTGGTTTTCGCCAACTAAATATATTCTTGTGTGTTCAGTCTCTTGGCACCGAACGTTGAAAAATTGTTATTAATTTTTTAATGTTCAATTTATGTGAGGCTTCAGCAGCATGTGGTGGTTTGCTCGCGTGGAGGCTTTGGTTTTTTAACACTATTGAATATAAGAAGCAGAAGGAAGAACAATGAAAGAAAGGAGGAGGAAAACAAATCTCAGACGAAAGACAAAGCAATTTAATGTGTTCGTCTAGATCTTGTGGCCGAATGCAAAGCACAATGTTCGTTTTGCAGGCGCTGAACATTTTGTGAGGCGTTTGGTTTTCGCCAACTAAACATATTCTTGTGCGTTCAGTCTCTTGGCACCGAACGTTGAAAAACTGTAATTAATTTTTGAATGTTCAATTTATGTGAGGCTTCAGCAGCATGTGGTGGTTTGCTTGCATGGAGACTCTGGTTTTTGAACGGAGATGGGTTGGATCTGAAGGTTGGTCAGCGCTCAAGAAAGAATGGAAGAAGGAGAAGAGGCTGCTCGGCAAAAATAAAAAAGTGAACAATAAATTAGGATTGTGAATATTATTGTAATTTTATTTGTATCTATTTTTGTCTAAATATTTTTTATGAGGTAAAGAGTAAAAAATATGGTGATAATAGAAATGCCCTTAATTTTATCATACACATATTTTATATTAATATTTAAAAATACGATATTATTAATTAACTGAAAATAAAGTATGCCTCACATTCCGATATTATTGCTACTGCACTTGAATTTATCTCCAAAAAATAAAATGGAAACAAATTCAATTTTTACCCTTTTCCACATCCAATTCATCCTTCTCCTAGCTTCCGTCCTCCTCCAATCCCTGCCCGCCACGTCACGACTCTCCATCCTCCAATCCGGCTCTGACCTCTCCCTCTCCGTCGCGGACTACGGTGCTACTGGCACCGGCCTCCAATACGACACCGTTGCGATCCAGTCAACCATCGACGACTGCTCCTCCTCCGCCGCCCTCCACTGCCGTTCCTGCCAGGTCAACTTCCCTCCGGGTAAGTACCTGACTTCCACCCTGTACTTAAAATCTGGCGTCATATTAAACATATCAAGGAACGCGACTATCCTCGGCGGCACTAGGCTGGAAGACTACCCCGAAAAGCAGGAGAAATGGTACGTGGTGGTGGCGGAGAATGCGGAGAATGTGGGGATCACTGGCGGCGGGGAGATCAACGGGCAGGGTTTGAAGTTTGTGAAGAGGTTCGACGAGAGGAAGAATGTGATGGTGAGCTGGAATGAGACTGGGGCTTGTTTGGGTGATGAGTGTAGGCCGCGGTTGGTTGGGTTTATTGGGTGCCGGAATGTCAGGATTTGGGATATCAGCTTCAATCAGCCGGCTTATTGGTGGTACGTTGTGTTTTGCTAACCCCCCCCCCCTCCCGGTTGCTTTATTTGTTTACATGCTCATTTGTCTTAAACAAATTATTCCGGTGATATTTCAGTTGTTCTATATCGAATATATTTACTATGATTCTTGTAGTGCAAGAAGCTAAAATGTTCCAAGTGTTAGATGAACTGTGCGTTATCTTCAGACCAATCTCAATAAATATCATGGGGGTTAATGTGGATGCTACAAATTTGATGTTAATTGAGGTTTCTTGATTTTCAGTTACTTGTAACTTCATATTTGAACTCGTCTACTTCTTACGTCCTTCAAGGAATACCAGATCAAATCAATTATTTGTCTCTCTGTTATATGGACATTCATTCCTTTGTGTGTATGTGTGTGAGGGGAGGGGGGGTGGTTGTTTCTATCTGTACTAATCAAATCAATACCACTGTAAAGAAGTTATAATTTACCAATGTGAAGTAGCTAGAACATATGCCCTGGTACTAATTGTTTTGATAAAAGGAAAGGCTATAAATTACTTTTGGTATGATATCTCCTATCACACAATGAAGAAGTCTTGAATAGCAGCCAGTTTATAAGTATTGTCAAAAAAGATTTAGCTTGTTTCAATCCTAATTACTGTTTGAGAATCCTCGGCCTATTAAGCTCACAGATTCAAGAGTGATACTTCAGCAATAGTTGCAATCTTAATGAAAAGGAATGACAAAGGAACTTATATTGATGCTGATTTGCAATTCACTAGGCTGCTTCTTGTTCTTATCTATGCTTCCTCCATACATAACTTTTTCCTTTTCTTTTCTGGCCCACCCCTTGTAGCCTTCACATAGTACGGTGTCAAAACACATCAATTCATGATGTTTCAATCTATGGGGACTTCAATACGCCTAACAATGATGGCATAGACATAGAGGATTCAAACAATACGCTGATAACAAGATGCACCATAAATACTGGAGATGATGCTATATGTCCCAAGACGTACACGGGTCCCATTTACAATCTCACTGCAACCAATTGCTGGATTAAGACAAAGTCTTCAGCGATCAAACTTGGGAGTGCTAGTTCGTATGCTTTCAGAGGTTTGGTATTTGACAATATAACTATTGTAGAATCTCACAGAGGTCTCGCGCTACAAATACGAGATGGAGGTATAATAATTAGGTTCAATTCCTCATCAGCTTGAGATTAGACATGGTTACCTATTTGCATGATGGTGCATTAACAAAGCCCATTATTGATTTTCAAGCATGTTGATTTTTGGTGAGTTATGGTGCTTTTTGGACTACATTGTTTCATAGTATGTTTGGATAAGATTATCTTCTATCAAATTGTTCGATAAGATGTTTAACATTTAACTTTTGTGTAGAAGTTCTGGAAAAAAAAACTTCAAAAAGTTGAAATATTCCAAATTATTGAATAAGACTTAAAGCTCCGCTGAGTGTGAATTACATTGTATCACCCAAAATATAGCCATTCTCACACTTCCGTAAGCATTTTATTTTTGTTTTCCATCACATTTTACCACATGTAGTTTTCGTGATTTATACTTTTCAACTTGATGACTCCCGCCAACAACTCTTTTAGCTAGAATCTCAGAATGTGCATGTCACATACGTCTTTGAAAGTTTCCAGTAACTTGAGGTGGTTTAAGTATATAAAAAAGCAAATAAAATTAGGTACTGAATCATGAAGATGACCATAGTTTGGGTGTCAACATAATCTACCACTTCTTCAGTTTGATCTCTGAATGACTATTCTTGCCAGAGGCCATCTTCTTTAGCTTACAAAAACGTTGACTCGTTTCTAAAATAAGATCTAGCAGATCAGAAAGCTCTGCGAACATTTGGCATCTTTAAAATTATTACATGTTTCCTTAACCTAACCAATCACCTTTGTTTCTGTGATCTTGGGCTCTCAGTCTTCATGTTTGTGCTTATGCAGGGGATGTTAGTGACATCACCTTTTCAAACATCAACATCATCACAAGGTACTACGACGAATCATGGTGGGGCCGAGCAGAACCCATCTATATCACAACCTGCCCAAGAGACAGCAACTACAAAGCCGGTTCAATCTCCAATCTTCAGTTGATAAACATCAGTGCAACTTCTGAAAATGGTGTGTTCTTATCAGGATCAAAAGGTGGACTTCTGAGAAATTTGAAGTTTCACAATGTGAACCTGACCTACAGAAGATGGACAAACTATGCTGGTGGGCTCGTGGACTACAGGCCTGGGTGCCAGGGCCTGGTGAAACACAACACTGCAGGCTTCATGATGGAGCACATAGACGGGCTGAATCTTGAGAATGTGAACATGAGATGGGCCGAGGAGAAGATGGATGGGTGGAACAATCCTCTCGATTTTCGGCCTTCGACTGTGAATAATATTTCATTACTGAATTTCTATTCTGGATTGTACCAACAATGAGGAAGAGATTCAGTTCCAAGGATGATTTGTTCTGCATTCTGCTGATCAGATGGACTACATTTATTGAGCTTATGTTTGGGGTGTTCGTTTTGGACTTCATAATCTTTCTGATGTACTATCATTTTGACTTTGAATTCTATTACATGTACTAGGTTCTTGTGAGTTGTGAATATTATACTTACTGGATTTCAATCCTATCTATTGTTTATTTGCACATATTCTATATATCTAAAAATATGTGTGTTTATTTCACGTCAAATATATAAATTTATAACGTATTAATCATAATTCAGCAACGATAAAAAATTTACAACGTATTAATCATAATTCAGCAACGATAAAAAATTTAGTAAAAGTAAAAAATGAACGAGATCATCTATTCTAAAATTGTAATTTGCTATGATAAGTACAATTCTTTTAAACACGCATAGCAACAATTATTGAATTATAACAAGAGATGAAACACAATTTTGAATTGTAAGAGTGTTAATTACATAAAATTTGCCTACTAGAGGCTACATGAACTTATAAAGATTCAAATTCAAACATTACAATTTATCTATACTAATATAATAAACGAATAGTCTTAACTTAAAAACTCATATGATTTTTGTCCAATACATATTATTAAAAATATATATATAGATTCGAATCTATATATTTGAATCAAATATTTAATATTAATCTAAATATTTGTTTAATACTGCTTCATACATGATTTAGAATCTCCTCTTTTATTTTTTCCCTCTTCATACGACAACTTCTAGACTTGTTGTATTGGAAATTTGCACGTATGAGTTGACTTTTAATTTTGATTTCGCAAGTCCAACAATTCTTCATTATCGGCATGCATCACATTATAGCTATACTAATACAATAAAAAGGGTTAATTGCATAAAATCTATAATATTTCATGAAATTTATATTTTAGTCACAATCTTATAATTTTTGCAATGTCAAGCACCACCTTTTAAAATTTTATTATATATTTAGCTTAAATTATTCTTATTTATTATTATTACCTTGTTTGAAATACTTTCTAGGAAATTATATACGAGAAACTATGTTTTGTATATTTTTTATGTTACATGTAAAATGATAGTCAAAATATGTGTAAAAATTATACAATGTTATATTATTTCTATTATTTATGAAAATATAGTAAAAATATGGTACATGTTTTTTTCTTTTAGTTATATAAAATATCTATAAATTCTTACACAATTAATCATCTAGTTTGTCTACTTTAATATTTGGAGTCAAGACCATAATTAGATTAAAATAATTTAATTATAAATGATTTATAAATATAGAATATTAATTTATTTGTTGGTATATGATCTAACATTTAATTAAATCAAAATTATAACCACATATTAGCCTTTGTAGTAAAGATTGTGTGTTTCGTTGATACGACATCGCTTTAAATTTATTAAAAGAATACTGCATGTTTTGAATTGCAAAAATAAAAAAAGATAATCATTGATATTGCAAAAATTAAAAAGTTATGATTAAAATACAAATTTTATAAACGATCATAATTTTATATGCAATAAATTCTAATAAAAATTTTGTTTAAAAATAGTAATTTTCCATCTATTTTTAGTTCCTAAAAGTGAATTAATTTTAGAAAACATAGTCAGCATTTGATTAGTTAAATTTTATTATTTTTATATTTTATAAATATTATTTCAATTCTCCAAAATACAAAAAAAATATATACATATATATAGATATATGTATGTGTGTATATATGTATAAAATTATTAGATTCTAAACGTAAAGACAGAGAAGCAATGTTGCTGCTTTTCATCTACTGTTGAAACTTCAAACTGAAGCTTCGGACATCAAATGTGTTTCACGTTTAGACAATTAATAATAAAATACAAAAAGCTAAATAAATGTATACTTAATTACTATGTAAGTATGAAAATTAAATTAAATATTAATAAATTATTTTTTTATTCAAGGTTCCACAAACCAAAATTTAAAAAGTAACCTAAATGATTTTTTGCTTTAAAGAAAAAATCCCAAAATTATAATAATATTTTGTATTATAATATATGGACAAATGTTATTAATTCTGATAAAATCTGAATTTTTGAATTATTAGAGCCAATATATATATATATATATAACTAATCATTATCATCACTATTATTTGCACTTTTTCACTTTTTTAAAAGAAATCGAACCCAATTTACTTTTTTTTTAAATTTAATTTTCTTATTACTTTTGTTATTATTTTATTATTTTTACATATTCCATTGGAATAATTGACAATATTATAATAATGAGTGGAAGAAAGAGATAGTATTGATTCTTGTCTTGGTTGGATCGACTAGGAATAACATTTTATTGAAGAATCCATACCAACTATTTACATGTTTCTCAAATGGAAGCACCCAAACTTCTTTGCATTAAGGAAACGACTCACAAGTGTCATATTTCTAGGTTCTCTCTCTCTCTCTCTCTCTCTCTCTCTCTCTCTCTCTCTCTCTCTCTCTCTCTCTCTCTCTCTCTCTCTATCTATATATATATATAATTATTTACTATTTTATGATAGACTACTCATCTAAAATTAAAATCGACGGTCAACGGATTAAAATCAAAACTAAAGTTGAAATTAAGTTGGTTTAGTTTTGGTTCTAAGGAATCGACAATTTCAAATAAGTCAGTTTAAAAAATTAATAATTCCAAACCATTGATTTTAATTTTTGAACCGTCCCTTTTAGGTCTGTTTTTTTCATTTTTTGTTAGTAGTAAGCCAAAATAGGCAACCAAAACTAAACTGAAGAACCGTGCCCACTCTATCTATAACATCGTATAATGTTGTTTGTTACTAAAAATTAAGAAAAAATTGTTTGATTTTAACTAACGTGCCACATGACGTACATCCAATAACTTCACATACAGCCTTACGGTATAACATAGAAATTATATTATGTTTGATCGTTCTCTTGTCTACTATGTGAATAGTTTTTCAATTGTATAAATATTGGAAAAATGACTTGTACATATACTACTCCTTACATTCGAAACTTTTTATTTTTTGATTCATTTGATGTGCAATCTCTTAACAATCATAAAATCTATACGAGTTTTTTTATATTCGTTGATTTGTCTTATTCAATAATATATAACTTGTTTGTAAATATAAATATTTTATTTTTTCTTTTGAGTAATAAAATGCAAAATTAATTTTTTTGAAATAAAGATTTTTCTACAACAAAAAAATAAACTTGAAATATAATTTTTTTTTTTAAGTATGAAGAAATTTATATCTATGTCATGCTCCGAACTGTTTTTTTTTAAATATTATTTTTTTGTCATTATTGAATCATATTAATATGGGCCGATCTTCCCTAACGTAGCGTTGGGCCGATCCTAGTAAAAAGCTCCAAAAAGCCCATATAATTTGTTCTAATTAAGAGCCCATATTTCAGCCCACACAAAATCCATTACACCTCTTTTACCTTTCTATAAATATAGTCCATTTAGCAAATAGGCTAATCCAAAAGCCCATCCCAAACCAAAAACCGCCCAAAGCCCAGACCATTTCAATTTTAAATTAGTTGTCTTATTTAATTTTACCAAAAATAAATAAATTTTTTAAGCTGAAATAATAACAGTAATAAATACAAGTTGCTAAACACTATAAATAAATATTTTAATATTTATTTATTTTTATGTTTAAAATAAATTATTTCAATAAATATGTTGACTACTTTCTTATTTCATGAGGCATATTGGTAAGTAACTTGTAAAAGTCGGATTATCCTTTAATTTTATAAGTTCATAATTTGTAAAAAAGTGGGTACAACTTTTCGATTCCGATTTTGTTTTTTAATTTTTTTTCAAATTTTAAAATTTATAGTTTAGTATACGTGAATAAATGATTTAAAATTAAAAATCAAAACCAACAACTTGAAACTCAGATTCTCATATCCGACTTTAATGAAATCATACCGAATAAAATAATTTTTTATATTGATTTCAATTACGATTCAGAACCGTTACTATGCCCATGTCCGCTCGTTTCAATTCATACTATTGTAGTGTATAAATAAATAAATGTTTGACATTTCATTCCCATTTTCAGGTGGCAAGATGAGCAGCACTGCTGAGAAACCGGTGGCTTCTTCTAAAACTACTGATGCTGCGAACAATGAATTTCTCAAGGCAATGGAGAAGAAAGGTGAGGAGGGGCTGAAGCAAGCTTTCCAGGTTCTTCCCAAGGGCCCCACCCAGGACCATGCTCTTATTTCTGCAGATGTTCTTCGTCGTGCAATTAAAACTCGTGGTGGTCTGGATCTCACTGTCGAGGAAGTTAAGGAGACGATTCTTGATGTCCAGAAAGAACTTAAGGTTGAAGGGGAAACTATGGCTGAAGGGCAGTATCAGATCATCTATGAGCAGTTCATCATAATTGTCAAGTAAGAACTCCGACAACTCAAAGCTAAAAAATTTAAGACAGACCCTACATTATGTTTTGTGAATGTACAAACTTAAAGGAAAATATAAAAAATTAAAACATTTGTAATGTTCTAGAAGTTCATATTATCGTAAATAATAAAAGGCAAATAAGTTAAAAATAATTATTTAATTACAATTTATTTTACAATTTTGACGGCAAAAGTATTAATCAAGTTTATATAATCAAGTTGTTGAATAATTTATTTCTTGCAGCTTTCCATAATATGTCAAAATAATTCTTGATATATGATGAACCTTAAAATATTTACTTTAATTTTCTTTTTGATTTTTAATTTGTAGTTGTCGTTTTGCAAATTACAATTTTGGGACTATATATATATATCTATATATATATATTAATTTTAATTTTAATCCTCAAAAAATTTGTAATTTTTTGAATTCGAAACAACGGACTCTTCCAACTGATAAAAGATTCAACCAAATGCATTGAAAGAGTTTTTGGGATTATTCATTTGGAATAGCTTACCATTCACTATTGATTTTATATGGGAAAATCCATTTTTAAGCTCCTTAATAATTATATTTGTTTTATTAAGCCCTCCAACAATCTTTTTTTTTTTTTATGTATAAAAAAATCAAGTTCTTTTACCTTTTATTTTTTTAATATTAAATCCTATTTTAATAGGATTTATTAATGTAAGAGAAAGTGATAGACATTTCTAATTAAGTTTACTTTTAGTCATTTATCATAAACCTTAGTTTAATTAAGTTATTGAAGTTGATTATTTATTTATTTTAAGCCTCTAATATTTTAAGTGTTGTTTTGTAAAGCCAGTAAAGTTTTTTATTTTATATTATTAAGCTTATATATTCATTGTATTTCATTAAATTATTAAATATTATCAATATTTTATTTTACTATAGCTTATTATTTTTTAATTTCTATACTTCTATGCATATCTTGCTAATTTCTTTTTTTCTAAATTTCTTTTTGTTTTCTCTTCTAATATGCATATTTGCTAAATTCTTATAATAAACTGGAAAAGAGTGATTTAGCAAATACACATTGAAATATATTAAATATAAAAAGATAAAAAAATTCTGCAAAATAAAATATTAAAATATCATAATAATTTAATGAAGTACAATAAATATATAAGGTTTAATAAAATAAAATTTAAAATATTAAGGGCTTCAGAAAAACATAAAATTTTAGAGAATTAATAAAATAAACTATAAACTACATGAGTTTAATGAACCTAATGTTTAAGTTAAAAGGCTAAAGAAAAAAATTTCTTTAACTATAGCTTAACACCATTATTAAGAGTGTACATCACTCTATATTGAATTGTTAAAATAGGACTTAATAATAAAAAAAAATAAAAAATAAAAGGACTTGATGAAAGGAAAAAAATTGTTGGAAGGCTTGATGAAACAAAATGTAGTTGTTAACGAGCAAAGTGTAAAATTAGTCCATAATTATAGGACATTTATAATTTTAGTTATGTTTAAATGTAAATTTACAATTATATACCTTAATAATTTTAATTTTGTAAATTAGTTTTAATTTGGATGAAAATTAGGAATTTTTCCATAATTTAACATGTGCATCTCACGTGTTTTTATTAAGAAACTTTTCGGGCATGACTTTTAAAATTCCACACAACTTGGAAAAAATAAAGAAAAAAAAAGCCACACAAAGAAAATACCACTTAAACAAAAATAATTTAAAATAAAATGATTATGTTCTTAAATGAACAACCGTTTAGGTTTTTTACTACTTACTAGTTTTTTCTCTAAAGAAGATAACTATTTTTCTTTTAAATTAGTTTAGATTTTTTTGTTTGTTTATGTGGCATTTTTTTTATTGGGTGGCATTTTTTTAATTGCAGGTTGTCTGAAAATTTAAAAGTTAGATTGGAAAACTTTTGCCGGAATAAAACACCTGAGACGCATATATCAAATTCCAACAAGATTCTCAATTTCTTCCAAAATTAGAACTAAATTTGTAAAATTAAAATTGTTAAGAAAAATATAATTACGAATTTATATTTAAACAGAACTAAATTTGCAAATGTTCTATAGTTATGCGACTAATTTTGCAATTTGTTCAGCTGGGCTTACAAAATTATTTTGCCATTTTATTTCATCATAAGTTTTTTAGACATGAAATTCTTGTTTTTAGTCTTTACACACATTTTTAATAACTTAAGATGCTTTTTACCTACTTCTTCAAAAAAGCTTAGTTTCCCCCATTATTATGTCATGTAAAGCATCCAACTGGCTGCACATATTCATAGCTTCGGGACAAGTTGGTGTCAAGCTTTGGTAACAAAGCTCGGGACCAACTTGTCTCGAAATTTTTGAGACAGTTTGTATCGACGAGGATCATAAAGGGAAGTCGAGTCTTTTTATCAGTCATAATCCATGAATGGGAAAATGAAATGTTTGTCTTGATGAATGTGTATAAAACATCGTTTCTTATGAAATTTGATGTTTTTTCACATTACAGCATCAAGTTATGTACGTTGGATAAGTTTTTTCATCATGGCCTTACACATTTGTGGAACCACTGCAGTTTACTACTGGAGAGGCCTACTCTAGCGGATCAGATGACAAAGGCATATGGAGTTTTAGTCAATGGGAAAGAGCAAAAGATTGTTCTGTATGGCAAACCAGGAGTAGGGAAAACATGGATGGCAGGAAAAATCGCTGGTCGTGCTTTGAGACGACGAGAATTTGATGTGGCAATCTGGGTGTATCTAAATAGGAGGTATGAAGGTCTGAGCCTTCAAGAGAGTATTGCTTATCAAGTTTCTGCACTTGATAAGTTTGAGAAATCTGAAGCTGAAGAGGAACTCAAAAGGAGGGAGTTGGAGAAGGAGAAGGATAAGGATAAGGACGAAAAAGAAGTGCCTAAGGAAATGAAGGAAAAGAAGAAACGAGACAAGATTGAGGAGATGATACGTAAGGCACTGGAGAAGAAGAAGCTTCTTCTGATATTGGATAATGAGGGAAGTGGAATGAGGCTGGACTGGTCCCAAGAACACGACGAACACGGGAAAATGAGGATTTGTTTGAAGTTGGACAGTATAAAATTGGATGAAATATTGGGCATGGATAAGCTGGAATCTTACAAGCTTCTGGTCACTAGTAAAAAAGGTCGACCAACTGGTTCTGGTGATATTGGATTGCTGGTGAGGCCTTTGACTCTGGAAGAGTCGCAATCATTAGTAACTCGAGAAACAAATGGAGTTGATAAGGCAGCTGAGATAAATGCTTTAGCTGAATTTTTCATTGGCAAGACGGAGAGGCTTCCCTCTGAGATTCTCATCATAGCAAGAGTTGTGAGCTATTTTGGGAAGAGTGAATCGGGATTGAAGAAGTTGCGAAAGGACAAAGAAGTGCTCGAGGAGAAAGAAGGTAGGAAGGTGGGAGATGTACTCATTAGGGGGTACGAGAGGCTTCCCAAAAGTGTCCTAATCGACTGCTATAGTTCGGAGACTCCTGAGAGGCACTTTCTCCGTAGAGGTGGGATGGTGAACTTCAGTGAGCTGATATGCTACTGGATAATGGAGGGGCTTCTCGGCCAATTTGATCGTATTGAGGATGCTTACGAGGAAGGGCATCGTGTCTTAATGGAACTTATACATTGTGGCCTTCTTGAAAAGCAAGAGGGTAACTATGTTGCACCAAGTGGACCAAGATTCAACTTTGATATCCATGATCACGATGAATTCATTCGGAAATTTCATTCAGGATTGGGTATAACTTTCGATATGAAGCTAGGGGGAGTTGCGCTGGATGACGGCATGATAATAACAGTTGGCAAGAAAATGTCAACTTGTCTGGTAGATGGAAACCATATTGGTGATAAAAGGCCTGCAAGAAGCTTGTTTGAGCCTAAGAGTGAGCTTGAAAAGGAAAATCAGAGTGAGCTCGAAAAGGATAATCGGAGTGAGCATGAAAAGGAGAATCAGAGGCTGTTTGATAAGGAAAACCTTGTCATTTTCAACCCCACTTGCCAACACTTCCAGCTGCCTATACTCAAAATGCAGAATCTTCGTCTGCTCGTGCTTAGAGGCTGTCGTTTTCTTGACAGTATCGAACATAATTTTCAATGGCCAATTGATCAAGAAAACCCGAAAGTTCTTCAGAGATCTTCGTCACTCCCTCCTCGTAATCCCACCGTTTCCCCTCCTACAAAGATGGAGAAGAGGCTGGAGAAACTGACAGTTCTTGAGATATCTGGTCCCAGTTCACTGAACGAAATTCCTAAGAATCTTTTCAGAAACATGCTCAACCTTAAAACACTCAACATGTCTTATCTCATGATTCAGTCGTTGCCTTCACCTTTTTACGAGCTAACCAAAATAGAATTCCTTATCCTTAAGGGTTGTTCGAGATTACAAGAGCTCCAGAGTTTGGGAAAACTTAAAGATCTTCAAGTGCTCGACCTTTCTGGCTCAACCTCTTTTCACAAATTCTATGACAAGAGCCTTAGCGCCAATAAAAAACTTCGTATACTTAATCTTTCCCAAACTAAGATCAAAACCTTACCCTTGATCAGATTCAATCGAGAGCTTAAGTTTGTCTCAGTAAGCAACTGCACGGAACTACAAAGAATACGTAAGATTAAGGAAGTCACAACACTCCAAATCTTGGATATTTCAGGTGCCAGTCAGGTCACAGAATTCTGTGATCCATCTATTGAAAAACTCGAAAGTCTAGAGATTGTTGATGTTTCGTGCACTGATATCAGACAGGTACCCTCCCACATCAGCAATCCAAGATTCCTCTATATGAGAAACTGTCACCGCCTCGAAAGGTTGCTCCCCATAGAAGACTTCGCCAAAGTTGAAGTCATTGATCTCTCTGGTTCTTGTTCTCTAAGAGAAATTAGAGAAGAATTCTTCAGTAAAATGGAATGCCTCAGAGAGTTAAACCTCTCCAAAACAAAAATTAAGGATCTTCCCTGTCTTTCCACTCTTCGTCGGTTAATACTATCTGGATGTGAGCAATTTGAGGAGTTGAAAAGCTTGAGCTCCTTACAAGAACTGGAATTTCTTGATCTTTCGGGCTGTAAGGCATTGAAGGAGCTGGAGGATAATTGCTTCGAGAAAATGGAAGGTCTCCTGTATCTTGACCTATCCGGGACCCCTCTGACCCGGCTTCCATCCTTGTCGAAAGCTATCAACCTGAAAGAATTGAATGTTAGAGATTGTCCAAAGCTAACTGAACTGACAGGGATTGAAAAGCTTCCAGCACTCGAGATTCTGGATCATTCCGGAACTATTCTAACACGGCAGCCTTCTTTCACCAACCCTAATCACCATCCACGTGTACTTGGTGCAAGCATAGGCAACATCAATCATCAAGAGTTGTTGAAAACGCTTGGTGCAAGTAGTGCTGGAGTTTCTTCTGATAAATCTGATTCAGTCAATCATTTGGAAGATTGGAGGCGCTGCAAGTGGCAAATTTCTAATTGGCGAGGTGAAGCAAATGAGAATAGTCTTGGCTCTCCTGTGTATGGTATTCACTTCCTTCATCTGTTGAACAAGTATCCATCACTGATGACGAACTTGAGCCGATTCCATTTCTTGGTGTACCCTACAGAGGCAGAAGCCATATTACCAGATAAGTCTTCTTACAGAACTGAGCTGAATTTAAGAGATATCTATTTTAAGCTAGTTTATCAGGAAGAGCTGGAGAAGTGTTTGGAAATTCGTGCATTCGACAATTATCCTCCATTGGTTGGGTGTGTTCTAGAACAAGCTCAATTTGTTTTTCTCATTGATGATCCATTTTTCAAGTCCTTGCTTGATTTATGTGTTGAAAGCAACATCATGGCTATGAAGGCATGTTGGATTGAAAGATGTGATGAGTTGGAGCATGTTCTTGTTTCCAAGAAAGATGAAGAGGCTGACAAGCAAGAAGAGAAGAAGAAAGATGGCACTAACAAACAAGAAGAGGAGAAGAAGGAAGAAGACACTCACAAACAAGGAGAGAAGAAGAAAGAAGACACTCACAAACAAGGAGAGAAGAAGAAAGAAGAAGATGCTCAGAAACAAGAAGAGACGAACAAAGAAGAAGACACTCACAAACAAGAAGAGAAGAAAGAAGAAGATGCTAACAAGCAAGAAGAGAAGAAGAAAGAAGAAGATGCTAACAAACAAGAAGAAAAGAAGGAAGAAAACACTCAGAAACAGGAAGAGACGAAGAAAGAAGAAGATGCTAACAAGCAAGAAGAAAAGAAGGAAGAAGAAGATGATAACAAGCAAGAAGAAAACACTCAGAAACAAGAAGAGGAGAATAAAAAAGAAGACACTCAGAAACAAGAAGAGGAGAATAAAAAAGAAGACACTCAGAAACAAGAAGAGAAGAAGAAAGAAGAAGAAGCTTACAAGCAAGATGAGAAGAAGGAAGAAAACAGTCACAAACAAGAAGAGAAGAAGAATCCGGGTGATATTTTCGAGAAAATGGAAACTCTGTGGATTTCTGATAGTAAGAATCTGAGGATTATACTTAATGGGGATATTGAAAGCATAAGCTTCAAAAGCATCAAGTATTTATACCTCGAATACTGCCCACAGATCACCACGATCTGCTCCTCATCCTTGCAGCTAGAAAGCCTCGAAATTCTCTATGTCAGATACTGTCAGATAATGGACACCCTCTTCACAGATGATTCAGCTCAACTGAATAAACTAACCGAACTACAACTGTGGGGTCTACAAAAGCTAAAGAAAATCGCGTGCAAGGCACCCCGTCTGCGCACTCTGAGAGTCGGGGAATGCCCCTTGCTCGAACATGTCATCGATGCATCCAACGAGCAACAAGAAGTCGAGGGCCACGAGAATCTCGAGATTCTCCATATCAAATACTGCGACAAAGTAAAGACTGTTTGCAAAGAAGACAGGCCGCCGCCGTACTTCTCAAAACTACGGGAACTGGAGATGTGGGGCCTACCGGAGGTGCAAGAAATCGCTTTCCGCGGGCCTTCTCTGCAGTGTCTGAGAGTTGGTGAATGTTGTTCCTTACAACATATTGTGGGCAGTACTTCTAACATTGATAAAACTGTGGAAGTGAAACACTGTGATAAACTGAAGACGGTGTTTGGAGATCGTGGATTGGATTTGGCGACAGTGACGAAGATGGAGCTGCTGAGCTTACCGGAGGTGGAAGACGTTGGTGGTGCTCAGTTGCGGCCTTCTTCTAAAGAAAACCGCATTATATGGGGCTGTCCCAAACTGTGTGGAGGCTCGCATTCATGAACCATATGAAGGGATAGATGGGAGGAAACCTGAAAGTTACCAGAATCAGCAGGATAGATGACAAATTCATATCACCTAATAATCAGTATTGAATTTACTACCGTGAATATTTAATTTATCCTTTAAACAAACGGTTTGGATCTTTAATGTTATTCAATATTTTGTGTTTTATTACTTTTAAAATATCTTATAACTAAATCAATGATGTTGTTAAGTATAAATAATATATCCTAAGGATTGCTATTCATACCCAAAAATCTCTAAATATATTCTATAATAATTATGACAAAATTAGATATGAATAAGTTGACTAAAATACGTTATATATCTAAAATAATTTAATTTTAATTTTTTTTCTTATTCTCAACCGTAAAACCTCAATCCGCTACTCGTTAGTTTTACATTTATTGTCTTCTTATCCATATTTTTTTAATAAAAAAATACAAAGCTTTGCATATTCATTTATGAATTTGTTAAGAATTGTGTGTACATGATATATATATATATATTATCTTCTTCTACAAAATTGAAATTGCATATTCATTCATTTTTTTTTCTAAGAACTATATGTATAAGGGTTCAAATCGTCTGAAATGATTGTAGAAGATTAGGTTCATAATTATCATCAACTCCACGCCTTCTTCCTTCACAAATCTCTCCTTATTCTCCAATGGCATTGATAAGTAACACAAATCTGAACAAATTTTCCACTATTTCATTTTCATCGCCAGTCTTTAGGTACTTAGGCGGCGTATACATAGCCACAACCTCTAACAAAGTGTCAACCCCATTCATCTGACCAAACCTCTTTTGATTTGCCACTGTTCTGCAACAAAATAGTCAGAATCTCAGAAGCATATATATATATATCATAGTGTTATAATGTGATGGAATTATTTCATAAGAAATATTATTTTTCCTTCTAATCTTCTTGTGTTATATTAATATTTTCTAAAAAATACTGATTTGAAGAGAAGAGGTGTAGGTTAAAATGAATATACATTTATGGTAGATTAAAGTACGGAGAAACTTTTTTTGGATTTTTCTGAGGAGGACATGTAATTGCAGGTTGAGCAGGTTTCGAATTCTGATTTGTTATTTGTTATTTATTTTTTTTATTTTTTTAATAAAAATGGTATACCATGATATTATTAGTAAAAAGAAAATAATTATTAATTTTAATTATGATATATTTAGATTTTGGGGTATTCTTAGATATTTTGGGATATCAAAAGGCGTACCTATAAATAAAATATGAACAAAAGAGAATACCAAATTACATGTCCAAACGTGATCTTAGTACAGTTTCCTTGGTGACCCAATTGCTAAGAAAGTCTCACAATAGGTTCGGATCCATTAAATTTTTGATAGCCCAATTGCTAATTGTTTTGGGCTTTATATTGGGCCATCAATGATTAAGTGGGCTTGGATCCATTAAATTTTCTGACGGCCCAATCGGTAATCCCTTTGGGCTCTGTGTTGGGCCATCAAGGGTTAAGTACATGGCACATGGAGCGGGCCCAAATGAAATAGGACTGAAGTCATTGGTCGTGCTTAATTTCAAGATCGTTCCTTAAAAATTATTTGATCTTGATTTGATAAATTTAATAAAAATGTTTGAATATATTTTTATGATATAACAAAGTCTATAGTTTGCACGATCGTTTTTTAAAAATTCATTTGAACTTGATTCGATAAATTTAATAGAAAATTTTGAATATACATCTATGATATAACAAAGTTATGATTTGAATTGAGACGAAGTTTGATAAGTAATAAAACAGAAACAACTGTAATATTTAAATTATTCAAGCTCGATTTATGTTAAAATTTATTACAAATTTGTTTAAACTTGATTTGGTTGATATGTCGATTAAAATTTGAGGTTTGACAATCCACACAAGTAATAATATAATAATAATATTGATAATAATAATAACAATAATAAAGAAAGATATAGACAAAATTATTTGATTATATTCCTATATTTTAATTTTTATATATTTTTATAATAAATTAAATTATCGATGGCTCATATTTTCCTCTCGTCTCGAATCTTGAATCATGAACCCTGTAATCAATATTTATTGTAAAAGATATCAAATCTGCATTGCGTTCAACGCATTGAGGCTTCCTTGATTTAAAAGAGAAATAAATTGTTAAGCAGATCTGAGATTTTGAAGATTACACACAGTTGCCAGATTTTCATTGTAACAAGTCTTGGAAGATAAAATAAAATTAATAATTAAATATAAAAATAAAAAATAAAATAAAAAGTCTTTTAGATTATAGAATTGATGATATTCCTTGGCATGTTCTGAAGGAACAAATGGCAGCAGTGTTGTTGGTATACAGCCCAGCATCTAGAAGCTTCCTTATTGTGTATGCTATAAGATTCCATACAAAATTGGAATCTCTCATGTGGATATATTAATGCGATGATATTTTTATATTGTAGCAATTATTTTGTATTATTAGTATTATTATAAATTATGCAAAAATATAGATACATCGGGTGCATAATGCAACTCGATATAAAATATTATTTATTAAATTAAAAAATATTATTTATTTACTTAAAAAAATTTACCACTGATTTGTTACATTATTAAAGTTGTAATACTTCTCAAGTAAATACGTAATATTTTTTAATTAAAGAAGTAATATTGTGAGATGCATGATGCATTCGATTCACATAAGACTCGTTTTATAAATTAATTATTTATAAGTAAGAGCTCTTGTTCGAACTCAGGAATGATAATGTAGGCATGCACATAGTTACTGAAATATCGTCCGATATACTAATATATCAAAATTTTAGCTTTTTGTATATCATTGTTGTACAGAAAATTTGTGGTATATTATCATTTTGTATCAGTAATTTCAATATATCAAAAAGAATTATATTTTTTTAGTACAGAACGTATGTCAATATTTTTCTACCTGTATATAATTCATTCACCATAATTATTTGTAATAAATCGAACACAAAAATAATCACCTATATACTGTTAATTTTTGGAGTAAAACCCAAAGTCAAACCTGTTTCTGTAATTATACTTGCGGACAACTTTCGTTCGCAGTTGATGAAATGTACCGCACAATATCAAGGCCAGACCAGGCCCAAACTTGCACTAAATTAAATATAACTTCACCATTTTCATCAAAATAATTATAGTTTAATTATTTTTTATCTTACACATCCGAATTTAGTAGTCTTTTCATTAAAAATAAATAAAAACATATTATTGTGAGCATAAATGAAATAAAATAATTGGTGGTCTCCTCCGTTGGACTTACATGTGACTAAATCAAATAAATTAGGGGCCCACATACATTATTTAAAATAGGGAGGGTGCCGGTGCCAGCTAGGATGGACACTATGGAAGAGTGGTAGGTCGCTGTCGGTGAGGGTTCATGTGGAAACCGACGGGCCACAGGTGAAGCTTACATTGTTGACTTCACACACTCCTTTTCTTTTTCTGATGTCCTTTTCACCCTTTCCCAATTTGACCATGCTCCAACCAAATTAAATTTGCTCGTGTTTGGATCGGGATGGGATTCGATTATAGATCGTTTTTTACATATTTTTTAACAATAGTTCATTGAAGAAAATAATCGAACTGAATTGCAGATTATGGTTGATTATTTCGAGATTTAATTTTAAAAAATTTATTAAAGAACACTGAAGAATCGGACGGATTGAGCTCAAAATGCTAGTGGAAACAATCTCAATAGTCGGAAATGACAAGCTTTCAATGTAGAAGACTCAGAATCTCGAGATATATCATATATTAAAACTTAATTCGACTAGTTTGAGAAATTTGTTGTCGTTTGTCATCATCAGCAAACAATATCGAACAACTACTATCGATTTCACAATCACAAAATTTAGTTTGATTATAAAGGGCTAGATCGAGTGAGTTGCACATAATTCACCGGAATTATTGCTTGATTTAATATTCAATATTTTATATTTTATATGTGTATTGATATAAGTTGAAAATTACCCATAGAGTAAATTATTCTATATTTATTTCCAAGGAAAAGGAGACGTAACGTAACCGGGATCTCCCGGTCAGTTTCCCCCACCGACACCCTTCACCGGTCGCCCCCGCTCTCATTTCTGCCAAAAAATAAATAAAAATAATATTTAAAATTGATATATATATACATATATGTATATATATTTATATATATTTCTTTTAAAATGGATCCCCCCTCCCGCACTCCTCGACCACCATTTACCATAATTGTACCAGCAGTAACAAAAGCTCTCAACTTGTATATATGTATTATCATGGTGAGACACACATGAAGCTACTCGTTTCCAGCTTGTAGAGAGAGAAAGAGAGGATTTGGTTGGTGACGGTGGGAAGATCTTCTTCAATCCCTACAACTTCAATGTCGATGCTGCTCTTCGGAAAAGCTTCGGTAAAATTCTGACATACACCTTTTTACTGATTCTTTTCTGGAAAGTTTAAAATCGCTTTCGCAACGTTCGATGCACATTTTGTTCGCTCTTTTCTTTGTGCTTTGTTATCCGTTCTTAGATCTTGTCGGTTTGGAATCTGATCATACTACACTCGCTGGTTTATGTGTTTCTATTTTCGCGGTGGCGTTTAGTTCTAGATTGTTGGAAAAAATATAATGAAGTTGTTACTTTTATTTTATTGTTTGATAATTTACTGCCATGGCGGTTGAAATGATATACGAAAATCGTGCGTCTGCGAGTGACGGTTACTATCGCTACTTGTTGTAAGGTCGTAACCGCTGGCTTTCATCACTGATTCCCCTGCCTAAATTTTCGGTATACATTTTTTCTTCGTTGCTGATTTCCAATGCATTTTTGGCGAAATGGAAGTTAGCAGTAAATATTTAATTTTTTTAATTGATTTTCGAGTATGCTCGGTGACGGCCACATAAGAATGTGAAGTTGCTGAACTGAATCGTGAAGGAAAAAATTAATGTTATGTTTCTTCATCTCTTTGTGTTTCCCCTGTTTCTTTTTTCCCTCTTTCAGGATAAGTTTGTCTCCCTATATTTTGATCTCATGGATGATGCTCATTGATTAAGTGATTACTTTTTATCTGTTTCCTTCTCTATGCGTTCTTAATAATTTAATGCTTGTGCGTTCGTTTTCTTCTTTATTTTTTCCTCCCCCCTGTTGATCTGAATGAAATTAAGTAATTTAATGGGTTTCTTAAGATTAAGCTGGTCTGCTGCTTCGCTGTTTCGTCATAATTAATGAATTGTAAATTAACTTCCAAACAACTGCATAAGATGTCACACTTATTGTCTTGAATTTAAGTGTTCAAAAGAAGAGTGTTCCTGACTAAAAACTGCTAGAAGGAATGGTACATTCGCAGTGCAGAAACAGCCATTTATCACTTATATGGGAAAAAAATCAGTTGAAATTGCATAACTATATCAATTGTGTTTTGTGAAAGAGGAATTATTATTTCCGTAATAGTTGACACCATGCTACTTACTTTGGAGATCATCGGTTTTGCTTCTCTCATTGGTTGGTTTTTCATTCTTTTTCAGTGATAAAGGGGCAAAAAATTCAGCATGAAGGAGACAGACAAGCGAAAGGGTCCAAACACCAGAGAGAAAAGCCGTTCTGCAGGACCCAATGCTCGTAAGCTGCAAGAAAAGAAAGCTGGTAAAAACTTGAAGGAAAAAGAGAGTGATGCCAAACCTGCATCCGATAAACTGAATAGCAGCACGGTAGTAAGTGAATTAAAAAATGGTGCAGAGTCCTCAGAAGCTTTTGAAAATGTTGTCTTAGACGATGTGGATGAGAAACAACGCAATGATAAATTGAGCGATAATTCTAGTGATATGGGAACTGTGGATGAATCTGATGCTGAGACTACTACTGATTCAGTTTCATCTCATGGGGATTCACAATTGGCCGATGAGGATAAAGCAGAAAAAGTTGAACAAAGATCAAAATCGGATAGGAAAATGAATAACCACCAAGTGAGCAAAACACCAAAACAGACACCCAAGAAAGAGGCCGAAAGGGGGCTTTCCAAGTCTTCAGCCAAGACTTCAACTGATAATTCAAAAAACATGAAAGTCCATCCAAAACCTCCATCAGATTCCTCAGAGGAGGCTGATGGTCAATCACTTGAACAGGACAATGGGGTAGAATGTAGTGATGATGAAGCAGTCAATACCGAAGAAAATCACAAGGGGGAAGATCAGGCTGTGTTAGATCAAAAGATAGAGGAAATGGAAAGCAGGATCAAGAATCTTGAAAGTGAACTTAGAGAAGTTGCAGCTCTTGAAATATCACTATACTCTGTAGTACCTGAGCATGGTAGCTCTGCACACAAGGTGCATACACCTGCAAGGCGCCTTTCTAGACTCTATATTCATGCTTGTAAATACTGGTCTCAAGATAAACGAGCTACTGTGGCTAGAAATACCGTATCTGGGCTTGTTATAGTTTCTAAGTCCTGCGGCAATGATGTTTCCAGGTCAGTATTATAATATAACCTTCTTTGGTAAGTTCCGAATAATGTAGTTGAAAATCCTAAATGTCTTATATTTTGTTTCTTTAGGTTGACCTTTTGGTTGTCAAACACTGTTGTTCTGAGGGAGATTATATCCCAAGCATTTGGAAGTACCTGTCACTCCAGTTCTCTAGCAAAAGTATTGGAGTCTAGGGGAAGTGAAACAAAGTCTTCTGCATTTAGTAGGAAGAATAGTAGTGGAAGCAAACAATTGAATAAGCAGGGTTTCTTACAGTTTGTTGATGATTGGCAAGAAACAAGAACCTTCACTGCTTCCTTGGAGAAAGTGGAGTCCTGGATATTCTCACGGATAGTTGAATCAATATGGTGGCAGGTTATTCCTTTATGGCCTACATACAGACATTTTAAGATAACAATTCGTGATTATTGAGATGATCAGTGAATTTGGCATGTTCATTGTTAATCATCTTAAATAAAGTTGCTAAGTTTTTGTCATAATTTGTTTGTCACATATTAGTGTGGGATTAAATTTCTTGTATATAGTCATGTGGTCCATTTGAACTCTTTATTCTGAACTGCTGTTTCTTTTGGTTTCAGACTCTTACACCTAATATGCAATCACCTATTGGTAATTCTACTACGGACAAAGGTTCTGAAAGGTTACTAGGTCCTGCACTTGGCGACCAGAAACAAGGAAGTTTTTCCATTAACCTATGGAAAAATGCCTTTCATGATGCACTTAAAAGACTTTGTCCTGTTCGATCTGGGGGGCACGAGTGCGGGTGCCTGCCTGTTTTGGCTAGAAAGGTGAGTAGATGTAAAATTTGAAAATAAAAGTTGATTTATTGTATGGATAAAGTATCACCCCCCCCCCCCCCTTTCCTTTCAATCTTCTCTTTTCAGATGCATATGCAATGCAATGCAATTTCTAATCCGATTACCTATTTTATTAGGTTATGGATCAATGTATTGGCAGGCTAGATGTGGCAATGTTCAATGCTATTCTCCGAGAGTCGGCCCACGAGATCCCTACAGATCCTGTATCTGATCCAATAGTGGACTCCAAGGTTTTGCCTATTCCTGCTGGAGATTTGAGTTTTGGGTCTGGTGCTCAACTCAAAAACTCCGTAAGTACCTTACTCCTACAATAGAACCACTTCAATGTTATGTGTGTGTGCGTGTGTGTGTTAAAGTTCACGTCTTATCCTTAATCATCTGGATACATGATGCTAACTGCACCCCCTTAGGTTGGAAATTGGACAAGATGGCTATCTGACTTTCTCGGCATGGACACTGATACTTCTTCAAAAGATGAAAATAAAACCACGAACAATGATGATGGTGATAGGAGGCATACTGAGGAACCAAAGAGCTTCCCTCTTCTTAATGACTTGAGTGATCTTCTAATGCTTCCCAAAGATATGCTCATGGACCGGACTATAAGACTGGAGGTACTGGCCAAATGATTTTTTTTCCCTCGCAATTTCTTTTCAACTATTTCTTATCCGCGTCCATGATATTGATCCATTGTCTTTCCTTTAGGTCTGCCCTTCAATCAGTCTTGCATTGGTTAAGCGAGTACTTTGCAACTTCTCTCCCGATGAATTCTGTCCCGATCCTGTCCCCGGTGCTGTGCTAGAGGCACTAAATGCTGAGGTACGTTATTGTTTACTTTTACGAGTCTTTAACAGCTTCGTCTCGGTTCTTGTCTGCAGAAATATGGGTTGTCTCTGAATAATTTTTCTCCCAGATATAGGTTTCAGTCCCATATTCTTTCTTTTATATAGTTCACCCCTCAAAATCTTTTAAGTTCTTTCATGTTAGTTACAAATCATGCTTGATTATTGATGTGTGTGTGGTGAGAGAGAGAGACAGAGATATTATTGAGTTAGAAATGTACTCAACTGGAAGTGACTTAATTCCCTATTTTTGCATTTGACAGTGCATCATAGAACGTAGAATATCAGGAAACACCACCAATAGCTTTCCTTACACTGCAGCTCCAACTGTGTACACCCCTCCTTCATCTTCGGACGTGGCAGAAAAGGTAGTGGAAGCGGGTGGAATTTCTCAGTTATCAAGAAGTGCCTCGGCCGTACAGAGGAAAGGCTACACCAGTGATGAGGAGCTCGACGAACTGGAGTCTTGCCTCGCTTCTGCTATCGATGGAATGCCGTCGTCTCCTACTGCTTCTGTAACAGAGGATCAACGATGTTGTGATGGAGCCAATGCGAGGTATGATCTTCTTCGTGAGGTGTGGCAATCCACATAAGCAAGGAATGTTGCCTTACTTTTTCATTTTCTGTGGACATATATATATATAGGTAAATATGGGAAGAAAACTGAGTGAAATTATAGAAAACACAAAGTTGATTTTATTTTGTATGTTAGGCTCGAATGTGCTGCTTTTGATGTTGACATTGGAAATGGTCCTTTTTGTGGGACAATTCTTATTTCTATTTCGAGTTTTGAGTTTTGGTTTCAAATGTAATATAAATAGAGGTGTAATCGAGTTGAGTCGGCTCTGAAAATTCAAGTTTCTCCATTTACAAGTGTTCAATAATTAAATTAAATTGAATAGAACACAATAGGCTATTTACACAAGTAATAATCTAGTGGGAAAAGTAAAAACTAAACCCAATCAAATCCGGATCGAGTGCCCTGAGAACCCAGATTGCTCAATTCGGGTCGAGCTGCGAAATTATAACAACAACTCGGTTTCTAGGCTTCAAGTGGTTAGTGTGCTGGAGGCCCACTCGAGGAAAAAAAAGCTATGCCCAAATAAATCATATGTAGTGAGAAATGGGCTAGCCCACTCATCCAAGCCCATAATAGGTCTAACACGGGCGTTGAAAGTGGGCTAGGCCCAAACCCAAACTTTAAGATAAATAAATAGAAGGCCCGTAGCGAGTGCATAGATCCAGAGAATAATCGTGACATCTGGTTAAATATCTAACTAAGGAACCCAAATCCAAAAATCATCCTATTACGAATATGCTGTTTACAAGACAATATTTAGTATAATAATTATTTTTTTTTCTAACGGAGTGTAAAATATTTTTTCCTCTTTTTTTTTTTTTTTCTGTTATTGTAACAACAACAACAATAATAATACTAATAATAATAATAATAATAATAATAATAATAATAATAATAATAAAGTGGAGGATTGTTTTAAAAACTTAATTAGATAAAATATTTTATTCCACATTTAGCATGTTTGATTCGTATTCCATTAAAAATAAGTGAAGTAAAATCTCGTTCATAATTGTCTTACTCTGTACATCATACATTGATTACGGCACGCTCATTTCAAGGAGAAGTCTAGCACTGGTTTCCTCAATTAAATTCAGAACTTGGAATTTTTATGTCAGATTCTACTTCCATTATTATACCACACTACAAATTTTTCCTATATGTTCTAAAATCTAGGCCCTTCATTAGTATCTCACATTATTTATACACACACACACACACACACAAATATATACCACTTTTATGGAACTTCCAAGATCAAGTTTTCATGAATGAACCTAAATTGTGGGTTGGGGTGGGGTGAGGGGGGGTGGTAGAGAATGCCTAGATAAATGCCATTTATATTGTAAATAAAAAGGCAGAAATAGGATTTGAATAAAATGAAGACTAGGACATCAAGTTCAGACATGAACTGAACTGCCAACATTACCAGACAACTCGAAACCTTGAAAACTAGTTTCCAGTGACTGAAGTGCTTTAACAACCTCACACATTGATGGCCTCTTTTCCGGTACCACCGAAGTACAGCGCAGCCCGATTTCTAGAGCTTCCACCATTTGCTGTTGGAAGGCACTTGAAATCTTGGGATCAAGAACTTGAAGAGCTCCACTAGTGATGTTAATCTTTCTTCTTACCCATTTTACAACATCAACAGAAAGCGAAATTGATTCGTTTTCCTCTGCTTGTCTTCCCGTTATCAGCTCTAACAGGACGACCCCAAAGCTATAAGCGTCGCTTTGTTCAGTGGCCTTCTTCGTGTGACCATATTCTAAGATGTAAGAAAAGCATTTGTAAGGAAATAATCATATGTATGAAGGAATATTAGGCAATCTAAAATGAACAGATGAAGTGATTAATTAGTACCTGGTGCCAAGTAGCAAGATGATGCAGATTCTGAAGCAATGACAGACTGAAATGTGTTTTCTCCAATGATTCGATCTAAAGCAAAATCGGTGAGCTTTGGTTGAAAATCAGCATCAAGAAGCACGTTATTAGACTTCAAGTTTCTATGAAGCAAATGTGGGATGTAATCTTTGTGAAGATAAGCGAGAGCTTGCGCAATGCCGATGGCAATCTTCAATCTAACGTTCCATGGCAAGTTGAAATCGGGCTTGCCAATAAGATCACCAAGGCTTCCCATTGGTAGATATTCATATATCAAGAATATAGTATCATCAGAATGACAAAATCCTAGGATTTTCACAATGTTTTTGTGTCTGATTTTCGCTAGCGTCTTAACCTCGTTCTTCAAAGCTTTGGAAGACTGGCTAGCAAAGTTTAAGATTTTCTTGACGGCAATAAGCTCACCACTTGGTAAATTTACTACGAAAACCCTCCCGAAAGTTCCACCACCTCCTCTAGCTGTCTTTTCATCCATTGCCATAACCAAATCGTCTTCAGTAACTCTAAGAGGATAAAAGAATACTGATCTCCATATGCCTAGCTGAGACTTTTGCTTGTACGATTTCACCAAGTAAAATCCAAATGCAAATAGCAAGAGTGCAAAAGCTAGAGTTATAAGAACTAAGGCACAGGTCAGTTTAGCAAAACCAGATGTTTTTTGTATCGGCTTGTCTTCCAAACAAGCCTGGGGCAACCCTGGCCCACATAAGCCCGAGTTCCCCTGCAAGAACGAAGCTGGTAGGCCCGAAATCAGTGAATATGGTACTCTACCAGATAACTGATTGAATGAAACATTGAAGAGAGCAAGCTTCAGCTTTTCAAGGTCTTGTGGAATTGAACCAGTGAGATTGTTCTGAGAAAGATCAAGGTATGTCAGCACTGGTAAATCAGCCAAAGATTCTGGGATTTCGCCTACAAAACTGTTATTCGCCAGAGACAACGAAACTAGTTTTCGACATTCTCTCACCTCTGGAATCTCTCCAGAGAGATGGTTGTTGGAAAGATTGATGATGCTCATCACAGGCGAATCACAAAAATTCGGAGGAAGATCGCCATATAATCCATTCAATGATGCAGAAAATCGATACAAAGTTCGTATCTTTCCAATGCCATGTGGAAATCTAGTGGTGAAACTATTGTTATCGATCTGAACATGCTCTAGTTGAGCAGCTTCTGATATTGAATCAGGTATCTCACCACTAAACATGTTGTTTTCGCCTCTTATCAGCTTAATCTTAGGCAATGTCCAAAGCCCAGATGGGAAATTACCACTATATCCATTGTTCTGAACTTCAAACCTCTCAAGATTCAGGCACTTATTGATGGCATTACTTGGTATTGGGCCATTAAAGAAATTTGTATGCAGACTCAAGCTTACAAGATTTTTAGCTTCACAAATCCCATCAGGAAATGGCCCAGAAAGCTTGTTTTGAGACACATCAAAAGAAACCAAATTTGGGAGGAACAGTATCTGAGGTAAATTGCCAGTAAGGTTATTCTGGGAAAAGTCTAAAACCGACAAACTCTTCAACCCATTAAAGAAATCTGGAATTTCTCCATAAAAACCAGAGCTTTGCAACAAAAGCTGTTCAACTTTACTGAGCACACCAATGTTAACAGGAATCTCACTAATCAAGAAAGGATTGTGGGACAAATCAAGAACCTTAAGCTCTGTAAAATTACCAAAAACCCCAGGAACACTACCTGCAAGCAAGTTGCTGCCCAAGTTAAGAACTTTAAGCTGGTGCAATGCGCCAATGCTTTCTGGGATTTTGCCCTCGACGTGATTCCTGCTAAAATCAAGAACTTCCAATGGCCTGAACTGAGAAATCTGCTGAGGTATTGTGCCCCAAATGAGGTTGTTACTAATATTCAATGTCAGCAAAGATTCACATTCAGAGAGGTGAAGTGGAATGGGCTGGTTAAAGAGATTATCAGCAAGATTAAGATGGGCAAGACTGGCAAGACTGCATATGGAAGCAGAGATTTCCCCAGAAAGATTCAAGCTCTGAAGGGTGAGAGCAGAAACCAAAAATGGAGCTGTATTTGTGCAAGAAACCCCAGTCCAGTTACAATGGTGAATGGTGGTAGTGTTCGACCAACCAGAAAGGGTGTTCGTGGGGTCTTCAATGGAATTCTTGAATTGAAGCAAGATTTCTACTTCAGAGAGGGCAGAGTTGACAAGAAAGAGAGAGAATGTTAGTGAGAGAAAGAGAGTGTGCTTGCAGGAAGCTGCCATTGGAGAAGAGAGTAAGGTTTCTACAGTTGGGAGTGAGTGGGGAATGTTGGTTCAGAGATTTGAGGGAGAATATAATAAGTGAAAAGAAGAAGATGATGGGAATATTGAGTTGAGAGTTGATGAGCTTTGGGTATTGAATTGTTGTTTTCAGTCACTCCTTGTCAACAAAATATATCACAAGTTGGACTTTTACAAGGGCTGATGTGCAAATTGAAAAGCCACAAAGTCAATGATGACAAGAAATTAAGATTAGGACAACTAAAATAGATTTTATTTATTTCTTTCTTTATTATAATAATAATATTATTATTACTATTAACAAGGACAAGTTAATAATAGAAAGGTGAATTTATTTTCAAGATATTTAAAAATGTCAAAATAGGATAAGAATTTGTGTAATCTTTTAGTTGGATTCGTCTTGAATTAAAAATATTAGGAGTGTTTTTTAGGGTACAAGTGAAACGTAAAAACTTCGAACCGTAAAGCTTTTTAGTAAAAATATAAAAGTTTATAACTGTTTGGTTTTTAAAAAGTTCTGTACGGCAGATTGTTATCGTAAAAAACAAATTAATGTTAAAAAAGTGATGATACATTATTACGTTATGAGAAACGATATGCAAAATTAATATTCATATGGTAATGATATTTTAGTATTAAGGTGAGATTCTAAAGTTCAAACGAAAAATAAAAAAATGCATCAAATCGTAAAGTTTAATGTTCATCCAAATTATTATCTTATGTTTCGATTTTATAATTACATATTATGTATTTATTAACAATATTATTCTATGCTAATAATATTATAATATAAAATAAAAAATCACGTATGTTAAAGTAAAAGGCTGATTTACTTTATGGTAATAATTATAATTATAATTATATTATATAGAATGGCATGGCATGGCATGGATTTCACAAGGGGACTGTATGTTTTATTGTTGTGAGGGAAAATAATTGGAGTTTAACTTTGACAATATATTAATTATTATTTTATTTTATTTTAATTAAAAAAATAACAGGGAATCCTATGAGGAATCATTAAACTAAGGGTGAATTTATTTCTAATTATTTTTATTTTCGTAGATCGATGTGACCTTCCACCAACCTATATAATAATTAATAGTATATGAAAATGAAACTTTATTTTCTCGAAAACACTTTTTTTTTACTTACAAATATAATTTAAATTTATTTACTTAGTTTTTATTTAGTTGTATACTGGTATTTCTCCCGTATATTTCATAATTTATAATATAATAATATAATAAATTACTATTAAAATAAAAATATATTTTTTTAAAATAAATATATAATTATATAAAATATATTTTTAATAAAAATTGTTTAAACTAAAAATATATTAAATAATAAAATATACCATAATTAATTAAATATTTTATATTTAAAAATTAATTTTTTATTTTTATTTATACAATGTTAATTTCAAATTGAAGAGCATTAGAAGATAATTAATTTAATATATTTTTCATAAAAATGAAGTTAAAATAAAAAAATTATAAACCTTTAAAATTGTAGTGGAAAATAAAAAAAAAATATAATTTGATATCTTTTTTTTTCAAAAATAAAAAAATAATTTTAACATAAAATGACATTTATGTATTGTTGTCATTACTTGAGCTTCGACCCCAATAGTTATATATTAATATATGGTAAATAATGTACGTGATTGAAATTTTATGTTACTATAGTTGTTGATAATAAATAAAGTTCGAGGTTTATTAGAATATTGTTTATAAGGGCAATTTAGTTTATTAAATTTAATTTTATCATGTGTTATTAAATTATATTAAATTATATATATATATATGTATATATTTGCATTGACTTTTCTTTAATGACTATTTTAACTTTTAAGAAAATCTTAAGATATGGAAAAAAAATACTATCATCATACCGAAACGAGATTAATTTATACTCGTTAACTTTAATTGTTCGATTTATAACATCTAATTTTATGAGAACTTCATAATGAATTAGAGATTATTATGAAAATCTGTAAAGATAAAAGTCATGTATTAAGCAACGTCAAAGTTAACGAACATAAAATGGAATTTTCTCAAAATATTCAGACAATATCATTATATTGCTTACAAGCAAAGCTGATTATAAAGTCTAATTAAATTAGGAGTAAAATGGCTTTGTGATAAAGAGTTTGGAATATTTATTTATTTATTTATTAAAATAATAATAAGCAGACAAAGAAGGGAAAATAATAATTAATTATTATAAAAAAAAACAGTCTTGTTACAGAAAACTGATTTAGATATAGCATTGCTTGCATGCCCGTGACTCTCTTGGCTTCTACTTTCAAGTCATAAGTCATGACAAGATACACAAATATACAAACACTGTGTGTGAATTTGTTTATATTTATCAATGTTTGTGTCTCTCTTTGGTCGAGTCGAGGTGGACCCGCGCGTCTTTGACCCAATTCGTATATATATTTATGAATGTTCGTGTGTCTTTTTGGTCGAGTTGAGTCCACATACATGCGTCTATGACCCAATTCATTGCTACGATAGCGAATATTTTTTATTATGTATATTTAAGATAATTTTAAAAGAAAAAAATTCAAAATCTCGTTTATATTAGAATTTTATTTATTTTTAATCGGCTGAGTTGATAAAGTATTTCACCATAAATAACTAATTGTTTTTACATACATGAGAAGTATGTAAAATTAAATTATGCTTTAAAATTAATATATTGTTATTATCTAAAAAGATTCAGAGGATGTAATTTGTTTATTTTTTTAATAATTATAAATTTTAATTATGTTTATATGTGTGTGTGTGTGTGTGTGTGTTGAGAGTGGCATGCGTTGGAAGGAATAGAAAATTTTCATAATTGTGTGTAGGGCAGTGCAAATTATAAGATATGTTACAAAAAGCAAGAAACTCAATAATTACTAATTAAGTGAGGTGATGTGAAATTCATGCTTTTTGGCAATCATTATTTACTTGTACTAATTTTCATAACATATGATTTGCACTACATGCAAAAATAAATAAATAAATAAATAATAAAGGAAATTAATTATTTGCAAATGACCCTTTTTAAAATATAAACTTTGGGTTTTTATTAATTATTTTTTTATGTATTTAATAGTATGTAATATTGAACGAAAATTCAAAGTTGGTTTTATTTAACGGTAGACAAAGCAAAGTTCTTTAGTTTTCGGTTTTGGATTTTGAGTTGTCGGTTGATTTTATTTCACGGTTGATGTGGCACAGTTCCTTAGTTTTCAGTTCTGAATTTAGAACTTAAAAATTTTCGTGTTTCAAAATTAAAAAGAGTGAAATCAAAGTCAAATGACATATATGCGGTTTTGATTATGGTTTTCGATTTCTTTTCTTTTGTCATATTTTTCCGCTTAATACTGTAGATAAAAATCAAATATATAACCGCCAGTTTAAAATTAGAATCGTAACTAAAACTGACAATTGAGAACCAAAATTGGTAATTTAAAACCGACTTTCTAAAATAAAAATCGAACTGACCAATTTATAATTTTAATAATTAAGCCAATAATTCAATCGCCAATTCTAATTTTAAATCGGAACCATGCCTTGCTCATACCTATCTCTATATCATGGTAAGTAATAAGACAATCGAGTTGTTTCTTGTGATGAAATATATATATATATATACACACACATATAGTAAATAAAAAGAGGATATTTTAGGTTAAATTCCAAGTTGACTTTCAACGAAATTTGTGTTTTCTTGTCAACATTGAAAAGTGAAATCATACGTACTATTAGAGCTTTGGTGGGTGAGAATCTAAAGCCAAAAGTTTTGCACTGTCCAAGAAATTCTTTGTCACATGATTTTACCACAAGCTTCAACACATTTGCAAAGTCCTTTTTTGTCACACTTTTGGGGATGCTTTTCTTATGTTTTGATTATTTCTGATTCTCCAAAATAAGTAAATATATATATATATACACACACTTCTGAAAGTTTGAAAGAATTTGAGCTCATAATCTATCTCTTCTGTAATATAAAAGAGGCAAAAGATGAATTCTCCAAGTAATTTATGGGTTTCAAATATATCACCGCGTCGTAAGAATTATTATTTTCTTTTTTATATAATTCAGGCGTTCAAAATTTGTTACTATTTATTTGAAAACTACTCCAATCCTCTATTTGTCTATAAATTCAACATTTTACCATGACACAATTATAAGTGGAAGCATTACTTTTAATATTTCTTCCGTTCCAAAATAAAACTCGTAACTAATTTTTTCTTACAGGCCATTCATGGTCAAACAGAATGTTCAAGTCAAACAATTTTAGCTGATCAATAATGATTCCCCAGTTCAATGGCCAATCATATCTTGGAACAATTAAAATGAAATATTGGCTAAAAAGTGTGTAATCTCTTGGCTAGCCAGTTCTGTTTTCCAAAAAGAAAAATAAATGAAATTACAATTAAACTACAATATGTCCAAAGATAATAATCACAAATGAAGATGACTGCAAAGCAAAACAAAGAAGATAAAGTAGATAACTCAGTTCAACCAGAGGGGCATTTTGATCAATATATGAGTTTGTCCACTATATATATACATATATATACATATATATATGTATGCATGTATGTATAAAATGAGCATCATTCCAAGATAATGTCATTAGACCTAGCAGATAACAACTTACACACAGGAGAAAATGAAAATAAACTTAGCAAATTGACAAGAATCCAAGTCTCCATAGAATGCAAAAAGAAAGCACAATCCCCACTCCCCAGCACAGCCCCACCCTCCACATTACCTGAGAGATGTTCAGACAATTTGCCAACTTAAACAAAGATGCGTGAATATACATAGCGAGCATTGTATTTCCCTTCACAATGTTTCAGATCTTGTCAAGCTTTTCAGCTTTAACAAGAGGATTTGCTTTTGCTATGGCATCACGTGCAGCAGTTCGATAATCAAACGGGCAATCATGCTTGTCTGAGTAACGATGACTTGAACAGAAGAGGTTTCCGCACTTGCACTTGAATCCTGTTAAGCCTACACGCTTGGAACAACTAGTGCACCTGTTAGGGCCCTCCTTAGTCTTTGTCTCTGGATTCAGGCCTGAGCCCAGCTCGGAAGGCAGCTCTGAGTGTGGAGCCTTCAGCTCAACAGGCCCTGCTTCTAAATCGGTCGCATCAGCAATGACAGGATCTATCTCATTGCTATTTGAGCTGCCATTAACAATGTTCTCGATAGAAGATGCTGCAAACTTGGCCTGTTGTTGGTTCAAAATCATGCCTTTATGACACTTGGAGCACATGTTCATGGTTGTGGCACTGCCAAAGAAGCCACAGTTGTTAACGCAGAGAATCGGGCCTTCTCGAGCTTGGCAACCAGTCTCTTCTGACGACTCCATTATGCGAATTTCCTGTCACCTATAGCAATATGAACCAAATAAAACATGATCAAGGAAGATACAAGAGAAATCCGCATGTAGGCAATGATGTTACTCCAGAAAATAAACATCTTGTTCATAGTTCAACATTATAATCAAATCACATATTCACATGTCCCAACACGGACTGATTGGGGTTAAGCGCCTAGGTGGGACCTGGGCGGGGCCAATTTGGGAAAAAGCAGGGCCAGCCAAGGGACGGCTATCACTTCTTCTGAGTAGGCGCTTATAGGATAAAAATTTGAGCATTAGAAGAGAACTATAATACGGGAAGCTAAAAAGAAGAGGCACATATTTCTTAACAGCTGCAAGAAACCAACATACTCTTTATTGCAGTCATAGAATACCACAAAATGCAAACTCTTGGTCGTCAAGAAAAATACAGACATCCTTATTGCAGCAATTGGGAGCTCTGCAAATCCTTGTGCAAAACATGTTCAACACATTCTTTGAAAGAGAACTGTGCTTCATGGAGAACAGACTGAATAGACATTTTTTCTAATTATACTCCATTGAATCGAATCATAGACTATATGAACAAAGTCAGACCTCTAACTCAACAAACATTAATTATATGAAAAACTGAACAGATATAACAAACTGCCATAAAAAATTGGTTCGCGGAGGGAAGACAATGCAGATATTAGAATGTACGGACGTCACACTAATCGACTCAAAACTGTATTGCATGCAGACCCTAAATTTCTTATATATCTTAGATAATTGCAGGAAGTAATAAATCATTCAACTATCAAGGCGTATAATTTGTCTACATTGAAACCCTGAAACAAAGTTTCATTCATATGCATTAGCAATTATCTTGAATAACTTATCTCTTCCTCCGTAGATTCACACCACAACACAATTCATTTGATAATGAATCTCCAAAAACTTTTAAAAAGTACAAGCAGAGTATAAAAAGGAAAGACAAAGGCAGTGATGTTATCAACATTCTATTTTTAATATGATGTTACTAAAAATGTATTAAGACCTAAAATATTTATATTCACTTTCCTCTCTCATCAGAATCCATCAAACTCCTAACTGACACAATCAGAATTGGTCTTTCTTTTCTAAAGAATAAATAAATAAAATATCCAATAATTTTGCTTTTGCCAGATTCTTTTAGCTAATAAATCAAATATTACAAAATCAAAACTGATAAAGACTAGACTCCAGCCTTACAATAAAACCCAAATATCATAATATATTAACTCAAAAAACAGAACACACTTTTCAATTTCCATAAAACCAGCAAAGTCCATAAACCATAATGAAGCCCCTAACTAATAACAAATTAGACAGAAGAAAACCCAGATTTGAATCTATACATAAAGAAGCTGTGAACGATCTTGACTTTGGAAAGTCGAAACCGCAACTGTTTGTAGACTATTTTTCCAGGAAAAAAAAAAAAAAAAAAGCGCAATAAATCTTCACACGAAATAATTAAAATCCCTGAGCAGATCACAGCGACGGGAACAAATCCTCTGACAAAAACTAAGAATTAAAAAAGAAGTATGCGTAAATCGTACCTCAATTTAAGGGATGATATCAGCAAATTTTGAGAGAAAGGGGGAAAATGAGGAGACGAGACTAGGGATTGATTTTCAATCAAAATGAAATTTTCCTCATTGTACCTTCTTACCTCCCTGTATTACTTTGTCATAAATGAAATGGTAAATGTCAAATCACTGCCACATAATTATTTATTTCGAATATAGCCCCAAAAGAAATACAAAATTACTTCCCTCCCACATATTTTAGATTTTTTTAGCACTTTAGTCCCACCCCACCCCTTACCATAAGTTTGAGTTTGTATTTAATATTTGTTTTTTTCATTTTTATTTTGATTTATTGTTGCAGCTTGACTGAGTATATATATAAAAAAAAAAAAAAAAAACGTATTTTTGTTTGTGCGAAAACAACCGCAAAGATGGTTTTTGATTTAATTGATTTGTCTGAAATTTCTATGATTAGTGTCAAAAAAGATGGTACACCTTCGTTTCTTGTCGTTCATTTTGAATTTTTTTAACGTAATGTCAGAAGCATTTATATGAGATGAATTGCAGAATTTGTTCTTGAGCTGAATTGTAGAATTTCTTTTTTGGCTGAATCGTATAATTTGTTATATGGTTAATATATAAATGTTATTAATGATTTCAGTTATGCCACTAGATTCATGTGAAAATGACTTTGTCCTTCTATATTCACTCGTTGTTAAAAATATCACTTTAAATTGATAAGTTTCTTAATTTAACTTTTAAATTAACTATAGAATCTTTTTATTTTAATCAAATTGTTAAATTCATATAAAATCACAAAATAAATAGAAGTAATATAATTTTTTTTTATTATGATTCAAATTTGGATTTCATCGATTCAAAAAAATTATAGGTTTCTAAATAAAATCAAAGTAAGAATTTGAAAAATCTTTGGGAGATCTTCAAGAAATATTAAATTTAGGGGTAGAAGTAATTTATATTTATTTTGAGAGGGTATGTGTAGAAATATATATATATATATAGAGAGAGAGAGAGAGAGAGAGAGAGAGATGGATCAACTTACTAAATGTCAATATGGGCCCACTCTCCAAGTCTTGGCCTCGAATTAAATCCGACTAATTTAATATTTTGGGTTTTAGGAAAATAGATCTATATTTAAATAGAAATAAAGTCAAGGAAAAAATATTGAATTTATTAAAGCAACAAATCTGTTTTTTTTTTGATTGGTTAGAATCAAATATAGCAATTCGAAAAATATTGAAATTAATTATAAATTATTCATAGAATATAAAATCTTAGTGTGAACAGGACTATGACCCAAAAATTTAATTTTTAATTCTAAAAAAACTGAAAAAATCATTTAAAAATATTATATTATAACATTTTTTAAAAATAAGATATAATATCTTTAGACAATATAGTTCTTCTATGGGTGTAAGTAAACTAAAAACATTTTAAAATGATCACAATGCCAAAGATGGAAATGGATGACCTAAATGCCAAAGAAATCAAAACTTTCCTATAAATATTTCCTCCCCAATTTTTGGAATAAGATCTGATCTCCCACAATCTCTCTTAGTCGCTCTCGATTATCTTTCATAAGTTGTTTTTTTTAATTTAATTTAATTTCTTGCAATTTATCTAAATAAATATAAAAAATCTCCCTCGATATCAAATTAATTTTTTTTTTATAAAAATCTTAAATAAAAGTTCTCAATAGGATAAAGATGACGCTATGCAGCAACTTAAATCTTTCATGATATTCACCTTGACAGGAAAGAAGATATTAGAACTAGAAAAAAGAAACACCAAGAATCGAGGAATCGATAATTTTAAAATCGAGAACAATGAAATCGTGGCCACATCTAACTTGGATCTTAAATGTTTTTTGACTTTGCTATTTATTTTTACTAGTTGTGGATCCATGCAATTTACAAGCGTAAGATTTTATTAAAGATGTTAATTATATTTTGAAATTATTGAAAATTAATTAATTTATATATTAATACACATACACATCAATAACACTACAATACGATGTGAGTCCCTCTCATGTCAACTTCATTTAAGGTTGAGTAGGAAAAGTTAGAATTCATATAAAAAAAACTTCATTTTTCATCTTATTTATTAAAAATAAATAAAATTCCAACTAAAATTGATCGAAAACTTAGGAGTAATATTTTTTGCTATGCAAATATTTATATTCACAAATCATTTACTATAATGAAAATTAAATACGGGAGTTGCCTCGACAATTGAAAAGACAACTCACTATTTGTTTGTATTTATTATTTATTACTATTATGAACACGTGATAGCTAATGAAGAGGAAAAAAATATGACATGGTAAGCCTTGAGGATATGAAGTCTACTTTTAAATAACCCTTAGATTAACTTCATATAAGGTTGAGTATAAAAAGTTAGAATTCATATTCAAATAAATTTTATTTTTTTAAACTAATATTAACCGACAACCTAAAAGGAATATTTGTTGTTATGCAAATATTTATATTCACAAAGCTTTTACTAAAACGAAAACTAAGTACGAGAGTTACCTCGACAACTAAAAAGACGAGAATTACCTCGACAATACGAGGAATATTTGTTGTTATTCAAATTTTTATATTCACAAAGTCACGAAAACGAGAATTAAGTACGAAAGTTACTTCGACAATTAAAAAAACAGAAATTACCATCACAATTGAAAAAACAACTCAATTTTTTTTGTTTTTATTAATTATTGACTCGTAACAGCTCATGAAAAGAGCAAAAATATAATGTGGCAAGACTCGAGAGCATGACCTGTACTTTTCTATATATATATATATTGAAAGAGGTAATGATTTATTAAGTGAAGTCTTCCATAAACATTAAAATAAAAAAAAAATAATAATAATTTTAAAAAAAAGTGAAGCCCAATAAGGTAATCGGCCCATTTTGAAATTCGCATTTTATTTTACCAAATCCTCCAAGGCGGAACACGCAAAAATTAGGCGCGATGTGGCGGGAAAGAATCATCCCCAAATTATCGTCCCCAATAAATACCATCTCCGCTTCCAACATTTCGATCTGTTCGTTTATCCACGCGATTAGAATTATATTTTCTCATAATTAGGTTTACGAAATGGGGAAGAGACGCAAAGCTAGGGTTGCTGAGGAGAGTATAGAGGAAGAAGACGAAGAGATGGAACATCTCAACGAATCGTCTTCCTCCAATGAAAAGAGCTTGTATGAGGTATATAATTTGCCCTCGCTCTCTATGGAATTTATGCTTTATTTTACACTCAATAGCTATGATTTAAGAGATTTAAGAGAATTGTTATTAGTTTGTTCCAATTGTTCAGTGTTCTAGAACAGTTCGCACTTAATTGCGTCTGTGAAAATGATGTGTTTCTTGTTTGAGGTTATCTGAAAGCTACTGAAATAGTTACATGAAGAATGTAACTATTTCAAGATAGGTCTTAGTTTAATAAATAGAAGACGATATGTATTAAAATTATGGTGGCAATTCACTTTTAGACGTGGACAATTATACTACTCGGTGCGCAAAATTAGTGAAATTCTCGTAACTCTGAAAACTGTTGGCATTTCTGTGATGATGTATAAATTTATCATTATCTGACTTCTATGAGAATAATATGAGACACAATAAGACTCTAGCTTTAAACCTTAGCTGCCTTCTTTCCTTTGTACGATTGACATCAGTGGTAAGGTAGCAAATATTTCCAAGGCTGGTATTTCAATGGCTTGTGGTGAGTGTTGATTTAGATTATAACATACTGTTGAAGGATTTTATTGTTAAAGGTTTTTGAAGACAAGAAGCAATATGTAATATAGGTTATATATTTGCAGTTTTATGACTGACAAAAAGTATTTCTTCATTTGAATCTGTCCATTTACCTGAAATATATTTATTTAAAAGTGTGGGCACTCTCCTTTATTTATAGTATAATGGAACATTCCACACCTTTGAATGCACCCTTTAGGATTCCTAAGGTTTTTTCATTGACATATGACATGGCGTTTAAATTATTATAAATTCAGTGGTGAGATAAAATGTCTATATAACATCAACCAGGGAAGAATACTTTTTGCCTAGTCTGGAGTCTCTATGACCATACATATGCCTTTTAAGTTGCTGGTTTGAGCAATGTCATAATGCATTTTATGGAATTGAAGTTTACCTAATACTGTGAATTTGAGATTTCATTTCCAATATTTATGTTCTTGGATTTTTTCATTGTCTTATCGTGTACAAATAGTGATTACATGCAACCTTGCTTTCTAGATTCTTGGTGTGGACAAAGCTGCATCTCAGCAGGAAATAAAGAAAGCTTATTACAAGTTGGCTCTTCGCCTACATCCTGATAAGAATCCTGACGACGAGGTAGGATAATAATTTCAGGCATGTTGTGTTTTGGTTCTTTTACCAAAAAAATCTATGGTGTGTGCAATAATTTTGCCACTGAATTTCCTTCTTTAGGAGGCGAAGGAAAAATTCCAGCAGCTGCAAAAGGTTATATCTATTCTTGGTGATGAGGAAAAACGTGCAGTATATGATGAGACTGGTTGTGTTGATGATGCTGTAAGTGATGATCTCACCCATTCTTGATATAGGATGTTTCTTACAGAGCTAAATGCGGCCTGGACAATTTTGAATTCCTACAAAAAATTTGTGTTTTGTGTGATTTTTCTGTAATTTATTTTCTATCTTTATGAGTTTGTAAAATTTAATTGAGTTATGAAATCTATTTTAAAATTATATATATATTTATATATATCAATTAGATGAGTCTGCAAAAGATTTTACTCTAGGATGATAGCCATTTTGCTCTGGCTTGCTTCTGTTTGATTGTACTTTTGATTATCTGTTCCCACAGTTTGTTTAAAAAAATTTCTAAAGCTACCTGTATGACATGCTTATTGATAAGGAACTACACATCCAATACTTACAGACCATAAAATACTTACCGCACCTTAGTTTCTCCAAAATGTTAAGAGCACGGACATTAGTTTGGATTTGTTAAAAATTGTTATTATTAGCTTGAGTTATGTTCAGTTAAGGAATGATTTAGTTGCATTGCTCTTAAATTTGAAGGTATACCTCCCCATTCAGCCTTTCAACACTCATGCTTCTTTGCTGATTAACAGGATCTGGCAGGAGATGTTATCCAGAACTTGCAAACATTTTTCCGAGCCATGTATAAAAAGGTTATTCTGCTGTCACGTCACAGCTTTCTCTTTTACTAGTTAATTGTACTTTAGTTAACAATATTTGGATATCATTTCAGGTCACTGAGACTGATATTGAAGAGTTTGAAGCAAACTACAGAGGCTCTGATTTGGAGAAAAAAGATTTGCTTGATCTATTCAAAAAAGTGAAGGGAAACATGGACAAGTATATCTCAATAGCATGTTCTGTGTCAAATAATTATTATCTTTTTGTGTTTGCGTGCATTCATTGTCAGTTTGGATTTGTCTTCAGGCTTTTCTGCTGCATGCTTTGCTCTGATCCTATGCTTGATTCCCATCGCTTCAAGGATATCATTGATGAGGCTATTTCTGCAGGTTAGGTCTCTTTTCCGCATGCAAAGTTTTACATTCCAAATTTTATAATCTTCATGTTTTGCTCACTTGACCTCCTGGAGCTTATATGACTTTGGTAAAGATACAATTGATGTTACCATTTAGAAAACGGTAATTTCTTTGTAGTTGTGTTTGGATTGAAGAATTTGAGGACTGGCCTAAGATTTATGGTAGCAAAGGATTGATGATTGTTTAGATTGTTACGTAATCTATCACTGTTTGTCTCATTATGAATTAATTTTGGAGTGGTTTCGGTGGATAAATCCACTCTAATTTTGGGAAATCCATTTATTCCAATCCTTGCCTTTCATTGGCTGAAGTTAAAAGCTGTAAAAATGTTGGAATCATCTGATGTTTTGTTCCTTATTGTTTACTGCATTGGCTACACATTGAATTTTCTGTACTTCTAACGTTTTGTTTTGAGTTTTGCACCCTGATTGTGTTCATGTGGCTTCCTCACTGATTCTTTTGTACGCACTTGCATATGTAGGGGACTTAAAGTCAACCAAAGCATACGAGAAATGGGTGAAGAAAGTGTCCAAAACAAAACCTCCGACAAGTCCATTAAGACAAAAAAAGAAGTCAGTCATAATTCCTCTTTCATGAACCCTCCTTTAGTTTTGAATAAAAGGCCCAATAATTTAATGCTTGTGAACTAACCCCACGCAGATCAAAGAAAAACTCAGAAGATTTATGCGCGATAATAGCTCAACGACAAAGTGAGAGAAAAGGCAAGATCGATTCCATGTTCTCATCTCTTGTTCAAAGATACGGTGGAGGCGCTCCAGTTCCGGAGCCAAGTGAAGAGGAATTTGAAGCTGCTCGAAGGAAACTTGAAAGCCGAAGAACTTCTAAAAGAAAGTAATTGCATTTCTTGATCTTTTCCTTTCCCACCCTCAGATTATCTGCTTTCAATCTGTACGATAAAGTAGCATTCTGGATTCTCCTATAGAAACTCTTGTGTGTATGGAATGACTCCAGAAAGTGATTCTACATTTAAATTGTCACAATGCTGTCTATTTTCTTACCAAAAGCAGTTCTACTGGGCCTGGCCTAAGCTTGCTGGCCCAAAATGACTTTGGGCCATGAATATTTGTGGCCTAGTCCATTGACTTGGTTTGGTTGGGTTGGGTTGGTTTATTTTGTGGGCTCTACGAAACAGTCCAATGTTGTGCGTGTGCATTATGTGAGTAAATATTAATTCCTAATTTTCATACAGGCGTGTACGAATGTGTATAAATTAAATATGGATGATAACATTGGTCGGACCCCTACAAGAAGTACCAATTTAGAATTTGGACAGGTTGAATAAGATTCCCACAGAACATACCAGTCCTGATTTGGGACAAGTTGACTATGACCCAAAAGAACGACTCCATTTCAGAATTTGGACACTGAATATTGAACTTATTCTATCTACCCCTGAATTTTATTTTAGTAACATTTATCTGATACTTAAATTCCTTCACCTATGGCGCTGATTTTCCTGGACCTAAAGTGGCAATTTGGATTTGCTTGATCTAAGCCCACAGGCGGATGAAATAGCTCCGATCCAGCTTGAAATTTCATCATGTGCTAAATTTTAAGTTTAATTTGGCCCAAAATTCTTAAAAAATACTAAATACATTGGGTTGGCTCATGGCCTACCAAGCTAGGTTGAAGATCCGATCACATTTTGATCTCAGATAGCCTACCTTTATCGGCTTTGGTACTCTATTTGGATCCATTTCAAGTAGATCAAAATGATTATAATACTTGATAAGCTTATAATTTAATTTATATATTAATTTAATTAATTTAATTATATATAATTTATTTGAGAAATATAAACTCAATCTCCTTAATAAAATAAGATATTGATTTCTAAAATATTATTCTATTTTTTAAATAAAAAATATTTCTTAAACATAACCCTTCTGAAATAGGAAAGGAAATGATAATTAGAGAGAGAACATTTGAAGATTCACTGCTAGATAATTTATTAAACCAATCAATTAATAAGGTAACGGGGAATATTTCCATTTCTGTAATAATTTCTTATTTTTATTAAGACTGCTTCCTCATTATTAGCATTCCAACAAAATGATAATCACACGTCTTTTGTACGCAATCAATGGGGGTCACCCTAATCACCTTTCATCAATTAAATTAATTATATGTTTAAATTAAAATGAAAAATAAAAAGAAAAGATTATCCTAATGTCGTGGGTGGGTTGGGTCCTGGTGGATGTTGACAAGCTGTTCTACCGACAATATTCATTTATTTAATTATTTTTTATTTAACTATGTGGACAGGAGTATATTTAAATACGACCTCTTATTAGAAACATGGAATTGACCACTTCACCAACGAGGTTTTAATGGCTTTACCTCAAAGGTGTTGTGCCCCACTAATACTATTCTATCCCATTGATGCCAACTTTTGTTTTCACCAAAGAAAACACATTTTACCTCAACAAGGTTCCATACGTGCAACCAAGTTGATGTTTTAGAGTACTTCACTGTAAAATTCGAAAAAAAGTATAAAAATATAGGATTTATATATTTTTTTATATTCATATTTCTTTCTCTTTCGAAACTTTTTAAGAAATTCAGGTAAAGAAATATAGAGCAAGAAATTCAGGTAAGAAAATATAGAAAATCGTACAATAAAATCTAATATTATTATTTATTTAATTAAAAAATATAATTTGTACTCTCCCGAATATACAACAAAACTCACTTTATAAAAAACCATAGGTACAACCCTCCCTATACATGAAATTAATAAGAGAGGAAGTAAATTTCAATTAAATTTGGGTGGATAGAAAAATTGAGACATGAGAGTACAAATGTCAATTGCAATTAATGAGATGTGCAAAATTGTGTTAGGTAAGATGTGCAGTCAACCAATTTGTAGAATTTTTTCTTATTAATTATGTGGGCCCTCATAATTTGCCTTTATTTTAAACCCAAATATTCCAATTATTTTAGCAAAAACCTCAATTAATTATGCAGGTAGGGAACAATGATCTATTTATTTATTATGGATATCTTAATAATTGAGGTTTGCTTTATTGCCTCTTTGCTTATGAATGCTTATATTTATGGAGTATAATATGTCGCATGCCCCATGCACACACATCCCACACACTTATATATATAAATATATATCTACATATATATAATAGTAAACTGACTGTTTCTATATTTGTTATTATTATTTTTTCGTTTATTTTTCATTCCACAAATGTAAAGATGATTTTTTAGGAAATGTTGTTATATTGCTGACCAATAAGCATTCATTTTAATTCTTTATATTTTTATTTTTTAATATTGATAATGTTACTTTGTTTATCAAAACTAATAAAAAAATTCACATATCTTCATAATTACTTGATTTTAATAAATCAATTATAAATTTGTGACATATTCGATATTAATAGTAAGAAATGTTCACATTAATATACCAGATTTTATTCAATTTTCTTGATTTAAACAAAAATATTATATATTTGGTAATTTGAGAACTGTATTTTATAAATAAAATTAATTAATGTCACATATGATTTTATATATAATATTTATATCCTTATTGTAATCATGGTACATATGAAAATTATCAAACATAATATTTATATTTTAAAAATATTAATTTTTTTTTTGTATTTCTGAAATTTAATAACATTATACTATAATAATATGTTTGTGCATGGCGCTGGAGAACATACTAGTGTATATAAATGTAATGTGTGAAATTTTTTAGCTCTAAAATCGTGTGGACATATATCCCTGTATCCCTACTCATAAAAATTTGACATAATGCATTATAAAGTCATCGTATATTTTTGAATATTTTGAAAGATTTTTTGGTTATAAAAATATTTATATAAGTTTCTTAGTTATTAAAAATAATTTGTGAGTCAATCGGTTAGAGAGTGATTTGTTTAAAAAAATCAATTTTATGTACTCCTTAAGCTTTTTATAAGGATCTTATAGAAATGTGGATCTTCTAGGTGCAAATTATTAGGTAATCTTTAAAAATACAATTTTTTTTTTATATGTACATGCTTTAAATGACGGAATACACGGGCATGCCAACTTTCGTCATATAAAAGTTACTCTTTTAGATGGGTATGATAATTTTTGTCACGTAGAAAGATATTTTCTAACAATTGCCAAACTTATACAAATATTTTTTATACAAATATTTTTATTACTAAGGAACTTTTCGAAATAAACCCATCTAACAAAGAAAACTTATCGTGCATTTTATATAAGAATTTTAGATGAAAAAATTGATCATGATCATATAAAATATAATGAAAATAAACTATGTACATATATGATTGGTGACTCTCCATTATTGTAACATTATTGATAAATAAGTTCTTGGCACTTTCACATTTTTGTAAATGAAATAAACCTAATTGGGTAAAAAACATTTGGCAATCAAAATCAAGATGAGAACTATAAGAATCCAATGATTGACATGAATAGAGAATGACATAAAATCTTTCAAATTTAGATTGATTCTAGGTCACTATGATCACATCATTAATGGTAATATATCTATATCTATATATATATATGTATAAATTGATAGAAATTTCTACTTCATGTTTCATATTTTATTTTAAAACAAACAAAAGATGAAATAATTGAAGTGCATGAAAAATCTGACATCGAATTTTCTATTACAAGATGTGAAGTAGTTGAATTCCATACAAAAAACCTAACACAAATCCTTTAATTTTTAATCAGGATTCTGTACTGTATATATGTTTACTGAATCAAATACTTATTATTAAACTTGTGGTCGAAGTTACACTATACCTAAAATATATAAGAAAAGTAAAAAGAAAAAAAAAAGACTATTTCCCACCAATTTAAACTATTGAAGAATGTGGTATATTGTGGACTTCATTCAATTTTGTCAATCTCCTTTACATTAGAGACAAACGTGTGGACATAACAAGTATGACCAAATGAATTGGAGAGAATTATAAGTTAAATTAAATCTATTAATATTTAAATAATTTTTTTTTTAATTTTTTTATGAACTTATGATTTTTCTACGCTATACTTCTTAAGAGTTCTCAAACGTTTAAGGCATTTTCAATTAGTTTAAACAAAATACTTATTATTATATTTAATTATTGGATGAGAGGGTTGACAAACATATTATATCATTTGTCAATCTATATAATATTATTATATATATAATGATAATATCATATATATTACTATTCATTAATAATAAAAGAATATAAAGAACATATCCTTCGAGTCAAACAAATTATTCCGTTTTAAATAATATAATTCTTGTTTTTTTATCATATTATCGTCGTCATATCCTTCGAGTCAAACAAAATATTCCGTTTTAAATAATATAATTCTTGTTTTTTACATCATTATCGTCGTCATCAAAATCATAAGTAGTAAATAATTATTGTAAAATCTATATGACACATATAAGGACAATACAATTATCTTTAAATAAATAAATAAATAAATAAATAAATAAATAAAACTAAAATACACAAAAAGAATAAAAAAAAGATAGAAAACAAATCTTTTTTCTTTCCATATCTAGTGGCATGCTATCATTCATGGTGGATTTCACATTCATTTCATCTTTTCTTGGGCTCTTTAACCAGGTAGATTAACTTTCTCCGTAACCATAGTAGGCTTTTTCAGCTTTAATTAATCCTGGTGTATTTGATAATCAATTCTTTAATTTCTAGATTCTTCCTCTAACTTGCTGCTTGACTCCCACAACCACCAACCCCACACCGTCCATCACGCACGCGCGCGCGCGCACACACACACACACACACACACACGCACTCTGTGGTGTCGTAATTGTGTCATAAATTCAAGAGCGAGCTCTGAGGAGGGCTTCTGTTTGAAGCTGCTGTATATGCTCCAAGATTTGCTGTACTCTGGTTGCTTGCGGCGGCTGCAAACTCTGTAGAAGCTGAGGTTTCTTGCCAAATTGGAGGTAGGTGCGCTCTGCTACTGATTAATTTTGCTTGTAAATTGAATCTTTTGCTCTGAAATTTGGTTGACCCATGTGGAGATTCTAGCTTTTTAGGGCTTGATGGCGACAGAAAATGATGATTCCAAGTCCAAAATGGAAGATTATGCAATTTTAGAGCTGATTGGAAGAGGTGCTCTCGGAACTACATTTATTGTGCTCCATAAAACTGAGAATAAAAAGTAAGAATTTCTTTTCCAAGCTCTTCTAATGGCTGTACATGCATAGCAAGGTTATATTTTTACTTTTTTTTTTTGGGTTGCTTAGCTCTCATAGCGTGTGTTGAAGGGCTGCTAGCATGACTTAGAATCATCTGTGTAATGTATCAATATAATGATAATAGAACCCTAATTATGAAATTATTAAGAAAATACAAGAATTTCTTATTTTTGGAGGCACCATATGATTATTTAGCAGGGTAACTTAATTAGTTGCCAAATTCTTAGTAAGCCGAACCTGCATGAAATTCTTTTACTTGGGTAAAATCTCTAGTAAGTTCTTGATTGGAATTTATAGGAGAGAAGTTGAAAAATATGTTGTGATGTTTGAAGTAGGTTCTGCATTTTTTGTTTGCCTAATTGGAAGGCAGAAAACTAAGCTCAGAGCATCACAATTTGCAATTGTTCAGGAATTATTAAGGAAGTGAATCTTACTTGGTCATTTATCCTTCTAAGTATGTCGGAACAGAGAGTTTTTCTAAGAATCTATCGATATAAGTAGGCACTTAGGAATATTGTCATGAAAAATCCTCTCATATGGTGGCATTGTGATCAGTTTACGAACTTTGAATGAGGGTTAAGTAATGATTCTATTTTCTCTGGCAGGTATGTTCTAAAGAAAATTCGTCTCTCTAAGCAGACTGAGAAGTTCAAGAGCAAAGCATTTCAGGAGGTTATCTTAAATACTTATGTTGTAGGATTTTATGGAAAAATTTGTGTTTGTATAGGGTTTGATTTCTTTTAAATTTTCACTAGAAATTGTAGCACATTTTCATATAATTAAATTGTATCATCTGTAACTTTTTTTGTTTTCCCTGACTCACTCCTAGGTGTCATATATAGCATTAAAAGATTCTTTTTCTCCTTCTATTTTCTCTTTTTTGTCTCTCCAAAAGCTGTGCTTTGTTTCAAAAGACATCCCACATAATTTTGCTGCGAAAATAAGTACGTTAATTGAGAATACATATATTATCGAAGATAGTAATTGTCTTTATACTTATAATTGTCTTTGTACTTACAGAAATAAATATATATATATGTATTTATCTTATTACCGGTTCTGGCTCCAATATTTTGTCCATCTCTGGACTGCTGGATTGGGGAATGACCTCGAAGAAATAAATCATCGGTATTTTTCTTCATATTATAATGTGTGAATGTCTGTTGCAGATGGATTTAATTGCGAAGCTACACCATCCATATATATTGGAATGTAAAGATGCTTGGGTGGACAAGGTATTACGTCGCTTCTCAACCTTGATTTCTCTGTTCAAAACTACCTCTATATTTTGAAATTCTTTAAATGGAGGTTTATAAGCCCAAATTCGAAACATTTAGCAGGCTTGAAACTGATCCTAAAGAAACCTTTTATCTTCACATTTGTTTTGGCAGGGAAGCTGTATATGCATTGTGACCCAGTATTGTGAAGTAGGCAATATGTAAGTACTTGAGCTGAACTCCAACTTAGTCTTCTCCAAATTGTAATTCTGCTGGGCGCATCAAGAATTATTGTATGATGCTTTATCTAAATATATAGATAATTCTTCTACAAAATATATAGTTTCGTATGTAAATAAATAGATTTTTCTTCTACGTAACATGTAGTTTCGTGCGATATTTATGTGCTCATCGCACAGAAAATATCCATTCTGTGCAATCTAGAAGTAACTATTAAGTAAATAATTGTATTTTATTGATACTGTAATAAAGTTTTGCATTTTAGGGATGTCACTTAGTTCATTAATGGTCATCAATATGTACAAGACAGTGTGATTTACGTACATAGTCCATGCTTTTTCGAGTCCATAGAAAAGGGGAGAAATGTGTCTGATTAAAGAAGCCCTACAACTAGTTGAATATTGTATCTTATCCAAAAGAAAAAGTTGGATCGTCCTGAATATTTGTTTCTCTTTATATTTTCAATATGCAGATCTGAACTTACAAGAAAAGCAAGAGGAGCATATTTTTCGGAGGAGGTAATTCGACTGATATTCCCATGTAAAGAATCTCTCTTATCTGCATTAGCTAACTCACACTGAGTGCTCAAATTTCTTGAATATGCTCCAGAAAATATGCAAATGGCTGACTCAGTTGTTATTGGCTATCGATTATCTTCATTCCAATCGTGTCCTTCACAGGGATCTAAAGGTTTGATATATTTGTCAATATACGGCGTAGTTTCCACATATTTGTTCTTTACATGAATCTTTTTTTCAATGCAGCTATCTAACATATTTGTCACAAAGGAAAATGACATCCTCCTTGGTAAGAAGGCCAAGCAATTCCTTGCAAAGACTTACTATTCTTGCATATTATTTTCTTCGTTTGCTTACTATTGTAATTTGCAGGTGATTTTGGATTGGCAAAACTTCTTAACGAGGAAGGCCTACCCTCATCGGTATGGCTATTTAGTGTCCAAAACTTTAAAATTTTATTTCTGCTAAGTTCCTTTTATAATTGTTAGAGAACATTTTATAAAACAATCACATAAGACCAGTGATATTTTTATATCAAAGTGTTGGGCAACTAAATATGAGGGTGGCACTTGGCAGAAATGCGAATATTGAGATGGATGTGGACATAATATATGAGATAGAATAAGTCACGAATGTGCTAAAATGAAAGTGGGGGTAGCCACCATAGATGAGAGAATTAGAGAAACACACTTAAGATGGTTTGCACATGGTCATAGGAGACCTTTAGATGCACCAGTATGACGGCAAGGTATAAGGTAGATAATCTTTATCTCAAATTAAAAGAGGAAGGGGAAGACCTAAAATTGCTTGGAAAGAAGCTATAAAAAAAATCGTGTTATATTGAAATATTTAGAGTATATTTGGTTCAACCGAACATAATAGGGAGATATGATCCATATAGCCGACCCCACATCGTGCTATTTACCAGATGCCTCTTTTATGTGTTTGCTCATAGGTTACTTGAGATGTTTGATCTCAAGGTCTGTGTCTGATGATAATATTGCTCTAACATATGCAATGTAACTTCTCTTCCTGAAACTAGGCTGTTGGGACTCCCAACTATATATGTCCAGAGCTTCTAGCAAATACACCATATGGCTATAAATCAGACATATGGTCGCTTGGTAAGGAGTTAAACTCCGAGAATCAGTAAGTTTATTTCTTCATGTTTTTGTTTCTAAGAAGTTGTGTTTCCCATATCAAGGTTGCTGTATGTTTGAGATTGCTGCACACCAACAAGCATTTAGAGCACCCGTAAGTATAATCTTTTCTTTGTTCCTTAGATGTATACAAACCGAAGCTTTCTTGTTTGTGAAATGATACATCATTGCCTTGAATGCAATATTTCTGAACGTTTTGACTAAAATAGGATATGACTGGGCTCATCAACAAGATAAACAGATCTTTGATCTCTCCAATGCCTATTGTATACTCTTCAACTTTGTAAGTGTTTGTCAAAATATAGGCGCTCGTGCATTAGCCTTAAAAGTTTCTAGTTGTCATCACAAAAAAGTGACTCATATGTTGCCTTTAATGGTCTCAGAAAACAAATTATAAAGAGCATGCTGAGGAAGAGTCCAGAACACAGGCCAACGGTAAACTCATAAATTTACATAAATTTTCACTCTCTTTTACTCACATTGCCATAAAGGAAAAATAAAATTTAAGAATCGCATTAATCCCACATATATACATATCGTAGGCTGCAGAGCTGTTAAGACACCCACATTTGCAGCCATTTCTCCTCCGTTGCCACAACCCATCTACTGTGTTTCTCCCTGTCAAGTCTCCTTCTCCCAACAATGGAAATGATAAGACGAAAAAACCATCACCAAGCAGTCCCAGAAATGGGAAAGATTACAGAGAAAGGGAGGCGAAACTGAAACAGAGGGAGCTGCTCCCGTTGTTTGAAGAAAGTAATAACACACAGTATCCAAATTTACTGGATGGTGATGACTTGATAGAAGATCTGCTGGAGACCAAGAGGGTGGACCCCACAAGCTATTCTGGAAAGATTTCTCATGACAGTGAAGATTCAAAGAGTGGAGACACGTGTGAGACAACTGCTTGCAATGGAGACGATCATGATAATTACAACACTTATTCGCCTCAAGAGAGCGTTTACACTATGGAAGATGCTTTGAAAAGACCAGAAAATTCAGTTTGTGAAGAACAAGAGGAGTATTCTCACAAGAACCCTACAAAGTCGGGAACAATTGACAGGGACAGTGAAAAGACAAAAACGGGTGAGGAGCCTCTTTGCAGTCTGGAATTAACTGTGGAAACACAAACGAAGGTGGAGGCTACTATTCTTGATACAGTTTGTAGTGATGATCTCGATAAAAACGTTCCATCAATCAAAGACAGCGTAAGTTCTGAAGTTGATGCAGAACCAATAAGCTCTTCCAGTTGTCTCGACAAGGATCCAGAGCAAATCAAAGAGGATAGCTTGAGTGAATCAAGGAAAACCGAGAAAGAAACCATTAATGATATATTATTAAATGCAAGAGCGGCAATCACCAGCAGTGATGGAAGCAAGGGCAGTTTAGACAATCCCGGACAACATAGAGCTGAGGCTTTAGAGTCTTTGCTTGAACTGTGTGCAAGATTGCTCAAACAGGACAAATTTGACGAGCTTTCCGGTGTGCTCAAAGCATTCGGGGAAGACACTGTCTCTTCCAGAGAAACAGCAATCTGGCTGACAAAGAGTCTGATGAATGCACAGAAGCTTGCTAAAGATTCCTAGGACATGATAGGGCCTTCCGATTTCGAAGAATTCGTTGTAAAAATTGTGCTTCTTGGCTTGGATATGTAAATTGTTTTGTCGAAAGAGTGATGTTTGGATTGGATTTCGAGGTTTTGAGTTAGATTTTGTCTGGTTTTTTTTGTAGTTGTGTGGTCTGTCTTAACATTTTCCAACTCTGATTAGGATTTTTTTGATTTACATGACGATAATGTAAATTGTAAGTCTCTTGCCTGTCAAAATGCATATTTTTTAATTTTTATTTTTTTTAATTTGAGGAAACAATATTATATTTGTGCTACGAGGTTAGAACTTGCCCTACTTGGTGGCAAAATCGCAATAGCTTTTGCTTATTATGTAGGATGGCAACGTGTAGGTTGTTGAATCAAATTAAATTACTCGATACTTGACCAATGACCGCCTGTTCTTTGTTTTCGAGTTGAGTTGATGGAAGTACTAAAGAAGTTTGAATGTATTGTTTTATTTGAATTTGAAGTTTGAATATTGTTCTATTTGATAGAATTTAAAGCTCGGGTTTAGTTCGAGCTCCATGAGTCGAGACACATTCTGTGTAACAAAATCAAACCATCCGAGGTATTATATTAGCTTAGCTCTTTCATGCTCGATGTTGGAAGAGCTTAGTTGTGCTATTAAGTTTCTTAAACATTCAAACAAATATCTTTTCTGGAAAAAAAAAGAAAAAAAGTATTAACTTTATATAAGTTTAATGTATTAAATATTTATTTAGATAGTAAAATCAAATTTACTTATTACAAATTGATTATTATAATATAAAAGAAGTTTATTTTATTTCAATTTTTCGAACATTCCATGAATTTCATGGATTTTACACCAATGTTTATAATCGATACATAATTGAAAATTTTCGTGTTTGATGAAATATGAACTACATTTTCTTGATGAACTATTAACATCATCATAAATCATAAGATACAAAAATTTGATGTCCCACCAATTTGATTTAAAAAAAAAAGATAAAATAATAATAATAATAATAATAATAATAATAATAATAATAATAATAATAATAATAATAATAATAATAATAATAAAGCAAGAAAAACCAACAAAATATATATGCAGCATAATAGGAAAAACAACAAGAATTTGGATATTGAAATTTTACCTTTGATCTGGATATATAACCTACACTTTCTTTTCACAGTTTGTGGGTCCCATTAATCTTGGAATAAAAGGCAAATAATATGGTAGGAAAAAAATTAAAAATAATTTTTTTAAAATGAAAAAGATTAAAAAAAAAGGAAAAAAAAAAGAAAAAAAGGGACATACTAGAGCCATAGAAGACTATATAAATGGGACAATGCCACACCACAAATCACATTAAAAAGATTCAATTTAATTTTTTTCTCCCAAAATAACATTGTTGTGTTGCATTATATTTACATGGCAATGCTTGGTGAGTCTACCATCTTCCACCTTCTTATATTTCTGGCACTGGTGACTGTAATTTTGTCGACGGCGATGAAGACGACGATGGCACAAGATCTTGCAATGGCGCCGCAGCCGGAGGAGGTTGCCGGAAATGGCTTTCACCTTTCAATCTCTAAAATACTTTTACTTTCTCCGATTTTATTTTATTTTTTCTCCATTTTGTTTCGTTGAATCGAGTTTGCGGAACTCCGTGTTTGAGTGATTATGTGAGGCTTGTATGATATATCTTACGCACGTATTTGTGTATATTGTTTGAATATATTTTTGATTTGATTTGCTATGTGATTAATAAAATGATTATTTCTATGTATATTATGAAATAATATGAGATGATTTTTTGAAATATTATTATAATATGGGGCGATTATTTTCCTTTTTCTTTGAATTTTAAAATCAATTTCTCGAACCCATTGTGTTTATTTTTTAAAAGAAAACTTAATCTTAATTATTTTCTATGTAAAATTATATTCTATATATATTATTAATGTCCAAAAAATTATCCTTAAAATAATAGTTTCAATAATATAATAATAAATTTCACATGAATGGGAAAAGAAAAGAAAGAAAGAATGAAAAATAAAATAATTACATATAAAATAATTAATAATTTTTAGCTTTCAGATTCCAGAACAAATCAATGGAAGTTTTATAAATTTTAAAAGTTTAAAAAATAATATAAATAATTTGCTCTTGCTATTTCCATTGTCCAAAAAAAGAATTCTATTTATACATAGTTAAAGAACAATTTTTAATTTTTTTTTTAGAATAATCCATCGTGTATACTGGTCGGCCCGACCCACCCTAAATCGGGTTGGAGCCCCGAAACAAGTTCATCAAATAATCCATTTCATGACAAGTTTATGCCATTACACAAATTTACAAACTATACACTACTGTAACAACAGATCACACACACACACACACACACACACACACACTGTCTAAGGATAAACAACAGTGAAGCAGTTTTCTTGCAACACCACTTATTAAGAAGCTGAGCCTTTGGATTCTTGAATGTCATCAAGCTGACGCTCTGCAACCAGAATGCAGGAATCTCCCTCCAGAGATGAAGCCGAACTGCTAGCCTTAAAGAAGTCTTTGGGAGAGTTGAGAAAGTCAGTTGTGCACTGCACGTCTGGCGTTATGCCGACCTCGTCGATGTCGTGAAGCGCCGGAGACAGATACTTAGCCACGGTGATGAAAAGGGCCGATCCATCGTTTAACTCCGTCACACTCTGCATTAGATGTTCTTTCAGGTTTTAGGGGGTCGGGGAAAATCCAGATTGTAAAATTCTTGGACGTGAAAATTTAAAAGATTCCCCTCAAGAGGAGACGATGGCCTGTAGAGTTGGCAATTTGGGCCGCTCCAAGGGTGCGCTGGGTTGAGTTCATCTAAGGCCAGCAATTCCTTGGCCCAGCCTAACCCAACCCAGCTCCCTCGGGCTGACTCATGGCCCTTTGGACCGGGCCAAATTGACCAGCTCTTGTTTCGGGCACAGAAAAATGCAGCACAACCCATATGCTAATCGAGCTGGGCAATTTTCAGCTGTAGGGTAATGTTTTTCGAATTTCAAAATCAGTTTTATTTAGATAAAGCCAAGAAAATGGAGTTCCAAGAACACCATTTCATGTTTTTGACAATACCTGTATTTTTCCTTTGCCAAAGGTCCTATGTCCGATTAGAATTGCTCGACCATTGTCGTGGAGGGCCCCTGCAAGAATCTCACTTGCACTTGCACTCCCTTCATTCACCTGTGCCAACAGAGAGAGAGAGAGAGAGAGAGAGAGAGTTATATATATATATATATATATAGCTTCAAATGAAACATGGAGAAACAATGATTCTAACTTAAGCTTACAAGGACTACAAGTGGATCGTGTGTAATAGCATGGCCATCTATCATGTTAATAGGCAACATATTTCCATCTCTATCGATAGTGTTCACTAGAGTCTCCGATCCATCTAACCAAATCTGAGCAACATCGAGACCTGCTTTCACCAAACCGCCCTGGAAACGACAAACCAGAATCACTAATGGTATGCTTGTAGCTGAGAATGTTCTTTCTTTTTTTGTTTAATGAGACTTACTGGATTGTTTCTCAAATCCAATATATATGACTGCACACCTTGATTCTCCATCTCATTAACTGTGTTTTCCATCTCCAGTGCAGCAGTCTGCCATTTTTTTAAAAATATTTAAAAGATTCATTGAAAAAAGAAAAAGAAAAACGAAGACAATGTAATCGAAAGTACCTGAGAAAAAGTTGACAGCTTTACATATCCAGTCTTAGATAGATGTCCGTCGGGCGCTCTATGGAGAATGATGGCGCTAGATATAGGCGAAAGCCTAATCACTTCACGAGGTATTTTAACCTTAAGAAAAATCGAGTTTTTCCACCGTGTTAGCTACAGATGACTGCATTCCAACAAATATGGCATTTCTAATATTGCATTTCAGAATACCTAAGAAACACATGTAGTGGATCTATACCTCTCTCTCACAAGGACTCCCCAATTCATCAACCTGGATAATACAATTTTATGAAGTTAAAGAAAAACAAAAAATCAAATTGAAGGTAGAATTAGGTTCGTGTGAAGCCGTAAAATGTTGAATGCTCACACTGTGAACTTTTAAAGTAACAGTTGTTCCAACGCGTCCCCTGAGTTTCTGCGCAGCTGCTTCACTTGCTACTCCATCGAGTCTTTCACCTGATGTGCCAAGTGAAAATTCATCCATAATGATTCGGTAAGAAACTGTTTCACCGTATGGAAGAAGATACTGAAGAAATGTAGATAAACAATTAGAAACTTATACAAGGGGTCGATTATTCCTTTCAACTACATTAGTTGGGCTGCAATTTTCTTCTCAATAAATAAATACATTTTACACCAGATCAAACTCTACAACGAGGCATTGTCAACATTATACTTGTAGCATTCTAATCGATTTGTAGCTGTGAAGTTTATTTCTCAAGTAAGTTTACTCCTCAAAGTGAACATTCAGAAACTTAGGGGTTAAAGTACCGTTTATTTCCATTAGCTCGTCTCCTTCATGTATACCAGCACGTGCAGCTGGACTACTCTCTATGCACGACAAGACAACCTGAAATATAACTAACATACTCAGAACAACAAACGAAAAATAGAATCAATGTCTTAAAATCTTGATTATGATTGATTTTATGGAAATGCATAAAAGCAACTCAACCAGTGTCAATGTCAACTCACCAGGTGCCCAGTCTTTGGTTCAGCGTTGACGAATAAGCCAACACCTTGCAAATTTCCATCACTTCCTATTCTAAAACTTTGATATTCCTGCATTCAAGCTATCATTAGACCTCTGCCTGTAGTCTTTCATCAAATCATCAGACGAAGATGAAATTCAATCAGGCACAAGTAGAACAGAACGAAAACAATTGGTAGGCCGAACAAAGGACAAGCAGTTGGAAAAGTGCAGATGATAGATTCATATCGTGCAGAAATTATGTTAAGGTAAAAAAGAATCAGATAGATAGTATGGGAAAGTGGAGGTACCTTAGGACTGATGATGCGCGTAAATGGATCTCCAAGAGTAGAAAGCATCCCCTTGAGTTTGTTATACGCAGCATCTTCTGATCTCAGTGGAAACATTTCCACCATTGTTTGTTGCAGTTTTAAGTCCCAATCTGCAAATAAGCCCCTTCAGATTAGCTTCATCTTCCCCTCTCTCTCTCACTCGTTCACACAACACACACACATTGACTCAGAAGGCAAACATAAACCCTATTTTTGCATAGTACTAATGGTTCATGGGCTTAGTGCATTTACTACTGTGCTAATAAATTCAAGATTCTCTATTGCAATCGAGCTGACTTGAGCCTCGGAGTCTCTTTACAGGGTAAAGATAGTGACCAAAATTGGTACAATCTAAAAGAGAATTAATTGATCTCACATTCACAAAGTGCATAACAGCATCAATTACCAATTATGTACCAAAATGTTGAAAAAAAACTAATCAAACAATATTGTATCTTTCTTACCCTGATGATTGAAAGTTGGATCTATGAAGGTTTCCCTGATCAATCCCCATGCCTCCACAAGTGTTCTTTGGACAGTATTCACCTGCCAAAACAATCTCAACCATAGCAGCAGCAAATCAACACAATATATTTTACATGCCAACACGAGAGTTGATCCCTGACTTGCTCTACTAGAGACGAGGTACGATGTTAAATAATTTCCCCCCTCCTTCCTTACCCAACCCCCCCCCCCCCCCACCCCCTCAAAACACACACACACACACACGCACTCTAGATATGAAGAAGTTGGTTACCTCACGTGTATGAGAAACAGGAAATGCCACAGTAAGGGATTCTGCTAAAGCCGGCGAATCACAACACAAGGAGACTGCAGCAGCAAATCCAAGCACTCCTCTCCCAACATTTTTAATTAAATCTTCATTTATAAAACAACCCCCTTTCCTGTCCAAACATTGAACAGTTTTTACCCTATGGTTCGTGTTCCTCCAACCGTTAAACCTTGGAACTCTGCAAGAAAAGAGCAGTTTCGAGGTGGGTTTTGATGATGATTTCGAGACCCGGGACAGATTGGAAAAGGTGCAATCAAGATTTGAGGTCAGGGCCTCCATTTTCACCGGAGCTTCTGTTTCTTGCAAGAATCTCTTCCTAAAGAGAAACTCAGGAAGAAGACAGTTAATCTTGGTCGATTCAGGGGGGTGGCGGCCCACATGAATCTTTTAACTCTGTGGTGGTTAAGTCTGTTGCGTGTCTGAGCGTATCTTTGTGATGAATCTTGGGACTCTTTGTAATTGCTACACGTGGACCACACACTGTGGCGGAGTTTTTTTTTTTTAAAGATTTTTATTACTTATTTATTACCAGTTATTGAGTTTATTTATTTTGTTAAGAAAAAGCTTGTTCCCATATTAATTTCGGGGATAAACATATTTAGGTCCCACTTAATAAATAAATATTCTTATTTATAATTGTTGGATCCACATATTTTTATTTTATATATTTTTATTTTATTTTTATATTCAAGAACGTAAATATTCTTGAATCGACAAAATAAGGGCTCGATACAATAAAAACAAATAAGAAAAGGAGGTATTAAGCTTCAACCCTAAAGTAGAAACAAAAATTAAAAAAATTAAAGAACAAAGAGGTAAAATATAGAAATAAAGTACACTGGACAAAACTGAAAATTTAATAAAACCATTAGGGGTAGGAGCGGTAATCCTTAATCCGACACGCTAATTCAACACAAACCCAATCTTAAATTATTAAAAAAATATATAAATCCGAATATGACTAACTCGATTACAATATTATTATTATTATTATTATTAGAAAAAATGTACAAATTAATTTATGAATTAATACTTAGGTACAAATTGGACCTTTAATTATTTTTTTATATAAATAGGATATTTAACTTTAAAAATAGGTCAAATAAGTCTCTAAACTTCTTATTTTCAAATAAATATGTCATTTCAATAAATTAAAATAACAAAATAAATCTAAATATTAAATAAATAAAAAATTATTAAAATAAAATAAATGTTTAAAAATAAAATGATAAAAGCTAAGTTATTTAATAATGATTTAAATATAATAAAAATAGAATATCTAAAAATTATAAGAAATCTTCACATTTCAAACCTTTTTTATATTTAAATTTTACTTTATAATTAATTAATTTATTTAAGTATATTATAATTTAATTTACTTATTTTTAAATTTATTTAATATTTCTGCTTAGTTAATTTAATAATTAAAAGTATTTTATTTGTTATATATTTAAATTCCAGGAGCTTATTTGACTTATTTAAAAGTTTAGGACTTATTTGATATATTTTAAAAATTAAAAATCCTATTTATAAAAAAATAATTTAGGATGCAATTTAAACCTAAAAACTAATTAAGGAGCTTACTTGTACCATTTTCATTATTATTATTATTATTATTATTATTATTATTATTATATTATTATTATTCATGGGTGTCGTTTCCATATGGACCGCACTTGACAATACGGCCCAACTACAAATAATTTGATTCTGAGCCATCCTCTTTTATTGGGCCATATAGGCTTTAGACCCAATAACACAATTCAGCCCAAAACCATGTTAAATAAAATCACACTAAAGCCTTTTCTCAAGTAAGATTCATGTCAAATATATAAGATCTTATTTTGAGACCAAGGAAATAAATTTCCAAATAACACCTCCAACAATATTTGACCCAAAAATTCTTACAACTAAGATCTAAAATTTATTATTTGAATTAAACCTTGTTTCAAATCATTTATGTTGGCGCGACATAAATTAGAATTGCTACATCAACAATTTCTAGCAAAATTTGAAATTTCAGCAAATTTAGATTTTAATTGAGCCAAAAACAGCTTACTGTCAAAAACCCATAAAACTAGAGATCGTACATTAAACGGGGCTAAAGTTAACGAGCATAAAATGAAAATAAATGGGGTTATAGAGTGTGATGTTGTATTCATAATTGATCCCAACATGTTGTATATGTGAGTACCATAACTCACATATAAATGAAGAAAAACAAAAAAACAAAGAGAACATTATGGGAAGAAAAGCTATCTACCTTGTACTAATGCTAACAATCATTTTGGCTTTAGTAAGAAAAGAAAAGGTAGGGATATAAATGCATTTTCTCAACTTTTGGAAAGCTATTGAACAAAAGAAAGAAATAAAAAGCAACTAATTACTTGAATTAAAGTTCACATAAAAAGCATATACATATACTACCACATTTTAGATATGAAATGACATCCAATAATTATTTCTACAAATTTATTATTATTATTATTATTATTATTATTATTATTATTTATTTTGCTAAACCATATTCAAATATGGTAAGGTAAATATATAATGATAATACTATACATTTAACAAACATCAATAATATAAAATTCATCTCTATTTCTGCAGTTAATTTGGTTTATAATTTCATATTAGAGACAAAATTTTAATCACTAAATTTAAAGATTGAAAAAAAATCCGTCTCTAAATTTAGCAACCAACATTTTTGTGACAAAATATTTCGTTTCAAATGTCCGCTACTTTAATTTAAATACAGACATCATATGATTCGTTTGAATTTTTTTTTGTGGTGATAGGTTCACAAGAATGGTTATTGTAATGACAATTTTGCCCTCACGATCATATACTCAATTCATTTAGGCTTATCTACAGATAGGGGATTTCGTCTCAATTCCCGTCCTCAAGTGCCTTTTTTTTTCTTTTTTTTTTTTTAAATCAAAAGAAAGAATACAAATCCTAACGTAAATTACTATTATATAGTCCTTTTCAAATTAATAACTTTTTAATACTCTAATATTTTGGGTTTCGATTTAAGATCTATAAACTAAATTTTACTCGTAACTTAATAAACTCTCTTTTAATTGGTAACTTTTTATTCACTCTAAAGTTATTAATTTAAAAAGATTTTACCCAAGGTGTAAACTTTTGGAAGGCAACAACAATCAGAAAATAAATAAATTATTATTTTATTATTTTTAAAATTTTAAAAAGTGAAGATTCTGAGGACGTAAGCTTTGAAAACGCTATATCCAGAAGTGCCTGAGCACAGTAAGAAGTGACAGAGGGAATTATGTGCAGAAAAGTGAAAGGAAATGTTAAGTATGGGCACATAACATTGCATGGGAATTATAATACCAGAGACACCCTTTTCCAAGGAGATCAATTTCAGAACCCACCCTAATTTACTGATATTTACTCTCTACATGGGACACGTGGACCCATTGGATTGGAGTACTATATATTTTTTTAAAAAGAAATAATGTAAAAAAAAATACAAATGTGTTCTTCTTGATCGAATTATAAACTGCTCATTTTTTGTCAAAAAAAAAAATGTAATTCACGTTTCTAAATTGAAAATCCTAATTACTTCTGATATGCAAGGAGATAAAAGAAACACACAAACACATACAACGGTATATTATTGTGTAAAAGTTAAAGTTTGTAATCAATTGAAGTTTCAATGGTATTCTTATGATAATTATGTTTGTGTACACATCAAAATATAAGATGAAACGAAAAATGCAACATACGATTCCAACCGATGTTTTTGAGTTAAATATAGTTGGAAAAATGAAACTAACAAATAAGTAAAAAACATTAGTGAAAATTAATGATTTACTCGAGTCTGTTCAAAATAACTCACGTTTTAAAAGTTTCACTTGTTTTTTCTCACAATAAGTAACGTTTTAAAATTTTCACTTTATTTTCTTGTAAATGCAAATATAATGTATTTTTTGTTCCTAACCATTAATGTCTTTTTCTCATTAGTTAAGAATATACTGAATATTTAATTTATTATTTTTTTACTATGCATGAAAATATTTAAATCGAAACTTATTCTGAAAAGGAGGTACTATAACAAATTGTACTTTTATATTGTTGATAAACAATAAAAACGCATATATTATTCAAGAATGATAATTGTTTTTTCTGGAACGAAGAAGTATATTATATATTTGTCAAAATCGATATACACACACACACACACATATATATATATATATATATTACGATATATTTGAGACCATCGAACTGGGGTAGATTCTACTAAGAAGCTGGTGAAAGTGCTCTTTTTTGAAAAGGAAAAGTTCCCCTTTAATTTTTCTATCAACTTTGACAAATTCATATATTTACTTTTTTTTTAAAATAAAAAAAATAAAAAAAGAAAAGGTATATAAATATGGTGGTTTTGGTGGTCCACGAAAAGTTGCAAAATTATATTTAATTATATGAATGATTGATCGATCAGTTGTAGATAAAGTCTTTGAAGTGGTTTTGATTGAACAAACAAAATTCACCCATAATTCTTAATCATTGTTTCATGCTTCATCTAAACCTCATTTTCATAACTTTCAATTTAGTATTATTTTACATTATATCATACAAAAAAACATTATTTTAATATATATATATATATCTAGTGTTACACATTTGGTAGTTAAACTACATATAATATTATAATATTAAACTTATAATTACATATTTTTATCCTATTTCTTATATTAACATACATGCAAAAACAATGTACAATGGAAAATTTACAAAAATATCAAATCTAATTTAGGAAATTTGAAACTCGATAACTCCCTAAGTATCTAACATTATGAATCATCTCAATCCTCTATACAAATTTACATTATCTAAATTTATACTCTCTCTCTCTCTCTCTCTCTAATGGCTTTGTTGGATAGAAAATCAGCAGCTCTATTCCCTTCTCGATAGATGAGAGATATATGCAATGTCATCCTTCGCTTAAGAACAAAAAAAGAAGTTAAGAGACTCCATATACTCCAGTAACCAATATGTCTCTATTCTAAAAGCTGTGAAATTAATTTGATATTAATTTTCAACCACATATTGAAAAATTCAAGCTCGACACACAATTTAAATCCCTCAACAATATCAAATAGTTGAATATATATATTATTTGAATGACCAATAAAAGAATAAAATCCATGAACAAAATTGGTATTACAATTCTTGATCAGATCACCTGTCTCTACATGTCCTAAATTTCCTTTGGATGCCCCATCCGAGTTTAATTTTACAAACTCGTCATGTGGGGATGACCACTTAACCAAAATTGGATTAGGCTGTCTACGATAAACTTTGATTCTAATGAATCTTTTATATATGAATTTAAATAGTTAGCTATTTTTCAATTTACAAAAGCAAAGAATACATAATTTTTTGAACTATTTGCAATATTCAAAATATTTATATTATAATACTATAATATCAAATTAGTATCAATAAACTATAAATATCGAATAAAAAACTATCTATTAAATTTTTATAGAGGTATGATGACTAAAATTTTGAAAATTGACAATAATTTGTAGAGCAATTTTTCTTAAGATCAAACTTCTTATGAACGAGATTCAAACCGTGGTTTCTTATCACAAATAAGAAGGCATGCGCCACTATGCTGCATTAACAATTTGATAATATTTCATCGTAATTTTTATATATTTAATATAGAGTTATATAAAATAATCATAAATTCTAAAAAAATATAATATTTTTGGGCCCGAAGCGACTGACTCGTTCGACTTACTTGAGAACCCTAGTTATGGTTTTGAGCAGAGTACCTATATTGGTTTGGGGTACTCCTAAATTGGGTTAGAAAAGCCCTTTTGTTATGATACAATGAGAATACCTCCTTGTGATTGGATTTGGAGAAAGAAAAACCTAGATTTTGTCTCTCTCTCTCTCTCCTCCCCCTCTCTCTCACTTAAAGTGTGTGTTTCTTCACAATGAAGATTTTATCTACACAAATATTCCTATAACAAAGATAATGCATGAATACAAATTGGAGAATCTCCCAAAATAAACATCAAAGATAGATAGCTTTTATCAATCAATCAAAGCAAGCATATTTCTTGGATAATGATAAGTGCTAAAGGAGATCTTGGGGGATATATATAGTCCAATAAAATAAAGATTTTTTGCTTTATTTTATTTTATTTTTTAAAATATCGTATTTCGGTAATAATTATTGATTAATTGAATTATTATTATTATTAATTTTTTATTTATTTCTCTTTTCAAAGGTGATCATGAGTCAAAAAAATGGTTTTTGCCCTTTACCTCTTTATCTTTTTTCCCCAACTGGGCCTATGAACTAAAGTTGTCTCTCTGGAATTATACCTTCCCACACCATAACTCCGGGGCATTTTTGGTAATTCATGTCAACATTTTCTTACTCCTAAATTTTCATATATAGCATACACACACACACACACACACACTCTCTCTCTCTCTCTCTCTCTCTCTCTCTCTCTCTCTCTTTAGTCTATCAAAGCAAACCTATCCACTCTCTCTCTCTCTCTCACACACGTGTGTGTATTTTTATTAAAAGTTTGGTGATCTAATTATTAAAATAATTATTGGGATTGGGAAAATGGAAGGGTTGAATTAAATAATATAAATTAGAAATATATATAGAAGGGGGTGGGGGACAAAGCTGTCTCCTTTGTAGAGGAATATGAATACAAAGAGAGGATAAAACATATACGCATAATTCCTTCTTGTTCGGGTTCTTGGTCTCCCTGACAACCCCCCATGCAATACCATGCACTGCATTATTTTCTATGTATATATACATACATATATATACATATATAATGCTAGCACAAAATAAACACACAGACCCACTCGTGTGTGTGTGTATAATTCTTAAAGAACTCAACATTGAGCTCCTTGATTATGTTTGATGAAGACAACATGTGATGTAATAAATATTATAATGAAAAAGATTATTCAGAACTCTTTTTTATACACACACATGGCAAAGATAATGTGGAAAAATAAGGCAATATCGACTTGTCTTTTGATTTTAATTTGAACAGAATTTAAACATTGTGATTGATACAACGATCTTTTTACAATCTTATCCTGACATTATAATATCATTGTTCGATAAAGTTATCTGTACACATCACTCTCATAATATTATAATATATCAATAAAAATTCTCCAGACGTTAATTTAACATTTACGGCAACAATCATAATCTATAAAATTCTTAAAAAAACATACATTTATATGATTCTAGAATTTTCACGACTACGAATTTTGCAATATAAATTTCCTCAACCCTTTTAAATCCGGAAAAAAAAAACTCAGGAGAATACAAAAGAAATAGGATGTTCAGAATATTAAGAATTAGGATAAGGGGTTGTGTGCGTGAGAGAGAGAGAGAGAGTAAATCAATATGGTTGTTTATACTTTATAGCAATTCCTTTTGACCTAATTACTAAAAAAAAAAAAGGAAATAATAAAAAGGAAATTATCCCAACTTTTAAATTATGTGAGAGAAAGCATGGGAAGATAAAATGGTGAATGCAAGAATGGTGCAGTGCTTTTAACCTAGGTCAAATATGGACATTATTAAACACATCAAACAGTAATAACCCGACACAGAATTCAATTGAACAAAATGGTGAAGTAATTGCCTCCAAAGGGTCAAGGGTTTTCTACCCCCCCGCAGGACGCCTTCTCTTGTCCAGACAACAAAACAAAAACCTAGCCAAGTGCTTCATAGTTATTCCCCACCAACATTAATATATTTTGTCAAAGATACAATGTGATTATGCTCTGAGAGAGAGAGAGAGAGAGAGAGAGAGAGAGCAGTCAAAAGAGTCATTGAAAGGTCGAATCAAACTACAGTATTTTTGTATCAGAAGGGATTATGTTGTATGGGCAATGTGTTGGAGGCAACAGTGTATTTGTTGGGGAGGTATTAATATTATACAACCTCAAACATATATGTACAATCTTTGGCTCCACAGTATTCAAAGTTGTCTATAGTGATCACCTTTTAGATTTTCCCATGCTTTTAATTTCTTTCTTTCTCATAATTTTCCATAGCTCCCACCATCATCCATTTAATGTTGATAGGTTCATTGTGTATATTGACAAGAATGAGTTAATAGATATCGCGTAGATTTTGTCGTACACACATGCTCTGATTTTTGAAATTACGATGAGTTGGACTGTGTATGTAGTAAGTGAAATTAATTATCAAAACTATATTTAATTAAGTATAGATCTTTTTTTTTGAGCTAAATCTACCTTATCTTTGCCACAATGGTTAAAAGTAGATAAATGTTTTAATGAGGATGGGTGAAAGAGTGAAGAACTACGTAAGACGAGAGTGGGGTCCCCAAATGAAGTCTTCCATTTCTTTCGGAGGTGCTCACTTGCAATGAACGTTTGGTTCTTGATATGGGATGGGTGTGAGGGAATTTATTCGATTAGTTTTTGAAATTTCAACGAATCAGACATAAATTGAAAAATATCAAATATTGTGCTTCTTTACAAAAATTGCAGATTGGACAAAACCAAAGTTACACAACATAAAACAACGATGGTGGATAGATTAAAATGAAAAAGATATTTGTTTTACTATTACATAAGGTTTGAAGAGGCTAGAATGGTCATTTAAGTAGGGTGTGATGGCCATCACACACACAAACACACACTCAAAGGGGAAACAAAGGGAGAGAGAGTTGGCTAATCATTTGGTTTGCATTATTATTTAAAGGTAGGTAGTGAATCTGATATGGTATATGTTCCATCCATGACCAGAGGTCTCTATGTAACTCCCACTACCAAAGCTAAAGGGCATCATATGCACCCTAAAAGCTGCCCAATTGCAGCATGAAAAGCCTATACAATAAGCTCCTCTTCTAGGTTATACATAGAGAATTTTATCCTACATTAGCCCCCAAATATACTCTCCTTCTCTCTCTCATCTCTCATCTCTCTCTCTCTCTCTCTCTCTCTCTCTCTCTCTCTTCTCTTATCTCTCTATAGTAATGAATGAATTTAAGACTCTCAAAACAGAACAATGACTCAAAGACAAAAACACCTGGAAAAGTTCATTATGTAGCCCACATCAACCACACACACGCACACACACACGCACATTTGATAATTATCTGATCTACTTTTTGAAGGGAAAGAGAGGGCAGGGAAAGAGAGGGCAGGACTGTCTGATGATTCTGATGATCATCACTACATTCTCATCTAGTCTATATGATATAAATTCTTGAACTAGAATTGAACCAAGATTATAATCTTAAGAAACATAAGTAAAAACAAGAAACCACATGTCAGAACATATAGATTCTTGAATTAGGGACTGCATATATATACATTTATATGTATCTACATCTGTGTGTGTATCAATATATATATGTATGTGTTTGTGTGTCAAGTGAGAGCTCTATGAAGTGGAAGGTGATCAGGATGAACGCATGATAATTCATTGCATATAAACCTAAATAGATTTTTTATTTTTTTCATTTTGTACCCGTTAACATGTGTCATTTTCAATATATAACCTCTAATATTACGGTTTTTATTAACAATATCTAAGTTTTAGTTTCTGAAATTTATGCTCAGTTTCATCAAAATTTCAAAAAGTCATCCAAACTGCTCACATAGCACTCCTATTTTCACTTGCAACATAGCCCGCTCGATTGCCACACCAGCAATTCGCAACAAATTCAAAAGTCAGAAATTATAAACTGAAATGATCCCAACCTAAATATACACTAATTATTGAATGTATATGTAAAAACTTATAATGAATTATTATCAAATAAAATAAAAACTAGTTGTCACTCCTTTGTAATATTATTAGGCTGAAACAGGAGACCGCTTTGTATATACTTTCCCGTACTTTATGGGGCTATGTTTCCCATGTCCACTGTCTATATATTACTTCTTTGCTGTAATACCTAGATTTAGACAATCAAATCTTATGATAATTGTTTCTTAATTATCATGCGAATTCTAGGACTTATCAAACTAACATTATATGTTTAAAAAGTGTCTTCTTTTTAGTAAATTTTAAAAAATGATCCTTAACGTAGTTTTACACCATTATTTTATAAGACGATAAGTCGAAAAATGATGAAAGATGAAGAGGGTTGTAAAACTAAAAAGCCAAAATGAAAGAGGATACTCAGTTTCATCAACACATATCCAAGAAAATTCCTACAACAGAAACAAAAACAATAAAACTAGAAAGGCAAGAAAATATAAAAACCTTAAACTCAACCATCCCTCCATTTTCTTGATCCATCAATCATCATCTTGTTCGATTTCTGATGCAGGTTCATCTTCTTCTTCGAATCCGTCAACCCCGTATGCGCCGTGGCCGTTTCCGAATGCCTTTATATGATCCTTGAGGGATCTCTTGTGCTTGAAATCAGAACCACAAATGCAGTACCAAAGCTTGCCACAGTTCTTCTCATGAGTCCTCCAATCCCCTCTCACTGCGAAGGCTTTGCCACACTTTCTGCACATAAAAGGCTTGATCCCATGCTTCCTCTTGTAGTGTGTCTGGAGGGTTCGGAAGTCTTTCAACGGCTTTGCGCGTGGATGATCAATATTGTTTCTGCAACCGGGAGCGCAGCAGTAGCATGGAAGCCTCAGCATGCCTGTTGGTTGAGTTCCTCGCAGCGATTCGGGTCCTCTTCTGTATTGTGAACCATGCCCCCACATGTGCATCTGTATCATGATCGGGTTGAGGGAGAAATTTTAAACAAATTTGATCAGAAATTGTTGAAATGGGACGCGAAGATTGAACGAATAGTTGTGAATGTATGAGTACAGATCCTGGAAGAGGAGGGCTCAGACCATTACTTTAGATTACAAAGGCTTGATAACTGAGTTTACTCGATTCTCAAAAACTACTGAATGTATGATTAAATGCAGTGAGAAGTTTGGAAGGGGAGGAATGATGGGATTTGATTTCAGGCCACTGACCGAGAGTGTAAGGTGCTCTACAACAACTGAGCTTTACTCGATTCTAAATGCAGTAAGAAGCTTTACTTCATAAAAATCAAGATTTAAAAAATAATTTGTGTAATCTAACATGAAGATTCGTTTAATATTGCACTTTTCTTGATCTAGTTTATTGTCAAATTGCAAGATTTAAGTTCTTTGCTTATAAGAAAGAAGGAAATATATATATATATATATATATATATTTATTTATTTAAGATAAGTGACTGAAAAATTGCAGTGAAGTGTGGAATCACAGCCATAGAGAAATTACTGTTCATCTTTTTCATGGAAAGAGAAAAAGGAAATTGGAAATAAAAATGGTACCTATGCAGGAACAATTTCCAAAGTGAAAACTATTGAGTTGTAGACAAGTCTTGTTTTTGAGATGATAGTGAGATATGAGAGTTTAGGTATGGGCTTTTCAATCCTTTTTCAGGCTGAAATTTCACACACATACACACACAGACTGTGTGAGAATTCTGTGCCTTCTTTATGAAGATCATCAATCTGAAAGAAGTTTCAGTTCAACACAGTTACAGCACAGACTTCAAAGAGAAGAGAGAGAAAAGCATAAGGAACATTGCCTGAGTTGTTCAATCACATAAATGAAGTGAAACCATCTCAGTTAAAAAGTCTGTTCAGATCATTCATCAGATTGAAGTACCAGAACCTTAGCCCATGCAACACAATTTTCAATACCCCCCAACCCCACTCCATAATTCTTTTCCAATTCCAGGAATCTTCCAAGAAAATTTAAAAAACAATGAAGAAATTTTTGCAAGAAGAGAAGCATGATATATATATATATGTATATATATATATAGATGCATGTGAGATTGGGAATTATATATACCTGCATGTTATTGTATCTGTTGAAGGTTTTACAGCAAACAGGACAAGAAAACTGAGTTGGGCCAATAAGAATCTGGGAAGGGGTAGGAATCCAGTACTGTCCCTTGTTGAGTCTGGTGATAGGGTAACCTGACAGATCAGCATCTTCTTCCTTATCACCATTTTCAGCAGAAGAAGAAGAAGACAACATCATAGAGGCAAGATCAGCAGCAGTAGGGTTTGGTAACCCTATGTGCAGTGCAACTGTAACACCACCACTGCTGTCATCTGCAGATGATGAAGATGACAGCAGATTCTGACCGTTGATTTCTGTGGATTTGTCAAAATCCATGCCTGAGCAAGAGGGCTCCTGCTGCTGTTCTTCATATCTTGTGAGGAGAGGGAGGGCCTCCTTCAATGGAGGTGAGGCGGGTGGGGTGGGGTTATAATGGTGTGTGCTGAGGGTGTATGGATTGATGTGGTGGGGAGGATTTGAGGTGTAGAAATGGTGGAGAGGGTTGTATTTGAACAGCCATTGAGAATAGAGATTTGAGTGGGGATCAGTCATTGTGAAAAAGGTGGGAGGGGAAACTGGTAGGATGGAGGAACTTGCTTTTATAGAGAGAGAGAGAGAGAGAGAGAGAGTAGAGATTGATAAAAGGCAAACCAGAATGACACAAAAGGTGATATAGAGATAAATATACATACAAAATACATATAATTCTTAAAGGTGATGTTAGGACATGATTAGATTTCAAGAATCAAATTTATGAAAAAGAGCATAGAGATTTTGCCCCTCTTTGTTACCCCATAAATGGGGAAAAAACATTATATTTTTTTCCATTTTCTTTATCCCATTTTATGTAAATAATATCTTCTTTTTTTCTACAAAAAAGAAAAAATAAATAAACAAGATTGTACCCACAAGATTATTTAATTTATTTTATTATTTAATATCTTAATTTTTACTAGGGTATATCATATGTGTAGAATGATATCATTAATAAATATATGTCATATATCAATAAATTTAAAATATGAGATAAATTATAAATTTAAATAGAAGATTTGAAATGAAATAAAACTTTCTTGTTTTCCCATGTAATAAGGTATGTCTATGTATTTTGATTCACTTAAATATTGCAAGTAAATTAGTACGTACTGTATTTGATTATAAAATTAATTTTTTTAAACAAGCATAAATTAATTTATTTATCAAACAGTCTCTCATACATTATGTGCACACATCATTTATGTGAAACAAATCGAGTAAAATTAGCTTCGTTCATACATTCATACATAGTCTCCACTGAATTAAGTTGCTTTCAATCTTATCTTAATATTGATTCTTATTGTAAATATTTAAGAAAATAAACTACATAATTATTATTACGCATGAATTCATACATACTCTATATAACTAAAAGAAAAACAAGTACTATTTTTGTAATCCAACAAAATGAGTAATATTGGGAAAAAAAATTACAATTCTGCATAAAATTGACATATGGAGACCAGAGAAAATTTAGATTAAGTGACTGTTAAATAACTTATATATGCTTCTACGAATATATATATATATATATGTCAAAGGTTGATTCTAGGTATCAAATAGGTTATATCATGGGTTCATATGTTGGGTTGCAACATGATTATTATAATTTTTTATGCTATATTTCAAATACAATATTTTTTGTAAAAAATAATATGTTTCTAATGTAAAAATCTCATTTTACTAATAAAAAAAATGTCAATATATAATTGACTAACTCAATAAATAAATTTAGAAAAATCGTAGTATAAATTTGAATTTATATTTTTTTAAGAAATTGTACATTATCAAAATAATCTACAATAAATATACTATTGTAAAACATAATTTTTGATATTATTCATTTGAAATGAAGAAAAAATTATTTATCAAGTAATAATAGTGAATCTTAAGCAAATAGAATATAAGAAATATTTGATTATCATGAGGTATAGGGCTATAAAATCCTACATACATATACGGTGTACGTATTATAAATGCCAAAGTTCTTGAAAACTAAAAAAAGTGGATTTAAAAAAAAAAAAGGTGAATTTACCTTTATTGTACTATTCAATTAAGTGAATCATTTTGGTAGGGTGACGTCAATTAATTAACTTTAAAATTAAAACAATTAAAGATGGCATAAACCCAAGACAAAATGACAGCCTCAGGAATAAATATCCTACGTCTCTTTCATAATTGAATCTTCATTGACTTCCACTACTTTACCTGGAATTTATGAAAACCTTACACCATTACCAACTCTTATTTCTTGGTAAAATGCAAATTTACTCCTGTTTTCTAGAAATAAAATGCAAAAACTTGTGTTATTTTGAAAAGAAGTAGTAATAATAATAATAGTAGTAGTAGAAATAATAAAATTAGAAACTCACAAACTTCTTTTTTTTTTTTTTTTTAATTCAAAAACACAAGGGGCATATATGCACTTTACCCAGACTTAAAGATAGCTTTTTGCATCCTTGCAAAAGAAAAAAAGAAAAAACAGAGAGGGGGGGGGGGGGCTGGTTGCAGCTCAGAAAACAGCAACAAAAAGTTAAAGAGGTTCAGAAACAATATAGTCAATGAACTACGCCCCAAAAAAACAAAGAAAAAAGCAAGAATGAAATTTATCAAGATGACACAAAAAAAAAAAAAACATGGCATGTGATGCCAGAACTAAAATATGATGCAAGAATTGAATTAGACTGAGCAGTGTGATGTGTTTGGATTATGTCAAAACATTGGCACTAAATTAATGTCAGATGGTAGTAAACAGACAAACATCCCATGCTTTATCATGTTATAATCCTGTTCATCATTTTCTATAAGCAGGAAGAATGTGATTCCAGAAAAACCTTTCTAGATGGGAAAAATTCCAACCTAATTCAGCAGTTAGGCAGCAAATAGCATCATATCAAGGCGAAATGCAAATCTCTCATGAATCCTGACCAAAAAACTGTTCCAACGATCTGCAACAGCCATGCCAAACAAATTTTCTCTTCTTTACATTGCAATTCTTGGTACACAAACATATTAAACACAAGATAATGAGAGATATCGGGGATGAGATAGAAAAGAAAACAACAGGTTAAGAGAATATAGTCCTAACGAGATGTGTTTAGACAAAGTCGTCCTAAGCAGTTTGAGAGAAACCCCAGCGGGAAGCCTCTACAATTTAGTCATTACACTTCTATCCTGCAAAATTACAGAAAAGTGAAACCTAAGTCACAGCACAATGCAACCATGAGGAGGATGAAAGACAGGACTTATATTAACATCAATAGAAGTTTGGCCTAGTAAACAAAAATGTGAGTTTAGTGAAAGATATGGAGTGGAGTCACTATTTGAAAACATGAACCACCAATCGAGAACTGATATGTATCCAAGATCTGTATCTATTCCACAAGGCAGAATTTTAATCCAAAGTAGGAAACCCAATATGTTCCATATTAAACGTAGAAGCTTGGAGGGTGAAAGATTCAGATCCGTGCAAATTTCAATAGTATATGAAAAAAATATGAGAGTTTAGACTTTCATCTTGTCTCCATGTTTTCCACTATTATATATATTTGCAACTTCATCCTTCTCACCTCCAAAGCCCTCGCGCACAACTAAACACTACAACACATACATAATAATCATATCAATTTTTCCAATATGTAAAATGACTGCAAAAGCACCACTTTCTACAGTCGTTATTTATTTATTCATTATGAATATACACTTCTTTTACACATCTCTACGGCCGATAAAGGGTGGGATTACGGTCACCCCACCTTCTACGGTGGGGGCGACTCTTCCGACACCATTTCTCTATACAAATTTCGTAACACATGTATTCACAGCGCTCTAAATGGGCTGTCAAGTACAAAATATTGCAAGCAGCAAAATGTACAATTCCAAAAGCTTTCTTAGACCTTCATGATTGGTGGCCTGTTTACTTCAAGGGGGTTATCAATTGTTTTACACTACTCCGCTAGTAACATTTTTTCTTCTCTTTCTTTTTGGGGGGTGGGGGGGTGGGGTGGGGTGGGATGAGGTAGGGAGATAAGAACCAAACATTACCAAGGTAGTAACCAACCTACCTTGCAGTAAACATATTAAAAAAAAAAAAAAAAAAAAAAAAAACACACACTAATTTCTGTTCAGGCATTTCATCGAACATTTATCACAGACCAAACAAACCCAACGAAACAATACAAACCAGAGAACTTCATCGTCAAAATACAGAAAACCGCAAGCATAGCTCAATAACAACAATGTAATAACATTAATCTTCAGCACCTGTTTTCATCACTTCCCAGTATTCATCATCAAAGTGATGTTATCTCCTTTCAGCAAAATCCTACCAAGTTGCTTCCGGCTGTTCTTCTTGACATTAAACTCCTCAGCATCATCCAAAACCAAATTCATGTACTCATCAAACCCAATTATTCGGCCCTCAATCCGCAAATCCTTCTGCTCAAAAAGCCATATCTGAATTCGTGCTTTGCTCTGCAGATACCTGAAAATCAGGTTGATGGGTTGGGTCATAATACGCTGGACTTTAGTGCTCGCCATAGCTGCTGATTGTGGTCTCGGCTGCAGAAAATTTCTTTCCTCTTTCCCTTGCTGCAAAAAAATAAAACCCTAGGAAGTAGCAACAACAGTAAGTAAAGCTCTCAGTCCTTTTTTAGTACCTTAGACTAAAATTGGGCTTTTGGGCTCGTGGACCAAACGATTTTAACATTCCAAATAGAAAGGCCCAACAAACTAATGGGCTTCCTTGGTGGGCTTGAACCAATTTGACTCTCCAATAGTAAACGCAATTAGATCTTGGTAAAATCTTTTATTTTATCTTTTTTTTTCCCCTCAATTTTCAATTTATAATAACAACTTTTAAAAGTTGGAAAGAATAAGGATATTTAATTTGAATATAACTTTAAAATAATCAAATAAAATTTAATTAAATTTCAAATATATGTTTATAATGATAAAGGAAATAATGCATACATTAATAGCCTAGTAACATCGTCATATATTGAAGATTCAAGTATCAAACTATTTAAAAATACGATAAAAGTATAAATCAAACGTTAGATACATATATGATATATAATTAATAGATTAGTACCCTATTTCTTTAATGAAAATAAATAATATATTTACTATATGATAAAAAAAATTAGAATGGGAACTTTTAATAGACTTAAATAAAAATCAATTCACACACACTCTAATAATAATATTAATAATAATGGATTTTTCGACTAAATACTTTGACAGTAAACTTTTAAAATAATTGCATTATTAAACATCTTATAATTATATGCCATAGTTTAACAAATTAATAATTTAACGGTTAAGTCGTAATTTTTCTTAAAAATTATAATGCAATAAAGATAATAATTTTAAATAACAAGAGAAAAATAATAAAGATTATTATCTAATTCTACTTCACTTTTATAGGTTTTTAACCGCTTCTTACCATTTAGTAGTTATGTCAACATTTTTGGACAAAAGTGTCTTTTTCATTTATTTTAAATTTCTGAATTTGTGTTATGAATATTTGGCATCATCTTGTACCTTAAAATACTTGGCCTTATTTGCTCATTTTCTTCCTTCAATTTTAGTGTCCATATATGAAACAAAGTATATATTTGTTGTCGACTCACAAATATTATTCAAATTCACCGATAAAAATATAAGTTCACATTATACTTTCGTGTCACCAAATTAAAAATCATAAAATCACTTTGTACTATTGTGTCACAAGACATGACACGAACTATATTTTTTGTGTCACAAATTTTAGAATATATATATATATATATATAGAACTTATACTAAAAATAGAAGCATAAATTTTCCTACCTATATTGATTTCTAAATCGAGAAAATTTCTAATTTAAAATAATAAAAAAAGTCAGCATAATTATGATGTTATAAACAATATTCCTTTTACATTCATTATACCAAATAAATATTCCATTAACAATAAATTCTGAAGATTAAAATACAAAAATTTCGTCAAACTTCTATTTAGAATCATAATCATTCTATATTAAAAGATATAATTTTCTTTAAATCATGATTTTCATATATTTCTTAGGCACAATTGTATTTATTAATTTTTATTAATTATAATTATATATATATATATATCAGTACCTCTATAAATAAATTTTATAAAAAATTTCCTTCTTAACTTTTTAACTAAAATACTACCACTATATGTATCTATATATATAAAAAAAAGAAGCATGTTCTAGAAAACATTAAAATTTTCCACACAAACTACCTTCTAATTGTGGTATTTATTTTCTATATATCTATATGAATATCTATATGTATATAAGATATAACACTACAATTTTGATTCATAGAGCCACAATTTTCACTGTTCAAATTACACTTATTATTTTTAAGATATACTAAAACTATGTTATATTATTATTATTATCTATCAAAATATATTTATTTTCTTATCTTTTTTATTATTTTTTATTTTATTTTTCACTAAAAATTTTAAAAGGTTATAAATTTTGTTTCCAACTCTATTTTTTATGAAAAATAAATGTAATTAATTATGTTTTAACAATCTTTAAGTAGAAATCTATATTGCATATATACATATATATATATACATAAAAATTTAATCATTAAATATAAAATATTTTTTTCTTAAGTTAATTGTTATATATTTTTATTTAACTAAAATAACTAAGTAGATATTGAACAAATCATTCTCTAAATATGGAAACAAGAAATTAGTCTTATAAGATTATGTAAATATTTTGATTTTTGTCTATCTAAATATATATAAAAAAATTACAAAAAATAATATCCTATAGTGGTATTTTTTTGTTCTTATTTTTGTAAAAAATAAATTGAGATTTGCGTGTTTAATAAAATTGAAGAATTTTATTATAATTTCTAATTATTTGACAATATTAGCTCTTTTTTTAGTATTAGGATGATAATTTGTATTTATTTTTTTATATTATCATTAGTATATTATTTGAGCATATAATTGTTTCGTTGAAACTATTTATTTTATTAGTGAAATTTTGAAAGAAATTCTAATCTTTTAGATATATTCCATTAAAAATTATTCTAAGGTATGTGAATAATTATATATATATATATATATATATTGTCAAACATATAAATTTTACTACGACCACAAAAAAATAGTTTTTTTTAAACTAATGTATTTTCACAATTATAAAAACTATTTGTATTGAAAATATTATATTCACTTACCCATTAAAATATAATAAATCCATATATGTATATGTGGGGATGGGGCGAGGTGAGGTGAATAAAATTATCATATCACATTAATAATTATAATAATTTGTGGCGCACATATTTGAGGCTAACTATTGAACATACTTTGATTATAAAAGAAAATAGAGAGAAAGAAAGAAATACATACAAATATTATAAAATACTTAAATGTCATAATATTATATTACTAAATTAAATTAGAAAAATTCATAAAAATAATACCTCTGTGCATCGCACGAGAGCTTAACTAGTTATTTTTAAAAATCATGTCACCAAATTTGATTCAAATATGTTTCAAACCATAAAAGCCAATAAAAAAACAAATGATGACCTACATTCGATCTTATACAGATGGCATGAAAACAAAGAATTCAATAACAAAACAACAATTGCATCGATAACATAACAACTATAAATCTAATATTATACACAAATCTATCTGATGTGGACTAAACCACATATCAAAACTGATCTATCGTAGAAAAATTCTTTGCACCCTATGAGCAGAACTCAGATATCGTCTGTCAGACATTGTTTCAATTCAGAATTAGATCTTAAGAGTCCAAGTATGAAGTGGTGTATTTCAGCACAACTCGGACACAAATCTGAAATAGATGCCTCAGAGCTGAGCAGATCAGATGTGACACAGACGCCACAGAGCAGAATAGATTAACACAAACACCGCAGAGCAGGGCAGACATGTTATGGCTTTTTAGGGCAGAGTGGATATAGGCGGATGTGCTCAAATTTTGCTATATCAAAATTGAACTTCAACATAGTTCTAATCCTCCATTAAGAATCGGGAATAGTTCTGATCCTCCATTAAGAATCGGGAGTTTAGGCTAGTACTACTAATAGCCTTATCTGTCAGAATGAATCTGTTGCATTAATTACACCAGCTATTGGGTATCAAATGGCCTTTTACGTGATTTGAGTATATTCGTCGCTTATCAGATATCTTTTTTTTTTTTTTTTTTTTTTGTAAAAGAACATTAGTGCCCTTCTCACAAAGGTATAAAAGGAAGATCATTTCATTTAAACAACACACTGTTACGTATGACCACACCCAAATATATTATCTCTCTAAAAATTAGAAAAAATCGCTCACTAACTTAAGCGTTGGAGTGCCTTCATCGAAACCCCCTCCGGCGAGTTTATGCAGGTCTTTCCGACGTAACATTCAGCAACCCAGATCCACCCTCCACTGATCAACCGTTGGCACTTCTTCCCTATCAAAATTCATCTTTATTTATTTATTAGGGGGAAAAACCTTCATCAAATGGCGTCATCTGTGGGAACGATGTGAACTCTTGTGGGTAAGAATCATTAACACTCCCTTTTTACGCTGAAAATTTGTTAATGAAATGAGGGAAGGAAACAACAGTATTCCTCGAAACCTCAATCTGGGGTTTGAACGAGTAGCTGAACGAATAACACAAAAGGGTAAAACACCAGGTATAACTCATGCACCTGTTGAGGGGCAAAGTGGTATCTCGAATCCGAACTTAAAAGAAGATTCTACGGTCACAGTGACTATTGGTCAGATAAACGGGTTGATAAAAATGGAAGTGGAAAGTGGCATGGCTAACAGGGGAGCACTTTAGACGAATCCCCCTGTGACATCCCCTGTCCCTCAACAAGTACGTCCCCTCAAGAAACTGATAGAAAAGATGAGGTCCCCCATAAGAAAGGACAAAGAGACGGGGGAGGAAAGGGTAGAAAAGAAGCTAGAACTGAAGTCAGCAATCCAACTACTAGAGAAGAATCTCCATCTGTAAATCAGGTGAAAATAGAACTGTCGATCAAGATATCACTTATTCTGCGAATAAAAGCACTGTGAACCATCAGATTTCATCCTTGCGGAGAGAGGTAGAGGAACTCAGAAGGAAGCAGGAAGGAAGTTGGGTTTGTCACCAAAACCGATCTCCCTTCTCTAAAGAAATTCTGAATGATATACTTCCGACTAACTTTAAGACATTGAACTATGATTATAATGGGACTTCTCATCCTTATGACCACCTGCTGAGATTTGAAAATGGAGCTGTGCTACATCAGTACACAGACGGTGTAAAGTGCAGAGTATTTCTAACGACTTTTTTCCAAATCAGCTCAGTTTTGGTTCGAACAGCTAGCCCTGAACTCGGTTCATTCTTTCGAGGAATTGAGCTCTCTTTTCTTACACCAATTCGCCAGTGCCAAGAAGCAACAAAAGATATCTATGTACTTGATAAGTCCCAAGCAGAACTCAGGTGAGAGTTTTAAGGCATTACACAAAAGAGAAATAGATAGTGGTGGATGTAATACAAGTACATAATAGAAAAATCCGAAAAAGAAGCATAGAAACATATCGATTGCCCCTTATTTTATATTATTTTGACCAATTACATCCTTATTTTTATTTAAAGGGTATTATTCCGACAAACATTACAGCACATAACTTACACGTGTGTTTTTAAGGGTATAATTTTTCGAAGTAAAAGTTATGTTAGGCTATGAGAGCACAAAAATCAATTTCAAGGGTATTTTTCCAGAAAACTTTGCAATACGTGACTCACAAGTGTGTTTTTTAAGAGTATAATTGTTCGAAGAAAAAAAAAAAAAAAACGATTTCAAGCACATTACAACACCCTTTGATAAGATATATGTATCTTATAGAACAGGAAGCATTTTGTACCTCAGCCCAAAAAAATAACAAAAGTTGTGAAAATGTTATCTAGGAATGTATTCACATAAATAAATTGAAAAAGGATTGATTGAGATCCTTGGTACCATTCAATATTAACCTCATTAATCACTTTGCCCACACATCCTTTGGGTCAGGGTTCAATGCCAAAAGCAAAAAAACTAAAATTTCAGAGTTGATGAGCAAAATAAGAACGAAGGAGCTTTGACAAATATAAAGTTGAAAAAAAAAAAAAAGTCATATCACATTAATCAAATGATATGGCAAACATTTGGTAGTTCATTTGATTCCTAATTAAAGAAAATACCAATTTCATAAACAACATAGCATAAATATCACAAGGTACAAGAAACTGTGAAATTACCCTAAAAAAACAGTACAAAACTTGCATATTGCTAAAACCAAGTTCAAAGTCTCCAAGGAAGATGCAGAGTTTAAATGTCACATAGGAGATACAAAGCCTACTCCTCTTGTTCGGCATCTTTGTGCTTCTTCTTTTTCTTATCCTTTTTCTTCTCGCTTTTAACTGCTTCATCACCACTCCCAGCAACGGCGTCTCCATTTACGGCATCTTTACGCTCTTTTTTCTTCTTCTTCTTCTCCGACTTCTCCTCATCTGCTGCCACAGTCTCATCCTTTTTATCCTTCTTATCCTTCTTTGATTTCTCACCATCAGAAGGAACAGCTTCATCTGCAGCATCTTTCTTCTTCTTCTTTTTCTTCTCTTTCTTCTCTGATTCCACCGCTTCTTCTTCCACCTTCACTTTCTTAACAGCTTCTGGTGCAGGACTGCCATCAACAGTTTCCAATTTACGCTTTCGCCCCTCCTCTCCTTCTTCCTTATGCTTCTTCTTTTTCTTCTCCTCAGCCTCAACACCGCCATTCTCTGGCTTTGGCTCCACAGCTGCCGCAAGACTGGCAACTGCAGAATCCCCTCCAGCAGCCAAGATAACATTCCTAGACCACTCAGATGGTGTATTCTCATTCGGCTTCCCATGCTTATCCAACTTCCCTTCAGATATAAGTTTTTTCTTCATTGAAGCTCTAGGACCCAACCCCCATTTCCTAGGGTAGGTGTCCCTATCCATCACAACCCTCTTGATCTTTGCCACCGTTCCATGATCACAAGTAGCAATAACTGCAGTTGTCATCTCCGCAATTCCCAAAGCAATCGCCTCACCCTTAGTAGTCATCAACACAACTTCTTCCCCAACCTCTATATCATTCTCAAACCTCAACAAACCTGGTATCATCAACTTAGCACCATAACAGATGGCATTCACAGCAGAATCCTTCACTACAAGCCTCTTGTAACTAGTCAAGAGCATCTCCAAGGGCATAATCACCCTCCTAAGATAACTCTCATCCCTATAGTTATCATAAACCCACTGTGCATCCATCACGTCATGCATAGTTACCATGTTATCCTTCTCCCCCATAATCCCAGACCGCACCCTCCTAAGTTCCTGCATATGCCCACCCACACCCAACAAAAGTCCCAAATGCACACACATTGTCCTCACATAAGTTCCCGCTTCACAAGAAATCCAGAAAACAACTAAATGCCTATCGGCATCATACTCAAGAAGCTTACTTTCGTAAATAGTTCTAATTCTAAGCTGTCTTTTAACAGCAGAAATCAAAGGGGGACGCTGAAAAACCGCACCTGTTAAAGTCTCGAGAGCTCTCGCGACTTTTGAAACATCAGGAACCTTCGAATGCAGCCGAGCTACGCAAACGTACTCTTTCCCCGCGCCCTGCTGCGATTTCACCAAACGAGTAGCACGGTCGATGCAAACGATCAAATTACCGGTGACTTTCGGGTCGAGTGTACCCGAATGCCCAGTTTTCTCGACGCGTAAAATACGCTTTATCCAAGCAACAACTTCATGGGAAGAAGGGTTCGATGGTTTATCGAGGTTCAGAACACCGTACTTGATGTACTCAGCTAAGGGTCGTTTCAAAGGGGAGTAGCCGGAGGGGAGAGGGGTGTAGTGTCCAGTTCGAACGTTTAATTTGTCGTAGTTTTTGAGCAAAATCGGCCACTGAGAAGTGTCGATGGTGGGGGTATAGCTCTGCGGCTTTATCAGGAAATCGACGGCGGCGGCGTTCTCATCCTCTTCTTTGGACTTGCTCTTCTTCTTCTTCGTCTTCTCAGAGTGAGAAAGCTGAACGTCCGCCATGGAAATGGGGAGGCTTCGGCTCTAGGGTTAGGGTTTGCAGTCGAAAATGGAAGTGAGGGTTTTTCAAGAGGCGGGAGTGTTGCAGTGGTCTAGGGTTCAGGGTTTTGATGAAGAAGGAGAGGTGTTAGTGTGTGGTGAGGCGCATGGGAAGGTGCTGTACCGCGGTGCTTCGTTGACACAAGGCCCATTAGAATAAGATGGATCATGGCCCAATAACTAATTGAAATCAGGGCCCAAGTCGCCAGTAAACTGGATTCATAACGTTTTCCCCGCGGGTTTCTAAGTTGTCGACAGAAACTGATGGAGAGGCTTACTTGATTTTATTATTATTATTATTATTATTATTATTATTATTATATTTTTTATTTTTTTATTATTTAGTAAAACTATAAACATCAGTTTTTAATATAATTTAATTGTCAATTGGATCAAGTATAATTGAGCTCTAGTAAAACTAACATAGCTTAACCAGTTTACACTCTTTAACCTTTTCTTTGTCTATACTTCTATTAGTTTTAAATTTTTTCTTACTAAAAGAATCTCATTATGTAATGAAGTGAATATATATATATATATAATATTTTTTTAGCACATTTTATAATTGTTTTCTAAACTTTTTTTGTGTTTTACTGTTTGTTGACTAGTTAACTTTTCTGATTTTAAGACTTTTCTATCTTTGTTGACTAATCTAACTTTTTTTATTTTATTATCAATTATTAGTATTTTTATGTGAACGGTTTACAATATAATAATTTAATAAGTTATTATAAAAATAGTAATATATTTTTAAAATAAAATATAAATTATATAAAATATATTTTTAGTAAAATTTAATTTAAAATAAAAATATTTTACAATATAACAATTAAATATTTAAAATATATGATAATTAATTTATGAAAAAATATTTAATATTTTATTTTTATATATGCAATATGAATATCAAATTGAAGATCGTTAAAAGATAATTAATTTGATATATTTAAAAAAAACGAAGTTGAAATGAAAGTCATAAATATTTGAAAATTAAAGTGAAAAAATGAAAAAAAATATCTTTGAAAATTGAAGTGAAACAACAAAGAAAGAAATTTTTTTATTTGATATCAGATTTTCTAAAAATTAAAAGATGATTTGAGAAAAAAAATACAGTTTTTTATTTTTAGAATCCTATTATTATTTATATATATATATATATATATAGATGTTGTAAATGACACAAAATTAAATTCCAAAAAATTAGAAAATTCAACAAAGATAAAAAATTAAAAAAAAATTAAAATAGAAAGTACTACAAAACTTACAAACGTTGACAAGAGCGTTATTTAATATTTCGTCCCCTATTCATCAAATAAATTTAAAAAAATAAAAAATAAAAAAATTAAAAAGTACAATTTTCACCCTGGCCAATGACATATACGAACTAATGAAACAATTAGATCCATAACCAATACTAAATTCTCAAGATTCAAGTCCCCTTTTCTCAATAAGGATTGATTAATATAGTTGGTATAGTAGATAGAAGAATACGAGTCAACCGAGATGACTAATTTCCAAGAAATTAAAAAAAAAAAAAAAATAGAGTTTTATCGGACAAAATTTGATATATATTACTTATCAGATCACCAGTTAGATCAAATGAACATCAATCGATACAACCATACAAACAAAGGCATCAATAATCCAATTTTTGCATCAAATCAAAACAACCCGTACCCATCTTCACGGGCAAGCCCAGACATATCCGAGACGAAGGCGTCTCCAAGTTGTCCGTCAGCCCATGAGACGCCGCTTCAACAATAAACTTAGATGCTGTCTCAAATGACATCTTAAGGAAGGGTGAAACCGACTCAGAAATACTCCCGTGCCTGCTCATTGGCCGATACCCACCCGTGTGGGTCATGTAATCGGCTATCAAGCTTAAATGGCGATAATCGATCTTCACTCCATAAATATCAAAAACTTGTTTTACCTCACGTATTAGAGTGGCCCTAGCAGCTTCTACCCCGTATGTGTTCAGCATTGCATCGATGTTGTTTGAATACAATCGGTTTAGATCAAGATCGTCATGCATCTCCCAGAACGACTTGAAATCCATTCCAGAAGCCTTAACTGCCCAATAAGCACTGTCCTCTCCACCGGACTCCCCTCTCTTCGGTTTTTTCTTGTCTTCCCAGATTACTGTTTTTTCATCTGGATCATATTGTACCATTTTACATTGACTGATCTTCCCTGATCTCTTGATGTACACCTTCTTTGCTGTTTTCTGGGCGATCTGTGGATTAGTTGGGAAAGTGTTTAGTTTTAATGAGAACAGTGTAGAAATCAAGAGCAAGTTTTTTCCTTTTGCATATCCGATCTTATTTGTAATGTTGCTTGGGGTTAATGATAGGGGAAAATGTATATATAATGCAAGAAATGTGAAGAAAAAAAAATACCTGAGCAAGCAACAAATGAGGTTCTGAGGTAAATCTGAAGTGGATTTTGAAAGACAACCCTTTAACATCTATGTAGATAGCTCTACGTTTTTTTTTACCAGATAGGTCAGTTGTTGGCAAATAAATTCTTTCTGATGTAGCTCTGTCTTTTTTGCGACTGGATTTGGCTTCTGACATAACCTCATCAACATGTTGGACATTAGAAGTTTCATCTTTGCCCTTAGAGTGTTCAGTTCCCTCATCTTCACTGTTTTCAGTATCCTCATGATGGTCTGTAGAGCTTTTTCTCAACTCGTCTTCACCATGGTCAATATCAGATCCTCCATCATCATAGTCCATTTCATCTGTGGCTTGTTGTTTTCTCTTTTGTGCTTCCGAACCAAGATCATCACCTTTGTCATCATCATCTTCATCATCATCATCAGCTTCTTGAGTTCCTGCCCCTGAATCATCATCATCAGCTTCACTTGATGCTTCTGATCTTGAACTAGCAATTATATTTTTAATCCCACTAACTTTGGAGAGAAGAATTACATGATTTTCAATTGCTTCCTCCAATTCCCTTAAAAACACTGTTTTGAGAGTATCCTGTGTGTTTTCTAACGACACAAACTCAGTATCTTTTAGTTTCATTTTCAACCGATAAATTCTAGCCATATCGTGACGATCAAATGAGAGTTGAACGTCCATATTCTCCACCAAATCTGCTATTGTGACTTTCTTCACACTCGAAACAAGAGATATGACATCGTGCCTGCAAACAACACATAATATGTTAAAATACAAAATAAATATTTGAAAATAGATGCATATATCCTATTGGATGCAACATGGAAATTGAATTTTGAAGTACTTCCACTATGGTGATACTAGCACAGAGCGCAAAATCAAGCATTCTGAAAATTGAAAATCTAAGTCATGTACAAAACCAACTTTGAGATTTGGCCTATTTAAAAATAAATCACTATTGTGTTTTGAGATTACACGTACCCCTTGACATTGGTATTTTTCTTATAAATACCCCACCCAATAGGAGGTAATATTTGGAGAAAAAAAGGTCACAGTTGGCAGTTTTTTTTTTTTTGTGTGTATGTGTGGGTGGGGTGTGGGGGTAGTAATAAGGCTACACCCTCAGGGGTAGTTCTTGTAGTTATCCCTGTTTCTTACTAATGCAAAACAAGATATACAACTTACTTGGATCTCCATTCTGAGAATGGACAAGTCAAAATGGGAGTCTTGATGACATCAGATGCAGTCATCAAAATCTCCTGAAGACGTGGGATACCTAGTGTAACATTCATCTCCCCACGGCCAGCCAGATGAAAAGTGTTGAGTCTGTAAGAAAACACAATATCAAATGAGGTTTTGCAGGTTCAGTAATTATTAATGTTGATACAAGCTGATCACTTTTAAGTACATTTTCCTACTCTTTTAATGTATTCTCTTCCAAACAGTGATTAGATCGCATTTCATGAGAAACAAAATTTAAATTTTGGAGGTTTTCTGGAAAATGCAGAAATTCATGAAAACATACAAACATTTTAGATTGGATTTAAAGGCAAAATTAGATACATTTTCTTCAATCATTAACCACCATATGGAGACAGCATCACTGAAAATTCCAGGATTTACCATCAATGCAGGCAGAATATAAAGAAATCTTACGTCATCTGGGTTGATGGCTCTCCTATTGACTGAGCTGCAATGACGCCAACTGGTTCTCCAGATTGCGCAAGACTCGATAAATATTTCTGCTTCACCAACTCTAAAAACTTGTCCTGCACTTTAGCAAAAGCCTTGTCCTTTTTTGATAGGTTTTCCTTCATTTTTGACTTCCGCTTTTTATGTAGGTGCATAGCACTCACACTCTGTGCTTCTGATGCCTCTTGAATAAAGCGCCTGGCTTCTTCTTCAAGCCCCTCGGGCAATTCACTGATGTAACTATTGAACTGACGCTGATTCTGAAATTTCTGGCTTATAGTTTCTTGATTCTGAACCACATCAAGTAGAGATATTTCTTATTTATATACATACCAATGTATGAAGTATGTAATTAGAACAAGTATACAGTAGATAAAAGAGGAAAATATAAGAAATTACATCTTCAAGTGCCTTGAAATTTTTGAGAAAGCTAGTCCGGTGCACATCAACACCATCTTCTCCATAGTAAAACTGAATGATGGAACCATCAGAATCACGGACAGTATAATCATAACAAACTTTTAGGCTCTCAAGATTTTTTACTAGACACCGTTGTAGATATCCACTGCGAGATGTTTTCACAGCAGTGTCGACTAAACTGTAGAAGATAAGGTGATTGTCATTAAAGGTCAACGAAGGACGATACATACGCAAAATAATTACTCTAAATTCGAGAGTCCAAATTACCCAAACACTATATGGCAATCACGTTGCTCCAAAATTACACATCCAGAAATAACAAATTACATTTAAAACTTAAAAAGAAAAAAACAACAACAACAACAACGTATTTTTAACAAAGAATAACCAATGTACACTATATATGTCAAATTTTCAGGTTAAATATAAGCAAATTAACAAAGTCATTCTTCAAATGCCAGTGTAAAAAACAAATCTGTGGTAGAATGAAAAGATTGTGAAATCCTTCACCTGTTGCAATACTCCAATGTTTATTATGTCTTTGTTCCTCTATGCAACCCAAAAGTAAGCATCTTTTGTATTTCATTCCATCTTGTTAAATACAAAACGGATGGTGGATCCACATATTTGATTTATATTGTTCAGACCTCGCCCAGGCAAAGTGTAATTTTACAAAGTACAACAAAGAGTCCAACACAGAAGCATTCAAGGATCAGAAAGCTTTTAAATGCAAGAGCCACAAAATATGTAAACATTTTAATTTAAATATTGTAACTATCACCTTCTAATGTATTCCCTCTAAGTACCAAATGATTCAAGTAGGAAAATAGAATAGGAAAGTATTCCCTGCTACTTTTCTTTTCTGTTCTGTTCAAAAGAAAATGAGGGGCCATTAAAAAGTAGTTGCAAAATGAAGGATTTGCAGTTTTTAAACCTGTGATGTGTCTCCGGGTCAGTGTGTCATCAGGATACATAATACTTGTGATGCTACAATGACTACGAAAGCAACATGATATAAGAGTGTTTCTGAAAGCACAAAATGGAAACAAGTGAATTTACCCTTCCCGACCAGCCATGCAGTGGAAGTAATACTCCTGAGGTCGAAGCCCAGAAAGAAAGCGATCAGTGATAAAGCCTCCTGCTCTAGATGTGAAATCCCAGGGAGGGAAGGATGGCAAAGTCTTCCCAGAAACCATTCGAGGCACTCTTTTACCTTCCAACTCCTGTTGCCCTAAATAGGCAGATATTTGTTGGAAATTCACCTGTTGGGAATGAATAGAGTACCATGTCAATTGAAACTGCTAAAAAATGAGCCCTCAGTGAAAAACTGGAAGCATATCCCCGAATTTTACTCAAGTACAGATGATAAATCATGACAAGTTTTCATGTTAAATGATAAAAGACCATTATCACACAACAAACAGAACATCAGTAGAAGCTTGATTTATAAATTCATGCAGGACCCGGATATCTTATCTTAATGTACTCCAGTAAAAGAACAGATCCATGTAGTATCGAGGCAGAGTTCCGTTAAAGGGAGGTAAGTTGTAGGCATAATTTCATAGTTACTGACTGTTGAGTTGTTAATTAGATCCAGAGGAAGTTACAAGAATGGCTTGAAGCTCAAAATCAACTTCTACATCAAAATATCTAATACCTTTGTGAGAGCTCAACTGTGCAAATTTTTTTACAGGCAACCCAAAATACAAAAATATATATATAGATATATATATAATATATATATTAATAATAATAAAGAAAGACAAAGTTGAAGTGTCAAGATCATGCAAAAATAAGATAAAAAGTAAACTTTAGACCTTCAGAGAGAACAAGTAGAAGTATGTTCATTAGTACCGACATTCACATTTACATTCAAAACATACTACTCACAGATTAAAAGTCCTTGGGAAAACTAGAGTATGAATTATGATGATATCATGATATTATATCTTACCGTGCTACCCTTAGCGCCTGTTGTGGTCATAACAGAGATGCAGTTCTTTGGAAAAGGTTTTAATAATCCCGCAGTCAACAAATGCTTGAGTATCTGAGAACCTTCTCCAGTTAGCCTATTGTTCAATTTATTTTTCATTTTCATGTCCAAGGATGCAGTAGCAGATTCTCTGTCACTGCTTATGACTTTCTCAATTTGCAACTGCAGTTCTTCAGGGCCTGGGAATAAAAACGAACAGAAGAGGATAAGTAGCATTTTCTTTTTCTTTTTTTATAACAAACACGAAATTTAAAAAGTACACAAAGATATAATGAAAGAGTCCACGGACGAGGCATCCCAACCACAAGAATAAGTTGCACTTTCAAAATAAACAATCAACAAACGAAAAATAACAAACCACGTGCAAAATGGATCAGGGAAACTAAGAAATAAGAGTTCATGTAATCCACAAACAAACCACGTACAAAATGGAACTCTTCAGGAAATAACAATGCTTGTAGCAGAGCATGTCTTAATATAGTTCTTAAACTGAATAGGATAAAAACATCCATTCAAAACATGTAACTAATTGAAACACCACAAAGTGTGGCACTGAAAAACCACAGCAGGCCCCAGACGAGAGGAATATAGCTTAAAAGGCCATCATAACCATTTCATTTTTATTTTATTCGTACAAAGTTGCAGCTCAACTGTATTTCCCCACCCAAGAGGAATACATTTATAACAAACCCTTAAGGTATTAAAAAAAAGAGAGCACAAAACAGCATAATCTTGTCAAAGCTGACATTTTATTAAAGTCTACAAGAAAATTACAATAGAAATAGCGAAGTTATGTTTGAATTAGTTGATGTTGGCTCAAGGTTCACAATGATATAGTGCAAAGAATGGAGGAAGCAGACAGTTGGCTGTGAAAAGATGTAATTACATCTTGTGAATGTGGTGACCTAGAATCCAACTAATGAGTTAAGCAGTCCCAACGCTAAAGGGGTTTTCCGTTGAGTTTGAACTTTGAAGTGCAGTAGAACTGGACAAAGAGCTCTCAACATAACTACGTGATGATCTTTGTTAATTGCATTTAAAAAGCACAGAAATAATGATCCACAGAAAAGCAAATTTTTCAACCTTAACTGCAATATCAGCTCTGCATTAAAATGACAAAGCAAAATAACTATGTTGTTTAGGAGGAAATTAGGCATGATTAAAAAATAAATGCATAGGGAGAAGAATTTTTTTTTTCTTTGGCAAAATCCAAAGGCCAAAAGTATTTATGCCCAAGTCACATTACAACCAAACCCTTTTAAGAACAAATATCAGGACAAATTGGGATAGTAAAATATTAACATGAAATAGATAAGATATATTAAATTAATAAATCTTAGCATATGATACCCTACCTATTTGCCCAGGTTTGAACTTAACAAATTCGCAGTGGACCTCTTCACCAACATCTTCTCCTTCGAGTTTCTCCTTCCTTTGGAGGTCATAATCAGGTAATATAATAAGATCATCTATCCCACATGTGAAACCATTAATCTGAGTCACCAACCAAAAATAATAATACTGATCAATATTTGAGACATTCAAAAATATCATTTCATAGGGAAACATAAATTAACATGAGAAGCACCTGCAAAAAGATTGTAAATAAGCGGCTTAATGCAGAGAGCAAAATGCCTGCACTATTAGACCCATAAAGCTCTTGCACCATGTGCACCAAACCAAACTTTCCAAACTGAGCTTTGTCAATTACACCACGCACAAGCTCATTTTTCCAAATTAATAATTCGTGTTCAGCATTGTGGTCTTCATCTTCCTCTCCATTTTCGCAACTATTACCAGTGAAATAGTTCTTTGGAACTTTCCCCTGATTTTTAACAGTAAAAGGTGCACAACCTCGTGTGATATAATTCAGTAGTGCAGTAATTACCTAAAGAGGCATAAAAAAAAGACAATTAATGCCAAATATTAATGACCATCTTTCATATATTAAGATTTTCAGTTATCTAAGCAGTTTATCCATTACATCATGTATATCAGACAGAATATCAATTTTAACCTGTTTTCCAGTCCAAAGAGGCACTGGTTTCCACACTGCGGGCAAAACAGACTCCACCAGAACTTCAGAATCTACCACTGAAACCTTCCGGGAATGATTTCCTGGAAGTGAACCAAGCCCATCTGCAAACACACCAGACCCATAAAGCAGCTGACTGAATTCGCTCCGAGTAAGGAATGTGTTCTTCATTGTCAGAAGCACAGCGCCTACAATATGATCCTGGAATATTAGGAGTAAAGTAGAGTTAACCATGCAGCCACAATTGAAAAAAAAAAAATCATAAGATGAACACTGATTAACAAATTTGGAATGAAAAGAACAAAAATATTATGTACTGATGCTGAAACCTGAATCAAGCCTCTCACTGTATCACCCTTTGTAGGAACTATGTACTGTTCATTGGCATTAACAATATTGTAAGCTTCCGCACGAGAAATTTCATCTTGAGGAAAATGCACATTAATCTCATCGCCATCAAAATCAGCATTATAGGAGCTGAAGTCAATTTCAAGAACGATGTCAATCCCATTATTTATCAAACCAGAAGAGAGTATATACAATAAATGATAAAGCTAACCTGCAATTTGCATAGTGCATGCGAAGTGTTTTCTCTCCTTTCAATACACGAACAACATGAGCCATTATACTTGGCTTGTGAAGCGTTGGCTGGCATAAAAACAGAAATCAAGTCTAATACCAGCTAAAGCAGCTGTAGAGTAAATAGTTAATCAAAATAAGAGAAAATGGATGTCCAGGAGAAGACAAACACATCATGGAAGAAAATAATCTCAAAATGTATGGGGGCGTATAGAACTAATTATAGACATTGCCTACCCATTTCTGACAGATGATGTTCTTATCAGACATAAAACCTCTTGTGTCATAGTTGAGACTGATGAGAAACACAAGATTTACTCGGATACCAGAAAGATAAATGAAGTAAGATTGTGGTGTTACAACCACATTAAAATCTAATTAAAACCCAAAAACAAAACATAAATTACATTTCCAGGTTAAAAAGAACTAGTTTACAAATAGATAACTTCATAATTTGCTTTCATGGAGATTTACCCATCACAAAGATGCACAGAAGAAGAAAATGATCACATATCCCTTATAAATATAATAAAGTAAATAAAACAGAAGGGTCACTTAGACAAACTTGCAAGTATAGAATAATCTATTAGACAGACTTGTAAGTACATAGAAAATCAGATCTATAATATGGATCATTTCAAGTACCTGCCGGTTTACAAGCACAATATCCCCATCCTGCAAGTGGCGGTAGACAATCTTGCCCTCAAAATCAAGCTCATCGATCTTCCCTGATTGGGTAATGGCCCCTCGTGAAGAAGGTAGTTTTCTAGATATTGCTACACGCATTTTTTTGCTCTGTGGCAGTTTTACAGTGGTCATACTGTCAACATAAGTTGTAGCTCCAGGATGAATTTCAGGCCCATTAATGACAGCATCCCTCAATTTTCCAGCATTCCAAGGAGTAACCCTCTGTAATACATAGTGAATAAATGAGGAAAGACCTCTGAGTATAATATTTTCTAGGCTGACATGAGAAATCAGAAAAAATGCAATCATCTCTTCTACAAAAAAGCGCTACTGACAACTCCACCAGAATAGGAAATCCTCTATTTGGAATTATATTGGAGTTGCAGTTTTAGTGCTGTTGAGTGAGGATACCAGCATGCCAAATAAGTGTGTAAATAGAGACTCCTAAACAAAAAACTAAATGGTTAAGAATATATAAGAGTCACAATGTAACTCATCCTCTCCAAGAGAATACTTTTCATCACAAGACATATTGGAAGTTTATCACTCGAACCCTAAACAACAAAATAAAGAATCCCAATTATTTGTTAACTCATTCATTATAACAGCATAAATCAAAAGAATAATAATTTGTATTCCCAATTAAATAACATATATATATATATATGTATATGTATATGAGTGTCTGTGTGTGATAAGAAAATGACCTAACATGGTTTCTTGCCCTCACCATTTATAAAATGCAGGCATTTAAGTTTTCCCATTTTACTTCTCACCTTAAACAAAATTCTGGACCGTTATTAATGGCGCAAAGAAGGTGCATAGATCTTGTGCCTCTCAACATGGCAAAGACCATTTTGAGCCATTAATAACTATGTTCCATATTTATCTCAATTTAAAACCTTTATGACATGCTATAACTATACAAGTTCCAAGCATGGGAAAATGCATAAAGCTGTATTATGAGCAATCATTGACTCCAAAAATCCATAGTCAATTCAAAAGCTCTTGATGTCAATATCAATATCATGCATGCACAACTTAGTTCCTCTAACAGATATTTGATTCATATTCTATAGTTACATGTATAAAAGTGTTAATGTCATGTTTCCCCTTTTCAGCATGTTGAATTTCAGCAGCTTCATTTTTTTTTTCCGGAAAATAGAGGTTCAAGATCATAGGCACCTTAGCATTGTGAAGTAGAAGTTTACAAATGTGAATTCATGATCCCAATAGTGATTTTTTAAGTTGTATGAAACTTGAACAAAACCGTAATATTATAATCATGATCAGTATCATTTCTTGTCGCTGTATATAAACTATCAAATTCAAAAATATTGTTTTTAATATGATTGCATTACTAATATCTTCTTATTGTGACCTATATTCATGCACAAAAAGAGTGCTATAAGTTTCTCACATTTAAATGCAAATATTCTATCATTATCTCCATTCCATGCATACAGACTCAGAGACAGATCTACATATTTAGCAAAGGTCAACGGGAGAAGTAAAAAGTAAAAAGTGGCCAAGGGAACAAGTGATATTGAATTTTAGCTGACAACAGTGCGCTACAGCAATGAAATCCAGACAGAAGACAGAAAATGAAAAGAAATATATATTTGGGAAAAATAAATTAAAAATGATATGGCCGTAGTTGTTCATCTATTTGGCACGCATACAGTTTAATAGCCAGCTGCCTAAAGCAACCTACAAGACAATGATAAATTAAACCTCTCCATCTCATGCATACCTCTGGATATGTCAATCTCAATGCAAAGTATGGAGGAATTCCAATTTCATTGACTGACAAGTAAGGATCCGGGGATATGACAGACCGGCAAGCAAAATTAACCCTTTTGCCCATCATCTTCTGACGGAATATACCTTCTTTCTTTTCAAGGTACTGACAAATTCCAGAACCATCTTTTTGAGCTTGAGCTGCCACAACAATACACAGTAGAATTTACACAGGTGTGGAAACTAAAGAATTTTGCATTTCAAAAGATCTGAACCATACCATCAGTAAGCATATGTGACCCAACACTAGGAAAAGTACATTGCAAAGAACGCAAAGATGCATCCGAATTTCAAAAAAAAAACTCCAACTAGCAAAATTAAATAAGTTTCAAAGAAACAACAGCAATTTTTATACCCGGATATGTTATAAGTATATACTCAAAGCCCGCTATTCAAAAGTATCGTTACAGTTCAAAATACATCTCTACAATTCCGGCACAGAGTGGTTTTAGGAATCTACTGATATGTGTCATTGTGTTCACTAATAATTTTCAAGCAAGAGGAAGAAAAAAATGGTTCTTGAGGCAAAGTCATGGGCTACATTCCTGAGGAGAACACAGTATGTTAAATAAGAAATACAGAACAAATATTGCAGAAGGTTTTGCCGTAATCTTTTTTTTTACAAGCATCAAAAGGTTCAAAAGCAAAGTCTAATTTTTTTTAGGACTATTAAGTTTTCTGGAAAATATACTTTACCATCTATTTATGCTGTTAAGACTTCATAAATTAAACGCCAAGGAAACTTAACTGAAACTTCACGTGTAGATGCCAAAAATGGAGTTCCAGAGTTGCAGATTGTAAGATGCCAGAAAAAGGCACTGTCATAACTGAATTTTGGCAAAGTCTATTTCTCACTCTAATCCTCGATACAGAATAGAAAATAAATTTGGAAAAAAAAAAAAATGAAAACTTGGAAAATCAAGTATTGAAGGCTACAATCGCTTAAAGATTCCACAAGAACACCGTATACATGAGGAGAACTGGTGCAGCTATGCGCAGATATTAGAGCATTTGCTAAACACAATACTGACAAGGCTGGCATGCTTCTAAGGATGTACAATATTAAAGAGACCAGGCTGACATATTATTTAAGGTATATTAAGTGATATATAAATATTAATAACAGCATATTTAAATTATGCATTCAAAGGGCTGCTTATTATTATTCACTAGAAAAATCAATGACCATTGTGCAACAACATGCTTGAAGTTCCCAAATTGATGGTAGACTTCACCTATACAAGAATTAAAAAAATAAAAATAAAAAGCATTTAGCATGATGGAAACTAATTAGGCTTGAAAAGAGTTTTCCCTTGGCAGAGTTTTCCCTATTGATATGAGATTCTACGGAATTTCTCAATTCACTTGATAACTTTAACTAAAACTAATCGTACCAATTTTACATAATTTCAACATGTTCGGGTTTACACATTTATCAATTAATTTGAGCACACTCCCCAAGCACTTATTGTGTACACAATCAAATTCCTATTACCACACACATATTTCCAAAAAACATGAAAGCGGTAGGATCTCTTTTTATGCTGGTTGCCTACTGAGAATAAATATACCAATTACATGAATTCAATCAAGATAGGAAATTTGGTCAAGACACACCAAAGCATAATCAAACGTTAATGGAAAAATGAAAGCTAAGGGAAAGTGTACATATCAATATGAGCAACCATATTAGCTTATAATCGTAGAAATAGGCTCACTAGTTGCAGTTTTGCTATCAATTAACACATTGATAGACTGTTGCAGATCCATCCAGCGACTAATAATCCTCGAACGTTCAGAATCATTCATGTGAGCATTTCCTAAAGCAATATTAGACTGCAGCACCTTCCCCAGTAAAACAGTATGTGGATGCTCCATCACCTGAAGGGGAAAATATAAAAATAATTCTGGGCACAAACTGACAGTAACAACCTTATAAGGGTAATGAAATGATTTCTGGTCATATTCATCTACTCCCCGCCCTCAACCCCCCCCCCCCCCCACCACCCTCAACTTCAGCAATGAGAAATAATTAATGAGAATTTCAAACTAAGATGTCGATTTCAAGCAATTTATTTCCTATCTCTTTGTAAAATCTGACTATAGTAAGACGACATGAACCTGAGTAAAAATCTACGTATCTGTTAGCTACAATTACTTTTTTAAATGTCAGCTCCACATAATTTAATGGTAAATATCTAAGTTTGAAAGGTAAAGACCATTGATACATGTGAAAGAAACGAAGATCGAAAGAACCTTTTAACACTTACAGAATCACCACCTTTGGCTGGAGGTCGAAATTTTATTGGAGGTACAAGAATGGTCTCTAAGAAAAACATTGAATAGCCTATCGTATTTCCAGAAGTTTTATTTCGGTAACGCTGAATATCAGATATATATGAGCAAAGAGGAGCTTCATTCTCCCACAAACGCCTCAGAATATCTCTAACCTGTCAGTTAGCAGGCATACAGATCCATGAATAGATTGAACTTGTCAAAGGCAAAAATCATGAGAAAAACAGCTGAGCAAATCACCTCTGATGGTAAGAGAGGTCCTTCAAAAATTTTACTTGCATCCTTGGAATTCTGAATTAAATTCCTATTTTGATTTACACCTTTCTTGCTGGTTTTTTTAGTGTGATCAGGGGTGGTATTAAATGAATTGGCTTCAGCTGTCTCAGAATCATCCTTACAAGAATAGTCACTAGCATTTACCACCTCAGATGATGGCTTGTTCTCCCCTCCTCCACTGTGTGTTACATCCGAACTGCTGCCCCGTATAACATTTGATCTGAGGTCAGCACTAGAGATTCCACTCTACACAATATAAAGAGTAATGAAGGATTAGAAATGGAAAATAAAAGATGATGATCAAGTGAGACAACAAAAGTACCATAAGATCCATCAGATATTTTCCCAAGAACATGTTACTCTCTAATGAACTTCAATTATCATCACAAGCAAACCTGAGTTCTCTACTTTTTTGCCTCAATCAGTGTTGCAGTTGATACCACATGTGTATAGGACTGAATGGCACCCCTAACATGTAGCGATTTGTTTCCAGGTGTAGCATGTCTAGTAGTAACTACACAAGGATATTGTTCATTTTGAATCTATTTTTTCGAATGATACATCACAAGTTCATGTGGTTTTATCCATAGTAGCTTAGTGGCTGATCGACTCCTTGAGACCAGTTCATAGATTGTTTTCCTCCCACAAACTGGTCTATTAATTTCATATGCACAAAAATTCAGTAAAAGTGAGAAGAAACAGCAAAGTTGAACTGGTGGTTCTTTTATCCCAAGAAGGGAAACCAAAAAAATTAGAATAAGGTCCACTATCTTACTTAGTTAATGCAAGTAAAGAGTAATATTCACATTTTCACATTTCAAAATTCAGTGAGATCCTGTTGGTTTTGACGGAAAATAAATTGCATAGATTAGATAAACAAACATAAAAGAAACATCCACTATGATACAGTTAGTTTTTATTATTTTGAAGCAACTAGACTTTTTTTTTCTTTTTTCCTGTAAATTTCCTTACAAACTCAAGATATTTTTTTATTACACAAGACTAATGAAACATCCACTGTTTGACCAGTTATGGCATATAGAAGGGAATGAAGAACAGACATTTAAGAGAGAACTTCTAGTCAGCTTGAGGTGTTTTATATGTTGAGCAAATACCAACTATTTTCAGAACTTACCACATGAAACCATCCAAATGTTGGCTTATTGATCTTTGGATTCTTGCGATTACAGTTCCTGCACTTCTTTTCTTTTTTTTTTAAGAACTCATTCAAAACTGTCAAAGCTTCAGTGAGCAGAGAAGAATCCCAAGATGCCAGCTTAGTATGCTCATAGTTATTTTCACCATCAGAGAGGACTGCAGAATGTGAAATATGACTCCCTTGACTATCTTCTGAATCAATTATATCATCTGGTACAACCCAACCAATATTCTTCTTGTCTTGTAACTTTTGCCGGGAACTCAACTTTTTTGCCTCAATAATGTCACCCTTTTCTATCAATTCTAATTGAGAAACACAATGCTCCACCTAAATCGAACACATTATATTTTAGGTCAAACAACATTACCAGAAAGAAGAGCAGAATGTGACATCGACCACAATAAGCTGATATACTAACTTACCTCTCCTCTACTCGACCGAAATTGAAAACAATAAAAACACACTGTATTCAGAAGATTGTTCAATGTATTAAACAGCAATGGATTATAGGCTGTCGAAACAAGGTCAATGTGACCACAATGACCAGTGCAATGATATGAACGTTGACCACATGATTTGCATCTGCATATATCCAAATATGAATCAAAACCCAAAACTGAGTAATATACTAGCGGTGGTGAAATGAGCTATACATATTTCATATACTTACAGAGAGCTATCATCAAGGGGTCCCATAGCAGGATCATATAGTCCACCTGGAATTGGCGTATCCAATATGTCGAGCAAATTTGGGTTTGTAATCTTCACCAAACTTTGGCGCCTAACTTCTTCATCCGTCATGAACTCAAAATGGACCGCTTCCACAACCTCCGTGGTTCCCTACATATTTAAAACACATATATTATATTAGAAGACAGTGCTAATACTAACACGGAAGAGTTATTTGAGGCAAATGCATACAAATTAATGGAATTATACAAATCTTAACTAAGTTCAACTAGTATTTCCAATTCATATTCAGGGAATATTTCCAAACACACATTCGAGACAACAATATTTTTTTTTAATCCCATATATAAAACGAAATATTACAATTAACACAGTGTTTACCATGGTTCGCCGATTGGCTCACAGCTGCAATGGCCTCTTATCAATTAAGCCCGAATTCCCTGAGAAATACCTAACCAACTACTCTGTTGATTTAGGTATATGTTTGAGTAGCGACTTTGCCCTAAGAAATTATGGGATTGAAGAAGCTCCTTGTTCCCCAGCGTCTAGGACACCAAACTGGGGTTTTGCAAAACCCTATCAGGCACTTGGACAAACATATATATTATTCGGAAGTCGGAAAGAAAAATAAAAGGAAAAAGCGTATACGGCGACCGATCTGAAACGGGTCGGGTAATTTGTAATTAGCCTCATTTGTTTTTTCTGAATTACCAGAATAGCCCCTCTCAATATCTGAATAAATAAATAAAACCCGTGTTAATAGAATTCCTAAAGTCCCGCAGTCCCGCTTAATATTTTTTATTAATTGTCCATTATACCCTCTCACTTCTGCTTGAAAATTGGAATGCGTTGCTCTGTGGACTGGGGATTTTCCGATTTGTGTCTGTGAGGGCAATAATGGAAAGATAATTTTCCAATGGCGGGGACGGGGATCTGATAATATTTAAATTATTTATTTTTACTTTTATAAATCTCTAATCAATATGTTAATGTATCGTTAATTTTTATTATTTTATTATTTGAGATCTATTATAATAATTTAATGTTATAGTTGTATTTTACTTGTGAATTTTAAGTTTATTGTTATTTCTAAATGTATATATTTTTAATTCAATTTATGTATGTATATATATTAAAAATAATTTAGTAATAAAAATATTAACAGGGATGGGACTTGGTGGGACTGTTGACGAACATAATGCATGGTAAAAAATTTGTGTTTGAATTCGATAATGTTTATTCATATTTGTTTTTTGAATAAACGAACAATGATATAACAAATTTTATGAGCTCGTATAATAAACAAACATAATTTGAATATTGAACGTCCCAATTACTAATTGCTCATGAATAATATCTTTTATTATTCATATAGAGATGTTCATGAGCATGTTTGTAAACAATTTTAAATTCAAAAAATAATAATATTTCTGTTATTTTTGTTGGGACGGATGAAATCTCTGCTAACATGGAAGGGGATGGAAATAGCCAAAACCGCAACCCCAAGCCCAACATAATTTAAAAACTTCATGATTATTGTATCCAAAGTTTTAGCATCGATTAGTTTGTTTCGTTGATGTTCAAATCGATAATCTAAAGATTCATAACTCAAACATATGTGCTCACTATAAATCTAACACGTAATGTTGGTAATTGGGCATTTCAGAGTTTGACATCCATATTAATTGAACTTCATATGAAAATCACTCACATTTTTTGGGAAGGCACCTAAGTTGCCGATTTAACCTAAACCAATACATGAATTATTTGTTCTATTGTTGAACTGATGCAACCAATTTTTAGTTGCAAAGCAAATTCACTAGTGTACGCTTCACACTTTAGTTATTGAATCGTCATAAGGATTACAAATTTTCTACGAAATTCATCCCTATCGAAAACTAAAAAAATGGATCAAGGAATCTTTGAATAAATTGGGGATAAAGCATGTATAGGATTATCTCGTATAAAATTTCTATCATGGTGTTTTATTATTGATATGTATATTGTTATATTTCTTCAATTTTTTCTTTTCAAAAAAAGATAATAAAACCTCAATTGTTATTTGAGTGTAAATAAATGAAGATCAAATTTTCGCAAAATTCATTAACCAAATGAAAAACTCCTTATCTCCATACCAAAATCTCCAATAAGTAGAGATGATGAATTATATTTGATGTTGCGTTTTGGTATAAGAATGATATTGACAATACAATTCCCATCCCTAAATGATTATAATGTTTTATCGTATTTTTTCCCCCTCTAAATCTATCAAAGGAAAATAAAATATTATGCGAGTTCAACAGATTTTAATCCTTTATTCATGGACTTTATGTAATTTTATTGTGCAAGAATATATATTTTTCTGGTAATTTTGCAACATTGTTGAAGTTTATACATTATTTCTTTTCTAATTGAAATTTTTGTAATCTTTTTACTGGTAGCATTCACGAGTAATGCAGGTAACTCTCTTCAAAAGGAAAAACACATTTAGGTCCTTATACTTTGGTTTCTTTTTCATTCAAGTTACTATACTTAGATCTCCTTCAAAATCTAGTCCTTCTATAGCCAATGTTCGGGCTCGCTGAGTAGATATAAGTTATCAAACAAGTTAGGTATTAGAGCACTTCAATCGGAGTACCACTGACTAAAGTGCTCTAATACACAAATCTGATGATTTACATTCATTTTTCAGATCGTTGCAGATTTTCTGAGAGGTTCCCGATCAAATAAAACACAAGGTTCAGCCATTGTGTCGTTCACTGCCCAGCTGTTTCGTTACTTCATTTCTTATTTTCAATGTCCCTCTCTCCCTCTCTAAAACACACATATGCGCGCGCGCACATGCATTTAAATGCAATCGTTTCAATCAAGCCGTCGCAAAAAAAAATCACCTCTTAGTTAGCTCAAGTAATTGCTGGAAGTAAGTTTATCGTTCCAGACTAAAAACCCTGGAGAACAAACACAATGGAACCAAGAACTGTCACGAGGATGATTAATGCCAGGAATAGACTCACTTCAGGATGGTGCAACTGCAATGCTAATCTCATGGTAAGATCACCTCCGAACAGGTGGCACCGCAGCATCCCCACGGCCAGCAGCTTGAGCCTGCCAACAAGAAGTTCAGGAGTCAAGAGAATTCACTATAAGTGTAACCGAATCAAGTTGGCCTGATAGCTGCTCGAATAAACTCAGGAAAAACTCGAATTCAAAGTTGATCAGGTCGGTCTTGAGGTCAACAATGCTCAACTCATGGCTAGCAAGCCTTATCGAGTTCAAGTTTTTATTGTTTTATCCTTAATATATTTAGTTATTTGCAGTAATCAAGTCGACTCTTATCAAACCTTTTTAATTAGTCAGGCCAAGCTTGAGTTTTTTGAATTTGCATTCAAATAACGCTTAAACTCAAGAGCATAGTAAAATCTCTTTAAATTAATAACATTCGGACCACTTATTATATATTAAGTAAAACAAGTTTCAATAAATTGATAGTTGATGATTTATTAATTTATGGAGTGAGTGTATAAACTCTGTTGACTAAATTGAAATATTTAGGATAGTAAAAACAATCATTCTTTACTTAAGGAAATTACAATTAGAGATGATTGGGAGATCTCTTAATTAAAGAAATCTGACCAAAACTAAAAAATAATATTTTTGTTTTATATGTAGATTGAATTTATAATTTTAGCAGATTATTAGCTTATGTTATCAATGGACCCATATAATCATATTTATAACAGGTTTTTCTGTAAAAAGTAATATTATTTTCTTGAAATTATTAGAGGCTATCAATTTAGAGTATTAATGAGGAATGTTTTACTGTAAGCTCTATCAGTAGCTTGACCCGATTAACCCCCAGAATCAACCACATAAAAGAGAGGTCTACAGTCACCTTCACAAACACACAATTTAAACAAAACATGTAATTCAACACCACATGAAGAACAACTTACCGTTGCTCGCATGGCAACAGCACGTCCCCGTCCCACTCCAAGTGCTGAACCCTTGCCCTTTAAGGTGGAAATGTAATGGATCAGCAACTAACTAAACATGAGAAGCCAAAAAGAAAAATAGGGTGCAACAGAACGCACCTTGATCCTAGATTCCAAACATTTAAACATTGGAGCATTCTTAAGCATGTCTGGAATTACTATGAACCTGGTAAAATTGAGGATTAATAACAATGATGAATGATGCAAATTTCACTCCCAATAAAGAACGAGTACATACCTGACTTTAATTCCTCTGATGAACACATGCTCGAGTTGTGAGACCTTCCCATCCTGTAATATAAGGTGACCAGAATTAAAAATAAAGTATACATGTGAAACTGCAAGTTAAATTTTGGGCCCCATTGCATCTGCAATCTCACAGTCACTGGAAATAGTTATCTGACTTTATCAGAATCACCATTTGAACTAGAAATATCTTAAGACATTATACTTTACATCAACAAGCTTTCTCGTAACAGTCATCTTTTTGACAGATATTAACTACCAAAAGAATTAACTACTGCCAGTTAAGCATTCATATTTACTTTCATATTTTATCTTGAAAACCATAGTATACCAACAAAGATATTTTCTCATGTTGATTTACAGAGTTGCAAAACCTGACCATGAGAAGTGGTGAGGTGACAGATTATGTATAATTAAACAAGTATGTGCCTGAATTAAGACCTGCCGAGTGTTAAGAAGTGCGGCAACTTGCTCCTCCGAGTTCAAATTGAAAGCAGGTAAACAAAGTTAATACACATAATCTCTTAATAATGTTCATACCCAGTCCTGATTTTAAGAATTACAAATAAAAGTGTATATATAATAAACACATCGGAGTCCTCCAGCTAAAGCAAAAGGACATTCATACACAGGAGAAGAAGAAATGATACAGAAAAGAAGAGAAACATAGGCTCTCCAACCAGAAAATACAACTATAATAACAATAGAGAACTTCGAGTCCAAACTTCACACTTTATGAAGACCATTGAAGGGAACATAAATATCCCACTTCACATTGAGTTTTGGATTTAAGAGCAATTTGTCCAAACATACCAAATTAAAAAACCACTATTCTAGGGGTTTCATAATCACTATATAGACAGTTGAACTGAAATTACACTATCTCTACTATAAACAACCCAAATTTAAAGAACGCTACTCTTCAAGAATATAGATTACGATGCCACGTATTGAAGCGTATCAAATATATGATAGATAGACTAACCATACCCTGTTGAGTGAAGGAGTAGCTCACGAGACATTAAGCTAATCTCCCTTTTTTTTTTTTTTTCCAACGTGGGACAACTCTACAAACTTCAATTATTTCATCAGTTTATCAATGTATCTAGGGTTTTACATTAATGTGGTAAATACAGAGAAGTTTCAGATATCGTAATTACCTGAGCGGTGTAAGTGATGCTTTCGAGCTGGCAATTCCAGTTATCCTCGCACTCAATCATGCTTCCTCGATAGAGCTCACCGCTCTTCAGTTCTACCGTCACCACATTGCCCGACGCCCCGTGCAGAAGCTTCACCGGAATTCCTAAGCTTCGACTCAGTATCTCAGGCTTTCCACCAAATAATCACAGTTTTCCCACCCTGTGTATCTATATTCTCACACGCGATGGATAGAAAAACATTTATGAATCCTTTCGAAGGGCCCATTGAACATGACAGTCACAATTTTTCCATTGAACATGACAGTCACAATTTTTCCTTCTCCTTCAAGCCGCCTCTTATACTTTTCTCTCTTATTTCTTTTTTCATTCTCTTGTTTGTGGCATTCAATTTTCAATCCCTTTTTCCTCAACGCTGTTGCCACGCACCTTCTCATCTCAACTCCAAAAGGCAGGATGAAAACTATCTTGTGCAGATATTACCACGACCAGGGTTGAAATAGAAATTATGAACTGGAGGATCCATTCTGAAAATTCAGGCACAGACATTTGATTCAGAACAGGAACTGAACCTAAAACCGCTTCAATGTTGGTTCTATGGTAATTGGTTCTGATTGGAAACTGAACCAGAGGGTTCATGATTGAGTCGCCAATTTCAAAACAGTCCACCTACACTAACCAAAACCAATGAGATTGTGCCACGTCTGCTCAAACAACCTAGTGTACCGGTGAGGAATTGCTGGCCGGGGCAAATATATACAAACTTCCTTTCAAATTATTTATTTCTTGAAAGACCCCTCCAATTTGCTGTTCACTGAACTTTTGAATTTAGTGGAAATTTTGATTTTCTCATAATATAAATATTTCACCGATATACTAACTGATTATTGATTATAGTCAAAACGATTTTTGGGAAATTTCTAATATTATTTCACGAATTCTTAAATCTTATATAATTGTTTGATTTATTGGCACATTTGATCGGACGAACAAAAGCACATATAAATTTATATTGAAATTGTTAAAACAAATCTTACATCGGGTATATAAAGAATCATGAGACAAAACTCAAAAAGAAAATATATACGGGTTCAAGCAAAAAAAAAAAACAATATCATACCAATGTGAAGATTGTAGCTCATTAGAATCCAACTTAATCTTGAAACAATTATATTATTCTATTACTTTCATAATCGAATCTAACCCATCAATTTAATTAAGAACAAGTAGCTGAAATGATTGGAAATATTCGCGAAATCATTTTTTGAGCTGAATCGATCAAAATCAACCTACTTGTTTTTTAATTAAAATTTAAATAGAAAAAATAATGAACAACAGAAAAAATTATGTTATGAAGTATTAGATTAGAAGATACTGAGGATGGGAAAGAGGGAAGAGAAATAGAAAAGAAGCACATAACCCAAACTCTCTTTTATTTAGCCATATCAAAATTATAAAATGAAAAACTAAGTACAACTTTAAATACAAATTACTAACTCTGCATAACAACAACTTAAATGAATAATAATAACTCCGTAACAACAATATAACTAAATAACCAACTTCTAACAAAGTTCCTAATAAATTATGTTCATACAAATTAATTTATTGCTATTTTTTCAATTGGACCACCTTCGACCGATTAAACCAGCATTCGATGACTCGATCGATTTGATCGGTGAAATTATAGAAACACTGCCTTATTCTAAGTAATAAACTTCACCAGAAATAATGTATTCTGATAATGGCTTAGACATCCAATAATCATAATCGTCTGTTATTATTTCTTCAATTTTCTTCGTTAAATCTTGAATTTGAAATAATTCATCAGCCTTGGGAGTAAAAGTGGGGAGGCCTTGCTTGGATTGGTTGATCTCTCCTTCCACATCCTGTATTGGTCTACTGAACAACCTGGGTTTCTTCATTGGAGTCTTATTGGTAGGACCTTCTATTAATATCTTAGAGGGATTGTGGTATTTTGATGAACCAACTTCACCACCGACTACTTTGCGTTTTAAAATTTTAATAGATTTATCAGGTCTAGCCGCATAATCTTTAACTTCTATTCCTCTTGAGCATGAATCTTTTGATAAACTTGTATAGGATTTATGCACCTTTGATGAATTATCTTGAATCTTGATTCTCCTTGAACCTGTAAAAAAAAAAAAAAAATCTGATCTATCTTCTTAAAATTTAATTTATTATGAGCGTAGATTACTTGGTAAAGTTTTAGAAGATTTACCGAATCGATTCAAACCATCTTGAGTCTTGATTTTTTCCGAGTGTAATTTTGTTGATGAATGGGTAACTGGTGGATGGATTCTTGACAAATCATCTTGAATCTTGATTGCTTTCGAGCGCAATTTTTTTGATGAACGGGTAACTGGTGGATGAATTGTTGATAAATCATCTTGAATCTTGATTGACTTGGAACGCAAGTATCTTGATGAATCCTTAACTGGTGCATGAATTCTTGACGAATAATCTTTGGTATTGGTCTTCTCAAATTGCATAACTTTTTGCAAATCATCATAGGATCTACAAGTTTCTGACAAATTACAACGAACCCTCATCTTTTCTTGAAAAACTCGGTGGGATTCCTGAGGGCTGAGTATTTTGTGAAGGCAATTAAGTATTCTATCTGTTTATATATAATATTATGTATCACACAAGATTCATATTACGTTTAAATAGATTTGGATTATATGCCAGTCCAACTAATTCTCCCACCTCTTTATATATATATATATATGGAATAATTCATTATTAAGCCTTTACTAAAGATTTGCTATCTTTTAAAAAAATATTAATAGTTTTTAAGTAAATAAATAATATTTTTGAGTCAACCCAATTGACAATAATTTTTGCGATATATATGTGTATACTATAATTATGGTATTTATTTTCTATGCAAATATATACCATATCTATGTATATATTATCATATCTATTATTTTCAATGCAACTCTATATCAATATCCATCGATATATATTATCATAACTATTATATATATAACTAATTCTCCCTCCTCTTTATATATATATATATATATATATGGAATAATTCATTATTAAGCCTTTCAAGATATTGTATACTTTGTTACTCCTCTTTATATATATATATATATATATGGAATAATTCATTATTAAGGCCTTCAAGATATTATATAATTTGTTACACTTAATCTATATTTGAAAAAGATTACTGAAGATTTGCTATCTTTTAAAAAAAAATATTAATAATTTTTAAGTTAATAAGTAATATTTTTGAGTCAACCCAATTTACCATAATATTTGCGATATATATGTGTATACTATAATTATGATATTTATTTTCTATGTAAATATATACCACATCTATATATATATATATATTATCATATCTATTTTTTTCAATTCAACTCTATATCAATATCCATCGATATATATTATAATATCTATCTTTTTTTATTCAAATCTATATCAATATCTATTTATATATATTTGATTGATAGAACTATGATATTTATTAATTTTCAAGTTATTATCTACCAAACTATTTTTATTTGATTATATTTTTATTATTTTTTTAGTTTTTACTACAAGTTTCAAAAACTTATAACTTTTTTGTTTCAACTCCAATTTTAAAAAAAAATCTAATTAATTCTATTTTTACGATATTTAATTTGACATTCATACTGTACCTATATACACACATACATACACACATTAAAATCTAATTATTAAATATAAAAGATTTTTTCCTAAGTTAATTGTGATATACATAAAGAGAAATAGTGTCTTAAATATAAAAAAATTAATTTTTTGCTGCCTAAATTACTTCTAATTATGATATCTATTTTTATACAATATATATATATATATATATATTAATATCTATCTATATATGAGATATAATAAAATAATTTGTTTGATAGAGCCATGAATTAATAGTTACTAAAAATCGCAATAAATAATAATTATATTATTATTTATTTTTATTTTTATTATTTTATTATGAGAGATATCAAAACAAACTTCTAAATATTATGTAAATATAAATTGTGGTTAAATTTAAATTCTATAATTCCATAAATTTTGGGATATTGATAACAAATGTATATGTATATATATATATATGAAAAAGTTAGATTGCAATCATTCAATTTGATCTAAAAATAAAAATAATTAATATTTACATAACAGAGTAAAATTAATACGTGTAATTTTGTGTCATCTAATTTAATGTTAAAAAACATAAACTTAATATTTTCCTTCTGAAATTTTAAACGCCACAAATAGAAACCAACAAATTTTCCCTCCTAAACTACTTTCTAATTATGGAATCTATTTTATATGCAAATCTATATCATATCTATGTATATATTATGATATCTATTTTTTCAATGGAAATCTATATCAATATCCATCGATATATATATTATCATATCTATTTTTTATTCAAATCCATATCAATATCCATCTATATAAATTTGATTGATAAAACTACGAGATTTATTAATTTATCTATCAAAATATGTTTATTTGATTATCTTTTTTATTATTTTATTTTTTTTACTAAAAATTTCAAAATCTTATGACTTTTTTGTTTCAACTCTAATTTTTTCAAAAAATATATCTAATTAATTCTGTTTTTACGATCTTTAATTTGACATTCATATTGAACATATATACACACATACATACATTAAAATCTAATTATTAAATATAAAATATTTTTTCTTAAGTTAATTGTGATATACATAAAGAGAAATAATGTCTTAAATATAAAAAAATAATTTTTTTGCAGCCTAAATTACTTTTAATTATGATATTTATTTTTGTATATATATATATTAATATCTATATATAATATATAATAAAATAATTTGATTGATACAGCCATGATTTAATGATTACTAAAAATCACAATAAAGAATAATTATATTATTATTTATTTTTATTTTAGTTATTTTATTATGAAAGATATCAAAATAAATTTCTAAATATTATGTAAATATAAATTGTAGTTCAATATAAATCCTATAATTTAGTACATTTTGGGATATAAATAACCAATATATTTGTATATATAAGTTAGATTGCAATAATTTAGTTTGATCTAGAAAAAAAATAATTAATATTCACAAGCGGAGTTAGATTAATCTGTATAATTTTATTTCATCTAATTTAATGTTAAAAAGAACAAAAAAAGTTAATGTTTTACTTTAAAAATTTTAAATGACCGCTTAAGATTCTTTTTTGATAGAAAATTTGTCACAAAAAAAAGAAGAAGAAAATACTATATATTGCAGGTCTCTTTGGATAATTAAAAACCTATATCTATATATATTTAACATCTGTATCTATCATTGGACACCTCATTAGTTAATATATCAAAGCAAAATATGTATTTAAAAAAATCAACAAATTTAGTACTTTATAATTTCTTTTTTTAAAACATTACTAGATGGATGTCTGTGCAATGCACACGACATAATTTGTTTTATTATATTGATAATTATGCTATTATTATTATTATTATCATTATTATTATTATTATTATTATTATTATCATTATTGTAAAACTTACATATAATTATTTATATATATTATCATTTTGATTTTTTTATTATGTTACATTACATTATCATTCTCTTAAAAATTATCTTTATTAAATAATATATTACACGAATTTTTAAAATCAATTGTAGAGTGTTCCCAACTCAATACGTAATATTCAACTCACTAAAACATATTATGGTGGAACAATATATTATAATATTATATAAATTAAATCATAAATATTTTTATTTAAAAAAAAATTATACTCTTAGATCAAATCCATTTAAAAAATTAATATTATTTATATAAATTAATATATATATATATCAAAATAAAAATAAATGATTGAATTCATAAAAAAATATATTCTATCCATAAATATATATATATATATATCATATTTTAAATATAACTTTTTATTTAAAATATGCAATATTGGTGTCAAATTAAAGATTACAAAAAAATTTAATTTGATGTATCATAGGTAAAAAAACAGATTTGAACAAAAAATTTATTTGAATTTTAAATTTTAGTAATAAATATAAAATAGAAGAGAGAAATATAGATGTCAATAAATAATTGGGGCATGTGTCAAGAAAATAAATATGATGGTGATAAGTAACCATAAATTATTCTTCTTTTATATAGAGAAGGATTTATGAACTTAAATTATAAAGGAATATATATATATATATATATATATATATATTGGGAATAAGACTCTCAAAACTTCTAATCATGTATATATTATATCTTTTGATTATAAATTTATATATTCAAAAATCTCTAAATTAATGAAATTATAAAAAATTAAATAAATAACTAATAAAAAATAAATAGCCGTGCAACACACGGGAGAAATTACTAGTATTATAAAATTCAAGTATTATTAACATTCATATGTATTTCTTCCTTTCTCTCTCTTTTATTTTCTAATCAAAGTATCTCTAATAGTTAGCATAAAATATGTGCGATACAAATTATTACAACTATTAATGTGATAGGATAATATTATCCACCTCACCCCGACCTATCCCCATACATACATATATGAATTTATTATATTTTAAATAGTAAGTAAATATAATATTTTCAACACAACATAAATATGTATATTTACAATAAACATAAAAAAATATTGCATAATAGTTTTTATGATTGTAAAAATGCATTGGTTTAAAAAAAAAAAAAAACTATTTTTGTGTTCGCATTAAAACTTATACGTTTGAAAAAAAAAATTATATATATATATTCACTTATCTTAGAAGAATTTTTAGTGGAATATCTTTAAAAATTATAATTTCTTTCAAAATTTCACTAATAAAAATAAATTGTTTCAACGAAACATATATATACTGAAACAATATATCAATGATAGAATAAATAAATAAATATACATTAACATTATGATATTAAAAAAGAGCCAATATTATCAAATAATTAGAAATTATAATTATTTTCTCAATTTCATTAAACACGCAAATCTCAAATTTTTGTAAAAAAATTATTAGTATAGAACAAAAAATTCACCACCATAGGATATTATTTTTGAATTTTTTTATGTCTTTTGACAAATATCAAAAGATATACATATTCTTATAAGATTGATTTCTTGCATCAACATTTAGGGAATGATATGTTCAATATCTACTTAGTTTTTATAGTTAAATATAAAATATATAACAATTAACTTAAGAAAAAATATTTTATATTTAAAAATTAAATTTTTATGTATATATGTATCTATGCAATATAAATTTCTATTTAAAGATTGTTAAAATAGAATTAATTACATATATTTTTCATAAAAAATAGAGCTGAAAAAAAAATTATAAGCTTTTAAATTTTTTAATTGAAAAATAAAAAAATAATAAAAAAGATAATCAAGTAAATATATTTTGATAATAATAATAATACAACATAATGTTAGTATATCTTGAAAATAATAAGTGTAATTTCAACATTGAAAATTATGGCTCTATTAATCAAATTGTATTATTATATTTTACATACATATAGATATTGATATATATATATAACAATAAATAACACAATTCGAAAGTAGTTTATATGAAAAAAAATTATGTTTTCTAGGCGATACTTCTCTTTACACACACACACACACACGCATACATTGAGTCTATAAGCTACTTAAAACTAATTATATCATTTATAAGAAAACATGCTATAAGGTTTATTTACAAATGTACTGATATATATAAATATATAATTAATAAAAAATAATAAATACAATTGTGTTAAATAAATATATAAAGATAATGATTCAAAAAAAATTTGTATTGTAATCTTCATAATTTATTGTTTTTTCCATTTATAAATTAATTTAGGCAGGAAGGATTGATGCTTCTATCTTAGGGTAAATTCTGTTTATATATATATATATATATTGTAATTACTAATAAAAAATTAGCACATCAACTAATCTACAAATAGTAAATTGTCCCCGAAAAAATAAACCAATAAGGATGTTACAATAAGACTAATCTGATATACATTCCGGAGGAAAATAAGGCGGTGAATACAAGTGAGAAGTAGTTCTATTTGAAACTTCTGCAAAAAAATTTAACAACTAAAATGGCAGAAATTAATTTAAATAATTAATGGAGGAGGTGAACATGCAAGTTTATTGTCCAAATCACAGCATGATACATATTTGGCTCAAATAAAAGGACAACAATGCCACTAATAATTTATAATCCCAGAAATCCAATGCACTTACTGCTGTTTATCTTGTCTAGTCCCTGTAGAGTTTTCCTGATTTGTAGGCGTGACTTTGGCAGGGGTCGATCGCTCTGACTGTGTGAACTGAATCAAGATTTGCATGAGTACTGTGACAACTGCTAAAGCAATGGCTGAAAACGTGATGCCTTTCCATGAGGAGAGAAGGGAGTAATGTAGGGTAACTTTCAAGACACCCAAGACGAGCAAAATCGCCCAAGAAGTGATCACCTGTTTATTGGATTAAGCAGATTCATAACTGTTTGATAGATGAGGTGTGTGCTTCGATACAAAAGAAAGGATTGTGAAAGAAATTTTACCAGAAGGGATTTCACAGGACGACTAGTTTCTTGGAGTTGCTCACCGAAGGAATTGTCAGCAATGTGCTTGTCCAGTAGTTTGTCCTGTTTGAACAGATGTAATTGTAAAAAGGCACATTACATGATAGTCTTTTCAGTATCAAATATGGGTTTTGGATGACAAAAAAAGAAAAGGGATATGGTGTGTTGATATAGTCTATATGTATAAAAATAAAACCATTTTGGCATATAAAAAGATTAAGATAGTCTTTCAGTAAACGAAAAGTTTTGAGACTTGCAAAAGCTGGGATGTATCAAGCATGTGATTAAGAGACAGTGGATGTATTAGAGATCCATTGTCTCGAGCATAATTAGGTCTATAAACGCGTGGAGAGAAGACAGAACTTTATCTTCTACGGCTACTCCCTCTCTCTCTCTCTCTCTATATATATATATATATATAATTTCTTTTCTTAAAGTTGCTTTAACCTATTTCGCATTACCTTAAATGGCCTGAGATTTTACAGAAATAACAACAAAAAACTAAGCCTTCATCTCGCTATGTGCGGTCAGCTACAAATTTTAACTTTAAAAATTAATATTAATAGAAGGCTAGACAGATTTTGCTCTCCACATTTTTAACCAGATAAGTATTATTTTACAGGATATAGCATAATTTTTCACTTGAAGGGCAGATCATAAAGGCAGAGTTGAAAAATAAATATCAATAAACAAATGATTCACCTTGGCAACAAAGGCATCCTTGCACCATTGAGCAATGTCATCATTCGTTTTGGGTAAATCACTCATTAAGTGTCTCTTAACATGGACATGCACCTAAACAATATCAAATATCAGCATCTATAAATTGAATAAGAAAATAAAATCTAAACATTGTTATCAGGTTATCCAGAAGTAAAATATTCTTTCTAACCACTTGGTACGTTAACAGTAAATTGATATTCCTGTACCTACATGCCAAGCTAACATGCTCAATATTAACATTCCACATTACTATAAGGTTCTGCAACTTTTTATGGGAAGAGAATTTTCCACCACATAGTTTATGTAAGCTTGTAGCAAGTATTAACTTGAAACTGTACAGGGGGTATTTAAAATTTGGTTGACCATGTGTAGCTGCATAACATTTCATCAACAACCTCAAATTTGCAATAATTTCCATGTACATTGACAAATCTGATACTAAGCTACAAGTGATAGGATTTCGCAGGCTTACCACAGAAGATTGCCCTTTAAAGAGTCTTAGCATGGTTGGTGTAGGAGAAGTTTTGGGAATAGCAATAGTTACGTCATAAATGGCCGGAACGAATGAACGCATATGACTTACAGCAGTAACAAAACCCTGAAAATTGCAAATGACCATGTGAACATTTCTGGCATAATCAATAAACAAGATCGCAAGGAACGAATACTCTATCAAATAATGCATACAAGCATGGTGAGAAATAAAAAAGGGTACTATTTAGTCTTAGAACAACAACAAATGCTTAATTTAAAAATCTACCTCCATGAAAGCAAAATAAAACATCCCAGGAAGAGAGATGCAACAAGCAAAATGAGGTTAACTTTTTTGAGGCTAGCTATTCTGATAAGACTGTTGCACAATAAAAACTCACAAAGATGTGAATCTTTCATTTGCAGCACATGCACCTCAAAAAGCAATGGAGGGATAGAGTTGAAAAGTCCAAATTCACTAAGTTCTTGAAACTGAATGATTGCTAAAAGATATGAAAAGAGTCCAGAATTGGCAACAGGATCTTAGAAGCAGGTCAATTTGGAACCTTCGTACGAGGAATCAAAACATTTCTTGGAACGGGTAGCCCTGTTGAGGATGCATATTCTTGAGCAGCCAAAAGTTTGGCCTGTGTGAAACGAGTACCCTCAACAAAAAGTGCCAGCCAAAATGGTCTAGGAAAATCCCTTAACCGTTGAAGTCCTGACTGCAGTAGATTTTAATTGAGTTAGCATTTGCATCCATCAGGAAGTCAAGCCAGGAACACAAGCAACAAAACAGCATAGACTTACGCCAACCTGTCTGATGCTTCTTCGGCCAAAACAATTAAAAATATGGAAATATTAGTGATAGTCAAAGATAAGGAAATCAATCCATACCTTTAAGGTGCTTTCATCCTTTGCCCAGCTTCTCTCAAGAAAGAGATACTCAGAAAACCACATGGACCATCCTATCACCTTCATAAATAGAACATAGTTCACATGTTGACTATATCGTATCGAATGCTCATACGAGCATGACAAGGTAAAAAGAATAGCACATCAGAGATAGATAAATAATTAACTAGTTGTCTACTTGTCCTTGATGTTCCAAATGCATCAAGTGTATCAAAAATATTTGCAAAAAAAAACATAGAAAATAAAAGAAAAAGGTTTTTAGAAAAATTTCAGCAACTTTGGAGAAATACTTCACAATTTGAAGGCAAAAAAGAAAAGCTAAAAACGAATACTTTCAACAAAGTCCACTATCTTCACTTACTATTAGCGCCAATAAGTCAAAACAGCAGCGGACCTATGCAATACACCAACCAATTTCACCATTTAGAACCTTGCCAGCTTATTTGCGAAAAACATAGATAGATAAATGACTAATTAGATATCGCACACAGTTTTGATTCAGAGGAGACCTGTACCCCATTATACAAAATTGTTCAATAAGTTGCTGCCAAGATATCAAGATTCATGAAGCTGAACATTACGCTGAGTTAAAAAGATTCATAGTGCAAAACCTTAAACTAGACATTCCTTAGATGATCTAGGAAAAAATAAAGACTTCCACTATAATATCATATCCGAAAGTTCATCATTTGTTTACTTACAGGAAGGAACTTTGATGATTTCTTCATAACAGCTAATGTGCTTCCGAGACAACCTGATCGCTGTCACAGAATGTCCAAAAGTCAGTAAAAGCTTCTCAGCGAGGTTGACAATAAAGAGCATGCTAGCAGCTAGCAAAGACAAGTGACAAATTTCATAATTTTGTTCACCTGAACATTGCTTTCCTGTTCACATACAGAAACTGCAGGAACCTAATATATGCCTTCGTATATGTTTCTGCACTAGTCTAATGCCTAGGTACCCCTCTCTCCATCCTAGAAGGATAGCATGGATGACTGAAACCCATACCAACAACTGTGGAAGTAATAGTGTATGAATCTACCACATCGCTTCTTGGAGTGTGACTGTTATATATTCATATTCTCCGACTTAGAAACACTGCCCTACCCTCCATCCAGCAGAAGGATAATATGGATGAATAAAACCCTTTGCAACAACTGTGGAAGTAATAGTATCTGAACTACCATACCACTTCTTGATATAAATATATACATATATATATATATTCACTGACTTAACACATTAAACAGATGTGTCTGTACTCTAGCTAAGTCATGACACCGAAAGCTGAGTTATTCTCTGTCGGGGTAAGATGTATTAAGGTAGAGATGACATGAAAACATCTAGTAATGTAAAGACTCAGAGAAGCACCAAACCTGAGCCAAAACCCATCCAACAAGCCAGTCAATGTCACTTCTATGGTTACATATGACAAGTGCATGTTCTTTACCTGGATAGTTACCAACACAACAAAAAAATAAATAGACAACTCAAGAAGGGTAAATATTTAGAGGATAAACAGCAAATCAAAACTTAGAAGCATATTTTCTGGCCTTACCCATTAATTTAAGGGTTTCAGAATCAGTATGCAATTCAATCTGCAACCAAATTACCAGTGCAGCACATGAGATAAATGATTCAGATGAAAATGATAATCAAAGCTGCAGTTTTGACTCCATATCCCTTTCCTCACTCCTATTCATAATTTCATATAGTAACAAATGACGTGGTAAGACATCTTTATCAGTATGATTCCAGGCCAGTGTAAAACGGTTCACAGTTACTAAAATATCACATTATTGAAAAGCCAAAGACATGGAACTTAGGATATGGTTGTGCGCAATCAAGTTTAGTTCACTCTAGCATTATCATAGATTTTGATCAAGATGAAAACCATTGATTTGATGGTTATTGACCTTAAACTGTCCAAATTGAATGTATAAAACTGCTGCATATGCGATTCAGTTATGGAAGGCTATTGATGAAATGAAAAGCCAGCATATAACTGAAATGCAGAGCTAGCTAACATATTAGGAGGCACTAATACATACATGAAGGAGATTGGCAAATCTAACTACAATATGATACAGCACCAATTAAACAATTTCACCTTGACACCAGCCCACCAATCGACAAGCCATACGAGTTCCAGCCACAGGAGTTCGGCCACCTCCCTATTTATCCTTCTATAAATGTTCTTTGATAATGGTCTTACTAGTACAAAACAGACTGCCTGCAAAATTTCAGAAGGCATCCCTCACATTCCTTCTGTACATATACAGAAGATTCGTATAAAAAAAATTAATAACCCCAGAACAAGCTGCTAGCAAGTGAAAGACCGCCGAAACAAATGAAGTACAAAAATTATTTCAGCAAAAAGTCAAAAATGAAAATGCATCTAGCTCAGTAATTATTAACTTGTTAAATCAAAAAAATCAAACCCAAACATCCATCAATCACCCATCCCAAAAAAAAGAATGCATCCAAACACCCAAACCTGAACAAAATTGGTGACGAGGCCAGAGATGAAGAAGAGAACGCCCAAGGGAAGAATCACTATTGCAGGTGGAATCGCCATGGTCGAGTATAACTTGGTCTATCTTCCAGCAAAAAATCGGATATGGTTCAAAACTGTTTGTGTCAATGAGAGAACTGAATAATAAGAGGGAGCACCCCAATAAATTAGGGTAAAGGTTTGGGAAAATGTGCAGAAACAATATCAAGATTTCAATTCATCACCAGCTGAAGATAATATGTACAACTATTTATGAGTATGCATAAATAATTGGAGAAAAGTAGATCGTTCTTGGTAGTGAGCACAGCAGTACTGCAGGCTGCCGCAGCTCTATACTGTGCTGAGGAGCATTTAATATTCCACAGAGAGAGAGAGAGAGAGAGGAGGTAATATTAATGGTGGAATTGATGAGAAATGTGGAGGAGAAAGGCAAGTGTCGTGTGGGAGTCAGAATGTTACTTGTACCGTAAAATACATCAACAGCACAAAGAGAGTCTGATACACGTAACTGTAAATATTATTATTATTATTATTATTATTATTATTATTATTATTATTATTATTATTATTATTAATTCAGCAACTAATTCAGTCAAAAGTGGACTAGGAAATAACTACCGTAGATAAATCCTGAGGTGTATTTTTATTAATACATTGATGAATATAATTTTTTTATAAAAAAAAATAAAACAATAGCTAGAGGAGACGAGACCCGTCCGTCCCCGCCCCATTTGGGGCGGCAACATCCTTCGAATTTGTTGCAAATTCAATATTAGTAACTAAAATTACATAATCAATCTTCATTATCCTAATTAATCTATTTCTTAGTAATGATAAATTCATTTATACATATATATATATATACAAAAAAATAAAAAACCACATTTAGGCGGAAAAACAATAGTGCAAACATTCATTTTACTATTATAATTATTAGTATTAGTATGAGCCTCCTGCCATGCACAAAAAATACTTTTGTACGCTTTTATTATTAAAAAAGATTATATGTGCTATTCATTAATAATTTTTTATATTTGATTATGAATTTATTTTAAAATTTAGGTCAAATATCATCAGATTATGACTTGAATTTGAGTTTATCTGCTTAAAATTTAAATTCAAATTTGAATCTTTGTATATTTGAGTAATTTTAAAATCAAATAATTCTATATTTGAATTGTTTCATTTAAAAACGTCTATATATGAAATCTAATTTGACAAATTTAATTAAAATTTAAGCTAAAAATAAATATTACATTTATATGAAGATATTTGGGCACTTTCATAGCAGATTTGAAGATTAAATTGTAACAAATTTTTTTGAAATAAAGTGATACTATTTTAATTTTTTATTATTTAATTTTAATTGCACAAAATTTGAATATTGATTTGCAACATACCAAATATTGTTGTAAATCTTTTATTAATGGCTAAAATCATGTAATATTATATACTATCTATACGAATCATAAAAATCTTTAAAGACATAATATAATAAAATCAACTGTATCTATCTAATTATACAAACATGTGAGAATTGATAATCTACGTAAATAATAAAATCAACAGTGTATTTAATTATATAAACACATGAGAAGTGACATTATACATTACTAACATCAATATTCAATAAATATATTTTTTATTAAACTAAAACTTAATTGCACAACATGGTAAATCCATAGTGTAAATTTTGATTTCCACAATTATTACATATTTTATATCAATTTCAATTTAATAATATTTGTAAAATCGCATGATTTTGTGGAAATTTTGTTCAATTATACCAAATTTGAAAAAAAAAATCAGTAATGATTTTTCCCACAATTTATGAAAGAATATATACAATATTTTATAAATATTGTATAAATTTGATTCAATTACAACACTGTGAATTCGATTGTACGGTACACTTGATGCACATAATATTTTATATGTATATATATATATATATTATGACAATTGTAACAAGATGGGTGGATGTTGCTATATATTTTACACTTTTGAAACTATTTGTCAATAATTACTTCATTAAGGTACATGGTAGGAATTAGATGGACCTAATTTGAAAATTCAAATTATAATTGAAGACTTTATTTTTGTGCATGATATTTACACCATGTAGTTGAAGAAACGACAACCAAGTTTAGCCCTAAGTCATTAATTAGCTTCACCAGTTAACAAACTCCACCTACAAACAACGCTCAATTTATTTATTTTTTATTAAATGATTATAAATGAGTAGTTAGCAAGATATCTTGTTTGTATTATGGATCTATTTTTTGAAAGTTTAATTATTATTTTTTAAGTCGAACCCAATAATTTTAGTATTCAATAAAAAAATGTACAAATTAAATTTAGAGAAATTCGAAGGTCGGTTATCACCAAACATCCAAAGATAACAAATCCTTAATTCTATTACAAATGTAAAATATAACACTAAAAAATACGAGCAATTCAATCTTACACGATAATAAAGAGAGAAGATAATTGTTTTTAGAGTGAGATAAGGTAAATATTAAAATTAGTACAATTGACATTTGGTTTGTTCAATATGAAATAAATGATTGTGTAAGGAAATCTGAAAATAAGGGCACGAGTCAGCTTTCAATAACTCATAAATTTAGATAAAAATATATTATGTTGCAAGTTTAATAAATTTAATAATATGCTGGAAATATAAAAACAAAAACAATATGTCGATGGTGGCCAGCGACATCTTTGCTATTGGGCTGAATTCACGATAAGCCCAAGATCTGGCCCATTACCAGTTCTTTTAATTTTTTTATTCTTTTATTAAATCTTTCTAGCGGACAGCCCAAAAATAAAAATTAGATCTGAAACGGAAAACTCAAAATTATAACAGACAGATAAGCCCAAGATCTGGCCCATTACCAGTTCTTTTAATTTTTTTATTCTTTTATTAAATATTTCTGCCAAAAATAAAAATTAGATCTGAAACCGAAAACTCAAAATTATAACAGACCACCCTGGAACCAAAATGGATCTGACCAGCTATTAATTTCAACGGTAAAGATTGGTGGCCAAAATCTGGCCGTCCAGAAAAGGGTGTATTGGTAATTTTCTATAAAATAATTATATAAAATATCGAATATGCCCTTTATTAATTAATGGCGGAAAAATAAGTAATTTAGTTTTAATTTGAATTTTGAGTGTGTTTATCTCTCATTATCAATGAGGCGGTTTCTCTCTCACCATCAATAATGATGAGGATTCAAAAGATTTCAGATTACAACTTTTAAGATTTTTTTATAATGATAATTCATACCAATCCGTCTTCATATTAAAGCCAAATTTTGGAACGCTTCACTCTTTGGAGACAAGAGATTTTGTTGGTGTATTAGTCATTTTGGATTAAGAAGAAGGACAATGTATGAAAAATGGTTTACTACATGAACAATATTATGTTGACAATTTATAATGAAGATACCACAACCTTTCAATTTCTGTGCACGGTTATTCAAGCAAATTTGCAGCTCATGCACGGTTTAATGAGTTAAATATGACATCTATTAATGATTAAAAGTACTTTTGTAGATTGTATAGCTTTTTTTTTTCTTTATATGAAAATCTATAAAATAAGAGCATATTACATGATAATCTATAAATAAGAGTATATTATATGAAAATCTATAAAATAAGAGTATATTATATGAAAATCGATAAAATAAGAGTATATTACATGAAAATCTATAAAATAAGAGTAGCATAATTAATGACTTCTTTGTGAAGGAGTTCATATATTCTGTGGAGTATAGGCCTACTGGTGATTATATTCTCTGCAATTGCAAGAAATTTGAATTCACGGGATCCTTTGTTGTCATATTTTTAGAGTAATGGGCAAGAAATATATCTTGTCTATTAATGAAAGGTATCTGTTGGGTAGATGGAGGAAGGAAGTGTATAGACAACACTCGAGTATATTTTTTTGCTGGAGGTTATCCACACATGACGAATGATTATAAGAAGTTCCAAGAAGTGGAACAAATTTTTCAAGAGTGTACTGATGCTGCCATGGGGAGTCTGGGGAAGATAGATTTTATCAAACAAAAGTTGGCTGAAATAAATAGTTATTTGCTTAACATGGGAGACGCTAATAGCGTACCGGCAAGGACAAATGAAAATCAATCGTTTGGAGGTACCACAATCTTGAATCCAGAAGTTGGTCGCCCTCGTGGAAGGCCAATGATCAATCGTTATAATTCAGCTACTGAAACAAATCGTGGTCGAAGAGGTCCAAGAGGAAGGCGTGGGAGGGATAATTCTGGACGAGGAAGGACGAGCTCGGTCGACACAAATTCTGGCAGATGATGCATTAATATAGATCTCAATGTGCCTATAAACTGAAATCCAATTCCAAATTTGTATTAATAGATTCCAATTTCATCTTTATTTCAAGTCAGATTTCAACTCATCTTAATATATCAATCAACTATATGATTTACCGAATTGGTCATAGTAAAAACACACTTAAACAAACATAATTCTCTATTGTTTCTCATCAAAATTAATTTGATTATTCACACTAAAGTTGATGAATAGGATTGAATAATATGTTGGGGAATAGGATTATTCATCAAAACTCATCTAAAAATATGTTGGGGAATATGATTGAATAATATATGGTGAATAAGAACGAAGTTGATGATTTTAAGTGAGGAAGTACAAATTTTTTTTAAGTGAGGAAGAGATTTGATCAATCTTGAAAGACATCTCCATTAATTCTGGTGTGATGTTTCACGTTCCCATGCAGCTGTTCTCACAGTAAACGAAGAAACAAAATGATTATTTGCACAGTAATCCAAGGCTAATTCATTGCACAGTAGTCCACGGTAAACGAAGAGACGGATTCTTTCTGTATATTAACAGATTTTATCACTTATTATTATAGTAGAATATAATATAGTATTATTCTATAGATTATTGAACAATATTATTATTATTATTAATAAATAACAAAGTTTAATATTTTTCTTATATTAGAATTTCAGTAAATTGAGAAAATAGTGGATTTATTACATTTTACCCATTATATAGTTATATGATTTATGTATTATATTTATATCTTTTATCATAATTATGTCACACATACAAATTGTTAAAATAATTATATATATTTTTAAAATATTGTTGTTAGGCATTTTTAAATTTAATAATCTTATACTATAAATTATATAAAAATAAATTCATAAAATAGTCTCATTATATAGATTTTCATGTAATATACTCTCATTTTATAGATTTTCATGTAATATACTCTTATTTTATAGATTTATATATAATATACTCTTATTTTATAGATTTACATGTAATATACTCTTATTTTATAGTTTTCATAGATCCCAATTTCATCTTTATTTCAAGTCAGATTTGTATTAATATGATTATTCATCAGAACTCATCTAAAAATATATTGGGGAATATGATTGAATAATATATGGTGAATGAGAACGAAGTTGATGATTTTATAACAAAAGTAGGAAGCATGAACTTAGTAAAAACAAGGAAGATTGCGAGAGTTCTAGAATTACATAAACGATATAAATATTTCCAGATTTACATAAAGGATATTATGAGAATATTTCAGAAACGAAAAAACCAAACATTAAACAATATTAATATTTACAAATTTTTTTAACTGAAAAAAAAAGAAAAATAAAGACAACAAAAAAAACCATAATCTACCCGGCAAAACCCCTTTCTCTGATCGGTCCTATGGGCATCCCCCATCCATCCTCGTCCGGAGTTAGACTATAAATATCCAGCGGTAGTCCAAGGTGTCCATTTCCCGTATCTTAAAGAGAAGATCGAATTGAGCAAATGAAAAACCAACGGGCTATAAGAAAACACGAAGGAAAAGATATAAGAAACAAATAATAAATGTGATGTAGTGGAGTTTGCTCCTACTTGCGTAACGACCGGACCTTCACGGAAGGAAGGAACCCTAGCAAGATTCTAGCGAAAGGAACTGTATTTATTTTTTCAAATTTTTTTTAGAACATCCTTGGCATGAACTTCAAGCTCAAATCTTTCAGACAGAATCCGAGCAACGGTAATAATAATCTTCCGCAGTAACGTAGGATTCGAAACATCTACTCTCCTGCTGTAACACATCAGCAAGCGAAGTAGCGTTCTCTCTTCATTCTCGGCCCACTGCCTTTGATCAAGCAAATTTGCGAGTTCTACATCAACCATTTTCTTTTGCGATTTCGGCTGTAAGAGAGAAAATATAGATAAGATGAAGAACAAGAACAATTCTTGAACGAGAAATACAACAGGTAGTGTGAATCTTTTTTAAGTGAGGAAGATATTTGATCAATCTTGAAGGACATCTCCATTAATTCTGGTGTGATGTTTCATGTTCCCATGGAGTTGTTCTCACAGTAAACGAAGAAACATAATGATTATTTGCACTGTAATCCACGGCTAATTCATTGCACAGTAATCCACGGTAAACGAAGAGACGGATTCTTTCTGTAGATTATCAAATTTTATCACTTATTAAACTCTTATTATTATAGTAGAATATAATATAGTCTTATTCTATAGATTATATTCCTATATTCTAATGAATATTATATAGTATTATTCTATAGATTATTGAACAATATTACTAACATTATTAATAAATAACAAAGTGTAATATTTTTCTTATATTAGAATTTATGTAAATTGAGAAAATAGTGGATTTATTATATTTTACCCATTATATAGTTACATGATTTATGTATTATATTCATATCTTTTATCATAATTATGTCACACATACAAATTGTTAAAATAATTATATATTTTTTAAAAATATCGCTGTTAAACATTTTTAAATTTAATAATCTTATACTATAAATTATATAAAAATAAATTCATAAAATACTCTTATAGTCTTATAAATTCATAATATAGTCTCATTATATAGATTTTCATGTAATATACTCTTATTTTATAAATTTTCATGTAATATGCTCATATTATATAGATTTTCATATAATATACTCTTATTTTATAGATTTTCATATAATATGCTCATATTATATAGATTAGAATATAATATAGTATTATTTTATAGATTTTCATGTAATATGCTCAAATTATATAGATTAGAATATATCATAGTATTATTTCATAGATTTATATATAATATACTCTTATTTTATAGATTTACATGCCATATACTCTTATCTTATAGATTTACATGTAATATACTCTTATCTTATAGATTTACATATAATATACTCTTATCTTATGAATTTACATGTCATATACTCTTATCTTATAGATTTACATGTCATATACTCTTATCTTACAGATATACATGTAATATACTCTTATCTTATAGATTTACATGTAATATTCTCTTATGTTATAGATTTTCGTGTAATATGCTCATATTATATATATTAGAATATTTTATAGTATTATTTTATAGATTTACATATAATATACTTTTATTTTATAAATTTTCATATAATACTCTTATCTTATAGATTTACATATAATATACTCTTATCTTATAATATATTAAATCTATAAGATAAGAGTATATGACATGTAAATCTATAAAATAAGAGTATTATATGTAAATCTATAAAATACTACTAGAATATATTATAATCTATATAATATGAGCATATTATATGAAAATCTATAAAATAATACTATATTATATTCTAATCTATATAATATGAACATATTATATAAAAATCTATAAAATAAGAGTGTATTATATGAAAATCTATATAATATGAGCATATTACATGAAAATATATAAAATAAGAGTATATTAAATGAAAATTTATATAATGAGACTATATTATGAATTTATAAGACTATAATAGTATTTTATGAATTTATTTTTATATAATTTATAGTATAAGATTATTAAATTTAAAAATGCTTAACAGCGATATTTTAAAAAAATATATAATTATTTTAACAATTTATATGTGTGACATAATTATAATAAAAGATATGAATATAATACATAAATAATATAGCTATATAATGGGTAAAATGTAATAAATCCACTATTTTTTCAATTTACAAAAATTATAATATAAAAAAAATACTAAACTTTGTTATTTAATAATAATAATAATAATATTTTTCAATAATCTATAGAATAATACTATATTATATTCATTAGAATATAGGAATATAATCTATATAATAAAACTATATTATATTCTACTATAATAATAAGAGTCTAATAAGTGATAAAATCTGCTAATCTACATAAAGAATCCGTCTCTTCGTTTACCGTGGATTACTGTGCAATGAATTAACCTTGGATTACTAGACAAATAATCATTACGTTTATTCGTTTACTGTGAGAATAGCTGCATGGGAACGTGAAACATCACACCAGAATTAATGGAGATGTCCTTCAAGATTGATCAAATATCTTCCTCACTTAAAAAAGATTCACACTACCTGCTGTATTTCCCGTTCAAGAATTGTTCTCGTTCTTCATCTTATCTATATTTTCTCTCTTACAACCGAAATCGCAAAAGAAAATGGTTAATATAGAACTCGCAGATATGTTTGATCAAAGGCAGTGGGTCGAGAATGAAGAGAGAACGCTACTTCACTTGCTGATGCGTTACAGCAGGAGAGTAGATGTTTCGAATCCTACGTTATTGCGGAGGATTATTATTACCGCTGCTCGAATTTTGTCCGAAAGATTTGAGCATGAAGTTAATGCCAAGGATATTCTCAAAAAAATCCAGGAATGGAAAAATAAATACAGTTCCTTTCGTTGGAATCTTGCTAGGGTTCCTTCTTTCCGTGAAGGTCCGGTCGTTGCGCAGGTAGGTGCAAACTCCACTACATCACATGTATTATTAGATTATATTTGTTTCTTATATATTTTTCTTCGTGTTTTCTTACAGCCCGTTGGTTTTTCATTTGCTCAATTCGATCTTCTCTGTCTGATACAGGAAATGGACACCTTGGACTACCGCTGGATATTTTATAGCCTAACTCCGGACGAGGATGGATGGGGGATGCCCATAGCACCGATCAGAGGAATGGGTTTTGCCTGGTAGATTAGGGTTTATTTTGTTTTTTGTTGTCTTTATTTTTCCTTTTTTTCAGTTGAAAAAAATATATAAATATTAATTTTGTTTGATGTTTAGTTTTTTCGTTTATGAAATATTCTTATAATATCCTTTATGTAAATCTGAAACTTCTGGATCTATCTGAAAATATTTATATCGTTTATGTAATTCTAGAACTCTCGCAATCTTCTTTGCTTTTACTAAGTTCATGCTGCTTTCTACTTTTGTTATAAAATCATCAACTTCGTTCTCATTCACCATATATTATTCAATCCTATTACCCAACATATTTTTAGATGAGTTCTGATGAATAATCCTATTAATACAAATCTGACTTGAAATAAAGATGAAATTGGGTAGACGCGGGCACGGTTTCGGTTCCAAACCGGAATCGCCGGTCAACGATTCGATTTGAACCGTTGACCGATTCCGGTTCTGGTTTGGAACCGAAATCATATTTGGGACGGTTCGGTTTCGGTTCCCATTTTTTTGGAACCGAAACCGGCGGTTCCGAACCGTTAGAACCGTCGGTTCACGGTTCCCGGTTCGGTTCTGCCCATTTGAAACGACTGAGATTAAATAGCCGTTGATGATCAACGGTCCAGATCTTATAACTATTAGGAACCGGCGGTTCCCAAAAAAAAAGAACAGAACCGGGGAACCGGAACCGGCGGTTCAAAAATCGGAACCGAAACCGTATATATGGCAGTTCGGTTCCGGTTTCCTCCTCCACGGTTCCAAAAACCGGCGGTTTCGGAACCGAAACCGGAACCGTGCCCATGTCTAAAATTGGGATCTATGAAAATCTTTAAAATAAGAGTATATTACAAGTAAATCTATAAAATAAGAGTATATTATGTGTAAATCTATAAAATAAGAGTATATTAAATGAAAATTTATAAAATAAGAGTATATTACATGAAAATCAATAAAATAGAAGTATATTAAATGAAAATCTGTATAATAAGACTATATTATAAATTTATAAGAGTATTTTATGAATTTATTTTTATATAATTTATAGTATAAGATTATTAAATTTAAAAATGCTTAACAATGATATTTTTAAAAAGTATATAATTATTTTAAAAATTTGTATGTGTGACATGATTATGATAAAAGATATAAATATAATACATAAATCATATAACTATATAATGGGTAAAATGTAATAAATCCACTATTTTCGCAATTTACTGAAATTCTAATATAAGAAAAATACTAAACTTTGTTATTTATTAATAATAATAATAATATTGTTCAATAATCTATAGAATAATATTATATTATATTCTACTATAATAATAAGAGTATAATAAGTGATAAAATATACTAATCTACAGAAAGAATCCGTCTTTTCGTTTACCCTAGATTATTGTGCAATGAATTAGCCTTGGATTACTGTGCAAATAATCATTTCGTTTCTTCGTTTACTGTGAGAACAGCTGCATGGGAACGTGAAACATCACACCAGAATTAATGGAGATGTCCTTCAAGATTGACCAAATCTCTTCCTCACTTAAAAAAGATATGTACTTTCTCACTTAAAATCATCAACTTAATACTCATTCACCATATATTATTCAATCCTATTCCCCAACATATTTTTAGATGAGTTCTGATGAATAATCATATTCCCCAACATATTATTCAATCATATTCATCAAATTTAAGTGTGAATAATCAAATTATAATTTTGATGAGAAACAATAGAGTATTATGTTTGTTTTAAGTGTATTTTTACGATGACCAATTCGGTAAATCATATAGTTGATTGATATTAAGATGAGTTCAAATCTGACTTGAAATAAAGATGAAATTGGGATCTATTAATACAAATCTGTAATTGAATTTCAGTGTATAGGCACATTGAGATCTATATTAATGCATCCTCTGCCAGAATTTGTGTCGACCGAGCTCGTTCTTCCTCGTCCAGAATTATCCCTCCCACGCCTTCCTCTTGTACCTCTTCGACCACGGTTTGCTTCAGTAGCTGAATTATAACGATTGATCCTTGGCCTTCCACGAGGGCGACCAACTTCTGGATTCAAGATTGTGGTACCTCCAAACGATTGATCTTCATTTGTCCTTGCCGGTACGCTATTAGCGTCTCCCATGTTAAGCAAATAACTCTTTATTTCAGCCAACTTTTGCTTGATAAAATCCATCTTCCCCAGACTCCCCATGGCAGCATCAGTACACTCTTGGAAAATTCGTTCCACTTCTTGGAACTTCTTATAATCATCAGTCATGTGTGGATAACCTCCAGCAAAAAATATACTCAAGTGTCGTCTATACACGTCCTTCCTCCATCTACCCAACAGATACCTTTCATTAATAGACAATATATCTTTCTTGCCCAGTACTCTAAAAATATGACAACAAAGGATCCCCGTGAATTCAAATTTCTTGAAATTGCAGAGAAGATAATCACCAGTAGGCCTATACTCTACAGAATACGTGAACTCCTTCACAAAGAAGTTATTAATTATGTTTTTCTCAAGCACCTTGTATTTTTCAACTGCAAGATTTTCCTCAATTTCTTCGTCAACAATATGGCAGTATAGCATACGTGTGATTTCATCTTGAACTTTCTTGAACATATTATTTGTATATGCCCTTCGGAATTGTCTCTCCCACTGAAATTTTGTCAAACACTTTATGACCTTGCTTTTTGATTCATAATCAGCAATGAACTATATATGAATCTTCTCCACCGTTGCTACCTCATACTGTTCCACAAATTGCTTCAATGTGCAACTCGAGTGAATGTATTCATCAAAATAAGCATGCATCCCCTCACTTCTTTGAGTTGAAACCATACCAGCCCAAAAAATGTGATTCAAATAAACAGGCACTCAACTTTCTTTTTCCTTGAACATTTCTTGAAGCCAATCATTACTTTAAAGTCGATAATTTACCAAGAATTCTGCCCACTTCAACTCAAACGTCTCAATTGTAATACTATCATAAACTATCCCTTTGAATTCAATAATGGCTTTGTTGAATTCCGGCAACCCTTTGAACTTTTGAGGTAGCTTAGACAAGATGTGCCACAAGCAATATTGATGGATCGTGTTAGGCATCAATGACTTAATGGCTATCTTTATGCTCTCTTATTGATCTGTAATTACACATGTAGGATGAATGCCGCCCATTGCTTCCAAACAGTTCGAGAAAACCCACTTGAAAGATTCAGCATCTTCGTGTGTAACCAGCACACATCCTAACAAGATTGATTGGTCATGTTGATTTACGCCAACCATTATTGCAAAAGGCATCTTATATCTATTCACAAGGTACGTTGTATCAAAGCTCAACACGTCGTGAAATTCTTCATACGCTGCTTTGCTTCGAGGATGAATCCACAACACATTACGTAACTTGCCCTCGTCATCAATATCCATCATGTGGAAGAAGTTCCTATCCTTTTGTTGCAACCTCAAGAACAACTTAAGAATAGCCTCTGCATCTCCACATCCAAGTCTCAACCTCCTTCGATTCTTTATGTAGTTCCTACAGTCTTTAGAAAGACACCCTAAATTAATAGGGCCACCGACTTGAACTTCAGCTAATCTTACGTTCTTACAAGGCCTTATTCATGCGATGTCATTCGCTTCTAGTTGTCGTTTCATGTTCACCGACATACTTCTATGAGCTGGCATTAAAACCGACATATCAGGACAGAGTTCATGGTTGTGTTCTACTACTTTTTTCGAAACAACCCAAGTTCCATTATCTTGCTTGATGGCATTAATTCGAGCCGGACAACCTATTCTTTTGGATGTTTTTTGAGCTTTTGTTTGTCGAGCCCTATAACATACCATAAGCGAGTATTTGTAATCTAAATCACCAACCTTGCGATTTGTTCTCTTTGTAACACAAAAACCTTTATGCTTGGCATGGGTCTGGTAAGCTCTAAACAAGCTTTCAATGTCTGAATAAATTATACCTCGTTGAGGTCCAAGCTCAATATTATTCAACGATTGTGTGTTGTTGATTTCAGAATCCGCCATGTTTGTTTCACCTCTCGACGGACTCTCTATATGGTTGGATGACTCATCATAGCTGGACATACTTTGGTCACTATCGGAACCAAAAATCTCATGCATAAAAGCTGATCTAATTGTGTTAATATTTGGACCCTCCATTGAAATGAAATTGTGTTAACTGGTGAAATGAAGGTTTGAAATAAATGTTTGAAATTATGTTAGTTTAATCTACCTCTTTCAGAATCTGGCCAAATGAAAGTTTAAAATTAAATTTTGCTGATGTGTATATTCATCATTATTGTGAGGCTCATTAAATTGCATTTTGATTTACGTATTTGTTGTGAGGCTCAAGAAGCAGCACGCCTGGATAGAAACCGAGAAATGAGGGAATATCAAAAAGGAAAATGTTATGGAGCCAAATTTATTAAATGGCGTAAATGCAATTTTACAAATACAATTATTATTTATATTTAAATTTAATCAATTCTGGCCGGCCATATTCTGGTCATATAGCACGGTCCTAATTTCAATTCCAATTCAAGATTGGGTCAATGGTTAAACCAAATCATTGAGCACATAAAATTCCGTTCTACATGTCAATACCGACAACAACGAAATTTATAGTAAGAGGAAAACCAGTCAGACTTTAAAATTCGTGAAGGTTCAAATCCCTCTACCCCCAAAAATGCCTATTTGATATTAATTTTTTTCCTTTTTTAGTTAGAGGCTCCCAATTTCTTTATCTTTCAGATTCTTTAACAAAGGTATTTTGGTGTAAATGGCTTTCCTTCTTCCTTACCCGGCAAGTCTCTGGGAAGTAACTCCGATTGGTTCGAACTGTCATTTTTTATTCCAAACTGGAACCGTTCTGGACCATGTCTATTATATAGACTACATATACGTATAAATAAACATGTAGCTAATGTTCTCAAACACTGCATACGGTAAAAAAAATTGTAATTATAATATTGAACTACTTCACAAAATAAAAGACAATTAAAACAAACGTACAATTATTATATTGAATTAAATGTCCAAAAAAAATATCAATTATAAAAGAAAATAAATTTTAAATTATTTGAATTTAAAGCTATAATCAGCTTAAAGGTTTTAATTTTTGTAAACAGTTAATTATACACTACAATTATACTATAGTTCCGAGAAACATGAAATGTTAAAAGAGATAGGTAAAAGGGAAATACTAAACAAAAAATATTAACTACCAGCTTATACAGTTATTTATAGCAGAATAGGTAAGGGGAAAACCTGCTACCATAAATCATCTCGGAGGACGACTACTGCTTTTTGTGAGGATCTCGGGTAGCCAAGCAGATTTCGAGCAATCTTGATAAAATCGCGCGTAGCAGGTCCCAATGAAAATTTGTATTCTGCAATCACCATCTTTTCCAAGACAATAGCTCTCTTAAGCAGAATTTGGGCCAATTTTAGCATCGGTTCACTATCATGCTCCAAGGCGAATTCTGTAAAATTAACGGTCTTCAGATGCAATAAGTCGCAATCCAAATCACCCTTTGCAGGTGGATGCCACTTGATAATTTCCTATATGGAGAAAGAACATAATGTTGGTGCCAAACAGAATTCAAACATCAAATAATTGAGTTGTATGAAGTGGGTTCTTGGATAAGTTTTGACATGAAAGTTTTTATTGATGATCACAAATGGGTTTCTTGACATGAAATTAATTTGCCAGTCATTTTTGTGCCAAAGATCAGAACAACATATTACCGCAAAGCAGCTACAGCCCTTTATGACCAATGTCTCAAGGCGTGGGGAAGATTCCAGCAGGGCTAAGATGCCAGAAACGCTCTCTTCATCTCTTCGGGCTTCTGCTGTCAAACACTCTCGCTTAGAATGTGGAAACTGCCAGCCACTCCTAGCTAACATTGATAGTACCTGACAGGACATGTTACGAAAACAGTTAAAAAAAAAAAAGGCGTACAAGACCAAAGTATAACTGACTAGTACTTCTAAATAATCGTTTACTTCTCATTCAAATCCCTGTCTGACCAGCACTAGTTTAAAAGCTGTACAGATCGTTTTGCTTCATTCGTGAATGCTGACATCAAAATAGCAAAAAATTTACCCAAAAAAGAAAAGGAAAAATATTGCTGTCTACACTTTGTTGGAAAAAACGAACCAAGTCTGCATGTGCAGCAAGTAATCACCATGGATGACTTTATTCTCCTCAAGTCTCCTCATATTGCTTGTTCAAAATCCACTTGCGATCAATTTGGTTCATAAGTTGCAACACATGTTTAACAAAAGGGACATATCTGTCATGCTCATAAATCATAATGGTCCAAAACTTGACATATCTATAGTTCGAAACCAAGAAATGGAAGAACTAAAAAGTTTAATTGAAGAATTTGTTTTTTGCAGTCGAAAACTTCATACATGCATTACATCTTGGAAATTAGTGTTTTTTTTTTTTTTTTTCTAAATTGGAGTGGAGATGTTTTTACTGCTATAGAAAGAAGTGAGCCTCCTTCCAATATGAAAGTTGACTAGGCAGGAAGCTCCATTTGGATTTGTTATCCCAATTTCAAATCTATTTTCTCCACAGCTGAATGTTGAGATGTCTGAAAACAAGAATTTATATAGATCACGATCCAGAAACTTCCGCATGACTAGAGAATGAATCGTGTATTACTTACATGGTTTACCAACTAGACTAACATTCTAAACCAATGCATTGCAAGAACCAATAAGGAAATTAAGTAATCTTAAGCACGCGTCCCTAAGAAAACTAACAATATTCAACTTCTGAATAGCAGACTTAGAAACCAACTAGATAAAATAAAACCAAATAACATAATCAATATTGAAAAGACATTTTATAAAGTGAAGAGGGCAGACCCCTTCAACTACACAGAAGATAAAAACTGCACCATCAATTCCACAAAACAAGTACTTTTGAAAATGTGGCCAAAAGATCAAATGAATTCCGTAATGCAAGAATGTAAAGAAGATTATAAATCAATACAAACCTTAACGGATCCACTTCCCAACTCAAGCTTCTTGACATGCTGAAAGCTTACAAAAAGATCTTTCGTGTAACTCATCAGCTCTATGAAGCTATCATCCCAATCACCTCCACCAAAATCAAATTTTGCAGTTAAAACAGAAGGGATGTTTCTGAGTCTTAACTGTCTTCCTTCAAGATACATTGAAATATCCAACGAGTGTACAAAGGGTGCTGAGATTTCCAGCAAAGCTTCATTGTCCCATTCCCAGTTCTCGACCCTGAGAGTACGAACACTTTGAGAGAGGATCTCCAAGCAATTGAATCCCCAACATTTTATTAGATTCAAGGAATCCAAAACGGGACAACCTGATAATAATTTTTCAATGACATGCTGATGAATCTCCATATCCTCAAGGCATAATGTGGTCAGAGATGGCCAGAAGATTGTTCTTTGAGGATACAAAATGCACCCTTCCAAGCTCAACCATGTCATGGATGAATTGGAATATATCATCTGAGGTAGACTATATTCATCTCCGTTGAAGTATAGCATCAAACCCACTTCTTTCACCTTCCTTTTAATAATAAAGTCAACCCAAACATTAACATCTGAAGCTAAGCTTTTATCATAGTAAAAATAAACGAAAAAGCTCTCCAAATTACTTGCACTACGAACAGAAAGGGCCCTATGAACAATAGACACAAACATGCGCGTATTCTCCTCATTGCCTCTAGGGACATTACAGAACTGAATCCTTGGCAATTCAGTCCAAAGAAACTGCCATCTTTTCGACAACACACAAGTTCTCGCAGCATTCTGAGTTTCGAGAAAAGAGAGAATGTGAATTAGTAGGGAATCTGGTAATGCACTTAGCCGGTCAATGGACATCTCCTTAACCCGTTTACTCGATAGTGAAAGCGACGTCGTTTCTCCATCATATTCAACAGGAGAGTTTTCTTCTTCTACGCCAAGTTCATTTCCCGCCACAAATTCTTCTCCTTCTGTTACTTCATTTTCCGAGCCAATTTCATCATTTACTTCTCCAGATTCTTCATCCGATTCTTCTTCGCTCAAATCTTCCTCCTCAAATTCTAGTGAGGTGTCGTCGCTCATCACAATTATTAAACCGGTAACAAGCTACCGTACAATTAATTTAAAAAATTCAAACCTTAGTAAGAGAAAACAAGCAAACCACTGAGCGTACCGCCGTCAGCAAGCCGATTATATCGCCGCCCCCGCCCACCCTCCTTTCCTTTTCTCCACTTTATTTTTCTCCATCCCGCCTCGGGTCCAATCGAGCGTTTCCCTAAATGGGCTAAGTCAAATGGGTAGGCTCTGTTTCAAGAACATAACACTTTGTTTGCAACTAATATGGGCCACCTTTGCTATTGGACTCGATTTCGAAAGTCAAATCTCTCAATTTATTCGTCAAATGTAAAAATTATTACTTTTTATTTTACAAACAATTTATATATAATTAAATAACTAAATAAACAATATATAAATGTTTCAATAACTACTTATAATTACTCAATAATTCAATTATTACAAAATATTTTTTTTTATCATAATTTGATATTATTCATATTATATTCAATCCCAATATTTATTAAAATTTACAAAACCCTAAATTTTCGCAAACACTACAATGCTAAAATACAATGTGACTCTTCCTTATTGTCCTCGATCAAAGTGGACCAGCCCAAGTTGTGGCCCAAAAAAACATAGATTAGGTTGGTAAATCAGGCCCGTCAATTATTTAAAAGTAGTGCAAGCCTCACGAAAATTCACTTTCCTTAAATTATTTAAAATAAACAAATAAATACATAATATATATATATAATAATAATAATAATAACATGAATATTTTCATTTTTATTTTCCTGTTCAAATGTGTTTTTCATTTTTATATGTATAAAAAAATTAAATTTATTCAATAAAATTTAGGTTCACAAATCGCACTAGATATGTTGGAAAGATTTTGAAAATTTTAAAATTATAAAATAACATATCTATAATAAATTTGTTTGTATATAAATAAAAATTTATTAATAACTTTATTAAAATCTATTAACATCTGAGACATAAAAAACTTGCACAACAAAATATGTTAATTATTTAAATGTAGTAATATTTCATTAGCAATGAAAATTATAAATTCAGATATTAATTATAATAATTCTTTTTTTTTTGCTAATATTTTAATAATAAATAACATATGTTTAAGTAATAAAATATATAAAAATAACTATTTAATTTTTCAACACAGCTCTTTTTGGAAGACAAAATATATTAGAAACAAAACTCCTTATTTGAGTCGGAGTGAATAATGGTACAATCACCTGAGAATGATCACTGCATTTTTGGATGATCTGGGATAACGAAGCAGTGTTTGAATTACTTTGATAAGGCCACTGGTACATTCAACATCAATTACCATCTTCTCCAGGACTCTGGCCCTCTTCAGCAAAATTCGGGCCAATATCATAAATGGTTTGCCCGCAAGATTTGGATCTGGAGAGATTGTAATATGAACAGTCTTCAGATGAAACAATTCACGATCCAAATCGTGCCTTGCAGCACAATTCAAAGTAATGGATTCCTGAAAAAAATGGAGATTTTTGGCTAAGGTTGAATCCAAACATCAAATAATCAAGCATTTCTAATATGCGTCACTTTGTATATGTTCTGGCAATCTCTCTCTCTCTCTCTCTCTCTCTCTCTCACAGTTCATGAATCTCTCATGCTCCTTGACAAAATGCCTAGAAAAGCTTAGGTTTCAAATACATACCTCAGTAGGTTTATAGCCATTTATGACCAATGTCTCAAGGTCTGGAGAAGATTCCAGCAGGGCTAAAATGCCAGAAATGCTGTGCTCATTACTTTGAGCATCTACTTGCAAACACTCTCGCCTAGATTGTGGAAGCTGCCAACCATTCACCGCCATCATTGATAGAACCTAATATGCGTGTTGCAGAAATATCAGGCAAAACCTCAGTACAAAGTAAGATATATCTGATCTATTTCCACATATCAAATCCATGTATGACCAGAATTTGTACAAAGACACGCATCATAGGTTTGCTTCATTATGTGAAAGCTCAAATCATAGTAGGAAAATTCTACACTAGAACAGCTTAAATCATTTTACTTATGAGATGACTCAAGAAACCGGGCTCACCCCAAGTTTCCTCCATATTGTTTGCGCACCAATCAGCTTGGAATAAGTTTGTTCGGAGTTTTTGTTCAGAAAAAGGACAAAATCATATCCATCACACTCTAGATGCTCTTTGCCTCAGAATCAGATTAGCAGTTTCATTGATAATAGCATTTCTTTTTGGCTCTCAAAATCTTCATACATGCATAATTTTATTCAAGCTAGCCAGCTAGGTGCAATTGTAATTGATATAAACGTACACATATATGTATGTATGTACGAAGAAGAAGAAAGAAGGAATAAGTTTTTGACGGCCATACAAAAACAGCAGCATACCTTATAATGTGGGAGTTGGCAAATAAAGCTCTTTTTTGGATTGAAAAAAAAAAAGAAATACACACATGTATAGATCTATTCATATGACTATCAAATGAAATAGTGTATTGTTAACATTGTAACATCTATGACTACGATTTTGACCCATGCTTATCATGCAAATAACAACATCTCATTCAAAACAATCAACAATCAATAACTTAACCCAGACTAAAAAGCCAATTTTGACAAAATAAAACCAATAAAAGCTGAAGGCATCAGTTATCAGAACAAACCTCAATGCAGTGTTGTCCCAGCTCAAGCTCCTTGACATGCTGAATGTTTTCGAAAAGATTCTTTGTATTACTCATCACCTCCACAGAACTAGCATCCCAGCCAGATCCATTGAAATCAAAATTAGCTTTAACAACACGAGGGATGTTTGTAAGCCGCCATTGTCTTCCTTTGGGATACTGTGTAATAAGCAAAGATTGTGTATGGGGTGCTGAAATTTCCAGCAAAGGTTCGCTTTTTCCATCTTCAGAGTCTCCTATTCCTAGTACATCAAGCATTTGTAGGTTGACCTCCAAACAATTGAATCCCCAACACCCTCTAAGAAGCAAGTTAGACAAAACAGGACAACCCGATAATATCTTTTCAATTACATGCTGAGGCAACTCCATATCCTCAAGGCATAATCTAATCAAGGACTGCCACTCGATTGTTCTTCGAGGAGCCATAATGCATCCTCGTATCCACAACCTTTCAACCGATGAATTTGAAAGCATAATCTGGGGCAGCTTATAGAGATCCTTGCAGGATGAAGAGTTGAGCAGCAAAGAAATCCCACTCACCTGATTCTTAACAGCAGACTGAACCCAAACATTAACATCCGAAGCAAAGCAAGCGTCGTACGTGAATTCAACCTCGAAGTCGAGCAAACACTTTCCGTTACAAATAACAAGGGTCCTATTAACCCAAGCTACAAATTTGCGTATTTTCTCTGTCTCTTTACTGCTCTCCCGGAATTCCAGACATGACAAATTCATCCAAAGAAATTGCCATCTTCTCGATAACACGCTAGTGACTGCTGCTCCCTTCGTATCCAAAAAGTATAGAATATGAATAAGTACTGAATCTGGCAATGAACTGAGCCGATCAATCGGTATCTCCTTAATCCGTTTATTCGGTGACGAAACGCAATAACTCTCTTCTTTTTCACCAAATTCTCCTCCTTCTCTTACTTCATTTTCCTCCCTAAATCCTTCTCTTACACCATTTTCAGCGATAAGTTCTTCACCTGCGCTTAGTTCCTCTTCTTCTCTTACTTGTTCGCCTCCGCCAAGACCTTCCTCCCCATATTCACGTATTCTTTCGTCGCTCATTCCGTTAATTAAACAGAATTAACAACTACATATAATTAAACAATCAAGCCTCAGTTAACTGAAAAGATTACTGTTCCGCCGCCGCCGGCGACAACGATGCCCTCCGCCCCTCGCTTGCCATTCTATTTTTTATCTAAGTTTCTGCTTTTTTCTCCTGCGTTTTTTTAGTCATCAATCAAACGGGAAGCCCATTTGGGCCCATATTTTTTCTTGTCATTTACGCAGCCCAATAATATGGGCCGATACATTATATATAGTCCAATAATACTTGTTGGCCCAAATCTGGCCCAGCATTATGTGTGGACATTGTTTTGAAAATGAGTCCAATGGAGAAAAGACTCGAACCGAATACCAAATTTTACATTTATCCAACCTTTTAACAATTGACTGTATTTCAGTTTCTTTTAAAGTTTCTCACAGATGCTGTCAAATTGGTTTACGAGCTAATTCCCGGGTATTAGTATTGGGGCTAATTCGTACCTTTTCCCTATCGACGAAGCAAAATATAGCTAAATCATTTCTAACAGAAAAACAAGTATGAAACAAACACTAAAGTTGCTTATGCTCCAAGATTGAAAAATCAACACCGTTGCTTGATCATCAGTTGAGAATGATTGCTGCAGTTTTTGAAGATCTCGGGTAACCCAGGAGCGTTTGGATTACACTGACAAAGTCACTAGTAAATTCAACGTCAATCACCATCTTTTCCAAGACGACAGCCCTCTTCAGAAGAATTTGGGCCAATCTTAGCATTGGTTTGCCATCAAGATTTGGGTCTGGAGAGATTGCCATACGGACAGTCTTCAGATGCAATAATTCACAATCCAAATCGCGCCTTACAGCGTGACCCAAAGAGACGGGTGCCTAAGAGGAACATGAAACAATAATTTAGGTCAAGGTTGGATACAAAATGTCATATGGCCAGATATGAGGTGGGCTCCTAGACTAATTTTGACATGAATTCTCATTATCTCAAAGGACTGAAGGAGTCCACATTGAGTAAATTTTCCAACCATGCAAAATGTGGTATCTTTTGTAGCACTGGACAAGGCTTGCTATTATCAAATCATAAAGCACACATTCATCACCTAATAGCGCATTTCATCATCATAATGCTTCAAATGATGGGCATATAAGTCAGCACACAATTTTGTAACGAACATTTTTCATTGTAAGAAAAGAATATATCAAAACTTACAGCAGTGAATTGTAATGGAAGATACTGAAACATCCTATTCAGGCTCTCTCTCTCTCTCTCTCTCTCTCTCTCTCATTTTACATACTGAAGCTCTTACCCCTTAGTTTCAATTTATTGATTCTCTCTAGCTCCTTGAACAGATTACCTAGCAAAGCTGAGTTTTCTAATGTACACTCAAACTGGTACCATTAAAGTAGATGCTAACTTAATAATGTCAGAATTTAAGAAGCATATATTGCACAGTAATTGAGAATAGATATTGCCCTACATATTCATGCCAAAAATAAGAAAATGAATACTTACCCCATGGGATTTATAGCCATCTATGACCAGTGTTTCAACTTTTGGAGAAGATTCTAACAGGGATACAATACCAGAGATATTATTCTCCTCACATCGAACATTTACTATCAAACTCTCTCTACTAGATTGTGGAAGCTGCCAGCCATTCACTGCCATCACTGACAGAACCTAATATACACGTTGCAGAAACCGACAAAGAATATGTCAGGCAAGTGGCAACATCTAATAAGTACAAATGTCTGACATAGCATATGGTTTCAAAATACTCATAGCACTTGTTAGAAGACTTAGAGCATAGTTTTGCTTCATTGTGTGAATACTCACATTATAATAACAAAATTCTATACTTTAGATAATTGATTTTGCTATCTATAGGATACACAAAAAAACAAAGATTACACTTAATTGGAATACTTACCTGCAATAAAGTTACCAACTTGGGATTTGCATTTATTAATCACTATGAGATGATTCAAGAAACATGATTCGTACCAACTCTCCTCCATGTTGCTTGCAAATCAATCCGATCAATTTGATTCATTAATCTACTTGCTTAGAAAAATGAGAAACTATATCTTTAATGGTTCAAAAGCAGATTAACAATTTCTTGGATGATAGAACTTCTTAGTAATCATAAATTTCATGCAAGCATATGGTCAAGGTGGAATTGTTGAAATAACAATATCTTGGTAGGGATAAGTTTGGACTGCATAGAAGAGTCTATTCTAGCAAACAAAGGGAGACCCAAGCAGCTTTTTTGTCCTAACAACAAGACAGAAAACAGCCTTATCTTCTACAATGTACGCACGTAAAAAAAATTTATTATTTTTTTGTATGTATTCGTTCTCACCATTTTTTATATATTTCCTCCACAACACACACACACACATGCAGATATTTTTTTTTCCATATCCAACTATCAAATGAAAGTGTACAGTTTACGTGGTTTATCTACTGTTTTATCTAATGAAACAAATCGCGCCAATGCAATTAACGTATATTGATGCAAATGTTTTGTATAACTTAGATAGAAAATGAATACGTGACAAACTGTATCAGTCTTAGCCCAAGATGTCGCATCAACTCAAGCATAAAAAAAATATACATTACTTGGTCATAATCATCTAGCTAAAATTCTTCACTTTCTTAGGGAAGAAAAAACATAAAATGTCAATTTCAACTTTCACTTCACCAACAATCATTTGTGAGAAAAGAGATAACGGAATCTAAAAAACTCCAAATACTGATGATGATAGCCTTTGGAACAAATACAAGATGAAGGAAAATTGAGACACACAAAATCCACAGATGAGCAAAGAAGTAAAGATGAAATCAAGATTTTAACGTTTGTTCCAATACAGTTAAGAATATTTCCTCATGTGTTCATTCATACAGCTTCCATAAGAAAGAATCACATATTATCACTCCCATAAGAAAGCAGCAAATGTCAACAGCCATTAACAATGTTAAATTAATTAGTACTCGTGGCAAATAATTATAGAAGAAATCAAATTTATTATGTTTGTCCCAATACCATCAGGAATCTCCTTAAGTTTACTCTAATCATTCATACAGTTTCCATAACAATCACATGTCCTGACTTTCCATTAGAAAGCAGAAAATGTCAAGTTATCAGCCGTTAACCCCTTAATTAATGTGTCGGGTGGCAGACATTCGTTAATACAATAGTAGGAAGTGCGCATTAGGGCAACAGAGGATCCAGTTGAACTACACATAAGAGGGAAACTACATCATGAACTCTATTAAAACATATTTTGGAAAGTATTTATACAAACAAAATTAGTTCCATAAATCAAGAATGTAACAAAGCTTAGGGCATCAGTACCAACCTCAATGCACCGACATCCCAGCACAAGCTCCTTGGCATGCTGAAGGTTTTCAAAAAGATATTTCGTATTACTCATCACCTCCTCAAAGCTAGCATCCCAATCAGACCCATTGAAATCAATGGTAGCTGTAACAACAGAAGGAATATTTGTGAGCCTCCACGGCCTTCCCATTGGATACTGCGTAATGAGGATGGCGTCCGTATTGGGTGCTGAGATTTCCAGCAAAGGTTCCCTCTTTCCATTTTCAGCGTCTCCTACCCCAAGTGAGTCAAGCTTTTGAGAGATGTTCAAACGATTGAATCCCCAACACGCCCTTAGAAGCAAGTTAGACAAATCAGGACAACCCGATAATATTTTTTCAATTACATCCTGAGGCAACTCCATTTCCTCAAGGTATAATCTAGTCAAAGATTGCCATTCTATTGTTCTTCGAGGAGCCATAATGCATCCTCGCAACCTCACACGAGTCAAGGATGAATTGTAAAAGAACATATGGGGCAGTGTATAGAAATCTTTGCAGGATGAGGAGTTTAGCAGCAAAGAAATTCCATTCACCTTATTTCTTACAGCAGACTCCACCCAAACATTAACATCTGAAGAAAAGCATTTATCATATGCAAACTCGACCTCAAAATCTATCAAATGCTTTACGTTACAAATAACAAGGGTCCTATTGACCCACGTCACAAACTTGCGTATTTTCTCAATCTCATTACTTTTCTCACGGAGTTTAATCCATGGCGTATACATCCAAAGAAACTGCCATCTTTTTGATAAAACAGCAGTCATTGCGGCTTCCTTCGTATCCAGAAAAGAGAGAATACGGAAAAGAACGATATCTGGCAAAGCACTGAGCCGATCAATCGACATCTCCTTAATCCGTTTGCTTGATGGAGACACTGACATCGTTTCTGTGTCATTTTCCACCGAATAATTTTCTTCTTCGCCGCTAAATTCTTCTCCTTCTTCGCCAAGTTCGTCATCATCTTCTATTACTTCTTCTCCTACGCCAAAATCTTCTTCTTCTCCTACTTCATTGTCCGCATCATCCACGCCTATTTCTTCGCCTTGTTCTCCTACTTCTTGCATTTCTTCTCCATCTCGAAAAGCTTCATCTTCTCTTACTTCTTCTCCTCCGACAAAACCTTCCTCCCCCAATTCCGGCTCTCTTTCGTCGCTCATAACATTAATTAACAAAATATTACACAATGCAATGTAATTCACAATATTCGACCCTCAAATAACCAAAACACTGACCGTACCGCGGCGACGCCGATGCCCTCCGTCTCACCGCTTGCCCTCCCACTTCTCCTTTTTTTCCCGCTTCACGTTCTATGCTCCGGTCTAAGGCTTAATTACTTGTCAAAATTTTCCTTATTGGGCTCAACCAGATGGGTAGATCCAATTAATGGCCACCTTTGATTTTGCGATCAACAACTGATGAACCCAAAGGTTGGGCCCAATAATTAACAACTGATGATCAGTGCATACATCTCCTGACCTTCCTCTGAGTCAAGGTTGACTAAACAAAATTAAATTAAGCTATTATTAAAAAAAACCTGAAAAGCAAGTTAGGACCATTAAATTGCTATTATAAATAACCTACGAGCAACAAGATATGACCACGGTTTCGATTTATAACCAAAACATGTTGTTTGAATTGTTGACTATTGACGGTCAACAGTTGAGACCCGATTCTATAAAAGTTCAATTATTTAATTATTTTGTAATAAAATATTAATTAATCTTTATTTGAAGTTCAATCTAATATGACTAATTCAATACACCATAAATATTAAAATTTTACCCAAAATAATTAACAAATAATAATTATACTTTCGTGTCCAATAGTATAAAAGTGGAGCATATAAAAGAAAAATATATTTGTATCTTGACAAATTAAAAAATTTATAGAAAAAGAGGAAAAATAAAATTCAATTAATTAAAAGCTGATACATTAATTTTCAATTCTTTTTAGAAATAAAAAATAGGAGATAAAACTATAAATTAAAATAATTAAATATATTTTATTAACGATTTTTGGGTGAAAAACCCGATTGGCTTACATTCGGAATAATCAACTTTCCAAGATGAGCATTATGATATTTCTTTTGTTTTTTGTTTTTATTTTTTTGTTTTCTTATTATATATATTAGGACTGATAGATTATGCACAATTAAAAATATATATTTATAATATAATTTTTATTAGATAAATAGCTAAAGACAATATCTAAAATATTTTATTATATTATTGGCATAGACATGTAAAAGATATAATTTTGTATGAAGTTGTTCCAAAATAAGCATTTTATTATAATAAATTAATTGATTGTATTAAACAACATTTCATTTTAAAGAATATTAATTATATTAAACAACATTTCATTTAATATTTTTTTTAAAAATATTAGTTAATATTTATTTACAACACAAATCAAATATATATTATATGAGTGTAAAATTAAAAAGGTAAAGGAGATTAATTTGACATATTTTACATAAAAATTGTTTAGAAATGACAAAAAAAAAAGTTATTTATACATTAACAAATTAAGAAAAAATATTCAAGAAAAAAATCAATTAATCAAAATTAACACATTATTTTTCAAAAGTATTTTCATTTTAGAAAATGTAAGTGCATTAAAAAAACCACCCTTTTTTATATATTGTAAGATAAAATCTAGATATAAATAGATTTGCTTCATAAACAATATAAAAAAAAAAAAAAAAAAAAAGTTTTAGTTGGAAGAGGGGGCATTAGCAGTTTAGGAATCGATCTAGCTAATAAGGAGCGGTTGGACCTGATTGATCACACTTAAGACCATATCTGGCAATCGGATATGAAGACTGACTAGATCATATCATCGTAGGTAGTGCCTTAGACAGGAGCTTTAATGGCGTTAGACAGGAGCTTTAATGGCGTCATAACGAGAGCTTTTTTCCTAGTGTTATGGGGTCGGATTCCCAGATGTTTGGTTAGGTCAATATACACTTTCCTTAAAAAGTGGATATAATATAAATAAGCTATTGAATCTAATTAATGTTGTCTTGGCCCAAGACCTTTAAAATTATTGGAGTTGAGCCTATCATTATAATTTCTTATCTATTAAATTTTGGAATAATCTCAATTAAAACTCCATTTTTTCATTAAAGCCTCAAGAAATATGACAAAAAATTATCAGTAATTTTTTTGCTCGAAAATAAAAGGGTACGCTCTAAAATTGCAATCAATATTATGGATGTTATCTAAAAAAATCTTTTTATTTGATTGCAACTCATAGTCCACCAACATATTTTTCGCAAGCTTCGATCATATTTCACACCATTTTTTCTACAAAAAATTTCACCCCAATTTATGATCCAAAAAAAAAAAAGAAAACATGACCGATCACACCCTTATTATAAAGTTCCTGGAGCACCAACTATCTCAACAGGATGACATATAGAGGTGAAATATTGGAGGAACGAGGAATGAACCCAATTATTAACACGAAATGCTGTTATATGAGATTAAGAACGAAAAGAAGGGTTTACAAGTAAATGATCGAGATGAATCTAGAACCCAATGCCTAATATCCTCCTTCGACTCGCTCAATCTAACAACCCCCGAAAAACACTAACAATTGACTCTAACTCATCCAGCTCCTTATCCCTGAAGTTCCTAGTGAAGTGCAGATCCCAAAAAGAAGTTAAATGCATGGTGGAAGTTGATGATAAAAAAGAGTTCATAAGTTTATTGCGAAAAGAGGAAATTCGATAAAGAGTAGGAAATTAACAAAATGTGTTGAATCGTCAACCAAGTATCCTCCCAAAAACATACCTTATCACGGCTTCTAATCTGAACTTTCCCTGATCATGCAAATTCCCTCAGGGGATGAATTTTCAAGGCTCTTGAATGTGGTTCCGACAGCTAATCCCACATCCTAATTATTCTCTTGTAGTCCATATTTGCTTTTAATTACCCTACACCACAAGGCATCGTTCTCTGTTTGGAACCGCCACCACCGTTTACCAAGCAATGCTTTATTTTGTAATGTAATATTCCCAATACCCAAGGCCCCAAAATCTTTGCATTGTGTTACAACATCCCAAGCAACTAAGTGTGACTGGCTTTTGCCATCTGTCCATCCCATAGGAACTCTCTCATCTTTCTCTCCAACATTTATGCGAAGTCTGTAGGCATCCTAAAGAGAGAAAGATAATAGCAAGTTAAGGCACTTAAGACCGACTAAATCAGTGTAAGTCCTACTCCTCTTGATAGGAATGCCTTCTTCCATCCAATTATCCAATTAAGTTTTTTCATCATTTTGGATAGTATTGATTACCAAATGACAGTTTGAGAGGATTTCCGCCTAGAGGGATCTCTGGGTATGTAATAGGTCATTCGCCCAGAACACATCCCACCAAAGCTGCGAAATTGCTGACTTTGCCCGCTGCCATATTCCCGGGTTGTCCGTTGTCACCCTGAACATCAGTAGTCGCTGGACAATTCATCTCTCCCGAGTTTGTTACCTTATCTTTAGAGCACACAATTGGAGAAAGTTTGTTTTTTTTCCTGCATCTCAACACCTCCCGAACCCCCCTGCCAGAAGAGACATATACAAAATTTGAGGCGAAGTTAGGCAATGGAGAATTTAAAGGAATGAAAGGATGAGAGATATGGGTAAAAGCAATCGGTTCCTCACTTAGCGTTGTTCAGAATCAATTAAAGTTGAGAGAGAAGGGTTAGAAAACACATGGGGAGTAGGGTTGAAAAGCATCCGAACATCCTCAATCCCTGACTCGTCGGTGCTGTGAATAGGAGCCTCCTGAGGTATGTCGTGATGCAATATGAAACCAGTCTAGGTTACTAAAACATAAACAAAATTTGCACGGACAATGAAATCAAGGATAAGAGAAAATTTGGAAGCTAGTTTCATGGTACATAACAATAACGCAGAAGAATAATATCCTACACATAACCCAAACTCTCAACAATAAGGAAAACTTACCAAAGACTTTAATGCCACCTTCGGTTAAACCAATATCCACATGCCTAATTAGCTGCCAATAATAACTTGAGGGGTGCACATTAAGGTCTTACATGTGGAATAATAAGATCTTCTTTTACATAAAGAAGATTCTCCACAGAAGTTGTCCAAACCTCTCAGAATTCTTGACCAAGCTGTTGCTGAACTGCATGAAGAAACTCTCCAATAGAATCACCTTTCCTAACCTGCTAAATATAATATGCAATACCAACAAAGTCACATAGCTGCTACACTTGAGGAAATATACAAATTCAAAGCAGTCACTAAATTAAGGCAAAGCAATGTAATTAAAGACCTGAATCACTCACCGATGGCCAGTAACCATGCCAATAACTTCAAGTGATTTCAAGAGGCTGAAACAAAAATAAGGCATTTAAATCATAAAATAAAAAAGTAAGAAGACTAGTATCCGTGACACAAGTAAGACACAATACTAACTTTTGATCCGCTCTTGCTCATGAAAGCCACTGTCTTCGCAACCGTTCACGCTCAGCTTGTTCCTTTGCCTCTCTCAATGTAAGAGTGTGCTTCAAACTCCAAAGGCTAATAATGAGTTAAAGAGTTGAAAAGCATAGCAAAGAGGAACCCCAAACCCGCCAAACCAAACAAAGGCAGAACCACATGTTAACCAGAATTTGCAGAAGTCAAGCATACAAAGAGAAAGGGAGAATCAATCGAGACCTAGGCAAAAAGCTGGTTTCCACTGTAGAATCTTTTCCATATTTTCCAATTTTTTGGCGAGCCAAGCTCTTAGGACTTTCATTTCCTTCACAGAAAAGAAGAATAATATATCAAGGGAAAAATAATTCATAATTATTCCTAAAACTTCCAAAAAGAATGTGTGCCCCATAACAAGGATATCAGTTAAAAGTGCCCAAAAAGTGCCCAAACTACTTCAGAAAGGTTTCGGTCCACACAGTAACAACAGGTCCATATATTCAACAAAGTTTCAAAATCCAGGAAAATGTGTGCCTTCTATAAGCTATAAGTACAACAACAATACATAGACCATGAAACTTATAAAAAAGGGGAATATTGCTTACTATCTTCCTCATCTTCCTCCTCATTGTCATTGTCAAAATCACAAGCAAAGGATAGTCAAGGGTCTGCCTATATTTTCTGCTTCTTCAACTTCTGCAATTGAAACTCCTCCCTAAAAAAAATTAAATAAAGACATCAAAACAATATAAATATAACATAAGAATCTAACGAATAATCAAGATACAGAAGGAAACCCAAACCACATTCACTCACCCTGCTGCAACTTTAGGAGCTTCTCCTTTTCTTCCTCCAGTTTGTTCTCAAACCATAGTTGCCAGCTAAAATAATTGAACTCTAATAGTAAGTAACTAAGAAGTAACTAATGAAAATTAGTGAAAATAACTAATTCAGAATTTGTGATTTGAGATAGATTACAAATAATTGCGAAATTAAAAGAGAGAGTGTGTAATTGTAGAGAATTGAGAGACTGGGGGAGAAATAGAGATATGAGAGTGAAGAATTGCGTGAAAAACTAAAGATAATTTTAAAATGTTAATGCTCCATTGATGATTAGTATCATAATCTTGTATTATACTCAAAATATAGCATTTGACATCTTCACGTTGATGAAATTGTGCGATCAAAATTTTTCTGATAAAGAAATTCAAAGCACCAAGAGACATTAGGAGTATTCGAAACTTACATGGAAAATGATCCCCTTCGGTTGATTTCGAAGTTCTGATAATCTTTTACTTGTATCCAACTCATAGAAGAACTTCTCATCTTCATATGGAGACACAGATACTTTTGATGCTTCTGTTTGACCTGCATAGTTTAAAGTCATGAGATGTCTGGCAACAAAAGTACTAAATGGTCTTATCTGTGTTACATGTGAAGCTCTAGGAAGGACTCACTAAACTTGCGAACAACTGGGTGAGGTGCTCCAAAAAGATTTACAACCTAAACATTAATCAAAATGTTTTAGAGTTGTTCTCAAGGGTGTAAAACCAAGAAGTATACTGCAGGGATTCATTACTAGGAAGGACTCACTAAACTTGCAAAGAACTGGGTGAGGTGCTTCAAAAAGATTTACAACCTAAACATTAATCAAAATGTTCTAGAATTGTTCTCAAGGGTGAAAAACCAAGAAGTGTACTGCAGGGACTCATTTCTTACCTCATCAAGTAAACCACTTTGCGTCAAAACAGAACCATTAATGATTTTTACAATGGAAGCATAGTTGTTCAAGATTATCTTCTTACGTTGCTAAGAAAAAAAATAAGTGAAGCACTCTATCTTTAGAATTAGCTGATATTGAGAAGAATAGCTAAATATATGTACACATACATTAAGAGGAGAAGTTTTATATCAATGACCTCAACATTGATTGCTATTCAAGCATCTGCATCACATCGTTACAAGATTCTGCACTTCCGAGCCGCGGTCAAGAAAAATGTCTTCATAGAACAATATAAAATACACTAAGAGAGAAATAACAAATACTTGATCATAGATTTCAAATCAACTCTTAGCTGGAAAAGAGGAAAAGTCAGAATCTGTTCTCTATCCAAGCATTACATGAAAAAAGAGAGCAGTCTGAAGAAACATCAATATATGGTTTCTTACAAGTTGTAGTTGAATTTTGTGTATGGACCTTTGTAGTTATGTGTGTGCATGTTACCTTTTACAAGTTACAAACTTACTTTTATAGTAGCTGACGGAGTGTTCCGAAGCCCATGAGAAACATTCCCACTGCAATAGAGAAGTGAAGTAAGAACCATGAAACAACACCAAATTTTACAAGATATAAATGATTTACAAGCCATTACATGCGCCATTGAGCTAAACATGAACATAGGATTTGGTGATTATCCTTTTGAAGACGATAAATATAGAATTTTTTATCAGATTTGAAAGATTTAAATTTAATTAAAAAATAATAATTGCACTTCAAAATCAATATCAAAAATTTTCAAAACAAACCTAATCCACATGAAAAGTAGTAATTTTTAGTCAGATGTCTTCGTTGTCTAGTAATTATAGTCTATAGACCCATACACAATTATCAGGCACAGTTTAAGATCATGAAGAGTACACTAGTGTTATGTTCAAAGGAGAGGTTTTGCACGTTTAGCAAGAAGAAACAGGTTAAAGTTCACATTGCTGTGCCTAGCAGGTAAACTGGTTATCCGTCCTCCAAGAGTCCAAGTGCAAAGATAGAAAATTAGAATTTATAAAAAATAAGAACAGAAATAAAAATAAAAAATAAACAAAACTAGAATCATATGTAGGGGAAAAGGGGTTAAAATCCAGAAAATACAAATTGAATAAAAGCCATCTGATTGCCTTAGAACACCAGCGTATATACTAATATTTACACATATATACATATCTATCTATATATATATATATATAATAACAAAAGATACCAGAAAACTAAGATTAGACATCAAGAATTAAGTTCATTCTTAGAGCAGCACATACCTCGGAGTTCCACCGCATCAACTTAGGAAATGATATTTTACTCAGCATCATATATAACTCTATAGATAAATCTGTTCAAGATTACAACATTATAAAATATAACTGGCAACAATCCAAAAGGAAAACTGTAAAAACATATTTGTTCTTCCATTATAGAATTTCAACAGTAGACAATAAAGTATAAGGATTCAAAGAAAAGATTTGCCATTAAACACTCAATCCCAAAGTCTTATTCGGTCACAATAATAATGCAAAATTAAACATGTTTGACACTCATGAAAAGAAAATATAGCATGACAGATGAACAAACTGCCTCTTGATGAACATCGGCACAAAGTAGCTTTGACAAACTTTAAAGAAGTAACATGCAACAAAACTGGCCTAAGACCATTTGTCCCTGTAAAGTTTGCAGAACAACTAATAAAAGGAGATGACATGGGGGACCCTTGTTTACCTCTTTTGTTATTGTTTTGTGAACTTACTGAGAAGGAGACTAACCTCCAAAGCTGAGATGGCTTCACGGACACACTGTTTTACCTGCAGACATAATTCACAAACAGACAATGCAAAAAAGTCAAATACTAACTTGTTGTTACTGATGTTAAAAATTGAGATAAGGAAATTCCACTTCACAGACCACTAACGCACCAAGGAAGCAGATAATCTTCAAAAAACCATCACAATCAAGATACATTTTCAAAATAAGGAGTTTTACTTCAGTACATCAATATCAGTGAAGTACATCAATATCAGTGAAAGAGAGACAAACATAAGCAATGGACATTATCTAAAACTTAAAGCCTCAACTAAATGCTCAGTTTGCAGTGTTGGGTTAGTGCGCATGAAAAGGGAGAAGAACTTAACCATCTTATGCAAAGCTTTTAGAGCACAACCACTAGGACAGCCCCAGCATGGCACCACAAAGATATTACAAAGAAACCAACTAATCAGCAGGCACATAGGAAGCCATACAAAATTACCAAATGTTTAAGAGAAGCAGAATCAGAGGCAGGAATACTAGTCTTGATATTTCTAAACAAACTTAAAACCCAAAACAATTGATAAGGTTGATCTTTTCTACAATTGACCAGTGCTTTCTGATATTCTATAGCAAGTATAAGAATATCTGATTGGAGGTAGCAGCAATTGCAGCAGAAAAGCTGAAGACAGGAAGAGAACTAATATTGAAATAATCGAGATTCAGCAGGAAGAAGAATCTTACGAATAATCGAGATTCAGCAGGAAACTCAAACCACAGTTACTCACCTCCTTTCCAATTTTGTTCTCAAACCTCTGTTACTAATTGAAATAGTTGAACTCGAACAGTAAATAACTAAGCAGCAACTAATGAAATTCAGAATGTGAGTGGACGGGGAAGAACATAGAGGCCGGGTTGCTCTGCTCTAAATAAGGAGGGTTTATGCGAAGAAGTTCAGGCGAATAAGGAAAGTGCCGTTGCAGGAACAGATCATCCTCCGCTGTCAGAAGGAAAGCACCTTTAGAGATGCAGATCATCTTATTCTCTCAAAAGGAAAGTGTCGTTGAGATACAGATCATCTTCTTCTTTAGAAGGAAAGACGCTCCCATGGAAGACTGTCATATTTTACAAGGAAATAAAACTTACTTTGCATGGTAATTATGATCGTTCCATAAGGAAATAAACTCCTAATTATGATCATTTTTAGAAGGAAAGGAAAGATTATTATTTATGGTAATTTTCTGATAAAATTAATTAGTATTTCCATCTTCGTTCTGAATAATCATCACAGCCCATTTGGGCCCATGAAGCCCAAATATAATTGGGCCATAGTAATGAAAATAGGCCCATACATATATTTAACGTTGAAATTTAGTTGATGCAATAATAAGTCCATATCTTTTTTTGTGTTTCTTTAAATCTAGAATTCAAGTGAACTCTTTTTTTTCCAACTAGTATGGATTGCATTTACAAATTATAATATATTTAAAATAAAGTAAAATATTTATAATGAAAACGATAAATATATGTAGAATCCATTCCAAATGATTTTGTAATATATTTAGAAATAAAATAAAATATATTTATTATGAAAGTAATAAAAATATCTAGGTCCATTCCAAACAACGTGGCTCCGTTTTGGATTTAATCACAACCCATTTTAATAATCAAGTGGGCCAAGTTTATGAAAAGAGGCCCATATATATATTTGGATAAATTATAACGTGGAAGCTTAGTACATGGCACAAGCTCATATTTTGTATTGGGTGAAGCTATTCATACATCAAAATCTTTAAACATATCATGTGTAAATATATCCATTAAAAATTAATAATTCTTTTTTTATTAAATATACTCTATTTTTACTCCTTATACCCTTCTCACTAAAATATATATATATAATAAATCATCATCCTAACCTAACTGATCAACCCTCCGTAATTCCCAACACAAATTGATAAATCAAAGTTAAAAAGTTCTTTGTTTTTCCAGAAAAAATTCCAAATTTTTTTCTTCTCTGCAATTTCTCTATCTACCATAAATTTTATGCACCTCCTCTCTTCTTTACCCAAAAATCCAAAAACAAAGAAAAAAATCCTCTTTATTTCTTAATCAGTAACAATAAGAAGGAAGGAAAAGAATATTTTCTCTTCTCTGCCCAAAAACCCCCAAAAAACAAAGAAAAAAATAAATCCTCTTTGTTTCTCATATCAGTAACAACAAGAAGGAAGGAAAAGAATTATAGCTGAAATTGAAAAATGGCACAAATTTAGGTTCAGCACTAGAATGTGGCGGCACCTGGCGGAGCAACGACAGACAATTTCGCTGTATGTGGGTGACTTAGATTTCAATGTGACAGGACTTCATTGAATTGCTGATTAAAACCATTAGGTGTGCCCACATACAACAAAATTTGAAGAAAAACCATTTAAAGAATAGTTTTAAGAGTGTGTTGTTTTTATAGCCGAATCCTGCAGTTGAGAATAGGAACAAAAATAGAAATATATAAGGATATTTAGTCAATTTATTTAAATCTAATTTTTTTCATAACTAGTATGGTTTAATGTGTATATTTAAAGATTTTGAAGGTATGAATACACAAACCTTTTTTTTTTGTACTTAAATCTGAAATTTGATTAATTCTAGAATTTTTTTTTTTCAATTTCTTTTGAGGGGTCATCCTACAACTATAACATTACTAATCTATAAAATTATTTACTATATATAAGTTTTCATAATATAATGATACATAAACAGAGCTCATTCAAATTGATAACCTAAAGTTCGGCCCAAATAAAAAATATTATGATGGTAACCAATTTATGTAGGCCTCACTCGCTCAGCTGTTGGGCTTAGCCCATCATTTAATTGCAATGGAATGTGGCGGGAGTATAAACCCTTCAAAAAAACCCTTCAAGTATATCTATCCATGGGCAGAAAAATAGGTAGGAAATACATTAAAGTTATTATTATTATTAATATTAATAATCTCATGCAACCAGGAGATAATGGAAGGCATCCCTGACTGCCGCATCATTTAAGAGAACGCGACTACTGCATCCGGTGAGGATCTCGGGAGGCTAAGCAGTATTTGGCCGATCATGATAGCGTCGTCTGTGTCTTCCACATCAATCAGGATCTCCATCTTCTCCAAGGCTGTTGCCCTCTTAAGCAAAATCCGGGCCAATGTTAGCATCGGCTCGCCATTTGGATCAGCAAAGTTTTCAATTTCAACAGTCTTCAGATTCGGTAAGTCACGATCCAAATCCTCCTCTGCAGCTGGATCCAAATCAAAAAGTTCCTAACAACAACAAAGGCACTAGAATTAGGCTAAAGCTAAATTTTCAAATCTACCATCAATGTGTGACAAGCATTTTCCAATATAGAAAAAATAAGAACTGCAAGCTGCTGTAAATTTTAATTGATAATATTTGGCTGTTCTCTCTCATATTTTCCTTTATGTATTGAAGCTCTAAAATCTCACTTCCGTTTCCTATCCTCTTTTGTTTCTTGATAAATTACCTAGCAAGTCTGATTTTTCAAATCTACACAAAGTAGAACCAGCAATATATTATAATTGCTAATGCTATTCTGTAACATTCGAAACATAAATTTTATATTAAGATGCAAGCCACAAAACTGAAAATAAATATTGCCACACATATTTATGATAAGAATCATAACATAAATACTTACCCCGTTAGTTTCGTAGCCCTCTATGATCAATGTCTCAAGGTTAGGAGAAGATTCCAGCAAGGCTATAATGCCAGAAATGTTGTGCTTATTCTCGCTTTCAGAACTTACTCTCAGATATGCTCGTCCAGATTGCGGAAGCTGCCACCCATTCGCCACCAATATTGATACAGTCTAATATACATATTGCAGAAACAGATAAATAGGATATACATAAGTGCAGATGTCCAACATAGAAATATGGTCTGTAAAACAATTAAAGAAAAGCTGGGTAGTCATCAGATCACAATTACGCACATCAACAAGCAAGATGCAATATCATATATCAGAATTCAGCCTTTAACGTATAAGGAAAATAAACAAGCACTCATGCAATCACAATGTACTTGTAGTTACATAGGTGAACGTCACTCCCCTCAAATTCCAAGAACTTTGATAACTAGCTTGGGCTCCAGCGACGTTGCTAGTGGCGAAAAAAAGGGCATGTGACAAAGAAAGAGAGTGTGGTGGAAAGACAACGAGAGTAAGAGAATGTAATGACTCGAGACCTAACTTTGGACTGGTCTTTTCAGGTAATTTACTTTCCCCCAAACGAAAGGTTAGATCAAAACGATGTCGTTTTGATAATAAGGCCAATTGGGCACAAGTCGCCGCCTACGTTATTTTTTGCGACACTGGATATGCATCACAATCTTAATAGTCATAATTACTCTTTTAAAACCAAACTGGTCACTGGACCAGTCCAATGGCTCAGATGAAATTGAATTTCCGGTTGTTCAGTTCACATGATAAAATCGGGAAAAACCTGAAAACGTAGTCATTAACTGGACATGCACAGAAAAACAAGATTAGTCAGAAGAAATTATTTAAAAAAAAAAGAAATCAAACACATCTTATCATGTTTCTTCCATCTTCTTTCTACATTCCTCAATTCCTTTCAGAAAAAAAGCCTTGAATTCAACCGAAGCACCTCTTCCATCTTCATTATTGATGTCAATTTTTCTCGAACTAGAACATACTTAACGACAAATATTGAAGATTAAACATTGAAATTTATGTGAAACTGAGACAGACAATTTCTTCTAACATACTTAACAACAAATATTGAAGATTAGACATTGAAATTTATGTGAAACTGAGACAGACAATTTTTTCTGTATTTTAAGAACATCAGCTGTGGAAATTTACCTATGACTTGCTTTTAGTTTTAGTAAGAGTTAAAGTTGGAAAAAGTTCCTTCGTTTAATTGTTTGTTGCCATTAGCTAATAATTAATCATATAAAACTAGGGTATCTTAACTATATTAAACTGCTAAGATGTAGGACAAAATAGGAACATACATGCCAAGAATAGGGTTTTTTTAGTTAGTAAGAAAAGTGGAACGTGTATCCGACCTAGGAACCACAATCTAAGCTTAATTATAGTGATATAGCATACTAAATAAGTCAGAAAAGTAGTTATACAATTATATGCATAATATAGCTACAGAAATAGGGAAGATTTTTTATACGATTCAGCTGATCTGACCGATTGAACCACTAAAAAATAGCAAGACTAATTTGATCCCTAATCCATTCTTCACCTCATTGCAAAACAAATTTCTTCTTGGCACTCAAAACCTTCATGCATGCAGAATCTTTAGGCAAGGTGCAATTGTTTTATAAAAAAATATTCTTGGTCGGGATAAGTTTGATTGCCATAGACAAAAAGCAGCCTATAGTCTGGTTATCTTCCAAAATCTATGTTCTTCTTGCAAATAGCAGAGAGTACCAAATCAGCAGCTTCATGCATGAGTGTATTTCACAAACAATTAACATCAAATCATAAATTGCAGATTTCAGGGCAATTGATAAATGAAACCAAAATACGATCCTTGTTGAGATGACAATCCCAGACCCCGCTGCATAGCGCATTGAAGCTAATTCATCAATGATTCAATTTCATTGGTACATATTCTAGAAAGTGTGAATGAAACGGCGCAAATATTTCAGAAACTTAGAGCGTCAATACACACCTCAAAGCACTTACGTCCCAGTGTAAGATGCTTCACATGCGGAGTGTTTTCAAAGAGTTCTTTCGCATTACTCGTAACGTCAACTGAAGTTGAATCCCAACCATATCCATTGAAATTTAAATTAGCTCTAACAAGAGATGGGGTGATCCTGAGCTGCAACTTTCTTCCTTCAGGAAAAAGTGATAAATTCAAAGAGCGTATATAGGGTGCTGCAATTTCCAGCACAGGTTCATCGTCTCCGTCTTCACAATCTTCTATTGCAAGTCTATAAAGACTTTGAGAGTTGACCTCCAAACGATTGAATCCCCAACATGAGTCTAACTCCAAGCTATACAAAACATGACAACATGACAATATTTCTTCAAGTACATGCTGATCCAATTCCACCTCCTTAAGGCCCAACTTAGTCAAAGATTGCCACTCAATTGTTCTTTGGGGAGCCATAATGCATCCCCGTGCCCCCAAATATGTCAATGATGAATTAGAATATATCATATCAGGAAGCATGTAGATATCTTCGTAGGAGTTTAGCAGCAAACTAAATTCTTTCACCTTATTTTTTACAGCAAACTCAACCCAGACATCAACATCGGTAGCAAAGGATTCATTGTAATTGAATGAAACCTCAAATTTCTCCAAATAATTTGCAGTACGAAGAACAAGGGTCTTATGAACCCAAGACACAAACCTGCGTATTTTCTCATTCTCCCGACTGTTCTCCCAGAATTCCAGCCTGGGCAAATCAGACCAAAGAAATCGCCATCTTTTCGACAAGACACTAGTAATTGAAGCTTCCTTCACACTGAGAAAAGAGAGGATGTGAATAAGTAGGGAATCTGGCAATTCACTGAGAGAATCCATCGACATCTCTTTAATCCGTTTGTTCGATGATGACTCTAGCATCGTTTCCCTAACATTTTCCGCCGGAACTACATTTTCAGCATTCAATTCTTCATCTTCTTCTTTAACTTCTTCTCCATTTCCAGAATACTTTCCCCCAAATTCTTGCGTATCTTCTTCCAAACCTTTGTCCCTCATTGTACTAATTAAACAGAAAGCACACAAATTACACTATAATTAACAATTCAAATCCTCCATCGACCCAATTCAAGCGAATCTCAGACAGCTCGCCGGCGGCAAAGCCGATTATATCACTTCCCTCCGCTTCCTCCGCCCCTTCTCTCTTCCGCACTATATTTTTCTTGCTCCACTCTCATGTCTGATAATCTCTCTCCTGAAATAAAATGGAGAAAGCCTGATGATATTTCCTCCTTATTAGGCTCGATCCTTTTCATATCCAATTTATGTTCTTATTGGGCTCAATAACGTTGATTAGCCCAAAATCCTAGCCCAATTAAATAATCTGGACATTGATTAATTAAAATTAATAAAATTATCATAAGCCTGACTCGTATTTTTGTTTTTTTATCTGATAAATAATTATGAAATTTGGGATCTGTATTCCAAAAGTAGTGAACCGACGGTTCCAAAATCAATTTTAAAAATAAAGAATTATGTCCAAGTGAATACGATAGTTTTTGGTTTATTGTTCATAATAAATATATACACAATGTATATTGGTTAAACAAGTTATTTCGATTGTGCCTAACAATAAAATATTGGTATAGCATCTCATAGAACATTTTCTACGTATTCAAATAAATAAATCAAATTTGAGTATGACAAAATTTACGATAACAAACTCATTTCAACCAACCCGCAAATTTCTAATCCAACCCAAATTACCATCTTTAGTGTCAAATAATAAGTATTAAAGAAATCATAATGGGTTATGAACGCTACAATTAACACCATTTCTACTTGGACTGCGTTTTTTATTTCTTTCTTTCAGAATTTTCGAACTTGGTTTACTTAATTTTTTTTTTTAAATTGGAAAGTTTTGATAGGAATAAGTACAATATTATGTGTGTGTACTAACAATAAATAAATCATTTAACAAACAACTTATCTTACCAATAGTTAATACAACAATTGAGAATCCAATCACAATATGAATGAACTGATGAAAATCATAGAAAGAGCTATTTGCTTCTTGCTAATATGAAGCATGTATAAATTCATAAAAGCCCATGCACGCAACACACACACACACACACACACGCACACGCGTATATATTTATATATATATATCCTCCCCAAAATGTGATTTGAACCCGGGGTCGTAGGCTCTAAGTAGTGGATGTTCTTACCGCTTGAGCAAATCCACTTTGTCGTTTGCAGTTCAAAACTCCTTTAATTATTTCATAGTCTGAAAGCAACATGAAATGCTAGAGATATTGAAAAAGGAAAACATGAATAAAGTCAGAAACAATAGAGCTACCATAAAATGTTAAAAGTTTTACATTGTTTAACTCATCTGTAGCAGAAAAAAATGGCGAAAAAGGAAACTATTGTAGATGAAATTATAATCAAATCAACAGCACTGTCAGTGCACAATCCCATGATCATTAGTGAAAAAGGATTAGTGCCTTTTGTGAGGATCTAGGGTAACTAGGTAAACTAAGTACAGCTTTACCTATCCGAAATAATTGAGTAAGCTTGGTAAGGTCATTTGAAGCCAAAGCTGCAGCTGAAGTTGTTGAAGAGAATTTCATAAATTCGTCGACATCAATTACCATCTTTTCCAAAACCGTTGCCCTCTTAAGCAGGATTTTGGCAATGACTAGGGTTGGTTCACTGGCAAGATCAACGATTGTAATATAGACATTCTTCAGATGCAATAAGTTGCAATTCAAGTCACGCCTTGCAGTTGGATCCGAAGTGACAGATGCCTAAAAGAACAAAGATAAATTCAAATATCAAATAATAAAGTTTTTGTAGTATATGCATAGACAGATATGAGGTGAGGCTGTTGGACTAATTTTGACAACAATTTTTTGTTGATGATCTTAAGTGAGTCTCTCAATTAAATTTTCAAGTCATGCTATGATATCCATTTAGTCAATCGTATTGCCTACAAGCATTGCCTTATAGCAGGGACTGCAAGCTGAGTGTCAAACCCAACATCCATACTTGTGATGCACCTCTCTCTCTCTCTCTCTATATATATATATATATACTGAATCTCTCACCTCCCACTTCCGATTCATTTTCCTCTCTTGCTTCTTGAACAAGTTACCAAACAAAGCTGATCCCCCCCCCCACCCTCTCACTTCCAGTTCTAGACCCAATATGTCTTGTAATGTCATAGAGAATATATTAATATGCACGCCATAGAAATAAGTACATACACCAAGGAAATTTGTGTCAACAATCAGAACATAAAAACATACCCCAATGGGGTCATAACCCTCTACGATAAATGTCTCAAGGTTTGGAGAAGATTCCAGCAGGCCTACAATGCCAGAAATGCAGTGCTCCTCACTTGAAGCTTCTACTTTCAAAAACCCTCTCGTAGATTCTGGAAGCTGCCAGCCATTCACCACCAACTTTGATATAACCTAGTATACATGTCAAAAATAGATTTATCTCAGGTAAGATCAAAGTGTTTGTGTCCAACATAGCAATAAGATCCAAATTTCTGTCTGACCAGCACTTTTTTGAAGATGTACAGCATTGCTTTGCTTGCTACCTGATAGACATATTGCTTGGAAAACAATCCACTTGAAATCAATTTGGTTCGTCTGAGTACTATTGCATAAGAAAATAACATAAATAACATCCATGACACCTTGATGGCATAACCTCAAAAAAGCAAATTAAAAACTCATTGTGATAGAACTTCTTGGCAATAAAAAACTACACACATGCAAACAATGTGCTTAAAATGAATTCCTTAATAGGGATACAATATAGAATTCCTTTTTTGATTTAATCACTGCTTCAAATTTATTTTCTCCCGCAACTCTAATATGGAAACATACACAGACACGTGTATATCTTGATTCAGTTGCTTCCATATGACCGTAAAATGAACACGTGTAAGGTTTGTGTGGTTTATGTACTGGACTATCGTTTTTATCCCATGCTTGTCATGCAAATAATACCTAGCAAAACAAAGAAGAAACCAAATTGCAGTGCATCTTATTGAAAACAAATAACAATCAATCATGAATAAATGAATCACAGAGTTAAAAACCTATTTGACAAAATAGAAGCAAATAATATTGAAAAGATCTTGATTCAGCTACAAACCTACGATGTTCTTTTTTCGGATATTTAATCCTTGTTTCAGATTTTTTTTTCTCCCACAACTCTAATACAGAAACACACACGTACACGTGTGGATCTTGATTCAGTTACATCCATATGACGTAAGAAGAAAAGAGTAAGGTTTACGTAGTTTATGTACTAGATTATCATTTTTTACCCATGCTTCTCATGCAAATAAAAATTAGCAAAAAAAGAAGAAACCAAATCAGCAGTGCATCTCAGAGAAAACAATAACAATCAATTATGATAACTGAATCACGGTGTCAAAAACCTTTTTGACAAGGTAGAACCCAATAATCTTGAAAAGATGTTAAAAGTATTACAGAATACAAAACCCAATTACGTAGAAAAAGGAAACTACATCATCCATTGAACAAATCTTAGATATATGGCTACATGATAAAATAGGTACCATGACGCAAGAATGTAAAAAAAGCTTAGGGCATCAGTATAAACCTCAGTGCACCGATATCCCAGCTCAAACTCCTTAACATGCCGAAGGATTCCAAGAATATCTATCATATTACTCATCACCTCCACAGAGCCAGAATCCCAATCAAATCCATTGAGATGAATATAAGCTTTAACAAGAGACGGGACGTTTGTGAGACGCAGCTGTCTTCCTTTAGGATTATGTCGAATAATAAAAGTACTTAAATGGGGTGCTGAGATTTCCAGCAAAGGTTCGTTCTTTCCATCTTCACGGTCTACTATCCCAAGTGCACAAAGCTTTTGAGCAATCTCCAAACGATTGAATCCCCAACATGCTTTTAGAACTAAGTTATACAAACCAGGACAACCTGATAATATTTTTTCAATTACATCCTGAGGTAACTTCACATCTTCAAGGATTAATGAAATCAACGATTGCCATCTGACAGTACTTTGAGGAGCCAAAGAGCATCCTCGTAAGGACAACCTTCTAATAAATGAATTGGAAAACATAATCTGAGGCAGCTTATAGAAATCTTCGCAGGATGATGAGTGTAACAGCAAAGAAACTTCTCTCACATTGTTAAAAACTGCAAACTCAATCCAAACATTAACATCAAAAGCAAAACGTCCATCGTAAGCGAAATCGACCTCAAAATTCCTTAAATCCCTTCCGTTACAAACAACAAGGGTCCTATTAACCCAAGCCACAAATTTCCGTACTTTCTCATTCTGGCTACTGCTCTCGCGGAATTGGCAAATGTGTCCAAACGAATTTCCATCTCCACGACAATACAGCAGTAGTCGCAGCTTCCTTTGTATCTAGAAGAGAGAGAATGTGGACAAGTAGGGAATCTGGCAATGAACTGATCCTATCAACCGAATTGCCCTTAATCCGTTTATTTGACGATGACAATGGCGTCGTATCTCCATCATGTGCTACCGAATAACTTCCTTCTCCTTCGCCAAATTCTTCTCCTTCTTTCGCCCCAAGTTCTTCTCCTTCTCTTCTCACTTGTTCTTCCCCGCCAAAATCTTCCTCCCCAGATTCTTGTGTTCTTTCAGCGCTCATTGCATTAATTAAATATATGTACAGACTACAATTAAAACTTAAATCTCAATCACCGGATTAGGCAAACCACTGACCGTACCGCCGCCGGCGACGTCGATACCCTCCGCGCCCTCCGCTTGCCCCGCCTATTATCTGTACTTCGACTACAATTTTCTTTCTCCGGTTTCGAGTCTAATCAAATTTCATCCTTATTGGGCTCATTGGAATGGGCCGTCTCTATTTTCAGCCCATAAATATTTCTTTAATTCTCCTATGTCCATAACGAAACTATAATAGTGACATTCCTTATCGGGCTTCGCCCAATATCTGGCCCAAAACCATAACCGGACGTTTCATGAAATTCAGTCCAACCGCCATAATTAAATTTTCTAAGAAAACCTCATCATTTTTATAAATACATATATATAAACAAATCACATTTTCCTAAAACAATTTGGTAAATAGTTTTGGTATTCATATACAAAGGGGATTTTTGGTTATTCTTTTGGCACAAATTTAAATTTTTACCATCTCGGGCATTGTTTATATAAATTATGGGGACAAAAACTTGTACGCACCAATGCATAGATTTTTTATATGTAAAAGATCGGATCCTAATCTAAATTAGTCAAAAATTATGGATATTAGCCAACTCAACATAATATACTAAAAAATGTACGAACTCAACACCTATTGTGCTAGCGCTCGTGCATATTTGGATTTGATAGCTTTTCAAGAAAATAATACTATTTATCGAGAAAAAAACGTAATACCTTTTGATATTATTAAAATATTATCTCATTATTTTAATAAAGTTTTATTTTTTTACGAAGAAGTTTATGTTTTGCACATGCACAAAAATGGTGCAATTTGCGACCTTTTGAATTTTGCAGGTTAAGTTGATCTATTTACATATAAGAAAATCCATGCATTCGCTGCACAAAAGATCAACTCAAATTCATTATATTCGATATTCAATATAATACTTAATTGATTGAAAAGAAGTGTTGGAATTAAAATGGTGAAACAAACATAAGTTGAGTGTTTAGCATATAATGCAATCGTAAAAAGATCGATTTTTTTTTTCATAACATCAAAATATACAAATAAAAAATAAAATTCAACAATTTTTTTTAATATTCATATTAAGAACATAACAAAAAAATGTTCAAATAATTGCATATATGGTAGCGTCGTTTCTCCACCAAAAATAATCCGACCAGCGGCCGGTATGCCCACACTGACCAGAACAGCAGCAAGCAAGATCGTCTCCCAAAGGACCGCGAGGATTTTTCTAATCTTTTGATTTGCCAATAATCACGAAAATCAGTAGCAAAGATTTGTATTTTCAGAATGAAATTGAATAACGAAAATTAAGAAAAGGGTTTGTATCAGATATGTAAAATATTCCGGGTTCCAATTAATTCCACTCTAGCTAACTATTTCAATCATCGATGCAAAATTGACTTTAATTCATGCAAATAAATTAGTTATAACCACCGAAGACGCTTCTGACGCGGTCTTATCTCTGCTTAATTTCTTGATAATCAGGAAGACGCTTCACCAATTATTTCCCTAATCGACTGACAACCCTAGAGACGCTCTATGGATTTAATGAGCCGACAGCATTAATAATTAGAGAGACCCAATTCAAAACCGATAAACTCTGACGCAGGATTACCGAATTAAGACTGATCTTCCCTTGATTCTGAAGAATCAATGTATCACTAATTAAATCTAAACCACAATTACGGATGGCCGATTTAATTGGCTACTAATTAATTCCGGTCTAAATGAATATTTCGAACTACCCAATAGATCCGAAACAATTAACCACAGTAAACACGGAGAATCACAGATACTTGCATAAAATAAAGTATACGAACAGATTTGATCTCATAAAATAGAATAGCTAAAGTTTCCTTAATTGTTACCGGAATAAAAGTGTTTAGCTACAACCCATAATAGAATCAAGAAACCAAATAAAAGATAGAAAAGATAAAACCGGGCTGCTTCTTGGAGAGAAGAACGGTTGCCTTCTTGGTTTCTTGAAGTAGGGTAAATCTGATAATGTAAAGTCTATCCTAATGGAACCCTAGTTCAACTATATATACAAATCTAATGTTCATGAAGCCCATGGATACAAGTTTATCTCATATCTTGCTGTCAAATCCCGTAGGAACCCATATGTGTGGTGGAATTGGGCCTTTAAATCGATCCTGGGTCGCTAAAAAATATTCTGTTCAGGCCCAACTGGTCGGTATTCCCATACCGACCGTCTTCCAGTAAATCCCTGCTTGATTTTTCCGGATATTTTGCCCATTTTTTCTCCAAAGTTGAATATTCTCCTACAATCATGCAACAAACTGAATTAGCTCGAAAATATAGGTGTTGAAGGGATAATGATCATTAAAATTACACCAAAAACTCTCCAAAAAGATGTATCAAATAACCACCATCAAATCCCCCCACACTTAAACAATGCTCGCCCTCGAGCATAGCTCAAGAAAGAAAACTGGACTCGATACTCCAAAGGCAAAACAATCATTGACAACATTTCAATAGACAATAATCAAAGCATGATCATCCACAAACCACCAACCCTTCTCTTGTGGCAAAAATGTGCATTAGCTCTTTATTCAAGTCAAAATTATGCATAGTCAATCCTGCCCTTCCAAGTTTCACTCAAATTCTCTCAAATAAGAAATAGGGACAGTTTCATTCACTCAAATCACAACTTGATACTATCCCTTATGTCACCGTCTCTACCCGAAATATGAGATAAAAGCACAAATCAAAAGGTCTTTGCAGGGTTGTAATGGGGCTAGGGGAAAAGGTAGGATGGAATGATAGAACAGTTAAATTATGGAAATATACGAGCATATCAAAATATTCGAGCCACTCCTAAAAACAAGATGATATTCAATTGAACAAGGCACGATTGACATCAACCAATTAACATTCACAGCCCCTTCTCTCTCTTTTTTTTTTTTTTTGCTGGAGAACAGTAACAGTACTGTTACTCCAGAAACTGAATTTTTTAAATTTTTTTTCTCTTTTTTTTTTTTTTGGGCTGGGGAACAGTAACTGGAACAGTAAGGGGAGTACTGTTTCTCCAAAAACTGCTCGTCAATTTTTATTTTTTTTGAGATAGGGGCTGGATGTCGAAACATTTTCAACAGGTCGACAGTGTTCTATTCAAAACAATAAGATATATATTCACAAGAATCAGCATTAAGCACATAACATTTTCCAAGTATAGGAGTTCTCATTTTTAGCACATTCTAACATATTCGCATACTTCCATGGGACAAAAGCAGGCCAATCGGGCTATGGCTTAACGGTTTAGTGGTTGTAAAAAAAAGGCTAAGGCACAACAGGCTCACTGGTGGATATGTAGGGTTTGGATAATATATTCAGGCCAAAACTGGGTTAATCCTAAATGCCTTAATCATTTTTATGCAAGAATCTCAAAAGGGTTTCAACTATGGCAACCGGGCAAACAGGAAATCCAGCATACAAGTTTGATACACTCATTCAGAATAAATCGAGCAATTTTCAAATATAAAATAATGCTCATCAGACTCAATTCTCACTATATATAAAGTTATAATCATGCGATAGACTATGCAAATTTTATCATCCTAGAATACAGGCGAGCATAAACACAATTTCACCACAAAAGACAACAACCAAACAATCCAACAGACAAACTTTTCATATTGACCATATCCATGCTACCAACGACTCAACCAAGACTCTTGTTTTTTTTTTTTTAGACAAAATACGTATACTCCCCCCCCCCACACTTTGGAAACTACAGTGTCCTCACTGTGGAAAAGGGAAATATACGACAAAAATTAAAACCAAACAAGAACTAACAAAAGGGAAAAGAAACAAAAACTCCCTTAGATAAAGCGTCAAGGCTTTGAGGAACGGGACATCCGGCGGACCGCTTGTTCACAGCTGTAACTAATCTGCCAACAATACCAAAATAAAGAAAGATTAATTCCATAAGCTTGTAAATTTGTACAGCCTTTTTTTGGTTTCTTTTTTTTTTATAGAATAAAAAAAACTAAGAGGATAAAATTCAAAGAGCTTGGGTTGCCTCCCAAGAAGCGCCCTTGTTTAACGTCTTAGGCTCGACGTATCAAGTGGTTGGTCATGGAGGGATCTTGGGGATCGCCAGGGTCATTCCATCGATGGTGGCCATTTCCATTCCCCCGTAGTAAGGGTTCAACAATTTGCCATTCACGTTCAACACTTTGGAAGTACTCAAACTTTGAATCTCGACGGCTCCATGAGAACTTACAGCTTCCGCTATAGCTGGCAAAATAGGTTCTGTAATGGTTGGTATGGGCATTCTGCTCGACAGATGCCAAGTGTGGAATTCACATGTGGAACAAAGCTGCATCATGGCAGCACGAATTTGCTTATCTTCTTCAGCTGCTGCTACTGTTCCAGCCGTCCCATTAAGTAGTACCTGCTCCAATTTGTCTTCCCTATACTTATTTTTAACAAAATCGTCAACTAAGGAATCAACAACATCAACCATATACAAACCTTCACAATCCTCAACATGCTTCATAGCTTCAAAAATATTAAATGTAACAGTATCACCATCAAATTCGAAGCTAAGAATGCCCTTATCAACATCAATTTTAGTTCTAGCAGTTTTCATGAATGGCCTTCCTAAAAGAATTAAAGGTCTATGTGCAAGAAATGTATCATTCATATCAACAATGTAAAAATCCACCGGAAAAATTAAATCATTAACTTTAACCAAAACATCTTCCACCACACCTTTAGGGTATGTATTAGACCTATCAGCTAATTGAATTATCACACGAGTTTCCTTCATATCTCCTAACTGTAGTTCCTTATACATAGAGAGTGGCATAACATTGATGGAAGCACCTAAATCTAGCATAGCTCTCTCAACTTTCTTACTACCAATGATGCAAGGAATAGTAAACATGCCAGGATCCCTACATTTTTCCGGTAATTTTCTTTGAATAACTGCTGAAACATTTTCACTAACCTTGATTTTAGCATCTTTCCCATATCTCATCTTTTTAGTACATAATTCTTTCAAAAATTTTGCGTACCTGGGCACTTGCTTAATGGCATCAATCAAGGGCAAGTTAATTTCTACCTTTTTTGAACAACTCAAGAATTTTTTTCTCATCGTCCTCTTTCTTGTTTCGAACCAACCTGGAAGGAAAAGGGGCTGCCAAAATAGATTGAGAATTAGCAATTTTAGAATTAACAATTACCTTAGGGGGAAAAGGTTGATCCGGTTGTTGTGCCTCCTCAACAACTTCCTTCGTTTGATCTTCATCCTTATCTTTTGGCTCCTTCTTTTTCTTCCTAACCTCTTGCTCGACCAGCTCCTTTCCATTCCTCAAAGTTACAGCACTAACATTCTCCTTAGGGTTTATCTCAGCTTGGGACGGAAGTTTGCCTTGATTTGCTTGTATCTTGTTCACTTGAGTGGCAAGTTGGGTGATTTGTGTGCCCATACTGCCCAAGGCAGCTTGTGTCTCCTGCTGAAAAGCTTGCTGACTTTGCACCATATTTTTAACAATTTTGCTGGTGTGTGCAAGAGTTTTCAAAATATCGTTCATGCTGGGTTCTGATCGGTCAGTATGCCCATACTGCCCGTCCTGCTGTCTGAACGGCAGATTCCCAGGTACCTTCGGATTTTGTTATTTCCAACTGAAATTTGGGTGATATCTCCAGCCTGGGTTATATGTGTTCAAGAATGGATCATTCCTCATATTCCTTTGTGCATCGTATTGGGCATCCCCCGATCCATAGCATACTTGTTCGGGTTGAGAATTCTGCAAAATAGGACAAAAATCACTAGTATGATTATTTTCCGAACAAACTTCACATATAATTTTTTGAGTTTGAGCAACAGCAAGTCCTCTAACTAAAGAGGTGAGAGCATCAATCCTATCATTGACACTTGAACTCTCTATTCCTTCGGCTTCTCTTACAGGCCGGTATCTATCATCATCCTCATCTTCATATTGTTGGCCATTAGAAACCATATCCACAATGAGTTGTTTTGCTTCGGCCAATGTCTTGTTGGTTAATGATCCTACACAAGCAGCATCAATTATTTTCCTGTCAAATGAACACATACCACGATAAAAATAATTAGTTAGCAATTGATATTCAGAAAATCCGTGGTCGGGACATTTCCGACATAGCTGCTGAAATCTCTCCCAATAATCAGCAAGACTCTCTCTTGATTTTTTCTTAATGCTGCTGATAGCCATTCTTAAATTAGCAGCCCTCGATTCTGGAAATAATTTTCGTAAGAACTGCTCTTCCAATTCATTCCAAGTCTGAATGGAGCCCGATGGAAGGTCAAATAGCCAGTCTCTAGCCTTTCCCTGCAATGTATGAGAAAAAGTTAGTAATCTCAAATTATTTTCAGAAAAACCTTGAGGGCGTAGAGTGGAGCAAACTAAGTCAAATTCAGCAAGATGTTTGTGTGCACTCTCTCCGGGTAGATCACCAAACTTGGGCAGCATTTGGATAAAACCAGGTCTAATTTCAGCGTTTTGTGCAATATGTGGCAGCACAATACAAATCGGTCGATTATTGCGGTGACGACCCAATTCCTTTATAAAAGGTTCAACTTCTTCTCTTGGTAAAAGTCCACGTTCTTCATTATTAGCCATATTTTCTGAAATAACAGCTTCCTTGGCTTTTTTCCTCAAGCTCTTGGTAGTTTTCTCCACTTTCGGATCAAAAATCAATTTTCCTGTACGTGAAGAACGGGGCATAAAATTGAAAAAAAATAAAACAAAAAAAAATTGTCAAATCAGTAGATCAGAAATATCACTGCTTAAAACCAGTCCCCGGCAACGGCGCCAAATTTTGGTAACGTCATTTCTCCACCAAAAATAATCCGACCAGCGGTCGGTATACCCACACTGACCAGAACAGCAGCAAGCAAGATCGTCTCCCAAAGGACCGGCGAGGATTTTTCTAATCTTTTGATTTGCCAATAATCACGAAAATCAGTAGCAAAGATTTGTATTTTCAGAATGAAATTGAATAACGAAAATTAAGAAAAGGGTTTGTATCAGATATGTAAAATATTCCGGGTTCCAATTAATTCCACTCTAGCTAACTATTTCAATCATCGATGCAAAATTGACTTTAATTCATGCAAATAAATTAGTTATAACCACCGAAGACGCTTCTGACGCGGTCTTATCTCTCCTTAATTTCTTGATAATCAGGAAGACGCTTCACCAATTATTTCCCTAATCGACTGACAACCCTAGAGACGCTCTATGGATTTAATGAGCCGACAGCATTAATAATTAGGGAGACCCAATTCAAAACCGATAAACTCTGACGCAGGATTACCGAATTAAAACTGATCTTCCCTTGATTCTGAAGAATCAATGTATCACTAATTAAATCTAAACCACAATTACGGATGGCCGATTTAATTGGCTACTAATTAATTCCGGTCTAAATGAATATTTCGAACTACCCAATAGATCCGAAACAATTAACCACAGTAAACACGGAGAATCACAGATACTTGCATAAAATAAAGTATACGAACAGATTTGATCTCATAAAATAGAATAGCTAAAGTTTCCTTAATTGTTACCGGAATAAAAGTGTTTAGCTACAACCCATAATAGAATCAAGAAACCAAATAAAAGATAGAAAAGATAAAACCGGGCTGCTTCTTGGAGAGAAGAACGGCTGCCTTCTTGGTTTCTTGAAGTAGGGTAAATCTGATAATGTAAAGTCTATCCTAATGGAACCCTAGTTCAACTATATATACAAATCTAATGTTCATGAAGCCCATGAATACAAGTTTATCTCGTATCTTGCTGTCAAATCCCGTAGGAACCCATATGTGTGGTGGAATTGGGCCTTTAAATCGATCCTGGGTCGCTAAAAAATATTCTGTTCAGGCCCAACTGGTCGGTATGCCCATACCGACCGTCTTCCAGTAAATCCCTGCTTGATTTTTCCGGATATTTTGCCCATTTTTTCTCCAAAGTTGAATATTCTCCTACAATCATGCAACAAACTGAATTAGCTCGAAAATATAGGTGTTGAAGGGATAATGATCATTAAAATTACACCAAAAACTCTCCAAAAAGATGTATCAAATAACCACCATCAATATATTTTATTCAATTAAATATAAAGTATCAAATGATAAATATACAAATCAAATTCAACTAGATTTTGTTGTTTCAAGTCAAATAAAAAAGGGAGGACTAAAGGTTGACTTTGTCATCATAAGCAGAAAATTGTGTTCATTAACTGAGTGCAGATTTTATCTCCTATTTAATATGTTTAAATAAATCTAACTTACCTACCAGTCCCTATCAATGGGTGCTAAGTGAAAAACATGTCAAGAAATAAATTAGAAACAAAAAATTATTTATATTTTAAATTTTATTTTTCCAAAAAAAAAGAAAAAGAAAGATTGGGGTGAATTTATACCCTCGCGTGCGTGTGAACAAAACACGCCAATTAGTGAGCTTCGTGTTTTTCAAACACCTAGATCTTCTTCTTTTTCTGCGATAAAGTTAGTATTTGATTTTCACCTATATGTTCAAACAACACTCGTTAATCGAGGAGTATCTTTTACGTTTTTCAATTTTAATTTTTTTGTGATTTTTTTAAAATCCATTTTTCAAATTTAAAAATGGGCAAAATAATTATTTTATTAAACTACTTTGATCTTATATATTGAAATATTATGTATATAATAACTAAAATACATTTCAAATGAAATTTTAATAAATTTGTATATTATTACTCTCCTACTATGCAATTATTGTCACAAAATTTTGGATTGGTCAAGATTGGAATAAAATATTCAAATAGAAAAATATCAGATAAATTAAAATATTTTTTATATTTAAAAATGATAGATAAATTGAAAAGAACATAATAATTGTGAACTTTAGTATAATTTTCAGACCCCACAATTATTTATCCAGAGAGAGAGAGAGAGAGAGGGGCAATACAATTTGATACTGTGGGTTAATTTATTGGTCAACTATTATATAAAGTCAGCTTATAAGCCGTTGAAACTTGCATGTGCCCATAAATTAAAGATATTAATGTTCAAAGGCCGAATTAGCATTTAATGTATATAAGTTATAAATATATTTGACTTAATTTAGAGGTTTTTATTTTTTTAGTTTTTAGTTTCTTTTATTAAAGTTTACGAGTACTTTGAAGATTACGACATTTGGTACATTTTTTAAACTTCCGACTTAAAAATCATGGTACATTTTTTAAACTTTCGACGTAAAAGTCATGTACAGTAATAATATAGGGAGTTGAGATATTATATTTTAAAATTCGTAACATTGAAAAATATATTAAAACAATTCAAGATTTATGTACAAATATCTCAACGCTCGTTTCTTCTATATACTGTTAGCTTTCAAAATATTACGACATAAAGAAGTTAAAAGATATTTTAACTCACAATATTTTGCTAAAATTGTGCAATAAATTAAACTTTGAAACCTAAAATAGTTTATTATATACTACAGTAAACATAATTAATCAAATTTTTTTTTAATATTAGGTAGAGAGGTTTCTGCCAACTTTACCAGACGTGAAGCAGTTGACTTAATGGTATTAAACAAGCGGAAATAAGTGCAATATTTAAAATATTAATAATAAAATAAAATAAATAAATAAATAGGTGATACCTTGTTCGTGACTGATGCTCTTCAAGAAGAATCTCTTGGTAATATTATAATAAGTTGGAATGTTACTATCAATATATATATATATATATATATAATATTTTTTAGGATTTCAAATGAATTAATTAATTATAATAAAATTATATTTTACAGGTCAGATCCAGATATTTTTTTTAAAGGTTATCACAGATCTTGATCGTGACGTGAAGGTCGGTAAATAATCAAAACAATTACTTTTTATTATTTTTAATAGGATAATTTTAAAGTCACCATTAAATTTATTTTGCACCTCATATTAATTTTACTTATAAAATTAAATATAATATAAATAACATAAATATCCTAATTTAAAAATTAAAAACATACATTTTAAAAAATAAATATTTATTAATTTTGTGTGTGGATGAAATAAATATTTATTTATTAAAAATTAAAATTTGTATATGTTTTTAATTTTTAAATAAGAATATTTATGTCATTTATAGTATATTTAACTTTGTAAGTAAAATTAATGTGGTGTGCAAAATAAATTTAGTGGTGGCTTTAAAAACAGCCTTTTCAATATCATTTATATTATTATGAGTTTTTTTAATAATTAATATTTTTTTATCTAGATTAGTTGATATTTATAAATAGATGTGAATTATTGATATTGATAAATAAATAAATTGACGTAACATGACGTTTTGGCCATTCGTTAGAGTCATTGTAATTAGTAAAACATGTAAATATATTGTTAATTTTGGATTAAAAATCAATTTAAACTTTATTATATCTTATTTGAGATTGTTTGTAAAAAATTGTTTGAGTTTAGTTCAATAAGATAATAAATAAGTGAAAGTCTGATAAAATTGAAGGCATGATGGCTTAATTATAGTCGGTAAATAAAAACGAAAAAAATGTCAAACTATTTGATTTACGTTCTACTTGATTTAAATTTGTCTGAGATCAAGTTAAAAATCAAACAAGCTCAACTAAAATATATGTCAACTAATGTAAATTTAGCATTTTACATTCACTTGTAATTTTAATTGTTATTCTTGATACAAATTAAATTGCTTGAATTATAAACTAAAATGATTTAAATTTCAATTACGAAAGATCAATAACACGTGAAATTTTGATACCACAACTCTTGCTAGTATCCATTTGCTAATTCGATGTCCATATTCTAATGATTTTATAAACTCGTAACATCTTATTTTTAAATAAATTAAAAATTGTATTCTAAGAACCTTATCAAAAAAATTATTGTGTTTTTAGGACTAACGTCGTTTCAATTCATTATGTTTTAAAAAAATATTTTATATAATAAGTTTGACGTATAAATTTTGGGTCAATATCGATATTTGGCGCCCAAGATTAACATAAATACATGTTTTTTTTTAATCTAAATATAATAAATTTTCATATAATTACACTAAAGTGGATCGGTAATCAGCTATTATTCCTATTGTAAGAGAAGTACTTATAGTGACATAGGAATGCAAGTGTGAAGCTGCTAGACAGCAATAGTTTCGATTTTGGACCAGAATAGGCCTTTCGCAGTTCAGTTTTTGGATTCGAAATTGAAACAAAATTGAAAATTGTTTATTTGATTTTAGTTTTTCAACTGTCGATTTTAATTTTGAATCATCAATTTTTGCTTTGAACTGTCAATTTCAATTTCATTTTTCCATTGCCTATTTCAGTTCTATTTTTTGTTTCAGTTCCCAACCTTTGGTTCTAAGTCTTAATAATAATTTTTTTAAAAGGTCCTAAGTCAAAAATATTAAAACAAAAAGAACTGAAAATCAAAATTGAAGAACTTAAAATTTCAAAATAAAGTCCGACGCAACCTATATGTTAATTTAATTTATATTCCATCCTTCATGATTCTAAAAGTTTAATAATTTTAAAATCAAAATCAAAACTTAAAAAACCGTGCCGACGCCTAAATGTGTTTTTATACTTAACATGGACCAAATGAATTTCTTAGTGAGATGGCTAAGCGATTGGTTGTTCCAAAAGGTTACACCAAATAGTTACAAATTGCGTGTAAATAAATTTATTCCAAAAAATAAATATAATAATTAATAGCAAATATAAAATAACAAATAGAAAATTGGACTCATATTCTACTATTGGTTATTAGTTATTAACCCTCCTTCTATGTATTTTGTATATGGGTTCATCCTAATGTACATAAAGTACCATAATGATTTTTTGTTACATTTTTATTTAATTCTTACGAACATAAATTTATTTTTCTTCGTTATTTGTAACATATTTTATAAATTATATTATATTTTATTAAAAATTAAAATAAAATTTATACTATTTATTATACTCATAAACAATCTAAAATTTTTACGAACAAATTTTTCACTTTTTCTTATAATCATAAACAAACATAATGTTCACATTTTACATTGTCAATATCACCATTTACGTCGTGTAATTCCTCTAATAATTGCCAGAGTTCCTTTTTGCCATAGTCAAAGTACGGCAGTCTGTTCGAAATTTCCAGCCAACAAGACTTGGCGGCTTATATAAAACACACACGCAGGCGCAAACACGCACAGACGGTGGATTAAAGATTTTAATATTTTAATGTGTTTCTAGAATAATTGCCATCTGGGTTTAGCTGGAAACTGAGAATTAGGTGCATGATCAGTCGGTAATCTTTCTTCTCTCTATCTGGCATGAATGCACACAGAAGTCTCTGAGAAATGTCGGGTTTTTGCTGTTGATTTTGTTTATTTGTTTGTGTTTTTGTTGATTCCGCTTTTCTTTTTTGGTTCTCCAGCCTTAAAATTTCGTTCTTGGATCAGATAATGTAGCTCAATTGTATTTCTTTCCCCCATCAATTCTTTGATTTATTGTCGTATTAGTTGACTCAAGCATTCTGGTGTTTGGACGTGGTGATGTATGTGGTTTTGGTAAGCCTTTCTCATTTTTCTTGGATTTTGGTCGATTTCATTGAAATGATTCTATTTTTAGTCATCTTTCATGGAAAAACTAAAGCTGATTTTTTAATTCTTTTTCATTTTCTTTTTCCGTGTTAACTTTATTCTGAGGTTCAATTTTTTTTTCTTCTGAATGCTATATATATATATATTTGATACATTATTCATCTGGAAGCTTGAGGTAGAGCAGCAGATGATTTTTATGAAATTTTCTCTCAGATGCCATTATGGGGTTTCTAAATATCTGTCCTTGTGTCCTGTGATGCATTTATGCTTTTCTCTAGCTGTTTAATCTATTTTACTAAGCTTTAATATTTCAGTTTTGGTATTTTTCTCAAGTTTTATTGGATTGTGATCTTTATGGCTATGTTGGACTTTTTGTAGGACACTGATATTTGGAAAGAAGACTAGAGCTAGTATAGTGAGAGAAAAAGAATTTCTTATTCCAAATAAACTGGTGAGAAGGTTTTGTGGGGGGTCATGTTCTCTCTCCAGAAATGGAAGTGCTCATGGTCCCTAGCTGCAACTATTGCTGCAATTTTGGCATTGGTTTCAGTTGTTCATCTCTTTCTATACCCCTTGGTCCCTTCTCTGGACTACTTGAGCCTTATTCAAGCCCAGAATTCTTGTCTTCCAATAAATGGATCCATTGGAGGCAGTGAAAAATATTTTCCAGGAGTAGGACCAAAGGAAGGAACAAAAGACGCTAATAAGGAGAGCCCGCAGCCTGTGGTTGATTTAGATATCCGATATCCAGATGATTTGCATCATGCTGTAACTTACCGTGGTGCTCCATGGAAGGCTGAGATTGGCCGATGGTTATCTGGCTGTGACTCGAACGTATCGGCTGTAGAAATTGTTGAGGTAAGGAATTGTCTTAACAATCTGATGTGTCTTCACTGTTTTTTTGGGTCAGCATCAGTCTTGTATTTGACTGCATCATTAATGGTCATTAAATGGATAACTTTAGTACATTTTTGAGAAATATACTCTTTTAGTTTACCCGGCTTTGGCCACCTCAAAACGATAGGATATTCATTTTAAATTTCATTTTGGAGATTATTTCTTATAGTTAACAAATTTATTCCAGAAAATTGGAGGCAAAAGCTGCAAAAATGAATGTAGTGGCCAAGGCATTTGTAATCGTGAATTGGGTCAATGCCGCTGCTTTCATGGATTTAGTGGTGAGTCTTTCTTGACCTTATTTATAATATGTTAACCTGTTTTGCTGTTTGATTTATCTGGTTATGTTACCTTCAAATAAGCATATAAAGGATCAATTTGCCCAAGCTTTGCAGTGATAATATTTTATTTATGAAACGTCTTATCTTTTATGTTTCGTTGATTCTGAGCACTGGGATTAGGGTTTGACAAGGAAGGATTATGCTAACATCTCCAGAACACATTGCATCCTTAAATCATCTAGAAAGTTGTCATGTTTGAGGAAAAGTGACCACTGCTTTCAAACATTCAAATGAATTCCCTTTTTCATTTAATATGAAATTCAAGATTATCAGAAGCTATGTAACACAAAAGTCTTCTGTTTAAACACTAATGATGATGTAAATACATATTCAAATATATTAGGATATGTAGCAGGAAATGCAACTTTAGTAGAATATTCATTTGACTATGGTTGTAAGATTATGGATGCAGACTGACTTAAGATGATCATGATCAGCACTTTAAATGTGTTTCTTGCGTATAAATCATAACATCCAACCAAACTTTAGCTCATCAATTTTTAGCCGGGGTTGGTCTGGCCGGCCATAGTGATCCGGGAGACATGAATAACTAGATACCAGTAAAGGTCTGTGTCAACACTTGCTTCTACGTCCGTCCATTCTGGCATACCCTTTTTTTTTTTTTTTTTTTGAAATATAGAAATGAACATATCCCCAAACCTTGTTACTGTTTTAATTTAGAAAGTTACTTGTCTCAATGAAAGTGTGTTAAGTTTTTATCAGAGGATTTCTTTTGGTCATTACAACTATTATGTTGAGTAACTCTTCTTATAAAAGATATGCACGAGAAATTTGTCATTCACCGTATCTGCCAATTATTATGCTTGGAGACAGGAGAAGAATGTTCCGAGAGACTGCAGTTAAGCTGCAACTATCCTGGATCTGAAGAGCAGCCCTATGGGCACTGGGTTGTTTCTATTTGTCCTGCTTATTGTGACACATCCAGAGCCATGTGCTTTTGTGGAGAAGGTACAAAATACCCAAATCGCCCTGCTGCTGAGGCATGTGGATTCAAAATAAAGTAAGCTGGGATAGATTCTTAATATTGCTGCTATTACTCAATCTTTACAATTATTTAACTGTTATAGTACATAACTCGTTGTGAATATTTCAGCCCGCCTTCTGAACCTGGTGCGCCACGTATCACTGATTGGGCAGTAGCTGATAAGGATATTTTCACTACAAATGGTAGTGTAGCAGGATGGTGTAATGTGGACCCTGAAGATGCTTATGCTTCAAAGGTTAGTTTCAAAGAAGAATGTGATTGCAAGTATGATGGCCTTTTTGGTCAATTCTGTGAGGTGCCTGTTCAAAGCATTTGTATTAATCAGTGTTCCGGCCATGGATATTGTCGTGGTGGTTTTTGTCAGGTATGATCCATCATCTTTTTTTTTCCCTATGATTGACCTTAGAAAATTTATTTGTAGCCTCATTAAGCTAGCTACTGAACACTTGTAACTGAATGATTGGTTAGATGTTCTCAGTGCAAGGATGATAAACATGGGAATCCTGAAACTTCTGTAGCCACATTTAACCTTTCTTTCGTCTAGCTCTCACAACTAGTTTTCCCAGTCTGCTTGGGCTTCACAGATGATCGAACGATGATATAAATTTTAATGGGTTCTCCAGAATTTCAATTCCATACAAATCTTTGGGAATACTTCATGTTCCAAGTGCACCCTTAAATTTCAATGAGAGTTGTAATTTCAAAAGTAGAGCACAGTTTCTGAAATAATATATATCTATAATAGCAATTAGGTTTCTTGCGTGTCATCAAATCTGATATTATGTGTATCTGAATTAAGTTTAGGAAGCTAACAATAATACCTTATAGTTCTTGAGAAGCTGAATTTGCTGCGTAAATGTGCGTAGCATCCACTTTTCCGACTCATGCTAGAAGTGTGGTGTCTTTGATCTGATTTGCATTCGTGTCACACTTTTTATCTGCAGTGTGACAAAGGCTGGTATGGAGTAGATTGTAGTGTGCCTTCTATCTTATCGTCCATTGGGGAGTGGCCCAAGTGGCTTAGACCAGCCCAGCTTGATGTTCCAGATAGTGCACAACTCACTGGAAATCTTATCAATCTGAATGCTGTAGTTCAGAAGAAAAGACCTCTCATATACATTTACGATTTACCGCCTGACTTCAATAGTCTTCTCCTAGAGGTAAGTTATCTTATCAGCAAACATGCAACGTTTTTAAAAAAAAAAAAAAAAAAATTCCTCATGGTAAAAATAATCACATTGTCACTCTCTGTTTTTTTTTTTTTTTTCTTGGGGCCGGGGTGCCATTCCAGGGACGACATTTCAAGTTGGAGTGCGTAAACAGAATATATGAGGGCAGAAATGCTACATATTGGACTGACCAACTATATGGTGCACAGGTATAATTAACATCATTTTGAAACAGTCAGTGGTTTCTGTTTCTAAGGCATATAACCAGTTTGATGCTTCATTTTCCACAGATGGCAATCTATGAAAGTATGCTAGCCAGTCCTCACAGGACATTAAATGGTGACGAGGCAGATTTTTTCTTTGTTCCGGTGCTTGATTCATGTATTATAGTTCGTGCTGATGATGCTCCTCACTTGAGCTTGCAGGTAAAAACACAATATTCATCCTCCTCCCACCCCCCTGTCTTGGCGAGTAAGTATTTATTAACCTAGAAATACTATGATCCCTATCTCATATGTACAGTTAAGGATGTGGATATACGGGGATCTGTATGCTCAAAATAAACTAAATAAAAACAAAGCTATATTATATCTACGTACGATCTCTGATTGTAATTCCAACGTTTCCATTTACATCCAGGATCACCATGGATTGCGGAGTTCCTTGACTCTCGATTACTATAAGAAGGCATATGAACACATTATGCTGGAATATCCATACTGGAACCAATCATCAGGAAAAGATCACATATGGGTATGACATATTATGACTTATGTAAACTCTGTATGCATTCCTGATAAACTGCATTTACAAATTCTCTCTCTCTCTCTCTCTTATATTATAAAAAAAGCTATTTTCAGGCTAATGATATTTTCAATATGTCTGAAGGCAGTTCTTTTCATGGGATGAAGGTGCTTGCTATGCCCCGAAGGAAATATGGAACAGCATGATGCTTGTTCACTGGGGCAACACAAATTCAAAGCATAATGGTTCAACAACAGCATATTGGGCTGATAACTGGAATACTATTTCATCTGAGGGAAGAGGAAATCACCCGTGTTTTGACCCGGAGAAAGATCTTGTACTCCCTGCATGGAAAAGTCCTGATGCACATGCTCTTAGTGCCAAATATTGGGCTAGGTTTACATACTTCTTTTATATTGAAGTTTCACTTCTTTTTACTTGTGGATGTTGAATTTGTGACAATGGTTGTGCAGGCCTCGTGAGCAAAGGAAGACACTATTCTATTTCAACGGAAATTTAGGACCAGCTTACGAGTATGGAAGGCCTGAAGCTACGTAAGTGATATTCAACTTACGATTGTGATAAATGCTGCAAAACTATCTAATAAAGGATTTAAGAAAATTTGAGAGTACAGGACCCTATCTTTACCAATGAAAGCACACCGACCCAAATTAAACAAAATTCAAAACTACAGTGTTTTAATGTTTATATTTACAAATGTAAGTACAGGCCGCAATTCAAAAAAGAAAACGAAAACAAAAAAATTTAAAGTATAGGGACTCATTATGTTTTTCACCTCTGATAAACTGGATTCTATTATCACCAAGATAGCAAACATGATGTTGATAAAAAGTATGATGTATCAGGCAATAAATACAACTTTTATGACGACTTTGGTCATGTTTACAGGTATAGCATGGGCATAAGGCAGAAAGTTGCTGAGGAATTTGGTTCGAGCCCTAATAAGGAAGGAAAGCTTGGCAAGCAGCATGCACAAGATGTGGTCGTGACACCTCTACGTGCAGATGATTATCATGAAGAATTAGCAAGTTCCATTTTTTGTGGAGTTATGCCTGGAGATGGGTGGAGTGGTCGAATGGAAGATAGCATGCTCCAAGGGTGCATCCCTGTGGTTATTCAGGTATATGCTTAAATCCGGAAATCGTGGGGTGGGGGGTAAGAAGAAGCAAATATGGGTTTTTGACCCTTTATGTTTCTGAAAAAAGGGATATAGTCATCATGGTACATAAAAAGAGTAAGCTTTATTCTAAGAGTTAAGTGGTTTAGATCTGCAGAAGCTCGAGACATGAGTTTCGTTAACTAAGGGTACCAACGTCCATGTGTCATAATTTTTTTTTTAAATGTGGCTGAATCTCATTTTACCATACCCTAAACGGCTAAAAGACTTCCGGCCTCTCAAGAATATTGTTTACGTCAACTCATTGCTTGCAAAAGCATTTCATAGCTCGTCACTCATGTACACTGATTACAATCTTTCAGGATGGTATCTACCTACCATATGAGAATGTGCTCAACTATGAAAGCTTTGCTGTTCGGATTAGTGAGGATGAAATCCCAAATCTTATAAATATTCTTCGGGTACGTGCTTACTGCTTCTTATCATTGAACAAATCTTGGATGTCGTATGTGAATACATTTCCCTACAAGCCCACCACATAAACTCAACTGATGGATATATAAATCTGATAGAGTATAAACGAGACTGAAGTAGAATTCAAGTTAGCAAATGTGAGGAATATCTGGCAAAGATTCTTGTATCGTGATTCTATCCTCCTAGAAGCTGAAAGGCAAAACGCCACAATAGGCTTCGTTGAAGACTGGGCTGTAAAATTTCAAGAACTTGATGGAGATGATGTCTTTGCCTCCCTAATGCAGGTAATCTCAACAGTCTAGTTAAGTGTTGATTGCAACCTTATAAAATTCTTGAAAATTGAGCTGATTTTTCGCACAATTTGTTTTTTGTTTTTTTTTTCTTTGGTTTTAATCTAGGTTCTACATTATAAGTTGCATAAAGACCCTTGGAGACGACAGTCTGTACCCTCAAAGAAAGATTTCGGTACACCTAGAGAATGCTTAACAAATCCATAGCCAGGAACTGTAATATATCACTAGATTAATTTTAAGATGATGCAACTGTATGAAGCGGCTGTTTCTGTGGCTAAAATCGCACTACATTTCGTCTGTGTTAGAACTCTGTTGAAGCCACTAGTAACCGTTGGTCGATGAAGCATATTATTACTCACCAATGAACTGTGCCCAGAGCCAGAATTTTATGCAGACATAGATGAACAGCTTACTCATCTGTAGAGCAGAAGGAATTTTTCGATTTCCACGTTTCTTGTTATTGCATTTTTATATACCATAGGGAGGCAATACTATGCTTCATAAACTACAGAATAAGAATAGGAGATTTCATGATTCATTTGTTTGTTATGATGTATAAGAGAAGCTTCTGTTTGTAATTTTTACCAAACAAAGTAAAGATAGTACATATGTTGGTTTGGAAATTATAGGATTTTTTATGTGTGCTACATTATTCCTTTGAGCTTTTGATTATTTAATTAGGAATCATGGTTTTTTATTGCAAATGTAATATATATATATATATAATTTTATAACTAAAATGTGTTAGCTGACAAAAAAAAAAAAAAAAAAACAAATCAATTAGAGAAATTAATAAAAAAACAATTAAATATAAAGAACAATATAATTTAAGTAAATTCGATATCAAGTAATCATTAATTGTGCTAAAAGCATGTTAAAATATATAATGTCATAAAGCGATCTTAATGAGAATTTAGGCATACTTTGGAAGTGAAAGTAGATGGGCTAAGTGCAGCTGCAAATTGGGGTCCGCCGGGCTGAGCCCTTGGGCCAATGATCAAAGTCGGATCGACCCAAATTCGGTTGAATTATTGTATAATAACTTAAGGGGATGTTTGGACTAGGTTGGGGGCCTTCGTAGCATAACTGATTGTGGGTTGTGAGGTTGTGTCACAATCAAATACATATTAAAATGTTGTATTTGTTTTGGGTTATGATAAGGTAGGTTGTTATTGACATGTTAAATTTATTTGTATTATTATATTATGAGAGATAAATATTTGTGAATTTAATAATTGGTGATGGATTATATATATATATATATGCTAAATGGATGTCAAAATAAAGATTTTAAGAAAAGAATTAATATGATATAATTTTTATAAAAATAAATTTGAAATAAAAAAAGTTATAAGTACTTAAAAATTTTGGTTGAAAAAATATATATTAAATAGTTTTTTTGGTAATGGTGAGAAAATAGGGAGGAAAAAAAGGTGTAGAGTTCGTACATTGTGAATGGAACAATTACAATCTACAACCTCATAAATTGTGGACGAAACAATCACAACCTACAACATCGTAAACAAACACAAACTGAATTGTGACACGATCAATAATCGATGATGCCCCGGTCCAAAGATACCCAAGTGTAACCCAACATTTTAAAACTATACTAAAATTGTGGAACCAGACCAAATATACCAATAATAATTCATGTCTCGAAATCTACAACTCAACTTATATAACATGTTGGGCCTGTGGGACAATTGGGCCGGCCCATCAAACTGGGCCAATTTGGCAGGTCTAGCAAAAGATGGGAGAAGTGACACAATTATAAATTAGAAGGGAAGAAATGAGGCTCACCAAAAGTAGAAGGGGTGAAGTGAAATTATCGCTTAGTCAAATGGAAAAATAAACAGTAACACGTTAAATTGAAATCGCGCCAGCAGAAACGCGACTTATTGGTCTTTTCGTGTTCGTATATAAACTCCACCTTTTGCAGTCGCTCCAAAATCACACACGCATCAGAGAACTGGAAGTTTGAAACCAGCAGCTGTGCCAATGGAGAAAGAGAAAGGAAAGAGCGCCAAAAAGAAATCTTCAAATGAAAAAATTACCCTCGAGCAGTTCGTCTCCATAATGGCACCTCTGATAGACATGGAAAAAGTATTCACTCCCAATTCATTCCTCTTTCCATCTTTATCTCTCTCTGCTTATCTACATGTGTGTGTATATATCCTTATGTGCTTGTTTTCATATCTACGCACTTCGTGTTCGTACGTGCGTGTTGTGTTTCGATACGACGCTTTTCTGCCTATCTTCTGATTGAAGTGATTGATTACGATTACCTTTCTGTTGTACAACTGTTTTAACCTAAAAAATGGACATTTTTGTGGTTAACTTCATTTCTTTGTACTCTACGTATGTTGTGCTTATTTATAGATTGGTAAAATGTTTTTTTATGATATTGTTGTTTTAGGAAGCTGAGATATCACTTTCAATGAGCTCGGGCGCAACAAGAAGTTTGGATAGTGCTCAAAAGAAGGGGTCGACCATTCTTAATTTGAAGTGTGTAGATGCCCAGGTAATATGTTTTTGAAATGTGTTTTTCAATATATTGTTGTATGGATTCTAACTGTGCATCTATAGACAGGGTTAATGGGCAAAAGCCTTCTTGAATTTCAATCTAATAAAGGGGATGTGCTCCCTCCTCACAAGGTAAACTGACTCTATAGTGGACTACTTTAAAACATAATGTGTATACAGTAGACTATGCAGCTAAATACTGTTGCTATTGTCAAAAGTTAATGTGCATGGTACCATAACTATTTCTTTTGTTAGGAATTCTTTTGATTACAATGTCCTCATTTGAGGTCTTTTGGTGCTTCTAACCAGTTGAGGAGGGTCTTTCACTGGTTGTCTCAGTAGCAACTGGTGAAATAGCATTTCCTTGGATTGATATCAAGTGTTATTTTAGGTGTTTGCAGTCAAATTTATTATTCTATTCAGTCAAAATTAAAGAATATCTCCATTGTCTTTCTTTTTTATCTTCTCAAAGTTGTAATCTTTACTATGTAATACAAAAATGGGACGGACTGTTGTTTCTTCTCCTGGTTTGAATATCTCAATATCTTTTCAGTGATGTCATATGTGATTATGTCAACTTCCTGAGGTGAGGTGTGTAGACAACTCAAATGGAGATTTGTGGAAGTATTATTTCCTGTGCAGCATCTTAATTAATTTCGTCTTTCTTATCTTTGATTTTCTTTCCTCTGAACTTCTTTTCTGCATTCTCTTGCCTGACATTTCAAGTGGTTTGCAGTTTGGAACTCATGATGTTGTGGTTTTGAAACCAAACAAATCAGATTTGGGGTCTCCTCCACTTGGACAGGGCATTGTTTACCGAATAAAGGTATTATAGAGTTTCTGAAAGATTTAGATTATATATTGAAACCTTATAGTTAAATTTGATATGAATACTTTTTGCTTGAGCAGGACTCATCTATCACTGTTGCTTTTGATGACATACCAGAAGAAGGTTTGAACAGTCCCCTACGCCTTGAAAAAGTGGCAAATGAGGTACATTACCTGTTTCATTAGAATATACGATTTGGTTTCTGTGGTTTATAAAACGATACCTTAAGGCACAGGTCATAGATCGCAGTGCGGCACTTTCTTGCTAATCCAAATTATACTGATCGACTGGTGTTATTTAAGATCATGGAAGACATGTGCCACATTATCAATGGAAAATGCCTTTCTTTTCTACCACTCAGGTGTATATAGAGTATTGTAGATTTTGTGTAATCTTGCAAACTGTCCGTAAAACTATAAGAGGATAAAGAGTCTGGGTTCTGGACTAGGTCAACTCCTATTTCTTGAAAAACTGAAAGTAAAGTTAGCCTTAAAGCTTCATGTACAATGATAGTTATTCTTGGGGTTCTGTAGAAGAAATGACTAGTTATGCAAAGGCTGCCCAAAACTATTCAAAGTAGTTGTGAAATTGTTTGGCCTACCCATTTGTCAACTGATTGAAAGGTCTATAATATTTGTGGATTGGTCGAACTGTCGAACACATGTTAATATACTTGTTAACAATTCTCCTTTGAATCCCAAAAACCTTGAGGTTTAAGTTCATAGTGGAAGTTTCCAACTTCAACTAAATGATTACCATGTTGATACTTTTAATTCAGAACACAACTTTCAATCCTTCAGGGAAAATCTTTTCTGAATTGTGGTTAATTGTAGGTGACTTATCGTCGGTTGAAGGAAACATTGATCCAGCTAAGTAAAGGTGTGCTGAAGGGTCCTGCTGCCGATCTGGTTCCTGTCTTATTTGGTGAAAGGCCACCAACAGTGTCCAAAAAGGATATCAAGTTCACTCCTATAAACTCGAACCTTGATAATTCGCAGGTCTCTCAAACATATCTTCCATAATAGTTTTTAATGCACCCACTCATCTGCATACATTGTCCCCGGTTCTGAAGTCTGCTTTATCACATAAGTTTTCTTTGAGATATTGGTTTAGATAAGCTGCCTCACATGGATTTTGTACATGATTTGTTCAATATTGATTTGTTTTAGTTGCCAGTTATATATTACTCAATGATGTTATCTATGTTAATGCCTATGTAACAAATGCTCATTCATGTTCCTTAATTACCACATGTTAGATTTCTTATAAATATGCACTAAATAAGTTCTCTTATTTTTAAGAAAGATGCTATTTCAAAGGCTCTATCATCCAAGGACCTCTTTTTGCTGCACGGACCTCCGGGAACTGGGAAGACTACCACAGTGGTCGAAATAATCTTGCAAGAAGTAAAGCGTGGATCAAAAGTTCTTGCTTGTGCCGCTTCCAATATTGCAGTCGATAACATTGTGGAGAGACTTGTACCTCACAGGTATCTTGAATTTTCAAGTTACGTATTAAGAACTTCTTTTAAAGGCAAAAACGTTGCTCTTTGCAGCAAGACTTGAAATTGATCTCATGATGCTTACATATTTTTTATTTTTTTATTTTTTTAGAGACAGATTAATATTCAAATGATCATGTCCCACAATGCTTAATCACATCTTTAGAAATTGTCCAAGTCAATAATTATTTCTATGTAAGACAAAAAATGTGGCCCCTTTCGACTAGGTTTTGTTTGAAATACTGTTGCTTTATTTTCCAGTATAGTTATGCCATGCGAACGCTTTAAGGAAAGTAGACAATACAGTGCCAAAAAAAAAAAAAAGTATCGAAGAACATTTTAGGAAGACTTCTTTATGAGAAAAAATATGCAAGTCAATATTGCAAGCATTGTAGTCTATAGATCTCATATTGGTACTTAAGATTGCATAAATCTTGTTTCAATCAAGCACAAGTAACAACCTATAGACAAGCTGAATAAGTTTGGCCTGAGCCTTCTTAAGGTCAACCTCATCTTTAATTGATTGAGTCCAGCTTAAACTACCACTGCTCGAACTTTACTTAGCTATGCTAAAGTGAAAGCAAGCTAAAAAGACTTGGCAGTCCTAATTGTCGAAGTCACTCACTTCCTCTTTTTTGGTCCCGACAGAGTTAAGCTGGTAAGAGTGGGACATCCTGCACGCTTACTTCCCCAAGTACTGGAGAGTGCTTTAGATGCACAGGTAATGTTTTCTACTGAGCTCACAATCAAAATTTGGATTCTAGGATGTCATATTTTCTTCTTGCAATTTATGCATGCTACAACCATTTGCTCAAATTTAGTTGGCACCTCAATTGGACTTCCTCTTTATACTAATTGTCGTTATTCTTTTTTCACTCGTTTTATCTGTTTTCTTTGGTTTCTTTACTCAAAACCATGCCATGGAGTTTCCCATTAAATTATTTTCTGGCTCTCTATTCTTCTGCTTCTTAGTTTTCATGGTTAGCTGTACTTTCCTATATGTAACACGAGTATATACCATAAATTATTTTCTAGTAAAAACTTTTGGATTAATTTTTTTACTCATTTTTACTCCTGGAGTATATCTTATCAAAAAACCTTTTACTTGTGGAGTAACTGTATCCTTCAGATTTGCATTCCGGTTGATATTATCCAAGCTTCATAAAAGGTCATCCTTGGATTGGTGATATTTCGTGATTACCAATTTTAGTTCCCTGCAGGTTCTGCGTGGGGATAATAGTGCCCTTGCAAATGACATTCGCAAGGAGATGAAGGTATGTGATGTGAACGATTTATATAATATTATTTTTCTCTGATTTATTGCTAATCTTACTTAAGTAATCTTCAATAATATTTTGTATTACTAATGAATTTCTGCAGGCTTTGAATGGTAAACTTTTAAAAGCCAAAGACAGAAATACAAAGAGAGATATCAGAAAGGAACTTAGGACTCTTTCCAAAGAGGAGCGTAAAAGGCAGCAGCTGGCAGTGACCGATGTACTTAAGAATGCAGATGTGGTATTAACAACCTTGACTGGTGCATTGACTAAGAAGTTGGAAGGCTTTTCCTTCGATTTGGTTATAATTGATGAAGCTGCCCAGGCATTAGAGATAGCATGCTGGATTGCTCTTCTGAAGGTAAATAATTGTAGTTGCTGAGTTTAACTAAAGAAATTGTCTAGGAAGTGATTGATTGGATATTTGTTTGTAGATGATAATTTAACTTTGTGGGGTACTGGGACGAAAGAACTAAAACAGAAGTCATATTTGGCATATATTCCAAGAGTAACAAAGTTCCTCTATATTTTCCATTTCCTGTTTGAGAGACCAGAGTAGATTTATGAGATATATCTGTATGCAGTTCTTGGTCATAAGATTAGCCATCAAGGTTCTTTTCTTGTCATTTAGACATTTACTCAAGAAGATGTAACCTCTGAAGTTTCTGCAAAATTCGCTTTGTGCAAGCAATGGTTGCAGCCTCAGCTATAAACTGCTGGCATCCCATTAGTTAAACAAAATATGTTTGTATTGTGAGCCAGTCACTAAATGCCTTGTTTTCCTGAATAGGGTCCAAGATGTATATTGGCAGGTGATCACCTTCAGCTTCCCCCAACAATCCAAAGTGTTGAAGCTGAGGCAAAAGGGTTAGGAAGAACTCTCTTTGAACGTCTTGCAGAGCTGTATGGAGATGACGTCACGTCTATGCTCACTGTTCAGTATCGCATGCATGAACTTATCATGAATTGGTCATCTGAAGAGCTCTACAGCGGAAAGGTGCTCAGATATATTGACAACTCTTCCCCCCCCCCCCCCCCCACTGTGTGCTTGTGTCTTTCCATGTTTGGCAATGTGAGGTCTAGGCCCCTAAGCAAGCTCAGGTCTTCCTTAAAGCATGCTTGAATTTATGAATAGGTATTCACTGAAAGAGTTTGATGATAGAAAGGCAATTGTATTGTTTCTGTCTAGCTACAAAGACAGTTCTCTTTCTCTTTGTTCTTAATCTTAGTTCATATGAGCTTAAGAGTTTTCTCAAGCAATCAAACATTTGTGATGAGCTTCTAGAGGGGCTGATTCTAATGTTCACTCTTTTTTTCAAGTGAATCCTTCCTCTAGCCATGAATTTTGCGAAGGTTCTTGTTGATGACTTGGTGAAGAAGCAAAATTTTTTACTTAAAAAATGGATTTTCTTGGTTCCTTAACACTAAAGTAATTCACACATCTGAATTAGCAGGCTGTCCACTTGATTGTTCAGTGTGTATAACTCCACCTTTAATGGCAGATTACAGCCCATTCAAGTGTTGCAGCCCATACTTTATATGAGCTTGAGGATGTAAAGAAATCATCTTCGACGGAGCCAACACTTCTTCTCATAGACACAGCTGGGTATGGTATACTGTTTCCGTTTATTCTGTAATTTGCATGTACTTAATCCTACAGCTAAATTCATGCCAGAAGCTGATGAATTTTCAACAGTTCCTTGATTGAACCTTACTTCAGTTTTGTTTGAGCTGGTCCCTTTATTACTAATGTGATAACCGTTCTTTTCAGTTGTGATATGGAAGAGAAGAAGGATGAAGAAGATAGTACGCTGAATGAGGGCGAAGCTGCTGTCGCTATAGCTCATGCTAAGAGACTCATTGAGAGTGGAGTTCCAGCTGCCAATATAGGAATTATTGCACCTTATGCAGCACAGGTGCTTTTGCATTGCTGAAGTCGTAAAACTTTATCTGAGCACAAAAAGAGTGCAGATTCATAATGTCTTTGCTATTTTAGGTTGTGCAACTGAAGATGTTGAAAAGCAAAGAGAACAAGCTAAAAGATATGGAAATATCCACAGTTGATGGTTTTCAAGGCCGTGAAAAGGAAGCAATAATCATTTCGATGGTCCGGTCAAACTCAAAGAAAGAGGTACTACTAGTGCCAAATGGTACCTTTATTCTTGAAAAATCAACTTATTGGCATAAGGTTGTAATGTGAAAAATGGTATGTTCTCAGGTTGGGTTTTTAAGTGATCGGAGAAGAATGAATGTTGCAGTGACACGAGCAAGGAGACAGTGTTGCATTATTTGCGACACTGAGACTGTTAGTGGCGATAAATTCTTGAAGCGTTTAGTTGAGTACTTTGAGGAACACGCTGAATATTTGAGCGCTTCTGAGTATGGCACTGAGTAAATCAGGAAATTCCCTGCAAGAAGGTGGTCTACTGTGAAGTGAAACCATCTGATTTAGGACAATCATTCTATATTTGTTTATCTACTTGGAAATTTAACTCTTCAGGAGATGATTGTCTATCGTCTCTTATCATCTATATTGTACAATAACCTGTTTTACCAAATTCAGTGGTGTACTATTGAATTTTTCGCTTATATTCTCAACATAGGTATGAAAGTTGAAAGCTAATTTTAAGGAATATTCCACTTTATTTTCGCTCTATCTTAACATGTGAAACTGTGTTTGGTGGTATTATCATCTACTCATCTGAATGTTGTGTAGAGTAAACTAAACTGCCAAAAAGGGGCAGATGTGTTTTAGCTTAGCTCATGCATCTGCTTCTAAGATTTGGGGTGCACCAGCTATGTCTTCTAGTTCATTTATGGTGCTTTTTTCTTAATATAACACACAAAATGCAGCTGTAGAATATAGGTTTTACTAGTCTATGTATAGAAATACTCCTATTGTATTGACCCCAGTAAGTTACAAAAATATCCCAACTCTTCTAAAAGTTCCAGAGCGGAAAAAACTCTTCATTACTATCATTTGCATGGAAAGTGCTGGCTTCTGCTCCTAGATGAATATCTGCTCCAGCTATTTCACTCAGTGCATCCCAGTCAACAAATTTCTCCGAGTAAGTATCAAATACTCCTTCATCTCCTTTGAACGATGATATTTCTGTCTCTGTGCAATTTTTAGTCGTTTCACTAACACAAGGCTGATTATCCTCTCTTTTCAATACCCCAAGTTGCTGAAGAAATTCATTCAGATCAATCTGAGGCTTCTCGTCAGAGGTAATAATCACTCTATCTTCCGATGAAAATTCAGTATCTTTCTCCTTTGGATGATTATCTTCTGCTTGGGCCTGCTCACTTACAAATTGCAGGTCGTTTTTTGGATCACTGGATGATGAACTAGACGAAGTATCCTGGCCAAGAAACCCTGTTTTCTTGAGTTCTTGCAGCCTTTGGTGAATCGCATGCACGCTAGGCTGCGCGTTCAAATTGAGCAGCCCTGTACTAGGGAACATGGTGGAGATCAAGTTATTCGATGGGAACCATTTGAGCTTCTGTGATTTGTTCAATGGGTTGAAGTTGGACCTCAAGTGAGGCAGATTAAGGTACGCCTCTGGCCCATATAATCTTCTCGCAGCTTCATCATAAGCCATGGCTGCCTCTTCTGCTGTAGCAAAAGAGCCCAGCCAGAGACGGGTCCTCTTCTTTGGCTCTCGTATCTCGGCTACCCATTTGCCCCAGGTCCTCTGTCGAACGCCACGATACTCGCACATGGCGTTCTGAGGCCCGCCTTTGCCTCGGGCGGGGCCTTTTTTCCAGGGCTTGAGGGGTGATTTTCTGCAGTTTTCCATGAAGGGGGTGTTAGTTTTGTGAGTGGATATTGAGTAGAAGTTGGGTTTTTTGTCAAAGATTGGAATAGATGGCGCGGGATATGTATAGAGCTGGTGTGTGTGTGTGTGAGCCTATTCTGGTTTAAATGTTTTCACGTTTGGAGATAGTTTTTGAAGCTCCATGTGACAGTTAAAGCTCCCATGGTATTTTAGTTACTACTAGCACTACTACTACTCTACTACCAAGTTTTCAGTGTTCTTTCTAGTGCAAGAAAGTCACATGTTTCTATAGTTTCAATGCGATTTTTTTTTCCAATTTTTTATCTTTTTTATTTTTATTTTTATTTTTACATATACATATATATATATATATTTGTATTTTATATATACATTCTCATTTCGTCCTACAAATATCGTCCGCTTTTGGGTTTCAGTTCGTTCCAAATTTCTACTCTATTTTCCTTTTGCTAAAGGTGTGCATTAGATTTTTGCTTCTTAATATACCCATACTTAGCATTATTTTTGTGGGACTAATCATTTATTTTGACTATATTTTAATCAACAATTTTAAATAACGGCATAGTACGAATTTCTAAATCCATTAATTTATTTTTTAATGTGGAAATAGTAAGTTTATATTTTAATTAGTGTTAAAAATGAAATGAAACTATTTTTGTGGAACGGAGGGAATAATATTTCCCCATTTAAGTAAAATTAAAGTCGGGTGCATTATTGGTAGGAGCTAAAAATGTATACTTCAAAAACAATATTAACTTTAGTTATACGAACAAGAATATTTTATAGAACGAAATAAGAGTTTAATTTTGTCATATTATTAAAGTTCTCACACTTCCTTAGGCTTTGTTTGGTTGGTGCGACTCATCCTCTGAAAATCAGCAAGACTGAATGGCTATAATTGTTGAGGTTGGAGATGCAAAATATTCGTAGTTAGATGTACGATATGTAATAACGTAGTTCACAATATAGGATAGCAGAGGCTTATGACTGGACAAATGCAGCCATGCAAACACGTGACAAGTATGATGAGTTAAACTATGTCATATGACCAACTGTGGAAGAATCCTAAGTTTCCTCTATAATTCAACTCAATTTAAATTTGAATATCAAGAATAGCCACCCATATGCACTCTTGTTTAAATATATATTTATATAATTATATCTAATTTTTGCAAAAATAAATTCTTACAGATAATATTGGGAGTAGCAAATTGTGTGTACCGTGTCGTTATCAAATTATCTATCACGGTGAGATCTAAAAGACTTACCTCAATGACCCAATATATCCTAGTTCAAACCTATTAATTTTGTTCCCAATATGTCCTAGACCATTCCTATTAATTTCGTTTTATGTAGAAGAACAATATATCTATCTATCACTATATACAAATTAAACCTTAGCTATAATATTCTTTTTTGCCCAAACAATATTGCTAAAATAGCTAATATGCAACTAATATTTTTATTTTTTTTATGTTCTTTAATTATGGACTTGAATGCTATAAATTGATGGTATTTTGTTGAGAAGTTAATTATGTACCTATGATTTCTTTGTAAAAAAAAAAAAGTTGCACGCCTACAAATTTGTACACACATATATAAATAAATAAATAAGCGACAAAACTAGTAAAATAATATTTATCCGCGCATTGTAACTTACTAAAATAGATAACTTAAAAAATAATTGATTGATAGTTGAATAGAAGAAAAAGATTAGCCTAGATAAGATTTTTTAAAAAATAAATTGAGTTAAATATATCTTTGGCTGTTCGAGCACAAAATATATAATATTGATATAATATTTTCCACAACATAAAATTTTTCTTTGAATTGATACTTGAAATTTTTAAAACTTTTGACCCATTTAGTAAATTAAAAAGTTGATAACTATATTTCATAATGCACTTATATTGAGGTAAAAAAAAAATTCGTTTTCATACAAATCATATATAGTATTTACATTTCTTATTATATATTAGTTTCCATCTTTTATTGTATTTAAAATTTTATAAATAATTTGTTGATTATTATTATATGTTCATGTAATATTTATAAACGTGCATGTGTGCGCTTACATGCAGGTATCCCTCAGATACCTTAGTTAAAATATATATATATATTTATATATTTATATATATATATATTATTTTATTTGAAAAAAAAAAAAAAAAAGATGAATGGAATTTTGGACAGTAGTGTTAATAATTGTAAGAAAGAAAGCACCTCTCATCTCAGAAAACATATTCACGAGCCGCCCTGATTTCACATGTTACCACACAATTTTCACGCCCTCCCACATTCTCTCTCCTTCCTCACCTCTATCCCATGCATCTCTCTCACAGTTGTACGGCTGGATTTAAAATTATCATTTTTATTTACCTTATTCAATATTTATCCCGTAATATTTATAATAATAATAATAATAATAATACCTCACATTACTGCATATTTATGCCTTCTATAATAATATAATAAAAAATTATTATTATTATTATTATTTATTATTTCGTTTCTTTTCTTATATATTTACAAAAAATTATCAGGATAACTACGAATGCTGTCTGCAATGGATAACTTCACAACGTCAATAAAAAATGGTATAATAATTTATTATTTGAGAAAAAGCATTATTTTGCCCCGTACTTTTAATTATTTTGACTTTTACCCGCACTTTATTTTCTAACTTTTTGTCTCTTATTTTTTTATTTTACTTAACTTATCTAATCTTTTTTTTTCTTTCTGTACATTTAGTTTTTTTCCAACTTCCACCCCTTTAAAATAAACAATAAAAGTGGAAATAAATAGAAATGACAAGGGCAAAAGATTGGGATTAGCTTGGGAGGATTTTAGATCAACAAAATAAATAAATAAACCAATATATGATTCGTAAAATCAACTTTGAACCCCTCCCCCAAGCTGACTTTCTAATATATGACACGCCACTACATTTAATAATAATAATAATAATAATAATAATAATAATAATAATAATAATAATAATTTAAAATGAATTTGAAATTAGTTATATTAAATCTTGTTGGCTTAATTCCTTCTCTAATGTATCATAACTCATAATTTTTTAGTTAAACATGTTTATAAGTAATTCGAAAGGACTTAAACTTTATTTATTTCAAATTCTTGAATTTTAATCTCTCCATTCAGAGCAACCAGATAATAAGAAAATAAGATCGTATTGGGCCGGTTATCTAATCCCCATTCTTAGGGATGTCATCGGATTACCGAAGGGGTAAACAGATAGCTAAATAGGGTACTTAGACATGGGCACAATTTTGATTTTAAATTGGAATCGACGGTCAACAGTTCGGTTTAACCATTAATTCAGTTTCAGTTTGAAATCGGAACCTAGCTGATTTGGTTCCGTTTCTTAAAATTGGCAGTTCTAGGAACCGGTGTTCTAAACCGGCGGTTCCAAGTGTGATTGGTAAAAAAAAGGAACCGAGAACCGTGGAACCGCTGGTTCCGAAACCAGAACCGAAACTAGCTATATGCCGGTTCGATTTCGGTTCTACCCCTCCCGGTTCTAGGAACCGGCAGTTCCAAAACCAAAACCAAAACCGGCGGAACCGTGCCCATGTCGTACTATCGAAACTTGGTTATAGGCTATGACTCGATTATTCTATCTGATTACCCTACCCGTCTACCCATTTAGAAAAATATATATCATTGTATAAGTTATATATAATATAATATTAAATTTATCTAATATATTACATATATAATATATTATATAACATAAAAATTCTTATATAATATTTACATGTTATATATACTATGTGATTCTATTATATGAACTTTTATATCGTATATATGCATATTATATATTATTCATAAGTTTTTATATTCGAATAATTCGATTATCCAACAAATAATATTCAAATTCTACTCAAATCTAATAAGGTAGATCATGAAAAAGATATATCCTTACCCTACCTAACCTTTTACATCCCTATCCATTCTGAAGACCTAGATTTAATAGTAAGGTTATTGAAGCTTAGTAGTCATTGATTATGTTCCATTGCGCCCCGCGTAGCTCAACATTCCATTCCTTTTAAATAAAGGGAATAACTTAGCTCCTTTTTATGAAGGTCAACTTGTTGACTTTTCTTTTTTCGAACCACCAAATCATGTTAAAATGACCTCAACGATAGAGATTAACGAAATAACTAAGATATTACTATTGATTTCAAATTTACAAGCTCAAACCCGATCAAAATTGAGATTTATATTTATTTGGACAAAGTATTAGATGTAACGATAGCCCATTGATTTGATTTTTTTCCAACTTTATGGTCCCAGTTCAAGTGTTTGAAAAAAAATATATGTATCTTCTCTTAAAAAAAGATAATTCGCTTTCTTATTTAATTTTACTACGATTCATTCTCCCTTTTCTATTTGAATTTAGAAATATTGTTAATTATAATTATATCAGAGAATTTAACAGCTTTATTAATTATGTTTTAAATGTTTAATTAAAATATATGAATTATATGCTAAAATCTCTTATTTATTAGTGTATTAACAAATCATAAATTTTATTAAGAGTGTTGTGCAATCAATTAACAATATTACTTGTTTAACTAATAAATATTACTTATTTACTTGAAAAATATTATGATTATCTTTAAAGTAATGAATTAGTAGTAATATTTTTAAATAAATAATATTTGATAGTTAAACAAGTAATATTGTATATCGGACTAACATGGTGCACCGATGCATATAAGTTGTTGCGTTTTATTAATTATTTATTTGTTTATAACTTTAAGTAAGTTTCTTGTGCATCGGATGCACCATGCATCCGGTGTACAATATTACTCGTTTACGTAAAAATTATTACTATTTTTTATAAGGTAACAAATTAGTATTAATATTTTTCAAGTAAATAATTAATATTTTTAATTAAATAAGTAATACTGTGACCAGGTTGTATGGTACACCTGATGAATAACTTTTACTAATTTTACGACTCGAATAGCGTGTAGATCGAGTGACAAATAGAGATATCAATGGATTGCCTATTTTAATGTGGAGGGCCTGAGATGCATACTATAATACTAGAAGGAGATCAATCAACAATGTAAAGTTGATGTTATTTAATGACACAATTAACAAATACAGACAATTATATATGTTTATGTTTCGGCATAGACTAAGACTAGCTTCAGACATTAATTAATGGTTACCAATTATTTCCTGTTCAAAGTGATGAATGAATGTTATTGGCTGGTGATATTCAATTATTACTCTATTATATGTGGGTGGAGCAAAGTTATTGTGGTTAGTTATTTAGGTTGAAGAATATTAGCCGTTGATGTTCTATGTCGCTTGTATTGTGATGAGTAATATCTATAAATTAAATAGAATATATTTGGGGTTTGAAGAGGTCTTTGAAGGGATGGTATGACATTTTGTCCACCTAATATTAAAGGTATTCTGTCCACCTAACATTAAAGGTGTTTTTGGAATGAATGATATTAAATAGTAAAATAAAATATTGTTGATTTGTATTTTTTTGCAGTACGAATGAAATAGATGAATTGAGTACTTTTAAAGAAAGATGTTTTACGAATGAGATAAGTGAACGGAGCATACTCACAAGGTGCATTGATCTTAGAATGGACCATATAAAATGATAATTCTACACTATTTAAGAAGTTGGCATTAGAGATGAGATATTAAGATAGTTGGGAGATTTGAGTCTTCTGATTTAGCTCTTAAAATTACATTGCATCCACAAAGTAAAGATCTTTGGACAAATAGAATGTACGGACTTTTTAAGGTAGGTTAGGTTGATTTTTCTACAGTTTTTATTTGGTTACTTATAGATGCAAACTTGAGTACATTTTTATCGTTTGGATTACATTTTCGTAAAGAATCAATTATTGTTTTGAATATCGTTGCTTCTGTGAAAATTATAAAATGATAATTCTACACTATTTAAGAAATTGGCTGTAGGGAGATTTGAGTATTTTGATTTAGCTCTTAATTATATTGCATCCACAAAGTAGAGATCTTTGGACAAATAGAATGTACGGACTTTTTAAAGTAGGTTAGTTTGATTTTATACATTTTTTATTTAGTTACTTATAAATGCAAACTTGAGTGCACCTTTATTGTTTGAATTACATTCTCGTGAAGAATCAATTATTATTTTGGATATTGTAGCTTCTGTGAAAATTATATCAACTTAGATAAGTGGTTTCAAATAAATAAAAAATACTTAAATATTTCACTTATTTATTATAAGACGGGCTAGGGAGGTGGTCTTTTTTGCTGTAGCATATATTAGTTGGTTCGCCTAGAATGAGACCATCTTTGATGGAGCCACTTAAACTTTTCAAATCTGGTTAACAATACGAAGACTCTTATGTATAAATTCTATACTTGTATCTCCAATACTTGAATTATTTTCTATTTTATCTTGAGGTTTGACATGTCGAGGGGTCCATTTAAGTGGACATCATCAATGTTGTTGAAATATCTTATTTTTTAGTGCGTTATGTTTAATGTATAAGATGAACATTTAAACTAAATATTTCTAGATATGTCCAAAGTAATTATTTGCTAGAGATGAGGTACAATTGCTATCCTATCCATATAAGATCTTCCGGATCTTAGTTGTGACGTGTAAACTCATTTTAAATTAGCGCCTGGAATCTTGTTTTATGTTGAAAATTAAGAACTCCACTCAAACAGCGCTAGAGCCTTATTTGGATCTAAAATAAACAAGGAGCCAAACTTAAGACTGTATTTTTATAATTAATGATTCTCCCTCATTAGCCACTTAGCTACTAATTGCAGAAGTAAATAATTGACAGAAGACTTAAAGACTTTATCAACGCCATCAAAATGACTCTAATTAGGATCTGCAACGGGCCGTGTGGGGCCTATCGACTATTTTCTTATTATTATGATGATGATGATGATTATTATTATTATTATTATTAAATTTTTTCAGATGTATTAAAAAATAAATCAAATTCCCGGTATATTCTTAATTAAAAAAAGAAACATTAATGATTAGTAGCAACCATGTTACAAAAAAATTAAGGATAAATTAGAAAAATAATATTAATATACATCTTGAACGTAGTAAAACATCACTTATTGTGCAAAAAACTTAAAACTTCTAAAATGACACTTATCGTAAACCCAAGATCAAACCTACTGATGGGCTCACAAGATCTATTTTCCCCTTTTTTGAAAAATCTTATTTTGCATAATAATTGTTACATGCAAAGAATTAATGGGCTCATGGAAAAAATGTCAAATGTGGAACTAAATAATTACAATACTTGTTATATTTATTCAAGAAGACAAATATATCATTAATCAAATTGTAGCACTCATAATAATAATAATAAACAAAAAAGTTGTACAATCTCTTTCTCATAATTAGTGTCTCACTTTTTTTCCGCAACAAATGAATTAATTCTGACAACGCCTAAATTACCCTACCAAGACCCAGTTGAATTTAAAAATAAAAAACGCATCGCAATCAATACAATCCCTATCCTTCACAACTATACATATAGTCACTCCATTAAATAACACAATTATATAAGTAACAATCAGCCGATTTGACAAAATTTTTCTTTGCAAAGAATTTTTGTTTAATACTTTTATAATACCACGTATATATATATATATTAATAATGTTGTCTGATACAAATAAAAAAAAATGTATATCGACACTACAAAAAAGTACTAACATTTTGAAGTTATTTAATAGAGGCATCAGAGTGGTAAGCCAGCATTTTCGTAGCTATTGTCATTCTCTAATTTATTGTGTTTTGTTAGGACACGTATGACTAATTAGTCCACAACTACTTCAAAGAATAAATTAGTGAATAATATATATATATATATTAAAAAAAAGGTGAATAATTAGCAATAAATCGAGAAACATGAAAGTATAACTAGTTCACGTGATAAGCGTGGTTTGGATTATAGAATGCGTGTCCAGGAAAATCCAAACCGCTACAACAAATGGCATCGATAAACTTCGTGACAGCAACTTTGTGAACAAATCGACAAAAAAAATTACGGAATCAACGAAAACACTTTGCGTCTGATCTCAGCTATCAAGTCAATTAGGAGTAAAATCATCGAATAAAAAAACACTAGGAGTTATGTGCATATTCTAATGTACAATCAGCCATCCATCAAAGTACAAACACTACGGCACGCACGAAGAACTCATTCCAGAAAACCGAAAATTATTAAAAAAGATGCAAATGCATGAACGTAAGGCGGAATGAAACAAACAAAGGCAGCATCTAGAACGTTCAAAATCTACCTTCTAGCAGCGGCGAGCAGAAAGGATTGGAAACGCGATGTGACGGAGTCAAGTACGGGACAAACGGTGTAGGCGATCGAAATGGCGCCACGGAAAAGAAACTCCGTCGTGCGGAGGAAGATACTGAGACTACGGATCGGCGGAACACAGAGCATAACCGGCGCGGCCGCGAACGCCGCCGTGAACAGAAATTGCAGCATCGAGAGCTTTCCGTTATTCTAATTTTTCCCCTTCTGAATTCAGTGCATGATCTGGAGTGCGACTGACTAGAAGAGGCAGTGTATAAAAGATCAGTTGCTACTTATATGTGGATGAAAATGCGGGGTAATGATCAGGTGTGAACGTGTTTAGGAAGAAAAGTAATTATTTATGTAGAAGGATAACACAAATATATGCCGTTAGTTGAATTGACTCTTCAAAATGGGGGTTGTTCACTTTGGTGCAAGACTTTGGTCGATACAGATGGAGGCTCCCAAGTGTACAGCTGCGGTGAAGTTTCACACGCATACCCAGAAAATCGAGACCGTTGATTTGTGATATATGTCACATCTTAAAAAATTAATAATTAATTTTTTAAAATTTTAATATAATATCAGGTGACATACATTTAAGGGCCCGTTTACTTGGCCGGATAAACCTGAATTACAAACCTGGATTACTGGAATTAGTCCTGCTTTATCCGGTGTTTACTTCGTAGGATTATATCCCGGGTCAATCCAGTCGACCCGGGATAAATGACTAATCTCGGGATAAGATGACAGATTGTAATCCGGCCATATACCCAGGGATAAAAATTATCTCATGGAATAAGGAAAAGCAAATGACAATTTTACACCTCTGAAAATTTGTTATTACAAAATTGTTCAAGTATATATATCTTATTTTTGCCCTTAATACCATATATTAAGGGCAATTCAATAATTTCAGAGTTATCCAACTTTATCCCACAATGTAAACAGCTGATAGGATATAATTATCCTTCGAAAACCTACAGTTATCCTACAAAGTAAACACGGAATTAAAAATAAGAAATTATCCTTATCCACATTTAGTCTCAATCCCTATCCTATCCCAACTAATCCTAACAACGAAAGTAAACGAGCCCTAAAGAGACTGCAACACTCGTGTTGTAATTTGTAATTAATTTATTAAAAATAAATTGTTTCTAAAGAAAGGTAAGGTATATTATTTTAATATATTAAATCAATTAATTTGATATTATTTAATGGAGCATTATGCCTGAAAGGATTAGAGCATAATTCAGGTGGTCACCTCCTCCAAGTTCTTAGATTGAGCATAAACAACTATTGGACGTGTTTTCTAGCACGGCTTGTGAGTAAACTTAGGTAATTGCTCCTTTGTATGGTGCCAAAAGAAATATATTTGAATTTATATTTTATATTTTTGTAAATATGATAAAATTTGAAGGTCTACTTAATTCTAATTTGGAGTCTATTAGTAAAAGAAATAATAAAATATATGCATGTGTGTCTATATATATAGATAAATTTTGATTGACAATTAAATAATTTCAAAGAAATTTCAAAGAAAAGTTGACAAATTTATCAAATGTAGGGCCAAATTTCTATTCATATTTTTTCGTCGTTTTCAATCAAGATATGATAGATATTTTCATTTATGAGTAAGTCTCTTGTACATCATATACACGTGTAATAAAATTTAAAGTATTACTTGTTTAACTATAAGGAATCACTATTCTTTAAGATAATTAATCAGAAGTAATACATTTTAAGTAACAAGTAATAATTTAAATCGTATTGCACGTACACCTGATGCATATAAATTATAACTTTTTTGTGTTCATTTATATTTAAGTGTGATAAATAAATTTTTTTCAATACTCAACCTTCATGTCTTAGTAAATCTTTCCCTTCCCCTTTTAATTTGAGTTAACATTCTCTACTCACCACTCGTCGTACTGGAGTATCTAAAGATTTCCTATGCACGAGACAATCTTAACCACGACTCTCTATTTTTCTCGTCTATTGGGATGACTTCTACTTGCTTTCTAATGCATTTATTATTTATTCTGTTCGGTCTAGTGTCGGCACATCCTTGTTTCTGTTCGTGCTCGAACTAGTCCATGAACACTCTAATAAACTTTTGTCGGCCTTACGGCTGTTTTATTGAATTTTCAGGTGCACTTCTCCATTTATCCAAGATACTTAAAGCTTGTTGAAGGATGGTTCATCCCAGGTGATCAAATCTTTGCGGCCATAGGCATGCACACAAGCTCGTCTGTTTTTAACTGTATTTAACGCCTTGTTTTATTTCACCAGCATAACATAAACACGAGAACAAAATGACAAAGTGTTTCATAAACCCTACTGTACACATGGCTATTTGAGCAAGGACAAGATGAAAATAGGGAACATACCGCAGAAAAAGCACACTAATGAGAAGTTAAACATACAAGGAGTTGCTGGCATATCTGCCTCACTTCTGGGGAATGATCTGCTGAGGAGAGGTCTAGGAGTAATGCTCTAGCTTCCAACAGTCCCGCTGAGATGCTCTCTATAACCTCCTCTTCACTCGCCATTAGACTCATGAGCAACTTTGCACCAGCCAATTTCTCCTGCGCGCCAACAAAGTGGAAACTTTCAACAGGAGAGTCATTGTATGAACCGGTGTGTGAATAATGCGAATTTCCTAATCAGAATCGATTCTTGATCTTATTATATATGACATTTTTCCAACTTCAAGTACCTTTTGGGATCCTTCTCTAAGTGATGTAAGAGCGACACTGAGAAGATCGTTGGAATATGGAGATACTGATGACTTCAAACGGTATGCCACTGTAAAGAGAACCTGGATGCAAGCTGCCCTGATCTCTGGCTCCACCATTCCCTTAACCACGTGATTGGTTAAAAGAAGAAAAAAATGAAAATCAGCATCAAAAAAGAAAACAGCATATCCTAACAACTCATGCTAGGTGATGTGGAACCTAGCCTCCTCTATTAGTGAGGTCAGGGGTGCTAATCCTTCACCTATCCATTCATATGGAAATGAATTCAAATTTGTTGGTATTTTTTTTTTTTGGGGGGGGGGGGGGGGTGGAGGGGCATACCCTAATGGAACGTACAACACATGGAAGCACTTTCTTAGCATATGATTTCTTCCCAGTGTCAGATATCTTCTGAGAGGCACTTATAAGGACATTAGCCATGCAAAGTCGAAATGAGAGTTGAGCAGTTGCCTGAGTTCTCCTATCAAACCCATCAGATTGAAAAGGAACATCCTCTTTGTCATCGCTCAATTGGCTGATCACATATGCAAGTACAGAGTCTCCAGAAATGGCCGTGCCTGCAATTGAAACGCTACTCTTTAAGACATTGATATCAAATTTCCAAATATGTCATTCTCTGTGTTCATACCTTTTGAGGATCTCGGACTTTGTAGTTCTGTGCACAACATCAAAGCCAAACAGTCTATGCACCCATGTTGTGCTTTCGAAACTGAGAGAGAGAAAGCAGCAGCAATCTGTCAGGATGAGGAAAGAACTTAGCAGCATCATACCTAAGTGATTTACTTACTTTCATCTCCATCCACTGACATCCATGACAGGACTTTCTCTATTGTTTTCCTTATTCTGAACAATTGAGGATGCCTATAAGCATTATCGCCTCTAACCTAATCACAGAGACAAGCAGTTATGGGAAATTAGCAGAAACCGAGTGCATTCTGCAAAGTTGAATACTTATTTTCCAGCATATCAAATGGATGCTGGGGAAGAACTTACCATAAGAGACGTACAAAGGGAAAACAGGCAAACTTTGATTTTCAACACATCCTTAGCATTAGCAGCAGATTCCATCTGAGAGGACAAAATTGGGATAAGAACCTGCAATAACCAGAACACCAGTGAGATGATCATAATAACAAATGAACAAATGATAGATGTCCAGCTGCCTCTCCATATCCTATTCCCATTCTCCAATCATCTTCAGCAAATGGGTTCATTTCATAATACACCAAATGCTATTGCTTTGTGGAATTTTTTAACAAAGATTTCTATCACGTCCCACCTAAAAAAAAAAAAAAGGAAGAAGAAGAGTAAAAGAATCCCACATAGAATTTCTCTCCCTTCAAAAGGAACATTATATGCTGGATCTACACTAGCAAGCATATTGGGTCATGTTATGCCCTCATAAGTATGTTCCTGAAGATCATATAAAATGGCTAGTGCTGTAATTCCCATGACTGAACAGGTACTGATTTATGTCAGACCTCAATTTACTAGAAGTGTTATATGAGCTACATTCATTGATTGGCAAATGTCACATCTAATTTAATACACATGATCTCAAATTATTCTAAGAATTTGCTTGCTGTTTTTTTTTAATTAGATAACGGGTTGATAGCTGCATGATCAGGAAGAAGTGAAGTTGAGGCTACTTAACAGAGTTAAATCAGGAAAGATTGAAAGAGTAATGTGGGGGAGTAACTAGCTAGCAAGATATTAGCTTGTTAGCAGCAAATCTGGGGGATTAATTAGCTAGCAAAAATATCAGCATATTAGTAGCTAATATAGGGGCTGAATATTAGGTATATTATTATTATTATTATTATTATTATTATTATTATTATTATTATTATTATATATAAAGGTATTGGGTAATCATTGGCGCAGGCAGAAAAATAGACTTGAATTCGGCCTTTAGGTTGGACAGCTTTGGCTGACCCCGTTGATCAAACAGAAACACCATCTTCTATTTTATTTATTTTTTGCTCTTTACTCTATCACTACCTCTGGGTGAATTCTCCCACAGAGCTCTGCAGCTACCTTCCGAACATCTTCAAACTCAGACTTACTCAAAGCCCTACATAAGATATTATTAAACACAACAATAAAATACTTAAAAAAAAAAACCAATATTTAAGCATTCCATTTCTCTGGCAAACCTGGAAATCATCAAGGCAGCTATGCACTCAGTGCCCTCAGTGGTAAAATACCCAGCTTCTGAAGCAAGTTGAAGCAACTAACATCAGAACATAATTAAAAATAGTCATATCAATCAAGATCACAAAATTTAAAAGAGGGAACCAAAAGATTAGCTAAGATTGGATTTGCAGATGTGATGAGCTGGATACAGGTTTCTAAATGTTAATTATGTGTAATTGGGGTGCTTTGGGGGGGGGGGGGGTGGGGAGGGTGTATCTCAATTAAATAAAGGTTCAGAAAGTGCTTTATCATGTAGAATTCACAAAATGTGAAAATACCAGACAAATTGCTATTTTGCATGTTCTAAACACATTTTACACTAAAGTTCAATGAATCTCATCAACCATAAAGGCCAACTATAGATAGATTGACTAACTCTATGACAAGAAGATGAAGTCATATCGAAGCAAGGCGAACCGCATACAAAGACCAAATATACAAGATTAGCTTTACGAGTTTCATAGTGGGAGCTGCATCTGCAGATTGCCCTATACATTCTTTCAGAATTATGTATTATCCAAACCCTTTTTTTTCCCTTCTCTGTTTGAGCATTTTCTGAAAGAAACCACTTGAAGGATCACCATGGAAAAACCAATAACCAAACAAATTAGCGCAAGAAACATACCATGCACAGCCAAATTATGTGGAATTTCACCATATACAAGAGGAGAATTGAGGTCATCAAAAACTCTTAGAGGAAGCAGCCTGATGACGAGGAATGGGCAAAGGCGACTAAATAGACAATGCTCATGTTTCATAGCCTCATTCTCTGAATCTGTCCTTCCTTTCCTTTCTGGAAAGCACTCATCATCACTGCTCAAGGCCAAAACAAAATAAAAATAAAGAAAAAGAGTATGAAGTGAAATATATATGATATCTAGCGATTGTAAGAGAGTTTTATTCCCTGGTACTACCCATATAATACTAAAATAATCAGTACCACTACACTATACTCAAAACCCTAAACACTTGCACGTCTACAGACGGGAGTAAATGCTTCATTTTCCATTTCTCAACACCAACTAATGTTTCTTTCATAAAATAGTCAGTCAAAAAAAAGACTTGTTTACTTTCAGCACATAAAGAGGTTCATTATCAATCTATTATTTCACAATTTTGTTTCCTGGTGAGAGATTGAATATTTGTGAAGAACAGGAGGATCACTTGAACAGAAGTATAAATAGTCACAAATTTTAAAAAAAATAGAGAAAATATAAAATGGAGGGAAGATCAGGCCAAGATTACTCACTCTTTCTGTTCTTTCATATACAATATAAGTCGATTAAAGATCAAATCCACAGCCTCAGCCAAGTGGTCACTTATATGACTGAGAAACCTGACAATAACAGCATTTGATGGTTCGGCTAACATCTTGTCAATCAAAGGGCCCACAATTACATGCCAATCTGCAACCTGAATTTCCATGTTAAATTCTGATTAAGAACCAAGCAAATGAGACAGCGCCACTGTTTAAATGATAAAGATGACATCCAGCAATTAGTGATTCATTATCATATTGGGGTGAATGTCATAGGCAAAATGTATCTTAAGGTCTTTAAACTATTCAAGAATATTTGAAGAGGTCCTTGAACTAAAAAAAATGTTTGGAAAGTTCCCTGAAATATGAAAAGGTGTTTTGTGCAAGTCCATCGGTGTTTATTATCTAAGGACTTGAACATAACACTTTTTCATAGTTAAGGGACTTTTTCAAACATTAGTTGATAGTTTAGGGATTTTTTCACCCCTCATATCTTGTAATACGTGTAAAGGCGGAAGGGGCGGAATGTTTGTGAATAATTTAAGGACCTATTCAAACATTTTTGAATAATTGAGGAGCCTTATCAAACAATTTCATAGTCTAGAACCTCTTTAAACATTCATGCATAGAATATAAAAAGCGATGACAGCACAATTTATTGTAGAGATGCTCCAAGCAAGTTACCGCAATACAACCTTGGAGGTGTCAGACATCAAAAGAGCTTAGTCTAAACCTTCATTCGATAGGTTCATGTGATCGTATTGGAGATAAGTGCCACACTATAGATATATATTTACAATGGGATAGTTGACTATATTGCATCACAGTTCAACTTACATGTTTTGCCCACTGTGGAAGCAACTTGAGGAGCCCATCAGCATCCAATGTTGATCCTAAAATGCAAAGGTTAAAAGTTAACTGCCTTTAATATGGTATTACGGCAATATTGGATATTTGGAAAATCAGTTCTGGTTTCTCCTTTCATTTCTCTATCTATTCCTGGTGGGAAGTCTACAGGGGAAGCAAATAATAATGAACAGACCACAACGTCTTGGTACCCCCCCCCCCACCCAAAAAAAAAAAGAAAAAAAAAACTAGAAAGCGTAATGGTTGAAAAGTTAGATCAGATGTTTTCTGCATACCTCCTTTTCTACCAGTGGGAGCACCTGAATCTGGATTTTTAGAGAGTTTGCTACAAAACACAATGTAAAAAAATGTTAAGTAACAAAAACAAGGAAATATTGTGGTGAAAAACAAGAAGTTGACTTTGAAAATGAGAAGAAGTCCTTATTATTTAAAATTAAGGAAGAAGTACTTGAAACCTAGTTAATTTCCATGATAATCTTAATCTCAAGTATGGGGTGCCCCCAAAAAATAAAAAAACAACACTAAACAGAATAAAATTAATCCTTCATGGAATTACCTGAGACAGTCGAGCAGCAAGCACAAGATTTCAGGTTTATCTTTGTGGTTGACAAGCAAGGCAATGAGTGTAGCACTTGCTGATGCTTGTATGCCCGCATGTGGTGAATAACTCATGTCAACAAGAATAGGCAAAACCAAAGTTGGGTCTGCAACAGTGAATTGAAGTGATCATGGTGCCAAGAGGCCATTTTAATTCAAGAGACGTTCTACTTTAAGAATTAATAAGAAACAAACCAAACTCGTGCTTAAATGGATGTATGATGCAAGTGGGTATAGCTGTGGCTGTGTGTGTGTGTGTGCGCCTGTGTTTTTAATTTCAGGAAAACTTATAGCCCTTTTGATAAAGGCGATCTTCCCGAAATATGTTGTCTTGTCTTGCCCACAAAGAAATGAGTTGCCGAACTAAAAGCAACATATATGTTTTAAATGGTTAAACAATTGTGCCATATTCTCTACACTGTTTGCCTGAATTGAAAACTAACCCATCATGGGTATCAATTTTGCTGCCTGATTTTGAATAACCTCATCTTCATCTCCAAGGCATTCTAACAAGTGGTTTGCAACATCTTGCCTGAGAATCATGAAATATTATGAAATAAAAAGAATCCAAAGTGAACAAACAAGTGATCAACTGTCATATGATGTAGAAACCACCAAGTTAGATACCTACCATTCCACTTGTGAAAGTGTGTTAACTGACCCAGAAGTTATATGGATGAGATCTGCCACAACGTCAACAGCATTTCTCCGCTGTGCAATGTTCTTAGAGTAAATATGCTTTAGAACCTCATTAAGGCACTTTCTATCTGAGCATCTGTCACAGAAATGATTAATAGTTACTCTTGACCTTAAGATTAGCTTAAACTATGAATTTTTTAGAAAGAAAACTAGCATGTTGCAGATCATACATCGAGCAATATTCAGCAAGAAGCTTAACAATAGCTTTTGCTGCTGCATCTCGCTCATCCAAAAGACTTAGCAGCGTTGGGAGTAAAGCATCCATTTGTCCGATGTCACCAAGATTTCTCTTAGATAAAGTATGATTTGTTTTCAAGATGACAGCTTTAAATATATTTATAGCTCCATCAATCACATCCTCATCAGCACTCCGTAGCTGTAGAACATTGTTGGCACTTAATGAGGTAAAAGTTTCAAATGCAACAGTAATCCAAACTGACAATATATTCCTTAAGTCAAAGACAACTGCCCAAGACACACAAGAAGAATAAAAATGCTACGGAGCTTCTACCCTATGAGCGAAGTGTTTCTAATATGAGAGAGCTTCAAAGTGATTTGCTATGAAGATGGGTAAGTGAATGGAAATTTTATTTAACAATGCAACTTTCCACAAATTGATTCTCAAACGTCTAAATAGTAGATACACAAATGGAGATAAGCTCTCACCACCGAAAGACAAAAAAGAAACCGAGAATTACAATTACATTCACTAGTTATTAACAAAGGATTTGGAATCCAGAAAGAGAATCTTCAACAGTACAAATAAGGTAATTTGCTGCTACTCAATCTACAAGTTCATTATATTACCTGAGACAAGAGAACTTGAGAAATTTGAGATCCAGACTCTATTATTGCACTTTCAAAATGCTGATCATCCAATCGACCCAATAAAAGCAAAAGGCAATTCAGGAAAAAGTTAATGGTTTCTGATTTGCCGCTTTTGTCTATGTCAGGTTCGCCACCCTGGTTGTCTGCATAAAACTGCAAATGCTTGTAAGAATCTGAAGGATGAATGCCGGACAAAAAGAAGAAATCAAGATTGCATCCTTTCATATGAACACTAGTTCATGCATATCTTAAACTTGACTTCAGTGAAAATCTTGGGTAACCAGGAGGCCTAACCTCTAAGTCTCTAACTAGGTTTGCAATCCACAGATGGCTCAGTTTTATTCTATAACTTCTTTCCTTTCTTGTACAGAAAAAGAAAATAAGATGGAAACTTTTCAAGTTTGACAACAAGCTTCTCTGTACGAAAGAGGAATTTCAAAACTTTCACCTTGAAAACCGAGGCAGCAGGTTTTCTGCAAAATGATTGCATTAATCATCAAACCTATTTGCCTGCCCCACATATTAATATTCCATATTGTGTCCATGACATCTACCAAATAAAACATCATTACAAACAAACTTTTGAAGCAAAATCATAGGTTATCCATAACTAATGATGCAAGCATAAAGAAGAAGTTCAAGCCCCTTCCTCTGAATGCCCATCTCCAGACAGAGATCCACAAATTCCATGCCGTGTTCTTCTAACAATGATAACATAATGTCCAAAGGAAGGATTGCTACCTGAATACCAGATAAATATTGATCCAATAGTTCTTTATGTTGCTGAGAGAATTTGGGGTCTTCTAAGCGCATGAGCATGCCGTAATGTTTCCAACAAGAAGAGAGAAGCAAAGAACCAGTTTTCAGCATTTGCATTTCTGTCTTTCAACAATAAATATATGAAATAAGAATCAAAAGTTTAAGCAAAATAAATGGGAAAAATATACTAAAGATCCAGTATCAATTGAACCTGCCTCATGTTTAGAACAGTCATATTGCAACTTTAGTTCCTGCAGCCACTTAGACACCCTCTTCAATCCTTGTGCATGCAAATACCGGCTTTTCCTGCTCCACTGAATGATTTTTTTGTTTTAAAAAGAAAAGCCAATGAAAATAACAAATTGTCAACAAGTTGAAGAAAAGAATAATAGCTACATCAGAGAAGAAAATGAAAAGATGTACAATTTTTCTAGTTTGTTAACAATAAAGATGGTTGACAAGGTAATTGAAGGAACTTGTTAAAAGGCTTCACCATTATCTTCTAATTCAAGACATTGCTGAATGGAAAGGACATTCAAAATAAGTCAGGACCATCATTTAAGGCGCCATAATAAACCAGAAACAAGTGTGGCAATCTAAAAACAAAGCACCGAATAATACATGAAAACCTTTTTAGGTGAAAAGAGCAGCAAATATAAACAAAATTTGTATCAAGAATTGGTAAAAGAATTAGTATCATACAGCTGTAAGTTTCTCCACAAGAGTTATTAGTTCATTGAGATTATCCCAAAGACGCAACTTCAAATCCAAGCTGGAGGGCATTTCAGATGTTTTCCTCAATGTATTGTCATCTCTATCAATAGTAGCAGTGAGTAAAGAATTGAGAGGCTGATTTTTAGCATCAACAGAAGATGATTTCTGCTTTTTGGTTATGTTATTAGGTGCCAGATCTTTTCTTGTCAGTGCTTGTGTAAGAGATAAAACAAAATCAGCAGCAGCAACTGCAAGGCGAGTTGGCAACTCAAATCTGTCCTGCATGATGCTACAATTTGGAGGATAAACATCCAGTCAGAAGAATAAGTAAAAGATAATAACTGTAAATTGTCCATAATAAGGCCCTGAAACTATTGGATAGCACAAGCAGTCATCAGAATTACTACAGCAAATCGACCCAATAATATCTCACTGGTGTAACATCGGATGAAGGAGGCATCAACAAACCTCAACTTGATAACCATATTAAACAAGGAAACTAACAAACTTAACCCAGAACAATATAAACAAATGCAACATAGCTTATGCAATATACAAACCCTCTTTCTACAGGATACAAGCATCCAACTACATGAATTTCCACCAGAGTTGACACAATTCTTCTTTACTCATGTCCTGCCATTTAGTAATCTACCTTCGTAGAAGGAACCAACAAAGAAGCAGCATAGTTTCAAATTTGAAATCATATATCTTCATCCGATTGCAATGAACAAGGTGCAGAGAGAATTCATTCCAACACATGTAATCAAAGTCAAGCTGACAATTATAAAACCATTTTCTGATCACTGGTGAAGAGCTTAGAATGCTTTGACTGAATAATGGTAAGCACAATGCAAATATACCTTCCATGGTGTATTTTAGATACAAGATGGGTAACACAACCACAATATGTCTTCAATATCAAACTATGCTTCTCCTTAATTGCTGCACAAGTACCAAAAATTCAGTTGTCAACACCACTATAAGAATCTTCCGTCAGAAAAAGGAACAGGAGACAAGGCAAATCACATAAGACAGAAAACAGTATGAACAAACAATTGATTAGATTTGGTTTCTGCATCCTCTTAAAAAGCTGAAGTCTACATTAGTTAAAATCAGGGGATACCCCCTAATCTGGCAGCTGATTCAAGATTTCAACCAACTAAAACCATGGGGAAATGTCATAATGGTAAATCATGCTAAGTGAGGACAACAGTATGGGATGGCTAACATCATGGAAATGATTTGATGATTCCCCAATTAAGGAAACCTGATTAAAGTAGTAATTAGGAAGTCATGAGGCAATTTCCTAATTGTGTTGAAGAAAGCTTGAAGACTTGGTTATGGCATATACGTGGGCAACAGCATCAAGAGAACTTTTACTGGTTTTATTGGCATTCGAACAACTTCACCACATAAACATTTTATTGATGAAGCCATGTAGATAGATGCATGATGTTAAGGTTGTCGCCCTGTAAACTAATGTGCGCCATTTTAAGGTTGTCACCTGTGCAGGACACAGTAAAATTCTGTAGTGTTTCTTACACTGACGAAAAATAAACACCTGTGGTGAAGGAGAGACTCGTACTGCATCCAAGATTTATGGCTGCCAACTCCAATAAGTTAATGATAAGTACTTATGACAACCAATCAGTCCAATTCAGTTCATCATTATTTCCATCTGGACTTGGCCATTCATGTTCTCTTTCCAAGATCTATGATTACATGGGTTGGTTAAGTTCATGGTCTTTGAATTTGAAGCCTCAATTGTACTGCATAAATTGCCTCTCTTGTTCCACCCAACTTACCATCTTATGTGCAAAGTGAAAGTCTCATAGCACTGTACAGATGCATATGGAAAATAAAAAGAGCAAAAGCTAGCTCAAGCTTATACATTGATTAGTATTTCATAGACAAATACTTTAGGAATATAAACCATGTTACAGGCAACATAGGAATGTATGATACATATGACTTTCACAGTGGTTCAACACATTACATAAGATAAAGTATACAAATAACCAAGCATATAGAAATACAGTATAAAATAAAATTACCGTTAGTTATAATGTTGCTCGCAACTTTCTCATATTCAATAAGTCTGCGTCCAAGAATACACCACCCAAGAGCCATGTAAGGATCATCTCTTCTCAAAATTATGTCTGCAATGTTTCTCAGAACAGCTTCCAATAAGATCTCATCTTGAAACAGCCAATTTAGAAGTATCATTGCCTGGCTTCCTTGTTTTGACGCTCTCATTGCCAAAGACTGAACAATTGTCAACAAAATTTACAACAAATAATTTAAACAAACTAATTTTATCAGTAAGCAAGCAATACTTTAGTCATTCATGCAAAAGAGTTGCCTAAGTTTTGCTGGCTACCAATCAATGTATGCAAACTTTCTAGCATCACTCCTTACGAACAGCTTCTTTTCAGCAAAAAACTGAAACGAAGAAGTCTGTATTTTGCAGATTATAAATAACTAGAAATAAAATTGCCTGGCAACCTTCTATGTTCATCGCTCATGTCTTTGCAAATCCAGATATGAAGTTCATATTTTAGGAAACGCTGTATTTCCAAATTATTTAAAAAAAAAAAAAAAAAAAAAAAAAAAACCGACTTTCTTGGACCTAGAAGGAAAAGACTTACAGAAGTAACTATGCATGTTCAATCACTTAATTTCTAAGTTGCCTGTGCACACAAAATGGAACAATTTGATTGTAATTAAAGATAGAACTTATCAAGAAAATTGTGTACATGTTGAAGAATGGGAACAAGAACGTGATCCAAATGCTCGCCTTTTTCCGCAGCTTCTCCAACGTACTTGTGCAGAAACCACAGTGACTGCTCCATAGAAACTTAGATACAAAAACAAAAAATTAAAATAAATTCAGAGAGAGAGAAATAAAAGCAGCAATAGAAATGATTACAATCTGGCTGTTCGAAAGAACAACACCACATTTGGTATATATATGTACATACTGTTTGGTATTTTGTTTACCAGATATAGGGACAATTTCGGGAGGTGAGTGAAGCCGAGAAATGGCGTCCTGGAGTTTCTTCGGCTTCGTGTTGAGTAGAGTGGTCATAACCCGGCCCACGGTCGCCGAAACTATTGGACCCGATTCCGAGCCCGAAGACAGCGCGGTTAACCGGTGCTCCTCTTCTAGTTCCATCTGCGTGCGTGTGTGTGAGAGAGAGAAGCTAGGGAGACAGGGAGAGTTCTGGTCGTTTCACAAAACGATCGACGGCGGGAGAAGTTAGAACTCCTTTACGCGACGTCGTTACGGTACTAAAAAATGAAATTACAATAGGCAATTTCTATCCACACCACCATATTTTTTTTTCACACCACATTTACTATATACACCACATAAAATTATATTTAAAATTTTAAAATTACTAACCTCACCACAAAAATACCTATTATACCCTTAAACCCTTAAAAAAAATAAAAAAATAAAAAAGAACTACCCAAACCAAACCTTACCTCCCGAACCCACCGCAAGAGCCGAACACATCCCCATCCCCAAACCCACCGCGCCGAACTGCTGTCTCTCCCCCAACCCACCGCGCCGAACTACTCTCTCCCCCTCCACCGTCGAACCCTTCGAAGGACATGGACGCCGAACGCGAAAGTAACGTGACTCCAGGTAATCTCTGTCGCCCTCTTTTTCCATAAAATCGCAATGCGTTCGGCACTGGTTCACCGAACAGCCTGCAGGGCGTTCGGTGAGCACAGGCCGAACGTAGCAAACAAAGTTCGGTCTGCACTGGCCGAACAGCCTGCGAGGCGTTCGGCCTGCACTGGCCGAACAGCCTGACAGTGTGCCTGTTTTATTTTATTTTGAACGTTTGTATGTTAACATTTTGATTTTCTTATGTTATAGTTTATGAAAGAAGAAGAAGACGGCCTACATCATCAAATAGACGATTAAGGGCTGCACAACAAGAGACAGGTCCTTCTGATGTGCCGGAAGAACAAGAGGAATATGCCGATATGCCTCAAGAACAAGAGAGGCAAGCCGAACAGAATGAGATCCTAATGGGCCCATTTCCTGGCGGTCCTTATGATCCATCATTAGTACGGAGTTTCCAAACACATGTGGCTGCCGACATTTGGAATGACAATAAGAGAGGCGTTTTAAAATGCCTTTGTCACACTTCGAAGCTGCTGAAATGGGTGTATCCGGAGGATGAGACGACCCGAGTTTGGAGGTAGTATGTGAAACGGTCCGGGCTTCACAATTTGAGCAAATTATCATATAGAGCTCCCAACAGAAACTTGATTTCTGCATTTGTCGAACGTTGGCAGCCGGAGACCAACACTTTTCATTTACCATTTGGTGAGACGATCACATTAGATGATGTGTCGTGTCTACTAGGTCTTCCAGTGGTGGGGCAGCCAGTGCAGGTGGCAGACGATCCTTCAGAATTCTCGCCTGCACTGATTCATCGACTGTTGGGTGTGTGAGTTAAGGATGCCATTTTGGCACTTAATGACAAGAGAGGGCAATCAATGAAGCTAGAGTGGCTTCGTAGCACATTCTTGGACAGCTGTCAGATTTCTCAGAGACCAGTTGCAGAAAAGGCAGCTCGAGCATATATATTATATATTCTTGGGTGTACGATTTTTTCCGACAAAAGTGGTACTCGGATTGCAGCTGGCTATCTGAAGCTACTAGAAGATACAAGTGTGGTCCGGGAATATGCATGGGGTGTTGTTGCCCTTGCCTATCTTTACAGGCAGTTAGGATCTGCATCAAAGCGGGTGTAAAACAAATAGCTGGGTATCTGACATTATTGGAGGTAAGTCGTTCTTTGAAAATAATTTATTTATACGTTATGTTACAATTTTTAATATGTTGTACCATTGCCTTTGTATATATGTAGGCATGGATATACGAACACTTTCCGACGAGCTCACGACCTCAATTCAATGTTGAGTACGATCCCAGATTTCCACTTGCTATGAGATGGTCACAGCATGGACAAGGTGGACCCAATACTTTGGGCTTGCAGGCGTGTAGGGAGTGGTTGGATTCACTTCAACCTCACGAAGTAAGTGTGTCTTTTTAATTATGTGTTTTTCAAATATATCTATCTTTCAAATATATAACTTGAACAATTCAATACGTAGGTAAACTGGGATCCTTACCAGCAAGTGCGTGATCGATTTGAACGTCCTGAAGTGACGTTTTATCATGGGTACATAAGGGCTCTGGACATTGTCGAACCATACCACCCCGATCGTGTGTTGAGGCAGTTTGGCCATGTCCAGCATATACCATTGCCTCCATTGGATCCAGACTATGCAAGAAGAGGAAAAAATCCTGGACAGTATGTACTTGCGTGGGGTGTGCTCGGATCCATGTTTCTGTCCTGGGACAGCCATATTTTGTCCATGCAACGACGAGGGAGACTTGCTGAGCCGATATGGGAGACTGTACCAGAGTATATGGATTGGTACCATACATTTTCCCATCCACAGGTCCAAAACCCCGATTGTGCATCTGCAGCACGCCACGTTCCGATTGATGCAAACCCCAGTCAATTGTGGGTTCGAAACGTTGAGGCCCGGAAGATTCTTAACCCACTAGTTCGCATATGGACAACTCAGGATCCGCAGTTATCGTTTCATTACGTTATGCCTAGAGTTGAGCAAGCTGCAAGAGTACTCCACGGTCTCACATTGGATGATGGACATGAATCGGATGAGTAGTGATTATAATATGTATGAATTACATTAAACTTTTATAGATTTGAATGTTAAACATTAGATGAAATGTGTTCTTTATCGTTTTATCAATTTTTTTTTACTCATTTTAGTGTTTGCTCAATATTCAGTTGTGCTATTCAAATACAATATGATATGAAAAAAAATCTAAGGTTGTGAATAAACAAAATAAGAGGCCAAAACGTACGAAAACCAAAACATACAAAAACCATTAAAAATAAACTGTCAGGGCGTTCGGCCAGTGTTGGCCGAACATAATATAACACGTTCGGCCAATACTGGCCGAACACATTACACTGTGTTCGGCCAATACTGGCCGAACATATTTCCCATTGTTCGGCCAACACTGGCCGAACGCCTTTTGATTTGTTCGGCTGCTGTTGGCCGAACGCACTGACAGTTTCAATAATTTCATGATTTGCCATTTGTCGGACATATTTCATCGTAACTTAGCAAATTTACGAACTATAAGATGTAATATTTTTATTAAATAATATTCAACACTTAAAAAAATATATAAGCACATATCAGTCATTTACTAAACAAATGGCATTATACATTTGAAATTGTCTTTTGTAGAATATCTCCCATCCAGCAGCACATGCACTACGATGTTCATGCCATACTTGCAGAACAGGAGGCAACGGGCATCTAGACATCAATGAGACCTGCCACAATGCATGTATAGTTACTACTCCTCCAAGATTACTTTGAAAAAATGTAAATCATAAAAAATGTAATAATAAGAAAAGAATTTTACCCTGCAAAAATGCATGCTTTGATCTACCAATGCTATGCAAATAAGTTTCGGATCTTCTGGGTTTGCAGTCCTCAGGGGAAGGAAAGTATAGTTTGCAATGGGTGTTAGCACGACAAGTGCTATGTTGTAGTCATGTGTCCCATATCAGGAATATCTAGCCAGTGTCGTCTATAGGCTCTCTCCTCAAAACAATGTAATGCATCTTCAACTTCCCCAACACGTCCATGTTCTTTGAATATTGGTGCATACAAGCAAAAGTACGAAATCCACAATGTCTGTCTCCTCTAACATTCTTAGTTCCACAAATATATAGCCGAAAGCTAGGTGGAATATCTTCAAAAAATTCAATATCCTTATTTGTGGTAACAACATTACATGCACGACGAACCTTTTGCTTTTCTCTACGAGTGAAACTAAACATAGCACTGGACACATTTTCTCCACTTATGAAAATTGTTTCATCCACTGGTGAACAACTGTCATTGATGGATTGAACATACTCAAAAGCACTTGGATCTCCTTTGGTTGAGTTGTTTTTTCTTTTTGCTTTTGCTTTGGTAGGACGTCCACGTGTACGTGATTGGACTTGTGGTTCAATGAGGGATGATGTAGTTGGGTGTGTAAACTCTCTTAACATCTTCAACATTAACAACTTCTCTAATTCATCATGTGCACCTTCAAATTGATTGACAATGTCATCAAGTGTCTTCTTGAAAGTATTATTTATGTCATCCGATATATTTTTATTGACTCCATCCACAGGTTCCATATCAAGCTTTCTCCAAAATCTATCAACTCTATCTAGTGGGATAGGCATATTCCCCCGAACATATTCAGATAGTTCATGAGCACATGGAAGACCACAAGTTTTTCGCAAAATACACCCACATAATAAAGGATCCATGCCATTTTCTCCAACACCAACCATTTCATCCAAAATCATATCCAAAGTAGAGATAGAAACCATACCCCTTAACATTTTGAATACAGGAGATGAGTACCTATGTTGGACTATGGTGATGCTCTTCTCGAACGAACTTTTGATTGCATTATGCGATGTTTCAAGAAGGATGAAATTTTTTTCCCAACACGTTTCAAAATTCCCTGTACTCGATTGAAGTTGTTTTTTCAACTTGGCATGTTGTCCCTCCGCCCTATATTACAAAAAAAAACATTAATGATCATATAACATACAATATATATAGAAATAAAAATATAATATAGCATATAAATGACGGCTAATTATTTATTACCTGTTTGTTGTGGTATTTTCAAAATGCATCAAGTTGTTTACCCAACAAGAAACAAATCGTTCCTTATATCCATTTATCCAATTGTCCAAGACATATTTCACAGCCTTTTTTTTATAGGAAAAATCATTCTGAAACCGCTGCAGCAACTCTTCGAACATGTGCTCTGACTCGGCAAAAATCAACGAATTCCAATTGTAATAAAATGAATTCCATTGTTCCTTTGTACTAAAGTACTTATTGCATTTGGCCATTACATTTCTGTTGATGTGCCACCGACATAGCAAATAACGAGAACTAGGAAAAGTTATCTCGATTGCATTAATCAATGCAAGTTCTCAGTCGGTTACAAATATTCTGGGTAGGTTGGATTGGTCCATCAAATCTTTAAGGACATTGCATGCCCATAAGTAATTGTCCTCCTTTTCACATTCTAGATAGGCACATGCAACTGAAAATGTCATGTTTGTGGAAGTCACCCCTACAATTTCTAACAACGGTAGTTTGTAGCGGTTTGTTTTGTATGTACAATCCATTAACAAGACATTTGGAAAGGCACGCAACAACTTCACACTTGTCGGATGGGCCCAAAATATATCTCTGACAGCATCTGTTTGCTCACACCGCCTAGTATGGAAAAAAAAAATCTTTCTCTTTAAGTTTACCCATGAGATATTGCATTTGTGACCTGCCACAGTGTTCGACTTGTTTGTTCTTCTGTCGAATATTGTAGATAGTCTTTATCGTGGATTTATTTTCTGTATACCTCTTATGCAAAGTAAACAATATGTCCCTAGGACGGCTATTACCCATAGAGAGATCAGACACCAATTTCAACTCATCCTTACTTAAACGACCAGCATAAGAGTGACCCTCTAAATATCTTGCCAACTCATGATTATGCGAACCACAAATAACCTCCAAGGCCCATGCATCAGTCTCTTTATAATATGTTCTTTTTAGACGAAATGGACAATCACATTTCTTGGTTCCGCAACGACAATTCTCAATTGTTTTATTCTCTACCTCTTCCAATTCTCTTCCACATTCCTTTGTTTCCTGATTTTCACTTTTCTCTTTGCTGCTCTGTTTTTTTTTTCTGTGGACGATATTTACCCCCTCGTTTGCAACCTAACCACAAACGAGGTCGTCTGCATTCATCTCCAATTTCTGACCTCATCACAACCACTACCATGCCTAATGGGATAGCCTTTTCACGTACCCAAGAAATCAAATTTTCTCATGATTCAAACAAATCCATTATATTAAACATATCTTGGCAATCAACAACCAGCTCATTGTTATCTGAAATAAAAACACTTGTTCTTGATATCTCCTGAAAATAACATTAAATGAATCATAAAACAACCAACAAAAGTACAAGACAATTCCTATTCGGCCTGGAACAGCCGAACATGCGTTCGGCCTAAGGTAGCCGAACAAAATAGGATATGTTCGGCCTTAGGTCGCCGAACGGAAAGTAACGTGTTCGGTCATATGACGCCGAACGCTGCTTGAAGTGTTCGGTTGCTATCGGCCGAACGTTTCTGATTACGTTCGGCTGATGCAGGCCGAACGCTTCCGAAATTCTGATACGCAGAAGGTTTTTGCTGGCAGATTTTTTTTATATAATTTCATAACATTACAATAAAATATTTGAAAAACTTACCGAATTTACATATAAATGTTGATTGTCCATGGATATAAGGAAAAAGAATGGTGAATAAATCAAAATTTTTAATTGAAATTTTTAGGGTTTGAAATGAAAGAGGAAGAGAAGATGAGTTGGGAAGAAGAAGAAGAAGGTTCACTGCCATGTAAGAAGAAGAAGAAGAAGAAGTATGAAATGAAATGAATTAAGGGTATAATTGTCATTTTACACATGGGTATTTTTGTAAAAAAATGTAATGTGGTGTGGAGAGTAAAAAATAAAGTGTGAATAGCAACTCCCATTACAATATTGGGGAGATAAAAAGGAGGGTGTTTCTAAGCAACCATGAAAATTGCTTTTCACCAATTTTACAAAGCACATCTCAAAAATTTATTTTTAAACCATAAAATAATATATATATATATATATATATATATTATTTAGTACATTGTACTAATTTACTATTATAAATTTTTTATTTAAAAAATATTCTATATATAATAACAGTTTCCGCTAAAATATATTTCTATATTTAGAAAGTTTACTAACCCATCAAGATTTTTCTCTTTTTTTTTTTACTTCAATTTTTTAAAGCTTATAATTTTTTTATATCAACTTCATTTTTCATGAAAAATATATCAAATTAATCAGATCTTTAATTTGATATCATCTTACATATATAAAAATATAATATAATATTATTTTTTAAATATAAAATATTTTTATAGGTTAATTGTGATATATTTTAATCTTTTATATTGTGAGATATTTTTAATTTAAATAAATTTTTATCAAAAATATATTTTATATAATTATCTATTATTTTAATATTTTATATTGTGAGATATTTTTAATTTAAATAAATTTTTATCAAAAATATATTTTATATAATTATCTATTTTATTTTTAAAAAGTATATATTACTATATTTATAATAATTTATTATATTATTTTATTATAAATTGTGCAAATACCAATATACAAAATACACTTTGAAACTAATCCTCAAGCCAACAACCCAGGCTAGACTTATTCCCTCTCAGCACCGAACACCCTCTCCTCACACATATATTGTGTTAGGAAATAAAGAAACAACAGCAATACCAAATAACACAATATTTGGTTACCCAGTTCACCAATAATGGCTACGTCTGGGGGCACTACCAAGCCAGGAAATTTTACTAAGTAGTTGTGATGGTACCTATTAAAAACAAAACATAAGCCCTTTATATAAGGCTTAGATTACAAGATTTTCTCATCCACAACCAATGTGGGACATTAAACATAAGCCCTTTATATAAGGCTTAGATTACAAGATTTTCTCATCCACAACCAATGTGGGACATTAAACAATTTACACACTTAACAATCTCCCACCTGGAAATTGTTCACAAAGTGTGACTTGTTTTCTTCAGTCATCTCAACTCATGGTAGTGCCACGTCCTCGTCTTCAAGCTTCGAGGCAAGTTGAAGTCATGCACAACTTCAACTTATCAAAGGTAACAACCTTTGTCAACATATCAGCGGGATTCTTACTTCCTTCAATTTTCTCCAACTGCAACACCATCGTCTCCAACAAGTGACGAATGTAATGATACTTCAACTGAATATGTTTTGTTTTGGAGTGAAACGCCGGATTCTTTGCCAAGAATATTGCACTCTGGCTGTCACTATGGAGAGTACTCGTACTCTTCTCCATCCCGAGTTCACACAAGAAATTCTGAAGCCACACCATCTATTTGCTTGCTTCAGTAATTGCCACATACTCAGCCTCCGCAGTAGATAATGCTACTACCTTCTGCAGTTTCGATGCCCAAGAAATCGCCGTACCACCAAATGTATTCACATATCCCGTAGTACTCCTTCTTCCATCAAAATCATTTGCTGCCAAGTCAGCATCGACATATCCTTTTAGAATAAGATCACTCCCACCAAAACACAGTGTCATGTCAGTCGTACCTCGCAGATATCTCAGAATCCACTTCACTGCTTCCCAATGTTGTTTATCGGGGTTGCTCATGAATCTGCTCACAACTCCCACCGCATGTGCAATGTCTGGTCTCGTACACACCATTGCATACATAATGCTTCCAACAGCCGAAGCATACGGTATTTTCTGCATCTCAGCACGCTCCTCTTTAGTGCTCGGACATTCCTTCTTAGACAACTTGAATTGGCTGCCCAACGGAACACTCACCGGCTTAGCATCTTGCATGCTAAATCTCTCGAGCACCTTCTCGATGTATTGTGCTTGCGACAGATAGACTTTTCTAGCAGCTCTATCTCTTCTGATTTGCATCCCCAAGATCTGTTTTGCTTCACCAAGATCTTTCATTGCAAACCGTTCGGATAATTGCTTCTTCAACTTGCTTATTTCTCTAGCACTGGAGCCTGCAATCAACATATCATCAACATAAAGCAACAAAATGATATAACTACTCTCAAATCTCTTGAAGTAGCAATAGTGATCGGCATTGCATCTGATGAATCCGATCTTAAGCATAAAACCGTCGAACTTCTTGTACCATTGTTTTGGAGCTTGCTTCAACCCATATAAGCTCTTCTTCAATTTACACACAAGTCCGGAGCCTCCTTTTGACACGTATCCTTCTGGTTGCTTCATGTAGATCTCATCCTTCAAGTCCCCATGAAGGAATGCTGTCTTCACATCCATTTGCTCCAAAAGCAAATTTTCTACAGCAACCATACTCAGCACAAGTCGAATGGTAGTTAATTTCACAACAGGAGTAAATATGTCTGTATAGTCAATACCATATTTTTGTTGAAAACCCTTTACTACCAACCGTGCCTTATACCGCTTACTTCCATCGGCCTCGGTCTTAATTCGGTACACCCATTTGCTGTCAAGAGCTCTCTTGCCCTTAGGGAGTTTGACATCTTCCCATGTTTCATTAGCCAAACACGAGCTCAACTCGTCATTCTCAGCAAGTATCCATTTGTTCACATCTGGAACATTCTTAGCCTCTGCATAAGATTCCAGTTCTCCATTGTCAGTCAGTAAAAGATAATAATTAGAGGGCGAATACCTATCTGGTGCCCTTCGTTCTCTAATTGATCTTTGCAGCGGAATCTGTTGTGGAGTACTTGGCTCAACATCAATCATCTCCTCGACTTGAGGTGCCCTACTCCCACCCGAGTCTGCCCTACTCCCACCCGAGTTGGTAATATCCAACTCCACAATCTGACTGCTACAATTTGGTGAATCAACTGTCTGTCTATCCTTGTATAACACTTGTTCATTGAACACTACATCTCGACTTCGGATGATCTTCCGATTCTGCTCATCCCAGAATCTATACCCAAACTCATCACCTCCATAGCCGATGAACGTGCATTTGACAGACTTTGCATCAAGCTTACTTCTAGCAGCAGAGTCAACTAAAACGTAAGCAATACAACCAAAGATACGAAGGAATGATAAGTTTACCTTTTTTCCACTCCAAGCCTCCTCCGGTATGCCGTTCTCCAAGGGCGTTGATGGACCTCTGTTAATCAGGAATGCAGCAGTGTTGACTGCATCAGCCCAGTGCATCTTTGGTAACCCGCACTTGAGTCTCATGCATCTCGCACGCTCGTTCAATGTTCTGTTCATTCGCTCAGCAACTCCATTTTGCTGTGGTGTTCCTCTCACCGTCCTCTCCATGCGAATTCCATTGTCTTTACAAAACTTCTTGAACTCATGGTGATCGTACTCACCACCGTTGTCGGATCGTAGGCTCTTGACCCTCAAACCTGTCTCATTCTCAACCAACGCTTTCCACTGTCGAAATGCAGCAAACACATCAGATTTATTTTTGAGAAAATAAACCCATACCTTTCTTGTGGAATCGTCAATGAAGGTCATATAGTAGGATGCTACACCAAGAGAAGTCACGGGTGCTGGACCCCATAAGTCGCTGTGTACTAGCTCCAACTTCTCCTTCTTCAATGATCTGCCACCTTTCGAGAAGCTTACTCTTTTCTGTTTCCCGAATATACAATCTTCACAAAGACTGATCTCAACTGATTTGAGTCCGGGCAGTCTTCCTTTGGTGCATAACTCTCGCATCCCCTTCTCACTCATGTGGCCTAACCGACAATGCCATAACTTTGCGTCATTCTTCTCTTCTATGGCAGCGACACAATTCTTAGAATTCGTAGTCATGTATAGAGTTCCATCTTTTCTGCCTCGAGCTATTACCATAGCTCCCTTTGTGATCTTCCAGCTACTATCTCCAAATGTCGTCACGTAGCCTTCATCATCCAACTGACCAATTGAAAGAAGATTTCTCTTCAATCCAGGAATATTCCTAACACCGTGCAGTCTCAGAGTAGAACCATTCGGAGCAGCAATTCTCACGTTTCCCTTTCCTACAATTTTGAGAGGCTCGTCATCTGCTAGATACACCTCACCAAAATCTCCAGAACTGTAGCTCTCCATCATCTCAGAACTGCTACATGAATGAAACGAAGCTCCAGAATCCAACACCCATGAATCCAGTGGACTACTCACGCTAAGGATCAAAGCATCAGCAACCTCGTCTGTAGATGCATTCGCTGATCTTTTATTGGTCTGATCCTTCTTCGGTGCCTTGCACTCTCTCTTTACATGGCCATACTCATCACAGTTCCAGCACTTTACTGAAGACCCGTTCGTCCTTCCACGACTCTTTCCTCTCGACATGGATCTATCAGATCTCGACTTTGACTTCCCTTTCGTTCGCCCTCTATTCTCTATATTTAAAGCCGATCCAGAAGTAATGCCTGATTCCCTTCTGCGAATCTCCTCGCTGATAATCAGATCTCTTACTTCATCAAACTTCATCTTATCTTTACCCGCCGAGGCACTAACAGCAGTGACTGTTCCGCTCCAACTCTCCGGCAAAGAGGATAAAAGAATTAAGGCTCGAACTTCATCGTCAAAATCAATCCCAACTGAACGTAATTGAGCCGTAATTAAGTTGAACTCATTCAGGTGTTCAGCAACCAGCGTCCCTTCTGACATCTTCAAATTGAATAGACGCCTCATAAGGTAAACCTTATTTGCTGCAGACGGCTTTTCGTACATCTCTGACAGGATATCCAGCATCTCCTTCGTGGTCTTTGCATCGGTGGTGTGGTAAGCAACATTTTTGGACAACGACAAACGAACCACGCTCATCGCCTTTCTGTCCAGCAGTTTCCACTCGCCATCCTTCATCTCCACCGGTTTCTCGCACAGCGGCTGGTAGAGATCTTTGCCGTAGAGGTAATCCTCGATCTGAATCCGCCAGAAACCGTAATCTGAGCCATCGAACTTCTCCACCGGCGTTTTTCCTTCCGCCATTGTCTTTGCACCTCCAACCGTGCTCTGATACCAGTTGTTAGGAAATAAAGAAACAACAGCAATACCAAATAACACAATATTTGGTTACTCAGTTCACCAATAATGGCTACGTCTGGGGGCACTACCAAGCCAGGAGATTTTACTAAGTAGTTGTGATGGTACCTATTAAAAAACAAAACATAAGCCCTTTATATAAGGCTTAGATTACAAGATTTTCTCATCCACAACCAATGTGGGACATTAAACATAAGCCCTTTATATAAGGCTTAGATTACAAGATTTTCTCATCCACAACCAATGTGGGACATTAAACAATTTACACACTTAACATATTGAACTGTAGCTGTAACTTCAAATGAACTGATGAACGAAGAACGTCAAATTTTATAAAGTTCTAATAATCCCAGCAAACACAGATCATTATGTTTGTATTGATTTATTTTTTTACTTACGAAAGATGAAAAAAATCCAATATAGCAAATTGTTAAGTTCGCAAACGTCAATCATTTTAAATTAATACCTCAAGTTCAAATTGGTTCTTAAATTATTTTTTTGTACAAATAAGACCTCTAACTTTCAAAATAGGTTAAATAAGTTTCTGAACTTTTAAAATAGATCAAATAAGCCCCTAAAATTTAAATATATAACAAATAGGACACTCTTAACTATTAAATTAACTAAACAAATTTTAAAAATATTAAATAAATCTAAAAATCAACAAATTGAATAATAAATATTCTTAAATAAATCAATAAATTAATAAAGTAAAATTTAATAATAATTTAAATATAAAAATGGATTTGAGATGTGAAGATTTGTTATGATTTTTAGATATTCAATTTTTTTTATATTTAAATTATTTAAGATTTTTTGATATTTTTTGTATTAAATAACTTACATTTTATCATTTTATTTATAAATATCTATTTTATTTTATTTTAATAATTTTTATTCATCTAAATATTTTTTAAATTTATTTTGTTATTTTAATTTATTATATTATCCTATTTATTTTAAATAAAAAATTTAAAAACTTATTTAATTTATTTTTAAAGTTAAATATTTTATTTATAAAAAAATAATTCAGTATCTAATTTGTACATGAGATACTAATTTAAGGATTAACTTTTTTTTTTTTTTTTTTTTTTTTTCTAAAAGCATGTCTACGATGACATATCAGACAATTGGTTCATTTAAACTCAAAACCATCTTACTTAACTCCGCCATCCCGCCGCCGTGATGCGTCCGCGCTTCGCCACCGTCTGACAATAACATTCAGATTCGCCTTAGATGCTTCATCTTGTACAGGAAGAACCATGCCAACATCCACCACTATCGCTCCCCAAACAACCTACAAGCAACTCAGTATATCCTCAAAATACACCCAGTCATCAGCAGAGCTTCGGGTCAAACTACCAAGTTGTATGCAAACACTTAGTCGAGTTTACTCGAGGAAAGGATCTTCTCAAAGGCCAATCTTTCCATGCCCACGTTATCAAATCCGGACTCCAAATAATTCCTATTGTTTGCCACCATTTAATCAACTTCTACTCCAAGCTTCAGCTCCCGTATTGCTCGGAGCAAATATTCCATGAAACCCATATCAAATCTTCCACCACTTGGAGTAACATCATATCATGTTTCACTCAAAACGAACTCCCATTTCGTGGGCTTGAATATTTTAAGTTAATGCTGCATAATGATCGAATGTTTCCTGATGATCATATTTTTCCGTGTGCGACGAGAGCGTGTGCAATGATAAATAGTCCATCTATCGGTCAATCTGTTCATTGTCTAGCAGTGAAAATTGGCTTTGACGTGAACGTGTTTGTGGGAAGCTCAGTGGTGGATATGTATGCAAAATGTGGGAGTTTAGGCGATGCGAGGAAGATATTCGATGAAATGCCCAACAGAAATGTGGTATCGTGGACTGTGATGATAAATGGTTACACACAGATGGGGGAGGACGAAGAGGCTTTGAGGCTGTTCAAGAGGGCTTTATGGGAAGATTTGGATGTGAATGACTTTACACTATCGAGTGTGATACGGGTTTGTGGGAATTCGACTCTTTTTGAATTAGGGAAGCAATTCCATGCTCTTTGCTTGAAAATGAACTATAACGAAACCAGCTTTGTTGGGAGTGCTTTGATCTCTATGTACTCAAAGAATGGCATGATTGAGGGTGCCTATCAAGTGTTTGATGAGGTTTCGGTTAAAAACTTAGGAATGTGGAATGCAATGATAAATGCATGCGCTCAGCACACACATACAAGGAGTGTGTTTGAATTGTTTGAGAAAATGCAAACAGTTGGAATGAAGCCAAATCTTATCACATTTTTGTGTATACTGTATGCATGTAGTCATGCAGGCTTAGTGAAGGAAGGAAAGCATTATTTTGCAATGATGAAAGAATACGGAGTAGAGCCAGGACGGCAGCATTATGCTTCAATGGTGGACTTGCTGGGCCGGGCAGGGAAATTGAAGGAGGCCATGAAACTAATCGAGGAAATGCCTGTGCGACCAACAGAGGATGTCTGGGCAGCTTTTTTGACTGGATGTCGAATTCATGGAAATACTGAGCTAGCAAGTTCTGTGGCTGATCGGGTCTTTGAGTTAGGGCCTGTAAGCTCAGGCCTACACATGCTTGTATCCAATGCGTATGCAGCTGCAGGAAGATATCAAGAGGCTGCTAAGGCAAGGAAGATGCTTAGGGATCGTGGACAGAAGAAGGAAACGGGCTTGAGTTGGGTGGAGGAAGGTAATCGAATTCACATGTTCGCTGCGGGTGATAGGAGACATGAACTTTCTTTTGAAATTTATAGAAAGCTGGAGGACTTAAAGGAGGAAATGGGGCGGGCTGGTTATGTTGTGGATACAAGTTATGTGGTGAAAGAAGTTGGTACTGAAGAGAAGAGTGAAACAATTAGGTATCATAGTGAGAGGTTAGCCATTGCTTTTGCTCTTATTACCTTTCCTCTGGAGAGGCCCATTAGAGTTATGAAGAACTTGCGAGTGTGTGGTGATTGTCATATTGCCATAAAGTATATATCCAAGTGTACTGGAAGGGTTATAATTGTGAGAGACAACAATCGGTTTCATAGATTTGAGAATGGGGTATGCTCTTGTGGTGATTACTGGTGATTGATCTGTGAGAATGGGTTTTGTTCTTCTTTTGTTGGCAAAGCAAATGCTTAATCGTGATTTGTTCAGGATAGCAAGTGAAGTTGCTTGATCTTTGAAAGTGAAGCTTGAAATTTGCATGCTTGCAATCCGTATGGTTTTTCTGTACCTCTACATGAATCCAGGCAACTGGGGGCGTAATTTTATTTGGAAGAGTTGCCAAATATGGATTCTTTTTCAAGGCTGATAAACAACATTGAAACAGATACGAATAAGAAAATCATTGATCAATGTCCTTTGTCTACTCAAGTTGGAGTGATCTTTCATGGGACTTTAAAATTAATGGCCAGGATCATTTTCTTCCATCTCTGCCTTCGCCAACCAATAACAGAATCAAAGGTGAGAACAGAATTATTTTGAACAACAAGAAGCAGCATATAAAGGCCTTCATTAAATTAAAATGTAAACTTATATTTGAGTTTGACAACTTATAGTGGTATGTTTTTAAGAAAGTTTAAAATATTCCATCTTTATTGGTGAATGATGGTCACCTAATTGAAATTGGTTATATGTGCTTTTGTTTCTTGAGGACGTTTCGAATTGATGTTATTTGGTTTTTGTATTTTTCTACTCAGATATACACTTGCTATGTGGCAATACTAACCTTCAGCTCTAATTTTTCAAGTGAAGAGTAAAATGTAAAAAACAATTACCCCAGGCAACTTTCCTCTAAAACCTCAGAGGAATTCAAGTATGAATATTCGTTGCTCTTTCGAGGTTCTAAAGAAAAATAAAATTCGTAACAACCTTCAACTTCTGGCATAAAAAAAAAAAAAAAAGAGATTCTGCATTGGACCTCATCTGTATAAGTCAATCTGTCTCCTATAATAGTTTATGAGGATTGCATTTAATATTATTATTTTAAATAAAAATGATAAGTTTTTTCTTCTTTATTCTTTCGAACAATTGGGTTCCTCATTTTTATTTATAAACATCAAGTCTTTACACTTTTATCAGATCTTGCTGGGCTGTTTATCACATTCTGGGTTCTTAACAACTGAGGGAGGCTTATATGGCCTTTGTAGTCAAAATGGTTGGTCACATGAATAATGTATTAAGACTTTTTATTTATACACTTAGTTTGTACTGTATCTTCTCGTTTTTATTGGCTGTTTAATGAATATGTTTCAGGAATATCACAATCAAGAAAATTCATATTTCTAGGTATATTTTTGGGTTTCTATCTCTCTCTCTAATGACTCCAAATACTTGTTTGCCACTGTGTAGGAATACGGGCAAAAGTCTTTTATGGGATTTATTTAAAGTCCAAGGTACTTTTATGCTAGTAAAAATTGTAGTTTTTCATTAAAGGTATGATTTTTGTCATATGCACAAATGAGTTGTCCTTGTTATGCTTTTAACTCTGTTGCTTAGCTGTTTTCCTAGTCATGTTTGCAATCTCCTCATGCTTTTGTTGTTCAATAGAGGGATCACTCTTTGTTGTTTGAAGTATGTTTGTTCAGCTTCACTTAGTACATCATCGTCATTTACTATATCTCTGAAATTTTGTGTTTGCTTGTGTAAGTAAATTTTCAGGAAAGATGAACTAGGCCTTGGGATACCTCCATTGCATTGCCTGCAGCACTGGCTCTAACTGCTGGCCCCATGGCTTCTCTGCATTAATCGGCCATACAGGTATGCACTTCGTAATTGGTCTGCGCCTTCTATATTTTATTGTTGACAGATTTATCCTTTTGCCCATGGATAATGATGCTCCACACATTTTATTTTCGCATGAGTGCTGCACTATTGCTCTGTAACATACAACATTGGCTTTTTATTTTCATGAAATGGGAGAAAGTCGAATAATTTTGCCTTTCCTTATGGTTGTAATTTTATAAGTATGCTTGCTGATGCTATCAATAGCAAGTACTTAAAGATGTAAATGGAATAGCACTTAAGGTTACATGAATCTATCATGTCATGATTATAATATACCTGCAACTTTTGGGAAATTGTAAGTTAATAAAAGAAAACCAGAATCTCTATAACTCGGTTTTGCTTGGAAAGCCGGTGAACCATGATGCTGTTGGAGTCGCTATTCTTATTATTAAGTTGCAATATCTCCACTTGTTAGTGTTCCACCTTCTTTCGTTGCTGAAGAAGAGGCTAATTTGTACAACAAACCATTTGTTAGTTACATGGGTTTGAAAGATGCGAGTTTTCTTTTGGTTTATTTTTATCCTTTTCTTTTTGGATGGGATCAAGTTCCGCAATATGTCCACACTCATAGACGCACCTGTTTTTCTACAATGAACAGATATCCTTAAAACTGCTCATAATCTACTGGATTAATCTGCTTTGCTAGATCATATTATGATAACTGTATGATGTTGAACGATGTTTTGTGCTAATGAAACAACGTAGTAAGTATTGTTCCAGTTTTTAGAATCATCTTACAAGCAAAGATGTTGTCAGCAATTCTGATCCATCATGATTCAACAACTGATTGTTAATGTGCAAAGATGTTGTCTGACCTGCAAAAGAGCTACCTTTGATGATTCCTACAATGAGATGCGTTGCCATTGTAATTCATTGTCTTTGCAGAATTCTCGTATGCTGAAACCAGCAAGAAGCACTTGACATTGAGGTCGCTCGGTGCTTCAGCTGCCCCCTCTCATTGGCAACGCAATGTGTTTTTCAAGGTTTCAGGACACAAACTCCTTTTTCAGAACCTCATTGGCTACACAACTGGGATCAATTGCTTCTCAAATCTGCTTTGGCTCACCAGGTAAAAGTTATTTTTCTTTCTTAAGCAACACATCTTGTCTTAATTTCAACACAAATAATCATCTGCAGAACTTTCATCTTCATGTTCTATGTTGTGAGTGTTTTTTTCGATTACAACTTTTTTCGCCAATTAACAAACACAAGCATTAGCTCCCTCTATTAATTTTGCACTTCTGATGTACTTTTCTATCACTTCTCGATATTCTCCTGATTGTTCTAAATCAGTGATTGATTTGTATGACCATCAAGGATTTTTATACCCATTTCTTTTATTCTAATCGACTTTCAGCAAGTGATTGAGTTCGTAGTTCCTCATATAAAATTATTGACTTTAGAGATATAATAATATGAAGAAGACAATTGTTTCAAGCACAGACAGAAGATAAAACACCGCTTAAGCTCGATTATTGATTGTAATTCTGGATTACTGCAAATGTGATCCTACTTCAATCTTTCTTACAGATCACAACCGTTGTATAGAGCATCCTATATATATTTGTTATTGCTGTCATTTGCTTTCTTATATGAGCCGAATAGGGACGAGAATATGAATGGCAATGAGGTGGGGCGAGGGCTTAAAGATCGGGATCAGCTCCATCCTTAGATTGTATGTATATTTGAAAGCGGGTCAGGTTGGTGCAAATTGGATATCCAAATTCACCCCAGTATGGAACAAGGCCGGCCAGGGCTGGCCGGGGCGGGTCGTACATAGAGTGGGTCAAATTGTCATCCCTAGATGAGAACGGGACGGGACTGTGAAGCTTTCTTCATCGTTCATTGCTGCTCATTGGCTATTCATCAGTTCTTGTCTTCTTTTTTCCTTCTGTTGTTTACATTGATGTATGCACATTAAAACACTACTTTCACTGCAGTCAACATGTTTGTATTGATTTAACTGTAGAGAAAATAATAATAATAATAATAATAATAATAATAATAATAATAATAATAATAATAGTAATAATAATAATAATAATAATTCCAGTCAAGTAAAACAATATAATTTTTTTGTAAACCAATATAAGTTTAAATAATGTTATTTTTTTAACTAGTTATTTATTCTTACTTTGAGAATTTAATAACTATTATTAGTGTATAGTTAATTTATACTTTATTTGTTTAATCGTTGGAACTTATTTAAGCAATTTGATGATCAGCCGATCACTAGGCTATAAAAATATTAGTTTAGATCACATCCTAACATAAATATATAGTGTCGTTGTCTAACAACATAATGGTATAGGTCACCGATTGATCTCTAAATCACTCAAAAATTTCGAGAGAAAAAAAATAGATCGATCATAAATATATATATATATATATATATATTATTGAAAAGTGATGATGAAATGAGTGTTCAAATTGGGAGCAATAAATCATTGGTATAGTCAATGTCTTAAACCTAAAATTTGATTAAAATTTAATTGATTCCTAACCTCAATCATACTTATAGTGTAGCCTAAAGTATGTATGTGCTCTTTTGTTTGTTGTAGTTTCTATTTCTATTTATATGTTTATGTAATTTTTAGTACTTTAATCATTTGATTGTTACATACAACTAATCGTGCCATAATTAAAGTTAACCTTATAATGCACTTTATATTTATCTTGAAAATACCTTTTAATTAAGCTAATTTAATATCCACAAAGATTAATAATAAGTGTATATTTAATATTTTTTTCCTGTCCTACGTAAACTTGATTTGTGTAAAACGAACATTTTATATACATGATGTGTGCTGGTGACACAATGATAGATGAAAACAAAAAATATAGTTAAAATAACTTTTATGGTAAAAAAGGGACTGGTTTTGAAAGCTAACGTTTCATTTTATTAGTAAAAAAAATTGAAATTTTTAAAATTCAATTATATATAATTAAGTAAGTCAAATTAATAAATAAAAATTCGTATAAGTGTCACGGATTAATTCTTTATTTTTTTTACTGAGTAAGAAATCAAGATAAAATTTATCTACAATTCAAAATGTGTATAACTGCTGACATAATGCTCATAAAACAACAACAACAACAACAACAATAATAATAATAATAATAATAATACTAATAATAATAATAATAATAATACTAATAATAATAATAATGCAAAGAAATTTCAATTAATTTGTTGTTTATTAAATAAGAGAGTACGAACTCAAGGCATAAACTATTTGATTGAGGTCATTGTGGGTCTGTCACTATCTTTATTAATGATTTCTTGGTTAATTTAGGTTGACTTAGGTTTAATGTAATGACGTGGTTGATGCTTAATAACTAAGCAATTTTTGGAATTCTAGAATCAAAGAACCATATATTACTCTCGTCGTCTCAAAAAAAAATTATATTTCAAAACTATTTCTATTTTAAAAGAATTATATTTTAAAAATTAGTCACATTTATTAGTTAATATATTTTTAAAATTAATAAATAAGTTATTTGTAATTAAATAAATCAAATCAACGAATAAAATTATATTTAGAAAACTGTAACTTCAACTAACTGATCAAAATAAAAGTTATACTTTTGATAAAATAAGACCCTTTTTTTTTGCGATGAAAAATTATAAACTAATGTAAATTATCCGCACTTTGATAGTCTAGTAACACCGTCTCGTCAAATTATAGTGTAGGGTTAGATTCCTATTAAAAAAAAAGTAAATAATCTAAATTAATTAGGCTTCACTTAAGTGGCTATGTGATTAATTCCAATATTTTAGTATTGAAACTTGTGTAGGTAGATGTTTTGGCCACCTAACCTATTAGATACTACTTCAATTTTGAATATTTTAAGCACATAAAAAATATTTTCCAAATTATTTACAAATTAAATAAATAAAATTCTTAACAATTAATATTAATTATTTAAAAATAATTTAAAATTATCAAGAATGATGATAACAATATTTACCTTCCCCTAGGCTTAGCTAGTCCCCACCTTTTCACCCATCACTTAGTACTAATGCTCTTTTTCCTATATTTTCAATAATGTTTTTAAATTATTATTGAAATTGAACAAGAAACATATTATTTGAAGTGCACACATGCCTACTTTTAATTACCATAAATACTTTAATATTTTATTATTTTGGATTTAATTAATTATGTATAAGAGCACCCTCTGATTTTGAGAGTATTTTCATGAAATATTTTATTATAATTATCTTTTCCTTTTTTTAAAATGTGTTTTATGATTTTAATCAACATTCGATATAGTAGTAATTTTCATATTCTGACGTACGGTTGTAAATATAGTATGAATATATATATACATATATATATATATATATATCTTACAATTAAAAGCAGAATAAAAGATGAAAATAATATATATATTTATATGGTTATAAATATAATGCAATATGGAAAAATAATATATGGGTTGTTGCAAAAAATATTAATAAAAGAAAAAATATATAATATAATTGCTAAATAAACTAAATAAAGTGCTCCTATTTTTTACAAATATTAATCTTAGATTTCTTTAAAAAAAATATCTAATATAAAAATATTTATTTATATATTGTAGCCCAAGCTTGCAAAAATACAATTTACGATAAATACTTACTTATATCTAATATAAATATTCAAATTATTTAAAAAAAATTCCCCCCCCCCCCATAAATATATTAAGATAAAAACTAAATCAAATAAATTGAATGGTTCTATATTTAAAAATAATTTTTAATAACTAAATGGCACCATATGCCCACTTCACACATTTTTTTTTTTTACTTTTTCATAATTTTTCCCCATATTTTATAAGAGAGAGAGAGAGAGAGGGGGGGGGGGGGAGAGAGAGGGGTCAAATTGATTCATTTAATCTTAAGTCATTTTCTGTGCATTGTTATGTCAAAAACTGTGATTGGACAAAGAAAAAGGCCCCTAAGCACCGAAAGAGGCGAAGAATAATGGGATTTTTTTGTCCTTTTTGCCTTCACTAAAGTTCCATCTCAACACAATTATTAGGGGTAACAATGCCAACTAACAAATATAAATAATTTTCATTTTTTCAACACTTTCTCAAAATTATATATTTTTATTAAAAAATAAAATCATTAAACTCGGATAGTTGGTTCATAAAATAAAATTAATAACTTTTAACAAACAAAAAAAGCGTAAAAAATTCATAACATCAAGATAAATATACAGAAAAATACGACGCAGCAGATGCGCTAAATTAGAAGCTAAGATAGTAGAGATGTGACATCCATTTCAGTTTTAAACGTGCAGCATGGGCATCTGATCTTCATAAAAACTTTTTAAGGGAATAATTGCTTTTATTTATTTAATTAATTTTATATATTTTACAAAATCCCATATCATCATATTCTTTGAATCCCAAATTCAGTTTCTTGAGATTCCAATAAACTAATCTTAGTTGAGGTTCCAATGCCTTCATGATATACATTAAACACCACTATCAATTAAAATATTATTAATCTATTTATGTGGCACTGCAAGAGTTAATTTAAAAAGTGGTTCAAGAATGGAACCTTGTTCTATTGTTCTAGATCAAGTGAGGTGACAACCAAGGAATATAGACCCACCCCCCACCCCAAGAAGATAAAAATGATAAATTAAAGAATAATTCCTAACATGGGTTGTGATTATTTATTTCAAATGATGTTTCATTTTCTTAATTTGTGTACACATCAAGTTTGTAGAATATACTGATATCGATGATAAATTACAGCTATTGAAATGCAGTAATAATAATATAAAATGAAAAAATACTATTTGAAATAGACGATGAACAAAAATCCCATCTTTTCATCATTTTTAACCTTTTTCCTAGCTAGGAATTTATTTGAACTTTTCCAAAATATGTGTGGAATAAATGGCTATATGATCATTACAACTTTGACAATGGACAAAAAGGGATCTAAATCAGCAATATAGTCAAAACATAAGATCTATTTAAAAAAAAACTTTGAAGTCCCAAAATCTCTTACAAACATCCACTCACAATGACTTTCTGTATTAAAATTCCCCATGTGACATAAAGTTGGATGCATCAAATGATCATCAACATCCATGCCACACAATACCATCATCATCGTCATCATCATCCCTTGTAAAGCAAGTCTCACTATTATTTCCCAAAAAAAAAAAAAGGTTTTCTTTCCAATATAAATCCATGTCCACATCATCCATGGAGTCAGAAATCAAACTTTTGGCATGGGGATCCATTGATGCTGTGCCTTGTTGATAATCCACTTTCCAAAGAACACCACCAAAAAGACAATTCACGAAACAGCACTAAATACACAGAAACTGTAAAGGGCATTCAAGAAAGTAACAAATATTCCTAGCAAATCAAGAATTTAGCATAAAGAAGGAAATGCCACAAACACATGAGGGATAACGAAAACGGAATCGAATCACTATTACACATCACAGTGATCAGATAAGAGTTCCATCTTGTCTTCCTTTCCCTTGCACTGTAATGGACTTATTCCAAGTCAGAATCAACTAGCTAACATAGTAAGAATACACAAATGATCCAACGCTGAAAAGACTATGGGAAGACGTAGTTTAGGCGTCGGAACATGTTATGAAGCAACAAGTTATAACATTTTACTTGAAAAAGAACAAAAAAAAAAAGGCTGGAAATGACTAGATATAGGCCTAAGAAGCTAGAAAAATATATATTTCACTAATTGAGATAATAGTTTTTTTCCCTAAAAACCGGGCGTTTCTTCAATCATCCCAGTGGCTACTCATTCTTTGCAATTCTAGCTTTAAAGAATGAATAAAAATAGCAAAAAACTAGTGTTTTTTTTATATATTCAGTGCCTCAGACCTTTTTATGGCGCCATTGCTGCCTTCTTTACTAAAGCTTGCAACCAACAAAAACCCGAAATATAAAGCTGGATACTTCACCAAAATCTCGTCGACTGGACCCAACAATTTAGCAGAAAGATTGTGAATTTACTGAGCCATCAGCTGATCGAGCTGCATTTGCTCGAGCCATGCACCTAAAACGGATTGGTCAACTTGTTCATTCGGGTTATTTTTTGAATTTGCACCATCACCAGAGGATGAAGGTGCAGTACCTGCAGCGCCTGCAAAACGAGGTCCCAATTTTTCCTTCATGTCTTGTGGAGATTCTTTGACAAGTGATTGGACCCATGATAAATCGGGCTCCTCCCCATTGTTGAGAGCCTCAAAAGATGATGACCGCTTGAGTTTACCTAACTCGTCAGCAGTGACAGCCCACTCCGGTGGGCCATTGGGTGGGCCCCACTTTGACCAAGGCTCGTCCAATGAGGCAACAGCGGCTGCAGCATTAGAGCCGAGATCACGCGAACTCAGGCTCCGAAACTGTTGGTGCTGATTTTCATGTCGAGCTAGCATCGGAACTCGGGCACTCATTGGCGAGATGGGTTCCACAGCTCGAGGCGACATTCTTCCAGAAGATGGGACCCCAAATGGAGCCTGCATTAGAGAATGATCGACGTTTCTTGGCGAAAACGTTGTCTTGATCGGAGTGAGCATGCCCTGTTGCTGCTGCTGGAACTGGTTAAGTATCGCGGACTTGTGTGTAGGTGAGAAAATAGCAGCGGCCAGCGATTGGTCAGAATATCGAGGAGAAGAGCTCTCTGCAGAAAACATATCTTCCAAATTCGAAGGTGCTAGGGTTTTAGGACGAACAGAACGATTCATCAAGTTAGTATTGATACTTGGTGGGGACATAAAGGGCTGCTGCTGAATATCAATATCTGCGAACATACTCAAGTCTTCGAAAGGAATGTCTCTAGCATTCAGAGATGAACGTAACCTACTTGACTGCAGATTGCTTCCTGGTAAATGCAAGGCTGGCACATTTTGTTGGGGTGGCCAACCCGTATTTGAAATGCCATTGCCAGATGGTGACATGGGAGGAGTGAAAGGAGACGGTGACATCACAGGGACTGAAGACGGTGAGCCAGGTAAGAGGCTCATAGCTGCAGCAAAATCCATGGAGGAGCTAGACCTAGGAGATGGAACAGCAGAACCAGTCGAAACATACAACGGCCGAAGCTCCTCTTGTGTATGGGCAAAGAAGCACACCCGTCTATTGCAGCTGGTCCCGTCTTTGCATAGGCGGGTCCTGTATTGGGCAGGGTGGAGCCAGCACTCAAAAACCCCATGAGCGTATTCGCACATGTCACCTCTCCGACAAGCCCCTTTGCGAAAATCAGGACATGGGACACAGCTGTAGTGGTACTTCCTTGGGTCCCGCCTTCGAGCGTTTTCGCCAGGGTGGACAAACGGGCACTCAGTCCAGTCGTGCGAGTAGGCACGAGAGCAAGGTCGGACCTTGAATGAAAACATTCTAAATTCATCTGTAGAGTAGATGCTGTTCTTGATGTCTGGTAAAGAGGGGTCCACAGGGTACTCTTTCCTTTCTGGGGCAGAAACACCATTCGGCTTCACATCCTTTGGAGAAGAAGGGGACCCGTTTGCATGAGATGGCGAAAACGGTGGAGAATCCGGATTCGAATTGCCTGTTGATACTCTCATATGATGCTCCTCCCCCTCCTCCTCGAATGATGTGCCCATTGTGAGCATCATTTGAAGGGAATACTTCATGGACGAAAACTTCGGGGAGACAATGATGACGTCGAAAGGACGACGGCCATTTGCATCCGTTAGATTCGGATCGGCACCTGCAGCTAAAAGCAGCTTCACAATATCAACAGCATTGACAGATCCACCAGATGCAGCACAGTGAAGAGCAGTGCTCTTGTCCGCACCACAGTTTCGGTTGACATCAACTTCAGGCAAAGAGACAATCAGTTTCAGAACATCAATGCTACCATATGTGGCAGCAACCATCAACGGAGTCAAATACTGTAGAACCATTTGACTCGAGCCCTTTTGCCTCCCATACCATGGGCCCACCTCATCAACGCTCAATGGTTCATGATCAATGTACTTTTTGAATCCCTCTATATCATTGTTGGCAGCAAGTTCAAGCAAGCTTGCAAAAGTATCTTCAGTTTCAACATTCAAATGATTGACACTCATGATTACAGCTCTTGTATCGTCAAATGGAATGAGAAGTTAGCTGGATTATTTCCAGGCTCTAAAAAACCCAACTTGCATCGTGTGTTCCCATTTTTGGATATCCAACTGGATGAGACAACAAAACAAGCAAGCCCAAATCAAAATCAGAAAGTGAAGCAAATAGCAAGTAGTGATTTGAAATGACATCGAAAGTGAAATCCACAAATGGACATGCACGGAAATTAAGTGAATACCACCCAAGATATGCAAGAGAGAAGTATGGCTCAAAGAAGAGAAACTTATACATAACAGACAACTTAAAGACTGCTCTTCTTTCTGAAATAGAAAGGAAATAAAGCATATTCACTGATAAAACAACTGAAGGGTAATAAGATGCAGCCAAATTCGAACAAAAAATAACCCGAAAAATCTGGTAAAACAATAAGTACTGTGATATGAGAAAGTAAATGGAAAAGTGAGAACTGATCTTACTACCAATTAAGCAAAATATTCACAATCTAACAATCAAGACAAAGAAATTGAATACGAAAGCCAAATATTTATAGCATCTACTAATCAATCTAGTAAAAAACCTCATTCAGTCGTGTGGCAAAACAATAAAAATGGTTAATTCGTCTTTTTTAGGCATCTATAACATTACAAGCATCGCAATCAATCCTTCGAAATTCTAAAAGAAGTAATCTTCGCTTGCTATACTGCAAGAAAATCACCCTTCAATGATTCACACAACCAGAATAATTCTCCCTCTAAACTGCTGAAGCCCAGAATAGAAAATCAAGAAATTAAAAGATACAGGTAAAGAATCAACATTCATTAGCTACTAAAAAGCATTTATTTATTTAATTTTTTTATTTTTTTTTAAAAAAAAGGGCCAAGAAATCAGATACCCAATTATTCAGCCAAACCCCAAAGCAGGAAAAAAAATTAAAAAAAAAAAAATTGAAGTAAAACAACATCACTCATAACCCTTGTATCAAGCATGCCCATAATCCAAACCCAAATTCAAATATGTACTTCAATCACTTTCTTACCAACACAAAACTAGTTAAAAACAAAAACAACCAAGATCGAAACTTTAGGAAGCGTCGAATATACACACCAGTACATAGTACACGCAGGAGCACGCTTCTCACACATACAGGCAAAACCCAAGCAATGAAACTTGAGAAAACATCATATTTCTTACCATCTAACATCAAAATAAACGAAAACATGGTTAGCCCCCCAGCAGCAGCAGCAGCAAAAGCTTCAGTCTTGCCTGTGTATCTACACTTGTAATACAATTTTATGCCTAGGTAGACGGATTTAACGTATACCGGCAGGTGTATTTACAGATCTAGAGAGAGAAAGTGAGTGAGGAGAATTAGAAAGCTGTGACAACAAGAAGAGAAAGAGCTTCTTCTCCCCTCCTTTTTTTTTCTTCGCCATTTCCTATGTTTAATGTTTTTTGTTTACTCTCTCTCTCTCTCCCCCTCTCTCTATGTAATAAATCCAGAGGTATTGTCTCACACCAATATTTGTGTTGCATAATAAAGCAATTAAATACTGCGATAAGATTTATTTATATTTGTTTTCTGTTCAATTTCTCAATTTGGAAAATTCCACAAATTCCAGTTCTTGTGTTAAAGATAATTAAAAATAATCACTAGCTTTTATTTAATGTTATTTATAGTTAGTGGAGTAATTATAATAATAATAAAGTAATCGTAATATATATTTATTTTTATGTTATATGTGATCACATGCATCAATCAAATAATATGGCCATTTATTTATTTATTTATTTTACAAAATTAATTGAATTTGGTTTCATATTAAATTAAAATTGTTTTTTTTAATAGTATAATAGGACCATGTAGTGGATTATTGATCATATGTAACATTACTACAATCCACGTACTTTATATTGGTTTGCAAATTTTTTCATACTTATCTATAAGTATTCTTTTAGGTAAATTAAGTGTTACTACTATTTTCGTCGTGGTTTGCACGGTTTGTAATATTTATAATATATAATAGTAAATTATTAGTGGTAATATAATTATTGAATAGGGGTTATCGTTAGTTTCATATTACTTTATCATGTCATGTGGATTATTGTCACTTATATGTAAATAAGTTTACAATTTTATAAAAATAGTAATATAAGAAATGTTTGAATCAAATTTAAATGTAAGAAATTTTTAATAATAATTTGTTTTAAATACGAATATTTCACAATTATAATTTCTGTAATATAAATATCAAATTGAAGATTGTGAAAAAATAACTAATTTGATATATTTTTCGAAATAAATTTGAAACAAAAAAGTTATAATTTTTTTAGATTTTAGATGAAAAAAGTTTTACAATAACAAATACTTAATTGATTGATATATTGGTCTATAATTATCAGCTTTTCAAAAATAACAAGAATTTTGTGCGAGCAAATATTTACTTTCTAATTATATTGTGGTTTGTGAGTGTGTGTTCTAAGTTGTGACATGGGAAGAGATCCAAGTAATGGAAATTAATAAACAAAGAGATATTTTGAGTATGATCTCCGTGCAATTAGTTTTATTATGTTTCAATACCATTTTTTAGAGCGCGAGAATAAATAATTTTATATTTTTATATAAGTTCATTAGGTATTAATATAATATTACAGGTATTAATATAATATTACAAATCAATTAAATTATTTATTTTACAATATATTTGTATGCGTGTGTAAAGATATCATATCTAAATATAACTTTTTTTACGATGAATTACTTTATCTTACTTTTTAAATCGTCTGATTTCATATGATAATACATCCACGACAAATACACACAAACACACCATATCTAGTACATTGCACTCCTAATAGATGAATAGTTACCATTTGTATCATACAAATGATAACGTTTTATGTGTTTTAGGTGATCAAAGTGCTTTAATGCATGTATTTTGTCGCACGTTGTTATCTCCAATTAATAGGATACTATATTCGAGTCTAATTCAACGTGTGACGTACTTGCAATAGTCAATGAACATTTTGTATGTACCGCATTCATTTTTTCAAGAGCGAAATCAATAATTTTAAGTAGTTATGCATGAATTTTATTTTCATATAGTTACATTATTATTACTTTTTTCGAAGAATTTTAATTTTGTTATACATAAAAAAAAAAAAAAAAAGTAACTAGATAATCAAACAATTTCAATACCGATGCATGTATGTCCACATTTTTTCAAAGCTATGTACATATTTCTCCTTCAATTAAGTGAATATTTTGTATACATATTGCTCAAAATATTCGTAATGAACTAAGATCTGCATCCTTGACGTACTTCTTACACGATTATATAGTTTATACAATTACTATTCTAAATTATATTGCTGATACGATTGACTTATATGTATTATTATTTTTACGTGACTATCACACAATTAATTTACTCAATTATATTCACTTATACAGTTACACATTCACAATTATGTTAGTTTACATAATTGACTTATAAATACTATTATGTTTACACGATTGATTTACACAATTAACTTATCCAGGTTCACTTAAAAAATGAATAGAAATTTTTTTAAAAAAAAATGAATAGAAAATAATTTTTATTAAAAAAATTAGTTATTAAAGAATTCAACTATTTTGGAAGGTGGACGAACTCAAGTATTTCCACTTATTTATTATTATTATTAAATTAAATTAAATGCGAAGTTCTGAATCGGTAAGGTAACCGGCTGAGAAAGTGAAAAGACAGCTTGAGAAAAGCCATAATAGAGGAAAATGCCGACCGGTCGAATCGGCATCCAGTGGAGTGGGAGATTAAACTGCAATGAAATGTGGGTTTGGGTTCCGCGAATCAGAGAGCCGACCTGGGGCAAAAGTCAATTCTGGTTAAACAACGGGCCAAGGGCAAAAATGGAAAGCCAATTATGTTGCGCCAATTAAATCAACCAGAAATATTTAATTATAATTACAAAAATTAATTAAATAAAAGTGCTTAAACTAATATTCGAAAATGATAATGTGTTTGGATAAAATTCTTTTCTGAAAGCTGGCTTTGTATTTTTTCTAAATTAAATATAAGAATATATTTCTCTACGCCTCTCACAGTATGGGAATATTTAGCTAATTTGTTAATCAGTCAATTTTATTATTTATTATATAATAAATAAAATAAACATATGTAAATTGGGAAATAATATATAATCAATTTTGGATATTCTTTTATTTAATTATTTTATATTAGTTACAAATTGCCCCTAATTACTTTATCTTTAGAAAAATAATTATTTATGAAAAAGATAACAATGATATGTCAATTTCAATTGAAATATGAAGCTTAAAAAGTAACATAAAAATCACAAATAAGATTTCTTTAATTATGAATTCAGATATTTCCATCGTAATTACACGTACAACAACGAGATCGTCTTGGATCCACAATTTATTTTATCAAGATTATCAAAAAATTTGATTGAATTTGTTCCCGCATTGCATCAATTGATTTCATTTTTTACAAATTTTTCTAGACGATCTTAACAAGCCACTTCGTGGCAACTTCTTAATTTAATGTTAGAAATTATTGCTGTCTAGTAATTAAAAAATATCATATTTTATAAACATTTATGTTACTTTTTTAATTTTCATATTTTAATTTAAAAATAACACATAATTTACATTATTTATTTTATATATAATTTACTCTTTAGAAAAAAAAATGCCGCCATAATTGACAGAAATTAAAGGGAAGAAGATGTAGTGAGAGAAAAGTAGGAAAGAGAATACTATGGGGAAAAAGAATAGGTGCACCTAAGTGTGTTTTAAATAAAAATATTTTTATTTATAAAAAAATATAATTAAACTTAATTAAATTAATAATATTTATATTTATTGTGGCCTATTTCAGTTTCGGCCACCTAAGATTTTCACTAAATTAATTAATATCCACAAAATAAGTGTACATTTAATTATCAGTTTTGGAAAAAATAATATCTAAGTTTTAATTTTATTATAAATAATTATCTTGATTCGCTTATAAATAATTTTTAAAAAATAATAATATAAAATGTGACGGTGACACGTGTGGCTACAAATTTTACCATGACAAGAGCATAGTCTTTTTCTATTAATTACCTAATCCACTTTACCTTTTTGATTAGTGTAAGAAACACACTTTCGTAGACTCGGCTTCACTGAATTCCTCCCGTCAAGTAAAACCAATTTAACATATTATGATATATTTTTTCTCAATTAAAAGAGTTAAAAATTAAATAAAATCTTGACATTGTTCGAATTAGTAAAACAAAATTTTGAAAGTATAAAAATGTAATAAAATACAACATATATATGTATATAAGGATTGAGTGATATGAAATGATCTTACTTCTCTCGTCCCAAAAAAATAAATTTTTATTATTAGTGTTTTCATAGTTAAATCGGAATGGAATATATTAAGTTATCGGATGCGAGTTAAACAGAAAAAAATAACAACAATCTCTTTTTATGTTACCACGCATATTATATGTTAACACCCACACATAATATTATTGTGTGGATAAATTGATATTCATACTTTAAAAATAAAAATAAATAAAATAGAATAAAAAAAGAAAAAAACTCTTTTCTTAAGTTTTATTTAAAAAAAATCAATTTGATCGGTTGGGTCAATATTGACTGAATACAGCGGTTTCACTTGGTTTTGATCAATTCAACTTAAAGAATGATTTTAGGGATATTTCAAACTGGTTCAAGCATCAATTTCTGATTTAATCTGTTGAAACGTCGATCCAATTCGATTATAAAAAATTGATTTATTTAACTTTTATTAAGATTTACAAGGTTAAAAAAACTAATTTTGCCTTTAATTTTAATACAAACCCATTAGGGTTTCAAAAGCCAAGCTAAATACATCATCTACCACCATCTTTTTTGTTGATTCTTTTAAAAATGATTTAGATTTTTTTTAATAATCTTTTTTGAATATTTTGATAGTAAGTGGCAATTAAGGAAGGGGAGACCAAAGGGTCCTATTATGTGGCCTATTTAAGTGGCACCCTATTGGATGGGGGTAGAGTGGGGTAGGGTGGAGTGGGGGTGAGGGTGGGGGGGGGGGGTAATGCTAGTATTGGAGACACATGGCATGAATTGCTTGTTTTGGCAGCTACCATCACCAAATGGGAATTATTAGATTTCACAACTTTATGATTGTGGACTATTTGTGAAATCCATTGGATCTTGGGTTCACAACGTGCATGTCCACATTTAATTCATCTCTATCACCAACATCTTTGGATTGCATGGGCCACATTTAAAAGGTGAGCATCAATCTTGTATGCCGACTTGACAATTTAGTTCGTTGGATTAGCTCGGACCCAAGTTTACAGGTCAATGATTAAAATTAAGATAGTATTGAATATTGAATTAAATTCAATTCAATATTTTAAAAATATATCGAAATTCTTGGTGTTGGTCAATGTCCTGCATGGCCTGAGGGTTATTGTTCCTCTAAGCCGGACCGAAGGGGCCCAACCACATTTCGAGCGGTGAAACTTACAACTTAATTCATCTAAAATATTGGGTTAGTTGGGCAGGTCCATCCGATTAGACCAATTGTACCAGCTTTATTTATACCGAATCACAAATGTTCGCCTCCTAATTATTGGTAAAAATGATTAATAGTAAATTTAATGCTTAGGTTTTCTAATTGACTAAATTAATTAAATTTAAGAAATTTGCATGGAACTTCCAAAATACCCCCCCCCCCCCGGGTATTATTTGTGTGAATCATACATTAGAAGGTGGACTGGATAGGCCCATATGAAACTACTTGACCCATTGGGTAATTGCTTACAAGCCCATTTTTCACATGGACATGGCAATACCAAGCCTATTTAAGCTGGGCTATTTCTTGAATCCAAAGCAGGCCTGCCTGTCAGAGTCTATTTTGGGCCTCCAGGCCAGTACGGGCTTCAACGGATCCAATTTCAACACAAGTTCTAGTTTAATTCGGCCTTATTATTTTTTCGATTTATAACTATTAAAAAACAAATTATATACAAACATTTATATATAGCATTGTAAAACTATATCTAGAAGTAATATAGTTTTTTTTAATGAAAAATAATAGTTTTAATGTTTAGTTTATTGTGGTAATGTACATCATATTTAATTATTACTATACACATGACGTACAATTGTGTAATTTAATATAAAACTAAACTTATTTTGAAATATGACGTGGCCATATCTCGTTGCTCAAAATCACCCATTTTTCTAATTCAATCAATACATGTTATGTACACAAAATAATATTACGGTAACATCAGAAATAAGCATGTGATGTGTGACGATATAGTTAGAATATGAAACGAAACAGTCGTATGAAACAGAAGCTCTCATTGGTCTCGGACTAGTATTTTCACACTGAATCTTGGCATTCTAAACTACTTAATTTTAAACTATCTTATGTGGATGACAAATTCAACCCTCGTCCTACGTAATTAGTTGCTTTTACAATGTTTACTATCACATTATTCGTCGAAAAACAATAAAATAATGTCGGAATTAGTAAGAACTTTACATAAAGTAACACTTTTAGTGGTAGCAGTTGTTAGAATGTTGTGTAATGTTTGTATTCTTGTTAAAGTGACATAAGGTGTTCCAACTCTACAATTGTCTAATCAACAATCTTATCCTTCCATATTTGTTTGCATTTTCTTGCTTGTCTAAGTGCTTACAGTAGCAAATATACTTATATACATATATATATATTTATATATATATATATTAACAAAAAGTAATTTTAAAAGGGTTTTCTTTCCTCTTTTTTGAACTTGTTCAACTATTTATTTGGATAACTTCAGGCAAAAAAGACTCACTTGAACATCAAACCTGTTCACAAATGGCGGCAAACAGCAGTACAAGACAGTCTGAGAATCATCAGAACCACAACAAAGAAACCTTGGACAATGCAGCTTGTTCAACACCTAAAGGTAAGAGATTCAAGATTTCAGAAACCCTAATCTGCCCTTCTGCGCCCAAGAAGAGAAGGTTGACGATGACTTGCTCATCTCAACAACCGCGTATTAAGTTCTTTGATCCTCCTGAATTGGAGGCTTTTTTCTTGTGTGCGTTTACGAATAAGGTCTAGACTGATCAAAATCTTGATTGTAGTGTTGCATGATCTTTGAAAGGGTGACAAGCTATTCCATTTCTTTGGAAACGTAGATAGATTGGAACTTTATTTGATTTTAGTTTTTTTGGGATTTTTAATTTAGAAGTTAATATGATTTTAATAGTGTGTCTTTATAGGTTGTGATCGAGCTTACAAGCTAGTTTTCAATCCAATGTAGTATATTGGGTGTGTGTTGAATATTTGTGTGGAACAACTAGGGTTTTTGATGCTTATTTCTTCCATTTTCTTTGTTGTTGGATGATCACTATTGTTAATTGATGCCCAGTTTTGATGCACTGTGAATTTGATTGAGATTAGTGTTGCAGAAATCGATTTAGACTCTAGTCAATTTCCTTCACGATGCCGGGTTTTTTGTTTTGAAAATCGACGGTGGTAGGCGTTCACGCAGACTGGGAGAACGCATAGTCTGCCTATACAAGAATATTAACATTAATTACATATATATACTAATATTTAAAAAACTATATATGTGCGTGTTTGTGTTGGTCGAATTTAACAATTTTACAAGTGAGTTTAGTCCTAATATATAATCTACAAGATCTATTAATAAAAAGAGTGAGTCTCCTGTGAAGCAGTTGCACGTGTGACACGATTTAAGGTATTACTTGATTAACTATAAAGTATTACTTGTTTAATTATAAAGTATCACTATTTTTTAAGGTAACTAATCAGCAGTAATACACTTAAAAAAATAGTGATACTTTATAGTTAAATAAGTAATACCTTAAATCGTGTCACACGTACAACCACTTCAACGGAGTTTCTGCGAAATAAAAATGTGTAATATAGAAAAAGTATATGATCCGGAAACATAGTTGATATTACTAAGTAAATGTTTTGTTCTATAGCAAAACACGAACAAACATTGAAGTAATGCAACTTTCGATCATTAGATAGACTTTCAATTTGAGTTCGATTTAACTAATAAAACATGTTGAAGAGTACCCAATAGACATTCTGATGTGCAAGTCGAAAATAATCTTGTAGATCATGTATCAATTTCAGATTAAGAGTAAGACTTTGCAGAAAGAGGTTGGGTAGATACATATTTGGGGTGTGTTTTTGTGTATAGAATGCATGAATTCTCTTGGGCTTCTTATTAATTTATAATTAATATTATGAGACGAGGCTATAAATAATTGGTTTTCTTGCGTTTTTCAAAAAGTTTGATGTCATCCAACAACCAGCTTTCGATGGTTCGATCTGCTTTTAATTAGTTTGATTTGATATAAAAAATACGTCAGAAAATTTCTCTAATGATAAAATCAGTACAATCTTATAAATTATGAATAATGTCAATTTAAGAGTAAGAAAGTAGTATAGTATGTATGTGAGTATGTGAAATGCATTAATTCTTCTAAAGGCTTATATATTTAGGGTTTGAATTCTCTTATTTTATTTTAGTTCAAAATAGTTAATATATAATATGCTATCATAATATATATATATATATATATTATATGTCGTTTATTTTAAAATAAAACATAAAACACTAAATGAAATAAAAAATCGTAAAAGATACGTTCCTTGTAATTAGTTTCTCTACTCTAAATGGAAATATTCAAGATTAGGAAAGTGGGGCCTGTTTCTGGGTCCACGTGTTATGTTATCAAGCCTTTCGAAGTTGTTGTACGTCGTGCATCAACTGTGAAGCATTTATTTTGAAATAATTTATGTCATCCGCAACATAAAAAATTGATTTATATACTTAATCAGCCCTCTGGGTTGAAAAACAAGATCGTGGGCTATCACATTTTTTATATAGTATAGTCCAAAAGGAATTAAAATTAAATACAAAAGATATATATATATATATAATTATGTATATAAAGAGTAAGTTTGTGTCATATCTCAGTTTGAATTGTCTGTTACATTTATTAATTATCTTATATTTCGTTATTTTTAATACGATACATATAATAATTAATAATATCATAATACATTTTTTATTTAATTGACATTAAATCTAAAATATAACAAGGCCTACTGTTTCTAAAATATAAATGTCAGATACATAGGTTAGAAATGAATTATTATATACAAAATGCATGATTTTTTTATATATATTATATGTAAAATTAGTATGTCCTCCCGTGCGATGCACCAATAAATTATTATGCTATAATATTATTAAATTTTAAAAAATACATAAAATTTCATATTTTTAAAATATATATAATTATGTTCAATAATTTATATACGTATCATGATTATAATAAGAATATAAATATTATATATAAAATTATGTGTGAACTTTAATTAATTTTATTTATAAAATATAATTATCAAATTACCAAATATATAGTATTTTCTTTTAAAATGAAGAAAATTGAATAAAATTTGGTATATCGTGAATATTTTTTATTATATATAGCTCGAACATGCCTCAAATTCATAATTGATTTGTTAAAATCAAGTAATTGTAAAAATATATGAATTTTTTTTATTAGTTTTCATAAAATTAGTAACATTACCAATATTAACAAATATAAAAATTTATAATGAAGACTTATTGGTTACCAATAAAATAATATTTCTTAAAAATTTGTATTTTCATTTGTGGAAAGGAAAATTAACGGAAAATGATAACAATAAATATAAAAATAATTATTTATTATTATATATATAATAAATATATATATATATATTAAAAACGTGCAATATTAATTGATTCATTCCTCAAAAAAAGTTTGAGAAAATTTAAAAATGTTGTCTGGGGATATGCCATTCTAATAATATAATAAAATATTAAATTATTAAAATATATTTTTATGTTGTAGAAATATTTAAATACGACAATATTTAGAAAGAGAAGGTTTTTTTGACGGGAAAAAGGTAATGTAGAGAAGGAGAACAAATAATTAACGAACGGTCGAGGGTCGCCGTCAAGAAGGGCCTGCGATGTCATGTTGTTAGCACGGGAGCAGACTTGTGCTGAAACTGCCACCTAACGCCTCGACAGATGCGATAACGTCGTTTAACGGTTGAGTCACTCAACACGTGGCCAGCAGAGGGTGGTTGGGGCCCACAGTGTTGGGTAAATGCCGGGACACGTAGTAACCTAGGTGTGGACTCAATCATTGGCGTTGAATTATTGGTGCAGCAATATTTTATAATGACGGATCTGCCCCTTTTTAACTTTTCTTATTCCTTATTTTATTTTTTCTCTGTGACCAAAACAACACATTTTCTTTATTATTTTTTTCTTAAATTAATCCCTCCCTTTCGCTTTAGAAACTCAATTTCATTAAATTAAATATAGAGTTTAATTAAATATATGAGATCTAAATACAAATTTAATAATATTTGTTTTTCCAAAATAAAATGGGTATGCTCTTTTGATAATAAAATCGTCCATATGTATATAGTGTGTATATAACTTGCGATAAAGCATTCAACCAATCCTATTTATTATCAAACCACATAAATTGCATGCTACAAGAAGCTATATAAATATAGTTCTTACGATATAAATTGCTATCGTCGTCTATATACTCGAATCTTGTTTTATCTAGTTTAATTTAAGAATTCAGATGCTAGAAAATACTTCTTCATTTGTCGTTTCAAACATCCTGGTACGTTTACCATTAATAATTTAAGTATTAATATTTTTAAACAAAAAAACTTATTTACCATTTAATCTTGCTATATTATGAAATACTTACGGAATATTGTATGATGCCAAGTTAAGCAAATTATTCATATCAAATTCAATCCTACCTTTACCAAAACCATTAAAGAAGAGATTCCATAACCTAATTATAGAGATTTTTTGTTTGGGTACAAAGAATCCCAGGGATATTTATGTCGATAAACAAAAATTAAAACGGCAGTTGCCAAATTTATTGTGTATATAACTTGCGATAAAGCATTCAATCAATCCTATTTATTATCAAACTACATAAATTGCATGTTACAAGAAGCTATATAAATATAGTTTGTACGATATAAATTGCTATCGTCGTCCATATACTCGAATCTTGTTTTATCTAGTTTAACTTAAGAATTCAAATGCTAGAAAATACTTCTTCATTTATCGTTCAAACATCCTGGTACGTTTACCATTAATAATTTAAGTATTAATATTTTTAAACGAAAAAACTTATTTACTATTTAATCTCGCTATATTATGAGATTATTACGGAATATTGTATGATGCTTGGGTTAAGCAAATTATTCATATCAAATTCAATCCTACCTTTACCAAAACCATTAAAGAAGAGATTCCATAACCTAATTATAGAGATTTTTTGTTTGGGTACAAAGAATCCCAGGGGTATTTATGTCGTCAAACAAAAATTAAAACGGCAGTTGCCTAATTTAGCAAGGGAAAATAAGGGACTTGAATGTCATTTAAGGAAAGAAACGAGGCTGCTTCGGTCAAACCGAGCAGCCATTCTTTGTTCCCAAATTTAATTTAGTTAATAAAAAAATGAAGGGGCATCACTGTCATCCTATGTTTCTTTCATGAGTTGAGAATTCGAATACTTTTCTCATCATCAAAGGGACACGCAACCCCCCATTATCCCCCAACCCCCGCCACCACTCCCACCCCCCATAAACTGTATATGCATGTGGCATATACTCAGCTGCTAATCCAGTGAAGAGGTAGCGATTGACCCCTTATTTGCATGAACAACTTTGTTCTTACCGCTGTAAGTTTCGTTTGAATTTCGTCTTTGATTCTGTGGGAAATTAGTTGTTAATTGTTATTCGGTCCTGAATTTCTACAGTAGATGAGTGTAGATCGTCTCTTTTGGACCTATGTGTGTTTGTGAGTGTATGTATATGTGGTGTGTGTGTGTGCTGTTTATTTTTCAAGGCGTTGTTGTTCTGATATTGAGTTCGTTTTGTTTTGATCTGTTTGATTGTGTGTGTGTGGGTGAGTGCGTGCGTGTTTCCCACCTTTCTTTAAATTTCCATTTTAGATTTGATTTTATGAGATAGAGATAATGGTTCCTGAAATGTCTAATTGGGAAATTGTATATAGGTAATTTTGCTTGAATTGATGAAAGATGTGTGTGTGTGTGTGTGTGTGTTTCCCACCTTGCATAAAATTTCTCTTTTTAGATTTTCTATTTAATTTAATTTAATGACAGAGAAATATTGGCTCCTGAAATGTCTAATTGGGAAATTGTATATATATTTAATTTTGGTTGCATTGATGAAAGGTGTGTGTGTGAAATTTCTCTTTTAGATTTGCTAATTGATTTCATGAGATAGAAATAATGGTTCCTGAAATGTCTTATTGTGAAATTGTATATATTTATTTTTGGTGGAATTGATGAAAGATGGTGAACATCATCCAAGGTTATTGATGTGCTGTTTTTCCCTATTTGGGAGGGAGAGATGGGGGTTAAATTTCCGATTTTTTAGGGAATTATTTGCTAATTACTGTCAATTTGATATGCATACATAAACTTAAAAATATATCAATTCACTTGATACTGAAATCGAGACTTGTTCGTTTTTTTTTCCGCGATAGTAACTTATCATAACCTTTAGATGTTTAATTCGATTCTTGTTTTCTGGACTTCAATTGATCTTGAGTGAAGTGGTCATTTTATGTTTGAGTATCATATTGAACCAAAAAGCAACTTCAAATTCAACAAAAATGAAATAAAAATTAAAGAAAGTCTCTTGATCTTGGCTTTTATTTGACCTTTATTGTTCATTTCTTCAATTACGGCGTGACAAGAAAAAATGTCTATTTTCTTTCTACAAAATTTTCAGTGCTATTCTTGATCAGTTGTGGAGATAGTAGAAAATCGTCACATGTTTGTATGATCGAATTGAGATAATTAAAATGTTCCCCTCGTATTTTGAAATTTTGTGTAATTAACAAGTTTCTCAATACATTTGTCACTTGGTAAAATAACAAACATTGTGGGTCTGGAGTAGGGTTTAATTATCTCTATGGTTTTCTTATATATGTCAGAAGGCTCATATGAAGACATTTGACATTATGAAGCATCAATTTGCACTTGTATCCTATAATTCATGACAAACAAACATGCATTGTATTAGATCATCTTGATGACTGGCTATTATGATTGATTATTATGATTCATTGATTATTTAATGTATATCCATGATGACGACATGCGATTATGTCTTGACGCCTACAAAATCATGTCTTTGACTCTTTTATGTATCATATTTATAATGCTTATTTTGAAGCATTATGCTCTACTCTATGCTTGCGATTCTTAGTTTTGGTTGGTTTTGACAATGTTGTATGACAAATGTGCAGGCATTATGCCACTTCAGCCAGATAAAAGTGAGCAACATGAATTTGACACAAAAGACTATAACTTACACCAAGCTGGTTCACAAGGTTGGAATTATGGTATTGAGAACAACTTTTTATCACCGATTGTTCTGCCAAGAAGCATGTCAAGTGTGACTTCTTCGAATCAACTAAAATTTTGTCAGTTCGGTGGACAAACTTCTGAAGTGCCAGGTTCAGGTTTTAAAAACATTCTAGGATGTTCTATCAAATTTCTCATTGCTCATGTTCTTGTTCTTCCAGTATCCATCATTCTGCAAGACCGTAGAACCATTTTGATGTTTGCAAATAATTTAAAGAGTTTTCATACTTTGATGTTGCAGTTTAGAGTATGCTCACACAGGCATGATGTGGTGAAACTGTTGCGCAGGTTTTGTATATGTATGTTGAGTGCTTTGAGTTATAACATGAGGTCAGACTTTAAAAAAGCCCTAAGTTTATATTTTTCAAGTTGAATTTTTAAAAAAATAATTGAAAAAAAACACATAAACTTCCTCTTCGTTATGCTAATGAAGCTGAAGCCCCACTCCATGAGGACTTAAATTCAGAAGTGGTGCATTCAGGGAAACTTGTTGTTTTGGGAATTAGATTAACACAATTGATCTTTGCTCTTTAATTGCTGTTTAGTGAAAATAATTATATTTTACCATTGACTAACAAAACCACTTTTCTACCGACTTTTTTTGCTTTAATGACTAAAATACACATACTAAAGGGCGGGCGGAATCCACGGGGCCAGAAGGTTGACACGATACGGAGCTTGACACAATCATGTCATGAAGTATGACCCTATCGTGTTGTGCTTCATAGTCTCTTTCTTTCTCTCTCTCTCTCTCTCTCTCTCTCTCTCTCTCTCTCTCTTTGTTACCTGTTGTTTTGTTTTGAACATGATTTCTAAGTCTTTCAAAGAGTACATGAATTATCTTCTTTTTTAAGCATAGGTTTTGTTGTGTCTTTCCTTCTTTCTTCTCTTTTTATTGTTATGGTATAGGACACAATTTGTAACTGTTTCATAGATTATACAATTTCTTTTTGTTTCTTTGTGCATGGTGCTAAATTATGTTGTTTCATTGGGCGTTGGTTTAATTATTAATTGTGATCCAAACCTTCAGCAACTCCAGGGGATTTTGTTTTGCCTCCCCCCTTCTTCGTGCCCCCAGAGACAAAAAATCGTGCATGGGATTGTTGACTCATATATTAAGCTTCTTATAATATTTTTTGTCAACTAATTTTGATCTTTAGACAAGATCGTAGAAGGAAGATCATGAAATAAACAATGGAAAGGAAGTTTGTAGCTTCTTAAGGAATGCTTGCGCCCAAGATGTATTTCATGTTTGAGTGGAGAGAGATGACTTTATGTTGTATACCCCTCAGTTCGGCTCCAAAGGAAGAGTAAAAAGAGATGCTCACTACATATCATTATAATAGATATTTGTTGAATTAAATTATTATTTTTTATTATCTGACACTTGAAGAAAAGCTTAAAACCGAAAAATCTTTTCTGATTTAGGAAGAATGTGGGATCAAAAGGAATAGCTAAAGGAAAATTGGAAATGGAAAAGCTTTTTGCTTTTATTTGGTTGATTAAAAGAGTGCCTGGTCAAAGGTGAAATCAACATGAAAATATTATCTGAAGTTTGTAGTCCATCAACTGGATTGGCTGTACTAGACAGACTAACGTTTCGATCACAACGGATGATGGCTTAAGATAATCTTGTCGCCTGTTTTCCTTTAACTTCAGTCATAGATTGTGCATGATCTGAAATTAGTAAAAAATAAAATAAAATTAGCTGTGTGCTTTCTTTCTCTCAATTCAAACAATTCTAAGATCTGACCTTTCATTAGAACATAAGCATGAGTCGTAGTGAACACCCCTTCCCCTTCTTCTCTCGTGATTACATTAAAATATGCATTCATCATAAACTCTTGCAATATGTGCTGGAACTCACAGGAGTTTTTACTCAGTGTGCAGGCAGGAGCATGGAAATGTTGCATCATCTGTATTACCCCCTAAGATGGGTGAATATTTAGTGCAAGAAACCCAACAAGAGCAGGTTGGCAGTTCAAACTTAAGAACAAAACATTTATTTGAATATAGTATTTGTGCAGGAGTTTCAAATTTAATCCACTTAACCATCCCATTGTGTTTCAGGCATGTCCCTCATAATCTTTTACTTAGAACCAAATTTTAGGGATAGCACGTTGGCTCATGGTCGTCCATAGTTGCTTTATGGCGTACTTCTAACTCTTTGCACTCCTTGTGCTAAACCTGTTAGTCTTAATTGGAGACTAAATTTTATTAGGTATTATATAATATATTTTCTGCTGAAGTTTTAACGCTTGTATAACAGACCATCGTCATATATACAACAATCAAAGAACTAGTGAATTTCTTTCATGGCGCTTTTGATATTAACAGCATTTTGAATCCATGAAAACTTTTGCTGCAAACTTCTCTGAAGTGAACATTAAGGTTATGTTTCTTACGTAGTTTATCTTGCTGGCTTTCCGTGTATTTAGTATTTCTGGTAATCTTTATTAATTATCATAATCAGTTGTCCTGATAATATAGTCTTTAATTAAGATTGTCAATGTCAAATATCTAGAACCCGTATAAATTCATTTTAGTACCTTATTAGGATTTACTAAAGTATGATTAGAACCTGATCAAATCTCGTATAAGAACTTCATGGTCCTGCCTGTTATTGTTAAATTGTGTTTGAAATGCTGATATATCTTCTTAACTGGTGCAATGAAATTGTAATTATCAAGCCAAACTTGAATGAGTTAGAAAGTTAGAGTTCCATCTCTGACAGTTTGTAATGATGTTCGAAGAATTTGCTCTTACGTTACTACTCATTTGTGATATGTCTAATTAAGTTACTATTTACCGACTCTTCAGATGTACCCGGGGTTACATGGAACGCCTCATTATGGATCAACTTCGCCCTTCGTGGTGTCAGAGGAGCCCGTCTATGTGAATGCAAAACAGTACCATGCAATTCTAAGGCGGAGAGAACTGCGTGCGAAGGCTGAAATGGAAAATAAATTGAGGAGGGTTAGAAAGGTTTGATTTAATCCACTATCCGATTTTAAGTTTATGTTCTTGCATTAAATTTGACACATCAAACATTTATGCCCTGAACAAAAGTGTCTTGATCCAAGGCTAGAGACAAACAATTCTAAGTAGTTCTTAAATTATATATAGCCATGCCTTGTTCTTAAGAAAGTTATTACACAACCAGAATATCTAAAAACACGGATATATTTCTTTGTTTGGTAACCTTGCATTTCTAAATTTGATTAATGATAGTTTTTGTGTTTTTACCTTGATGTCTTGAGCATATGTGTTCTTAAAATGGTTTGGACTATGCATGGGAGGCTTTTAGATGCTCCACTAGCAGAGGTGGCAATTTTAGCTTGGGCAGAGATAAGAACTGGGCGACCTATATACTGCCCAGAAAGGAGTCGGGTCTACTACCAGATTGGCTCAGCCCTATCGGATTCAGTTGTTTTTGTAAAGAATGCGCTGCGCTCTAGAAATAGCAACCAAGAGACTTACCATTCCGATTTCGCTCCTTCGCCTGATGGGCCGGTCAAATCAAATCGCCGCCTCTGCCCAGTAGAGACTCACTAACTCAAATTAAACGGTGAAGGGGATGACCGGAACACATTGAAAAGAAACTCTTGAAAACGATATGATTGAAAACGATATGATATACTTAAATCTATATGAGAATATGTATCTATACTGGAAACAATAACGAGATTGATGTAAGGACTTTTTTATTATGTTGTTGTCTAAGTATCTGTATCCTATCATATCTTTTTCTCTTTATTATAATAAGATAAAGAGTTAAATCTTCAATATAGCTTAATACTTTTTGCTTCTTATCATTTCATTCAGCCTTATCTTCATGAATCTCGCCATCAGCACGCCCTGAGGAGGGCCCGAGGATGCGGGGGCCGTTTTGTCAACACGAAAAAGCCCGACAGCTCGTCTGGAAATGCTACACATGGGGAAGGCAACAGCATTGGCAATTCTCCTCCTTTGAAGAACTTCTGTGCAGAACCAGATTCTGGATATGCACCCTCTGTATCTTCTGGAAACACAGAGCCCTCAACGAGCCTAAATGATTTCCGGAGGCTATCGCTCCAGGGAACTAATCGTGCTGAATTCTTTCAATGGAGAGGATTTTTGTCCAAGTGATGGCATTTGAACAAAAAAGTTGAGAGATGAAATTTCTTCAGAGTACATGAATACAATTATGCCTTTCTGTACCATGTAAGATTATATAAGAGAATCCATGATATCTGTGTATATTATTGAGTGATTTTATGTGAAATTTTTGCCTCTTCAGATCTATGTAAAGTTTACATTGGTAAATATGGATTATCCAATCCTACCTCATATTGTAAAAATGATGGTGTATGCTTTAAGATTTGAGTATCATAGTATCTTACTGTTACATATACATGTATGTATATATTGATGACAATAAATTGCAACTTGGGATGAAATGGCAGCAAATTGAGAATCCAGGCTGAACCCGGGTTGATATTTTTTATTTTAAATTATATTTCATCTTCTATTTCAGATGTTTTACGATATTTTTATCCTTGAGGGGATCCTCTTTTAAAATAGATCAATTCATTTCATCCCGGTTTTGTTTGCGAAAAAAAAGGCCAAATCTTGACTTTTCTACGTTTTTGGCAACTACACTTCATATTTTAGTGGCTTTTGCTCCATATTTTATTAAAAGAAATGATAAAAGTCAACAAAAAAAGAAATGCGCACAGGAAGGCAACAAAGTATGGAATAAAGTGCAGGGGCAACCTTTACTTCGGGATATAAGTTAAAGTGGAATGGGGAAAATGAAAGATTATGGAGTAAAAAGGCAGAAAATAAAGTGCAGAAGCCTAAAAATGTAAAATGCAAGGGCAAACACACAAATTTTTCTTTTTAATGTGAATTTAATTGATTTTATTTTTAATATAAATATTCAAAATAATCGACCCCTCTTTTTTATTTTTTTATTTTAATAATAATAATAATAAAATAAATGAAACACGCACAAGTGGGCCGGAAGTAATGGCTAAGGTTGCTTTAAATTTGGGCCCACTGCCGCTTTTGGGCTCACGGGCTAGTCTGCAAGTGGGCGCTGGACGCTTAGCTGGCCTGCTTTCTTGCAACTTGCGGCCGCACTACGTAGGGACACAAGCACACAACCGGCCCTGCCTCCGTTGTGGTTTCAAAGTAGAACCGATCAATGGTTTTATTTTTTAAATTCAACATTTAGATCAACAAACCAGTGAAGATTAATTAACTGTTGAAACCCAATGGAAACATTAAAATAAAAAATTGGGAACCAATAACTGGAAACACCAATATGCAAGCTTCGTTCTAATTCCATCCCTCTCGATTTCAGAAACCAATCAGCTCCAAAAGAATCATACCCACATTTAAACACAAACATATCATGCTAGTCGGCCAAAAATCATATTAAACTATCTAATCATCGACTTGAGATTGTTCGTAAAATTCCTTTGTAGCAACACATAAATTTATTTGATGGTTTACTTCAACCTCGATAACTATAAATAAGAAAACACAAATTACAAATTATTGGAGCTCGACAAATCTCTCTCTCTCTCTAAAAACACAAATACATGGGAGTAAAGATCAAAAAGTTCAAAAGCCACACCTCCACATTATCAATAGAGACTATATTCCTCAAACTCACTACTTCAGAATCTGAAGCATCCGATCACTATTATAGGTTCAGTAGACAACAATTTGTTTCTGTGACCAATCAATATTAGGTTTCCACTACAGAACAATTTGCTTTTTTGTTAAAAAAAATAAAAATACGGTGATAAGAAAAATCGTTAGTCCAAAAGTTTAAGGTGTTAGCGAGGCAGTGGAGCGCCAGTCACCGCGTTCATGGATGGTTCTATGGCATAAACACTCAGGCCCCTCGTCCGCCCAGGGGCCCCACCTCGGAGCGAAGCTAAATCGAGCACAAACCTACAACAAATGATTCAGGAGTCAGCATTCACAGGATTGGAGTGTGTTGTGTCCTAGCTGCCATAAAATTATAAATTTTGCTTAACAAAGAAAACCCTCCACCCCAGAATCGTAGGTTCTAGTAGTGAATGCTCTTACCACTTGAGCTAGCTCACGTCGTCCTCAAAAAATAAAAAGAATAATAATAGAAGAAACACCTACATGTTCGTAGCTGATTTTTCTTCATTAGCAGCGCCACAATCTATCAGGATCTTCTGATCAATTTTCGAAACCATGTGGTCCAGAGGAACATGAACTGATTCTGTTATTAGATCAAGAAACAGAGTCCAGAATCAATTTTACAAGGCAGACATTTGTACAAGTAGAATGCAGTGAAACGAAACCAACAAGAGAACAAACCTGATTTCTCCGTAATCTTGACAACATCGGTAAGGCCCAAAAGTTTCTTGAGTGTGCAAAAATATTCATTCAGTATTCCTCATAGAGCAATTATCATCAAATATAAGACGTAAAATTCAGATGTCAGCGAGCAACAACTCACTTTAAGATTCTCATAGCAAGTCTCGAGGTCATCATTAACCAACATATGATCAAAGAGGCCAGGTGTCTTTGCCTGTTCAAGTTCTGACTTGGCATTTCGGAGCCGTTTTTGGATCTGTTCTTCGATTTCAGTCCCCCTACAAACATAATTACGAATGCGTGATCAATAAAATGCACAAATACGGTCAGAGGAGGCAAAATATCTTAAACCTAGCCCACCTCGCACGAAGGCGTTTCTCAAGCTCCTCAAATGAAGGAGGACAGATAAAGATAAAAATGGCTTCCAGAGAGCTAGCCCTCACAGATCTTGCCCCTTGAACATCTATATCAAGGATGCACCTCTACACGAAAAATCACATGAAAACGGTCCTCAAGCTTACAACTTAAAGAATCATTTTGATGCATACACACTTGATCAATTGAAGGATTAAAATTGTCTATCAGATTACAGTTGCGTGCTTTTCCACAAGAATGAAAGTCTTAGTTATGGATAGTGCGAGGAATTTACCTTTCCTTCCTCAGCAACTACATCAACAGCTTCTACACTGGTCCCATAAAGATTCCCATGAACAGCTGCAAACTCGAGAAATTTTCCATCCTGTATATCTTTCTCCATCACACTATGTTCGGTGAAATGGTAGTGGACCCCATTTTTCTCGTTTTTCCTCGGACCACGGGTTGTGTGGCTTACTGAAAATCCAAACATAAATGGAAATTCTTCCATCAGCTTGGTGATAAGGGTGCCCTTACCAACACCAGAAGGACCGCTAATCACAATCGGTTTTTCAGCTTCGCCTATCACTCCTTTACTCCAAGCAACTACTTCAGTCCCTAATCTTGTTTTCTGCTCTTTAACAAAAGCAGTATTCACCTGTAAACGAAGAAGAATTGCAACTAAGATAGGGCTTAAAAAAAACCAAATAAACTGAGATAGATAGATAGATAGATAGCGAGCGAGCGAGAGAGAGAGAGAGAGAGAGTTTTATCAGCTACAAAAGGACTCAAACACCAACCTCCAGAAACCAAAAGCAATCATCAGAGGTTGTGTTACCCTTAACGACCAAAATCCGGTCTTGATCTAAAATAATAGCTGAGTGGCCCCCTGATGGCTTGGGCTTTGTTCCCAACATAATTGGAATCACCCTATAAAAATAATAAACTATAAGTTAGCTCTCCTCTAACAGAGAGAAAACTACACCAGCACAATGAATGAGATAATGCTTCAAAATTTACCATTCATTCGTAGATTTATCGAAAATACGAACACCAAAAGTGGACACAGATTCACCAATGGCAAACTGGGTCAGTATTAGAAACGAAAAACAGTCATGACCAAACATTTATCATAAGGCTGGATATTTATCAATAAACTGAATAGCCATACTGTTTTATTGCAACCAATTTTGACAGCAGTTTCACATTCTCTAGACTTCAAGTGAAGCCCATTAGAAAGATTGTTCTTGAGCTCGTCTACAATAAAAGCTGGAGCTTCCCCCTGATCATAAGCACAATCAACATAACAAGGGATAAGAGAACTCATAAAAAGTTTCCATTTTATGAATCTACTGCATTCTGGGGGGAAAAACTTATATTGGACAAATGAGCTCACCATAGATCCAAGAGATCCACCAATAACGCCTAATTCTGTTAAAAAAAACATTACATCAGAAATCAAAATTGATATAAACCTATTAGCAAGTCACATTGCACAGTTTTTAGAATCTAAAAGCATAGATTGCCCTTTCTATGCCCCAACTCAAAAAAAAGCAAAAATAAAACTAGTAACAGTGGGTTTAGCCAAACAGATCAATACATATAGTGGTCTTTATCTTTAACGTAAACGCTAAAATAGCCAAAAACAAGCAAAAACTAGAAAGCTCAATCAAACAGAATGAATGAATGAATAATGATGTCATTCAAAATATTTTGCCGCTTCCTACAAGTAATCCTTACAGAAGCGAAAAATAATTAATTAAATAATTGAATCTTCCTCGTCCCTGCGCACATAACCTAGGGAATATATCGCAAAAAGATCTTGAAAAATCCACCAACAAAAAGAACCCACCTTTCAGCTAGAAAACTGGATCAGACAATTAATATTGTCAAAAACAATGGAGAATACCCGACGGATATGAATTAATGCAAATATATGGAAGAACTTCGATTATTCCTTCCGCGGTGCGCTTTTTCCTGACCTTACGACGGTGTGTATTGAAAATTAAGGAATCAAGAAATGAAATTTTCAAAGAAGGACAAAGTTAGAATTGAAGAAGTCAGAAATCTTAAACAAGAGAAAGCAGTAGCCGCACAGAAACCTTGGGAGAAAGAAGACCCTCCCATAGTTCAAGCCCCCAGGTTATTATAAATAAACTTCTTCTGTGTGTGTGTGTGTGTGTGTGTGTGAGAGAGAGAGAGAGAGAGAGAGAGGGAGACAGAGGGAGAGGGGCTGGCGGTATTGAATTCAAGGAACCTTGAATTTCAGGGCAAGTTCGGCTTTATTTTTTTTCCTTTTTCTTTTTCTTTTCAATATTTGTTTTTATTTCTTTTTTCTTTTTCTTTTTTCCCTTTCAATATTTGTATGTTTGTTACCACACGTGTGATGAACCTATATATATTCTCACTATTAAAATTTAAAAAATATTTTGCCCGCTTAGACAGTGACTTTAAAAAAATATAAATTATCTTCGATTAATCAAAATCGAATCGAAAGACAGCCGCCTAGCACCTAGCCCAATTTTTGCATTAGTGCTCACGATATGAGATGCATTCTATAATTATATATTTGAAAAATTAAAAATTTAGAATTCAATATATATATTATATCAAACTTGATAGTCGATCATAAAACGAGTAGGACAATGCCACCGCACAAGGCCCTCACATAGGCAAATTGGTTCCAAAGTGAAACAATGTATACAATTTAAAGTTTGCTCACATCAATAGATGTTTTTATCGAACTAGTTTATAACTGAAGTACAATATTTTTTTTGTAAAGAAAGTTTACATGTTATCTTTATAGGCAGTGTTTACTCTTTATAAAATATGTATAATGTGACCATATATCACACATTATGTCAAATTTACACACTACGGACATTAATAACATAAAACTTCACGATTTGTGCATGTCTATGACCTTTTCTTGCATTTGATTCTTTATTTTACTTGCTTTTGAAGCATATACTCTTGAGCAAAGGATATTCACTTTCCTTTAGAAGCACATTTTCAATAATATAATAGTTACGGATGTCAAACGAGTTGATTTTGACAACTTGAACTGATTATGTTTTATGTCAAAACAAAATATTTTAAAGAGGTCAATAATTTTGTGAATTTGATTATGGTATCATCACACTATAATCTAAATAGATCATTGTCGAATTGTGAATTATAATAATAAAGTAAAAAAAAAACACAAAATATTCTAATTTAAATTAAGATCTTAAATTTCATATAAAGTGCATAGTGTATAACTTTATATCACTACACAAGTTTAAAGATTCAAGAAATTCAAGTGTTTTATATAACAATGAAACTACTTAATGCTCTAAATTTAATTTTTAGAATTTAAAATATATTTAAATCAATTATAGCTTACTATGCATCAAATTATTTAAGTTTCAATGTTATGTTTAACTTCGAAATTTAAATGTTGGTATCTAGAAACTGCAATACTTAAAATGAAATTCGAATTTCAAATTTATTAAAAAAAGAATAATATTTTGCAAAAAATATTTTAAAATATTTTATATCCTTTAATATTTACTTTTTAAAATATTTGATGCAAATTGGTTGTATATCTCTCTATATATTATACATATGTTATTTATTTTATTTATTTAGGTTTTTATTCTTTCCCAATTTAATTGATTGAATTATAATAAATAAATACTACTCTTTCTCACAAAATTAGAATGTAGTTTCTTCATAATTATATATTTTATTTTTTATAAGAATTAAAAAGGCCACATTCTTTTTCCTGAAAAAAAAAAAGGCTCGTTTTTATTCTCACAACGTGTCTTTCAAAATATTGGGCTTTGCAAATTGGGTTACTCGAACCTTAGGCCCAGTATTGGCCCAACTTATAAAGTTATTGGGCTCGTTTCCACAGCCCAAATCTTTGCCGCTTTGGTCCAGAAATTTTAGATAAAGTGATAAAACAGAATTTGGGAAGTTGTATTTAAGTTCCAAAATCAGGCATTAATAACACTTAATAAGTTTATATATCTTATAGATTATACAATTTTATTTTATTAAATTTATTTAAATATATTATAGTTTTACAAATAAAATTTTGAAAATAAGAATAAACTGTATTTCTTCTAGAAATGGTACAAAAAAGTATGATTTACAATACTTTTGCCATAAGAAAAAATAATTTTTTATTTGTAAAATTCAGCACATATGTGAAGTAGTCCTATGATCTAATCTATATTTTTCATTAAACTTAAACTCATAATTAGTCTTAGTACAATTAAGTTTAATGAGATTATCTTCGTCTTTGAGTTCAAGTTCATTCAATAGTCGAAGATCAAATGTACATTAAAAATAAAAAAACTAAAAAAGAAAAAATCAAACTGAGTGGTCGGTAAAAGAGCTCAATTAATCTAATACGTAATAATCAAACAAGGTATAAAATACGAACAATACCTCTAACAAATACGTCGCATAGAAAAACAAGCCACCTTTAGGCTATAGGCATTGTGAGTTTCTCAAATAGTACAAAACACACATACACACACTTTGATTTCTTTTGATTCTGCAACTCTCACAGAATACAAGCAATTTTAAGGATGCCCTTTTAAGGTTCAAAAACTGTCAAGGGGATCAACCTTATCAAACCTATTTATATTTACACATTACATATATGTACATATATAGAGAGAGAGGGGTGATAGAGAGGAAGAGCGGCCGGCCCGGCCTCAGAAGAAAGAGCGCTTCACCGGAGGGCGGCCAACGGCCCGCATCAAGTTGGCTATTTCAAGAATTCTGGCCACTTTTGTGCCCCTCTTAGCCTCTGCAGAAGCCCTCCTTTCCTCTGCTTTTCTGTGGGCTTTTGCAATGTCATTCTGCATTTTTTCAAAGGCTTTTGCTTTCTTCTCCTCCAGCTTTCTCTGCAGTTTGTACAATTGCAACATCTTAACAAACCAAAATCACTGGTGAACATATATAAAAGCACATTTTGTAATCCGAGCTCTTCAAAATCTAGCACTTTGTCGTATAAATTTTCGTACTTTTAACACTTTGTCACGCGAATTTTATACTGACGCATCTCCCGAATGAACTCCGGGGAGACCTAAACAACAGAGTTCTTGAATTCAAAATTCATCTAGCAAAGTGCAAAAGTTCAAAATTTACACATCACGTATCTGAAAATCAATACTCGACTTTATATTGATTGGTATAAATTTATGTGGGCTCGATTGGATAATCCAAAAAACGGACATACTTAATTACATGGTTATATGATTGATAAGTTAGCCTGGACTTTTTTATCTTTTGCTCTATTGATGCAGACTATAAACTCAAAAGAAGAAACAGAGATGAAACAAAAGTCCTTTTCTTATCATGAATTAAAAAAAGGAGCAGATGCCTCTAGTCTTATTCTTCTTCTAAATAAACTTTAAACACACACACACACACACACACACACTTCATATCAAGTAACATACCCAAATTATCACAGTGCAGTTCTATCCAACTCTGTAATTAATTAGTAAAGGTGATCACACAAAATTCCAACTAAATTTCTTTCGAATTTCTCCAATTTTACATTAATTAGGCTTAAAAATACCATAATCACAATCATAATTAATCAAGAAAGAAGTGAACTTTCAAGAACTTCAATGAAATAGATTTGGACCCTGGCAATTTCACGAGTTCAATGTAAAGTACTGGTATTTTTTCTCGTAAGGTCCCCACAACACGAGCCGTGATCAGTCGGGAATCCAAATCCCAAGAAAAACAATACAGATGTATACAAGTACCTCAATTTTCTTCATCCATGATGTGGCCTTCTGCACTTGCTCTCCTTCCCATCCGTTGATCACGGCGTCTTCCCGCTTAAATCGGTTATTAATCTTAGCCACCTTCGCGTTCATCCACGCGCTGATCTTCGACTCCACCTCCTCCTTCTTCACTCGCTGCACCGTCACTTCGCCGTTAGGATTGCCGTTTGCAGTGCTGAGTGCCAGCCTGTCGCCTCCGAAGGAGGCAGCGGCGCCGCCCCTAGGCGATTCCAAAGGGTTTCTATCCGGCACAATCGCCAGCAGGTTGGTCTCCTCCTCTCCTATTCTGCTCAAATTACTCGATCCCGACTCATGTTCAGCTCCGCCTGCAGTTGACCCCGCCAAGACCAAGGCACTGAATTCCCTGCTCATGCTGGTGAAGTTCTCACCGCCCTCGGTGGCCGTTGATCCAATGGAAAGAGACGATGATCTATGGCTGCTGGTCTCCCAAGCTTCGCGACGAGGCCCCCGCGGGGCCCGCGGTGGTGTCAGCGCGTGGATGTCCCTGATGATCGGCGATTCATCATCCCGATCATCTTCTAGAAGGTTGCTGCTCCTGCTTGTACTGGTTAGGGCTAGAGCTCTCTGATCATTCAACATCTAGCAAATTTTTTTTTTCCTTTTTTGTTGGGTTCAAAGGTGCGTGTTACTGTGTGTGAAAATCTGCAATCATCTTTGGTCAGAGAAGAGAGGGAATGAATGACATATTAACCACACATGCATGCAACTTAGGACAAGACTTGCAACGTCGTTATTGTGGTAATAACGGGTGCTTTATCAGTGCTAAGTTGCTAGCAACTTTTATTTTTCTCGATTTTGCAGTTTGGCCCCTTCATTTTCGTTTATTCTATAATTGCCCACATCCACGAGAGCCCCTCTTACAACGCCACTTACTCCAAGAGGATTCTACTTTGTTCCTTTCTTTTCTTTTTCATTTTTTTTGTCGACATAACTTTATTCGATAAACAGTTTGTAAAGTTATAAAACTAATATGATTGCGTAAGTTGATTATATTTTAAGCCGAATCTAGTAAAGAGTATTATAAAATTATTAGATCTAGGTCTAATTTCGAATTATATAAGTACTCAAGTCTCGTTTTTTAAGATAAAATTGAAAATTTTTATGTAATAAACTCATAGTGTCAATTTTCACTACTATAGTAAGACGAGTTCCTCCATAATGATTTAATGAACTAAATTTCAATGCTACAAATACCCTATTCTCATTCGTTCTAAGACAATATTTAAGATTTTTTTATTGCTAATTGTGCATTTAAATAAATCGATCATGCTAACTTTCACATTCGAGTGTCTTTTCGGACAAATTACTAACATAAGCATCCTCATGAGTGTTCATGCATTATAAAATCATATACGTGCATGACAATTAATCCATAACTTAATTAAATCTTCCATAATTTCTTATAATTAAAATATAAAGTAAGTCATTCTATCTTAAATGCATTATGAAACACTCTAATTCCAATCCATTACATTGAGGCAAATTTTGCAAATTAAGAAAATATGAGTGGCCGTGTGAAAGACCCAATAACTACAGGGACTTGACTGCAAAAAGATGAATTCATCTTTTGCCTTTTGGATTGTCGGCCGATGGATTCTGTCACTGTGGGGCCCCACGCAATTGGGTAATTGATGGTGGATTAGTCCAGTCTATACACGCGGCAGACTCCCATAGCCAATCAAACTTTAATGGTGAAACGCGGCCGATCCTCATTGGTCGGATCTTTCCGTAGCGGTCCCACAGAAATTGTCCACTTGTCCATGGACACGTGTACGACCAGTTAGCGGTCAGACAAGTAGGTTGCTAGGTGACCACGTCTCACACGATGATAATCAACATTATCAAGATCCAATTTTTATTTTCGCCTATTAGTGTGCTGATTTTGACATCCAAAATTAATAAATAAATAAAAGAATAAAAAATTAATAAATAAATAAAAGAATAAAAACAATCAACGTAGTTGGTATTTAGTTTGTACTATTGGAAAGCAAATTAATATTCGAAATATTTCCTATCAAAAAATAAATAAATACAAAATCTTATTTCAATATATCAATAAAAATACAATTTAAAGTACGAGGCTTTGAGATCTGATTCTTTGTGTCGTGAATGATTGTGGACATATGTTAATATGTTTATTAATAAATTAATTTTTATGAATATTTTACAAATTTTTAAGTGAAAATGTTTCTAAATAACATTATTTTGTAATTTTTATATAGCTTTTAGCATTTGTTTATTTTGCTAATTTTCTATTTGAATATTTTTACTATTTATTTACTTTTCTGACTTTATGATTTTTCAGGCATTCTTGTTGATAATGTCGGGAGTGACATGAATTTTGTGTCTTTCTGTGTGAGCCTCACAAAATTTTAAAAATTTCGTATCACATTTGATTGCTCGTCTCACATTTGATTGCTCAAATTTCAGATAGCTTAAATTTTAATTTTAAAGATTTTGGCTAGAACAAAACTATATAAGATAACTTTAAATTAAAATATATACTACTTGTAAATTCATCCACCTATCGATAGATAAAATTTTGAATTTCGTATCACTCCATTTAAAATTAGACTAACTCGACATAATCAGCAAACAAGTCACAAAAAAAAATATCAAGAAATATTAAAAACTAATTATATAGAGTATTATTTTTTTTAACATACAATATGTTAAAAAATTATTAAAAAAATGTAACTTTTGTTGGTTGGATTATTGGGAGTGGGAATAATATGTTATATATATTGATGTAATGGAAGTGTGATTGTGGGAAGGTGGAATATGACACGTGTCCACTTTAATTTTTGTTAACTTTTTAGGTTAACAAAAATTGTGATACAGGTGTTTGCCATATTATTGGAAAATGGGTTGTGAAAATGATATCTATAGTGAAAGGTGTTTTATTCTAAATTTGAGATTTCATAACTTTGGGTTAAAATAAAATATTCAAGAACATCAAATCAGGGAAAAGTGTGTTTAAAATAAAATATTCAAGAACATCAAATCATAAAAGAGTGTGTCTGATGTGAAACGATTGAACGTATGACACGATTTAAGATATTACTTAAGTAACTATAAAATATTACTTGTTTGACTATAAAGTATCACTATTTTTTTAAGTGTATTACTGCTGATTAGCTACCTTAAAAAATAATGATATTTTATAGCTAAACAAGTTATATCTTAAATCGTGCCATAGGTGCAATCACTTTACAGGAGTTTTTGCGATTATGAAATATTGTTATTTGGGCACTTTTTTTTAATTTTTTTTAGTTTTTAATAAATTATATTTTTTAGACACACTTACTTTTAAAATTCATTTTTTATACTATAATGATTAAATTAATAAATATATTAACATTGAGTTAACTCATCATATATATTTTTTTGAGATATAATTGGGTATAATATTAAGTTAAAGTACACAAAAGAATAATGATGAGATGTATGAATTATGAGTCTAAACAATATGACTTATTTATATGAAGAGAAACCAAATAAATATGGAAGAATTAACAAAATAAAAATATATTTTAATATGACAAATCTATCTGAAACAATTACATATTTTTTGTGATATAGAAGATTATAATTATTATATATATTTTTTGTTATTCACATAAATTTTAATTATTAATTAATACTAAATTACATGATAAACTTACCATATTATACATATTAATTACAAATGAAAAAGATAATCACTATTAATATAAATTAATACCTTATATGTAATATTAAAATAATTAATTTATATATAAATAATAATATATGTATACATATTTTGTCCAAATTTATTGAAAGTCAAAATTAATTAATTACCTTAAGTGTAGAGGGTTTGTTTTGATGAATATTATTGGTTAATTTCATGCTTATATTGACCATTTGTGGTTTAACCAAATTTATGACTTTTAGTTTCTTCTAGATCTTTCCTCTTTCTTCATATACTAAAATGTATGGATGATAAATTAATTTAAGTTAGAAAACTTTATCTTTTGCAACGAGTTTGATTTTGGTTTCGAATTTTAATAGAAATGTGAATTTTAGTCGTTCTGTTCTAAATATGTGTATAAATGTGTGGATCCAATGCTTATTGTCCGAGCAACTATTTGGATTTGATATATTTTTTAGAATAAATAATACTATTAACCAGAAAAATTAATACCTTTTTAAATGATTAAAAAGGTATTATCTTTTCTCGATGAGATATTATTGTGTTTTTTAATGTGGAGAAATTCTCTTGAATGCACTTCACAATTATTTTAATTACTATGAATTTGACATAGAAGGGTCTCACTCTTGGATTAATTTATTTATCTAGATGGCTCTTCTTTCTTCGATACTAGTAACAATTTAATTTATTTATACTATTATTTGATGTTACTCAATGTTATTATATTGTATTGACGAAGTGTTGTTGGGATTGAAGAAAATCAAAATATAATAATAATAATAATAATAATAATAATAATAATAATAATAATAACTCAAATTTCAATAATTTCTTGATTTTATTACTTAGTTATACTGCTACTTTATTGGTTTAGCTTCTCCAACAAGTAGCTACTTTGGCTTTTTGTGTTAGTTTTTACCTTCCATCAGTGTTTCATTTTTTGTACCAGTTTGAAGTTTTTGAAATTTTTGCACTACTTTTAGCGCAGATTTTTTATTGCGCTACTTTTTTTTTTTTTTATATGATCATATCTTTTTTTTAATATTTAATATTGTAATTTTTTTTATCTCAATTATCTAAACTGAAATTAAATCAAGTTTTTTAAAATTATATGATGTGTAATTTAAATAATAATAAAAATATAATTTTAAATAAGTATATGAGATTTTAAATATGAGATTTTAAATATTATATACAAATTTAAATAGAATTGCATAACATTACCCGACATTCAATTTTACACATATATTTTTTGAATATGATAGTTTAAGAATATAAGTAAAATAAATATTATCTCAAAATTTAATATTAAATAAAATTACATATATAATATTTTAACAAATATTTAGTAATAAAAATAAATATTAAAAATAAAGAAAATAAAAATTATTTTATAATATTATTTTTTAGTGAATAAAATAGTGCAAACTATTGGAGAGAATATGTAAATTTTATGCTAAAATGATGTATAATTTACACTAAAATAATGAACACTGGAGATGGTCTTAATAAGTTAAAAATAAGAATATGCCAAGTATAAACTATACTATTATTAATCACACTGTCTATTACAAATGAGATCACCACTACTAAAAAAGGAAATAAATATTGAAAGGTTTTGGGCCGTATATAATTGGGCTCAATTATGTCATTAGATTCCAGTTTTGGGCCGAAGAAATTATGATCTGGACTTTACACGGTATTTAGGCCCATAAGTTTCAGATTGGGCTGGGATACTCGTTATGATAAAAATATTTTAAGCTAACCCAATAACACCTATAGGATTTTATTCATTTTAAATCCAAAATAATTTATCCTTCTTCTTATTACATGTTACATTTAAAAGGAATTTATAAATATAAAAAAAGGGTACTATAATTGAATCAAAATAAATATAATTGAAATCAATTAAAATATATTAATCGGAAGAATGTTATAACTCTTAAAAATTATGATTTAGTGATATCGTCTTATTAATATACGATGAAAATAAATATTTCGACCATTCAAAAAAGATAAAAGAAAAAGAAAAGTGATATAAGTTTTAAGTAGTTCAATTTTTATTTTTTAAATAGAGAGCAATAAAATTAAATGTTGAAAGAAATTGTCTGAAAATATTCTTAATATTTTCACAACCCAGATAATAATAATAATAATAATAATAATAATAATAATAATAATAAATAGCAGCCGCTACTCTGTTTGTGACGACAACACATTTTGAAGAAATACAACAGCCTCTCACTTCAACCTCAAACCATAGCCCAATCTTCCATTACCCTTTCTCCGTCTCTCTCTTAATCCACAGCAGTGAACGAGAGGAGAGAGAGAGAGAGCAATGGAGATGGCTATAGGTTCATACCCCACTTCCAAGCTCACCCCTAAAGTTCTACCTTTATCATCAAGAAAATTTGAACCCATTAAAAGGAATTCAATTTACGGTTCTTCTTGGCTGAAAAGACAATTTATCGGTGGCGCCTTATCCATTAAGACAAAACCAGAGTGTTCAAGTGTCCCTCTTCGGAATTCTGTCAGATGCTCAGTTTCTCAAGCCACAGAGACGACCACTGGTACTGTTACTGATGTTCCTTAACTTTCTTGTTTATACTTCTGTGCTGTTAATGACGTTGTATGTTTGTCTGTTTTCTGTTTGATGTTATGCCTAAGTGATTTTTCTATCTTGAATGGGGTATGTGTTAGAACCATTGTTTGTGTTCATTGGTTGATGTGTGCAGTTGATTGTTCTAATCCGTGAGGTTGATAAATATGAGTTATTTGTTTGTATTAGAGAAAAGCCAGTTGATAAGAAGAAGTGACGTACGCAATATAGCAATTGTTGCACATGTCGATCATGGGAAGACTACTCTGGTGGATGCTATGTTGAGGCAATCTAAGGTATGTCATTGTTGGGACCTTTCTAAGGAGTTCTCCTTAATGATGTAATGTCTAATAATGCGAATACATATTACTCATTTGATAAGTTATTAGATATTATTCTCTTGGAACTATGAAATTCTTGTTATAGTTGTTGCCATTTGATGACCGAGTTTAGTAGTGTTGAATTGATCAACTTTCTGTCTATTATGCTATGTTGTGCAGGTGTTTCGTGATAACCAGTTTATGCAGGAGAGAATAATGGATTCAAATGATCTGGAACGTGAAAGGGGAATAACAATACTTAGCAAAAACACATCTATTACATATAATGATACAAAGATTAATATCATTGATACACCGGGTCATTCTGATTTTGGAGGTGAAGTGGAGCGCATTCTCAACATGGTGGAAGGAGTTCTCTTAGTGGTACCTCTTAAGAATCCTTTTTTCCTTTTTTGGACATTTGTTGACTTCATCACTTGGTTTATAGCCGTCTGTTTATAGTTATGTCTTCTTTCATTTTTGGTTTCACTTGATATGTGGGGTTTCGTTAATCCTCCATTACTCTTTCCTCCCTAAAGAACGCTTTTATAATATTGACACATAATAATTAATATATTTTACATCCCATCTATGTCTTGAGCTTTTTTTGTTCATTCACCACTTTTTAGTCTCACCAGTTTTCTTTCATTATTCTGTTGTTTTTCTTTCTCTATCGTTCCGTGGTTCTTCACTTGCCTCTTCGAAGCTTTAAGCATGGACAAATTCACATTGCTGACAGATGGATGGCTATGATTTGTAGGTAGATTCTGTTGAGGGTCCAATGCCACAGACGAGATTTGTTTTGAAGAAAGCTCTTGAATTTGGCCATGCAGTTGTTGTTGTCATCAATAAAATTGATAGACCATCTGCTCGTCCAGATTTTGTCATCAATTCGACTTTTGAATTGTTTATCGAACTAAATGCATCAGATGAACAGGTATGTGTATTAATTTCCAAGTCTCTATTAGTCCACATCTCTTAAAACTATGCCAATCGAGCGAAATCAGGAATCTCAGCCGAAAAGGCAGAGATACCTAACACCTTACAATCTCATTCATCCCCATTTCTTCTGTGTGAATCATAAATTTGATCATATGCTTGAATAGGTTGAAATTATATAATTGGTTGGACATGTATAAAAGATAAATGTCCAATCTCTTTCACAATAATCATGGGATAACTCTGTCTATTTGTTTAAAAAATGCACACTCTCATGTTTATAGATCTTATTCTGGAATTAGTAGTGCTGATTTATTTCATATGTTTTACTTACGCATATTGCTACTCGCTGCAATACCTACTATTTTTGGTTTTTTTCTTATTGGCAGTGTGATTTCCAAGTTATATATGCGAGTGGCCTCAAAGGAAAGGCAGGACTTTCTCCTGATGATCTGGCTGATGATCTTGGACCACTTTTTGAGGCCATTGTCAGATGCATACCCGGACCACAAATTGCCAAAGACGGTTCTCTTCAAATGCTTGTTAGTAGTGGTTCTTTATGATTAATGTTTAATTCGTCTTCATAAGAATCTTCTTTTCTTAACTCATTGAAAGATGCCTGCCTCTTTTGAAAAAAATGCAATTTTGATGATATTTATTTGAAGAACAAAATGCATGTTGCCTGTTTGAGTCGTTTACTGATCCTGGACATAAACATAATTGTCAAATACTTTCCTCACAATAAAAATGGTTCTTCTGATGGCATGTTTTCATTGAAAAGAAAAGAAACCAAAAGAAGTTAAAAAAGAAGGAAAATGATGAAATGAACCTGTGACCGAAAGTTTTACATACTGAGGGAGCTGTATAACATCATCCTTTGACAAAATGTCAAATGACCACTGTCTAATTTCCGCGTATCTTGTATTTTTTACTTAATTTACTGTATCTTTTGCAGGCTACAAATATCGAATATGATGAGCATAAAGGGCGCATTGCTATTGGACGTTTGCATGCTGGGATATTGCGCAAAGGAATGGATGTGCGGGTAAGCTTAATAAAGTGATACTGAGTCAATGTAAAGTTTCTGGATGAATTTAATTGATACATTTATCTAATCTGGAGCCTTGGAGGCACTTTTTTTTCATTTATTCTCACAAGAATCCTTGTTTTAGTGCAAAAAAGTCAAAATATTCTAGACCAGTTATATCTACCTCATAATATCTTATGATTTGATATTCTTAAGAAGGATATTGATGATGCAACTTTTCTTTCTTCAGATTTGCACCAGTGAAGATGCATGCAGATTTGGTCGCGTAAGCGAACTGTTCGTCTATGAAAAATTCTTTAGAGTTCCAGCAGAAACAGTCGAGGCTGGTGATATTTGTGCTGTTTGTGGTATTAATGATATTCAGGTATGGTGATAATAGCAACTGTTCTAAGACCCATTATCTTTGTGTCCTACTGAGATTGACTATATCATGGTACAAATAATTTTCGCCAATCCAGATTGGAGAGACAATTGCAGACAAAACTACAGGAAAGCCACTACCCTCCATAAAGGTGGAAGAACCTACAGTGAGGATGGCTTTCTCAATCAACACTTCACCTTTTGTGGGACGTGAGGTATATGAATGAGCAGTTTACATCCTTTACTAGATGAATATGGACGGGACTTATGAATGTGAAGACAATGCTTACTGAATCTCTTCCTCTCGCTGATCTGTTGTATGGTTTGTAGGGCAAGTATGTCACTAGTAGAAATCTCCGAGATCGACTCTACCGTGAACTTGAGCGAAATTTGGCAATGAAAGTAGAAGATGGTGAAACTTCAGATACGTTTATTGTCAGTGGCCGAGGAACCCTGCATATTACTATATTAATAGAGAACATGTAAGAGACGACTCCAACTTACAACCATCAGTTTTACATCTTTCAGACATTTCTGATATATGTAGTTTTCCCAGGCGTAGAGAAGGATACGAGTTCATGGTGGGGCCACCCAAAGTTATAAACAAAAGAGTGAATGACAAGTTGCTAGAACCGTTTGAGGTGAGTGCCTAGCTTTTTGATACACATGCAATGGGTATGTCGATATTCATTCTTGAGATTTCTATATTTCTGTTCTCTGTAATTTTGAAGAAAAAATCTGATTGGTATTTCTGCAGACTGCAATTGTGGAAGTACCAGAAGAATACATGGGGTCTGTAGTGGAACTTCTTGGTAGAAGGCGTGGACAGATGATTGATATGCAAGGAACTGGGTATTAATCTTTATTTCTCTTATTTATTTATTTTTCGAGGAAATATATCTTACTTTTAGTGATGCAGTATCTTCTGGACAGACCAAATGGAAACTGTTTGTTGCATATTAAAATTCATTGAATGTCTTTGCTGCTTCTACCTCTGTTTTTCAAACTAGACAAGTAAAATACAAGTGCATGCTTTTTGCCTCTCCCTCTCTCTCTCTCTCTCCCTCTCTCTCTCACACACACACACATACACATCTTTTTTGTGGTATTTTTTTCTCGAATAATGGCAGGAATAATCTTGTTCTCATTTTCTGGCTTGATTCTGTGCCACTGATAACCAAAAATTATACTCTTATTAGGTCGGAAGGCACAACCCTCATGAAATATAAGATACCAACCAGAGGCCTTCTTGGATTGCGAAACTCAATTCTCACTGTATCTCGAGGCACAGCAATTCTGAATACGATATTTGATGAATATGGACCCTGGGCTGGTGATATAAGTACCCGTGATCTGGGTTCACTGGTAATTTCTTGCCTTGATTAAGATTATGAATTTTCTTTGACATATAGATAGCATTGTCTGATGACTTATTTATTTATCTTTTACTGCCCTCTTTTATAAGGTTGCTTTTGAGGATGGAACCACAACATCTTACGCTCTCTCAAGTTCACAAGATCGGGGCCAGATGTTTGTTAGACCTGGGGCTGATGTGTATAAAGGTCAAATAGTGGGTATTCATCAGCGCCCAGGTGACTTATCCTTGAACGTATGCAAGAAAAAAGCTGCAACAAATGTCCGTTCAAATAAAGAACAAACAGGTGACAGAACTGCTAAGTTCGTTGCATTGTTTTAACCTGTTTATTTTGCCTTAGCTAATTTCTAATTTAACCATAGGAGTTTAACAGAAAATATGAAGTTAGAAATTCCCTTGAGCAAAATTATTTTGGCCACTTTGGTCATGAAAAAACTAAGATGTCCTTAATGACAGTTTTGACTCAAGAAACCAGTTTCTTAAGCTTTTGAAGCTTGAGAAACCAGTTTCACAAGCTTCTAGATGTCTAAGCTCGACAAAGCGCATCTCTTATTTTCTTCACTTTCAAACCCCAAAGGTAAGATGGACAACTTTGCACCCTACCATTTAAAACTCAACTAAAAAGAAGCAATAGATGGCACTATGTGGAGACAGAATATGAAAGGAGAGCTGAGTGGGAGAGAGAGAAAGAGAGAGAGAGAGAGAGAGGAACTTGTGTCTTTAAAAAAATTAAAACTCGTTAAGGATTTAAAATACATGTTTGCTGAATTTAATTTCCTTTTCTTGCTCTTAATGCTTCTATTTATTCGGCAAAAGGCCATACGATAAGAAATATGGGATTTTTAATGAAACATGTGTGATTTCGATCAACTAAATTCTTTTATTGGTGCATGCAGTGGTTCTGGATTCGCCCCTCGAGTACAGTCTTGATGACTGCATAGAGTACATTCAAGAGGATGAACTCGTTGAAGTTACTCCTTCAAGCATTCGCATGTGCAAGAACCCTAAGATGACGAAGAAGTCCCGTTAAGATTTTTACGCACATTATCTCTGGCCAATACTCGTCTGTTCGCCAAAACTTGAAAAAAGTTAGTATACTTTCAGCAAGAAAGGTAGGGAGATTTTTGAACCTTGAGATTTGAGGGTGGATATAGCAATGTAGAGATACTACTTATAGCGATTTGTATTACATAGGATTATTTAAGGAGATCACCTAAAAGGGCTGCTGAAAAGCCTCTCTTTTATGCATTTTATACTTTAATATAAATTTGCAGTTCATAGATATGATCTACCACAAATAATTTCTAGTTTGTGACCCTAGTTTAATTCTTGATGGAATGATTAGGAACCATATTCTTTGGTTATATTCCAACGGGAGTGATCACCCATCCACAGTGAACATGTGTTAATACGGTTATCAATGATGCATCAGAATTTTATAGTAGCAAAGTTGATTAATTTATTTAAAATTTGTCAATATGATTCTGATACATCATTGATGGTTGTATTAATACTTGTCTATAGTGGGTCGGGAATTTTTTTCGATGGCTCATTCTAGATCTTGTGGAAACTATGCATTTAATTTGGAAGCTTCTACCAATATTTGTGATAAAGAAATAAATAGAGTAGGATAAAATAATGTCGTTTTTTTCTTTGTGGATATGGCAAGACTTCTGCATTTAATTTATGCCAAATAAATAGAATTAGGTCATGATATGTAGCCATGTTTAAAAGTCAATATAAGGAGGTTGGAGAGGAAAAGAATTGTGCATCATATAACTACTATTAAATGTCGAAGCTTCTAGAGCATTATATATAATATATATATATATATGTAAGTATGTATTTTTGTGAAATAAATAGATATCAATGAATACATTCTTTTGCCTATTTTTGAAATCAATAAATAAATCATGATTCGTAAAATTAAACGAACGTAACTATTTAATTTTTGAATTAAAACTTTTTTGTGAAAATTTGTGCGAGCATACTGAACACGTCTTTTATGTTCAACACATTATTTTTATAGTTGTATTGGATCGATAGACTTAATCAATTAAATTGAGAATCGGTCTGAAACATCCTAAAACTATTTTTGGAGCCGAACCAGCCCAACCAACCAAATGGGGGTTTTCTATCTTTTTAAAATTAAAATTTAAACTTATAAAATAGAGAAAAATAATAAAATAGAGAAAAATTATGTTATGAAGTATGAATATCATGTATTAGCTTATGTATGTACAAAAAGAATATTTTTTTGATGTTGTTAATATATCGTGTAGGTGGTAGCACCAAAAATAAAAATAAAAATAAAAATAAAAATAGACCACTGTTATTTTTTCGATTTAATCGACACTCGATGACTCGATCAATTTCATCTTTGATCAGTTATAAAAACACTAATTTAACATACTTTCACTTAAATGTTAAAATTATCGAACTATTTATTCATTCTATGATAGAAAACACCAAATAGAAGTATCTTTCATAATCCATTTTTTTCCTTTTCAAAAAAGATTTTTTTATTTAAAATAAAAAAAAATTGAAGAAATAGTCAAATCTTAATTCGTGATTAGATGCTTCTTCTATGTATGTAACCCTAAGTCCAATCATTAGGGTTCTTCTCTTCATTTTGACAATTATTATGCTGCCATTCTCTCTCATCTATTTATTTAAAAATTAAATCTTGGTATGCTAAATTAATTATTTAATAAATAAAAAAATCCCTGCTGCCCACACATGAAGTGACATTATGGTATAATTAGAAACATTTCCATCCTTTCGAGTTTTAATTATTCACTCCATTTTAAATAGAGATTCGTATTTATACATATATATATATATATATTATAACAAATATAGCTTTCTTTTTCAGAAAAAATAAATAATATTTCGTATAAGTATATTGCTTCACAAGAAATGAATAATTGGTGAATTTGAGCTGAAAATCTAGGATCGCAATGATCGGTAATGAAATTATATTAGACCAAAATGTTATTTTCAATATTATTTTCGTTTAAAAAATTTGGTACGAAGATAGACATTTTCAATGAAAGCCAAGGTCTCTAATTCATTTAAATTTTAATTAAAACTCAATTTTTAGTTATCTTTATCGACAAAAAAAAAAAATAGCACGTAAATTAACAAAATAATATAATTAAAGTTTAAACATAACTACTTGTCATCATCTAAATTACTAAAATACACTAATAAAACTTAACCATCATAACATAAAATTCATGAGAAATAACAACATCAGAAGAACGATTTTAATACACTTCGATTTTTTCGTTCGCTACATCTCAACACATATATTATTGCACCTTAAAATCATGATTTCTATGCTATCAAAAGAAATAAGCAGACATTAATATATATAATATTAAAAAATAAACAAAAACGAAGAATTACCATTTTTGCTAAGCGAGGACGAATATGGGGACTGAGTGGGGCATAAAGAAAGTCCCCCCAACCCTGCTACAATGAAAATAAGGAATCCTCGCCCCAATCCCATTCCCAAATTATTTAGAAATTTCAAATTTAATTAAAAATTAATTTTGAACGGGGATGTTTACCACGAAAAAATTGCCCCCCAAGAAAATCGTCTTCTTGTTTAATTATCTTGTCTTATAAGTTTATGATAGTTTACTCAATATCATGACTTAGACACTTAACTATAATATTTAGTATGACTTAAGCGTTGGAGTCTCCAAGTTATGTTCTTCTCCAACGTGCATTTGTAGAACTAACAAATCGTGTTCGAACGAGTACATCGAGAAAAAGATTAGCACTTAATTTGAGTTAACCTTTATTAACTCTATGAAAATATCAATTCATTATATGTAAAAATTATTTAAAAAACATGAATTATTTTATTTAAAATATCAATTAATCACATAAACCCTTACACATGGATAATATAATATTTTTGCTAGACTTATATTCTCAAATAAAATAAAATAGAAATTACTTCATCCAATGAACAAGAAAGTTTGACCGGACTGGAAATAAGAATGGTTCCTTGCATTGGCAGAAATTTAAAATTCAACTAAAAAAGAATTATTTATTATTTTATTAGAAAAAGGAAAAAGAAAATATAGAAGTCAATTCGTCGAGTTTGACTCGGAATCCTTCTAAGAAGGGACTCGTTTCTCACATGCTAGTTGACAAAATACGTGGCTTTTCAAGTTTTTCATTTGTGAATAGACCAAACTACCCCTACTTATAAAATATACATGTAATAATAATATACCTATATTCTAAATATACAAATTTGATAGGGATATATTAGTAAAAACAACTATTGAATTTCAAAACATGATTATATATGTTAAAAAATGCAACCTATATATACTACTACACTCTTTGTTCTAAAAAAAATTATGGATCGAAAATATATGTTTTGTTAAAAAAATCTCGAACTCGAGTTCTAATTTATTAATCAAAGTAAAAAATAATTATTTTTAATTCTTCAAACTAGTTAATAAATCAGAGTAACGAATAAACGAAGTTGTATAAGTATGGCTTTATGATTTTTAGAATATTATAACTTCATTTAATTGAACCAATAATTAAAAATATACTCTAAAATATAATTTCGAGAATAGTATAATTTATAATAAGGTTGAAAATGATTTTATTATGTTCACTGTTGTACAATTCTCCACAAAATTTATGAATGGAGTTAGAGTTGAACATAAGAATAAGGATGAATCAATCTAATACGATGTTTGTTTTATAGGATACGAACAGGGTAGATCCAAATCTCTACTTCTTCCCTCAAAATCAAACAACATTTTCAATCATTACTCGATCAACTTATCATTAGCAACATCTTTCATAATACAATAATATAAATTCATTAATCCTATTTTTTAATCATTATCGGATCAACCAATCATTATAAACATTACTTTTTAAAACATAATAATATAAACTCACCACCAACTAAAGTATTATTTTAATTTGTACAATACATATTAACCCTACTTTATTTTTAGATAAATATAATTTTTAATAATTATTTAGTTGTACATATCCGGAACTTCTATACTACTCTACAAGGCAGTGCCTTAGTCCATTGAACGTGTGATACATAAACGATCACTAAAAATAAAAAAATTAGCATTTTCTTGATTTTTAATACAGTGTCATGTTGCACACATTCAATGGGGGTTAAGTAGAGCAACATTGTCTGGCTCGATGATTGACCTAGCCATCCTGACATTATAGATGAACTAGGCCATATATTTTGAGGTTTGAAATACGAGCGAACCCATTTGACCCGATCCAATGTGGAATAGCCCATGTGTTATGGGTGAACAAATAAATTTTAATACATTTTACTGTTGGATTAGATTCAGTGTTTTACGGTTCGGTGGAATTTCAAATCAGTTCAGCTCATTACAACTTTGATAATTGGCCCGCAAATTTAAAAATAGATCAAATCAAACGATCTAATTTCCAATTCTAGAGTTTAAAACGTAATAGTATAGAATTTGGTGTGTGTGTATATATATATATATATTTTTTTTTTTGAAAATATATGGAGTTGAATGTAATCCGAACAAGAATATCATCCAATAACCCTACCCTATGGTATGTTGTTGTAGAAGCAGCATAAGGGTGCGTCCGTATGGACAACTCAGTTGGTTCCTGGGTGGCAGATTGCCCCAAGAACACAGGATCTAGTCCTGACAGCCGCAGTGTAACTCCTCCACCAATCGCCTTTTGCCCTAAGAAGCAGCATAAGGGTGCGGGCCAGTGAGAGGGTAAATTTGTAGTTGCAGTAATATAGGATCTGTGCTGCTACAAGTTAGATGGCGGCTTTTGGCGGGCTTCTAGAAGGTCACCAACAGTAATCAACAAAACTCAACGTTCAAATTAATAATTTATTATAATTTTGTGTTTGTGATGCCTTTATTGCCCTCTCACTCTCACAAAATTACATCTAAAACCATTGCGTATCAACAAAACCGATTTCCTGGACATTTTGGGGATTCTGAACAAATCTAAACTTTTATTTTAAGCTCAAAATATCCAGTTGGTAGTCAACCGAAACCCAAAATATAAAAATGGTTTTATATAAATCGTGTGTACATATATATATATATATATATATTCAGGCAGGAAGTTTCAAATGAAATGTCGTTGTCTCCCTGGCATAAGATGATACGCTAAATTCCATGTTTCAACATTTTTCTTCAATCCCAAATACTTCCATCCCTTAAATCCCGTTTCCCACCTTCCCCAATTTCTGGACATTTCATAGTTTAAGGTTACAGTTGAAACTTTCAATTTCTCTTTCATATTCTTTTCTTGGAAATTTGCAGAAATTCGGGACTTTTCTTGGTGTTTCCACCTAAAACTTCAGCCTTCAAAGATCTGAGGTAGTTTTTTTTTCTTTTCTTTTGCTGGGTTTTGTAGCTTATCAAATATTGAGTAAAACCCATTTCTTCTTTGTTTTATGTTTTTACAAAAAGATAAAAATAAAAATTTGTTTTTGGTGTACGTATTGATTGTAAGGACTTGGTCTTGATCGCATGGGTCGTCACTGATTTTTACTGCAATCGAGAAACCCAATTGGCTGAAGGGTCCAGAAAAGTGAAAAAAATCGACAAATTGAAGCTTTATTCTCTTTGATTCGTCTGTAGCGTGTTGATCAGAGAAAAGCCACGATTTTGGTTGATCCTGTGGGTTTCCGGAGACTTTTCTTGGCAAAAATATTTATACCACACATATATCACTATATCAGGTCAAGTTTTGGAAGAGTTTGGCAATGGGAAATTGTTGCGCCGTACCCCAAACTTCCGACGACAAGTCCCACAGGCCGAATCCATACGCCGTTGATAACGGCGGTCATGCAGTGGTACCAAACGGAGGTAACAAATCCTCTGTGTTGAAAAATCCAACAGGGCATGATATAGAGCAGTTTTACGAGCTGGGGCGCGAGCTGGGCCGCGGTGAATTCGGGATCACATATATGTGCACTGATAAAGCTACCGGCGAAGTGTTCGCCTGTAAATCGATATCGAAGAAGAAGCTGAGGACCAGAGTGGATGTTGAAGATGTTAGGAGAGAAGTTGAGATCATGAGGAAATTACCTAAGCATCCCAATATAGTAAGCTTGAAGGATACCTATGAAGATGATCATGCTGTGCACTTGGTTATGGAGTTGTGCGAGGGCGGTGAATTGTTTGATAGGATTGTTGCCAGAGGCCATTACACTGAGAGGGCTGCTGCTGCTGTTACGCGGACCATTGTAGAAGTTATTCAGGTGAGAAGATTTATGTTACATGTGGTTTTCTATGCTGGGATTTGGGAATTATGAATCTTGTTTGAATTCGATGCATGGACTTTCATTAGTTTTGCCAATCAAGAAGTAGGATGTAGTTATTTGAATTAAGTAAAACTTATCAGTGAAAAGATTTATGGTATCTGTAGTTTCTATGCTGGGATTTATGAATTTCGAATCTTGTTTGAAATTTGATGCTGGGGTCAGAATGTATCTGCTTTAGTTTGATGTCTTGATGTCCTATAGCGTGCCGATATGAAATGTTTGAAATAAGCAAAAGTCATCAGTGCCGAAAGTAGCTTTTAGATTGCATTTGGATTGATGGATTTGAAATCCGTAGTAGCGCCGATTCGTTGGTGGTTGTTTGGACTGAAATCCATCGCTTTCATTTTGAACTAATTTTTGAGGGATTTGAGTGGATTTGTAATCCACCCTAATTTGGGTGGGTTTAATGTCCATCGAATTTAAATCTTTGCATTTCACATCCATCCATCCAAACGCAACCTAAGGTTGTTGGGACATTTGATTTCTTATGTATGCCATGTTTTGTCTGAATAATCATGTATAGAGAAGTTAACGATGATCGATTCTAATGGCTTGGATCCTTTGCAGGTTTGTCATGAGCATGGAGTTATGCATCGTGATCTTAAGCCCGAAAATTTCTTGTTCGCGGATATGAAGGAAACAGCACCTCTTAAGGCCATTGATTTTGGGCTGTCAATTTTCTTCAAGCCTGGTAAGACCTGACAACACTTCATTGCTTAAGTCATTTGTTAGTTTCATAGCTAATCTGTTTAAGAGTCTACAGGGGAGAGATTCAACGAGATCGTGGGAAGTCCTTATTACATGGCTCCTGAGGTGCTGAAGAGAAACTATGGTCCAGAAATCGACGTTTGGAGTGCTGGTGTTATTCTCTACATCTTGCTCTGTGGTTTTCCACCTTTTTGGTCTGGTCGGTCTCATTTTAGTTTCTTGCTTCAATCTGTTCTTTTCCTCGTTTTTCCACTCATTCTTGATGTAAACTTTCCTGAATCTGCAGAAACCGAACAAGGAGTTGCCCAAGCAATTATTCGTTCTCGTGTGGAGTTCAAAAGAGATCCATGGCCTAAGGTTTCTGATAAAGCAAAGGACCTGGTCAAGAAGATGCTCAACCCAGACGCCAAACAGCGCCTTACTGCACAAGAAGTTCTTGGTACATATCAAAATCTATATAATTTTGCTCCTAAAACTGCACCATCCCTTCACCCGTTTATAACAACTTCCTAACGAGTTTTGGCTGCTAATTTCAGATCATCCTTGGTTACTGAATGCTAAAAGTGCTCCTAATGTTTCTCTGGGTGAAACTGTAAGAGCTAGACTGAAACAATTTTCAACGATGAATAAGCTGAAGAAACGAGCTTTAAGGGTAACGCCCGTCTCTTGACTATTGTTGGGCCAATCGTGTCCCTTTTTTTGGGTGGGAGAAAACTGTCTTATACATTGTATCTATTACCAGGTTATTGCTGAGCATTTGCCAGTGGAGGAAGTGGCTGGAATCAAAGAGGGATTCAAAGTAATGGATACGGCCAACAGGGGCAAGATCGACATGAACGAGCTGAGAGTCGGGCTACATACGCTTGGTCATCATATACCAGAAAGTGATCTTCAAGTTATTATGGAAGCAGTAAGTGACCTCTCTAGTTCTTACAACTTCGGACCAAAGTATGTTTTGTTGCATAAAAAAAAGTTCGATCTGAAACAATGGCCGTTTTTCTGTACAGGGTGATGCTGATAAGGATGGATATCTCAACTACAGAGAGTTTGTCGCAATTTCTGTACACCTAAGGAAAATGGGCAACGACGACCATCTGCGCAAAGCATTTGATTTCTTCGATAAGAATGAAACCGGATACATAGAGATTGAAGAGCTGAGGGATGCCCTTGCTGACGAGGCTGATGAAACGAGCGAAGATGTCGTCAACGCGATTATTCATGATGTAGACACAGACAAGGTCAGTTATCTCATGACTCTCTACTCATCTAATCGTATAGGTCCTACTGATTCGTCTCGCACGAGTATGCTCATCTAACCAATGATCGACTCTGCAGGACGGACGCATAAGTTATGAGGAGTTCACGGCGATGATGAAGGCCGGCACGGATTGGAGAAAGGCATCGAGACAATATTCGCGTGAGCGGTACAACAGTCTCAGCCAAAAGTTGATGAAAGATCTACAAATGGCCAATGAAGGGTAGAAAGATAGATAGACAGAAGAAATCATGAAGAGCTCCTCTAGAGACTACAGTGCAAAGAATCAATCTTTTTTTTTTTTTTTCCATTCTGAGTTCTGCTTTTTTATGGGGGATAACTAGAGATAGGTCCTCCATGTTTTTGTGTTATTGCAATTTTATAATATAGTTTTATTTTATTTGTAAAATGTTTATAGATGTAAATATGCTTTTAATACATTACATTCTCAATTAATCTGTTCAAAAGTTTTTATTTTTATTTTTCTTATAATTTCTTCAATTTTCTTGCAAACAAGAACATGGGCTATCCCGTTTGCTTGTCTTTTAAGAAAAGAAATAGATAAACCACTCTTTGAATTAAGAATTTGTCCTTGAATGAATCCGTAATGGAACCCAACTCTGTGATATTTTTCATCAACACACACCGCGACACCCTTAAAGATCATTTTTTTGAAATGCAAGATCGTTGAGTTTAGATTGTAGACGCTCTTAACGCTTGAGCCAACTCACTTCGATAAGTATGTGCATACGTGTGTAAATAGCAAGAAAGGACTACATTCCATTCTTGATTTTAATAAATCAATATATGTTGATGAGTACTTTAATCAAAGTTCATTGAAGCATGTGATAGAAGTAGGAAATTATCTATTTTAAAAACATTTTCTTTCCTTTTACATATTCGAGTGTGTAATTAAAATTTTAATATTATTTTCATATAATATAATATTTCAATTATAAAAATATAAATAAAAATATCGTGCAACACACACTGGGCATGTACAAATTCTTGGGAAGAAGATGCAGATTTGAACTCAAATAATAAAATCCTAAATTGGATGACAAGCAGGCCCAAAAGAAGGAACCGACTAGCCCAATAACTACCGAAACAGTCATAGTCAGCCCAGAACCAAAGAGGCCCAACATCAATTGTAATTTAATAGAAAAAGAAGCCCGATTTGAAGCCCAACTCGAAATTAAAAGACAAGCCCAGTCCAAATAATAGTGTTCCCTTACAAGTTTTGTCCTAACACAAACAAACAGCATTGTAATCAACAGGACAAAATCATAGGATATGGTATTACAATCAACTGAATCTCCCCGGCAAATTGGAAACTTGATGTAATATCAAATATGAAAAATAAATAATTATAAGAAAATGTTTGTCTTCCATAAATACAGACATCCCCCTTCAAACCTTAAACAACAAGTTGAAGACAATATTATATAGCTTCTTCACAAAGAAAAATGGCTTTCTCCATCACCAAATTTTCAGTTCTCACCTTTCTAATCTTGGCAATGATGGCTTCTCAGACGACATCTCGAGTAATTCCTAAACGACTGTCCATGTTGGAGCAACACGAGCAGTGGATGGCGGAGTATGGACGCATTTATAACGACAAGGAAGAAAAGGCGGTTCGTTTCAACATCTTTAAGGAGAATGTGGAGTTTATTGACAAGTTTAATGAGGGTGGGAGTAGGCCTTACAAGCTTGGAATCAATGCATTTGCTGATCAGACAAATGAGGAGTTTACGGCTGCAAGAAATGGACTTAAGTTGCAAAAAATGTCTGAAGTTACAGCATTTAAGTATGGGAGTGTGAGTGCTTTGCCATCCAGCATGGACTGGAGGAAGAAGGGGGCTGTCACCCCTATTAAAGATCAAGGCCAATGTGGTATGTCTTTTTACTCAACTCTTGAATTCAAGTTCAATATTCTAAACATGATTAGAAAAACAACGAACAAATTACAAAAAATAATCAGTTATCGTCCTCACTTTTATTATTCTGCAATCTTGGTCCCAATAGCTAAGATTTGCTAGCAGTTATTAGTTGATTTAGTTGAGACGTTGATGAATAATTTTAGTTTGTCCGTTAGTCAACCATTAGTTGTTGGGACTAAACTTGAACTTATAGAACTAACAATGCAGAAAAAGAAAATGAGGACAAAAAAACAAAACAATATAGCGAAGAATCACACACATATTGATCATAGTAGATACTATACTCGATGTATATCAACAGAAACATGGGGTACATGAAGCGACCTAACTCCATGGTATCGATAACTACAGGCAGCTGCTGGGCATTCTCAGCAGTAGCAGCAACAGAAGGGATCAACCAAATATCAACAGCCAAACTAATCTCCCTCTCAGAGCAAGAAATAGTAGACTGCGACAAAACAAGCCAAGACCAAGGGTGTGGGGGCGGATACATGGAAGACGCCTTTGAATTCATCACAAAAAACAAAGGGATTGTCACAGAGTCCACATACCCCTACCAAGCCACTGATGGCACCTGCAACAAGACCAAAGAATCGTCACGCGCAGCTGAGATTTCAGGCTACCAAAAAGTCCCTACAAACAACGAAAGCGCGCTGCTTAAGGCCGTTGCAAATCAGCCTGTGTCAGTTTCCATTGATGCAAGTGGAATGGCATTCCAGTTTTACTCGAGTGGGGTGTTTACGGGTGATTGTGGGACAGATCTTGATCATGGGGTCACAGCCGTCGGATATGGGAACACGGCGGATGGTACAAAGTATTGGTTGGTCAAGAACTCATGGGGCACAAGCTGGGGAGAGGAGGGGTATATAAGAATGGAAAGGGATGTGGCTGCTCAACAAGGCCTTTGTGGCATTGCCATGGATTCTTCCTACCCTATTGCTTGACTATGGAAAGAAAATTGTGTCAACTGTAAGTATATATGCAATTATGTAAAGTTTTACTGTTTCTACTGTAAGTAATGTATTTGTGCTGCTATTTAGTAAATATTTCAACATGTAAATGAACCCCTAATCTTATTGTCCAAGATAGTAAATACACATGAACTTGTTATGTTCAAATTTATACTTAAAAAAAAAAAAAAAAAAAAGTGGACAGAACAGAAGAAACATACAAACAATATTATTTAGATAATTGGTTCACAATACACTTATTAAGATCCTCTCCCATTCTCTCCTCTCATTCCTTAACTGCCTATATAGTACAACAACCTTAAAACACTTCCACCCTCGTACATGCTGCAAGAACCTCAAACAACAGCCGGACACGGAGAGTCGTCTCGTTACAAATTTCAAACCTGGATTTCAACTGGCCATCTATACATCTCCTCTTGTGGTAGTGGGATGGACAGAGTCACCAATCCGGAGACGGGTTCGTAGTTGAACTCGGTCTCTGTATTGCCAACAGTGCATTTCAATGGCCTTTGAGAAGAGTAGGCTCCAAAGCGGCCGCATCCTCTGACCTTCAGTGTAACAGTGGCTGCTGGCAATCGATTCTCACTCAAAACCTCTGGTTCGATGCTTCCATCGAAAACTTCGTTTGTTTTCACCACTTCAAACTGCTCCACAGCACCACTAGAGTTGAACATGTCGAGAAGTCCAATTGGTGCGAAGGAAATGTTCGCTGTGATCTTCTGCTTTGCGAAAAATGAGAGAGAGGTTAGTCTTATAGGTTCTTAAATAACTATTTTGCCAGTTAGATGAATCAATGGTTGTCTGATAGGGGAACTGACCTTGAGAGGACAAATGTGGAAGAGTTCGTATTCAAGAACCTTAAGAGTCACAGGGAGTGATGCGCCTTTAGGCAACCGAACCACCTCCCCAGATTTATGGGCATAGATTATGGCTTCTCCGTTCCAATCTGGTCCCGCAATTTGGGCGATGCTGTCAACGTCTACTGCTTGAATGGAGCCAGTTAGGGTGCCAGGAGAGGCATCGTGAATGCGTGTCTTCTTCTCTACCTTGCACCAGCCTGCACCTTGGCAGTTGAACACACCAACCACTCCAGTACACTTGTTTGCATTCCAGATTTTAAGCAAGCTGCATTTTTTTGGGGGGCGGGGGTTGGATTTTAGTTTCTTCAGAAATGTATTTAAAGTGTACAAGGTTGTTAGGACAAGATGATGCCACAAACCTTGTTCCATCTCTTGCCGGGTCAACAAAGAGACAGTCCAATGTAGGTCGTCCAGGTAATTGTGCACGTAGAACGGATCCATCAGGAAGAACAAGCTTTCTCAAGAGCCCAAAGTCATGGTTTCCTGGCTTGTCACTGGATTAAAAAGAGGATAACATTTTTATGAGACTAAATTCAACTTTTTTTGGGTGGGGATGGGGGTTGGGGGTGGGTGTTACAGATCAGTCTTAAATATAGGATTACCTCACATAAATTGCACATCCTCCTACAGAACGAGCTGCAGCGTGATACTCAGCAGTTGGGTGCAGACTCTGCAAGCACAAATGCAGAAACCAACATTTCGTTAATGCTTTAGTACAAATCAACTCGAATTTTTCATCCCAAAGTTCCAAAAATTACTCACATGAAACATGTCCCAATCAGGCTGCATAAATTCTCCCAAGAAAACTGTATTGTAAGCTACCGAAGAAATGTGGATAGTGTGGGAAGCAGGGTCACGAGGGTAGTAATCATCCGAAGCTCTAACAACAGCAGTCTGTCTAGCACTGTAGAGCCCATCAGTATTGTGGCACATGCAAGAAATGCAGCCATTATCAGCAAAGTTGCGTGCAATGGAAGCTTCTAGTGCCTGGTGATAGCTACGGGTGAGCGAAACTCTGCCACCATGGCCAGCACCGAGCGTCTCTATGATGTTCTGGACATCAACTTTGACTCCATCAACTCCACAGGAAGCCAAGTAGGCATGAAGCTCGTTGTAGAAATTGAAGACTTTCTTGGGGTGGACCAGGCCCAGCCCGTGTACAGCAAGACTGTCCATAACAATGTCGGGTTGGTTCCCTAGTACACCAGGAGACTGCACTGGATAGGCCAAAGCAGTCTCGTAGTGCTCCATTCCGGGCCCTGCGGGCTGAACTCCTCCCCAGTAGCCAGCTAGAGCATGCCAAGCAAAAACGTACCTGAAGAATTACACATCATTATCAAATGCAAGTTAGATAACAGATATTTTTTGTTTCATTAGGAAATTGTATAACAGGGACTTACTTGACATTGTGCTGCTGCTTGGCATCTCTCACCACGTGTTTCAGACCCGATTCTTGTTCACCAGTTTCTCCATTCTTTTGGAACTTTGCATTTTCTTTAATTCCAATAAGCCTGTTTGCAAACCTATAAATTGAATAGAAACATTTTAGATATAGTTAAACTTGAGGCTAACATATTAAATAAAATTCCATAATATGTGACAGCCTATAATTCTAAACAGCAACATTAATTGTATCCTGTAAATATTATGATATTTGATAGATATAAAAAGCTGATTGAATTGCATCATTAAGGTGAACTGTTGGTTTTCTTACTGAGCTCCTTCTTGTACAACACAATTTGGATCATTCTTCATCTCGTTTCCAATCTGCTGCCACCCGTCATCTATGATTAGAAAGCGTGGTGGTGCTCCTCCCTTAGACAAGCTGCGAAAGGAAATATCGTATCAGCATCCTAATTCTCCAAACAGAAACAACCCTGAACTTCTAATATCAAGAAATTTAAAAATCAGAACTGTACCTTGTCAATCCTTCGTCGACACCCTCAGCAGTGACATCAGTGTAGAAGGCATCCCATGTGCACCATCCAAACCAATCGAGGAATGCAGGCAACTACAAGGAGCCCAAAAATGCATATATTATGAGCAAACATTGGATACTTTCTTTGGGACGGATCCATACAATCAACTCTAGATATACATATACTCATCAAAACATGTTCTTACCTTCTTCTTCTCTCGGTGATGAAATGTTTGCATGTGCTTCTCAACAGCTCTGTTTCACAAATTAATGATTTCATTAAGTCATCCAAAAACCAATTGTAACAAAATTCAACACAAGCATTAAGAGAAATGGATGGTTGATGATTGCAAAGAAGAAGAAAGGCCTTACTTTACAGCCTGATTGATGACTTCAAAAGGATTCGTCCCGGCATGCATGTAAACAACGTGAAGTCCTTGGTCGGTTTCAATAGCATTGTCTCCTGCAACACAGTGGCACATAAAGCTCATTCCAATTCGTTCCTGTCTTTCTTTCATTGTTATTCCCTTCAACCCTAAAAACTCCATGAATGCATGCATTTCATGACAGGAATCATTGATTTTTCTCCATCTTAAGATTGTTAAATCTCATTTTCTTGATGAATGGGCCACAAGACCAATGAAACTGGCAAAAACTAGGCATACAGCCTGAAAGACATGCCATCTTTATACATGCATGTAGTTAACCCCAAATGCTTTCTGGTGCCATGAACTACTCACCACTCTCAAGACAGACCTCCAGCTGATCCTTATCGTTGCCTTGAAGAACTGCGCGGAACGGTCCTTCAAGGATAGGCAGGAGAACAGTGTAGATAATCGGGGCATCTTCTTGCTCGCCTGGGTTTGTGTTTTTGCTCTCAATGAGCATGAATTGGGTCTCCAGTGGAATATCCTTCCCACATGTCCCCATTCTCTGAGTCATCCACCAGAGCTTGAAACGAAATAAGCACATGAAACGCACATTCCTGTTAAGAGGTAGATTAGAAACATCACAAACTATTTTTCAAGGCTCTTACAGTTCTGTTATTAGTATACAGGACAAATAGCCGAACATTGCTTATCTCTTCAATTTATCATCATTTTTCTTGCAAACTTCTCCATCACAAACTATTTTTCAAGGCTCTTACAGTTCTGTTATTAGTAAACAGGACAAATAGCCGAACATTGCTTATCTCTTCAATTTATCATCATTTTTCTTGCAAACTTCTCCATGTCCTGATAACTGAATATATGTTTGTGTTGGTTTGTCTGAGAAACTACCATGAATGATAAAGGTGATCTATTTAAAAAAATTATAAAACTGACCCCCTACCCACAATGGGCTCATCTTAGCGAGAGCACTCGTTAAGGTATGAAGATCTCATTTTTTGTGATTACAATGTAGACGTACGACACATCAGCAGTAAAGATGTGCCGACACAGGTCCTACTAAAATACTTGAACATTTGTAACAGTAACTGCAATGATTTAAACTGATGATATTTCACCAAATACAATAGCAGCACCAAATCAGAAAGATATCGTCCAACACAAGTGTATATGACTAAAAAGCTAAAGAATTGAGCACCAAATTATAAAAACAAATAATATTCTAACATAATCTAGTGCTTACTCCAATACACCAACTGGGAACACATGGAGGCTCTTGCTATGAGAAGCTGTGGCACCAATGAATGTACCCGCAACGAGGCCTACACCGGATCCTGGAGTAAGCACGATGTTGTCAGGCACTCCAGTGAGTATGGTCTTCCCGTGAACCACAAGGTTCCCGTCATTGACTGAGATCTTCGGTGTAACCGTCATCTTTGCGCGTTCTAGAACTGCTTCACAATTTACTGCACAAACAGAAAACTTACAAATCAATCCACCACCATCATCAAGCAGAGATCCCCCAAAAGAATTTCTGAAATCTGTAAACTGGTGAAGATAACCAAAGAAGGTGACTAATCTGTGATCTTATCAAAATTATGTGATAAATGCCAGCAAAACAAGTGTTTATTACAACGAAGCAGAAAAGTTTGAATCAAAGGTTTAGTTTTGAAAAAGGGAGAGCATCTTTGGACCACTACACAACATCCAGATCTGTTAGATCCAATTTTGAACTTTAACGTATGACCTTAAAAAAGTTTGTCTGTTGTCTTCTTCATCCTCCTTTTCTCCGCCTTTTCCATTTTTTTCGAGCAGCACACAAAAAAAATAAAATCAAAAGGAGCAGCAAAGTAAAAAGCAAAATATTTAAATTATTAGTTAGCCATTAACAACCACTTAAAGCTTCAACGTTCTAGCTATCCTGAAAAATTAATCCGGGAGCAAACAGTAGATCAGATCAGAGGGTGAAAATATAAAATAATTAAAAATCCATGCAGAAAAAAAGTTCAATTAACGTGCTAACTCCATCAGATCACCTCCAAAGAGATTCAAATTCTTCTGTTGATTCGACGGGACAACACAATGGCTACGTAAATTCACACTCTTCCGAGAATGCTAACGAGGAATCAAAGATCGATAGGCAGGCAAAACAAGTGCGTGACGTAGAATCATTTCCGAAGAATTCGGGAAAAATCCGGCAAAAATAGTTACAAAATTTTGAAAATATCGCCGGAATTCACATAACCGTAGAAAGGACTTCACAGATTCAAATTCAACTAAAAATTCGAGCAGTATTACTTCAGGTTCGAAATTTCCTTTACTATATAGCTCACTTTGGTCTTCCGCTTAAGCAACTCCACATATTCAGCATAATTCTACACAAAAAGTAAAACACAAAAGGAAAAATATCGACAGGCACCGAACTTTACCTTTTCAGTATCCTTTAGCCGCCTGGAAAAGCAGCTCCACGAGATCAAATTCTCCGAGCTAGAAAAAAAAAAGCCTAGAGAGAGAGAGAGAGAGAGAGAGAGAGAGAGTCTAAAATGGCGCACAGCTCAGCAGAAGCGCATTCCCTAACGGAATGCAAACTTCACGCGAGAGTTAACGGAGAGCGACTAGGTTGCAGGCGAACGCAAGTGTTCAACGATGGGGTGCGAGTTGAAGACGATATCACCTTGGACTTATATAGCATGTCCAGCGTTAAACGTCGAACTGTTCTTATCGGGTAAGCGAATCAAAAGTTGACGCGTGGTGGAAGTTGCTTGGTAATTAATTCAGTCTTAAGATGGGGTATCTTTTTAGGACAAGAGCATTATTTAACTTGGTAGTTACAGTGTCAGCGAGCCAGGAAAGTTTGTTTGTTGTTTTCACCACTATCTGCCCATGTTGTCTCTCTTATCACATGTAAGAAAATTAATAAAAATTGTTTTTCACAAAAAATAAATTAATTTAATATATTATACATTAAAAAAAAATAAAAAATTAACTAATAAATATGCACCAATTAAATTCAAAATTTCTTTTTCTCTTAACAAAAATATTTTCAAAGTAGAAAATTGAGTTTTAGCATAAGTGGTTCTATTATTATCTTAGTACAGACAGTCGTTTTATTTAATAGTTAATTATAACTATGAATTTATGACTGTCGAGCTCCTTAATCAGCTTACAACATATTTGAGCACTTATTAAGTCGTTGCATAATTAAAAAAATAATTTTATCTAAAAATTATATAAACTATTTGAATATTAAAAGAAGCACTTTAATGTTATATAAAGATTCTTGATTCTAGACAAATTATTATGAATAATAAGCAAAATAAGCTATAAGTGTGTTGCTAAATTGATTCTAAAGTTGTAATGATTTGTGGCTATAATTATTAATTATTCACCATACAATGAGATGATGTTGCACCTTTTATTTCCCACTTACAAATACTCCAATTTGCCTTTTCAACCCATTATTTAATCCAACAACTTTTCCACAATCCCGAAATTAGTTCCGTATCGTTTTACTTTTGTAATTATATTATTTATTTTCATTGTATAAATTTAATTTTAATTTTATAATATTCAACTTTCTCAGCAATAAATCTGAATTTCAATAACATTTATGATTAAACTGACACAATATAAAATATAAATAACGTGAGCAAAAGGCTAAGTTTAGAACCGTCTAAAAGTGATATAATCATCGTTATCCGCATAATTTTGGATTTGCAAGTGATTCACTAGCCACTAATTGATTCTTCAAATAAATTCTACTTTATTTTATATTATATATATATATATATATTTATAATATTAATTATATATTGCATCAATCATCTATTTACCTAACACAACAATGCCATACTAACTATATATCAATTTTACTCTTAACTATAACTTTTTATGACAAATCTTTCAGCAAAATTCTTCAACATCCCACTCAAAGCAATTAAAAACAACAACAACAACAACAACAATAATAATAATAATAATAATAATAATAATAATAATAATACTAATAATAATAATAATAATAATAATAATAATAATAATAATAATATTCTTTTCTTTTTCCTTCTCTATTCTTCTTTGAATATTTTGAGTGTGGAGCATTTTACAATTTCGACACATCATAGAATATATGCGACGTGACATATTAGTTGAAATTAATAATAATATACACGTTTTAATTTCTTAAATAGAAGACATTGGGATTATATGGATAATATTGGAGTGGGTAGAATATACTTAATTTCCCCTTTTAGCTTATAAGCAATTAGGCAGCGGTATCACTTGAGTGCTCGTGGCATTCTTTATTTTTAAAGTGTGATTCTATTTTATTTCAGTTATTCAAGTCTGTCATATATATTCATTTAATAAAAATAAATAAAAAAAATTATTTCTCCAATTTTCAGAAATTTCATTTTAGAAATAGCAATTAGAAAATGAGGAATTAAACGTGTAAGAGTTTCTGGTATAGAACGTATCGTCATAGCTGAAATTCATCAAATACATTGATATAGGGGGGAATGGGTACGGTTGTAGGTATGATTGATGTGATGAATGAGTTTTATTCGACCAATTTCGGAGATGAATGATTGATTTCCCAAAATTAGGATATCATTCCATTCCCTCCACATCAAGCTACCATTTTTCATGTTATTTTCGGTCCAACCAAACACATCCTAAGGGATGTTTGGACTAGGTTGGAGCCCTCCGTAGCACAACCGGTTGTGGGTTGTGAGGTTGTGTTACAATCAAATGTATAGTAAAAACTGATGTTTGTTTGGGTTAGGATAAGGTAGTTTGTTATTGACATGTCAAATCAATAAGTTTAGTAGAGTTTTGTTTGTATTATTATATCATGAAAGATAAAGATTTATGGATTTAATAATTGGTATGAATTATTATATATATGCTAAATGGATATCAAAATAAAGATCTTAAGAAAAGAATTAATATGATATAATTTTTATAAAAAATATATTTGAAATAAAAAAGTTATAAGTATTTAAAAATTTTGGGTGAAAAAATTTATATTAAATAATTTTTTGGGAATGATAAGAGAATAGAGAGAGAAAAAAGAGGGGTAGAATAGGTAGGGTTGTGGATGAAATAACCACAACCCACAACCTCGTAAACAAATACAGACTGAGTTGTGGCCCAACTCACAACCAATTATGCCCAACTCAGTCCAAACATGTACACAACCCATCCAAACATACCCATTTGAAACTCATGTCACATATTTTCAGAGATTGACCAACAAATTTTCTCCTCTTTATGGCAATCTCATTAACAAGGGATTTGAGCATTTGCAATTTGTACTTTTGCTACTCACGTCCAAAAGATACTATTTATTTATACGTTGTTCAGTTACGAAGCTGGTATAAAATTTCTTCAAATCATTTTTTTCAGTTTCAAATTCATTTTGATCGCTCTTTGACTCAACTGATTTTATTGTGATTCCAAAAATCGAGATGATAATATTAGATGTGATGTGCCTAGAATTCAATTTTTGATAGCTAGTAGAATTAAAATTATATATAATTTTACTATTTTGTCAATTAATTTATAAAAAAGATTCGATATATTGCGAAAAATTGAGACTCCTTCGTTCTTTAGTGTCGTCCACCTAACTAATTTTCGGTTGCAAATAGTAGATTGGTGTCTAAAAATAGAAAAAAAAGTCTTTAAGTTAAATTAATTTTTAATAAAATAATTGCGATTATATATGATATTAGACACTAATGATCATAAGTCGTGAATGTGATTCCAACTAAAAGAAAAAGGCGCTTTTAATTACTATTAATTAAGATGTGGTGCATCCTTATCAATCATTACTGCCCGGAAAAGCACTGGTCCAAATCTCCCCAAAAAAAACACACTCCCTCCATTAAAAAAATAAAATAATATTTAAAATAAATAATAAAGGTAGTATAAATTTAATAACTATATATTTATAGTTTTTAATCAATATTTATATATTTTTATAAACTTTATAAGTTTATTATATAATTTATGTACTATTAGTTTTTTATATTTTATATTTAAGATCCAACTTAAATAAATCGTATATAAGATACAATAAATAATATTTCGTCTATTTTATTAGTTACTTATGTAACATATAAAAGATAAAAAAAACTGTTATCTTCACATTTACGGTAAATATCTTTGTAAGCACTTACTTATATGACAGTTAAATTCATATATTACATCATAACCATATTAGTATGTGTTTACGAGGTGCTCGTATTATTTTATTTTTTTAAGAAGGTCGTATTAAACCAGTTAATGGGATTTTTAAACAAATATCAACAATTTAAAGGGCCTTGTTACAAATTCACAAATAGAGATGCATGTTTCAAGACATTCTGATTAAAATTAAAAATTATATGAGAAAAGAAGAAATTAAACCTAATCTAGTATGAAATTAATTAGGCGAAAATGGATTAATTAAGTATAATTGATGAACTCAAAAGGATTGATTGTCATGTAAAGTTGATAGACCTTTAAAGCTATCAGTATACCACACGATATTATATTTGTTATTCTCCAGAGTTAAACTATGCATCAAATTCATGAAAAGTCGAGTCCTGCTTTTTTTTTTTTTTGTAATAATTAAAGATTGTAAAGAATGTTTATTTAATAAAAAAAATTATTGATTGGAGATATATATATATATATATATGTGTGTGTGTGTGTTGCCTCTTGATATGCCCCAAGAACAAATTAAAAGAAAGAAGTTTGCAGTAATTTGCATGATAATCAAATGGGGCAGACTAGGAGCGTAAAAACTTTTGTGCAACGGTTGCAGTGTGATATGATTTAAAGTATTATCTGTGTAATTATAAATAATTATTTATTTAATTATAAAGTATCAATATTTTTTTAGTGTATTACTTCTAGTTAATTACCTTAAAAAATAGTGATATTTTATAGTTAAACAAGTAATATCTTAAATCGTGTTATACGTACAACCGTTTCACATGAAAATCATTCAAATTGAAGAATTAAGGGTGATAATTTGGGAATACATTTTGATACTTTGATATGAATCAAATATGTATATTGTAGATTATGATTACTTTTTTTTATAAGTTTGGGTTAAAATTGGATCAGACTAATAATATGATCAAGTCGAATCAACCCAATAACTCGTACTGTTATTATTTTTTTATATAGAAAATCAAATTCTTATAATTCCAAAGCTATGCATTGTTATTTTTGAATAACCATTGTATATATATTTGAAAATTTCTACTATGTTCTATCTCGATGATAAATTTAAGTTCTTATTTTATATTTGTAGAGTTTTACATTGATATACAACACACTTCGTTTATAAGTGGTTGTGCTTGTGTTCTAATTTTATTATTCAGATTCAGCTGGGTCGATTAGGTTAGTTTATACAATAAGTGGATGCGCTTGTGTTCTAATTATTGACACGAAAATATAAATAACTACATTTTAATTTAATTTATAACAACTACATTTTAATTTAATTTATAAAATCAACAATTCAACCTATTTAACATCTCTAGACTAGAATATCTCTGAAGGTGAAATTGGACTATTCAATGATAGATTCTATAATCCATTTAGCAAGTTAAGAAAGAAAAAGATAAGTTTTCAATAAAAAAAAAATAATATGACAAAATTGCCCTCAGCAGGGGAAATTTGTCCACGTCACAGCATCTCCCAATATGCTAAACAGAATCCACCAAATCACAAAATCGGGACCCTGTCTTTTCAGGACACGTATCGTTCATCCGCTCAGCAGTACTGGCAGCGGCAGCACATGGTACGATCGTCTTATGCGGCGACTGCGGGGCCCACCCGAGTGTACTACCCGCGGATGCGTGACAATTGGTTGGTGTATGAACCCGAATCTGCTACGTCGTTTTATTATATTTGGGATTATGGGCAATTGTCTTGTCCCTATGTCGACAGGAATACTGCTAAGTGGCTATTATATTACCAATCTTTATTATACTATTTCGAGGAATTTAGAGATTTGATTTTCTTAATTTTTTTTATTTTTTTTTAATTTTTTTTTAAGAAATGACCCTTCAATCACTATCTTCATTATGGAATCTTGAAGAGCCATCATCCATTCTTTAATTATTTATAAATAATTATTTATTTATTTGTTCGTTTCTTCTTAGGTTAAATAAGTGTCGGACTTTTCTCTTTACTATCTGAATTATTTTCAAAGTTTGACTTTCACAAGCAATCATTGAACTTTAAAAAGATAATTTCACTAAACCTCGAACAATTTTTTAAATATTCACCATAAATAAAAAAAATTGGATCAAAAGATGCACTTATCATTATAGATAAGAATGCAACACCCACCAATTAGTTCTTGTAAGAAAAACATTAGAGATCCATTTTCTCACTAAGAAAAAAGTAAGATTATCATTGCAACGAGCGTTTTGTTGTTAGACTTCACTAAATCACTTTACTAGTGAAAGATTAAAAAATTTCTAAGATCTGATACTGTAGGATCAGAAAAATATTTTCTGCTGCTCACTTTATAATCAACCTCGATAAATTTGTTAGCTTACTTCAATCTCAATTCGTTTTTTAATTATTCTGAGCTATTTCTTTCGCCATAAATGAATTTAACATCCCAACATACGAATGATTATATTTGGAATAAAAATTTGAAACTTTTGACTTATTACAACTCCAAAAAGAAAAAAACAAGAAACCAAAGAAAAAGGTAGGAGTGATGGAAGACCTCCTACTTGTTGCCAATAAAAAACATTTGAATGTGACAAAAATCTCTGCATTAGGTGTTGAATGCATCCACCATCAATTGGTGATCCTCTTCTTCTTTGAATAGTAAAGTAGTGATAACTATTATACCATTCTCAACTTTAATTGCAGTCCATATATGTATAAATACTATATATATAATATAATATAATATAATATAATATTTTCTCAATAATTTAATTTTTAGTCAATATGGTCCAAGATAAAATGACATGATGTAGATCTAACATGCAATATATTATTGGCTATTGCTTTCGATTTGCATGTTTCACAAATATGTACATTTTAATTAGGTTAAAGAAGAAAGACAAAATTTTAACTGATTAGTTCTTTTCATAAAATTATACATCAACCTAACTACATATATATAGAAGTAACTATGTAAAAAACGAGTCTGTTTTACAGTAATTAGGGTTTCTATTTGGGTGAAACTTCAAATTGAGGCACGCGCATGTACGGGATGATCACATATCTCTTATCAGCATGTGTTATTGTAATAATGTTTTGAAATTTTGTAGTAGGAAAGTTAATTATTTTATTTCAGATTTGCGTATGTGGTTTTTATACATTATAGGTTCATACACATATATGTGTCTGCAGTCAGTAGGTGATCGTTTTCTTATATACATAATCTATCATACATGTAGACCTAAGTGAATATCGGGAGTTTAGCGATCATTTTCAGTAGCTTGCCCAATTGGTTTTTTATGGCGACTAGGCGGTAGCATGTGTAGTGTCAATCATTTGTTGATACTAAATTCTTTTGCATCATGGTTGAAATATAAACGTATTATGCGTCAACTTCTCTGCATTTGTGTCGATAATATATATAAAGTTTTCTCTTGCAGTGATTTGAATTATATCATTTGTTAGGGTACTTATATATATATATATATATATATATATATATATATATATATAAGAAAAAAGAAAATGAAAAAAAAAACTCATTTTTGTACAATTAACGTAGGAAAATGGTGGTCCTTGCATAGCGATGGGTTACGATGATTAAAATTATGCCTTCTCCTAGTATTATTGGGAAGTTGCTGGAACGACTGTTGTACTTCATTTTTAACTAATTTTTATGATCAATTTATGTCATAATTAAGACATGATGTGTCTTTATTATATTCATATTTTAATTTAGATTAATATTATAAATATATATTTCTTTGAATTATTATATTGAAATACTTTTGAATTAGTTCAAAATATTTTTCCTCAAACGTTTAGTCATCATCGTCAAGTTCGTCAAGTTCTTTTGTGAGCTCTGTGCAAATATAACTTTAAAAGACAATCACTAAGATTTCACTGAATTAATTTTATTTGGATAAACGGGTATTAGAGCAAGTTAAATATCAACTCTCTCAATAAAGATTATTACAAATCTTTATGTATGAGCACTTCTAATTCGATTTTTTTCATACTAAAGTTCATTATCGAAAAATTATGACAATGATAAATTTTGATTGTGGAACGAGTGGATTTCAATCTTAGATCAGTAACTTATGTTATAAAAGCTCAACCAACGGAGTCCACTCGACTTCTATTATATTAACTTTTGAATTAATCTATATTCTCATATAAGCATATATAGTTCTAGAATGTTCCGTGAATTAATTTTAGGGAAAAAGACATTTTTTGTAAGATATTTTTGCTGATACAAGGAATGCACACATATAATTTTTCTATTATTCTAAATAAATATATTTAAATTTAATTTGAAACTTGTGGGAGCTGACAAGATGAGATCACTCTATCTTCACATAATTGTCAATTATTATATACATGCGTATATATATATATATATATATAGAGAGAGAGAGAGAGAGAGAGAGATCTTCTTGCATTATGTGATAAAGATAGTTCATTTTATTACAGGAATATCTGACATTAATCATCTTAGAACCCTGACATTTGTTTTTGTAAAAGATTTTATCCCTTCCGAATAATGGCTTCTAAAATTATTGTTAAATAATGGGTTTGGCCATTCATAGATTTCGTCCAAACAAGTCATATATTTTGTGTGTATATATATACGTGTATGTATGTATAGGAGGACACGTGGTTACTTTTAGGCCATCTTTTTGTTCCATTGATTGCATAAGGAACAAATGTCGAATCACGTAATAAAATGACATTTGAATGAACTCTAGTTTCATTTTCATTTCATTTATTTTCTCGTTTGACTGTTCTATATACGTATATGAACGAATATTTTGTACATCGAATGTGTCGTGTATTTAATTTATAATATTATTTATAATACTAGTTATACTTATATTATTTTTTAAATAATGATGTAGGTTAGATCAAATAAATTTGAAGGGTTCGATTTTCAAATCACGAAAAGAAAAGAGTTAACTTTGAACATGCATTGGACCTCATATCGTGCAAAACTGCAAATTACATCTCATGACAACGACTTTGTTGAGAAATATTCTATAACAAGTAATGATTTACATGTGTTAATTTACTTTCATTTGTAAATATTCACTTCTTATATTTTTGGATTCTCATTTGTAGAATAGGTTATAGAGAATCCAAATCGACGGGCTATCCAATTATTCTATGCGTAGTATTTAAATTTTATCTAAAATAAATAAGGTATAGTGTCGGAAAGTATACCCGTTTATATTCCTAATTATTTTAGCAACAACAAACAATATCAAAATAATATCATAATTATACATGTGATATGTACTTATATATCAAATAAAACACAAAAGTTCTTAATAGAATGATCTAATTTTTCGAACCATTGAAATTTCATACATCTATCATATCTTCCCTATGTGTTGATCTAGAGTAATTATCTCGACTTTGTTTATTATAACAACTTTAATCCTGTTTTTAGTATAATAATGACATAGACATGGGTATGATTCTGTCGGTTTCTGGAACCGTGAGGGTGAAATCGAAATAGAATGGCATATAGCCAGTTCCGGTTCTTTTGTTTTTTACAAATTCACATTTGGAACCAAAACCACTGATTTTAACCAAAACCGTCGATTTTGGAACCGGAATCAGGTATCCTAGAACCAAAACCGAACCGACTAGATTCCAATTCTGAATCAAAATTAGATCAACGGTTAAACCAAACCGTTGACCGCTGGTTATAACTGCTGATTTCAATTCGAAATCGAAACTGTGCAATATCTGTGAGACAATCTCTCACAATTCTCACAAACATCTTATATATATTTAAATTTTTTTTATTTTTTTTATAAATCATAAATAAATATATACCCACACGAAGTGAAAGTTGGAATATTTTAAATAAAATTAAGCACCCTAATCAAATTGGCCGCCGCCCATCAATCGTGCGTATTGCCTACCCGTCTCAATCTTGTGATGTAGTGGTTTGATGATGAAATTAATTTATAATGGCGACAATTCTTTTATTTGATGTCACACAATTATAATTTAATTATTTTTCTTGGAATTTTTGTGAGGGGTGGCCACCGACCAGTGAGCTTTGAGAGGGGAACTGTGTTTTTACCACTTGTTTGAATGATATATGGATTGCAACGGGACGGGGTGGGGATGGAACGGAACGGGACGGGACGGAACGGGACGGGACGGATCATGATTTTATGATAATTTTATTATTATTATTATTATTGTAGTATTAATATAATATTATTTTAAAAGATATAACATAAAATTAGAATTTTAAATAAACGATGCCATATGAAATTGAAAGCATGTTTATGAATTTATTTTTACACTTTGAATATATTGATATCTATTAGAATTTTTAATTATAATATAATTGCATCTTTTATTATGTTTTATATACTATATATAGTAAGTACATAAAATACACTAATCTACATTTATAATGAGATATAATATATATTAAAGCATAATAATACAGAGCAAATTAAAATTAGAGGTGCAAATGAGTCGAGTTGAGTCGAAAGTATCATATTTTAAGATTGTGTGAAATATTATCGAGCTTCTAATTATTTGTTTGAGATTTGTTTGATTATAAGTCGAGTTGGGCTTGAACGAGCTTTAATCGAGCCGAACACGAGCCGAGCTTGAGTAGTTTGATATTTTACACTTGTTTTAATGAATTTTGCTTAACGAGCTCGAGCGAAAGCCGAACTTTAAATTTTATCAAACGTAAAGGTATGTTCAAGCTTGTTGATATTATTATCAAATCAAATTCAAACGAACGAGCTCGAATCAAATATCGAATAGTTTGATTTGATTTCAGTCCTAATTAAAATGAAACGGGACATACTGAGCCAATTGTAAGTGGACTAAATTGACATTTTGAATTAAAAACTTACATGTAATAACTAATTAATTAATGTGGAAATGCATTTTTGGGGAGTTTTGTAGTTTATATATTTTTATTTGTAAATATGAATTTCTTATATTTTATTTAAATAATAACAAAAAAGCTTTTTAATATAATTTATAACAAATAAATAATGTACGTTTATTCGCATTAAATTTGATTAAGATTTTAGTGGCAAATGGTCTGTAACATAAAGACTACATTTAATGCAATTAAAACACCATGACAAGATGTTTATTTGTTTGGAAGCCATTAAATAAAATAATTAAATATTTATAAATAAAATACCCGACCTTTCAATTGTTTATTATTTAAAATTCCATTCCTCGTGGGCCCATATATTTGTTATTGGGACATTAGTTTAGCCCTATTCTACTGTACTAAGCCCATTGAGCTTACTTTTCGAAAATGGGCTCTCTAGTTGGGCTTAGGGCCCAAAACAACAACAAAATGGACCCATTTTTCCATCACAATTGTACATGATTAATTCAAAGAAAACAACACACAATACACTGTACGTACGTACACTTGCTGAATTAAACTGTACATCATGTTTCTATCTTGAATCTTTTCAATCTATCTTGAAACTTCACAAATTTCGAGATATACTGGTAAGTTTCGAGATAATCGTGAGTTTTAAGAGGCAGTAAGAAACCATATATTTGTATGAAAGTGACTGAAATGTGTTGTGTTTCCACAGTCAAGCAATAGGGTAGGAAGAATCCATGGCAATGCCACAAAGGCCTTGTTGAGAAGCCACATCCCTTTCCATTCTTATATACCCCTCCTCTCCCCAGCTTGTGCCCCATGAGTTCTTCACCAACCAATACTTTGTACCATCCGCCGTGTTCCCATATCCGACGGCTGTGACCCCATGATCAAGATCTGTCCCACAATCACCCGTAAACAACCCACTCGTGTAAAACTGGAATGCCATTCCACTTGCATCAATGGAAACTGACACAGGCTGATTTGCAACGGCCTTAAGCAGCGCGCTTTCGTTGTTTGTAGGGACTTTTTCGTAGCCTGAGATCTCAGCTGCGCGTGACGATTCTTTGGTCTTGTTGCAGGTGCCATCAGTGGCTTGGTAGGGGTATGTGGACTCTGCGGCAATCCCTTTGTTTTTTGTGATGAATTCAAAGGCGTCTTCCATGTATCCGCCCCCACACCCTTGGTCTTGGCTTGTTTTGTCGCAGTCTACTATTTCTTGCTCTGAGAGGGAGATTAGTTTGGCTGTTGATATTTGGTTGATCCCTTCTGTTGCTGCTACTGCTGAGAATGCCCAGCAGCTGCCTGTAGTTATCGATACCATGGAGTTAGGTCGCTTCATGTACCCCATGTTTCTGTTGATATACATCGGGTGTAGGATCTACTATGATCAATATGTGTGTGCACGCATGGACATATGGATGTGTGTGATTGTTCGTTATATTGTTTTACTTTTTGTCCTCATTTCTTTTTTTGTGCATCTTTGGTCCTACAATTTCAAGTTTAAACTCAACAACTAATAGTTGACTAACTGACAAACTAAAATAATTCATTGACGATTCAACTAAATCAACTAATAGTTGTTAGCAAATCATTAGTTGTTGGGACTAAAGCTCAAATGATAATCTTGTTTAGAGGCACGGTTTCGATTTGGAACTAGAACCAGCAATTGACCTGGTTTCAGTTCGGGCCGGTCGATTCCAAACTGCTAGTTCCGATTCCAAAACCGTCAGTTCCAATCTTGGTTTCGGTTTTAAGTGTAAAATTAAAAAGAAAATGAAAAAAAACCGAGCAACCGTAACCAGAACCGAAGAACCATCGGTTCCGATCCCTAAACGGAACCGGGGGAACAATTCCCAAGTCTAGTTTAGAATATGGAACTTGAATTCAAGAGTTGAGTAAAAAGGCATACCACATTGGCCTTGATCTTTAATAGGGGTGACAGCCCCCTTCTTCCTCCAGTCCATGCTGGATGGCAAAGCACTCACACTCCCATACTTAAATGCTGTAACTTCAGACATTTTCTGCAACTTAAGTCCATTTCTTGCAGCCGTAAACTCCTCATTTGTCTGATCAGCAAATGCATTGATTCCAAGCTTGTAAGGCCTACTCCCACCCTCATTAAACTTGTCAATAAACTCCACATTCTCCTTAAAGATGTTGAAACGAACCGCCTTTTCTTCCTTGTCTTTATAAACGCGTCCATACTCCGCCATCCACTGCTCGTGTCGCTCCAACATGGACAGTCGTTTAGGAATAACTCGAGATGTCGTCTGAGAAGCCATCATTGCCAAGATTAGAAAGGTGAGAACTGAAAATTTGGTGATGGAGAAAGCCATTTTTCTTTGTGAAGAAGCTATATAATATTGTCTTCAACTTGTTGTTTAAGGTTTGAAGGGGGATGTATGTATTTATAGAAGACAAACATTTTCTTATAATTATTTATTTTTCATATTTGATGTTATATCAAGTTTCCAATTTGCCGGGGAGATTCAGTTGATTGTAATACCATATCCTATGATTTTGTCCTGTTGATTACAACGCTGTTTGTTTGTGTTAGGACAAAACTTGTAAGACAACACTATTATTTGGACTGGGCTTGTCTTTTGATTTTTTGTTTGGGCTTCAAATTGGGCTTATTTTTCTTTATTATATTCAATTGCTCTAGGGCCCAATGGGCTTATTTTGGAACGGGCCTCTGTACTGTTTTATATAGTTATTGGGCTGGTCCGTTGGGCAAACGGTTCCCACTTTTGGGCCTTATTTCAATTTCGGAGTTATTATTTGAGTTCAGGTCCATTCCCAGTTATTTTAATACCGTACCTTTATTATTTTTGTATAGCTTATTTATACATGGTTAATATTTTAAAGTGTTAATTACATAATTCTAAAAAAAAATTACATTTCGAAACGCACAATAATTTACTTCCATCATCACATGTTCAAATAACAAATATGAGTTATATCTAAGCAGGTGCTCACAGAAAGCATTACTAACCGTCGTTTTTATATACATACATGCACAAACACACACGCGTTATTTAATTTTCATCGAAATTTAAGGGAGAAGCCGACTTAAAAGTAAATAATTTGAGGAAAATTTTCTGGTCAGAATAAGCTAAATGGGGTATGTATTCTTGCACCCAACTAATATATGCAGAATCTTTGAACTCTTTAATTTCTTAGTCTTGTGGTTATGTGCATTGCACATCATTAAAGGTTTCTAGAACAAAATGCAACTTCAAATTTCAAATCTGCTGAAACTGTTTTCTTCTGGACCAAGTTACTAAATATATGCCCTAAAGTAGACAAATATATATACATATATATATATATATGTGTGTGTGTGTGTGTGTGATCTTTTCCATATTAGGAAAGTTTTGAACAACTATATACTATAAGATATGGTTATATATGCATTACCCATGTGATGTTTTCTTGATAAGCCTAACTTACTTATAGCCTGTGGAATGTTAGGAAGCTAATAATTCAATTATATGATATTAATTGTTATTCAACACGTGAGTCAAAATTATTTGATATACAAAGACAATTACATTGGTATTTTGGCCACATCTATTGGAAGGTGCCCCGTAGCAACGAGCTCCGTTAGCAACTATTTTTAATATCGTAGTTGTCCCTATTTTACAAAAAAAAAAAATGTATATATATATTATATATATAGTTAACCTAACTTGTTGGAGAAGTCAAGTTTAACGACTTATATATCATTCAAAATTATCTTTATACCCGATATGTAATAATAAACACGAGAATTGATTACACAATTTGTTACAATTTGTAATTACATTTGGAGGGTTGTCAAGCCAGGTTTTTCTCTATGGATTTTGAGATAAAATTACGAAAAATGTATTAATAGTTAAAAAGAAAGTGATCGTAATTTGCAACTCATTTGTCCGTGCAGCCAACTCAGCTCAAGTGGTTGTTTCTCTCTCAGCTTATTATAAAAAATATTAACTATAAACGGGTTTAAAGTACAACACATTCAGACTCCATAACCCATCGTTAATTTACATCGAGCACAAAGAAATTTAGTTTGGAAAAGTAAGGTATAGTTTGGTATGTGTTTATGCAAGCATGGAACAAAAGTCAGCAACTGCTTTAACTACCACTTCCGTCTTCTAAATCTTTTGCAGTATCCCATTATTAATTATCACATATATACGTTAAATGAGTCGAACATATATCACACTTATTTTGAGACGAATGAAATAATATAAATTATTTGTACAAAAGAAAAAACATCGATCATCCATCAAAATATTAAGGGCACAAGTACTGCTTCCAATGTAGCAAGAGCCACCCTTGTGCTGAAGATTGTAAAACACAAACTATTGACATGGCTAAGACCTTACTACAAATTTGGTTCAAGAAAGGATGATACACTAGAAAGGATGATACACTTATTTCTCTAACAAATTAAATTAGCATCAACTCGAATTTTGTCGCTGCAAAACCCCAAATTTTATGATCGTATGGGTCTCATATTTCTATTTTCAATCACTTTTGCAAGTTCCATCGATGAATGGACTCAATGTTGATATTATGCTATATGTTTTCTCTTAATGTGTTAAGTACAAAGTTTCAATGATCGCATGCACACACGCATCGTAATCTTGAAAATATATAATAAATCTGAGAAAACTTTGTGGTTTTTAGTTGCCTGATCTCATCTTGTGGGCTATTTTTGTACCTAATTGCTAATCATATGCAGAAACTTTGATCTAATGATATCTTGCTGGCCCTTCTCTTGTGATCATCATGTTCATTGGACACCATTTTTCAAGAACATTGATTTATTACAACAACACAATCCAATTTCAAAATTGATGAAAGTGTTTATGTGGACCAAAGATTTGCCCTAGATTAGACAAGTAACTAACTAATCTTTTCCATTTTAGGAAAGTTTGTGAATAAGTGTATACAAGATTAGCTATAAATGTACTATCCGAGTTAACTTTTTTTCTTGATAAACCTAACTTACTTATGGCGTGTGAACGTTAAAAATTCTCATAACCATTGCCTTTTTAGGGTTTTTTATATTGCTCCATCTTGTTGACTCAAGAATAAAAAAACGATGATCAAGAGATAACCCTAATTTCGGATAGGGTTCTTTGACCTGCCACAATATGTGAGCATTTGATTAGAAATATACCCGAATTGTGACCTTATGGATGAATGTCGATGGTTCCACGTGTCGTAAATTTTGTGGAATGTCTCGGCATATATTTAGGACATTTCCATAAGTAAGTCTTTGTGTGCTTGATTGTAAGAAAGCAAACTACAAATATAAAATCATTTAACTCTTTAGATTTTATGTCGACTATTAAGTTGGATGACATGTTGTATTGTATTCGTATATATAACAATGACCGCAAGTTGGATGGGGTAGCCACAATAAGTTAATATTTAATTAGAAAATAAATACCAAATTGCGACTTCTTTGATGAATGTCAATGGTTCCACGTGTCATAAGATTCATGGAATGTCTCGTCCTATACTTAGGACATTTCCATAAGTAAGACCTTATTTAGTTAATTGTAAGAAAACGAACATACAAAAATAAAAATAATTTTCTTTTTAGTTTTTATGTCGAATTTTTAGTTCAATAACACATTCTATCATACTCACACATGTAAGGAAAACACCTTTACATTGCACTTGTAAGATGAGAATGCCTAAAAGTATAATCAACAAATGTTTTCATTCTTCTCACTTTTCATTTCTAAACAAATTAATTTACAAAAAATACACAAAACTTGAATTTGTATCTCAAATATTGTATAATCAACATAAGTCATTGTGGAAACATTTATGTATATATATATATATGTGTGTGTGTGTGTGTGTGTGTGTGTAGTTTGGCATATTTTTAAGCAAGCATGGAGCAAAAGTCAGAAACTGCTTTAGATCCCTCTTTCGTCTAAATCTTTTCCTTCCCATTAATCCCATACTAAATGAGTCGTAGAGAAGAGGATACCACCCCCACCACACCCCCACCCTCCACCCCCCATGCCACTTCTATAAATATACAATCTTGGCATTATTACTAAGTCATCACATCCATACCTCTTACCCAAAAACCAACCCCACACAAGGTACTTTGATCTTGTTTTGTGGCATCAAAAGGGATGAAAATGAAGTATATTTTGCCACACTTCATATTTGTTCTCTCTTTACATTCGTGTTGGGCTTCCAACGACCATTCGCCTAATGGTTATTTCGGACAAGAATCCGGCTATGATTTTCGAGCTTATCCTTCGTATTCCAGCCTTGTTAGAGGCATCAGCTTTGATAATAATTCGGACAAGAATTTTAGGAAGTTTAGAAGATCCCTTAGAGCCTCGGTTGAAACAGTTAATGTGCTCAACTTTGGAGCTAAAGGTGATGGAAGTACTGATGACTCTAAGGTAACTAAACTCATCGATCTCAATGTGTGTGTGCGCGCCTGCATGTCTACTAAAAAAGTTATACATGTATATATATATACGTACTATGAGCGCTTTCTGATGTGGCAAATTTAAATGGTTTTCAGGCATTTCAGAAAGCATGGAATGAAGCATGTTCGTCTTCGACCAATGTCAATTTTATGGTGCCAAATAACAAGATTTATCTTCTGAAACCGGTTAGGTTTTCAGGGCCTTGCAAATCTGTGATAACAATGCAGGTAATCAAAGGCTGTGTGATATATTTATATGTAGCTCAAAATGAATTAAACTAATATATCGAGTTAAATGTTACCATGTCTTGTAAACATGTGGTTAAAATGTGCAGATTTCCGGAGCTATAATGGCGTCGAATGATCGTTCCGACTACAGTAGAGATTTGAGGCACTGGCTTATGTTTGACAGTGTTCAAAATCTTGTGGTTTCTGGTGGTGGAATCATAAATGGCAATGGGAATATCTGGTGGCAAAATTCTTGCAAAATAAATAAAGATAAGGTTTGAGAAATTTCTTGCATTAATTATATTTAATCTCTGTAGTAATTGGATAATTGAAATTTCTTTGTGCTGATATGATTTCCATTTTTTTTTCTTTTTTTTTTGCAGGCATGCACTCTTGCTCCAACGGTATGTCCTATTTCTGTGGAATTAATTAATGGAGATATTAAAAATATATTAATTGTTTATAATAATTAAATTAGTTGTTGAAATTTGATGTTGCAGGCTGTAACATTCTACCAGTGCACAAATTTGGTGGTGAATAACCTAAAGATAAAGAATGGTCAACAAATGCATATGTCCTTTGAGAAGTGTAGAAATGTTCAAGCTTCCAATCTTGTGGTGTCTGCTCCTGGAAACAGCCCCAACACTGATGGAATTCATGTCACTGAAACTCAAAACATCCAGATCTCAAGCACCACCATAGGCACAGGTATGAGAGAGAGAGAGAGAGAGAGAGAGAGTCAACCATTGAGCTTCATTAACCTAACACAAAAGTTTTTGCATGATGAAGGTGATGACTGCATTTCGATTGTGAGTGGATCAGAGAAGGTTCGAGTCAACGGTGTTACTTGTGGACCTGGCCATGGAATCAGGTAACTAAATTCAAAACCCAGAATTTATGAATAAGAAAGTACGATAATAAGTTAAAAATTGAGGAACAATTGCTGATTATTTTGCGTTTCTTGATATTTTTGTTGAGTCAGTATTGGAAGCTTAGGTTCTGGAAATTCAGAAGCTGAGGTTTCAGATGTTGTGGTCAATGGAGCAAAGCTTTCTGGAACCACAAATGGAGTCAGAATCAAGACATGGCAGGTAACTTCGTGTATGTGTGTGTTTTCTTACATGCATAACAAACATATGTATGTATATGTCTGTGTGTATATGTGTGTGTTCTTATTAAGGTTTATGAATATACATATATACACAGGGTGGTTCTGGAAGTGCAAGCAATATCAAATTTCAGAATATAGAGATGCAAAACGTGGAGAACCCAATAATCATAGACCAGCATTATTGTGATCAAGACAAACCTTGCAAAGAACAGGTAAACAAAACTAAATAATATTAATATTTTTTTTTTTTTTAAAACCCTTTAAATGAAAAATCAACGAAAATAATAATCTCATTTTAAATTACTGATCCAATAAACTAATCTGGTATATATATCTATATCTTTCAGGGTTCAGCAGTACAAGTGAAGAACATTGTGTATCAGAATATAAAGGGCACAAGTGCTTCAAATGTAGCCATCGCCTTCCAATGCAGCAAGAGCCATCCATGCCAGGGAATTGTGATGCAAAATGTGAACTTGAAAGCAGGAAACAATGGAGATTTAGAAGCTGTGTGCAACAATGTCAAGTTCCTCAATTCAGGACCATTTTCGCCCCGTTGCTCGTAATCTGCAAGCAGCAACTCAAGCCTTTCTGGTTTACAGGGGTGAATTTTAGGGTTTTCTGTAGATTAAGATAGATGGTTCAATAAAGATGATAAGATACAATGCATGTTTTAGTGCTGTGGTTCAGAAGATGAACTTCCTGCAGCTGCAGTAGACACTGTTACATTATTGTAACTTAGGATTTAACATTTAGAATTTAATTTTTTATTCGTTCAAGTATCTAATGATACTGTAGATTATTGATTTCATGAAGGATAATGGTAGTTAATTTGTTTGAATAAATGTCCTCATATCTATTTTTTTTGTAATTTTTTTTCTCTTTTTGAAATTTCATTTGGAATGATTTAGTTGGCGTAACTGCTTTATACCATTAATATTGTAAAAAAAAAAAAATTGTATTTATTTCCAAATAAGTTTATTCTTGCTGCAATTTGTGAGAAAATTACATAAATGGGTATTAAATTTTAATTTGTATTAAAATGGGTACAAAACTTTTATTTTTGTTTCATCGGTGGTTCCAATTCAATATTCGACCAATCTTATCATACATAGCAAGTGAAATGCTACTTGGACTGTCATTTCTTGATGACTCCTAAAAAAACATTGATCAAATTAGATATTAAACTATATCACTTGTATCAAATTAAGTGTAAACATTAATTTATATAAAACTTTACTTTACAATTTGCAATAATGTAGCTATAATTGATGAATTAGCAATGATGTAACAATTAACATGTACATTCGATGAAATTGATCGGAAAAAAGTATCGATAAAATAAAAATAAAATTTTGGTACAGACTGATGTTTTGTACCCAATTTGATATCGATACTATAGTATGGTACTTGTTCATGCTATTTGCCCGCAATTTATATTATAGTACAAAGTTTCGATGATTCATTTGTTACAAGTTGCAGAACAAATTCCTCGTGTCTTTTGAATAATTTCTCTTATTTTTAACTGTATAAATAAAGTAACAACATTTCTGAATAAACTTGATCTCAAAACAGATTCAAACCAATTTATGGATGTATTTCCTTATTTAAGAACTGAAGAAGTACTTCACTTGAATTTCACATTTCAATGGTATTAAATTCATTCGAATATAGAATATGTCACTGCAGCAAGTAAGCTCATAATTTTGCGTATTTTTTTAGATTTTCAGCAGCATCCTTGGCTGATTCTGGAACAGGCAAGTTGCAGAGAAGAGTAACTCTGGACGATGAAACCAATACTCTATCCTCAGGATTGGAAGGATTGCGTTTCCAAAGACGAACCTCCCAGACCTGCTTGCAAGTGCAATAACAACTTGATAAGAACAGGTAAACTGCAGGTGTGTGCATGTGTGTGTGTGTGTGTGATTAACAGATAAATGCTATTGTGGGACAATTTCCATCTGGTTACTAGATGCATGTTTGAGCTCTGCCAGTTGCAGGACTGGATCTTTGTCAATTTTGTAAGTATACTATGACGAGTTACGTCAGTTCACCAACTCACACTACGTGGGTGGTACTTTATGTTGGTATTGTGTTAGAAAGTGCCTCTAGTCCCCAACCATTATTATCATGATTCATATTTTATTGGTAGTTTGGGTTCTATGTTACAGGTTCACCTATAATTTGGTTGGTTGTTGGTACAGTAGAGTGGTCTCATGGCAATTTGTCTTGAAATTAGGTGGAAAGTAGGTAAAATATTCATGAAAAAAGGAGCAATCATAGAACACTGCACCTAAAATAATTATTACTTTGGAACATCATTCAGTTTATCTTTAATCACTCAAACAGAACATCATACGATAGAAGGAGATGACAATAATCAGGCTTGTGTAATTTACTCGAAAATGCATATGTTCCATCATCAGACATGAAAGTTTTCAGTTAAGACGGGCAAGCTTAGTCACTGTGATAGTACCATGTCCAATATAGCATATCACCTTACCTGGATAGTTTTACCCACATTGACAGGTGTAGCCTCGGCAACAATAAAGTCACCTAACTGGGCACTCTTTAGGTGACTGATGCTAAGGTGTATCCCAGCCACTCTCTTCAGCCCTGATGCAAGATGAGCTCCCATGCTTGCCAATGACTCCGCTATCAGAGCCGACACCCCTCCATGCAGAACCTTGAACGGCTGCAAATTCAAGTCTTAATATTCCACCACTTGAATTACCATCATAGGTATTATAAATATCAGAAAAACAGCCAACAGGGGGGGGGGGGGGGGGGGGGGGGGAGAGACCAACATAGGTATTATTACCTGACAGCACTTTGAAGTGACAAGAAGGTGGCCTGAAACTTTATTAGGAGAGAGGTCATCGATTTCAAATCCAATTGTGTGAAGGGGAATATCCAGATCCTTCGTCTTTGATGATGCTGTTGGTGTTGGCTGTGGTCCTTGTTGGTTCATCTTTTCAGTACTCTTGGTTGATTCAAATTGGTAACCAACTTACCATAAAAACAGTTGAGAGCCTAGTCAGATTGGGATAAGGGGTGACAATCTGTCACCTACTGCAAGTAAAAGAAAGGGGAAGAGAGAGAGATTGTTAGCCAACCAACCATTTGAAGAAGAATATCTTCAAATGCCCCCACAAGCCACATTACTATAATGCCCTTAGGCAATTGGCAGCTAGCCAAAACAAGTGGAAGTCGTAAGTAAGGCGGTTAGACATATCATTGTACTCCCTCTATCCCAAAAGAAAACCATATTCTCCAAAGTATAATCTTTTTCTTTCTTTTTTTTTTTTTTTTTTTTTTGTGTCTCAACTGAAGTAAAACATTTTACAAGCCATCATTGATTTCCCCCCCCCCCCCCCCCGCACACCTTTTATTTAACTTATTCAATCACATTTATCTTCTTTACTTGGTGCACTGTGTCAACTGCAAGAGAAGAATTAACAATTACTTTGACTTCTGAAAAATAACTCTTTTGTTTGGGACAAGAGAGTTCTAGAAACAGCTCTTTTGTGTTGGGACGGCAGACTGAGGAAGTAATATTTACAGCACAATCATCACCTGGCTAATTTCAATTTGTTTTCATTGGAGTAACAGTGACATATATAGATATGGATGTGTGTGAAAGGCCGGTATTAGCTGCATAGATGTGTAACTTGTGTAGTGAAAGACTTGTATTAGTTACATAGATATGTTTATACACACAATAAAAATCGTTTTCTTACACCTCATTTTAAGTTTTATATGTTCATTCACGAAATGTTGAAGTAGACATGAACACTGAATGGCATCAAAAGCATCCTTAATTCCCTATCATATAGGATCATATAATAATTGATCATCCATTTCTGTATAGCATGTTCCATTGACTAGAGGGTATTTCATAATTATGCAGTTTCTATAGGCTTTGGCATACCAAAAGTCTCACGAATCAGAGGAGATTCTAGGCCAGCAAGCTTGGAATAATATCTAGTAATACCAATAGACATTGCTTAGCGATGAAACCAATCAAAAAGATGAACATGAAGATCTCTAAGAACGCCTCCAAAGTTACCCCATAACAAAAAAAGGGTAAAAAGGAAAAGAACGTGGCTGATTATTATCCACACACTCACCAACATAAGCTAATTAACTGCTAAAACAATGGTAATTCGCTCAACTACCATGTAATATCTCAAAAAACTCAAGCATCATCACTAGACTAAAACAGATAATCCTAACCTGAGAATCTGGCGAAGAGGGGGGGGGGGGGGGCAAATTTAAAGCATCATCACTAGACCAAGCAATTAAACATGGGGAACGGCATAGGAACCTCAATTATTGCAAAAAATAGGGCGAAACCAATTTTTAGGAACATTATAAATGAAGAAAACTTTTTCCAAGCTGAATTTGTTCACAGGTCATTCATCAAACACATGTACACAAAAGTTTCGGGTCAAAAATGATAAGTGTTGCCGTTGATTCGGCCCGGACTAATGCATGAAGTTGAAGACAAGAGAAACAAAAGCATCAACAGAGAAGAATAATTGGAGTATTTGATTGTCATACAGAGAGATAAGACAATGAATAGAATTAAGATAGCCTAACCAGTTTCTCGGGTCCGAGAGAAAAAATGTAGCTGCAGAAAAAGATAAATGATCCTCGAATAGTTATTCACCTTTCTCCATTTTGTAGAAGAGATTGTGGAAAAGTATAAGTAGAAAACAAGAATTTGAGGGCCCGCCATTGATTTGTTGTATTGGAGCTGCCCAGTGGTCAACTTCATTACCAATCCTCTGTAACTGAAGACAAAGGGGATGGTGAGACGGCAAAAATACTGTGGTCAGATAGAGTTGGCTTTGTTTGATTTAATTAATGGTCAATATTATATCATTTTTTTATTAATATTCAATTTTTTATTATAATTTACAAATTTGCTTTTATTTAAGTTGTATGAAGTTTTTGGTTAATTAAATATTATAATACTATCTTTATAAAATAGTCCTCTAGAATAATTTTATGGATTTATAATCGGATCGAATCAACTGATTTAACTAGTTAAATCGAAAATTTGTATCGATCCCAAATATTAACCATTTTGATGGGTGAATCGGTCAAAACTAATTTTCATATTAATATCATTTTAAGTTATATATTTATAAACAATATTTTTGTGAATATTAATATATAATATATGTGGTAACACTAAAAAAATAAATAAAAATAGATATTTTTTATTTTTTTTGTTGGACTATCAGTCCGATCGAATGGACCGGCACCCAATAACTCAACCAGTTCAATTCGATTATAAAAATATTGTTATTGTGCTATTTTATAAATCATATAATATAATATTTCAATTTAATTTGTTGTTGTCTCAAATTATTATATAATAGATTTGCACTTGTATTGCAAGAAATATTACTATTAATTATATAATAATATCATCTTATTTATCCATGAATATTTAATGCATGCCCATATACAAAAAAGATCGCCTATAATATATTTAAATTATTTTATTATAGGAATATATAATTTATAATTAAATCAATTACAAAAATAAAATAACATGAATCAATATTATAAGATAACACAATGTGAAAATACAATTTTATTAAACTAAATTGTACTTATTTTTATATTTATAATAAATTGATTATATAAATGATAATACGATATCATAATTTCAAGGACAACCCGATAACATCAATTGTCATTCTTAACCCAACCCGAGCAAGGCAAGGACATGTCTAGGTTGACTCAAATTTAATTCAACTCATGTTTTTTCGAAGAAAAAATTCGATCATAAACAATTTTATCCTTAGTTAAGTTTCAAGAAATAATTTTGTTGGGTACGACTAAGAAATTGATTCAAATATATTTTTCAAACCTTCAAATTAGCTCGAATTTTAAAAATATTACGTTATACTTTTAATTTCACTCTACATAAATAATTCATTCTGTCATATTGGTAATTTCAAATAAAATTAGGCATAACTTTGACAAAATCATATATTATAATTTATTATTAAAAACTTATAAAATTAAAAATTATATATTAGACATAATCAAAATTAACGAGCATAAATTAAAAAACATTAGAGCGACTAAGTTTTAGGTTGTTATAATTTTTACGAATATAATAATAAATAGTTTAATTATAGTTTTCACGTTCATTTTTCAATTGCTTAAAAAAGAAATATTTTTAAAAAATGATTTTACTTTTTGTTAGTTAAGTTTTATTCTTCTTTTGCATTTTTTTTTTTCATTTTCTTAACATGCACACAACATTTTCGATTTTATTACACATTTTGTGTATAATATATTAAATTAATTATATTTTTATAATCTTTAATTATACACTCATTTTGCATATATTAAAATGAGATATTAGATAAGAAAAATATAATTATTTTTTATTAATTATTTTAAGATAAATTTTAATATTTATTTATGTATAGGAGTATCTATATTGAATTTAAACTGCAAATAAATATTAATTAATTTAATGTGTATACAATTAATCTATTCATTATAAAAATAAGACTTTTAATTTTAAATAGAGGGTATATATATTTATATGCAAAGCTATATATATTTTTCATATACTTACCGATAAAGTATAAATTTTTTTAACTATTTTAAAATATTTAATCTTAATAATAAAAATATTTTATTTTATTTTTTAAATATATTACAAAATCATGAAAGAGAGAGAGAGAGAGAGAGAGCATTAATCTATGGAAGGCCATTTTCACACGTATATAAGACGTGGACCACACAACAGTGGCAACGAAAATACAATTCGCCGGGATAAATGCTTATTGCCTTCATTTTTTAAGGTTCTGAATGACAAATGCCTGTTCTTTGTTTTCTTCAACGGATTAAGTTTTATCCCATCGCTTGGTTGGTGTGTGGGATAGCTTGCCAAATAAGCCCTTGGACGGGATTCCGCCCTATCCTTTTTTCTTGTCTGAAAGCGGGCCCCTCCAAAACATAAAGCTTACAATTTTGAACGAGAATTTTCACGTGAGATGGTCAATTTCAGACAGTGGTTCAATCGTGACCGTCCAAATAAACGTGGTTTGCAATTGAAAGTGTTCAAATAGGGAATGTGTTTGATCCATCAATTAGAAAAATATTATTGTTGATGAATTAGTTTCAGTAATTTTTATTAAAGTAAGAGTTTTTTTTTTTTTTGGGAAATAAAATAAAATTAATAAATTATTAAGATTAATCAAGAGTTAATCGAGCCATAATGAATTTATTGGAGTTCAGTTTAATTGGGTCCGATCAAGTTCCTTTAAAGGCTTTATAATGAATTTGTATAAATTAAATGAGCTATGATTTATTATTATATTAGTATAATTAATAGAATTGGTTTTTATTCGAATTTTATATTTCAATCCAAAAATATTTAATTACTGGTAGAGACTTGTGTGTACTATATGTATGAATCATGCAATGAGTCGAATTTTTGCTCAAAGTAGCAACAAAATGCGGATCTTAATTAATTTTGTCTGAATCCGGCATTTATTGTGCAAGCACTCATCCATATTTTGAGATAATATATATATATATATATTTTTTTTATTTTATTTTTTGCAAAAATGTATTACACCATGCTTGTGTGAAAAAATACGAATTTAAAATACAATTCGTGATTTTTAAAATTTTGTGGGTTTAATCGACCTATTTACATGGAAGAAGAGTCACGTATGTTTGTGCCCAATAGACGAACTGTTAATTATGTTTCAATCATAAGATAATTATACAAATATATTGTTATATGAAAATTTTCCAATTCTATTTAATATCCATATTTATAATTATATAATTAATTTATTTAAAGGAAAAAAATTATGTGATATAGGTGCGGTGTGCGTATGTGTGTATATACATATTGAATAACCTTTTTTTAAAAGGAATAATTTTTTTCAGTAAAGGCTTATATATTTTACCATTTTAATGCCACAATTGTTTTGCCATTTTAAAAGTTCTCTCATATTATATTATATACATACTTCAATTATTAATTTTTGATATACAATAAATAATTTAAGAATATAAGATGTAAGAGCTTATACGGTCTTTTAAATAAATCCAGTCGAACATCTACTATCAGTTTTTTCTGACATCTAAAATAACTAATATTTAGATATAAATGTTGATTGATCTCGTAACTAGGCTTCATTTCAGTTTGCATAGGTTACGATGATTTCCCCAATAAATATGTACTGTTTAAACTAGATTTGTAATCGAATCAAATAGTAAGAATGTTCAATTTAATTTGTTAATTATTCGAATATTTGTCTTTGAATTCGTTTTTTTTCTAATATTAAATTTGATTCATTTTCAATTATGTGATCTTATTCAAATATATTTGAATATTTTTATTCATAAACATAAATTTGATTTTTTTCTAAATTTAAAAAAAATATATTTATACATACATACATACATATATATATATATATATATTTGTGGGATAAAATAGATAAATATAATATGTATATATTTACTAAAAAAATTACATTCATCAAATAAATGTATAAAATATTCGAATCGAATACCTCCATATTCATATTTTTATTCGATATATAATTGGATCATAAAAAAATATTTTTATTCTAATTTAATATGTTATACTATTCAAGTCTTCTAATTTAATATGTTATACTATTCAAGTCTTGAGAACAGGTTGATTTGATTTTCAACCCTATTCTGAAATGTGGTTTTGATGGTGCTCACTGCTGTGGTATATTGGGCTAATTTGAAAATTGCTCCATTAGGTTTCTTGGCCTTCTACTTTCGACCGTGTTTGGCTTTTTTTTTTTTAAATAAATTTTCAAATATTTTATAGTGACCTATTTCAATTTATTGACATATTTGGACAAGGACAATCATAGAGGTTTTAATTTCAGTAATAATAATTTTCTTATTCTAATTTATTTAATAAAATAATTTGTAAAATAATTTTCTTGAATATGAGAAAATAAGTGTTAAGTATTCCACATCGGTTAAGGAAAGTGTCTTGGGTAGGCTTATAAGCATGGACAATCCTCTCACTTATAACCTGGTTTTTAAGTGTTGAGTTAGGCCTTGATGCTCAATATGGTATCAGACGCACGAGTAATGATATCTTTATTCTTAGCTTATAACTTTTCTTCATTTTCTTTCAAAGTTTGTACGTTTTTGCTAATAGTGAAAATTCTAAGCAGATCTTTTGCAAGAATACGTGAATCACATGAGAATAAAAAATGATCAACACGTGTTAGTGTGCGTTTTATTATAGAATTTTGATACATCATCAATGAACATATTAATACATATCAACGATGGAACGATGATTATTCCGTTAATTAGAACATCAATTAGGTATCTTGTTAAATCAAACATAATAAAAGATCCTTACAAACGGATAGTCTTTTCTAAATATGACATGATTAGAAATCTGGGACAGAGGTTGGCTTTACTAGCCAAAGCAATTGCTTTTGAACGAGCAACGGTTGTATTTGTCACCCTAATCATCCACCATTGGCCCTACCAATTAAAATCAAGAACAAGAAAAATATATTGCTCATGAAATAAAAAATGAAAATTGAAAATCATACAAAATCGATTTCTACTGCCTCGTCTATATTCTGAGACACGAGATCCTCTATTCCATTTTGTGGTCCGTGCCCTACTAGTAATGCATAATGCACAAGATAATTAATTTGGGCTTGATCTGTCTCACTTCTTTGCTTCTTCAGCGGGCGCTGGCTTGGGCGGATCCTCCTTGGCCGGCGGCGCTGGTGGCGGAGGCGGAGGCGCAGTGGCGACGCCGGCGTCAATGCAGCTGCGGCACTTCCTCTCCACCCATCCCTCCACGTCGTATTCCCCATGGCCTCCCAAATGCCTTCCGCCGCAGAGACGAGCAATGATACCGGCTACAACTCCGACTATAGTGATGACAGCTAACACCACCACAAGTGTCTCGATTGAGTGGTGGGTGGAGTGGCTGTTTGCCGTCCCCTCCACCACCACCACCGGCGGGGGGGGCTCTACTAGCGGCGGCAGCTGGTTGGATAAAGCCATTTTGTTTGTGTGAAACTAGAGAAATATGGGAAGGGGGAAGCTCTTTTTTCACATGTGTAATGGTGAAAGATTTCAAGAAAGCAAGTACACTAACTCGCAGAATGAATATGAGAGAGAGAGAGAGAGAGTGCGTGACTGAGTGAGTGGGTGAGAGAGAGAGAGAGAAAGAGAGAGAGATGAAGAACAACAAAATGATCTTTGGAGAAATTAATATTAATGTTGTCGTAGCTGTATCAGACCACTTCTGTTCAACTGAATTTGGAGCTTCTTTATACTGCTGTATAATTAATTAATTTCTGTTCATCTTAGGTTATAGTTATAAAAAAAAAAAAAAAAAACGAACAAAAAACAAAACACCAACTTTCCTACAATTTACAATTTTCACTATGATGTTTAAAAATTTTAATTTTTTATCATAAATTTAATTGTTTTCATAATTTTCACAATAACAAAAATATGATGATAAAGACAACAACAAAACGAGCCGACCGATATTAACACCACATTTCAAAACACCTTAAAATAAAAATAATCAATATGTGTTTTGTTCGTTCATCCACTATCTCAATTAGACGGTAATAAGCTTCAAAAGAGACTAAAAATTAAAAATACTAATTGTCAAGTCAATTTTTACGTTAAATTAAAGTTCATATCGAGGATTACAAACACCATAGTTAAAGCTAAAATCTCAAAATTGCTAAATTAATTAAATTTATGATAAAAAAAATTTTAATTATTTACCGTTATATAAAAATTGTAAAATAGCTCAAAACTAATGAATTATTTTATCAAAAACCCTTTTATCTTTTATTTAATTTATAGGTTATTCTTTTTCTTTTTTTTTAATACTATTTAAGGTGCTTTTTGGCAAAAAAGTCCTCGAGTCCCATTAATAATCTTTTTTAAAAGCCATAAAAGTTGCTGATTTTCTGTCAGGTGTAAAAAAATTTAGGGTGAGTTTCCCAATTTGTCCTTATTGATGTCACATGTGTGACCCTCCACTCTCCAGGTACTCCCAACTCTTGAAAAGCTAAACACCTACACCCCCACACGTGCGACTGTGTGTGTGTGTGTCCTGAATGAAATTTGAACAGTTGGCAGTTTTTGTCATATTGCACGAATTAATCTGATGAATTTTTTTAACAGTTGGATTCTGTTTGGTGACATTTCAATGAATGCTGCTGAAGGGGTTCCTGTGGACATGCAAGTGTATTCTGCAATGTCTCATGCTACAAGAAAGGGACGGTTGAGGACATTAGCAAATCGTTCCGACTCGAGTCGAGTTGAATATATTATTGTTTAAAATTATTTAAAATATTTTTGAATTTTTAATTTTATTTTTAAGTTTGTTTGATTATTAATTGAGTCAAATACGAATGAAATTCGAATAGTTTAATGTTTTTACACTTGTTTTAACAAAAAAATTTAATGATCGAGTACTTTATATTTTATCAAATATAAAAATATGTTCAAATTTATTTAATATTATAATCAAATAAAGTTTAAATAAACTTTTAGTAAACAATTTTAAATTAACTATTAAATAATTTAATTTAATTTTAAGTCGTAACAACAATAGAACTTAATAATATATATATACACACACATATACACAGCCATAAAAGAAAGAAAGAGAGGGTATTTTATTTTAGTCCTTTCGTCCATTTTATTTATCTAATCTTTAATAATATAATGAAAAGTACTTTTTAAAAGTCGTTCCTTCTTAATTTTCAAATATAAAAATATTTTTGAAAAATAATATGTGGGCATTTAATTAGTTTTTATTTATATATATTTTGTTTCAATTTATTAAAATACAAAGAACGTTTTCATTTATAATTTTTTTTATGTTATATTTAAAATGAGATATTAGATTAGAAAAATATGTTATGATTGGTTACTTGACTTATATTTGGATATTCATTGGGTCTTGGATATTATTTGTTTTACATCTGGGTAGCAAGTAAATATTAACTATTAATTTTTTACGCAGGAGATTCGGACTCATTTATTTCTAATCCTTCGAGAAAAAGATTCATTCTCTTCTTTATTTAATACAATTAATAATGTAAGATAGAAACGAGTCTTATTTGAAAAATAGATTAGATATATTTTTTTATACATATCTTCACCAATAAAATAATAAAATACATTTAAATATACTTAAAATTATATTATCATATTTATCTAAAATATTTTATCAACCGTACATTGCACGAGGCAATAGTAATTGATTATAAAAAGAGTTCTCATGTATGATACGTGTATTTTATTGTATTCATATTTTATTAATTATAAGAAAGGTTCTCAAGTATAATACGTGTATATTATTATATTCATATGTTATTCGAACTTTAAATAAAATCATGATTGTATTCATATTTTATTATTATATTCGGGTCTAATTAAATTTACTTTGAATATAATTATGTAATTTATTTTGAATGTAATCATCGTGTCAAGTATAGTTGTATCCATAGATTCTTTCAATTAGATTTCATCAAACATAAAAGTGTGTTCAAACTTGTTTGATATTAATTAAATCAAATTCAAAAAAAAAAATTAACAAACGAACTCGAATCGAATATCAAATTATATTCAGCTCTAGATTTAACCTTATATTTGGATTTATTGAAATTTAATAATGAATATATTGTTGACATTTTTGTATATGAGTGAATGATTTGAATTTACATTTCTACTTGAGTTCAAATATGTCGGCTACTTTCTATTTTTTGATATTTCAAATATAAAAAGTTATAAATTAATTTAAGAAAAATGGATAAATTAATATATAAAGTAGAATTATATGAATTAAATTAGACCATCCTTGAAAAGTTATTACACCAGAATTGAAATTTTTGAAGGATTCAATACACATTGGTCCCATGCTAATAACAACTCCAATATTTAATTATTGAAAATAATACAACGTTTTTTCGATTTTTGAATGTATAAATAATGCAAAAACTTATGCATCAGGGGTATTATATAATTTGGTTTACATACCTTAAAAAATAGTAATACTTTTCAAGTAAACAAGTAATATTGTAGGTCGAGTGTACGGTACACCTAATACATAAGAGACTCGATCTATATAGAATATCAAATGATTTTATTACAGTATGTAGGAGAAATATAATAACAAAATCTGCATTAGAAACGTGACAATGATTCGAGTGTTTTCATTACTACTATATATCTCTTAATACCCATCGATACTGTGAGTTTTTAGGACAATACTAAGACTTTTGTTCAGTGCAAAAATTGCACAATACAACTCAATTTACAGTATTACTTATTTAACTAAAAAATATTATTATTTATTTTTAAAATATTACTATTTATTTGTTAACTTTTGAAAAAGTAGTAGTACTTTTTAAGTAATGTTTTATAATTAAACAAATAATATTGTAGATTGGGTACTCGATACACAAGAGACTACGTCTGTGTTTAGAGTCTATGTACTTTTTTTAAATCAAAGAAAATAATTCAAACAAAGCCTAACTCGATATTTGTGGATATAGGTTGAACGGAACTCAATTAAAACACTATTGACCGCACTATTTTTTTCTTTTGGGCCCAATAATTACAAATATATACAATAAACGAGGTCCAAGATATAATGGACTATGACTAGCCCAAATATAGTGGGCCTATTGTTAGCCCAAATGTAGTGGGCCTAGTTTTAGCCCAATAGTGATTGTCCAAAACAAGTTGGGCCATGCACCCGCTGAAAGTAGATAACTATATAAACAACAAAGGAAACGACTTTGAACAACTCCATTCTCGACGTTGAAATTCTAGGAAGCTTCGATCCCCCGCTGTCCTTTCATCCAAAACGCGGAATTCGGGGGAAAAGAGGAAATTTGATCCCGAATTCCTCATTAGCCGGCTCAAATCTAGGGATTCTCGTTATCCGCCGGAGTTTTGTCATCGGAGCTTGCATTAAGCAAACAAGTTGATTGTTGTCTAAGTTCCGAAATTTCCCGGGATTGATTTTCGTTTTCAGGGGGAAAAAAAAATTGAGAAAGGAATGGGGACTCCGGCATTTCCAAATCTCGGGAAACACTGTAGCGTTGACGATTGCCGCCAGATTGATTTCTTGCCATTCACTTGCGATTGCTGCCAACAGGTATGTGTGCATACTTGCTCTTATGCAAATATTTGTTGAGTTTTGGATTTGGAGTGGTATGGGTTCTCCTTGAAGCTGGGAGTTTTGATGGGTTTGTTTCTCGCCTGATCTGATTGGTGAAAGATTTTGTGGATTTTATGCTTGAAAGAGAACGTATTGGATTTCGTTTCTTTGCCTGTTATAAATGTCTGTGTGTGTGTGTACATGTTTATATATGGGTACAAGAACTGTTGGAATTGTTGGCAAGTTGGAGTTAATTAGGTCTGTCTTATGACCTTGTTGGTAAACATTACATGTAATCAGGTTTTCAGTTTAGGTGGCATTCTTTGACAGACAGATAGTGTCCAAATGATATATGTTTTAATCCATCAGTGTTGGTGCTTTGAACTCTAATGCTTGAAGAACGAGATTACCATTGTTTGTTACATGATTCAACTATGATTGAAAGTATATGCCTCAATCAGGTTTCTATTCAAGGGATTCACTTTATTATATTTTTGTTTGTTAATTTCGTATATTTATATGATTTTCTTATACAGTTTCTTTGATGGGATGAATAATAAATTTAAATTTTGACTGTTGATTAGCATTATTTTGTGTTAAAGGTCTGAACAGTATGAGGCATTTGCAACTACATATGTGGTTTTTATGTTAGCGAGTGATTACTCTACATTATCCTTAGAAGTGTGGAATTGGAGCTTATATGAACGTTGAATGGTCGTCCTACTCTTAGATTTCAGTTTCCCTTCAGGGTTTGTTTATAATCCATCAGACGGTGATAATCTGATGTAGATACAATAATAGATGTCCAGGACTCATAATTTTTGCCCTCAAATGTTGGTTCAAAGGTTCTTATCTACTTCTTCTTGTCTAAACAAAATATTCTTTTGTTTCTCATTAAGCTGTTTGTGTTGTATTGTCGCAGGTGTTTTGCCTTGAGCACCGTAGCTATAGTAGACACCAATGTCCCAAAGCCAGCAAACATGATGTCACCGTTGTCATCTGCCCTCTCTGTGCCAAAGGGGTCCGCTTAATGCCTGAAGAAGATCCAAATATTACTTGGGAATCTCATGTCAACATAGAGTGCGACCCATCAAACTACGAGCAAGCCACAAAGAAACAGAAATGTCCTGTGCCTCGATGCAAAGAAGTGCTTACATTCTCAAACAAAATCAAGTGTAGGGATTGTAACCTCGACCATTGCTTGAAACACCGGTTCGGGCCGGACCACAACTGTCCCGGGCCTAGAAAACCCGAACCAGCATTTCAATTCATGAGCTTTTTAAGCAGAAAAGAGGAGCCCAAGCCCAAGCCCAAGCCCAAGCCCAAGCAAGCAGCGGCCACATCTTCATCGAACTGGGCCTCAAGCTTCCTCAAGGTAGCTTCATCTGTTCGTGCTTCAGCTGAAGCTGGAATGGCAAAGCTGAGCAATGACTTTAATCAAACATTGGGTACAAATGGAGGAGCACAGAGCACTGGCAGTACCAGCCATAGTGGTAGTGCAAGGGAGCAAGTGGAAGTGTGTCCACAATGCAAGTTAAGATTCTCCACTGTTGGAGCTCTTGTGGAACATGTGGAGAAAGTCCATGAAAGGAATGGGGTTATGAAGGCGACACTCGATGTCTGCCCCAAATGCAGTAAAGGATTCCGCGATCCTGTTATGCTTGTAGAGCATGTGGAGAGAGAACATGGTGGTGTATCAAAAGCCTAAGCAGAATGGGTGGAAAAGTTTGTTAAGTGTGTATAGTTAAGCTATTCTTTTTAAATGGATTCTCTTGTGGGAAACCGGTTCTGCTCTTTTGAGAGTTGATGTGGTAGGGCCCCCAAAAGTAATCTTGATTGAATGAAAATTGAGATTCGAGTTTCATTGTTGGACAATTTGAACTGACATTTTTTGTGGGCATTTTCTATTGATCATAAAATTTGCATTGTGCTGCGTTGATGATCTTTTTTTTACTTACTTTCGAGGTTTTGTAGATGGTACACGTGATAAAATATACTCGTATACAAGGAATATACAACCCCAATATTACTCTTCCACAAGTTGTGTTCCAGAAATCTAGGAAATTTTCCATACTTCAGGAATATGAGATATTCTTCATCAGGACTCTGTCTCTCTCTCTCTCTCTCTCTCTCTCTCTCTCTCTCTCTCTCTCTCTCGTAAAGTTCAGCACATTGTATCATATGATTATTGTAAAGCATTTTCCATGTTAGCAAATGATTCTGATGTGTAATTTAAGGCAGAATTGTGTCAAATTGGTGCTAAAATAACTTACTTTCTGAGGCTTTTGTTAAAGATAAGAAAGGCGGTTTGAAAGAAGTATTGCCCAAAAGGTTTCGAGCCCAATAAAATAATTAAAAAAAAAATTGAAGTGCTTTGCAGTTTACATCACAAATCAAGTGTGACAATATTATTTGTTTTGACCTAAACCTACTTATTCTTAGAGCTAGAAATTTGGTCAGGAAAGGTTCCCGAAATAGGGCAGTCATAAATATTCTCAAGTCGAATTAAATAAATTTAATTACATTTTAGGTCACAAAATCTACAAGTTCTCTTCATTTAAAATGTCAAACCAAACTAATTCTGTGTGAATGAAAAATAACCACATTACCAAATTAAAAAATATACAATCCTCACCAATTACAAGAGTTGAATAAATGCAGTAGCATATTATCATTATTATTATTATTATTATTATTATTATTATTAAAAATCAATAAAAAAAAGAAAGCGTTTTTAAAATTTAACGGTTGAATTACCCTGATTGGACCAATTCGTGTCATCCGGTCCGGCCATACATCACTCCATGTTGTGGGTGTTGAATTGACGGATTCTCAATCATTAATGTCAGCCCGGCCGACCTTTTTTTTTTTTTTTCTTTTTGCAAAGAAAATTGTAGCAGTAGGAACAATAATCATAGAAGAAATCGTAAGGCGCGTAAAGGGCAATAAAAGAATAGGTGAGGTCGTTGGGGTGAGAGAGAGAGAGGTGGAGGAGGAGAGAGAGAGTGTCATAAGTTTCGGGAAATGCTAGCGAAGCGGTATATTGTTGGAAATCTTTAATGAGTTACTGGACTTCTGGTCTGAAGGTAAAATCCGACGCCCTTTTCTTTCTAATGTCAAGAACATAGAAGAAAGGGGATTTTTTTAGGAAAATCACATAACACGAGATTCTTGTATGTATACTGTTTATTCCTTCTATGTAATTGTAGATTATTTCAGAATTTCTTGAACAATTATAAATGCGGGCATTCTCTTGACGTTGAAATTGGGTTTCTTGATCAATTTTTTATTTGATCATTTTCTTGAATTTTTTAATTTTCAAAATGGGATTGATTAAAATTTGTGTTTGGATTTATGTAGGCTGGTACAGGCATTCCAGAAGGGCTCGCTTGATCGTACCAGCTTTCCTTTCCCTTCTTCTCACAATTGCCTTCAATAATCTCCTGTTTTCTCGAGATAAAGAAGGGAAAGAAAGCTTTATATTTTGAACGTTGATTTTTCAGAATAGATTATATTAAACATGAGTGTTGTTTCGGGTGTGATCTCAAGGAAAGTCTTGCCAGCATGTGGCAACCTTTGTTTCTTTTGTCCCGCAATGCGTGCAAGGTCTAGACAGCCCGTGAAGAGGTACAAGAAGTTGATCTCGGATATTTTCCCCAAGTCCCAGGTTAGTTTCGTGAATCCTGTGTTTTTGTTGTTCAACATCATTGGATTAGAATTGTTTATGCTGCTAACTCTGTTTTTATTATTCATATATCAAACTAGAAATGTTATGTCTGGGTTTTGAAAAGAATTGGACGAGGATTTGGTTAACTCGAGATTGTTTCCTGTTGGTTTACAGGACGAAGAGCCTAATGACAGAAAGATTGGGAAACTCTGCGAATATGCTGCGAAAAATCCTTTGCGAATTCCAAAGGTATTAATGTATGATTCAACTTTGTAATTTTGTAGAACAACTGACTGCTGTAATGCTACCATAATTACAAGAATAGCTGAATGAAATCTTAATGGAAGCTTCGTCATATGTGTGTGAGAAAACCATATTTACTAGCTAGCACCTTATAGTAATGCAAAGAAACAGTACATTTTCAAGAGACATAAGAGTTAGGGGGGCCTTTGCTCATAACCGCCTGAGATTAAGGGAAAAGTGGTAATTTTCAGTTGATTCTTGGACTACCTAAAGTAATATATTTTTTGGTCCAGTGACGAATTAAATGCTTCAAGTTAAAACTACTAATTTCAACATTAAGCTGTTGAGAAATTCGGAGAACTTCAGTTAATTTCTTGTGTGGCGGTTTTGAAACTGTTTCGTGTTTTGGAAGATTGATATGTTTGTGTGTGAAGATGGTACGATGATACTGGAGAGGAAATTGGATGAACTCGCGTTTGTTACCAAGGCAAAAGAGCTTCAAAGTAGAAGAGTTTGAAATGCGTTTGGCTATTTAGTAATGTGCTGTTTTGATTAATTTGTGTTCCTGTAACATTGTTCGTAGGTCTGAGAAATGAGAATTAAGCTCCTCAATGTTATTCCAGTTCTTTGTTTGCTATGGCATTTGATCTGGTTATTCCCCCTTCCCCGTCATTTAGCTTTAACATGTTTGTCGTTTGACGTTCCTTAAAGTCAATGCAGTTCTAAACGTTTGGTAAGTGTAGTTTCTTCAGATTTTAGCGCATTATGGTTCTATTTGTTGACTTGCTTTTCTAAGTTGAATACTATTTCTCGACTGTAGACGACTTGCTGCTCTTGTGGAAGTGTATTCATATTATTTATTTGTCTTTTTGGTTTTTCTTTTTTTTTTGACATTACAGATTGCAAGCTCCCTCGAGCAGAGATGCTACAAGGAATTAAGGAATGAAAATTTTCACTCTGTTAAAGCTGTTATGTGCATTTACAGGAAACTGATATCCACTTGCAAGGAGCAAATGTATGTCAACCTCTGCTTTCCATTAATTGGTTTTTGATGTATTGGATGTACCAAATGTGTCCGCAAAGTATGATTCAAATTTTATGGTTCATGTCAGGCCTTTGTTCGCAAATAGTGTGATGACTATCATGCAAACCTTGCTGGATCAAGGAAACCAAGACGATATGCTAATTATCGGATGCCAATCGCTCTTTGATTTTGTAAATAATCAGGTTGTATGCTGCTATTTGATATAATTTTTTTTTCCTCCTTTTTGAAGGCCATAATTACCTTCATAACCTTCATTAGACTGATTCAACTCTTCTATGCTCTCCAGAATGATGGAATTTACATGTTTACCCTTGATGGATTTATTCCAAAACTCTGCCAACTGGCCCAGGAAGTCGGAGAAGATGAGAGGGCACAAAATTTAAGGGCAGCTGGGCTGCAAGCTCTATCTGCTATGGTATTTTGCTCTCTTTTACTTGCTTTCTTGGATCCCAGCCCAATTCTTCAACGTATCTGAGTCTATCGTAGTTTCGTTACCTTGCAAATAATTATTGAAGGAAAAAATGTGATTGAAATCATTTGCAATTTAAATCACTCCATTTAGAGAATTTTAGTCATTGCCATATCTTTACGGCTGGACATTTTATTTGTTAGGTTAATTATTTGTGTTCTTTCTGTCATACAGGTTTGGTTGATGGGTGAAAACTCCCATATTTCAGCTGAATTTGATAATGTAAGGGTTTTTCTATGAGCTATGTAAATTTCGATATTATCGATTCTTGATTGCATTTTTTGAACTTTATAATTTCATATCATCTTGTGGCTTCTCTAGAGTTCCTCTTTATATATTGCATGCAGTTGAGCCAAATGTAGGTCCCTTTGGTTTTTTCTGCCATATTATTCTTCGCAGACAACAAGCTTTTGATAATCTTTCAACATAAAAAGAATTATATTGTTTGAAATGCAAGAGTTGCTTCCTGCTTGCATGAAACTTTACGAAGGCCATGCGTATAGATTATAAAATATCGTATAAATAAAGTTCAGTTCAGTGCTCAAAGAAGTGGCACCACTAAATTTCAATAAGGCCAAGTTCCTACAGATATATTATGTTGGTCTAGGTGAGTTATATTTCTCAGTTCTCTTACCATCTTATTCATCCAATTCCTCAGATTGTTTCAGTTGTCTTAGAAAATTATGAAGGTAAGAACAAGGACTCTGAGGGCGGCCAAGACCATTGGGTGCAGGAAGTTCAGAAAACCGAGGGACATGTCTCTCCTTCACCCGATGATGTAATGAAGGTTCCTTCTTGGCAAACAATAGTAAATGATAAGGGACAACTCAATGTGACACAGTAATTTCTTGACTTGATTTTTACTTTCTTTTCCATCTGATAGCAAAATTGATAGATGAATCTTATTAAACTTACAGAGAGGACGTGAAAAACCCGAAATTTTGGTCTAGAGTTTGCCTACATAACATGGCAAAGCTTGGGAAAGAGGCTACTACCATGCGTCGAGTTCTGGAATCTTTGTTCCGTTATTTTGATAATGGAAATCTATGGACTACTAAAGATGGGATTGCTTTTCCTGTACTGAAGGACATGCAGCTTTTGATGGATGATTCTGGTTAGGTTCAAGGCAAACACTTATGACGGACCGTCTCGTGGAATGTATTTTCGTGAGACGGAGCCAATATTTTTTTAACTTTTCAGTTTCAGTTCTTATAATTTTTCACAGGGTTTTAGTTTTGTTAATTTTTTAGCTTTTCATTTCTTTTTCAGTATTTCAGTTTTCTTAGTTTTTTTAGGTCTCACGTGAGACAGTCTCACAAGCGACCTACTATAGGTTCAATTCTTTATGTCTTTCAACTATTCTCCCATCCAGGGCCCGCTTTAGGACTGATGATGTCACTGTTTCCTCTTGTGATTGTGCAGGGCAGAATACGCACTTTCTGCTGTCAATATTAGTGAAGCATCTTGAACATAAGAATGTCCTTAAGCAACCTGACATGCAACTTGACATTGTTCAGGTTGCCTTTGCCCTCGCTCGACTCACAAAGATCAAGTCTTCTGTAGCTATAGTCAGTGCTGTAAGTGATATCATGAGACATTTGCGTAAATGCATACATTCTTCACTTGATGACGCGAATGTTGGGGAAGAGACGGTTAAATGGAATAAAAAATTCCATCAAGCAGTGGATGAATGTCTCGTAGAATTATCGTCAAAGGTGACTCATTTTTTTTTTTTCAGTTATCAGTCATTACTATCTTCTTTACTTCTTCAAGTAAACTTTTTGAAAGTTGCAAATTGTAATACTTCACTCTTTTCATTTTACGACCAGGTTGGAGATGCAGGCCTGATCCTTGATGTGATGGCCACTATGTTGGAGAACATACCAAGCGTTACTCTTGTTGCTAGAACTACTATTTCTTCTGTCTATCGTACTGCTCAGATAATAGCTTCTTTGCCGAATTTGACATATAAAAACAAGGCAAGACCTTCTATAAAATGAATAAATCAACGCCTCTCTCTCTCTCTCTCTTGCCCTCATATGTTACTTTTGCTGTTTATAGGCTTTCCCAGAGTCTTTGTTTCATCAGTTACTTCCAGCTATGCTCCATCCAGATCATGATACGCGCATTGGAGCTCATCAGATCTTCTCTGTCGTCCTTGTGCCATCTTCGGTTGCCCCTCAATCAGACACTATCATCTCTGACTCAAAGAAGAATGTTCTCTTCCCAAGGACTCTCTCAAGAACTGTTTCTGTGTTTTCTTCATCGGCTGCTCTGTTTGAGAAGCTGAAGAACCAGAGAAATCATAAGGAAAATCCCAGTGAATTTAAAAAGGAAAAATTCTCGGGTGAAATTGAAATGAGAAACAATCACAGTGGAGTATTGAACAAAATTAAGTCGAGTTACAGCCGAGTATATAGCCTCAGAAGTTCACCTGCACCTGAACCTGCACCCAATGTTGATTCAATGGTGAATTCAAATAAAGAAATGGTTAGTCTCATTGTTGTTTTTCACTCCTATCGTGTAGAAGTTAAAATGAACCTTATAGTTTACATCCCGTTTCCTTCTATCCTATAACAATCTATTCCTGAATTTCAGGATGCTGTTCCTCTTAGACTGAGCAGCCACCAAATAAATTTGCTGCTTTCATCTATTTGGCTACAATCCATTAATCCTGCCAACATGCCTGAGGATTATGTTGCTATAGCTCACACTTACAGCTTGATGTTGCTGTTTTCTCGAGCCAAGGTAGTTTCAGGTTCACCACTGGCATTTTAATTATAAGTTTCGACAGAAAGCTGATTTATTTATTTATTTCTGCGTATTAGAACTCTCAAAGTTCCCCCTCGCTTTTTTTTTTTTTTTTTTTTTTGGGACAGTCCTCCTACCTTGATGCGCTTATCCGAAGTTTTCAGCTGGCATTTACATTAAGGAATATTTCTCTCAATGGACAAGGTAAACTGCTAAGTTAATTGCTTTTGTATGTCTACTGCATAAGCCGATTTCAGCTGGCAAATATCAAATTCATTCGAACAAATCAATTGAAGTCACGAAGAACTCATCTGAAGATTCTTATCAAATTAATCAAGAAGAATTTCTTCAAAGAAGATAATTTTTGTTGCTTATTACTGTGTTCCATTTCAGAAGTGACATTAATATTATCAGAAATTTCCACATAACACGTATGACTCAATGTCCAGGGTCGTTGCCACCTTCACGCCGTAGGTCTCTCTTTGTACTGTCAGCTTCTATGGTCATCTTTTCATCAAGGGCTTACAACATCATTCCTGTTGCTCCACGTGTCAAAGCTTCTATTTACTCTAAAGTGGTAGGTTTCTCGTCTCTCATTAATTTATTTATTTTTTCTTCTTTTTCTAAACCAAAGTCAAGATATAGATATTAATCTCCAAGCATCTCAGCATTTTTCTTGTATGTATCAGGTTGATCCATTTTTGTGTTTGGTGGAAGATTCAAAGTTGCAGACTCTTGAATCAGGAGGACATCAAAAAATCGTGTATGGATCAGAAGAAGATGACAGTTCAGCTTTGAAATGTTTATCAGAACTAAAAATCAGTGAGGAACAGACAACGGAATCTCTTGTTTCTGTTATAGTTAAAAGTTTGGATAACTTACCAGAGGTAAATTTTAAATTTCGTTTTATCCATACGGAGTAAATCAATGTTCATCGTTGATGTTGTTTCTAATTGTTTCACTGTCTTGATGCTATTTGGTACAGTCAGAAGAGTCCACCACAAGGGAAAAATTGCTAAAAGATTTTTTGCCTGATGACTTGGGTTCTCTTAAAGGACCATGGTTCAACGATAGCCCACAGGGAAGACATAAATCAGGCTCAAGCAATAATAAATTTTTAGAAAAGGTAAAAATACAAATAAAATACAAAATAATTGTGGAATGTAAAGGATTTTGTACTTTGTGATCATCTTATGGTTCCTTTTTGTTTTTTTTGGCATGGTGCAGGCAGCCTCGATCTTCATAATGGACGATGATTCTGTTACAGACTCAACCGGACATAGCAAACAGAATTCATTGGTCATTGAATTTCCCAATCTCCTCAGTGTTGATCAGCTTTTAGAATCTGTAAGTTATGAACCAGATCAGATCGTACTTGATTTTTTATTTAAATCAGATTTTAAAAAATTTAACTTTATATAATTGCACAGGTTTTGGAGACGGCACATAATGTAACCAGAATGTCGGTAACCACTCGCCCTGATGCTTCTTACAGAGAAATGGCGAATCACTGTGAGACACTTTTGATGGGAAAGCAACAGAAAATGTGTGATTTGATTAACACCCCCAATCAGAAAAATGGGAATATGCTGGCTATAACTTCACAAAGTTCGGAAGAAAACAAGCAGACGTCGTTGCATGATGGTGGTCTAAATAAGGTACTTCTCTTCGAGAAAACCATATGCATACTTATCATGTACATCATAAATCATTAAGGTTTGATCTTTCTGTGAAAGATATGGATGCCTTGAGCATGTGAATCTTGGTATAATGGAATTCTGAAGCTTCACACGCCCGAGAAATCTAGCAGGTCTCGAGACGTGTGGAGAGAAGACAAAACTTCATCTTTTACATAAAAGGGCGTCGTGGTTTTTTTTTATACACCAAAATAACTAACTATATTCCGTTTTGTCACACCTTAATATGGCTATAAACTTTTCTGTGGAAAATCTTATGCTTTTTCCTGAAAATGGCTGTATGGAAACCTGTTCTTGGATCAGAATATGCCCGGACTTCAAATCAGACTAGGCGTGGGGGCTTCAGGGCCGTGTGCTGCTGAAGCTCAGCAGTACCAGAGCTCATTCAGGTTGCCAGCATCAAGTCCGTTCGACAACTTCTTAAAAGCAGCCGGATGCTGATAAGACAGGAAGAAACTTTTTAGGTACTTGTCCTCTGGCCATCACACGGTATCACTCACTATGTCACAGAGAGATCACACGCTCAAAATGTCGGTATAAGCCGCTCTGGTTTTCTCTGGCAAGAAAGAGATCGGCTTTCCAGGGCCTTAGCTTCTCGTCTCGAATTCTTTCGTTCTTTCACCTCTCTTCGTTTCGTTTCTTGTGTGAAAAAGAACATGTCACATAGTAATGGCACTGGGGGGCCTGCGTGTTTATGATTTTCCTCCAGAAGGTGTGATGAGAGGGTTTTGTAGTGCTAGTTTTAGAAGATCTATCCATGTTGGTGAGCCAATATCAGATTGGTTTTGATCTTTCTGGCATCATGTTACATTGATTTTAATGAGGAATGTATTTATCTTCCCCTTTTGTTTTGGTTATTCTGAGTGGAAATGTTGTTGGTGTGATGATCATTTCTCATGTACTGTTGAAGTACCCTATTCTTGAATACTTAATGGGATGTTGTTAGTCGGGAGAGTAACTACTTCACCTGTTTGATCCTTCGTTGGAAGATCAAAACTTACTATTTATGTATGTGTATATAGGGAGAGTGGATACTAGACAGACATGAGTACGGTTTTGCCGGTTTTGGTTTTGGTTCAGGTTCTGGAATCGCTGGTTCCTGAAATCAGAAGGGGTGGAACTAAAATCGAATCGGCAGCTGGTTCTGGTTCTGGAACCGTCGGTCCCACGGTTCTGTTCCCAGTTCCTTTTTTTTTCTTTCAAATTTACACTTGTAACCACCGGTTCCAGGAACTGAGTATCTTAGAACCGGAACCGAGCCGGCTAAATTTCGATTTTGGTTTTGGTTACGAATCAACCAAATCGTTGACCATCGGTTTCGATTCGAAACCGGAACCGTGCCCATGTCTAACTCGACATATTTGATCTTTGTTGAGAGTTCCGACCTTGCTATTTATGTAAGTGTATGTTAAAAAAAATTGTAATCTACGTGTCAGCCACGCCAAAATAAAAAAAATTGTGGCCGAGGTAAGTTGAAAATATAAAAATTATTAAAAAGGTAAAGTTAATAAAAAAGAAAAAATAATTTACGTAGCAGCAATGTCAAAGAAAATCAACATTGTGATCGAATTATAAATTTTGGCCCCAGTCACATCTAGCTTATAAAATTATGGATAAATTGACAAAATTTAAAAAATCGATTAAAAGGATAAAGACTTGAAAAAGAATATTTTTTTTAATATTAAGCTTTCTATAAACAATTAAAACGAGATTTATTTGATGGTTTAACTTTTTTATTAATATATTATAATTACATTAATTAATTCTCTTATTTTTGGGAAAAAAAAGGTGTGGCTATACCCTGGAATATCTAAACATACATAAAGTCTAAGGGTGTTTCTAAATACACCACAAAAATTACTATTCACACCACTTTAATTTTTTAAATATATTTAAATATAACATAAATGATAAATATACTCTTATAGATATATTTTAAACAAATCATAATATTGTTATTATTGTTGTTCTTTATTATTGGCTCTAAACACACACACTAACCATATATTTAAAGGAATAAAAATAAAATGTAAAATATTTTATAAGTAATCAATAATAGACCATACAATATAAATGATCTAGAAAATATAATTATTAGACCAATAAATCATGTATTTTCTGTCAAATGACTCAAACTGCATACACGTTCTGTCAATCAGGGTCGAACATACAATATGGCGTTTGGCCAACAGTGGCCGAACATACAACAAGACGTTCAGGCATCATTGGCTGAACACTATGTTTTGTATTCGGCCATAGTTGGCCAAACGCCATATTGTATGTTCGGCCCTGGTTGGCCGAACGTGCGCGCAGTTTAGTTTTTTGACGAAAAATATAGTATTTAATTGTGTAATTCTTATAATAATTATATTTCCTATATCATTTGTATTTCTATTTTTTATTATTAATTACTTACAAATATTTCAACTTTTATTTTGATTCGTTTGAATATAGGGTTAATGTGTCAGTGTGTTTGAGCAAAGAATGAAGAATATCAATAATGAAAATATTAATGTTTATTTTTTAAAGAATATTACATGAGGGTATATATGTCATTTATATTCTATTTATTTTTATTCACTAAATTAAAGTCGGGTGAAAAGTGATTTTTGTGGTATGTTTAGCCAAACCCAAAGTCTAATTATACCCCATTATATAATAATTTTTTTTACTAAATTTATTCCATGTTTACCCCTTATACCCTTCTCACAAGAAAATAAAAAACAACAAATAAATCAGTATCCCAATCTGATTGTTTAAACGGCTTTAGGAGGAAAAGAGTTCTTGCTGAAGTTGAAAAATGACACAAATTTAGGTTCAAAATCAGAATGGCGTTTGGGACAACACAGCCCAATCACAGACAACTTCGATATATGTAGGTGACTTAAATTTCAATGTGACGAACTCCATGGAATTGATGATTAAGACCAGCAGACATGCGCACATACAACAAGCCCATATATATATATATATATGAACTCTTGTACACAAAATTTTTAACAAAATTAAGTTTGGAAAAAAATATTTAAAGAATAGTGTTAAGTGTATGTTACTTATCAAATTTAGCCTTCACAGTGAAAGGTTTCAGATTTGGAGCAAAATAGTTGAGAATATAAACAAAATCAAGTTTAAAGAATAGTGTTAAAGTGTCTATTACTTATTAAGTTTGGCCTTCACACGGAAAGATTTCAAATTTGGAGCAAAATATCAAAAAAGCTATAAATCTGCAATTTCAAAAAATGGAGAAAAAGAAGATAAGACAGATTTTTGTAGTTGAGAATAAAAAATATATTATATATATAAATCTATAAAGATATTTTAATTTATTTATTTATATCTAATTTTATCTATTATTATGAGTATATTTAGAGATTTTACTAGTAAAAAAAAAAACACAAATAGTATGAACTCGACTCCAATGCTCAAAATTCCGACTCCCCTATTCATTTCTCTCACAGCACTTTGCCTTTGCAGCCCGTCGCGCCGCCAAAAGCCACCATCGGCGGCAGCCTTACTGAGAAGATAAGTGGTAGATGGATTTGGGGGCTGGTCTGAGGAGTTTTAACTCTAAAACCACGGCGCCATATCTCGCCCAACTAAACCACATAAAACCTCAGACTCTGAGCAATCGCGCCTCATTTGCTTTCTCTGGCGCTGACCGGACTCGCGTATGGAAAGCATCTCTCAAGGAGAGGGAATCCATATCAAAGGTAATTGTTAACCTTTCAATAAGTTTGCAGCATTTGAAATGAGGGATGTTTGCTGAAATTTCGTCTTGTTGGAATGAGAACGTTGGATTGTATTTGAACACAAGGAAATCTATTCCTCGTTGAAACCCTGAAATCGTTGTGATAATTAGAACTCACGGTAGAATAAAGGTGGGTGGACTGCCCAAAAGGGGCTATCTCAGTATCAAAACACTTCGTAAACTTCTCTTCTTTCACATTGTCTATGCAATTCCAGTTACCTGACCAAATAACTTTATCTGTATTTGACATTGTATTCTTGCGGTTGGGATGTATGATGTTAATGAATTCAATTTTCACCTGACATTTTGATTTGATAGAATCATAGAAAGTAGCAAAATATATGTGGGGTGTGTGTGTGTTTTGGCTGTAGACATGAAAGAAAATGAACTTTAACGATCAGTTTGCACAAACTCTGCCATGAATGGATGTTGCATATAAAATATTTGAGATCTTGATCTGCATCAAGCTAGAATGAACACGAGTTGGGAATGTTGTTTGCAATAGTGTGTGTGTGTGTAATTGAAGGACATGTTTTGGATGGGTTATTGATTGATAGTATGGTGTATGGACAAGTAAAGACATGAGGTGCAATACTTTGAATGAAACTGGATTTGGTTCAATGGCTATATGACTATATGATGGGAAAAGGAAGTAGGTACTGTATCTTCAACTGCTCAATGCCATTTTTCATTGTTCAATCAATGGTAATGTGTTGGTTTTCTTTTCATTTTCTTTTATCTCTTGTAAATTATTAAGTTAGCCTTCCTAAGCTGTTGGTCAGATGTTTTCAAGTATAATTAATAGATAAGTTTTTGAATCATACACTTTTTTTTCCCCTTCTCAATCCTTAAATGTCCTTAAATATCCTTTTCTCATTAAAAGGGGTAGATCTGTCAGCATGTCTTTATATGCCTTATTTTGGTATGTCTCTTGGCATATCATGAGCAAAACTCCGTGCAAGTACGTAAGCATGCTGGTCCCAGGTTCCAAGTTTTATATGGGTATTCCTATATGTCCATTAGAAAGGTTTATGCATTACCTGATTGCTATTACATCCTTTCCCAGGTAAAAGTGATGACTCCAGCTGATTGTACATTGGATGTTGAGCTCTCAAGTTTAACAGCATTGTGCCCGCTGGATGGCCGCTATTGGGCCAAAGTGAAGGACTTGGCACCTTTTATGAGTGAATTTGGCCTTATTAAGTATCGTGTTTTAGTCGAGGTATTATCTCATATTCACCTGTCAGTTGCACGAATTGTAATACATTATTTAATATTATTAATTATTTTATTATACTAAAAATATATATTATAATTCTTAACTATGTAAATAGTTTTCATATTTTGTGTTATAAATGATGTGAAAAATATGTAATAATAAGATAATTTTATCATGGATTGACACTTTTTGCATAAATTTCATGAATAATTTATTGTCATTGTATTAGGCACACAAGAAGATTGACCATGTGATTCCAGTGGATGCTTGTTTCACGATGAGAACACTTAAAATATAACATAAGTAGCATCAAGTACTTCAGGCCCATTGTTTGGCTGACTGGCTTAACTGTATACTAATTCTTGAAATGTGCTATGTATATACTGCATACATGCCCTGCTTCAGTTTTATTTATTTATTTATATTTTTTAATTTTTTTGGTTTATCATTTGGTTTATCTTCATCCATGTTAATCTTCTTGAACTCTGCATAACTTTATATGCATTCCTTCTGTCAGATTAAGTGGTTGCTGAAGCTTTCTCAAATTTCTGGAGTGCCTGAGGTCCCACGGTTTTCTGCAGAAGCTGAGTCTTATCTTCAAGACATAATTGATAATTTTAGCCTGGATGATGCCTCAGAAGTGAAGTTAATCGAGAAAGTAACTAACCATGATGTCAAAGCTGTTGAATACTTCTTAAAACAAAGATGTCAGTCACATCCTGAGATATCTAAGGTACATATGCCTATACCTTTTAGTCCTTGATTATTTTCGATCTAGGTATCAGTACTATAATGCATTGTTCCTAATAGTTAACAAGAAAATATTTCACGGTTTTAGCATCTTTCTGAGGTGCTGTACACTTCACATTAATGATATATCTTTGACTACTATCTATTTCAATATAGGTGCTTGAGTTTTTCCATTTTGCTTGCACATCAGAGGATATTAACAATCTGGCACATGCATTGATGCTGAAAGAAGCTCTCAACACAGTAATACTGCCTATCATGGACAAATTGATCACAGCTATATGTAACCTTGCAACCGCCAATGCTTCAATTTCTATGCTCTCTCGAACTCATGGACAGGTTAATGTCTTTCGGAGTTGAAAAAATATACATATTCCATTCTTCTATAGCTTTCCCCCTCTAGTTCTGTAAGATGCATAAAACAGAATCTATCATGCACCATCACTCATACTGTCATGTTTGTCTTTTATGTTTCAATGATATACTCATTAGTTGCATCTGAGAGGTCAATAAATATTTGATCATTGTGCACTCCAATATGAAACGTATTTTGATTTTTGAATCCACTTTGGATGTTTTTATACTTTCTATTTTAGCCAGCTTCACCCACAACTTTAGGGAAGGAAATGGCAATATTTGCATACAGGCTAAGTAGAGAACGGGAGAAATTATCTCAAATTGAAATTTTAGGGAAGTTTGCTGGAGCTGTTGGAAACTACAATGCACATCTAGTTGCATATCCCGATGTTAACTGGCCACAAATCTCAGAGGAGTTTGTGACATCTCTGGGAATAAGTTTTAATCCTTATGTGACTCAGGTACGTCCGTAACAAATAATTTTCAGATTTTAGTTGTTTCATGATTTGTACACCTTCTTCTAACAAGATCTTGTAAATGTCCTCATAATCTAGCTATTTCCTCAATGATCATGCCATGACAAGGATGGCCATTAACACAAAGAACTGCTAAGCTCTGTTGTTACATTTTTGGAAAAAAAAAAGTAAATGGGAATTAGGGTACTCCTTTATGTAGTCTGAACTAATTTATATCCATTTATCATCCTCCTAATGCAGATTGAATCTCATGACTACATGGCTAGACTCTTCAATTCTATTGGCCTGTTCAACAACATTTTAGTGGACTTCGATAGAGATATTTGGGGATATATTTCGTTGGGTTTCTTCAAGCAGGTGAGAGCAATTATATGTTGCCTGTATTGATATGCTAATTTTGATGTGAAGGTGGTGTTGATGTATTCTCAAATATAAGCAGATAACTAAGGCTGGAGAGATTGGGTCCTCAACAATGCCCCACAAAGTTAATCCAATTGACTTTGAAAATAGTGAAGGCAATTGTGGAACTGCAAATGGAGCCTTATCACATTTGAGCTCAAAATTGCCAATTTCCCGCTGGCAGGTAGACATGCTTTTCTCAAAGAATTTGAAGTTGCATAAGATCGTAAAACATAATTTAGCTTTATATTACCATCTGGTAATTTGAAGTTGCATTAGATAATCATTTTTGCTATCAACTTCAAGCATCTGATTGGTATCCCAAACTCTTGAATCGTTAAACATTAGTAATCTTTGTTATGATTCTCAATGCAGAGAGACTTGACTGATTCAACTGTTCTGAGGAACATGGGTGTGGGATTAGGACATTCTCTGCTCGCTTACGTAAGTGCATTACAGGGAATTGCGAAGCTTCAGGTAAGAAATATAATCAAATTTTCAATGGGAAACTATTCACCATTTTAAGCAATAATATTTTGGTTTGCTTTCACAATCTTCCTTTTACTTATTAATATAGGTCAATGAAGCTGCATTGAATGCTGACCTAGACAAATCATGGGAAGTGCTTGCTGAACCAATCCAAACCGTACGTAACTTTCTCTCACATATTTCCTTTCCTTGATCAATGCTAATCTAACTTTCTGTTTTCAGACTCGATTTACCATCTTTACTCTTCTCGTTGTATAGGTAATGCGAAGATACGGTGTTCCAGAGCCATACGAGAAGCTTAAGGAGCTAACTAGAGGAAAAGCAGTGACCAGGGAACGGATAAAAGAGTTCATCGAAGGGCTGGATATCCCCGTTGAGGCGAAGAAGGGTCTCTTAAATTTGACTCCTAGTAGTTACGTTGGGGCTGCGGTTGAATTGGTGAACAACTTGGATGTAGTTAGGAGCTTAGTGAATGGAGCAATTGTGAGTTGATGTGTGAAGTAGGAAGGAACCCTAATGTATGATTTGGCCCTCAATTTTGGTGGCATCTCAGCTTTCTCTTTGATGACCCTACATAAATTTTGGAGCTGAGGAGATTAGTGGATTGTCATCTTGCAACTTTTTATGATAAATTTACCTATTTTGGATAAAATTATCTCTTCTGTCGTGGCCCATCTTTTGTTCGAAATTTGATATAGAATTTTTAAAAATACTTATAAACTTGAAAAGGACATAAAAATTTTACTCTTGTCTTAAAAAGAATTATATTTGGATGGTGTATACTTTTTTTGTTTTGACCAATTAAACGAACGATTTTGGAAATTACGAGAACTTGTGATTAAAGGCTACGAGAAAAGATTAGATAAAAAACATTTAAAGATTTGTGAAACTTTGTTGGGGATTTTAAGAATCATGTAAGGAAGGTGAATGAAGATTGTTAGACCATCTCCATCAGTTTGTATTACTCTAGTGTAAATTTTGTACCACTTTAGCGTAAAATTTACATATTCTTTCTAACAGTTTGCACTACTTTCTCCACTAAAAAATAATATTACACAATAATCTTTATTTTATTTATTTTTTATATTTATTTTTATTACTAAATATTTTTTAAAAACATTATACATGTAATTTTATTTAACATTAAATTTTGAGATAATATTTATTTTACTTATATTCTTAAATTATCATATTCAAAAATATATATGTAAAATTGAATGTCGGTTAATATTATGCAATTCTATTTAAATTTGTATATAATATATAAAATCTTATATAATTATTTAAATTATATTTTTATTATTATTTAAATTACACGTCATATGATTTTAAAAAACTTAATTTAATTTTAATTTGGATAATTGAGATAAAAAGAATTACAATATTAAATATTAAAAAAATATAATCATATAAAAAAAGGAATAAAAAGTAGCGCAATAAAAAATCTGCTGTAAAAGTGGTGTAAAAATTTTTAAAAACTTTAAAATGGTGTGGAGAATGTAGTACTACTGGAGGGTGAAAACCGATACCAAATACCAAAATAGCTTCTTGTTGGAGAAGCTCTTTGACGATTAAATTGGAGGGGCATTTGGAGCAAGCAATTTTGGGGGTGGGGGTGGGGGTGGGGGTGGGGGTGGGGGTGGGGTGGGGTGGGGTGGGGTGGGGGGGATTTCTACCAATTTAATTATAATTTAATTTAGACGTGATTGTTGTAATAATATTGGTTATATAAGACAAATAAAAATTATAGGAATTAGTATAAGGGAATAAAAAAATGGCGGAATGAGTATGAGATACAACATACTATAATTTGTGTTACCAATGATATAATGGATGCTCCCCCATTAATTTTATTTAAATTTTTGAATTTTAAAAAAAATAAAAAATATTTTGAATCGAACAAATATATTCTTAATTAATTATTTTAAAACTTCACATAAAAGAAATCTGAGTATGAGATATGGCTGTGGCACATAAATCGAACATAATTTTATATGTCACAAACAACAACGACAACGATAATAATAAATAATTATTTAAAAAGGAAAAAAAGAAAAAAAAGAAGTAAAGGTTAAGAGTGTAATAGGGTTAAGGAGACACTTTCTCGCTTCTGGAACGCACCATTTTAGTCTGACCCGAATCATCATCTTTTGCTTTTGTATTCTCTCCATTGTTTTATTCTCTCTCCATCAAGGTAAGAACTTTCTCTCTCTATATATATACATATATCTCTAGGTTGCTATGTGTGTATACATACGTAGGAGTATGTATAATTCGGTGTTTTTGACATGTCTGAATCTGGTTGGTGCGGTTTCAATTTCTCGTCTTCTGCATTGCGAGTGGGGCTTTTACAGTGTTCCTGGATTATCCGCATATCACTTTATATCATTTCATCTAATTAGAGAGTTTATGATTACTCTGTAGATTTACGGTTTCTGGATGCCTCTTTTAAGTGTTAGCATTTTGCTTTTTATTTAATTTTATTACGTAACTTACTTGTTTCTTAGGTTTACCTGGTAAAATTTCATTAATACTCATGGTTAATATATCAATTAAATCTGTAAATTTTGTAGTTTTATCCTGCAATTAACTTTTATTGAAACTTGGCAGTGGAGATTTGATTCATTTTTAAATACCATATCTGATTAAATGGATTGTTGTTCTGTTCTTGATATGAATTTTGCAGCTTTGTATCAAAATGACTGCTAAATACATCATAGCTTCTGTATTGGGATCCTTTGCTATTGCATATGTCTGCGACAATTTGATTGCTGACCAAAAGATCTTTGGAGGTATGAATTCAGTCACTTGTTTTTGAATGTATGTATGGAAGTTAATGATTGTTTAACAACATTTGCATTCTCTGTAGGCACTACTCCTCATACTGTCTCAAATAAAGAATGGTGGAAGGAGACTGACAAGAAGTTCCAGGCGTGGCCTCGTACTGCAGGTCCCCCAGTGGTCATGAACCCCATTAGCCGCCAAAATTTCATCGTCAAGTCCAGTATTGATCAATAAAAATGATATGTTAGGTATTAGTTCTTTGTTTGTTTTCCCCACACTTAATTCTCAGTTCTGTTGTTCATAGACAATTTTGATAGTTAGGAGTGAATTTCGTGTTTAGATTTGCTGTTTGGTTCGCGGTGTGATTCTGTACTATGTTGCAAGACGCAACAACTAGTAATAAGTGCTGTATGCTTGTGAACTGGTTGGTCGATTTAAGAGGATAATGTTTTTTGTTTACGATCGAGCATTTTGACTAGTCAGCAATTGGGTTTGATTAAGGTTTATATGTTGGAGAAATTTTTGCTTGAATGGATTATTGCCTTGTCACCTTCCATTGCAATTAACTTCTCAAGGCATGTTATGTTTAATTTTTTTTTTTAATTTGCTGTCTTTTGCCATAAATGTCAGCATTGGTCAATGTTCTAAAAGACGATAGGTGCTAATCCATCGGCTGGACAGCAGACTAGCTCCTAGTAGACTGGGTCGACCTCTTAGGCTGGGCTCTTGGCTTTTAAGAAGTAGCAGAGGTAACCGCAGAGGTGAATGAGTTCTCTCATTAGAGTTGGCTAAGATGCTGCTTGTCCTGCGTTATCCTTTCTTTGAAAGAGTACCATTATCCTACTTTCGAATTACAAACACACAACCCTAGTATTAAATGATATTATTAATATAGTTCTACCGCGTATTAAAAGCAAAGAAATGCAAGACGAATCACAGCAAAGAAAACGAGTTGCTTATCAAGCACATGTTCAGCCTACATTCCATTCAACACATTTGAGCCCCCATCACAAGGCACACAATGCCCTAGTCTAGGAAATACACAGAATTTCTCCTCCATCTAATATTTCCTATCCATAATTTCCATGTATACAGAGATTACAAAGTTCATCGTTGTAGCAAATGTGCCCTGGGATCATGTAATGAACTGCTTTCTATCATAAAATATTAACTCAGTGAAGGCTACTTCTCCAAATTCTGTGTAATCTCCCGTAGCATCTCCACCACATTCTTCATTTTGGGCCGTTTGGCTGGTGTGCTGTCAGTGCAGAGCAACGCCACCTTGAGGGCCATAAGCATTTCTTTTCTCCATGCAAATGAAACGGTGCTTAGCGTTGCGTCAAGAATCTGCTCGGGTGTTTCTCCTCTGGCCGGGGCTGTATGGACCCACTTCACCAAATCGACCCCTTCACCAAAGGCTTCATCTACTGGGAGTCTAGTTGTGAGGATCTCAAGCAAAACAACCCCGTAGCTATATACGTTACCTGGTGCTGTTACTTGCATTGTGTATGCATACTCTGTGAGACAAGTTCAAATAAATGATGTCTTAGGTGAGTCCCCTGATGATATTCTGGGGGCCTAGCAGCCAGAAAAATCAAAACTTTTCGTGTGATTTTATTTGAACAATTCTTTAAAAACTGTTAATGCACTCGTTTCACAAACCAAAACTGAAAATAACTGACAGAATCGCGATTAAATTGTCAATGTTAGAAGAGTTGGCTAAGTCAACAAAATCTTGCATACTTTTGGATGTTTTTGGGAAATTAGGCTTACTCTGGAAGCAAATATATGATAAATACTTTTTCAGAGGGAAAATACCTGGAGGAATATATCCAAATGAACCAGCAACAGCGCTTATGCTAGCCGTTCCTCTTGATGGATCAAGGAGCTTTGATATTTCAACTTCACCAACTACAGGATTCAAATTAGAATCAAGAAACACATTGCCTGAAGAAATGTCGAGGTGAATAATAGCCACGTGGTGGAGGAACGCCAGCCCTTCAGCCGCTCCAATGGCAATGGAGAGTCTTGAAGGCCAGTCGGGCTTCAAATCAGGCTTCTTCTCAGGATCGTGAAGAAACTGGGCCAATGTCCCATTTGAAAAGTGGTGATGTAGAAGAAGCAAAGCGTCTTCAAACACCACAAACCCAATAGGTGTAATCAAGTTGTCATGGCTGAGTTTGCTCAACTTTTCGACCTCTCTCAACATCTTGTTCCGATGATAGATTATAGTTTTGTCCATTGCTTTCAGTTTTCTTACAGACAGAACCATTCCAGAAGGCATGTCTGCTCTGTAGACGGTACTGAATGTCCCTGTACTGACCTTGGTTGAATCTTTCATGGTGGCTTTAGCTACAGATTCAAAGTCTATAGCTTGTCTGAGATTTTCAACAAACACGTTTCCAGCTGTTATGACCGGCTTGTTACTATTATTGCAAACCTCCCCATTTTCACTTCCCTCATGTTTCGCAGTTTTCTCCAGCTTCTCTCTCATCATAAACAGCAACACAACTATAGTAACAGAAGCAAAAACAACCAAACCTGAACCAATAACAGCTAATATGATCCTGTAAGAAACCTTATGGTGGTAAGAATTACGAGCAGAATCATTGAACCCTCCACATAAAACACTCAAAGGTTCCCCACAGAGCCCTTTATTTCCAAGAAAACTTGAATTCGGGCTTTTCTGAAATGGAGTGAAAGATGGTATCGGGCCATTTAATTGATTGTTCGAGAAATTGACCTCAATCAAACTCATCATCCCCTTCAGTGCCACTGGAATGCTTCCACTCAGCTGATTATTCGATATATCTAAGGAAACAAGCTTATCGAGTCTTCCTAGTTCTGCAGGCAGCTGTCCATGTAGGTGGTTGGAGCTCAAATTCAGAGCAATCTGCAAGTTCTTGATATGACCAATCTCAGGAGGAATACTTCCAGTCAGATAATTACTGCCTAATTGCAATTCAAGCAATTTTCCACAATTTCCAATCTCATTTGGTATCCCTCCTCCAATCGAATTCTGGCCCAATAGCAAGAATTGCAGTCTAGATGCATTACAGATCCCCTTTGGTATAGTACCATTGAATCTATTATTGCTCAAATCAAGCTTGTTCAGATTCTTGCCCCAGAGAATCGACATTGGAATTTCTCCAAACAAATTATTTCCAGAAACAATCAGCTCCTGCAGATTACTCAGTAAGCCAAACTCTGGAGGAATTCCTCCACTGAATCCATTTGAAGCCAAATTGAGGAGAGTGAGATTCGAGCATCTCGAAAAATCTGCCACAATCTCCCCTGAAAGATTATTATTATCTGCTTCAAAGTAAGTAAGGCCACTTATATTACCAACTTCTCTGGGAATACCTCCAATCAAATAGTTATTACCAATTCTAACACTTGAAAGGCCTTTGCATTTCCCAATTGATTCGGGTATATTACCAGTCAATCTATTCTGAGTTAGAACCAAAGTTTCCAGCTTTTCCATGGCAAAAATGGCATCAGGAATTGAACCCTCCAATTGATTTGAATGAAGGTTCAACAATTCAAGCTCAGAAACTAAGCCTAAGTCATACGGAATAACCCCACTCAGCTCGTTTTCATACGCCGTTAAAAGTCTTAAATTGGTTAAATTACCCACCCAATGTGGTATAGTACCATTCAATCTATTGGTAAAAAGCTGCAAATCCTGCAATTTCTCAAGAGCCTCGAGCTCATCAGGAATTACACCCACAAGCATGTTATTGGAAAGGTTCAATGCTCTAAGATTTCCAAGCCTACCCAAATCAGGAGGAATCGATCCACCAAAGTTATTAAACGACAAATCAAGGAACTCAAGCTGGGATAAATTGCCGAAAACAGGAGGAATAACGCCACGGAAGTTGTTGTATGAAAGATCAAGCCATTTGAGTGATTTGAGCTCAGAAATTAGAGTGAAATTACCTTGCAGCCCATGATTAGAAAGATCAAGCTTCTCCACAAATGAGCTGTTTGAGCTGCAAGAAATTCCAGGCCATGTGCAATGGTCTGAGTTATTCCCATTCCATCCAGACAATTTAAGCTCTTCTCCAATAGCTAATAATGTGGGCTGATCACTGAGCAGCTCATAAGTAATCACAAGTTGAGACTTTGAAAGCAGCCCCAATAGCAAAATACTTAACAAACTTAAGAATGGCATTTTTCTTTTTTACTTTTCCCGTTTTGGTTGCCTCTGGTTTTGGAAAAAGGATGAAATAGAAGATGCCCTTTTATCAACTCAGAAAGAACAAAGGGACAGTATCAATATTTGTGAATCTATGCTCAAAACAAGAGGCATCTAATAGGTCATAGCTCAGCAACATTAAAGACTAAGAAGCATTTAGTGCAGTTGAACCAAGATGAGCTTTTCAACTTTTCAAAAATGGCCCATCTCAAAATGGGAGAATTCAAAGAGACATTGAATCAAGCACTAAAAAGGAACAAAACCAGCCAAAATATACTAAAACTAGAAAATGGAAAGGCAGCAATGTTGGAGGAAAAAACAAGTAAAAAGCTTCAGATTTTCTATTGCGAGGAGTAAAACGTAAGCTCGATAAATTCTTGACCAAAACCAGACACCAAAAAGACCTTAAAATCAGCTTCAAAGTTTAATCACTTTAAAAAAGCAGCAATCTTTGCAGAAAAGAACAAATGTCATAAAACCATAAGGCTCTCGACAGCAATGTGCGCGGGGATGGAGAGAATGGAAGAAAGAAAAAGTAGCTTTCCCTTTGACACAAGAAAATGCAGATGACGGAACAAGAATTGTACAATGTTTAGTCTAGGTAACTACTTTCACGGGTCAGGTGTTTTGTTCTCTGTCAATGTGAGTGAATGTCCTGTCTCAGAGAGAGAGAGAGAGTGAGTAGTGAGTGCAGTCTATGATGTTTGTGTGTGTGTGTGTGTGTGTGTGTGTTGGGAAAGCTTCACGAGAAATGAACAGTCCTGAGTTAATGTGACTAATCTCACTATGTCAGTCCACCTATATATACATATATATATATATATAAATATTTATGATATTATTTATTATATATTGTATTTTGGGAATTGGAGATGGTATATTTAATTGATACAAAATACATGGTATTTTTGGGAATTGGAGATGGGATATTTAATTAAAACAAAATATTATTGAGAAAATTTATAAATTTGTTTTCTACTTATACTCAAACTTTAAATTAGATTCTAAACTTTATTTTTACTTAAATTTATGAAATACATCTCTAGGAAAATAGTTAAATAAAGGATAAATAATTAATAATCTACAAAAGAAATAACAAATCCCCAAGTTATAAAATATTTCTGTTTGAATAGTTAAATAATATTTTGATTTTGTTTCTAAAATTTTAAGTTTTTAAATAAATTTTATTTTGGTAATTTCTTTATTTATTAAAATATTTTTTATTTGATTTGTTAATTTACATATTTATCAATTATGTTTTAAATGTATCTAATTAGTATAATTGCTAGGAGGGCCGTAATTTAAATAGTTTAAGTGTCCGTTTTAGATAAAACAATAGTTCATGATCTGATTTGAATTTATCGTATAATTTCAAGTATAACTTTACCAATTTTTTCAAATATCATTCGTACAAAGTTGCTTTTACCAAATGTTACACGGAATAACGTATATTCATAAAACTAAAATAAACTAAAAATTTCAAACTCATATTACATATAATCTTGTATGTGCTTCGAGATAAAAGTTACGTATTTTTCTCTCTAACACACATTTTTTTATTTTTTCTATTTTTTCTGTATGTGCTTCGAGATAAATGGTACGTTTTTTTTTCTTCTTTACGACACTTTTTTTCTTTCTATATTATGTTTTTGTATATGATAATAATAAGGTTATAATTAAAAAATGATGGGTAAGTGTTCATAATTATGAAATCAATTCCATTTTTAGGATAATTTAATAGAAGGAATAAAATATGCTTTGAAGTAGAATGATTGAAACCCTAGGATTCTATGCATGTGGGCTATATCATATTTTATGATAATGTTCTATTTTGGAATTATTATTCTCCTTCCACCTTATTCAATTATCCAACACAAATTTAAAGGTGGTTAAATATAATTTTCTATTTATTTTAAAAACTAAATTTAAGAATATAGATTTAAATTTTGCAATTTAATTTCAACTCAATCAAGTATGTCACTAATTAAAATTTAGATAAAGTGGAGTCAATATTCAACTTTTTCATGACCAAATTGGTAAATTAACAATCTTTCAACTTGAAAATTATAGTTTAAACAAGGTTTATATACAATATATATATATATATATAATTTGTGAATATACTGTGTTTAAATAAATAGTAAAAATTTTGCTTAAAGATGTAAACAATCAGAGATTGCAGTCAACAGCTCGTTTATTTTGTTAAACTAATTGAGTTTGAACATTGTTTGACTCGTTGGTTAATAGTTTGTGAGCAAATTTGTTTAAGCTAGTTAAGAAGAAGAAGGGGAGGGGGTGGAGAAGGGGGAAAAGAAGAAGTAGAAAATGTGCGATTATTTGATGTTTGTGAACAATATTAATTAGTTGTTAATACATCCATCGAAGTTCACAAACATATGGTTAAACATTTTAACGAACACAATCAAGAACAAATTAAAACAATTGCAAATACATGCGAACTCGACTCGAACTTGAACAAACAAAATATAAAACCTACAAACTCAACTCAGATATAATAATTTACATCCCTAACTTTATTACCAAGAAAATATATGTTTATTTATATTCATCAATAATTTTAATTAGTTCTTAACACATGCTTGGAAGCTCGTACACATGTAATCAAACATGTTCATGAATATACTCAAAAATAAATTCAAACAATACTCAAACTCAAATAAATAAATAAATAAAACACAAACACGTACACTCAGCTCGTAAACAATCATTTATGGGCCTGATAAAATGATCGATTGCATCCAAAAATATGTGTTCGTGGTTTTTTTAGATGGATGAGCACAACAACATGTTGATACATAGACAAACAAATGGGGCCATTTACAAATTGTCCTTTTTTGAACTTTTCAATGTTTGCTTTGTAAAAGCATATTTTGATAATTTACCATTCCACTTTGTGGTAAATATTTATCTACTTACCCTCTGGAAAAGGAAAAAAAAAAAGAAAAAATATTTAGTAATAATGATTAATAATTAATTAAAGTAAATCTAAATTAGAATGGGTAGTATAGATTAAATTAATTCAATCACTAAATTAATTCATCTTAAATTCAGACAAAATATTTATAATCAGCTACAAACTACTATTCTCTTTGTCACTTTTATTTGACGTTTTAGAGCGATTAAATTGTTGCTGATTATATATATATTTTTTTAAAAATTAAAATTTCTTCTAATACCGTCCTTACACCCATTCCCAACAAATTTTCAATAAAATCTCTTAATTTTCGACTTATTATAATTAATTAAAAAATATATTTGCCCTCTACACATTTTCTTCAAACTCCGAAACGTCACATAAAAGAGATCGGAGGAAGTAGTAATTTGTTCTAAATAAAAAAATAAATAAATAAATAAGCAAATACGACATTTATAAATGGCTTCACTTTTTTTTTTCTTTTTTCTTTTTTAAAGAGTTTATTATTTTGTTCCCCTTTCATATGGCTTTATGGGTAGCTTTTGACATAATCATAAGATTAATGGTGTTGGATCAACATAATCATAAGCTTAATTAAAAGCTGTATTAGTGGCACTAAGAAGTGATTAAGGAGTAATTTAAGCTAATATTGAGGAATTAATTGCAAAGCCCATTAATTATGAGGCCCATCACTTTTGATTACCACTTTATCACCTTCTTATTTTATTCATAGATGAGTTGTTCACTCATTCTTAATTATTAAAAGTTGATCATTACTTCTTGATTATTCTAATTTATGATTCATTAATCTGAAATATATTTTTAATAGATTTTCGGTTTCGTTCTTCTCTTTTATTAGGTTATTGTTAGTGATCTAAGTTGTGTATTATCAAATATTGAATCGAGCATATAGAACCTGGGCCGGGCAGTAAGATACGCTAGGCGGAGTAGTCGCTCTGAAGCAGGTTTTCTTTGACTGGATCCATGCATGTATGAACCTCAACACTATCCCGAAGGTCCAGTCTAGACCCGGATTTTGTTGGGTTAGCTTTTTGTCAATTTAGTGAATTGTAACATTTATATCGGTTCGTATGTATATTTTGTACCAACAGAATCAACTGTAAATGAAAAAATATATCCAAATAAAAAAAAGATTATGTCTAAAAATAACTATAAATTTATAAAATATATCTATAGAATAAAAAAAAAATTGAACACTCTAAAGCTGCCCACCAAGATCATGATCATGTGTATGGTGGCCCTAGAAAGAAAAGGTACTTGAAGAAAAATAAATAAATAATTAAATAAATAAGAGAAATAAGAAAAAGCAAATGGGATTGAATATGAGTAGTGATTGAGATTGGGGGTGCCCCTTTATTGGACATGCATCATGCCCATTGTCTCTCTTCTTTAAGGCATTCTAAGGTCCCCCACACAAAGATGGACATATATGCAAGGTTATTTATAGAGACTTTTGTGTCTTGTAATTATCGGGCAATTGAATTTATAATATTATTTGTTTAATTAAAAAAATATTATTGATTTATTTCAAAAATATTGCTACTAACTTGTTATCTTAAAAGGTGTATTACTTTTAAGTAATATTTAGGTACACGATACATCTGATATACAAGAGACTCATCCTGCTCAGATATGAGCACGGTTCTGTCGGTTTCGATTTTGATTCCTGGAACCAAAAGGGGTGGAACCTAAATCGAACTGGCATATAGGCGGTTCTATTTCCCGATTTCTTTTTTATTTTTACAAATTCACACTTGAAATCATCGGTTTGGAATCAAAACAGTCGATTTTTAACCAAAATTGCGGTTCCAGGATACTCGGTTCCTGGGACCGAAGCGGCTAGATTTCGGTTCCGATTCTGGTTCCAATTTCACTTTCGAATCAAAACAGAATTAATGATTAAACTGAAACGTCGACCACAAGTTTCAGTTCAAAATCGAAACCATGCCGATGTCTGACCCGCTAGAATTAGGCCAAAGATAAAACAATTTGTGGGTTGGGTAAGGTCAGCCTTAAAATTAGGCCGGCACTTGGAATTGGAAGAGTGGCTCTTGCCTCAGTGACCCAACCATTGAGTCGTTTGTACTATTTACTCATTTAGTAACAATATCAACTTTATTTATATAAATTAAAGTTTCTCATGTGAGATAGATGGATAGTAATATATAATATTTTTTTATTTAAATGTTAGATATTTTTATATTATAAAATATTAACTATCATAAATCATAATTTTTTTGGAATAAAATATTAAGATATTTTTTTAATAATTAAATATTTCTATCTTTTATAAAAAAATGATTAATTCTTTTTTGAAACTCAAGCTCACCATAAATAGTTCTATTATTAAAAATACTTAAATCAATACTAATATCTAAATCAACATAAAATTCGTTAAAGCAAAATATGTTAAGATAAAATAATTAAAAAAATAGTTATATTTAAATAAATAAGCTGCTACAACTATACCAAGTGGATTATAGGAACTATTACGCGGCCCATTAGAGAGCCCATTTCAATATTGGATCAACTTGAACAGTGGCCCAAAATCCTATAAAGCCCAGGTGAATAATACTGGTGGAGCTGAAAACTGGGGAAGCAATGAATTAGTAGATTATCTTGAAGTTCCATACTGAGCGAAATTTAATTAACAAAAAAAAAATTATATATATATATATAAATGTATATATTTATTTATTTATTAAATTATTTCTAAGAATACAGAAAAATGTATTCGCTTCTCTTTGTGTATCGCCTAATCTTCTCTTAAAATTTTGAAACAATTTCTAGAACATTCTCGATTTCTTCCTCCTCCACCTCCTCAATAAATAAATAAATAGATAAATAAATAATAATATATTCTATTTTTTATATCTACTTACATTTAATGGTGTAAACAAGTTGAGCTAAACCGAGCCAAGCCGAGTATTTCCTAACTCGAACTCGAGCTCAACTAAAAAATTCAACTTTTTGAGTTCGAACTCAATTAATTAGAATTCTCAATAAGCTCGATTCGATTCGACTCGACTTGTTACATTGTTTTTACATAATATTCATGTATTTATTTATTTGGATTTTATTAATTTATAATTACAAAATTTGATAAATACGTAAGAACAAGAAGTAAAATTATAAACTTAATTGAGTTCGACCAGGCTCGCGAGCCTATGAAAATGAATATTAATTGATTTGTGATCGAACTTGGGAGCTACTCGAGCTCAGACTCAACTCCGTTAGCTTTAAATTAAAATTTAATTATTTTTCAAATCAATTTTAAATAGCTCTTTAATTGTCCCGACTGACTCACCTTCCTACTCGTATATACCAATATCGGACAATCCCAATCGCACACCTACCCAATTGCCGAACCTTAAATAAGAAGATGTGAACAGGATGTATGTCTCACTCTTTCTCTCTGTTCACTTACCTTTCCTTCGGGGCATGCATTATTCTTCTCCCGTGCAAATGTGTCTTACATTCTTAAATATGCTTCATCCTCTTTGGTCCCTCAATGCAGACGTATCAATTTGTAACATTGTGGGATTGTAACATTACCATTTCTTTTTTGGCTTCCTCCTCCTTTTTAAGTACTAGTACAATTTTCAATTTAAAAACTATATATATACTAGAGATATTAAACGGGCTAGTCCTGTCGGTTTCGGGCTAGTCTTAACGGGTTTCGGGTTAATCTGGCCTCGATTTAATCGGGTCAATTTAAACGAGCTTGATTATGATGAAACTAACCCTAATCCTACTGATTTTTGGGCTAATCGGACCACTATCGGGCTATGAGTCAAAATAGTCAAATTATATATTTAAATTTAAAATTTTAATTAAATGCATATTATGCTCTATTTAAAATACAATTTTAGATAACATTAAAAGATTATATATTTTAAAACTTTTATATCACTATACAAAATTTAAAAATTCAAACTTTTAAGTCATATATACTATTTCATGCTCTCAATTATAACTTTAAGAGCATTCACTGTCATAAAATTTGAAATCATGTTATATTTAAGTTCTAAATTTAAATGACAGTATTTATAATCTTCTAGTAATTAAATATAAATTTTAATATCTTCTACTAAAAATCAAATATGGTATATGAAAAATAATAAAAATGGTGTATATTATTAATTAGATATTAAGAAATAGACAAATAAGAAAAAAAGTTCGGGCTAGCCCTATCAGGCTTCGGGCTAATCGGGCTCGGACTAAATTGGCTGATTTTTAAACGGGCTAATAAAAACAAGCCCTAACCCTAAAAATTTTCGGATTAAACGGGCTGACCTGTCGGGGCATGACCCTTTTAACATCCCTAATATATACACACACACGGTCATGTACATACACATATGCGAACTTGAAAAAACTAAATATGTTGAGACGGACCAGGGTGGCTAGTGGAGGCAGCCGTTATCCCATAATCTTTAAAATTTTGTAATTTTAATATACATATTTAATATAACTATAATATTTACATATTGACATAGTGATATTTCTTTTTATTTCCTACTTAATTGGCCATCCTCAAATTTCGATAGTTTCATTTGTAATAAATATATTATTAATGTTTTAATATATATTTTTTCTTTTATAAACAGTTAAATAGTGTTTTATTAAGAAAAAATATATACAATATGTTTTTTCTCTTAAAATTTTGAACATAAATTATACCCTTTCAATTTTGTTTAGCCCTTTTTTCTTTTTCTTTTTTTGTGAAGAGTGTTTAGCCTTTTTTGTATTTTTTTCCTTAAAAAATAATATTTTAAAATTATTTTAAATTAATTTTGTCCTCTTCCCATGAATAAAGTTGTAGGTCCGTCTCTAGGAATATATAACTTGTAAGTTTCTCAAATTAATTTATGTCGCACACAGGCCGCGGACTATTGGTTGATAAGATCGAGCCAAATGAATCCTATCTCATTTCAAAATCTTGAAATTGTATTTCGATCCATCTAACTTGATTAATTAAACTAAACTAATTTTACCAGCTCTACGATAACGTCTAATATTTTCTCAAATATACTTCAACAATAATATAAGAAAAAAGTCTATACTACCCACGTCACGGAATTCGAAAATGCTTATTTATTTACCTAAATAAATAAGTGAGGTCATATAAATTTATTTCTTAGAACCATACTACAATTATGAAGAAGATGGGACATTAAATGTGGGGTTTGAACTGTAGTGCAGCCCATCAAACAAAAGAGTTCTATAACAATTTCACGGGCAAGAGACGAAGGGTGATCAGAGGAACACATATGGGGTGTAACAGTTTGTTTGGGATTTAGTAGGGTCCACATTAAATGAATGATTGAGCACTCTCTCTAATGTTCCAGAGCTCTACTATTCTGTGGGCGCACCTTCACTGCGTTCGCCTCATTCATTCCTGCGGGCCAATGAAATTGACCGCTCTGTCAGCTCATTCGGCACTCTCTCATCTGATCTGTCACCACTAGGAATTCAACACGTAGATGTGTTAATATTTTATTTTTTTCTGTTTTTTCGTACATTAATTATAAAATACCACAGATTGTGTCTATTCACTCAAATTATTTATATATATATAGATATAATTTGATGAAATCATATATATATTTATGATATATGCTCGTGTTATTAAAATATATAATGAGACATTAGCTTAAATAAAAGATATCGTATGTAAGAAATTTACTAAATTGAGCTATACCAAAAAATTAAAAATATAAAAAAATGTAACAGCATATAAAGAAAATTCAATGATGATGTATTCTAAACATTATCAACATTCTCATTTTATATAAAATAAAAACTTCTGTGAAACGGTTGCATGTATGACACGATATAAAGTATTACTTGTTTAACTATAAAGTATCACTATTTTTAAGGTAACTAATGAGTAGTAATATACTTAAACAAATAATGATATTTTATAATTAAACAAGTAATACCTTACATTGTATCACACGACAGTTTCACAGGAGTTTTTGCGATTTTATTGTGATATAAGGTGTTTTGAGTAATTTTCTGAAAGTGAATATTAATAAACTGATTCAACTTGAATTTATAAAAAGATATGTGGATTTGATGTGTGTTGGGCAAGATCTGTATAATTTAAATCTGATACTTTTTGAAAAAAAAAATATAATATTTTTTAAAAAGAAAATATAATATCTTTTAAAATTGTTAAAAATGTATTATATTTTTTAATAAAGTATTACTTTGTTTTGTGAAAAAATATTATGTTATGCGTGTGTAATAAAATTCTTTTTGGGGCGTAGTTCACATTTTTATTTTTCTTATCTTGTGGGTTCGACCAGCTCATTTATATATAAAAAGATTCATATATTTGGTGCACAATAGACCAACTCTATAATTAAGATATGAAGAATTTAGGGTCTCGCTAAATTTAGATTTTGTTTTGTTATGGTGTACAATGCAATAAAATATTATATATATTTTTTAAAAAATAATAATTAAAATACATGATGTCTAATATTAATGTAAAATTATAATACATAAAAAAAGAGATCACATCCATCAGCAATTATTTAGACACTAGTGATAAAGTACCGTTAAGATAACCCTCTTGATGATCACAATCATCACCAAGACATCTATTTTCTTTTCGGACATATTTTATCATATAAAAACATTATGATAAGATCACCGTTCCACAATTACATTACCGTAAACCAACGACCGAAGTAATAAATTTTCCCTTAATTTTTCTTTGAATTGGAATTATTTAATAATATTTTATTTAGATATATTTTTCTCTAAATAATTTTTTTATAAAACAATAATAAAAAGACTTTAAACTTCAAATTAATAAAACTATTTAAAAACACTATTTCGTACACTTTTACAATGAAGTAGGAGCAACACTCGAGGGTTCCTAGGTTGAATCTGTTCTATATTAAATTAAATTAAAACAAAATTTATATATAATTATATAAAAGTAGGATAGTTGTACTAATTTATAAGAATGTTATTTTTTTTGCTTAAATTATTTTTTTATTTTAATTTTTAAAAACTTATAATATTTTCATCTCTAACTCTATTTTCATGAAAAATATATTAAATTAATAATTTTTTATGATGTATAATTTGATATATTGCATATATAATAATAAAATATTATTTTTATACATTAATTGTGGTATATTTTAATATCTAATATAGTTTTATATTATTAAATATTTTTTACTAAAATATTTTTTATATAATTATTTATTTTAATTTTTAAAGATTTATAACATTTTCATCTCTAACTCTATTTTCATGAAAAATATATCAAATTAATAATTTTTTTATAATTTATAATTTGATATATTGCATATATAATAATAAAATATTTTTTTTATACATTAATTGTGGTATATTTTAATATCTAATATAGTTTTATATTATTAAATATTTTTTTAAAATATTAGTTACTAAAATATATTTTATATAATTATTTATTTTATTTTTAAAATTATATTATTATTTTTATAATAATTTATTACACTATAAATCTTTTGTCATATAAAATATTATATAATTTATTTGTACTCATCGCTGGATCATGGAACTGTTTTAGTTCATAAAAAAGCAAATTGATATAAATATTATTATTTTTCAGTACCATCAGCAACACTTTCTTAAAAGGAGTGCATTGCCAAATTTTGCCGACCTCAATAATATTTCTGCAACCGATCCTGTCTTCGAACGACCAAACTACATCTTCCCCAACACAAAAAGGTTTTGCAAATACTTTCCTAATCAGGTAATATATTATTCTATAAATAAAAATTACTATTTCTTTTTTAATTTATAATATTTATGATTATCTAATAACAAATTTATAATATTTTATTTCACATATATGACAGCTGACTCACGCTAAAAAAAATTTCTCTACAAGTTCAATCAACATCCTCACCTTACCAAATCTTACTTTTTGCTAGTTTCACAATAATTTCTATTTGTTGCATACGTGGCAGAGTATTTATATATAAAAATAATAAATTCTTAATTTCTCTAATTGCATATGTGTCAGAATATTGCGTTTACTTTTCTAGTTAGAATTAAACAGAATATAATAAAAATTAGGATTAAACTTGGGATAGGGATAAGTTTAAAATTGTTATCCTACGTTTATTTCGTAGGATAACATTAGGATAGAGAAATATAATTTTATACTATCCAACGTTTACTTCGTGGGATTGGATATGATAATGCGAAAATTACAAAATTGCCCTTAATACATGATTTATATATGAGAATATTTTTGTAATTAAGTTTGTGCATAAGGGTAAAACAGTAAATTTCCATTTCTTATCCCATCGAATAATTTTTATCCCAGGAGTTTAGGTCGGATTAGTATCCGCCGAATTATCCTGAATTTTGTCTTTTATCCCGGGTCGGCTGGATTGACCCGAAAAAATATCCAATAAAATAAACGCTTGATAACTGTAGATTATTTTTCCTAATTCAGATTTATCACCCGAAATAAACGGGGCCTTATATATAAAAATAATCAATTATTAATTTCTCTAATTGCATACGTGGCGCAATAAACCATCAAATTCAAATCCAGGTATAAGACAAACAGCAGTTTATATAGATATATCAGCTGCAGCAGCAGCATTATTTGTTACTGATAAATTTAATTTGCCTACGTCTCTCCTTGTAATTATCTGCAACCCATTTCCCTTTTATATCATCACACTCTTCTGCTTCACTCAAACAACCCTTCTTGCACATAACTCTCTCATTAAATTTACCATTTCCTGCAGGAATTCAAGCACAAATGGTGGAGTTTTTGCAGAAATCTTCGTAATTCTACCTTTAGCTACCGTATAGTTCGTATCAACATTTTTTATTTTTGCAAAAACTGAACAAAAAGAAAGGGAATGAGGGAGATACCGTTTGTGAGAGCAGGAGCGACTGTGGCAATGGCTGAATTCAGCATACACTTATCTCCGCCAATCGCCACAACGAAACTGGCGCCGCCGCCTCCATCAGCAGCGGCGGCGAGCTGCGACCCCCATAAATGCCCCTGGTGGCCGTACACCAGCTCCAAGGATTTCAAAGCAAACACGGCTTTGATCGTCGTTGTCCTCCTCTGCGCCTTGATCTGCGCTCTCGCATTCAACGCTGCCATTCGATACATCATACGCCTGCATTGCATCCGGCGGCGCGACGAAGAGGCTGGATGCGAGAAGGAGGAGGGCGGCGGGGCCGCCGCGGAGCAGACGGACGAAATTCCTGTGCTGATTTATTCCGAGGGGATGAAATTGACGGGAGAGGAGACCGAGTGCATAATCTGCTTGTCGGAATTCGCCATGGGGGAGAAAATTAGAGTTCTGGAAAAGTGCAACCATGGATTTCACCTCCACTGCATTCAGAAATGGTTGGTTTCGCATTCTTCTTGCCCTACCTGCAGAACAAATTACTCAAAGGAATCCAACTCCTTGCCGCCATGAAAATCAACCTCTCGCTCTCCTGAAAATGGTCCACTTTCATGTTGTTCAAATCTAATCCATCGCCAGAATTGTTTAGGACTTCGTCTTAATTGAATTTCCAGATTTTGAGTTTTTCTTTTCTTTTGATATGAAAATGAATGTGTTTTAATTTATCTTCCATTTTTTAGCTTTATTAATTTTCTCCTGGTTCAATATAATTGATGGGTGGGTGAGGCTATTAGCATTTTCAAATTCCCTAAATATTAAATATACATTTTGAAGAATTAAATTATTTTAATAATAATAAAAAAAGATTAATTATTGAACAAACTTGTAGTCTCAATGGTTGAATTTTTAAATTTATGTGTGTTTCATAAATTTTATAAATAAAAATATACATTAAAAAATGATTTGATTTATAAAATTTGTATTTTATATTTTTTTTTATGTTCTGTTTTGAATTTATTATACATATGTATGTATGTGTTTAAACATAATCTATCAAATATTTTTTTTTGTATTCGACGGAATTTGTTGAACATATATGCTCGTGTTTAAAACTTATTTATCGAATACAGAGAAATATATTTGTTTAAAACTTGTTCAAAACATCATGCTCAAGAAGTTCACCTGTTTGCTTGAATGTTTTGAATGAATTCTTTGCAAATTGAAGAGATTGAATATAATAATAATAATAATAATAATAATAAATATTTTCTTTTTCTCATAGCATCTGTTTACTTTGGTTGATAAACCTATTAGGTAAAATAGTCCAGAGTTATCCAGCGTTAACTTGCTTGGATTTTTTTGCGGGTCAATCCAACTGACCCGGGATAAATGACAGAAATTGGGATAAATAGCCGGATAGTAATCCCTCCATGACCTATGGGATAAAAATTATCCCATCGGATAAGAAATGGAAATTGACTGTTTTACCCTTGTGCACATTCTTAATTACAAAAATATCCTTATATATAAATCACGTTTTTAAGGTTCAATTATGTATTAAGGGTAATTTTGTAATTTCCACATTATCCGAGCTAATCCCACGAAGTTAACGTTGGATAGTAAATTATCTTTCTCTATCCTAATGTTATCATATGAGGTAAACTCAGGATAAAAATTTCAAAATTATCCCTGTCCTGAGTTTAATCCCAATTTCTATCATATTCTATCCAATCCGATTAAATCCTGATTAGGAAAGTAAACGCAGCCATAAAGTTTGTTTCCTTGCTCTTCACAAAGTTAATAATGGGCCCCGCTGAAAAGTTTTGGGCCAATTTATTGGGCTTTTTCCCTTTGGGAGATGGTTGGGTCAAAATTTTCAGAGAATGGACGTAAAATTTTGGTTAATTGGGCTGTTAATGGGAAGAAATGGCAGAAAATTGCCTTCTCATGTTTTAATTTCCAATGGCCAATTTGTAAGCTGCTGCATGTGCTGGGGATGTGGTTTTACAATCCTGCTTTGCAACAAAACATTAATTTAATTTGGGCTGCTTAAGCTTGGGCTTCAACTGGGCTGGGATGACAAATTCATTTTAATGGGCTTAAACGTCTGTTCTTTGATTGGGCTGCATTTTCTGTGTATGGGTATAAGAGTTTGGATAATAGATAAGGTATTACTCATATCCGTCAAACAATAGCATAATAAAAGTAGGATATAGATTTAACATTTTATTCATTTACTCGGCCTGTATACCCGATGTATATAAATATATATTATAAAATTATATATAATAAAAATAATATTAATTATTTAAAAAATAGTATTTAATTATTTAATTATTTTTATATCCTAAAAATTCTAATTTGAAATAAGTAATGGGTGATCACATAAATATTATATTTTGTATGTTATTAGTATTACTTTGTATCATGATGATTTTTGTTCATGTTTAGTAATATTATATTTTGTTAATTGATAATTGCGGAGGAAGTCAATAAAATACACTTTTATTGCAAAAAAATGTGTATTTTTGCAGGACGGGCGGACAAGCAGGCAAAGCAATTCAATTTTACCCATCATAATATATAAATGGGTAATTCGTTTACCTGCAGGTACCCGTATACTCGTCGGACATTATTCGTACCCTACTTGAAACAAACAAATGAGTAATAAGGTAGGATAAGAATATGATATTTTATATTAGGTAGAGCATGTGGGAGACGTACCCGCACCATACTCTACTCATTTACATCTCTACTCCTGCATTGTTGCTGGGGAATCTTATGTGTCTAAATAAGCCCTAAAAAATTTCAAAATTAACCTGAAATTATGAAATAAAATATATAATCAAAAAATAAAATTATAAAAAATCATAACAGATTACAAAGTCGTAACTCCTTATTTTATTTCAAAATTTTAATTAATTTAATTATATAATATTTAGAAGGATATTATTTACTTTTTTTATAAAATTTTAAAAACTTATTTAACTTATTTTAAAAATTAAAAACCTATTTAAAAATATTTATAATATAATTTTAAGTTCAAGGTATTAATTAAGAGTTAATTTGGACATTTTCCATTTTTTTTTCTAGTCCCACGAAATTTATTTATTTATTTATAATTACAATAATATCAACGTACAACATTTGATGCACACAATCCAACAGCTTTCTCTGGAGCGTACGCATGCCATTCTTAGTCAATCCCTGTCGCTGCCAAGAAGTCAGTCTCCGCACACATACACACGCGAATATCTACACACTTGTGTGTGCATTTAATCGAGTGAAATTTGAAGAAATTAGAGAAGGAAATAATGGCTTTCGGAGCAGTGAAAGAGGAAGATGAGATTATTAAGCCGCGCAATGATAAAAGAGAGTATCGGAGGATCGTTCTGCCGAATAATCTCCAAGTTCTACTTATCAGCGATGCCGAAACTGATAAAGTCTGTATATCGGTCAATTGTTTCATTTCACACGTTTGCTGAAATTTAATTGATTCATTTGAGTATTTTATTGTGATTATTGTTGTCTGGATGTGTTTTATTTGTAGTGTGCTGCGTCAATGGATGTTCGTGTTGGTTCTTTCAGTGATCCTGAAGGGCTTGAAGGTCTCGCGCATTTTCTCGGTGAGGAAGTATTCTCTGCTTTCATCTTTCACTCTCAATCAATTGAACTACTTAAGGATACAAAAATGATTTAATTTGAATGTTTTAGGGTCGGTTTTCGAAATGTCTTTCAATTTCAGTTCTTTTAGTGGCAATGAGGGTAATGAAGGCGTTTCACACATTTATTGGTGATGAAATTTGCATCTTGTCTTTCATCTATAAAGAAGTGCATGTAAAAGAAGTGGATGTAAATGAATGTTGAAGAGATATTAGTGGGTGTATGTGAATGTTGAAGAGATATTAGTGGGGTGTATGTGAATGTTGAAGAGATATCAGTGGGTGTATGTGAATGTTGAAGAGATATCAGTGGGTGTATGTGAATGTTGAAGAGATATCAGTGGGTTGACTTATGTAATAGTGCATTTAGTTCTCTGTATGAATTTGAGAAATATTGATAAAAACGATATCTGAACCTCATTGGTGAATTTACCGTTTCTAAAATGTTTATCAAATGATGCAACACGTGTGAAAGAAATCGCTTTATAAAAGTCATTTGTGTTCTTTAACCTTAGATATTCGATTAATTTGTATGTTCTTTGGTGCAACCGTTTCACTTCCGTTCTTGCCATGTTATGTTTGTTGGGGTCTTAACTCACTGTAATGTGGTTCCATTACAGAGCATATGCTTTTTTATGCTAGCGAAAAATATCCGGTGGAGGACAGTTACTCAAAGTATATCAGTGAGGTACACTTTCTGCTTCAATATTTAGCTTTACTGACCTTGTTTTCTCTGAAAATGGACCATTATTTTCTGGTCCATGTTTCCATTGTTACCATTTCTTGCATTTAATTTGATAGATAAACATAGTTGTCTCTTGATGGTATTTCCTTGTGCTTTGTCTCATTGACGTCTATGACTCATTCTTCTTTTTAGCATGGAGGCAGTACAAATGCTTTCACGTCATCTGAACACACCAACTACTTCTTTGATGTCAACCCTGACTGCTTCGAGGAAGCCATGGACAGGTAGAATTGTTTGGTTCTTGCAAAGTTGGTTGGCTGCCTTCTAGAAAAAAATGTTTATTTTGGATTGATGGCATGATTCTCTTATATATTCAGATTTTCTCAGTTTTTCATCAAACCACTGATGTCGGCTGATGCAACCACGAGGGAGATAAAAGCGGTTGATTCTGGTTAGCTTTTTATCTTGCAGCTCGTCAATGTTTTACTTTTGATGCTTTTTGATGATTTCATTTGGTCCTCCATTCTCATTGATTTCCAGAGAATCAAAAGAATTTACTATCTGATGCCTGGAGAATGAATCAGGTACTTTCACCTGATTGAGTCGAGTGTTCAAGAGTGTCCTCATATCTTACCTCCTCTGGGATGTCATTATAAATAATATTTTTCCCTTGATATGGAGCTTAATAATTCACTCACCTCAGCGACACATAAGTACCTGAAAGATCCAAGGATCATTATTGAAGTGATTAGATATAATTTATTATTATAATTATTTTCTACGATGCAACTTTTCTGCTCAACCTTCTACAACTCTAATGATGTGAATCTCAAGAAAGGATAATTTGTTCGGGGAAGTTAAATTAAGTGGAAGAAAATGATCAACTGTTTATATGGAATCCATATGTGGCTGGAGGCATCCCCCAGTAGGGTGATATCCTAGTAAGATTATCAGATTATTACAAGTTTAAGCTCTTTCCATACCCTGATCAAATGGAAATTCTTATTTCTAAACTTGGAGTTATTGATCTATTTTAAGTAAAAAATTATTAGTCTAATCATTGGACTTGTTGCAAATTGAATGTTGTTTTATGACGTACACTTTAAGAAATATAAATATGTTAGATCTAATAATGTGTACTGCACAAATAACACACAAGCACATAATTTAAATATGGCTTTTAACTAACACTAAATAATTAGATGAAAATTTTGAGTTAAGATCTCCCTACCCCCCCCCAACCCAAAAAAAAAAAAAAAAAAAAACTTAATAATAAGAAACCTTTTTATCTTGTCTATAAGAGAACTAACGAGGTACTTGCTTGTTTGTCTGTTTTTTTCCTTCCATACAGCTTCAGAAACATTTAAGTGCGAAAGACCACCCGTACCACAAGTTCAGTACAGGTTAGAAAATAGATTTGCTATTCTCAGGTTAATTATATTCTATTATTAAGCTCCGTTCAATATGTCTATAGTATGCATGGAGATTGTTGTGTCTTAATATCATCTGTAACAAGTGAATATTTTTTAAAAATATAGTTTCTTCTCTCTGTATCTCTCTCTTTCTCTCTCTCGCTTTGGGAAGTATTTTTGGAACTATGAAGTGGGTTACTGGGTCTAGCAGGTTCAGGCTGTTGGGTCTCCGATTTAAGTCGGACCTGTCATCCTAGGCCTGGAAAAACCTTGGTTGTTAGATGCTGAGTTTTAGCAAAGTAGCTCCATACCTGATTTTTTATCATCCTTGCACTGAGTTCTTTGGCCCTTGTTTATAGGTTGGCCACCTTTCAAGTCACGAATGTGGGATTGGGTATTATAGCATGAAGGGACTTTGTTCAAGTAGGTTCAAAATAGTGTCTTTTTAAAGAGGTGGCAATTAGTTGCATCTAAAATACTTATGGGATAAGGTTCTGCTTGCATTCTCAAACTAGTATTTATACAATTGTCGTCTTAGTACTTGATGTGTGCCAGATTTTACTCATACTTTAGATCAGTGAAACATGTTGACGGTCTTGTGTGGAGAAACTTTTTGCCTTCTATTCTTTGTAATTTTGTTTTTGTAATGTATGGGCAGGAAATTGGGATACTTTGGAGGTCAGGCCAAAGGAAAGAGGGTTGGATACAAGACAGGAGCTTCTGCGATTCTATAATGACAATTATTCGGCCAATCTGATGCATCTTGTAATATATAGTAAAGGTAATAGGCTGGCACTAGCACCTTCTTTATGCAGTCTTGGTGTGTTGAACTGTACGAACTTACTTAGCTGGATGGGTGTAGATGGCCTTGATACATTGGAAAGCGTAGTGCGGAGCAAATTTCAGGATATTCGTAATACAGATCGAAGTTGTATCAGTTTTACTGGCCAGCCTTGTGATTCAGAAAGTCTTCAGGTACTGTTGGAGCATCTACATGTTTTTTCCATGACTAGCACAACTTATCTTTATTCCTTTGTATCATGGTCATATGTGGGCAACTGCTCCGAGGCAAAAAATAAGATTATTAGGAAAATCTTTCTGGTTAAACACATAGGGTATGTTTGCACGGGGTTGGAGGGGTGCGTGGCTAATCTTTCTATGGAAATTCTTGGTCGTGTGAGTCCAAAAGAATAGTGTAAAACTTGGTTTGTTCTGAGATTTAATAGGGTACGATTTGTAAAGTATATGTCAAATCATGCTGAAAAAGTGATGAATATATGTTAAAAAGTAGTTTTGTAATGATTAAATGATTGAATAATCATAAAATAGTTATTGGAATTTGTTAGATGATTGGGTGAGAGAGGGAAAGAGGGAACAAGGAAGAGAGAGAAAGCAGAAGGTGTAAGCTTTTTTGAGGGAGGGTGTTTAGGGTATTAAGGGTAGTATTCACTGAACCCAAAAGTACGTCCTAATACAAACTTAAGATTGGGATCGGCACGTTCCCTATCCAGACGTGCCAAGGCCAATGCAAAACATACCCTTAGAGTCATTATAAAATTACAACTTCTGAGTGAGACCCACAATTTTGTTTCTTTCTTGTGTCAGAATTCTCATCAGTGATTACTAGTCATCATCATCAACAATTGCTTCATACTCCCGCATTTCATCACTCTCGGGCATCTGTTGCTACCGTTGCCTGTAATAGAGTTAAAAAATAATTGTAATGAGTTACTTCATTGTTTCTTAGAGCATTTCTATGTAATTTTGAGTCCCATTTAAGTGATCTCTCCAATCGGAATGGGAAGGGAAAGACCTAAAAAGGCTTGAGAAGAAGACATAGTATATTTAAACACAAATGAGATGTGACTCGATTGAACAAAGTGGCGAGATATGATGCATATAGTTGCTTAGTGGGAAAGTCTTAGTTTGTTTGTTATTATTGTATTAAACTGAATGTCTCACTCTATAAGCTGTTAGTATTGTATTAAAGTGAAGATGTGGATGATTATGCCATTTAAATTGTTACTGTAGACTAATGTCAGTATTTGCTTGTGCAATTCTTTTGTTTAGAGAGAATGTTTAAGGCCTGAAGCCAAGTTTGATTGCATGCAGTAATATTGCAGAATGTTTCTACTTGGCAAGATATGAGATTATGTTTCACAGTCTTTTTCTGATTCAGATTCTTGTAAAAGCTGTCCCAATTAAACAAGGTCACAAGTTGAGATTTGCTTGGCCAATAACTCCAGAAATTCGTCATTACAAGGAAGGGCCAAGCAGGTATCTGAGTCATTTGATTGGCCATGAAGGAGAAGGGTCTTTATTTTATGTCTTGAAAAAGTTAGGTGGGTGTTGAGCTTCCTTTTCATGTCCCCATCCCCCCTCCCTGATTTACTGGTACAAAAAATTTGGCAGTAGCTATATGTCCCTTTTTATGTTTTCCTTGTTATAATGATCAAGTTGATACAGTTAGATATCTTTGAAGATGGCAAAGTCTGCAAAATCATTTATTAGATAGGGAGAATAGGAAGTAATGGAGAATCATGTTCTGCATTTTGCTAATTGTTAAAGAAGTTGTGTGGACAGAGCACATATTTCCTTAGTATTCTTCTTTCGGTTTATGCTGAGGAGGCCTGAGGCACTTGATAGATAATTTTGAATTGTTTAAGTTCAACTGCAGGATTTTTAATGTATTTGATAAACTTGGTGGACAAGCTTTACCCCTTTATAGAATGATGAACTGATACTCTTATAGTCTTAGCTTTGAGTTTTCAGGTTATAAGTTAGCAGTCCAAGTTGCTGAATTTTGTAGCGGTGCACATATGCTTTTAATATTGGAACTATTCTGCAGAATTCATGGCTTATTATGGGATTATATTTTAGTTAACAATGGATATGCTTGGATTCTTTTCTTCTTTACACAACTAAAAATTAAAAAATTGCCTACAATGTTATCGGGAATTTTGCTATTCAAGCTCCTATTCTGGAAGCTACGTTGATTAGTTCATCCAAACACTTGCAGGGTGGGCTACAAGTTTATCTGCTGGTGAATCAGATTGGACTTATGAATTTTCTTTCTTTAAAGTTGTTATTGATCTGACAGATGCTGGCCACGGTAAGTAGACATAGTCTTTTGCTTTCCATTTATGTTGAGGATCCTGACGCTCTTGATGGATAATTTGAATTACGTTCTCCCATTCTTTTTAAGGGGCAAAAGATAAAGAAATCTATATATATTTTTTTAAATCTATATGATTTTTTTCATTATTTTATTTTATTTTTGGCAATCACAGAGCATTTCGAGGATATTGTGGCATTATTGTTTAAATACATTCATCTTCTGCAGCAATGTGGTCCCTGCCAGTGGATTTTTGATGAGGTACATTTTTAGTGCTTGGTGATAAAGTATAGGGTGAACCACAAAAAATCTACCATTGAGGATTGACCTTTTTAAAAAAAATGTTGTATGTTTCTATTTCTCTAGAAAATACTCCCTCAACGAGTGCAATTTGTAAAATAAAAGAAACGGCAAGGGTGGTGTCTGTAATTTACAGACTTATTTGTGGTTCTTCTTCCTTTTTTGTGTGTGAATATAGGTTTAAAGCTCCAGGGTATGTGATGTATCATATATAAAGAATACTGAAGGAAATCTCTTTGTAACGAATCATAATGACGTTTGAAGTAAAACACTTGCCCTGAGTCATGCAATTAGTTCCTTATCATGTATATATGTTTGAAGATAAATGATTATATCGCCACTCAGATATTTAACTTCTTTCATCTCTATTTAATGAAGCTTGCAGCCATTTGCGAGACATCCTTCCATTATCAAGACAAAATCCGTCCTATTGATTACGTGGTTAATGTTGCTCTTAACATGCAGGTAACTAGTTCCCTTCATATGTGTCCCAGGCAGTTAATTGGCAACAACATTTCATTCTAAGTACATTTCGTGGCCAACCATTAATTCATTTTCGGATTGTAAATGTGTAATGTAACTTTGTACGGCTGGTGGAAATATGCCAAACATTTACAATAAGTCAGTTTGTGTGTTTGCATGTATTTACATCATTGAAAGGGCAAGTGTTGGTCTTATAAATCTGACAAAATAATCAAAAGTTTATTATGATGCTTATATATCACTAAGTCATATTTTAATGGTAGCTGTTAATGGAACAGATTATATTTCTTATTCCATAATTTGCACTTAGTTAATCAATAATTTTCAAGCTGTCTTGTTAGTTGACTGAGATGATTTGAATATCCTTGTGCTTGATATTGGAATTACATAACCTACCAATGCCATTCTAAGGTAGATTTTTAATATATATATATATATATATATAATATATTTTTTTTATTATTAATTATTTTTTGCAGCAAGGTTTATATTTCATCTTCATCTCATTTTTTGTTACCTTTGTGTCAATTTATTTCAAGCTCTTATTTTAATTTAAAAAAATTGAATTTAAAATAATTGTGTTTGATTTTAGAATTATGCTTCCCTGCACCTATGTTATAAGGTAGAGACTTGCTGTCTGTTTAGCACGTTTACATTCTCTAAAAAAATTCTATTCATTTTTTTTTGAACCATTGAATAGTTATTCCTATGGTTCTAAAGTCTGACATTTCTTGGTTGTTTCTGTAAAATGTATCGTAGTTTTATCCTCCAAAAGATTGGCTGGTGGGATCATCTTTGCCTTCAAAGTTTAATCCCGAAAGAATTCAGTCAGCATTGAAAGAGCTGAGTCCATCCAATGTGAGGTTAGCTTCATTGTTGCATGAGGAGTCTTATAATTCTTGTTTATAATTTGCATAATGTTATTTATAACCTGTCATGTTATTGCCTATCTGAACAAAAAGGCACACATATTGAGGTTCCTATTCTGTCTGACATGTCCCTGTGGATTGAGTTCCTGGAGGTAATTGAAAGAAAAGGAAGAGAGTAGAAAATAAAGCAAAACTTGTTTTTCAACTTTTATTGATGTCTGCAACATTCAACTGCATGGCCATTCTCTAAATTACCTTCATCTTTCTCTGTTTAAGTTTGGAGCAGAAATTTGGAGTTTTCTGTAATTTTTGTTTTATCTCTTTGTTTAATTTATAAAAAAATTTAATATTTTTTATTTATTATTTCTTTGTTCTTAGATTTACAATTTGTGTTATACAGAATATTTTGGGAGTCAACAAAGTTTGAAGGACTTGCAGATTTAAAGGAGCCCTGGTATGGAACTGCATATTCTCTAGAGCGATTACCTGGATCCACAATTGAGGTTGACGCCCTTGTTTTGTATTTTATGATAAAATGTTCTTTTCGACCAATTTAAATCTGTGTAGAATATCTTGGTTTAGTTACTCTTAACATGTTCGTCGGCTGGCAGCAATTGATTGAAAGATCTCCTGCTGAAGATCTGCACCTACCTGTCCCTAATGTGTTTATTCCTTCAGACCTATCTCTTAAGGCTGTCTCGGAGCAAGTAAGTTGTTGCTGTTACTTCGAATAATACCACCTGTTCTTTTGTACTTTGAATCTTAAACTCAACTTGCTGTTACTTCGAATAATACCACCTGTTCTTTTGTATTTTGAATCTTAAACTGATATCTTGTCGTTTGTTGTGTACTTCACCTTTGCAACAGATGAAGTTACCAGTTCTGTTGAGGAAAACGACATACTCAAGGTTGTGGTACAAGCCAGATACAGCATTCTCAACTCCCAAGGCATATGTTAAGATAGATTTCCATTGCCCCTTTTCTGGAAGTTCCCCTGAGACAGGAGCCCTCATTGAAATATTTACTCGTTTGTTGATGGACTACTTAAATGAATATGGTAATTTCTTTTGGTGAAAACATAATATGCAAAAATTGTGTCATATGACCATCAAAAACAATTACTTCATAAACTTGATGAGGCTTTACATCTAAGCTGCATAATGCGTTCAATTTATGAACTCATTGAAGTTTCTTACCTTTTGCTTTTCTATTGTGTTGAATCTTTGTCATTAAACTGTTCTCTCCTTTTCTTTTGTTGCATATTTCAGCATATGATGCACAGGTTGCAGGTCTTTATTATTCAGTTAGCAACACCGAATTTGGCTTTCAGGTAAATGTTTAGAAAAGGTTTAGAACTTTGGGCAGCAAAATGAATGAAATCACCATGTTAAATGTGACACTTTAAATGACTTATAGAAACAAGCCCTTCTGGGTTTACATACTTGGTATAAAAATATATAAAAAAAAAAAGTATAAACTTTGACTCCAAGTCGTGCCTAGTTGGAGAGTTTTAGATATCTATGGATTTGCAATTAAATTAGGTCTACTACTAGAAAGTTTTGTGATCATGCCAATGTGGAGGCTATGTTAGTATGCATGCTAAACCTTCAGTGTCATTCTTATTTTTCTCTTTTCTACATCAATTCTATGAGCTCTCTTTCATCAGCTTTACATAAGGTTTTAGAAATTTCTTGCCTCTGCTGTTTGTTATCCACTGTTGACTCTCCTTTGAACTCATTTTTGCCAATTATTTCTTTACCTTTTCCTTACAGATCACTGTATTGGGGTATAATCACAAGCTAATGATCTTACTGGAGACTGTAATTCAACAGATTGCAAATTTTGCAGTGAAACCCGAAAGGTTTGCGGTTATTAAGGTACAGGTTAACTCTGGGTGTAATTAAATTACTTTTAAATGGTCAGATTGGCTAAGTTCATCTACTTGCCACCAGAATGACATTATCCTATCATAGGGAATAACAAATAAGAAATGTGGCTAAAAGCTGTTTGTTGATTGTCTTCATCCACTTTGGTGTTCGTTGTGCGTGTACACAGGAATTGGTCACCAAAGAATATCAGAATCTGAAGTTCCAACAGCCATATCAGCAAGCTATGTCCTACTGCTCATTAATACTGCAAGACCAATCATGGCCCTGGAGTGAAGAACTTGAAGTTCTTCCTCATCTTCAAATTGAGAATCTTGAGAAATTTTATCCGTTATTGCTATCGAGGACCTTCTTGGAATGCTATGCAGCAGGTTCTACTTCCTCCTATTGTTTCCTGATTTGCTTTATATTTTTTCGATTCTTTGGCTATCCTATTATTGGTTCACCATTTCACCGTGCCTTACATGTAGGAAATCTTGAACCAAATGAAGCTGAATCCATGATCCAGCATATTGAAGATGTGTTCTTTAAGGGTTCTAATCCCTTATCTCAGGCTATGTTTGCATCCCAATACATGACAAATAGAATTATTAAGCTCGAGAGGGGAGTGAATTACTTCTACTGTGCAGAAGGCCTAAATCCTAGTGATGAAAATTCTTCACTTGTTCATTACATTCAGGTATGCAAAATAACTGTGAAAACTTGAGAAGAATAGCCGGGATTTTGTAAATTAATATGTCAACAGCAATATATTTACACCATTAGTTTAGTCATATTAACATGGGTTATGCATAGAAAAGTGGTTGGAAGCTAAGGAACCAAACACCTATTTGTGGATTGTTTACAAGTGGCCGCTGAAGTTCAGAGCTGTTTAATTATATTTCAACGATGTTTAGGTGGTCTTGGAAACAAGCCAAATAATTAAAGATGTGATTCCTTATGGAACCAACTTTCAACCACCAATTTCACCCTTGGATTTGCAAGTATGATTCAAGTTAAGGAGTAATCATTTCAGACTTACTCTGCTTCACAGTGTTTTTTGCTTTAGACACCGGATAGAGTTCATTAACAGTTTTCAGCTAAAATTATTTAAGACTATATCACAATTCACAAGATCAAAATGCTGGAAAATTTTATACAGCTGACGAGTTGGAATTCTTTATCGGAAGAACATGTTCATGGATCTGACGATCCTCTTCCATTCCACTGGTAAAAGGTACTTAATATATTTCCTTTCAAAAGATACGAAATTCTAAATGTATCTGCTTTGAAATATGTAGGTTCACCAAGATGATTTCAAGTTAAATGTCACACTTCAGCTTTTTGCTGTGATAGCGAAGCAACCTGCTTTTCACCAGCTTAGATCAGTTGAGCAGCTTGGCTATATCACAGTTCTTATGCAGAGGTAGGAAAAACTCCTGTAAAGCTCTCGACTGTGCTCAAGTTTTTTTCTTTTCTTTTTAGTAACTTTCCCTCCTGTCATTTGTTGGACAACTCGTCTACTGTAGGAATGACTCTGGTGTCCGCGGTGTACAATTCATCATCCAATCGACTGCCAAGGTATAGATTGCATTGGTTGTGGAAATCTTGTGTGTAGATATTGTGCTGTATCCTAATTCATGGTATTATGGAATCCACTTATCACTCACTCTTTGTTGTGCTTGACAGGGTCCTGGTCAAATTGATCTTAGAGTTGAATCATTTCTCAAGATGTTTGAAACTAAGCTCTACGAAATGCCTGCCGATGAGTTTAAGGTATCACATTGATTTTTCTGAATAAAAAAGTACTTTGTAATTACTAAAACATTTGCTACAGCAAACTAGGGCAAGATGGTCATTAAGGTTGATCTGGAATTAGTGATATACACAGTGCTTATCTTCTGGAAAAGAGCACGTGCCGCTTGCTACTTGCTTGATGCTAGCGCAATGCTAAGAGTTGATATTTTTTAATTTTTTTCACTCTCAATCCATAACAAGAAACAGTACTATTATCTGAAAAAATGAACCATCAAATATTATTAACCAAAGAGATACTCTGATAAAACGATAGAATTGCTTTTACAGGCCAATGTGCATCCTCATCTTGCTGACATATATTTTCCCTGCCTTGACACAGAGCAATGTTAACGCACTTATTGACATGAAGCTTGAGAAGCACAAAAATCTACGAGAAGAATCTGGATTTTTCTGGAGGGAAATATCTGATGGGACTTTCAAATTTGACAGGAGAGAACGCGAGGTATGGAGATTGAGTTTACCTATGCAAACTTTATTTGAGATACCCATGGATATGAAACATTACAATTGTATTTCAATTGATGGATTAGTATCTAGGATTTTGAATCCATAATATCAAAGCCATTGCCTTATTTAGATAATATGATTCGTATCATTATGTTATCGGATATGATCCTAACAGGTTGCAGAATTGAAGCAACTAACTCAGATGGAGCTGATAGATTTCTTCAACAAGTATATTAAAGTTGGTGCTCCCCGCAAGAAGGCTTTGAGCATACGGGTGTATGGGAGCACACATTCTTCAGAGTTACAAGCAGATAATTCCCAACCTGCCGAGTCCAATGTTGTTCGAATAGAAGATATGTTTAGCTTCAGAAGATCCCGGCCTCTGTATGGCTCATTTAAAGGGGGTTTTGGCCAGTTGAAGCTGTAAGATACAAAATATTTCAACGAAATTTTCGTTGTAGCAAATTAACACAAGGATTGAATGTTACTTTTTTTGAATCTCACTTCATATTTTGACAAATTTTCATTTTTCAGCAAATGACTTAGGTATACGATATTTGCACATCTTGTACGACCATTCTGCAGGTGAAATAAGTTATCTATATTATATATCTTTCCTTCATGTAATTTCCCAGATATTCAATTTGGGTCGGGCTATATGCATCCCCTTGAATATTCTTTTGCCAAAATGTTTTGAGGAAATTCATAATTTTCTTATGTATTCTGTTCTACCAGGAGTTGTTGAACAATTCATAGATGTTCAATCAGGATTGTTAAGACATAAGGTTGGTCAATTTTCGATCAGTTGGTCGAAAATTCTTGAAATGTTCAATTAGTGTTGGTTGAATATGGTGTAATTAAAATAGTAATCTACAGTTTTGAGATGAGAATTATTTATATAAATTTAAAAAATACCAACTAATAAAAATTGCTATTAAAATTTAAGGTTTATAGTAAATCTAAAAATTATAATTTATATTTAAAAATTATTTGGTTCACGTTCGCATAGGCATAGCGCACCGTATGATATAAGGCCGGAGCATGTGAGTGATACCCATGTGGGTGAGCATTATGGGATGGTTGAGGTGTTTTATCTTTTGCTCCTAATTTTTTCACCAAAAAAAATAGTAAAATAATAATTATTATATATTAAAATTCACATCACTTAATAATAATAATAATAATAATAATAATAATAATAATAATAATAATAATAATAAAACTATATGAGACAAAACACCATTTCACTTTATTTAATATCTCGAGAAAACTAACTTTAAGGCAACCCCCATGAAAAGGCTGTAAAATAACATTAAGTACATTATTAGTCCTTTCAAATAATCCTCCCCAAATATCAGAAAATAAATAAGACAATCTAATATGGGCCAGGGCAAATCGGGCCCCAGTTTTGTTGGGCAAAATAACTATTGGGCTCAAAATAAAATCGACGATTGATCCATATCAAAAGCCCATACTTATGCTCGGACTGGATTTCACCCACAGGCCCATATATTTGGCCCAATGTTATGCTATTTTGAGCGAATAAGACCGCTCCTTGCTGGGCCTAGTTTAGAATCTTTATAACTTCATGTGTTTTTTTCTTCACGAGTCAGGGTTTTTAAAATTAGTAATTTTTCTGTCCCAAAAAAGAAAGTTTATCTTTCAAGAATTTACTTTCATTTTTTGTTAATTAAATATATTTCCTTCTTCAAATTCTCATTTATAATTTTATTTTTTTGTGATTTCTTATACAATCACAAGAAGCTTATTTGTAAAATTAAATATTTTATTTGTTATTTATCTCTTGAAGCAAGATATTAATAGTTGAAACGAAACTTCTATTTTGAGACAATAATTTCTTTTTTAAATGCTATTCGGAAAGAGATCACAGCCACCTATCCATTAGACTCGCAGCCCTCTCTTGCGTGCGATGGTGCCCTCATAGCTCGCCCATATCACATCAAAGTCGTGCGGCTAGAATCTTTTACACATTCGAATCGTCACTGGGGAGAAGAGACTGGCTACGAGCGGCATGAAGAATCTCTTGATGAGCGGTCGGATCTCCTGTCAGCTTCTCACGCTTGCTGAATTCTTTTTTTGATTGGTATTAGTTTGTATACGGCAAAATCATTCGTCTTCTCGATATTCTCCCGATTGTTGTTATAAATCAGAAAAAAAAAGATTTTTCGTCTCAGAGAGGTTTGCGAAAAATTTTGGGATATTTTCAGCATAAATTCATTATCCTCAACACAAAATTATTTACTATACTTCAGCTCAGAACCCAATTAGAAAACCCAGGGAAATTTATTTTTCATATTATTTTAACCTTTTTTAGAACCTTATATTATTGTAAACTTGTTCATATTATAAATTAAAAGAAAAAAAAAGTAACATTCCAAGATGGTCCATGCTGTCTTTTTTGGGGGAAAGGAAGGAAATACTTAATATAATGATTAATCCCTAAAAAACTATAATGATCAATTAATTATTGGTTGATATGTCATAATCTCCCATCAACTCCTAACATAAAAATAAATAAAAAACTTTAACAAAAATAGTGCATCGTACGAATCAATCTAACAGTATTATTTGTTAATTAAAAATATTATTTATTTTTACTAAAACGCATTATTTATTGAAGGTATTTAGTTGTTACACAAAAAAAATATTATTATTATTTTTTTTGACGATATCACTTATTTACTCATAATATATTACTAATTTATCGAAAAAAATATTACTCGCTATCCGAATGTAAAAAAAAACTCCTCAAATAAAATAGAAGTAGAAATAAAATAATCCTACTAACAAACAATGCATAATTTAATAAGTTTTTATTTTATTTGAGGAGAACATAGAGACACATTCCCCACTTTTATCATTTCTTGCCAAACTACACATCAGCAGTAGTTACGACTTGGATTCAATCTGAAGGCAAAACAGCTCCACTTTCCCCATCTCCTGTCGGCACACCCCCACCCACCGTACCCACGCCCTGTGTTTTACCCGAATACGAACACTGCACTGTAGTCAATGCGGTACTGAATAACAGAAGACTCTGAAAGTTGTACTCGATCACCGCCACGCCTTTCTTTGTAGTGTGTGTTGGGGGTGTTTCTTGGGGGGATTCAGCTCTTGAATCTAATTGAACCCCCAACAAAAAATGCAAGTCCAAGATCGCATTCTTCCTACCTCTGATTCTCCCAAACCCCACAATCATCAGTCTAGAAGAAAATCCTTTTCGATTCAGTCAAAGAATCTTGATTTCTCCACATGGGCTTCGGAAAATCTGTACAAAATCATAACAATTATCATCCTAATCACCACCGTAGCAGCCTTGTTCTTCCTGCGAAACTACTCCACTGCCGGAGGCGATGCGGCGGCGCTGCTCTGCCTCCAGTCTTCTCAGTCTCATTTAGTCCACCCCAAGTTTCCACAGATTAATTGGAATTCCATCGACCGCATTGCTGATAAATCAACTCCATTTTCCAACTTTCGATCGGAGAAATGGATCGTTGTTTCTGTTTCGGATTACCCCTCTGATTCTCTGAGGAAATTGACTAAAATTAAAGGGTGGCAAGTGCTTGCGATTGGGAATTCTAGGACTCCGAAAGACTGGAATTTGAAAGGTATTATTTTGCATTGAATACTCCGCTGAAGTTAGTATCTGAATCTAATAGTTGGATTAGCTGTCTTTCCTTTCTGATTTTATATGACATTGATGTCATATGGACATATATTTGTGTTTTTAAGAATTTATTATAAAATGATCTTATGGTAAGTTAAGATAGTGGACATGATTTGGATTTGTAAAGATTAATAATGATAGATGATTTGTCTGGGATATTGATTTCTATGATGTTCATTCTTTTAACAGGTGCGATTTATTTACCATTGGACCTGCAAGCTCAGTTAGGGTTCAGAGTAACTGATTACCTGCCTTATGATTCGTATGTTCGAAAAACTGTTGGGTATTTGTTTGCCATACAACATGGTGCCCAAAAGATCTATGATGTTGATGATAGAGGAGACGTGATTGACAACAATATAGGGAAGCATTTTGATGTTGAGTTGATTGGTGAGGCTGCTAGACAAGAGGTTATTTTGCAATATAGTCATGAGAATCCCAATCGGACTGTTGTGAACCCTTATATACATTTCGGACAGAGGTCTGTTTGGCCGAGGGGAATGCCGTTGGAAAATGTGGGTGAAATTGGACATGAGGAGTTCTACACTGAGGTTTTCGGTGGGAAACAGTTTATTCAGCAGGGTATTTCCAATGGGCTACCTGATGTGGATTCTGTGTTTTACTTCACTAGGAAAGCTGCATTTGAAGCATTTGACATTCGGTTTGACGATCGTGCCCCTAAGGTGGCTTTACCTCAGGGTACAATGGCACCCCTCAATTCATTCAACACGATGTATCACTCACCGGCATTTTGGGGGTTGATGCTTCCAGTTTCTATTAGTTCAATGGCTTCTGATGTTTTAAGGGGGTATTGGGCTCAAAGACTTCTATGGGAGGTTGGTGGGTATGCTGTGGTGTATCCTCCTACCGTTCATAGGTATGACAGAATCGAAGCATACCCTTTTTCAGAAGAGAAAGACCTCCATGTCAATGTGGGCCGTCTGATCAATTTCTTGGTGGGCTGGAGATCCAATAAGCATAGATTGTTTGAGAAAATCTTGGAGTTGAGTTACGTGATGGCTGAGGAAGGGTTTTGGACCGAAAAGGATGTGCAGTTCACTGCTGCTTGGCTTCAAGATCTGCTTGCTGTTGGTTACCAACAGCCTCGCCTTATGTCTCTTGAATTAGATAGGCCAAGGGCGAATATTGGGCATGGCGACAGGAAGGAGTTTGTGCCTCAGAAATTGCCATCTGTGCATCTTGGAGTTGAGGAAATAGGAACCGTGAATTATGAAATCGGTAACTTGATAAGGTGGAGGAAGAATTTTGGGAATGTTGTGCTGATAATGTTCTGTAGTGGACCTGTGGAACGTACTGCATTGGAGTGGAGGTTGCTGTATGGCAGGATATTTAAGACGGTTATTATATTATCTGGGGAGAAAAATGTGGATCTTGCTGTTGAAGAAGGCCAATTGGACTACGTTTACAAGTATGTGAATAATAATTACTACTTTTTTCTATGTGCTCTACTCGTGATTTTTCTTTTTTCTACGTAAACGTGCAGCTAATGAGGAGGATTTTGTATTATTTAAGGCTTAGTTCTTGTCAAACTGCATCACTGTAGTCCAGATAACTCAATGCAATGGTATGGCCGCTTGACAAATATTATGACCAAAATTTTAGTGCACGTCCGAGTTTTCTTGCAGCCGTAAACTAGTTTATATAGATATTCTCTAGTTTCATTTAGTGCTTAAACATTCACACTTGTGCTTCTATTTTTCCCTGAAGTTTGAACAGTTCCTTATATTTTGTTTTTTCTCATGTTACACGACGCAAACCCTCTCGATTATCACTTGTCCCTTTTCATACACTAACCTATGAATGATGATTCTATTGATTTACCTTTTCATATCGTCACCTTGATTCTTTATAAAGCAATCTCTCCCTATGTTTTCAGGTATTTGCCGAAATATTTTGATAGATACACCAGCGCAGACGGCTTTCTATTTCTTCAGGACGATACCATTCTTAATTACTGGAATTTGCTCCAAGCTGACAAGTCTAAGCTCTGGATCGCGAACAAGGTAAACATTCCCCCCCCCCCCCAAATGTCAATTTACTTTATATTGGATATATAGATAAAATATACACAATTCTGATAAGCAACGCGCATAGGTGTCCAAGTCTTGGAGTAGTGTCTCAATTTCAGGCAACCCCGATTGGTTCTCAAAGCAAGCGGATATGGTGAAGAAAGTGGTCTCCACAATGCCAGCTCATTTTCAAGTCAACTACAAAGAAACCGTAAAAGATCAACAAAACCTCATTATATGCAATTCCGAGGTATTCTATGTTCCAAGACATTTTGTCCCTGATTTCGTCGATCTTGTCAGTCTAGTGGACGATCTAGATATCCATCACAAAGTTGCAATACCAATGTTCTTTCTAGCAATGGATTCTCCTCAAAATTTCGATTCTGTTTTTGATTCAATGAGGTATAAGCAAAAACTACAGAGTAATACTACGTCATTTTACTCTGCCGAGGCATCCGCCATTCACCCCTGGAAGGTCTCGAGTGAACAAGACTTTATTAAGCTGATCAGAATAATGGCGGCGGGCGATCCCCTGTTAATGGAGTTGGTTTGATGTGGAAAATAAGGTTAGGTTTCGTCCTAAGGCCTCAAAGAGGGGGGAGTAGAAAAAAAAATTGTATACAATTTTATTGATAATACATATACTATATGTTTTTGTTTTTGTACTATTCTTTCAGGAAGAGGGCCTTCCTTTGTAGATTTTTTTTTTTTTTTGGTCATTGTTTAATGTAGATGTTGCACAGAAACAGAATGTGGAGAACAAGTATTTTTTGGCTTTTCCTTTTGCCTTATGACAGTGATTTTTTCATTTTTTTCCTCATTGAAATCCATGATCTTTATGTTTGAGCTTATTTGATAATTACTCGAGGCGAGCTAGCACGATAACACTGCTTGATAAGTTGATCAGTGTAGTTTCTTTGGACATGTTCTTATGGCTTTCTAACTATCCTCCTGGACGTTTTTAATTTTATTATATTTCTAATTCAATCGAGCTTTTTTATCAAGTTATTATCTTGAATCAAGTATGGAGCTGTTTGTTTAATCTTTTCAGTCCTGACTGTAGATTTACATGTATTCTTTAAGACATGAAGTGCTACGAGATCATAATTGTCGGCAATCGAATATATGAATCAGTTTCTTACAAGTCACATTTCTGACAACCAACCACCCTGGCAAAATGAATACAACGGGCAGTTGGTGGAAAAAAAAAATAAAATTGATTACCTAAGTTATTTCCATTTTCAACAACCTTAACGGTCGATTCCTTCAATCTTGTCCTCAACTTCAGAGTACAGCTGCCTCAACCTCTCAATATTCTCTGCAGAAGTTTCCCAGTAACCTCGTCCATTCGCCTCCAAGAATGTCTGAAGCAGCTTCCTGAAAGAGTTTGGGTTCGTGCTCATCAGCCTGTTCAGCATCTCCTCGTCTTGGATGAATGTCGTGTTTGCCTCTTCGTACACCCAGTTGTCAACTTGTCCTGAAGTTGCACTCCAACCAACAGTGTTGGTCAAACGCTTCTCAATCTCACGTACCCCCTCGTACCCGCTGGACAGCATCCCCTCGTACCATTTAGGATTCAAGAGCTTGGTTCTTGCGTCAAGACGAACGGTCTCAGACAATGTACGAACCTGGATCATCAAAAAAAAAAAAAGACACAAGTTGTCAAAACCAGAAATGCTAGCTGAAGTTTTAGCCTAAGACAAACAGACCGATTCTTGATTAGCAAAACCAGGCTGCCACTCAAAACTAGAGGTGGCAAACGGGCCGGCACGAAAAATGGGTCCAATCAGTACGGGCCAGCCTGATGGCCCTGATCGTTTTTTGGCAGTTTAGGCCGGACCTGTAATTGCCACCTCTAGCTAAACCAAACAGAAGAACCATCCTGACTCTTGAACATTTTATAGGTAATATATTGAGAAAAAACCAAGAATTTTACCTGAGCATTAGCAGTGGTGGTATCAGCAATGTAAGCACTAGGCTTTTTACCATCCTTCCTTAGATTCTGTACGAGGTTAGTCGGGTCAGAATCGAAGTAGTGGCTAACATCTGTAAGAGAAATCTCTGAAGAATCAAGATTCTGGAAGGTGGCATCGGCTGTGCTAAGAGCCATCTCAAAGATCTTCCGTTTCTCAGTCATCCCTGCACCAGGTGCATCTGAGTCGAATGCAAACGACTTTCTGCTCAGGTACATATCCTGAAGCTGCTTCTCATCATTCCATGATGAATTCTCAACAGCAAGGTTAACGTTGGATGAGTACGAGCCTGACGCATTTGAAAAGATACGAGACGCAGCTTCACGCACCTCAACTCCTAATTCTTTCGCTTGTTCTAACGCATGTTTCCTAACGTAGTTTTGTTCTATGGGCTCGTCCAGCTCAGCCACCATTTTCACCGCCCGATCAAGAAGATTCATCTACAAAGACAAGTTTTTGTGAGTACAAAGATTATGAAACATAAGTAGAAATCTTATCTTGAGGAAATATAGGTACCTGATTAATGAAGAGGTCTCTGAAGACACCAGAACAGTTGACAACTACGTCAACCCTCGGCCTTCCAAGCTCTTCTAGACTCACAACTTCGACCTTGTTCACACGTCCCAACCCGTCTGCTATTGGTCTAACTCCAATCATCCACAAAACCTGAGCCAATGATTCACCGTACGTCTTGATGTTATCTGTTCCCCAAAGCACAAGAGCAACAGTTTCTGGAAACTTCCCACCATTGTCGATTTTCTGCCTCTCGAGCAACCTATCAACAACCACCATAGCGCTCTGCATAGCTGCAGTTGTTGGAATAGACTGTGGGTCCAACGCATGGATATTCTTGCCAGTTGGCAACACTTTTGGGTTCCTAATCGGGTCCCCTCCGGGCCCAGGCTCGACGAACTTCCCTTCTAGAGCCTGTTTCAAACTTCCCAACTCATTATCAGCCACAATCAGCTTCAAGCAATCCCCTAAGAACTGGAACAGAACTCTGAGTTTCTCCCTATCAGCCCGATAAAACTTGGTGTTTGACAGGTACTGAATCCATGGCTCGTTTACACCAAAACCAAGAATTGAAGTCAGCTTATCAGAAACATTAACAACCTGTCCCTTGTTGTTAGTGGTCCTCTCCACAAATGCATTAATGGCCCCACGTGAAGCCTCGGTGATCTGGCGAAGAAGCTCCACGTCTTTCAAGATACCCTTATCGCTTCCTCTGTACACATTTTCAATCTCTCTACCCACAGTCTGAGCCAATATAGACGGGAGCGAAGTAATCCCTTCTTCTGGACGATCCAGTGCTGCTATGTTAACCAACGTGGCCACTGCCTCCATTGCAGACGGAGGCTCACCTATAACATGAAGACCACACGGGAGCAATCTTGATTCAATCTCCATAATCTTGGAGTACACTTTTCCCACCACTAGGTCCCGCTCTTTCGCTGAGATTTCCACTCCCTCTTCGGGAAGATCGACATCCTTGTCCAGATTGCACTGCCTAGCTGTACTTACGATTGAGCTCACGATCTGTTGGCCCCTCCCAGTGTCTTTCAAAGACTGGTAGGAAGAGATAAGCTCACTTAGCTGCTTGAGCCCTTTGTAAAGACCTGCATTTTCGGCAGGAGGAGTCAAGTAACTAATCGTATTAGCATAACTACGGCGCTTAGCAATGGTGGCTTCTGATGGATTGTTAGCCGCATAATAGTACACGTTTGGGATGTTTCCGATGAGACTATCGGGAAAACATGCATCACTCATTCCAACCTGCTTCCCGGGCATAAATTCGAGAGAACCGTGGGTCCCAAAATGAAGAACAGCATCAGCCTTGAAGATCTTCTCAACAAATGAATAGTACGCAGCGAATCCATGATGTGGGCTCGCCGACTTGGAGAAGAGAAGTCGCATGGGGTCACCCTCGTAGCCAAATGTCGGCTGCACACCAATAAAGACGTTCCCGTATTGTTTTCCGTAGACAAGTAGGTTTTCACCGTCGGAGTTCAGATTGCCGGGAGGCTTTCCCCAGTTCTCTTCAAGAGCCGTGGCATATGGAGTCAGGTTCTGATACTCCCGGACGCCCATTTTGTAGGCTACATTGAGATTTGGGCTGTTGAATTGAGCCTCTTTGTCATGGATTACGTCTTCTATTAGAGCTTCGGCAGTTTCTGGAAGGCCTTCAACGCTGTAGCCGTCACTTTTGAGGTCTTTTAGTACGGAGTAGATGGAAGCAAACACGTTCAGGTAAGCAGCAGTTCCTACATTGCCTTTGTCTGGAGGGAAGCTGAATACGGTGATTGCTAGCTTCTTCTCTGCCTGCAATTTGTTCAAAACATTATGTATATTCTGTTCTAGTTCATTAATGTTTTAATTAAACTACCTAAAGCTTGGGCTTGCAAATATACATAAAGATGATGAAAGTTTCACAAGAATCTTGATCTAGATTTAAACCTCAGATAAACTACTAGACCTATAGGCCTCATCGATTTTTCAACCGAAAATTCATACGAAATCTCAAAGAACTTCATTCGTAACAAATCTAGGGGATATTATGATCCAATCTTAATCCCAATCCTTCTCAAACTATGAATCTAGAAGCATAACATGAGTCAAGAATGTATCAGGCTAAAATAATTCAGGACATTATATATCGTAAAACGCGATAAGAGCCTTCTTTTGAAACTAAACAAATGCAGCAAGAACATGAAACTACTTCCAATGAATCAAAATCACAGAAGCCACTTAATTCTGAATTACATGGATCCATTTCCTTGCTAATAATTGATTTTAGCATGTTCTAGAATCTTGTAAGTACTTTGCTATCTCTAGTTGCTTTTTCATACAAAATCTCAAGTACCTTTGTTTTTCTTTTCAGGTCAGCCCATTTGATTGCTCTGGTGCAGAGCTGCTCCACCCTTTTATGAAGCGCATGCGATTTCCCTGTAACAGATAGCAAATATACAGATGAATCGAGTTAAAAAACACACACACACACACACACACACAAACAAACAAACAAGAATCCAACCTGTTCTAGGATCTCTTCCAGCAAATACAATGGGTTCCATGCCACCATCAAGCTCAGGCAGAGCCACCTGTAGAGCCACCTGAATAGGGTGGAGCCCCAGAGTGCTGTTCAGCCACTCCTCCGTCGTCTGGAACACCAATGGCAGCGCCACAATGTAAGGCACATCTAGCTTCATCAAGGCCTCCACTGCCCTCGGATGGTCCTGCCTCGCCGGCCCCCCAACGAGAGCGAAGCCTGTAAGAGACACCACTGAGTTCACCATTGGTTTCTTGGTGATCGGGTCGATGAAGTACCTCTCCACCGGGCCAGAGAAGTCAAGCCCACCGGCAAAAATTGGTATCACTTTAGCCCCTTTAGCTTCAAGCTCCATGATCACAGCCACGTAGTGACTCTCATCGCCAGTGACAATGTGACTCCTCTGCAGAACAAGCCCGACTATGGGGGCGTTCGGGCTCTTAAGCTGCTCATTCGCATCCCTTCTGGTTGCATACCAGTTCAAATACTCCTTCACATCATCGTACATACATGGAGCTAAAGGGTGCCAAACCCCACTATCCAAGTACAGAACTGGGTCCGAATACTCGATCTTGGTACCCTTCAAAGCGGGTACGTATGACCCGGAAATCATCTTCAAGAAATTCACCAGATTATCAGGGGACCCACCAAGCCAAAACTGCAGGCTGAGAATATAGAGTCTAGCATCCTGGGCCTTATCGCTTGGCAAATACTTCAACACCTTAGGCAGTGTTCTTACAAGCTTCAACATACTATCGGCAAACCCTGCAGATGACTTGTTCTTCTTGAACAGCTGGAAAAACGGGCTTTTGGACTGGCCCAATTGCGACATACTGAACGAACCCAGTTTGTTGAGCCTCATTACTTCCGGCATTGATGGGAACACCAACACTGCATCAAGCCTTTCTCTCTCTTTCTCCACTGCAGCCTTCACCTTCAGGGCCAATTCCTCGACGAAAATCAGCGATCCTATGAAGATATTAGCATCTTCAAGATCTTTACAGAAAGCTTTGTATGTATCTGCGTCTCTAAGCTCTTCAACCAGGTAGCCCACAACTTCGAATGAAGCGTGCTGTCCGTTGCTGTTGAGGCTTTGGACGGCTGCGGTGAGGGAGGACTGGTACTGGGCTTCTAATACTACGTAGACAACTTTGACGGTCGGAAGGCCTTTCAGATTCTCCGGCACGATTCGCCGGACTTCCTGCGTGGTTTGGGTGAACAGACCGTTGCCAATTGCGGCGCATTTGAATTTCAAGGATGATTTCGTGTTCAACTTCTTGGGGAGAAAAGAGTGGAGGAGATAGTTCTTCTGTGAAAGCGATGAAAGGTGTTCGATTTTTGTTTTGGGCAGTGTGAACGGCGATGAAACCAAGGACGCCATTGCAGAACCTCTGTGTTTATCAAGAAACAATCACTTTGCTCCTTGATTACAGAGAAGAAGGAGAGAAGAAACTATGTACAGAGAAAGATCAACAGCAAGAAAGGGTGAGAAATCAGTAGAAAACACAGTGTGGGCTAACCTCTTCGTTTCTAGATTTGTGCTGCTTTCTGCAGCTCTCCCTCAACTCTTCCCTCTCAGCACAAGTGGAAGTGTATTATACATTCCAGTTGAGGGAAACGGGATTTCCAGTTTGATGGTCAGCAGAGGCACACGTGGCAACATACTTTTGAGGCTGAGCTTGTTGCACAGCATTTAGGAGAGAGAAAGAGGAGAGACTGGGTGTGTCTTACTTGTACTTTGGTTATCATGTATGATGAAGTTTCTTGAATTCTGATTGGTTGGTTTGGATTTCGGGGAACTGGAGAGGAAGGATGATGATAGAGGGAATGAGTAGATAGATTACCAGATTTTCATGTCACTGTTATCAGACCCCTTTTTCTCTTTCCATTAACATTTCTTCTTACTCACTTTGTGACCCTCATTGAAAAGGAGTTGATATTATTTCTGAGTGTACAACGGGTCCACGTACTCCCGCTTTCACACCACTTTGTTTTCTATTTTATTTTAAATTATTAAATATGAATATTTTTTTTTATATAAAATTTATGATCGTTTACATTGTAATATATTTTATTATACTAATAATATATTATAAAATTATTATTATAAAGATTGCAAATAAGCTATCATTTATAGCAATTATATATATATGCATATATAAATATCCAATTTTAAAGATGATTTTTATATTATATTGTATTGTTATTTTTTAAAAATTATCTTTATTAAATAATAAATTACACATCAAATTCAATTAAATATTTCAACTTATTAAAAGTTAATGAGGTTAGGCAATAAACTAAAATATTTTATAAATAAATAGTATAATATTTTTAAAGTGATAAAATTTTATTTATATTTTGTAACTCAATTTATACAAAAATTAATATATTATTTATTTAAAATCCAACTCATAAATTAAAATAAAAATAAATAATTTAATTTATAAACAAATATATTTCATATTTTATATATAATAATTGAATTTAATATGTACAATACTGAAGTCAAATTAAAGATTATGTAAATATAACTAATTTGTTCTATTATATATCAAAAGCTGATTTAAAACCAAAAAGATAAAATTTTAGTAAAAAAAAATAAGAGAGAGAGTAAAAGACATATATCAAGAGAATAGATAAAAATTATCGATGTTTCTTTTTTTATATTATAGAAAAATATTCTAAAATATATTTAGAATATAAACATAAAAATATGGAATAGAGAATGTATTTATATCTCTATTATATATTGTATTTATTTCTTCTTCATAATTATCACCGTAATATATTATTAATTATCACTGGTGAAAATTTATGTAAACCATGCAACTTAATTTATAATATTATTTATTTAATTAAAAAATATTATTTATTTATTTAAAAATATTATTATTTATTTATTATTTTAAAAAATTTATTTTTAATTAAATAAAATTCCAATTCACTAAATAGAAAGAGAGAATGCTCAAAGATATATCAAGAGTGTGCTCAGCACACTGAAACACGTATGCATTACGTCCACCAGAAATTGATTTTTTTATTTTTTTATTTTTTTTATTTTTAATGGTAACTTAGACAAGAGTGTTCTTGGCAGTGTTACTTTCTAGAACATTCATGAACGTTTTTGGTATCAAATGGGCTAGCATCTATATTGGGCCAAGTATGGATGGATTGTATTTTATTTTTAGTATTGGGCCAAGCATAGAGTACCACAGCGTACCCAATAGGTTCAATTGGACTCATTTAATGTTTTGGGCCTTATAAGAATATTGTCGAGGCCCATTACTAGGTTCGAAAAACCCTCTTGAAGTTCTTCTGCTTGAAAGAATTTTATTCGCAAAAAAATGGCTTGCAATTCCAGTACCTGCCAGTCCGGGTGCTACGGAGACGAATATTCCGTCGATGAAGAAGGCCAGAAGCGGGGGACGTTGCCGGAAAACGGCGGAACTTCTAATCACGTTTCCGCACGTCGCGGGGATTCCAATGATCATGGTCTCTGCCTAAAGTGCAAAGTTAATGAAACCATCGCGGCAACTCATCCCGCTGTTGCTGGAGGCGGCGGAGATGGAGGAAGGTTCTGCGCCGATTGCTTTCGGAGCAATATGTTCGGGAAGTTTCGGTTCGCCGTCAGTTCGAATGCAATGATTTCGCCTTCTGATAATGTTCTCGTGGCATTCTCTGGCGGTTCTTCCTCTAGGTATAATTTAATATGTGTGTTTGTATTTGTATGTTGTTTGAAATGTAGGAGATTACAGAAAATGGAAGTAGAATCTCTACATTTAGAGAGTTGAGTTGATTTTAGCATGGAGTTTTGATATTTTACGTTGGCATTGTCCAGGTAAGAAGGAAGAAATGATTGTGGAATATATTACTCACTTAAGTGTATAATTTGTAAGTTACCGTGAAGCTTGACGTTGATTTCAAGTTTTAGAACTAATTGAACTGCGTATGGATGGATTTGCTTGTTTGATTTATTCAGGTTCGAGCCTTGTTCAGTAGTTTGAAAGCCTTGAAGTTCTTAGAAGAAAAAAATTGTGCACCATATCGATTCAGTTAGATCATTTACTCTTCTTAGTGTAGGGGTATTTTGAATTAATAAATATTTGCAAGTTTTCTATTACGTTTTACATGCTAGGGGATTGTCAGATTTGGGTCATCTTAAATATGTTTGTTCCTTTCGCGATGGTTACTGTTAGGGTTGTAAGGTCAAACGCAGTTGGATATCAATGTTCTGAAATTGAGCTTATCATAATGTGTCTTGGAGCAACACAGCATAGAAAAATGCTGTTAGAGTATGCAGTACTTGATTGATAACATTCGGTGCTGTTTTCACTAAAGTGAGTTTCTCAAATTTTCATCCATGAAATGGGAATTTTCCAGAATTGGCAAGTATTAATGGTTCGTCTAGTTATGAGAGAAACAAGCATAGCAACTTGCATTTGTGTTATTCTGTGAGAAATATACTAAGTAATTTGCGCAAAGAAATCCTCTGTTTTACGCATACAGTTATGTTCAGGGTGGCGCTTCAATTTGTTCATGATATGCAACAAAAAGCACAGAAGAATTTTGATGCAAGTAGAGACAGAGTATTACCAGTATTTGGAGTTGGAGTCGCATATGTTGATGAAACTACCATTTATCCAGAAGCTTGCAATGATCTTGATGAAGCAATCAATGAGATGAAACTCATTGTCTCAAATTTAGCTCCACCGATGAAACCATTTTTTGTTGTCCCAACTGAAACTATTTATTCACCTGATTATTCTGATGCGAGAGACTGTTTGACAAAATTAGCTGGTGCTGTTGGTGATATTACTGGAAAAGAAGATCTCCTGAAGCATTTGCGCATGCAGTGTTTGCAAAAGGTTTGTCTCTGTATCACTTGCTTGATCAAACATCTGATGAGGAAAATGGAACTACTTCTTAGTGTGCTGTTTTCTTATGCAGGCAGCTTTTGAAAATGGATACACCAAAATTGTGCTGGGAACATGCACATCCCGGATAGCATGCCATGTGCTTGAAGCAACTGTTAAGGTTGGTGAACTGTGCCACCAAAAAAACCATGAAGACAAAAAGAAAAGGTTACATCACACACGCACACACAGAGAGGGAGCACAAATAAATTAATTGCGTATTGGGGGGGGGGTTATGTTCCTCAGTTAGGTATATAATAGAGGCAAGGGTTATAATCAACGTCTGAAGCTATCTATATTTTACCAGGGACAGGGTTTCTCATTAGCTGCGGATATACAGTATGTTGATGCAAGGTGGAGGATACCAGTGTTGCTTCCCCTTCGTGATTGTCTGTCTGAAGAGTTGAATATGTTATGTAGTCTAGACAGGTCTGTTGCTAACATGGGATGGTATCTTCACTTAATAGTTGTGGGAGGGTTCTTTGATACAGTATATATTTTTATGTCTTTTTTCTATTAATGCTGAATTAATTGCTTCATGGACCTCTTATCTTTATTGTCACGGCAGTTTAAATACTGTAGAAGCATTCAAGCAACCTCGTTCTGGCATCAATGGTTTGATATCCTCATTTGTAAAATTATTGCAGGTAGGATTCAAACTGATGTCTCTTTCTTAAGCTCTGGCAGATTTCCTTTTTCTTTATAATAATTAACCGATAAATTGTAATGCTTTGTTGAGTCTATTATTATTTTTTAATGAAGTTATCCATGAGGAGATTGGGTATGGCCCAAATAACATCATCAAAGAGTATCCTTCAGTTGAATTCGACTGACTTTCAAAGTCAGATGCTTGTTTTCTTTCTTGCTCAGTATAATATAAATGGATGGCCTGTTGCAAGCCCAAGGTCTTAATCTTCTTGGTTACTGGCCTATATTGTGAAATCTCTAGATAATCTCTTAAAATAATGACACCTTGCTCCTCCATGCATCCAGAAAAAAATAAAAATATAAGGTGAATTCACTTCATTTGTTGATTTTGTAGTCCATCACCTTTGTCCCCAATACGCAGATGCATGAAACTAGTTTCCTTGTGCTTTAATTGGGTACTGGAACCATTCTTGTTTTGATTAGTGAAAATGAATTTGTCTGATGAACCAATGGCAACACAAGCTGCATGGATCCGTAGCATATCATTTCTTTGGTAAAAATGTATGCATGGTGTAACGTGTGGAGTATTTATTTCCACTCGCTAGTCATAGCTTAGTTATTCTTGATTTGAACTGTGGAACTTTGGCATTTTCCATTGCTTTTACAGGATGATAATCCTTCGCGCGAAAGCACAATTATGAGGACAGCGGGGAAGCTGACACCTTTCTCGTTCAACAATACTCCAGAAGTTGATGACCATAATGGTAATTTGGCTTCTAAGAGGAGGCAGAAGAAATACAACTTAAAGCCTGATGAATCTCTACCCCCAGATTCATTTTGCTTCATTTGCACTAGCCCACTTAATAAATCTAACATTTCAAGTTTGAATGGCTTCGGCACTGAGGAAACAAGTGCTGAGATTTATGCAGCTGCATGCTCAAGTTGCCAGTATCAGATTCTTCCAAAGGATGCATCATCAACGAAGCACTTCCTTTCACTTCTTCCCCGGTCCATGACAACCCTGGCTAAGGATAGCAAGGACAACCATCAGTTGCTGAGGTAACATCATATACCCTTTTGGTTCTATATATCAAGAAAATACCATGATTACAAATTCTGGGAAAAGTCATATATTTGTGACTAGTCAGTAACGTGTTTTCTGTCTTGTAAATGTTTGTTTCTTTTGCGTTCACCCAGGGAGCAAATACAAGATTGTTTGTTATCAGATAGTGATGATGGGACCTGAATCTATTATTCGAGCCCCCCCAATCGGCCATTGCCATGTTCCCTGCTGAGGATTAGAATCTGCATTGCTCGACCCGGCAGAGTAGCCTGTGGCCAGCAGCTTGAAGGAGGAATGGGGAGGGAATGCATTATATTATTATTACAAAGGCGAGCTTCCGTTCATCTGAAATGATGGCAGGAGGCACCTGTGTTTTTTCCTTTTTATTTTTTTTTCCGACAAAAAATGCTGTAATCATCAGTATTGTATTGTACTTACACAAATAGTTGCAGGAGCTATTGGCTTGTAATTCCTAGAAATGAAAACGCATTGGCATAAGTTGGTTCGCAGATCATGCTACTCTTCATGTCGTTTAGCTGCTCTATTGATGTGAATCAACAGTTCTTTTGAAAGAGGACGTAGAGAAATTCAAGCTCACCAATGTATATAAAGAAACTAGGCTAGTGCTATATCACACGACACACAAAATCGAACCTCAGTTCCAAGGTTTGGTTCAATACACATATGAAAGATCTTCAAACATTAATTTCCTGAACCAAACCGTGATACAAGATGCTTGCCTCGGTGTGTAACTTCATGCGTGCTCCACGAATCCACCAAATATCAAGGGATCTGGGAAAAGAATTCCTCTGCTTGACTTTCACCCACTAATACACCAAGCTTTTGGGTCAACGCTGTATCCACTGCATCTGGGCCAATGCTTTTTGTGACGTCGAGAGAGGACATCTCCATGTACTCATTCAAGTTGTGAGAGGTCCCATCTGTAGAAACAAATGCAGAGAATACATAGCAGATGAAACAATGATGTCAGCAGTAAACATCTTCAACCTGAGATGAGAAATGAATAACCAAGAATCGAAAAGAAAAATAACCCACAATTAACCTAATCCCAAGTTGTAATATTGCTTCAACTCTCCGCTGCTTCTGATCAAGGCTAAGAAGGCATTCATTTCTTTCAGATGTCATTATGTTGCAAAAAGGGAAGAGGAGGATTTTTACACAATTTCTTATTCAGCATAGAGAAATTATTTATTGTATAACCAGACTCATGCAAGTATAAATCTACCCAAACAATGAGTAAAATGATATATAATGAATAATGATATTCACAAGAATTTGTTAAATGGACTGTGGAAGTGTTGGTCAAAATCTTTACCTTCAGCAACGATTACATCATATGAAGGTGGAGGAGCATTCCAGTTTCCAGAAGGATCTTTCATGTGCCTTCTATCAGATGCAAAATATTGCAAGAATATTGGCGCATGTACAACCCGGAAGATCCTGAAATTACAAAATTAACTGTTCTCAAACAAATAAATGCCTTTACATTCCAAATTATTCATGGCTATTGCATACTATGTTTATGAGTTGAGGGACAACTTGGTTAATAACCAAGCACTATTATTTCAGTAAATTTAGATTTCTGAGCATGCATCTAAGCATTAACCATTTTTTCTTAATAAATATCTATTAGAAGTAAATAATTTTCTGGATTAGCATTACATTGAACTGGAGAAATAATCTCAAAGGGAGACAACAAGAACTCGGTCCACTTAAGATTATAGTGCGTGATTCACAAACACAGCACAGGTAATCTGCATTGAGTCTACCTCAGAAAAGTTGCAGCCTCATCATACGTGTCAAATATACTCACCTCTGGAACTCAGAGAATAGCTGAAACGAAGGCCGAAAAGTTTCAGCTACATACATGGCTAGCGGAGATGGAAAAGGAAGACTTGAATCTAAGTCCCACACTAGATCAGGCAAGTCCTTTTCTTTTCTTTTCTGCAGAAGACAATGTAAGACAAAATGGTGGAACAATTTCCTCTTTAAAAGCAAATGAAGTGCATTTGTCTGTCACAGTTTTTTCCATCTTCAATAAGATTAAAGAACAAGAATCTTACTTGTACACAAATAACATGATAATCCCAGAGAATTACACCATCAGCTCTGTGGCTTGCCCTCTGATTCCACAATGGAATCTGATAATGAAGAGTCAATTTGAGTTAGATTATCGATCTCATAACATTCTTTTAACAATACAAAAATTCAAGAAAGTTGCCTTTCTATGATTTTATTCGTCCAGCATTTCAAGAGTATTATAGATAGAAGGATTAGGATTGACCAAAATTACTTGCCTGCTTTTTTTCATTAGAAATGAAAACCACATATAGATCAGAACCATCTGGTTTCGCTATCCCATCCTCTCGTAGCTTCTTACAGAGCAAGTATACATTCTCCTCACTACCAAAAAACATAAATAAATAAAAAAAAAAAAAGTACCAAAAATTTAACATCCAAGCTTAGGGACTAGACCACAATAAGATAACCAACCAGAATCAACTTCAAGTTCATCACTCAACATAGGTCAAGAAACTGTAAGCCGTTAAAACCAAGCAACTTCATTTTTTCCAGAAATGAAACAACAATAGCACAATGCAATAAGGCAAATCTTACGGAATCTAATTTTGATTACTTGATCACATCTGTGCAGCATTTCAAAGACGTGTTCATACCCCCCCCCCCCAAATCTCTATCTGCTCATGTAAACAATATAAATGTCTACAATAATTTCATAAAACAAATTCCACTATTAACACAAAATGAAAAACAAAAGCAATCGAGATAACAGATAAAATCAAATTTAGAAAATGAAGTAAACTAAAATAAAACAAAAAATCCAGACTGCATATATGAGCTAGAATCGCACATGCACATAACTAAGGGTACCGTAGAATTTAAAAAAAAAAAACATGTACCAGTAATAAGGAGTGTGCTGGAAACGAGAAATTCCCGGAGGAGCAGTTGCTGAAAATGAAGAAGATGATGTGTCCGAATTCAAATTCGCCATTTCTGCGTTTCGTTTCTAGTAAAGTCTTCTTCATTTCCTCCATATTATATACTAAACACAAACGCAATTAATTGGGCCACTAATCAACCTACTAAGATGAATTTCTACTTTTGGGCTTTAGCAACTAAGAGGCCCATTAATTTCCTTTAACACAGCATTCCTTCAAATCAATAGAAGCCCAATGGACCTGCCTGAAGAAGCCGCCTCCTCCGCCGGTGACCATCACCGAGTAAGGCGGAGGACATGTACCGCCGGATGCGGCCGTCCTGCAAGCGTCTGCCTCTGCCACACCCTCCCTTCAACTCCGATACCCACCGCCACAAAAATCGTGATCCTCCACCACCCCCACGAGCGCCGCCACAGGCTCGCCACCGTTCCCCTCCTCTCTAAATGCATCCTGAACTGCGAAATCATCGTCGGACGTAAGCTGAAGTACGGAAAATCGGAGCTTCTCGATTCTCTCCACGATCAAGCCTGTGAAAACCCCGATTCGCCCCTCGGTCGAGCATTTTATCTCTTCCCTGGTATGATAGCTACATAAAACTGAAAAGGGAACCCTTTTTCTTCTATTTTCGCTCTCATTTGAGCTGCTGCAGTTAACAGTTGTATGTACCTTGTGCTGTATGAGTTGGACCTGGCTTTATCAAACTTAGTACAGTAAAATTCTTTCAATCAATATTGTAAAAAATTACAAAAACGGCATTAAAAGGCGACATAGAATTCTAGTTTTGGGACAAGAGGCTCGCTTTATGACGTTCATGCATCTACATTGATTGTATTTCGTTTCTCTGTGTGGAGAAAAAGAACTAATTTGGTGTATAACATTAGGGATAATTATTTTTGTCTAAATTGGTCTACTGGCACGGATTCATTATCATAATTTCTTTCTGATGCGAAATGGTAATTTTAGGTAGCAAATTATGACGTTTAACCGCATAATATAAGCCAAAGTTCTTGAATTTCTTGGAAGCTTTTTATTTCCTTTTTTAACTTCATGCTGCTGCTCTTTCTTTTACATGGTCACATAGACCAATGCATAGCATACATATGAGTCTCTCTGGTATTGATGGTAGTTATTCTATAGGTCCAGAAGCTTCGCCATTCGTTGAAGTCAGAAGTACGTACTCCTCTCTTGATGATTTGGGGAGTAATGGTCTTGTCCTTATTGTTTTCGATGGAACTTGGAAGCACGCAAAGGAAATGATGCTCGCAAGTCTATCATTTTTATCCAAGTTTGCTATTCAAGTTTGTTTAGATTTTGATGTTGCAGCTAATGGTGGGACTATTTTTGACTCGGATTTGATTCTGAGGAAAGAACCGTTTGCTGGGTGTATGAGTACAATGGAGGCAGTTGCTAGGTGTTTACGTGTCCTTGAGCCTAATGGTGCTGATATTGAGTCGAGGATTATTGAGGTTTTAAGAGCTATGGTTAGTTTTCAGTCTGGCTTTTTGAAGCCCTCTATGAGGCCTAGACCAAAGTTAGTGAAAAATGATAGAGAGAAAAACGAGATGAATGGTAGCACTGATTCTTGTTAATGCCAAGCAATACTCACCTAAGAAGGATTGAAGTGTTTTTAATTTAGGACGAAAATGCATAAATGTTTTTTAATTATGCATTCAAGTTTCTTGATTGCCCCTCCGATAAACAGATCGCAAGTGTAGATGACAGAAGCCTATTCTTGTTGCAAGTGAGAGGGTGTTTGGCTAGCTTATTTAAAACAACGTGTAAGCTCCTAACATTTTATTTTAGGATGAAATAAGATCTTATTTTTATAACTTTATCAAACCTTTTTAAGCAGCTTATAGGCTCAGCCAGACATCCTCCAAGTATCAAGCTTCATTCTTATTTTTTGCATATTTAATTGCTTATTGGTGTCTTTTCGGGCCATAAAGTCGTGTTCTTAGGACAGAAGTTTCGGTTAACCTTACCCCTTTTAAGTTCACTTTAGATGCCACCAACTTTTGTTTGCTCTATAATTGTTGCATCAACTATCGTGCTTCTGTGCATAAATCTTTTCTCTTGCTACATATGATTGACTATTCATGTGTTTATAAATCCTCATTTTTTACTGGCTGCATCTTTATGGGATATGGTTGTGTGTGACTATTACATTTCAAAAGAGAGACATGTTCCTTTATTAAAATTGAGGTTTGAGGGCCTTTGTTGGTTATGTCAGGCTGTTGGTTGGGGGTGGTGGGGTGGGTGGGGGAGTCCTCTTCCCTCTTCTTTATGCTTTATCCTTTTCCTTTATCCCATGATAAGTGTGCTCGACATTGGTCTCCCATGTCCTGTTAATATGTTCTTGTCTATCCATCTGTATCATCTTCCACTTCTGATAGTTCGCCTCAGCACCATGCGAGTAATGTAGGCACGAGAAACTCAAGAAAACGAGCAAAGATGACTTGTTGGTAAGCCTAGTAGATCTAAGGGTTGGTTTTGAGTTCAAGTTATCAAGAAATGAAGAATCAATCAGCAGAATCGTTCTTTTCTTTATCTTTTTTTTTCCTTAAATGTTTTGACCCGTTTTACAAATTCAAAAGTTGACCCGACCTCCTTCTATTAGAGATCGTTGTTTCTGGATTACATAGTAGTGCTTGTAAAATGAGAGTAAGACACTCATGATATGTGAAGGATGGGGGAGTATTGATCACCTCAAGGTAATGGTAATGTTGGTTGAACATTGAATACTTTTATTATTTATTATTGTGTACGTACATATTACATATATTTGTTTTAATTTTATTATTTGTTGTACTTAATATTGTTTCCTCCCGCTTAGTAATTTTGTAGATGCTACACAAAGCAAAATATAGTAAATATAATATCGATAATATTATATATATATATATTATAATAATAATACGGACAAACTATTGAGTTAATAAATTAGAAAATAGATCCTTTGTATGTTGTTATCCTCTAAAACGTTTTTACTAATTTATATTTAAAGTAATATCGTTTTAGCTATTCATCAAAACAATATCATTTTAAACGAAACAATATTGTCCTGCTTTGCAGAGGGATCAAGACATGGGTACGGTTCTTCGGTTTCGGTTTCGGTTCTAGAACCGGCTGTTTTTTAAATCGTGGAGGGCGGAACCAAAATTGAACTGCCATATATACGGTTTCGGTTCCGGAACCAACGGTTCTCCCGGTTTCAGTTCCGTTCCACGGTTCTTTTTTTTTTTAATTAACAACTTTCAAAAGAGTTGTTGGAACCGCTGTTTTTCGGTTTCGGTTCGGAACCGGCGGTTCCCAATGGTTATTCCATCTCAGCCGTTGGAGATCAACGGCTGAGATCAACCAGCGGTTTTCAATGGTTATTCCATCTTCAACGGTTATTTATTCTCAGCCGTTGATCTCCAACGACTATAATTTTTAAATTCAAACCGGAACCCGGGTAAGGATGTGGTCAAATCAAAGAACGGTTGGAATACAAAGTAAATGTTTTGGAGTTGTTCGTTGTTGGTTTCTTTGGAAATGTCACTTTCAGCTGCCCGCCTGCTAAAGATGCCGACAAAACCGGCCACTTCCTATTATATCTCCAATCTTGGGATTTAATTCACTTCATTATTTTGATATATTAAATTTAATTATTAAAAATTAAATATATAAAAGAGAAATTATTAAAATAATTCGGTGCCAATAGTGTCCTGGAAATTGAGACGATATGAGCACCACGGCCGGCATTAAATTCACACATTTTGTAAGCGGTTCAACTAATTTAATTTTACACATTAATAGTTTTTTTAATAATAAATAGTCTGAATATTTTTACAAATAAATAAATAATGTAAATATTCTAAATAGCAATAAATACTAGACAAGTAGTAACAAGCACAATTGCTAATGAATTTTTACTCTACCAATTTACAAATCTATATTATTAACAAAAGTTATTATAAAGTTTTGATGAAGTTCGGAAGTCATCTACAATTTCATTTTAATATATGTAATATTAAATTTAAAATTATAAGAAAATAATTAATTTCATAAGCTTATAAATAAGATTAACCTCATTAATTTGGTTATTTTAAAAAGTAATCTTTTATGTATCGGGTGTATCGTGCACCTGATCTATAATATTATTATTTTTTAAGGTAATAAATGAGTATTAATATTTTTTAAATAAATAATAAATATATTGTAAATTAGATTGAACGGTACACCTATTAATTTTTACGGGATTAAAATCGTGGGCTTCGAGGCTTCTTAGATTTGCATTGCATACTCATGAGACAATTTAATGTTTTAATATAAGAAATTATTTGCTTATGTGATTATTAGTATTTAATTAAAACTCAATGGTATTGCCACATTGAAAGTATACATATATATATATTTTTTTTTTTATTTTTTTTTTTGCAAAATGAAATAAAAAGACACCTAATCATTTAACAAACCTAACACGTGGCGATTGGAGGCTCGAGCTCGTCTAAATTAAATTTGAAGTGAAGAAAAGCAATGCCCAAATCCCTAAGTTAAAGCCATTTTTAATTCAAAGCAAAATGAAAATGACTTCAACCAACCATGGTTTCGTATTGTGATTTCCCCCACCTTTTTTTCCTATTATTGAATGGTATATTTCTTGAAATAACCCGTTTTTTGAATTTGATGATCGTAGTTACAAAAACTCGTTTAACATTAAAGTCTTTGGTGATAGACGTAAAAAAAAAAGAAGACATATCTTCTTGATATAGGTTGTATCCTTTAAATCTTTTAGATTAGCTTTAACTGCAAGATCTCGTACCTTTACAATCTCATAATGTAACTCGGAACTTAACTGCATGATCTCATATCTTACAATTTTATATCTTACGAGCTAATAATTTTTCATATTTTTCTGCAATGACAATTGCTTAATACCCTGTTGACCCCGAAATATCGCGCAAATTTATAGATTGGATAAGACTTAAGACCCATATATATAAAATATAGAAATCTTTTTGTATTAAGTGTACACACTAAATCAATATTTTACATATTAGTATTGTACTTGTACGATGCATAGAGAAATTTATTTATATATTAACTAATATATAAAAAATATTATTAAGTTAATTTTAAACTTTACAACTAAAGTTATTATACCAACACATTTTTTTTAAATATATCAAAATAATATTGAATATTAAAAAACTAAAACTACAGTATTGTATTTTTCCTAATTGATTAAATTTATCTACAAAACTAATTAGAGGCAACCAATACAATAATTACTGTGAATGGAAGAATTTCATAATAACCTTCAAAACAAATCATCTAAGTTAATTTAATTTTTAGAAGAACAATTTTTAATAAATAATATTATATTTTTGTCACTAATATTCTTTTATATATTAATAAATAATTAAATAATTGCTTAATGAAAAAAAATAAAAATTACCATGTTCGAATGGACATGCAACAGAGGAAGATATTTTTTATTTAGGAAACATCACAATCACGGCCACATTTCTATTGGATTTTTATGTAAATTCTTAATTTTTTCAAAAAATATGTCGCAATCAATATAAACTTGTACCATATATATATATATATATACAAAAGTTGAAAACATAAATTTAATATTTTCGTCTGAAATTTCAAATTTTTAAAAATTTTATACTTTTTACATTCTTTTTTTTTTTTTTGAAATGAAGAAAACATTACTAAACTATTTTATTTTTATTTTTTCTAAATTGAATTGACATACAAGTGGTTTGTAATATAAAATTAGAAAGTTAAAGGTTCGAGTGTTCAATCTCCATTTCCTTTAGCTTAAATCGTCAAGAGATTTAATTTTCGAAGATATTAAAGTAAAAATAAAAATAAATTGAAAATAAAATACATATAAAAAAAAAAAAAAAAAAGTTCAGCACATCCAAATTTGAACATTTAGCCGTTCTGTCAAATACAGTAAATATAGAACGCCTTCTTCTAATATAGATTATTATTTCTCTATATATATAAGGAATATTTTTTAATTGAATTTTTTTTAACTTAATTTTGTTATCTTTTCATTAAACAGAGAAGTATTTCTAATATTAAAAAAAAAAAAGAATATTAAGAAGAAAGAAAATCTTGAGAAAAATAATAATTATGTGTAATAAAACCAAAAATAAAAAAAATAAAAAGTTATAATTTTTTAAAATTAATTATTAAAAAAAATTATATCAATAAAATAATATTATTTTGAAGACACAATATACTGTGTCTCTGGCTACAGAGAATTACTTGGAGCACCCACCATCCTCCCCAACTCATCCCATTCATTATTCGGTGCCTTTTTCAGTTTTTCTTCATATTTCTCTCTCCTAAATTCTTTCTCTCTCTCTCTCTATATAGGCATACCTCTTCTCGTGTATCTATGCATATCCTTTATTTTTGGGTATATACTGTCTGAAAAAGATTTGAACAAATTTTCTGCAAGAAATCTCAAAAGCCCCGAAAAGTTCAAAAGTAAAAACCTAAACCCAGAGAAGATATAATACAAAAAAAAAAAAGGAAGGGAAATTTACATTCCATAAATCATAATTCCATGCAGCAATTATTTAGTTTCCTTTTTTATCTGTTAAAATAAATAATTTTCTCTCTCCAAGTCTACTTTTTCCTTTGCCAGCTCTGCATGCTCTTCTCTCCTCCCTATAAACCTTTCTTTCTATACTTTCTCTCTCTAGAAACTCACATTTATCAATATTTTGAAGTGAGGGATAGAATTGAAGAGATCTGATAAAGGTTTGTTGATTGAATTTGTTTGAGGGAGGGCTCGTTTTAGATCCCTTTTCCTGAATTTGATTTCGGTTTCTTGGATTCTATGTTCCGCTCTGTTTTGAGTTGTGGGTATCGAATGTAATTTGAGTTGATCTGAGGTATTATGGGTTTTTTGCGGGATGGGCTTCCTTTAATTTTTGCTATTAAGTAATCTAATTAGAAAAGTTATCTGAAGAGATGCCCTCTTGCTGTAATGTCTGCTGATGCTGAATACCCAACTATTGAATTATAGATTATTTGAAATTTGATTTACTTTCTCTGCTACGTTTTTCACTGTTTTTTTTGGGGGGGGGGGGGGGGATTAAAAGTATTTTTTTTTCTTCTTAATAATCTCTTAATTTCTAGAAAAGAGACTAAGCTTGAGGGTGAAGTTGGGATTTTAAGGTTTACATGTCTCAAATATCGTAACATTTAGGAATTTGCGTGATTGGGGGTGGGGGGTTTGAGCGTATGAAAATATTTTGAATTTTTTCGATCCTGAGCTGTGAGTTTTGATGATTGGCTTTACTTTTAGTACTGGCTCGAAATAGTTTAGTTGCCAAGGCAATATAAGTGAAGCCAGAACTGGAAAACCTTGGAAGGGTTTATTTATTTATTGATTATTTTTGTGTTTCTACTTCCTTTTTTTTTTTTTTTTTTTGGTGTGTGTGTGTCTGTGTTTCTACTTCTGGTATGTGTCAAATTCCATTTCTAGTGACTGTATTCTATCAATTTTGAGCTGGCTAATCAGTATGAAACCCCTTTCTAGTAATGTGTAGGTGGATTGTATGATACTTTCACAATTATTAAAAAAATTGTATCAATTGGAAAATGTGCTAGTGATGTATTGAGTTTTCCAAGTTAGTATATGCAGATAAAAGCGATAGTTTGATGGCTACTTGATATTCGAAATATAAGTAAATGTGTAACAGGATCTTAGCATATGGTATCAAGGTGAAGTAAATTATCTTGAGTATGGGTTTATTGGAACATAGAGTGAACGAATTTTTGTTGTGTCAGAATGACTCCTAGTGGATATTCATGCCTATCGCATTGATTTTGCCTTCTTTGTCTTCCAACGAGAAGAAAATGCAAGAACTTGTTGGTAGATTCCATCCATCCATTATAGCATGCTCCGGAACTAATATTATCAGTCTGCTGGCTTGATTACAATTTTAATGGATAGAAATAACATCCTGCTGTTGATACCAAATTGTATATGGTTGGAGTCATCGAGTCTGCCTAGAAGTCAAAATGCAACAAATAGCATGTTCCTTTTTATGCTTTATACTAGCTATGTAACTCTTGACTGAAGGGTCCATAGTTCCATCTTTAGAAGCCAGCAAATCGTGATCTGAGAGCGAGTTCTTTGTTATAAAAAAATGCTATGGTGTATATATATATATATTGTATTTAAAAGGTGAATATGAACCTTTTTTTTTGTATGCATCTTCTCTTGCCCTTTTTTTTTTTTTTTTTTTTTTTTTTTTGCGTCGTACTTGAATGACTCATGCAACTATAATTGTTAAATTCCATTTTTTTTTCCTTCCTAACCTCATTAACTTTGGTTTACTTACAGTTGATTCTTTGGAATTGAATCACAACCCTTAGGAGCTTGAAAAATTGTTCCCTATTTCCAAATTAAGAAGAATTTCATACAATGTCTACCTCAGCAAAAGCTTTGGAACCTGCTTTTCAAGGAGCTGGTCAGAAAGTGTATCCATGCACATTGAAACTATGCTTTATTGACTAATCAAATTGGCGTGATTTCTAGTTATATGAATATACATGTGTTCGAAGACTTAAATCATTTTAATTTGTTTGGTTTGAATTTTGTTGTCCTTGTTAAACTTAACACCATACAGAGGGACTGAGATCTGGAGGATCGAGAATTTCCAACCAGTTCCTTTGCCAAAGTCTGATTATGGTAAATTCTACTCTGGAGATTCTTATATTATTCTTCAGGTGCGCTCGTCCATTTCCTATACCTTGATGAGATATTTTCCATATTCTTTTGGGGCACTTGATATTTTATTAACAAGTGGAGTGAGAAACAATGCCACTATGTTTTTGACTTATTGATTCACTTTTTCATGCAGACATGTTCTGGGAAGGGAGGTTCTTATCTTTATGACATTCACTTTTGGCTTGGAAAGGATACTAGCCAGGTGTTTATCTTATTCTTGTTTGTGTTCATATTGTCCTGTCTTGGTATCTGTTTCATAACTTGAATCTGTTCTGAACATCTTAGGATGAAGCTGGGACTGCAGCTATTAAAACTGTTGAACTTGATGCTGTTCTTGGTGGCCGCGCCGTGCAGTACAGAGAACTACAAGGACATGAGTCTGACAAGTTCTTGTCATACTTTAAACCCTGCATCATTCCACTGGAAGGTGGTGTTGCATCTGGATTTAAGAAACCTGAAGAAGAAGAGTTTGAAACACGGTTATACATTTGTAGAGGAAAGCGAGTTGTAAGATTAAAGCAGGTAGAAAGGAGCACTCAAATATTACAGTGTTTTTAGAATCTTGATAATAAGCGCAATCTGATCTCCATCTCACGAGCATCCAAATACAACAGTATTTATATAATTCGTCATATATCGAAAATTAATTGGTTTTACTTCTGCTGCAGGTCCCATTTTCAAGGTCCTCGTTGAATCATGATGATGTCTTTATTCTTGACACCGAACACAAGATATATCAATTCAATGGTGCAAACTCAAACATTCAGGAAAGGGCCAAGGCATTAGAAATAATCCAGTTTTTAAAGGACAAGTATCATGAGGGAAAGTGTGATGTCGCAATTGTTGGTGAGTGCACCCATAATCTCTTGATATGGTGTTTATTGTTCCCTTCATATGTGTAATTATTGCTGTTTTATGATTGCCTCTCTGATTTATTTTAATTGCAAATTGCATCTAATTGTCATCCCAAACTTCAGATGATGGGAAATTGCAAGCTGAGACAGATTCTGGTGAATTCTGGGTACTCTTTGGTGGATTTGCTCCAATTGGTAAGAAGGTTGCTACTGAAGATGATATCATCCCGGAGAAAACCTCTGCCCAACTTTATTGGTAATTATTTTCTTTTCTTTTTCCCTATCATCTCAACGTTAGAGCTGCTGGTTGTCTGTCAAACCACACAGGTTTCAATGCCAGTGGTTATATGTAGCTCTTTTGAGTATATTGAATGTTCCACAGAGCTAAAACTTGGGAGAAAAATTTAGAGATGTGAAACTGGATGTTTTTTTCACTTTGGAAAATATGACCATATAAGTAATGAGGAGGAAAGTTGTGTAACCTGATGCATCTTCCAAAATAAGTAAGTTGGGAATTTTTTTTGAATGGATAATCAGAAACTAATATGTGTTCTTTGTAATGGATTGTTAAGAGGTGAAATATTCTGCTTTGGGTCACCTTTAGTATTATAATAGTATCTTAATTATATTAACATGGATTAAAGTTCTATGATGCACTGAGAAGGAATAAGGTTGGAACTTTTCTGCAAAAACCTAGTTGATTTTCTTTCATTTTTCCTGCATTTCTCCTTAGGTGTTTCCTCTGGACAAGTTCCAGAATTATCAATTGATGACAATGTTTCTTTGAATTTGCAAGCCCTCTATCCAATAAATCTGTTTCTTTACCAGTTTTTTAATGTTCTATGAATTACGAGTTGGATATTTCGTCATATTGAGATTTTCAGTAGACTCTTTTTTTGAGGTATCTGAAATGTCTTTTGGTGGATTCTTTTTGATGATCTCAGGATTGTATGTGAGGTTTAACGCTTGCTTGCTGACTAATGTTCAATACCTTTTTTGTAGAGTTTCATCACCACATTGCCCATAGATGTAATTATAACGATTAACGTGCTATGGTGTTGTGCTTGGTTTGGTTTGGTTGCACATCTTCTTCTAAATTTTTGACTATTTTGGTTTTGTTTGGTTGAGTTTCTTTTTATTCATGTCAGTGGTGGTTTGTTTTGTTATTTCACTTACTTTCTTATATTACATTGTGTGCTGCTAATATTGCAATGTCTCCCTTCTTCTTTTGCTTCTTGACAGCATTGTTGATGGTCAAGTTAAGAGTGTAGAGGGTGAACTTTCTAAGTCAATTTTGGAAAATAACAAATGTTATATGTTGGATTGTGGTTCTGAGGTATTTGTTTGGGTTGGCCGGGTAACTCAAGTGGATGAAAGGAAAGCTGCCATTCAAGCTGCAGAGGTATAATGCTAAAAGTTCAACTTCACATGTGGGTTCTCTAACTAGTTATTTGAACTTTCACATGCAAATGATTCAGGAATTTTTGGCTAGCCAAAATAGGCCAAAGTCAACACATGTAACTCGGCTTATTCAAGGTTATGAGACTCATTCATTCAAGTCCAACTTTGATTCCTGGCCATCAGGATCAGCTGCTCCTGTTGCTGAGGAGGGAAGGGGAAAAGTGGCAGGTATGTGCTACCCATGAGGAGTTCTTTAACATTTTGTTAAGTAGTCATAAAAATTATTAAGCTGTCTTCAATATTTTTGTAGCCTTACTGAAGCAGCAAGGTGGTGTCATGAAGGGAGCAAGTAAAGGTGCCCCTGTGACTGAGGAAGTCCCTCCCTTGCTCGAAGGAGGAGGAAGGACTGAGGTCTAACTTTGGTCATATGCTTTTTGTTTGCTTTGGCTTCATATAGTTTGTCTATCATTGAACTGTGTGGAATTGTAATTATTGTATCCTTCCAGGTTTGGCGCATCAATGGTAGTGCCAAAACTCCTGTACCTAATGAAGATATTGGTAAATTTTACAGCGGGGATTGCTATATTGTGCTCTACACATACCATTCTCATGAAAGAAAAGAAGATTACTACTTGTGTTATTGGATTGGAAAAGACAGCATCGAGGTATTAAGTTTAACCATGGCTGTATAGTGAAGGCAATGAAAGCTTACTGGAAAATGTAAATTACACATCCTCATATAAAAAACTTATACATTAGGACATCTGATTTAAGGTAGAATATCTTCAGTTTGATAACAAAATTGGGGTTACAACTGAACTTAAGTTCTCTATTTTTTGAACATACCCTGCATCACTTTTGGTTAAAGATTATTAAGAGCGATAGATGTGAAGCAATGTGCAAATGTACTTGCTTCTGCTTTTCATGTGAGGATGCAAGAAACGTTTAGTCTTTAGACTTGGAACTATGGTTTAGTCAATAATTGCTATAGTTGCTTACAAATTTGAGGCTACGAGTGGGCTCCCAATTTTCAGGAGGACCAAAAGATGGCTGCTAAATTATCCACCACAATGTTTAACTCGCTGAAGGGAAGACCAGTGCTGGTAAAGATAAACCTCATTGTTTTACCACATTAGACATAAAATGTAGGAAGTTGTGTTCTAAATCGTTCTTCCTCCAGGGTCGGATATATCAAGGAAAGGAACCCCCACAGTTTGTTGCAATCTTTCAGCCTATGGTGGTCCTTAAGGTGCTCTTCACTACTTGGAATAGGAAAAGAAAAACACATGTACACAAAGAAACCTAATTTGCTCATCATTTCTCTGACAATCTCAATTTGTTTTGTTAGGGTGGATTGAGCTCCGGTTACAAGAATTATATAGCCGATAAAGGTTTGAATGATGAAACATACACTTCTGACGGTGTGGCTCTCATCAGTATATCTGGAACTTCTCCCCATAACAACAAAGCTGTTCAAGTTGAAGCTGTAAGTTCACCAGCATGCTACTTAATAATTATTTCTGAGTGATTTTGCCATACCTGGGACTCTCATTATTCATTGCACCACAATTTTTTAACATTTGAAGCATTATATATCATAATTTGTTTGAACATCATTTACCAGTCTCTGCTTTTATGTTAACTGATCCCTGACTTGATGTAAACCTGTGGTGGTGTAGTACATAATAGGAACGGAAGCAATGAAACATTGATTCTAGAGTTGATAAAGCAAATGCTTTAAAACATACTAGGATCACAGTTACTGGTGCTAAATTTCAGTGAATGCCATGGACTAGGGTTGGGATGCTTATTTTCCCAGCATTTCTTATACTAGTCTTTTTAATGGTTGGGCAGATTTTATTTGCTTAGTCTGATTCGATGTGGTAGGTTTTTTTTTTTTTATCTTTCTTTTGCCAATGGTAGTTTCATTTCATTTCTCTTAGTTGTGTTCAGACAGGCATTTATTCTTTATCTGCATTTGTACCTTGCAAATAATGATGCTAAATAATCAGCATAAGCTATAGTGCTAGTAAAGTCATCAAAGAACATTTGACCATACAATTTGTTTGTTGGCATGGTATTGGGGTACTAAAACTGAAATTGAAGATTCCATTTGTTTCTCTGGAACTCTCCGAAGGGGCCCAAAATGAATGTGCTTGGAGAGCAACTTATGGCTTCATTTTGACTGTTATTATTAAGTTCACAAGTTACTGTTGCTTTAATTGTGTGTATCCTGCTTGAAACCATTTGAGAACTTTTTATGCTTGGTTCGTTGATTCTGCTTCAAAATCTGTTATCTTCTTAGGCGGCAACATCATTAAACTCAAACGAATCTTTTCTGCTGCAATCCGGGTCTTCACTTTTCAGTTGGCATGGTAATCAAGGCACCTTTGAGCAGCAACAGTTGGCAGCCAAAATTGCCGAATTTCTGAAGGTATCTTTTTGCTGAAATATATGTTGGACTTCAGTTTCTTTTTGAAAATGATCTCCAAAATAATGTGACAGACGTAGAAATGTGTCTGGTAGTGTGAGCATGAGATGACCTTTTACTCATCTGTATCTGATTTTAGATTGATGCTGACATGTTCCATCGTATTAGTATCTATGTGGTCTGTTGCAATTTTCTACTGTAATTTCTCTTACGTTCATTTACACAGCCGGGGTCAACCATCAAACACACTAAAGAAGGAACTGAGAGCTCATCCTTTTGGTTTGCACTTGGAGGAAAACAAAGTTACACCAGTAAGAAGATTTCTTCTGAGGTTGTCAGAGATCCCCACTTGTTTGCGTTCTCCTTCAATAAAGGTAGAAATTCTTTCTCCTCTCCTTTAACAAGTTAGTTAACTTGGATGTAATCTTGATATGGTGATTTTAGGCTGGTTCTAACTTTTTCTCCTTTGATGCACATGCTGCTACATGTACTCCAGGGAAGTTTGAGGTAAATTGGATAAAAATCAGTTTAGAAGTTTGTTTTAGCTATTGATGCATCATACTAACATACTTAAATAACATTTGTTTTCCAGGTGGATGAAATATACAACTTCTCTCAGGATGACCTTTTAACTGAGGATATATTGATACTCGATACACATGCTGAAGTTTTTGTTTGGGTTGGCCAATCAGTAGACTCAAAAGAGAAGCAAAATGCCTTTGAAATTGGCCAGGTACTGGACACATCATTTTATTTTCAGTTGCTAAAGTTGAATTCATATATACTTCGTTGAACGTTGAAGCTTTTGACAGAAATATGTTGAGATGGCTGCATGCCTAGAAGGTTTGCCACCGAATGTTCCACTATACAGAGTGACAGAAGGAAATGAGCCATGCTTCCTCACCACCTTCTTCTCATGGGATCCTGCTAAAGCCAGCGTACGTCACTGTTTTTTTACTTGGAGCGGTATTGTCATTTCTTATTTATTCTGGAATGTTTGTTGCAAACCATTTGTAAGATGTTTCGATTCGAAGCCTCTGAAGTTTTTTAACTAATGACATGCATGATGTGTTCTTATCCGCAAAAAAAAAATGATGGAAAAATACTGGTGGAAAGATGGATCCACTTCAGGCATTGCTCGTGCCCATCCAAATTTGTCACACTTGAAAATATTGCATCAAAGTTACATGTAAATTCTATAGCTGACTTACATCTTTGCTGCACGAGTGCTTTTATACGCTCGCCAGTATACAATTGGATTGAATATCACATGCTGTTTACAAGAACCTTGTTTTCTGGTGATGAAATTTACATTTCTGTTTAAGCGTTAATTGGACTAACGCAGAACTTTATCATTCTATGCTAATGCCACACATGAAACATAAAAAAATGTTCTGTTTCTGATAACAGGTGTATGAAAACTCATTCCAGAAGAAGGTCATGCTACTCTTTGGTGCTGGTCATGCTGCAGAGGTAAACTGATAATGGGCATGCTTACACGTGTGTGTGTTGTCAATATATTGTATTGCCAACTACTTTTTCTATTGGTACACTCTTTTCCTATATATGTCTTAAACAGATATAGCTCCCATGCAAATCAGTGATGCCAATTTAATTATAGTTGATCTTTCTGTTGTGGGTTTTTTTTTTTTTTCTTCCGAAACAGTTTCTTTTGTGAACTATTGGCAACGGCATTTTTTTATTCTTCATGTGATGATTCAAGTGCCATGATTTGGGCCGATGTATGATTTTATTTTATTAATCTGCATATCAGGAGAGGTCAAACGGTTCAAATAATGGGGGACCAACTCAAAGAGCATCAGCTCTAGCTGCTTTGAACTCTGCATTCAGTTCAACTTCGTCTCCAAAATCTACTTCTAGTACCCCACGGTCAGGGGGGAAAGGTCAGGGGTCACAGAGAGCAGCTGCAGTCGCTGCTTTATCATCTGTTCTGACTGCTGAAAAGAAAGGATCAACCGACGCCTCTCCTGCACGGCCAAGTAGAAGTCCACCTGTAGAAGCTAGCCCTCCTGGTACTGCTCTAATCTTTGACACCAACACACCCCCCCCCCCCCCAACCCCCACCTGTTTTAGACACTTATATATGGCTACCTGGGGATGGCAATAAGCTGGGTTGCAGGTAGGTTTAGGGCCCCATTTAAATGAGAGGTGCAGGTAATGGGTTTGCTGGACCCCACCCCGTACTTATCTATGGCTACCTGAGCTCTGATAACGCATTTGTTTTTCCTTACTGTGTTAATCGCTTAACTTTCCTTTTATATATTCAGTTTTATTATTCAGCTCATATAATGAAACAAATTTCAGCCTCCATGAAAGGAGAAGATGCAACTGAGATCGAAGAGTCAAAAGAGGTATCAAAAGTCAAGGAAACAGAAACAATTGAGCCTCCCCCAGCCCCAGACACTAATGGGGAGGATTCAGCAGCTGAGCCCGAGATTGACCCAAATGAAAGTGGCTCTGGAAGTGGTCAGAGTACTTTCAGTTATGATCAGTTGAGGGCTAAATCTGACAACCCTGTTACTGGGATTGACTTTAAACGAAGAGAGGTTTGCTGCAACCATTGACATTTATCTATCCTTTTTTTATTTTTTATTTTAGAAGAGACATTTATCTATTCTTATTAGTCCTATTTATCATCATGCAGACTCTAATCCTTTGCTTTAAATAATACCAATTGGTTTCAGGCTTATCTTTCCGATGAAGAATTCCAGTCAGTGCTGGGAATGACCAAAGACGCTTTCTATAAATTGCCAAAGTGGAAGCAGGACATGTACAAAAGGAAAGTTGATCTCTTCTAGATGCATTTACAGTCCATCAAACTATTCCAGAATTGGGAAGTGCTTTTTCCAGCTTCACCTCCAACGTTTTTATTTGTGTTTCGTCCCCAGTGCAACCTTCTTTTATGGGTTATCATTGCCTGGATCACCATCCATCAATTTTTTAGTATTGCTTTTGGTTATGTGGTGTCAGTCAGCCCTTAAGAGTGATTTTCTTGTTGAGTCCTGTCTTTCGACTACTTGTATGCATGCCATGATGACTCCTTTGGTAGTTTCAAGGCGAAAAGCAGATTAAATTCTTTGATTTGGTTGGTATGTATCTCAGTTTGTCATCCTTTTAATCATTTATATTTTTTCCAGTTAGAAGGGTGTATATGTATTCTCATATTTGTACATGCTAAGGAATGTAGACGAAGCTGTCGGTATCCCGATTCTATGAATATTGTATTTGTTATGTATTTTCTGCCCCTTTGGTCTTGTGAAATCGTTTGACAGGACAATTTGAGTGAAAATATTGGTTTGAGCATCTGATATATCTATGACATTTTACATTATTTTTGTTACATTTTATTTTAACAACAGGTAAATTTTCTGGGTTTTATGTAATTAGCTTGTTTTATTAGTTTCTTTTAGACGAACATTTTGTAATTAATTCTTCTTTTTCTCTTCAAATACTGCCAATATTTTGCTGTTGATGTTTCAAGAACAATTCTAAATCCATAAGATTTGATGCTCTTTTGTGTATATTAGTATTATTTTTGTTTGTTGCATGGTTTATAATATTATAATATAATAAGTTATTATAAAAATAGTAATATAATTTTATAAAATAAAATACAGGTTTTTCTCTTGCTCTTATTTAATGGTGACAAAACCAGGTGTCCCAGCCATCATAATCATTGATTCGAGTATCATTATGATCAAAACTTTATTATAAAATTAAGGGGTTTGTTTCTTTCTTTATTTTACATATTCTGGGTTCTTCTGCTAAGGCATCTTAAGTTGGAAAGCTTATCCACACCAACCTACAATCAATTCATTTCATTATCATGCTTTTGTTACGATCACTCTTAATCCCCCATCAATTATTGCTTTCTTTTTTGGTTGCCTCAACTTTTGATCATCGGTTGCTACTTTTTTTCAAACGAACGGAGTATTTAATACCTTATTAAATACTCCTCTATTACGTACAAATCAATCGAACTAGTGTATGCATTCTCGACCTAATATACACATAATTATTAATTTTTCAAACGAAGAGAGTATTTAATACATATAAATTGTGTGCAAATCAATTGAACTAGTCAATTGACACAATAATACATTCTAAGTGTATACATTCTTGACATAATATACACATAAATATCAATTTTTTTTCAAACGAATGAAGTAATTAATACATACAGATTGGGTGCAGATCAATCGAACTAGTTAGTGAATGCAATAACACGTTCTATGTATCTACATTCTTGACTTCATACACACATAAACATCGATATTTATACAAAATGTGTTAATTAAAAATCGAAGTTATTATTACTAATCGTGAATCAAGGGCACCATGAAGACCCTAACAAGGGGGATGGAAAGAATCATGTAGATTGATTAATTGAGGCTAAAGTCCAAATCACAAGACAAATAATCTAAAGTTTAAATAACATTTGGATATAATTAATTGATCATATTCATGTAATATTAGTTGTAAGGAAGGTGGTGAGGTGGCATTTGGTTCACGGGCCAAAATGCATGAAAATAATTTAATCACGTGAAGTATATAATTATTTATAAATATAAAATTATTATGCCACCCAATTCTTTGACAAACGAGATCTTCTACTTTAAATAGTGTTTAATATTTTATTCCAACGTACTATATATATGTTTGTTTTTCATTGTTATGATATAATTTTACATATATAACATATATTAACGATATTAAAATTGGAGATAAAACACGATTTAAAATAAAGAATCCGGACCATGTCTCATAGAGCAAACCCAAATGTATTAAAATTGAATTTTTATTATTAATATTTATCTTGGTAAATATATGTTTCAAGAAAATCAATAGTCATACAAAATTTTATTTAAAAAATGGATTTATAAATTTCGGCAGAAATTCAATTTGCATCTACTAAATTAGTAACGTGATCAGATAAGATTATATTCTCATCAACACATTATTGACGTGATCAGATTATTTTAGGTTTCTTTATTAAATTAGAGATTATTTAAATATTTCTCTATATATCTTACTATTATATATTCACGATACACAATACAACAAGATTACATAAATCATCACATTTTAAATTGTTAAAAAAAACAAAAAAACCTATGATTATGAAAAAAATATTAAAAAATTAATAATCTAGATTAGGGCCACGTCTTGACATCCAGATGATTCTAATCAAGTAAAATTAAAATTAAAAATAATAATAAATTGTTTGTGATGAAGTGCAAGAATATTTTCAGCTTGTCCCATTGTGCATTTGTGACACTACCATACTATAATTAAAATAAAATATTCATGAAATTAAAATATTATATATACACACTTTGTCAAATAGCATACATGCCAATACATAGTTGTCTTTATGGAAATTCACAAGAATTACAGACTATGAAAAAGACATTTTCCATGAACTTCCTCCACACACACACACACGTGTATGCGTGTGTGTATACATATATGTATGTGTACATGTATATGTATATGCAACTTGTATGGCACTAAAATTCATGTGGGGGCGGCCATGGATTTTTCTTTGTCCTGCATGATGGTCCGGTGATATGAATATTTATTATTATTATTTATTTTTAATGTATTTTTATTGCATAAAATATAACTATTCTCAATTATTATTTGATTCTTGAATTATATTTTTAGATTTAATTGTAAATTAATTAGAGTTTGGGATAAGTCCATTTAAATGAGTTGGTAGACAATGCAAAATTTGACTTGTGGTCTCTACCAAAGAATGCATGATCTCTCTCTCTCTCTCTCTCTCTCTCTCTCTCTCCTCTCTCTCTCTCTCTCTCTCTCTCTCTCTCTCTCACTCTCTCTCCTAAATAATTAATTTTTATTACAAGATGTTAAAAATAACTATGTCTCCATATAGATAGAGACAGACGAGGGGTAGACGGTCTCTCAACTTTTAAAAATTTGAATTTAATGTACATACTTATCTATGTATATGCTTCTATAAATGGTTTTATTTTTTTATTTTTACTTAAATTCTTATATCTCCGGGTCAAATTTAAATAGTTTTATTTTTAATAGGTATTTAAATTCTTTTTTTCTTTTTTAAACAATTAATTATCTTTTATAGAATTAAAATATCTACTTATAATTTTTTTCTTACAAAATTAAATATAAATTTCTCTTTTTCGATTCCACTTAGCCATTTTATGCTCCTTATTTATATATAAATTTTTTTAATAAAAAATATTTGAATATTAAAATATTTTAGTGGGGCAAGTTTTAGGATGGCCTCTTCTAAAGTCCACTTCAAAAAGCTTTGGATCCTCCATTTCCAAGAATTGTCCCCCACAATACCCTAATATGGATATTATCAAATTGAATAATGATCACTAAAAAAATAAAATTAAATGAATAAAAAATATATTTTTTAAAAATAAAAATAAAAGTTCGGGGTGGGTTTGGGGGAGGGGGGAATGATAATGAATGGAAAGATGACAAGTGGAATTCATCATATTTGTCGGTGGCTTTTGGTTGGTTGCATCATGATATATGCAATCATTATGTATATATTTTAAAAATATTAATTTTATGTATTACTGAAACTTAATAATATTATACTATAATAATATGTTCGTGCATCGCACGAAAGAATATACTAGCATATAATAATATAAAAGTAAAGTTAACTGAAAAAATTAAAAAAAATTATATTTTTAAAAAAACATAAATTATTTAATAAATTTATTAGCTATATAATCTAATGAGGTATCATATTAATAACCATAAATGACACTTAAATTTTAAATAAGCAGTCTGATCATCTGACTCTTAACTAGCTTGATAGTCAATAACTTTTAAATAAAAAGAATAAATGCGCTCCAAATATGTACATATATGAAATATTATTTTTTATTTTTTATTTAATTGTATTATTATATAATATATATTGATAAAATAAAATACGAAAAAACGAGATTTTATAAGGGACATTGGAGTACCATATGTTTGATGGATGCTTCTAAGAAGTAGGTGGTCACCCTCTTTTGTTGGAAATGAGAATTTAACTAACTCAAGATCTAAATTAATTTAAAAAAAATAGAATATTTATTGGGCTTCATTAAATACTAATATTAGTGTAATTCTTGGATAATTCCTTACACTAATCTCAATTTATAAAAAGTCAACGAACACTCACCTTAAATAACTGCCGAATATCGGAATTGGGAATCGTGATCAAGGCATTTAACACTCCCATATTATGTGTGCATTTCAAATATACACACAGCCGCCCAACTCATTTGTGTTTCATTCAAAAAAATATATAAGAAATTGATGATGTCGGGAACCGAACTGTTGATTGATGTTTCTGGGGTTGGTCGAACATCGATGATAATCTGTAAAATTCAATTTTTAAGTTAGAGTTTGGCGATAAATTTGTACGGGTGCGATCACAGGCGCACTGTATTAAAGTACCAAGGGAAGGGTATAGGAAGGTTCCTAGAAATTCTTGCTCTCATTGGACCATTTGTATCTATATGCATCGGAATCCCGATTCATGAATTTCTCGGTTTGAGAAATCAAGATAAGAGGATCGAACCATTTCTTCTGACTCTTTTTCAAATTCGATAAATGTTGGTTGATCATATATTTCATTATAGTTCTATGATTCAGAGTATCATTTCCTATTTGATCCCTTTGAATTCCATATTCGAAGTTGCGATCGGATCGATTCATTAAAAGGAATGGAGGTAGCAAGTGCTGCAGGAGGAGCAGCAAGCACTCATTGTGCAGGCTGTCACCTTCCATGACCGGAAAAAGAACTAGAATAAAAAAGAATAGTGACTTTATCTTCGGTCTACTTGTTAAGGCCTACCCTTTGACGGTAGAATTATTGTAAATTTAAGTGTACGTGTAGTTCAATCTCGACTTAATTAAAATAGACAGGAGCATGATTCTTATTTAAAAGAACTTAAATTGTTAAATACAACGTGATTCAAAAGAATAACGATGGATGACATTATGATTGAATTTGAATTTATTCAAACATGAATTACGAGAAAGACCCGAAAAGTTTTTATAGGCTTTTTCAAAATGCATTATACAAAATCCCAACAAATTCAAATAAAATAGAAATACACACATTGAATGAAACCCCCAACACGAAATTAGGGTTTGGTTCAAGGGCAATTAGGTGATTAGAAAAAAGTGAAAAGGAAGGGGTATAATAGTCAGAACGTAAAGTTGGATCCTTTAAAAAAGGGAAGAAACGCGGTTGGAAAGCGGAGAGCACGTGCTTCCAATGAATGCGCTTCTACGCTTAGTTACCTCACACTCCTTCCGTGACTTTGCCCCTCTCCTCCTTTTTTTTTTTTTTTAATTACTTTTTTCTCCTTAATTTATTAAAATATGTATTATTTTCTAAAATATCACTTTTTATTTTATTATTAAACAACACTTTAATCAAAATGGACTATTATTCCTGTAATTATTAATAGTAAACAAAAAAATTAAGTTGGGATATTTAAATTAAATTTCAAGACATACTCAATTTAAAATAAAATTTAAAAAAGGCGTAAATAATGGCGCCATTTTACTGCGAATGAGAGAAGCGTGGATACGGCTATTTACGCGGTGACAGGCGGTAATGAATGCACTGTGAAAGTCACATGTACTGCTTCAATTTGCTCGGTAATCGCGGACCTGATTCGCCTGTTACCCACTCTCGATGACAGTTGGCTACTGTCAAAACTTCAATTCATGCCTCTCTCTCTGTTCTTTTTTTTTTTTTAATATTATTATTATTATTGTATCCTTAAGGAGCAACAATATGAATAATTAATTTAGTTGATAATAGAATAATATTACTTTGTTACCCCTCCCTCTCCCACTCTATCTCTAGCTGACAATGCATGGAGAACAAAAAAGTGTTGATCTACAATATTATTTATTTATTTAAAATATTAAAAAAATTAAATACATAAATATATTGTAGATTTTGTATATAATTCAATCAATGCATATATATTTATGTATTTTTTTAATATATAATAATTTCGGTTATTTTTTATAATTTTATAATACTAGCTCCAGCTCGACTGAAAGCTTCTATTGATGTCATAATTTATGAGCTCGGGGGCTCGAGTGGAACCTGCTATTGATGTCATAATTTATGAGCTCTAGCTCGACTCGAAGCTGCTATGGATGTCAAAACTGCTGCTCGGGGCTCCTAAAGCTAAATAAATCACGAAGGTCGAAAATAAAAAATAAAAAGTATAAAAAGAAATTGGCAATTTAGAATAACCAAAATATTTTGTTATTACAAAAGTGTTATGAACAAATTCTATGAAGTATAAAACTAAAAAATAAAATAAACAATGCCAACTAGCAATCACTATAAACTGTGAAATCTATAGGAAATGAACATAAATGCTTCATTACCACAGAATTAGCATCCAAATTGCTATTTCCACGCCTAATCAAGCTATAATTCCTCGTGAACAGTTGAGAACCTGGTTTCGAGCTCGACCCACCGAGTGAACTCAGTTCCGGTACTGACTCGGTCGACACGATCAAGTTTACGTTCTTCAACACGAAGTCGTTTCCGACGAGTTGGTTGAAAAGACCCGACTCGCCCACCGAGTTCTTCTTCTTGTGCTGCATGGACGCTCTAACGATATCGGTCAACATTGCGTTTGATAGTCTACGGACCCCTCTCGACCCGCCCATTATCATACCCGCATGGACCGGTTTTTGCCGGGTAGACTGAGTTTTCTCCGAGTTCTTCCTGCCGTGTTTGCCTGTCGTTGACCGAGTCGCAGCTTTTATAAGAACCGACTCGGGGCTCTGATTTCTGACTCGGGTGAGTGGATCACTGAGTATCAAGAATTCCCGTACGTCCACTAACATTACGTGCTTAAAGTTTCTTCTAACACGACCCAATAACATCGGATAACAAGCCCATCTCCTTAAACTCATTGGAACGTGGTCTAAAAACCCGGATAATGAATTTTCCGGGTCAAGCTCCTCCACGTCAAAACCCACCACCGAGCCATAACTCGGACGGTTTGACTCAGCTTCACCTTCCTCGCTGGAATTGCTTCGAATTCTTCGCCCCCAGATTGGCTCTCCACTTTCCTTCTCTTTCTTACTCAGTTTCGTGAACTGGGTGACGTCAAAACTCGCCGATGAGTGAGAATTGTTGCTCGATTGCTGCTTGTACTGAGTCAAGAGTTTGAAGAACAAGTCGTTCTCTCGAAGAATTGCGTGATCAAAAGCAGCAGTTTTAGATGGAAATATGAACAAAAGATCCGATTTTGAAGCGAGGGCAGACCGGTGGAAGAGTCTGAGAAACAGCTTCAACTCGGGCTGAGTGAGAGACTCAGCTGCATGAGCAACAACGAGGTCGCTCATCGCTCTGGTGCCTCTTCTGTACAAACTGCCCATTCCTTGCAATGCATATGACGTGTTTGAAGATGAAGAAGAAGAAAACGAAGTTTCTGGAACTTTCGAAGAGAGCTGTCTCCTCGGGACTCTGTAGAGGCGGCGGGCGGCGGCGGTGGTGGTGGAAGACGGAAGAGTGGAGAGGGTGAAGAGCAGTAGGGTGGTGAAAAGGAGGAACAAACAAATGGAAATTGTGGATTGGGCTTTATAGAGAAGATGGGATGAATTTGTGCGCTTGAGCGATGAAGGAAAGAGATTGAAACTGTTGGGTTTGTTCTTGGATTCTTGATGATTTTGTTCTTCCTCAGGGAAGAAAACTAAGAGGAATCCCATTCCCCACCCTTCACCGTTGTTGCTGCTCTTGCTCCTGGTGGTGAATACCATTCTCTGTCTCTCTCTCTCTCTCTCTCTCTACAGGACGCAGACAAAAAAGTTTCGATCTTTACTTAGGATACTCAGTTTCTCTTTCTGGGATGGCTCGAACTTCTTCTCTCTTTACCATAGCTTCCTGCGCTCTCTCTCTCTCTCTCTCTCTCTCTCTCTCTATCTGTATCTCTAGATTCACACCTTTATGGGTTCCTGTGAGGAGCTTTTTTTGCGTTGGGTTCTAATGGAGGTTTATGTTTTTGTTTAAGGTTAAACAAATAACTTGTGTGGTAAGAAGAAGCGTGGTTATGTATGTTAAGAAAGGTATGAACTTTCCTAAAGAGTGGAATTAGTTAAAAGGAATGGGGAATAAAGTGCTTTTAATTTATTTGACTTTAGCCGCAATTTCCTCTTTATAATCTATTTACTTAATTAATAATTTTTTATTATGAAATAGTTTTATTTTTCATATATACTTAATTATTATAAAATACAAATAACATAAAACCAGAACCCATATTTTAGTTATTATTTTTATTTATTTATTTAGAATAAATGTTCAGATTCCAACACCTACCATTTTAAGGGCATTCTAGAATGTATTTTTTAATTTTAGATTTAATGATACGATTTAATTTTGAAAACTATTTTTTATTTTTTATTTTTTTATTTAATTTTTTTGGGTGAAGAATTGGATATTTTGGAGTGTCGGTGTAGGCTAGATTCAAAGCATTATTTATGGTACCTGCCTACTTGGTAATACAAGGTACAACTATTATTTATGGGCTTATGAAGGATCAACAATTTTTGCTTTTTACTTTTTTTTCTTAATTTATTTAATACAAAATTTGAGAGAGGTGTGTGATATTCAATAAATATCGTAAATTTAGATTAGCAACTACTTTCGATCTTTCAATTTGTTGAAAATACATCATCCATCCAAGTTGCATCGAATTTTAAATTTGACAAAAAATTTTAGATACTTAATTTAATATAATATTTTTTTTCATATATTGTCCACTTAATCGAAATTTAAATTTATCTGACTATTGTCTATATATAAAGTAACATAATGGTCAAATGTTTGAGCGTCGATACTTTCAATTTTATTCATATAGAAACACTGTTATGGTTAGCTTACTATTCTTAATGAGCGTACAAGGAAAAAAAAGACAAAGATTGATATATTTACATTGAATCTAATCCATATTTGTATTAGCACTCATTATCCCATGTTATTCTTATTCTAACCTCTAAAAATTCATTAACATACTACTCTCTCTCTCTCTCTCTTTTTCTCTCTCTCTTCATAGTCAAATGTTTGAGTGTCGATACTTTCGATTTTATTCATATATAAATACTGTTGTAGCTAACCTTCTATTCTTAACGAGCGTACAAGAAAAAAAATACAAAAATATATTTACAATGAATCTAATCTATATTTGTATTAGTATTCACTTTTTATCCCATGTAATTCTTATTCTAACCTCTAAAACTTCATTAACATACTACTCACACTCTCTCTCTCTTTCTCTCTCTCTTCATAATCAAATGTTCGAGCGTCGATACTTTCGATTTTATTCATATATAAACACTGTTGTAGTTAACCTTCTATTCTTAATGAGCGTACAAGAAAAAAAATACAAAAATATATTTACAATGAATCTAATCTATATTTGTATTAGAATTCACTTTTTATCCCATGTGATTCTTATTATAACCTCTAAAACTTCATAACATACTACTCTCTCTCTCTCTCTTCTTATTCAATCATCTCACAATATCATACAAGTGCTGTAATTATTATTCAATCTTTACAAAATAATATTTAACACATTTCATCATTTTTTGAGCATCATATTGTATCTTTACAAATTGTACTATTCAATCTCATAACAAACACTAAATTTACGTAATTTATTTAGATTTGCAAAGTCTAAAAATTTCACCGATAAATCCCTTTAACCATAAACGAACATGACACAATGATTAGGCAACAGTTTAAGATGTAATAATCAAAATAATTGGTGGTGTACATCATACTTATAGAAAGCTAATTAAACATGTGATGCCCCAAGGATCTGCCATGGTGAGTGTAGTCCCCCAGAATCTGCGGTGGAACCTCCATTATCATCACCTTTGGACCATATCCACAGATAATGTCGTGTTCTGTAGAATTTGAGTCTGGAATAATAGTTGAAATTCTTTGTGAAACATGTGACAACGTTCTAACCATGTGCACCTCTACCAACTATCTTGAGCTGTTTGATCGACCATTCTTTTCACACAGCCCAGGATGATGTCTGCAGTATCTGTGATTTGATTAAATTAAGGTAACGAGGTGGTACGGAGGCGTCGGAACTTCGAGGTCTCGGGTTTAAGTTTCATGGGATGTGTGAATTTTCGTCTGATCTTGAGTTTAAATTTCATAAGATGTGTGAGTTTTGTCTAAATTCATATTAGGTTGATTGATTTTATTTTTTTTGGCTTGTATAGCTATTTGGTTGATTAATTTGTAAATTTAATTCTGATTAATTGCATAAAATGTAATTGATTATTGGTGAAATTTGTATTTTAATTATGATTTTTTTTAATTATTACAATGTCGGAGCTTTATCTTTTCAATTCTTGCAATTGAAAGCGCACATTAAGTTTATGATAATTTTTTTTGTTATTTTTATAGTCAGTTTAAAACTATCATTATTACATATTTTAAATATTATTTAGGAAATTATATATATATATATATAAATATTTATAATTTACTTTAAAGTTTAATATATTGAATATCTATGAATTCATATGCAATTACTTATCTAGTTAATCTATTTAAATACTTGCGGTTAGGGTATATAAGATTATATTTAAATAATTATTAATTTTAAATTTAATTATAATAAATTTACAATTTTATTTACTATTTTATTAATTTGTTATGCGATCAAACATTTAATTAAATTATACGTGTACGCTATTATGCTTAATTTGTGGCAAAAATATCAGTACAACACACATTAAATTCATTAAAAAAAATATGTGTTATGGATTGCAAATATTCTAACGATTGTGATTAAAATGTAAATTCAAGAAATGGTTAGTATAATTATTTGAACGAGAAAAATAATTTTTATTTCATCTCGTAATTTATTTCACGAGTACACAAAATATTTGAAATTTTGTGACCTAGATAAAATATCGTCGGTGGCTACGGAGAGTAGTTAAAATGTTGAATTATTGTAGTTATTTTGTAGTAGGGTTGGCCATATGGATCCCCCACATAATTCGGGTCGTCAAAAAAACCCGACCATGAATTTAAGAATGATGGCCCCCAAATTTCGACCTAACTTTACCCAATTAATATTGTAGATTATAATCAACACTTGCAATGAATATTACATATTTGCAGTTACAGCTGTATGTTGGAAATTCTCTCTCTCTCTCTCTCTTTCTCTCTCTCTCTATATATATATATAGAGAGAGAGAAAACTAGTATTTAAGGTAAACAATTTGGTGAGTATTTATTTTTGTGATAATTAAATTTATACGATACAATACGATTATATCAGTAGAAGATTACAAATAAGTGGTCATTGTACGTATTTATATTAGTTGTTCTGGTATTTATAGTATGTAATATAATTAATAATAAAATAAAATATATTTAATATAATTTCGAGTTAATTAATATTTATGAGTAAACATTTAAAAATATTTGATTATTATTTTATTGATAAGACATAAAAAATATATAATTGCGTATTAAAAGTAATAGTTAATATTTATTTGTAGTTTAAATTTAATACAAATAATCAAGTACACAATAAATTTTAAATTCTAACGTAATTAATCAGCCAAAAGTAATTATATTTTTTTGCACTTAATATTTATTTTAATATATGAGATATGAGTGTATAATTAAAGATCGTTAAAAAATTAATTTAATATATTATATGTAAAAAGTAGAATAAAAATAAATAAATTATTTGTGTTTTATAAAATTAAAAAAAATAATAAATTCATCTTGAAACACCTAAATTTGTGGAATAATTTAGATTTTGAAATCGAATCAAAATTTCTAGAATAAAAACGTCTAATTTTAATTTAATAATAATATAATTATTCTAAATAAGTAATGAAGTTTAGGCAGAAAAACAAAATTGAAAAAAGTTATTTTCTCTTTATATATATATATATGTTGTTTTAGTAGATAATTAAAATTAAGTTTAAAATATATTATTTTAATTAAAACGGCCTCGTTTTAGAATGCACAACAAAATAATTCATTTCATGAAAATACTAAAACTTAATTTCATTAAGAAAATGATAAAATATTAATTAGTTGTATAGGAGAGTGTGCCTTTTTTAGAGAGAGAGAGAGAGGCCACAGGTGAATAAATGCAGCTTAAAATAATAATACCATAGGAAGGGCTAAAAGTCTTTTCTTGTAGCTTCATTAATTTTGATTTTTATTTAATTTTATTATATTTTTATATTTTGATATATATATATATATATATATTTAATATAGGTTGATAGGGCTTCATGCTACAAAATCTTCTTGTCAGCTTTTTGTGGCTGAGGAATCTTTCATTATAGATTCGAATCAACGAAAATGAAATGAGACATAATCATATTTAAATATTTTTCATTACTATGGTCTAAAATTAAAATATATTATATTTTGTAGTGTACAACGAAGAATATAAAGTGGGAAAAAAACAAAAGGACTTCTTACAAGATTTGTGAGAATTAAGATTTTAGGATTCTATACGAGTTTAAAATTTTATTTTGGTTTTTTTTTCTCGTTTAAGAAATAGTTTATAAGCTCGGAAAATAAAAATGTTATGAGCTTGGAAACTATCTTTAAGCAAGTTTATGATCTCATTTTATCACATCACCTCATCAGTTTATTTTAAAATAAAATGGCTAATATCTTATAATAAAAATAAATTATAAGATAATATTAGTTTATGGTCTCTTCTAAATAAATTTAATTAGTTTTTTTTTTTAATTTATATTCCAATATGTGTGTGCGTGTTGTGGGCTTGAAATTAAAATTCCCTATTCCTTTTGGACTATCCATAGGAAACTAAAAGGCATTGATTTTAGGGCCCATTTAAAATTGGGCTGGGCTGGATCAACTTATTTGGGCCAAAAAGAATAGCAAAATTTTCCCAAATTGCCGAGCCCCAACATGACTTTACAAATATCCATGCACTTGTGGAGCCCAATATGTATTTGTGTAACATGAAACGGCCCAATAATTAATGGTTTGGTGTTGCTGAGGCAAAACTTTTGAAACGTGTTGATTCTTTCACTCCGGATTGGTTTTTATAAACGGTAAAAGTTTGGATGATAAAATATTTTATTTTTGGTTGTTTTCGGTTATAAAATTAAATTTTACAATTTAATAAAGGGTATTTCTAAAACGACCACTAAATTTACTTTGTACACCAAATTAATTTTACTGATAAAATTATATATAATGTAAATAACATAAATACCCTTATTTAAAAATTAAAAATATACATAAATTTTAATTTTTAATAAATAAATAAATATTTATTTCATCCACACACGAAAATCCTAATTTTCTATTAAAATATTAAAATTTGTATATATTTTTTATTTTTAAATAAGGGTATTTATGTCATTTACATTATATCTAATTTTGTTAGTAGAATTAATGTGGTGTGCAAAGCAAATTTAGTGGTGGTTTTAGAAACATCCTTTAATAAAATTATACCCAAATATGCATTATGCACTCTATTATATATATATGTATATATATATCTATTTATTAACACAATATAATATTAAAAAATTATATTTTTTAATATTTATTTGATATTTACATGCAATCATATTCTATACAATCTCAAGAAAAATAAAAATTATTAATACACAATTTTTTTTCACAATCATAGTAATTTAAGTCGAAAATTTCCACAACCCACTTGAGCCTAACCAAACATCTCCTAAGTAACTTTTTTACGAGCGTGAGAAATGTCCACATGATGGCTTTCCTAACTTTACTATGGTTCTATGGAGCATTTGGAGACATTAGACATGGAGATGATAAGCTAGTATTTGAAGTCAAAAATTTCCACAAACTCACTTTTGCGTAACCAAACATCCATTTATTAACTCTTTTACGAGTCTTATAAATGTTCACCTAATGTCTTTCCTAACTTTACTATGGTTCTATGGAGCATTTGGAAGCATGGAGATGATAAGTTGTAGAATAGCATTGTTGAAAATTTTGCATGTTCTTTTTTGGTTGTTGGCTTTTGAAATTGTCGAACATAAATTTGTGTTGTTGGCTCCTGACCATCTATGTGATTGAATCAAAGCTCGAAAATTATCACATCATGATAAATGTTCTAGGAGTAGCCACAATAATGAAAAAAGTCTTGTTCGTATTCATTAAAGATATAATATAGATAATGTGATATTCAATAAAAGTGATAATATTAATTTTAAAATATATTTTTGAGATTGTCAAAGTTGAGTTTATGATTGGTATAAATCGGTTTTAAAGAAAGAGAAAGTATCATAGTTGTTCATACCTTTGCACTGCAATAATTACTTATGCTAGTCTGAGTATTTTCTTTAATGTTCCTAATTTTCTTTTGGATGTAATGACAAATGATTGTGGGTCTATTTTAAGATTGAAAGAAATTTTCTTTGAAGTAAAAAAAGCAAAAATTTTTGTAAAATGATTGTACGTATAACACGATATAAGATATTATTTGTTTAATTATAAAATATTATTTATTTAATATTTTTATTTTTTAAAATATATTATTATTATTAATAACCTTAAAATATAGTGATACTTTATGATTAAATAGATACTTTAGAGCTTCTCCAACAAGAAGTTACTTTGACATTTGGTGTCAGTTTTCATCCTCCAGCAGTACTCAATTTTCTGCATCAATTTGAAGTTTTTGCACTACTTTTAGCGCATATTGGGCTACTTTTTTTTTCCTTTTCTTTTTTATATGATGTATTTTTTTTAATATTTAATATTGTAATTTTTTTTATCTCAATTATCCAAACTGAAATTAAATCAAAATTTTTAAAATCATATGATGTGTAATTTAAATAATAATAAAAATATAATTTAAATAAGTATATGAGATTTTAAATATTATATACAAATTTAAATAGAATCGCATAATATTACCCGACATTCAATTTTACATATATATTTTTTGAATATGATAGTTTAAGAATATAAGTAAAATAAATATTATTTCTAAATTTAATGTTAAATAAAATTACATATATATAATGTTTTTAACAAATATTTAGTAATAAAAATAAAAATAAAAAAAATAAAAATTATTGTGTAATATTATTTTTTAGTGGAGAAAGTAGTGCAAACTGTTGAAGAGAGTATTTAAATTTTAAACTAAAATAGTACATAATTTACATTAGAATAATTAATTAGATACTTTATAGTTCAACAAATAATACATAGTTGTTTTAAGTTACAGTGACAAGATACCCCAATAAAAAATAAAATGATTATGAAAATTGCAGCGGTTAAAATTGGATTTATCTTTTGAAAATAGACGCGCTGTTTGTTAATGCTTTTCCCTAAAACCCCTACCTTACTCATAAACCCTATCTGACATTTTATTCTCGGCCACCACTCCGCCGCTGAATTAGGCTGTTCCTCCACCACGGGCATGGAGGACGACGCTGCAGAAGCAACGCAGTCATTATCTGCAGACATTGATATATGCCAACAACTTTTAACCCGATATGCCCGCTCCTCAGCTGCTCAGCACCGCCACCTCTGCGCCACCGCCGCGGCTACGCGTTCCATTATTCAATCATCTTCTCTTCCTCTCACCGCCGTATCATACTTTGCTGCCACCATCACTTCTTTGTCCAATTCCAAAGACCTCGACACAAATGCTCTTGGTGCGCTAACCTCTTTTATCTCAATCGTTCTTCCGCTGGTTATAAATGCGAAATAAAGCCGGAGAAAGCAAGGGAGGCTGTCAGAGTTTTGGTGGAAACTGTGGAGGAGAGTGGGGGTAAATTGGGAACCTCGGGTGTTAGGGCTGTTGTGAAGAGTGTGGGTGTTTTGGTTGTGGAATTCTGTAATTTGAAGGAGTGGGACTCTCTTGCTTTAGGGTTCGAATGGTTGCTGAAATTCTCACTTGATAAGCGGCCCAAGGTTCGTGTATATAACTTTTTACAGTTTGCATGTAACTGTTCAACTCAGTTCAAAGCAGGGAGAATATGGAAGTGTGGATATGCTGGTCATAAATGTGTAATTACATTCCGCATCGATAATTCAACATTGTTACTTTAGCTTTTTATGCTTCTTGTGGCTTATTTGAGTGGTAGTAAGTCAGTTTAGCTGCTTTTCCTGCCAAGTCACTAAGTACTATCATAACCAGTGTCATCTGATTTGATACTTGTAGAATACTATCATGCAATGATTGCATGACATGAGAGCATAAAATACCAATTGGGTCAATTTCTGACTGCAGTAAAATTTTTGGATAATTATATAGATTTCTGATAAAAGTAAAAAAATAAGTCAATGTGTAGTTTCTGGTTTGTACATCTTGCATAAATTCCTCGATCTGAATAAGATAAATCCAATATCATGGTTGTCAACTTTTATCTATTTGTTTTCTTGTTTTAGGTTAGGAAATGTGCTCAAGATTGTCTCTTGAAAATCTTCAAGTACTTTGAATCCTCTGCTATCTCCAACAAGGCTAGTAAATCAATATACTTGTTGCTCAAAGATCACATGCCATTGGCCATAGAAATGAGCACTTCAGAAATTGTGAAAGGAACCAAACATGAAGCAATGTCAAAGCCTGAAAATCAAGACGTTCTTCATTTGCTGAATGTAATGAAGCACGTTGTTCAACATCTCTCTCCCAAAGTCCGAACAAAAATGCTTTCACAATTGTTGAAGCTCATAAATTCCCAGTTCTCTGTATTGACTGGACATGTATTAGATGTTATTTCTGCTATATTTGCAACTTCAGATTCTGATACTATTATCTCGAATGCTGAAGGCATTTTTAGCTCAATTGTTTCATACATGTCTTTGGGAGAAAAGAATCCAGTTGACAGTGTATTGTTTGCTGCAAATTTAGCCAAAACTGCTTTAGGAAGACTTCACAATGGTGATATAAATGAATGGGCCTCCTATTTTCCGATGCTAATCGAACCCTTAACAGGTATGTCTTTGATGTTTAAGATTTACTCATAATTTTTTTATTGCAAGCATTTCAATTCTATGACAACTACATTTCTTCCTGACCTAGGCCCCAGTCATATATGCATTGTTACCTTTACATGATGTGCGCACATCCTGTTTATATATCTTGTTTTATTTATTTATTTTTTAATTTTGGCCTGATTAGAGAAATTTGAAATCATGAAGTTCTCTGCTGAATTGATTTACAACATACTGAACATCTTAGATTTATTTTTTTAAACTGATTTTGCTGGAGTGGTATTGGGTTTGAAGGGTAAATTATTACATATCAAGCTTATTAAGGCTACGAAGGAAGTCTTTTATTGGGTGTGAAGGGTAAATTGTTGCATACTTGCTTATTTAGACGAAAAATCTTTTATGCATTTCTGATTATTAATTCAAAGGTATAATGGAGCAGTTCTTTTGTTCTGCTTACCTAGATTCACTCTTCATTTCTATTCATTCTTCTTGATGATGTCAAAGAATGTTCAGATGTGTTCTGAATTGCTGCATCATGCAAGGTCGAACTCTGCATGTGTATGGATTTGGTGCTTTTATTTTCTGTTCTTCTATAGAAGATTTTATAAAGCTGATTCTCTTTACGTCCCAATCAGGCCTTCTAGTTTCCAAGGACAATATCTCTCTACAAAGTGCCACCATTCTTAGAGAACTGATTGACAAGCACATTGATGGAAAATCTTTCTTGCCAATTGAAAATCAAGAAAACAAAGATATGTCAACTCACAGTGCAGAGTTTAAAGCAATACAAACTTCATGCACTGCATTATACGGTTTGTTGGGTGCTCCATCTCCGGTACTGAGCGAACACTTCTTCTCAGTTGTATCTTTGCTGTTCCTTAAACTTGGTAAGTGTTTATTAAGGACTTTTTCCTATTTTGGCTTGCAATATAAGAACATCACCACTTTCATGTCTTCTAGAATTTTATTTGTTTAGAGAAGGACACTTTAGAATGGTTTTGACATGCACTTTTGCACATAAGACCTTTAGATGCATTGGTATGACAGATAGGAAGTAGTGAATCTTTAACTCAAACCAAAATGGGAGGGGAAGACCTAACTTGGAAACAAACTGTAAAAAAAGACATGTCATATTTAAATATTAACGGGATGTCTTGGCTGAACATGACGACGAGGTATGATTGATATAGCCTACCCGACATAGTGGAACAACAACTTCGCTTGTGGTTGAGGAGGATTCTTGTTCATTTAGCAAACACCGTTGGAAGTTTCATCAGTCATCAATCATCATGCTTTACTGTGCTTGCCGACAACAGCTAATGAGTTTTGTTGCTGTTATATTTTGCTGTGGAATCAGTTATTAGTGACTTTCGGAGACAAGTTCAATAGAACTGATGATGTCTATGTTGAATCTTCAAGATCTCATTCGTGTATTTGGAGTAATGGGTCTTGTCTGTCTTTTAATTGTTTTTAGATATTTTTTGATCCAGGTAAGATGTCAGAAATATTTATGAAGCCTATCCTTCTTAAACTTGCTGATTTGATGAATAATACATCCTCCAGCACCATAGAGGTAAAACATGTGAGTATTCTTGGAACTCTCTCTCTCTCTCTACACTATGTGTCGATTGTGCTTTTTTAAGCTGTACTTATGATTTTTTATTTATATTTTTATGTTTGGAACTTGTCATGGTTGCCACAAGTTTACTGCAATTGCATTTTTATTGGGAATCTGTTGTATGGTATCTGCCTACTCATTAATTGTTTCATTATGTTTTTATTTGATTTGGCAGGAACTATGTTTGATTTGGGTATGTTTAACATTTTCTGGATTGCAATTGAATTTTGAATGTGTAGATTCTAGAAAGACATTTAATTTTGGTTTTATGTGTGCAACATTAAAAAAATGTACATTTATATGAGCTGATCTTTATTTTACTGTAAGAGCGTATTCAAGGTTGTTTTTGGGTTTTATTTGCAATATTCAATAGGTAATTTTAGTAGTTATAGGTCGAATTCTGACCTTTGGCTTTTAGTTTGGGTGTTTAAGTGTGTTTGTTCTTATTTTCTTCATTTTTGCAGCTTGAAGACTGCATTGGTTCTGCTGTTGCTGCCATGGGACCTGAGAGATTACTTTCTTTGATTCCCATTTCCCTCAGCACCAAAGATTTCTCCTGCTCAAATGTTTGGTTGATACCCATTTTAAAGAAAAATATTATTGGATCATCACTGCAATTCTTTATGGAACATATTGTACCTCTTGCTGAATCCTTTGAGAAGGGATCTCGTAAAGGTATATGGCACTGCAAACCAAAAGTTCTTAACCAGTTATTTTGTGGTTAGTCTAGTTATTAACTGAACTGTTTTGGTGTGTAATCACATGAAAATCTACTTGCTGATTTGTACTTCAAAAAAGTTACCGGGATTAGTTATTATCTTAAAAATCTCGCTGCCTTACAGTTTCTTTGTTTAAAAATTTGAGGTGTTCTTAGCTATGATTATCTCTGGCTCTGGAAGATGGTGAAATATTGGTTTTTATTCTTCCTGAAGATCTAAAGAAAACCATTAGGATCTGCATAATTTAAATCAATAAATGTATTAATCCTCTGTTGTGTAACCCTGCAAAGCATGACTCTTAATCCTGTATGCTTTTGGGGTTCTATTTTGTTATTCAGTTTGGACTTGTATAATATTACTCAATTTTTGGCATGTAAATATTGGTGTGGTTGTGGTGGATACTTTTGCATCTATTGTGGATCTTTGCTTATAGGTGTAAATGAGCCTTTGTTTGTGAGGTAAATTGTATCTCGTAAACCTGTTACAGATGTTTATAGGTGAAAAAAAAACGTACAGGTTTAATCAGGTTAAAAGTAATCTATGTTTTGTGGTTTATAAGGGTGGTGTCACATAGTGGTATATGGTAAACTTTGCTATTCAATTTTGGAAATTGTGTACAGGATTATCTATGTTTATAACCTTTGCAACTTATGTAGTTTATATAGATTCATTTATATGATAGACGCCCTTTAAACTTTTTTTTTTAAGATATATTTCTGGAATTTAAAATTTTGCTTCTTTCCAGTTAAAAAATCAGTAATTGGCAAAGATCTGCAGGCTTACGCCCATGGCTGTTGGGGATTGTTGCCTGCCTTTTGCCGCTGGCCTAGTGATACTCATGAGACTTTTGCATCTCTTTCCAAACTTTTAATCCCTTTTCTGAAAAAGGATTCATTTATGCTTGAGAATATCGCCATTGGTTTGGAGGTATGTTTTCAATATACTGACTTTGCTATTTTTGTGTTTGTATCTGTTTCCTCAGTATCTCTTTGCCGGCTGTTTTTACCAACCTGATGTTCTTGAATGATTACTTTGTTGTTGAAGGAACTAGTGAATAAAAATAGACTTGCGTCCGATTGTGGATCTCTGCGGTTGACAGAAGTTCAAAGCACCGGAATTGTTAATGAATTTGCAATTCTTGAAACAAGACATGTCTACTCCAGAAAGATGGCAAGCAAAAACATGAAGGCTTTGGCTTTGTGCTCCGAAGAGTTGCTTCAGGCTTTAATTAATGTCTTACTTGAGAGCCCCCCAGAGACACGCAAAAATCTAAAGGTTGGGATTGTATATATACTTGTTCAACTACACAGGATTTTGTCACCATTTCAACAGGTTTAATATATCTATACAGTCAGAACAGCAGCTATTAATTATGTTCATATGCCCATTTTATAGAAATGGGTACAGTTTCTGTTGAATATCATAGTTTAATGAGTGGGTTCCTAGCTACTTGGTTTTATGGCTGTGAGACCAATTTTTTTCCTCAAGAAGTTTGCTTCTAACTTCTTCGGGAATCTGACTAGTAATTTGTTTGTTCTTTTGTTTATGTTAGGGTGCAATCGGATGCTTGACATCCATATGTGATCCTTCAGTAACAAAGCAGATATTTATTGCTTCACTTAAGAAGTTTCAGCTTCTAGATGATATCGGTGAACATGAAAATCTGGCCTCTGATGCTGATGGTTTGGCCAAAGAAAAAGAGAGCAGTGGAACAGACCCAAAGAGGTGATAGTAATTTTTTATTTCTGTGAGAAGACTATGCATAACTTTTGTTCTATTCATCCTTGTTCCTAATCTGTCATGTACTCGTAGAAATATTTGTTAACATTCTAGTTTGCAATAGAGGTTATAAAACTAATTTTCAGTATGATGTCAATCTGTCTTTTCTGAAGTGGTTTTCAGTCTACCTATTCTGGTATTAACTTTAATTTGGGAAAAATATTTGTGAATATGCTAGTTTCTGTTTAAGATTTTAGAACTAACACTTGTTATGTCGTCAATCTGTCTTTTGTAAAGGTGTCTAATACTGGAGCTTGCATCTTGCATTGTCGAAGGATCTAATGAGGATTTAGTTAATTTACTCCTCTCTGTTACTCAGCGTGCTATGCAGGTTTGCTGATTCCATTACTTTACTCTGCTTTTAATTGATAAACTGTTACGACAGTCTGTAATTTTGGTTTCAGGAGAGCAATGAGGTTGGCCAGATGGAGGCATATCAAACTCTCAGCAGAATTTTTGAGGTTTTTTATTTATTTTTTACATTTGCACTATTTCCATCCATTTTTTGTTCGAGAAAAAATAATCTCATTTTTGCTTATTATAACACTCTTTGTGCAGAAACATTCTGGCTTCAGCTCTTCACAATTTGATGTGGTGATGGATTTGTTGACTGGAATGAAGTCTACAGCTAATATGAGTAATATCATGTTGATTAAAAGTCGTTTCACCTGTCTGCAGACCGTGTTGGTTCATGCATTAACGGTAAGGTAGTTATTCTGGAAAGTTAGCAAATTAATTCTATTCTGTTGGGTTTGATAATTAATTTAGAACTGAAAGTTCACCTTTGATTGAAGAAAAATATTCTAGCTTTGCTTGCTTATGGATCTCTGTGTTAATACTATGAACTAATATGCTTAAGCATTATCCTTTTCAGCAGCATTATTTTGCTTTTCTGTCCCCACAGCTTTACTGAGTCTTGATAGACTTTCCTATTGTGCAGAGAAACATGGATGAGGAGAATACAAAGACTTTCCATATTCTGAATGAGATTATTCTTACTTTAAAAGATGTAAGAGCTACTTTCTGATAACTTATGTTCCATTGGGTTGCCAAATTTATGTGATTGTGGCAAAAACATCTGAATCTTTCTCTTGTGGGGAAGATAAAACACTCTGCTGTGTGATATACAGATACAAAATTCGCTTTTTCTGTTGCACAAGGTTCTGCCTTGCCCTCTGAATATCCCGTTTGTGCTTTTTGTTGTTGTTATTGAAACTATCAAAACAGAAAGGGATGGGTAGTGGTTTTTTAGGGCTTACAAACTTCCATTGCTTTTAAGGTGAGTCTAGACTTGCTTGGCAAAAGGCACAAGTTTTACACCTGTCTTGGAAAATTTCTCACTCTTCTTAATTATTATGACCTTATAAAGTACGGTTAATGCTTCAAACTGATAGCTGATAAACAGAATTTGGACTTTTAGGAAAAGCACTTGCACGCACAGAGGAGGGTGGGTATCCACTGCTCTTCAAATTCAACAACAGTATACACCATACATGATGCTATATAAGAAGCCCCGTTTTTCCTTAAGTAGCTTTGATTACTTGAAAATTGTGTTAAATTGGAATATTTGGACACATTTACCTTTTAAGGATCCATTCAAGATTCCACTAATTTTCATTTTCTCCTTGGTATTACTAGTTCTTGTCACTAAACCTATGTTATTTAAAGTTCAGTCTAATGAAGAAGGCAGAAAAGTGGCTTATGATGCTTTACATGGGATAAGTTCCAAGTTGAGAAGCTCAACGGATGCTTCTTCTGATGGGCTCTATCATAAACTTGTAATCATGGTGAGTGCAATTTTATCCTATCCCATCCCATATTTTATTTACATCCTTACTTCTCTAAAGCTGTGTTACATCAAGCATGTAAACACCTGATCTGGATGTTTTCTTAAGATTGTTTAAATGCCACAAAAACATGTTGTAACTATGATGGTAAGATGTCTCTAGTGTTGGGATGGACTGTTTGTGATGCTTTACAACTTTGCCTTCCGGTGGAAAATCTATTTATATATTTGAGTAAATTACATCGAACATTCTTGTGTGGCAAAAAACAATGCTCTTTTTTTTGTGTGTGCGTGCGTGTGTGTGTATTATAACATATTTATAGCTTCACAGTTGCTGTTTGATGGAGCTAACTTTTATTTAAATTGCCTTTTGCATCCCCAAGTATAGGAAGCTATCATGCTCATCCATTTTAGTTTGAGGAGGAAATGAGGCTCTATTGTGATATTGTTGTTCCCAGATTACAGGTTATCTTTCTGGTTCCTCTCCCCATATAAAGAGCGGTGTTGTCTCTGCACTATCGGTATTGATCTACAGCGACCCTAGTATGTGCATTACAATGCCAGAAGTTGTGCCCTCCGTAATGGAGTTGTTACACAGCAAATCAATTGAGATTATTAAAGTGAGTTTTCCCTGCCTTTAGACATGAACTTTTTTCTTTTTGTTTTTCTTTTTTCTTTTTAATAATTTTCATATGCTGATGAGGTGCTTTTTTCTAAATTGAAAAACAGGCTGTATTGGGCTTTGTGAAGGTATTGGTGTCATGTCTTCCTCCTATTGATCTGCATCATTTTCTTTCGGACATCATGGATGGAGTTCTTCGTTGGTCATCTGTATCACGCCATCATTTCAAAACAAAGGTTTGCAACTTAGGTCCTTCTTGCTTCAAATCTTGAATGATAACTAGTGAACTGTCCCCTTTCAATTTAATTTTTCTCCAGAAGAGATAACAGATGCTGCTTTCATTTTTACTAACAGATAGTAGTGATCTTGGAGATCATGATAAGAAAATGTGGTACTGCTAAAGTGAAGGCTCTTGCACCTGAGAAATACAAGGATTTTGTGCAGGATGTTGTTGAGGTATAATATAAAATGTGCTTTCCACATTTGTGCCGCATTTGTGCTTCTAGTATTTCAGTATTGGTGCTTGAAGTTGATGTGATTGGATTTCAAAGTTTCAGTATCCTTCCATTACTGTGTCAATTAAGGCTGCATTTGGATTGCAGTACTTGAGTATAGATTTGAAACCCATAGTATGTCATCTATTGGCTGTTGTTGGGTTGACATGGATTTAAAATCCATCACTTTTGTTTGAACTAGATTTCGAGACACCTGGGTGGATTTTAATTCTACTTCAGGTTCGGTGGATTTGAAATCCATTAATTTTAAATTCTAGCATCTTAAATCCATCAATCCAAACACAACCTAATAGTTTTTCAATTCAAGAGAGTTTGTGGTGGTTCTTGGGTGGGAAGTGTTACCACTGTTCTTTAGCGCACACTTGTTTCTCGTCATCTCTGTTTATGGCTTAGAATCCACTACATTTATGTTTTATATATATGCTACAGAATCGTCATGGCAAGTCAAGTTCTAGGGAAGCAGGAAACCGAGATTCTAACCCAGATGGTTCCGATTCATCTCTCAAGGGGTTTGTTTCTCTATCCACACTTCAAATCTCATCTTTTGTATATTGGAAACTCAGTTCCTATCTTGATGATGATAATCAAGCTAGCTAGTTTTTCCAGGCAGCAGAAAAGGAAATGGGAGGAATCTGTCATGTTGTCCAAGGAAGAAGGCGGCTCTTCAGGACCTTGGAAAAAGAAGAGGGATAAAGATCACAGTGCACATTCTGATCAAGCCAACCTGAAAAAAGGCAAGTGGAACAAACCTCGAGGAGGTGATTCAAGAGACTTGAAGAAGCAAAAGGGGAGGACAGTTTTCAAGAAGAATAATGAAAAAAACCTCCAAAGAGGTGATGTAGCATCCAAAACTTGGAAGCACAAGAAAGGAGGATCTTAATTTTCAGGCCCGGGCTGTAGTTGGTGACAAAGTATACGAGGTTTATTGTTTGATAACAACAGAATATTTCCGTTGATAGTTTACAGTAACAGCAGAATTTTTCTGCTGATTTTTGGTTATCTTCAACTGTTTGTATTTGGGAATGTTTGGATGTATTTGGAAAAGATTATGGCAAGGAGTTAAAAGTAAGTTTATTGAGAAATATTAATTTGTTCAGTACTTCAGTTGTGTTTTGGGGAAACCAAACATTTTAATCTGAGCATATTCATTTATTTTTGAGTCGTTTGGAGATCAAATTCCTAACCTACCCGACTATTTGTGTTCTGATACCGCTTGTTTGGAATATTTTTTTTGCTTTACGCATTAACGAGGTGGATAAATATATTAACTCCAATTACTTTGATATAATAATATAGGTTTCTAAGACAATTTTACTCCACTAGCTAAGGGTATGCTACATAATTTGTTTGTCATGATGTTTGCATTCCTTAAGAGCATAGGCAATGGTTGGATGGATGGATACCCATTCATCCATTCTCTCTTTCACATAATTTTCACGTCAATTTTTATTACGCACACAACTTATTAAAGATACTCTTTCATCCATCCATCAATATATATTCGACACTTTTGATGGTTCTCACATTCAACTCATTAAATTTTATTTATATTTTACTTTACATTAAATATTAAAATATATGAATAATATTATTATTTATTAATAATATTAGAAAATATAATAATTCATTATGCACTAAATTAACAAATAAAAAATGCAAAATAAAAATAAATCGTATGATTTGAAAAATATAAAAAAATATAAAAACAAACAATTATATTCTATTAGAAAAGATAAAAAACAAGGAAAATAAAAAAAACACAAAATAAAAATAAACGTATGATTTGAAAAATATAAAAACAACAATTATATTCTACTAAAAAAAGTAAAAAAAAAAACAAGGAAAACACTAAATCAAACAGTTACATTCTATAAAAAAAAAAAATTAATAAAAAAGAAATAATAAACACCATTATCCAACCATAAATGAGTTTAAATGTACCGTTGAAGAGGCTCTAACAAATTAGTATTATTAAAATTATATATTTTAAAACTTTTATATTATTTACAAAATTTAAATATTAAAAAAATAATTTGCGTGAAATGATGAAAACGTTGGTAATTTGGTTTGGAATTTAGGGGAAACACGCGCGCGGAAAAAAGAAATTGTATGTAAAACCGCGCTTTATAGTTGATGAAATGCAAAAGGTTTACACGACTTGTTCTACGGATTGTTTAACGGCAATCGGAGCCAAGAAGGCGCGCTTATCTTCTTCACCACCGCAAAGCCCTCATGGCCGCCTTATGCCACCAGCCACCCTTCTTCAACCGCCGGGAAAATCCTCAACCCCCCGGCAAAACCGCCACCGCAACAATCCGTTGCTCCAAGGCTAGGAATCCGGACGCTTTCAAAGAAAAGAAGCTGGCTGAAGTGGACTACGACGCCGGGACCCACAAATTACACACCACAATATCCGGTATCCGGAAGTGCGACCTCCCAAAACGACAGCGTTTTCGAGTTGAAGGTGACCGCTTTCAGAAGGACTGGAGTGTATCCGAGGTGGTGGAGAGGATAATTAAGCTTAACCATTGGGAGGACATTGAGAGTGTGCTGAACCGGTGGGCTGGCCGGTTTGCGCGCAAAAATTTCCCCTTTCTCATCAGGGTAATATAATTTTTTACCCCCATTTATGTTTCTTGTCTGTATCACTATTTCCTGCCGATAATGGCTGGATTTTACTGTGTTTGAATAACGTGCAGGGGGTTCTGTTAAATTGCTTATGAAATGGTTAGAAAAAATTGAACAGCATAAAAGATAGCACACTTTGTACTATTAGTGAGGATGCCTTTCTGTGGTGGGAGTAAGGCTTTGGCTTATGTATGTAAATTGTTGTTGAAGAGGCTAGAAAGAATGAAGTGCATTCCTTGCACTAATCCCTTGATATGTCTTGGAGCAAGTTCATGTGAAACCATTTATCTTTGTCTTTCTTTGGAGTAATAGTTGAAATAACTAATTCCTTGATTTGAAGTTGCTTCTGACTTCTAACTGTAATTTAATTTCTTAATTATTCTTTTTTGTTACCCTTTCAACCTATGGGACCTTTAATTTAAATAAATAATATGAGCTACACTGTATACTGCAAATAATGATGTGTTTAGTGTGATTTTGCAACTCTTTCATGGTAAGTAGTCAAAGCAACATTTCGTAGTGCCACTTCATTTAGAGTCATAACTATTGTTAATGGTAATGTCTTGAAAAGAAGCTACCTGAATCAAATATTATGAGAGGGAAACTTGCTCCTAAGGGTGCTGATATGGTGTTATAGGCTTCTGTTGCTTAATTCAAAGAGCGACTGTTTTGTAAGGAATGGGTTCATAGTATTTGTTATGACAGGACCCATTTCAATTATCTTATGTCATTCTTCGTGTCCTTGCCAACTTGAGCTTCTTGTTGGTCATGTTTGAACTGTTACAAGTTCCTTATAGTTTCTCGTTTATTCTAATAATTCCTTTTCAGCTATCATAACATTTTGTTTTCATGATACTACATGGGCTTGTCAACTGTAGGCTTGTTCTCATGGGTGGTTTTCACCCATTGAACTATAGTTTCTCTTTGGTTATTCTATATGGTACACACAAACACACATATATTAAGAGGATTTAAAGCAACTTCCACTTTTCTCTGCAGGAAATAACCAAGATGGGTTCTATAGAACATAGCATCCAAGTTTTCAATTGGATGAAGAATCAAAAAAACTATTGTGCAAGAAATGATATTTACAATATGATGATCAGGTTGCATGTTAGGCATAATCGTATTGACCAGGCACGTGGCTTATTTTTCGAGATGCAAAAGTGGAGGTACACTTCTTCTCTCCATGTGCATTGCAATGTCTTTACAATGGTCATTAATGCCGCTGCTGTTGAAATAGGGTTTTCTCTATGCTCTCCCTATCTCTTGGATAGTTGTAGAAGAAATTGTGTTACGAACAAATCCAAGTTTTGGGCCTCTGAGGGACAATGGAAAGAACTTCCTTTATTACTTTTTTCCCTATTATTTTTTTGGAAGGATTGTAATATTTCTTTCGCTAGCTAGAGTAGGGTGCAGAGGTTGACTGCTAATTCAAATACCTCTAAGAAAATTCTCTCAGAAACGATCTATCTATGAGAAATAAGTTCCTTGTTGATTGCTTACTTCAGGGGAGGTTCCTAATTTTTTATAGTTCAAATGAAGAGGGAAATGCATCCATAGTTCATAGGAGCTCAACTAACATCCAAACATAGAAATGTTACACCTTTTTCTTTCATTTTTTATTTTAAATGCTTCTCTGCAGTTCCACTTAGGCCCCATTAGTAGCCAATCCCCCCCCCCCCCCTCCCCACCCAACACCCACCAAATTTGCATTCATGATCATTGCTGTTTTTCTTGTTTATTTCTTCTAGGTGCAAGCCTGATGTTGAAACCTACAATTCTCTCATCAATGCACATGGGCAAGCAGGTCAATGGCGCTGGGGAGTGAATATCATGGAAGACATGTTTCGTGCAGCTGTGTGTAAATACATTTTCCTCCCTAATCAATCTTTGTGGTTCTGATGTGAGCTTCCATCTTTTTTATTTCTTTTATATTTCATCTGACATTCCAGTTCTCAGCTCCTGATTATCTTTAACAATTAGGCTTCTTGAGTTAAATTTGTACCAGCCCACTTTCTGGACTTCTGTATTTTTCACCTTTTCTGATATTAAGTTGAGTCCGTTACAGCCCCACCCTTGGAATCAGTAAATATATACTTGTATAATGTTTCTTACCTGTTAATAAAATCCACATTGGTGTGTCTCAGGGCAGCACAATTTTGTATTAATAAGTATCATTTCCTTATAGGTGGAGTTGAGAGTTGTTGGTAGAAATTTTTCATGAAATCACATTTAACCTATCCAAGCAAAATAGAAATTTCACATATTCCATAAAATTCAGCCTTTGGAGGTAGAAAAAGCATCAGTATATAGGAAAACTGGTAAAGTCGTTGGCCCTATGATTTTCCAATTGAGCCATGGAAGTGCCTTGGAAAAGTTGGGATTACATCGCTTGCAAATGTACTTAATGTAATTTGAACACTAAGAAAATGCCTAATCAGTTTAGAAGAAATTTTAATGGTTCCTTTGTATAACAATAATGATGATGTCCAAAATTATGCAAATTATAGGGGTGTTGAATTAATGTCTCATACTATGAAATTATGGGAAAGAATAATAGAAACAAGATTGAGAACAAATGTATTTGTATCCATTTAGTTTGCATATGGTATTTATTACATTGAACATGCATATAATAAAGTCTGTCAGGAGATACTGTGGCAGGTGGGTATAAGAAAACTAAGAGTGGCTTATATACAAGCTGTAAAAGAATGTATAAACATGTGTAAAGTGCCTATGGGGATATCGGGTGAATTTATGTATACTGTAGACTGCTCAGAGATCAACTTTAAGCTACTGTTGAAAGCCATTTCGGAATGTATGTTATTTGCAGATGATGAGAGGATTAAGTGCCAAATTAGAAGCTTAGAGGGAGGCATTAGAGTCCAAGTGTTGATTAGGCTTCTCACGATCATTTGCTGACTTGGTGGTGGGGCAATGTGTTTTGTTAGAGATATTAAAAATTAAATGTCTTAATGTCTGCTTTAATATCTATATATCAATAATTGTTTGCCTTGTAGCCTTCATTCATGCTTTAGGGTTTACCTCCATGAATGAAATTGTATATGTGCATATAGAGAAACATTTCAATTGTCTGATAATTATCTTTTGTTTCCATCTAATTTGGAGCTTGTGTCCCTGCATGTCCATTGTTCTTTTATTTATTGCACTGACTTATCCGAATTGTTTTGAATCCGCAGATTGCACCAAGCAGATCAACTTATAACAATTTGATTAATGCATGTGGATCAAGTGGCAATTGGAGAGAGGCTCTAAAAATTTGTAAAAAGATGACGGATAATGGAGTTGGGCCTGATCTGGTGACTCACAATATCATTCTTTCTGCATACAAAACCGGATCACAGTATGCAAAAGCACTCTCGTATTTTGAGCTAATGAAGGACACAAATGTCCGCCCAGACACTACAACCCTCAATATCGTGATAGATTGTCTGGTCAAAATGGGAAAGTATGAGGAAGCCATTAAAGTTTTCAACGCAATGAGAGAGAAAAGATCCGAATGTTCTCCTGATATAGTGACTTACACTAGCATAATGCATATGTACTCTGTCTCTGGACAGGTCGAAAATTGCCATTCTGTTTTCAACACAATGGTTTCAGAGGGTCTGAAACCTAATATTGTTTCATACAATGCATTACTCAGTGCATATGCCTCACTTGGACTTAGTGAGAAAGCATCATCAATCTTCAACGAGATGAAACAAAATGGGACCCGCCCAGACGTTGTTTCCTACACTTCTTTGCTCAATGCATATGGAAGATCACAACAACCACAGAAGGCCAAGGAAATATTCGATATGATGAGAAGGAACAACTGCAAACCGAACTTGGTTACTTACAATGCACTAATTGATGCCTATGGATCTAATGGCTTTCTAGCTGAGGCTGTAGATCTGCTGCGTGAAATGGAGCAAGCTGGTCTGAAGCCGAATGTTGTTTCAATTAGTTCCTTGTTGGCAGCATGTGGCCGCTGCTGTCAGCATGTGAAGATCGATTCTGTACTTAAAGCTGCGAAGCTGCGACGCATAGAATTGAATACCATTGCATACAACTCTGCTATTGGAAGTTATATGAATGTTGGGGACTATGAGAAAGCTATATCTTTATATAGGGGCATGAAGGGAAAGAGAGTTAAACCTGATTCTGTTACCTATAATATCTTGATAAGTGGCTGTTGCAAGATGTCAAAGTTCAGTGAAGCACTGGAATTTATTGTAGAGATGAGAACTTTGAAGATTCCTTTATCAAAGGAGGTATATTCTTCAGCAATATGTGCCTATAGCAGACAGGTAAGTCGTTTTGATAACTGTACTGTTGCACTTGCTGGTTGCTCTGTTAAAAATCATATAGATCCTAATTCCTGCCTTCTATACCTCTGTGTATGTATTGCCAGGGTCAAATTGCCGAAGCTGAATCAATGTTCAACATGATGAAAATGGATGGCTTGCATCCAGATGTCATAGCATATACAACTATGCTACATGCCTATAGTTCTGCTGGTGAGTTTATTTTAGCATATTAATTTTTGAAAGTGCAGTTCAAGGAAGTTGGTAGGTTTGCTGATTTTCTGGTTATGTGCAGAGCAATGGGAGAAAGCTTTTGCAGTCTTTCAAGAAATGGAGCTGAATAATGTCCACCCAGACTCAGTAGCTTGTGCAGCTCTTATGAGAGCTTTTAATCGAGGATCTCAACCAGGCAAAGTCCTGCTTCTTATCAAGTTTATGAGAGAGAAGAATATCCCGTTTATTGATGCAGTTTTTGTTGAAATTGTTTCTGCATGTAGCATGTAAGTCGTGCCTGTTTAAATGTTCTGTCAAGTGAAAAACCAGGTTTCTACATTTATTCTTCCTGCAATTGTTTGTACTTGGTGAATTATTTGTTCAGGGACAATATGTTGATCTTGAAGTATTGTGTTTCTTTTGATTTTTGTATTCTAATAAGTTTGTTTCTTAATTAAAAATGTCTTATCTTGGTTTAGCGTTCAAGAAACTTATTGTCATATTCTGTTGAAGCTTGCGAGATTGGAAAACCTTGACTGAAGTCATTCAAATGATGGAGACTTCCCTTCCTCGTTTATCAGTTGGAACTCTGAACCATCTTCTTCATTCTTTCGGAAAAGTTGGAAAGATCGACACCATGATGAAGGTAACTGCTTCGCATCCTATATCTTGTTGATCACGTAGGAGGGTACGCTACACTTTGCCATAAAAAGTTCAAATCGTGAAGTTCAGGTGGTAAAATTCTAAGTTTTAGAGTTTTTGTGTGATAGTGCTAAATCTTGACAATTCAGGATGACAGTGTAATTAACACGATTTTTGCTGATAAAATACACCAGACTTATTCAAGTTGACAAGTGACTGATTTCTTTGTTCCTATTGTGTCTGTAGTTGTTTCTGAAGATAGTTGCATCAGTTGCAGAAGTTGACTCAACTACCTATTCAGTTTTATTGAAGAATCTTTTAGCTGCTGGTAATTGGAGGAAATATATTGAGGTATAATCGCAAACTTATTAAGAATTCATCTGCTGGCTTTCGATTTCGTGTTGTGTTGGAGCATCTGTGTCATCTGAAAATCATGAATGTTTTTTCTATGCATCTGTTTCAAACAGTCAACTACTATTGAGCTATGGTCATTTTATATAATTCCTTTGATACAGGTGATGCAGTGGATGGAAGATGCAGGAGTGACACCTTCAGCACAAGTGTACAGCAACATATTGTCATTTGCTCAGACATGTGGTGGAACTGAAAATGCTGCAGCCATACGAGAAAGAATAGGTAAGGCAACAAAGAAACAATGAGAGGAATGTTATTTGTGAACTCTGAAGTCTTCAGTTTTTGCTATTCATTGGATTCCTTATCAAGGCATGCATGAGCTGGCAAATCGGGCCAGTGGCCCAGCTTACCGGACAAGTAGTTGAACTGGGCTGGTCCATCTCCAATTTCCTTCTGTTGAGTATTTTTCAAGTGCAGCCACGCCCAACCCAACCCTACCCTATTCCAAGAATTATAACCACTTGTCCTGGGAAAAAAAGGTTTTTGTTTATAAAAAATAAAAAGAATTATAACCATTTTTCAGATATTAGCATGCATGTTAAGTGTTAACTGCCTGATTCTCTTCACGTTTTGCCAGTCTGGGCCTGATCTTTCGTTTCTTGTTTGACAGAATCCTTAAAGAGAAAATCTGGTTATACGGCCAAAGAAAGCAAAGATTGTGAACCTTTCTTGCCCATGGATGCATTGATCGGCAGCACGAACGCACGTGACACCAATTCATAGACGCAACAAGAGCACAATTCGAACCAAATGAAGATTCTGAAAGAGATGGACGGATGTGCAGGGAGCACATTGATTTTAGTATGTCTGATGATGATTAGTGGGCAGGAGTCCTTTTGGAATAGAGATGGCTCTGATCACTGATGGTTCACAACTGCAAATTGCTCCTTCATGTTCAAGTTGCATCTAATCCAGTGAGATTGTAACATGTAAATTGTGGCACACTTTGAAATTAGCATCTTGGAGAAGTAATTGAAATCTTTATCCTTACGTTTGTACAAGGTTTATGTTTCCAAGTGTTCTGTTATAGATTTCCCGAGCAGATATGCACAGTATCTTACAATTTTATTACATCAATTCCCCCCAGATAGGCTGAAAATTTGCTGCAGACAATTATCTTGAACTTTGACTTTGAAACACGCACAGGGGCATGCGTGCACACACAAATATGTATTCTTATGATATCTCCAACCATCTGTACTTTCCCGCGCTTAATTCTCCAAAATAGAGATTTGGATTCTCTATTTCAAAACTTCTCTAGCAATATATATAATCTTTGAATGTTATCAGATTTTCTAATTTTTATATTTTCATCATTTGCATTATAGAAAAAACAAATAACTATGTAATCTATTACCAATCGAGCTCCGTTAGACAAATATACTTGAGTCAATTTTCAAGGTAATGCATTTATTAATGTAAAACATCAAACTACGAGTCGCGCACAACGTTTAAAAATGCAAGCGTGGGATAATGTCAAGTCACCAACAGCACAACTACGACAAAGCACGACACAAATCAAAATAAGAGCATCTTGAAGTGTATAGGGGGCCAAACCATCTATGATCCAGTGACAGCACACAAGGAACTATTGAAATCAGGCTATTTTGGTATCCCCAGAGGCACCAATCCAACTGGTTTGGATTCCCACCTTTGATCAGATACCATCTAATCTAGACCGTGTTTCTTATGTGAAATGTTTTCTCTATAAATATCTACAATCTCTTTACTACATCATGATCTTACCATCCTACATCATTTAAGGAAATAAGAAAACAAATCAAGACAAGCATTTTCACTATTCACAAATACCATAAATGTTGAAATGTAAAACCAATTTCTGCTCTTATTCATTCTTACAACACGAGAGAGGGTTAGATACAACTTACAAAAATGAGGAGGATGCAATGCAATGTGCACTCTTCGCTCCTTTTGTTTCTCAACATTCTGAAGTAATAGTGTGAGCCTGCATTTCTGGCAATTATAAAGCTACAGAAAAACAAAAAAACAGCACCAAATCTAACAAGCCTCAAATTGTACAACATCTTCCCTAACTGAAAAAAAAAACTGCAGTATAATCCAAAAAATCGGAGCTATCGGGCTGAAACATTCTCATTTCTTGTCAAACTGTAAATATGGGGTAAAAAGGATTTTGTACTTCGATAAAGAAGAGAATCAAGGTCATAACCCACAGATTTCATTCTATCAAGAAGCTCCAAAGCAAGTACTACTTCCCCTTTCGATTTGAGAAGAGTTTGAATTAAACTGTTGCAGAGTGGAGGCCTGAATTTGTAACCTTTCTGCATGGCGTAGAGAAAAACATCAACTGCTTTATTGAGTTGTTCTTTGATGCAAAGAGCACGAATCAAATGTACACAGGCAGGGGCAGACATTGTAACATTAAACTCCTCAAGAACATAGAATGCCTTCAAAGCCTCCTCGATTCTGTTTGCTTGACACATTCCAGAAAGCCAAATGCTGTAAAACGCTGAATCAAAATCAGCCAACTTAACATCCATTTCAACTAAGCTTCTCATTGTATTCTCCAAATCACCCTTTTCAAAACATTCTTCAATTGATTGCAGTGCTCCATCGTCAACACCATCCCTATTTTTTAAATACTTCAACCAAAATTGAAAGGCAAGAGAAGTCTTCCTCTTTCTGCAACACCAAGACATAAGTGTTTTATACACAGATGAACTCGGTTTATAATTGTTTTCACTCATTTGTTCGAAGAGCTTATAAGCATCACCATCTCTTCCAATCCTGTGGAACCCGTCTATAAGTGTAGCGTATGTTACTGAGTCGGGGTAAAGCCCCTTGAGTTGGAGCTGCTGAAAGAGCTTAAGAGCAATATTAACTTTCCCAGCCCTACACATACCATTGATCAAAATGTTGTACGTCGCCACATTTGGGATGGCCCCACTGCCAGCAAGCTGTATCAGAAGCTTGTAAGCTTTAACTATTGATCCAGAGCCAACCAAATTCTCCACCTTCGTTTGTAGGCTTGCACTATCAAGAATGTGATCCACACCTTGAGAGAGGCGAAGAAATAGTGACGGCTTTGTCCCTATTTCCATTTTATGAAGCATTAGCTGAGCTTCATCTAGCTTACCTGCTTTGCAGAGCCCATCAATAAGTGCATTGAAAGTCACAGCAGAAGGATTACAGCCTACCTTTTCCATTTCATTGAAAATCTGCTGGGCCTCTCTCTGCAGACCATTTCTGCAGAAACCACAAACAAGAATGGTGTAAGTGCAGGTGTTGGGGAACTGATCGTGCTGGGAAATCTCTAGTTTGAGAGATCGAGCTTCGTCCAATAGTCCTAAGTCACAGAACCCTTTGATCAACACATTGTAACATCGAGTATCAGGCACAATACCTTTCCCAATCATACTTCTAAACATATTCATTGCATCTTGCACTCTTCCAACTTCACCCAATCCATGAAGCATAATTGTATACAATACAAGATCAGGTTCTAAACCCAAATCAAGAACTTTCTGAAACAATTCCTCTGCCTCACTGATCCTCTCGGCTTTCATCAAAGCATCAATCAGAGAACTAAATCCCACCATCCCAACATTATAACCATTCGCTTGAAATGATTTTAACAGCATGAAAGCCTCGTCAATCTGGCCGTTCTTACAGAAGCCATCAATCAAAGTACTGCATGCAGCAGAATCTGGCCACATTCCATCATTTACCATCAAATCAAACAGCCCATGTGCATCGTGTGTCTTCTTTACTTTGCACAGCCCTGATATAACTGCCGTGTACGTGATCTTATTAGGCAAAATCCCTCTCGCCGTCATTTCATCAAACAGATTGAGTGCATCTTGAGTCATCCCATTCTTGCACAACCCGTCAATCAAAACATTAAATGTGTCACAAGCCAATATACAATTCAACTTCAGCATCATGTTATAAACTGCCAATGCCACCAATATTACATCTTTTTTAACCAAAATATGCAAGATCACATTGTAAGCAGCTAAATCCGGCTTACACTCATAATCCTTCATCCTACCAAATGTCTCCACGGCTTTTTCCGCCATTTGTAGCCTCCAATAACCCAGAATCAATACCGAAAATGCATCTGAGCAAATGCTCAGCTTTTGATTCCTCAAATCATCAAGAACGCTCCAATACAAGTCAAACGAATTCCCATTCACACCTCTTAAAAGCATGTGAACGATCAAATCATGCGAAAACCCACTACGCAAAGAAGCTGTTTTGGAAATCCAGATGAAGAATCGAAAGCAAATTCGCGGGTCTCCCTTCAATTTCGCCTGAGACTGTAGGACTGATTTTACAACTTCGCGATTGAGAAAAGGGGAGAGGTTTTCGAGCTCTGGTTCGATGGGGTGTACAGAGTTGATAAGGGCAATAACTTCATTGGAGACGTTGAGAATGTCGAGGGCATCGTCGGAAATTGTAGTGAAGTTCGATGCGGGAGTAAAGCGTCGGCGATTGATTGTACGAAAGATTGGTGAATGAAGGAGTTTCTGCATAGTGGAGGTGGATAAAATGGAAAAAATTCATGTTCTTCACCACATCAGGCAACGGTCTCTGTGTGTTTCAGAGTGTGCGATTTGGGTCTTAGCAGGGCTCACAGTCGGAGATGCGGCGACGGCGGCGTCAGGCGCAGATTATTCCGTTCTTGGGCCGAAGTTCCCAAAGACCCACCTTATTGTCCAAGACCGGCCCAACTGTTTTCAAATATACCGGTTAAAGTCTTTTAACAATTTCATAAATTACTAAATAATAATTATATATTAAACCTCTTCAATGGACCGGCCTGAATGGCCCATTTAATCTAGCCCGTTGGGCCTATTTAGTCAAACAGGTCTGAATTAATCTGACATTATGTAATTATAATTTAACAGGTGTACCGAACCGAAAATCATGTGGTCCGATCCAATATTGGACCGATCCGACTCGAACCAAAACTTGTCTCGACCTGACGGACTTATGTCGAGTCGGGTCGCCTGAATTATCAGCCCCAAACTATTTTCTTGTAGAAATTTTTATTTTTTAGGAAATTAAATAAAAATATTATATTTTAATAACTTTCTTTTATTTTGTTTGTTGGTTTTTGCCAATCCTCATCATATTACACCTTATACCTTTTATTTGTAGGGGTATCTTTTGCTTTTTAAAGTTTAAAAGACGGCAATATAATATATTATCTTAAGGCTATTTTTGTCCAAAATTAAAATGTAAGTATGCAAAAAAAAAAAAAAGCAATTTATTTAGCCACACCCACTTAGACATGGGCACAGTTTCGATTTGGAACTGGAACCGCCGGTCAACAGTTCGGTTCAACTGTTGATCCGGTTCCGGTTCCAAATTGGAACCGAAACGGTCAGAGTAACGGTTCCGTTCCGGTTCTCAATTTTTTTAAACCAAAACCGGCAGTTCGAACCGCAGGTTCCGGTTCGTTTCTAGATTGAATTTGAAAATTATAGCTGTTGATCTTCAACGAGTGAGATGGAATAACCGTTGGGAACCACCAGTTTTGAACCGAAACTGTGGAACCAAAATCGGAGAACCGGAACCGAAAAAATAAAGATCCGTGGAACCGGAACCGAAACCGGGGGAACCGCCGGTTCCAGAACCGAAACCGTATATATGGCGGTGCGGTTTCGATTCCGCCCCTTATAGTTCAAAAAACTGCCGGTTCCAAAGCCGAAACCGAAACCGAAAAACTGTGCCATGTCTACACCCATTCAATAACTACTATATCAAATTTATTTTTATTCTTTGTGATTTATTTATTATTATTTTATTTATTTAATTTTTATTTTTTTCCAATTTGTGCCCACATGTATTATTGTCACATCCTAATTTGGGCAAATGTGAGGTCGGCCTTTGAAAGAGTGGGCCCGGGAATGAATAGTTTGAATGTCATAATCAGCAAAGACCCCTGCTAATTGTATCTTGCTTGCAAATAAAACAATTTTAACTTCTCATCATTTCACTATCAATATCCTGAGATAATGAAATATAAATTCATATATTAATAGATCAAATCACATCAGAAATTAAAATTTATTATAAAATGATTATGTATTATTCGTAATAAACCTTTTCTTAAAATTTGAAAAAAATATAAAAAATAGTTTAATTTCATTAAAAAAACTCGTGCAAGATTATGTTATAATAGGGAAGGGTAGTATTCATTCCAAAAAAATGTTGTATTTATATACTCTTTTTTTTCGAAGCGATTACTTTATATTTTATATTGTTATGAGAAGTATTATTTTTAATGTAAAAAATATTACTCTTAATTTAATAAAAGAAATCAACTTTTACCTTAAAAGGTATTACCATCCCATTATATATTTATTAATTTTGTTTTAATTGTTAATATGATTACATACTTATGTAATTAAAAAACAAGGAATGATAAAGGATTTTAATGTGGGATTTTTGTTTCAATTAATGACTCGACCCAATTATTATCCACGTCAACAATTTATAGATAAGTGATAGTAATTAGCAAATAATAATCAAAAACTCTATTTTTTACTGAATTCGTCTATTATAATATTTAATTTTATTAATTTTTAATAATTATTAAATTATTGACATAGATAATGATTGGGCTGCTAAATTATCTCGCAATTTAAATGTTTGCATTTTAAAAATCAATCATATATTAAACAATTATTGGTAAACATATTAAACTTGGGATACCTAACCCAAAAGGCCTACAATAAACGAATATGGGACGGTAGGCCCACATCATCTTGATGGGCCCACATCATCTTTGTGGGCCAACATGGTACAATCTTGCGACTTAGCCCACTAAAAGGTGCCATACAATAATGAGACTTCATTCATGAATGTTAGCAAGTGTATTTCTATTTATCTGAAAAGTGAGAGGTCCACTCCTTCTCAATATTTTAATAAATAAACTTATCTACTCAATTTTATGTAATTAAATAAATATAATGGAGATTACACATTAAGCCTCTTTTCTATTTTGAAAAATACAAATATTACACATTTAATAGAATACACAATTAATTAAAAAAAAAACTTTGCGTGCCGCACTATTTTCTTCCGTCCTTTTTCGTAAGTTTGTCGCATTAAATGAATAATATAAAAAATTAATACTTTCTCCTATTCATAATAATTGTAGTTTTATAAATTTTCACACATATTAATAAATAAATTAAGTATCTATTCTACCATTAATTAATGCTGCAGAAATATTAATGATTAGTGGTAAAAAGACACATTTACACGAAAAATTAAGGATAAATTATAAAAATAACATTAATTTCCACCTTGAAAATTGTAAAACGTCACTAATCATGCAAAAAATTAAAACTATTAAAAAACATTTATTGTAGATAGGAGGGAATATTTTTTTTAATAATATAACCAGTGATATTTTACACCGATAAAATATAATATTTTTTATTTTTTTCAAAATTACATTTTACTTACAAAAATATCATATACATACATATGTATATATAATTTTATACTATTATTTTTATATAATGAATAATTGAGCCTAACTTTTCCATTACTTAAGGTATTGCTTTTAAGGAAAAAAATCAGACTTCCAATTTGTTGAAGATATTCATCATGAGAGAGAGAAAATAAATAAATAAATAAATAAAAATAAAATCAAAGACTGAGACATCTTAGCCGCCTAAGTTTGCCATTGACTTTTATTACCTTCCTCGTATTCCTTTCGATAATTTTTTTTTCTTTAATAATCTTCCCCTAAAAATAGCTTTTATTAATAAGGCAATACTTGAAAAAGATACACATAATTAATCACCCTAATAAATAATATATATATTAGATGATTTATACCGTACATTCAATTTAAAAATATTATTTATTTAATAAAAAATATTATCTATTTATATGAAAAAAGTACTAATATTGAACGACAATATTTTTTACATTGCAAAAGTATTACTTGATACTTGTTTGCTGGATTGCACGATGTGCAAGAGAGACTCACTCATAGTATTTTAATGATGCGTGCTCTTGTTTTTAATGTAGAATGATATAATTATAAATATAGTCTTATCACGATGTAGGTAACGTGTTATGTGTGTGATATATATATTTGTGAGTATCTTGTACATCAGATGTACATGCAATACAATTTAAAGTATTATTTGTTTAACTATAAATTAGCACTATTTTTGCAAGGTGACTAATCAGAAGTATTATATTTAAGTAAGTAATGCTTTATATTTAAATAATAATACTTTTAATCGTGTTGCACGTGCACTCGATACATATAAATTTTTACGTATATATATTGTTTTACATCTTAATACAATTATTGTAATTTTATTACATGACGACAGATAAAAACACAATTGTTGTAATTTTATTAGATGACGGGTAATGTCTCTATCACGTGTGTTGTACACCCTCCAAAAGAACAAAAGTAAACAAAATAATAACATAATTTTTTATTAAGGTAAGAATTTTTTTTCCTTGTGAGATAAGTTAATTAAGTATTAAATGTCCTCAAAGATAATAACGTTAAAGTGACCTCCAAATAAATAATTTTAGTAAAAATAATAATCGCGTTGAAGGAGGGGAGCGTACTTGGGGGTGGGGGGTGGGGGTGGGGGTGGGGGTTTACTAGGCATATTCCCGTTGCGGAACGCAGTTGGCACCTACTTTCCATACATGTCTTCTTGCAATCAAAAGATGATCCGTCCTTATTTACTTTTCCGACCTCCTATCTTTCTCTCTCTAAGATTTTCTTCATATAAATTTGCGAGAGAGAGAGAATGAATGCATATTATATTATGTATATTTCTCTGCTTTTTCTCTGACTGTTGGTGTCTTGGGTTTCCAGTGAGAGAGTGAAAATTCTAGGCGGAGTCGTACTGAAACTCCGCCATGGAGGGGAAGAAAGAGAAAGAAAAAGAGAACATGAGGTCTTCAGGAAGACAATTGAAGGCCATGCTTCGCAAGAACTGGCTTCTTAAGATTCGCCATCCTTTTGTCACCTGTGCAGAGGTCTACCCCTCTCTCTCTCTCTCTCACGCGCACACACACACAAAGCCCAAGTACACAGTCTATGTGCTTGCATGTATGGATATATGATATGCTAATGTAAATTGCTATTGCATGTTTCATTGATTTGAATTTGCTCGGAATTCTGAGTTTCCAAATGGCTTATTTAATCATCTCATGAATTGGGGGTTTAAATTGTTGAGTCTTAAGTTGGAACCACTGTTTTGTATGTTTGAGATGTCCAAGAATATTTATATCAAGAATCGTTGGATTTTTGGAGTCAAATTCAGCAATTTCATTTTGTTTGCGGAAATTATTTTGTCACGTCATTGTAGTGCTGGTATGGGTATTATTATATATATTTTCTTTATTGATGGTGGTCTATTTCAATCGACAGATTTTGCTTCCAACTATTGTTATGCTGTTGCTAATAGCTGTAAGAACGAGAGTTGATACACAATTACACCACCCACAGCCGTAAGTATCTTATTTGCAGTCCCTTCTAATCATAAGAAAACCTGACTCAGATATTCAAGGTTACTGGCTTTCTGTGTTCTCTTTTGCTAAAAGAAATTGATTAATCAAGCAAATGAGGTGATCGGTAGCAGTGGTTAAAAAGGCGCGCCTTAGGCGCCAATATTTCGGCCCGCAGCGCCTTAGGGGTGTGAGGCGAAGCGACCTTGGGCGAGGCGCAAGTGCAAAAAATGCGCGCCTCGCCCCAATCTGTTTCTGTTTTTTTTTTTTTTTTACTTAAAATATATTTATAACATGTAAGGAGAAACCCTAACCCACCCAACCAGCCCTCCCCAGCGCCTTTTATTTTGGTTAGAAGTGAAACCCTTCCTAAGTCCCCCTTTGCTGCACCCTCCCGCCGGCGACTGGAAACCGGCAGCAACAGCTCCGGCGCAGCGGCAACAACTTCAAAGACTTCTAAAAACATCATCTCTAGATCTAATTCTTTTGGACTTGTGGATGAGGAAGATGAATGGGAAGATATTGGAGGGGATTCATATGAGGCAGAAGAAGAAGATGTGGATGGATACAAATCCTATGATAATCCACAATTTGACATGAACTATAATGATGACGATTAGTGCCTTGCCTTAGTGATTATGCTTAATTATTATGTCTTGAACTTCTATATTTAATGTTTTGGATCATGTTTTGATGAATGTATTATGTTTTTTATTATGGTTAAATGTGTTCATATATATCTACATGTTTTTTTGTTTTTTAGTTTGGGCGCCTCGCTTGAGTGAGGCGAGCGCTTCGCCTCACGCCTCGCGCCTAGGCAGTGAAAGGGGTTTGGCGCCTCGGGGCGCCTTACGCCTTTTCAAGCACTGATCGGTAGTGAGCAAATAATTTCCACATATCCCTAAGAACATAAACACTTCTTGTCTTATACTTAAATCTATCTTACTAATTTGGTAATTGAATTAAAAAGTTGAATTCTAGAGGTTGAAAGAGATCTTAATCCTATGAGATGGCTCATTCGAATTTTGCTGCATTTCAAGATATAAAAGTTATTGAGAATACAAATTTCTTATGCAGATATATTAGAAAGGACATGCTTGTGGAGGTGGGAAAAAGTGAAAAATCTGCACCTTTTAACCAAATTTTAGAATTGTTATGTGCCAAGGGTGAGTATTTGGCATTTGCACCGGATACAAAAGAGACAAGAATGATGATTAATCTACTGTCAATAAAATTTCCTCTGCTGAAGGTATGCTCTAATTCTATTTGCTTGAGTCTCTCCTTGTCTGTTTTTTTTTCTCTTCATTTGTGCTGTTCATTGTCTTTTGCTTTTCTATCATATGCTTGAGTATGGATTTTATTGTTATTTTTGCTTAGGATGCTGATCTTATTTCATATGCCACACGTATGATTTATTATTCTTAGGTGAAGGTTTGTTTGGATTTCCATATGCTCTAATGTTCGTTAATACTGTTAGTTTGCTCTTTTAGTCTGTAACAAAGGTAGCTTGGAGAAGGGCAAAGCCCTGTGGGGGATTATAGTTCCGGCAGCATGTTGGTCAATTTGGTTAGAGAGGAATAAGAGATTTTTTTTGAAAATATTAGTGAGTCTGTGTAAGATATTTGGGGTAGGATCAAATATAGAGTTGCTGTTTGTTTTTCAAGCCATAGGAAGTTTAGAGCTTTTCATGTAATGGATTTAGTTAGAGATTGGAGTTATGTCTTGTAATTGATCTTTTGTAATTAAGTTTTAGGGATTTCTCTCCTCTTACACTTCTACTTGGAACACCAATAAACTATTGATTCTTATTATAGAAAAAAAATAAAAAGGTAGCTTGCTTCTGCTTCTTGTTCAGAGGCCATGGTAGACGGTGACACCATTTGTGCAGTCTTGCCTGTGTTTTTAGGTTTTCTGGCATTTTTATTATTATAATTTTTTTTTGGTAACATGTCATCCTGAAGCTGTTTCTGGAACGTTTTTGCATTTGAATCTCCAGTCTCTGGTTCTTGTCTTGGCTGGTTTCTCAGCCTAGCTGCTTGACCTTGATAGATTTTCCAGAAGATTATTAATTAGCTCTGCTTGCATTTTCTTTCAATATTGATGCTGCTGTGTGGTCCTTACAATTTATATTAATAATATTACTAGATTGTACATGTGATTTAGTTTTTTAGAAGTTATGTTTTTTATTTTTTTATTTTGATAATTTGGGGAAAAGAATGAATTGATTAAGCAGAGTGGTGTGTAAGTAACATATCAGAAGTTATGTTCTGATTGAATATGAAAGGTGACCATCTCCTTCCTTATCATCACATTAAATGGAAAATTAGGGTGATGACATTTAGGAATAGTATCTGTCATAATAGTCTCCCAAGCAGTTTGAATGTAAGGTTTTTGTAATGACTTTAGTTGAGAGATGTGTGGTTTACCTGTGTTGGATTTTGTTTTAGTTGGGTTAGACAATTGGATAACATTTTCTGTGGAGATAGGAGCAGGATCTGGCATCCAAGGTGACCATCTCCCCCCAAGATTTACTATCACTTGGTTAAGTGCTTGTGGTATTTCAATTTCAAAAGAAAGAGTTTTAAATCTTGACAAGAAACCGCCAATCTGTCAACACATATTGTATCCTGAATCCTCATTTATTCTGTTTTATATGTGAGCAAACACTGGTACAATTCTTATTGCATTTCTGCTTTGTTATTGCATCTATTTACTCAGTTCAACATGTATGCTCTTCCATAAAATATGGAACAATTGCTATATTCTTAGATTGCTATAACATTATGGCATTAGGGTAAGAATAGATATCTGAAGCTATAACGATTATAATCATCTGGCTGGTTTTTACTTTATTTACTAAATATGGGTAACTATTTTTCCATTATTTTTGTATCAGTAATGATTACTTTCATATAATCCAGCTGGCAGCCAAAGTGTACAAAGATGAAGAAGATCTTGAGACATATATCCAGTCAGATCTTTATGGTGCTTATGATAAAGTGAGGTCAGTTGCGATTTATTTCGTTTTCTTTTTTCTCCTTCAAATGACATGTGAATGAGGCAATAATTAAAAGATGGTACTGTGACATTGCTATAAGTGGCCAGAGTTGTTCTGATGGTCAGCCTGCAAGTGTTATCATAAACTCTATGTTTCTTTGGTTAACCCCCCCCCCCCCCCCCGACACACAGACAGACAGAGAGGGAACTGCCTATTATGCTATCTTTTGAGCACCATTCACAGTTTTTCTTTGGTTATTTTTCAACTTCTTCTTGTTGGGGAGACATAACATTAAGATGCCAAGTTGTTGGGTGGTCTTGTTTTTTGGGAGAGCATATTTCAACGATACAGAGTTAATGGGGAGTGTGCACTAGGAATTTACTGTTGGGCAAATGAATTCCTTGCTTTGGTAGCTTTTAATTATAGCATATAGTCATATACACTGATTGCATTTATCCAATTCATTCTCTTTACCAATCAGAAGCTTGGATCTAAGTTTGAAGGAGCTGTTCTGTTTGCATTTTCAAGTTTCCTGTTCTTATAAACTAAGCTCATATCATCCTTTGTTGGTCAAGGAGTATGGAAAGAAGAAAACTTACACTAATTTTGTTGCTCGTAGGAATTACACGAACCCGAAAATCAAAGGAGCAGTTGTGTTCCATACTCAAGGCCCTCAGATGTTTGATTACAGCATACGCTTGAATCACACATGGGCTTTATCTGGGTTTCCTGATGTTAAATCGATCATGGACACCAATGGTCCTTATCTCAATGACTTGGAATTAGGTGTGAACATAATACCAATAATGCAGTACGGCTTCAGTGGTTTTCTAACTGTATGGCCTCATTACCCTTCTTTAGGATTTTGGTTTTATTTTTTTGGAGATTGACTATGTGCATTTACTCTATATGGCTTAAACTCTTCTCTTAATACATAATTCCAGGTCCGATGCTGTCTTAATATCATGTTTAAGCAAGTTATCACACGTATTCCTTTCCTTGCCTCTATTTCTAGAGGGAGAAAGATATTTTACTTTCTAGTCCGTAGCTTGGTGAACTTTTGCAGCAAATTTGCTTTGAACATGATTGATAATGCTTCCAGTATTCTTATTGTAGGTATCAAGTGGAAGGTGCTAGTGAAGTAATAAATGTTGATGATATTGTGTGAATAAAGTGTTTAATGGTAGTCAGTGACATAAAAAGAACAAGCTCCTTTATGATAATTGTCCAAACTTATGCGGTCATTCTATTGAGGACTATAAGATTAAGAAATGCACTGAATATGAGGAAAAAAAGTTGTGTGACTTCTAATATTCATCTTTAAAAAATTGTGATCTCATTTTTTCTAACTTCTTGCTATATCTAATTGTGCGGAACAAGGAACTTTTAGCTCTCAACTCTTTTACTGAATGTTAAAAGCTCCCATTTATTTTGAAAGTGTGCCTCCTAGTTGTGAGATAAATCGTATCTTGTTGCAAAGCTAGCTTTTGCAGGAGATAACTTTTTGGCTGATATTAGTTTGACATGTATGCCTTCAATGATGCCTTTTCTTTGTCTATATTCTCCCTTTTTTTCTTTGAGAGTTTGTTTGAGGATATGACTATTGACGAGGCCTGTCGTAGTGGGTAAACTTGGCTAGAGTTGCTCATGGCGTTGTAATGTGGCCTTCTTATTAGTATTTATTTCTAAGTTGTATACTAAGAAAGCTTCCATGATATTGACTACTTGATATCATCCTATACTTTTAATTTTTGATAATTTGGAATGTCTTCTATGAGTGAATTATAAAATGGAATTTCATCCTTTTATTTTCCTATAACAGTTTTTATGGATTATCGACTTATTATAAATTATAATCACCTTCATATACTTCATAATTTTGGATTGAAGAAGCTAGATTGATGGATATGTTTCAAGTTCCTTAGTTTGAGACCTAGAAATTGAAGAAACTGGTTGTTGTTTTGATACTGTTGCTCATCTCTATTTATTTTATTTCTTTTTGCAGCTTCAACAAGTAATGGATTCATTCATTATATTTGCTGCACAACAACATATGGAAAACTCAGACATTGAAGAATTAGTATCATTTTCAGACCCAACTTTATTGCACTCGCAACTCAAGAAACCATGGACACAGTTTAGCCCTTCAAATATAAGAGTTGTCCCATTTCCAACTCCTGAGTACACAGATGATGAGTTTCAGTCCATTGTCAAGAAGGTCATGGGAGTGCTGTATGTAACTTAAAGACATTGGTCTTCCTTGGCATCTTTTTTCTCCCCCAATTTATGCTCAAAAGTTTTTTGGCTAATAATTCTTGGATAGTGCTTTTTTATATTTTCTTTTCCTAATTGCTTAACAGGTACTTGTTGGGATTTCTCTATCCAATCTCTCGATTGATTAGTTACTCTGTTTACGAAAAGGTACTTGATCAATTTTAGGGGTTCAGGGTGGGATTACATGCTTCATGGAATCTTTTTGTGCTAAACACTATTACTTTCTGATACACCAGGAGCAGAAGATCAAGGAAGGTCTCCACATGATGGGTCTCAAAGACAATATATTTAATGTCTCGTGGTTTCTAACATATGCCCTGCAGGTTTGAGTTGCACGATTCATTGTCATTAGGAATACTTCTATTGCATGAACCCCCCCCCCCCCCCACACACACACAAAAAGGAAAAAGAAAAAAGAAAAAAAATATCATTTCTTGAAAGTGGGTTTGTTGGCTCTTTTTCTAATAGAGCAAATATAACTTTGTGCATGACATTGTTAATGTAAGGCAGTGCATGTTTGATGGATGCATATGTGCATAATCTCTGAGACTGCAAAGATGTCAATAGATAATGTAAAACTTTTCCCCAATTGAGTGTTCTGAAGAGTGTATGTTTAGGATCATCCTTCATCACTGGATCAAGTACGTTGACTAGTGTTTCTAATATTTTGTACTGGAATACTGTACTTTTAGAATAATGAAACTTCTGTAGGTGCTTCAAATTCTTCAATTAAAAACTGCCTTTTAATTGTACTACTGTAATATTAAGTATTTTACTATATTGGCTGAATTAAATTGGGTCTAATTAACACTGAAGCGACTCATTCACCCAGTCTCATCATTTTGAAGTTCCATTTACCATCATAGTGATCTTGCTTGATAATAAATCATATTTTGAATGTTGAAAACTAGCAGTATTGATTATTGTATTTTTTTGTTTATTTTGAGTCTATTGCATTAAAGGGGAAGTTCATTTTTTTACCTGCGCAGTTTGCTGTCTCTTCTGGAATCATCACCCTTTGTACAATGGGGACGCTTTTTAAGTATAGTGACAAGTCTCTAGTGTTTGCGTACTTCTTCGCTTTTGGACTGAGCTCAATAACACTATCATTTCTGATCTCCACATTCTTCACACGGGCAAAAACTGCGGTAGCTGTTGGGACGCTTGCTTTTCTTGCAGCCTTCTTTCCATATTATTCAGTGGATGATGAGGCTGTTTCTATGTAAGTATTTGTTGACCTATAACATGAATATATAATGTTATTTGATGACACAACAGACATCTCATTTCTATGTGTCTATAGGCTCTTTAAGGTCTTGGCATCTTTTCTTTCACCCACGGCATTTGCCTTGGGATCAATCAACTTTGCTGATTACGAACGTGCTCATGTTGGACTACGGTGGAGTAACATCTGGCGGGTATGTTTTCATAAAACTTTGTTCTTTCTCTTTCTTCAGTTTCAACAAGTCCAATGTCACTGCAGGATTCTTCTGGTGTTAGCTTTTTGGTCTGTCTTCTGATGATGTTGCTTGATACTTGCTTATATTGTGCGATTGGTCTATATTTAGATAAGGTAATTTTTTGCTCTACTTATGCTCTAAGAATCCTTCTTTTTTTCCCCTTCTTTCTTTGTGGGGTTCGAAAATGCTATATTATGATTGTCAGAAAGTTCCATTATATTTCAGTATTTCAAGGAAAATTGTCATCTTCTTGACTAATGGGGGAAATAGGGTCTTTGCAATTGATCATATATTGACATTTAATTTGTACCATTTCACTATGAAATCAGGTCCTCCATAAGGAAAATGGGGTGCACCACTCTTTGAGTTCTATGTTGTTTAAGCACTTCCGGAGGAAGGAGGACACAAGTGAACAGCTTTCTTCCAGTTCACTTGTTAAATTAATTGATGGTGGCTCTGAAGGAAGTGCTCGTCTTTCAGACAAAGATGCATATAAATCAGCTGTGGAAGCAGTAAGTTTTGAAATGAAGCAACAGGAACTCGATGGGCGGTAAATATTTTGCAATGCCTCCCAAAGTTGTGTGCTAATGTATGTGAGAGGATGTGCTTTTAAACATATTACTGATTATAATCTTTGTCCAGATGTATTCAGATTAGGAATTTGCACAAGGTGTACACTTCTAGGAAGGCAAACTGTTGTGCTGTCAATGCTTTACAGCTGACACTGTACGAAAATCAAATTTTAGCTCTTCTAGGTAACCACATTATTGCAGATTGAGTGATTCCAATTTGTAGGTCTGACGCTCTTGTTTTACTCGTAAATTTTCTTGGTGAATTTCACAGTTGATTATCTAGGCATAAAACCAAATTAATTCCATGAAACCATTATTCTAGTATAATAGTCTCTTGTCACTACAGTCCACAAGTCTTGAACTTAATACCCTGGGAATTAGTGCCATATTGGACATAAGATATGCTTTTATGAATGCAAGCTTGATTCTGATGATCATGTTCTATAGTTAACCAAGAAACTCTAGCTCACTTGCGATTATTTGGCCTTTTTAGTGCAATTTAAGGATATAGATACAATTATTGTTAAAATTAAAAAACTTAATTGCTGTAGCAATTGTATCTGGTCCTGTTCAAAATCAGTTACCTTTTGCAACCCTAGCATTGTGGAGAATGATTCTTATTCTCCTCAGGTTGATACCTTTGCATGTCCTAACTACCAGTAGTTATGCTTTTAAGAATTCACCTGATCTTATATTGGGATTTTTCTTGTGCAAGCATTTTATTCAAGAATACAAAACCTTCAACATTACAAATGCAATTGTAAATTCTGCAGGACATAATGGAGCTGGTAAAAGCACAACAATATCAATGCTTGTTGGTCTTGTTCGTCCGACCTCTGGAGATGCATTAGTGTTTGGAAAGAATATCTTAACTGACATGGTAAGGTTGTTGATTGTGATTTGAGTACATATTCATTATGATACCGAATGAACAACTAAAACTTGATGAGTAAGCAATTAATCTTGGCGTCACATATACTGTATCTGGAGATGAAAGATCCACTTGAAATATCAGATGTTAGTCATTTTTATATGTTTCCAATAAAATTAAATGTGCTTCATATGGATTTCAAGGATTACTTAAGCTAAAAGGATTGTGTATTCTTATTATTATGAACAATAAATCAATACTGGAGAAATATTATGCTGTAATTGTACACTATACCAGCTCGTGCTCTTAGGCGACATGGTCATTGAGTATGTATTGGGACATGGATAAATTGGCGATCTTGTTTTTGAGCCTCATTTCTACCCACTTATGCGAAAGAATATGACGTCCCCCCCCCCCAAGGGTCTTTGGAGCCTATAATTATTAATTCTGTCCTGCCTTCACAAACTCAGAAGAATGTTTTGAGTTATTTCTGCTGTTCTAGAAAAACAATTTTGGGTATATGTTTTGGATAGTAGGAGTTGAAAAATGCTTGTGTTTTACCTTGTCTGTTCTAGGAGTGTTGACCTTTCACATTTTGTTGCTAATTTCCTAAGGGTCTTTGGAGCCTATAATTATTAATTCTGTCCTCCCTTCACAAACTTAGCAGTATGTTTTGAGTTATTTCTGCTGTTCTGGAAGAACAATTTTTTGGGTATATGTTTTGGATAGTAGGAGTTGAAAAATGCTTGTGTTTTACCTTGTCTGATCTAGGAGTGTTGACCTTTCACATTTTCTTGCTAATTTTCCTAATGCAGCATTTATGGATGTAAGCCATCATATTAAAGTATTTCCTTCTAAATGTCAAACTAATGAAATATAAATTCCTCTCCTTGTTTTGATGGTTTGAATCACATGCACTGTGTTCTTATGCAAGGGAAAGGGAAAGGGAAACTAGACCCTACATTTCTAATTCTCAATTTTCAATCCTCCTTAATTAGCTGCCAAAAGAGTGTGCTGGTTCTGATCATTGCTTATAATGGGTGCATTCATCAAATCAGTACTTTAGATGCACTATTGATCATCTTTATCAATGCCAATGGCTTGTTAGATAATAAATATCTCCAACATTACTGCTGCCTTTGATTGCAGCAGCGTCTATCTATATTTTATCCTGTTTTCTGGTTAATAATTCATGCAAATTGGTTTAAGTTCAGGCTACAACTTCTGGATGAGCATTAGATTTTTGTGTACTTTTATATAATTATTTGTCTTTGTTGCTGCTGTCTTTACAGAGTAGAAGATTATCTACCCAATAGTTCAATTAACTTTTACTGGTATTCATAATGTAACAGTTCGATTTGGGTGTCTAAGTTGGAGTTACCTTGTTGGTCTTGCAGGATCAAATACGCCAAAGTTTGGGTGTCTGTCCTCAGTATGACATTCTTTTTCCTGAATTGACTGTAAGAGAATTGATTCTCTCAAGCTTGCCAATTTCGTTTTCAACTTTTCTTATGTTTTTTATCTTTATTATTTACTCTTATATAAATACAATGCTCTTTAGCATCACTTTTCATTCCTGCACAGTTTGTGTTGCTTTTCCTTCTTTAACTTGACATATTTCTGTTATTTTTCTCAATTGATGGTCAAATCATTCTTATATGTACTCCATTTCTAAGTAACTCAGCATATATCCATCTTGTTTTTCCTAATTTGACCAAAAGTTGATGCCCACAAAGCTAGTCTGACCATCTATCATTTATTTATTGATTTTGAACATTTGTTCAGGTCTTGAAAAAAAAAAAAAGTCTGGTTCTTCTTCCAGTTCATTTTTTAACTAATCCATGCCATATATGTACTATTGGTACTTGTTACTCAGGTGAAAGAGCATCTAGAGATTTTTGCTAATATAAAGGGAGTGAATGAAGATTGCTTGGAGAATGTTGCCATTGAAATGGCTGAAGAAGTACGTTCCTATTCACAGATTTAGAAACTTGGACCTTGATGCAAATTTATTCTCAACTTCTTTTTCTAATTCAGCACCTTACTTTCTGATTATTGAGTAGATATTCTTTATGCAAATAATCTTTGACTAGGTTGGATTGGCAGACAAACTCAATAGTGTTGTAAGGGCTCTTTCTGGAGGCATGAAGAGGAAGTTATCTCTGGGAGTTGCACTCATTGGAAACAGCAAGGTTTGTATAAGCTTTTGAACAATACCCACTAATTCTGACCAAGACTCGTGCTACAATATTTTCTTATATGGTACAGGTTATTATACTCGATGAACCCACAAGTGGAATGGATCCATACTCGATGAGGCTAATGTGGCAGACAATCAAAAGAATAAAGAAAGGAAGAATTATACTACTAACTACTCACTCGATGGATGAGGCTGATGCTTTAGGAGATCGGATAGCTATAATGGCTAATGGTTCTCTTAAATGTTGTGGAAGGTACTTTTTTCTCAGATTATGTTCTTTTATTGTCTCATTAATTTATTCTTATGGCTGGGATACTTTGACAAATAAATACATGTAGAACTGTATGCTGGAAAAAAATGAAAAAAAAAAAAAAATTAAGGAACAAAAAGTTGAACAGCAGGAAAGAATGATTAGTTTCCAAATAGGAAATACTGATGCATAAAAGCTGGACGATGTGTTTCTTCCCCTCTTACAGTCCATAATTTATTGCCATTTTCCAACAGTTCCTTTTACTTGAAGCAGCACTATGGCGTTGGTTATACTCTTACTCTCGTGAAGGTATGCTACATTTTGCTCCATTTATTCCATATGGATTTCTTCTATCTTCTAATATTCTCCTTTTTTGTTTTTGATATTTATGTCTTCAGTCTACCCCAACTGCCTCTGCAGCAGCTGATATTGTCTACAGTCACATTCCATCCGCAACATGCGTGAGCGAAGTATTCATCTGAATTTAAATCCTCAATTATTATTCATTTAAAGGGAGCACTTTTTCCCATTTTAACTGATGTTAGAGGAGGCTCGTATTTTTGTTGAATGTTACGTTATATGGAAATCCGCATAACATGCTCTTTGAAAAATAAAATTTACTGTGAGAACAATGCAGATACCTACAATGACTTGTCTTTTTTCTCAAACAAGCACTTACCTTCTGCAGGTCGGTAACGAAATATCATTCAAACTCCCTCTTGCATCATCGTCATCCTTTGAAAACATGTTCCGTGAAATAGAGCGTTGCATGCAAAGATCAAATCCTGGCCTTGAGACTCCAAACTTTGGGGACAATGGTTTTCTTGGCATTGAGAGTTATGGTATTTCTGTCACAACTCTGGAGGAAGTCTTTTTGAGGGTTGCTGGAGGTGATTTTGACGAAACTGAGTCCCTTATTGAGGAGAAGCCTCCAGTTACACCTAATTCAGATATCAATCAACCTAGCCAAAATAATGCTTCAGAAAGAATCTTTTACTCTAAAGTCTGTAAAAACTACTCTGTGGTTATTTGCTTTATGTTCTCCATAATGAGCAAAGCTAGTAGTCTTTTCCTGGAAACTACACTACTTGTTTTAAAGTTCCTTAGCATGCAGTGTTGTTGCTTCAGTATACTTTTAAGGTCAACTTTCTGGAAACACTCGAAAGCATTACTAATAAAGAGAGCGGCATCAGCTCGGAGAGATCAAAAGACAATTGTTTTTCAGCTACTAATTCCTGTGCTCTTCTTGCTTTTTGGTCTTCTTTTGATCACGCTTAAGTCACATCCTGCCCAACAAACAGTAACCTTCACAACCTCACACTTCAACCCTCTATTAACGGGCGGAGGTGGTGGTGGCCCAATTCCTTTTGATCTATCCTTGCGCATTGCCAAAGAGGTTTTCGAACATTCAAATTTCTGCTTATATTTGTTCCTATTGAACATAAAAAAATGTTTTCACACTTATCTGATTTGTTGCATTCCGTAGGTTTCAGAGCATGTGCATGGGGGCTGGATTCAAGAATTTAGACAAACTACATATAGATTTCCTGATTCAGAGAAGGCATTGGTAGATGCTGTTGAAGCTGCAGGGCCAACTTTAGGCCCTGTTTTACTTTCGATGAGTGAATATCTCATGTCCAGCTATAATGAATCCTATCAGTCGAGGTAATTTAAATTCTGTGCTCTTAATTTTTTGTTTCACATTACCTTTTATCTTCAAATAATTTGAAGGATCAATATTCTTAACAACTTCTACACTAGTGTGATTTTTGATACTATGAAAGTTGCTTTGGGTCATTTTGTTGTGAACAACCCTGTACAAATAATATGGACCTCCTCAGTCCAAACATAATCTGGAGTCAGATGTGGGCCATGCAGTCCCTCTAAAAAGAAACAGGTGCAAATAAATTGCCCAACTTCTGAATCCACGTCATAGATCTTGTGGCACAAATGGGAATGAATGGTTTGTTGCCCAGTCCATTAAATGCAGGACAGACAGAGATTCTGTTCTAGGTTGTAGTTTGTGAATTTGACGACTTGGTGATAGCTCGAGTAGGGCAGTTTGTGCCCCCTGCTATTTTCGTGTATCTTAAGTCTTCATGAATTTACATTGCATTTTGTGCTTCTAAATAGAGGTGATCGGAAATCTGTGATAAGATGCATGGCAATCAAAATCTTTCAATGGTTATGATGTTTTCTCTGGTTCACACACACACACACACATATTTGTGATGTCAAGGATCCCAATTAGTTTCAATAGGATAAGCTTCTCTCTATATATTTATTTATTTTTTTAGCTGCACCACCGAACCGAATGCCTGGTGGGATGTCAATGCTTAGATGCTTGGAACTGCATTTTGTAGTTTAGTGCATTTCATCATTACTCTGTCAACAATTGATGTTTACTTGTTGCCTTGTGCGCACACACATTTGTATGTGCATATATTCTTCCTTCTTTGTGAGCAGTTAAATAAGTTGCTTGTTGGTTTGTAGATAGCTTGTCGGCAATATCGATTCCTTTTTGCTTTTTTCAGGATTTTATTGGTAGATGCTTGTTGATATTTGTTTAGCTGTCAAGAAGAGACTATCCATAAAGTTTCATATTTACTGCCCATCCAAATATGTATTTGCAATTTCCTTTTTCTTATTTTATCGCTGTGCTTGTTTCTGTACAGGTATGGAGCAGTTGTTATGGATAAACAGAGTGAAGATGGAAGTCTAGGATATACTGTTCTCCACAACAGTACTTGTCAGCATGCTGCTCCAACCTTTATTAATTTGATAAATTCAGCAATACTGAGGCTTGCTACTTTTAATGAGAATATGACTATCCAAACACGTAATCACCCATTGCCACTGACACCGAGTCAGATCCAGCAACGCCATGTAAGTTTTGAAAATACTTTTGGTAAACTATTTCACTTTTTGACACTTTGGATAACACTAATCTTGATGTGGCTTTGATGCTTCTTTTGAAATTAGTAAGCATCTAAGATCTTAGGTGTTCAATATATCATTGTGGCTTTGTCACAAAAAAAAGTTCTCGTTAGTGTCTGTATTCAGGAATTGAATACTAAGGTTTCACAAAGAAAGGTTCCTGCTGATTTCAAAAAGTAATGAAATCATGTTATTTCTTCTGTTTATTTATTTTTTTGATTTATAGAACAATTGATTCACGTGATTGCATGTGCCGCATCTAAAACCCTTCCAATTTCATTTGGTGACATAGTTGTGAGCTTCCTTTTGCAATTTGAGTTTTATCTATTGATTATTTTTGTGTGTATGATGTGTAGGATTTGGATGCCTTTAAAGTTGCTGTTGTTGTTAATATGGCCTTCTCATTCATTCCTGCTTCATTTGCTGTTGCTATTGTGAAGGTAATTTTTCATTATTTTCTATTGTATGAAGAATCTTTTAATAAATATTTTGTCAAAATTTTTAGTAAGACGAATAAAGATAAAATCAATTCTCAAACCTATGTCAGATAGTGGAACTTTTTTACGGAAACATAAGGTGACAATTTTACTGTCTATACTCATTATTATCTGATTTAGTGATTTGACATGCTCCAAAAACCCATAAATTGACTGAGGTACAGTAATCTCACATCTGTAAATAATTAGAAAGCAAAGAAAGAAAATAGTTAATTGCATATCAAATTCCAAAGAAATCATAGTAGAATGTGTGTTGACATAGCAGCTACATATCCATAACATTGTTGCAAGGGTTTTGAATTGCTCTAAGAGCTCTAATAGGGACCCAAAGTATCTGATGCATGCTAAAACCTATTATCTGTTACAATCCAAGAAGGTATCATTTGTAAAAGTTCTAAATGATCTTCTCCATCTAAATTTAGGTTATGTTTTATTGGACATTAGGCTTGACCCAAAAAGGAGCAAAAGCTGATTAGGAACCACCACTCTTCTCTGTTTTATGCGCTTTATTAACGACAGCTTTTCTCAAAGTTATTACTCAGTCTGTTGGTCATGCTAAAATGAAGTGCTGTTGTTATTTTTCTGTCTACGATCTTATTGTTAGCTGTCTATAAATGGAGATGAAGGCCCTCAGTGTGAAAGATGTTACAGTATTTATAGTTACAATGTTAGGATTGTGGGGTAAGGAATTGCATGCTGTCTCGACTGCAATGTTGAGCAATGTAATAGAATGTTGGTGCCTCAACTATATTTTTGTGCTGGAAAAATATGGTACTATTGTTGCAATTTCTCCAGGATCTGCTTTTTTAGTAGTATATCTTCTTGATGCAGGAACGTGAAGTAAAAGCTAAGCACCAACAACTTATTAGTGGGGTATGTCTATTTTCCTCAATTGTTTTAGCTTTAGTTCATTAAAGAACTACTCGAGTTGGCAGTCTTTATGTTGTTTGTATTTGATCCCTTTTTAGGTATCCATACTGTCATATTGGGCTTCTACGTACTTCTGGGACTTCATCAGCTTCTTATTTCCTTCTTCTTTTGCAATCGTCCTCTTTTGCATATTCGGTGCGTTTTTGGACTTTTTGCAATCACTCCTAGTTACATTATCTTCTTGATATATATTTTTTGTAATATGTTATTAAGGTATGCTGAAAGCTTGCTGAGAACTGAATGTTATGACAATGAAAAACTTGCAGGGATAGATGTTTTATGTGTTTTGTTTGTATAATTCATATAACGGCATTTTCCTTTGGGTCCCTGTCATTCTCTCTATTTTATAATCCTCAGTATTCCCATAACATTCTTCAGATTCATCGGTATGCAGGTCTAGATCAATTTGTTGGAAGGGACTCTTTCTTCTCGACTATCCTCATGTTCTTGGGATATGGATCGTCAATAGCATCATCTACTTATTGCCTTACTTTTTTCTTTTCAGAGCATAGCATGGCACAGGTATTTGAATCCAATAATTGTGCTGTGACTATTAGGGACTACGCTCAAATACTGAATATTTTTAGTGTGTTGTAGAATGCTGTGCTCTTGGTACATTTTTTCACTGGGCTCATTCTTATGGTTATATCTTTCATAATGGGGCTTATAGAGTCAACAGCGCAACTCAACTCTCTTCTCAAGGTTGGAATCTGTGTTCTTCTTAATATTAAGTTTACTCTTGGCATGACTTTACACAGTATTAGGTTGTTGGCCCTGAAGTTTACTGCTAATTGAACAAGAGGTAAGCGGCCTTGATTATGGCCCCACTAGACTTATTCTTGCTATAATTAGTGACGTCCCTGCTTGTGTTAGATTCGGAACTACTAATGCCTGTGCAATAACAAAAGTTGTCTTTTTTGCTGGATTAAGTTGAATTGCCTGAGAAGGGTGAAGCCCTTCTATGACTGCCTTTTCATTCTCATCTTTTCCTAAATGATTAAAATGGCTGTTCTTTTCTTAGTTACTTGGATCAGATGTGACCTGAAACAGTTTCAGGGTGCGTCACATGCAGGAGATCTGGTTAATTATCTAAGCTAAATCACTTAGCAGTCTGTCTTATCTAATTAGATGTGTTTATGTTGCCAGTGGAAAAACTGACGACTCAATTTCAGATTGTCGTATAGTCATCAAGGCAATCAAATCATTATGCATTCATGTTACACGTGAAAGTTTTTCTTTTCACACGTTTTCTTGTTTATAATGCATTTGCTTGTAGGAATAAAGTATGTCTTCTAAATCAAAAGATATTGGTTTTGCAGAACTTCTTCAGATTATCGCCCGGGTTCTGCTTTGCAGATGGATTAGCATCATTAGCTCTTCTGAGACAAGGGATGAAAAAAGGATCTGGCGATAGTGTTTTTGACTGGAATGTCACTGGTGCCTCTATATGTTATTTGGCAGCTGAGGTGCTTCTCTATCTCAGTATTTTCATTCAATTTCACAACCACTTTGGTGCATGCACCAATTTCTCTTTCTCAGTCATGTCAGAAATATCATATTCCAATGCTTTCCCAAGTTTGATATCATTTTGCCTTCAGTAATTTAATATAGTTGGTTCCCTGATTTACGTATGGCCGAATCCCTGATTTTATTTGTTCTGGAGATAGCTACCCATTTTCCTTGAAAGAAGCAGATTATTCTCTCAAAGTAACAACCATCACACTCCTGATTGGTTGTTGATATAGTAAAGAGCAAAAATAAATAAAGAAAAAGGCTTGTTTATTGAAATAGAGAAAATACAGAGAATTCTGGGATTATCCCGACAGACCAGCTGCCCAGCTCTAAGCCGATTGAAGAAGATTACTAAGTTTATGAATGAATCTTTTAGTTCCAATCCCTCCTTATTTTATAATCAGTTAGCTACAATCTAGCCCTTTAATTAAGCTACTAATATCCCCAATAATCTGCTGGCTAAATAGAACTCTAAATATCTTTACCCAAATCTGCCCCTACTTTCCTTCTGCGAGTGTACCAAAAATGGCCGAGATTGATTGGCTCTATCAGTCGTGCACACATACTCTTATTGTGCACTTTTTATGACCTGTTTAGATTTGAAATGGATATCTCTTGAATGGTTACTCATCTAAACGTTTGAATTGATAGAGAAGGAAATAGACTTGGTATTTAGCTATCTTTGGAATAACTATTGCTATATCTTTGCATTTATCTTAAAATTGCGATCTTCCATATTTATCCTACAGTTAGTTCAAATTGCTGTAGCAGATTTCATTTGGTAAATATTTCATTATTTATCAGATATATGGACTAGATTATTTACCTTATGCTCATCTGCTTTGATTTCATCAGCTTATGAATTCATCTACCTGGTCAGAATAAGATTAATAATCTTTTTGCTATTGTCAAATAATGTGCAGTGTTCACTTCGCTCAATAAATGCATATTTATTTTTTGATTTTTTTTTGGGTCTGCCTTTCTGTGCAGGTGCACATGCTTGCATGTATAAACTCACACACTCACACTTTTTTTTTCTCTCTCTCTCTCTTCAATTTCGTTTTTGTGATATTATTTCTTTTTTGTTAGAGATAAATTGTTTATAAAATAAATAGTTCTTTTTTTCGATATCTAAATTTATTAAGTACTAAATGTATGTGAATAGTTTTCTGAGAATATTTATGAAATAAAAACTTGTTCGAGAATATCATTAACTGCTCTGAAAGGGCAACCATCCAAGGGTTCATATATTGAAGAATAATTTCATTTCTGTAGACTACATAGATCATAATCACATCATGGGGAATACGTAATTCGCTTATTCCACTTCCTTCGATCAATGCAACTTGTTGGGTGCACAAGTAATTCTATGCTCTTAAGGCCCATTGTCCCTGTGTGTGTTCTCGCTCTGCATGATATTGAATACAACACAGGGGTAAACCTTTCCAGTCTAGGCCATAATTCTCCTTGGGCTTCAGGGGCACCTGAACGTGAAAAGAAAAGCTTTAAGCTGCAAGAAACAAAGACATAGTATCCCACTTAGACTATAGTTTGGACGAAAAGTAGTGCTAAATTACAGTAAAGTCAATAGGAGACGACCTTAAAAATTTGTAAAATGGATTTGCATTCTTTGATTAGCTTTTTTTATACTTACGGGATAAGATATTAAGTAAAATTTGTTTTCTTTTCAGTTCCACTATCATGTATTTGGATTAGCTTTCATGAGTTTCCCACCTATTAAGCAAGAGGACAATTTTATGGATTCTATTTTTCCTGTTGTAAAATTTCAATAACAGTGCTTTTACCTGGTGTAGGGCATCATTTACTTTGTTTTCACTCTTGGTCTTGAAGTGCTGCTGCCTCACAAGATAAATTTTGCAAGAGCCTCTGACTTTTGGATGAGAATGAGAAAATTTCTTTCCACACCTTCCAGTAGCTCTTTAGAACCTCTTCTTAAATCAACGCAAGTGGATAATTCCGATCTTGAAGAGGACATTGACGTGCAAACAGAAAGAGACAGGGTACTTTCTGGTGGAGTTGGTAATGCAGTTATCTATCTGCGTAATCTTCGAAAGGTACTCAGCATTTTGCAATTCTCAACATTGTTGTTGAACTCTAATTCAGGTATTAGCAAGTTATATATTTCTGGTTTCAGGTGTATCCAGGAGGGAAGCTGCATGGTTCGAAAATTGCTGTGCATTCATTGACTTTCTCAGTACAAGAAGGAGAGTGCTTTGGTTTCCTTGGAACCAATGGAGCAGGAAAAACCACAACTTTGTCAATGCTGTCTGGTATAACTGTTTGTTATATTTTCACTGCCTTTATTCCTTAAGTCAGTGATGCATGTAGTTTTACTAAACTAAACAAAAGAAAAACGAGGAAAATGTTTGCTCCAAAGATTCATTCAGCACTGAATTCCACACTTAAGCTACACCAATTACCATAAAATTGACATCCCTGTTCGCCAAAAGAATGTCATTGAGGGGGACCCCTAAAGATAAATTTATTTTATCATAGTAAATCCCATGTGTATTAAGTTAGATTTATGCATGTGGTGGTTGCAATGGCTGTGTAAGTTTTACTCTCAAAACCTATTGCATTAGTTACTTTTGGCTTTATGATCATTGTATAATGAATGATTAATCAAACAGTGATATTTTCTTATCAAATTGTTATACAGGAGAAGAGCGCCCGAGTGATGGAACAGCGTATATTTTTGGTAAAGATATAAAATCAAACCCAAAGGCTGCTCATCAGCATGTATGTTCGGGTGTTCCTGAATCATCTCTCCCTTTCTTTTAAGCATACAGTAACTGAAGTGAGACTAAATAACATCTAGTTGATTTATGTTGCACTTTTTTCCTGTTAGATTGGGTATTGTCCTCAATTTGATGCTCTGCTGGAATTCGTCACTGCTCGAGAACACCTTGAACTCTATGCTAGAATAAAAGGAGTCCAGGAGTATGATATTTGCAATGTAAGCAACCCTTGGGCTTGGCTATTTTTTATCTTTTAATGTTCCCCCATCATGACTTATTTATACACAAAAGAATGACGTTATTATGTGGTATATTGGTGGCTTGTGGATAATTAGTTTTGATGTCAATAAGTATTGTATAACAAGTCAGTGCAACACCTGTGGTTTCTGTTGCAGAATGACTTTCCATTGTTTATGACATTTTCCTCTCTCTCTCTCTCTGTCAAAAAAAATAAAAATAAAAAAATGACTACCCTCTTTACGTGGAGAAAATAGAGGAACCTTTAGTAGGATTAATGAAAGGGCTCAAGACAAGTTAAATGGATTAGTTTAGCTATTAAATGTTTATCAAATGTTTGCCATTGCATGGAAACAAGTTTTTTAAAATTTATCCATCCACATCTTTAGTTGTTTCCTCTTGAAACTGTATGTGGATTATTAGTTTACTGAGTTCTCCAAGGCTTAACTATAAAAAAGCTAATTTGCTGATACTCCATCAGGTGACAAACAGCATCTCTTGCATCACTTCATAACTGGTCAAATTTATTGAATAATGTGTCCTCTTGCATCACTTCATAGCTCTTCTTAGCCTCTTAACAATGAAAACACCAAGCAATATTGTGTGTGCTACATTTTGCGATTTATACACTGCCAGGTGTGATTAATGGTTGAGATGGATGCAGGTGGTCATGGAAAAGTTGGTGGAATTTGACTTATTGAAACATGCTGATAAGCCATCATACGCTTTAAGTGGGGGAAACAAACGAAAATTATCTGTTGCAATTGCGATGATTGGGGATCCTCCTGTTGTCATTCTTGATGAGCCATCTTGTGGTATTGGCATCTGTTTATGCTTCTTTCTTTATACTACATTTAGATTTCTACGTCTCTTTGAATTCAGAAGTTCAATGTCTCCAAATGATTTAAAAAAATATCGGGTCATTTTTGTGATATTTTTACCTTATTTTTTGTTTGAAAGTATCTACAGACAATAACTGGAAACCTTCATTTACGAGAGACTTCCCTCCTAGTTAATTAGGATGGTGGAAATTTCTGCCATAATGGATCGAAATTTAATGTACAAACTTACCCTGAATTTTGTTTTACAACTTGAACCTTCATTCAAGTACCTTACAAAGAGAGTCAGGTTCTTCTCTCGATGAAAATTGATGAAGATTGTTTAGGCTTAAATTGTTTGACAATCTATGTATATGCATTTGATGTGTGACAAGCAGCTTGAACCTTGGTCTGGATGACATCAATTTATGCAAATCTGTTCACGCAAACCATTTCAGCAAAATATGAATTTAGATATGTGAAAAGCAGATTGAACTTTGGTCTAGATGACATCAATTTATACATTGTAATTGCAAATCTGTTCGGGCAAACCATTTCAGCTAAATTGGTTTAGTGTGAAACAGGGCAAGAACTTCTTATGAATAGACCTAGGAAATGTACTCTATACCTGGTAAAATTATTATGATAGAAATTTGCACTCACAGATATGAGAGAGAGTGGAACATGAAAGGAGCATGACTGCGTGTTTGTTTTTGTGTGTGTGTGTGTGTGTGTGTGTGAGAGAGAGAGAGAGGGAGAGAGAGAGGGAGAGAGAGAGAGAGTAGCAGAACATTTCATTTCAATCTGTTTGCTGTCTGAAAACAGAGACTGGGCACTAAGAATGTTACATTTCAATCCATTTGCTGTCTTGTTCTCAGAAAGATTAGTATGCACATTTTTTTTAATAAAAACCCTTAGATTGACTAGGGAAACTCCTCTCATGCCATGATACTATAGGAATGGATCCCATTGCCAAAAGATTCATGTGGGAAGTTATATCACGTCTATCAACCAGAAGAGGAAAGACAGCGGTCATTCTCACTACCCACAGCATGAATGAAGCTCAAGCCCTGTGCACCAGGATTGGTATAATGGTAATTTTCTATAGATTTACCCAAAATGTAAATTTCTCCTAATCATACGTACGAGTTCTTTCTTATTCTCCTACATTACATGTATCGATAGGTTGGCGGCAAGCTCAGATGCATCGGGAGCCCTCAGCATCTGAAAAACAGATTCGGCAATCATCTTGAGCTAGAGGTAGTTTGTCTTGTCCTACATTTAATATTTTAATAGGTTTAGGAAAGTATCTCCATCAAAGTTCCGTTCTTCGAGGATAACTCCTAGCCAACTTTGGTGCCTTCTAACAAAGGTCTTGGGCTAAGGCTAAGTCGTGATCCCAGCATACTTAATTCGTTGATCTCTGCATGTTGACCCTTCCCCGACGTGGAAGAATAGATAAAACATTCAGAATGTATACTATCTGCAGTTCTTTTGATCTTTACATTCCTATCATCAGGTTAAACCTACTGAAGTAAGCTCGTTGGACTTAGATGCTATGTGTCAAACAATTCAAGAGAAGTTCTTTCACATTCCTTCTCACCCACGAGGTATACTTAATGACCTCGAAGTTTGCATAGGAGGTACCAACTGCTCTGCTGAAAGAGCAGCAGAGATCAGCTTATCAAATGACATGATTGTGAAAATTGGACGATGGCTTGGCAATGAAGAAAGAGTGCAGACACTTGTATCAGCAGACAGCAATTCTTGTGGGATCTTTGGTGAACAGTTGACAGAGCAGTTGCTTCGTGATGGTATGGATCCGAAAATTTTGTTTCAAACTAGACACGTTTCAAACACATGTTTTGAGAATCGTATTGGTACTAAATTGAAAATCAAAAATCCCGAAGGCTATCCATGATTTTTGACCTTTTTACAGAAATATCCTGATGTTTTGACACTACAAATAACCTTGAGGTTTATTATTTGTCTATTTTTTCTTAGGTGGTATCCAACTTCCGGTATTTTCAGAGTGGTGGTTAACCAAAGAAAAATTTGCAGCAATCGATTCATTCATTCAATCGTCCTTCCCTGGTGCTACTTACCAAGGTTGTGATGGGTTGAGTGTTAAATACCAGGTAATGATTCTTTAACAGTTGAATATCGCTCTGATATTTCTCCTATGTGACATTGATTATGCAATACTGACTCCGTAAATTATGACATGACTACTTTCCATCATTTCACCCCGTTTTCTTGTGAACGATCAAGATGCCCCGAAATCATTTGAGAAAGGATGTCAACTTTTGTTTTGTTAAATCTAATAGCCCTAAGTGACTATTAAGGACACACTTTCTCCTCATGATTTCGATTTTGGAGTTCAGCTCAGTAGTTAGTGCTCAACTATGTTTTTCAATTGAGTCTCTATATTCATAATATTATCATATAGTTACTCTTGTTTCATGCGTGAAAATGATTGATCTCTAAGATTCAACACAACCCTCTGCATCCTTATGTTGAGTTCATGTGAACTGCTTTCGTGTCTGTTTCAGCTGCTGTACTTTGAAGATCTCTCGCTTGCTGATGTTTTTGGACACATGGAAAGAAACAGGTAAGAAATCTTCAGGCCATATTTCCTCAAAAATAAATTTCTATAAAATAAAATTCTTGTAGCTATATTTAATGATTTAATCGCCCTTTTTCTCTTTAATCGTCTTTATGATTATGTGAAATTATACCTTGTGCAGAAGCACACTTGGCATATCAGAGTATAGCGTCAGCCAATCCACACTCGATACTATATTCAACCATTTTGCAACTAATACATGAGGTAAACCATACACAGCATTTTCAGTCATCAGTTTATGATAGGGCCTGCTTTTTCGAGAAAGGTCTATTCATGCTTCTATAGTTTTGGCTCTCTTGAACATGTTCGCTATCTTATCCGTTGTAAATATTGTCATTATACCTATCTCAACTGCATTATTTAATATGGCGGAGACAATTTATTTCAAATTTCATTCAGAGTTTGCTTCCTTCTGAAAGAAAGAAAGTACGACTTTATCTGCTTCCTATACGGTGTCTTGGTAGGGTCGCCTTGGACTTGTTGATCTTATGGTCATTATTTTGGTAGTCGTTTTCAACCTATTTTGTCAAGAAAAAAATATGGTCATTTTTAGGTGTTGTTTATGTCATACTAAGATTGAAACTCATTGATATTTGATGCCTGGCAAGAGTTAAAAAGATCAATTTGATCATTTTTTAAAAAGCATTACAACATATGTGCAAAATTTGTTTTGTTTCCGAATACAATGAACTGTACATAAATGACAACGATCTAGTGGGTGAATACCTCCATTTGTGAAGTACAATATGGCAAGTGATCTAAAACTCATTCATAACAATATATTTTGTGTTACACTCCGATGAATTTGTTTTCCTCTCCTGCATCGTACATGTCGTGTTTTCTATCGCATGTTTACATGCATTTATGTGGGTGTATTTTTTATCATGTGAAATGTAAAGTGAAAAACACACAGTGGTGCGATGAACCATGAAATTTATTGAGGATTCATTTTACAATTATATGTATAGCCATTTTAAGGTTATGATTTTCAACCCTGAATTTCCTCTAAGGAATAAATATGGTCATTTTTTACTAAATCAATTGTTTCTTGCTATTACTCATTTGTGATAATATAATAATGAATTATTATTAATAGTAATATAATTATTAAATAACATGTGTTATTTTGTTTTATGTGTTATTTTGTTTTGTATTATTCAATCATATTCTATTATGTTGTGTTAGGGTTTCACTCCTATATCTTATAAAAATAGTTGTATAAGAATTTTTAAAATAAAATAGTGTATAAGATATAATTAATAATATTTTGTTTTGAGTAAAAATATCCCACAAATTTGTTTTGTATAAGAATTTTAGGCCATATTAAAATTAAATTGTTAAAAGTATTTTATATCTAAAAATAGTATTTTATTATATATAAATAACATGAATATCAAATTAAAGATGTCGAAAAAATGACTAATTTGCTATACTTTCATAAAAAATGGAACTTTGGCTGCTTGGTTATGTGCTCGGGTTGGAAAAAAATTATAAGCATTTGAAAAATGTTATTTATTTTTTATTATCAAAAATAGAAATAATTTTGAGTGGATAAACTAAGATTAGTCCATATATAAACTATTTGGTTATTCTATATTGTATCCTTTGACAAAACAAGGAATTTGTTTTCTTCTTTCTTTTTCCATAACTTGCAATTTTTGACTAGAAAATTTATTGATGGTGGTTCGTTTATTTTATTCTGAAAATTTGACTTGTTCGACGACCTAAATAAGTCGATGTTTTGGAACCATCTTTATGTAGATTTGTCAGCTTTTGTTACCCATCATTTTCTACTTTAATGCTAAAGTCAATTTCTTTGTTCCAAACTCACAATAAATTATGTTTGCTGTGTTTCTAAGTTTTTGACTTTAAGTAATGTAATGGCTTCAAATAAACTCCAAACTTATGTTCAAATTTGGACCAAATTAAACAATCCATTTGTGGTTTAAGATGGTATGCATGCTCGATTTTGAATTTGATGTATGAGGAGGTTTTGATCTCTGGGTCGATTTTTGAGGTGGATGTTAATCTAAATTATACGCGTAGGATGATTCTAGCTATAATATTGTGAATACTTGAATTTGATTAAAAATCAAAATAGCAAGCTTACCGCTCATATTTCAATAACGCATGTTATGTTTGTCTACGAATTGACACACGTGGGTGGTGGTTAACCGATCATTCAATTATTATAAAATAAGATTTTGACATCTTTTTATTATAATTTTTATTATAATATCATCACAAGATTTATATTTTTAATTGGAATTCACACAATTCAGAATTTTTACGGAGATATTTGTCATGCACCCTTCAAACAATAAATAAATATACCATAAAATGAAATGACAAAAATTTCTTTAAAATGCCTTTCTTCTTTTTTGGCTAGAAGATTTCCAATAAAATACATGTACAATTTAAGATAATAACCCATGTTATGAACAATCTCTTCACACTTCTTCTCTCACGCAACATTTCTGCATGATATGAACTATAGAATCTACTCAACACATATATATACATATATATATGTATTATAATTTTCAACTTTAAATTCCAAATTATTTTCATTTTCAACCCTTATGTTAACTACTCTCATCAAGCCTAGCCCACAATATGATTAATTATTTGCATGAATAAGCCTAAAACTTTCACTAATGTTCTCATGATCCCTCTTTCTCTTCTTTTCTATCTCACCACCTTCCATTAATCTCACCCCAAAAAGCTTTGGCCCCTTATTCTCCTCCTCCTCTTCTTCTTCTTTCTCCGAATTTCCTCCACAAATAGCTACCAAATCGAGAAGTTCTTTACATTTCTTCTTCATGATCGCCAATTCTGAATTCAAGACTCCGTTTTCTTGTTTGAGCCTTTTGTTTTCATCGATAAGTGTGACGAACTCTGATGAGGATGAGGTCGATGATGATCTATGGTCATCGTTTTCTAGTGGGTGGTCCTTGGTGGTCGGTGGTGCTGCTTGGACTTGTACGTTAGGTTGTGCCTTGTTGGACAATGTTTTTCTCCGACGGATCTCGCAGAGTTGATCTCTTTCACCCTTTCGGAACATGTCATTACTAAACTCCCACCGGCTTGTTGCAACTTTGCGGAAGCCCTAAATATTTTTTTGCAAAACTATTATTATTACTATTGCTACTACTATTGAGAGAAAAAAACAAGAAGAATTTGATCAGAGCATTAATAAACATATAAGAATCAATATTTTGTTAAAACTAACATGTTTTCAACTGATATGAAAACTTTTAATTCATTATGTATAGTTAATATTCAAAATAGCAACTTATTTAAAATTTAACTTATAGTAGATGGATCACAAAATATTTATCATTTCTTATATCAACGGTGATAAACACAACACACACAAACTGGTATATATATATACACACACACATATATGTATACATAGCTTAACTCATAAAAAATATTTTTAATTTTAAGATTATGAATAATTATAAAAATATAGAAAAATTACAATTGTCGGCAAATTTTGGCTAACATGAATCTATCATTAGATGATGATAGGCCATCCCAAAGCACATGATTAACATTAACTTTGCATGATGGATATATATACAGCTACCAGAATATATATATATATATATATAAACATATATCTTATTAGTGTGTGTGTGTGTGTGTGTCTGTGTGTGAAGAAACGATTGATTTCTTTTCTAAAGTCTTGACTATATAATATTGTTGCATAAAAATTAATGATATCTTAATTATTTTATAATCATGTCAAATCAAATATATTAATCTAAACTCCAAGTTTTCCATGTATCATATTACTAATGCATCCTAAATACCCATTTATAAAATTTATTTAAATATTCAATGTTCTAGTACGATTCAATTTTGTGTGTACATATATATATCAACACACGTTGCATGAATTACATATTTTATGTAATATATACTCAACACTAACATATCGTATGTCAAAAAATTGAATAAAACAAACATGCACTTATTATAAAGATTTTATACACTCTTCGAATCGAAGAATTTAAGAGTGAATTAATCAATAGCAAATTTATTTATAGTTATTCAAAAATCTATATCATTGTAGACTCTATTTCATTGGATTCAAGTGGATTTGAAATTTTCTAATTTGTGTTAATTTAAATCCATTAATCTTAATTTTTTTGTATCTTGAATCCATGATTTTATTTTTTTCTAAATTATATTTTTTTATAATATTAAAAAAAATATCTAGGAAAAAAAACTCTTTTTTAAAAGAAAGGGAATATTGTAGATTTTTTTACATTAAAAAAAGAAATTAATAAGTAATAAACCAAAAAGTAATTTCTTTAGGAAAGAAAAGAAAAGAACTCACATAAGTGTTGAGCTGCCTAACAAAGCTGGAGAAATTGCAGTGCTTGAAAAGCGTGGGAAGCAAGTCCCGGGCGAACTCCGCCGGCTGCCACACCACAAACGCCGTGCCGTCTCCGTTCCACGATACGACGTCGTCCGTCTCCGGATCCTCCACCAGCATGTACGTCTTCAGCAAGAACGGCGGCGGCGACGCTTTCCTTACGTATTCCAGCAACTCCTTTTCACTTTCTCCCGCCTCCATCATAATCATACAGATATATATAAATATATATATATATATAAATACGTACAACTCTCTCTCTCTCACACACACACACACACACACTTTTTTGTCTCTTTTTCTTTGTTATTTATGGGAGAAGAAGAAGAGATCAGAGAAAGGAGTTTGTGAAAAATCAGAAGTGGTGGAGGTGGGGTTGGGGGTGGGGGGTGGTGGAGAATAGAAGAAGGGCGGTTAGAAACTCCCAACCCCAGCAATAGAAACCCAACACGACTGATCCACAGTTCATGAGAAATGCAAGAGCTTCTTCTCTGCAACTTCTCCCACAAAACGATCGCCTCTACGTATAGAATATGTATATATATGAGTGTGTGTGTGTGTGTGTGTGTGTGTGTTTGAGAAGTTTTCAAGAGAAACGTGTAAAGTGTAAACACAAATGAAGGATTTGTGTGTGTATTGACTTGTCGGGCAGCCAAGGACCTTCTCATTCCTTATGGCTTTCTTCCTTTCGGTTTTAAACTCATTCCCTTTCGACTTTGAACTTTGTGATTCGATATTTATATTTATTTATTAGCGACTTTTTCGTTTAGATATTACAATCTTATTCAAACATAACAAAATTATTATTCTACAACATTAATTTTTTCATAATATAAAAATATATAATATTGTATCACTTAATATTAATTTAATACTTATAATAACCGATCCATCCTATACAATTCTAAGAACACAAACATTTATAAAATTTTAAAACTTTTACAAAAAATAAATTTTAGAATAAGTTCGAAAGAACATTCAAATCGGTAAGTTTGTATCAATCTTGGCAAGTCTATTTGAAATTTGTCGATGACAATCCAACGTCTGTATTAAAATTTACTTTTAGGTTAGCTGAAGTCTACGTTACCACTCTTCTCCAAAAAAAGGCTTCCACATATTGCTTTCTATTTCTTCATTTTTCTCTCTCTTTTTTTAGTCTCTCGCCCAACAATTTTATGAATTTCAATAAGTATTTTATAATTATTCAATTATTTAATCATTACAAAATTATATTTTACACTTATTCATCAAAATTATCATAATTTAACATATATTTTACAAATCACATCCTATCAAATCTCAGAATAAATATAAGATTTATATTATTATTTTAAATTCATAAATAAAAAAATTAATTAATATTTATAGTAAATAAATGACTTTTGTCATTACATAAAATTTCAACCTTGAAATTAGGTCAAAACCAGACATTAATTGAAATGTTCCACACATTTTAGTTACGTATGTCTAAAATCAATAATATATTAATTGAAGTTAGAATATTTGGAAATAAATTGGTAAATTTTTAGTGTATTTAGATGACTTTTTTTGCTAACATATCATTTTTCAACAATGAAAGTCAGTCAAAATCAAACGTACTAATTGAAATTTTCCACACATTCTAACGTAAGATGCATAATGTAACCCTTATTATTTTTTTTTTCTTTTTTATATCTGCATCCATAGAACTATCATTCGGCCTACGATTTCCGGGCTTCGGCTCCCTCCAACGGGAAGTTTGGTAAAATCAAGTTACATTCATAAACAGCTCTACCATAGTTTTTAACAGATAATCCCAATTTCGATTTAATAGTACATACTTGTTCAACCTGTTGTACGAGTTATTCGTACCGAGGGTTCGAATCCATCTCTTTCCATTTTTATCAATTTAATAATATTTTTTTAATTTTTACGATGTTATAAACAAATAAAAAAATTACAGTTCAGTTCACTCGGCCACCATCCTCCGACTTTTTTGTGACTTGCTTCTAGCTAGGCTCGACATCCTTGCTACATAGAATGCCACGTAAGATTATAACCCTATGTTTTGTTGACACGTCTGAATTTAGTATAACTACTTTTTTAATTATAAAAAATGTGAGAAATCGATTATAATGTTCCGAGAGTCGATTGCAAAAAGATAATGGACAATGGTGAATGGATACTGCAAAAAAAATAAAAAAAATTGATTTAATTGCAAGAGTGCAAAATAAATTACTTTATTTTTAAGGATTTTTCTAAAGTCACCACTAAATTTGTTTTGCACACCACATTAATTTTACTTACAAAATTTGATATAATATAAATGACATAAATACCCTTATTTAAAGATTAAAAACATACACAAATTTTAATTTTTAATAAATGAAATAACAATAGAAAATTAGGGTTTTTATGTGTGGATGAAATAAATATTTATTTATTAAAATTAAAATTTGTGTGTATTTTTAATTTTTAAATAAGGGTATTTATGTCATTTGCATTATACATAATTTTGTGAGTAAAATTTGTGTGGTTTGCAGAGCAAATTTAATGGTACCTTTAAAAACATCCTATTTTTAATTAACCTTTTATAAACATAAAAAGGATGTCTTCATGATTTAAAAAATAAAAAATGTATATTGTGCAATTTGGTTGCAACAGTTTGTATAATATTATTTATTTAATTAAAAAGAAAAAAATATTATATATTATTATAAAAGGGTATTACAATATTTTTAGTATATATTTATTATTAATTAATTAATTAATTAAACTCTACAATTGTACGAATAGTATAACTTGCTATGATCTACGATTTTTCTACATACATAATTAATTGCTTTGTTATTGCCTTAATCTTGACAGGGCTTTAGATGACTTTTGTTGACTTTGGCTCCTTTATTTATTTATTTTGTCTAAATTAATCCTCGTCGTCCTCATAAAAATACTTGAGTTGACGGATCCAGAATTTAAAAAATAAGGTACAAAAATTATAAAATCGCATTTTTATTCAAAATTGAGCGTACAAATTTGATTTTTTCATAAAACACGATATTTTTTATATAATTTAGAGCTATAAATTTCTTTTATATTTATTTAATATAATATAGAAATGGTACTTCTAAGTTCTAATGAACATTAAGTACGAATTTATTACACTGAAAAATATTTAATACCACAATAACAAGAGAAAATAAATAAAATCATTTCACGATATTAAATTTATATATATATATATATATATTGTTATGAGACGGAGGGAATATATTTTTATTGAAACCATAAATGAGTGTAAAATTACCATCCTAGGTCTATGTTGATTCTTTGACCTAAAATGTATCAGTGGTCCTCACTACTAAAGGAATTTATTGTAGCAAAGTCGTGCTTCTAGAGTCCCAGGTGTGATTAAAAAATGTCAATAATATCTTGCAATTCTTAAATTAATTATTATATGAATTTTATTTTAATAATAATTATTATTTGTGAATAATTTAAAACTTAGGTAGACTTTAGTTTGGAATTACCACATTAATAATTAGTATTTTGACAGAGTCCATCTCTCTCTCTTTTTTTTTTTTTTTTAAACTTGGAAACTACCAAGTCCATCATAGTTTCATATGGTTGTATTTATTTAAAATTGGTATTTATAAAATTATTAAAAAAAAAAAGGAAAAATAAAATAAAATTTTAATGAGAAAAGTCTTCTGTCTGAGAAAAAGGAAAAGTGTACTGAATAAAGTCACTTATTAAAATAGCAACTCAATATTTTTCTTTTTTATTTATTTTATATTGGGCATAAAATAAGTGTTTCCAAATTAGTAGAAAACCATAATAATAATTTTTTTTTTGAAAAAAGACCATTTTTCTCTTCTTCTTTTCTAAAATAATCTTTATATATATATATATATATACACACACACACACACACATATCCCGTTTTTAATGTATGACATACCGAATTAATCATCTTTTCATCATCTTTATTTTGAAATCCATATTGTTTATATGGGCTTATAAAAATTATGAATTATGTAGCATTTGATGTTTTGACATGTTATAAATTATTTATAACATTTAATTACTCATTGTTTTGTCCTTCTTTTAAAACTTATAAATTTTAAATGATGTTTACTAAATTACTTTTATAAACCTACGTGATTATCTAAATATTTTTTTAAAATAAATAATGTAATTGATAAGTTTTAATATACATGAATAAATATAATTAAACTAAAAATAGTAATCTAATTTTATATATATATATATATATTTCTCATTATCGTCTTGTATTTACTCCATAAAGTTCAAGAAAGTTATTAATAGTTATTGTAGTGTACAAAGCAAAATTTAATTTTAATAATAATAATACTAAAATAATAATTATTATTGTTGTTGTTGTTATTATTATTATTATTATTATTATTATAAATGATAGAGGAAAATAAGTGAATCCTTGGCATAAAGATAAAAAATGAAATCTTCTATTTCAATTATTATTAAAACCCACGATAAGCATGCGTGAGTATTAAATAATATAATCAATTTATATATAATAAATATTTTTGACAAGTTATATGTGATTTATATTAAAAGTATTGAGATATAAATAATATATTAACAAGAGACATCATGATAAGGCTTGTATTAAATCTAACTACTTATTAACAAATTTCAAAGAAATAACAAAAGTAATTTTTTTATTCTTTTCTTAAAAAATGAAATAATTATTTTTAAGAATTAATTAGATTTAATTGCTTTAATTTGGAATCTTGAAAATGATTGAAATTAATTTTAAAAATTCCAATAATTGAATAAATTTTAATTTTTAATTTCCACGGAGAAGTGAGCGTATTAGAAGGTTCTTAGTTAAGTTGGGCAGCGCAGCTTTCTTGACTTAACTCCTTATCTTCTTTCTTTTTTCTAATATCTACTCAAAATTTTAATAAATAAATAAATAAATAAATAAATAAATAAAATCCTTTAATTTTCGTAATAAATCAAAGATCATGTTTTATTTAAGTAATTTCTTTTGTTAATTTGATTAAGGTATGACCTTCTAAAAATTATAAAATTCGTACTAATACACATTATTTTATTCGTTGATTTGATGTATAAAATCATATATAACTTATTTGTTAAATAACAAAATAATTTGTTACTTTAAATAATAAAACGAAACTCTACTATCGAAAACATGATATATTTTGAATTTTTTTAAATAGAATTATTTTTTCAAGACAAAAGGAGTCTATTTCAAATTTTTTTGTTTCTTCACTCACCATGGTTAATCCGAATTGTTCTCGTCATCTATACTAATATAATAAAATAATTATAACCGGCATAATCCCATCATTTTCTTTCCTTTTTTGTTTTTAAATTAAGAAAAATTGGCATATTTTTTAATTTTTTGCTAAAAATGTACAAATTAACACCCTTTCTTTATTTTTATTTTTTTCTTATAAACATTTTCCGTTTTTTAAACTATAGATAGTAGATAACATTTTGGTTCTCAAATTGAATGTAATTTTATATATTTTTTAATTTAAAAAGTATTAATTATTTTTCTTAAATTTGAAAAAATAAAGTTATCTTATTTATTTTTAAATTTAAATATTTTATTAATAATTATATTATAAATCGTGAATCACGTGAAATAGTCAAGAATAACGAGTTACAAAATTATCTCCTTTGGAAAGGGCTTCTTTGTGTTCAATTTTGTCAAAATGTATCATGATATAAAGTAAATATCCCCTTCGACTGTGTCTAATCAAGCGACTCAAGTACACTAATTCGTTTATGGTGTCTAATCATGTGGAAATATTATTATACTTATTTACTAATAAACTTATGTAAATTTCTTGAAAATTGAAAAGAAAAAAACAAAAAAAACTTGGCCATTTGCACATCAGATTTTGTCCAATCATCTTTGATCATATATGATAATATTCGTTCAGTCAAAAGTGATCGAACAAAAGTTCAGATCTTGATAGCTTAGTAATATTATATCATCAATTAATAATGAAGATCAAACGTACGTTCCAAACTATTAAAAACATAGGAAAAGAAAATACATCCATGTCATTATATAATTAATTGGAAATTATATAATAATTTAAGTTATTTTATCATATTCTTTAAGGAGCTTTTTTTAAATAATATATATTCATGCCACATTCTATTGCAATTAAATGTTGGGCCTGATTTTGGGGTAAGCCCAATATCTAAACGAGTGAGGCCTACAGAAATTGGCTACCATCATTATATATATATATATATATATATATATATATATATATTTTTTTTTTTTTTTTTATTTGGGCTAAACAAAAGCATTACCAATTTGAATGAGCTCATTTATTTTTATGGGCGTTAAAAGATCGGGAAACTTGTGAAAATTAAAATATTATAAATATATATTTTTTAGATTGTATAATATAGAATTGTTGGTATAAATATTAAATTAATATTGTAAGAGTTGGTGTTGATGTATTATTATATTATGAAAAGTGACGTGCGGTAATTAATTTTATAAATTAGTATTATAGTGTTAAGATGACACTTCAAAAGAATTGAATTTTTTTTTTCTTGAATTTCATCGAATTCCAAATTTAAAAAAAGAAAAAAAAATAGAAATGAGCGTGTGGAATCTACTAAACATCCATGTTTTAATTTATCCAAATATATGTGTGGCCCTGTTTTCATAAACTTGGCCCAAATACAATTGGGCTTCACTAATCATGATCTTTATCCAAATATATATTGGCCTCTTTTCATTAACCTGGCCCATTTGATTATTAAAATGGGCTATGATTAATCCGAAACGGAGCCGCGTTGTTTGGAATGGATCCTAGATATTTTTATTATTTTCATAATAAATATATTTTATTTTATTTTTAAATATATTAAAAAAATCACGTTAAATATATATATAGGCCTATTTTCATAACTATGGCCCAACTATATTTGGGCTTTTGTGCGCCCAAATGGGCTGGGATTTTTCAGAATCAAGAAATAAAATAAATACTAATTAATTTTATCAGAAAATTACCATAAATACTAATCTTTCCTTGTAAAAAGGATCATAATTACGAGTTTATTTCCGATCATAATTACGATAAAAATTAAGTTTTATTTAATACAAAGTAAATATAAATTATATGAATTATACAACTCATAATTTATACAAACAAAAAATGAAACAGGTATCTGCAAAATGGTGATAGCTACATATGTATAATGTAAAAAACAAATGATGGTAAAGGCTCGTTGGGCCTATTGGGCCGTCTTTGCTGGGCTGTGAATCATGTTTCATGGACTTAGTTTTGGAGAAACTAATTTTCCAATGGGGTTTCATATTGGGCCGTGGCCCATAAATATCTGCATTTTAATGGCCCAAATGGGCTGTGATTATTGAGAACAATGGAAATAAAACAAAATACTAATTAATTTTATCAGAAAATTACCATAAATAATAATCTTTCCTTTCGTTGTAAAAATGATCATAATTAGGAGTTTATTTCCTTATGGAACGATCATAATTACCATACAAATTAAGTTTTATTTCCTTGTAAAATATGACAGTCTTCCATGGGTGTGTTCATTCCTTCTAAAGAAGAAGATGATCTGTATCTCAACGACACTTTCCTTTTCAGAGAAGAAGATGATCTGCATCTCTAACGGTGCTTTCCTTCTGACAGGGGAGGATGATCTGTTCCTGCAACGGCACTTTCCTTATTCGCCTGAACTTCTTCGCATAAACCCTCCTTATTTAGAGCAGAACACCCCGGCCTCTTTTTTCTTCCCCCGTCCACTCACATTCTGAATTTCATTAATTACTGCTTAGTTATTTACTGTTCGAGTTCAATTATTTCAATTAGCAACTGAGGTTTGAGAACAGAATTGAAGAGGAGGTGAGTAACTCTGGTTTGAGTTTCCTGCTGAATCTCGATTATTCGTAAGATTCTTGTGTTTTATTCATATTTTGTTGATGTCTTTATTCAATTTTCCTCAGGGAAGGGCAAGAGTTGTAGAAGTGAAAAATAAAGGTAGACCCTCGACTATCCTTTGCTGATGATTTTGAGAATGGCAATGATGAGTAAGATGATGAATATAGGAAGCATTATTCCTTTTTTATTATATTAGTTTTGTGCTCTACATATTTTGTGAAACTTTGTTGAATATATGGACCTGTTGTTACTGTGTGCACTGAATCCTTTTTGAAGCGGACTGGGGAAGTTTCATGTAATAATTAAATGAAGTATATTAGTCCCCACTTTCCCTACTGCTTCAAATTTTGAGTGCTTGTTTGGTGTTTTGGTCACTACTTTATACTAGTATTACTTATTTTCTCTACCTAATGAAAATTATTTTTCTTGCTGGTTTGGTGCCGGACTGAATTTGCTCTACTCTGTGCTGAAAAGAATTTTTATATCTAGTTTCTTGATTAGAAGCTCTCTTGTTTTGTCGTAACATACATTTGGTTTTTTGTTACATGCAACATTCTTTTATCATTACCATATTCGAATGATTGAAGGTCTGTAGTGGATAATTGCTGCTATTTCTCCCTCTGCTTTTACTCTCTCTCTCTCTCCCTCCTCCCTCCCTCCCTCCCTCCCTCCCTCCTTCCCTCTCTCTCTCTCTCTCTCTCTCTCTATCTATCTCTCTCTCTCTCTCTCGCTCGCTCTACACATTCCATACTATAGCTAGTTAGGCACTGGAAATCCCATTAGTTTTTTGTTTCCTGTATGGTGATATTAATTAGGTGTATCTTCTCATTTTATGCATAGCTGTCTCAAACTTTATGTGTTCATAGGAACACTAAAATACTATGAGTAATACTTTCTGGGAACTGTATGATCTACTTAGAATTTTAGGCTTTAGTTGGAGTTTTGTAAAATTATCTTTTGTGTGTTGTGTGCATAGGCAGTAACTTTAGTTGGCGATTTTATCAATCATGAAAAGAATATGTTTCCTTGATGCCCCTATCTATCTGCTGTTGGGATTCTATGTTATCCTGATGATCTATTTTGTCTTTCTCTATGTCTTCAACTAACTAATTGCAGTCTAAATCAATTACATTGAAGAAAGCCGTAATATCTTGCTTCATTGCTGTGTTATTTTGCATGGGTTTGTGACTTAAACCTTGCTATCCCTTTTCTTTTTTTATTCCTTTAGAGATTTTATGTCGATGATATCAACAATTATAATTCTGCATTGCAGGTTTGACACTGCTGGTTGAAATCAACAATAATAATTCTATATATGGATAGATGGCTTGATCATTTTTCTGCATAGCTGGTTGATATCTAGTTAGCTTGATCAACAAAAGTTAGTATTCATGTCTCACATGTGTCGTGAATATTAGTCGTCATACTTTTTGATTTTCTGATTAAAATGCCTACTTTCTGTTGTATTTTTTATATGAGCCTGAAATCACTTGAAGTAATTGAGATGGTACTGGCTGTCGGTGAATGATTTGGTAGGATATTTCTCTTATTTCCGGACTGAATCTTGTCTACTCTCTGTGGTGAAGAGAATTGTGTTATTTAGTTATTGATTAGAAGTTCTGTTGTTTGTTGTGACAGACATTGAGAAAACTTTGTTTTCCTGTTCTCTATGGGGAAGGCTCCCTTCCAGCAGTTTTGCAGTCCACTGGAATCAATTCTACAAAAGCTGCCATGGTCATGTATACAAGGAAGAAGAGAACAGTCGAGGCTCTTGCCTTCCCTGCTGTAACCCTCCCTCCCTTCCCCCCCCCCCCCCCTCTCTGACTCTCTCTCTCTCTCTCTCTCTCTCTCTCTCTCTCTCTCTCTCTCTCTCTTTGTGGATTAGTGGATATATGTGGATTAAGTCCCGTACAATTTTTCTCTTCATGCTCAACTTAGAAGTGGAAGCTTAAAGTTCTTGTCCACTTCTCCGGGCTTCTGTCTATTTATCTTGGTGTAACTCTTTTTCCTGTGGAATGTGCATGTGTTTATGCTGTGTCCATTTCTTCTAATTTTTTTGCAAAGATGTATCATTGAGATGCTATTATATGATATATTGTTCCTTTTGCGTTATAGATCTGAGTATACTGTCAACTGGTTCTATGTCTGCTGAGTTTAACTTTTGGTTCCATATCTAACTATGCCAACACTATTATTTGTTTGTTAAGTTCGTTTGGTGTTAGGTTGCATCATCTGGTCTTCATTGCAGTTCTTCGGTATTCAGGTATAAACTTGAAATATTTTTCAATGACTTCTTTGCTTTTATTTATTTCATCCCGTGGAGGTATGAATAAATTGTGCTTTTACGACATATGACATGATGGTTATTATCATGATTTGGTTTTTACTGTATTATCAAACGACGAAAATAGATACTTTCTACGCTTGAAGACCATTATGCTGTAAATCATTTAGCAGATCAAGAAGAACTTTCGATCCCAAATTGAAATGTTTTTTTTTTTTGTTATATTGACAGCACTTTAGTTTCACATGTTGTTCTACTGCACTCATCCTCTTCTTAACATATTGGAATTTGGTCTAGCTAATTTTGCCCGCTCTAGGTCTACTTTTGACAAAAATATTGTCCTTGTAGCAGGATCTGTATATATCGTATACCCTTAGCGTGCGTTTACTTTCGTAGATAGGATTTGACAGGATAACACAAGATAAAATAGATATTGGGACTAAACTGGGGATAGGGGTAATTTCGAATTTTTTATCCTATGTTTACTTGGACGGATAACAATAGGATGGAGAAGGATAATTCTATACTATCAAACGTTTACTTCGTGGGATTAGGTCAGATAAGGCGGAAATTACTGCATTGCCCTTAATACATTAAATTCAACCTAAAAACCCTACTCCCCTAAACTTCCCCCAAACTTGCGCCCAGCATTCCAACTTGAAAACAGCCGCTACCTCCCTCGCCGCTCCTCCCCACTGCCTTCCCGCCGTTAAGTGGTCGTTACTCACCGACATCCGGCAACATTTCTTCGTGTTTGTGAGGTTAGCCTTTACAAGTAGAAATTTTGTAGTTATTATTGTGGTAAGTAATTGTGTAATTGCAACTGCATTTTTTGAGACATTACATTTTACTTTCGGATTTGTGGATGTCGATTCTTCGTTGTTTTGGAATATCTGTTTTGATTTACTTATTGTAAAATTATGATGGTTTATTTTTTTGCGTAGGATGGATCTCGCCCTCAATAGTGAATGTGTGAGAGATGAAGAAATTTTTATTTTCTTAACTGAGTTAATGAATACGTGTTTTGATTACATGAGCTTCATCAATATCTTTTTAATGCATAGAAGTCGTGCTATTTCAAGTGAAGTATGTTCACGTATTCACGAACGATATAGTTTGATTAGTAGAATTTCTAAGCAAATAAAATATTTGCGTATTGTTATTGGAATTTCTGATGAGGATTGCATAAATCATTTGAGGATGAATAGGGTGGCCTTTTCGCAATTGTGTCATCTTTTGCAACATTGTGAGAACTTTTTGGTTTATGAATGGGTCCACATTTTATGCACGTTGCTTCTGTGTAGGCTTCATGGATCCTGATTGCAGTAGTCGAGGAGATACCTCAGTCTCACGGGACAGCAGGGACCGTCGTCGAGTCTGGTCACCAAGAGAGGAACAATTATTGATTCAGGCACTGAAAGAGATCATTCAAGAAGGGTGGAAGTGCGAAAATGGTTTTCGTAGTGGTTATCTTGGTGCACTCGAGAGGGTCATGCGCAGGATGCTTCCTGATGCTAATATTCGTGTTGAACCACACATAAGTTCCAAAATACATGTTTGGAAGAAAAACCATGTGAGTCTGCAGTGTATGTTGAGCCGATCTGGATTGGCTTGGAGTGCTGAGTCTGGAATGATAATTGTTGAAAGTGAATTTGTTTGGGACGAGTATTGTAAGGTTAATATATGTTGAGCACGTCATGACACACATTATACTTCTTTCTTTTATTTGAATAACTATGAATCCAGTATCTAACATTGTTTCATGAAACATCCATACTTGTATACATCTGTAGACGAACACGTAGGGTAAGAAAATGCGGTACAAGTCATACAAGCTGTACCCTGAGTGGTGTGAGATTTTCGGGACTGATAGAGCAATCGGCGCTCATGTCGAGGATTGCAATGCTGCTGACGAAACACAATTGGAGGTTGATGAAGATAATGGCACTGTCAATCTATTGAATGTGGACCTGTCTACCGACAATGAGATTAACTCTTCACAAACACCATCGGACACCTCCACCGGTAAGAAAGGAAAGGGTCGCAAAAGAAAGTCTACTGACACAATGGGTGAGGAGATGGTGAATTTGATGAGTAGGTTATGTGATCGCACCGACGAAAGACTAGGTGAAATAGACCAACATCTAAGCTATGAGTTTAAAATGTCTAAGAAACGCGAAGCGGTCCATGAAGCTTTGGGTAAGCTGGGTGTTTTAGATCCTGAACAACAAATTGTTGTTGCTAAGATTTTGGTGAACAACAAAGATCTGGAACTGTTCATCAGCCTCCCTGATGCTGACAAAGCTCGTATGATATTAATCGTTGTCGGGCCGTCTTTAAGCATTGTTGGTAGAAAATTTATCTGTATTTTGGAAGATGTCTTGAAAATTGTAGGATTTGTGTTATTTTTTCACGTAGCTTGTTAATTTAAACAATATGCCTGTCCAGATGCAGTATTTTGTTTAGGTTTGTTTGGTTGGAGTCCCACATAATCTGGATTTCAAAGTGTATTGCTCACTTCTTTAACAGAATTATGCGGTGTAATTTTTGGTTGATTAATTACATGTTCGTATATGTTTCTGCACCTCTTCGAGTCTTTAACAGAATTCGTGCGAACAACCCATATAATATTTTATTTTTTTAGTATCACACATTATGTTTGAACAAACACCATGGATGTGAACCCATACAACCCTTCATGAATTTGGGGTGCAATACATGAGTGGCTTAAATTGTGAACATTGACAAGTAAACACAAATTAAAAACAATTTTTGAAAAACACACAATTGACATCGGTTCTACATCAAACCGTAATAGTACATGATTTAATATTCGATAGTACCTAAACACCCATAATATTACAATTAAAAAATATTATCAAGAAAACTTTACCATACCACCAATCCATCACATACACATGCAATGTAATACCCATTCATAACGAATATACCCAACAGATGGATAACAACCATGTAATATATTGACAACCATATTATTAAGTTCAGGATTGTTGGCATACAGAATAGCAAAAATATAATATTTATAAAAAAAATTAAAATTTTAATAAGTCTTTCGGTTTTTCAGATAAGAAACAAAACAATTTTATCAGCCTTCCGATGGGTTCTCGCTGGAAGCTTCGTCAAAACACTCAACATTCACCGAAGCCATTGATTCACCCTCACTTGTACCGCCCTCTGAAACCTCCATCGCATTGTTATCGCTGTCCCCACGCAAAATATTCCACTTATCGTAGCAGCTCGTCTAAAAAAACAACATTAATAGTTGTTTCACTTATGAAATGGAAGAAGATGAATTCACCTAGGCGGATTTGGTTCTGAACAAGAAATCTGTCCAAACTGGTTGTCAACACAACAGTTAAGGGAGAAGGATATTCCACGCCTACGAACCACCGCGAACCGTACCTGTTCACCAGTGCCACATTCGTCGGTCGTGTGTTTGCGAAGTTGGGCATGGCATCTGGGGGTAATTCCTGCACAAAGAAGCCCAGTTGGATCGTTCAGGTATAGTAAATTGTGCAGGAAACAAAACGAAGAAAGACAAATGTTGAAAACTATGAAATTTACAATTCGTACCATTCATACAGAAATTTGGCTTAGGGGATTTGGGAACAACACCTTAAAAAACCTCTTCCAGTGCGGAGGTTGCTGCACAGCACCTACAGAAGTGAAAAATATGTCATAAATTTTTTTAACTTCAAAGCATAATAATTTACTAATAAACGGTGCTAACCTTGTAACGTGGGTGAAAATTTCTGACACGCATTCTTCGTGAAGACGCAAACGTAGAAGTTATAATTACAGTCGTACGAGAATAGGCATATGTCCTGATGCTTGATATCGTTGTCGTCACGAAATTTTGGCCACCCTTCCGTTAGGAGTATGACCCCATCATCATCCACCCCGGTATGTACAATTCACTGCTGCCCCAATTTATTGTTAAGGGCAACCGACGGAGGAAGTCTTCCACCAACTTCAGTGGCAAATTTTGGGGGTAGTCTCTGCAATCATCAGAAAAAATGACTATATAGGACGCATGCTATCCCAATAAATTTTGAGGCACTCATTTAAGTAATGTATCGAATATCTTACCAAGCCTTTGGGATGATAGATAAATTTATCCCAAGTTGTACTTTGATGTCTGATCTGAAGAAGCCTATGTTATCTTGAAACAGGTATATGGATCTTGAAGGATATTTCAACTGTATGAAACTATTTTGGGATAAGTTTATCTATCATCCCAAAGACTTGGTAAGACATTCGATACGTTACTTAAATGAGTCCCTCAAAATTTATTGGGATAACATGCGTCCTATATAGTCATTTTTCTGATGATTGCAGAGACTACTCCCAAAATTTGTCACTGAAGTTGCTGGGAGACTTCCTCCGTCGGTTGCCCTTAACAATGAATTGGGGCAGCAGTGGATTGTACATACCGGGGTGGATAATGATGGAGCCATACTCCTAACGGAAGGGTGGCCAAAATTTCGTGACGACAACGATATCAAGCATCAGGACATGTGCCTATTTTCGTACGACTGTGCTTATAACTTTTACGTTCGCGTCTTCACGAAGAATGCGTGTCAGAAATTTTCACCCACGTTACAAGGTTAGCACCGTTTATCAGTAATTTATTATGTTTTAAAGTTAAAAAAAATTATGACATATTTTTCACTCATGTAGGTGCTGTGCAGCAACCTCCGCACTGGAAGAGGTTTTTTAAGATGGTGTTCCCAAATTCCCTAAGCCAAACTTCTGTATGAATGGTACGAATTGTAAATTCCATAGTTTTCAACATTTGTCTTTTTTCGTTTTGTTTCCTGCACAATTTACTATACCTGAACGATCCAACTGGGCTTCTTTGTGCAGGAATTACCCCCAGATGCCATGCCCAACTTCGCAAACACACGACCGACGAATGTGGCACTGGTGAACAGGTACGGTTCGCGGTGGTTCGTAGGCGTGGAATATCCTTCTCCCTTAACTGTTGTGTTGACAACCAGTTTGGACAGATTTCTTGTTCAGAACCAAATCCGCCTAGGTGAATTCATCTTCTTCCATGTCATAAGTGAAACAACTATTAATGTTGTTTTTTTAGACGAGCTGTTACGAGAAGTGGGATATTTCGCGTGGGGACAGCGACAGCAATGCGATGGAGGTTTCAGAGGGCGGTACAAGTGAGGGTGAATCAATGGCTTCGGTGAAGGTTGAGTGTTTTGACGAAGCTTCCAGCGAGGACCCATCGGAAGGCTGATGAAATTGTTTTGTTTCTTATCTGAAAAACCGAAAGACTTATTAAAATTTTAATTTTTTTGATAAATATTATATTTTTGCTATTCTGTATGCCAACAATCCTGAACTTAATAATATGGTTGTCAATATATTACATGGTTGTTATCCATCTGTTGGGGTATATTCGTTATGAATAAGTGTTACATTGCATGTGTATGTGATGGATTGGTGGTATGGTAAAGTTTTCTTGATAATATTTTTTAATTGTAATATTATGGGTGTTTAGGTACTATCGAATATTAAATCATGTACTATTACGGTTTGATGTAGAACCGATGTCAATTGTGTGTTTTTCAAAAATTATTTTTAATTTGTGTTTATTTGTCAATGTTCACAATTTAAACCACTCATGTATTGCATCCCAAATTTATGAAGGGTTGTATGGGTTCACATCCATGGTGTTTGTTCAAACATAATGTGTGATACTAAAAAAATAAAATGTTATATGGGTTGTTCGCACGAATTTTGTTAAAGACTCGAAGAGGTGCAGAAACATATACGAACATGTAATTAATCAACCAAAAATTACACTGCATAATTCTGTTAAAGAAGTGAGCAATACACTTTGAAATCCAGATTATGTGGGACTCCAACCAAACAAATCTAAACAAAATACATCTGGACAGGCATATTGTTTAAATTAACAAGCTGCGTGAAAAAATAACACAAATCCTACAAGTTCCAAGATATCTTCCAAAATACAGATAAATTTTCTACCAACAATGCTTAAAGACGGCCCGACAACCATTAATACCATACGAGCTTTGTCAGCATCAGGGAGGCTGATGAACAGTTCCAGATCTTTGTTGTTGTTCACCAAAATCTTAGCAACAGCAATTTGTTGTTCAGGATCTAAAACACCCAGCTTACCCAAAGCTTCATGGACCGTTTCGCGTTTCTTAGACATTTTAAACTCATAGCCTATATGTTGGGCTATTTCACCTAGTCTTTCGTCGGTGCAATCACAGAACCTACTCATTAAATGCACCATCTCCTCACCCATTGTGTCAGTAGACTTTCTTTTGAGACCCTTTCCTTTTTTACCGGTGGAGGTGTCCGATGGTGTTTGTGGAGAGTTAATCTCCTTGTCGGTAGACAGGTCCACATTCAATAGATTGACAGTGCCATTATCTTCATCAACCTCCAATTGTGTTTCGTCAGCAGCATTGCAATCCTTTGCATGAGTGCCGATTGCTCTATCAGTCCCGAAAATCTCACACCACTCAGGGTACAGCTTGTATGACTTGTACCGCATTTTCTTACCCCACGTGTTTGTCTACAGATGTATACAAGTATGGGTGTTTCATGAAACAATGTTAGATACTGGATTCATAGTTATTCAAATAAAAGAAAGAACGTGCTCAACATATACTAACCTTACAATACTCGTCCCAAACAAATTCACTTTCAACAATTATCATTCCAGACTCAAAGCCAATCCAGATCGGCTCAACATACACTGCAGACTCACATGGTTTTTCTTCCAAACATGTATTTTGGAACTTATGTGTGGTTCAGCACGAATATTAGCATCAGGAAGCATCCTGCGCATGACCCTCTCGAGTGCACCAAGATAACCACTACGAAAACCATTTTCGCACTTCCACCCTTCTTGAATGATCTCTTTCAGTGCTTGAATCAATAATTGTTCCTCTCTTGGTGACCAGACTCGACGACGGTCCCTGCTGTCCCGTGAGACTGGGGTATCTCCTCGACTACTGCAATCAGGATCCATGAAGCCTACACAGAAGCAACGTGCATAAAATGTGGACCCATTCATAAACCAAAAAGTTCTCACACATACTAACAATCATGTGAAGTAAAAAACAAAAATACCAACAAAAGCTAATCAATTAGTTTGTGTCTGTAAGAGAACCGAGGTAAATGCCCCGTTCATAAAATGAATATCAGTAACGTACTTCACAATGAAAACATAATAAAAAAAGTCATACAATGTCATAACAAGTCACTCTTGGAGATAACAAACTACACTAATATTCGGTGCGTTGTCTCCACTCATTGTACATAGAAGTTGCTAATTCATCTCTCCAATTCGACCACTCTTCTGTGCATTCAATGTCATCAATGTAGTCATCAGCATCATCATTCACGACAATATTTGGTAGATCGGCTTCTAACGGGTCTAATGCCATAGTTGTTCTTATGAAATTATGTAATAGGCAACACGCCAAAATAATACGATTCTGCATTTTTATTGGGTAAAAGGCGGGGCTACGGAGAATGACCCATCTTTTTTTTAGCAATCCAAATGATCTTTCAATCACGTTTCGGGCCTTGGAATGCTTCATATTGAAATATTCATTCTTATTTCGTGGGGTTGATGTTTCCACCTCCCACTCATGCAGATGGTACCTAACTCCTCGATATGGAGTAAGAAAACTTTTGCCGTCTGTGTAGCCAGAATCGCACAGGTGATAGTTACCTTAAAAAAACAATGCATCGAATTAGATTAAAAACCATATGTAATAAATGTAATAAAATTATGTGCATGTGACGTTAAATACTACCTCGAGGAATGCGAAGTCCATTGTTTCTACTTACTGTATCTCTTAACACCCGTGAGTCCGCTGCACTTCCTTCTCAACCAGCTAAGACAAATATGAACTTCATATTAAAGTCACAAACAGCCAAGACATTTACCGATACGTTCCCTTTTCTATTTCTGTAACGAGGCCTATCAGATTTAGGCACAGTGACATTAACATATGTTCCATCTAGTGCACCTAAACAACCCTGAAACACGGAATCTTCCATTACCCTTGAATTATCTAAGATAGAGTACTCAACTATACAGCATTGGGTATTAATATTACCTTGAAACACTTCCATCGATTATTTGTGCAGTCATCATTGATTGGCTCCAGGGTTACTAGCAGTAATAAGTGTAGTCTGATTATAGCATTTAACACTTTGTGGAAGTGTGTGCTAACAGTTCGCCCAGATCTTTTATACTGAGATTTCAAGACACGATTTTTTGTGTGATGTCCAATTATAGCCAAAAACATGGCAACCTGCTCTGCTATGCTACTGTTTCTACTTGTTCGTAGCCCACCACAATGTTGCAAAAGATGACACAATTGCGAAAAGGCCGCCCTATTCATCCTCAAATGATTTATGCAATCCTCATCAGAAATTTCAATAACAATACGCAAATATTTTATTTGCTTAGAAATTCTACTAATCAAACTATATCGTTCGCGAATACGTGAACGTACTTCACTTGAAATAGCACAACTTCTATGCATTAAAAAGATATTGATGAAGCTCATGTAATCAAAACACGTATTCATTAACTCAGTTAAGAAAATAAAAATTTCTTCATCTCTCACACATTCACTATTGAGGGCGAGATCCATCCTACGCAAAAAAAATAAACCATCATAATTTTACAATAAGCGAATCGAAACAGATATTCCAAAACAACGAAGAATCGACATCCACAAATCCGAAAATAAAATGTAATGTCTCAATGCAGTTGCAATTACACAATTACTTACCACAATAATAACTACAAAATCTCTACTTGTAAAGGCTAACCTCACAAACACGAAGAAACGCTGCCGGATGTCGGTGAGTAACGACCACTTAACGGCGGGAAGGCAGTGGGGAGCAGCGGCTGGGAGCGGCGGGGGAGGTAGCGGCTGTGTTATCCGCCTTATCCGACCTAATCCCACGAAGTAAACGTTTAATAGTATAGAATTATCCTTCTCCATTCTATTGTTATCTGTCCAAGTAAACATAGGATAAAAAATTCGAAATTATCCCTATCCCCAGTTTAGTCCCAATATCTATCTTATCCTGTGTTATCCTGTCAAATCCTATCTACGGAAGTAAACGCACGCTTCTTGGTTTTTCACCCTTGAGAGCAATTCTAGAACATTTTGATTAATGTTTAGGTTGTAAAATCTTTTTGAAGCACCTCACCCAGTTCTTCGCAAGTTTAGTGAGTCCTTCCTAGAAATGAATCCCTGCAGTATACTTCTTGGTTTTTCACCCTTGAGAACAATTCTAGAACATTTTGATTAATGTTTAGGTTGTAAATCTTTTTGAAGCACCTCACCCAGTTCTTCGCAAGTTTAGTGAGTCCTTCCTAGAGCTTCACATGTTACAATAAGACCATTTAGTACTTTTGTCGCAAGACATCTCATGACTTGAAACTATGCAGGTTAAACAGAAGCGTCAAAAGTATTTTGCAATAACTAATCAGGATGGAAAGCTATTGCCGTATTTTATTGATGTGAGGTATGCTAAGGAATATGTGTCTATGAATTAAGTTGTAATCTTTTCATATTATTCCTCACGCTGTGACATAGCTTAGTGACCGCATTTGTTGGACATGGATATATGCACCATGAAACTGCTATGCTGAAACACTGATCAGCTTAGTTACTGCAATTTTTTGCAAATTTCAATATCTAGAGCTATGGATTGAGGCAATAAATATGGTCATAGAGCTCCATATGAAGATGAGAAGTTCTTCCATGAGTTGGATACAAGTAAAAGATTATCAAAACTTCGAAATCAACTGAAGGGGGTCATTTTCCATGTAAGTTTCTAATACTCCTAATGTCTCTTGGTGCTTTGAATTTCTTAATCAAAAAAATTGTGATTGTCTCAATTTCATCAACGTCAAGAAGATGTCAAATGCTATATTTTGAGTATAATACAAGATTATGATACTTATCATCAATGGAGCATTAATATTTTAAAATTATCTTTAGCTTTTCACACAATTCTTCACTCTCATATCTCTATTTCTCCCCCAGTCTCTCAATTCTCTAAAATTATACACTTTCTCTTTTAATTTCTCAATTATTTGTAATCTATCTCAAATCACAAATTCTGAATTGGTTATTTTCACTACTTTCCATTAGTTACTTCTTAGTTACTTACTATTAGAGTTCAATTATTTTAGTTAGTAACTGTGGTTTGAGAACAAACTGAAGAGGAAGAAAAGGAGAAGCTCCTAAAGTTGCAGCAGGGTGAGTAAATGTGGTTTGAGTTTCCTTCTGTATCTTGATTATTCATGAGATGCTTATGTTATATTTATGTTATTTTTTATGTCTTTATTCAATATTTTTAGGGAGGAGTTTCAATTGCAGAAGTTGAAGAAGCTGAAAATATAGGCAGACCCTTGACTATCCTTTGCTTTTGATTTTGAAAATGACAATGAGGAGGAAGATAGTAAGCAATATTCCCTTTTTTTATTAGTTTCATGGTCTATGTATTGTTGTTGTATTTGTAACTTCTAGAAGGCACACATTTTCCTGGATTTTAAAACTTTGTTGAATTTATGGACCTGTTGTTACTGTGTGGACCAAAACCTTTCTGAAGTAGTTTGGGGCAGTTCATAAAATAATTTGGTTTCTGAAGAACTTTTGGGCACTTTTAACTGATATCCTTGTTATGGGGATTTTATTGCCACTGAAGAATTTAATAAATAATATTTAGCACACATTCTTTTTGGAAGTTTTAGGAATAATTATGTAATTATATTGCCCTTGATACATTATTCTTCTTTTGTGTGAAGGAAATGAAAGTCCTAAGAGGTTGGCTCGCCAAAAAATTGGAAAATATGGAAAAGATTCTACAGTGGAAACCAGCTTCTTGCCTGATAGGTGTCCATTCATTCTCCCTTTCTCTTTGTATGCTTGACTTCTGCAAGTTCTGGTTAACATGTGTTGCTGCCTTTGTTCGGTTTGGTGGGTGTGGGGTTCCTCTTTGCTTTGCTTTTCAACTCTTTACTCATTATTGGCCTTTGGAGTTTGAAGCACACTCTTACAGTAAGAGAGACAAAGAAACAAGCTGAGCGTGAACAGTTGCGAAAACAGTGGCTTTCATGAGCAACAGCGGATCAAAAGTTAGTGTTTATGTCTAACATGTGTCACGGATACTAGTCTTCATACTTTTTTATTTTATGATTTAAATGTCTTCTTTTTTGTTTCAGCCTCTTGAAATCACTTGAAGTTATTGGCATGGTTACTGGCCATCGGTGAGTGATTCAGCTCTTTAATTACATTGCTTTGCCTTAATTTAGTGACTGCTTTGAATTTGTATATTTCCTTACGTGTAGCAGCTATGTGACTTTGTTGGCATTGCATATTATATTTAGCAGGTTAGGAAAGGTGATTCTATTGGAGAGTTTCTTCGTGCAGTTCAGCAACAGCTTGGTTCAGAATTCTGAGAGGTTTGGACAACTTCTGTGGATAATCATCTTTATGTAAAAGAAGATCTTATTATTCCACATGTAAAACCTTAATGTGTACCCCTCCCCTTTCTTCATCTTTCAATGGTATAAATATCTGACAGAAAAAATGTGTCGTATACTCTAAATTTAAATATGACTCATAGTTAATGATATCTGTAAAAACGTCAAAAGCTTTCCTGCATAATCGACATGAGTAAGTATATTCTGTTTTTCTTGTGTGTTGCAGCTACATAGTTTCTATAAGCTGATAGTGAACAAGGGCAGAGGGAAAAGTGTACCGGTAATGTCCTATTTCTCAATCTCAAATTGCACGTTAGATAGATTATGTAGTAAATCATATCGCAACATTAGATACTTATTGGTGTAGTACGTAATTTTTTTTATGTGCATGTCATGATTAGAAAATGAAATAATTTTATCTTTAGATGAAATGTAGCAGTCCCCACTTTCCCTAATGCTTCAAATTTGGAGTGCTTGTTTGGTGTTTTGGTCATTACTTTATCCTGTTATCACCTATTTCTCTACCGAATGAAAACTTATTTTTCTTGCTGGTTCGGTAGAATATTTCTCATATTTCCGACTGAATTTGGTCTACTTTTTATGGTGAAGAGAATTGCATTATTTAGGAAGTTCTGTTGTTTTCCTGTCCTCTACGGGGAAGGCTCCCTTCCAGCAGTTTTACAGTCCGCTGGAATCAATTCCCTGAAAGTTGTTGTGGTTATTTATACAAGGAAGAAGAGAACACACTCTCTCTCTTCTCTTCCCCATCCCCCCCCCCCCCCTCTCTCTTTGTGCATTAGTGGATATATGTAAACTAAGTGCCGTATAATTTCCTTCTTTCTCGCTCCCTCGCTCTCTCTCTCTTCATACGCAACAAAAACCAACTCTTCTTGCCACTAATGCTAGGTTTCAGTGACTTTAGTTTTATCTTGTACTTATGGGCATTGACATTCATCTTGTCATGAGTACAAACTATATTTGGCTGCTTATGCAAGATTTGGCAAATCTCATCTAAAGTTTTTTTTTTTTTTTTTTTTTTCATGTTATTTAATTTTCTCAGTGTGCATATTTATAACATTAACACCTACCTAACCCAAAACTTGTAGAATTATCAATGAATAAATATAAAAAAACATAAAAAAATGAATTATTCTTAAACATTCACATTTCCCTTTTCACATTAGCCAATTTTTTTCTCATAGGAAAGTTGATTAACTGCATGCAATTCTATTTTTTGAATTAGGACAGATATGTTGATATAAACTATTGCAGATCTCTCTTTCTCCATGTTGCTGGCCAAGCTATACTATAATTTTGTTTTTATTGCAGATCTTTCTTTCTCCATATTACAGAGAATTCTGTTTGTATGCTCATGGAATCTTAATTTATTATTGGCAGCTAACTGGGCATATGGATAGTGGTTTAACCGAAGGCGGCATTAAAGTCTTTGGTATTGTCTTCTTGTTGATAGAGTTTGGGTTATGTGTAGGATATTATTCTTCTGCGTTATTGTTATGTACCATGAAACTAGCTTCCAAATTTTCTCTTATCCTTGATTTCATTGTCCGTGCAAATCTTGTTATGTTTTAGTAACCAAGACAGGCTTCATATTGCATCAAAACTTACTTGAGGAGGCTCCTATTCACAGCACCGACGAGTCAGGGATTGAGGATGTTCGGATGCTTTTCAACCCTACTCCCCATGTGTTTTCTAACCCTTCTCTCTCAACTTTAATTGATTCTGAACAACACTTAAGTGAGGAACCGATTGCTTTTACCCATATCTCTCATCCTTTCATTCCTTTAAATTCTCCATTGCCTAACTTCGCCTCAGATTTTGTATATTTCTCTTCTGGCAGGGGGGGGTTCAGGAATTGTTGAGATGCAGGGAAAAAAAAAACTTTCTCCAATTGTGTGCTCTAAAGATAAGGTAACAAACTCGGGAGAGATGAATTGTCCAGCGACTACTGATGTTCAGGGTGACAACGGACAACCCGGGAATATGGCAGTGGGCGAAGTCAGAAAATTCACAGCTTTGGTGGGATGTGTTCCGGGTGAATGACCTATTACATACCCAGAGATCCATCTAGGTGGAAATCCTCTCAAACTGTCATTTGGGAACCAATACTATCCAAAATGATGAAAAAAATTAGTTGGATACTTGGATGGAAGAAGGCATTCCTATCAAGAGGAGTAAGACTTACACTGAGTTAGTCGGTATTAAGTGCCTTAACTTGCTATTATCTTTCTCTCTTAGGATGCCTAGAGACTTCACATACATGTTGGAGAGAAGGATGAGAGAGTTCCTATGGGATGGAGTAGATGGCAAAAGCCAGTCACAATTAGTTGCTTGGGATGTTGTAACACAATGCAAAGAGTTTGGGGACTTGGGTATTGGGAATATTACATTACAAAATAAAGCATTGCTTGGCAAACGGTGGTGGCGGTTCCAAACAGAGAACAATGCCTTGTGGTATAGGGTAATTAAAAGCAAATATAGACTACAAGAGAATAAGTGGGAGCGGTCGGAACCACATTCAAAAGCCCTTGAAAATTCATCTCCCAAGGGAATTTGCATGATCAGTGGAAGTTCAGATTAGAAGCGGTAGCGATTCAACTCTTTTTGTTAAGCTTCCCACTCTTTATAGAATTTCCTCTTTTCCGAAATAAACCAATACTCTTTTTTCATCATCAACTTCCACCATGCCTTCAACTTCTTTTTGGGATTTGCACTTCACTAGGAACTTGAGGGATAAGGAGCTGGATGAGTTGAGTCAGTTGTTAGTGTTTTTCGGGGGTTGTTAGGTTGAGCGAGTCGAAGGAGGATATTAGGCATTGGGTTCTAGATTCATCTCGATCATTTGCTTGTAAATCCTTCTTTTCGTCGTTGATCTCAAATAACAACATTTTCTCTTTCCCTTAGTTTAAAGCAATTTGGAAGGCTTCTATACCTAAGAAAGTTCAAGTCTCTTTTATGGTTGCGACAAAAGTGCTTACCAATATTTCTCTTTCTCCAAATTGGTGTGTGTTGGGTAGGTGCAGCTCGGAGGATATAAACCACTTGTTCCTGCATTACCCATTTGGACAAAATCTTTGGATCAAAGTGCTAAATGAGTTAAAGACTTCAATGGGCTCTGCCACAATCTGTTTCTAACCTACTACTACCAAATTTCAGCAGCTCTATTAACAAGAAGGGTGAAGTCTTGCGGGGGATTATAGTCCCAGGCATTTGTTAGTCAATTTGGCTCGAGAGAAAATAATAGAAGTTTTGAAAATGTTAGCAAGTCTCTATAGGGTAGGATTAAATATCGAGCAGCTCTGTTGTCAAGGCATAAACGGTTTAGAGCTTTTCATTTAATGGATCTAAGATTGGAGCTGTGTTTTAATTAACATTTATAAGTCTCTATAATTCATCTTGCATTGGTTGACAATCAAAATTATCTCACAGCTGTCCAAACTCCAAATACAGCCTCGTGAAACTAGCTTCCAAATTTTCTCTTTTCCTTAATTTCATTTTCTTTGCAAATCTTGTTTCTCGTTTAGTAACCAAAACAAGCTTGATATTGCATCAAAACTATCTTGTTTTAAGTACCATGAAATCAACTTCCATGAATTTCATGATATTCATCTTCCATTTTAGTTGGTTGGCTATCAAAACTATCTCATAGTTGTCCAACCTCCAAATACGTAAACCATCTCTAAATACGTTAAACAATTTCTTTGATCTGTTTATACTTGTCAACGGCTTTTTCTGTGTCCGCCTACACTTATTTAATACATGACTATTCTGGTTTTTTGTTTCATGCAACATTCTTGTATCTTTACCATATTCTATTGATTGAAGGTCTGTTGTTGATCAGATTTTTGCCACCATCGTATTCAGATGTGGCATATTGTTACTTATTTCACCTCTGGGGCTTGAGCTATTTCTCGTATGTGGTGTAGCCTTGATTTATGTGTTCACAGACCGGTTAACTGAGCAATAGGTTTCCATCAATGCTGGTTGCGAATGGCTGGCGAATTCCGCAATCTAAGCAAGGTGTTTGAAAGTATCTACTTATTAAGACGAATAGAACTTGTATTCCCCAAATCTTGAGACATTGGTCATTGACGGCTATTACATCCAATGGGTATTCTTCCTTTTCCTTATCCTTGTTCATTTCAATAAATATGGTGGCAACATTTAGTTTCAATTTGCATACAACATCCTGATTACTTCTGAAGTTACAGGATAAATCTGGAAGATACCATACTTGTTGGAGGTACAAGGCACAAAGAGGTTTTCTAGCGCCCATGGCGCGAGGCGAGCGCCTCTTGAACACACAAAAAATGTCTGGAAAAAACTTGAAAAATAACTAAAAATATGGAGAAATCTTTCATTTTTAACCTAAAATAAGCATCACACAAGTCATAATAGTTAAGCTTGCAAAAGGATAAATATTAAATTAATATTGTTAGAGTTGCTGCTGATGTATTATTATATTATGAAAAGTGACGTGCGATAATAAATTTTATAAACTAGTGTTATAGTGTTAAGATGACCCTCCAAAAGAAATTGGATTTTTCTTTTCTAGAATTTCGTCGAATTTCAGATTTAAAGACAAAAAAAAAAAAAAAAAAAAAGGAAATGGGCTTGTGGCATCTACTAAGCTCCATGTTTTAATTTGTCCAAATATATGTGTCGCCCTGTTTTCATAAACTTGGCCCAAATACAAATGGGCTTATTATGGTATCAACTAAATTTCCAAGAAAAATAATATATGGGCCTATTTTCATAACTGCGGCCCAAATTGGCTGTGATGATTATTTACTCAGAATGACGATGGAAATACTAATTAATTTTATCAGAATATTACCATAAATAATAATCTTTCCTTGTAAAAAAGGATCATAATTAAGAGTTTATTTCCTTATGGAACGATCATAATTACCATACAAATTAAGTTTTATTTCCTTGTAAACTATGACAGTCTTCCATGGGCGTGTTCTTTCCTTCTGAAGAAGAAGATGATTTGTATCTCAATGACACTTTCCTTTTGAGAGAAGAAGATGATCTGCATCTCTAACGGTGCTTTCCTTCTGACAGCGGAGGATGATCAGTTCCTGCAACGGCACTTTCCTTATTCGCCTGAACTTCTTCGCATAAACCCTCCTTATTTAGAGCAGAACACCCCGGCCTCTTTGTTCTTCCCCCGTCCACTCACATTCTGAATTTCATTAGTTACTGCTTAGTTATTTACTGTTCGAGTTCAATTATTTCAATTAGTAACTGAGGTTTGAGACCAAAATTGAAGAGGAGGTGAGTAACTCTGGTTTGAGTTTCCTGCTGAATCTCGATTGTGCGTAAGATTCTTGTGTTTTATTTATATTTTGTTGATGTCTTTATTCAATTTTCCTCAGGGAAGGGCAAGAGTTGTAGAAGTGAAAAATAAAGGTAGACCCTCGACTATCCTTTGCTGATGATTTTGAGAATGGCAATGATGAGTAGGATGATGAATATAGGAAGCATTATTCCCTTTTTATTATATTAGTTTTGTGCTCTACATATTTTGTGAAACTGTGTTGAATATATGGACCTGTTGTTACTGTGTGCACTGAATCCTTTTTGAAGCAGACTGGGGGAGTTTCATATTATACTTAAATGAAGTATATTAGTCCCCACTTTCCCTACTGCTTCAAATTTTGAGTGTTTGTTTGGTGTTTTGGTCACTACTTTACACTGACTGGTATTACTTATTTTCTCTACCTAATGAAAATTATTTTTCTTGCTGGTTTGGTGCCGGACTGAATTTGCTCTACTCTGTGCTGAAAAGAATTTTTATATCTAGTTTCTTGATTAGAAGCTCTCTTGTTTTGTCATAACATACATTGAGTAAACTTGGTTTTCCTGTTCTCTACGGTGAAGGCTCCCATCCAGGAGTTTTGCAGTCCGCTGGAATCAATTCCCCAAAAAGCTGTCGTGGTCATGTATACAGGGAAGAAGAGAACAGTAGAGGCTGTTCAACGAATTTATCTTGCCTTCCAAATACACAAACCATCTCTAAGTACATTTACCAATAGTTGGTTGGCAATCAAAACTATCTCACAGTTTTCCAACCTCCAAATACGTAAGCCATCTCTAAATACGTTAAACAATTTCTTTGATCTGTTTTTACTTGTCGGCGACTTTCCCTGTGTCCACCTACACTCATTTAATACACGACTATTCTGGTTTTTGTTACATGCAACTTTCTTGTATCTTTACCATATTCTAATGATTGAAGGTCTGTTGTTCAATGATCAGATTTTGGCCACCATCGTCTTCAGATGTGGCATATTGTTACTTATTTCATCTCTGGGGCTTGAGCTATTGCTCGTATGTGGTGTACCCTTGATTTATGTGATCACGGACCGGTTAACTTGAGCAATAAGTTTCCATCAATGCTGGTTGCGAATGGCGCTGGCGAATTCCGCAATCTAAGCAAGGTGTTTGAATGTATTTACTTATTAAGACGAACAGAACTTGTATTCCCCAAATCTTGAGACATTGGTCATTGACGGCTATTACATCCAATGGGTATTCTTCCTTTTCCTTATACTTGTTCATTTCAATAAATATGGTGGCAACATTTAGTTTCAATTTGCATACAGCATCCTAATATATATTGATTACTTCTGAAGTTACAGGATAAATCTGGAAGATTCCATACTTGTTGGAGGCACAAGGCGCACAGAGGCACAAGGGGTGTTCCAGCGCCCATGGCGCGAGGAGCGAGCCTCTTGAACACACAAAAAATGTCTGAAAAAAACATAAAGAATAACTAAAAATTTAGAGAAATCTTTCATTTTTAAGCTAAAATAAGCATCAAACAAGTCATAATAGTTAAGCATTCATAATACTTGAAAAATCAAGCATCCAACACAAAATAACTAAACAAACTAATCATCACTATTATAATCCTCCGCCACATCATCATCATCAAATGTTATATCTTTCTTTTTAAATTATTCTTGTTCTTTTTCTTCTTCACTTTCCTCTTCTTCATATTCAGTTTCTTTTTCACTCTGTCTTTCTCCAACTTTTTTCTAAGTTTCTAACTCAAAATCCGAGCAATGATTATGTCGATCTATGATTATTAGACTGCCCTAAATTATGTCAATCTATAATTTAGGAAAGCAAAATTAAGGAAGTTGTCCTGTCAATCTATGATTTTTCTCTTTGTTCCTTGTTAATTCCTTAAAAAAGTCAAAATTTGCCAAGAAATCAAGATTTATATTCCTGAAAATAAGGTCCAAGCCTTCTAGTTATAGGGTGACTGGCTGATATCTGCCAGGAAGGTTAGGTATCAAGCTGCAAGTTTGATTGCGCCCGCCATACATGTTGCCCAAAAAATGCATCCATAAGATTGCAGATAAATTTGGGACCAAAAAGAGGCGCGCCCCTGGTGCAAATGTAGAGGCGCCAAAGACGCTTAATGGCACACGCCTTTATCACCCCTTCCACCATGCAGAGGCGCAGTCCTTCTAAACATATGCACCTCGCGCCTTAGGCGTGCCTCCAACAAGCAGATACTTATATCATGATTTAGGTTATATATATATATGAAATGTAGATTTTAAATACACAGATTTGTTCAGTAATTTGTTATGGAGAAATAGTGGATCATGCTCTGGAACAAGGAGCTGTGAGAGCTTGATGAGCACATCTTAAATTGTCTCTAGATTATCAACAACATTGCTGGAGTGGATGGTTAGTTTGAATGTGGATGTACTCATTGTTTGACGTCCCCTGCGCAGCCGTTACTACTGTCACAGATACAGATACCATATTTTGCATGGCTGATTACTTATCAGTAAGATTTTTTTCTCATAATTACTCCACGAGAATTGATAAGAAATCCAACATTGGGTTCCTTACGTAGCCCAATTAATGATACGGCATACCACCTTAATTCAATGATGATTTAATAGTGGGGAAAACTCCGCCGTAGACAATCTTCCATAAGAACAGAAAATAATAAAATCAGTAATGAAGGGAGTTTCTTCCCAAATTTCCAATTTTGGCAGCTTTTAAAAGGTCTGTTCTCCTTTTTGAATGAGAGATCATTCTTTTGCTTTTATGTATATCAGATTTTGATGTCCTCTCTTGGATTTTGTTCTCAGTTGTTCAAATTTATGTTGGGAAACTACATTTCTCAAATTTGTAGACTTAAATCTTTGAATTTAGTAATTGAATGGCACTGAGATGAAGGTTTGCTGTGGAGTTTTCAGGTGGCGTTAGGCGGTGCAAGTTGGCCTGGGTTTGGGCTGCGATTCTCAGTTTCGGTTCTTTTGGCAAGAGTTGATTGTTTGTTCATTTATCTTTCTTATCATAAGTTTGCTGGTATGGATTTTGTTAGAAACCGACCTTACTTGTTTATACTCGGTGTGTTGTTGTTAAGAAGAATTACAATTTTGTTATTTTAATATTTAGTAAAGTCAGTTATTCTATTTTATGGGCAATTTTATTTATGGGTCTGGTTTGTTAGGTTTTGGACATGTTTGATGTGGAATATAATTTTTTGCTGATTTTTTTCCATTAAGTATTCTTGTCTACGCTTTTTTTTTTTTTGTATTCATGTGTTGTGTCGTGTTATTAATTGGGTTCAGTCCTCGTTACTCCAATATTTCACCTCATAAATGTCATTCTGTGGAGATAGTTGGTGCTCTGGGAACTTTACAAGGAAAAGTAGTAGTGTTTTACGTTGAAGTTGATTTAACAATAATAACATGAAGCACTAATACTTCTTGTAAAATCCCGGCATCACATGATATGCACTGGAAATCCAAATTTCAACATTCATGCTAGATTGATTTTCTATTAGGGATTATCTGCTTCTTCAATAGTTTTTAGCATACTGTGTTCCTTTGTCGAATCTAAGTCATTGTTTAAGATTGATGGCTGAGATTAAGGTTATGATTGGTTATGTTTTCATTATTTATTTTATTTTTCATTTTGGATCATAAGTTGAGGTGAACTTTTTTGTAGAAAAAGTGGTGAAATATGACGAAGCTTGCGACAAATATGTTCGTGGACTATGAGTTGCAATCAATCTAAAAGTTTGTTTTAGATAACGACCATAGTATTGATTGCAAGTTTCCACCATGCACTTTTTAATTTCTAACAAAAAAATTACAGTTATTTTTTTTTTCATATTATTTGAAAATTTAATGAAAAAATAGAGTTTTGTGTCACGAAATTAGGCCTCGCATGATTCATTGTTAAGGGAACAAGTCCGTGACATTTGACTGTGATTATTCTAAAATTTGACAGAAAATAAATTATGATGATGCTCAACTCCAATGCTTGTAAAGGTCTTGGGTAAAGGCATAATAACATATTTCTATTATATCCATTTTTTGTGGTTTTCATTTTTATTTTTAATCCACATACATTTTATAAAATGAAATGTTGTTTAATACAATTAATTAATTAAATTAAATACTTATTTTGGAACAACATACAAATTATGTCTTTTATATAGGTCTATACCAATAATATAATAAAGTATTTCAGATATTATTTTTAGTTATTTATTTAATTAAAATTATATTATAAATACATATTTTTAATTGCCATAATATATCAATGCATATATGCGCTTACACTCCCACACATATATTCAAATAAGAAATCTTCTGAAAATGTGTGAGCTTAGGGCTAGTTTGGAGGAGATTGGGGAATAATTTACTAAAAATGAATATAACTATTTATAAAAGAGGAACAATATTTTGAAACATACCTTATTCTATTGTCGAACTGAGACGATTACAGATATTTATTATCAAATATAAGATTAACCCGAATACTTTTCCAATCTATCTATAATATAATTCCTACCAAACTAGCCCTTACACGACTAGGACAATTATATAAATGTACTAACAAGCCCATTAAAAGTCATTAATGTGGCATAATGAATAAATAAAACATAGTGCAAATCTTGTAATGGTATTCAACAAATAGGTGTATATGTTAAAAAAATATAATACGTGAAGCTATGAATACAAACTTTGAATAATAAAACGAGCCTAATCAAATAGTGATAAAAAAACAAAGACTTTGTAGGGTCTATAAAGTATATAATTAGGGAATGAACTACAGAAAATTTGCAATTATTGGTATAAATTATAAAATCACAATTTTTTTAATGAGCTCAAGTTTTGTTATCGATCGAAGAAGTCATTTTAACATGCCAATTGAGGTTTTTATAAACTAAATTTCTTAGAAGTATTCCGTAAAATTATAAAAATATTATCTTTTTGCATCCTAAAATATGTATAATCTACGAAAATATAAATATAAACTTTGAATAATAAACCGAACCTGATCAGATAATGATAAAACAAAGATTTTGTATGGCTTGTGAAATATACACTGAGGGAATGAATTACTTGAAATCGACATTTAATAGAAATAAATTATAAAATCACATGATTTTTTATGAGTTCGAGTTTTGTTATCACTGAATACGATCAAACAAAGCCAATTTAACATTTGGATGTTTCTATTAACTGAGCTTCTCAATTTAAGGTTTAATAACAATCACACAATTGTCTATTGATATCTTATAAGCTTCATCATCCTATTTTATCCGAATATTTAAATACCATATTTTTAACGAGATAAAATATCTCGTAAAATTTAATTTTTTTTTTAAATATAAGATATTTTAATAAACTCAAAAGAAAAATCATCTAAATAAAATATATCTTATCAACAAGAAATATATCTCTGCCTTCACATCTTTCCAGTAAACTTTATACTAGCAAAAGGAGAAAAAACAATAAGAAAAAAAAATATTATTTATTTGTTTTTTCGATCGAATTTTAGCAATGTAATATATATATATATTAATATATATTATATTTATATAAAAATATTCATATTAAATGAGCGACTGAGTGAAAGAGATTTTTGTTTGAAGGGGATATTGTATTGTCCGAAACCAATGGCAGTCACTCCCCAACCAAAGATAACAAGCAGCCTCGTTTTCGGAGCCGGAGCAGAAATCGGAACCGGAGCCGGATTCCAGGCTCGGCCAGTCATCATCCATTCATCTCTCACCTCAATGGCGACTCCTTCCACCCTCTCCAACGCCCTTCCTTCTCGCAACAGTTTAATCTTCCTCAAAGGCGGATTGACCCCCCGACGACACGCCCGCTTCGAAGCTGCCAGCGCTTCACCTCGGTTGAGTCACCTCCGGGTTTATGGACCCTCTTTCCGTGTCGCCGCCGTAGCAAGTACTGCCGAGGAACAATCTAGCTCCTCAGGTGTCTTGCATTTCGTAAAGAGATTGAAATTTGTATCGTTAAACTGTGTTAGCTTGATTATTCATTAAAAATCTGCGTTGGCACGGTTAAATAACTTCTTCAACTCGCAATTATGTGGTATTAGAAATGTGAAGGGTTAATTTAATAGAGCACACGTTCTGCACGCAATGTCGAGTATGTTTCATGTGAATCAGTAAATGGTGTATTTTATCTTTAGCAAATATATATCGTAGAACAATTTCTTGTCTGATGTTACTTTCAAACTGTGTACTTAGTAATGTTGTATCTGTCACAGACTCACATGCTACACGAATGCGCCACACGAAAATGAAGTTCAATAAAATAATTATAAAATTTTTGATTGGGTTTTTCTATTTTCCATTTCAATGGTCTATTTTCTTTCTAGAATAGAGTTTTTATTTATTTTTGGTATCATTCTTAAGTGCATTGAATCTGTCAAATCTGCAGCTCAGGGAATAGAGAATGTGGTGATAATAGGATCAGGGCCTGCAGGATACACAGCAGCAATATATGCTGCTAGAGCCAACCTGAAGCCAGTAGTGTTTGAGGGATATCAAATAGGTGGTGTTCCAGGAGGACAGTTGATGACCACGAATGAAGTCGAGAACTTCCCTGGATTTCCAGATGGGATAACTGGTCCAGACTTGATGGATAGGTATTTAGTTTTAAAAAGTGATTCTGGCTCTTGATTAATCCGTTCTTTTTCGTTTTCCTAGTTTGTGTTTTTTCCTTGACTGGTAAAAAGATCAGAAACTTGATTATGTCTATTTCACTAGGATGCGACGACAAGCTGAGCGTTGGGGAGCAGAATTGCATCAAGAAGATGTGGAATTCGTCGATGTGAAAAACAGACCTTTTACAGTGCAAAGTGGTGAACGCAAGGTGATGCTCATTCCACGGGTTGTCATCTTTGGCAGCATAATTATCTATATAAGTGTTCTTCCGGTGGAGACATTCATCTTCCAGACATTAGCAATTTTATCTCTACAAATTTTTTTTGAAATTTAAAGATCCACTAACATTTCTTAGGGGTTGATATTTGCTAAATCCCGATATGATATTTTAGTTTCACTATGTATGTATTTTACTCGTGTCAACGTCTCATGAAGAGCATTTCTGCAATTCATATTTTTCTTTTCAAGATTTTGTCAGCAGAATTTAGGTAGGTTATAGTATTTACTCAGTTGAAGTTACATATGCAGTAACCAATCTGATGACTGATGCATTTATTTACAAGAATCTGAGATTTATTTATCCATATTTTTCATATGTTTCTTTTTGGGTGATAGCATTCAATACATTTGATTGTTATGAGAATGGTTTTCTGAATATCTTGGTGGGTACAGTTCTACTGGATTAAAACCTGTAATTAAAACACTGCCTATTTAAGAAAGTTTTCTTGACTTTTCAGGTAAAATGCCACAGCATTATCTATGCTACTGGAGCCACTGCAAGGAGGCTGGGATTGCCTCGAGAAGAAGAATTTTGGAGCAGAGGAATCAGTGCGTGTGCAATTTGTGATGGAGCATCCCCATTGTTTAAAGGTCAAGTCCTTGCTGTGGTTGGAGGAGGAGACACAGCTACAGAGGAAGCTTTGTACTTGACTAAATATGCTCGTCATGTTCACTTACTTGTTCGTAGGGACCAACTGAGGGCATCAAAAGCAATGCAAGATAGGTAAGGAATTGCTTACTTTTGGCATCATATCTTTTCAGATTGTGTGTTTCATTTTTGCAATTGCTTCAATAAATGCCCTAGTTTTGAAAATTGTTTGTTGGAAAAAGGTTGTCTTTTCTAAGGATTCTGCAACTTTTTGTATTCGACAGTGCTTTGCTTTTAAGGTGTTAGATTGAGGTTTCTATGAAAGTTGTTTCCTCTTCTCCCTCATTTTTCTTTTTATAAAATTTTGGCTATTAAGTGAAATCCGCCTCTAGAAAAATATGAGCCATCTTCATTCTTGCTTCAACGTGCAAAACAGTGTAAATGTTTCATGCTCTGTTGCTGCAGCCACACAAAGCCATATATCCAAATTCTCTAATTCAAATAATATTGCGAGTGACTACTCTTTTTCTTTTTTTGTGATTCATGTATACTGTACAGTGAGTAGACATTCTCGTCGAGATTTTCGCTGCCTTGAATAAGTGTGATATTGACATATTTTTTCTGATTGCTAACATAGTTTTCCTGATTGTTTATGGAGGACATTGTCCATTTTTTCCTAACTATGTCCTTTGAGGCGTATAAATCTTGACGTTGGATCATCCCAATCAATCAATCAATAGTTTTAGTTTGTTCATGAGGCACTTCTCTTACACTCTGGTGCCCTCCTTGACCTATGCATGGTGCCAAGTGTCTGCTATACACGTGTGTATTACAAGTAGGACAAAATTTGGAAAAAATGGGAAATTTCACAACTCCATTTGAAATTCACTTATTGTACCCAGTTTGCCTTTTCTACCTGAATATATATTCTAGCCGTCATTCTCGATGTCATTTTGCATGTAACTTTTTTTCAAGGTCCATTCCATTACTAATAAGCAATATGTTTTAAGTTTCAACTTCCTGAATGTTTGTTTAACAGGTTGATTATGGCGAATGTTTCAGAGTATTTAACAATCCAAACGTCACCGTCCACTTCAATACAGAAGCAGTGGATGTTGTCAGCAACACGAAAGGGCAGATGTCAGGCATATTGGTGAGGAAGCTTGATACTAATGAAGAATCTGTTCTGGATGTGAAAGGCTTGTTTTATGGGATAGGCCATTCACCGAATAGCCAGTTGTTGGAGGGCCAGGTTAATCTTGATTCTACTGGCTATGTTTTGGTTGAGGAAGGTTCTGCTAAAACTTCAGTCGAGGGTTTATTTGCTGCTGGTGATGTACAGGTATAATATAACATAGGTTGTTTCCTCCTCTCATGCAAAACCTTCATAAATCATACCTTTATGGCACTTCAGTACTAGTTGTGCTTTTCTATCATTATGGTTGAAACCTATCCATGGTATTCCAGTCGGGATTTTCCTCTGTCGATGTTATGAACTTCTTTTGTCCAACTGGGGAAAATTAAACCAGTTGTAGTGTGAATTGGACATTTGATTTGGCCCCTTGGGTAACGTTGGCTAATCTTGTAGTTTGTAAACTGCTCTAGTCCTTTCTACATCTTTTAAACTTACAAGTAAGTAATCCATAAATAGGACCATGAATGGAGGCAAGCTGTAACTGCAGCTGGATCTGGATGCATTGCTGCTCTCTCAGTTGAGCGATACCTTACAAGCCAAAATCTTCTGATCGAATTCCACCAGGCATGCTACTTCTATCTGTCATGATTATACTTTGAAGTTTGTCTGAAAATGAATTTGTGACATACTGTTCCTCTCTTAAGCCATTAAGGAAAGTCAGCAGTTCGATTAATTTGTTATTTTTACGTGAGTTTTTCTACATGGAGAATGTGTCCATGTTTCTATTGGTGAGAGTAATCTTCTATTTTTTTTTTGTAACTTACAGCCTGTGACTGAAGAGGTTAAGAAAGAACTTACTGACAGAGATGTACAAGAAGGTTTCGATATTACACAGACGAAGCACAAGGGTCAGGTATGACCTCATCTGTAGAAGGCTATACATACATACATGCATACATATATATAGATTATATTTTTCTGCTTGTACAACGATATAACAGATAATATCTATTTTATGTATTGCATTTGTCGCCTTTGCAGTATGCTCTACGGAAGCTGTACCATGAAAGCTCAAGACTTGTATGTGTTCTATATACATCACCTACATGTGGTCCTTGTAGAACCTTGAAACCAATTCTTAGCAAGGTACTTCTTATCATTCCCAACTCGAGAGAAACTCAATTCTTAAAACTCAATTCTTAACCTATATGCACATTGTTTATGATACATTATGAAGAATTTGCAAAGGAAGGATTAATTGGTGTCAGAAATTTAGAAAAAACTGGATTTGCTGATAGATATAGGACTACCTGATTTTATCATATTTCTGTGCATATTAGAAGAAGAAAGAAAAAATCCCAGTTAGTTTTCATCATGCCATGAAAATTCAAGAAATGATTGTGCTGTGCATAGTCATTTTATATCATGATTATCTCTAATACTTCCTTAACTGCCCTGCGCTTTTAGATTTCCTTCACTTGCCTATTGCTTAGCAACTCATAAATTACATCTCTCTCTCTCTCTCTCTCTTGTTACATCATTCTGTCTCTATGTGGTTGTTGGGGGGTAAGGTCAACTTTCATTAATCAAGAAAGAAAAATGCATCAAGGTTGAATTTATCTACAACATACACAAGAACATCAACAAAACAACTGTAGAGAAACATCATAGTATGTCCCAGGATTTGAAGATACAATGTGTAGATTCAGAACCATATCCTTCATGGGTTGAGGAGCTGTTGCATAACAAATTAATGAAACTGTTGGCTTTGAACTTGTTACGCAGGTAATAGAGGAATTTGGCCAGAGTGTCCATTTCGTCGAGATTGACATTGAAGAGGATCAAGAGATTGCTGAGGCTGCTGGAATCATGGGTACACCTTGTGTACAGTTTTTCAAGAACAAGGAAATGATCAGGTTAGTTAAATACCAATGTTGGGGACAATTACAATAACTACAAGAAAACCCAATGATCCCCCCTTACTGCCAACGGCCCCTTGAAGTTTGTACTTTTAGTTTTCTTGCAAACACCCCCTGAATCGGTGCAGTCTGGGAGTTGTAGGGACCTTTGTTGTATATAACTAGATTTAAACACCAGGAAGTTGTCAAGAAAACATAACTTGATACTGAATTCAACTTGAATTGGCAGGACTGTACCGGGTGTGAAAATGAAGAAGGAATACAGAGAACTAATCGATGCAAATAAATAAGCCATGCTGAGATGAACCACAGTGAGCTTCATTTGCCCAGGTAACCTTGTTTCATCCATTTGTTGTATGCAACTCAATTTTGATATGTAACATTTGGCTATTCAAATATGCCCTTTACTTTCCTGTTGAGATTGTATATTCGAAATAGTCTTATTCAAATGTAAAAAATAAAAAAATAATAATAAAAGGCTGTTTTTTTTTTTTTTGGATTTGCAGTCTTGGCATTTTAGTAGATGAAATTGTTATACATGCTGCCCTGGAAATGGCATTACTTTAACTATATATGTCTTAAAATATCTATTGCTAATCCAAAGATTATATCAAAATTAATTCTAATAATCTTGGATTTATCGTGCTGATTGGTCCATTTGTCAATGTAAGAATATTTTTATCTCGTTTCATTAGTTATAGAGAAAAATGATTTTATTATTATTTTTATTTCACAAACAAGTTTTAATTAACAAAGTCATATAAGTGCAAATTTATGATTTTTAAGAGTTGTATATATATCAAATTGATAAAAAAAATTAAAAAGTTAAAGACTTTTGAGATATATGAATTTTTTTTTTTCGGAACAAGAGATCTATTTTAAAAGTAACAAGTAATATCTTTTAGGTAATAAATATTATTTTTCAGTGAATATATTATTTGATAATAAGTAATATTTTTTAAATAAATAGATAATGTTGTATAAAATTATTGACGAGATTGCATGTTACACCAAAATGTACATGAGTTTCTGCGATACTCTAATATAAGGTTTGAGTCGGTAAAATAATTTGTGGATTTATAACGATATATAATATAAGTTTCATATCTCCGGGCAATCATCTCATAAAATAATAGCGTAAGTTTGAATTTAATTCTCAAATCATTATTATAGAAAAAAAAAAGGATAAAAATTAGCATGACGTAGAATGAAGAGCATGGTTAAGTAGGTTTAGCGACGTCTTGTGAGTTATGTTATGGGACAAAGTAAATATTATGTGGTTATTGGACTACCCTAAAAGATAAAATAATTATAATAAATAAATAAATAATATAACCAAATTAAATGTTTTCTCGGCCTTATTTCGAGCATTTCTCCTCCAATTTTAGATTGGCACAAACGACGGAAGATCTCTCTTGAGAATACAATAATGAAAATAATGTGCACTCGGAAGGCATAGCAGAACATACCAATCGGAGTTTGAAGAAGGGGAGGGGGAACATGGATTAGTGACCGTCCATTGTTGTACAAATCCAAAAACCAGATATAGATTGTTGCAGCCCACTCCCCTTACTTCATTTCTCTTTAATTATTTACTTCTTTTTTATTTTATGCTACTTTCTTGGCATAATCTTTCAAAATAGGACTTTATAGATCCAAGATACCCTCTCTCTCTCTCTCTCTCTCTCTCTCTCTCTCCATGTGCTAACTTACATAGCATCATCAATTAATCATGACTTCTCATAAATCACTAATTCTCTCTTGCTGATTGGTAAGTTTTAAGATGATGTTTTGATACACACATTCATTCATTAAATTTTAATTGAATAGTTTGGTGGACGAACTCCTGACCTATCAAAGGATCAAAATTATAAGTTAGGAGTCATATTATAAAAATTATAAAATTAGTGGTTATATATTTGATATAATCTAAGTTAATGGGCGTAAAATAATTATTTTTTTTTAAAATAAGTTTTTGTGAGAACTCACTTGTTAGTTCATTTTGAAGTGTCGGTGACAATTTACAATACAATCTTATGATTCAATACAAACCTAACACTAATATAGTGGGTTAAACTTGATTTTTAAAAGATTTCGATAAAATTTATGTCAACACTTCGTTAACACAAAAATGTATTTTGTTGTGTCCACCCTTTCTTTTTTTTTTTTTAAAATAAAAAAAAAAAGTAAAAAAAAAGAAATCAATTTATTATAATTTCAAAATGTATGAAAGGTTATTTTTGTGAAAATTAATAGATATAGATAGCTAATTTCAGCTATTATTATTATTATTACTTTTATTATTATTATTATTATTATTATTATTATTATTATTATTATTATTATTATTATTATATGGATATGGACTAGAATAGTTGAATGTACTTTGACAAATATCATTATTTAAAGTATTTTTATGTTTTGAAAGAATTTTATGGTATTTTTAAATTTTTTGAATTAAATCAGGTTGGTTTGGTTAACCCACAAAACAAGCGTATTATATTCAAATTATAATTCTTAATACAAAAAGCTAAATGAATTGTGTTTGAATTTATACTACAAATTTTACTTTTGAAAACCTTAATTTTTTATTTCTTCTAAAAAGAAAAAAAAACATTTTGAAGTATGATGTGGGTCTTGCTAATGTGGAATTTACATATGGAAAACAAACTAAAATGAGTGAACCCTTTATCAATATAATCTTAATTAGGGTTTTTCATTCTCATCATTTTTTTTTATTTTTTTTATTTATTTATATATAAATATATATATATATATATTTTTTTTTTGTAATTGCAAGTTCCAATCATCATCCTGTTTTGGGGGATGTGGTCACCTTCTTTTGATCTACACTACCCATTGTTTTATATATTACTTGTGTTTCCCCACCATAATAATAATAATAATAATAATAATAATAATTATTATTATTATTATTATTATTATTATTATTATTATTATTATTATTATTAAAAGATGTAATTATAATTATATCACTTATATATAACCCTTAATTAATTTATTTCCATATCCCAAATGATATTCGTTTGTATCAACAGCTTTTATTGCAAATAGTGTGTCATCTTCTTAAACATTTATCGAACATTTTTAAATAGTATATCTTTTATACAACAATAGTAAATTTGAGCATTCTTAATTAAAACACAATAAAAATAGGGGTTTAACAGTTCGGCTAATTGACCAAATTAAATCGAAATAAAAAATTAATTGAACCCAAAATCGAATCATTTTCTTAAATTTGATCTTTGGTTTATTTAAGAATTTTTTGTTTTTGGTTCGATTTCAATTAAGGGTACCAGTTAGTCGAACTGAAAATCAAAATTATTAACATATGTTTCATTTTTTATCATATATTATAATTATATAAATTCGTTATTTTATTTAAAATTGAAAACCATAACTTCGAACTGTGATTTTATTTCTCTCTCATCAGCACAAAGAGCCAAAAAGAAAAAAGTTGAATCGAAAATAAAAGAATCAATAAATAATCGAACACAACTATTTTGGTTCGATTTTTGGTTTGGTTATTTCAAAAAATCGAACAAGTCGATTAATTAAAAAATTAGTTCGATTTCAATTCCGTTTTGTTAAGCACAACCCCAGAAAGAAGTACCCATCTAAATATTTTTTTATAATTTTAAGTATATATATGCATATATATATATATATATATCAATTAAAAGCAACGTATATACACTAATTAAATTTAAAAAAAAAAAAAAAGAAGCATGCGACATATATAAAATCATAAAGTAGTCGAAAGTAGGCACAACCTCTTTCCCCAATTTTAATATATCATACACAGACCCCTATTTATTACCAAACATACCAAATCCAAAAGCAACATACATACACTGTATGTATATATATATATATATATGGAGTGTAATTATATTTTTTATTTCAATTTAAATTCTAAGCAAGAAAATACTGAGTTCGGGCCCTCCGTTTCCATCCGGGTTCAGCATGTAGAAAGCCTCCGAGTCACGGCTCCCCACCACCCTCTCGAACCGGGCCCTCATGTAAAGCAGCTCACCCTCCGCCGCGCTGCTTTTCCGCCCGTCATCCACCACCGGAATCACCCCAGCCCCGACGGATACACTCTGAACCGTTCTCAGCACATGCCAGTCCGATTCCGTACAACCCCTGGCCGCAGCGTACCCGCACTTCCTCCCGTTGCAGTACATCGTCCACGCCGGCTCCGAGAACAGCCTCACCGCCGCCTTCCCTCCGCCGCGGGGCTGGTGCACCTTTTCGCACTCCAAGGCGATCCTCACCAGCCCAGAAGACATTTCCTTCACCAAGGCGGAGGTCGAGACCGCGAGCTCTATAATCAAAACGGGTTCGGATCTTGGATCGTCCTGGACGGCGAAGCTGACGTGGCCTCTTCGGTGGCCGAAGAGGGTTCCGGTGACCTTCCGGCCTAGTGAGGGAGCGATGGAGAGTTGCGCTGGAGCGTTGAGCCATCTGCATGTGGGGAGGATGGAAGGGAAGGTGAAGATTGACATGAGCGATCGGAGGAAGGTGGAGACCCCGCTTCGGGTCTTGTGGAGCTGGTGTAAGACGGCGGCGGAGTCGGAGGAGCGGCGGACGAGAGGGCCGTGGTGGAAACCCTCGAGCTGCTCCGCCGCACTGAGAGATGACGACGTTGATCTTAAGAAAGTAGCTGGAGTGATCTTGCTGTTGCTTTTGCAGCTGCTGGTTCTTGCAAGAGCACTTGGAACTATCTGCTCGCATTGCCTCATTGTCGACATATATGCACTTATATGTCTGTGGGTGCTTTTTAGAGAGAGAGAGAGAGAGAAGTGCAAGAAACTATAGAGAGAGAGAGAGAGAGGTGCAAGAAACAAGAGAGAAATACTCGGGAATATGATCAAAGGAGATTGAAGAATTTGATTTTTGTCACAAAAGATCAAGAAAGCGAAGGCATGTAGAGAGAGGGGGGGGGGGGGAGTGTGTGTGTGTGTGTGTGAGAGAGAGAGAGAGAGAGAGAGAGAGAGAGATTAATGAAGAAAAAGATTGGGGACAAGGGGTGATGATGGTGTTAGGAGAGTGGGAAAATACAAAGGGCAACTGTGGAGGGTAGTGATGATGATCATTTGATGAATAGAGAGAGAGTGATGCCTTAGTATATTTATAGGGAGGGAAAGCCCATAATTGTAATTAATTAATTGTCAAATTATTTAATTAAAAATGGACCATATTAGCCACTACCTAATATACACGTGCAAATCTTCAATTACATTCGCCATCAACATATTGCACTCTCTACTTTATTTTATAACAATTGTGAACACACTATTTTTATTTAAATTATATATATATATATCGTATTTATATTATTCCAATTATTTTTAATAAAGTGGTCTAGTTTCTTGACTTAGTGCTTGTATGATCGACTGTTTCAATTGTATTACTTATACAATTGACTTATTCGACTGTGTTTATATAATTGATTTACATTGTTGAAATTATATGTTTACTTGCACGATCGAACTATGTCCACTTAAATACGATTTAATTGTAAAGGATAAATTAGTCTCTTACTCTTAATGGGCAAGAATTTTTTTTTCTTTTTGAACTATTTCTAGTGGGTATAGTGAGTAATATCACTAAAATATGTTTTATACTTACTCCGTCTTTAAAAAAAATTATATTTAAGAAAAAAAAGTATTCCAGAAAAGATTCTTGATTCAGACGTCAAGATGTCGGTTTATTAGTTCAAATACAATTGAGGTTTTTTTATTTAAAAAATAAGTTATATATAATTAAATAAGTCAAATAAACAAATAAAAGAAGTCAAATATGTGTAATTTATGATTTTAAAGAAATTATATATTCGTTGAATTGATCAAAAAAAAAAATTGCACTCTCTAGAAATGTAATTGTTATTTTGGAACGAAGAAAATATATATTACCACCTCAATCCTTTAAAAAAATATTTATTTAAAATATTTTTTCATCAATTAATTAAATACAATATATTATTAGGTATTAATTCGAACATATGTCACTCTAGACTCTAGTAATTTGCTAATTTAACTTATCAAATCACATTTAATTCTTAAGCTAACATATTATATAAATTCACTTCAAAAGAATTTTGACTTCTCTCAAACAAGCTCTTTTTTCCAGCCTCTCTCTCTCTCTCTCTCTCTCTATATATATATATATATATATATAATCTGAAAAATAAAAAGTATGTTTTTATCAAAATTATTAAACTTGGACCCTATTAGATTATTTATCTAATAAATTTATGATATCATCAACATTCTCTATTTTAAATATAAAGAATATTTATTTTAATTTTAATTTTTTATAAATAAATATATCACAAATCGTATTTTATGTTATTATAAATATTCTAGTTTGAATAATAGCAAATCCTTTTCCAATAATAGAGTTTAGACTTTGAAATCAAAACATATGCAAAGACCTTTGAATCACTCTAAACATAATTTGTAAATCAAGAGACACTATTACGTAATAATAATAATAATAATAATAATAAACTTAAAATTAAAAAAATAATATGACGTAATCCTTTTTTTAATTATAATTGACCATGCATTACATTCACTACGGTTGGCAGTAGTTCAAGATCGACAGCAACTTCAATTCATTACTTAAATACAATTCTAACAATCATATAATTTAATTATATTTTACATCCGTCTCGACTCGACTTACTTATTATAAAAAATATGTGACAGTGACATTTGGTTGACGAACTTATAACAAATCATCACCGATTCATTGCTAAATAAAGAATTAAATTAATCAAAAAACATTTTTATATTTTTATTTAAAAAAAAAAAAATATATATATATATATATATAGAAAGTATTATAATAATTAGGGTTGTTGATTAAGTGTACATTTTGTTAAAAATAAAAATTGGGCCGGTTCCAAACACTTGGGCTTTAGCCTATCCTATTGGTTGGCCTACCCATTTTACGACTAATGACCCATTTACGTACGCTGCCACGTGGACTCTTTATTACCACAAGCAGACATTATTATCCTCTTTTCCAAGGTCAACTTTATGTCCGTCAGCAATTTTATTTTCTTTTTAATACTCCATATTATTATTATTATTATTATTATTATTATTATTATTAATTATTATTATTATTAACATTTTTTAATAAAATATTATTGAAGATGGCTCTACCTTGAATTTTGTATGAAATAAAAAGCGTATTAACATCGATTTCCTTATAAATAAAATATCTAATGAATATAAATTATAGTGATAATGAATATTATTGAGTAAAAAATATAAAATATTATCTTATGGAGCAATAAATTAACCAAATTGAGAAAGATCCCTAAAGACTAAATATGAAAACATTAAAAAGTTTACTAAAATAGAAAATCGCAATCGATTATGAACAACAAGGATACATATGTAGCACGACTATAAGTAAATTAAGGATTTTAATTTCCTATGATTACTTAAATTAATTTAATTTTTAATTATATTATTACAAAATAAAAAATTAATTCAAAGAATCATATATTAAACAAGATAAAGTTAATGATCATAAAAAAAATTTAATTTATTATTACTCTTTAAAAAATACCACAAGATGAGTATAATTTTTATTTTACATTTTTAATATATCAAAATAGCGGCCCTCGTGTGTGTGTGTGTGTGTGTGTGTGTATTAAAGCGACGAAAAAAATATATTGGTCGGTACCTATATGTTATAGTTTGTCTTTTGACATCTTACTCATATGTTAATGGAGGTTGAAGTATTAAAAAATTAATTAAAAAAATTGACTTCTTCCTCCTGGCTGATCTTGTAAGCTGACAAAGTAGTCATGTTGTGACACTCATCTTCATGTATGTCATAAATCAATCAACATTTCCTATTTTAGTTAATTATATATATATATATATATATATATATCAGATTTTGTGTTTTAACTTACAAACATATTAATTATTTTTGTATGTTAAAGATTATATATATATATATATTGATCTCCTTATGTGTGATGAATTAAATCGTATTCTAAAATAACAAAAAAAATATGGATCTTAATCAATTTGATCCAATCTTTGCAAAAAACGGATGGATCACATATTTACTATAGACATCCATACATATTTAAACAAGATATTTTTATCGAGAAAATATAATAGATTTTGATATTATGAAAAAAATATTTTTTTATAAAATAATATTTTTTTACGAAGAACTATTATATTGTATCAGAACACAAAAATTCAGACAAATACGCAATTTCTAATATTATTAAATTGTGTAGGTCAACTTAATTCATTTAAATATAAAAATATTCATGCATTTGTGCATAACAAACCAATTCTTTTTCTAACATACACTTGGTTTCATTATAATACATAATGAAATCAGACAATCGGAAATAATTAATAGAACTCTTCACCTAAAGCTGTAGACATGATAGTTTGAAGGTCAAGAACAATGTAGAACTCATACAACACTCAAAGAGAGAGAAAGGAATAAACATAAGTCCCTTTGTCACTCTGTGGGGATGGCTCTACAGTTTCATCTTCATATCGGCTCTTCCTACTTCTTTAAGGATACACACACACACACACACATATATATATATATATATATTTCCTTTAATCGCCATTCACATAAAAAATATAATGCGAACCTCCCTGATATGACTATAGTGTAGCAATGAATTTAAATATTACATGAATAGATGTTCACGAAGGTGTATAAAATATCGATCCTTATATATATACTACACATGTTTTCCCTCTTAAATGGAACATGAATTTATTCAAGGATGTCTAATAAAAACGGAAAAGAAAAAGAACGAGAAAATTTTGAATGTAGTATATGTAAATGTAGTTTTTATCACAATGTAGTTTAAAAAATAAGAGTATTCAGCCACAGTTGAATTTGTATGGATCTAATGATAAACATTTGGACAAACTGCACGGGGTAAAAATTGCAGCGAAGTCATGTTTGGATAATGTATAACGATGCATCAATCCACGACCATGTCCCTCTTCCGGTCCACACCGTTTTCAATCTTAAGCATCGTCCTCTTCTCACGAACAACAGCCGAAGATATTCTGTGAATATAAATTAAACAATGTCACATGTTTATTAATGATGTCATTCTACACCTAGTACGTTTCAATAAAATTCAACTAATCAAATGCTGACGAAACCAATTTGACCACAAAATAAAATAGAGGATCCCGTGTACTTACCCGAGACGCAATGAAGTGTCGGAAGTACCTTCTTTCTCCGATCTGCAATCACGCATGGAGCTTGAACTAGCGCAGCAATCTTTGCTCACAAGCAGCAGACGATTTTCAATACTATCCACCCTTGCATGCTGTCTAAGCTCCTCAATCTGTATTTTTTTAATTAAAAATAAAATAAAATCAAGAATAATTAAATTAATTAATTAACAAATTATGTATTAAATAATTAGGTCAGTAAGTAGATTGATGATAATCAATCATTAGCCATGATAATGGAATTAATCATGATGGTAATATAATTAAATCTCTACTTTGGAAGTTGTTCTTTGGGCTTATTTTAGTTAATTAGTTATACCTTTTCCAGCAGGGATTCATTTTGCTGCACAGTTTTCTTTTCCTGTATTCAAAATTAATAATCTCATAATTAGGCATTATTTTTAATTAATTTAAAACGAATAAAAGATTCTCTCTTTGTGGCAAACTATATGCATTAAAAAATTAATGATTTAAAACTAAAAAATAAAAAACCTGCAGCTTTGATTTTTCCAGCTGCTCCAACAGTAGTTTCTCCTGAAATTGATTATGGGTTAAATTATTATAAAATATTTTAATTTTGAGTGGTTATTTATGTATCATATAATATATATATATATATATATATATATATATATATATATATCTTACTATAAATTAAGTGACATTTATCGCAACAACAAAATTTCAATTTATACCCGTTCTGGGCTCTATTTAGTATATGACCTCAAATTTTACATATATATATATATATATATTTTTTTTTTTTGTTAATGACCACACTTTCATTTTTCACGAGAATTTGAGAAGCTCGTATGAAATATCTAATGGTTAGAGTACCTGAAAAGAGTATCACGTCAGCATTTTTTTTATGAATTTGAAAACTTGGATATAAATTGCACAAAACTAAAAGTTGTGGGTCATTAGAATAAATCTGTAAATTTAGAGGTCGCATATAGAATATGAGCAAAGTTAACGTGTATAACATGAACTTTTTTAAAAACAAAATGAAGAGAAAAATGAAATTAAAATAAAATATTTGTTTCTATCGGAATTTTAATTTCATATACGACAAAAATAAAATAAAATAAAATTAGATAAATCGAGTCGAAAAATGTATACAAGCGTACCTTTCGATCTTTCACGTTCAGAAGTCCTTCAGTTAGCTGATGCTCTAACGTCTGCAGTTCCTGGTACGTCAACCCTTCGAGGTCTTTGCCCATCATTTGCCTTCCCCACCAAATTTTTGGTATTCAATAAACATAACAACCCTATTTTCTTTTCTATTTTTAACACAATATAAAATTGTGTTTTCAGTGTTTCACCGGTTTAACAATTGTAGCACTACGTTTCAATAATCGTTAATTAATTTAAAACAACATCAAATATATCCTCCGTTTGTTTTATCCATCTATATATGCTGATGTGTTCGACGAAAAAACATGCTAAAGTTATAGAATTAAGAAAATGAAAGAAAAATGTGAGGTAGAAACTCTTCCACGCAACCGTCTTTCTATAAACATATCACAATCGTCAGCAAAACAAGATCAAATTACAACAAAATTACACTAAATCAAATTTTCAGTACAATCGAGTATTGCGCCACAAATTACAACAAAATTACGACCGGCCCTGTGGGACAAGATGGAGTATTTTCTTAATCATATTTTTTCTTTTTCTTTTAATTTTAAAAATTGAAGGTGTTTTTCTGTTTGACAAATCGACACATTTAGACAAAAGAAACAAAGTGGAATGAATTTGTTATTTGTTTTTGAAAAGTTGTAAACTAAATGATAATTATTGAAATATCGTGCTAGAATTGTTAAACTGGTAAAATATTGATATTTATTTGTATATTTTGCCAAATAAATAAAATGAAATGAAAAAAGAAAAAAAAAAGAAAAGAAATGTACCGGTGCATCATGTGAAGCCTACTGATCTCATCATTTAGTACATTTATCTCATTCGCTGATTCGTGCTTCAAAAATTAAAATCAAACCAAAATAAATTGATTTTTAGCTAAATAAAATAATAAAATAATAATAATAATAATAATAATAATAATAATAATAATTACCTGATTAGGTGCATGCTCAACTATTGCAAGCTCCAGGTTTTCATGGTTTTGAGTGTACCTTCCTAGAATTTGCGCCATACTTCAAGAAACAATCAAATAATTTGGATCAGAATCCGGCCCGGCCCGGCCCGGCCCGTTAGCAATACAATATTGAAAGTTTAGAACCCAAATTATATACAAACATTTACAAGACATATAAAACAATATAATAACATTTAAAATAAATCATATTTGTCATAAAATTCCAAATTAATAATTTAATTTCGCGTTATACTATGTATTTAAGAATTTCCTATCAATTTTAATTTTTCCCACTTAAAATTAAATCCAAATTATTTTAATATAAATTATATTTCAAAAAGTTGGTATATTGTTGGGGTTCGAAAAACATCCCCATCTATACTGCCCACTTTACAATAGATTTATAAAAGGAGAGAGAGAGAGAGAGAGAGAGAGAGAGAGAAGGCCTGATCAAGAAGGCCCAATCCAATACATTGGGCTTTTTAAATGAACAAAAATGGGCCCAATTATTCACCTGACAACGCTGTTACTTGCTGCAAAAGAGAAAGCAATAACTTACATAATTTCCACAAGTATTATTTTATGGTATTTAAAAAAAAAAAAAGTGACTTTAATTAAATAATAAATTATTTAATATATTTGTATGTGAAGTTGATATTCTTAAATAATTATTATAATTTAAAGATTAATCAAAGAAAATCATATTTTTTATTGTTTCTAATTCATCGCATGATAAATGTGTGCTACTTGGTTTGCAAGATATTCAAACCAAAGAATATTAAATAAAATAAAATGAATAATATTAAATAAATAAATAATCGAATCGAATCAAATAATCATTCATATCAGAGATTCCAACACCCAAAATAATTTATCCAAAAACACAAAACCCTAAAAAAGGAAAACAAAAAAACTCACCAGGAACTAGCAAATTCGTACAGTTTCCCGGTGCCGGAAAAGATAATAACGGCGACCTGCGCATCGCACAGCACGGCCAACTCCTTCGCCTTCTTCAGCAATCCGCCGCGCCGTTTTGAAAACGTCACCTGACGGCTGTTCACGTTCTCAATCTTCTTTATCTCTATTTTCCCCCTCCCCATTGTCTTTTCTTCTTCCAATCTGCTGCGATGAATTTCTAGAATTGCTTCTGCTAGTGAAATATGTGTGTGTGTGTGTGTGTGTGTGGATTTGTATATGTGTGTGTCTGAGTGTGTGTGTGTGTGTATATATACATATAGCGGAGTACAATAATTATCAATGCACTTATCCTAAATATGGAAGTAGAAAATTAAAATTGGTAATGGGAAATGCTTATTGGTTGAGGCCTTACTATGTATGATATATTTCAAGAATTAAATTTGCAATATAATATTATTATTTAATTATTATTATTTTCTTTAATTTCCTTTTATTGGGGTGTAAAAGTAAAGGCAAAGGTTGTGAAAATTGGCAAGGAAATATGAGAAAGGGTACGATTGGTTTGCTATGTGTAGAAATAATACCTTGTGTGGTAACCCCAATTATCATAAAGTGTTGGCAATTCTCACCTCTTAATAACTATATCTTTATATAGGAAAAAAAAAAAAAAAAATATATATATATATATATATATCTATATATATATATATATATAATTTTAAAAAATTTATCAAAATTTTGTAATTGCTATATAAAAAAAAAGTAAGTAATAAACGTTATGGTTTATAAAATACTTTGAATCAATATAACGAGATTACAGAGTTTTCGAATAAACATTTTTATGTTTGGAGTTTTTATTTAGTAAAAAAAGAGGTCTCATTATAATTTAGTACAAGACATGGTTAAATCCTTAATTTCTTCGAATTCCTCAATCATTAAAAATACAGAGACGGAGGACAGAGGTAACAGGATAAAAACGTCACTCTTACATTATACAAGTGTGAATGTGACTCGTAATGGATGTTTGCATGCACAATACTTGTGAGTGAAAAGCTAAAGGGCTTTTGGCGAGCCAATCAATTTTGTCTTTATATATATATATATATATATTTTTTTTTTTTTTAATGCCATATTTTCCATCACTAAAAACCAAAGTAATAAAACTATAATATTTGTAATTTTTTTCAATTAAATAAATTATATAAATAGGGTATAGATATAATGGGTGTGTGTCCCCTTTATGGCTGGTTAGACTAACGTTGCCGTTGTGGTCTAATGAAGGAAAATAAAAATAAACTAAAAAAGAATTACTAAATATAGAAACATAAAATGGGGAAGGAAATAAAATATGGGTAGGGAACAACCCTAATTTAGTAAGGAATTGAATAGAGGGTACTATTTTTGATATTATATGAAAAGAATCCTTTTTGTATAGCCCTTCCCTTTTAGGGCATATGACTAATAAAGGCAAAGGTTAAAGGAATTGGGAAATAAATATGGAATGCTATGTTTGGAATCTCACATCATATTTGTGCCCACAATTATTTTATGGTTGTACCTTTCCTTTTTTGGAATGCCAGCCAGAGTGTCTCATGGGTTCTACTAAATTCTTTTAAGCATTTCTTTATTTTTATTTTTTAATATTTTTTTTGTCTAGAAAAAAGAAAATGTTTGTTTAACTTATACAAACTTGAGTTTTTTTTTTTTTTTTTTTTTTTTGAGACGGAGAAAATAGTTGAATTGACTCCACTTAAATTCAAATGCAATTCTAGTGAATTCATATTTGTGTGAATACTTAAATATTTTGTTTTGAAAATAATTTGAAGTTTTGTCGATTGGTTTACCATTGCGCTTTATCAACTCATTCCATGTCCGTAGATGACAAAGCTAACTTAGATATGCAAATTTTGATGCCCAAATATATTAGGTCGTGTGCGGAATAATACAGTTAATGTCAAGTTATGACTATTTACTTTTAAGAAGTTATTTAAAAATTATTTTGAATTAAATAGTCAATTAATTGGATTTGCCATATATATTTTTGGCTAATCATAAAAAATCTTTTGACATCTTTGAAGATTTTATTTAATTATTATTGAATTAAGTATTGTTCTTTCTATATGAAAAAATAAGAGACATATTTAACAAAGGTACAATTTTTATTTTTGCTCGATCGGATAAAGTTACAAATTAAATCGTAAATTCAAACTTATTTTATTCATTGATCTGACCTATTGAACTTTGAAACAAGATTTTTATTTTGGAAAAATTTATTTTTTGATGAATATGATTCTTATTTCTGAATGAAGAAATTTAATTTAATAGTTATCGCAAAATTGTTAGATAAATATTAATTTTCGGAGTTACAATTAAAAAAATCAACCTAAAGAGTAACAATTATATACCAAGAATTATAATCCTCTCATTTGATACTATGGTGAGACGAATTATGGAGCAATATATTAGACAAGTTACATAGTATCATATTAGCAAATATTTTATTAAATTATTATAACACCTCTTAATTCACCAAATTTCAATGAAAAAAGAACAAGAAAAATAAAGTGTGAAAAGTATAAATAATTTTGTGAATTACCAATAAACTCCCTGTATTTTAATTAAGAAAAAAATATAAAATAAAATCTAATGGGTATTTAATAAATCTGATCATTACCAAAAAACATATAAAAATAATGTCAGTAAATTAACTAAATTATGACATTTAATTTGGAAATTACTTCATAGATTCATCATCCATAGGCATGAAGATAATACATCTATAAATTATGTAAACATACAAAATTACCAAATTCAATTAGAAAATTACTCAAACAATTACCTAATATAATCTTTAAATTATTTTATAAATTTGGAAATTAGTAATTTAAATACAATGTGTATTTAAAAAAAATATGAAGTTCACCAAACAATATCCAATAACAAATAGATAAAATCTAAAACCAAATCTTTAAATTAAAATTCACCAAATTAAATGAGAAATTTATAAAACAAATGAAAGAATATCGAATAAATTTTTGAAAGCTACTTAATATAAATTAAGATCAATAAATTAGGTAATCTAACAGAATTATTAAATATATATATATATATATATATATATATTTATATATATATATATAAATGTTGTCTAATAAATCTGCCAATTTTTCAGATCTGAAAAATAATTTTAAAATACCTAACAATTACAAATTAAATCTAAAAAAATTACAAGAATAGAAAAAAAAAAAAAAAACTTAACCCCAACAAAATTTGGAAATTCTGTATAAAAATAAAAGATTTGCAAAATAAAATCTTAGAATTTTACTAAATTGGTTTCTAAAGTTTAAAATATATAAAGTGACACGTGGCACACTCTACTATATACTAGGTAGGAATTAAGGTATACTTTTCATTCCCTTCCCACCCGCTATCCCAATTTCCTGAAAGGAGTTTAGTTAATGAAGGAAATAAAAAAATAATATATATATATATATATATTATTTAAATCTAGAAATTATTAAATAAATCTTATAAAGTATATGAATAAATAAAAATTAGACAAAGTAATCTCTTAATATTGTTTTCTGAAAATTACATAATAAAATCTATAAATAATGTAAATCGATTAGAAAGTTACCAAATAAACTCTAAAAATAATAAAAAAATATTAATAAAATCTAAATCTTACATGATAAATTTGAAAATCTCCTAAATATATTTTTTAACATTCGGTAATAGATTAAATTTCTTTTCCTCTTCTTTCTTAATGATTGGAAGAATGGATTTTTTTTTTAATTTCAAAATTTTATGTTTGAATAAGTTATAAATCATATTTTATTTTGTAAATAATGATTATATTAATCATTGAAGAAATATAGTATAGTTGGTGGAATTCAATTGTAAGATGGTTCAACTATGAACGCAAGCCACTACTTGGAGACTGAAACCGAGATTTAATTGGGCCGGCCCAGATAGATATAGGATGCATTTGGGCTAATTAGTACTGTTAATTATATGGGCCCTAAATTTAATTTGAGAGTTTGGGGTCCAAACTTTGTCCCAATCCAAAATGATTGCCACGATTCTCTATTCTTTCTAACTAGTTGCTTGCCGGTGAGATGCACCGGTAAAATATATTTTATTATATATATAATATATTATAAAATTATGTTGTTGCTATTATTATTATTATTATTATTATTATTATTATTATTACTATTATTATTATTACTATTATTATTATTATTAGTATTATTATTATTATTATAAAAGATTATAAAATATATAAGTGATATAAATTTATTTGAAAATATAAAAAAATAACAAGGCAAGTGGTCGTGGATCAAATAAAGTACTTATAAAATAAAATAAAAAATTTATAACTTTTGCATGTGTTCTTGTAGTGTTTGACACATGAAGTAGACTATTTTATTACAATAAAAAAATAAAATATTGTATTTTCTAATTATATTTTTTGTGTGTTTGTTTTTCTTTATATATATATATATATATATATATATATTTATATGTGTAGTGCACCATTCTTTCAAAAGTTTTATGTAATAAATAATAAATTGCGTCATAAAGTGAATTTAAAAATTTAAACTCAATCCAACCCACTATAACTTCTCAAAATCAATATAAATATTTAAAATCAGTGAAAAATATTAAAATGAAACAACCAATTATTTACTTGAATGGTATAATAATTTTATTTTATAAAAATATTTATAATTTTTATTCTATACAAAAATATTTAATATTTTCTTACATAGTCTCAAACTTACATAAGAATTTAATTCAATTTTTATTTAAATCTAACGCATATTTAAATAAAACTGCAAAATATTTAATTTATATTTTTAAATTAACATTTTATTTTGATATATACAATATTGGTATCAAATTAAAGATCGTAAAAAGTTGATTAATACAATATATCACATTTCAAAAATAGATTTGTGACAAAAAAAAAATTTATTTAAATTTTAAAATTTTAGTTAGAAAAAAAAAACTACTTTTTTACTACATATAAATTTTTAAAAAATATTTATAATTAAAAATTGCACAACATTTCTTGAAGTAACATGTGTTTTGTATTTTGTAGTGATGACATGTGATAGAATTCTTATTTTCAGCGTTCGTACTTTTATATTAAGTAAGAATATAAAATTAAAAGAAAAAGAAAAAAATAATTAATTTTATATTTTAGGAATCGCAGCTATAGTCAGTAAAAGAATTAAAACTCACCCTTAATTTTCATGTCACTATTTATATAAAAAATAAATTAATTTAATATTTATATATAATTATTAATTTATATTAATAACAATCATCTTATTTATATTCAATAAGTTATAAGATCATATAATTTTGGCATTTATTTTTCTTTACTTGCGCAAATGATAATTATAATATATATTAATAGGGTAAGTTTATCATATAATTTATTAATTAATTATTAAAATGTTTAAATAACAAAAATATGTCAAGTATATTAATTTTTTTCTTACTATTATTAATTATTCATATATTTTAATTAATCAATGAATTAAAATTTTGTACAAAATATTTACAATAAAATAAGTTTATGTAACGTAGTAGTCTGTTATTTATTAGAAAAACTAAGATCATAAATTATCATAATTTTATTAGAGAAATATATTTGTACATTATCCTAATATGATCGGAAAGATTGTCGCTGACGAATTATTATTTTATTAATTCGATTATCATAATATAAAAAAATTGATTTTATTATTTTTTTCTAACATCACATGAATTTTACGGGTTCTAATCTATTATGAAAGCATTTTCTATTTATATGAAATATTATAAAACTTAATTGATACAAAAAATAAATTCTTAAATTAATCAGGCTGAATTATTTAAAGAATTATACCAAGTAAAGGAAAGCTTTAAATTGATAAGGCCAATAATTGCAATTCTAATCTTTGATTATTTTCTATAAAAAGAAATAAATCGAATAAATTGATACTAATTTTATAATTGCAAAAATCTTTCTGAAAAAGGAAAAAGAAAAATTAATTGCAGAAATAAATTTGTAGTAATTATGGAAAGTTACAATTACGAAGGCCCACATGCCAAGCCCAACTCGCAGCCCAATAAAACAGCTTTATAATCCTCACTAACTCGAATTCAAATTCACAGAAGTAACGGTACGATTCCGGAGCCTCAGGTTTGGAATCCCGAGCCTCTGTGTTTTTACCTCAAGAAAGAAAATAAATGTTTATTAATTAACATTACTAATAACACTCCCATTCTCCTTCACCTCAACTGGAAAAGATTCCAACTTTGATTGCAAACCCCATTTCGGTCTTGATTTTCTCTCTCTAAAATAAAGGGAAATTTCTGGGGTTTTGTTTTCTTTCTATGTCATCAGGCTCAGTTGTGGAAAGAAATCTTTGAAGTATGTTCTTGGATGTTTTTCTTGATAATTATATATAGCCTTCATATATGCAATGTTTCCGTTCTGTAATGCTCCATGTGACTAAGATGATTAATGGATTCTTTCTTTTTTGAATGGTGATTTAGTGCAGCTTCAATGGAGAATTTGACGAGAAGAGGGACACTGGGTGAGTTGAATTTGGCTTCAAGAAGGGCTGAAGAAGCAGGTATGGTTTCTCTGTTTTACGTTTATTATTTCTTTATTGATTTGTAGATTAGTTTTGTTTGATTCTATCTCTTTGTAATTAGTTGCTGGAAGGATGCATGCATGATGATTTCTTTTTATAGTGAAGTTCGTGGCCTGTTATGTTGTTCCTTTACATGAACTCGATCTAGCGAATGAGGGGTTTTCCGTTGTTTTGTGGAAAACTGATTCCTTTCATGCATTTGATTTTCTTTTAATTGTTTTTGGTTGATTTTCTGATTGTGTATTTACTGTGGCAGATGGTAGAGTACATCATTTTTTTAATTAAGTCGTAGTATCTATTGGATTGATTGATGTAATTTTTAGTAAATCTAAGGATCCGTGCTTTTCAGTATGGAGAATGTGATTACTAATTGGTTTATGTTATCTTTTCATCTATAGTATTGCCTTATTGAAATGAGGAGTTTAAGGCTGTTTACATTAAGATTTCTATGTGATCAACTATTAGTTGCTTTCTGAGCAATTTAACTGTTTAGATCCATTGGAAATCTATCGGCTAATAGTTTGTGGTTTCCAATGTTTGTTGTCTTCTCCTAATGAACTCATAGCTTTGAGAAGATATCAGGCTGTCCATTGGCTTGATTACCTAGTGGGCCCACTTGGAATACCGAGCCAGCCGTCAGAGAAAGAGTTAATTTCTTGCTTGAGAAGTGGTATAATCCTTTGCAATGTAATGAACAAAGTTCAACCTGGTTCAGTTCCAAAGGTATAATTCTCTGCTTGTCCAAGTTTATGTCCATATATGTGATTATCCGTCTATGTCAATTCTTCAAGGACTTGAACATTTTAATTTCTGATTGTTTTTAAATCTCAGGTCATAGAAAATACAACACCTTCACCATTGCTCCCATGGGATTCCCAGCCATTGCCAGCTTATCAGTACTTTGAGAATGTCCGGAATTTTCTAATGGCTGCAAAAGACCTGAAGCTTCCTATCTTCGATGCTTCTGTTTTTGAAAGGGTAAGAACTAAATGCCCTTTCGTGGTATGCAACTTAATAGCGGTATGTCTGGAACCTTAATAACTAATTGCAAGACCTGAATTCTATCTTAGGAAAATTTGAAAGAGGGGTCATCAATGAAGGTTGTTGATTGCATTTTGGAACTGAAGGCTTACCATGAGTGGAAGCAAATGACAGGAGGCAATGGAATTTATAAACCAACCAGATCACCTCTGATTGTGCAAACAGCTAGTAGAATTCATCCTCGAACTCAAGGATCGGTTTCTTATGATAGTTGCAGGCGATTGGACATGTCGGGAGGCAGAAACAAAGCGATGCCATCAGAGAGCGATATTAGGAAACTTGAAGGTAGTGTAATTTGCATACTTTTCATGTCTGCATGAAGATTAGTTCTCATGGACTTCCAATGAACAGTAGATCCAGAATGCGGGTTTATTTTTTAATAATGGTTTGTAAAATTCTGCAGATACAATTGTCAAGGCTCTTGCTGAACATATGGTTGGCGCAAAGGAGAATATTGATAGTAATTTAGTTGCTTCATATCGCAAAGGAAGTGTGGTGTGTAACTTCTAAAGTCGATCTTTACATCATTTCTTCGGATGTCAATGTCTGTTCCCTGGAAACAGTTAGGTATCCAAATTATGCTCATTATGCTGTTTGCTTCTTTTAACAGGACTCAGTGAACTTCGTTTCCAAGATTCTATCAAGTTGTTTCGAGGAGCAATTTCGAAGAAAATTTCCTGAGGTAAGATATCTATTATTTAGAAGAAGTTCCCCCACTTCCAAAGAAAATTTCTGGCTCATCAATGGTTAAACATGTGAACTAATTTCCCCGGAAAAAAAAAATGAGTCGGAGACATTGTGATCATTTCTTCCAATTGCTAGATTAATAACTTTTCATTGATGTACTTCTCGGTAATAGTTTTATTTCAAACTTGGATTATATATCAATATTTGTGATACATTCTTAGGTTTAATTGTTTGAAGTGGCGTCATAAAGAACGTATTGTAGATTGTTATTATGCATTTGCTGTCAAACTAGCTTCATTCTTGTTTGGCACCAAATTTTTATTTGGTTATTTGAAATGAAAATGGTTTGCCAAGAGCTAAGTTTCACTATTTTTGCAACTTTTCAGTTCTAATTTTTGGTTTCTTTTCCATACGGATGCTATAAAGAGGCACATATGAATCTAGTGATATCTTCTTATATTCGTTGATATAAGATTGACAGCTACAGCTTCTTTCTATCCATAACCAGATGAAATTGAGCATATTGGACCATTTAAGAGAAAGAAGTTGCCCTCCTGTGCATTCCACGTCTGTTCCGCTTGCAGCTTTGTCGAATCTAGAAAACCGGAAGGTAGATTCCTTACACATGCAGCTTTTTATCCACTAATAACTCATATATAGAAGCACACATTAATACATTTGCAGTGCATTTAATTTCTTGATCCATTTGTTCACCGACAAATTTGAGAGGCCTGTTTTTTTTTTTTTTTTTTTTTTTAATTTGTGATAAGCAGTGGTTTCGATTTAAATATTTGGAATTCTTCTTGCTCCAATTAGTTGTAACATAGATGAATTTGTTTGGTCAATAGTGTTGCAGAGCTTGCTTGAAGAATGGTAACTGCAACCACTGGAATCTAGTAGAGCAGCAAGAAAAGGAGCTTTCGGTAAGCTTTATTTTGACTCTTAATATTCGGCTTGTTTAATTTTACATTGCGTGATATCTCAAATGTTCTATACTCCATTTTCGAGCACGTGAACAACTTTATAAGGTTCTGTGTTCGATTTTATAATACATGATTTTTAATTAGCATTTTCTTTACAACAAAATATTATTCATTTTCCTTAAATCGCAGCCTTTCTGCTCTTAAGTAAAGCTACTAAATTGCTTTCTTTCTATGCATCCTTCCTTGGAAAAGCCCCTGCTACTAAATCTTCATCCTGATGTTGATCATATATGTCTCATAACTCAATGTTTCATTGAGAAAGTAACTAAGTAAATCTAAAAAATAGTTGGATGAAATCATAATAGAAACAGACACCTCTTATGGATAATGTGAAAGAACTACTCAATATTGCAATTCATAATTTTCTTATGTCGTATTTATCTCAAATAAAAGGACGTCGTCTATGTATCATATAGTTTTTGGCGTGACTGAATTCCATTTCTCATTGCAGAATATTAAACTATTGTTAACAAGTGCGAAGCAAGATGTTGAAAGCCTGCAATCGCAGATCCGAAGTGATTTGAAACAACTTGGTATATTTCTATTCTGAGAACTTGTGTAATTAGTTTGTTGGAAAGAGATGCGCTGGTGGTACATGCAAATGGTAGTGTACTTTTTAGAATGAAATGCTTGCAAAAATCATAAAGTTTATAATCTGTTAAAAATCTTATGCTGTTTTCTTAACTTGTTTTAGGAGATCAAGTGGTGGAGATGTCGAGCGCTGCTCTTGGTTATCACGAGGCGGTTAAAGAGAACAGGAATCTTTACAACATGGTTCAGGATCTGAAAGGTTAGTTATACTTGCATTCATGGAGATGCATATTTCAATGATCAGATTCGTAAAAGAGAAACGAGCAAAAGAATATATCACGAAGTTCTCAACTAAATCAAATGACAAAGGTGTTCTCTTAGTGAACATCCTTTTCACAAACCTTTTCCCTCCACTTTTATCAAGGATTTATTTATCGAACAGTTCTCTTTGATGATCTTTTTTCAGGAAATATTCGAGTTTACTGCAGAATTAGACCTGCCTTTAGTCCTGAGGTGCAAAATGTTATTGATTTTATTGGAAAGGACGGGTCTCTAGTGGTCGTAGACCCAAACCCCTTAAAAGATTGCAAGAAAGTGTTCCAATTTAATCGTGTGTTTGGTCCAACAGCTACTCAAGGTATGCAATTCTCTCGTATATTTGAAACGGCCTTTCCTTAATTGTTTCGTGCACATAATTATATCTGATCTTACAGATGATCTTTTCAAAGACACACGGTCTCTTGTTAGATCTGTAATGGATGGATACAATGTTTGTATTTTCGCGTATGGCCAAACTGGATCAGGCAAAACACATACCATGGTGAGTATACACGCATTTATACACAACACACTCACATACACATTGTTTGATCAATATATACTTTCTGTCAACAGTATGGCCCTCCGGGTGGATCATCGGGGATCAGTTACTTGGCTCTTAATGATCTATTTAAACTTTCTGACCAAAGAATGGATATTACAAAATATGAAATTCAAGTACAGATGGTGGAGATATACAATGAACAAGTTCATGATCTTCTTACTGAAGATTCAGGAGCTAAAAAATATCCTTTCCACATTCATACATTCTATATACTTCTTGGATTGCATTTTGGTTGTCAAAACTGCATAAATATTCACATTTTCAGGCATTCGATATGCATTTGCATGAATTGGTTTCTTGACTATGATTAAATTAGAGATCCGGAGTTGTGTAAGCAGCAGCAACTTGGCTCTTCCAGATGCTTCGTTGCATCCTGTGAAGTCCACAGATGATGTAATTAATTTGATGAAACTTGGTGAAACAAATCGTGCTGTGGGCTCCACTGCCGTGAATACAAGAAGCAGTCGCTCACACAGGTTGATTTTCTCACAACTATTCGACAGAATTTTTGCCTTACTAGCATTTATCTGACTGAAAACAAACATCACCTCGGTTTTGCAGTGTATTATCTGTCCACGTCAATGGTGAAGATGCATCCGGAAGCATGCTACATAGCTGTCTCCATCTGGTGGATCTAGCAGGCAGTGAACGGGTTGATAAGTCAGAGGTTACTGGGGATGGACTCAGAGAAGCACAGCACATAAACAAGTCTCTTTCTTGTTTGGTGGATGTTATCACAGCCTTGGCACAGAAAAACTCTCACATTCCATACAGAAACAGCAAGCTCACTTTACTTCTCCAGAATTCTTTAGGTATTATGATGCGTTTTGTTATTATCGATTTCTGCCATAATCTTTTTGAATCTACAAAATGTTGTAACTCTATGATATTCGAGCTGGCAGATTAGGCCGCTCAGCTGGCCCTCGTAATACTGACCGTAGTTTTTACGTGAGCAGGAGGAAATGCAAAAACCTTGATGTTAGCCCACGTAAGCCCAGAAGGAGATTCATTTGGAGAGACAATGAGTACGTTGAAATTTACTCAGAGGGTCTCAACTGTAGAACTTGGTGCAGCTCGGGCAAATAAAGAGAGCACTGAGGTGTTAGAGCTTAAAGCACAGGTATGGATAGACTATTTGCTTCTTTTTCCAGAAAAGATCTATTAATGGCTCTTGATGGGATTTGGTCAATAAATTTACAGATAGAGAGCCTCAAAAAGGCATTGGGTAGCAAGGAAATCCTGACTCCTCCAATGAAGAAAACAAGGGAAGCTGCAAGAACACCATTGGAGAGACCGAAGACAATGGCTGAACGAACACCTCCAAGAACCAGGAGATTAAGTATTGAAAATGATGCAGCTATGGCAATGGAGAAGTCGGTGAATTATGATGACAAAAAGGGGGTAAAAACCCCTTCTGGAAAGCCTAAACCATTGACTGAACGAACACCTCTACGTGCCAGAAGGTTAAGCATCGAAAATGGAATCAAAGAACCAACAAATCTTGACGAAAAAAAGGGGGCCAAAACCCCTCCTACAAAGCCTCGCTCTCGAAGATTGAGTCTAGAAGGGCCAAGAAATGTGCAAAATAATATTAAAGGTCAGCTTGAAGATGGAAAGGTGATAAAAAAGTCCTCTATACAGAGAGTGAGCAGTGGATTGTCTCTGGTGGACCTATCCAGCCAACGGCCTCCTCCTCGGAGCCCAATAAGCTCGGCGCTCAAAAGCCCGGTGATCAAAATTGATACAGCAACAATGAAGGTGGTACCATCTCTACAAACTCCAAAAACACCTGAACCACAAGTAAAGTCCAGGAACGAGATCCCACGAACGCTGCCAAATGACCGTATCATTCAGACACCTCTCACAACTCGTGGAAAAGGTTCTCAGATCAGAAAGTCTCTTCGAACAATAGGGAAGTTAATCAATGGATCGGAGAAAAGGTAGGCGATTTCTTCGTGCTCAAGTTCACGTTATAATCAGTTTAAACTAGCTTAATCTGATCTTCTATGCATGCATGTGTGAATAACAGGAACCAGCAGAAACCAAATGAAGACAAAACTCTATTGAATGGAACAGGGGTAATAATGCAGGATCCTAAGTCACCGACTTCATCTAATGCAAGGGCCTTGAGAAGGCAGTCCTTAACAGGCATACAACTGCCAGAAAGGTCCAGGAGATCTTCGATTGGAGGTGTTTCGACCGATTCTTGTGAGTTTTTAGCTACGTCAAAAGTTTGATAATGATTGTAACTTCTTACACAGATTTTGATCTAACATTGGTGTTTTTATCAGATGGGAATGAAAATAGGAATGCCAAGACGCCGCCTCCAGTTCGCTCTTCAGCAAAGTTGACGAAACGCTGGCTTTAGAGTTCTTGAAAGGGGTAGGTTATGCTTTGACTCGAAGCAAGTTAGAACAAGTTGACAACTTTACAAAAGTTCCAGGTTCCTTGTTGACAAGTTAACTGAAAAAATAGTGTTCTGCGGAATTCTTGTACAGACAGCTGAGGAAACAAACATGAATTCATTGTCCTAATTCTTGTCATTGTTGGCATTGTTAATGATATCTTTTGAAATGTTCCCAAATGGCGGAGTAGGATCTTGAATTTCGAGCAATCAATTATACTTCTTCCGTTCTATAAAGATAGACCTTTTTTTTTCCGGATCCATCATAACACGTTTTTTAAAATTAACCATTTATATCTTTCAATTAACAAATATTAAACACGGGTACGTTTGTAGATTTTAACGAGTAGCGAGAAACATTAATAAAAATCTACATCTACATCTTACAAATAATGAAATTATATCCCAATAATATTTTTTAATATTTATTTAAAAAAAGAAAGGATGAATCTAGTCACCAGATTCCCTAAAATAAAGCATGTGCAATAACACAGTTCCACAATGAAGTCAGCATGTGCTGCTGCTGCATGATAAAGTAAGCACGTGCATATTATCCAACTCCAATAATTTAACCTTTTTAAATTTATAAATTATTTTATTTAAAAATTTTAAAATATGATTTTAATAAATTATTAATAATTACATTAAAAATAACTACGATTGGTAGAAAATTATTTTCGTTATAAATATTGTCGACATTTTCACCATTCCTACATTTGTAAAATACATTAGACATCTCTCAATCTTACATCCTTTTCACCCTTGGGCCCCACCTACCAATAACAGGGTCAATTTCACTTTGCCCCCCAATTAATTGCAAGATTGCAAATTGGCCCCTCCCCAACTATAAATTTAACAATTTGTCCACGTTAATGTTGTGTGGTTAAGAGGCAAAGTGAGATTATCCCCTAATCGGACTTTCTAGAAGGGTATTTTCCTCAATTGAAAATCAGTTCATGTGAAATCTTCATTTTGAAGATTCTCTCTCTTGCCTTCAATATCTCTAATTGACCATCTTAAAAGAACAACCGTTGACTTCATTGGTCAAATAAATTAGAATTGGTGTATTTCATGTTATATCTAAAGTTGACAATTTAGATCGAGTGAGAATCATGGACTAAATCCAATCTGACCTAAAATGATATCCTACTATTTCAGACACTTCAAGATCTTTTTTTATTACAAATTCTTACAGACAACCAAAAATATCGAGCTGCAGATAGATCTATTAATATAGCCATAAGAGATGTCTCTCATAAGTAGTTAAGAGTCATTGATCCGGAATGAATCTACAAATTTAAGAGCGGACAATTCAGCTTGGATCATCATAGAATAGTAAGAATGAACTCATTTCCCAACTTGCATGGTAAATGACGGGAGTTCAGACCAGATCGAGTGATTGTCGCCCACCGAGACATTGACCGATTGGGTCAAGCCAAATGTGTCGGATCACATTTTGAACATTAAAATCTACGACCCAACCTAAATAAAATATCAGATGAATAACACCGGAACAATTCATGAACTCAAATTGCATCTCTTTTTTCTTTTTCACTAATAAAGGAGCCCTCCAATCCTGCATTGAGACCACTAGACATGTCTAAATAATAGGTATGAACATTTCCTCTAAAATTACCTCAAATTGTACCAAAAGAGAACCTTATAAGACTTTCACAATGCACCACCCAAAAAGAAAGCTCAAGAGTTCGATGTACAAATGCCAAATACACTAATCTTTACAACCATTTTCTTTCCTCTGTAGTTACTGATGTACAAAAGTGGGACAACCTAAAGAATGTGTTAGAAAAGAGGACTTAAACAAAGATGACAAGTTACTGTAGTTGACGACGTAAGCGCCCATTCTTCCTAGCTTTCGTGTAGTAGTAAGCTCTTAGCAATCGCTTTCCAAATCTTCGAAGATCCAACTTCACATTTTGCCGATCAAGATAGATTTTCTTCGTGAACTCCCATCCCTTTTTGTTAACACTGTTTGGATCCATCAAAATTGGATCATCTTCTTCATAGTCTTCGTACAATGAGCTCTCTTTCGGAAGAATCTTATAACCAACGTACCTTAAACCTAATTTCACAGCTGGTTCTTCATAGTATGTCTCAGCTGCCCAATCTGTACCCAGAGGTACAATTTGGATGAAAACCGTACCAGGCTTCATGAAGAGCAAGTGGGTCATGGCGGCCCCATGGACTCCTACCATAACATCACTTGAGTTTAGGGCCCGATATGTTTTGGCAAGTTCAGTGGTCTTTTGCGGCCTCAAGATTTCAACTTCGAATCCAATATCCTCTGCAGTTTTCACCAATGAGTCTTCATTGGTGATTGATCTTGACCCGTTTCTTGATATTATAACCAGTTTAGGTTTAGACAAGCCTCGATTTTCTGTTCTCATTGTCAGGTTCGGCTGGGCTTCACGCTCCCGTTCTTCATCCTCAATGAGACCACTAATACGAGGCCAGTAGGCCCGGTCCAAGAGACCATGAAAGTCGACTATGGTCTTGTTGCCGTCCATCAATAATGGATTAACAGCAAGCTCATCATGGATTCTTAAGCCCACAATTGCTTCCGGAAAACAGTGGATTCTTTTATCCCCAGAAAAATCTACAGGCGGAAAATCTGAGAGTTGGGAGAGAATGTCTCCATACTTAGTGATCCACCAATTATGATATTCAAGAATCACAAACACAACCTTCTTGTTCAGATGCTGAGAGGTGATGTATAGGGGCAAAATACCATCATTGAATTCATGGTAGAGATTACCGGTATACCCTCCCGTCGAGAAGAACACAGCAGCAACCTCATGCTGAACATCACATCTATGATGGGCACCAGAGTCTTTTCTCACAATGAGGTCTAATTCATGAATTGTATCCATGACGCTGGTTTCCCATTTTCGGGTGTATGGCCTAACTTTTTCGTGCTGGATCGTCATTGCCTTGTCATAATCACCGTCGGATTGGCTTGAAACGTTATCAATCAGATCGTTGGTAGGGTAGAGGATGAGAGATGAGGAGGTGGGGTGAGTTCTTACATCCCCTTTCATTACACATACATCAGATCTTCTACTTCTTCTGTCACAACAGATTGTGCCTGTAATTAAGAATACGGTTCTGTCAAAACTCAAATGATCAAAAGAATCAAATTGTTGTATGAACAAGAAAACTAAAGCAGACTAAAAGAAAAAGTTGGTCATTATGATGTTGTCAGCCTGATTGAGCATAATAATCTCGAGGGATCATCCTACCCCACTGTAACAGGTCCCATCCCCCCGCCTCACGCGTTCAAATCCAAAACAACACATAACAGAAGAAAGAAATAACAAGAGAGAGAGAGAGACACACACACACACATCTAAGAATGGAAATGAAGAAAATGGTCGAAAAAAGGTAGAAAAATCAAAACAAAAACAAACCCAGAACCTTCTCTTACCATCTTACTGGTTATGTTCCTAGACAATTATATACGAAAACACACACACACACACACACACACACACACACAAAAGAAGGGAATCAAAGATTTAAAACAGGATAAGCGCAAACATACCATTAGGAACAGAGGAGCAAAGGTAACCATCTTCAGAGCCAATCCCTTCTTTATCCGAGTCTGCAAAATACAACAGCAAAAAGATATTCAATAAAATATAATCCAAAAAAAGAAAAGAAAGAACAACATTTAATCCAAGGAAAAAAAAAAAAAAAAAGGACTTACAAAGCAAGGAGAAGTTAGGGCTGAAGGACAAAAACAGAGGAGCTAAAATCAAGCAGAAAGAAACGAGAGAAATAAAAACAAAATACAAAAACTTGGGCCCTGCTCTTTTGCAGCTCCAAGCAGAGTTTCGAAAAATCAACGCAAAAGGGTCTACTCCCGACTCTTCATCTTCATCCACCATGTACTCTTTGCTTTTCTTCCACTGGCAATACAGATTCTTTTTCTGGTACTTCACCATTTTTTCTTCCTTCTTTCACAGAGATTGGTTCAAAAAGCTTTCACAGGAACAAAAAAGAAAGCAGAGAGAGGTTTATATGAAACAGTTGTAAAGGAGCTGGCTTTGTATTGTAGAGAGAGAAAGGGAATATGGGTCTGCCTGGTTTGCTCGTGGGAATGAAGGTGTTCAGTGCTTTCTGGGGTGGCTCTGTTTATTCTTCGAAACGAGGGTCATAGGGTGGTGGAGTGGGGTAGGGGTTGCAAGAGTTGTACAAGGAAAGTTGGGCTAATTTCATTTTTATTTTCCAGAAATGAAAATATTATTTAAAAAAAAGTTACTCCAAGAGGACAATTTTATAATAATATTATTATTAATTAATTCTAATTATTAAACAATATTAAACAACTGAGTAATAATTTTTATTATAAAATAATAAAATAATAAAATCCAACTCCAAGAAACTAGTGTTTGGTAAATTATAATATTTTTGTATACAGATTGTAAGTTGTAATTTGAGAGGATAATGAAGAGAGTTGAACGCGTTATTGGAGACTGAAAATATAAATGTAATTAAATAAATTGAATAAGTTAACATGGGACAGCTAATGTCACACCACCATTTTATGGACATTTCTTCAAGTATTTTAATTTCGAATACTAAATAACTTTGAGTTCGGCTCGTTTAAAATTATTTTATTTTAAAATTCGACTCAAGTTTGATTTAAATTTTTATAATAAAATTTATTTAAAAATTAATTGTACATCAGTAGATACCATGCAACTCTGTAATTTTATTTGTTTAATTAATAAATATTACTTATTTGTTTGAAAAATATTATTGTTGACTTATTAACTAAAAAATAATAATATTTTTAATTTAAAAATAATACTATAAATTGAATTCACTGCCTACATGATGCACAAAATATTTACTCGTTTTTAAAAAAAAATTATAAAGTATTTGAGCTTGGTTCGTAAATAACATCACTAGTAAAACAAATGAATTTTGAATTCAAGTTTGTTAAACAAATAATTGAGTAGAATTTATGTTTTTATTTTTATTTTTTTAATTACATATTAGATAAAGTAATTTATAAAAAGAATATATTCATATATATATATATCGTAAAAATTTATGTGCATTGGTATTAGTACATCTTACAATTCAATCTACATTATTATTTATTTAATTAAAAAATATTTTTATATGATAAATATATTATATATTTGTTATTTTAAAAATCGAATGGACGGTTCTTTCAATATATATTATAATTGGCATTTAGCTGAAATTTTAAATTTGTGCGTTTCCCCAGGAATTAAGAATGGAATATCTTCCTTCCGAAGGCAATGAAATTACAGACCTAACCTTGGAATGGAATAATGTTGGAACTAATTATCTTTCCTTGGATAACACGAGAGATGGATATTCTTGTCAATATCTTCATAATTTTTTTTTTCTACTTATGTTATATTCTAATTTATTTTCCTATAGTTTAAATACTTCTTTTAATATGGACTTGCACTTTTTATTAAAATTTTCTATAATTATATAATTTTACTTTATATATTTTGTTAAAAATAGTCGAACTTAAACATTCAATATTCACCGTTCTTTTCTTATAACATTTATGTAAATCTTATTTTCATTATTCACTATCTGAATCGAACTTAAACATTATAGAATCTTGTAAGAAACTGTATCGGAAAACCAAACATTATTCATATAAAACACTTTATAATTAATACCAGACAAACTTCAATTGTTATCATTTTTTTCTTATAGTATTTATTTAAATTTTATTTTCTCTACTCACTATCTCAATCGAACTTGAACGCCAAAGAATATTTGCTAAACTCGTGCTCATAAACCGAACATTATTCTTACAAAATACTCGATAATTCAATCCTAATGTATCGTATCGAATTGATCCCAAAATCATTACACATATAAATCTTTTAAAAATTAAGAATCTTGTCATATAACTCAAAAAATTATTAAGATGCGATCATAAAACCCAGAAAGTTATAATCTGAAATGTCAGAAATTAAATATTTGGTTTGAAAATGGGGGGATAAAGTATTTATCCATGTTCTTGTCATAATTATCCACCAAAACGAGAATCTCGATAGAAAGGCAGAATTATAATAAATAATACATTTTCTTTTCTTGAAAAAAAAAATTAAATTAAAAGTGTGTCACTGTTAAAGAATATGTTTAGCAGGCCAAGACCACTAAGCCCAGACCAGAGGATATGGGTCCAATTTTTTATAAATATTTTTATTTTACTTTATAATATATGTCACTCGATTACCGTGTAATTTCGAGTTTCACTGTTGAGAGTAGAGGTGTAAACAAATCGAGTCGAACGTATTATTATTTAAAATTATTTAAAATATTATTGAGCTTTTAATATTATATTTGAGATTAGTTTGATTATTAGTCATGTCGAGTTTTAATCGAGTCGAGCTCGAATAGTTTGATATTTTACACTTATTTTATGAATTTTGCTTAATGAGTTTGGATTCGAGTTAAATTTTAGATTTTATCAAATTTAAAAATGTGTTCAAACTTGTTTGAGTTATTATCAAATTAAATTCAAATAAACTTTTAATAAATGAGTTCGAATTGAGTATCGAATAGTTTGATTTAATTTTCGATTCTACTTGAGAATAATATAAAAATAAATATTAAATTTATAATATTTTTATTTTATAATTTCTCTCTATTGTTTATATTTTAATATTTATAATCTAAAAGAGAAGAAGTGATGGTGAAGAGGTTGAAAGGATTAAAGCCAACGTTGGCGGCGTCATTTACAGTCCAAATCTTTCATTTATTCACACACACACTAAAAGGTGACAACTTTTGCACAGATTGCAATGATGTTCCCTCTCTCTCTCTCTCTCCCCTTTCTCTCTCTTAAAATTAAGTAGCATTTTTACTTATGGAGTATTTTTTAGTTACAAATTCATATACACATAGACGTACGTTTATGTACAATTCCTCGATACTCGATTCTAGTTTCAATTTTGAATGCTTCGTTTTGTGGTTTTGATTTTCAATTTTTGTTTTGAAAATTGATAATTTTTAATTAAAGTTAAAATTAAAATCGCTAATTTTTTGTAAAATTATAAATTTAGAATCGACTGTTCTAAAATTGAAACTGAACCAGTTAAATTTTAAATAGAAATTGAATTAACGATTAATTAAATTGAACCATTAATCCATTATTCAAACACCAGTTTCAATTTAAATTTAGAACCATATGCATATTTATATACATATTTATGTGAAGGTGTGTAAATCTATGGACGGTTAGACATACTCATTAAATATACCATATATTGAGTATTTCCATACACATTTACACACTCATATAAATACGTGCAAATATATGGTTAAAAATATCCGATATACAATATTCTAAATGCAATATATAATTTTTTTTTAAAACGCTCCATTCACAGAGGACTGAGTGTAGCATTTTAAAAATTAGATCAAACTCTAATTCTTAAGTATCGCCTCTAACTTTTTTGTTAAGAATATAATTTAGGAATGTATTTTTAATGGATTAAAATATAAGAATAATTCATACCTTATAATTAAAAAAAAAATACTTCATCTTTCATATTTAATTCCTAAGTCAAAGTATTGCATGGTTCGTCTGTTAATAATTTTTAAATAAATTTATTAACATTTCATTTTCTGTGGGCAAATATTAATTATTTGAAATAAATAATACCTTGCAAAGACTAATTCCATCAAGATTTAGATGTAAGTGCATGCCGACTTTTTCTTTTTTATAAAGAAAATATATATATTAGTGCACACTGACACTCAAAATTAAAATAATAATAATAATAATAATAATAATAATAATAAATTTTAAAATGTTTAAAGAAATAAATAAAGATGATAGGGACATAGGAGAGCATCTAGGGTTCTTTATTTATGCGGCGTTGCCTAAATAGAAAATGTGGAATAAATATTGGTCAAACTTAAGGTCAACATTGAGAGAATAAAGGATAGATTTATTTCTAATTTTATTGCATATTTATTTGTGTTGCATCTTATCAATATTTTATTTAGATCATAATCTAAATCAAATCATGTATTTAAGATCTCAAAATTATATAATATATAGTGTACATCAAATTATGTTAATATTATTGGTCAAAATTTTGACATTGGTATTTTCGTAATTATGTGGAAATTAGATTTAAGATATACGAAAAAGTAAGTGATAATAGTTCTCTTCATGTAATATTTGGGAAATTGAGTACTTTTTATTATATATTTTTATATATTTATATGAATGTATGCGAATATACGATAAAATGCACTGTGTATTGAGTAATAGTATGAAGATAATAAATCAGATCCTCACCACAATATGTTGTGCTGCGCTACCAAAACAACGACACTTTAATCGATAATCAAGATGTCATTTGATTACAAGCTAAAAATACTTTGTGTTTATATAAAAGATATCGTTTTGAAAACACATTATAATATTTTGACGTGTCCCACATGAGACGATCCATTTCCAAACTAGGCTGAATTATAAAATTAATTTTATAATTGAAATATATCATAATAAAATCGTGTTTTTAAATATGTATGCTTTTGATTGATTAATTTCACAAATAAAAGCAATCAGATAACACTTTGAAGTATGTTTTAATGAACCTTATCTTTTCATATATTCCTACGCTCCAATTTTTTTGTTTATAATAAAATATTTTTATATACCGTGTATTTATTTCTCTTTTAGCCATTTGAATAATTACGAAAGCAACTATTGAATAAAATAAAGAATCTTCTACATCACAAGAAATATCAAATTTAGATAAAAGTCAACCAAGTTGATTGTAACAATATACTATAAATTATAACTCATATAATTTTATATAATTTATCTAAGTACATTATAAAATTACAATTTCTTTTTCATCGAACTCAATTAAAATAAGCTCAAATAATTAATTATAACCCCCTCAACTTTTAATTAATCTTTGTAATTATTAATTTTATAATATTTCACTAAAAAATAAAATCAAACTCTTAATTTAATTAAATTATTAAAGTTAATAATCAATAATAATATCCTCTACTGCATAAAAAACTCTGGGAATTGTTTCAGAAGTGGGCAGTTTGTCAGCAGAAAATTCTGACAACCAATCAGCATCAGCAATTGGACCGTTACAAGAGCAAGAAACCCAAATCTGAGATTGATTGATTAAACTATCCAAACCCATTATTTATTTATTTATATTTTATTAAATTATTTTCTGACAACGGGCGAAGTCGGACCACTTGGGTGGCAACTGACAGGAAGTCACATGAAATGTTAACATGTTTCTAGGGTTGGGATTGTGTTCATTTATTATCGATTTGTTCACAACAAATAATACACGCACCTACGTTGTCCCACCACCTCTTTATCATTTGTCTAATATCACGTTACGCGTTAGGAACAACCAATTTAGATCAATATACATAATACTATAGTTTTGATAATTGTATCGGGAGATTGAATCAATCGAGTTAGGCTGCATTTACTTTCTTAGTCAGGATTGGACAGGATATGACATAAATTGGGATTAAACTCGAGATAGGAATAAGTTTGAAATTTTTATCCTATATTTACTTCGTAGGATAACATTAGGATAGATAAAGATAATTTTATACTATCCAACGTTTACTTCGTGGGATTGGACAGGATAATGCGGAAATTACATAATCGCCCTTAATACATGATTTATATATGAGGACATTTTTGTTATTAAGTTTGTGCATAAGGGTAAAACAGTAAATTTTCATTTATTATCCCATCGGATAATTTTTATCCCGAGGGTTTAGGTCGAATTAGTATCCGCCGAATTATCCCGAATTTTGTCTTTTATCTCGGGTCGCTGAATTGACCCGGAAAAATATCCAATGAAGTAAACGCTGGATAACTGTTGACTATTTTTACTAATCCAGATTTATTACCCGAAATAAACGAGGCCTTATTGAATCTCGATTGATAATTATTTAAATTAATCGGATCAATGATCCAACCAAAATCAACAATAGCTTGTATGTACATATGTATGTATTTTTTAATAATATCATATATATATATATTATAATGACATCTGTATAAATATTTTTTATAGATACATAACTTAATACATGTTTTAGAAATGTTCTAGACTGATCCATGCACCATTTTCTGATCAAATAGACTGATTCAATTCGATTACAACTGTAATGCATGATGTATAATTGAATCACTTTCACACGCAACAAATTGTGAGGCCTCTAATTTGATTAATTTGAAAAAGTAATAAAATTATTTTGTGGGTTGAGTTGTGGCAAATTGAAATACTTGTCTTCATTTATTTTGCACCAAATAAAAAAAGTGGTATATTTGTGTTATTATTTTAAAAAAAATTTATATTTATTTAATTTTATGTGTCGTTTATAAGATATTACGAAGAATGGAAATATTTCTTTTTGAGTTTCATGTTTGTCCGAGTTCATGTGACAATCTTAATCAACTTATTAAGATAGAGTCTCTTGTACTGCAATTACACAAATAAAAATAAATGAAATTCTTGAATTAGAATTAAGGCGTCGTCCTTAATAGATTTATCCTGTGCAAGCAAAATATGATATGTTTAAATAAAAAATAATATTTTTGGATAAAAAGTAATACTCTTTTAAATTATTAATAGAGTATTATTTTTTTACAATAAAAATATTATTTTTTACCATATGAGAATTACTTTTACTTGACTAAATAAAAAACATAGTTAAATTGGTATACTTTTTCACAAAAAATAATATTCTTTGAACAAAAAAAATAATTTTTTTATCCAAAATATTTATTTTTCACTAAAAAAATCAAATTCAAAATGCACTCACAGAGAAAAAGTGGAATATTTTTGCACAAATGAAAATGGAATGTTCTAGAATTCATAGACATTTTTTTCATAGTTTAGAATAAAAACGACTCGTTATGTATAGTTAGATAAATAATATAGTGTGTGTGTATATATATATATATATTATTTATTTATATATTATTATTTTTTTGCTAAATCCAATATTTTTCCCAAATAGTATCTGCCAAGGTCAATGCTGGTAAGTTGTAAGGGTTTGGATAATGGAAAAGAAGAAGCAAGCCCTAGAGTTGGCAACTTGACAGTGACGTTCTCCATAAAATATGACCACTTTGATTGCTATATCCAATATCCCATCGCTATCACCACTTTGGGCTAAAGGCCCAATAAACAATGCCACTGTAACAGCCCACTTTAATTATGGGCTATCCATTTTGGTCCACTAGGAAGCTCCATGTTGGGCTGGTTATTCAGCATTTGGGCCTATTTAGAATCCTACCACACCTCTCTCTACTTTTTATTTGACTTACTGAACTTCTTCTCTCCTCACTTCTCAGTCTTTGACTTAATATAAATAAAAATATAGTTTTTTTTTATAGATGGTAAAACAAAATATAAAGAATTAATTAAAAATACTAAAAATCAAGAATCTCATATTTAAAAAATATTATTTGTTAAATTTTTCAAAAATATAATTTTTTTATTTGTTAATTGAATAAATATAGATACTCCATATGTGCAATGCATGAATAAAATAAAAATTTATTAATAAGTTAAATTTAATTTTTATAAATTTTTTAATTTTTCAAAATATTTTTTAAAAGCATATCCAAGTAATATTGGAATTAAAAAATTAAAGTTTCATGTTGTGTTTTTATTAAATAATTAAATTTATGAATAATTAGAGTTAATAATAGAATAATTGGTAATAAATACTCTAAAAGAATAAAACAAATAAATAATAATTTAATATATTTAAAGAAGGTATACAGAAGCGACGCAAAATAGCACGTGAATACATGTCATCACAATTCAGTTTCTTGGAATTTCAAGGTGTGAAAGTGGGCCCTACCCGACCGCCGCCCTTGAAATTCATTCATCTTTCTCTCCCTCTATATATACCCCTTTGACCCAACAACAGTTGCTTCTCTGTTTCTCCAGCTCGGATATATATATAGAGAGAGAGGGTGGAGGAGGAGAGGGAAAGTCACCTAAATTTCCCTCAAAACCCAGAGAAATCACGAACCAGAAACTCGATTTCGCCGGACCCAATTGGAACAATAAGGTCCGGGTTTCTGAATTGGTGAATCCGATAAGATGTCGGACTCCTACTGTTCTGACTGCAAGCGCAACACGGAGGTGGTCTTCGATCACGCGGCGGGGGACACCGTGTGCTCGGAGTGCGGGCTTGTACTGGAAGCCCGCTCCATAGACGAGACCTCCGAGTGGAGAACATTTGCAGATGATTCAGGCGATCACGACCCGAATCGTGTGGGGGGACCTGTAAACCCACTTCTGGGTGATGGGGCTCTTACGACGGTCATTTCTCGGGGTGCTAATGGGTCGAACGTGGATCCTTCTTTGGCCCGGTTGCAGAACCGGGGTGGGGATCCGGACCGAGCAATTGTCTTGGCTTTTAAGACCATATCTAACATGGCTGATAGGTCCGTGACTTTGTTTCTAAATTATTCTCTTCAATGGTTGGTTGGTCTCTTGCGGATTTTGGGGACTTGTAGTTTGGAAAATTAAGGGTTTTGTTGTGTTTGCTGAATAATTTGATTGAATGTGATGATAGAAATTAAGACATTTTCCCACTTGATGGTTGTAAATTTCTTAAATTTGTTGGATTTGAAAATGGGCTTTTAAAATGATCTGTAGTGGTTATGGAATGAAAACAGATATAAGTTTGATATATAAGAATGATGGAACTTTTCAAAAATGAGAGAGAAATAACAATAGGGGAAGGTTTATAGAGGAAGAAGGTGTTGAATTGATTTTGGATGTTTTGTTCATCAATGAAGCATAAAATATCTGCTGTACTTTAAAGGGAATTATTTCTATCTTGCCGTAAATTTTGGAATCGTTTGTAATAGTCTTTTATAGGTGCTCCATTCTAATGAGCTCACAAATGGAACCATAAAGCAAATGCTAGATGTTGATGTTTTTATTCCTTCTTGGATTGTTTCTTATTGTCGGGTTGTATCTTATAATGAGAATGCTGAGTTTATCTCTTTTGGGCTTGAATATCTGCCTTTTTGTCTGGAATTCAAATGAAACCATATGTTATTCGAAGTAATCTTTCCCGTATTGGATTGCTCTGCATTACATTGTTGAAATATAGTTTTATGAGTTAAGTTATACTTGTTATTAAGTTGTTCAGATTCGAGTAATACACGTGTGTATAAAATGTCTTTAATGAGCTACGGCTGATAGTTGCCAAGACTGATGCACTCATTGTTTTACGTAATTATTATCATGTTAGACAGGGGCAAAGTTCTCAATCTGTTTGGATTATGTAAGAAACTGTTAATAATTGAAGTCACAGATGGAAACTTTTAATTACTTGTAGTAATTTACGTGTGAGATTTTTTTCTTCTTTTCTTTTGAGTCAATCGTAAGTTCCCGCCTTTCATCTTTTATGGTATTTTTGTTTTTTTTTCAACATATGGAACTAACTGTAGTTGTTTTCCCCCTCTTCCAGGTTGAGCCTCGTAACAACCATTAAGGTATGCACCTTTGCTGATTCACTTTTCTGTGTCAAAAAGCATGTCAAGACAGTAGTGATACACTTACACAGTGCAAATTAGCTTCAATTCTCTTATACATATCTTTTAATTTGAACATCTCTCTTAATGCATACCTTCTTTCTTGTTTTTACCCTCTCTCTCTCTCTCTCTCCCTTCCTCCCTCCCTCATGAGTAGTTTTTTTTGCGTGATTCCTTCATACTTCCCTTTTAGGTTTGGTTTTGAGTGTGGTGGGGCTTGATGCAAGGCATATTTTGTTTTTCATCGACATCATTAGAAGTGATAGGTTGGGGTGAATGGATATCCACAAAATTATCTCTCCATTCTTTTTCAGCACTTATGAAGCTGACTGTTATGTATCAACGAACTTAATGACAATCGGCATTAGTGATTTTGTTTTTTCTTTTTCTCATAACATACATATACTATTGTAATAATCCATATTTCAGTATTTGGTTATCAGCTCTCATCACAGCTCTACTGAAAAAAATGCAATTTTCATTTCTGATGGTACTTTCTATTTGAAGGATCGGGCAAGTGAAATATATAAAAGGTTGGAAGATCAGAAGTGTACAAGGGGAAGAAATTTGGAGGCTCTTGTGGCGGCCTGCATTTACATTGCTTGTCGTCAGGAAGGCAAACCACGAACTGTAAAAGGTGCCTCCTTAAATAACTTGCACTTCAAATTTTATTGTGTACTGTTATGCATTTATCAAACCTCTGAACGCATGCGTCTCGAATAGAAATATGCTCTATTGTTGCTGGAGCTACAAAGAAGGAAATCGGTCGGGCAAAAGAATTTATTGTGAAACAGTTGAAGGTTGAGATGGGCCAGTCAATGGAGATGGGCACCATTCATGCAGGAGACTATTTGGTGAGTTTGGCTCCAAATATATAATAATAAGAAATAGCTATATATGTGTGTGTGTTTTGTGGCTGTTCATATTTTCTTATTCCCGACTTCATGCTTATTTTCCTTGGTTATGTTCTTATTCTGCAGAGGCGTTTCTGCTCCAATCTTGGTATGAGCCATGAGGAGGTCAAAGCTGTCCAAGAAACGGTCCAGAAGGCAGGGGACTTTGATATTAGGTACTCTAGTCACACTGCGTTTTCATATCTCTCTTTCTTCATTGAGGTGAACATTGGTATAAGGGTATTAGTTGTACACCTTGAATTTGTCATTAAACATGTAAACAATTTCTCCAAAAAAAGAACATGTAGAAAATGCGATAATCTGAAGTTGTTAGTCTAAACATGTAATAATGTGCGAATATGATGCAAAAGGTCTGTTTTTGTTTAAAAAATGCCTCATCTTTCTAGAAGACGAAAGCATTTTAACAGTCTCAAAGATGGATCGAGCTGAATGGGAAAGAACATTCTGGCGGAAATGGGCTGAACACGATTTATTCTCCTCATTTGTGTGAGATGAACTATGTTTGACAATGAAATACATAATTGCAGGAGGAGCCCTATATCTATTGCTGCAGCCATCATTTTTATGGTAACACAGCTATCAGAGTTGAAGAAACCCCTACGAGGTTCGAGTTTCAGCCATCCTTTTTTTTTTTAATTTAACTTCAAGGATCCTCAGGCACACAATAAGGGTTCAGTCTTTCTTTATGCCTTAACTGCTTTTGATTAAAATACAAAATCATATGTGGTTGCAGACATTTCGCTTGCTACTACAGTTGCGGAAGGGACCATCAAGAACGCTTATCGGGATCTGTACCCCTACGCTGCCAAGATGGTGCCCGCATGGTATGCGAAGGAGATGGACTTGAAGAAACTTAGCAGCCCAAAGGCCTAACTGAGGGGTAGTCGATACAAGTACAAACATACATTTACTGATTTTCCAAATTCTGAAATTGATCGTCTGATCTACTACAAACTACAGTTTTATACATGAGTTACTGAGTCAGTTGTATACAACTTCCAACTATTACATATCCCGTTTATTTAGTATAATCACCGTTTGGGGTTCCTGCCTTGCGCTACTTTCAGATATTACAGGTGGAGATGTCAAAAGAACCCCGGCTCTGAAAATGTGAGGTTTGGACCTTCATTTTGTGGGTTCTTATGCCGTCAGGGCTGGCCTAACTGACCCCAAGGCCTACTAGGACTAGGGTCTGGCCAGCCTGAGGGCTTTTTTAATATTTTATCAATGAATTAATTATTTACACACACACACACATATATATATATATATATATATGAATATCACATTATATATGTATTTACAAATTTGAGATATAATTATGTAAATAAATAGTACATTTAGTTATAGTTTGATTTGAATAATTATGTGATTCTCATTTATTAAATAGTATATATGTAATATATATATATATATATCTTATGTTAATGAATAATTTTTTTATTTGAATTTTAAATATCCTAAATGTTTCTTAAGTTATAATTCTTATAGAAGATTAGTTAAGCTCCTCTACGATCCAGGAAAATATTATTTGCGTGAATTTTTTTTAATTTAATTTAATTATATAATATTATGAAATTTATGTATTATATAATATTTATATATATATTTAGAACAATTATATAAAAATATTGCATAATAATTTTTTTGATTGTGAACATAATATGTGTGTTAAATATAGTATGTTAAAGATTTACATTTTCTCAACAAACTCAAAATATAATGAGCAAAATAATTATATTTAGAGCAAGTTTAATGTGTATTGGGTGCACTTCCCAAAATAGAATTACTTATTTTATGAAAAGTATTATTATTATTTTTTTGTTAGTAATAATATTTTTTAATTAAAAAATAATGCGAGAATAATACACATTTAAAATAAAAAATTTGTAGCCTCTGACATGAAATTCTTCTTTATAATGGTCCTACCAATGAGAAGTACTTTAGTTCGATAGTTGTGTCGGAAAAAGTCAACAAAGATAATTTGTGTCTCTGTCATTGTCTCCGTCTCTGATCCAAACGAAAACCGAAAAGAATTTGGCATTTTTTGTTTCTTTACGGATAACGCAAGTTGGAGTGATTCCAATAAATATGAGAACCCAGGAATGAGCAATCCATGAATTCCACGTGACCTCTCTACCCCTCAAACCACCTCTATAAATTACACTCCAATTCCCCCTCTTTCTCCCCATTCCTCCATCCGAGTGCCAAACCCATGAATCCCCCATTTGCGTAATCCACCCTTGATCCTGCCTCTAATTTGATTTACCTTCCATCAATGACGGATGTCTACTGCTCCGACTGCAAACGGACCACGGAGGTGGTGTTCGATCACTCCGCCGGCGACACCGTCTGCTCCGAGTGCGGCCTCGTACTGGAATCTCACTCAATCGACGAGACATCTGAGTGGCGGACCTTCGCCAATGAGTCCGGAGACAACGATCCGAATCGGGTCGGAGGACCATCCAACCCGCTCCTCACTGACGGCGGGTTATCAACTGTTATCTCCAATCCGAACGGCACCACCAGCGATTTCCTCACGTCTTCCCTTGGACGTTGGCAGAATCGCGGTTCCAACCCTGATCGATCCCTCATTTTGGCTTTCAAGAGCATTGCTACTATGTCTGATAGGTGAATTTTTTTATCTTGAGCTCTTCATTTTCTTCTTCTTCTTCTTCAGTTATAATTAGCGGTTTCGTTTAGTCTAGATTATGTTTTTTCTACAGAAAATAACGACTGACAGGGGGAAAAAGGAAATACTTATAATTAAAAACTTAATTGAAACTAGTTTCTTGATCATGATTGAAACGTTTGTTAATTTTTTAAAGAATAATTAACATATAAAAAAATTAAATTCAGTAGGGATCAACATTTCTGCAAGTGATGTTTCTTTTGGGTTTAGGGGTTGGGGAAAATCCAGATTGTACAATTGTTGGCTGTGAAATTTTAAAATCTTATAAATTTAATTCTGTAGAATTACAATGGATGTCAAATTAATGTTGGAAGAGTTGGTGTTCACATATTATTAGTCTAGATTATTACAATGGATGTCAAATTTTTAGGATAATGAAGTTAAACAGTTAAGATGAGATTGTAAAAATTAAAACGTGAAAGTCACAAAAGAAAAATATATGAAGATTGTAAAATTAAAACGTGAAAGTCACCAAAGAAAAATATATGGAATTGCAAAGTTCAAAATTCAAATGATCTACACTGAAATGGTCTTGGGAAAACTCTATCTAGATTTTTGTCCTTTTGCTGTTCCTCAAAAAAAAAAAAAAAAAAAAAAGACTATTCTGACAATTGATATATTAATAATGCATCTGATGTAGCTAATTTTCTTTCAGGCTGGGCCTTGTTGCAACTATAAAGGTACTTTGTTAACTTGCTATTGACATATGTATCATACTCTGAACATTAGCTATTTAAATATTTTAAAATCTGAAATAACAATCTCTGCATATATGATCCCATCAATGAGACTAATTTTTCAGGTCAACCAGTATGACCCTTTTTATTAGTTGCTTAAAAAGTGAGAAATCAGGATAACTCGAGAGGTAAGAACGCTGTCCACTGCGTTAAACCAATGTTCTTGGGTTCGACATCTTCTTGAAAAGTTGCTGAAGTCGAGTCGGTGTTCGGTTATCCTGTTGAAGGACCTTTTGTGATATGTGACAGTTAACTTTTCTAAGTATGTTGCTAGCCATGTTATGTCAGATACTGCTGATTATTATATTGTCAGCCATTTTATTTTATTAACAAACCAGATACTCTTGCTGCATTTTCCTTCTATGGTAGTTATTACAGTTGAACATATTGGGGGAGATCATGTTTGGTTCTTCTTTCTCTATGTTGTACTATTATGGTTTCTTAGTTAATAACTTCTTTGACGATGGTACAATGTCTGAAGGATCGGGCTAATGAGATATTCAAGAAGGTCGAGGATCAGAAGTCAAGTCGAGGGAGAAATCAGGATGCCATATTGGCTGCTTGCTTGTACATAGCTTGCAGGCAAGAAGACAAGCCTCGCACTGTAAAGGGTATCCTGTCTCCGTTTTAGAAACATATTTATCAAAATTCTAATTCTCTGTGAGACGGAACCTTATTTAAGTCACGAATTTCAATCAGAAATTTGCTCTGTTGCGAATGGGGCAACGAAGAAGGAAATTGGACGAGCGAAGGAATACATCATGAAACAACTGGAGATTGAGATGGGACAGTCTGTGGAGATAGGGACTATACATGCTGGTGATTTCATGGTAATGTTATTATTGTTATTATTATCTTGTAGATACTTGTCTCTCTAATTAGCACAACTTTATTCGTTCAGCGGCGCTTTTGTTCGAATCTTGGAATGGCGAATCAAACGGTTAAAGCTGCCCAAGAAGCTGTCGGGAAGGCTGAGCAATTCGACATTAGGTATGTTTTGTCTTTTGAAACAAAACTCTTTTCTTGCTATATTGCAGCAGCAAATATTGCTGCATTCTGTCTCATGGTATAATGTGTATGAGATTGTTATAATCACTGGACATCGGTTTTCCAAGAAAATAATCTGTGGTGAATTTTTGCAATGCCGTACACTCAAGAAATCTTCGTCTTCTCAGGAGGAGCCCCATCTCCATAGCAGCAGCAGTTATTTACATAGTCACTCAGCTTTCAGACGATAAAAAGCCCCTCAAAGGTAATTTATCTTGCATATCAAGAAAATTCGCACTCCTGCACCACCTGTAATGAATGATTCTTAAAGTAGTTGAATCTGTTTTTGATGTATCATTTATTTGCAGACGTATCGCTTGCAACTGGTGTTGCAGAAGGGACAATAAGAAACTCGTACAAAGATCTTTACCCCCACCTTGCAAGGATAATACCGATTTGGTACGCTCAAGAAGAGAACCTCAGGAGTCTCTGCACCCCTTAGATATATTTTCAGCAGCAACAAAAAAAGAAGAAGAAAGTCATACTGTGACAAGGACGATGTATAAGGTAACTATTGATGTTTCTGTACATGCCTGATAATAAGGAGGGTCTTCTAACATGCTCAGTAACTGGAAGCAATATTCTATGACAAAGATGCACCATGGGATTTTTATTTATTTTTTGATACCAATAGTGATTAGACTTTATTTGTTTAAAATTAAACCACAGTTGAGTAAACTGTTTTTTGGCTTTTCTTTTTTTATCCATGTAACTAGTGTTTCTGTTAGGCAACAACAAGTTTGCCGAGCCAAATTCCCTATTACCTAGTCAAATTGTAGCGATTTCCACTGACTTTATGATCAAATCTACATTGGCAAACATGCGAAGGCTAAGTGGCCGTGTGTGCGGTGAATCGAACGTGCTCAAAAGGTTAAAAAGAAATATCTTGAACTGATTTATTATCAAGCTTGAAGTTACAGTAGTGCATCTATTTATAGAAGAAGGACAAGGAAGATGAAATTTGAAAAATAACTACCCTGACGTCAGCCTATTTTATTCTGTTATAATCGCAATTCTAGAAGCTTAGGTAAGTGTTATAACCGTCTCCCACTTGCAGGTGTGAAACAAAAATGAAATATTACGATTACAATTCAAACAATTCGTCCCCCTCAAGTCTAAAATGAAGGAAATTGAGCTGTAAATTCATCAAAGTTCTCCTAAGTAGCTTCCTCCTCTAGCAGGTGTGCTCACTGAATCAAAACTTGGTTATAAGGGCGATTATATCTCTTAATCATACGTCTAGCCAAGATCCTTACGGGCAGCAAAATGGATGGACTTTCCCTCCACATGAAATTCAGGGAGAACTGGGGTGACACGAGTAGGATTGGACACACACTTCTTAAGAAGTGATACGTGGACTACTGGATGAGCTCTCGCAGCTAATGGTAATTGCAACTTATAAGTTATTGAAGCAACCTTTTGTATAATCTGAAATGGACCTGCATACCTAGGGCAAAGCTTCCAAACTTTATTAAGATGTAACAAATGTTGTTTATAAGGTTTTAGACGAAGGTACACCCAATCGTCCACCTGAAAGTGCCTTTCTGTCCTTGTCTTGTTAGCTTGGAGCTTCATACGATCTTGAGCTTTCTGCAGCAACCATTTAAGATGGTACGGAACTTTTTGCTTCTCCTTGACGGAGGCTTACACACCAATAACAGTAGGATGCATGTACGAGGATATGGCCAGGGGAGTGGGTGTGTATACATACAAGGCTTGAAAAGGTGAAGTTTGAATAGTTGAGTGGAAGGATGTATTGTACCAAAACTCAGCAAGAGAGAGCCAGTTAGCCCATTTTTTTGGTGAAGCCCCACACATACACCTAAGGTAGGTCTCTAAGCACTGATTAACCCGCTTCGTTTGCCCATCCGACTGAAGGTGGTATGCTATACTAAGGTGTTGTCGAACCCCCAATGCCTGTAACAACTGCTGCCAAAACTTGCTAGTGAATATCCTGTCCCTGTCTGATACAATACTGAAAGGTAGACCAAGTAATTTGTAAATATTATCAATGAAAATGTGTGCCAATTGTGATGCAGAGTAAGGGTGGTGTAACGCAATAAAATGTGCAAATTTAGTGAACCTATAGACTATTACCCATATTGCATCTTTGCTATTGGAGAGACGTAGCTGATCAATAAAATCAATGGAAATGTGTTTCCAAGCTTGACTAGAGATAGGGAGTGGCTGAAGTAAACCTGCTGGTCTAGCGGTTTCATGTTTGCACAACTGACATTGATGATGACAAGCTTGCACATGTTGTTGCACCTCTTTACTTACTTCAGGCCACCATAAAGTGGTTTTGACCCTCTGAAAGGTTGCATTAATACCTCAATGCCCACTATAATTGGAATTATGCATGTACTGTATGATTTTCTCTCTTAAGTCAATTGTATTTCCCACGAACAACTTACCCTTAAATTTCAACAGCCCATCATTGTAAGAAAATGGTGATAAGTTGTAAGGAAAGGTTCGGTAATGACCCCTTGAACCACCTCATCACCTTCATATGATTGCATCAATTCTCCCACCCACATTGGCTTCAGCTCAGTTATAGTAAAGCACTCTCCATTGCTACGATGTCTCCTAGATAATGCATCTGCAACCTGATTCTCAGCCCCCCTTCTTATACTAAATTCTATAATCATAACCCAAGAGTTTAGTAAGATACTTGTGTTGAAGCGGTGTTGAAATTTTCTGCTCCAACAGATATTGCAAGCTACAGTGGTCAGGCCTTATAATGAATTGACTGTGGAGCAAATAAGACCTCCATTTATCAATTGCCTTGAGGATTGCTAACAACTCTTTCTGTAGATAGACAAGCCTAAATTCTTTGGAGAGAGGGCCTTGCTGATGTATGCCAAAGGGTGAGAATCCTGCATTATAATAGCTCCAATCCCGTCATAACAAGCATCCGTTTCCACCACAAATATCTTCTGAAAATCTGGTAAGCGCAATACTGGTGCTGATATCATTGCTTTTTTAATTCTTCAAATGCTTCTTGAGCCTTTGATGACCAACTAAACCCCCTCATTCTTGGTCATGTCTGTCAATGGTTTTGCAATTAGCCCATAATTTCTGACATACTTCCTGTAATACCCCATCAACCCCAGAAATCCTCTCAAAGCCTTAACTGTTCCAGGTTAAGGCTAATCCCTCATGGCCTGTAGTTTATTAGGATCCGCCTGAAGTGCTCCTTCACTGATAATGTGGCCCAGATATTCTACCTGTTGCTACCCAAAGGAGCACTTGGAAGCTTTTGCATACAACTTAGAAAGAAAGTACCGGAGAAATAGATTCAAGATGCTCTAAATGAGCTGATAGATTAGGGCTGTAAACTAGGATGTCATCAAAGAAAACTAATACAAACTTCTTGAGGTAGGTCCTAAAAACATGGTTCATCAGGGATTGGAAGGTTGTTGGGGGCATTTGTTAAACCAAAGGGCATGACAGTAAACCCATAAATGCCACTAGTCGTAACAAAAGTAGTTTTGGGAATGTCAGACGGTTTCACTCTAATTTGGTGGTATCCAGCCCTCAGATCAATTTTGGAAAATATGGTGGCTTGCCTCAATTCATCAAGGAGATCATCTTATCAAGGTTATAGAGTAATTATCCTTAATTGTCACATAGTTGAGCTTTCTATAGTCCACACAGAATCTCCAAGTTCCATTTTTTTAACAAGCAACACCGGTAAAGAAAAAGGGCTGGTACTAGGCTAAATGACCCTAGTTGTAAGCATTTCCTCTACTAATTTCTCTATCTCAAGAATATCTATATGGGATTTGCTTGGAAGGCTCGGTATTGGATTTTAAGTTTATAGAATGATCATGAGTTCTAGAAGGTGGTAGTTCTGTAGGTATATAAAAAATGTGAATATACTTAGCTATTAAGGGTTGGATTTCTATCCTAGGCTGACTCTCCTTAATAACCTGATCTACATAAACTATATTCGAACACCCAAAAATTTCCCCTTTATATTTTTTGTAAGCCTTAACAAATTGTTTCCCAGTTATCATGTGCAACCCACTATCAAAATGAATTCCTTGAAGTGAGACAACCCTATTGCCATTTTCCACTCCAAATTTGGACACTTGGTATTGCATTCTATTCCCCCCCCCCCCCAATCGGCTACTGTTACTAATAGAGGGTTAGTACACTCTAACTCACACCCCAGTCTCTTGGTTGTACCCTCATCCAAAAAACTGGGCGTGCTACCGGTATCAGTTAATACCGTCACCTTGTTTTTCCCAATACATCCTAAGAGTTTGATGCAATCTGTTCTGCCAAGGTATGCATAGATATGTGATAATTTTCACTCTCCTTCATTTCTTGCAATAGAAATTCAGATTTAGCGTCATCTTCTTCGCACATGATGACAAATGTTTCATCACAATTAAAACAAAGGTTATTCTTTCTCCTAGCCTGAATTTCTTCCGGGGACAACTTTCTAAAGGTAGGATTCCTATCTTGCTGGTAATTAGTTTTCTAAGTTTTATGATTCATTCCAGAATTACCTTGATTCTTTTTCCACATAGTGCCATCCCCCCTTCAGTTACCATTTTGCTTACTTGTTTTGTACCTCTACCTATTGAATTAATGATGATTTTCTGTTTCCTAGCTAACTCAACACCTAGACTCAGAGTTTTAGGACGGAACATCTCAACCATCTTACCGATCTCATCCTTTAGGCCACTCAAAAAAACTTTGAATGAAATAATTCTCTGTTAATGACCTCTTACTACGGACCATAAAGACTTTAAACTCTTCAAATTGCTATGTGTATGATGACACATCAGTCTCCTGTCTTAGTTTATTAAATGTGATTTAGTTTGCATTTATAATGAGCTTGCAATTACAATTGGTATTCGTGGAACTTTATCCTCGTAAATATATACATCGTGCACGTGTAATGAGAAACTAGATGAAACAGACGATTTAATTCATGGGTTTTTAAAAAAAAAATTATATAATGCAGAATATGGTTCTACATTCATTTCAATTTCAAGAATTCAGGGTACAAGAGCAACAAATAACGGATATATTTCATTTGATGAAAGTATCGACTACCAAAAAAAAAAAAAATAATAATAATATTAGATAATGATGATAATACATGAAATGTAGATAAATTTTCATCTTATTTATTTATTTGCTAATTATGGATCCATCTATTGTGAAATTTTAGAAATAATTACTACGAAGCCAATACCAAAAACCATAGCAAATAAAATGAAAATACTTGAATACTTCCTCAGCCTTGGCCAAATTTTTTCTCCTTCATCAGATTTTCTCTTCTTGTCACCTTTAGAGCCTACCTTCCTAGCCTCATTTCCATCCCTCTTCCCACCACCTCTCTTCCTTCCACCGTCACGTTCGGTGGAAGGATGACGCAATGCCTTCTCAGTCCTGCTTGGACGAGGAGGCACCTTCTGAGCTGGCTTCTTTGTCCTGCTCGGCTGCGCCTCCACCACCGACAATGTCGGCTTGCGCATGGATGAGGATGGCTCGCGATCATCCTCCAAGTTGGATAACAGAGCGAAAGGGTTATCCGACTTTATCGCCATAGGATGGAATTTTAGCTGGAAAATTAAGTACAAACATAAGAATCCCTCAAGTCCTTCGCATATTAAAAGCAAACTGTACTGAAAATGACATTTTCTTTTTTTGTTTTGATTCCTTTTCTCCTATTTTTTCCCCTAAATATGTGCGACTTGAGAAACACGAGGGAATACGAAGCTTTGTTTAATATATTTTTGTTTTTTTCTCCATATGGTCAGGAATCAATTCTATGTTATTTTTTACCCTGATATATATTTGTATAATATATACATGTACAAAATTAAATATATAAATTTAATGCCATTAAATAAAAGAAATTGAAGGACCCAAAAATAAATAAATTAAAGATTAGAAATAACCACGACAACTGACCATATTAAAATCAACCATCTAGACATGACGAGTATTAAAAAATTAGAAAATTACAATTTAAGGAATCTCATCCAATCTCATCTTTATTATTGTGATTTAAAAAATGATTCCAAAAAATTGAGTATAAATATATGTGATTTCTTTAATGATACTGACTTATAAAAAATGATACTTTAAGGGGATGTTTTGTATTATTATATTATGAGACATAAAGATTCGTGAATTTAATAATTTGTGATGGATTATTATATATATATATATATGCTAAATGGATATCAAAATAAAGATCTTAAGAAGAGAATTAATATGATATAATTTTTATAAAATATGGATTTGAAATAAAAAAGTTGTAAAAATTTTGGGTGAAAAAATATATATTGAATAGTTTTCTTGAGAATGATGAGAAATTGAATAGTTTTCTTGAGAATGATGAGAAAAGATAAAGGAAAAAAAGGTGTAGAATGGATGGATAGGGTTGTGGATGGAACAACCACAACCCACACTCAACAAATACAAATTAAATTGTGGCACAACCCACAGCCGTCAGTGCCCAACCCGTAAAAGTACTTACAAAACCTTTGTCCCATATACTTTATCTTTTTGTCCCCTCCTACTTTTATGTTTCTTGATTTTGGCCCCCTTTACTTCTATTTATCAACTCTTTTAGCCAGAGTCAAATAAAATCAAAGTGAAAGGTAAAAAGCTGAAGAAATGTAAGTAGGAGGAGAAAATTTAGAAAATAAAGCACAGAATCTACAGATATAGATATATTTCACAAAGATAAAATACAAAATTGTCTTTGATTATGCACACATTTTCAACTTAGCATTCCTAATGCTAAGACCAGTGAACAGTTCAAACCAAAATGTAGAGCCCTTTATTTCCATCCAGTAGCTTCATTAATTTCGTTTTACTTACGACAAGATAAGTTAAATCAACGAATAAAAAAAATTATATATATATATATATTTATTGTAGCTTTATATATAATTTATCAAAAAATACTATTAGAAAATATAATTTTTTATTGAGACGTGGAAGTACGTGTTAGCTTTTACAGTTTTATTTGAAGATAAAAACAATAAAGAAAAAAGAATTTCATCTACTAATATGAGCAATAAACTCATCCATCTCTTTGCTGCTAACACCTCCTTTGATCACAGATTTCTTGACAGCATCCCCTAATTCTGCTGCTCTTTTCCTCATCTCCTCCCCCTCTTCTGATTCCATCAATCTTCTTACAACCTTCTCCACTCTATCCGACGACACGACCTCATTCCGACGAGCCCAATCCTCAATCTCCATACCTACATTGAGCACCTTCGTCATTAGGACGGCGTTTCTAGGCTGGTCTGAATGCATGGGCCATGCTATAATAGGCACTCCCATGCTGATGCTCTCTATGCAAGAATTCCATCCACAGTGCGTGATGAAACCACCCGTTGAAGGGTGGCCCAAAATATCCAATTGGGCCGCCCAATCCCTTATGATCAGCCCTCTTTCTGCCACTCTTTCTTCAAACCCTTCCGGCAATGGCGCTCTTCGAACTTCTCCCTCGAAAACATCTCCTTTGTCGGCATCCCTTACCACCCATATGAACTTCTGCTCACTTCCTTCGAGCCCCAGAGCTAGCTCGGATATTTGTTCGTCGGGTAAAGAAGATGTGGATCCGAATGAAACGAATATGACTGAATTGGGTCCCTGATTGTCGAGCCAGTCCAAGCATTTATCGGGCTTTTCTGGTTGCGTGAAAACTGGATTGAACGGGCCTATAGCCCAGCTTTTGTCAGTTCCAGTGGACTTTTCTTTTGCAAGAAGATCGATGTAAAAACCTTCAATCACTCGAGAAGTGTTGAAAAGATCTCCAGAATTGCACTTTCTTGCCTCCGTTTGCAGCTTAGAAAGCTCTGCGAATTCCGGCGAGAAGCACCCTTCCATGGATGGAACTTCTTTAACAATCTCAGATCCCGATGGCAAAGCTGGTTTTCCGGCAGCTTCCCAGTAAAACGAGTACAAAGAAAACGCCGATATGCTCTGAAAACAGTAAGATTCAGCGTTGGAAACATCGCACACATCTTGCACAACGTAAGCCATCATGGAATCATAAACAACGACAACTCTTCGAGCAACGGCGGAGATTTCCCGGACGAGATCGTAAACAGGCCGCCGGAGATGGGTGGAGGCGAACAGCGAGGGGAGGATATGTGTGGGGAATTTGGTGGCGGCGTTGGGTTCCGGAAGAGGGTTGCTGAAAGTCGGAGCTGGCAGCTCATGGAAATGAATGGTGGTGATGGATGATGGGTCCCAACCGTGGAGCCGGAGCTTGGCCTGGCGGAGGTGGGTGGTGGTGCCGACAAAGTAGACGGGGATGTTGTAGGCGGAGATGCAGCGGGAGAGGTGGAGGAGCTGGTTCAGGTGGCCTTGAGCTGGAAGCGGCACCATGACGACGGCCACACCATTTTGGCTGTGATTTGCCATAGGAGAGGTTTGGCTGTAGCAGACTATGGGAGAGCTCAATGAGTTAATGAGATTAGGCAAATATATAATAAATATAAGAATTTACCAGAACATCTAATTCTGAATTTGGTATAATTTAATGATATTTATTATGAAAATATTTACATTATATTATATTTTATATCCACCAAATATATAGATATTCTTTATACTTATTCTATTTTACATCCACAAAAACTATAGTCGTAATATTTTATTATATTCAATAAAAACAATCAATTTTTTTTTAATTTCTAACAAAAAAATATAAAAAAATTATATTTTATACTACTCTTTATCATCCCCACATCTTTTCCCCTTCCACAAAAAACAATAGTTGCCACATCATTTTCTTATTACAAGATTGTACGATAGAATTCACGCAATTAATTATATAATCTTACACGACTGATCGTGTAAATTTACATGATTCATTATGTCAACTTACCACCAATATATTGGGATTTATAGGTAAAAAAAGAAAATGATAAAAAATATTCCTTATAATCTAACCAAATACAATATAATTTACCTCAAAACCATAAAGATCTTTTAATCTTTTAATCAAATTAAAAGAAAAAAAAAACATATGCTGAATTATTGAAATTACATAATTTTTTTATATAATTTTAAAAATTAGATAAGCTTGATCCTGCCCTTAGACTCGTTACCTTGTTCGACTGAACTCGTTGGCTCCGTGCTCTATTCTGTCGGAACCCTGTTCGAGAACCTTCTCTCATAGATTCCCTTCACCTAGTCGTCGCCAGCAATCAGCTCTTATCCCTTGGTGTCAAAGAGCATTATATAATTTTAAAAATTAGATGAAGATCTGAACTATAATTAGAAAACAAGAGAAGAAGTAGGTGCAATTTACCTATAATAAAATACAGATAATAGCTAATAGCTGAATGAATCCTACGCAAATGACAAAGGAAAGGGCAAAATTTTTAATAAATTAATATATTATTGGAATAAGAAAATGACAAATTTTGATTGAACAATCATAATAAGCCAAACCATGCATACATCACCTACCCTACCAATAATGCTTTCCAATCCATATATTATTTTAATGGAAAACTCCAAATCTTGTCATTTCTGGATTTTTAATTAATTTATCTTTTTTAAATTTTAATCCACAGCTCGAGTTTCATTATTTTTGGCAAAATGTATTACAGAGGTTATCTACTTTTATTTGATTCTTTAATTTTGACTTTTATACATTTTAACAATAATTTTTTCATATAAATGTGTATTCTTTGGGAAAATATTAGAACTTTTACAAAATGAAAGTGATATTAAAGGAAAGAAAATTCAATACAATTATCGCGCATACAGTTTTAGTGCGATTGTTAAAATTGTTGTTGTAATCTCAGCTTTTGTATCTAATGGACTATAAGTCATGAGTATGAGTATAATTCTACATTTTTTGATTGATTATTACACATATACTCGATATAAAAGAAAAATAAATTTTAATAACTTAATTTGATCGAGTAAAAGTATTTGGACTAAATATAATAAGAACATAATACTTGAAGACCTAGAGTGCATTTGGCTTTAATTTTTAGTATTAATGATAAGTATTATATTGAAAAACAAATTAATGTAAATAAAATGATATAATTTTATTGGTATATACGGATGAAATACATTTTAAAAAATTTCGTAAATTCTTTATGTACGATGTCTTTATAAAATAAACTATATATTTTATTTTAAATATTCTTCAATTTCATAGTTTAATTACAATTACAAACTTTATGTCCGATGTCTTTCTTCATGTTCGATGTCTTTATGAAATAAATTACAATATTATTTTAAATATTTTAAATAATACACCACGATATACAAAATAAATATTAATAGAGTTTAGAATAGAAAATGGAACATTTGTCTAGCAAACCCTATCTAGCTATGTGAGAGATGAACAATTCTAGCTGACTGTGCGTAGCGCCACCGTCCCTCATCGAATTCCGGACAACGCTTCCCAGTTCCGCCGCCCTTCTCCTCGTCTCTTCTCCCTCCTCCGAATCCATTAATTTCCCCACAGCCCCTTTCACCAACTCCTCTCTCTCTCTCTCTCTCGTCCATCTCCTCACATGCCCTCCAATCTTCAAAACCCTCGTCATTGAGACAGCATTTTGCCGGCTGGTCGGAATGCAATGGCCAAGCCGCCACCGGCACTCCCATGGCGATGCTCTCTAAGCACGAATTCCACCCACAATGTGTTACAAAACCGCCCGTGCATCGATGGCCAAGAATTTCCAACCGGGGTGCCCAATCCCTTACAATAATCCCTCTTTCTCTACCTCTCTCCTCGAATCCGACAGGAAGTTGTGTTTTTCTTACATCTCCTGCAAAAATGTCTCCTCTTTCTGCATCTCTGAGCACCCATATGAATCTTTACCCGCTTCTTTCGAGCCCAACGGCGATTTCTCTGATTTGCTCATCGGAGAATGAAGATGTTGAGCCGAAGGAGATAAAGATCACGGAGTTTGGTTCTTGTTTGTCTAGCCAATCTAAGCATTTGTGGTGGGTTTTTCCGGGTGTTGTTGTCTGGTTGAATGGATCTATTGCCCAGATTCTTTCTGGTTCTTCTCCATTTTTCATCCTTTTTGCTAGTAATTCAAGAAAAGGTCCTTCTTTTTCTTTATTTGAATTGTAAATTTCTCCACAGGAAATGTTCTTTGCGCAGTACTGCAAACTTAAGAACTCTGAATATTTCTCTGAATAATAACCAGAAACAGATGGAATTTCTTTCAGGATTTCATCTTCCGGTGGTAAATCCGGCCAAGATTCAGCTTCCCATGAGCAGGCCGAAAAACTCGAAATACTTCGAAAAATATAGCACTCCGTATTTTGCACAGCATCCATGTCTTGAACAACGTAAGACATCAGAAAATCATAAATCACAACCACTCTCCTGAAAATCCTCGAAAGCCAGTCCACAAACGCTCAGACGGGCTCTCGAAGATTCACCGAAGCGAGAAGTGAGGGGACAATCTGTGAAGGGAATTTGTGGGGTGCATTTGGATCAGGTGGGGGGTTGTCGAAAGGAGTTGCAGGGAATTCATGGAAATTTAGGTTGGGAAGAGATGAAGGGTCCCAACCATGGAGTCGGAGCTTGGCCTGGCGGATGTGGGTGGTGGTTCCGACGTAGTAGACGGCGGTGTTGTGGGCGGCGATGAGGCGGGAGAGGTCACCATGGCCAGTTGGGAACATGAATGTTTTTTCTGACAAGTTTGAATGTCAGACTTTTGGTTGTCCTCCATTGGAGAAGCTTTAGGTTGGTTGGTTAAGAATGTCGGAAGGCTTTAGCCACTCTGGAGCTATGGCCCCTTCTAAAGACTGCATAAACTGAACACCCTAAGCCTCGACCTTGAGTTGTATCCTTAAAATCACATTACTTTAAATAAGGTAAGAATGTACGGTCGGATTCTGTCGGATGTTGAATTTGATTGGTGAAAATTTTAATTTGAATATCTTTCTCTTTCTAAATTAATATCAATTAATATTTTTGCTATAGAGATTGGATTAAAAGTTTCAAAATTGAATTATAATTCAAATTCATTACATAAATTAATATTTTTCATATATTACATTATTATTTATATTTTGATTATATGATAGTTCACAATACAATATAACATTAAAAAATTATTTTAAATTTAATATTTATATATTATATATTTATCGGAGCATATTCACGACGCTCTCCAACTAACTTACAATTTTTTTATGTTTATCTTAATAAACATCAAACGAAATTGAATTTAAGAACATGCTAAATAAATGTTTAAATATTTGATTTGGGCGTATAAATATATTATTTGCCAAAATAATTATACTTTCAAATATAACATATCCAATTTTTTTTTTAAATTCATTACAACAAGTGGTTCGTGTGTATATGTATATAACAAATTGCATATCATAATATATAGTATATAGTATACTATAAAACTATATTATTTATAGTATAATAGATGATATAGTACATTGTTGTTTAATGTATAATATATAATATATGGTAAATTATCGAGTATAATATAATATGAAAGATTGTGTAGCATATATAATAATATAATATGATAGATTGTATAACAAAAAATTTAAATTATAGTATGAGTACATACTATACCATAAGAAATAAATGATATGGTACAATATATATATATATATTAATTCTAAGCTATAATATATTTATTTGTAATATAATCTAAACAATAAACTGTTATATAATATGATAGAAGATTTAATATATTATTACACTAAAATATCGATGTTCGTATTATAATTTTATAGATTGTATAATATAACCTATAAACTAGACATATGATATAGTGTATTATAAAATGCATAGGTAGTATAATTAAAAAAAAAAAACTATTATATAACATGTAATTTACTATATTCCATAGATTCATAGCAAAACAAAATGCACTAAAATTATATATAATACATTTATAAAGTAAATGATATACTATAAGATATTGTATACTATATATAATATTATAAACTTTTTTATAATAATACAATATAAACTATTAATTATATAATATTATAAATTATAGACTACATAATATAATATATGGTATACAGTAAACTTTAAACTATTGAGATAATAGACAATATAATATTTTGGTTACTATATACCATATATATATCATAATATAGCAAAAGACACTATAATATAATATATGGTATTATATAAATTATTAGCTATACGGTATAATATATATAATATATATGTATATGTTAAACTATAAAATATATATCTTACAGTATATTATATAAAGTATATTATATTCTATAAAATATATAGTATGCGATAATATTATAAAATTTATATAATAGAAATGAAAGTATAATATTATACAAATGAAAGTATAAACTATATTATGTGTGTATATGTATTTTAATTCAATATAGTATAATATATAGTACATTATAATATAGTTTACTATTTTTTTATAAATTATAAATTATATAATATAAACTATATAATATAACTATAAACATATGGTGTAATATAAACTACAATTATATGGTAAACTATATTATATTAACACTACATATAATAATGCAATATAAACTATAAATTATATGTACGAGAATATATTTACATAACATGTCGTATAGTTTATAATATAATATATAATATATTATATTATTCTTATATTATACCATCTATCACATCATAGTATATATCACTATATAGTATATCATATATTATATTATCTATACTATAACTTTTATAGTTTATACCCTATAGTTAATATTATACTATTGCATAAATAATAGTTTATACTTTAATTATGTCATATATTATACTATGTATTGTATAACTTATGGCGTACTTTCTATTACACTATAGTATACATATAATACATGGTTGTATTTTGAATTATACCATAATATATTTATGCTATATAGTTGAACTTTATCTTATTATATTATTTATTATACTATATAATTTATAACTTAGTATATTACAATATAAGTTTATAATTTATAGATTCTAGTATATTATAATTTGGATCAAATTATAAAATTTAAAGTAAACAAACATGAATTATAAATTATGGTATAAAGTATAGTACAATCATATTATAATATATGGTATGATAGATAATATAAATATTACAAAAACTACAGTATAATATATTACAAAAACTATAATGTAGTGTATAATAGTGTCGACTATAAACTAACACGTGCTAACTGTATAATATATTACAAAAACTACAGTATAATGTAGTGTATAATAGTGTCGACTATAAACTATATATATGACAATAGATGACATATAATTTAATATTAAAATAGATCTTGAAATATAAACTATTTTTTGATCATATTAATATATGTTATATTATAAACTATATATTATTTGAAAATATGATAAATTATAATTATAATATAAACAAAGGTTTAAAATTACATTCAATCACTTATAGGATATTATATTATTTTATTTTAAATTAAAATTTTAATAAGTTACTAGAGAAATATTATATTCATTTATATTAAAAACTATTTCACACTATTTAATTTATTTCACATATTAGTTAATATTAAACAAAAAAAATTGTTTCTTAAATAGGTCTTTTAAAAGTAGTTTTACTATAATTATAAATAATATTTAAATTATGGTCGGCCAGAATCTGGTTATTTAGTGCGATCCATTTAGATAACAACCTAGAATATATATATATATATATATATATATATATTAATATTGGACTATCATAGCCAAGAGGCCCATATTTATTTCTATTTGAAATATGAGATGGTTGGGCCTAATATTTTAGAGCCCGTTAGGGAGCCCAATTCCAACAGGCAATATATACAAAAAATATTATCTGTATTTCTTAGTGTCACACGGTTAAAATTCAGCATCGATTTTTGAGGCAACACTTAGGCATTAGGCATCATTCGAAAAAATTCCTCAAAATGTTTTTTTTCAGCAAAATTTAATTTACTATAGCATAAGAATATGCACATATTTTAATTTAATTCCTTTAGGCTGCGTTTACTTGAAGGGATACTCTGAAATTAGGACACATTATTCGATCTTATCCGTAATTTACCTTGTGGGTCGAAAAAGATGTAGACCGCTTGTAATGTGTTCCTTTGATTTTAAGTCATAATGTTACTCACGACACGAGTCAATGCACAATATGTTATGTTGTAAATATAAAATATAATTCAAAATATTTAGAAATAAGAATATTCATAACTAATAATAAAAAAATTATTGAAATTTTAATTTGAAATCATTATGATGGGACAATTTATATACGCATGTAACAAGAAAGAACCTTCGATCCACAGTTTTTAATAATTAGCCCAAAAGATAAAATGCTCCACAAAAACTCCATATCTTATTTTAGCAATATATACAACATTTATAAAATTATTGATTGTGTTTGGATTAATTGAGCCTTAGGAAATAATATAAATTATGATTAAATAATATTCAACTACGAATTTCATATTTTACACATAGGATTGGTTTATCCGATAGATGAACAAGTAACCAGGTAGAGTAGTACCCTAACCTGATATTTTTTTGATCAGGTAGGGTAGGGTGCAAGTATAAGCTTTTACCCAATTATCCTACCCGTCTATCCATTTAAAAAAAATTATTATATATGTTATATATTATATAATTAACATTATATCTAATATATTGCATATATAATATATTATATAATATAAAAAACTATTATAAAGGAAAAAGTATAATATTTACATATTATATATATTACATATGATTTTATTATATAAATTTTATTATATTATATATTATTTAAAAAAATTAAATATATTTGAATAACCTACATATCCGACGGATAAAATCTGAAGTTTACCTGTACATAATAAAATATAATATGGAAAAACATACCCATGTTTTACCCGACTCATTTATATTTCTATATTCTATACACAATGTCTTTCAAAATTGCCGTCTACTTATAAAATTTTCAAAGGTTGCCAAATACTATAATCCTTCATTGTTTCCAATAATAAGTTAAAAGGAAGCTTTTCCTATTTCGTCACCAAACAATAAAGAAGGCCAACCAATCAATGCCGGCGGCATATATATTCAGACTACTATATATTTCACTTAAGGATGTAAATGAATCGAGTTCGGTTAAATATGTTATTGTTCAAAAAATTTTAAAAATATTATCGAGATTTTAATATTATATTTAAATTTATTTCATTATGAATGAAGTCAATCTGAAACAAGTTTCAATCAGATCGGACATGAGTTTAATTTGAATAGCTCGATATTTTCACATTATTTTAACAAATTTTACTTAAAAAGCTCAAATTAAAATTAAACTTTAGCTTTTATTAAATGTAAAGATACGAACAATCTCGTTTGATATCAATATTAAATAAAATTTTATCAAACTTTAACAAATCATCTCAAATAAAATATATCAAATAGTTCGATTTGATTTTCGGCCGTAATTTCATCACCTTACTTATTATATTGTATTTATAATATTAAAATTAGTTCGATCATAAGTGCGACCATAAAGTAACAGACAGTATAAAATTCAATGATCTGTAGTTTATTTATTTAACACTCTTAATTATTGCTATATTTTTCATAAATTTATAATGATAAAATATAATCTATAGTCAGTTGTCATAATTTAAGCACATAAAATAAAATATTGAATTGAGCATATAAATCCCACATACAAAGGATCGTGAGAATATAAATAAATATATATATATATATATACGTATATATAGTAAAGTTATAAAGTTTTTTGAAAAAAATAAAATAAATTTATATAAGCTTAATTTAAATACAATATTATATCAATGTAAAAATCAAATGATAGGATAGAAATACTTTGTGGTCAAAATAAGTGAATTCATACAAACTTGATGCATCATATCAAGATCAAATCAACTGCTCAAATAGCAGCAGATAAATAATTTTAAGAAAATTAAAATTAAAGGAAAAAGAAACCTAGAGATCAAATCGACCGACATCTCGAAAAGGTAGAGGTGGCATTTTGATCTAATATGATTCGGGTCACTTCGATTTAAAATTTGTGGGCCGATGATAAAATTGAGATCGACTCGATATAAAATTCTATTCAATTGTCAAATCTTGAATCTAATCCATCACGACATTTATAAATATAACGTATGGATCAATTTATCAAGACAAATAGGCCCGATTATATTTTTTAAAAAATAAACAAATAATAAAAAATGAGGGTATAGTGTGAAGTGAAGGAAGAAGAAGCCTTTTGTTGACGTTGACAAAAGACAGCGTTTGTCGGATTGTGAACATTCATAAACGGCGGCACGCGAAAAATTTGAACGTAGGGTCTTCATGGTTCGTGCTTTCTCTCTCTAGGTTCCACACACTTCTTTCTTTTTTATAGTAATAAAACTCAATTCGAGTATTTATTTTTATTTGGTTGTGTATTTTATACTTTAAAATAATTACCATGATATACATTTGTATATATTAAAAATAATTAAGTATAAGATAGATTATATAATTATTTTTGGTGCCTATTTATATATGATCTTAATGTATGATAGATCTAAATTTTTTATATTTTTTTTTATATATGTGACATTTTTTTGTTCTCATTTAATAGTTATACATAAGAAAATTACATTATTTTTCTTTTATGACCTAGTGTCTTTGTGATATACTAATGTGTGAGATTGTTCGAGTGTTAATCTCACAGTATTTATGAAATTCAATTCAGCTGTTGGTTGAAAATTGACCGACACTCCAACATCACTGATAGAATATAGAAAGAAAACTGAACCACAACTTCTATGAATTGTATTATGAGTCTCGACGTTCATACTAAGCATGAATACAATAAGTGATCGGAACTGATGACATCATTGTTAGTTGAAAATTAATCAACAGTATAACAATGCTGATAGAATACAGAAAATACTGAACCATAACTTCTGTAAATCGTATCCTCGTTGGTGATACCCAACATGAATAAAATAAGCGACGGGAACCGACAAGACCAGACGCTGGCGACATCACATGACACATAATTGTTGGTCGAAAATTGATCAACAGTCCAACATCACTAACAGAATATAGAAAAAAAACCGAACCACAACTTCAATAAATCGGATTATGAGTTTCGACGGTGATACCCAACATGATTAATATAAGTAATTTGAACGGATGAAACCATACGCTACCCACATCACAGAAGACGTCATTATTGATTGGAACGTAATTAATAATTCCAACATCACTGATAAAATACAAAATAAAATAAACTAAACTAAAGTGACACACAATATAAATAAAATAAGTAATCAGAAGCTGCCAACATCGCAAAGTTACACATCCATACAAATTATAGAATCAAATATTGTATGTGCGCCGGTTTACATATGAATACAGAACTCTCTGACTACATGCAACTGTTCCAGTCTCATTCAATAATTGCGTCAAATAACAACAACAACAACAACAACAACAACAATAATAATAATAATAATAATAATAATAATAATTAAAAATAAAAATTATAATAATAATAATAAAATTCCAAAGAAAATTCCAAGGACATTGTTCCATTGGAATTTCTTCCAACATTTTTATGAAGAATTCTAAAGTTTGAAATGTTTTTTTGTTTTTTTCCCCACTTCCAAGTTTATAGCTATCAACATGAAGAAATTGTGTACCTAAAATCAACTAAAATAAAAGAATATTCAGAAAAAATTAAATAAAATTAAATATTTATCTTAATAAAATTTTGAACAACTTCTTTTTTAAAAAACATATGAAAAATAACTTAAGGCCCTAAAAATCACAATGTGTTAATGTATAAATAAAGAGACATAAAAGCACATATAAGTTTTTGTTCATGGGTCACTTCATTTTATTCGGGTTTTATCTTTTATTTTATTCAGTGTTTAATTTTATAGTTTATTATTTTTAATATACATCGTGTATTAATTGGTGATGTCGTCAAATACACATGCAATGTATGGTGATTATTTTAAAATATAAGATAAAATACCAAGTAAAATAGAATATCTAAACCCTAATTTATGATACAAGATGTACCAAAATTATTAAATCACATTATTAAATCAAAATATTTTAATATTTGGAAAATATTATTCTCCTTCAGCTTTTCTTTTTTATGCACTTTGGACAGTGATTTGGTTTGGTGAAAACTTCAACTTCGCCTGCGTTGATCAATATAAAAATAATATTTATTTCTTATGTTGGACTAAGCAAGAAACGTATTCGATAAAAACAGTAATAAATTTTAAAACTATAATATATATCATGATTTCAACAATTTTATTTTTAGGATCATTTATTTTATTTTTTATTTTAATTTTATCAATTTATACAATATATTTATTAATAATATTATTTTAGATATATGTTTAAAAAATAAAACGTGACATGAATAACAAAAAATTAAATAAATAATCTCATGTGATTTTAACATGAACGGAATATTCATAAAACATAAAAATTGATGTGAGTCGTTTTTGCGTTCCAATTCAATTTATAATATTATTTATTTAATTAAAAAATATTAAATATTTATTTTATAGATGTAATTAATTTATTACTTTAAAAAATAATACTATTTTTTAATTAAATAATTAATAGTGTAATATTATTTATTTAATTAAAAAATATTAAAAAAATTTAGATGTAACGAATTTATCACTTTAAAACATAATAATAGTTTTTTAATTATATAATTAATAGTGTAAATCGGACTAGATTATAATATTCCAAAACATTAAAAGCCAAGTAATCACAAATCAGGTCACATTCATCAAGAAGTATAAACACTTTGCAAAACAACATATCTTAAATTAATTAATTATTAAAAATAATAATAATTAATAATTACAAACAATAATTATTTTTTCTCCATCTTATTAAAGCCTTCGACCAGCATTTTCGAACACACACACAAACACACATTGCCAAGAGCCATCATAACTTATCAAGAAAAGCTTACAAGTCTCTAATGGCCACAGTCGTAGTCATGGTGCCTTTACCGGCGCAAGGCCATCTCAACCAGCTCCTCCACCTCAGCCGCCTCATCGCTGCCTACGACATACCCGTTCACTACGTCTGCACCGCCGTCCATAACCGCCAGGTGAAGCTCCGGGCCCATGGCTGGGACCCACTCGCTGCCGACAACCTCCACTTCGAAGAGCTTCCCATGCCGGAATTCGAGTCTCCCACCCTAAACCCCAACGCCGCCAACAAATTCCCTTCCCACCTCCAGCCACTGTTCGATGCTGTATGCCACCTCCGGCAGCCGCTGAACGCACTCCTGCACTCTCTCTCACGCACTGCACAGAGAGTCGTTGTCATCCACGACTCGATGATGTCATCTGTTGTTCAAGATGTGGTTTCGATACCAAACGCTGAATCCTACGTTTTCCATAGCGTTTCGGCTTTTTCGATGTTCTGGTTTTTCTGGGAAAGCCTGGAAAAGCCATTACCAGTTGATGAGGGATTGTATAAGCAAATCCCTTCTCTTGAAGATTGCTTTACGCCGGAATTTATGGATTTTATCTTCACCGAGCAGGCCTACGCTGGGTTAAGCTCTGGAAGCCTTTTCAACACCTGCAGAGCTGTCGAAGGTGAATACATGGATCTAATAAAAAAGATGTCTGAAACTGAAGATCAGACCAAGAAAGACTGGGCAATCGGGCCGTTCCATCCAGTTACGCTGCCGGCGAAAAAACCTGACGGAAGCCGACATATTTGTCTGAAATGGCTGGATAAACAAGAACCAAATTCCGTGGTTTTCGTTTCTTTCGGCTCCACAACTACACTGCCAGATGAACAAGTCGAAGAGCTCGCGAATGGGCTTGAAGAAAGCGAGACGAAATTCATCTGGGTTTTGAGGGATGCAGATAGAGGAAATTTCTGTACAAACGAGAACGAAATAAGAAAATATGGGCTGCCAGAAGGGTTTGAAGAGAGAGTGAGAGAGAGAGGAATTGTTGTGAGAGAATGGGCGCCGCAGCTGGAGATTTTGGCGCATTCTTCAACAGGTGCATTTCTCAGCCACTGTGGGTGGAATTCATGCATGGAGAGTGCCTCCATGGGCGTGCCGTTGGCGGCGTGGCCAATGCATTCCGATCAACCGAGAAATGCGGCGCTGATAACGGAAGTGCTGAAAATTGGACTGGTTATTAAGGATTGGGCTAGGAGGAACGAGACAGTGAAATCGTCCACCATTTCCGGCGTGTTAAAAAGATTGATGGGGTCGGAAGAGGGGGAGGAGATACGACGGAGGGCTGAAGAACTGGGCGGCGCTGTTCGGACAGCGGTGGCGGAAGGCGGTGTTTCGCGACTGGAGATGGATTCATTCATCGCTTATATCAAGGTTGAAAACATGAGTTAGATCGAAAATTTGGAATCTTGAATTTTTAGAACCATCAGTGGTTTTGGAATTTATTTTGAATAAATGGTGAAAAATTTACCAAATACTTAGATATTTAACATAAAAAGTTAGGCTATTTTTGTACTTTAATGCATAAATTAACCTAAAATTTCAATAAAACTTATATTGGTAAATTTATAAAATAAATTATATTCCGACATGAAAACTACTATATACATTGTTGAATGCAGGAAACATTTATATAGAATTGTTACACTCCGAAAATTATCACTGTTTTAAATACAAATTTAATTATTATATAATTATATATCAAGATATTTTGGAGAGCATCTCTATGTATCGAGATATTTTGGACATTTTTAAATTTACGAGTTTTTTCTATTTTAGTTAGTGATGATTCAAATAACTCGTCTTTTCTTAATTGCCTCGAAGTGTAATGAATTAATTTTTTTCATATTTAAAATATTTATAAATATACAAAAGATCAATAATAGTCTACAAATTATTAATGCAACTATGTTACAATTAAAAAAGATTAATAAGGAAAGTCCAATATCATAACTTTTTAATTCATAAAATCATGGCTAAGCCATACCCATAACATTAATAATATATTAAAATAAGAAATAAGAAAAATAAGATTATATTTTTGTTGATTATTTGGATTATATTTAAATATATTTTGTGTATTGAATTGGGTTACAATTAAATATTAATTAATAATATTTTCGTTAGAAACTTATTATATAATTTAAAATTTAATAGAATAAATTGATTTATTTTAGAAGCAAGACAATTATTATTTTAGGAACAATGAAATAATATATTTGTATAAGCTGTTACTAATAAAATGATAAAATAATTTAAATATTTTTAAATATTAATTTATTTAAAGTATATTATAAATATATTTATTTTACTTTTTTTATATTTATTACAAATTAACCATACATCACATAAAAAAGCAATATTAGTTTGTATAATATATGTATGATTATGCAATATTCTATGTATAAAATAAAAAGAATACAATAAATTACATACATCAAAACACTAAAATGTGATTCTTTAATTCTATTTCTAACACTTCACTTATGGAAAAATTGCTAAACACATTGGATTATTTTTTTACGATCACAACACCTGCCATAATTTTTTATACTGTTACAATTTTATTTCTTGTATTTTTAATTGACTAAATTCGCTCGTATTTCATTTGAAATTTGAATTTACCACCGAATAGCACGTGTTTTTCCACCTTTTTCAAATTCAATCAACATAAATGTCACTAAAAATTACAAAATTACATACGAGAGATCGATCTCACCCTAATAAATTCAAATTTTGAATAAAATATTACCTAAATCACACTATTAATAAGATTATACAAAATAATAAATTGTGAAAACAAATAAAAAGTATTAAAATTCCAAAAGAACGTATTTCTCAGTCTTCTCCATCCTCCTTTGTTGCGGAGTCGCTTGCGGCTGCCACGTTTGTTTTTAAGTTTTAGATATTACCTAACCCCTACCCCAACCACCACCACCCCCCAACTCTTCATTATTTTTTTTTTTTCTTTTTTAGCTGTTTTCGTAAATTGTCTTTATGCACTTAATTTACAGAGTTGTCTTGTGCCTTGTTTTGGAAAGTGACAAAAATGTCCAGAAACGATATATGGCTTCTTCTGAACCAGTGAATATTTTCAAGTTTCAGACATACTTGTCCACATGAACTGCACTTCTGTTCTAATTCGGTACGTCCACTCACTAATGTTACACAATGTTTGCTTCATTGTTGGCCCCAGATATTTTCACAATTATTAATTCTCATGTCACGACAATGTCCCTATTTGAATCCCATCCATACACCTGTTGTTCGATTCATTGTTGGTCCGTCACATAGTTTGCGGTCTCCATATCTCTCGTACTTAAATCTCATCCATGGATCGACTTCTTCGCTATCCCGTGGAATAAAATTTATCTTTCAACCATGTTTCGACGTGTCTTAACTACCGAATTAAGTTACTTTAATATTAATTTTATTCTTTTAGAGTCGAAACAAATTTCTTTTTGCATGGCAGCTGTACATTTTCTTGTTTTTTAGTGAGAGAGAGAGGGGGGGTAGTGAGAGAATGGACGCCGCAGCTGGAGATTTTGGCTCATTCTGCAACCGGTGCATTTCTCAGCTGCTGCGGGTGGAATTCATGCATGGAGAGTGCCTCCGTGGGCGTGCCGATGGCGGCGAGGCCAATGCATTCCGATCAACCGTGAAATGCGGTGCTGATAACGGAAGTGCTGAAAACTGGTCTGGTTGTTAAGGAATGAGACAGTGAAATCGTCCTCCATTTCCAGCGTGTTGGAAAGATTGATGGGGTCGGAAGAGGGGGAGGAGATACGACGGAGGCGGTGGCGGCAGGCGGTGTTTTGCGATTGGAGATGGATTCATTCGTCGCTCATATTCAAGGTTACAAAATTAATTGGATCCAAATGTTGGAATCTTGAATTTTTAGAACTATCAAAGCTTCTTAAATTTGTTTTGAATAAATAGTGAAAAAATTACCAAAAATTTAGAAATTCAGCATGAAATCTTAGGCTATATTTATGTACTTTAATGCATAAATTTAATCCCAATATAGGGTGAGACTACAATATTATTTATTTAATTAAAACATATTATTTATTTACTTGAAAAATATTATTATTTTTTAAGGTAACAAATTAATGGTGATAATTTTCAAATAAACAAGTAATATTTTTTAATTAAACACGTATTATTGTACATCGTGTCTACGGTACATACCATGCACATAAACTTGTGTAGGGATGTTAAAATGGTTATGGCCCGACGAGCCGATATAGGGTTAGGGCTTGGTTTTATTAGCCCGTTTAAAAATCAGTCCGTTTAGTCCGAGCCCGATTAGCCCGAAGCTCTATAGGGTTAGCCCGCTTAGGGTTAGGGCTAGCCCAATAGTTCGAACTCTTCTTCTTATTTGTTTATTTCTTAATATCGAATTAATAATATACATCATTTTGAATTATTTTTCATATACCATATTTGATTTTTAGTAGAAGATATTAAAATTTATGTTTAATTACTAAAAAATTCTAAATACTGTAATTTAAATTTAGAACTTAAATGTAACATGATTTCAACTTTTATAACGTGAATGCTCTTAAAGCTAAAATTGACAGCATGAAATAGTGTATATCACTTAAATGTTTGAATCTTTAAATTTTGTATAGTGATATAAAGGTTATAAAATATGTAATTTTTAATGTTATGTAAAATTGTATTTTAAATAGAGTATAATATGCATTTAATTAAAAATTTAAATTTAAATATATAATTTGACTATTTCGACTTATAGCCCGATAGTGGCCCGATTAGCCTGAAAACCGGTAGGGTTAAGGTTAGATTCACCATAATACAAGCCCATTTAAAATGATCTAATTAAACTAAAGTCCAATTAATCTGAAACCCGTTAGGACTAGCCCGACCGATAGGACTAGCCTGTTTAACATCTCTAAACTTGTGTACTCAATAAAAGATCAGATCTTTGGTACATTTACAAAATAAATTATATAACACGAAGAGTACTATGTATGTGTTGAATGTAGCAAATCATTCTATAGAATTTTTATTATTGTTATTGCAGTGGTTGTTCTTTGCAAATGTTTATAAGTAATATTTATAAATTATATAGAATTATTAATGTTTTTATAGATTGCCTGATTTTTAATTGGTGCATATTTTTTAATAAAATTTATCAATGTTTGTTAAATTTTTTTAATTATTAAATTATTAGCTCGATCAAATCTTAAATTGTATCTTTAACAACGATCATTAAATGTGTTTTGACGAGGCGGTTTCAAATTCATCATCTATTTTGTAATTCATCGTTGTTATTGTTAAATTATGAAACTAGAAAATGTATAAAACCGTAACCCTCGATTATTACAATGATAGCAACAAAGAACTCCAAATTATTATAAAATTCTAGAAATTTCATACTTAAAGAGTTCTTCTTTTTTCCCACATTTAGAATATTTATAAGTATACAAAAAATTGCAATAAGTGGCTCCAAATTATTTGGACTTAAAGCGATTACAAAATCATGTTACAATTGAAATATATTTATGGTAAAAGCCCAATAATATATGATAATTACAGAACGTATTTTGCAATTTCGTCGCAGAGTCGCTTGTGTCGATTGCCACTTTTGGTTTTTAGTTTTTCAATTAACTACCAAATAGATAAGTTTTTTGTTCCTATATATTTGTCAATTTTCCTTTTTTTTTTTTTTTTTTTTTGTCCCTCTCTCCAAATAAAGCATGCGTGATGGATGAAGTACAGGCTTCATTGTCTTTATGCACTTTGGAGAGTTGTCTTGTGCCTTCTTGTTTTTTGAAAGCGATAGAAGTGTCGAACTGATATTTGTTTAGATATGGCTTCTTTTCAACCAGTGAATTCATCAACTTTCAGACATACTTATCCACTTGGATTGCACTTCTATCCTAAGTCGACACGATTACACACTGACGTCAGCAGTGATACACTCAAAACATTTTTCCAAATAACATGTCATTTCCTACTTCAATGTCATCCGCAGAGCGATTTTTTTGTTAGTCTGTGACATATAATTTGTCCGTCAATTATATCTCAATTTAGCTTAATTTTGAATCCAACATATTATACTTTCATTTTTGAACCTATGGCGTATCATTTCTCTTTTAATCATCACTCGACTTAACTTAATTTTGAATTTAATATTACCACAACTTATATTGTCACTCTTTTATAATATAGACAAATACTTCTCATTTAAAAGTAATTCTTATGAAATGATTCTACTTGAGTTTCAACCACTAAGTGACTTCTTTGTTAGTCCGTGACATAATTTGTCTGAACTTGTGTTTTGATTCTTTTATAGCTACGAGAAATATCTTTTTCTCAATTGTATTTCTTCAAGTGTGATGGTTCAGAGCTGTGGCGGATCAGTTTTTTTTACTTTTCACAATACGACCAATATTTTTTATTCATGAATAGAGTAGAATGGCTTAGTTTTAATAATATTAACTGGTATATATTATCTGAATAAATATGATAAATTAATTAAAAAAGATAAATTTTATCCTAAAAGAAAAAAGAAAAAAATCATAAGAAATGTTAGCTAACGTCCAACCCCTGAAAGATATTGTTCCAATCGTGCATAATCGACAATAAAAATATTGTCTCGATGTGGATAAATTTGCGAGAGCCAAAAGTTGATTTCGACGAATAGAATTTTGTCCAAACTTGCTTCTGCAATAATGTTGAAAGGAAGGTTAAAGAAGTGAGACACGAAGCAGTTAAGTTAGAAACAAGAACATCGGAGAAACCAGTAACAGGTATTGGGTGTCTCTATTACTCCTCTTATCTTGGGCAATAATTGAAGTAAAAAGATAAAAGAATATTGGACAACATTGAAGCACAAATGAAAGCTTGTTGCACAAATTATCACTCCACATTTAAACAGAACCAATCCCTTTTTTTTATTATTATTTATTTATTTATTTTTACAAAAATAGAATTATTCTCTTCTCCCACTATTCTTATCTGCTTTCAGATTTTTATATGGATATTGGAGGGACCATTAGTTTCCACCTTTTTCTTTTTTAAAACTATCTCCAGCTGTTTTGCATTACTCTAATGCAAATTCTGCAAATTCACATACTCTCTTCAACAGTTTGCACTACTTTCTCCACTAAAAAATAATATTACACAATAATTTTTATTTTTTTATTTTAATATTTATTTTTACTATTAAATATTTGTTAAAAACGTTAGATATGTAATTTTATTTAATATTAAATTTTGAGATAATATTTATTTTACTTATTTTCTTAAACTATCATATTCAAAAAATGTATTTGTAAAATTGAATGTCGGATAATATTATGGAATTCTATTAAATTTGTATATAATATTTAAAATGTAATATACTTATTTAAATTATATTTTTATTATTATTTAAATTACACATCATATGATTTATATAATCTTGATTTAATTTCAGTTTGGATAAATGAGATAAAAAAAATTACAATATTAAATATTAAAAAAATATATAATCATTTAAAGAATAAAAGAAAAAAAAAGTAGCCCAATCAAAAATTTGCGGTAAAAGTGGTGCAAAAATTTCAAAAAATTTCAAAGTGGTGCAGAAAATAGAGTACTAATGGAGGGTGAAAACTAACGCCAAATTCCAAAATATCTTCTTGTTGGAGAAGCTACTTATTAATTTTTTTATTCGTTCCTTCCGTTTCAAAAAAATTATTTTAAATATATTATTATTATTTTTATTAATAGATAAAAATGTCTATAACCTTTTAAAAACTATAAGTTACCAATTATATAACTTATTTTATTCATTGATTTAACTATTTTAAATATACATAATTTTTTTGTGAAATAAAAACTTTTACTTTATAACTTTGATTAATCAGATTAGATCCTAATTTTCGAAACAAAACTCTCTTTCTAGAACTAAAAATATTTTCTGAACATAACTTTTTTTAGCATATATAAAAAATTACACAAAAATGTGTATTTATTTCAAAAAAAATTATACCATCATCTAATTAATTAAAAAAATAATTATACTTTTATAAAATAAAGTAATATTTTGACACGTGGGGAATGTTATACCTTGGTTGTTGGTTCATCCAACCATCTTTTTTGGTAGTGATGATGAGAGGTGTGATTGTGAGTCAAGACTTGAGTAGTTAAGTATAAAATGAAATAAATTAAGTCAAGGGTAACCCAATTAGTCAGACTCATACGTCACAAATGGTTTTTAATTAAATATTTGTGGACTCGTAAGCTTTTTAAATACGACGACGTCGAGCTAAAATTATGATGTTGAAATATATCGAAAGAAAAAATGCCTAATAGATGAAATTAACTAAAAATAATTGAGGTCGATATATGACATTTGAAATTATATTATTTCAAAATCTTAAATAAATTATTTTATTTTTTTCTTGTATTTAGACTCGAATTTATTTATTATTTAATGACAGCTAAATTGTCACCTTATTGATCGTCCGTAAGAGGATAATCGTCATACGAGATCACCCACCATCATATTTTAAGAACGATAGAGTCGGGCTTCATCCTTCTATCTTAAAACTTATCCGTTTACGATAAGTTCCAATTTGCATATTGTTGTTTGAATTAAAAATTATTTATTTAAATTTGGAGAGAGAAGTAATATGGAAAGATCCAAAATCACATGTTCATACCTAATCCATTAATGAAATCAAGATCATGTTGGTTTACTTCACAAGAAGATGACGACAAGCTGCCACGTGTTATTGCAAGTGTGGACAGTGACTAGGTACGACCATACTATCATCCCTGTCTTTTAATGAATGGATTATTGCTTTCGCGCCGTAATTCTTTTTTGTTTTTCCAATCAAGTGTTTATATGATTGTGATTCACGTATGGGTTGACCAATGTCAACCGGGGCGTTGATTTAATCCTATATTTTTCTAATATAATTTCTTTTTTAAAATTTGAATTATATTGAAAAAGTGATTTCTATTATTTTTCTATCTCGAATCCCTCTCGAAATTATATTATTTTTATAAATTTTAATAACTATTTTATGAGTATCTGCCCGTTAAATTATCAAAAAATAATTTTGAATATTTTTAATTATTTTTTCATTATTATTTAATATCTATACAACAAATTATAGCATATTTAATTTTAAAATAAATACAAATTTATAATATTTATTAAAAAATAAAACAACCCCAGGTTTTCATTTGTATAATTCCAATGTACCTCACTAATTATAAACTAGTTATAATATAATCATATAATCAATTATTATAAAACTAATAATATAATTTTTAAAATAAAATATATTTTGATAAAAAATGTTTAAATAAAAATATCCAATAATATAAAAATATATTATTTATTAAAATATAGCATAATTAATGTATGAAAAATAGTATTTTATACTTAAAATTTAAAATTTTATTATTATATGTTCAATATGGATATCAAATTGTAGATCATGAAAAAATAATTAGTTTGATATATTGTCGATAAAAATCGGAATTGAGATGAAAGAGTTATAAATTTTTTTAAAATTAGAGTAAAAAAGTAAATAAAAAATATATATAATTGATTATCAAATTTCTAAAAATAGAAACTGAAGAATAAATAGAAAACATATAAAGTAGATTTTCATGAAAAAAATTACAAAAACAAAAAAAAGAATAATAATTCAACAGCTGTCAGCTGTGGTTTTATTTTTACAATTAAAGAAAAAATTTAAAATATTTAATTTTATAATATCGAATAAATCAAATTAATGAAATAAAAATTATAAAGTATGAATTTATAATATATAGTCAAATACTTCCATGTGCTATAAGTACACACAAAATGTGTGTGTGTGTGTGTGTGTGTGTGTGTGTGTGTGTTTGCCTCAAAACGGTCCTGTGAACTTAAGCAAACACATGCAGTTATAACAGCTTGCAAATTGCAAAAGAGGAAATCCAATTCTTCAAATATCTAATGGCTTCCGACGGCCTTAAACCACCGCACGATGTGGCGGTGCTGATGGTGCCGTTCCCTCTCCAAGGTCATCTCAACCAGCTCCTCCACCTCTCCCGCCTCATCTCTGGCCGCGACGTGCCGGTCCACTACGTCAGCACCGCCACCCACAACCGCCAGGCGCGGCGGCGGATCCAGGGCTGGGACCCCACGTCCATGTCCAACATCATTTTCCATGAATTTCCGTCCCTTTCATTTCCCTCCCTCCCGCCGGATCCCAACGCATCTGTCCAGTTTCCGTCGCATCTCCAGCCTTTATTCGATGCCTTACACACTCTCCGCCGACCTGTCACCGATCTCTTGCGTCAGCTATCCGTACAGTGCAGGCGAGTTGTTGTCATATATGACTCACTGATGGGATCGGTGATTCAAGATTTTATCAGGTTTCCGAACGCTGAGTCGTACATTTTTCACAGTGTGTCGGCGTACACGATTTTTTTCTTCTTGTGGGAAAATACGGGGAGGCCTTTCTCCATTGATGAAGAGATTCTGGAGAATTTACCTTCTCTGGAAGGGTGTTTTACGCCTGAGTTTCTGAAATTCGTCGTCAACCAGCATAAATACCTGAAGCTGAATTCGGGCCGGATTTACAACACATGCAGGGTGGTGGAGAGCCCGTTTCTTGAGCTGTTAGAGAAACCACAGATCAGTGGAAACAAGAAACAGTGGGCTCTCGGGCCGTTCAACCCGGTAAATACGGAACCTGATTGGAGGAAAAAAGAATCATCTCGTCATAGATGTTTAAAATGGCTTGACTTGCAGGGCCCGAACTCTGTCATTTTCGTTTCTTTTGGGACAACAACGACGTTGTCCGGTAATCAAATTCAAGAACTGGCGACCGGGTTAGAGAATTCGAAGGCGAAGTTTATTTGGGTCCTGAGAGACGCCGACGTCGGCGATGTGTTCGCCGGAGAGTTTAAAAAGGCTGAGCTGCCAAAAGGGTTTGAAGAGAGGGTAAGAGAGAGAGGAATTGTAGTGAGAGACTGGGCACCACAGTTGGAGATTCTAGGCCATTCTGCAACGGGTGGGTTTATGAGTCACTGCGGGTGGAACTCCTGCATGGAGAGTATCTCCATGGGAGTTCCGATCGCCGCCTGGCCAATGCATTCCGATCAGCCAAGAAACACAGCTTTGATTACGGAAGTCTTGAGGATTGGTTTGGCAGTCAAGGATTGGGCTCGAAGAAATGACATAGTGAAGTCTGCCGTCGTCGAGAGCGCCGTCAGAAAGCTTATGGTGTCCGATGAAGGGAAGAATATGAGAAAGAGAGCGGCGGAGCTGGGTGGCGCTGTCAGAAAGGCGGCGGCGGAAGGTGGTTTGACGCGCCTGGAGTTGGATTCTTTCATTTCTCACATCACTAGATAGCCTAATTGTATCGCCTATGCTCAACTTTTTTTTTCTTTTTCTTTATAATAATTAAAGGAAGTTTATTCTGTTAAGTAAGTTTCTTATTAAATTTGTAATTCTGTATAACAAGCATTACATTATAAATAAATAAATTTGTCCCATTAAAATGTATACACCTAATGGAAATATTTATATTATATATATATATATCGATGTTGAAATAATTTTTTTCTATAAGTTATTATTATTTAATTTGTAGTTGCATCGGGCAAGAATCTTGCTTGAGCGGAACACCCGTGTAGGCCTCCCTTATTGAATAAGATGAATTTGTTAATTATATTATTTCAAAAATTGCCCCATTAAATTATATTAGATACAATACGTGTCTTTCTAGTTACGACCAAATTATATAAATTAATCGAAATATATAAATTTAATAACATTATGAGATATGAATTATTGAACTTTATTTGACCTGCGTATCAAATATAACCTTAGATATATATTTTCATTTGTTTGAAAAAGACATCTTTATCTTTATTCTGCCTAAAAACGTGACGAAACAATTTCGGAAATTTTAATAAGAAACATTATAAATTTCTGTCGACACGGCAGGATTTTTAATTTATTTTATTAGTTAATCATAAAGTGTGGGACCACATGAAATCAATTCATGGCTCAGAAGTGTGATTAGGTTTTGGTTGGTCCAACTGTCCAAGTGGACCCTGGATCGAAGAGTAAAGCCTGGGTCCCACTTGGCTATTCCCATTCTCCTAACTTCTTAAGAAAATTATCACTTGATGTATGTTTAAGTTTACTGGTATTTGTTATAATCAGATGTATAAAAGAATAGAAAATTGAAGTAAAGATAATCATAAATCGAGCAAAAACGGCATATTCTGAACAGGTATTGTGTATTTAGAATAAAAACTGCATATATAGAGTGTTAGCTGCAGGTAAGTTTAGAGTAATAGTAATATATACTACTATTGAAAATAAGATATGTGAATGACCTAAACATTTATCGACAACAAACTCTTTAACCAATATAGCCGTGCATAACAGTATAATAATAGATATTCAGAATAGACTCCTCCAATAAAAGGGGGTCTTACAAAAATTTAATTATATTTATATATAAACTATATTATAAATTTTGGTGGTGATATTTTATTTTTTATTTTGTTTAATTTATGTCTTAATATTGATTTTTTTTTGGAAATTAGTGATATTGTGGTCATATGGGGTCCACCGTATGTTAAACCTACATCGCCGTTCAGGGGATAGATGGAGTAGTCTTGGAGGTATAAGCCCAGAGCCTCCAAAGGGGAAGGTTGAACGAAGTCGATTGAAATGAAGCAATTCCGAGCTTTCATAGGCTCAATTTGTTGCGCTAGACATAGTAGGAATGGAAGATCAGGAGAGTAGACCAAGGAGGGTAGCAAGGAGACTTTAGACATAAGACGGTATGACACTTGAAATTAGTTGTGTCGCTCAACAGTTTTTTACGAATTTTTAAATTCTTACCAAATCAACCTCAAAATTAAAAGTTAAAAACTACCCATGAAATTGGATCTCATATATTGTATAAGATCATAGTTAAACAAGCACAAAATAAAAATTTTCCTTACATATCATCTACTTTACGCCGCCTTAAATTTGTACAATTTTATATTTCGACTCACCACAAATATTTTATATTGATAGAATATATCAATATATATATAATTTTGTGATTAACAAAATTTGATAATTTTTTTATAAATGAATCAAGTACATATCGTGAATTCAACGAATAATTTTTTTTCAGATAAATCTATAATACTTTTTAATAATAATTATTATCTTCTTAAAATTATAAATAATAATATTTATACATAAATAAGTAATATTTTTTAATTAAATAAATAATATAATTAAATTAAATTGCACCATCAATCCAACTATAGGCCTTTGACTTTTGTTAGGTAAATTTAAAACATGAAGGTTTGCTTTTAATAAGACACAGATGTCCCCACATTTCTTATAAAACAGCACTCACATGTGGCAACCATATGACGTAGTAATAACATGTACATATTTGGACCATATTCACACATCGCGCACGTGCTGCTATGTTTCTTTTCCTTTATTTATGTGGTTGTGGGACCCGCTCTATGTTATAAATAACTTGATTTGAAATGTTACAAAAATATCCACATGGTTTCCATATTAAGAACATCACGTAGGACAATTTTCATTCTATAATTACTTTATTTCATTAATCATAAATATTAATTTCAAAAATTATTTTTTATTTTATTTTTTATTTTTTTATTAATATTTATATTTATTAAAAATATTAGCTAGATTAATATTGAAAAATCAAAACTATTTTGTCTTTCATAAAGAACAAATATCAAGTTTAATCTCGTCCTTCATTTTAGTACTGATTCAGAAAATGTTTCGATGTTTTACAATATGAAATGCTATAATTTATTTGATTTTTTAATCTTTTTTAAATCTCAACGAAATTTGTTATGCATGGTGGGGGACTAAAATTAGATTAGGTTCTATGCATTTGCAAATTTTCTTGAATAAATAAATGTCATACTAGTTGATAAAAGGCCTATAAGAGATAGGATCGCTACTGATCAGTGAAAGATTATATATTTTACTTATTGTTCGTAAGCTGAATTATTGACAATCAAACTCGCACAAACACAACAGACAATACTTGTACCTTTCTCACTCGTCGGGACCGATTTAGGTAGACTAAATGTTGTAAAATTGCAAGTCTAAAAGGACCAAATATCATTTTCTTGGAAAACATGTTTAAAATGTTTTATTCCTTGTGGTTCTGGACCAGTACATGTAGACAAACAGTTAGGTAATACCAACCTCTGCGGCCATGGGTACATTCTCACTTGTCTGGTCTTTTATTTTCTTTTCTTCCTTTTATTTATTTATTAAATTTTTATTTACTAATTTTTTATTAATTATGGGATTATGTTATGGAATTATAATTACATAAAAAGTGTGGGAGAGTAAATTTTCAATTATATCATTAGTTGACTTAGATGGGCTTCTCATAAATGTAGTGGGCCGCTAATGGGCATATGGGTCGGCCCTCTAAAGAGTTTAGTGATTGAGAAGCGGCTTTGTGGACTCGTAAGCCCATTGGGCCGGCTTTGTGGACTCGTAAGCCCATTGGGCCGACCGTCTCGCTAGTAAAACCTCAATTGATTAATGGGCCAGCAGCTGTAATTTTACCCAACTTTCACTAAACATTTATATTCAATATTTATTTATTTTATATAATAAAATATATTGAAGTATAGTGCTTTATGAATAATGTTAGAATTCCTCCATTGTAACTAGTAAGTAACTTTTTTTTTTTTTTTTTTTGCCTTTTGTAAATTCTATTTGATTCTTCTATTTTTAGTGACCCTTTGATCAGATTTTCATAATTTCTTGGTGGCATTTTGAAATGAGTCTTTTATCTCATTATTGATGGGTCACTTGTATTCCACTACTAAAATCATGTGTATATAGAAGATCTTTGGATAAAGTCGGAAAAATTGAATATTAATTTAATTTTTTTGGCAGATTAGTAAAGATGTTCATGTCGAGCATATTCTTTAGTACGTATAATGGGGTCTAGAGTAAACATGTTCTTGACTGTCGAGTGTAATCTACAAAACAACACACATCAGACTTGTTAAACGAGTCCATCCATAACAAAGAAGTCCAAATCATATTCATATATATGTATATATATATATATATATATATATATGCATTAGAGTCAAGAGTGAACCCTGAAAAAGATGTCATGATCAGATTCAATCCTATGAAAAGAAAACAATTAGGTGTTTCTGGAAAAAGTCAGCAATGGAGGCAACCAAATTCACAAGATTCTATTATTAATGACCAATGGTCTGCTACATGTTCCATCATGATTCTGTAACATTTTCAAACAACGTCATTTTCATCAATCGTGCTCAGAAGTTGTTCACCTCATCCAATTCCTATCTTCTACAAGAACTTCTGCACCAGTTTCATCGTCATCGACAAAATTTCGATTCTATCATCGATTTTATCTTCTGTTTCATCTTATCAATATATGTTCCGTTTTTATATATATCACTCTTAACATATATTAAGGAAATTAGAACATTAGACTAAACAAATGAGGTGTCCGGCCGAGGAGAAATGTTCCATACACAAAATACAAACCCATATCATCCGACGGCAACTGCTGCGGATATTTCAAGAAAGTATCCCACCAGCCGAACTGAATTGCCGATTCAGCTGCAGCTAACAAGAAACTCCCTAAACAAACTACAAAACCAGAGGGTTTGATCCATTCTTTGTCTCCCAAGTTTGTTGCATCTTCGTTTTTCTCATTTAAATCCTCAGAATTTTAAACCTAGTTTACTACACAACATCTGTTTTAGCAAAATGGGAGCTGAAAAGGATCGAATTGCTGTAATTATGGTGCCCCTCCCATGCCAAAGCCACCTCAACCAGCTCCTCCGCCTCTCCATTCTCATCGCTTCACATGGCATTCCGGTGCACTACGTCGGCACCGCAACCCACAACCGCCAGGCCAAGCTCCGATCGCATGGCCTAAAACCTAACTCAACTGCTAAAATCCAATTCCACGATCTCCCAACTCCGCCGATAGCCGCTCCGGACCCCGATCCAAAAGCAGCGGACAAAACTCCGATGCACCTAGCACCGGCCACCGAGGCTTACATGAACCTACGCAAACCCATAGGCCTGCTCGCAAGGGAGATATCGTCGAAGATGAGAAGAACAGTGATAATATACGATAGGATGGCGGCTGAGGCGGCGCGTGACGCTGTCTCGATTCCGAATTCGGAGTTGTACTCGTTCAACTGTTTATCAGCTTTGAATCTCTTCTACATACTGTGGGAAGCAATGGGGAAACCGTTTGAAGTAGAGGGAGGTATGAAAGACTTATCATCTATGAAGGAGTTCATGCCAGAATTATCCCTCCAGTTCATTGTATCTGCGAACATTGAAGAGAGAGAAGGAGATATACATAATACTTACAGGCTTATAGATCATCCGTACATCGATCTAATGGGCCGGGCTGAGATCAGTGGGGGTAAAAAACAATGGGCCATCAAGCCGGGCCCGATATTACCAGAACCCGAAACAAGAACGTGCAAAGAAGGGAGGCATAAATGCTTGGATTGGCTCGATAAACAGGCTCCAAGATCAGTGATGTATGTTTCTTTTGGAACAACAACGTCCTTTACAAACGAAGAAGCAAGAGAGGTGGCGATGGGGCTCGAACAGAGCAAGCAGAAGTTCATTTGGGTGGTGAGAGATGCCGATAAAGCCGATATATTTGCAGGAGAGAGTAGAAGGATTGAGCTGCCGGAAGGGTTCGAGAAGAGGGTGGGAGAAGATGGTGTTGTAGTGAGAGATTGGGCGCCGCAGATGGAGATTCTCTCTCATGAATCGACAGGCGGATTCATGACTCATTGCGGGTGGAATTCGTGTTTGGAGAGTTTGAGCATGGGAGTGCCTATAGCAGCTTGGCCGATTCATTCTGATCAGCCTATTAATGCTATTTTCTTAACTGAGGTTCTTGGAGTGGCACTAAATGTGAGAGAGTGGACGCAGAAGGATATGGTGATGGCGCCGGTTATCAAGAATGCCATCGAGAGGGTGATCGCGTCGGAGGAAGGAGATCGGATTCGGGAAAGGGCTCGGGAGGTGAGTGTAGCCATTAATGGTGCAATGAAGGAAGGCGGTGGAGGTTTTAGGGAGATTGAGAGTTTTATTGCTCATATTAGTAGATGAAAATCAACTAACCTCTTCGGTTGTGTTTGTGATGAAATATAGGTGTTCTTAGCTCATTCGGCTATGGACATTGAAGATGTGGAAATCAATTAAAAATAATGTTTGGTTTTTTTTCTTTGAGAAATTTAGGATATTTATTTTAAGTTTGAAATGAAATTTAAATGTTAAAATTTTAAAAATTAAATTTTACAATTTAATAAAATATTATTACCTATATAATGTGCCTGTATTCCTATCTTTTTTATTCTTAATTTTTTTCTTTTATCAACATAATATATAATACGCAAAAACTTCTGTGAAATGGTTGTACGACACGATTTAAGTTATTACTTGTTTAACTATAAAGTGTTACTTATTTAAATATAAAGTATCACTATTGTTTTAAGTGTATTACTTTTCATTAGTTACCTTAAAAATAATTATACTTTATAATTAAACAAGTAAAAATTTATAGTTACACAAGTAATACCTTAAATTGTGTCACACATTAAATCGTTTCACACAAGACTCACTCTATATAATATTATAATAAATCATTTTTCAAAATCAATTTGATAGTTATGTTACAATTTTATTCTATGTAAACTAAAAACAATAAAAATTATTAATATTTAACTTTATTTCATAATTTTATTATTTTCAAAATTGAGATTTTCAACGGAATACTTGAAACTTAAACCTAACATCATTTAATAAGATGTGATTGTATAATTCATGTTTATGTATTTTCTATACTGTGGTCCAAATTAGTAGGTCCCACCTAGCGTCTAGCCCCGTCTAAATTGAACGGAACCAAGGGTTAAAACATACTTCCTTAGTCAACTTTCTAGAAGACTTTGATTGTTTTTTTGGGCCAGTCATCTTTGACATTTGAATCATCGACTGCCTATATATAGCCTTGTATATATATATATATAGGTAGAGTGAGAGTGGGCAATATATAGCCTTGACTACAACAATCGACTCCAAAATTAGATAATCCTATCGGAGCTTTTCATCCATGGAAGATCAAGTGGCTATTGTCGTAGTGCCTCTTCCCAGCCAAAGCCACCTAAACCAGCTTCTGCAACTCTCCGGCCTCATCTCCGCCTACGGCCTTCCGGTGCACTACGTGGGCTCCGCCACCCACAACCGCCAGGTGAAATTCCGGGCCAACGGCCTGAAACCTGAAGCCACGGCCAAGATACAATTCCACGATCTTCCCACCCCTCCGATCGCCTCACCGGAACCCAACATAAGTTCCGACAGAATGCCTACCCACATAGCACCGGCCACCTTGGCTTACATGGAATTATACAAACCCATCGCCTCCCTCGTACGAGAATTATCGAACAAGACAAGAAAGATTGTCATCATCTACGACAGGTTTATTGCTGAGGCGGTTAAGGATGCTGTCACTATACCGAATGTTGAATCTTATGCCTTCAACTGCCTCTCAGCTTTCAATCTTTTCTGCCTCTTGTGGGAAACCATGGGGAAGCCATTCTCTGTGGAGGAAGAAGTGAACAAGTTGCCTTCGATTCGGGAGTTTTTTCCAGAAGGGATCCTCAAATTTCTTACAGCCAAACCGGAGCATTTCAGACAAAGAGATGGAGATATCCATAATACCAGTAGATTGATAGAATCGAGATATATCGATCTTCTTGCAAGAGAAGAGATTGGTGGGAAGAAGAAGCAGTGGGCTATCAGGCCAACTCTCCTGCAAAAGTTTACGACAACGGATGGCGAAAAGCCGAGGCATACTTGCTTAGAGTGGCTGGATAAACAGGCTCCAAGATCAGTGATGTATGTATCCTTCGGAACCCTCATTTCGTTATCAGATGAAGAAGCAAGAGAGATTGCAATTGGGCTGGAAGAAAGCAAGAACAAGTTCATTTGGGTGCTCAAAGATGCAGATAAAACCGATATATTTGCAGGAGAGGGTAGGAGGATTGAATTGCCTGAAGGGTTTGAAGAGAGAGTTAAGGAAGATGGTGTTGTAGTGAGGGAATGGGTTCCACAGATGGAGATTCTCTCTCATAAATCGATCGGTGGATTCATGAGCCACTGCGGCTGGAATTCGAGCTTCGAAAGCTTGATTGCTGGGGTTCCGGTGGCGGCTTGGCCAATGCATACTGATCAGCCACTTAATGCTACTTTCTTGACGGAGATTCTGAAAACAGGGGTTATGGTGAGGGAGTGGGGGAAGAGGGAGGAAGTGGTGAGGGCTTCGGTTGTGAAGAATGCGGTTGCGAGGCTGATGTCGGAGGAGGAAGGAGGGGAGATTAGAGACAGGGCGGAGGAGATAAGCGCCGCCCTCAAGGCATCTATGGAGGACGGCGGTCAATTCTGGAGGGAGATGGACAGTTTTATTGCCCATGTTACAAGATGATGAAATGAAGTTTGTTCCAAATTGATTGGATTTACTACATCCATGTAATAACTCACGAATTTCTTTTTTCTATTTTCGGTTTTTCGTTTTTTTTGTTTTTTTGGCTAATTTTGTTGAATAAAATTACAAATTGTGATTTTCGGCTTATTTTTGCTAGTTTTGTAAAAAAAAAAAATACATATATATATATATATATACACATATATATTGCAAGGTTTAGTTTATGAGGTTGGAAATCGAACAACTATTTAGCATTTGCGCTTAGACTTATAATATAGACATATTGTTGATGTTAATAAAAGATATTTTTTTCATTAAATTAATTGGTATGATTACCTTTTCAATCAACGGGTACTTGCGTTTTTGTTTTCAAAGATTAGCGAGACTATGATTCTAAAATAAGTGTCGTTCATAAATGTGTTATATGAATTTAGAAGTTTTATAAAATGACCACTCTATTTTTATTTACATTTAATTTTTATTTTTTAATGTTGTACTTCTCTATGTTAGTGTTTTGTTGGGATTTATATATTTAATGCTTATATTAAATGTTAGCAATTTAAAAAAAAAAAAAAAAAAGTCAATTAAAATAATACTTATTTTGGAAACTATTTTTTCATGTTTTGGATTGGATCAGAGGAATGGATTTGGACATCTCCAAATGTGTACACGAAACGAGAGGCCTGTTTAATACCGCAACCCAATTTTTATGGGCCTAAAAAATTGGGCCTGGCCTGCTTACTCAATTCTCTAATTCATTGTATTTTGTTTTTGCCTTCTTTTAATATAATTAATTTTATTTTGTATTAAAAGACATTTTTCAATAATATAAACATTGTATTAAGAGAATTAATAATTATTTATCACTTTTTTAGATTAAATATTTTTAATAATTCTATATCCTTAAATATCCCATGTTCAATTGTATTATTAATAGGGTTCCAAAAAAATTTGTAGACTTCGAAATAAATTATATTTTATATATTATTATTGTTTATAGAACTTGAATATTTTGAATTCTATTTTTTTGAAATAAAATAAAAAATATTCGGCCATATTATTTAGAAGATTCGAAATGAACAGTTCTATCGAGCTTTATGAATAATATCTTTAAAAACTACGAAGTTTATATGTTAATTTTTTTGGTCGTAGAGATCATTAAAATAAATAAATAAATAATTGGTTTAAAAACAAATGATCTATAAAAAAAAAATTAATAATTTTCGGACAAAAAAACACCTTTTGTTATGAAATTCTCTCTCATGAATCGGTCGGTGATTGCGGCTGGAATTCGTCGGCCCGGTCCTGCTTTTCACCTATTATTTTATTTCTAAATTCTATATTTTCAAATTTCAATTTTAATAATACTAAAATATATATTCTTTAAAATTTTAGTATTAAAGAATAAGACACGTTAATTTTATAATTGGATGAAATAGAGGATAAGGTACACGAAGGCTAGGGACAATAGTAAATTTACATTTTCATATTCACGTTTATTATCTTTGAGGTAAAAAAAATTGCTTGTCATTATTAATTATATATATATATATATATATATATTAAATGAATAGCTTGTTTACAATTAGGGATGTAAATAGGTAAGGTATGGTATGGTACGTCTCCTTCATGCCCTACCCTAACAAAAATTATTTATCCTTATCCGACTCTATTATCCATTTATTTATCGCAGGTAGGGTACGGACAATACCCGATCGGCATACAGGTACCCGCAGGTAAACGGATTAAACGTTTATATGTTATTTTACATGGAAAAAATTGCTCTGCCCTACCCGTCCTACCTGACCCTACCCTGCCCGTCCGCCCTCCCTAAAAAATACACATTATTTTTTTGGAATAAAAATGCACTTTATTGACTTCTTCAACAATCACAAATTAAAAAATATAATATTACGAAGCATGAACACAAATCAAATATAATATAAAATAATAATAATAATAATAATAATAATAATAACAACAACAACATCTAACATATAATCTTCATGTGATCACCGATCACTTGATTCAAATTATCCCATGAACTAGGATTCCAAGTATTAAAATAATTAATATTACTTTTATTATATATAAGATATATTTATATATATAATTATATATATACGGGTACACGAGTAGGGTATACGAGTCGGGTACACGGGTAAAATATTAAACCCATACCCTATTTTTACCTTAACAAATTTGGCAGGCACGGTTAATACCCTACCTGTTATCTAAAATTTTATGCCCTACCCTACCCGATTATCCATTTACCCACGGATAACCCTATCCTGTAGATAAAACTGACATCCCTATTTATAATTATATATATATATATATATATATTTGTATGTATAAGTACAAGTACAAATTATTAATGTCACGTGTTTAAGCCAGAAGTTTAAGTTTATAACTATTTTTACATGGTATACTTTTAAGTTTCACGAGCTGAATGTACCTGCTTTCATTAAATTACTCTCTTTTAGGTATAGAGCGAGTAATGAAGTAGAGACGTAGCCAAAAACATATGATAAAAATTATTTTATGATTTTATAATATTACGCTTTGATTATGACAATTTAGTTGAATATATATCATAAAACATGTGGTTATTACTAGCTCAAATTAGGTTATAAATAAGTGTTCATATGTAATGTGATGTTTAGTACGATTTATTATATTTAATTCAAATGATTATTCAAAGTTGATTGATATGGTAAGTTTTTCGTTGTTTATAATAAATAATTGTGAATTTGAGCATATGTAGCTTTTAATAAAATTTAATTATTTTCCATTTATGTTGTATAAAATTAGGTCTATACATTTTTATTAAATTTGACCAATTATATTACTTTAATTGATTTGAGATAATATTTACCAAATATCTTGTGATAATTGTTTGTGAGAACAATGGATAATTTATTTTTCCATTGTTCTTTTTTAAATTTAAACCTAGACTTTTGGAATTAATTCTATAAACATTTATGTAATTTATTATTTTTGTAACGAATTATAAACTATTATATATTTAAGTGGTTCGTTTTCTGTAGATACATCTCACACACATCCGATTCAATCCAAATATTCTCTAAGAGGGTTACATTGATCGATTGATTTTGAATTGGACGGAAGGCCTTCTTAGAAAAACCTTTTGCCTACAAAATAACTTGGTCTTGTACAAATAAATGAATGATAAGTGTGGTGTTTGAATAATTGTATTATAAAGGATGATATATGTAACAATTAAATAATTAATTAATAATTAAAATTATTGTTTGGAATTATAAAATTAATGATTGTGTTGAACTCGATATAACATTACAGGAACAATCCACAATAGATTATGTACAACCAGCCAAAGCGAAAAAAGGAAAAAATAGTTTAAGATTTCAACATTATTAATATTAACAAGTGTTACCTATTCTTTTTATTTATTTAAATAAGCAATATCTTATTTTATTAATTAAAATATAGAAAAATAAAATTTAATTTCATGATTAGTTATTTTTAATTGAATAGGTTAAATCACAAAATAAACAAAAATTCTATAAATAATAATTTATGATTTTTAGAAATTATACATTCATATATTTTACTAAAAAATGACCTTATTTAAATCAGACTTATATTTTTTTACGAAAGAAATAATATTTTTAAAATATTACTAAAAAAGTAGAATAGCTGGGAAAGGGCATTTCCAATTTAACCTCTGATTTTATATTTATGGTATTCTTTAAGTTGGAATATTTTTATTTAATTGTGGGTTTTTTTTTTGGTGAAATATTTTTATTATGTCTTTTTATTTCAATATTATAAACATGAAATATTGAAGTATCTCACTCCAGGAACAAGATAAACACTACAATAATAGTAATATAATTGACAAATATTTATGTTTTTCTACAGAAAATAGGGTTGTTCTATTTATTTTTTAATAATAATAATAATAATAATAATAATATCTATAAATATATAAAAACAATAAGATTTTTTTTTGTTTTCTTTGTTTTTTCATTCTAATTTTCAAAGACTTATACTTTTTTATCTCAACTTCATTTATTATAAATAAAATATATCAAATTAATTTTTTTTATGATCTTCAATTCGATATCTATATTACATATATAATAATAAAATATTAATTTTTATACTTTTTTATATATTAATATATTTTTATTTTTGTTTAATTTTTTTAAAATATTTTTTATCAAAAGATATATTTTATATAATTATATATTTTATTTTAAAAATTATATTATTATTTTTATAATAATTTATTGTATTATTATATTATAAATCATGCAGAAAAATATTAGTTAATAATAATCATAACAAGCCTGATTCCAATGGTCTCAAATCATATATATATATGTGTGTGTGTGTGTGTGTGTGTGTGTGTGTGTGTGTGAGAGAGAGAGAGAGTTAAAACTAAAACAATTGGAGTTGGCTTCGATTGACGTTAACAGCGAACATCATATATAAAATAATATTAAGATTATGTATGCTTACAATTTATTGTAGATTGTTTAATAACATCACTATTTTTCTTTCAAGAAACTGATTCCTCACTTCTGCTTCTACCGAGCTAATATTAAATCATAATCAGTGTATCATCGTTGGAAGGAAGTCGAAAACCCGAAATCAATCATGCATGTCGTTGTTATTCTTCTCGTGAATAAACTCTAATATATATTCTTTATCTGTTTCTAGTTGAATTCTTGTTTGTTTTCATGTTTTTTTGTTTTATCATAACAGGCTTATGGATTAAGTTTCAAGTAATTAATTAAATAATTGCTAAACTTTTTTTTTTTTTTTTTTTTTGGGAGTAAGAAATCTGGTAGAGACTTGCAGTGAAATAAAAAGTTGGGAGTTGGCGACGGCACGTTTTACTTTTCATTCCATATAGGCTTTTTAAAATCAAGAAAATGGTTGGACTCGGAGTTGTACTCGTTCAACTGTTTATCAGCTTTGAATCTCTTCTACATACAGTGGGAAGCAATGGGGAAACCGTTTGAAGTAGAGGGAGGTATGAAAGACTTATCACCTATGAAGGAGTTCATGCCAGAATTATCCCTCCAGTTCATTGTATCTGCGAACATTGAAGAGAGAGAAGGAGATATACATAATACTTACAGGCTTATAGATCATCCGTACATCGATCTAATGGGCCGGGCTGAGATCAGTGGGGGTAAAAAACAATGGGCCATCAAGCCGGGCCCAATATTACCAGAACCCGAAACAAGAACGTGCAAAGAAGGGAGGCATAAATGCTTGGATTGGCTCGATAAACAGGCTCCAAGATCAGTGATGTATGTTTCTTTTGGAACAACAACGTCCTTTACAAACGAAGAAGCAAGAGAGGTGGCGATGGGGCTCGAACAGAGCAAGCAGAAGTTCATTTGGGTGGTGAGAGATGCCGATAAAGCCGATATATTTGCAGGAGAGAGTAGAAGGATTGAGCTGCCGGAAGGGTTCGAGAAGAGGGTGGGAGAAGATGGTGTTGTAGTGAGAGATTGGGCGCCGCAGATGGAGATTCTCTCTCATGAATCGACAGGCGGATTCATGACTCATTGCGGGTGGAATTCGTGTTTGGAGAGTTTGAGTATGGGAGTGCCTATAGCAGCTTGGCCGATTCATTCTTGTTGTTGGGTATTGGCCCAACTTTTTATGGTAGTGGGCCTGTCTTTATTTTATATTAAGTCTGGGCCCATGCTTTATTTTGCCCAGGCCCGCAGCCCACTTCCCTTTCCCCTTCACTCTCCCCCTTTGCTGAATTAGGGCTCATTTCTTCCTGTGTTATGCGCCGCTCCCGTCAAACCCTTCCCTCGTCTTCCCCGTCTGCCCCGTTCCCTGTGTCGAGTTTATGCCTCCCCCAGGCAGTCTTTACTCCCGAAATTGAATGCCGTGCTTGATTCCGTGGGGCCCTTCGGGGTTCTCCGGCTGGTTCTCGTCTCTCCTATTTATTGACGTTCCGTCGTCATTTCTGGGAGGCGATTCCAAGAGCATTCTTCACGCTGCATTCTATTCCCCATTCCCTTGCCTATACTGTCCGATACTTCCGGTGGTTGAGGTATCTAGTGTGTAGATTAGATTGGGTTACGAGTGGGAGAGGATATTCGGGTTTGAAGTGCTACCGGGTTAGGTGTGAGCTCTTAGACGGTGAATGGTCTTTTGTGACTAGTTCGAGTCCTCCGATTGACTTGTGTGTCCGAATCGGGGCGAGCTCAGGCACCCCTGAGCCCAATACTGGTGCCGGCGATACACAACAGTGGTATCAGAGCCCACCGTCGTGCACCGCCGCGAGCTGAAGTCGCCGACGGGCGACCTGCCGCTGCCTTCCGCTGCCCGCGCCTCGCGCGATCCCCCCGCGCGACCGCTGTTGTCGCCGTCGGGCGACTCTGCCGCCGTTGCTCCCTGCGCGACCCTGCCATCGCTTCCCGCGACTCTGTGCCGACGGTGGATCTGCCCCTCGGTATTGTACCGAGGCTGGTGGGTCGTCTCCCCCTTACGAGGTTCCCCTGAACCTCGCTCTGGTAAAGCGGCTTTAACCCTACTCCTGTAGATACCGGTTGAACCGGATAGAACTTGGGCGTGACTGCTGGTAGATACCGGTCGAACTGGGCAGGTTTTGTTGATTCTGTTATAGTGTGTGTATTGCTAATACTGTTATATTGCCTGCCTGCATTACTGTGTATCTTACCTTGTAATACTGTGATCTGCTGAATCTGAAATTGCTGTGTGCCTTTTTTTTTTGCTGATTCTGCTTCACCGTGTTAGAAACTGAAATCGGAACTGAGTGACCCCCTGCGCAACCGATCAATCGGCTTGTGAACTTGGAAATCCTCAATCTTCCGTTTTGTGTGAATTTTGTGATCATTGTGTTGTGTGCATCATGTCTTCTGTTGGATCCTACAATCTGGCACCATTTGATGGTCGCTCAGATTTTGGGATATGGCAGCAGAAAATGAAGGGGATAGTAATACAGCAACGTGTATTTAAAAGTATCTCCCTTGCATTTTCTGAAGTCACAACTGATGAGAAGAAGGAAGAGATGGATGAGATTGCATTCTCATCCATCATCCTTCACCTCTCAGATTCGATTATCCGAAAAGTCGGAGATCAGAAATGTGCCAAAGATTTATGGGAAAAATTAGAAGAACTGTTCGTTGAAACTTCACTTCCATGTAAAATGTTCTTACTTGAAAGATTTTTTTGGTTTAAACTAGATATGTCTAAAGATATTGATGAAAATATGGATATTTTTCAAAAACTTATTCAAGACATAAAGAAAACCGGTGATAAATCTATTGATGAGTATACTGCTATTGTACTTTTAAATGCTATTCCTGATTCTTTTGGTGATGTAAAATCTGCTATAAAATATGGTAGGGATCAGGTTACTTTGGAGACTGTCATTAATGGACTAAAAAGTAAAGAGATAGATTTAAAAGCCAATTTGGGTATTAAACATCAAAACAATGCTGATGCTATGTTTGTTAAGGAAAGAACTTTAAGAAAAAGAAAAAGTTTTCAGAAAATAAAAATGGTCAAGATAGGTCTAAGGATAAACCTGCAAAATCTAATAATTCCACAAATAAAAACAAGAAGTGTTTCAATTGTGTTGAACAGGGTCATTTTGCAAATGTTTGTCCTCAACCAAAAAGGCCTAAGGCCAATAATGTTTCTGAAAAGGAATTGCATGAAGATGTTTTCATGGTAACAGATTTTTGTGAAACCTCTGTGGCTAATTCTGTAAATTCATCTTTCTTGTGTGAAAATGAATGATTAATTGACTTTGGCTGCACATTTCACTTGACTCCTTTTAAAAATCTATTTTGCTCCTTTAAAGAAACAAAAGATGGATTTGTGTCCATGGCAAATGATAAAAAACGTCATATCCTAGGTGTAGGAAATATTTCACTTATGTGTGAATCTGGACATGCTCTTAATCTGAAAAATGTGAGATATGTGCCTGCTTTGAATAGCAATCTTATATCTTGTGCTGCATTAGAAGATGAGGGCTATGAGGGAAAATGGGGTAAGGGTGTTATGTCTATCATGAAAGGGTCTTCTGTGGTCCTTAAAGCTGAAAAACGTAATAACCTGTATATGTGCTTTACCAAACCTGTCTTGCATGCAAATGTAGTTAAAGATGATAAAACTGCACTTTGGCATTGTAGACTAGGACACATGAGTAATAAAGGGCTTGAACTGTTGCAAAAAGTAGGATCATTTGGCAATGATAAGCTTTCTTGCATGCCTTTTTGTGAACCATGTGTGAAGGGTAAACAACATAGGGTCAGTTTTCCCATCTCCCCTGCTCCCAACGTGTCTAAATGCACTAGTATACTTGAATATTTGCATGCTGATGTGTGGGGTCCTGCCACCACCCCCACACATGGAAATAAAAGATGGTTTCTGTCCATTATTGATGATTTTTCTAGAAAAGTTTGGGTTCTGCTTTTAAAGGACAAATCTGATGTCTTTGATGTGTTCAAAAACTGGAAATCTTTAATTGAGAATCAAACTGGTAAGAAAATCAAGAAACTTAGAACTGATAATGGACTTGAATTTTGTAACCATCTACTTGATGATCTGTGTGCTGTTTCTGGTATTCAAAGACACATAACGGTTCCATACACTCCACAACAAAATGGTGTGGCAGAACGTATGAACCGAACCCTTCTTGAGAAAGTAAGAAGCATGCTTGCTGCTTCTGGACTTTCTAAGAAGTTCTGGGGTGAAGCAGTTGTTACTGCTGCCTATTTGATTAATAGGTCTCCTTCTGTGCCTTTAAATGGGAAATACCCTGAACTTGTTTGGTCAGGAAAAGCTGTTGATTTTTCAAATCTGAAAATTTTTGGCTGTGCTGCTTTTGTGCATCAAAAACTGGATAAGTTGGAACCGAGGTCTAAAAAATGTGTTTTCCTTGGTTATCCTGAAGGTGTAAAAGGTTACAGACTTTGGCTAAAAAATGAACCTGGTTTTAAGGTTACTATTAGTAGAGATGTCATTTTCAATGAATCTGAATTCCCTTGCCTGCCAATATCTGTACCTATTGTTGCTTCTGATGTGACTCCGAGTGAGGTGGAGCAAACACCTAATTTACCTGTCTTAGCTGATTCAAATTCTGAAAATATTGAGCATGATAATGTAAGTGATGGTGAAAATGTTGAAAATGATGATTATCAACTTGCTAGGGACAGACCTAGAAGAAACATTAGGCAACCATCTAGACTTAATGATTATCATATGGATATGCATGCTTTGAATGTATTTGAATCTCCTACTGACCTAGAACCTAAGTCCTTTAAAGAAGCTGTGAATTCTAGGAATTCTGTTGACTGGTTAAATGCTATGAATGATGAAATGAACTCACTGCATGTTAACCAAACCTGGACTCTTGTACCTAAACCTGCTGATTGCTCTGTGGTTGCATGTAAATGGCTGTATAAGGTAAAAGAAGAGTCTGACAACATTAGATTTAAAGCTAGACTTGTAGCTAAAGGTTTTACTCAAAAGGAGGGGATTGATTATACAGAAATCTTTGCTCCTGTTGTTAAGTTTGTTACTGTGCGCATTATGTTGGCATTAGTTGCTCACTTTAACTGGGAATTAAAACAACTAGATGTAAAAACTGCTTTTTTGCATGGTGAACTTGATAAACAAATCTACATGCATCAACCTGATGGTTTTATTGATCCCCAAAAACCTGACCATGTATGTTTGTTGAAAAAGTCTCTGTATGGTTTAAAACAATCTCCTAGGCAATGGAACAAGAAGTTTGACTCTTGCATGAAAGAACTTAAATTTAAAAGGAGTGTGCACGATCACTGTCTTTACTTTAAGCATGATGCATCTGTCCCCACTTTCCTGCTGATATATGTCGATGATATGCTTCTTGTCAGCCCGTGCATTAAATCCATCGAATATGTGCAGAATTGCCTAAGTGATAATTTTGATATGAAATATCTGGGAGATGCAAAACGTATCCTAGGCATGGATATTGCTAGGGATAGGAAGAACCATACTCTACACTTAAATCAGATTTCTTATGTGAAAAAGATTTTGAGTAAATTTTTCATGTCTGATGCTAAACCTGTAAATGTTCCCCTTGCTGCTCACTTTGTATTAAGTAAGGATCAGTCCCCAAAAACTGATTCTGAAATACTTGAAATGTCTAAGGTGCCGTATGCTAATGCTATAGGCTCAGTCATGTACCTTATGGTAAGCACTCGACCTGATATTGCATATTCAGTAAGTTGCTTAAAACATATTGATGTTAGGTACCACTTTATTCGGGATATTGTTGAAAAAGGAACAGTCAAGCTTGAGAAAATTCCTTCTCAATTTAACCCTGCTGATATGGGAACTAAAAGCCTTTCTGCTGAGAAAATAAAAGACTGCATGAATACACTGAATTTTGATTCGTTGGATTAAATTCTCGAACATCTTGTATTTTTTTTGTTTATTCCTCTCACTTTCTTTCTTTGGCTTGTGCAGGTATGTGTGACTGTTATGGGCAATGATGATTTGCCTTTCGCCCCGGGTAGTACTTGTCAATCGGTTGGACGAGGGTTGGTCCAATAAGGTGGAGAATGTTGTTGGGTATTGGCCCAACGTTTTATGGTAGTGGGCCTGTCTTTATTTTATATTAAGTCTGGGCCCAGGCTTTATTTTGCCCAGGCCCGCAACCCACTTCCCTTTCCCCATCACTCTCCCCCTTTGCTGAATTAGAGCTCATTTCTTCCTGTGTTATGCGCCGCTCCCGTCAAACCCTTCCTTCGTCTTCCCCGTCTGCCCCGTTCCCTGTGTCGAGTTTATGCCTCCCCCAGGCAGTCTTTACTCCCGAAATTGAATGCCGTGCTTGATTCCGTGGGGCCCTTCGGGGTTCTCCGGCTGGTTCTCGTCTCTCCTATTTATTGACGTTCCGTCGTCATTTCTGGGAGGCGATTCCAAGAGCATTCTTCACGCTGCATTCTATTCCCCATTCCCTTGCCTATGCTGTCTGATACTTCCGGTGGTTGAGGTATCTAGTGTGTAGATTAGATTGGGTTACGAGTGGGAGAGGATATTCGGGTGTGAAGTGCTACCGGGTTAGGTGTGAGCTCTTAGACGGTGAATGGTCTTTTGTGACTAGTTCGAGTCCTCCGATTGACTTGTGCGTCCGAATCGGGGCGAGCCCAGGCACCCCTGAGCCCAATACTGGTGCCGGCGATACACAACAATTCTGATCAGCCTATTAATGCTATTTTCTTAACTGAGGTTCTTGGAGTGGCACTAAATGTGAGAGAGTGGACGCAGAAGGATATGGTGATGGCACGGGTTATCAAGAATGTCGTCGAGAGGGTGATAGCGTCGGAGGAAGGAGAACGGATTCGGGAAAGGGCTCGGGACGTGAGTGTGGCCATTAATGGAGCAATGAAGGAAGGTGGTGGAGGTTTTAGGGAGATTGAGAGTTTTATTGCTCATATTAGTAGATGAAAATGAAGTAATCTGTTCGATTGTGTATGTGTTCTTAGCCCATCCGGCAGTGAACATTGAAGATGTGGAAATCAATTAAAAATAATGTTTGATTTTTTTTTCTTTGAGAAAGTTAGGATATTTTTATTTTAAGTTTGAAATGAAATTTAAATGTTAAAATTTAAAAAATTAAATTTTACAATTTAATAAAATATTATTACCTCTATAATGTGCCTGTATTCCTATCTTTTTGTTCTTAATTTTTTTTCTTTTATCAACATCATATATAATACGCAAAAACCTCTGTGAAATTATTGCACGACGTAATTTAAGTTATTATTTGTTTAACTATAAAGTATTACTTGTTTAAATATAAAGTATCACTATTTTTTTAAGTGTATTACTTTTGATTAGTTACCTTAAAAATAATTATACTTTATAGTTAAACAAATAATAATTTATAGTTACACAAGTAATATCTTAAATCGTGTCACACGTGCAATCGTTTCACACAAGACTCACTCTATATAATATTATAATAAATTATTTTTCAAAATCGATTTTATAGTTATGTTACAATTTTATTCTATGAAAACTCAAAACAATAAAAATTATTAATATTTAACTTTATTTCATAACTTTATTATTTTCAAAATTGAGATTTTCAAGGGAATACTTAAAACTTAAACCTAACATCCTTTAATAAGATGTGATTGTATAATTCATGTTTATGTATTTTCTATACTGTGGTCCAAATTAGTAGGTCCCACTAGCGTCTAGCCCCGTCTAAATTGAACGGAACCAAGAGTTACAACATACTTCCTTAGTCAACTTTCTAGAAGACTTTGATTGTTATTTTGGGCCAGTCATCTATGACATTTGAATCATCGACCGCCTAGTATATATGGTAAGAAAAGGACAAATATATATATATATATATATATATAGATAGATAGAGTGAGAGTGAGCAATATATAGCCTTGTATATATATATATAGATAGAGTGAGAGTGAGCAATATATTGCCTTGACTACAACAATCGACTCCAAAATTAGATAATCCTATCGGAGCTTTTCATCCATGGAAGATCAAGTGGCTGTTGTCGTAGTGCCTCTTCCCAGCCAAAGCCACCTAAACCAGCTTCTGCAACTCTCCGGCCTCATCTCCGCCTACGGCCTTCCGGTGCACTACTTGGGCTCCGCCACCCACAACCGCCAGGTGAAATTCCGGGCCAACGGCCTGAAACCTGAAGCCACGGCCAAGATACAATTCCACGATCTTCCCACCCCTCCGATCGCCTCACCGGAACCCAACATAAGTTCCGACAGAATGCCTACCCACATAGCACCGGCCACCTTGGCTTACATGGAATTATACAACCCTATCGCCTCCCTCGTACGAGAATTATCGAACAAGACAAGAAAGATTGTCATCATCTACGATAGGTTTATTGCTGACGCGGTTAAGGATGCTGTCGCTATACCGAATGTTGAATCTTATGCCTTCAACTGCCTCTCAGCTTTCAATCTGTTCTGCCTCTTGTGGGAAACCATGGGGAAGCCATTCTCTGTGGAGGAAGAACTGAACAAGTTGCCTTCTATTCGGGAGTTTTTTCCAGAAGGGATCATCAAATTTCTTACAGCCAAACCGGAGCATTTCAGACAAAGAGATGGAGATATCCATAATACCAGTAGATTGATAGAATCGAGATATATCGATCTTCTTGCAAGAGAAGAGATTGGTGGGAAGAAGAAGCAGTGGGCTATCAGGCCAACTCTCCTGCAAAAGTTTACGACAACGGATGGCGAAAAGCCGAGGCATACTTGCTTAGAGTGGCTGGATAAACAGGCTCCAAGATCAGTGATGTATGTATCCTTCGGAACCCTCGTTTCGTTATCAGATGAAGAAGCAAGAGAGATTGCAATTGGGCTGGAAGAAAGCAAGAACAAGTTCATTTGGGTGCTGAAAGATGCAGATAAAACCGATATATTTGCAGGAGAGGGTAGGAGGATTGAATTGCCTGAAGGGTTTGAAGAGAGAGTTAAGGAAGATGGTGTTGTAGTGAGAGAATGGGTTCCACAGATGGAGATTCTCTCTCATAAATCGATCGGTGGATTCATGAGCCACTGCGGCTGGAATTCGAGCTTCGAAAGCTTGATTGCTGGGGTTCCGGTGGCGGCTTGGCCAATGCATACTGATCAGCCACTTAATGCTACTTTCTTGACGGAGATTCTGAAAACAGGGGTGATGGTGAGGGAGTGGGGGAAGAGGGAGGAAGTGGTGAGGGCTTCGGTTGTGAAGAATGCGGTTGCGAGGCTGATGTCGTCGGAGGAAGGAGGGGAGATTAGGGACAGGGCGGAGGAGGTAAGCGCCGCCCTGAAGGCATCTATGGAGGACGGCGGTCAATTCTGGAGGGAGATGGACAGTTTTATTGCCCATGTTACAAGATAATGAAATGAAGTTTGTTCCAAATTGATTGGATTTTCTATTTTCGGCTTTTTTTTTTTGTTTTTTTTGCTAATTTTGTTGAATAAAATTAAAAATTGTGATTTTCGGCTTATTTTGCTAGTTTTGTAAAAAAATAAAAGAAATATATATATGTATATATATATATTGCAAGGTTTAGTTTATGAGGTTGGAATCTCAAACAACTATTTAGCATTTGCGCTCAGTCTTATTGCATAAACGTATTGTTGACGTTAATAAAAGATATTTTTTTCATTAAATTAATTGATATGATTACCATTTCAATCAACGGGTACTTGCGTTCTTGTCTTCTAAGATTAGCGAGACTATGATTCTAAAATAAGTGTCGTTCATAAATGTGTTATATGAATTTAGAAGTTTTATAAATGACCACTCTATTTTGATTTACATTTAATTTTTATTTTTTAATGTTGTACTTCTCTATGTTAGTGTTTTATTGGGATTTATATATTTAATGCTTATATTAAATGTTAGCAATTTAAAAAAAGTCAATTAAAATAATACTTATATGATTTTAAAAATTATTATAAAAGAACACTTATTTTGGAAACTATTTTTCATGTTTTGGATTGGATCAGAGGAATGGATTTGGACATCTCCAAATGTGTACACCAAACGAGAGGCCTGTTTAATAATCCAACCCAATTTTTATGGGCCTAAAAAATTGGGCCTGGGCCGCTTACTCAATTCTCTAATTCATTCTATTTTGTTTTTGCCTTCTTTTAATATAATTAATTTTATTTTGTATTAAAAGACATTTTTCAATAATATAAACATTGTATTAAGAAAAATGGCACCAGTTTTTTCTACCATTTTTTTTAATAGAATTAATATTTTTTATCACTTTTTTAGATTAAATATTTTTAATCATTCTATATCCTTAAATATCCCATGTTCAATTGTATTATTAATAGGGTTCCAAAAAAAAATTTCTAGACTTCGAAATAAATTATATTTTACATTTTATTATTGTTTATAGAACTCGCATATTTTGAATTCTATTTTTTTTAAATAAAATAAAAAAGATTCGACCATATTATTTAGAAGATTCGAAATGAACAGTTCTATCGAGCTTTATGAATAATATCTTTAAAACCTACGAAGTTTATATGTTAATTTTTTTGGTCGTAGAGATCACTAAAATATATAAATAAATAATTGGTTTAAAAACAAATGATCTATAAAAAAATTAATAATTTTCGGACAAAAACACCTTTTGTTATGAAATTCTCTCTCATGAATCGGTCGGTGATAGCGGCTCGAATTCGTCGGCCCGGTCCGGCTTTTCACCTATTATTTTATTTCTAATACTTTTTTTTGTTTATTTTTTGAGGTGAAATTATAATTTATATTTTATTTATTAAATTGTGGGCATACGTTCAATACAAGTTAAAATTAATGCACTTATTTATTTTAAGTTCGAGATTTATTCAAGAGCTCAAATCTAGAATTAATTCGAAAGTCTCAAGTGATATTGAGTTTTATGTTCAAGTTTTATATTATTGCTTTTGTGTAGTAAATAAACGCGTTGAAATTATATTTTTTTTTAAATTTATCTTTAAATTTTTCTAAAATTTTTACTAAATTCTATATTTTTAAATTTCAATTTTAATAATACTAAAATATATATTCTTTAAAATTATAGTATTGAAAAATATGACACGTTAATTTTATAATTGGATGTAATAGAGAATAAGGCACACGAAGGCTAGGGACAATAGAAAATTTACATTTTCATATTCACGTTTATTATCTTTGAGGTAAAAAAAATTGCTTGTCATTATTAATTATATATATATATATATATTAAATGAATAGCTTGTTTACAATTAGGGATGTAAATTGGTAGGTTAGGGTAGGGTACGCCTCCTCCATGTCCTACCCTAGCAAAAATACTTTACCCTTATCCTACCCTAGCAAAAATATTTTACCCTTATCCTACCCTAGCAAAAATACTTTACCCTTATCCTACCCTATTATCCGTTTATGTATCGCGAGTAGGGTACGGGCAATACCCGACGGGCATACAGGTACCCGCAGATAAACGAGTTACCCGTTTATATGTTATTTTACATGGGTGAAATTGTTCTGTCCTACCCGTTCTACCTGACCCTACCATGCCCGACCGCCCTAAAAAAATACACATTAATTTTTTGGAATAAAAATACACTTTATTGACTTCTTCAACAATCACAAATAAAAAAATATAATATTATGAAATATGAACACAAATCAAACATAATATAAAATAATAATAATAATAACAATAATAATAATAATAATAATAATAATAACATCCAACATATAATCTTAATGTGATCACCGATCACTTGATTCAAATTATCCCATCAACTAGGATTCCAAGTATTAAGATAATTAATATTATTTTTATTATATATAAGATATATTTATATATATAATTATATATATACGGGTACACGAGTAGGGTATACAGATCGGGTACACGAGTAAAATATTAAACCCATATCCTATTCTTACCCTAACAAATTTGACGGGCACGGTTAATACCCTACCCGTTATCCAAAATTTTATACCCTACTCTACCCTATTATCCATTTACCAGCGGATAACACTACCCTGTGGATAAAACTAACATCTCTATTTACAATTATATATATATATATTTGTATATATAAGTACAAGTACAAATTATTAATGTCACATGTTTAAGCCAGAAGTTTAAGTTTATAACTATTTTTACATGGTATCCTTTTAAGTTTCACGAGCGGAATGTACCTGCCTTCATTAAATTACTCTCTTTTAGGTATAAAGCGAGTAATGAAGTAGAGACGTAGCTAAAAATATATGATAAAAATTATTTTATAATTTTCTAATATGACGCTTTGATTATGACAATTTAGTTGAATTTATATCATAAAACATGTGGGTTATAAATAAGTGTTCATATGTAATGTGATGTATAGTACCATTTATTATATTTAATTCAAATGATTATTGAACGTTGATTGAAATGGTAAGTTTTTCGTTGTTTATAATAAATGATTGTGAATTTGAGCATATGTACGATTTAATAAAATTTAATTATTTTCATTGATGTTGAATAAAATTATGTCTATGCATTTTTATTAAATTTGACCAATTATATTACTTTAATTGATTTGAGATAATATTTACCATATATCTTGTGATATTTTTTGTGAGAACAATGGATAATTTATTTTTCCATGGTTCTTTTTTAAATTTAAACCTAGACTTTTGGAATTAATTCTATAAATATTTATATAATTTATTATTTTTGTTACGAATTATAAATTATTATATATTTAAGTGGTTCGTTTTTTATAGATACATCTCACAGAGATCCGATTCAAACCAAATATTCTCTAAGAGGGCTAGATTGATTGATTGTTTTTGAATCGGACGGAAGGCCATTCTTAGAAAAACCTTTTACATACATAATAACTTGATTTTGTACAAATAAATGAATAATAAGTGTGGTGTTTGTATAATTATATTATAAAAGATGATATATGTAACAATTCAATAATTAATTAATAATTAAAATTATTGTTTGGAATTATAAAATTGAACTCGATATAACAATTCCACAATAGATTATGTATAACCAGCCAAAGCGACAAAAGGAAAAAATAGTTTAAGATTTCAACATTATTAATATTAACAAGTGTTACCTATTTTTTTATTTATTTAAATAAGCAATATCTTATTTTATTAATTAAAATATAGAAAAATAAAATTTAATTTCATGATTAGTTGTTTGTAATTGAATAGGTTAAATCACAAAATAAACAAAAAATTTATAAATAATAATTTATGATTTTTAGAAATTATACATTCATATATTTCACTTAAAAATGACCTTATTGAAATCAGACTTATATTTTTTTACGAAAGAAATAATATTTTAAAAATATTATTAAAAAAGTAGAATAGCTGGGAAAGGGCATTTCCAATTTAACCTTTGATTTTATATTTATGGTATTCTTTAAGTTGGAATATTTTTATTTAATTGTGTTTTTTTTTTTGGTGAAATATTTTTATTAATGTCTTTTTATTTTAATATTATAAACATGAAATACTGAAGTATCTCACTCCAGGAACAAGATAAACACTACAATAATAGTAATATAATTGACAAATATTTATGTTTTTCTATAGAAAATAGGGTTGTTCTATTTATTTTTTAATAATAATAATAATAATAATAATAATAATAATAATATCTATAAATATATAAAAACAATCAGATTTTTTTTGTTTTCTTTGTTTTTTCATTTTAATTTTCAAAGACTTATAATTTTTCATCTCAACTTCGTTTATTATAAATAAAATATATCAAATTAATTATTTTTTATGATCTTCAATATGATATTCATATTACATATATAATAATAAAATATTAATTTTTATATATTAATATATTTTTATATTGGTTAATATTTTTATTTTAAATATTTTTTATTAAAAGATATACTTTATATAATTATATATTTTATTTTTAAAATTATATTATTATTTTTATAATAATTTATTATATTATTATATTATAAATCATGCGAAAAATTATTAGTTAATAATAATAATAACAAGCCTGATTCCATTGGATCTCAATTCATATATATATATATATGTGTGTGTGTGTGTGTGTGTGTGTGAGAGAGAGAGAGAGAGAGTTAAAACTCAAAACAATTGGAGTTGGCCTCGATTGACGTTAAAGCGAACATCATATATAAAATAATATTAAAATTGTGTGCAGGGTGTGTGTTAATAAAATAACGGAAATGAAGATTTCATGTGATCTCAAATACAATAAAAAATGCAATTATTTATATTTTAATCATCTCACTTTAAATAAATAATTTAATAATTATATACTGGATCGATTATATATATAAATAAAAGTGAATTTTTTGAACATCGAGTACACATTATGTAATCAAATAAATAATATTTTTTAAATAAATTTAATAATATGTTATAAATAAATAATATTATTAAAAAATTAATAACAAACATCATATATCAAAACAAAAAGATTATTTGTTTGCAGGATGAGTGTTAATAAAATAAGATAAAGGCAAGATCTCATTTGATCACAAATTGAATAAACAATTCAATAATTATATACTCTGGATTGATTGTTGGTCTGTATATATACATCAGTCAATTTCTTGTGGATCATATATATATATATATATGTATATAATAAAGTGAATAATATTTTTTAAATAAATTAATAATATATCATATATAAATAAGTAGTAATGTTAAAAAATCAATAATAATATTTTTCAAAAAACATGTAATACCTTTTGAATATAACAAATAATGTGTTTTAATAATAATATTTTTTAAGTTAATACTAATTTTTAATTAAATCAAATTATACATGTCCGATACATATAATTTTTTGTCTATATATATATATATACATATCAATTTCGTCTATAGCAAGCAAGACTAACCACAAAATAGATGTATTCAAATTGATTGAATACGAGACATTTATAGTGTTTCATTTGGATTGAGATTTTTTGTTTTTCAAAAATCGATATGTTTGGATCGATTCGGTTTTAACCGAATTACTTTGACTTTTTTGAATTGGTTTTAGGATAATTCAAAATTTAAAATTGAATTGATATTTATTAATATGTTGGAATCTAGAAACGATAATTATATAAATTCAAAATTCTTAATACAAATATTATGTCTAGTCTTAAAAATCATAACACAAACAGAAAATATAATCATAAATTATTACGAAAGAAATATAATCATAAATTATTAAAGAAAAAAACCACTAAAAGTATAATATATATATATAAATGGTTTTCAGTTCGACACAGTTAATCGACATTTAAGTACAAATATGAATTTTAATGTTAAAAGTTAATATGAAATAAAATAGTATGTTCTTCCATGCGATGCAAGACATATTATTCTAATTTAATATTATTAAATTTAAGAAATATTAAGAAATACATAAAATTAATATTTATAAATAAATATATATAATTATGTTCAATAATTTATATATGTACCATGATTATAATAAATATATAATAACTATATATAAAATTATATGTGAACATTAATTAATTTTATTTATAAAATAAAATCATTAAATTACCAAATTTATAGTATTTATTTTTGAAATCAAGAAAATTGAATAAAACCTGGTATATCAATGTTAATATTTTTTATTATTATATATAACACTGAATCTACCACAAATTCATAATTGATTTGTTAAAATCAAGTAGTAAGATATATAAAAAAATTATTAGTTTTGATAAATTCAGTAATATTACCAATATTAAAAAAATGAATATTTATTGGTTAGCAATATAACAATATTTTTTAAAATTTCATTTTTTTATTTGTGGAAAAAATGGACAAAAAAATAATAAATATAAAAATATTCAATTTATATTATTATTATTATATAGAGAGAGAGAGAGAGACTCCGACAGTTATTTAAAATATAATGATACAATATAAACTAAAATAACCCTCGTTAGGTGTTCTTCTGATTTGAAAGATAACCAATTTCAGATATATATATATATATAATTATATATAATTATTAGCTCTAATGATATGGTTCTTAAATAGAGGATGAGAGTGACCATTATAATGAATGGACTCCACAAGATACGTACTTACTACAAATTGCAATATTAAATGACACTCACTACTATTCTTTATGATTGGGTTTTTTGTTCCGTCGACGCTCGATACATCGGACACCAAATATTTTATTTATTTTAAAATAAATAAAGATGTAATAGTTAATTTTTGCACAATAAGTAATATTTTATAGAGCTTTAAGAATTATGAGCAACATTCAATTGATTCAAAAAAAAGATAAATATATATATTTCACATATTTTTTGAGAGAAAAACAGAGCAACGGATTATTTCGCAATAGAGCTATTGAGACACGATCACGCTTACAATTCGATGACATAAATGTTTGTAATAAATTTAGGGGTTTGTTATTTTTTTATGCTTGGAGATTACCTAACTTTAAATTTTCCTAAATATTATCTATAAATATTATCTGTACATTTCTTTTATCGAGTAATAAAATTATTGGGTGAGTATTAAAAAAAAAAATAATATTTTATAGTTTTGAAGATATTTAGTGACGTATCTTTACAAATTTATTTTTATTGTAAATATAAATATAATGATTCTCTTTCTCACGAACCATAAATGATTTCTTTTATCAATAAAGGATATATTAGGTAATTAATTTATTCATTAATATAAAAAAGATTAAAATAACACTTATTTTAAATAGAAGAAAAATCGTTTTACTATATACTTGATATAAATATATAATATTTAACATAAATTATATTTAATAAATCGTGCATCAAATATAACACAAAAAAATATCTGACGTTAGTTTAATATTTTTTTAATACATGGAATGCACCGTGCACCGTACGTCTTTTTAACTTTCAAATTAACTTTCAAATTTGGTTTTGTATGTGGGGCATTATGTCATTTATATTGATGGTGACAAAGAAAATATAATTAATTTTTTTATTATTTTTTAAAGGAAGAAGTTGATTCCATTGGAGTAGGTGGTTCATTGATTGCCCATTATTATTGTGACCGACGGATTTCATTGATATGTTTGGTTTGCGGAAAATATATATCACTTTAAATAATTTTTTATTCTAATAAATTTCAAATATTTATTTATCATTTTCTTATTTTTAATATCTTTTCACTTTTTATTTTCTCAATCATCAAAATCAATCATTTTTTAATTATTGTACTAACATATCTTATATAATATAACATTATAAGTGTCCAATTTTTTCCACCACTAATATAACATTTATAGTAAATTAACATGTTCTTTCATGCGATGTACGATCATATTAATTTTTTTATGAATTTATTTTCATATAATTTTATACTATAATATTGTTAAATTTAAAAATGCATAACATTGATACTTTTAAAAAGTATATAATTATGTTCAATAATTTGTATGTGTAGCATGATTGTGATAATAAATATAAATATTATACATAACTTATATAACTATATAATCTATAAAATGTAATAAATTCATTACATTTTCCCAAGGTACAAAATTCCAATATAAGAAAGATAATACCCATTGTTTTTTTAGTGTAAGATTAACTTTCTCATTTTACAGATGAATTAGTTATTTACTACTAATAATAATATTGTTCAATAATTAAAAACATATTATATATGGTTTAAAATAAAACATATCCAAATTTAAAAAGTTATTTTAAATGATACTTCTATATATATATATATTTGTACAAGTCTTTTATATATTATATATTGTATGTCAGATTTACTACAAAGTAAATCATAAAATTTTCTAAAAATTCTGAACAACAACTATTATTCTACCAAATGAGCATTATTCTCTAAAAAATCTTAATAACAACAATCATTCTTAATATTATAATAAATATAAAAATTTATAATATTAAAAAGATCAATATTACTATTTTTGCGAATGAAAAATGTGAAAAAACAAATGTTACTATAAATAAATGAACTTCTACTATTATATATATATATATATATATATATACTTATATGATTAAAATAGATACTATCCAACTTTATATTACAATTCTATTATTTCAATGTTACGATTTTCGACAACTCAAGTAAGTTATTTTAGTGAACTTTTATCTTAATCGAGTGTTTAGAATTGATTGGCTTGTTAAATTTGTTTTTTAAAATTTATTAGAGATGTTTAATTAATTTATGTAAAAAAAAATATAATGTGATTAGACGAAGATAATATATTTTATGTTTTATTAGTACCATTGTAAGCAATGTTTATGGTTGTCAATGCAAGTTAACAATGTTTAAAATAAGACAAAAGATACAATACTAAATATAAACAGAATCTTAATTAAAATAAAAAAATAAATAAAAAAACACCGATTTAATCGGCGCCGTGTTCAAGGAGATCTGATTCTCCTCCTCACGAGTTGTGAAGATAAATACAATTAGCAATTATAATAATTAGTTAATAATTAATTAAAAAGAACGTGAAATGCGCCAAACGGTGTCGTTTCATACCCACCGGTATGGGCCTCCATACGTACTGGTGAAGGAGGGAGAGGGAGAGGGAGAGGGAGAGGGGGAGAGAGAATTGATCACTTGTGTATTCTCTGAATCCCTGATGAGAATGATATATTTGACCAGAGGGTGGCGGCGGCAAAAATGCAAAGGTGTCAACTTTTGCTTGCTCTATAAAGCAGGAAGATCCCATAAGCTAAACACCATAACAGATAAACATCATCCACACTTCTAACAATGGGGAGCTTAGCTGATCACCGCAACAATGGCGGCATTGCCACCGCCGACGTTTCAGTAATCATGGTGCCTTTCCCTGCTCAGGGCCACCTCAACCAGATGCTGCAGCTCTCCTGCCTTATCTCCTCCTACGGCATCCCTGTCCACTACGTCGGCTCCGCCGTCCACAACCGCCAGGCTCAGATACGCGTCAACGCCCTTAACCCTGACGACGTCGCTAGAGTCCATTTCCAGGACCTTCCGATCCCGTTGTTCCCCTCTCCGGATCCGATCCCGAAGACGTCGCAGAAGTTCCCTGAACATATCCAGCCGGCGTGGGATGCCGCCATGAGCATGAGGGAGCCGCTTGGAGAGTTCATGAGGAGCTTGTCGGAGAAGTACAGACGGGTTGTCGTTATTCACGACCCTCTTATTGCTTCTGTTGTTCAGGACGTTGCTTCGATTCCTAATGCGGAATCGTACGCATTCAACTGTCTGTCCGGCTACTGTCAGGTCAAATTCGTGTTCGAACAGATCGGAAGAGAGTGTCCGGTGAAGCGCCTCAGGGAGCTGCCGTTGATATCAACGACTATTTCCGACGGGATTCAGTATTTTATTGGGCTGCAGCACGAGGCTTTGAGTTACAGAGCGGGAGATCTGTATAACACATGCAGATCGATGGAAGCTCCGTTCCTGGAAATCCTGGAAAGCGAGGAGGTCGCCGGCAAACTCAAGAGCTGGGCTGTTGGGCCATTGATTCCGGCGAAGTTGTCTCCAGCTGGAAAATCCGACGACAAGTGTTTGAAGTGGCTTGATAAACAGGAGCCAAAATCCGTCGTCCTCGTATCTTTCGGTACAACTACTTCACTCACAGATGAAGAAATAGAAGTTTTAGCAACAGGATTAGAACGAAGCGGGCAGAGATTCATCTGGGTCCTGAGAGACGCCGACAAAGCAAACGTCTTCGACGGCGAAGCCCGGCGGGTGGAGCTTCCGGCGGGGTTTGAGGAGAGGTTGGAAGGAAGAGGAATGGTGGTGAGGGACTGGGCCCCACAGCCGGAAATCTTGGCCCATCCATCGACCGGTGTATTCATGAGCCACTGCGGATGGAATTCTTGCATAGAGAGCATCACCATGGGAGTTCCTATCGCAGCTTGGCCGATGCATTCCGATCAGCCCACGAACGCCGTACAGATAACAGAAATACTAAAGGTGGGCCTGCCGGTGAGGAAATGGGGGGAGACAGGAGAGGCTGTGAAAGCGTCGGCCGTTGAAGATGTTGTGAGAAGGTTAATAGCGTCGGAAGAAGGTGGTGAGATCAGAAAGAGGGTGGAGGAATTGGCGGCGGTCGCCCGTGCGGCGACAGAGAAAGGCGGCGCGTCTCGAGTTGAGGTGGATTATTTTATTGGTCATATTACCAGACAAGAATGATGGGCTGACAAAACTGTGTGCGCCAATTTGTCACTGCCCCCCCCCCCCCCCCCGCCGCACCACACACACACACACACAGATATATACATATATATATGTATATTTATATAATTATATATAATTATTAGCTCTAATGATATGGTTCTTAAATAGAGGAAGAGAGTGACCATTATAATGAATGGACTCCACAAGATACGTACTTACTACAAATTGCAATACTAAATGACACTCACTACTATTCTTTATGACTGGGTTTTTTGTTCCGTGGTCGCTCGATACATCGAACGCCAAATATTTAATTATTTTAAAATAAATAAAGATATAATAGTTAATTTTTGCACAATAAATAATATTTTATAGAGCTTTAAGAATTGTGAGCAACATTCAATTGATTCAAGAAAAAGATGAATATACATGTTTCACATATTTTTTTAGAAGAAAACAGAGTAACGAATTATTTTGCACTAAAGCTATTGAGACACGATCACACTTACAATACGATGATATAAATATTTGTAATAAATTTAGGAGTTTGTTATTTTTTTATGATTGAAGATTATCTAACTTTAAATTTTCCTAAATATTATCTGTATATTTCTTTTTTCGAGTAATAAAATTATTGGGTGAGTATTAAAAAAATAGTAATATTTTACAGTTTTAAAGATAATTAGTAGCATATGTTTCCTAATTTATTTTTTATTGTAAATATAAATATAAATATAGTGTTTCTCTTTCTCAAGAACCATAAATGATTTCTTTTATTAATAAAGGATATATTAGGTAATTAATTTATTCTTTAATATATAAAAAATTGAAACAACACTTTTTTAAATAGAAAAAAAATTATTTTACTATATACTTGATATAAATATATAATATTTAACATAAATTATATTTTGTAAATCGTGCATCAAATATAACATAAAAAAATATCTGACATTAGTTTAATATTTTTTTAATGCACTGAATGCACCGTGCACCGTAAACTTTCAAATTAACTTTCAAATTTGGTGTTTGTATGTGGGGCATTATGTCATTTATATTGATGGTGACAAAGAAAATACAATTAATTTTTATTATTTTTTAAAGGAAGAAGTTGGTTCCATTGGAGTAGGTGGTTCATTGATTGCCCATTATTATTGGGACCGACGGATTTCATTGATATGTTTGGTTGGCGGAAGACATATATCATTTTAAATAATTTTTTATTCTAATAAATTTCAAATATTTATTTATCATTTTCTTATTTTTAATATCTTTACTTATTATCTTTTCACTTTTTATTTTCTCAATAATCAAAATCAATCATTTTTTATTATTGTACTAACATATCTTATTATAATATAACATTATAAGTGTCCAATTTTTTCCACCACTAATATAATATTTATAGTAAATTAATATGCTCTCACATGCGATGTACGAACATATTAATCTTTTTATGAATTTATTTTCATATAATTTTATAGTATACTATTGTTAAATTTAAGAATGCATAACATTGATACTTTTAAAAAATATATAATTATGTTCAATAATTTGCATGTGTAGCATGATTGTGATAATAAATATAAATATTATACATAACTTATATAACTATATAATCGGTAAAATGTAATAAATTCATTACATTTTCCGAAGCTACAAAATTCCAATGTAAGAAAAATAATACCCTTTGTTTTTTTAGTGTAAGATTAACTTTCTCAATTTACGGATGAATTAGTTATTTACTACTAATAATAATATTGTTCAATAATTAAAAACATATTATATATGGTTTAAAAAAGAAAAAGAAAAAACATATCCAAATTTAAAAAGTTATTTTAATTGATACTTCTATATATATTATATATATTGTATGTCAGATTTACTACAATGCAAATCATAAAATTTCCTAAAAAATTTAAACAACAACTATTATTCTACCAAACCAGTATTATTCTCTAAAAAAATTTAATAACAACAATCATTCTTAATATTATAATAAATATAAAAATTCATAAAATTAAAAAGATCAATATTACTATTTTTGCGAATGAAAAATATGAAAAAAAAATATATTACTATAAATAAATAAACTTCTACTATTATATATATATATATTTATATGAGTAAAACATGTACTATTCAACTTTATATTACAATTCTAGTATTTCAATGTTACGATTTTCAACAACTTAAGTAAGTTATTTTGGTGAACTTTTATCTTAATCAAGTGCTTAGAATTGATTGGCTTGTTAAATTTGTTTTTTTAAATTTATTAGAGATGTTTAATTAATTTATGTAAAAAAAATATAATGTGATTTGACGAAGATGATATATTTTATGTAAGCAATGTTTATGGTTGTCAACGTAAGTTAAGAATGTTAAAAATAAGACAAAAGATACAATACTAAATATAAACAGGATCTTAATTAAAATGAAAAAAATAATAAAAAAACACCGATTTAATCGGCGCCGTGTTCAAGGAGATCTGATACTTTTCACGAGTTGCGAAGATAAAAACAATTAGCAATTATAATAATTAGTTACTAATTAATTAAAAAGAACGTGAAATGCGCCAAACGGTGTCGTTTCATACCCTCCGATATGGGCCTCCATACGTGCTACGATAGTAAAGGAGAGAGGGAGAAAGAAAGAGAGATTTGATCACATGTGTCTTCTCTGAATCCCGGCTGATAAATAAATAAATATTTAATAAAAAAATACTGAGAATGATATTTGACCGGAGGGTGGTGGCAATTGGCAAAAATGCAAAGCTGTCAACTTTTGTTTGCTCTATATAGCAGGAAGATCCCATAAGCTAAACACCATAACAGATAAACATCATCCACACTTCTAACAATGGGGAGCTTAGCTGATCACCGCAACAATGGCGGCATTTCCACCGCCGACGTTTCAGTAATCATGGTGCCTTTCCCTGCTCAGGGCCACCTCAACCAGATGCTGCAGCTCTCCTGCCTTATCTCCTCCTACGGCATCCCTGTCCACTACGTCGGCTCCGCCGTCCACAACCGCCAGGCTCAGATCCGGGTCAACGCCCTTAACCCTGACGACGTCGCTAGAGTCCATTTCCAGGACCTTCCGATCCCGTTGTTCCCCTCTCCGGCTCCGATCCCGAAGACGTCGCAGAAGTTCCCTGAACATCTCCAGCCGGCGTGGGATGCCGCCATGAGCATGAGGGAGCCGCTTGGAGAGTTCATGAGGAGCTTGTCGGAGAAGTACAGACGGGTTGTCGTTATTCACGACCCTCTTATTGCTTCTGTTGTTCAGGACGTTGCTTCGATTCCTAATGCGGAATCGTACGCATTCAACTGTCTGTCCGGCTACTGTCAGGTCAAATTCGTGTTCGAACAGATCGGAAGAGAGTGTCCGGTGAAGCGCCTCAGGGAGCTGCCGTTGATATCAACGACTATTTCCGACGGGATTCAGTATTTTATTGGGCTGCAGCACGAGGCTTTGAGTTACAGAGCGGGAGATCTGTATAACACTTGCAGATCGATGGAAGCTCCGTTCCTGGAAATCCTGGAAAGCGAGGAGGTCGCCGGAAAACTCAAGAGCTGGGCTGTCGGGCCGTTGATTCCGGCGAAGTTGTCTCCAGCTGGAAAATCCGACGACAAGTGTTTGAAGTGGCTTGATAAACAGGAGCCAAAATCCGTCGTCCTCGTTACTTTCGGTACAACTACTTCACTCACAGATGAAGAAATAGAAGTTTTAGCAACAGGATTAGAACGAAGCGGGCAGAGATTCATCTGGGTCCTGAGAGACGCCGACAAAGCAAACGTCTTCGACGGCGAAGCCCGGCGGGTGGAGCTTCCGGCGGGGTTTGAGGAGAGATTGGAAGGAAGAGGAATGGTGTTGAGGGACTGGGCCCCACAGCCGGAAATCTTGGCCCATCCATCGACCGGTGTATTCATGAGCCACTGCGGATGGAATTCTTGCATAGAGAGCATCACCATGGGAGTTCCTATCGCAGCTTGGCCAATGCATTCCGATCAGCCCACGAACGCCGTATTGATAACAGAAATACTAAAGGTGGGCCTGCCGGTGAGGAAATGGGGGGAGACAGGAGAGGCTGTGAAAGCGTCGGCCGTTGAAGATGTTGTGAGAAGGTTAATAGCGTCGGAAGAAGGTGATGAGATCAGAAAGAGGGTGGAGGAATTGGCGGCGGTCGTCCGTGCGGCGACGGAGAAAGGCGGCGCGTCTCGAGTTGAGGTGGATTCGTTTATTGGTCATATTACCAGACAAGAATGATGGGCTGACAAAACTGTGTCTGTCCCAATTTGTCGATTCGCTGTCTAGTGTTAAAATTTCTCTTTGTTTAGGGTTTGCGTGCTATTAAGCATCTTTGGCTTCATGTTCAAATGCATTCTGCAGAATAAGAGGGAAAATTGTTTGAATTTAATTGAGGATCTGGTGTGATTTTCCCCATCTACCAAATGAGATATTTTATTTTACTTTTTATGTTCTACTTCTGTTCCTATGTTCGTAATTTATAAATTAGTTACGTTTAATAGTAGTTTTATCAATTATAAATGATCTAAATGAAAATTTAAAAATTAAGACGAGTGATCGAAATATATCTTCTAACAGAGTTTAGCTCGAACTCAGATTTGATACCAATATGAAAAACCCTAAATTATGTTGAGCTTCAAAATTTGTGAGCATTATACAACCCATAATGCAGATATATCATCAACAGATGCACCATGTATTTGCTTTAAGTGGACAAATAAAAAGCACTATTTTTATTAAATAATGATTAATATTTCGTCTCAACTGAGCTACTATTTTAATTTAAAGATATGTATTATATGATTAGAGATAAATTTGTTCGTCTCTAATTCAATTTTTTCTTATAGTGATAGCGTAGAGTTTCTCGATCAATGTTTTTTGTATGAGAATTATATCCCTATAATTCTCCTAATTTTTAAAGAGTAAATATTGTTTTAAGAAAATTCAGTTCAAAATAAAGATTGATGTCTCTTTCGATGATCATTTAAATTTTTTTGTTTATTTATTGTGTATATATATCATAGTATGAGAAATTTTTTTGGCATCTTAGAAGAAAAATAGCATCATAAAATTTCTAAGAAAACAACGCCATTTTTTTAGCTAAATAGCCAAAAGAACATCTTTTAAATAAGAGTATTACTTGTTTAATTAAAAAATATTATTTATTTATTAAAAAAATATTACTATTGATCTTTTACCTTAAAAAATATTTTTATATAATACTTTTTTAGTTAAATAATTTATTTAAATAAAATATTATTAAAAAGGAACGTAACATTATAAGAGACTCGATTAAGTAAGTTTTATTTAATGCGTGGGCATACATATTTGTGGGAATAACATAAACTCAATGTCTCAATTTTGGAAATGGATCTTCTATTGTGGCATCTTAACATGTTATGATGTGTCTTGTCTGTAATTAGAATTATTTGAAGTAATTTTTTAATTTTTAATGAAGATGATATAATTTTAAGTAACGACATCGTTTTGAGACGTTCGACATCAATTTCGACTGTACAAGGGAGAAAAGGGGACAGAAAAGGGCAGTGGTAAGAATTATGCCGAGGGTAACTCATGTTTTGCGCCGTGCTCGCAAAGCCTTCGAAGATTTGGATTTGCTGAAAATCTTGGAATCTGAGCTCAACCATGAGCTCTCCTCCATGCGCTTTCAGGTCGAATTTTTCATCTTTTCATTATTTGCAACCAAAAACCGACACTGGTTGAATTGGTAACATTTGGGCATTTTTATTTTATACTATCATTCAGTTATTTGCTGTGCATTTGGTGGGTGTTTTCTTTGAAGGTGAAAAGGATTTGCGATTGTTTGGTGCTTATATCTTGGTCTGATGTTTTTGCTCTGTCTCGTATTTATTGATGTTTGCTGTGTGCGTGTGTGTGTGAGATGTTTTGATGTTTGCCGAATTGATATATTCTGTGTTGGGATTTGGAGTTTAAGAACGAGAAATGGGCTTTCATCGTTTAAAATAGCTCGGCGGCTGTTGCCTATAGTGGGAAATGTGAAATTGTGAATTCCACTTTTAAACTTTATGTACTGTAGGATAACATAAGAATTATGTACAAACGCATTGGATTGCTCACTAATTAAGTTCTCATGCAATTCCTGGATGAAATTTATTCTAATAAATGAAACCCTTTTGTACCAGTCAATTTTCACAGGCAAGGCCTTATATTTGACAATGTACGTATGCAGAATGAGCATGTGCCTGCGTAGCTATGGTGATCGGCCTCCAATAATCTTTGCTCTCCTTTTGATTGAAATGCAGAACTAGGTTGTTTCAGCAGTTGTTTTTTTATTCTGCAATTTTCGTCATCTAAGAAACAGCTTTCTGGCACAATCTAGCTATAATATTGTGACGCAACACTATGTTATAGCCATCACTTGCAGTCTAGCAGAGGGTATTAATTTCGTATCTCAAGTTTCATCCGTTGTTATGTGATTGTAGAATGACAAAATTGGTTCGTTCGGAGATTTTATAGTGGAGTGGGATTCTCCTCAGTGCCAAGATGTAGTTTTGCGGAAAAAATGTTCATCGGGGGAGGAAGTGGCTGTATCAGCATTGTTGGGACGTGATACCTTCGAAGGAGATAGCAGGTTTCCAGCAGATGCATTGCTGAAGATATGCGTAAAAAAGCCTGGTTTGAGCTCTATCTTGCAGTTTGATTGTGTAGCATCTAATAGAGGAGGTGGTGAACCTGATTTTGACATTCACAATGCTTATTACATGCCATCATCATCATCATCCCTCGATTCTGCAACTTATAGAGGCCCCTTATTCAGGTATCTTCCTGTTAAAATTAAGTGGATCATTGTTCGTGTTTGTTGAATTAAACGAAGTTTGGGGCTTCACCAGCCACTTTAACTCACCACACTCTGATAACACCACAGCTATAGTGTGAAACTGAATTGATGATATTATGGGTATGTATCTTTACCAGCTGGGATCAGCTTCTCTTTCCTCAGTTACTATTTGTTCTTGCCATTGCATAAAGTTTTTAGTACAGAGCACCTAGGCCTTGTTGGTTTAATTTCAGAGCCCATTATTTCTATTTCTGCATTTTAGATAGTGAGAATACATTTAAGAAAGGATGCTGCTATATCTCAATCTCATGCAAGTAACCATCAATTCAAATCCAGACACCTATTTATATATAAGTTGGACCGTAAATATATTTAATAAGAATTTAGTATTTTTTAATTTTTTAAAATGCACTAATTAAGTATGAGTATATTCTCGGTTTATTGTGAGACCTATATAGATATAGTTGTTTCTCAAAATGATTTTGACTGATTAGATGTAAAGTTTATAATGGGAGCCACCAATCATCAACTACTGTATATACTTCCATATTTATCTAAAAAACATCAACCAATACATAAGAATACCAATGATAATGAAAAATGGAAATGAAACCAAATGAGTCCTTACGATTTCAGGTTTCTACTATCTGGTTAAATCTGTCCAAATTCCATATATTATGGGCTCCATTTCTTGTTTCAATAGACGTTATGAGTTCTGGTGGATCTTAAATCCAAGCATATAAATTTAATAAATTTTTTGGAACACAAATATTTAAAATTATTCACATTTGTTCTGATTAGTATTGTTTTTATGTTACAATCGAATGGAAATACTAGTCCTTGCATGCATCTAGGCATGAGACAAAACCTTCTGCTTTTTCTGTTGTAGGATGAATTCAGTGTTTAAGACATTTATGATTTTTATAATCAATATTAGCTATTGGCCACATTGAATGTGGAAAAGGAACCACATGTACATACCGAACAGTGTATTTTCAGCAATTTCCGTTTCATTTCAGTTCTCTCGTTCAGATATTTCCATGTTCATATCCGAGAGTACTTGCATGAATGCGCATCTTTCATATGAAAAGGTTTTAATGAAAGAACTGTAGAATTATGTCTAAATATTTATTTCTTATATAGAATGTTGGTGAAAATGTGAGACTAGCTCAAAGTTTTTGGTCTTCTGCAACTTATGGCAGAAATGTTACTTAAAGCATAGTTAAATGTATCCACCATATTCTACCCATTTATCTTCATCCCTCTTTCCTGCAATGATCGTCTATTGTTCGTCTTAATTTCTCACTCACACTCTTTTGCAGTGATCTGGACCCCACTTTACAACATGAGCTGAGGCAATATTTAGCAGCGAGAGGGATTGAAGAGAACTTCACCAGCTCCCTCCTCCGCCATCTACACAAAAAGGAGCACAGTCAATATACAGGCTGGTTACAAAAGCTAAAGGATATGGTGGCAGAAGATAAGTAATGTACACAAACGACACACCATATTTTAATTTCTAATTTCGAATAGGGTTCGTAAGTGAATTATTGTGTTATGTTCTATTTCCTTTCACACTTTGAGGCATGAATCTTATAGGAAATTTCCTCTTGGTGTCATTACACAAATTCTCGTGCAGCGGACCCTGCAAGTAATGGGAACAGTCTTTGATGATGATGATGAAAACAATTAATTTAGGGATTTCTGATTTATCCATTTGTTAGACTTTGGTTACTTTAATTAGTTATCCATTACCAAGTCTTCTCTTTTATTATTGTAAAATGTAGAATTAAAATTCAAGGAATCAACGCTGGTGAGGTGGCTTACAGATATAAAGGTTAGGAATAAAAGAATTTGAATAAATTTAGGAACTGGAATAAGGAATAGATGCCCTTTTCATCAACTTATCGATAACGATCACAGCTTCGCTAGTCTCAATCTTCATTTAGCATCCCACTTTCTATGTAGGGTGTCACCATGCTTTATCTATATGCTGCTTCCGTTTCTACAATATCTGTATTTTATCGCAAGAAATACTTTGTTCTATCTTTGAGTTTAGCAAGATACTTCAGATCCTTCATTTGCTTAGCTGGACTACTGCTTGAATAATGTTACTTCTTAGACTTATGAACTGGATTTGAAACAGTCACGAGGCCTGTACAACTTCTAGCTCAGCTTGACCCACCTTGTATCACTCAAAATTCAATAATACGAAGTCATTTCAGACGGTTCTCAGACCAACCAGCTGTAAGATCAAATAGGGGCCTGTTGTTCTTGAAATCGCAAAGCCATTGGACCACTTTCACTTCTAGACAATGTAAGGCAATAGGCAAAATCCCATGGTTATGGGACCCTATATAGCAGGATCTCTATCTTATCCAGGTCACTAGATTACAGGCTAACCTTCATCCAGTGAATGAATGGATCGGGATCGAGCCTGTTACACCCGATCCGCTGAATAATTTCGCTGCATAGTCTTTGATATCACTATAATTTGATTCCTTAGTCGGGACGATTGCAATTTTGCCAAAAAGGGGTAATGTATTTAAGTAGTTATAACTATAATTGATTCTTGAAGTTGTCCTGTACCTGGAGGCAGATCGGAAGTCTTTTTCTGATTTCTTTATTTGGAATAATATTTGCAAATTTGGATATCCAGTTTATAATGGTCCTGTGTTGTGCATTTATTTTTACCTAGGTCCCCCTTTCTCTGAGACCCAACTTTGCAATAATTGCACTGAAGTCCTTGATTTATCAGGACTATACTTTTCAGTCGAGTTTTAGATTCTATATTTTCAAGTAAACAAGTAATGCTTTTTAATTAAGTAAGTAATAATATAAATCGAGTGTATAATATGTTCGATGTACAAAAGACCCACTCCAATTTGAGAGGTAGTTTTGAGGGCAACGTATAATCCATTATTGATTATTATATTTGTTGAAATTAATTAATGCTAAATAATCTTAGACCAATCTTGAGAAAGCTTATGGAATTAAAAGTAATAATAATTAATATCACACATAGTGGGATGGGAGGCATATTATATACCCTCCCATGGGAAATGACGAAAGAACCATGATGGGATGCACGATCAAAAATAAAATACTCTACATATATATATATATATATTAAGACAAGTAATTATTTGTTTATGAAATAAAGTTGAAGACAAATCTTGGAACTTTTCCAAAATCATTCCACTTTAATAAAAGAAGAAAAAATAAAATCTCTTAAGTCAAATCGTGGGTCTAAAAGTAAAAATAGAAAGAGTTTGTGGGCCTAAAAGTAATACACTTTAGAAATAGTAAAAAGTTCTAAATTTTTTTAAAATGTTTACTAGTCAGAAAATATTCGAAAATGCAGAATAGCAGTCGGCACATGCAAAAATGGGATGGAGGATCCACCCAATCTGCCGGCGCTCCGGCAATCTATTCTGACACATTACAATATATATATATATATATATAAAATTGAAAATTAGAAATGGAAGTGTTTGATTGAATCGAGAGATGATAATCGAGCGAATCTTAATGGGTTGAATCTTGTAAAAGTTAGGTCAGTGATTTTTGATCGAATTTGACCGATTCTTTATTTTTTAGAATTCATACTAAAAAATAAAATGACAAAAATAATCTTTCTCGTCCCCGGCCCACTTCTCTTCCCCTTTCTGATCTTATTCTTTGTCATAGTTCTTCTGTATATAGTTACAGAAATTTATACAAAATTTCAGAAATCAAATATTACACTCATTTGGAATTAAAAATTAATTTATTTAACTAAAAATATTTACATAAATAACTTCTATTGATGAAAAAATACAATAATCTAAGATGTACATATTTTGGTAATTGACTAGGTACAACAATTTTACACATTAATACAAACTTTCTGGAAAATAGACTTTTCGTCACGTAGCTCATTCTCATTTGGAGGGAGACTAATCTAATTGATACTAGTACTAAAAACCAGACGTTATTGTATTCAAAACGATTAAAGATTTTTTTTTTTTTTTTTTTTTGTGTCGGTTGATGTAAATACATTATATCAAATATAATAAATCAGCTTCAACTAACTAAATGTTCTCATTCGAATCCAAATACCCTTTCAGCTTCAACTATTCCCTAAGGGGGCCTTCCTTTATTGAAAAAGGAAGACGGCCGACTAGGGGATCCTAAAGTCCAGATAACCAGTCAGAGTAGATACTGTTACTTTCTCTCGAACGAGAAGCCTATTATACTCCCAGCCCTCTTCAAGGTTGGGCTCAAACATGTAAATCGTTGTAAAATTGGTTTTTTTTTCTAATAAAAAAATCGATATATATATTTATATATATACACTTTCAATCTTGATTGAATTGACTTTCTACGTTTTTGTCAGGACAAGAAGAACGCCATGCTCGACTTTCAGTCAAAGCCCTCTTCCTTTTTGAAGGGCCAACTCACGATTGCCTATACCATCCTCGCATGTCTATATGCCCTCTTGGAAATCTAACACTCTCGAATGAATCTGACAAAAACTCTTCTTTTTTCTCAATAAATTGAATTATTAAATTACATAATAATAAAATCTTAATGTAAATATGAGTAGAATCGAAGTTCACAAATTAAATTCAGAATAATGAAATTTAAAAATATAATAACCCAACATTTACAATTTATAAATAATGTTCCAACTATTAAGATTTCTTATGTCAATGTTAATCATATACTTTTTTCTTCTCAATTTTAAATTTATATAATATGCCTCCCATACCTAAGCCTCACTGGCACGCCTCATATATCAAAATACTATTTTAAAATTGAATAAACCACAAAATATTTATATCATAAATATATTTTATTTTCTAATATTTAATTTAATAATCCTTTTGAAATTATAATTGCATTTTTTATTTACTCTTTTCTATGATCAACTAATATTTACATAAATGGTGATATCATTCTAGTAGTTTATATAATTTTGATAAATATTGGGTAATTGAATGATTTATTTATTTAACATAATGTTATTTTATTCCATATCATTGTCGATGTGCATAATTTACAAAGAAATCAATTAAATTTAGAAAAATTTAAAATTAAGATATTCCCAACGATCAACAATAATTAATTCTAATATACTTTTATTTTTTGAATATTTAAAAAAAACAATTTATCAGCTAAACAATTTGCCACACAATTTCCTTCTCGAAGAATACACAAAATTCTCAAATTTATTGATTTCTTCAACGTAAGAAATGTACCTATAAGACTTTGAAACCTTCAATTTTCGATATACATGTATTTCCAATCAATAGTAACAAAATTCAAATTTTTACATAATTTCAACCCCTAAAAAACAACAGATAATTCAATCAGTCAGCTATATCTAAAAGTTGTAAAAGCCACGTAAAAAACATCTTTGTTTCGAATGGTACCCATTCCCTAGCCAAACACGAATTACTCTTAGAGGTCCATCAATATTCAATTTCCATATAAATTGAATTTATTTATAAATCATAATAGTGATATAATTAAAATTTGATCGGACATGGATAATTCCCTTTGCTGCGTGAGATATAATAAAAATTTAGTCAGTCTCCTGTGCATTGGGTACATTATGCATTTGATCCACAATATGACTTGTTTAATTAAAAAATATTACTTATTTGCTCTAAAAGTATTACTTTATGTTTTTTAAGTAATAAATTAGTAGTAATATATTTTAATTTAATAAATAATATTTTATATCGTGTTATACGATGCATTATATAATTTGTTGTCATAAAAAAATATTATACAGTTATTTATATGATTGGATAGATACAAACAGTAGATGTGACAAATTTGGTCGTATTTGAATTTTCGCAATCAGGAATAAATAATTATTTTAAGGAAACAGGGGAGTGAAATTGGAATTACGGAAAGTACAGGGACTGAAATAGGTAAGAACAGTTGGAACAAATATGAAGGTGAGTCCATTCAAATCCAGGGATCACTCATCTTCCGTTTTACTCCCACGCTAGCGTTGTGTGTGTATACGCACGTATCAAGTGGTACTGAGGTGGAGAGGGTGAGAGCAATCCGCGATGGAAAGTTTCATCCCGCCGGAGTTTGATTTGCCGCTCAAGGGGCGGTCGGAGGAGGCGCTACAGAAGTGGCGTGGAGCCGTCGGGAAATTGGTGAAGAACAGACGCAGAAGGTTTCGTTATGCCGCGGATCTTCAGAAGCGCTCCGAAGCAAAGGAACAGATGAGAAAACTCAGTGTACGTATAATCCTGGTTTTCACCACTGTGTTTTTCTTAAAAAAGATGCCGGAGATTTAGAGTTTTGCCATAGAGAATGATTCATGAGATTCTTCTGATTTAGTTTTTTCTCTAGCTCCTTTTTTCTTATTTCTGGATTTCCTTGCGAAACATCACCAATTTTCACGGATCCTATAAGCATGCTAGACTATTTTATAATTTTCAACAAATTTGTGTTCTGAAATTCTGGGGATCTTACAGAGGAAAGTTTTTTCAATAAAAAATCTCATAATTATAACAGTTCCAAAATAAAATAAAATAATTATCCTAGCTTCTGTGGTTGTTGTGATGATTGGTTACATGCTAGTTCATGGATATAATCGTTAATTTTATTTTTTGTGGATTGCTCATAAAGCAAACTAGAAGGCCTTCTCTTTGTTTGTTTCTGCTTGGAAAGGATCAGTGGGAGATTTCTCTTTGTGGTTTAGTTCTCATCCTCAAGGGTTGGTTTGTGGCAGAGTTCTTCCCACCAGGGGTACTATTGGAATTTGGCCCTTTTATGTCTTGTTACATCTTAATCTGAAAATAGAAATAAGCGTTAATGAAGGAGGTTACGTTCCCTTCCGATTTTCAACGGTTGCGGTTGCTTGAACATAGATTTGACTTTCGACCGCAAATCACAAGCACTTTCCGTTACAAATATAATATATATATATATATATATATATATATCACTTATTTCTTTTTGAAGCAGTATTTCTTAATTATAGAGAGAGAGAAATACTTTTTAGAGGCTACTTTTTTTTTATATATCACTTTTTTTGTTTTTTTTTTAAATTTTAATAAATTAATACGTAGTATACAAAAAGGATCGTACGTTCTGGAATGAGGACATATCGTATTGACTTGGCCCAGCTCTTCCTAAGTTAGCTTTAATTATCTCACAACCACCGTTGTGATTGAGTCTTACTGAGGGGGCTACCATGAATATTATTACTGTCAACTAAGTGGGCCCCAGGATTCTTTTGGTATTGGTGGACATGCATCAAATGGAGCATATACCCTGATCAAGCTGTCATGTATAACAATACCTCTAAACTGATTGGTGTTGTATGAAAGATTGACCAATGGGAAAATAATATTTCCTCCCTAGCCGGAAATACAACTTTTAATGGACATTTTTGTGTTCTGGGCGGTGAACTGGTGCCTAGTGATAAGTGTAGGGGGCCAAGGGCGCCCCCCAGACCCAGTGCTTTGCCTAGACGGGGATTCTTACAACAATGTTTTATTTTAGATGGTTTTTTCCTGGGTTGGGGGTGGGCGTGGGGGTGGGGGTGGGGTGGGGAATACGTTCTGTCTGCTAGCTGCTGTAAAGTTGTGATCATAATGGCTGGGTTGACTTCATTTACATTTTGCAGCTCCTGCTGTTTATTATTATTTTATAGCGTTTAAAGCCTCGGTAAGGGTATCATTAATTTTATGGCCAACCGTTATCTAATAATGCTTGGTTTCTTTATTATTTACCAGGAAAATATACGTGTTTGTTTCGTGACTTATACAGCAGCACTCAGGTTTATTAACGGTACGTTTTTACTCATTTTGTTACGTGTAAAGTTATAACGTGCAAGATTTGGTCTTAAATCCAACTCGGCGCTCTTATTTTGACCACCTCCATTTCCTCATAGGTGGACTGATAAAAAAGAATGAACCACATGAAGAAGATATAGAGACGGATTTTCAAAACGGGCTGCAGGAAGAAGCTAGATGTGCAGGGATTCAAATTCACCCAGATAAACTTGCATCCATTGTTTCTTCTTATGACATCAAGACCGTAAACAAACTTAAAGGAGTTGAAGGACTTGCTGATAGATTGAATGTTTCACTAGAAAAAGGAGTGGACTCGAGTGGTGTCCCCACCAGACAAGATATATTTGGTGCCAATCGCTACACTGAGAAACCTCCTAAAGGTTTTTGGACGTTTGTGTGGGAAGCTTTGCATGATTTGACACTTGTCATACTTATCGTTTGCGCCGTGGTATCTATTGGAGTCGGACTTGCCACTGAAGGGTGGCCAAAGGGCATGTATGATGGATTAGGAATTTTGCTTAGCATATTTTTGGTGGTCATGGTTACTGCAGTCAGTGATTACAAGCAATCTTTACAGTTTAAAGAGTTGGACAAGGAGAAGAAAAAGATTTTTATCCAGGTCATTAGAGATGGAGTTCGACAGAAGGTCTCTATATATGACTTGGTTGTTGGAGATATTGTCATTCTATCCATTGGAGACCAGGTTCCAGCTGATGGGATATTTATATCAGGGTACAACTTGTTAATTGATCAGTCGAGTTTGACTGGTGAAAGTGTGCCAATAAACATATTTGAAAAAAGACCATTTCTTTTAGCAGGATCGAAGGTCCAAGATGGGTCAGGTAAAATGTTGGTAACTACAGTTGGAATGAGAACTGAATGGGGAAAGTTGATGGAAACTCTAAGTGAGGGGGGAGAAGACGAGACCCCACTTCAGGTGAAGCTGAATGGTGTTGCTACAATTATCGGAAAAATTGGACTGTGCTTTGCTGTTTTGACTTTCCTAGTCTTGACTGTAAGATTTTTCGTTGAGAAAGGACTTCGCAATGAATTTACCAAATGGTCATCCAGTGATGCTATGACTCTTTTGAACTACTTTGCTACTGCAGTGACTATTATCGTCGTTGCAGTCCCAGAGGGACTGCCCTTGGCAGTGACGCTGAGCCTTGCATTTGCCATGAAGAAATTAATGAATGACAAGGCACTGGTTAGACATTTATCAGCCTGTGAAACAATGGGTTCTGCTACATGCATTTGCACTGATAAAACAGGCACATTGACAACTAACCATATGGTAGTGAGTAAAATATGGATTTGTGGAAAAGCAAAAGAGGTAGATCCCAGTGGAGCCAAGGACACATTAGTTAACGATATATCAGAAGACGTATTATCCATTCTCTCACAAGCAATATTTAACAACACAGGATCGGAAGTAGTCAAGAATAAAGATGGAAAGAGGTCAATATTGGGGACACCAACAGAATCAGCGATACTAGAATACGGGATGCTCCTGGGTGGTGATTTCGACGAGCAACGCCAAGTCTGCAAGTTGTTGAAGGTCGAACCGTTCAATTCTGAAAAGAAAAAAATGTCTGTTCTTGTGGCTCTTCCAGATGGAAAGATTCGAGCTTTTTGCAAAGGTGCTTCTGAGATTATATTGAAGATGTGTGACAGGGGAATCGATGCCCACGGGGAGGTTGTCCTATGGTCAGAACAACAAGTAAGTGATGTCCTAGATGTAATCAATGGGTTTGCCTGCGAAGCTTTACGCACTCTGTGCTTAGCTTTTAAGGATATTGATGAAGGTTCTCAAGGGAATAGTATCCCTGATGGTGGGTATACATTTATTGCGGTAGTGGGAATCAAGGATCCAGTTCGCCCTGGTGTGAAGGAAGCAGTTAAAACTTGTTTAGCAGCTGGAATTACTGTAAGGATGATAACTGGAGACAATATTAATACAGCTAAAGCTATTGCTAAAGAATGTGGCATACTTGGAGATGATGATCTTGCTATAGAAGGTCCAGATTTCCGGTGTAAGACTGCATCTGAGATGGCCCAATTGATACCAAAACTGAAGGTGGACAATAGACACGTCCATTTTTCATGCAGAATAACTTGATTTAGTCTTTTATATCATAATTTGAAATGTTAAGATCTTTATTTAGGTAATGGCACGGTCGTCACCAACAGACAAGCATGTTTTGGTGAAGACTGCAAGAAATGAGCTTAGAGAGGTGATTGCAGTTACTGGGGATGGAACAAATGATGCTCCTGCTTTGCACGAGGCAGACATTGGACTTGCTATGGGTATTGCAGGAACAGAGGTTTGTGAAATTCTCCATCTCTTGCAACTAGTTTCTGTGTACGATATTCACAAGAAGCGTTCTTAGATTCATTGATTCCAGTTCTAACCATTCACCAACTAACCCATCAGGTTGCAAAAGAAAGTGCAGATGTGATTGTGCTCGATGACAATTTCGCAACAATTGTTAACGTTGCAAAATGGGGACGAGCTGTGTATATAAACATTCAGAAGTTTGTGCAATTCCAGTTGACCGTTAACATTGTTGCTCTTATGATCAATTTCATATCTGCTTGCGCCTCAGGTACTACCTCCCCCCCTTTGCCCTTGACTGACACTTTGTTTCCATGTTACTTACCACATTATCTCTCTCTCTCTCTCTCTCTGTGCCTTCAGGATCGGCTCCCCTTACGGCTGTACAGTTGTTGTGGGTGAACTTAATTATGGACACATTAGGTGCACTTGCACTGGCTACTGAACCACCACATGATGGCCTGATGCAGAGGCCTCCAGTGGGGAGAACTGAAAATTTCATAACCAGGACCATGTGGAGAAATATCATTGGTCAGAGCGTTTACCAATTGGCCGTTCTTCTTGTCCTCAATTTCGTGGGGAAGCAAATATTGGGACTTACAGGCTCTGATGCCACTTCAGTAGTCAACACTTTCATATTCAACACCTTCGTCTTTTGTCAGGTAATTTTTGTTTACTGGGGTTCTCCCTGTCATTGTTTTAGCATTACCTATGGCATTTTTCGTAATTTCTTTCCAGTAATTATGGTGTTTTCCCAATTTCCAGTCAAGGTCTCGCATAAACTATGGCATTTTCATTTTCAGTAGGACTGGGGTTTTGGGGTTTTTTTATAAATTATGGTATATAGCCAGTTGTTGCAAAAAGAAAAGGGAATATACCGAATTCTCCATATAAAAGACACCTATATCCTTTCTTTAACAAAGTTTTGAGTCCGAGTTCTGCAGAAGTTGGGATGTCTCGAGCATGTGATTGTCTCAAGCATCAAACGATCTTGACAATGAATTTCTTGAGCATGTGAAGCTTGCGATGGTGGATTTATTGAGCATATAGCTCAAGATGTGGAATGATTTTTAGCTTCTCTTGGTCGAAAAATCCTGTTGGACTCGGCAATGCGCGGAAGAAAGATAGACGATGCTAATAAACTGTTCCATTAACATTGTTAAAACAATTATGGAACTCCAAGAAATGTTCCAGATTATGAACTCACTGATTAAGGATTCCCTTCTTTTCCACGTCCAGGTCTTCAACGAAATAAACAGCCGTGACATCGACAAGATAAACATCTTCCGAGGCATGTTGGGTAACTGGATATTCATCGGAATCATTGCAGCCACAGTCATCTTCCAAGTCATCATAGTCGAATTCCTGGGCACATTCGCGAGCACTGTGCCACTAAACTGGCAGCTATGGCTGCTCAGCGTCGTCCTCGGGGCTGTTGGCATGCCCCTTGCAGTGGTTTTGAAGTGTATTCCTGTCGATACAAAGACTGCCCCTGCTAAACAACACGACGGCTATGATCCACTCCCAACTGGGCCCGAGCTCGCCTGAGGAGACTGCGAAGGAACTGATTGAGTTCCTTGCGATTGATTTGGTTTCCATTTTTGGCCCGTGAGAACTCCCTTCTGTCCCCTTTTTTGGTTGGTTTAAATTATTGGTGTTTGAATAAGGAGAGAAGGGAACAAAAAGACAGATCACAATAATCACATGTCGTATGAAGGTGGAGCCATGACAAGACTTGCATGGCCTTCAAATTGTGGCCATGACTTGCTTTGGGTCGGGTTCTTCTGCGTTGGTTTTGGAATTAGGGGAAATTACAAGATTACCCTTGGAGTTTTGACCTAATTGCAAAGAAATCCGATTTATTTTATGAATTGCAGCTTCAGAACTTTTTTTTTTTGGGACAAGTTACACTAATTGACGATTGGTATTTGCAAGAACAATACAGATTTTGAGGAGTATTTTGTAAATTTTAAATCTTAATTTTGTAATTTAGAATTATGCAGGAGTATTGGTGAATTTATATATATATATATATATATATATATATTATTTTACTTTAATTGAGGAAGACTGTATAAATCTTTTGAACATAACTTTTTATGTTTTGTATTCATGTTAAAGCAAAGAAAGGGATGTTTCACAATCCTTCTCTTTCTACATCAATAAAATTTCATTCCTGAATTAAAAATCTGATTTCAACGATTCTCTATTTCATTTTGTGTCTCATCTTGTGTGTCAATTTTATTACACATTATTATGTGTATAAAATGACACAACTATAAATGCACGACCTAGTGCATCTATTGACTGGGATCTCCCGGGATTGGTGAAGTCAAAATATGAGATCAAACACAAATTGAAAGAAGATCCTCTATTTCATACTAAAGGAAAAGTACGAAGAAGAAAGAGTACATTGTTAAGAGAGAGTTTGCACAAGAATGTGCAAGAAGTGCTCTGTGAACGTGTTGCAATTGCAACAGCCAAGGTACAAGGACAACATCAATAGCCACTATATTCCTACTGAATATGCAAAACAAACATCGGATACAATTAGGTGAATCAATCTGGTAATTGAATAAATCTCCATAAAAATAAAAAATAATAAAACCGAGAGCTCATTTGTATCTCCTCTTTGATTCTCCATACGCTACCACCCCCATAACAGTCATGGTATAACCAGCAATACCGATGAAGGTTACAGGGTTTTGGAAAATGAGAATTGATATGACAACAGCTACAGCTCCTTTAGCATTGCCTAGTACCTGACCAGAATTCGAAAAGTACACAAAGGCTTCAGACCCATCAGCAAATGTGCATGTGCGTGTGTGTGTGTGAGTGAGAGAGAGAGGGACCTGGAGTGTGAGAGCACTAGTATGTTTGGTCACCAAGAAATTGCACAAGTTGGCTCCATAGGCCATTGTTGAATTAACCAAAAGAAGAATCCACATGAATTTGTGGTCTGCTCCGAGAGAAAGGACTACGTCGAACACATTGGGCTCCATAACAAGGGCTGCAGGGAGCAAAGCTACAACGGCAATTGGGGCCATATAAAGCATCAAATTCATGGAGTTCAACTTTTCCCTGCAATGAATTCAAAAAAAAAAAAAAATTTATAAGCTAATCAAACATCGAGTAGGTTGTGAGAGTGCAAATACTATGAGAGAAGACGGATGCAAACGGAGACTGAGAGGTAAATCAAGGATTCAAACAACTAAAATTCTTACTAAAAGCCAGCCAGACTATAAGTTGCTTCTCCACACACTCCGTGTCTGTGGATTATAAGGAAAATAAACCAGGAACTGATTCAATGTCTAGACTTTCTAATATCAAGATTCTTTTTCTCCCCAACTAGAAAAGTGGAGAAAAAACGCTAAAACAATGTAGAAACTATAATGAAAAACGTACGTAGAATGTTTTATAACAACAAGGAAGAATGCACCTATTCCAATTTCAATCAGTTGCTTACCCTTCACTGGAAAGGAGGACACCCTGAAGCACAGATTTGAAGGCTCTCGCTGCAGTTGCACCTATACACATCATAAATCCATACAAATGGAAACTCGGCTCACCCTGCAAGAAATGGGAAACTAATTTGATTTTAGAAAAAACAAAAATTACGAGATGGGAGCGGTATTTGGTAGAGATGTCAAAATACCAATGCACTTTAGACTAAATATAGTATAAACATTAATCAGTCTGAAAGAGGCTCAAAGTCCATAATTACTGGATTCACGAGAATAAAATAAAAAGCATGAAGAAGTCATTGGCATGTTATGCCATGCATAAGAGGGTAAAACAATGCTGCAGCGGGTGCATTGTGCATCTGCATAGCTGGATATATGCTATATGTGCACTTATGTGAAAGAGAATGTAATCGATGCATATGCATCAGGTATAGGATCTAATCGAACTGTATGGACACTCTTACCCTGTGAAAGGTGCACATTCGAGGGAAAATATTGTTGCTGAGCAATGGATCTCTATAATTCATGAAAATTAGACCATTTAGTTTAAGTGAAGAAAATGACTCAAGTTACTAGATACATAAACTTTTTATTGGATTCATGTGGAATATAAACATTGAAGCATCGGCAGATATCCAAAAGGAAACGAGAAAAATGTACAGAGAGTTAGATTATTGATTGGCAAGCACGAATGCATCTCCAATACATGATGTGGCTTTACAAATTCTTAGACGCCAACAAATTTGCAAGTCTGATTCATAAAGTGAAGCAAAAACCAACATGAATTGATCAGTAAGTCAATACATCCAACGAACCTTGCACAGTAACAAGATCTCAGATCTGATTTTAATTTCTTAAAGCAAAAGTTCAAATCTTACTAAAAATAAAAATAAAAACAAAAATGTATATGTATAAATTAAAATGCAGCAATTAACTAACTTATGCTCATCAAGATAGAAGGAGGTAAAGCCCATCAAAGATTAGATCTTTCTCATAAAAGGCATCAATCACCCACCAAAAGATTAGAGAAATACTTCCACTAATTCCAAGAAAAATACATAAAGCACATACAAAAATAAAATCTTTCCCAGAAAATAAAAGAACAAATCAGATCAAAACAGAAGAAACATAAAGGAATCCGAATTGAGATCAAGATTTGCAGAGAAAACCAGACCCCACTCGCAATTACAACCCCAGCAACGACAGGCACAAGGCAAGTGTAAGTAGCCCACGCCTCCCTCTTACGGGTCATCAAATAAGCAAACAATGCAGTGAAAAACGGCGTCGTTGCTCCGACGGCCTGATTGAAAGAAACCGGCAAATATCTCAAGGAAATATTGCCGCCAACGACGGAGAAGCAGAATACAATGCTAAGGGTGGCAATTCTAAAAAACTGGGACCTGGATTTGATCCTCTGCACCGGCACAATTTTGAGGAACATGATGGAGATGTAGCTGAGGACAGCACAGGCGGACATGTGGCACATTGTGAGGAAGATTGGGAAGGCGAAGCCATAGTTCGACAGAAGATACTTGTTGAGGAGGAGAACGCCAATGTTGGTTGAGTACCAGAGGATTATGAGACTGGTTATGAAGACCGTATCCTTCTGTGGCGTAGATGAAGACATTTCTGTTCTTGCTTTGGATTTGAGTTCCTGTTTCTTGCGAGGGTTGATTTCATTTCATTTTGAGATGTAATTTTTTTCCTCTTTGTTTTTCTGGTTCTGTTATCGCACAACTATTTTCATGGTGTGATTGGTGTGTGTGTGTGTGTGTTGGAGGTGGGTGAAAGGGGTGAGGGTGTTTTTTTTGGTGTGTGGGTGTGTGTTTTGTGTGTGCGATTGGGAATTTCAGTTGGTATGTTGTATATAGGTGGAAGCAAGGGAGAATGCCTGTCGCTGTGTGTAGTGTGTGAGAGAGAAAACTAGAGTGAGAAAGAGCTAGAGGAGAAATAATGGAGTTTTTTTTTTTAAGAAAATATTTTATTTCAATATTTCTTGTATTTATGGGATTATATTCTTTCACTTTGAATTTGTTATTTTTCTCTTCATATTGTTATTTCTTATAAATAAAATTCTGAATATTCCATAAAAATAATTATTTTTTTACTTAAATATATATTAATTATTACTAAAAATATTAGCAACAAAATAATTAATATTTAAATTTTTAATTTTCATAAATATTAATAATTTTAAATAATTAATATATTTTGTTATACACATTTTGTATGCCACTAATATTAATGAATTTTAGTAAAATTATTTATATTTTTATTTTATATACCAACAAATTTGATTTGAATATTATTTTATAATTTAAAAAATTTCAATTTTTTCAAACCTATTTATTGTAAATCTAAATTTTATTGAATAAATTTATTTTTTTATATCTACAAAAATGGAATGCACGATTCCGCAGAAAATTAAAAATAAAAATATTCATTCTATTATTATTATATATATAGATATAGATTTTAATAATAAAAATATGAGTTTTTTTTTTTTTTGGAAGGAGCATTATTTAGTACTCAATTTAATAATTTTAAAACATATCAGTAATATGCCATATAAAGTATAAATATATATATATATATAATATCTTTTTTAAATATATAAATTGTATATCAATAAACTATTATTTAAAATGGGATGGCGGGGAAGCTAGACCTTTTTTTTTTTTTTTTTTTTTTTTTGCGTGTACAGGTCAAAACCGGACTTGGATCCTTATGCTTTATTCTTGGACGAATGGGGTTGGGCCTGTTATTTTGGGCTTTCCAGATCATATGGGGCCAATAGAAGGCTCTAGGTCTAGTTATATTTATGGCCCAATGGATCATTAGAGGCCTTATGAATATTATTTTCTCAACCAAATAAAAAAAAAACATTTATACAACTAATACTTTCTCTTATTTAAAATAAATATTGTTCCAAAAATTCTCACATACATATTAAAAAATAAATTAAGTACATAATATATTCTTAATTAATGAGACAAACATTAATGTTAGTGGTAAAAAGAAATCAAAAGAAGAAAGTCCACCTACTACTAATATTTATTTATTTATATTATACATTTATTTATTTATTATTTATGTAAAATAATCTCCTTAAGGATATTCATAGGTACACAATGTGTCCCTGTTTTTTTTTATGTCTTGGGCCATAATTCACCATAGTTTCATCCTCATCCTAATCTATAGAGTTAGTTTTATTTAAAAAAAAAATCAACAAAATTACTAAACTGCCCTTTTGTTCATCCAAAAATGATGTGTGAAATAATAACATATTTGAATTATGATAGTCCTTAAGTAGTAAAAATATAATTATGGTGAGGATAGGTTAGGAACATTATAGAACTAGGCAGGCACCATGCTATGCTATTTCAAATTCTCCAAGTCAAAAGTCTTGTTACCATTTTTATATCTTTAATACACTATGAAGTCTATTTAGGATAATGTGTCACTCTACATTCCTACATTTGCCTACCTTTTACCTTGTTCTCACCCTCCAAACACACTCTTTATTTCATCAATTTATGTACAATTTTTGAAGATTACTCTTTTGGTGTTCAACCTATGATGATTTACTCTTTTGGTAATGAACTATACAAGAAGATGTATATTTGGGGCGTTGATTAGTGATAACCCGAGTCTTAGGCGGTCCCTTTTGACGTTTATTTTTAAAGTCGGTTCTGATTATTAACAGGAGCCTAGTTTTCATTTAAGCAGATAACATCGAACAATTGTGGCATATTTAACTTCTCTTATAGTTGTTATCATTTTATTTCTTGATATTGAAATTGATTGTCTATTAATTGATAAAACATTGTTAAAGACCCAAATAAATTGGACTTGAGTATGATAAGATTAACAAATATTTTTGAGTATGTGCGCACGCGCTGTATCTAAGATCATGAGATTTTCTAAATTTAGCATAATATTTTTAGGTATTCATATGTTTTAGAATGGAACCTCCTTTAAATTTAATATGGTATTAGAGCAAGCTTTATACTCGAACCAAATAGGCTATCGATTAGATGGAGCATGGGAGGTCTTGTTCAGTTTAAGAATTAAACGAAAAACTCACATGTGATGGAAGCATGATGATATAAATAAAATTTCACGTGTTTCTTGTTTCATATTTAAAAAAATAAAAAAGATAAGACAAACTTATATGTAAAGTGAGCTACTCATTTTATTACTTACCAAACACATAAGAATACAATAAATCGCATTTTCCATCATTGGACACCGGTTCAAAATATGGAACTAACAAATCCCTCAAATTTAACATATGTTAGTTTAAATCGGAAAACAAAAGGCCAAATGGTAGTTCCCGCTTTCTAGATTTCGGCCACGAAACCTTCGTTTATTTGCAACATTACCCCTCCTGCTCTCTGCAGTGTGCAGACTCTTCTTAACTCTCGTCCTCATTCTTCCAGTCAGAGCCTCTGCATTCTCCCTCTCTCTCTCTCTTCACATAAATTCAAGTGGTGGAATCAGGAATGGGATATGTAACCGCATCGTCTCCGGTTGAAGGATTCAAGTTTTTCTACTGTACGTGACTGACATTTCTCCATTTTTGTCTGAATAATGTTCACATTTTTTTTGTTTCTTTTCATTTTTTTTGTTTAGTTTATTCTTTTCTGCTCTAATTTTTTGGTCCTATGGCTGCATGTCAAATATCATCGAGATTTTCGGTATCATTCGTTTGTTTTCTAGCATTATTCTATAGCATTATGACTTTTGTCTTTACATTCGCGCTGTCGCGTCGTCTGATTTTAGTAATTATGGTTTGTTATGCAATGGATCATCGATGATATAAAATGTCGACGCGGAAGAGTTTTTAGTACAGTCTCTGAAGCATATTGTACAACATGATGTAACGAGAATTTCGCGCTTTAGGAGTTGAAGCTCGATTTCCTTTTTTAATAGTTTTCAAATAGGAATGATCATAATATTTTTTTTCGCAGTAATGCTCTTTAGAACTCGGTTATGTTGTTATTATTATTAACTGCCTTCTCATTTTACTCATAATCTTCTCCGTACTCTGTAATATGCTTTTGAATAATGCATTAGAGCTTCCGGCTCTGCTAGGAATGAAAATGGACCGCATTATGATTTAATGTCTTTTGGTTTCTTATGTAAACCACGTTAGTTCTTATTATTGGTATTTTTGCTGAAATATGGAACATCCCTGAGTTCTTCTGTAAGTACTAAAGTGGAGAAAATAAGTTTATCTGTTTGCTTTTCAAAATAGGTTGCTTATGGACCGAAGAATGTGAGGCAATGAGCCGATGAAAATAGTGAAGAGTCATGGAAAAGATCCAAGAATTATAGATATTGCAGTGATAAACCCTTTAATGTGTATGATTATGTTGTGTCCTGAAGTATGATCTCTGTTTGTATACTGAGTTTTGGATCTACATTTGAAAGATGTCAGTATTTTTACAAGAACACATTTTCATGATTTATTCTGTTTGGTTTATGTTGCTAATGGATGTTCTATTCTATTTCAAATTGAAGTTACTTAAGGTAATGGATTTGCCACTTTGGGACCCACCAGATGATCAAGGTTACCTCACATCTTGTAAGTGGATCTTTCATTGCTGTCCTTAGTAACTCCATAGATACAATTTCTTGGAGAAATTGATCTGAAATTGGCAGCTAACTTGTTTGTTTAGACTGTAATTCAACCTTACTCCATTGAACATTTCATTCAATGTCAACTTGCAGCTGAATGCAACTATCGTGCTGGTGATGTTAGGCAGTGTGGCCATCATTGTGGTAATGCACCAGGTCTTTGTGGTTTCTTTTCGCCTTTTGATTTTGCAATCTCGAGTTTTGGGTGCTGAAACTGTCTTCACTTTAATATAACTTTCTGTCTAGTGGCAGAGCAAAACAGCAGCTACAATAATAATTTGCTGTGCGACTTTTGTTTTGGTTATGGTCGTGGTGAGTCAATTAACTCCAGTATGTATTTTTGGCTTAAGAATTCTGACATAATATAAAAGATTTGGAATCTGTTCATTCCACATTCTATTTATCTATTATCTATTCTTTTCAATGAAGATATGATTGAAGAAGATGCCTTGAATGAGAAATATTGTCTACAAGTGCTAAAGATATTGACGGGCAAGGCAGATGAAGATATTGCTAAACTTGAAGAAGATATAGTGACGCTTCAGTGCCAATTGGCTTGGGGTGACGAGAGCTGGTCTAAACCATGTTCTGCTGCTTTGAGTGAGAAGATCGATCATCTTGATGTTTTGATACAAAACTTGAAGAAGGAAAGAACAGAAGATCACCACCATCTTGACCTTCAGTCGGAACAACCTGTGGAACTGCCTCCCACGTTACATGATTTTCTCAATCCATTACTAGAAGATTACATAGCAAGACGAAAGCAGGTAAAGCTCATAAGCATCTCAAATTAATTTTTTAACTATCAAAATATCCAGCAGGTATTATTCTAGTTAATCATGACAGAGCAGCTTCAGTATTTTGATTCGGAGTACTATTTTCCCTCTATTTCCTTTTCTTTTTCCTGCTAATCTCTAGGTTAATCAGCCTTACTACTCGGATCTTTTAAACATTTTACAAGGGTCTCAGTTCTTTTAAAATGATGAACAGACAGAAAACAGTATCACAAAGATGCCGATCCTAGCTACTGGTGGATTTAGCAAGGAGAACTCAGAAGCAAGTACTTCACAAGATAACAAGAAAATAGAAGAAAAGGAATGCACCACCATTATGATGGAAACCAATGAGGCTAAGAGCCAGTCCCCGGGGATTGAAGAGAGAATATTAAAGAATTTCCATCAAGTAACTTGAAATCAGCTATTTACCGCTCTTTATTTGCTTCAAATATAGTGATGTTCATTGATTTCCTGGTCAGAACTGACAGCGTGCTGAATATTTTAGTCAATTTTGATACATAAATTGCCATGAAAGTTTTTTATCAATCTCCATTTTAAAGTTCTTGCCAGGTTTGCTTTATGTTCCCCTGAGTTCCATTTTATTGAAGTGAGAATCTTTTACCAACCTCACTCACCATGTTCTCCACTGTTTCCTCCAACAGGTGCTCCATAAGTTCTTTGCAAGTCCTCTAAATTCACTATTTTGCTGAATCAATCAATAATTTGTTTAGAAGCGCCAGTAGCATATCTGGAGCACCAATATCAACTCTTATTAATTCCAACAACTATATAGTTGCAAGTGGGAAAATGCAGAATGCACTGGTTGCTTCATTTTGAGTTTGAGTTTTACAATAATATAATAAAATTATCGTTCATTTGTGCTCTTGCCTCCTCTCCAGACATCAAATCCCATGGTAAAGGATTCAAGTGCATCATGTGCATGTACTTGCATGGAGAAAGCTTACTCCAGAGAAATGGAAGAGAGGAGACACAATGATAAGGAGGTTAACTCCAAGGCAAAGGTCACTGAACATGGGCTTGACCAGGAAAGCAGCGTGACGAATTTCCATTTGAAGTCGCAAGATATAGAAACAGAGTCTCCAGAAATAGTTAAGGTACAAAAGATATACTTACTGACTCAATTTCAACTGGCAACTCAGTTTTGATCATACGAAACAGTGTTAACTCATTGGATAAAGTTTTCTGAACTTAATGATAAGAATCACGATTCACGATAATATGATCTTTATTTTAATTTTGATTGTTTTAATGTAGGTGTATATGTCTGGTGATTATCTAATTTAAGAAGCCGTCTTTTCAGTTGATAGGCCTAAGTTGGCTTAAGATAAATTCTAGGTCCAAAATTAGGCAATTACTTGTATCCTAAATGTTCCGATGTTAATTAGCGATAATCTTTGCTATTAGTTACGCTGTAAGTATCTATCAGTCTGCAGACAAAGCCTTGGATTCGCAGGTGAATTATATGAAACAAGCAACCGAAACAAGCAAGGTGCCAAAAGCAAGGGTATATACGCACGTCATCAACAAAAACATGCTTTACACAAAGCCATCAGTGAAAATGAAGAGAGAAATGACAAAATTTCCAGAAATTAAGTACTCGATTGGGGTATCCAATGGAAGAACAGAACATGGAGGACAGACAACGATGGTGTTGGAGCACCAAATTCAAGTGGAACAAAGAAATGAGATTGAGACTCATGTCATTAACCAAGTCAAGCCAACTTCTTCTTCAGAGCCAGAAGGTCAAGGACCACAGATGAAATGGAATACAAATCCAAGAACTGTTCGAAATTCATTCGTAAAAGAGTACACGGATGTGGGATCATCAGCTACACAAAATTGGAAGGGGCAGAATATCATCTTCGGGAAGACAAAAGATGGCAGAGATTCCACAGTTAAGTTGATAAATACGGTGTGTGGTACCTCAAATAGCACAACTAAGCAAGGCATAGATGGTGTCAGGGATGTGGAGAGATTAAGAATTGTTGATCTCAGGGCCATTGCCAAGAATCGAGGGATGCGAGGCTACTCTAAATTTAGCAAGGCAGAGCTACAAAAATGCCTCGGTTTGGAGCCATTATCCTGGCAGTAATACATGTGATTCTTTCATTTTTTCTTCGAAAAAAAAAAAAAAGGAAATTGATCCAAAGTATGTTTACAAATTAAGCGAATCCAATTATGTGTTGCAGGGAGGGAAGAAGCATATGAGCAGAGAGGGTCTTCCCCTGCAAATACGATTTAAGCCGAGGTCACGACTTGAAAAAAGAGGATATCAAAATTAAAGGGATTGTTTTCCATTTTTGACTGTCAATACTACACAATTTTGAAGATTGATTCATGGGACTGAACGTACTTCAGGAAATTAGAGATCTGACTTTGTGCTTGGATTTTGGACACTGCCCAAATCCTTTTTACTATTTTTCCGGCTTCCTATATTGTAGATAAACGGCTCTACTATCGGCAAATGGTGCTGGTTTCGATTAGATGAATCTGCATTTTCCAGGACGCACACTAACTGAAAGTATCGTACCCCATCCTTGTGATTTCTAAGCACATCCTGGTGCTTAGAAATCACAGTTCTGTCTGGTTCAAAATCTTATGCTGCTGAATTTGAGAACCATGTTTTCTTTCTGTAATCTGAGCCGCTCAATCTTTGGAGTCGAATATCACAGTCTATTCGTAGAAAATAGAGACAAAACAACCCATCAATGCAATCACCTTCAGCTTTTTTTTTTAATCTTATAACAGCAGTTAAAAACAAAACAATAATCTGCTAAAAAAAATAATTGCTGCATTACACTCTGATGCAGTGTAAGTAATACACATGCAAATAGCAAAATGTCAGCCTGTGACAAAAACAATGTGTCTCCAGGTAAGCTAGAACATTACATTCCGATCCGTAGTGCCTTGAGCAAAGTTCGTTTCACTAAATAATGGATATTTTAATTGGTCCCCAAAGCTAGACAAACTGATGAAGGCCCGGCCCAGCCCGGCATTAAAGAAACGGAAAGAAGTGTTGTTGTCGAGTGTAGTGGACAGAAGCTCGCTGCATCAAGAAAACAGGAAGTGGTCATTGCCATCAACTGCAGACAACAAAATCCCACATTATATAAATTCTAATGACAGCAAAAGGTAAAGTAGAATAGCTCGAAGACAATTAAAGCGACAAATGGTTTTATATCAACCAAAAGTCCTACACCGATCAATCTTGAACACACGCCTCCCACACGCAATGCAACGTCGTGCATATCTGAAATATGATGTGTAGAGAAGAACTTGCAAATCTTGGGGTTAGCAGAAGAGTTACATCTCTCTGTCAAAACATTCCACATTAAGCTATTGTACTAGAGTAATTATCTTGTCCTCTCAAGATCCTCTGCAGGCCTCATTTATAGACAACTGATTCCAACCAAAAAAGGGAACGATAATCATCAAATTTGTTCTCATGGGAATGTAAAATATAAGGTGAGAAAATACAGTTTTCGTAAGAGAGAAAAACAAAAGCATACGAGAGTGCCATGCAAAAACACAAATTTTCGAAATTTAAATCAAGAAATCGATGAAAGAAACTCCAGGGCAACATCATGCCATTACTGTAAGGGTCAAGGTCTCTCTTTTTCATCAAGTTTTGTAATCGATAACTTCCAATTTACAACCAAAATTGCCACGATGGTAACTACCAATACCTCACTTAGCAGCTAACTTGCTATCAGCCTCCTTCAGTGCTCGAACAAGATGGACTATCCGATATTGTAGCTTCGTATTTTCAGCAGTAACGTTCTGCACATCCTTCGCACCCTGATACAGAGATAATTGGACCTCTAATTTTTATTTTTATTTTCCTTTTTTACGACAGTACAGTAAGGGTCAAGGTAATAGAAGTACCTCCTCTCTTTCTACAACTCGATCGGCTTCTGCTTTTTTGAGCTTTAACTGGAGCTCATCAATCAACTTAGCCTGTTCCTCGTTTCCAGATGCTGAACAGAACGATTTCCAGACAGGACAGTAATTAGAGGACTACTTTTTATGGCAAGTTTTTCATCGGAATAGGTAAAAAAGTCTTTGAACAGACCTTTATTTCTGGCCAAGGAAGCTTCAAGTTTTGCCAGGCGGTCCTTCATAACAAAGTAAATAATTAAACAACTAACCAGAAAAAACTTCAAGAAAGTTTCTATATCTTCAGCTGTAACTGGGAACATATCTCAAACAGTAAAACAACAAAAGAAAGGTAATAGTAATGCAAAATATACAGATTATGCAGCCCTTCACCCAGAACAATGGACAACCAGTATATATATATATATATATATATAATTGATGTTACAAATTATAATAAGATGAATAATGAAGAATGCAACATACAATCAAGAAAACGGCCACAAAAAATCCAAGTATCCAACCACACACACAGACAGGAGAAATCCGGAAAGATCAAGTACTTGCGAGAGTTTGAAATACGATTACCTCGGCTTCTGAAGCTCTTTGGTAAAATGGTTTCAATATTTCTTCAAGATTGTTTGATTCTGCTGCCATTTTTACTCCTTCCCACCAAATTTCAAGTGCGCAGACACACACAGAGTACTAGACTGGGGTTTACAATTTGTTGTGGAAATCGTTAGGATGCTGAGGTACTGTAACGCGATTTTGCGGGAAAGAAATTCCCTTTGCGATTTTCGTTATACTCAGAGTTAGGTCAACAGTTGAAAACTCTATACATACACCAAATCAAAAAATGATTAAGGGTGTTTCTAAACACACCACAAAAATTACTATTTATATCACTTTAATTTTTTAAATAAATTTAAATATAATATAAATGACAAATATACCCTTATATATATTTTAAACAAAATTCTAATATTATTATTATTGTTATTCTTCATTCTTGACTATACCCTATATTTAAATTAATAAAATAAAATTAAAATATTTCATAAGTAATCAATAATAGATCATACAATATAAATTATATACAAAATATAATTATTATAAGACTTACACAATTAATTACTGTATTTTTTGTCGAAAAATACAGTATTTAATTGTGTAAGTCTTATAATAATTATATTTTGTATATCATTTGTATTGCAATTTTTCATTATGAATTATTTACAAATATTTCAACTTTTATTTTGATTCGTTTGAATATAAGGTTAATGTGCGAGTGTGTTTGAGCAAAGAATGAATAATATCAATAATAAAAATATTAATGTTTATTTTTTTAAAGAAATTATATAAGGATATATATGTCATTTACATTTTATTTAATTTTATTCACTAAATTAAAGTGGTGTGTAAAATAATTTTTGTGGTGTGTTTAGCAACACCCAATGATTAATTACAGAAAAAAATTACCAAACTTTGCAACAATTACAATTTATATCTAGCTTTTAAAATTTAACCAAAAAATGAATAAATTCCTATTTTCACTCACAATTAAAATCGAATCATTAATCGAAAGAATTTTGAATGTCAAAATATTTTATTTTCATTTATTTTGAGTTGTAAGATTAAATTTTACCGTCCAATAAAATTCTATTATAGTACTACTATTTATTTATATTATGCATTTTATTATATACCTATATTCTTATTTTTATTTTATTTTTATTCTCTTTCTCTCCATTAAATTTTCATTCTTCTACGCAACTAACTTATCGTTCAATCATTATCACTATAATATAATATTACAATAAATTATATTTTTCAATATTGATGTGACAATAACACTACAATTCCATCTTATATAATATCAAAATAAACAAAGATTATCATTATTTAATTTGATCTCACAATCCCAAAATTTCAAAGTCGGAAATTCCCACAATCCGCTTAACTCTAAACCAAACATACTCTTAAATTTTGTGTTGTTTGCAATTATATAATTTATTTGTTCATTATTATTATTATTTTATTGACAAATAACGTGACAAATTTGTTGGACGCATGAACTCTAATTACCGACAAATATATTGATAATCTAAATTATAAAATTATTTATTTTTGCTAAATTCAAAACGTATATTGCATGAAAGTTTTATGTAATATTTTCCAATTATACACAAAAAAAATAACAAAATCTCAAAAAATGAAAAGAAAAACCTAAATTGGTAAATTCAATAGAAAACGGTAAAGGGACCAATCTAATCTTTACCACCCTAGATTATGATATGGAAGATGGTATCTTTAATAAATTCAATTTATTACATGGCCTATGGACTTATATCTAACTACCGACTACTTTAACACATGATTTATGACAATAATATAGTTGTAGAATTATTCCAAAAGAATTGGAATCCTCTAATGGTTTATGCTTAGACCCACATAATTTTTAGACAACCCACAAATACTTCGACCACAGGAAAAAAGTTTCGATAACAACAATTTTTCATATATAGTTCATTAACATTGTCTTATCTAATAATAATGTAAGTAAAAACGTCAATTATAAAGATATTTAAAAAGACAAGTATATAGTTGTCAAACACTTGTATGCATTATATACATAAATTTCATACATGCAATAGATCAAATTTCAGTTCAAAATAATAAAAAACCGTAGAACTTAGCAATCCAACTTGGATTCGCAAAAAAAAAAAGCACAAATTTGACACTTGTTGAGCCAGCGCACACATATATTTGAACCTGATGCTTTTTTAAAAAATATTTTTTATCATAAATATCTATCTTTTGATATTGTTCAAAATTATATATTTTAAGAGAAAATATTATTTTTTATGAAAGAATATTATGTTCTACGTATACGGAAAAAATTATCTAAAATGCAATTCGTGATTTTTTAAATTTTATAGATTGAATCAATTTATTTACATATAAAAAATATATATATTTAATAAACAAAAAACCAACTCGATATAATTTACGAGTACGTGGTCATTCTAAATGTAATAGAATCTATAGTCAAGAGAATTGGATAATATTAGACATGCTAGACTGGAAAGCCCTTTGAATGTAAAAGTACAACATAAAGTTACTATAATAATTATTCTATATTTATTTGATATTTTGATTGTTGTATAAAGTTGCTATTAATGAATACTTTCTCATTATTATAAAACCTATTAATTTAATCTTTTCATCCTAAAATTCGTCTCGAAAAAATAATTATACGATAGATGTAATTTATCGAATATTAATATAGAATTTTTTATTTTATTTTATATATTAATTACATGTTAAATTTTTATACTTGTAAAGAAATTTCTAACTAATTTTTTCTTTCAATATTTTATCAGACATAAATTCTATATTTTCTTCACACTGTTATAATATTCAATATAAAAAGAGAAACAAAGATACGTGTAATTTCTTTTTATTTATTTATTTTAGTCTTGACGGACAAAATTTCATGACAAAAACGAGTTGAAACTTGAAATTCATTTTCTTAATTAAATTCTTTGTTCTTGCTTGTAAGTTTTTACCATTTTACTTTTCTTTTTCTTTGTTTGAAGATAAAACTCGTGATCTATACTATTATTTTATTACCATTGCTAAAAAATTTCATCGTGATTCATGATTCATAATATATTTGTTTATAAACGACATAAATTTTAAAAACATAATAAAACAAATATAATAACTTTATCTTTTAAAAAATAAAAACAAAAATCAATTATTTTTAAAAAAATAATAATTTATTAAATTATTTTTATACAAAGCCAAATTCAATAGAAGTTGTTCATCTTACAATAAATAATCAAATATAGCTCAAATAATCAACAAAACACAATTGTGTGTTTAATATTTAATGTTTTATTCCCATATATGAAATGTAAATATCAAATTAAAGATTGTGAAAAGATAATTAATTTAATATAACATAAATAAAAAACAGATTAAAAACAAAATAAAATATTTAAGTTCCAAAAGTTAAAAAAGATGTTGATTTGTAGATTTTCTCACAAAAAAAATGTCAAATTTCTTTCTTGATTTAGAAGTTAAAAATTGATGGGGTTTTGTCATTTATAAATTGTTGAAATATAAATATAAATATAAATTATCTTACTTTATTTAATTTTTAACTAATTTTTTGGCTGCACATCTGTAGTGTGGACTCTTAATTTAATTTAAGGAAAAAAATTTAGGAGGGGGGGCAGTTGTCACAGTAAGAAAATCATTATCACAACACTCTCAAATTAATGGCCGTTTGCGAGGTTACCTCCATACCAAAATCTTTAATGCATAGCTTGGCACTTTCCCCAATCCAACTGTTTCCATCAATGCCATTTGCCATCTCTATCCAGCTCTCTCCTCTCACTAGCATTATATGTGTATGCACACACACGTTTCTGTATGATTATTGTACGAGCGCAGTGTCACAGTTCAAAAAGCTGTGACACCCAGAAGTAAAATAACTGTGAATAATTCATAAGCTGCATGCAGTTTAGATCATTGCTTTTAGTTTGAAGCACAACAATGGTGGGTTTCACACTTTGAAGGGTTGTTGAAAATTTTGACCCATTCTTTGTAGTAATCGACAAGTAAAGGTTGGTGCTTTCGTGGGATTCTTTTCTATTCTTTAATTCTGGGTTTATCTTCTTGGTAGATGAACAAACTCTGGCGGAATGCACGAAGTTTTTCTTTATTTTTATTGTGGATTTAACTGTATTTTTCTTTTCAGGGTTTGTAAAGTCAAAAGATATATAATTAAACCAGTTTTTCTAGAGATGAAGCGTTGTGTGAATGTTGCTTTGTCTGTTGTGGAATATTATTAGGGATTAAGAAAATCAAAGAATTGTGGGTTGGGAATTTGAGCTGGATAGAGATCAGATCACAAATTAGTTCAGATTTAGGTGAAATTTTCACTAGTAAAGACTCTGCTTTTGCATATACGTAGTTGCCCTCATTACAGGTAACCTGAGACTTTGAAGTCATTTGAGAGTTATTTAGTTTTTAGATCCAAAAAGTTGTAACCACAATTCTATATAAATGCAGATGAGAGCGTTTTGGATTCAAGGGTACTTAAAGTTGTATAGTCATAGTTGATAATCATTGATTTGTTATTTTTGTTTTCTTTTGCGCATTTTCTTGAATTTTCAGTGCAGTGTAGTTTCTTGATTGTACTTGGCAAAAATGGTAGCCAGCATTAAGGTTGAGAGCAACAGCCCATACTCAAATGGGCTGGCCCAGAATCAAAACGGGTCGGAAGAGAAGCTAGACGAGCTTCGAAGATTTCTTGGCAAAGCTGATGGTGATCTGTTAAAGATTGTTGGGGTAGGAGCAGGTGCTTGGGGGAGTGTATTTGCAGCTTTGCTTCAAGATAGCTATGGTCAATTTCGGGATAAGGTCCAAATCAGGATATGGAGAAGGCCCGGAAAAGCTGTGGATAGGACCACAGCTGAACATTTGTTTGAGGTGATAAACTCTAGGGAAGATGTATTGAGGAGGTTGATAAGGAGGTGTGCTTATCTGAAATACGTTGAGGCTCGATTGGGTGATCGGACACTTTATGCCGATGAAATCTTGAAAGATGGGTTCTGTCTGAATATGATTGATACACCACTTTGTCCTATGAAGGTTGTAACTAACTTGCAGGAGGCTGTTTGGGATGCAGATATTGTGATTAATGGATTGCCTTCAACTGAAACTCGTGAAGTTTTTGAAGAGATTAGTAAGTATTGGAAGGAAAGGATTACCACACCGATTATTATATCTTTGGCGAAGGGTATTGAGGCTGAACTCGAGCCTTCTCCTCGTATAATTACACCAACACAGATGATTAACCAAGCAAGTAAGGATATTGATTTCATATTATCTTTCTTCAAATCCGCAAATATTGCTAATTTTTGTCTGCTGTGAGTTAATAAGGTTTTCTATGCTTGCTTAAATGAGAGTTGAACTTTGGAGTGCCTATCTTGTTATTGGTCGTTATCCTTGTATTAGTCTGCTATTGAAGAGGAATATTTGAATGCTTTCGCATAAACCAGAATAGCAATATGAATATTACAAATAGCCATGCTTTCTCCTTCCATTTTCGTTAAGTATACGTGCATCTGTCTTGCAGCTGGTATCCCAATAGAGAACATTCTGTATCTTGGAGGACCAAATATTGCTTCAGAGATTTACAACAAGGAATACGCTAATGCCCGTGTATGTGGGGCCGAAAAATGGAGATTACATCTTGCAAAGTTCTTAAGACAGCCTCACTTTATCGTATGGGACAACAGTGACCTTATCACTCATGAAGTTATGGGGGGTTTGAAAAACGTCTACGCTATTGGTGCTGGTAATTTTTAGCTCCGTCTCATTATCTAACTCGTGTTTTCATTTCGTTCCCTTAAATCTTGCTTTTAAAAGTTGTTCACAGTTGAAATTGTTTCAAAACTAAACTATCTGTATTTATGCATTAGAAGCTTTTCGTTTTGAAATATGCTCCCAAGCTACAGTTTCTGATGATTCTCTGATTGTTCTGCTCAGGCATGGTGGCAGCTCTAACTAACGAAAGTGCTACTGGAAAATCGGTGTATTTTGCACACTGCACATCAGAAATGATATTCATTACTCATTTGTTGACTGAAGAACCAGAGAAGCTCGCGGGGCCTTTGCTTGCTGATACATACGTAACCCTATTGAAAGGCCGTAATGCATGGTATGGACAGATGATAGCTAAGGGACAACTGAGCCTGGATGTAGGTGATAGCATCACTGGAAAAGGAACTATTCAGGTCTGTACGAAATCCTTAAATTTGCATATTTGTGATTTATCACAATTATTCATCTTCTGATTCAAGATTTTGTGTGATGAATTAGTCCCTATGCAAAGATTTGAAATAAACGAATTTCAATGATTTCGAATCCACACAGATCACTCAAATGTCAGCGTAGAATTCGCTATGGATTCCGATCCATGCTTGAGAAAAACTACATTTTTCTTATTGACTCCTCCAATCTTTTGATAAATTATTTTTGTGTGTATAGACAACAAATAACAATGGAATTTTTCTTGATATATTCCAGGGAGTTTCTGCCATCGAAGCATTCTATGAACTCCTGAGCCAGGCTAGTCTAAATGTTTTGCACCCGGGTGCAAACAAGCCGGTTGCACCCGTTGAACTCTGCCCCATCTTGAAGATACTGTACACAATTCTCATTACCAGGTAATCTCTCTACATAACTTCTAATGTTTTTTTTTTTTTTTTTTTTTTTTTTCTGAAATAGCATTAGATACACAATATGACTGATTCGTGTTGTCATCTGCAGGGAACGAGGAGCAGAAGCGATTCTTCAAGCTTTGAGGGACGAGAACCTGAACGATCCACGTGATCGTATAGAGATTGCGCAAACTCATGCGTTTTATAGGCCTTCACTTCTTGGCCACCCTAAAACTTAATCCCAGTAAATTTATCTTGATGAAGGGTATAGATAACATAATCATACAACACAGACAGTTCTTGGCGACAGTTTGATTGATCGATACTCGCTCGTGTCGCCATCAAAATATGTATCTGCATTGTTTGAAGATGTATTGACATTGATAATGTCTGTAAAGATATGCTTCTTTTTACTGGCATTTCATTTCATTGCAGATAAAAAACTGTCAGTTTGATTAGTTACTTGTAGCCTTGTTTGAGTGAAGTGTTGATAATCTTAAATTGATGTCAAAATGTTTGTCCTTTGCTCTGCATTTTTCAACCCTCTTGTGTCACTTGTTGCATAGTTTGTGGATCTCCGAACTTTGGTTTGATTCTGGAGATGTCGAGATCTTCGAACCTTGAACCGTGCTCAACCACAGCTTGCAATGGTTATATGATCGTTCTAAAAAAAAGAAGTCATGTTTCTCAAAGGATAAATATTTATTTTTATTAATTAGATAAAAACACAATCTTTTAAAATTATAAATTTGCATTTGTACAATTTCTTTTGTTCATTTATTTATCTTATTCAATCATATATAACTTGTTTGTTAAATATAAAATTTCGGTACTTTGATTATATAAAATTCGAACTTGACTTTTGAAATATATTTAATTTTTTTAGAATAAAATACTTTTAAAATATGACTTTTTTTATGGGGCGGTCATGGTATATGTGAAAAATTAAAGGTTTCTCACATTAGTTGAACTTTAACAACAAACAATTGTACTCATATAGTTAAACTAGTTACTAGTTGAAATTTTAATAATTTTACAATAAATATAATTTTTAGTCAAATGTGATTAAAAATTTAAAAATAAACAAAATAACATGAAATATTTCAGAAAATATATTATTATTATTATTATTATTATTATTATTATTATTAAAAAGTCCTCCTTAAAATACAGCCCAAAACGGCCCATTGCTTTGGGCCGTTGGCCCATATACGACAGCTCCTCCACGTTGCTAGAAACATCTATCCATACGCGCCCCTGAGAAGAACTTACCACAGTTATAGTCAAGAAGAAGAAGAAGAAGAATTAGTGAGTGCAGTGCAGCAATGGAGTCCGATGGCAAACCAACAGAAATCAGCAGCACAAAGATGTTCGATGGATACAACAAGAGATATAAACACTACAGCCCTACGCTTGGCTGCTCCATGACTTTCCACATCTACTTCCCTCCTTCTTCTCCTTCCCAAAAATTCCCCGTACGTTTCCCCCGATGCTTTCTTTGTTTTTTCCCCTCAAATTTTTGAATGCCCTTTTTATGAATTTCGCCCCAAAGGTTTCTGGTGTTGCATTGATGCTTCGGAGGATCCAATTTATTGTGAATGATTGTAATTATTGGTTTCTTTTTTTGGCATATGCTCGTGGGTTTCTGAATTCTTGAATATTTATTTTGAGTGCAGTATCTTGGATTTTGATTTCCAGATTATATTGGTTGATTGTTCTTGCATTGGGTAGTGCTAGGAATTCTGAAAAGAAATTTAGGGATTTTAGTGAATACTTTAATTCTTGGAGTTAAATGACATTGCTTGCTTTAATGATTGATAGGTGCTTTACTGGCTTTCTGGCCTTACATGCACCGATGAGAATTTTATAGCTAAATCTGGTGCTCAGCGTGTGGCCTCAGCTGAGGGTGTAGCACTCATAGTCACTGATACTTCTCCAAGTGAGTCCCCTTCGAAGTTTTTTCGGTGTTTCAGGGCAATGATCCTGATCACAACTGGCGTCCTTCGCTATTTCATGAATATAATAATACAATTATATGACCTTCAAGTAAAGATACTTTACTTGAAGAGGTGTTTGATGTTCTAGGTTTTGGTTTAAGTTTGGAATTATGAGTCACTATTGTTCTTATGTACAACTCAACTTTGCAAGTTTTTTCCTACCATTCCTTTAGCCACCCCCCCCCCCCTGATGGTATATATCATAATTTGCCTTCTTCTTTATAAGCATTAGAGATACTTTTGAAAACCTGATTATGGCTCTAGTAGTGAATTATCTGCCTTATACTGCAGGAGGTTTGAACATTGAGGGAGAGTCAGACAGCTGGGATTTTGGTGTAGGTGTGTCTCAAGAATCTCTTTCTATACCGTGCTTTTTGTTTGGCGCAATCATTCATCATTAGATGCATCTTATTGAAAGTGTAACATATATCATGGATTAGTTCTGTGACGATACATTCAGTCTTTCCAATTGGTTTTGCTTATGGCTCGTCTCTTAATTTTAGCTTGGTTTTCCAACAACTTCCCGAGCATGGTATTGACATTTTAATCATTTAGAAATGGCTTTCCTTATTTTAAATCATGCTTCCAATGTGACTTACTAGAATAAGATGATGCGATAAATGCATCCCTTAGAGAACATTGTGTTCTATGTTGTTTTCATTACAACCCTTTATTTTTCCTTTCCATGTGATGGGGTCATGTTTTTTCTTTTATGTATGTATCAGTCACTTACCAATGAAACCAGAGCAAATTCTGAAATTATGTGGCGTCTTCATGCAATCGTGCTGTGCTGCATTTATAGATCTCTACCCCCAATTCTTCCCATAGGTCTGTTTCATCTGTTTTTCCCCTCCTTTTTCCAAGATCAATAAAACCCTCTACTGAACCTTGCTTGGCTTTAAATCTCATGTAAGTCCTGCTTCCTCTTGGGGAACCTCTGTTTTCAAGTATCACTGGCCTGTCGGATCCATATACATACTGAGTTATTTGTTTTAGATGAATATGTTCATATTAAAGTTGGAGATGCATTGAGGTCACTATATGAAACGGAAAGATATTTTACTTATTTATATATATATATATATATGTTTTAAATTTTTTTGTTTTTTAGGTGCTGGATTTTATCTCAATGCCACACAAGAGAAGTGGAAGAACTGGCGGATGTATGACTATATCGTGAAGGAATTGCCAACACTTCTTCAGGAAAACTTTCCACAGCTTGACACGTCTCGGGCATCTATATTTGGTCACTCAATGGGAGGGCATGGAGCTCTGACGATTTACCTAAAAAATTTGGACAAGTACAAGGTAGCCACATTCAATATCCACCTGTCTGATATATTGTAGGATCTTTTTATCTTTATATCGTGAAAGAAAAAAAATGTTAAGCCTTTGTTTTATGTAGTGCATGATATAAAATTCTTAAACGACTACATTTTTTTGTCATGTGAAAGCTTCAAAAACATCTGAACTTGAGTAAGATTTAGATCTTCATTGTATTTGTCATTTACTTCGCACCTGAACCAATTGGTTCTTAAGCTTCACATTGTTTATTTTCAGTCGGTATCAGCTTTTTCGCCTATTGTCAATCCCATAAATTGTCCATGGGGCCAAAAAGCTTTCTCGAATTACTTAGGTGAAGATAAAGCTGCCTGGGAGGTATGTTCTTTCAGTGGTTACAGGTCTTATGGCCTGTTTGAAAGTTTTATTTTCTTAAACGCTTTAATTGAATCTTGGTAAACAACATACTATTAATCTATGTGCAGGAATATGATGCCACTTTGCTTATATCAAAATACAACAATGTTTCAGCTACTATCCTCATTGATCAGGTAAGACACACCTAATCTATTGAATTCAGTCTTGCAGTCATGTAAATATAGATGAGGCATATGTTGGTACAAGATTATACAAGAACAAAGTAAATAAGTATATATATATTGTCTTTGTTGCTATTCTAAATCTAATCATATGATTTGTGCAGGGAGACGAGGACAAATTCTTGAGCGAACAACTGAAACCACACTTGTTTGACGAGGCATGTAGGAAGGTTGGCGCTCCTCTGTTACTCCGAATGCAGCCTGGCTACGATCACTCGTACTATTTCATCGCTACCTTCATAGACGATCATATTCGCCACCATGCCCAATGTCTTAACCTGCAATACCACGGTGCTCTCTAGCTTTGGATTATTTCGTATAAATTGCCTAAAACTACATCTTCATCATGTGAGCTAGGATTTGTGTATTTGCAGATAGACAACTTGTTACTTTGTTGTGATCTTCCATCCATGCTTTTTTTTGTACGTTGATATTATGGTTTCTGCTTGCATAACTTCCTTGTCAGTTAGCACTTCCTACTTCCAACTGAGATAACCCCTACAGGCAATTTACACTGTCTTTAACTTTTGCTCCCTGTACTTTATTTATTTTTAAATCGGCCGAAAGATTATTTTTTAGCTAGGAGTGTAACTAGTCTCACCTTCATAATTATTATTTTAAAAATAAAGTATTATATCATGTTCATTGGTTATTTTAATCAATTTGATTTATCAGTATAATCCAAATATATATATATATATATGTATCATATTAATAATAAATTCACAATTAGAAACCTGATTTGATATGGGTTAATGCAAAACATTTTATGACTAACTTTTATTCCATCGTTAAAGTAAGTATGGAGGTGATACGGTTTTGGTTTTGAATTGAAATTAGTGATTTAATATGTTAATCATTAATTTGTTTTAATTATTGATTCGATGTTGTTTTTGAATCGAAATTAAAATTGATTATATACTGACTTGATTTTAAAGTATTTTATATATTTGATATTATATACAATTATTTGTTTTGGGACGCATATTTTAGAAGTATGAATAAAAACATTGTGTCTTGGTCAATTTATAATCATTATGTGAAAATTAACATGAGGCAATTCTGCAAGTGGCCAAATTGTGAGTATTCAATAAAATTAAAAAGTCGTCTTTATTTTGGAAATTGGAAAAGTCAACACCAATTTAATCGTTGACTCGCCATCTCCAAATAGGCCACGTGGTGTTAACGCGTCGCCAACGATTATGGATCTAAGATATTTCGTGATTTACTTATTTAACCCTCGACATTATGGAAATGACAAGTGACCAACAACTCCTCCTCTAATTATATGCTAATTAATACCAATAATAGAAATTCAGTCCACATTATTATTTATAATTATTAAAGAAAATGAAATTCTACTACAAAATGAAAGAAGAATGACTTCATTAGAACAAGTAAAGGACAAAATATAATGGTGAAAGAAAAAAATGAGTATACTTTAATAATAATAAATAATTATTTTACAATTATTTCGGAGTGCTCTATTAAAGGGATGCATGACAAATTATTCCGTTGAATTTTGAATCGTGTGGATCCAATAAAATAGTTTAAATTTTATGTTTTTTCAGAATTTAATAGGGTAAGGTTTGTAAGTATATATCAAATAATAATAAAAAGGAATGAATATGTGTTAAAAAATTATTTTATAATAACTAAATAATTGACTAATCATAGAATAGATATTAAAATTTGTAAGATGGTTGAATGAAAAAACGAGCGAGGAAAAAAAGGAAACATTTTTTTTAAAGAAAGAGTTGTAGGGTAGGATTTTTTGAATTCAAAGCAAGTTTAAAAAACGTAAGATTGAGATGTACATTTTTTTTGTGTCAAAATAAATACAAATTAATTTCAATTTTTATTAATAAATTTCATCACAATATTATATAATTTTTTTTAAATATTAATTTGAGATCTACAATAAAATTTTATTATTGCAATTTTAAAACAAATATACAATTTTATTATTATAAATGGCAAAATGGAAATATCCGCGAAATGAAGGCCAAAATTGGAAGCCCCCACCGCTATAAATTACATTTGTTCCATTTTCAAGAAGATCCTGCCACTCAGTTTCCAGCTTGCGTCATGTCGAACTACCCCAACCAAAACCCCTCCGGCTACCCCTACGGCGCACCGCCGCCTTCCCAATCCTACTCCTCCACTCCCTACGGCGCTCCGCCACAAGGTCAACCACACCAAGGCCCACCGCATCCTAACCAACCCTCTCCCTACGCCCCTGTCGGCAGCCCCTACTCTGCCCCCTCAGCTCCCCCCGGCGCGCCGAGTCAACCTTATGGCGGTTACCCTCCGCCGCCGCCATCAGCGCCTTACGGGAGCCCCTTTGCCGCGCTTGTGCCCTCGGCTTTTCCACCTGGTACTGACCCGAACGTGATCGCGTGCTTTCAGGTGGCTGATCAGGACGGTAGTGGCTTTATTGATGATAAGGAGCTGCAGCGTGCGCTTTCGGCTTATGGTCAGAACTTTGGACTGAGGACTGTTCATCTGCTTATGTATCTTTTCACCAACACTAACACGAGAAAGATCGGTATGTGTGTACCATTTTACTCACTTTTGTTTGCTTTGTGCTATTCGAAACAATCACACGCGGCTGAGAAAGGGAATTCTATGTCTGTTTATTATCATTTTTATTTTTTACCCTTTTGCTTATTATATGCAACTTGGAATCGGGAGGCAACTGGTACCTCTGCGTTATTGTAAATTAGAAAACATGAATCTAAATCCAAAATGATTATATTTTATTTACTAGAAAAGTAGTTTATTGTGCATCAAAATGATGGAGCATTGATTGGAATTGAGAGGTGAAGAATTTGGGAATTCTGAGGTTTTAGCTGTTATATCATAGTGGGGGTGATGAATCAGCTAGGCACCTGGTAAATTGCAAGAATTTCAACCAGTTTATGTAAAAGGAAACCATGCTATTTATTTTCTGGTTTATCTTCTTGTCAAATTGTCCTAGCACTATGCATTGCCCTCGAAAGGAGGAGTCATATGGTCATTGTAAAATAGACTGGGCCCCAGCTGCCTTCACATCTTTGGATAAAATTGGGTAGACAATAATTTTTAGCCACCTACCCCTTTATGCAAAAGTGTGGAATGGCCCACGAGCAAAGTACTGGGTCTGTCCAATAATTCACTGAAAAGAGAAACACTGGGCTTGGTCATGCATGCATCACAATGTAGTATATTCCTAGACAAGATGCTCTATTCCCAACTTTTACGAGTTGCAGAGATAAAGCCTACGAAATCAAGATTACAATGCTGTGACGTCAATAAGTTGTTTGATTGTTGAGATTCCACCTTCCGAATAACCTTTTTTTGGGGTGTGGTTGTGGTGAAGCCGAATGTGCTTTAAGATTGGATGTGATAACTGCTATTATTCTTTTGTCCTTGGTGTGACGAACTAATGTTGCATTTGGGTTGATAGATTTGAAATGCTAGGATTTGGAATAAAATGATTTAAAATCCACCCAGTATGGAGTAGAGTGGATTTCAAATCCATGAAAAACTCTTAAATAATGGTTATAAATAATGGAAGTGATGGATTTAAAATCCATGGCGACCCAAATAACCATAAACTGATTTGTTACTATGGATTTTAAATCCATCATCAAATCCTTCTGTCCATATGCAACCTAAGTGTATTCCGACAATGACCTTGTGAAATCACTATGCTGATTGATCGATCCGTGGAACCAAAGGATGGATAAATGAACGCACACACTTATAGATGAGTTGACCTGCAGCGTTTGGTTGTCAACGACTCAAGGAGTGATTTCTTTGTAAAACCACTGCGGCTACAACTGTGGGTGACGATGTTGTGGTAATATGGAAATATATAAGAATTGTACCATGATATAATCATATGAAATCTTTCATCTCTAACACACTTTTAACCTAAAGTTGGCACTCGATGAGTTGATGATAGCAGGGGTAACTCCAGTTTGCAGAATTTATGGTCTATTTATTTAGATTTCTTTGACCGAACATGCTTTATTCTCATTCTCTTCACGTTTTGTGCTATTAGTATTATATTTTTCTCAAGAAATAAACAAAAATGTAACTTGAGAGCTCAAGACTTCAAGATTGAATGTTGTGGTCTACGATTCCTATACAAATCTTTTAATAGATTGTGATTGTATCATGATTTGTTGTTATATCTTGAAACAGGTCCAAAGGAATTCACTCAAGTGTTTTACAGTCTTCAGAGCTGGAGGGTGAGTTCTTACCCCATTTCTTACTTCCAATGAGATGTCTTTATTATTATATTCTTCTTTTGCATCTGATCTGATTATATTGTTGTTCATCTAGGGAATATTTGAGAGATTTGATAGGGACAGAAGTAACAAGATCGATGCGAATGAACTGAGAGATGCTCTCCTCAGTCTTGGATTTTCAGTATCTCCTGTGGTTCTGGATTTACTGGTTTCCAAGTTTGATAAAAGCGGTGGAAAGAACAAGGCCATTGAATACGACAACTTCATAGAGTATGTTCCCAACTGATTATTAATCCTTTTTTTTCTTTCTCACTTTTCATTCAATTTTTCTGATACCAATCTTACGAACTGGATAATTACTTTTATTTTACTAATTCATTACCTCTTCAATTTTTTCATCGGCAGATGTTGTCTTACTGTTAAGGTAGGCTATCCATTGTACATTTTTTCTCTCTCATTTCCCCCCATATTTTGTTCAAATATTATTTTGAGTACCACTTCAAATAAATGGTGTGTATGTGCAGGGACTCACTGAAAAGTTCAAAGAGAAGGATACCGCACTCTCTGGCTCGGCAACTTTCAATTATGAATCCTTCATGTTAACAGTTCTGCCTTTCCTCATTGCATAGGTCCACGAGGCTTCTCGTTACTGTAATAAATTAATCTGTTCTTTCTGTACTGATTTGCTGCTATCTTTACTGAAATTCTCCTGTTGAATTATTAATTCACTGTTCTTTCTTTCCTTTAGGCATAGCGCAATGTAGTTGCTTTTCCCCCTGTAATCTACAGTTGCTCGTTTCCATTGAAAACTAATCGCTCGTTTGCTCTTTACTTTGCTGCTCCCGTCGCTAACTTATAGATGATGGTTCTGCCTTTTTTTACTTTGTTTGGCCATTTAACTTGCCTGCAATTGCTCTCTGGATTTGATTGTTCGACATTCTTTGCGGTTGTTGGTGAATCTATTTATTTGGATTCTTGATTGGACAATTTTAATACTGTTGCTTAATCTTTATGTATTGTCAATTAATTCACAGACAAAATAATTCATATAGATGGACTTATTTCTATGTCCACAAGTGCAACACCACTATACTGTAACATGTTATTCAGAAAACAACTCCAACAAATCTCTTAATGCTGAGTCCTGGGACGATACATGGACACGGCAACATCCGACTGCTGACTTGGCCTTGCATTGTTCTCGAATCCCTACAATTCAATAACTCAGTCTATGGTAGACGATAGACTGGTTGTCGGATTTGGACTCACAACAGATGTTGTGGGTCTTTTACAAAAATAAATACTATTACTTCACGTTACACAAGTTTTGAATAAATCTCAACGTGAAGTACTAATATTTCTCGATGTAAAATCCCAGAATCCAGTCTAAAGATTAAAAAGTTATGCCCATATGGAATTTCAGTTATTACAAGATTTATAACTATATGAAACATATGTGTCATTGAACATGTGTAGAATAATTGTGTGTGTACTTACATCATGAACGGCTTCCCTAAGAGCTCTTACTTGCTCCTTCGAAACTGTCCTCACCTGCATTTATAAGAATGACCACTAGTTTTTTTTACTTTACAATGACTTAATTATTCTGTCAATCTTTCGAAATTTAATGTTTTTTCCGTAACGATTCATAGTAAATAACTTATTCGTCAATAATGATTCTACATTTTAAAATTTGACATATAAGCCTTGCATAACACGATAGTACCATTATAGGAGGATACTGTTCATATAGATCAATTATTGAGCCCTACGAGCCTTATTTGTCAACTTTTGGTCGTATGGATTATTAAGGATAAAATAGTCATTTTACTAGCTATCGAAGACAAAATATTAATTTCTCTTGGCATCCGGAATTAAAGAAATTATCTTTAGTTGGAGAATAATGGCATTCCTCCTGATTTCCATAAATAAAAAGGAGATGTTTACACTTACCTTCTTTATTATGGTCCAGAGAACACCTTCTGTGCATGGGGGTACTGTTAGAGAACCCAGGTATCTGTAATACTTTCTGCTCCCGAACTTGATATCCCATGGATCAATCAACCCCACATTTCTCCCTTCATGGTTCACCCTTCTGATCATCCCTAGAAGCTGTCGGAGAATACACCCTTGAATCAGATTAATACACACACACACACAGTGCAAATCTTTTGAGAATGTCAGAAAATCCGAACCCACTTTTGCAAGAAAAGGATCGGGACGTCCCAGTTTGTACAGGATGCCCACAACAGAAAGTTGTCCCAGGGAATTGTTATGAACCATATGAATCTCCATCTTGAATCTGCAAAAAACATACATTCATACATACATAATGGACAGAAAACCACAACTATGGCAGTGATTTCCATCAGTTTGGACATGGATACGAACCTCTTTCCATTCACAGTGTGCTCGGAAGGAGTATGCCAATGGCAATGCCGCAGTCTGTATTCGGTTCCGTTTATCACAGCTCCTCCTGCATCTCCTTCCCATACCACCTGATCAAAATCATCGGAGCAAAGAGTGCCAAAGTTTGTATTTTAAAACACAATTATCATATTATACTTGGAAAAGAAAAGGATTGATCCAAGAGATTGCATACAGTGATATCATGGCCTCTGTTCTTTATTACAGCAGGAGCTGGTTTGTAGCTTCTTCTGAACCTCCCAAGTGTCGGCAAGACGACGACTCTATCGTCAGCAAGATCGATCGGAGACTGAAGCCTTCCGGTGCCACAGGCTTCCCAATTCGGGTTGAGATTTGCCCAATTGTTAGGCCCTTTTCCGGATTGCAAGTCGTATGTAAATAAAGATTCATCCTCTGTATTGTACCACAATCAGTTAACTAATCAGTGAAAATCGACATTTTACAACGGTCGATTCAGTTGGTTAATTTCGATCGGACAATGGCGATTAGTTCAATTTACAAGTCTAATTTCTTCTTCTTTTTTATTATATCTTTTTAAAGAGAGTGAAATAAAGACATGAAAAGCTTCCATATGCTTTCTGGAAAAACAAGAACTGATTCCTGAACATAGTATGCCAACACTCAGTCTTTAGAGAAAAGTGGGACAATATAAATTCATAAGAAACAGAAAAAGTGATTATACGTTAACTTATTGGCAAGCATAATATAAAAAGCAACAGTTTACTAAAACAAACCGACACAAGATTCTCTATTTTATTTTGTGCAAACGTTGTCTGGTCAACTACTTTATGCATCAACACAGATTTTATGCTCAACGTGGATCAGGTTCTTGTTGACGATCGGACAATCATCAACCGAAGGAATTATGAGTTGTTACGAGCCAACAAGAATTAATTATTTTCTGAAGTTACTAGAATTTTCTTTTTTTGCTCTACGATTTAAGAAAACGTTGTGTTATATATATGTGTGTGTATATATATATATGTGTGTGTGTGTGTGTGTGTGTGTGTGTATTATATGATTTTAAGACAAAACACACACTGCAACATGTAAAGATCTGTTTGATCACGTGCAAGCAACTAGCATCATCATCCTCATAAAGATTAAGATGTTTATAAATCGTCAGATTCCCATATGCATGCTTGTCTGCCCAAGTGCAAGAATTTATAAACAATCTGAATTTTAAATTGAATCTGGTCTGTAGAAAAATCTTAAACATAATTGATGGACAGTTGAAGTGGGAGGAGAGAGATAGAGAGAGAGAGAGAGAGAGATAGAGAGAGAGGAGGGAGGGAGGGAGGGAGATATCTTACCAACTTCATCATGATCAGCACTGAAGGCTATGGAAAGGGAGCAGACGAGGAGACATGTGATGAAGAAGACAGCAGTCCATCGTATGTGACCCATGATTTTCCCGACCCAATAGCTGCCGTGGAGGGGTGGTGGCGCAGCCTGCGGCGGCGGCGGCGGCGGCGCGCGTCTTACAGATCAAAGAAGGTGCTACCTGTACACCCTGTGGGAATTATAAGAAAAACTATTTTAGGGAATGCAAAGAGAGTTCCATGCACGCCTACTATATATATTCCCAGAGAATGAATCTAGAGAGAGAGAATCAAGAGTGATGGCAAAGATTGGGGCGACAAGACATGGAAAAAGCATAAAGATTTCATCCTATTAATTTGTTCTTCTGCCTTTGGTTTAATTTAAAACGGTCCCTTCAAATTCATTCGTTACGGTTGCACTGTAATAATTCAAGAATCATCTTTTATTTAGGAAAAACTTATAAATGTTCCAAAAATTTGGTCTTTCCATCAAACAATGTAATTTAGGTAAATTTAAATTTAAATTTAAATTTATGATCTTTCTATTGATAGGAATATGTATTTTGGTTAATTGCATGTATAATGTGTAATTATTTATGTAATATTTCTAGATAAAATTTGTGTATTAAAAGTCTGTTTGTGATGAAATTGTACTATAAATCAATCATTTGGGGTAAAAATTGTCCCAACTCTTTAATTTAGATAAAAATAGACATAAATAATATGATAAAGTATCCTCTAACTTATTCACACCACAATTTTTGTTATTTTTTTATGTTTTACACAATCTCCGACGTTCTCCACAATCGTCTCTTTCTTTCTTTCTTCTGCAGTTTACACCCTCACCTGGACGACACACAAAATTGGAATTTTAGGAAAAGAAAAATAAAGTATGTTGCAGGTGGATTGATTGTGATTGAAAGTCTTCTTTTCTTTTTCCTCGATAAAACTATGAAGATAATGGTAAAACGGAGACGACATTTATTTGTTTGTAAATGAGCAAACATACTCAGCCATGCTCGACTATAAGTGGTTAAACATAGTGAGATTGCTTGTTATTTACTGGCACGAACGAGGCTAGATTTGTTTCCATACACCAAAGGCTCTTTCCTGCTGTTGAGCAATTTCTGGTGATGTTCGGATTGAAGTTTGTCGTTATTCGATAGGAAGCTAAATGTTGATGCCTGAAGGAGGTCGGGGAGAAGAAGAGGATTAGGGTTCTTTCTTTTGATTACGGGGTAGAATTGGAACACGTTGGTGATGTATATAATAAGAATTGTAATTTTAAAAAAAATAGTAAGTGACACATAGAGAAATCTTTGTGCACGTAGAATAACCTTTATTTATTTTTCGTTACCATTATAAAAATGAAAAAACTTAATTGTATATAAATGTTGGTAAGTTATCAATATTGTAAAGAAAATAATACAACATTTTTAATTATCAAAGGAATCATAATACTTTTTTATTTTTTAAATCTTTTTGGAATGTTTGAGTGGTAATTAATTACCCTTATTTAGAATATAATAGTTGCTATATCTGACTTCTTTTTTAGGCCATATCTGACTTTAATTAGGATATTATTTTTAAAATATTGAATAATGTAATAAATGAGAAAAAATTATTGGTTATTCAACCATTCAAGTAATTCTTTGCTTTTATATCAGGAAATAACATGATCCCATTATATTCACTCCCAGTATCTGTATAACTAGTATCTAACTCGTGCGTCGTACGATTATTAAATATTCTAAAATATTGTTCATATTTTTTATTTTTATAATACAACCCTTACATATATATATATATATATCAGGAAATAACATGATCCCATTATATTCACTCCCAGTATCTGTATAACTAGTATCTAACTCGTACGTTGTACGATTATTAAATATTCTAAAAATATTATTCATATTTTTTATTTTTATAATTCAACCCTTACATGTGTGTGTGTGTGTATATATATATATATATGCATCACCAAAATATGAAAAAGGGTGTTGGTCGAAACAAGTATACAGGTCTTCCATTCAATGGCTGAATTGGCCTTGCATTTCCTGTGTTTACCTGAAATAAATTGCATATATCACCTTTTGAGTGAGAATATATATATATATATATATATGAAATATCAATAAATTATATTTACACCCTTCGTCTTAAAAAAAGAATTATGTTTCTCACGAGTAAAATTTTTTATCAATTAAATTAAGGCACAATTTTTAAAAAAATCATAAATTAATTTGCACGACTTCTTTTATTCGTTTGGTAGATTATTCAACCATATATAAATTGTTCGTTAACAAAAAATGCTTTGACTAATAAAATGGTAACTTAATTTTCAAAACATGACTTTTTTTTTTTAGGATGAAATAGATTTTTAAAACATAAGTATAACTGTTTTTTTAGGACATAAAAAGTCATGTTTTAATGAGAAATAATTAAACCACAATAATCAAATTTGCCCAAATTCATTAGATAATTAAAATAAAAGTGTGGAGCTGTAGCCTTACATCATCAACAGCATTCCTTAATGCCATTACTTGTCGCAACGACACCGTTTTCACCTGCAAACATAATGTCTTGTAATATAATTTGATAAACAAATATTTCAAATATATAATAATAATAACAATAATAATAATAATTTTACGCAAAAACTTCAATTCATCAGATGCGCATGCAATACGATTTACAATATTACTTGTTTAATTAAAAAATATTACTTGTTTACTTGAAAAATATTACTACTGTTTTGTTACGTTAAAAGAAGTAGTAATAATTTTCAAGTAAACACGGAATATTATAAACCAAGTGCGCGGTGCATCCAATATACATAAGAGACTCATTCTTAATTTTAACTGAATATATAAGAGATTTCATGATAAAATTATCACGAACTTTGAATAACAAAAGTTAAAAGATCGTGATTAAAATGATCAAAAATCTATTTTTGAATAATATATCTCACGGAGGATGTAGACGTCATTTAAAAAAATCGAGAAATTTTTTAATTAGTCCAGGTAGGATTGTTCAACACATACCTTCTTAAATATTGTCCAAGTTACATTTTCTGAGCATGGAGGAGTAGTGAGAGAACCGTTGTATCTGTAATATTCTCTGCCTTTAAGTTCGATGCTCGATGGATCAACGGCCCCTATATCACTTCCATTACCAGTAGCTGATCCCAGAAATGGTGCAATCTGTAGGGTAATTACTTATTAAAATCGAACATATTTCAAATAAATTTTTAACGAACGATCTTGTATCAAGTATCGAATAATTTAATTTAACTTTTTGGCGCCCGATAATAATCGTGAACAAATAAACATTTGTTAACCTGTTTGAGGAACGGATCAGGTGATCCTAATTTGTATAGGACTCCAACAACTGCAATATCTTGCTCAGAGCTATAATGAACAATATGAAGCTCCATATCATATCTGCAAAATAATAAATGTTATAAACCCACTTTTTTCATATTAAACTAAATTGTCGGTTCAATCAATTACATCAAAAATCAGTGTCTGAACCGGTTTACAATATTCCTCAAATAATTTTTGGGCTGAACCTGTTGAAATTGGTATAATCGGTCAAAAGCGGCCGAAGCCAAACCAATATTTTCTATTTTTTAAAATTAAAATTAAAACTTAAGAAAATAGATGAAAAAAATTATGTTATGAAATATGGATATTATGTAATAATTTATGTATTTACAAAAAAAAAAATTGTGAGTGTTAATATATAAAATATATGGTAACATCAAAATTATAAATAAAAATAGTGCTATTGTTATTTTCTGATTGAACGAACATTCGATAGTTCAAACAGTTCGATCTCCGGTGTAATTATAAAAACTCCCGATAAAACCATGAGCAGAGAGATAAAATACCTGATTCCATTGATTTTATGTTCAGAAGGAATGTGCCAATGAAATTCCACTAATTTAAATTCAGTTCCATTTATTGTGATGCCTCCAGCATCCCCAATCCACTGGACCTAATTCATAAAATATATAAATAAAAACTCGTTCAAAATAAAAATAACATTTATTTATGAAAATTTAAGAAATTTCTCGATTTAATCTCAAGAGATAGTGCGACTTAAAGTCGACAATATCATAACAATATACGGAAGTTTACCTCGATTTCATGCTCTCCTTTTACAATTCGAGCCGGGGCGGGTCTATATTGTGTGTTTAAATCACCGAGTGAAGGTGAAAGCATAGATAAGAAGCTAAAAATATTGATTGGAGACTGACTTCTTCCAGTTCCACAGAGGGTCCAGTTCGGGTTCAAGTTGCTCCAGTTCTGTGGTCCATTTGGAGCTCCAATAACATATGAAAATGAAGTCCCATCATCTGTTATATATTATATATATAATTCCCAGCATCAGTTGTTAGGTATCTCCAAAGTTTTTTTTTCTTTTTTTAATTATTAAAGCTGCAACTTATGTTTTTAATAACTTATAATAATTATCAAGTTTTGCATTTCCTATATTATTGAGCTCAATGAATTTATCATCATCATTATATTGATTTGTCGAAAAATTGAGGGTAGATAATATTTTTTTGGGAGACGGTTCAAATCAAGATAAACTTTTATTAAAAAAATTAAATATTAGGAGACAAGTTCAAAATAAGATTTACGTTTGTTTAGTTGACCAAAATAAGTTTTATTTTATTTTTTTACGATAGAAGTAGAATAATAATGCGTGTCGATATATAACTGAATTATTTTAAAATAAAATAACAAAGTGAGAGTTATAACAAGAATATCTTACCTACTTCAAGACCGTTAGCATTAACAACAAACGTAGAAAGGAGATAATAACTTAGCAGGATGACAAGAAAATTATTATTCTCGAAGCCCATGGATCGAAGAAAATAATATATTTTTTTTGATTCAAGATTTGCAGATATACATGCACTTATATATATTTACAATAAAGTAAATGGGGAGCAAGGACTTGTTCTTTGTTATTAATTGAGCCACTTTTGGTTATTTGTGTTCATACATGAGACTAATAATTTCATATTTATTATATATATATATATATATATATTTGTACCTATAAGTAGCTTGCAACATTTAAATAGTCAAAACTGTAATAATGCATGAGATATATAGTGATTGTATTTTATTTTTCTTTTACCACTTCTTTCGATTTCTTTTATTTGACGTTGTGGCGCTTCCTAAAGAGTTAAGCATATTTAAAAATAGATAAATGTATTCTTAATTAATTAATTATTGTAATCTGGAAAATAAGAAATTTTGTTGGGAATTTTGGTGAGACAGAAAATGGGATAATCTAAGAAAAAAAAGTGGATATTTTTGCTAAAAATAAATAGCAACAATTCAACACTTCAAAACGTCAGATAAAAGAAATCGAACAAAATATTAAGTAGCATAACGTTATTGTGTAGAAAGGTCTAAGAAAAAATAAAAGAAAAAAAGTGGATATTTTTGCTAAAAATAAATAGCAACAATTCAACACCTCAAAACGTCAGATAAAAGAAATCAAAATAAATATTAACTAGCATAACGTTATTATGAAGAAAGATCTAAGAAAAAGAAGTGGATATTTTTTGCTAAAAATTAATAGCAACAATTCAATACTCCAAAACGTAAAATAAAAGAAATCGAAAAAAAAATATTAGCTAGCATATGAAAAAATATCTAAAAGAAAAAAAGTAGATATTTTTGCTAAAAATAAATAACAGCAATTCAACACTTCAAAACGTCAAATAAAAAAATTAAAAAAAAAATTAAGTAGCATGACATTATTGTGCAGAAAGATAAAGTTCATATTCCATCACTATTATAATTTCATCTATATATTTTATTTATAGTCTTGTGGAGCAATTCAGATTTTTAAATAAAAAATAAAATAAAATCATATTTAAAAAAAAGAGAGAAAACTGCCCCCATGCAGGATCGAACTACAGACCTTCAGTTTACAAGACTGACGCTCTACCACTGAGCTATAGGGGCTCAATTTGTCAATCAATTCTCCATAGTCTTACTACACTTGATACCTCCAATAATGTCTGACTAATAGGAAGAGACATTCTTTCTTATTTACATGCTGTAATCTAAGGTTTGGTCAAAGAAAGAATTCTATAACATTCAATTCATATTTTACTTTTTCAGAAAGATTATTAATTATAGTTTTAGTCCTAAATCCTACCTTCTAAATTCCAATCTAATAATGTCACACTCTATATCTGGTCAACTTGTACTTAAAAGTCTAATGAGTAGGATTTGGCGAGCTAAGAACTTTAAAAGTATTTTTTATATATACTACTGAGATCTCGTGTGATGCATAGAAATTATTTTTTGTAGGCTTTTATTATTATAAAATATGTTATTTATTAATAAAAGTATTACAAAAAATAATAATTATACGTGATATTTGAATTTATGATTTTATATTTGAATATAAATTTATTTAAAAAAGGGTGTTTCTATTTACACTACAATAACCTCTTTTCACACCACAAATATTTTTTAAATAAAAATAATCTTATATTAAATATCTAATTTATCCTTCTTCTCAAATCACTTCTTTACCCAGTGACTGTTCTACATTTGTTTTCTCAGCACAAATTTTCTGCCAACATCACCTTCACCAATCCATGAAATTACAAACAACTCTTAACAAAAAGTTATCATAAATTTTCTGCAGTTCTTCTTCTTCCTTCTTTTTCTGCAACTTCAAAATTATTCAAAATCATATTTAAAATATATTTTCTGCGGTTCTTCTTCTTCCTTCTTTTATCTCAGGCTAAATATATGAATTTGAAAATTCTTAGCAACAAATAATAAAAGAAAAGAAATTCAGATTCACGAGTTAGGATTTGGGAGCAAATGGGTTTTTAATACAAGAAATTATTTCGACTTTTTGTGTTTGTTCAAGGGCGAGATTTCATAATTTCATGGATTGGTGAAGATGATATCATAAATTTTCTGCGGTTCTTCTTCTTCCTTCTTTTTCTGCAAATTCAAAATTATTTAAAATCATATTTAAAATATATTTTTTGCGTTCTTCTTCTTCCTTCTTTTATCTCATGCTAAATATATGAATTTGAAAATTATTAACAACAAATAATAAAAGAAAAGAAATTCAGATTCATAAGTTAGGATTTGGGAGCAAATGGGTTTTTAAAAGAAAAAATTAATTCGACTTTTGTATTTGTTCAAGGGTGAGATTTCGTAATTTCATGGATTTGTGAAGATGATGCTGACAACAAATTTGTGCAGAAGAAGATTGAGAAAACAAATGTAGAACAGTCGCTCGTATAGAAGAAGGTTAATGAAAAAATGAAAAATTCTCTTAATTTGAGAAGAAGGAGAAATTAGACATTTAATATAAGATTATTTTTATTTAAAAAATATTTGTGGTGTGAAAAGAGGTTATTGTAGTGTAAATAGAAACACCCTTTAAAAAATTCAAATCAAATGTCATTGATCATTATAATAGTTTTAGATGTACTAAATCTAAAACAAATTTGAATATTGATTTTTGCTTTTTTTCCATATGGCTTAAATCAAGAAAATACTAAAAATTAAGATATTTTATATACGTTATCATCTAAAAAATATTTAAATAATAACGTTTCAATAATTCATTTAAAAAAAAAACAGAATATAGTTTAGATCAATTTGTAGATTTTTATTAATTAAAAGATGCATTAAGAGTAATACTTTTAATTACTTATCTCAACTACTAATAAAATATTAATTTTAATTAAGCTATATATTTAAAAAATGTCTATAAATAATATTAAAAGAAAAGGTAAGAACAGTTGCTCATAATAACTCAATTTTCCATATATCTGAATTTGTTCATTTGCTCAAATGATTTAAATTCAAATTATTTATTATTCAAAACATTAACACAAACATGTATGACACACTATTACCTGCCTATTACTTTGTAACCACTGAATGAATATCATTGCAACTAATTCCCTCAAAGAAATATCAATCATACCATCCGTACAAAACAGGAAAGATAGACTCCTTTTTTGGGACGGAGAGGATGTAACACAACCATCTCTGGACCGTCTGAAAGAAATCTACGTTCATATCAATCAAAAAGGAGGGCAGAGACAATTGAGAAGTAGTACTGGTAAAAACCAGTGCTGTTACATGTTTCCTTGCTCAGTGGGGCGACGATATGGGATGTATCTGTGGTCCTTGGCAGCATTCTTCCTCCTCTTCTTCTCTATGAATGCTTCGAGTGTGCCAGACTCCTGATGAATTAGTATCAAGAACAAATTATCATAAATCTGGGGCATATAAACCAAAGCATAAACCAGAACATGTTCATGAAGTACTAGTTCGGGTACCTTGAGTTCCTTGTATTTCTCGACAAGCTTTTGCTTCCGAAGTTCAGCTGCAAGCAAATGTAGATATTATAAATTTATGCCTCTATTATGTCGTATGATCCTGTCTTCTGAGGTATTAAATCCTGTTCATCAATTCAATTTCCTAAATTCTCGTTTCTTAAGTTCTGCTCCTTAAATATGTATGCTTTTCTGGTCAAATGACCCATAATAAGGTTCCCTCCACCTTACAATCATATGATTTTTTTTCTCCAGCTTCTTCATCAAACCAAAAAGCTTATAAGTATCACAGAGAGAGAGAGAGAGAGAAGGGAGGGAGGAAAGTTACATTTTTTAAGATAATAAGGCTGCTTTCCTTTCTTTGCAGCTTCCCTCTCTTTCTTCTTATGCTCAGCCAAAATATCCTTCTCTGTGCGCTTTGCTGCTGTCGACTTCAGTTCTTTATCCTAGTATGGGTAAAATATTAAAGGGACATTGGACACAACAACTTCTTTCTGGCAGCAAACTTTAAGTAAATGAGCTAAAATGACACAAACTTGAATAAGCACTTACAATCTGAGACAGTCGGTCCTTCAGTTCATTTCTGGCTTCAGGATCATTTGCTTTCTTCTTCATCTGTTTTTTCAGTTCCTACAAATCCCAAAACCAAGAGTAATTCAAACCGAAGATCACACAGAAGCAGTTATGTTAAGAACATCTGAATATTGAGAAGTACCTCTTTCTCAGCAGGAAGTGTGTTCTCATAAATAAAGTTATATCTCTTCTTGAACCTACAGTTTTGGTGTATAATGTTATACATACGACAAGAAAATGTACCATGAGAAAACAACTGCATAAATCATGAGACATTTAACATTAACTTTTACTGAACTAAAGAAGACATCACAGTTGATAGTATGATCCCTGCAAAGTCACTAGTGTCTACATTAACTTGTGTCTACATTTGGCTTGTGCATGTATGAAGCATGCTCCACAATTACAATCATGTGAGCTTGCAGCAGGCCACACACAAATGAAGCGACGATAAAGCTGGCTAGAAAAGAGATGTTACCCTTCCACATCAAGTTCGCCACATAATGATTCAAAACGAGGATCCCGTACCATCTGAGGATGAAGTAAAGAGCAAATTTAGCCACAATAAACTTAAAAGCAAGTGCCGGACTACATTGTCTTTGAAAAGACAAAATAAATAAAATAAGCAAGCTCCAAAAGCTAGGGACCACATATTCGGCACACCACTTGCCCAAGCAAAAGTGGTGATTTATGGTAAGAGAGAGGGCCTGGCTTATTTATATAACTGATGCCTATTTCAAAGTGAAAAAATGAATCAGAAGATAAACTTGGCATCTTGAAGAAACAAGTTCCAAGTTGAGGAACTCTACACACCAAGGAGGCCCAATTAACCAAAACACTTGTCCAGCACTTCAATCCAAGAAATACTAACATAAATTGGTGACTACTAGTCAATTAGCTTTAAGATAAACATACATTCGTAGAGCAAGTATGATTGTTACTTAAGAAGTATAACATCTTCAAAGTCTGCAACAAATTGAAAATCTTAAATTTATAGAACTCGTACACAGAAACTTAAAGACTAGAGTATGTAGCAGAAATACATGGAAAAAGAAGCAAATTTTCCAACAATTGTTCACAAATCAGAATTTCGTAGAAAAGGCAGTTACACACACCCTTTTAGGAGCTTGAATAACTTCTCTGAATCTGCCAACAGGCTTCTTGCTACTTATCTCCATTGGCCTAAACAAATATCAAGATGAATAACAACATAACTAATAAGTCCAAAAAAACTTGGTATTCAAAAGAACTACAAAAATGGAACCTGTTCTTATTCACTCGTCCGCCTTTTTTATCTGCATTGGCCATCCTGAAAACTATATCAGAACCATCAGACCTTGCCCTCTGCCGCTCCTCAAATGTCACTTCAGCCAGCTCGCGCTCTATTTCAGCCTCCTACATATTACGAAGAATCTTGAGTTAGCATATTCAAAATAAATGAACACGTTGAACAAATAAACTAATAAAATTACAGCGATGGATATCCAATAGCAATATAGCATAATTAGACAAACTCATATTTTAAAATGAATTCGGGGCAGATTTCTTACTTCGTCAGAAGACGATTCATGGTCATCACTGTCTTCAAAACTAATTTTACTTGAAGTTGCGACTGTTGGCTCGGATTTCTTCATCTCAATTCCGGTGAGAACAAAAAAGAACGCTGCATACAAAATTCATAGGATAAGCAGAAATCCTATTTACAATCGCGAGAAAAGAGATCTTCTCAGGTAATTTCACATCAACCACCGATACATAACACATAAGAAGATGAGATAACTAGAATGTTTCAAGGGTTGTACCAGTTTCAACTGGTTTCCAGTACGGGTAGGGGCGTCAGTCAGTAGACAGAGAACAAGCACGGCGCTGGGTGTGGCGTGTAACGTGTTTTGGGCAACGTGGCGGCGGAGGGCGGCGCTGCGTACGGCGTGTTCAGGGAGCGAGCGTGAATTTGATGAGAGGTTTCGTTTAGTGGGGGGAGGCATAGAGACTTTGGGGGCAATGTGCAAATTTGGAGAAGTTTTATTTTAATTCCATAAAACTTATTTTTCATCTAAAAAAATACGATTATTTTAAATTAATATCTAAAACAAATAAATTAAAGTATTTTTTCGACTATTATTTTAAAAATAAATTAAAAACTTAATTAAACATCTTAAATACTTAAACACATTCTGAAAATTTATTATAAAAATTAAAAATTACAAAAAGCTTTGGAAAACTATGGGATTATATAAAAATATTATTACTTTGAGTTTATTTCTCAAATTGCAATAATAAATAATGAAATATTGTTATTATTTATAAGGTGCCTTTCTTTAAAACAAAATTCATTTTTTATTAATGAAGATATTATTTATAATACCGAATTTATAACTATATAATATATATATATATATTGTATATTATGAGTCAAAATATTATTAAATTAAAATATGTTACCATTTAGTTTTGAACTGCTAAAATTTGAAAATTAACATTGTCTGAAATTAGATTTATATGTTCAATTAATAAATTAATAAATTAACAATCTTTTTATTAATTAAATATTTCATGAAATAATATGTATTGTCCGGTCTCAATATTATTTAATTTAAAAATATTTTACTTCCAAAATGTTTATAGATACCTGTCTAAATACACATTATTTAAAATTATTAATTCTTTTCTTTTTACTAGAAATACTCCATTAATACCTATTATATCATTTTCGTTAATAACATATAAAAAAATCATAAATTAGATTTATTTCTGCAATTTATCTATCTTATACCTCCTATCTTCTCTACCCACAAACTCAAAAAAAGAAAAAAAAATATTTATTTCACTTTTCTCATTGTTTATATCTTTATTTTGTTTCTTAAATCAGTACCAATAAAGAGAAAGGAAAATCATTCGTGTCGAAATTGAAAAATGTCACAGATTCTGGTTCATCACTAAAATGTGGCGGCAACTGACGCCAATAAAAATTAGTATTAGTATAACACAAGAATAATAGCAGAAAAAATTATGTTTCTTATGAAATAATTCCATGCACTATCTATCACATGAAATTGAAGAAAACGGAATAGAAATTAAATATATATATATATGTATGTGTATATATGTGTGTGTACATCCTTGTAGACACAAATTTTAACAAAATCTAAATTGAAAAAATTACATTTAGAAAAGAATGTTAAGTGTGTGTTGCTTCAAGTTTGGCTTTCACAGTGAAAGGCTTCAAATTTGAAGTCGAGCCTAAAAAAAAGTTTCATGAATTTTCAATTCCACATTTGTATATCTATACTCAAGAAAATAGAGAAGAAGAAAATAAAAATAAAACTAACATGTGAAGTAAAAAACGTGAATTTTTTTTTAGTTAATTTGAATTGAATAGTTCTTGATCATAGAGAGAGAAAGTGCATCGAATTAATTTTTATGGTTACAATTTGAACGGCGTGATTAAATATTGAAATTTTTGCAGTTGAAAATAAAAAGAAAAAAAAAAACTACTTTAAATATATAAATATATTAACTTAAATAGAATTTTCATTAACTATCAGAAAACCCTAACACCCACGTCATACAAAAGCAATAGCAGTAGCTTTTCCCAGCAGTATAGCCGCTCGCCTCCCCGCGAGCACCGTTTCAATCAGGAAAATCTGGAGAGGAAAGGAGAGTCAATGGCGGCGAAGTTCGACTTGACGCAGCGGATAGCACCGCATCTGGACAGGCATCTCGTGTTTCCACTGCTTGAATTCTTGCAGGAGAGAGAGATGTACGCCGAGGAAGATATTTTGAAGGCCAAGATCGAGCTTCTGAATCACACTAACATGGTCGATTATGCCATGGATATTCACAAATCCCTCTACCGCTCAGACGACGTGCCGCAGGGTATGTAACTTTGTATGTTTGTGAAGAGGCTGATAATTTTTTTTTTTTTTTTTTTAATGGGCTTTTTGTGTAAAACAGAATTTTCAGTGGTATTGCGACGCGATGGGTCTATAAACTTTTTATTTTGCAGTTATTGGTTGTAAAATTTCTGTCTGTTGAAGTTTTTTATTTTTTTAATTAAATGCTAGTCTGGTACTTCGGATTTTGGCATCTCGCATTTGGTAGGACATAATTAAACCCCCATATTCATAGTTTAGCGATGTGGAATGGCTGCGTATTTTAAGATTTTGGTGATTGGGGGGTTACTTGAAGTTTTGCTGATTATGGTTTTCTGTTTTGTGGTTGAGGCACAAATAACGTGTTTTATTCTTTATGTTTCTTTGGTTTGGATTATTGGTTCACTTCATAATAGGATTTTTTTCTGAGGGTCTGCTGTCTGATTTTATTGCCTGGAATGGGGAATAGTTATTTGAATGGTCCAATTTACTATTATCTCTACGCATATTTATTTGGCTTATTTTAACCACATATCACAAAAATGGTTATGTACTTAGTATGGGGATTAGTTTTACTTTGTTTATGGGTCACGAGGGAATTTTGTGGTGTGGAAAGTGTATTTTCATTCTTTAATACATTCGAATGTATAAGGAATTTTGTAATTTGGGTTCTGTGTTTTTAGACATGGTGGACAGGAGAGCTGAGGTAGTGGGTAGGTTAAAGGCTTTGGAAGATGGAGCAGCTCCTTTGGTTGCTTTTCTGCAGAATCCTAGTGCTGTCCAGGAGCTGAGGGCTGACAAACAGTACAATCTTCAGATGCTTAATGAACGCTATCAGGTTGAGCTTCCTCCAAATTGCAAACTTCATGATCATCTTTAGTTTCAGTAGGTTTACCTACATACTTACACTTATTGGTAGATCACAATGGACGCTAAATTCTTAAACATGAACTACATCAAATGGTGTGTGGTTTTATCATACACTTAATGGTGATTTACTTGCAAGTTAAAAAAGATCATTAACACGTGCTTTGCTCATTATCTTGGACTGGTGAATAATATCTTAGATTGAAGAGCTTGTGTGGGAATTCTGCTTGTAAACTTGTTTAATGTTTAACTGATTGAGCTTAATTTATATGTTGCCCAGATTGGCCCCGAGCAGATAGAAGCATTGTATCAGTATGCCAAATTCCAATTTGAATGTGGAAACTACTCCGGCGCTGCTGATTATTTATATCAGTACAGGGCCTTGTGCACCAACAGTGATAGGAGTTTGAGTGCATTATGGGGAAAGCTTGCAGCTGAAATATTGATGCAAAACTGGGACATTGCATTGGAGGAGCTTAACCACTTGAAGGAAATAATTGATTCTAAGGTGGCTTGATGCACATATTGGTTTTCATAAATTTCACTCTTCGTTTGTCCGGTGCAGCAAAAGTCAAACTAATAAGTGTGTGCATTTGCAGAATTTCTCCTCTCCATTGAATCAAGTCCAGTGTAGAATATGGCTAATGCATTGGAGTCTATTCATCTTCTTTAACCATGACAATGGAAGGACACAGATTATTGACTTGTTTAATCAGGACAAGTATGGTTCTAATTTTTCTTTTATCTGTTTCTTCACACACATGTTCATTTGCTGAAGTTGATGACATTTCATTTCTGCTCAAATAATTTTTTATTCCTTACTTCCAATAGATTTTAGGCATATGGTCCCTGATCTTTTACTCTCCTTTTGTTTCTTTTCCTTGGGTCTTGAAACTGGGGGGTTTGTTTTTCTTGTTCTTACCTGTGGATCTAAATAAGTCAACACTATTAATTTGGACTGTAAAATCTCTAGGTATCTGAATGCCATCCAGACAAATGCTCCCCACCTTTTACGTTACCTTGCAACTGCATTCATTGTCAACAAAAGAAGGAGGCCTCAATTTAAGGAATTCATAAAGGTAATTCAGCAAGAGCAATATTCTTATGAAGACCCCATTACCGAGTTCCTGGCATGTATATATGTCAACTACGACTTTGATGGAGCACAGAAGAAGATGAGAGAGTGTGAAGAAGTAAGCTTCCAAACTCCAAATATACTCGGTCAAGTTTTATGAAGTGATTTATTTTGCTTTTGTATGTTCTTTGTTATGTGAGTGTCAGATAAAGCCATATGACTTCAAGATCTTTTCCGTTCCTTCCTAGAATTTAGTGAAGATAGTGTTTCTTTTTTTGTATAGCCTTGCTTAGATGCTTTCAGTATTGCTGTATATTAACTCTCTGAACTGTGTAATCTTGGTGCAGGTTATAATGAATGACCCATTTCTAGGAAAAAGGGTTGAAGAAGGAAACTTCACGACTGTCCCTTTAAGAGATGAATTTCTTGAAAATGCTCGCCTATTCATCTTTGAGACTTACTGTCGCATTCATCAACGTATCAATATGGGGTTAGTGCCTGAAATTGTTCCTCCAATTACTTAATGCTATCCTGAGTTCTCTTTTCTTCTCTGCTTGGTGGGGTTCTCTTTCTGCCTATATATATATATATATTTATACAAGGTTCTCATTATTGCTAAATATATACATACAAGTTTCTCATACTGGCCAAATAAGTATGCACCAGGCCATTACCATCCATCTTTGGCCCTCTTCTTGATTCTCTTAAGAGTGTAATTGTTATATTTGCCTTGCACCAATTCTAATGTAAAGCTTACATTATGTCATCATCAATTCTGACATAATTTCCTTAGTCAGTGTATTAAATTCTATTTTAGCATATTTGCTTGACATAAGGTACATGTTTAATATATTATATTATATAATACTTCATCATTATTTATGGTTTCCTTTTGATGCTGTTGCTGACAGAGTGCTTGCGGAGAAACTGAATCTGAATTATGAGGAAGCTGAAAGATGGATAGTTAATCTTATAAGGACCTCAAAGCTTGAAGCTAAGATTGATTCAGAAACGGGAACCATTATAATGGAACCCAATACGACCAATGTGTATGTATCACTAATATATACTCTGTTGAATTGTTTGCAACATTTCATCTTCTTTATAGCTTTATGTACTGAGTAATTGTTTCTCATTTATTCAGGTACGAGCAGCTAATTGACCACACTAAAGCGCTTTCTCTCCGTACTTACAAGGTAGTAAACCAGCTTCTGGAACATTCTCAGCCGCAGACTGCTCGATGAACTTTGTAGTGAGATTGCATCTTGTTTTTTTTGAATGATGATTTGGTTTTATTCATCCAAATTTTGGATCCAGATTCTCATAATTTTTTGTTTAATTCCAAGGAAACAGTTCCTAGATTCTACTGTTGTGACAATTCAATGTGATGGTTCTAACGTTGATGAATATTCTCTGATCTGTTCTATGTGTAATCTGAGTTGATGTACTGATCGGGCAACACCTAATGCACTTGCAAAACTAATACAGAAATGTGTCCTAAACCATGTTTGAATTTAAGATGGTGTTCCGCTGTAGGATCCTTCCTATTAGTCACTATACTTTCAGAATTGTGATGTTGAAATTGTTGATTGTATATAGATATTTGGTAGAATTGAGCTCATATGGCTCCTGTACTTGCAGGGATTATTCATGTTGATAAAATGAGTTTAAAATGTGAAGGTCATATTAGGCATTTATATTTAAAGAGAAGGCATAAATTGGTGATGCGATCACAAAATTGTACAGTGGCCTCCCCTCTATTTATGTGAAATATGTTGATTTTTTTTTAGACCTTAACCTATCAAAAACAATATCGATTTGATTTTATTCTGTTAGAATTTTGATGTTGTTCTGATGAGTTGTAAGAAAAATTAAGTGTAGGCCACAGTACAATTTGTTGTCACTTCAGAAACTGAAGTTACAAAATTATTTTTTGCGCATCAAATTCTATAAAAAATAAAAAAATTATATTGTATTATATTTCAAAAGATATGTTTGCAAATAATAATTGATGAAATTGTAATTTTTTATGCAATTATGTCTTTATTTATCCATCTCTCAAATACTAAAAATATATTATTTATTTATATATATATATATTTTAAATTACTTTAGTAAAGATAACAATCTTCCATTGTTGACATGTATTAATGTATGAAATGAGGTTACAATTTTGTTGTGAATAATTAATTATTTGTGTACGTAATTTTAACTTATCTAGTGGACACATAAATTGTGTTCACAGTGGATTGAAGGTGATATTATATTTACCTATTCTTTCATTCTTGTTGAATCATCATATCTAAACTTGAATACTCTCTCGTTTTAATGAAGTTTTTCAGTCAATTTCTTTGTTTTTGTGCGTTGTGTTTTCATGGTTAATATCTTGTATGTAATGCTCATGGCCTTTTTAATAAAAAATATACATATATTTTCTTCTTTTTTCTTTTTTTGGAGTTTGTAGTACATCACACCAATTACTGGGAAAGCAGGAATGTAACAATTACATAAGAATAAATAAAAGAAAATTTAAGCCCATCTTTCATTCTTTTCGACGAGTAAGGGACCAACAAATAATTGAATCTTTTAATTCATGACAAGTCGAAACAACAAAAATTGACCTTTATTTATATGTCACGATGACAAATATTCCAAAAAATTCATCTAATTACCTTTTTCCTAACAATGTTGAATCTGTAACATGGCAGTAACACCTAACCATCAAAGATTACACAAATCCCATAATCAAAAATGAAAATTGGCCCCCAAAAGTAGTGGGCTTCCAAAAAAACCCAGTGAACTGAACGTTGCCTTCATCTGCCATACCGGGCCTCACCGGGCAAAGCTCTTTTGCCCTGCACTTTGATTCTTCCATTGGAGAGGATGATCGATCTGTGTTAACAGCGCACGAAAGTCTTCTCACCATCATGGATTCATGAGTATGAACGAATCCCTTGCTTGTACTACCATCGTGAATGTGAGTAATTGTAAGATCTTCCATCGTACCAATATCGCCTGCTACCACTGTTTCTTTCGGACGAGGCACTGAAACCACTTTGTCTTCCAGACCAGCCTCCTCTTTCAAATGGAGAACTGTAAGATGTGGATGGATGGCCAGAGTTACTGTGTCTTGCACACTCCCTGTAGATATTCCTCATCTCCTCTTCGTCATCATACTTTGACCTCTGCAAAGAGAAATTACAGGGATTTAGAGATTCTCTTCTAATCAAGAAACAAGAAAAAGTCAATTCTTGATGCCCCCCACCACAAGACGGAGCTTTTCCTTGTTCTGGATTAGGGGTGAAATAGTTAGTGGGTATATATCTATTGCTTATTTGTATTCCTGATGCTCTTTAAGTATTACCTTGGAAGGATCCGAAAGTACAGCATATGCCTCACCGATTATTTTGAACAGCCTGTCAGCATCACTGTGAATTTTCTCACCAAATTCTTTACGCAATGTTCCGTCGTCTCCAACATCATTCCTTGCCAAGACCTGACCAGCCTACACCAGTAGAAACTAAGATTATAAGAACAAGAATCCCCAATGAAGTGTAACCATTTAACACATGAAAACCCTTCAAAGACCTTGTCTGGATGGTGCCTGAGAGCTGCCTTTCGGTATGCTTTCTTAATCTCAGATTCAGAATCAGATGCTTTGATTCCCCTGCCAGTCAAAATCAAATGGAATCAGTACTGTAAAAGTTTCAACTGGAGCAGAAGATGATAATTTTACAAGCACATAAATTATCATGTCAATGTTGGAATTTGAGGTCATAGTATACATTTATAAACACAAATATGATTGATTGGACTTACAAAATGAGGTAAAGATCTAGAGCTGTTTCCGTTTTAGCCTTTTCTTCAACTGAGGAAAGACGGCGATGAGCTTTTCTCAAGTCCCTCACACTGCCTCCACTTGATTTACCTTGAGTTTTAGTTTGTGATTGACTTCCAAGAAGAGAGACCAGTCTCTCAAGATCAGAAACTGCTTGCTTATAATCTCTAATCATTTCATGTAAAGTAGCTCTCCTGGAGATCGCCTACATACAAAGGCAGTAACAACTGTGTCAACACATGAAATATCTAGAAAGCAAAGTTAATTGTCAATATAGGTGTGTCCACAAAAGGGTAATGAGCAGTAATGCTTCGGTGCATTTTGCCCACAGTTTCAAGAAGCATCAGAACCCATTAATCGAACATGCTGTTTACTTATTCTTATATATCTTCATCCCCTTCTGTTTATATTTCTTTTTCAAGAACTCAAAATGAACTTTCAAATGCTTGTTGGTGTTCCAATACTGACACATCATTATGAACAAAGGAAAAGGAATAAGTTCAATAACCAAAAGCCAATGTATGAAGTCAAACCATCCACTCTTAGTCCATTAACAGGTAGTGTGTTTCCATCATTATCCAAAGAGCTTCCGGTTCAAGAGGCTGCCATAGCTCAATGATCCAAGTGAAGCAACAAAAAATGTTTAATGAATAGGTAAGACAGAATTTAGTGATACATTAATCTGCTACAAATTAACCTATTAAAAATCAATTGTAGGCTATGACAGATACCAAGCTAGGCAGGTTGGATCACAACATCTGTATTCTTGATCATCACATGTTAAGACGATCTTATTTAAGTCTGTTATTTCATCAAGTTTTCCATAAAGCCAACTTCAATTCTTTTATTTGACCACAATGCAAAGAAACAAATTTCATGAAGAGAGGAAAATAAAAACACCACTAAGATATTTATGAAAAATTAAATGATGGTTGGTGCAGAGAATGGGTACATGATATATGATCTAGGATCAACTCCAAGATAATAATAGCGTGATATATGGATCTCAAAAAATTAAAAATAATAACCTTGTCTTCAAGAAAGCATCTATGGTAGCTATATTTTGTAACCCACCTTTAGGTAATTCTCATCCAGAGCAATGGCTACACTGCAATCTGAAATGGCATCAACAATTTGGTTGAGTGATTGGTATGCAGCAGCACGATTGCAGAAGCATATAGCCATAAAACCACGTGATTCAAAACTTTTTGATATAGCAGCAGTATAGTTCTCTATAGCTTCTGTGTACCGTCCAGAAATGAAGGCTTCATTTCCTGATTTCTGTAATGACCAAAAAAGAAGGAAATATCCAATCACTTGCTTTAAATAACTATTTGCATGCTTGTGACAACAGAACAGTTTTAAGAACCAAAATGTATATTTATATAAAATAACACAAAAAAATCAACACTAATCCATACAGAAACAGAAAAATAAAGAAATTTGACATTTTATGTACTTTTAAGGATAAAAGTTCGCGTATAGTCCCTGCTAAGGAAATTGAAGACTCTTGGGTTACATCTCCAGACCTACAAGATAAAACCATGATCAAAATCGAGAAATATATACAAAGTAAATACAATTACTAGTTGATGATGCCAATGAGGTTTACTTGGAGCTGATGGGGCTTTTTTCTTGTTTTTCGATTAAGTCAAGAGCCAAATCAAGCTTTCCCAGACGATAGTAGGACTTGGTCTGCAGGTGCCACCTCCACAACTTCACATAAGAACTTTTGCACTTGGGATTATCCAAAAGATCAGCACTAAAGTTCTTTTCGGCAACACCAAGAGTTCGCTCACAAAGTTGAATCACTTCATCATACATCCGCAACTATACCAATAAAATAATCAAATCATGATCATCACAAGTTGGGTTGTCATATTTGATTAAATGTAATGCAAATATATGATACATTAGCTGGCGTGTACCATGTGTAAAGCCTCTCCCTTCATCTCAAGCAATCTCTCTGAGTAACGGCTTATCGACAAGGCCTCCTCAATGATCCCCAGAGCTCTGCTGGCTGCATCCTCAGTGCCTTCTTTCAAGACTTTGGCACATTGCAGCATGTGCTCAGCCACTTTCTGTCAACCATAAAACTACCAATCAAATACTAACTTATAGGGCTATCCCAAAAAATGAGAAGTATAAACAACATAAATTGAAGTGCAAGCACAAGAACAAAATTTCCAATCAGATAAGAATATCCAACAAAAATGAAACAGAATATAAATAAACAAACTAGAGTGCAAGCAGACCTTCAGATGAGAGGGAGATGATGAATTCACTCTTCTGAAAGGATCTGACACTCATTTTGCGAAAGGTGGACTTAAACAGTTCTGACTTTTGACTCTCAAATAGAGGAATGGAGAAGGATGAACAATTAAATTATATTCGGTACATCCTCTCCAAACAAATATTGGAAATTATACATCTATATTTACTTAGCAATGCAATTACTTTCTCAATAGTTCATGCATAAACCTCAGCGAGAAACTGCTGGGTTGAATGCTTTCTTCAAACAGAATGCAAACAACTGATCCTCCAAAATCAGATCCAATTTCGTCCAAAGCTAACAAACAGGAGACAGATATTTGGTTAAAACCCATTTAATAGCACAACAGATAAAGACCAGTGTAGTATGTCCTCTCAGTTATTAATCAAAAGCCAATAATATTTCAAGCAGCTAAAAAAGCATGATATAGACGATTAATAGGAAATATTTTAACATAGGACGATGAAGATAAAAGGTAAGCAAAAGAAAAATGAAATCGAAGGGAAAAACAGAAATAAACTGACATTTAGATTTAAATGCTCACAACAACATAGTACAGATAAAAGAGCAGGATTTCATGTTTCTATCGATTGTATGGGTCGCGAAGTGATCAATGACGCATATAGAGGAAATCCTTTTTGAAGGTGAAAGTCATTTCAGAAGAGAGAAATAGAGAGCTTTAGGGCTTGAAAAGGTATCTGTGAATTTCTTAGATAGACCAAGCTCTTGTTATTAAAACTCATCAACCACATAATGTCCCTAACATATAATTCTGGGCTGTCCACAAATGAACCCAGCATACAATATACTACAAGCAGACAAATAAATTTCTAAAACATCAAACAATATGGGAGCATGACATATACACAACAAAATTACTCTTAACAAAAGATGATAATAATGTCTCACCTTTGCTTTCTGCAGGCCATCAGCAGTTTCAATTGTAACTTTCCTATCCAAGCAAATGCTGGTCCCAACACTTAAGCATTTATTGTAACACTGAATCGCATCATCAACTTCTCCCAACACCAGATAACAACTGTAAAATTATGAAAGTAGTTGCAGAAAGTTGAAAAAGATCCAGTTAGAGCATTGCACCTATTTTTGCACAGTATTTACTAGACATAATTTGGGGGTGGGGGTGGGGGTGAGTACTTACTTTCCAGCCCTTAATGCAGCCTTTAGAAAATTTGGGTCTAGTTCAGATGCTTTTTTACAATCTCCTATGGCTCGTCTCATCCTCCCAAGCGACATTCGTGTGGCAGCACGGTTACTATAGCAGAGTAAAAGTGGTTTTATGGAGTATCCTAAGATACTGACATGTTGGACAGAAATGATGCCCATTGAATAAAACTCCTCTGCCTTAGAAAGTTGCCCCGCATGATAAGCCTCGTTTCCCCTGGATAGAATCAAAATCTTAATAAATGCCTGTGCGCAAGCATAATCATCATAAAATTGTAGCAAAACCAAACAAAAACTTAATTTGTCTCAAAATTAATTGATGACTACTTTCATTAGAGTACCTTATACGCCAGTGCTCACATACTTCAAGAACTGTAGTCCCTGAAGGCTCTTGCTTAGCATTGTCTCTGTCAGGAATATTGCTTTGGGCTTTGGGATTTGAACCAACTTTCAACTTATACTTTTTCTTGTATTGATGCCTTATGTCCGACAGGCCATCTTGTGCAAGTGATGGAGGAAAACTTGAAGTGCTCCTGTCATCATGAGGCTTTTCACAGTGCTCTGAAGTATGTTTCTGATTTCTAGGAAATTCTCCTTTTACTCCAGTATCAGTGTTCAAGACTTGAGCAGTGCTAGCACTTGTGTCTTGATAAGGTGAAAAATCCATGGGTGAGCCACAACCAGGAGACTTTTGATTTTGCTCAGGATTGCCTTCTTTAGACACGTGATTCTGGCTAAACAACTCTTGGACCACAGTTCTTTGTCTTAACTTTCCATTTTTCTTCTTTGATCTTTTGCTTCCCAGGGATCTAAGATTGGTGCTATCTAACTTCTCTATGCAAGGGAATAAATTTTTGTTTGAAAATTCAAATTTCATATTTGGAGTACTATAATCTGCATTTGAGGAGTCTAATCCATCCAGTTTACATTTAAAGCTTCTGCCATCTTTCTCATCTTTATTCATAGATGGCACCTCACAAGAACCACCATTTAGCTTGACACCTATTCCAGCCGATGGGAAGAAAGAAGATGATATTCTGTCCGATCGACTCACATCTGGTGTCTTCTGGCTCATACTTGGATGGTAATCCTTTATAAAATCAGAGTTCTTCTGGACACCTCCAAACACAAACACAGTATTGGTATCCATAGTGTTATCAGTAAAATTTCCAGATTTCTTAGCATCTACACCAGAATCACCAATGTTCAATTTACTCATCTTATTTGATATATCAAATGCTAATCCTGCCTCAAATGAATCACCTGAACTACAACTATCTTGAAATTTAGAATTAGTATCAGAATGTGAATTCTGATTTTTCTGTCCCAAACCATTGCAATCACCAGCCTCCCCCCTATTCAATTGATTCATCTCACTAAATGGTTTACTACTTCCACTAGAATTTAAATTTCCCTTGCCTTTCAATCCTCCAAAAACAAAAACACCATTGAGACAAGCATGATCAGTCTGAACTCCAGCATTTTCCTTTCCACTATCTCTAAAATCAGGCATATCCATAACTTTACCTGCGGACTTATTTTCCAAATCTATTCCAAATTTACAACTACCATGATATTTGTTACTACTATCACTACAATTAGATGGGAAGTGGAAGAAAGTATTACACACCTTTTCAGAATCTCCAGATGTATCCAATTTAACTTTACCCCTCACATCAGGTATTGTGCTTCCAAAAACTTTGAAACCTTCACTCTTGTCCACATTGACACCATACTTATCTGAACCAAACACAAACTGAATATCATCAGATTTCTGGAACTGGCGAACTTTTGGATGCCCGAAATTTCCTCCAGCAGAGTCTTTCCCACTGAAATTTGTTTCCCAACTTGATCCACCGCCGCCAACACCAAATAGGAACTGCGCACTTTTCAAATTTGCATCACCTTGCTTCATCATAGAGCCGTTCTTCTGCACGTCACAATTTGAGCTTACTTTATTAAAGATAAATGAACAATTGCTTGCTTTTAACTGGGACTCGTTTGTTGAGCCGTTCACGGAAGAAGAGAACGAGGATTTCTCACTCCCTGATCCTGAACCAGATAAAGAATCGTTCAAACTACCACCGAAAACTAATCCACTCCCAAATTGCTCCATATTCCCATTTAAATTCGCACTTGTTGCACTCCCATTCGAACCTGAATTTCGGTTATTAACGCCAAAGACATTCCCCAAGTTACCATCTTTCTCACAACCAACATCACTCACCCTATTCAATCCCAAATCAGGTTTTACTGTTTTCCCATCTTGAGAAGCCGGCATTTGCCTCTTCCTCATCTTCACTAGCCTCGGCCTGGATCGAGTTGAAATATGCGACTTTTCTGTACATGTTTTCCAGTGACTTAATCCAGCTGCATAAGTTGAACCCGTAGAAAAATTAAAACTTCCCGAAGATTCTACACTCTGTGTCAGAGGGCAATCGGGCTTCGGGATTTCAAAAGTAGGGTGCGGTGGAATCACAGGAGATGGCATTTTTTGAAGCTATGATACCGGCGGGATCGCGAGTTTAATGAATTAGGGTTCCCACTGGGTGATATAATTAGGGATTTTGTTCACTGTTTGCAACAAAAAACATACAAGGGAATAGGGCTTCACTGATGGATTGAAATGGAAGGGAAGATGGCAAAAACGGTTGGGCCTGATCTTGCCAATTTCTGATGTTCGTTTCCTTTATACTTTCTTTTGGGTGCGAGTGTGAGGATTTAGGTTTTGGGGGGTTAATATGTTTGAATTGATTGATTTGAACGTTGCTGTCGCTTGTTAGTGCCGTGTTTGGTAACATAATTTGTATCTCTACAACCAAAAATGAATACTATTCTATTGCTTACAAAATTTGGAACACATTTATTTCTAGAATTTTCTAGAACTAGTTCCTAATTTGTATCAATTTATTTGGTATGGCTTTTATTTCAGATAGCAGTTGTGAATTTTTTGGCAGATTTTTTTTTTACAAAAATAAAAAATATCTAGGGTTTTTTAATTTGAAAATGTGAAATTATTATATACAAAATTATAATTTTTGTGTCTATTATCATTTGGAATAGTATACGAAATTTAGAATAAAATATGTTATTTTTTATTTTAATTTGATACGCGTGGACTAGTTTCAAGTCTAATCGTAGATATAGAGTCCGAAATTCATATTTTAGCTCTTTATTTCAATACATGTGATATAAGTTGAATATTTTAATTACATAAAAATTCATGATCTTTGAACTAATTGTCACACTCGCACAATATTTTTTTCAAATATAACATAAAAATACATCATTTCTTGAATTTTCTCAATTTGATTCGTACGAGTTAATTTTGAACTCTAATTACTGATATATGGTTCGAAGTTTGTATTTTGACTTACATTGTTATATGTGTTGAATAAGTTAAAAAAAAAATTTAAACACAACCTGATCAAAAGTATTGTAAAATTAGCATCGCTGCTTGAAGAGGATTCCATTAAGCATTTGTCGCATGAGTATGAAACGGTCCGGTTATTAGTTAAGGCTTCAACGACAAATCTTTTTTAACATAATCAAATCCATCATCAACATATTCTCACTTGTTCATCATGACCCTCAATTTGTGCGATCGATATTTAACAATCTCATAAATCCTTAAAATATATTATACGAGATTTAAAATTAAAAGAACACATCATCAAAATGGATTAATAAGAACATAATAACTATCAAAATATTTGAATAACTCCGTTTAATATGTATCAATTTGATAATAATACTAAAATAATAATATCATATGAAATTAATGTTTTATGACATGTTACAAGAATAAAGAAAGAAAAACATACTGCATATGATTGCTAAACATTCTATGGCCAAATTTAGTGATTTTTAAGAAAAAAACAGTTGGATTATCTTAATTTATTAATAACAATTTTGTGTGTGTGTTTTTATGATATTATATGTATTTTCTAACATAAAAAGTTATAACCCCCCAATCTTAAGCCTTAAATAGATAAATTGATGGGATTTTTTTTTTCTGTAATTACACAAAAGTGTCTTATACGAACCAATTCTCGAACACATAACCATCATAAAACTCATGAAAACAATGATATAATCTTAACAAGAAACACACTCGTAAATTACTTTTACATGCTCGTTAGAGTATACAACAACAATCATCAATTATATCATGATGTAATTGAATATTTTACCTTGTTGAAGATTGACAAAGAATAATGGAGACACTGCGTTGCAGAAGTTGAAAATTGAGAATAATAATAATATGCTATTAATCAGTTTACAATATCATAATGGTAGATTATATTACGATCATCATATTTTAAGAATATATGAAAAAATGATTTAAGAGGAGTGCTCGTAAAGAATATTAGATTATTGGAGAATAGAACATAGTGAGGATTAGTCTATTGAAATGAACATAGAGAATCACATGACTAAATGTCGAAAAACTAATTATGCCAATAAATATGGAATTTATTGCAATATATACCTAATGTAAGCGATATATTCAAATTAATGTAATATTATAAAGTCTTATACTTTCAGTAAAAAATTACTAATTTTTGGTGAGATATTAACAATTTCGGCCGTTTCTGTTAAAGAGATTACATTTCAAGTTAAATGTTTCAAATAATTAAGTCAAAATTTGTGAATTTTCACCTAATTATAAAAATAAATTATCCCTCGTAAGGTATATAGTAGTGGACGCCAAAATACAAACTTTGGGTTTTATACCAACAATAGAAGAACAAAATTTGACCCACATACATCAAATTGAAAAAAATAAATTCAACGAACAATAAATATTATATGTTATTGTTCAAAAGTTATATCATAAACAACAATTACTCAAAAAAAAGTTGAATTATCACCAACTATATATATATATATATATATAATATATATATAATATTTGTTTATTTGGTTGGATTCAAAAGTTCCAATAATTTTTTTTAAAGAGTTAAATCCAGACATACGATATATCCATATGTAATTATAATTTTTTAACGTGTACATTATCATTCTCAAAATAATAAATTCCCAGTATTTTAATTGTTACACAAAAATATGGAAATATAAACTGAAGCAACCAAACAGGCCTTTGATTCCGATTCCCAATTCCGAATTCAACAATTGATCATATACCTCAGCAGCAGAGATGGCACGGTTCCCCTAGTTTTGATTTTGAAACCGCTGGTTTTCATGAAATCGAAAGAGGTGAAATCGAAATCGAATCGGCATATAGTCAATTTTGATTACGATTTTTGTTTTTTTTTTTCTTTTTATAAATTCACATTTCAAAACTGACGATTTTGAAATCGGAATGAGAAACGCAGAAACTGTGTATCATGAAATCGGAACAGAACCCGCTAGGTTCTGTTTTCAAATTGAACATAATCAATAATTAAATCAAACCGTTGACCGTCAGATAGAATCGCCAGTTCCAATTTAAAACCAGAATCACACCCATGTCTACTTGGTAGTCCTGAAAATGAATCAATTTAAATATTTAATTATTAGATTTTAAATTATAATTTTATTAATTTGATAAATATATTAAGTTTGGATTTAAAACTTAAATAATACCCAAGTTTTTTACTAATAGTTTTAATACTAAATAATATATTTTTAGGAATATAAAATATAAAAATAACTCCACAATTGACAGTAGTATATATTTATATTTATATATATTTATACAAATGAAATTATTATTATTCTTGATGTCCTAATATCTAACGTCGGTTTAAAATAAAATAAAAATATCAAAACGTAGGTGGCGTCGCGCAAACGCAAGCCACGTGTCTGACACGCAAGCAGATGAAACACAACTTCTGAAAGAACTCAACAGTTTCGAAACTGCTAGTCCGAGGTTTTAGCTTTCTTTCGGCAACAGTTTCGGCTATACTGCGAAGTTGGTACAGTAACTTTCTTTCTGTCTTCAGTTATTCATGTTTCGTGTGCTTCCCACTGGGCAACTCGTCAAATTTACATTGGTTGTTTCTGTAATTATTTGTTTAATTCCGTACCATGGTTAATGAGATGCGTTTTTATTGAATTCTGGGTGGCTGTTAATGCCTTTCTTAATTGTTTTCGTTTGGAGTAATTTTCATTTCTGGATTGCTGGTAAGTGGTAACTGGAGAGAGGTTGAAGCTGTGTGAACAGCGAGAGAGAGAGTAATTAGGACTGCCAATTTGCTTGGTTCATATCATATGATATAATCTTTTGAGGGATTTGTATCCATCCATAGGTAAACTTAGAGCTAATCCATTGTGGTTTAAGACTTTAAGGGATAAAAAACTCTATGATGCTGATTGCGCTTTGATAGTTTGCAATATGTTGCTTAATGCAGAAATATTTTATCTTCGATCATGTCATTGCAGATTGGGAAGCTGTAATTGATGCAAAAGAGATCTGCAGCTTAAATTGCAAGGGGTCATGGAGTTCGATTCGTACAAAGATTCACATGGTAGTTCATTGCCTTTGCATTTCACCATGCAGTTCTCTTGATTCCTTAGTTTTTTAGACGAAGATTCTGAAATTTGTGGAAGTTAACATATCGAAACTAGATAGTTCTTGAAGTTTTGTGACCAGTACTTTAAGACCTCTGTATTAGATGTCAATATGACGAGAAAGCCGACTCTTCTATACATGGTTAATTTGGACTGATTTATTTTTTTCCTTTTGTCTTTAGAAATCACTCTGGCTAATCAAGACAAAATCAACACAAAAGAATGCATAGGATCTTCATTTTTGTTCTAGAATAACAACTGCAACAATATTGTCAGGAAATGCATCTTTTGTTATGTAAAATCATGACTTTGATCACTCTTTTAGTTTGAAGCAGCGAATTCATTGGAGAACAAACATATCTTTCAGTTATATGTTCTTAGTGCTATTCATTACTGGATTCTTAGCTTCATGAACTTAGCTTGTTTGCAGAACTAAATAAGACCGTAGAGTTCATTATTACAAAATTAAGCTAGATCCAGTATTGTCCAGGTGTGCTTTTACTCTATGTTATGAATCAGTTTTTCCAATTTAGAACTCCGTTTCTTGTTCTATGGTCTCTTTGTAGGCTTTGGATTCTTCAGCACTTCTTGAATCAGAAGAGTTGGTAACCAGCCTATATTTGTTCTTTAAACTGATTCCCTCCCCTCAAACAGATGAGAATATCAGCAACTCAAAGAGCGGGGCACCTGAAGATGATCAACAAGATGTGGGCATCGGAAAAAACCCAAAAGACCAACCCGATTCTTCTGCAGAAGTAAATATGGAGTTTGCTATTACTCCTGACGACATCATGCGGGCTGGAGGTTTTGGAGCTACTGATGACATGAGCAGTATCCTTCCAGGTGCAGGCGATTACACTGATTACGAGAACCATCTTCATGATGTTCAGGGCTATGACGAAGAATCAGAAGATAAAATTGGTGAAGACAATGTTGAATCTAAAGATGCCTTTGGAGAAGTAAATATGGGATCGTCTGTCACTTCCGATGAAGTCACAAGGGCAGGAGGATTTGGAGCTACAGATAATATAAGTAGCTTCCTTCCAGTAGCAAGTGATTTCACTGATTTTGAGGCGAATCTTCGTGATGCTCGAGACTATGAAGATTCACAAGAAAAAATCAGTCGGCCTGGCCTCGGCTGGAAAAGTGAAACAAACTGAAATAAGTTGCAGTTGCTAATCTGTATCATCAAGTAACTATGTTTATTCTGGTATGTACTTGTATCAATGGTGATTTTAGTACAATCTTGAATGATTTCGTGAGACTTATTTATAAGATAATTCAATTTCTGCCATTAATTTACTGTGTGGGCTTGTGTGCTACTCCAATATTGACTTGATGGTGACACCTGATGTGTCCTTTATACTGCTTTATATCTGCCTGTGAAATTTGATTTTCAATGTTCTCTGTGTTGCAAATAGTAAGGTATGTGAGACTATGACTTTACTAGTGAAATTGTAAATCTGATATTCTGATATTCTACATGCGTCTGATGATAAGATTCTGAAAGTAAAACGAAATGCATATTAAACTCAGCAAATGAGACAGGAAGTATAAAAGCTCTAGAAGTGTGTACATTTAAATGGCTTCATTTATCTTCTTGGACCTCTAACATTAGATGATTTTTCAAATTTTTAGTCACTGTATTCCAAATGTTCTTCGTCTTCGGAATATTCTGTGTCCAGGTGCTAAGATCGCCAAAGGGTCGTAAGTCAATTTTCTTCTCCGGAAAACTTCCCACTTAGTGCCGAAATGAGCTTTCCACTCTTCTTGAGTGCAATAATGAGGCAAATACTGTTTGATTCCAAGGTGAGGCCTCCCAGAAAAGTCCATAATCTTGCTGTTTTGTCTTAATATATGTTCTAGGCCATCGTTTCCCGTAGAAGATGGAATCGCTGAAGTTAGGAAGGCAACTAGGTAGAAGACACCCTCCTCAGGTGTAACCAAAGATGTTCCAGTTTTCCACCTGTGGTATAAGAATGAGGGTGACAGTAAGGATTTCAGGTTTTTAGTAATTGAAGTGTCCTAGGATTAATTAATACCTTGATTTGTTGACAGGGTAAATGAGGACAGGACCATTGCTGGTGTCTTTAAGAATGTTTCCGAAAACTTCATGGGCAAACTCTTGAATCTTGCTTCTTGGGATAAGAAGATTTAGCCATGGATGTGGCACCTCCCACAAACCCTTTTCCCGAAGTTTTATTTCGGACACATGTACTCTATCTAGGAAGTCCACATAAGCTACTTCAGAGAGGAAGAGAGTGGACCTGATGTAGTTCAGTTTGGACAAGAGATGATCAATGTCCTGCACACATGACAAAGGTGAATATGTTAGCACCTCCTGGTAACCATTTACCAGCTAAAAAGAAAGAATAGGTTAAAAGTTCTTACCTGATCAACCCGATCCGAATCTTCAAGATTGTAGTATTTTGCAACTTCTAGGCAAAACAGAATCTTTCCTTCAGAACTGAACTGGTTTGCTTGAACTGGGTCTTTCGGGTTGAAAGATGATCTCCAGTTGTTCAATAAACCTGTTCTATTTATAACAGCAAATCCTTCTACATAATCAAATGAGTTTGCAGACGATATGAGGTGCTCCTGATCGTGGGTGAACATGGAGAAGTCAGAATAAAGTGCCCTGATCCATTTAACCTGTAAAAAAATGTATGTCATAAAGAAATTCTCTGGCAATAATTTATTAATTTATACCATGCTAATTCATTTTTAATGTAGTCACCATTTTTGGAGCAGGTTCTAAGGCAATTCGAGCTTTGGTAATGATTCCAAACTGTCCTAGCCCTCCGAGTACAGCATGGAAGAGGTCCATATTCTGCTCGTCCGAACAAGTTGCCAATTCTCCTCTACCTGTGCATAATGCAAGTCAGATTATTATATTCTGGTTTCAGATTTAAAGAAAATTCATTTCAGCATGTAATGATATTCAAAAAACCTGTCACAACTTCTATTTGGTAGACATTATTGATCTGCGGCCCATGTCTGAATGCTTGGCCACTTATTCCAGCATTTGATAAAGTCCCACCAACTGTGAGATGAAGATAATCGGTCCAAGATTTTGGAGTCAGACCCCGTTTAACACTTTCATGCAGAATATCTATCCAAAGCTCTCCAGCCGAAACATCAACATACGGGTTTTTCCCTGTGTGAAAACTCATCTCCTGGGCTCGAAGCGATTCCATGCTGATAACAACACCTTGATGGACCTGGGCTTGTCCTTCTAGGGAGTGGCCATGGCCTCTAGCAGCAAGGGTAAGCTCTGAACTCAGGCCCAAATCGGAAATATGCTTTACAATTGATGAAATATCAGATATTGATTTCGGGTGCAAAACTGCTGCAGGCATGAGATGGTATCTGTTGCCAAAGTCCTTTGCTGCGAACTCGATGTTCTTGAAAGATAGGTTTCCATCAAATCTCATCTTAGCTATCGATGAATGTAAGATTGTCTGAATGGTTTGAGGCGACGATGTAGGTGCGGTGAAAAGGTGGTTAGAACAAAGATGCTCTTTATTGATCATGAAACTGTGCAAGAAAACTAGTACGAGGAAGGCTTTGGTTTTATGTCTGAAGAAGCTCTGGGGTTCTACATGCAACATTCTCATACAGAGGTATTTCTCTCTCTCTGAAAATAATAGTGGTATGGTGAAGACAGAGAAAGATGGTGCTTTCTTTGCAATGGGGTGTCTGAGATATTTATATGCAAGAAAAGGAAGACTACTCATCTTTTTCCCCCCATTGTGGCAACAAACTTTTTATTTTCTCGTCACTGTCTTATTAATTATTTTAGTTTTACTACTGGGGCTATTTTGAGCAAATATATTAGTACAGTTGGACCAATCAACAGAGGGTTCACACTTTAGGGGAGTTTGTGACTTCATTTTTGCTGCAACATGATTCTGTATATGTTGTGAATACATATGCACTATTTGTCGGGTGGTGGACAATGAATTATGTTATTTCTTCTTTGGGGGACCCCAGTGATTTGCTAATAATCAGTGGTGATCACCAAATGTGGAGAGATGCTTTGGAGCTTGTTTCGAGAGTCGAAAGCCTCCACAAGTTACTATGTGGACCAAAACGGATTGGGTGATGCCCGTCTTCTAATTGGGTTAGGTAGTCAGGTAATATCTTATTCTTACCCGATCACAAAGTGTCGGGTCAAGGTAATACTTGACAAGCTTAGCAGTTAATTGCCCGATGGGTAATCCAAACAGCGGCTAAAATTGTTATCTTCATGTATGGTGAATTCTTTAATACATGAGACTGTACTTTGTCCCGTCTTAACACCAAACCGTGCTCTACTCAAAGACGGACTAGAGGGAAGACCGTCATTTACCATTATCTTGAGCGTGGTGGGGTTTCCACACTTCTCTAGCTGAACTTCTTTACAAAAAAAAACAAGTTTTTGGTATTGGAAATTTTACTATCCAGATTACCATACCAACTTTTTTCGTTGCACGTTGCTTACTAAATTACACGGGTTTGTACACTTTGTCATCCGGAGCTGTCTTGAGGCTGCCTGTTCGTGATATTTCTGCCTGTGTTTTCCTTGGTGCCGGCTAGACGTGTTTCTAAGTGAACTTTTATAATTTAAAGTAGGAAAAAATACATGGCTGGCGAGTCGGTGTAGAAATAGTAAAAATTTCTTAATCGTGTACGAGAAATGGCAAATGTGTAGCAGATCATGTGTTTTGAAGGTTAAGCAAAAGAAAAACTTGTGTGGTAAAATTTGCAAGGCAAAATGTAATCAAGTGAAGTTTTATCATAATTAAATTCGAAAAAAGCATGGTGACAGTGGGAAATTTTATTTTTGGGGTAGTCTTTGGCTGCTGGGTTCATGATGAACCTGTAGTCTTCGTTATGATATTGTCTGATTTGAATCGAGCTTTAACGTATGCTTTGAATTGAGTTCGCACGTATTTATTTTTGAACCATGTAACAAAATCATGTAATTAGTGGGCTAAAGTGTAGCAAAAGAAAATCTTTTATCCAGTTTGTTGTATTGGAGTGTACACCGGGCCCCCCCACACGAGCCCCTTGGCTACAAAATCCCATAAGTGAACGAGGAAGTCAATTTTCCTTTTTTAGGTCCTGGCTTCTTTTGGCAACGCAAGTTTGGCCAGCCTAACTTGCCTAATATTTCTTCTTTCTGTTACCTTTTTCTTGAGAGAATATAATTGGAAATGCCTAAAGTATAATTTCATCAGATTTTGTCTTAGCAAAGTTCCGATGCATGATTAGCGTACGAAGATAAAGAATTCAGCTACCATATATTCGATGCAATGTATTCGGTGTGTATTTCACTATATTATCACACACATACCCACAAATAAAATCTTATGAGTATGTGCAAAATTTGTGGTGAAAAAAACTCCAGGAATAAACGAAAGATTGGTAGCTTCCCCCTCTCCAAGGCCCAGCTAAAGCGTGAAACACCCCGCCTAAGGAAACACATTTTGGTACCATACGCATTTATGTCTGAAAACGCAAATTTATGTTCTAAACCTACCAAGCATGAACTCTTGGAAGTGAAGTTGTACCACAGTGATCATGTCCTAAAACAGACCTATGACAATGTTTGTACTTCATGACCTTAAAGAACATTGTGGGTGCATGAGGACGGTTTCCCTGGTCCAGCCACTTTATAAAGTGCAACACCAAATTAAGACAGGCATGATAACATCTACTTGCATCAAGACATCAGCTGTGATCCTAAAGATCTGCATATAGTTTGATCAACTAAGTAGGTCGGATAGACTTAGCTGAGACATATAAAGCTGACCATGGTGCCGTTGACAGCGACTCCCCAACATTGAGTGTTGCATTATTTCGCCATTTTATTTTGCATTCATGCTTTGTCTATGGTCGTATATTGATGCAGAATCTGCAAGGTTTTGGTGGCATAATAGTTGTACATGTGGTAGGGGCCTGGATGAAATTGGCACAAAGTGGAGATTGACAGTTTGGATGGGAGAGACTGAAAAGTTTGAATCCCAGCACTTAGACAGCCAACATTCAGTTTCTTGCTAAAATTGTACATCCCTAAAAATTCATGTGATATACCTACAAGCGTATATTCTAGAGGGACGTGTGAAAGTTGGATGCTTTGTTTTTCGTTATAACTACCGGAGTTTTTAAATGCGGTGGTCATTTAATATGGTACGATCAGATTGAGTTTAACAAATTTCTATTGGAAACTTTTCTATAAGGTGGTCATTCAATTGGTGTGATAAGATTCGGTTTGACAAATTTGTACTAATGGACAAATGAAAATGCAAGGCTTATCGGAAGTTAATTGTGTTATGGAAAGGTTTGTATAGATACGCGAGTGCCTATATTAGGGGATGCATAAATATAATCGTAATTGATATTTTTAATTTATTAATCGAGAATTTTATAGGTTCTGATAGACGGGGTGATCGTTTTTATTGAGTTTTTAAAGATATCTTAGCTTTTTTATGATAAATTAAGTGTTCTAAAGTCATGTAATCTAAGTTCAGTTCATGCGTTATTATTGTGCCATTTGGTGGGATTTGTGTGGCCTCACTTATTATTGTAACGTTGCATGACACGTACTATATAGGTAGATGTACTTGTATTTTGTGGTTGGGGGGTGTGACATCAAGTATGATGATAATCAGATTCTTGTACTGTCCAAATTGATATTATTTGTAATATAAAGAAGGTACAATAGCACATTTGTAATGAAAGCTATTTTAGGCATTTGTCATACCATAACATCCTCTATATACATGTACACATCTATATATAGAGAGGCATGATAAGAAAACGTAAAAAAATTTGTGAAACGGTTGTACGTGTGATACAATTTAAGGTATTAATTGTTTAACTATAATATATATTTTTTAAGTGTATTACTGTTGATTAGTTACCTTAAAAGATAGTGATACTTTATAGTTAAACAAGTAATATCTTCATAGTTACTCAAGTAATACCTTAAATCGTGTCACACGTGCAACCGTTTCACAGAAGAATCGCTTATAAGAAAATTAGTGTTGAATTTATTATAGAGTCGATCTCGTAATTTGACAGCACACATCATCATCCAAGGCAATGACTTAAAAAGAAAAAAAAACAGAATTAGATATCATAATCTTTAGCACACATCGTTGGATGCATTAAAGATTAAAAGTTTGATAGTTATTTACTAATATTTGGTAGAAGATTACTTCAATTTGATTTTTATAAAGATTGTGTAAGTGGCCAATATACGAACATAATAAAGTATGTATTTAATTTAAAAAAAAAAAAAAGAGTTACATTAATTAAAAAAAATTATATTAAGAAAGTCTTGTTTAAAAGATTTAAGTTATTTATTAGTTTGAATTTTAATAATACATTTATAAAAATATTATTTTTGAGTTAAATATTGTTGATGAAGTTGAATAAATAAATAAATAAATGAGCGAAATAAATGATAATTGATGGCTTATAACATGATTTATTTTTATTTTGCTGAAAATTATTCACTAATGAAATATTATATATTTTTTTAGAACGGAGAGAATATTAAAAACGGTATTGATTATTTATAATCTCGAATTAAAAGTAATTTGTCCAAACAATCTTTTTTACAGACGACATAATAAACAAATAAATAATAAAAAAAAGAAGAAATTAAGTAGTTTATTGGCATAATAATTGTGCTGGAAAAAGTAAGGGAAAAAGGGGATCGCACTTGAAATCTAAAGAAGAGAACTAAAACCCTAGATTTGGATTAATTAAGTTTAATGATGAGAGATTAATTAAAAATGTGTTTGTAAAGTGAGTTGTCTGGCTACAATATAAAGGTACTATGATGTTTGTAATTCAGTAAACCAACATTAATTATCACTGCTATCATCTTTAGCTTATATACTATGTTTACATAATCTTTATTTATTATATTTAATTATTTTTTTAATTAAAGAAAGGAAAATAGTTTAAATTCGTCCCTGAACTAATACTTTCGATTTAAGTTTAATCACAAATTGGCCATTGAAATTATAAAATTGATCGTATAAGCTCCTAAGCTTTTAAATACAAGATAAATAAGACATATTTTTCAATCAAGATAACTAAATAAATTTATAAATGTAACAAATCAAATTAGAAATATATTTAAATATATCAATAAATTAGCACAAAAAAATATTCACTAATTAAAAAAACAAAAGTGGTTCCGTGATTTGTTATGTGTTTTTTATATATCTATATTTTTTATTCATTACTTTATATAAATAATTTATAAGATATACTTGTAAAAACAAAAAGATACATAACTAGTTTTGGGTTCATCTAAAAGTTATACATTAGGGTAATTTTGTAATTTTTTCTATATTCATTTGTTTTATATATATGAATCTTTTGTGTATTCGATCTACAATATTTACTTATTTAACTAACAAATATTATATGCTAACTTGAAAAATATTACTATTTTTTTAAGATAAAAAATAAGTCGTAACATTTTTTCAAGTAATAAATAATATTTTTTAGTTAAACAAGTAATACTCTACATCGAGTTGCACTGTATACATAATTCACAAAAAATCGACTTATATACACATATATATATGAACACACACATACCATTATAATACTCTACATCATAGTTGCACTGTACACATAATCCACAAAAAATCGACTTATATACACATATATATATATATATATATATATGAACACACACATACCATTATAATACTCTACATCAGAGTTGCACTGTACACATAATCCACAAAAAACCAACTTATATACATATATATATATGGACAAGACATATACTATTATAATACTCTATATCGAGTTGCACTGTACACATAATTCACAAAAAAACAACTTATATGCACGTATATATGGACAAACACATACCATTGTGACTTGGGATATTCTACTAGTATCTGCTCTCTTACTAGGAAGCCAATTTTTTTGTGAAGCATGATTGCACATTATATTGTCCACCATCTTACTTAAAACATTGTATAATTTAATTATATATCTTAGTTGCGTGTACAATGTGGCATCGCAGTCAACAACAATTATTTTAGTTTAGTAACATTAATTTCTTGAGTTAGGTAATAATAATAACAAATCTCAGTTAAAACTAGCATAAATTTATTAATAATTAATATTATTGATCCCATTACAAGTTTAATTATATATAATATGCTGAATAAAAATTCAATCTGTTGGTCTAATATGTATGGCGGAAAATACTGAAAGGATAATTCTTTTAACATTTCAAATTGCAAACATTGACCTACAATGTGTGAAATCAAGAGCCTTGCATCCAAATTTGTATATCGGGTGCATCGTAAAAGTCAATAAAATTATAAATTTATATTCTATTTATATCTATCCTATCCAATATGTGCAACATTTTATTGTATCCATCCCGTTTATTCATTTATTTGCGGGTCATTCGATCCAACAAATAAAATTAACATTTCCACTAAAAAGTAAGGGGAGAGATTAGTTTGTGGTGTTCATATCATGAGTTTAGACCCCAACATTTAATGTGTGTTTTAGGTTAGGGTTTGAGAATATTTGTACAAGAAAGATTTGAAACAACATAATAATTCTTATGATGTCGCCTATCCTCTTTACATTCTAATTTCTATTCAATCATATTTGCTATTTGTCCCACCCAACTTTTGAAGTGTGTGTGTGTGTGTTTTTTTTTTTTTTTTTTTTTTAAATATTTGTATGTTGCTTTATATATTCTTGTTTGTCTCCATGAAAGGGTTTCATGTCTTTAAAATAACTATTTAATTTTACAAGTGCCATAGAACATTGGCTTTTTAAATCGAAAGAGTTATTAAATTATGAAGTTGGTGCACTACTTAGTTTCATCATTCAAGCTACTAAATTCATCATGGACATGATTTTGTCGCCCAATCAGTCTGAAAGAATGGTGTACATGCATATTTACCTAAATAAATTTTGTTGGTGATTTCATCATTTTTATGTGGAAATTTATAATATATATATATATATGTGTGTGTGTGTGTGTGTGTGTATGCATCTTGTATTAAATTTAGTATTGTAGATCAAAATACTACGTGGGTTTTTAATATAATCCTTGAATTCTATCTATAGAAATAAATAGGATGCAAGGCTTAAAAGATACTTTCACTTGTCTATAATTATTTTAGTCATAAAAATATGTTAAGTATATGCTCAACTTCATCAAAATTTAAAAAAAATTATTTATGTAGCGGTTGAGTTATTCACATTGTAAATGAAATTAAGAATATTACATCAGTAATTTACAACAAAATCAAACATATAAATTGGATAAAATAAAAAATTGAAGGTGGAGTCTATTACATAAGAATGTAATTTTCAAAATAATCGTAAAATTAGATGTCATGTATTATATGTGGTATACGTTAACAAACATAAAATATTTTTTTCCCTCATACTCCCTCCTTAAAACCATAATTTTGTACTTATATGACTTATATTCATTAATTCGACTTATTCAATTATATAAAACTTATTTATGAAAAAAAAATTAATTTTTACTTTTGGCTGTTAAAACGAGACCTTTAACTTTTGAAACAAAAGATATTTTCTTTTTAAATAAAAAATATTTTTTTCCCTTTTGGATGAAGGGAGTAATGAAATCTAATTCGGTTTTGTAGGTTCCTTTAAGATCATTTTCTCATTCTTTACTTAGATATGTATATAATATGGGAAAGAAAGGACTTTCCTTATCATGAATCTTTATGAAAATTAAGCTAGTTTTTGAAAAAGCTAAGGCTTGTTTGTTTTAAGCTTGACACAAATATTTTGGAATATTTAAATATTTCATATTTATTTGTTTTTACTTGTAAAATAGGACAACGTAATTTAATAAAATCTTATTCTAATACACATTTTACACTATATTATGTATATATATTTTTTTAATTTTTCTCTTTTTATCAACACAATATAGTACTACAATAAATTATTTTTTCAGTAATGATTTGACATCTACAATATAATCTTACGCTATACAATCTCAAAACAAACAAATATTATTACCATTCAAGTGTATTTCACAAACCTAAAATTTTTAAAATCAAAATTTCCAACGACCTATTTAACCCTAAAGCAAACATATCCTCAATTCCTACATGAAATGCACTAGGTAATTATGAAACCTATAAATTAAAAATATTACCACCACCCACACACACACACACACACACACACATATATATATATATAGAGAGAGAGAGAGAGAGATGTAAAGTAGAGGTGATTAATTTATCTCTATGGTGGAGATGATTAACTTATAAATCAAAATAAAATCCTAAAAAAGATGTTTGAAAATCCATGAACCCTAGCTAACCCTAGGTTGAAAAGGTGATGCCATTTTGAATAAGGGCTTGTATTCTCTTGTAGTTCAGTTAATCAAGAAAAATGACCTCCATCAGTTGTCACCCCCCATGTGCATGTTAGTCCCACCACCTTAACAAATTAGTCAAGATAACTTCCAAGTGCTCTCTGTACTTGTTCATTTATAAGCTATATCTACCTACCTACTAAACCCACATATCGTTTTATATCCTCATTCTTTAGGGTTTGGACCCTTAAACCTAGCTATATATCCCACGTTGATCTGCTTCTGGTACGACATGCCCTTGTGCATGTTCACGTGTGTGTGTCTCCAAATATTTAACCGATGTAGGTAGCATTTGTACGGAAAGGATGTGTGATCGACACTCGATATGTAAAAAAATAAAATATAAAAAGATGAGATTTTTTTAAATATTTTTATGTTACATTCCACATATGTTACTGGTACAGATACTTTCGACTTTGATAAAGAATATACTTGAAAGATTTACATAAAGTATGTTAAGTGATTATGGTATAATATATTATACCTATAATAAAAAATATATTAATGTATGAGATTATTTTTGTTCATCTATTCTCTTATCGCGCTACAAAAATTGAGTAATTTTACTTATTTTTTATGGATGAGAGGATTTGTGATTCACAATTTATTTCTTTAGTTCATGGTTCATGAGTTTCAGGTTGAAATCTAAAGTTTAGGGTTTGAGGTTTTGACTTTAGGGGCTTAGAGTATATATATTTTAATAATTCTATTTGATTCATGATTTTATAGTTTATAAGTTCATGATAAATCATGATCTAAACATTTATGATTTAGTAGAATACGCGTGAATTGTGCGGTAGAGGATTTGAATGTCCTTACATTGCATGTTAGTGCATGCATACAAGTCTTGTGGGTATTATATATGGTTCAAAATATTAATGTTTTAGTAGAATACGAGCGAATTATACGATAGAGGATCTGAATGTTCTTACATTGCATGTTGGTGCATGCATACAAGTATTGTGGGTATTATATATGGTTCTAAACATAAATGTTTTAGTAGAATAGGAGCGAATTGTAAGATAGAGAATCTGAATATTCTTACATTGCATGTTAGTGCATGCTTACAAGTTATGTGGGTATTATATATGGTTCAATCAACCCACTGCATATTATGATTTGGATTCATGTGACAATCTGCTAACCCTACATAACCTTGCTTGAAACTTAATTAGTACTGCTTATACAAACATATAATAATAATAATAATAATAATAATTATTATTATTATTATTATTATAATAATAATAATAATAATAATAATAATAATAATATAATATATATATATATGTATCAATCGAATAAATCGACATGGATGTGACATTGTACCTTGTCTCAATCAGTAAGACTAGTGGGTAACCCACTTAATTAATGAAGATGAAATATATGTAGGAAATTATTATTGGAAAATCCACATTTTTAATATTTCACTTTCAACAATATCAAGAATTATTGCGCATATGAGTGTCTTTCGCATGAATATCTGTATGTATCATTTATTGTTTTCATACAATATATAATTTGTAATATATATATAAATTAAAATAAATATATTAAAGATATAATTTTAAGCTAATTAATATATAAAAATTGTTAATAATATACTCACAAAGACAGGTAAAAAAGCTATAATTTAGCATAAATATATGTATTCTCTCCGTATAAAATTAAAAGACTTGTTTTTATAATAAATTGATTAATTGTGCATAAATTAAATTATTTAATAATATTTATAATAAATATTAACAAATAAAAATAATAAGATTTTTACATCTAATATTTTATTTAATATATGCCACTTAAAATAATTTATTATTATAGTAGTCTAGGATTTATAATGAGGACATAATATATGTTGCAATGCGTATAAAAGGTCCTTAGAAATCGGCTTTTAGGACACGCTTGATGAAAATGACTTTCAAGACTCTCTCTCTCCACACACACATAATTCATATGTACATACACACTGAAAAACTATGTGAATAGGGGATTTTGTTTGACTGAAACATTTTCACGTGACACGCACCTGACTAATGACCCATGACAAATAAATATATCTTATAATAAGAAATCTTCCCCCCCCCCCCCACCTCCATATATATATATATATATATATAATGAATAAGTTCCTTTCACGTCGACTACGATGATGTACATAAATTTTTGTGATATATAATTGTCATTCTACATACTTACGGTGACCAACAAACTCATATAATATATATATATATATATAATACATCATTGCTGCATCAGTAAATTTGTACTCATGTTATTATATATATATATATATATATGATGTTATAGCTAATAATAAATGTGTATTTTTGTGGGATTGAGTGGAAATATATTTTATATATATTGTATTTAATTAATGTATGTTACTAAAAGTAAATATATTACTTGTAAAATCAAACTCACATATACATATATTATATAGACCCAATGTTTTAATACTTTGTGTTGTGAGAACTCAAACATGAATATTAGAATATATATATATATATATATATATATATATATATATATATATATATATATATATGGAGCTTCAATTCTTTCGTCACCACCAAAGAGGAAGTTTTTTGAGTGGGAAACATGACTTGACCCCCTAAAGTTCAACAGGAAACTCCACTTTGTTAATAATATAATAATAATAATAATAATAGTCAATGATTTACTAAATAATAATAATAATAATAATTATAATAAATGATTTACTAAAACATTCAACACCACTTTCAAATTTATGATTTCCTTTGTTAGATGATTTAAATTATTTCTTTATTTTATTGTTGAGATGATTGAAAATAGTAAACAAGAAGTGATTTTGTTTAAACTAGAATTTTCGAGTACATATCGTAACATACAAAAAGATAGATCCTACGTAGAAAAATTCTGTAAATCTAAAAATCGAGCCCAACTACCATAGGGCGATTTCGAGACCTAAAATAAGAAATAAAAAAATAAATAAAACAAAAGATCATTAATAGGAAGCTAAACATGTGATCAAATATTCTTAAAATTACGGTATGAGTATTCATTTTGGAAATGATGGTAAGAAGGGAGGGGACATCTGAAAAGATGAGTTGGACTATGACTACTATTAGTTGAGGCCCGTTAGTGGTTAATGGGCCATATTAATTATGACCTCTGAGTCCACCACTAGTGTCACAGGCCCAACTGTGATGCCCGGAGTCAGCCGGAGGGGCTGTCCAGATAGCTTCTTCTGTCGCCACGTGGATCAGTTCCTAGAAAACTTGTCTCCCATTTTGTCCTTACGCCATAAATGATATCTAATGGATTAGGTAACTTTGCATTTGGAAACCCATGCCCTTTTGATAGGCTACTAACGAGCGTTCGTCTAACGATGATAGTTGGACGGCGTAAGTGGGCATCCCACATCTAAATTGAAATCAAGATAGTCTGGGTGGATTTAAATGAGTTTGGAAAAAAATAATTATTAAATGAGTTGGATGAGTTTGGATAATGTCACATTCATGCTACATATTTTTTTGATTGATGTATCTATTTGCAAAAATATATGATTATACGTTTCGATATGTGGCGCTAATGAAATGGATGCAGCAGTAGTTTGTTGAAAACTCAAAGTCTTTACTTGATCAGGATGTGCGATGTATATGTCATTCTGAAGTGATCATTAATCTACTAATAAGTCGTTTCATGGCAGTCCATCTATCACTTTATTGTGAAATACCATATTGGTCAGTTCTGCGATAAGTACCTCCATATTTTGCTTTCTTCTGTGTGAAATATCATATTGGTCAGTTCTGCCATAAGTACCTCCATATTCTGCTTTCTAATTATAGAAGAGAGACAAGAGAGCATAGTAATAGCCATTCTTATCTACCAATTAAAAGCCACACTTTTAAAACTTCTTTTTCACCATTGTTAACATCCCAATTTTCACTAAATACATTCCACTCCTTTTTTTTAGTGGAATATATTGCTAGAATATAATATTTGGAGTATTCTATCAGCACTAACTAACAACTCTAATCATGTTTGATAAATTCAAATTAAATATAAGTATTCTCACTTAACCAAAAGTGACCAAACAGTTTTTAAAAATTTAATAGAAATTTTGAGAATGTTAGTGGTCATGGCTTTATTTATTTATTCTTTTAGATGGGGCAGAGGTACGAATTTTGAATTTAATAAGAATTTTTGTTTTACTATGTAACTATAGAAAAATGTTATTTTATTAGAATAGAATTAGTATTCATCTAGTATGTACACTTTGTAATATATAAGTATATATTTATAATATATTTTACATAAATTAATAACTAAGAATATTACAAGTATGTTGTTGTTTTATTGGCTTAAAAACTTATGTGTTGGGTGCACTGTGTAATTAGATGTAGAATATTACTTATTTCACTAAAAAATATTATTTGTTTACTGAAAAATATTACTACAAAAAAGTAGTAATACTTTTTAGGTAAACAAATAATAATATTTAGTTAAACAAGTAATATTGTGGATCGCATGCACATTGCATTCCATGCACAAGAGACTTACTCTTTTATTGATAATGCGTGTAAAAAATTATAACTTATTAAAAAATAAAATATTATTTATCCTAAAATGCGAGTATAATCTTGAATTTCAATCTTTTACACATAAGTTAGAATTTTTTTGGATTAGAAAGTAAACTTTGAATATTTTTTTTTAATTTTAAAATACAACATCTCTTGAATTAAAGAAGCCTCTTGTGATAGTTGGATGGTCAAAATTCCTCTAAAGTTGAGAGATCTATAATTTTTTTTTAATCTTCTTTCACTCTTTATATTTCTCATCCCAAAGATACTTCGCCCAAAATTCAAATTTGATGTCATTTTCCATTAACTTTCTTCACACAACAAAACTTCAATCTCTTTCCGACATAAATTTCACTAGTGCGATGACAAGTTTGTCCCTAACTCATAATTTTTTTGAGCATCTATGGAGGCATTATCAATCACACGTCAATTGGTATTGGAGAATCATCTAGATAATATTTATTATTGACTTCATTCTTATTATTCCAAAATCAACTATAACAATGAAATACAAAAGAGTAAGATGAGAAAATTAGACTCCAAAAAAAAAAAAACCTATTTAAAAACAACAAGTATAGATTTGAGTATTGTTGGAACGAACCTCTAATATTTGAATTTTGTTGGAATGAATGAAGCGGAGTATATTGACCCATATAGAAAAATAAATAAGAATAACAATTACACATTCTTGAATACAAAGTAAAACTTTCATTATCTGTAATTATCATCATCATCATCATCATCTATTTGAAACATTGTTTATAAAATTATGTATAAGAAATCACGCTCTGTGTATTATTTTTGTTACATATGAAATGATTGTAAGAACATACTATATAATTTTCTTATAGAATATCTATGAATCCATACGTAATTAATTATCTAATTTATCTAATTGAATATATGCAAATTTTCAAGCTCATGTTAAATTAAAAAATATTTATTTTAAATTTAATTATAATAGATTTATAAATTTGAGATATTAATTTATTTATTATTTAATAATTTAATATTTAATTATATTAAAATTATAAACTCGTATTATTTTTTGTACAAGATTGTGTCATTAGCGAGACCATCACCTAAAATTCACCAAATAATTGTGGTGTGTTTTTAAATGCAAAAATTTAAATGATGGTGTTTGACCTTACAAATATTAAAGATCGTAATTTATATATACATGTTCAAGGCCAACCAACTAACTAATTTTGTTTAACAAACAATTAAGTTGAGTAATAAACTTATTTTCAATAGTAGCATAACTCTGCAGAAAAACTTTGTTTCCTCAATGTGGATGACTATAGCAAAACAAAATCACAGAAAACATTCATCTGCCCAAAACATTTTGCACAATAGTACTTTGACCTCTAGCTAATCAAATCATGATGATCATAATAGAAAAGAAAAAAAAAAACTAAGTAAGAAATTCAATCAATGTTGGACAAAATGATGGGATTAAAAATCGAAAAACATAAACAGTAAATTTTGTATCAACATTCTATTTCTTTTAAGAGTCAAAATTTTCATGCATCCTATCTCATATTCAAATACTTTTTCAAGTCGACAACATTGTGTTAAAATGCCAAATTGTGTTTCATACTCTTAATCTTGCTTACAATGAAATACAAAAAAAATATAAATATAAACTACAGTTTTTTTTAAGATAAATTGCAGAGTTTATGATATGATTAAAAATATTTTATTTTATTAAGACTGTAGTAATTACTAAAGTCATATATTAAATAATCAGGAATAAAATAAATTAAAGTAACAACATGATCATGACTTTGAATGCAAATTTAAATACTCGTATAAATAATTTCAAAATCTTTATTGTCTTAATTTGTACTGAGTGAATTTACATATCTTTGAGTTTTTTTATTATTTATCATTAACCCCATGACACTATATAAATAAGAATGAACTAAATTAATGAAAAGAAATTGAAGTTTCATTTTGTTAAAATGTTGTTCAAGTGTTTTAAAATGAACATATATATGTGATGACAAGAAAATTCGAAAGTCACTTATTTGACATGTACAATGAGTTCAAACATAAAAAGTCGAGTTTTGCACAACTTCATTCACTTATTATAATTCTACCATATGTCAATATATCTTATGGTTGATTATACTTTTAAAATTAAAATAATTAAAAGATTTACTGTATGAGTTCACATATATAACTTTAAAGTCTGGAAAAAAAAAAACCTATTGTTTATAACATAAATTAAAAAAGTATCAAACGACAATGCTACACTTGCTTACTATAGAATAAAACAAAAATAATATAATAAACAATTCTTTCGAAAGTCATATATTAGTTTATATTAGCATGGCTATTTTTGAAACATTTAAAAATGTAAATTAAGTACGAGATCTAAATATAAAAGAGAGGAAACAAAATATGTATCCTTCCATAAATGTAAATAAAAATTGAATTTCTATACACTCCCGAAATTTTCATACGGTTCATACGCTCTAAGAATATTCATTTGTTCTACGTATAAACACCTTATAGTGATCCCAAAATAATCATAATCTATTTCCTTAAATTTGCAAGAAATTTTTAATTAATAACTTGAATTTACAACTACAATTTAATTAATAATTAGGTCAATGTGCAAGTTTGCTATAGGTTCTCATGGATGGGTTCCACAAAAACAACAATCTATCAATTCAGACACGCTACATTAATTACCAAAAAAACTATTAGTTTCACATGAGAAGATGTGTCGTCATTTAATGGGCAGACAACATATACTGTATTGTTAATAAAACGATTATCTGACACGGAGATGAGATAAGAGTGTCGTGATCAGACATGAGATTTATGGTTGATAACTCATTGCAACCTACTTGTCTCATGTATTATGATTAATGGTTCACAAATTCCGTTGTTACATAAACATCAAACTTATCTCAGTTGAATCAAAATTTTTTAGAAGATTCAGCAATATTTCCTCCGTAATTTATATAAATTTGACAATCAGCCGGCTCGTGACATCTCAACCATCTCTCTTAAGTTACAAGGGTTGCATGAAACATACAAGAATGCAAAAATATATTTTGTAGCTTATATATATTTTTGCTATTTATCTTTTTTACACGATATATAAACAAATAAGTGTAGAAAATATATTATCTGATAATTAATTATTGCATATATAAAAATAAATTGAAAATATTTAAGAGTGATTTGATTATAATATAAATAAAAATGAGTGAAGTAAAAGAAAAATTGAGAATAATTATGGAGCACAAAAGAAGGGTCTTGTATTTTGTTTTTATTAAAAACAATATAGAAAGATTAATTAATTTGAATAAAAAAAGGGAAACCATCCATGTGGAACATAGTATTTCATTAAAATACTTTTTTCAATTATTTTATTTCTTAATGAAAATACTCTTTATAATTATTTTATTTTTAAATATACCTCTCTCATTGACACATAGAATATTGAATATGCACAACCAAGTGTGCTTTAATTGAGAGACAATTATGTCAATCCATTAACTATTGCAGAGTATAGTGTTAAAAGACTTGCAATCACATTTTGACAATTGCATGGTGTTGGGTTGGGTATTCATTTAGACAAGTTGAGTGCTCATATACATAGCAGTGTGCTTTGCATGGAGTTATTTATCGAAATAATATGAAAAAAATAAAACAATTTATAAAATATGGTAGGTTTGAAAATTATTTTTAAAATAGGATGAAATGTTATGTTTGGTGATGATGTTTGATAAAAACGTTACCGGATCAGACGTTTTAATTTGAAAAATAAAAACGCCAGACCCATATTTTTATTTTCTAAAGATATATATGCCACATGCTATCATTCATCACATATTTACAAACAAATATATATATATACATGTATATATATGGCTGTATATATATATATATCTATATATATATAAAGATATATAATTATATATACTATATATTTCGTATATACATACACGCACATATATATTTATATTATTTAATAAATAATACTTATATTATTAGAAATTAATTAAAATTTTGCATTTTTAATTAAAGTAAATATAATATAATATTAAATATATTTAAATAATGTTTATTAAATAAATATAAATTTATTCCAAAAAAATATATATTAATAATATAATTATAAACCAATAAAAATTATCCCTATATATAAATATTAATTATATATAATAATTTATAATTGTATAGAGATATTTAGAGAATTTAATATTAAGATATATTGAATATTTTTATTTAAAAAAATTATTTGTTGTATTATTTATTTATTTAATATTTATGATATATACATATATTTAAACACCCTATATAAAATTCTTTTTTTTAAATTATATTATGTATTAATTCATTTATAATATCTTAATAAATTTAATTTTAATATAACATAACCCTTTTATATAAAAATATTAATATATTTTTCTTATATAAATATATAATTAGAAATATACATATTTTTTCTTATATAAATATATATTATATAATTATAAACCAATAAAAATTATAAATTTATATTTAAATTAATCAAATCATATTATAAATAAATATAATAAAATTAAAGAATATTTATTAATAATTATATATTTTATGATACGTATTATTTGAAATATATAATATTTTTAAATTTTTTTCACTTTGTCTATTACTTACAAAAAATATATATTTATTAAATGTAATTTAATATAAATTATTTGTAAAAATTTATAAATTAAGTACTACATAATATAATTTAAAAATAAAAAATGGTATGCATGTCTTTTTTTATATTTTGGAATTATATTTTATATGAATACAATTATATTATAAAAAAAGACAAATAGTAGAATCTGCTCTAGTGGTTAAGCTCTTGATAAACCTTGGAAGAGGTCGTGTGTTTCATTGGGCCATGCATGTCCATCATCCCATATATATATATGTATATATATATAATAGAATTAATCTATATTAACTAAATTAGAGAGATATATATATATATATATATATCTAATTCTTGCTGTATTTTTTATTATTTTTATTTATTTTAAAATTTAAAAAAATTATTCCTATATACAAATATTAATTATATATAAAAATGTATAATATATATAGATATTTAGAGAATTTAAAATTAAGATATATTGATTATTTAAAAAAAAATTAAAAAATTCTTTGTTGTATTTTTTATTTTATGTAATAATTATGATATATATATATTTAAATTAGTTATATATGTTATTATTTATACATAAAATTATATATGACATACATATTAACTCACACACATATATACATACATACATAAATAAGTATAAGACATAATAAAGAAAAAATATGAAATAAAACAAAATAAATTAAAGAAATGTGAGGCCCACTAACGTTTCTTTAAAACGTTAGTGGGCCTGACGATGTATTATTTTTTATTTTTTATGTATTAATATATATACATATTTTATAATATATTTATGTATTAATATATATATATATATATTTCAAAAATTCAAATTATACTTAAAATAAATTAATATTAATTATTAAAAAATTTCCTTTAAATTATATAATTTTTTTATAAATTAAATAATAATATAAAATTTTATTATTTACAATTATATAATATATATTTCTATAAAATATATATACATAAATTTCTATAAATATATATATTTATATAAAAAATTAAATAAACGATAATGTTATTCAATATATAAGAAATAATATATATATATAATATTATATACAAATTAAAAAAAAATAATAAAAAATATAAAAAGAAATGTCAGGCCCACTGACATTTCTTTAAAACGTCAGTGGGCCTGACGATGTATTAATTTTTTTTATATTTATTAATATAGGTATATATTTATGATATAATATATATATACATAATTTATAATATATTTATGTTTTAATATATATATATATATATATATATTTTTTTTTTCAAAAATTCAAATTATACTTAAAAAAAATTGTATAATAATTATTAAAAAATATTATTTAAATTGTATAATTTTTTTATAATATTATAAAATTTAATTATCTTAAATATAAATATCAATTCTTATAATTTACAATTATATAATATATTTCTATAAAATATATATACATAAATTTATATATATATTTATATAACAAAAAATTAAATAAATGATAATTATATTTATGTTAATCAGAATATATAAGAAATAATATATATATATATATAATATATTATATACAAATTAAAAAAATTAAAAAAAATTCAAAAGAAAAATCACGACCACTGACATTTCTTTAAAACGTCAATGGTCCTGACGATATTTTTTTTCTTTTTTTTATAAATTTATATATGTATATATTCATTTAGAAAACACTTTTCAAAAATATCCTATGATTTAGACTAGTTGAGTGCCCATATACATAGCAGCTTTAGCAAACTCAGAACAAATTAATTATTTTTTCTCAAGTTCCGGCTATATCGGCCATTTCATCTCATCAGAAAGTTATGGTACATGCTTGAAGACTGGATATTATGAATCAACAGGGTTTTCTATTTTTTGGGATTGTGTATTGCTTCATTTTACATAGAAAGAAATGCTATTGATTGATGCTAATCAACTACTCACCAACTGTAGTGAATTCGGACTACCATGAAAACCTTTCAAACTCACTCAGAGTGGATTAGTGGTCAAATTACAAAGGAGGAATATCTTAACCATTATTCGTAGTTTCTTCACCATTGGATTAAAACCAAATCTTTGGCAAGAACGTCAATTTACAAAACTGGCGACCCTCATGCAAACTTTTGCCTGGGTAAGGGAGTACGAAACACGAGAGGAAGATTCTAAATAGATATGGGCACGGTTCCTCGGTTCTGGTTTCGATTCCGGAACCGACGGTTTTTGGAACCGTGAAGGGTGGAATCGAAATATAACCGTCATATATACGGTTTCGGTTCTGGTTCCGGAACCGGCGGTTCTCCCAGTTCCGGTTCCGGTTCCACGATTCTTTTTTTTTTTTTTTGGGTTCCGGTTCCCCCGATTTCGGTTCCACGGCTCCGGTTAAAAAAGGCGGTTCCCAACGGTTATTCCATTTCACCCGTTGAAGATCAACGGCTATTTAATCTCAGCTGTTGATTTCCAACGACTATAATTTTCAAATTCAATATGGAACTGAATCGGAACTGCCGGTTAGAATCGCCGGTTTTGGTTCCGAAAAACTGAGAACCGGAAACGAACCGTTACTCCGACGGTTTCGGTTCCGACTTTGAACCAGAACCGGGTCAACGGTTGAACCGAACCGTTGACCGGCGATTCGAACCGGTAGTTCCGATTCCGAACCGGAACCGTGCCCATATCTAATTCTAAAGCCCAATCATAAAATTGTGCAAATTTTAATTCCTTAAAGAACCAACTTAAACTTCAGCTGGTAAACACTCCTCAAACACCAAATCCCACACCCAAAACTAATGCTCAGCCACCCTTGCAAATTTTGATGAAAGATATACTCCCAATCACATATGAAATATTCTTTTTAGGCAAGAACATTGAACAAGACCCTAAAGTTGAATCAGATATGGAGTTGAAGAATCTACCTATGAAGAATCTAGGCCTTCCCGGTGGAATCTTCCTAAAGAATATAGTTGAGGAAGACAAAAAAAGACAATTTTCGAAAGTTATGAGAATGATAATAACCTGCAGACAATAATCACAAGACATCCCTTTAAAGTGAAAGATAAATTTCAAAATTCAAAAAGTAAATTATTCTAAGTTCATTCCCTAATCCACAAGAATTCTACCTAATTGTTTTAAAAATAATATTTATCCCAAAAAAAAAGAGTTATTTAATTTTACAAATAAATTATATATAATTGAATAAATTAAATCAACGAATACAAAACAACGTATAATTACAAATTTATAATTTTTTAGAAGATTGTATATTCACCTAATTCATTATAAATAAATTAAAAATAAAATTTGGAGAATTATGACTTTTTTTAAAAAACAAAGGAAGTGTGTACTAAGCATAAGAAGAGTGTTTGTTCCTTATTTAAATAAAAATAAAAAAAAAAAAAAAAAGATCAATCGTGTTTGTGGAAAAATCGTGTCGAATTTCAAGTTCTCGTAGGACTGACACGTTTTCAGTTCCCCTCCGTAAAATGGCGCCACCGTTGCTCGAACTCAGGTCTATTTGTACTGTGCATTATTGGGACGAAAAGCCCTAGTTTCTGGAATATCTGCCTAAAAAATTCTTGAACCAAAATAGGAGTAAATGGTTTCTCTTGCATCTAAAGCAGCTAAAGTTTTAAAATTGAATCCCTTTTCGTCATATCTCCTACCGTCGAGACTTCAGGTACTTTTGTATGTATGGGTGTTTATACATGTTAAACCCTTTTCAGTTTAATTATAGTTTTATCTGTTATATCTTAGTTGTGCAACTGTGCGTACCTGTTTTTTTCTTGAATGTTTTGCGTTGAGCGGTGTTTGTGCTTTTTTTTTTTTGTAACTTATTAATTTAGTTTTGCTGGTTCTTGATAAATTTGGAATATTTACCTGCTTAAATCTTAATGCATTTCAGAATGCATTTTCTCTGGAAAGGACGCAGAGCACGCTTGTGTTGCCAACAGGTAAAGATTACAATTGAGTCATCAAAAAGCTTACCATATGTGTTTCTTTTGGGTGTGTTATCTTCTATATAATTAACTGCATTGCCGTTTCTCTCCTGAAAAAGAGAAAGAGGGACATTATGCTTGTGTCTTGTCTGTTTGTTTTCAGATGAAGTTCCGGAACATGTATATAATGATCACATTCCAGATGATTCCAAGGTGACAGAAAAAGATACTGCACTGCGTGCGGCTCTGTCAAATCTTTCAGGGGACTTCTGTAAAGAATCTAGGCTTTCGTTGCAGCGCTTCTTTGGTGCTAGACGAGCCCCTGTTATTTCCACAAGCTCATTGAGGCTGGATCAGGCTCTTGGTTTAGGAGGATTACCAAAGGTTTGCTTTTGATAAAATAGCTGTATGTGGTGTTTTTAGTTTGTTTGCATGTGAAAGACATCGATTGGCAATATTGGCCTTAATTCTTTGCACCCTTTAAATATTTTATGCTTTGCCTGTTTTTGGGCATCACTTTTTATGGCTATCAATTACCATACGGAGTTAGTATTCCATATGGCTAATAACATTACACACACACACACACACACACACACACATACATTTTTTTTTTCTTTTTCCTGAAATTTTTTATATGGCATGATACGGACTATCTTGCTCTTTTATGTCTCTTAATTTTCACGTGGAGAAAAAGGCCCAATGACTATCTTGTTGCTATTGTCAGGGAAGGATGGTTGAGATTTATGGGCAAGAAGCATCGGGCAAGACAACACTTGCTCTACATGTTGTTAGGGAGGCTCAAAAGCTTGGAGGTACTCAAAATTCTATGTCCTCAGTTTTTTCGAAATGAGATACTTGGAATCCTAAACTTCAATGATATTAAGGTCTTGAATAGAATGCTGATAGTGTCAAAAGTATGATAAACCTTCCAACTTACAGGCTTTAAGGTGGAAGGGTTGTGCGGTGATGTACAAGCTTTAAATGTTGTCTACTGATCTGTCTGTGAAGATGTATTCCTTTCTCAGTTTAAGTGGAGACAATATGAATTGTGCTGCTGCTGCCATTTTAATTACTCATTAGGTGCCTGTCACTTCACTCCTGAACACAGTTATTGCTTTCTCGTGTCTGATGCATGATTTTCCCGCAATTCCTGATCTGTTTGGGTTATAACATTTTACTAAATCTGGTTATTTTGCAAGTAGGAGGAATATTCTATCATTCTGCCAACAGAGAATAGGATTGTGTATCGTGATGTAGTGCAGGAAAAAAATGCAAATCCTTGCACTGTAATCTTTATAATGTTCAAATGTAGAAGCATTTTGCTCTGGAGGCCAATTTCGCCATATTTAAATCTGGAAAAAAAATCAACTTATGTTACTAGTTGATTGTGAATGATAAATAGGTTACTGCAAATAAATTGAGAAATAAAATAAATACTGACTTCACAAATTAATTCTTTATCTAAAAATTTCAAGCACTTGTAAAGCCCTCTGTTAGTTATTATTACTATTGATAATGTACTGTGGTTTTTTTTAGTTTTAACATAATATTTGTCTTAGACACCTTTTAATGCGGTGAGGAAAACAGGCAAAAATAAAAGAAAGAAAGAAGAAACTGGTTTGTAAATCATTTTGATAAGATTTTGACTTTTTATTGTCATATATGTTCTAGTTATGTGATGGTATAAGGGTGCAGTAAAATCTTGCTGTATTCTTTATCAATTTGATGTTCCTTCTGTTGTCAAAGTAGTTCAAGTTTTGGTACCATGACATCTGCTTTCATCACTTTGCGTACATCATTATTCATTTGATACTAATTTATACCATTGATAGGTTATTGTGCCTATCTCGATGTGGAGAACGCTTTGTGTCCTGCACTTGCTGAATCGATAGGTGTAAACATAGACAACCTCCTTGTGTCGCAGCCAGATTGTGCTGAAAATTTGCTAAGCATGGTAGATACATTGACAAAGAGCGGATCAGTTGCTGTAATTGTTGTCGACAGTGTATGCAACTGCAACCTTTCCTACTTTTGCACAAATATCTTTCACTGGTTTATCTTGAAAATGATCTTGCTAGTCTCTCGATTTTTTGATATTATGGATGAATGTCATATGATGTAGTCTATGATCTATTGGTAGAATCTCTCCCTCATGACATAGAAAGTTACTATCGTGACCAAACAGTAACTATACATTCTTGTATGTGATACTTGTGTAGTTGATCAATGATCCTGTTGTTTGAAACTATACTATTTTATTGTGGATTCCTTCTTTAGGTAGTTTGATCAACTTGTCCAGCCAAAGTTACGTCAAATTTAAAATTTGTAATTGCTAGATTCATTCGGAAAAAGGATTCATTGTGAATAAACGCCAACGATTTGTTGAGGTGGCCAGATTTGTTGACTTATTTATTATTTTTGGCTCTGAAATGTAGTTTTGGGTGATTAAGTTTCAGCACTTTCTTGTTTCTTAAGAGCCTTCAGAATACTGTGATACTTTTAATCGTTCCTATAATATGTTGTGCATTAATGTTGCAGGTAGCTGCCCTTGTTCCTAAATTCGAATTTGATGGGATAAAATGTGGTTCCTACAGAAATCTACAAGCAAAAATTATGACACAAGCACTAAGAAAGATACATTATTCTCAGTGCCATTCCAGTACTCTCATTATCTTTATCAACCAGGTAAGCACCTAGTAGCTAAAATAATTAATTCTTCTGCATTTCTGACCAACTCTCTCTGGTCCTTACAGATAAGAAGACGTCCAAAACCAGTTGAAGGTTCTTCTCGTTGGGAGGAAGCAACCTGTGGTGGAAATGCCTTGAAATTTTATTCTGCTATACGCTTGCGAATTAGCAGAAAGGAATTGCTTAAGACTGGGGATAAGGTAACACTGATGAGGGTATCATATCTGGATTATAGTCACCTTGTACTTATCCCTTTACAAGATGGGATCATTTGGAATTCTTTTATTCTTGATAAGATTAATACATGTGAAAATTCAATATCTTTGCAAGCCTTCTGATATGTAAATTTTCAACTTACACGAAATGAAATTGAAACCGGGTGGACGGTGGAAATAAAGCTGGATTTTCCTCTGATAACAAAATATTTTTTATTTAACTAGTCACCCTCTAGGTTCACATGCTATGTAGAAATACTTGGGCTTTTTCCTCTCTTTGTAACTTTCTGGATTGATGAGCCTTTATACCTATCACTCAAGTATTTGACCCTCTGCAAGTGCATAACAAATTGCTTCCCGACATCTCCTGAAATTTAGTTTGACCAAATCTGATGTTATTTTATCGCAAACCATTGCCTATACTTGGTATTTATTCATGCAAAATCTTTTTATTTTTATTTATTTATATAGACTGGTTATGAAAAATATTGATGCTATCACATATTAATGATTTCTATGCTGCCAGGCTACTGGTCTTGGGATTTGTGTTCAAGTTGTTAAGAATAAGCTAGCTCCTGCAATGGCAAAAGCTGAGATGGGTATAAAATTCGGTAAAGGAATCTGGCGTGAATCAGAGGCCTTGGACTTGGCTTGTGAACATGGTGTTATCGTGCTAGATCATGGCCGGTACTTCATCGGACGCCAAATTCTGCGAAGTAGGGAGGAAGCTTTGGAGTATCTAGCATCAAATGACGAGGCTTTAGATGATATTATCAAAACCTTAAGGTGCCATTTATTTGAAAGACAATTTGCCTGAGGATCGCTCATTGATTCCACAAATATTATCCTTAAATTGTTAGATAGTCCATAGCTGCTTCCTGCTGAAAGGTCTCTGTAAATATACTATTGATTCACCTCCAAACTATGGATGAAATTGTTCTATTGTATTGAGCAACTGTTGGCACAAATTTATGCCTGGTTGGTTAACATGAGAGTGTATCACGCAAAAGAAACCCTGTATTGTATTCGGCAAGTTTTTCTGTGTACGGTGTTGAACTGATGATTATTACTCTTACAATCTATTGATTCCTTTGTGGCGTTTGGCCTGCCTAGAGAAGGTAAAATAGGCCCGCTGGGGCTATGTTTTGATGGCGCCAAAGTAAGTTGGTCCTTTTTGGCCTGATCGGATGGGTAAGTGGGGCATCTGGTAGGCCTGGCAAAAATGAGCTAAAATGTACATAGTGGGTTTGGCTGAGCTATGAATTTTATTCGAACAACCCAACCTGACACATGACTTGGTCTATCGAGCTCTAACTTGTATGTTTAGCTGTGTTTAGGTTTTAATCAACATTAGTACATTGTTGGGAGAATTTCAATCTTGATTATTCTGATAGCATAAGAAGCAAAAAACCTCTTCAGAAAACTGGACAGCAAAAACCTCTTCAGAAAACTGGACTTTGCTTCTGGAGTAGCAAACCAAATAGGAGCAGATATAAGCTGCAAACCCGAAAACTGTACTCTCTTGAGCTTACATCCTGAAGCACATCACACATGTATATTCACACAAGACACATTCTGATCATTGCAACTAGAAGAAAGATCGGACCATTCCGATATCAGTGAGAAATATGCTGAGAAATGCTGTTCCTTTTGTTACTTTTGTTGATTTCACTATTAAATGAAGTCCAAGAAATAAGCCTGAGTTTGTATGGAGAGTGTTCACCCGAATACGTCTCACACAGCCTGAGCCTTTGCTTCGGTGTGCTAAATGACCTCGACTTGGCCTTAGCAGATTCAGTAGCAGCCATGTAAGTTGGGAAAACCGGAGAGCTAGGTAAAGATCCATCATCTCCGATTGATCTCTGTTTTATGTGACAGAAAGATCTTCGTGGTTGTGAGAATGGCAAATTTACTTCTTCCATCCTTTCTTGTTTGTGTGTGGTTCTTAGCTTCAGTTGAGCCAGTCGAGTAGCGTCGATTGCTATGGAATTCGAGTGAGAGAAGAAGGGCTTCATCTTCTCTTTTTCTGCATGATGATTTGCCTCTAGGTCTTGCAGGGTCTGATCATTTTTCCTCTCCTGAAAAAGGGAAAAGACATTAGATTATACTTTCTGATAAAGAATATGTAAAGATTTTCTTGTCACAGATGGCTAGAATTTCGCATACTCGATGTGAAAACGAGTACTGCTTCATGCGTTCCCTTTTAGCAATGGCTTCCTGCTTTTGCAGACACAAAGCTTCCATGTCTTCCTTTGAAATCAAACTCAGATCCCAGTTTCTCTGTGTCTTGCATTGAAGCTGTCAACAAACAGAACACGGTATGTAGTTTGCAAGAACTGAACAACCTATGTAACTCTTCTTAAAGACAACTTACCCTTAATTCTTCAGACTTGATCCCTTCCCTTTGGCTTAAACTATTTCTCTTTTCACCATTATTAAGATACTCAAACAAAGTTGGAACTCTTCTTTGCTGTACTCGTCGTGAAAACAAAGAAACTGGTGGCATTGTTTTGACAACCCTACGCCTCACGAGCTCCCCCCGAACCACTGCCTGAAGCTTCACTAGTCCCTTCAATGCACTCAATGCTTTTCTAGCCTGCACAAAGATATTGATGTCTGATAGAGTAATCTCATCTTTGGACAAGATTAAAGGTTTTACAGAGAACTTACAAGATGTCCCCTGTAAGCACTCTGAATCTTAATAGCAGCAAAGTGCTGGTTTCTCATTTGTTGCTCGTACGGAAACTTGGTGAGGCGAACAACCTCGGCTGCTGCATTAGCAGCCGCCACAGCAGCTTCAGCTGCTGCTGCTGTCGCTACAGCGACAGCCAACGCACGCTTCCGTTGTTCTTCTGTTGCTTCATCGAGTGATTTCTCAGGCGCTTCAATTGCAGGATGGTACTGTCTGAACTTGAACACTTCAAAGAACCATCTCCATTTCTTCGATTTCTAAGTAAAAAAAGAAACAAGATTACAGAACACTAAAAATCATGATCAAAATTGAAACTGATTCTTGATTCTTACTTTTTTTTTATTTTTTATTTTTACCTCTTCTGATTTTGGCTTTGGCTCTGGAATAAAGAGCCTTTTCACATAAGTAAGCCAGCATTTTCTCTTTCCCATATGAATAATTCTTGGGAGCCAAAGAAAACACTAGTTTTCCTGAATCAACAAAAGAAGAATAAACAAGCAAACATTTACCAAAAAAAAAAAAAACCATTTTTTGCTAGTTTAGGTGATTAAAAGAACTATTCTTCCTGCAAATTCTGGTGCTAATTCAAGAAGAAGAAATCTACACGAACCAGCTTTCATTGACAGCGCGCGCACACAAAAAATAAAAAAACAAAACAAAAAATTGAACATTGAACCATACCTTAGTTCAAGAATCTGAAGCATGCAAGAAGAAAGGATAACCCATCAATTTATAAGGCCATGCATGTTGATAAAATATCCAACATTTTATTGAATGATGATGATGATGATGATGGAGGTACTAATGGCTTCTGCTCCTCTTCTTCTTTCTTTCTTTCTTTTTTTTTTTTTTTTAGAATTCTTTTTTCTTTCTTTCCTGCTGAAAGTTTCAATTACAGGCTTACAGAAATTTGTTTACTCATGCTTTCAAAAGCATATCATGTGCTGATTGAGAGTGATTGTGAAAGCAACTTTAGAAAAACAAAGGTGGGGGTTGGTGGGGTTTAGCAACTGATATTTCAATTATCAAGAATTTGTGAGTACAATATGCCCCTTCTCTCTTCCCTTTCTTCTCTAAATGTCATTTTCTCTACTGCCGGCCCTCTGACCACTTCAAAAATGTCTCTTTGTATGGCTGCATATCAGCCCTCACACAATTCTTTTATTCCAGTAAAGCTTTACCATTCATGTGTAAAAGATAAAACCGGACGGGCTAAGTACACCCCAGTAACAAGTAGGATTCAATTAATACTGACCTAACATATCACTTTTAATATGAATACCTCAAAAGAAAGATAGGATCGGGTGTTATTAAAAAAGTTGAGATACATATAGCCGGGCCCGAATAATATTCAAAGCAAGAATTTTAGATATATTTTAGATACAGAACATTCTCACCAAATTCTTGAATGTGGGCAGTGACAAAATGACATTGCATTCACTATCAATGTCCAAAATTCAATACTAAAACATTTGTTCAAATGTCAAGTAATGTTTTTTTTTTGGGCAATTGTTACCATCATCAAACTACATTTGGATACTGTTAAAATGACAATTTTATCCAATTTTACAGAAATTTGTTCACTTTATCGAAAACCAGCTCCTGGTAAAAGAGACTCAAATTTTCAAGAATCACCCTAAGTTCACAATTTGATAATGGGTTTGGTAGATCTAAGTTGAAAAGTACATCTACCAAACAAGCCATAACAAGGATGCCCTTTAAGTGAAGAACTCTTCTTTTCCCTTTCCTTTTGGCTTGTGACAAGGTACAGCACAAAAAAAATTTCCGATCTTATTACTCTTTCCGTCTAAACAAACTGTTCTGTTTCAAAAATATTTTCGTCTCAAAGAAAAAATCATGTTTCGAAAGTCAAGATTTGATTTTATTAACCAATGTAAAACACTGATATTTTTTTATTTCATAAATAATTTATGTATGATTGAATAAGTCAAATCAACAAAAAGAATATGATATAGATTCAATGTTGAAAGGACCAAAACGCCCTTGTAAGATATGGTTCTTATTTATTTATTTATTTATTGGAATAACTGATGCTTGATTGACTGAAACTGAACAAGAACATTATTGACATGCATATTCCATGTAAGAACTTAATAGTAATGTTGCTATAAATATATATGCTTTTATTACTTCCATTCATTAAATATATTTGATAACAATAACTCTCAACTATGTCACATCCACAGGTACAACCCATCATGGTTCGATTTTATATTTTATTTTTATTTCAGTCACATTAATATACATTCTGTTATTATATTAATATTATTCACGTAAAATTTAAATATAAAATAAAATAAAGAATTCGAACCGAATTAAATCGACCAAATTAACCTCCCAAACCAAAAAAAGAGACACTGATTAGATTGGACAATGGTAAACTTCCAACGTTTACCTATGTCCATACTAGGTTGCTTTTATGTGACCAACAGATACTTTGGATGATTGAACCCCCTTTTTCCACGTAAGCACATTAATTTTATTTTTTTTTGGGACAATTTGTGTCCCAATTTTGCTCAATTAATTATTATTTACTAATTTATAATTCGAATAAATCTTGACTCTTTGGATGCATAAATTATAAATAAATCATATTTTCTTTCTGGGGTGGGCCAGGCCGGAAAAGGCCCAGCCTCAATTTTCTAGGCTTCCGCTCCTGGTCATGGCCCATTAACACTAGTTAATGTATTGAAGAATAAAGATAAACAAGAAGGACCAGAAAGTAGGTATTTTTGACTTTTTTTAGCTGTTTCAAATGGCCCATAAAGAGCAATCATGTATGAAAGTTATGGCTTAGATTATGATGAAGTAGGTATGATTTTTTTAGTTATGAAAGAAGAGAATGATGTGTATTTGTCGTTGGGCGAGGTATTAGCAACTTAATGTAAGAATTAAGAAATGGAGAAAACTATCGAGCTATTAAGTTATTTGAGTTAATGAGCTCTCCAAACTCTCAATTTTGACTTTATGGGCTCTAGTTGTCCTAATCTCGTACATTTTGAGGTTAAGTTAGGTAAAAGAAAAGTTACTTTCTTGGTAAGTGAACTTAGATAAGCAAGTGAACGTCTGTATATACTGTTATTTAGAATCTAATTAAGTGTCGAGCAATTAAACAAATGTTTCGAGTCTTCTTTTTATTTGAAAATGGATGTACCGTGAGCAAATTAGCAGTGATCATTAGTCTTTGGCCAAGCAAAGGTTGGAGAGAGGGGGGGGGGGGATAAGTACAATTAGTGATAATCTGTATTGATTAATTAAGATTTTGGAGATGATTAGGCAAAGCAATGATGGGCAGAGTCAAGAAAAATGATGTAACCCAGTGTCATATATCTTTACAACATTGAATCTTTGCTTTCTCCAGCGATGTCATTATTATTATTGGTATAAACAATAGCTCCTTAGATTGAGTCAAGATTCTCTCTCTCTCTCTCTCTCTCTCTCTCTCTCTCTCGTTTAATAATCTTAATTATGGTATATCTGAATTCATGAAACATGGTGGATGACCACATTTCTGGTTGGAAACAACAAACTTTTCAGATTATATTAGCCAAAAATAAGGAAAGAAACATCATCAAACATGGCTAAGCATGAAGATTTCAGTGCAGAAAGTTTAGTGTAATGATTGTAGACTTGTGGGTATTTATCAATTTTCATAATTCACCTGTCCCCCCTCATCCAACTATATATATATATATATATATATATATATATTGAATGAGTTTGTTTGCAAAAATATTCGATGTTGAAAGATTGAGATGAATCAAAATAGTATTAGATATACATAAATAGCGACCAACCCGTGTATGTTAATGTGTCTATTAATAATGTGTTAGAGATTATATTTATAATTTTAAATAAAATAAATAATTTTTCTAATTTATAATTTTAATAAATTATTAAGCATATTAACACGTGCTCATACTGCACTGGTGACCATTAGCGTTGAACTATAAACAAGAAAATATTTTCTAGTTGTAATTGGTATGACTTGAGCAAGATTATTGGTTTTGGACGCTGGATAGACCAAATTTGTGCTTATGAGCCTAGATATCGATGGGCCGAAGCCCATCTGCAGTCCATAACACCATGGGCTCAGTAGTTTCTGAAGGCCCAGCTCAATTTGGTTCGGCCCACTAGACCTAAATAAACAGAACTCACGGCTATGATATTATTTAGAAATATTTCTGGGCCCGGTGGCCCAGGTAGTATATGGATTGGGCCGTTTTTGGTTTTGTGGACTAGTGAAACAATACAAGAGGCTACAAGAAGCATCAAGGGCCTAATATAACTTCACTGTGTGTATGTCCATCTTCCATCCTAATCCATGATTTGAGAGAGAAAGGGTGCTGATTTATTTCAAGAATTCTGGCCCCTCTGGCCCAATCTCCGTACCCACCATAACCAGTATGCCGAGCAAAGCACAGCCAGAGCTTCTTATATGGGCAGCACCAGTCCAGCCCATGGTTGTGGCCCACAAACACAGCCTGATTGCATTAGAAACCAAACAAATAAAAACGGCCCACTTTTACTATTTTCATATGAAAGAACATCCTCAATTTTACGAACATATAAGTTGAAATATAAGATGAAACACTTGTGCACAATACCTTACCTTAACAGAAGGCCTTTGTTCAAGAACTCCCATCATTCCCATCTCAGCTTCCTGTGCTGCAACTTCCTCCGAGAACATGGAGCCGACGCAGCGTCTATGCACGTCGAATTTTGAATCCACTTTCTTATATGCGTTGCTTGGAATGTGCCAGAATATTATTTCCGGAATTCTAAAAAACAATTCTCCAAAAAAATTCAGAAATTAGTAACACTAGTTTCTCTACTTCAATCCAAATCTCAAATCTTGCATGGATTTTTCCCTACCTGGAGTCAGGGTTAACCTCTTCAGCTCTCTGCTGAAACCACTTCACTTGCGCATTCGATATAACCTCCGGGTAGGACCCACCCCCGGAGTCGAAGAAATACATGTAAGCTACAACTTCGGAATTGCCAGAAGATGAGAGTTTAAGAACATAGTTGGAAACACTAGGCCAGAGGTTTTGCGGACCATTCTTAGAGTAAGACAATGTGTTCTTTTCAACCTCACCCTTCATCAGCTCCAAACGGGTCGTACCTTCGAAGCTGCATTGTTCGCCACCCAAAAACGAGACATTGGCTGGGGGACAATGCAGCTGAGGAATCCCAGCTTCGGAGAACCACTCCAATGGCCACTCAAATGGTGCATCGTCGTGGTTCCCGAAAATGGTGCACCATGGTACTCCCCTGGCCCTTGTGGGTGAGAGTGCCTGGTCCCAATACAAGCTTGCATTTCTCGTCATTACATTGTTGGCCGTGACCACATCTCCGAGGTATATCACAAAGTCTGTCGTTCGATTTTCATTTAATTACTCACACGGAAATGAACATTGAACACAATTTCAAAAAACTTTTAGTTGTCGAATTTCTTGTTTAAATTCCCTACATATGTAGGCATCGAACTCCAACCACATAGACAAACTGACAATGACGGAGTCTATATGGACAAAGTTCTCACGAATTAGACAACCTTTTGTTGTGTTTTTCTTGACCGTTGGAAAACATTGGTCCCAAGTGGTTAATAAGCACGTGAGTAAATGCACTCTGTGTGGAAGAAGCAAAAAGGTGTGGTGTCCCAATAAAATCAAGACATCACTTTTGTCCTTCAGTTCTTTTATTGCAAATTGCAATCCCTTTAGTCCAATACATTAATACATAAGTGTGTGGTGTCACGTGTTTTTTCTTTTTTGTTTATTTCTTAATATAGGTGAGCGTTTTTACAGAGCGTAACCCTAGCAGCATGTCACATGGTCGTAATGTAAGAAAAAGAACCATTAATTTCCGACCAGCTCCATAGGTTGGTTTGAAAGGTAAGGTGTGTGTTGGGTTGTGCTTTGTATTTTAGGCACACATTATTGATGAGCACATTAAGTGTGGCTCGACACATATATTGGCTGACAGATGTGGGCCGTCCTACATAGTTCCTATATTTTATAAGGGGGTGGACTGAGCTAAGTTGGCGCCCAAAATCATGGCCCAGACTGAATTTTGGCCAAGCCTGTCACAACTATATTGCTAGGCCGATTTGTCACTCGAGTATGAACAGAAGATTATGTCTATTTGAATTCGGATGATCTTTTTGTCCAAGGTTAAGTGAGAGAAAACACAACTATGAGAACCAATCATCAATGGCTTATAAGGTGTTGCATATAAATCCAGCAAATGCACGAAAAAGAAAACTGATATGTTACCATGACAGACCTGGTTGCTCTTTGTCCAGCACAACAGACATAACTCCCACAGAATTGAAGTCCTGCCGCGGGCCCCACTCCGTCCACGCGTCCTCACCAAAGTGAAGGTCAGCAAAGAGTGCAATCTTGAAAGGTGCGCCGTCCCGCATCCGAAGATTATCTTCCGGCGTGGTACGTAGAGGCACAACCTCCGCTGGTCCACGGAGGCCGGCTGTACGGACGGCGGCGGCGATCAGGGAAAGGCAGATGAAAGGCCATCTCTTGGACATTGTTTTGAGTCGGAGAAAACAAGGATACGAAGGCAGAAGAAAGTCATTAAGGAAGATGATTCAGCCTTGTGGTTTACGTTCGTTTCTGGACGTCAGTGTCTTTCTTTGGCTCGTTGAGTTCGGGCCGGGCTTTGAGTTTGTTGCACTGCTGCTAAATGACTATTTTGCCCTTGTCACTTGTGGCCTGTATCTTTGCTCTCATGGGGAGGTTTTTGCAATTTTAATAACATTAATTTGGCCAAAGAAAAAAAAATGAAAGAAAGATAAAAGGTCCTAGATTTAAGATAAACAATCTCTTTGGTTAATAAATCTGGATTAGGAAAAATAGTCCAGAGTAATTCAGCATTTATTTGGTTGGATATTTTTTTTGGTCAATCCTGCCGACCTGGGATAAATGACAGAATTCAGGATAACTGGCCGGATAGTAATCCTGCCTCCACCCCTGGGATAAAAATTATCCCATTGGATAAGAAATGGAAATTGACAGTTTTACCCTTGTACAAATTCTTAATTACAAAAATGTCTTCATATATAAATCATGTTTTCTGCTCAATTATGTATTAAGGACAATTTTGTAATTTCCGCATTATCCTGCCCAATCCCACGAAGTAAACGTTGGATAGTATAAAATTATCTTTCTCTATCATAATGTTATCATACGAAGTAAACGTAGGATAAAAATTTTGAACTTATCCCTATCCCGAGTTTAATCCCAATTTTTGTTATATCCTGTCCGATCCTGATTAGGAAGTAAACGCAGCCACAATATGCTTCCAACTACACGTGGCATAAATTCAAATCATGAGTTAATAATTTGATTTAACCATTTATTTAATTTTGAATCGAAATTAAAATTGAAAATTAATAAATTTAATTTCAATTTCAGATCAGTGATTTTGGTCGATTTCAGTTTCAGTTACGAATTCACAATTTTAGAGTTAAACTATGAAGATAAAAAGAATGAAGAACCATAACTATGAGATTGGTAATTTCAAAATTAAAATTTACAGCGTGTCCTAATTTATTTTTAAGTTTATCTTTTATTTTATTCAGTTGATATTATTATTTAAAGACTAAAAAATATTAATATTAAAAATATATATAAGGTAGAGTGATTCAAATTTGGACTTCTCAAGGTTGTTACCCTACCAACCTTAAATATGAGCTACTAGAAGCTTCGAGTTGCAATTGGAACTAACCTTGGAAGATTGTCAAAGAATATTTAGTTTTGATGGTAATATACCACTTAATTTTAAGTGAACAAAAAGTCAAGCCCCACTATTGCAAAGAAAGAAAGAAAATTAGAGAAGGGCACTAAGGTCTTTATACAAAAGGATTACATCTATACAAGGAAGGTATAAACTATCAAAGATTCTAGTACCTTTCCCTCAACATTTTTTTGGCTTTTTCAAAATTGTATTCAATTATGTGCAAATAAAATTGCAAATATAATAATATTGATCATATAAAATCTTTCTTAGAAAATAACAACATATAAAACTTAATAATTTATAAGTTAATTTAAAATTATTAGATAATTTTACTTTTGGGGTGTATATTTAATTATAAAAAAAATACAGTCACCGCAAGATATGTTTGTTTTACAAATATTTTAGACTAGAATATTAATTCTAGAACGAAAGAATTGTTGATAATCGACTTCAGACACCTGAATTTTTTTCTTTTTTCTTTTGAATGAAATAATATGCCCTTTTATTCCATATTAATGTTTAAAAAAATTCACAAATCGAAAACAATTTATAATGAGAATAATCAAACTTATGAAATTTTAAAGTTGAGATAGCGTCAACTATCAACACTACAGATACCTGATATATTTTTACAATCTTCAACATTCGAAAACATCATAGTACTTTTCAATTCTATAGCTCTATTTGCTAAATAATCGGCCGCAAAATTTCATTCTAAGAAATATGCGAAATCCTCATATATAATGATCCTGAATTGTTCCTAAATCCGACAAATTTTCCTTAAAAGGAAAATTGAAAACTGAAAATGTCCAAAGGAAAAGCTGAAAATATTATCATTAAATGAAATAAATTGGAAGTCCAGTATAGGTATAAAGATTAAATAATTAATATAATAGCCAGTTAAATAATAAATACTATTTAAGTACAGTATAGGTATAAAGATTAAATAATTAATATAAATAGCCAGCTTAATAATAAATACTATTTAATTATAGTATAGGTATAAAGATTAAATAATTAATATAATAACCAGTTAAATAATAAATACTATTTAAGTATAGTATAGGTATAAAGATTAAATAATTAATATAATAGCCATTTAAATAATAAATACTATTTAAGTACAGTATAGGTATAAAGATTAAATAATTAATATAATAGCCAGCTAAATAATAAATACTATTTAAATACAGTATAGGTATAAAGATTAAATAATTAATATAAATAGCCAGCTTAATAATAAATACTATTTAATTATAGTATAGGTATAAAGATTAAATAATTAATATAATAGCCAGTTAAATAATAAATACTATTTAAGTATAGTATAGTATAAGGATTAAATAATTAATTTCTTTTTATCTTCATACACACACGAAATAACAATTAGCTGGATCATACCACGTGTCCTTTTAATTTCAGGTAGTATAAAATATCCAAAAAATTAATAAATGGAAATTATACTTGATAAATAAATAAAAATAATAAAAGAAAACTCTCCCAGTGACCTGTCACTTTTAAGGTGGCATGATCCACGTGAAGGCAACATTCCAATTCTGATCTTTCTTTCTTATATTTTTTATTATTTTTAAATTTTTAATAACCAAAATTGCTCAACTTATTTTGAAAGAACAAAATAAATATTTAATATTTTCAAATAAATTAAGATAGATACAATAATTAAATCTCTTTCACTTGACTACGTCGGAAGCATCATACACCTTGTCTACAATATTACGTGTTTACTTAAATAATATTACTATTGTTCTTATGTAATGAATTAATAATAATATTTTATAAATAAATAAATAATACTGTAAGTCGAGTTGTACTGTACAATCGATATAATTAAATATTTGCGAGTTAATTTTTATTTCTTAGGAGAGGATGGTAATATATTAATTTGTTTTACAAAATATATAAATTTATGTGAGATTGTATTATAAATTATTTTGTGGGCGACGATATTATTTTTAATTTTAAATATAAAGTAATATCTTATAAACAAATTAGAAACATTTTTTTCAAAACAATATATGTGGCCAAAAATTAATTTGTAATTTTTTCAAAGCATAACTAATTTTAAATTAAATTATATATATATTTGCCATCAGATGTAGACAACTTTAAATAAATAAAATACAGTATTTAAAGGTTTTAAGTTATATTTTATCAAAAATAAAATAAAAAAAAAAATTGTTTTAATTTTAGTGGGATGCTTATACTTTTTCATTTTTTCCAATTCCAGTGACCTCTTCTCTGCGAGCACAAAAACTACGTCAGAAACGGATTCACTACCCCCGGCCCCGCCCCCCGCCCCCCGCCCCAATTAACACATATTTCCTTCACCGATCACACCGTTTTAACTCTGTCTTTCCCTATTGTTGATTTGTTTCCCTTCAGGTTAAAAAAAGATGAGTTTCTATAAATTCATTTGTGTTTTCCCCGAACAGTAGTTGTGGCGAAATTCTGGAGCGAACCCAGTTTGTGGGCTGTGCATTAAAGAATTCTTGACGACAAATCTGAGTCGCCCGGCTTTTCTTTTTCTTAGTTTTGGTGCTGATTTTGCCTCTTGTGATTAATTGGTTATTATTCTATTTACTTTTCATTTTTGTTTGAATTTATTTATTTGTTCCTATTTGGCTAACTTGAGTTTCTTGATTGTTTTTTAGAGGTTTTGAAGCTGTGATTCATGGAGAACAGGCGGAGGCCTAAGTGGGATAATTATAAAAGGTCGCAGAACAAAAAGCCTCCCCGCGGAGCCTGTGAGTTCCTGATCTTGGAATTTTATTTTTTTAAATCTATGAAGTCTGTAGTTGTTTCTTGAATAAGTCTTTCCTCCGGATAATATCTTGTTGAAAATCTTGTGGTTCTAAAGAATGTGGTTGTGGCAAGTCGAGAGCTGTATGTTATTGGTTTGTGTTATTCATGTGTTAGGTTCAGAAATTAATTTATGCTTAACATTGATCTTTTTTTTCTTTTGTTTCTGTAATTATTTCTTTAGCTACTGGTTGTAAGCAGAGTTTTTGTTTTTTTTAAACATAATTTCTTGTATTACTGCTGCTGTGCCGTCATTTTTCCTTTTAATTCCTAATGTTCTATTTCTTTTTTCTTTTTGCATTTTTCTATGATGATAAGTGTGTTTTGTTTGGATATTGGATATGTTGATGTATGATATCGGCATAATTAGAACAGCAATCTTTAATTCTGGTGAACTGAGATAGGTTTTTTATCAAACTACTTTGGTAGGTCACAAGCCCTACATACTAGAACTGCTCAAACACTTACCGTGGCTTCTAAAATTTTAATCGAAAATGTGTGCAAGTGAGTTGGTGTAAAACCTCTAGTGTCAACTGTTATACTTGGATATGCATGATGCTTGAGCGTGCAGTGTGCACCCGTTCTTTTTGTGTGATTTTGATCTGTCTTTTGGTAATTCTAAATACAAATATTGCTTAAATCATTATTTCTTCTTGTTGTTGTATCTTCGACTAATTGCATATAATTACTGTCATATCTAAAGATTGTTAGAACTGGCCATCATCCGTATGTTTTGAGTTGGTTGTGATTCGATTTATATAGCCCCACTGTTCAAATCCATGAAAATGTTATTTAGAAAATCTCTTGCTGTTAAGGTTCTCTGCATTTTTAGGAAATCAGAATCTCTTTCTTTTGCAGGTAGTTGGCAGCCTACAGTGCCTTCATGGGAGAAGGAATTCTGCAGAGTGATTGGCTCACTGGACTGGGATACACTATTACAAATGAAGAAGTTTACACACCTCTATGAAAACGTGATCAAGTGGGACGATTCTGCAGGTGAAGAGGCATTTTCAAACGCTAAGAAACGTTTCTGGGCCCAAATAAATGGGCTTCCTTGTGGCATATCACTGCCCAATCCAGATCTTTATATTGACCGAATTGATTGGGATTCAGAAACCGATTCCAAGCCTCTGCCTGACATTGAGCAAGAAACTGTAGCCTGTAACACAGAAATAGACCACGAACCTGTTGTTATATTTGGCGATTCTCTCCTCCCAAACGAGACATACACACTCACAGGCTGGGGTGATGAAGACGAGAACTTTAAAGTTCCAGCTAACTCTTCCTCTGCTAATCATGGTTCTCCATGGGCGCAAAACTTGGGCAATTCATTTGGTAACGGGCCTGGATGGCCCGATTATTCTAGTAGCGGATGGCACTTTGATGGAGGTGGGCCTGCTGGATATACAACGTGGGGAGGTGGCTGGAACGACTGGGGTTGGGACTATTCAGAAGTGCAGCCCCATATTGAACACAAGATGGGAGATCAGGGACAACAATCTGCTACCGAAGAAAGGCCGAGTGCAAGAGAGTGGAATTCATATAATTCGTATGGGTCTGCCAATCCTCATGCCACAATAACAGTTGGACAAACATGGAATCAGTAGATGGAGGCGGAGGGGGGGTGTAATTTATTCATTCTATTCGATTTTGTGGAGCTGCGTTGTATTATATTTCCCATAGTTTCCCCCAAAGTTTTGAGTATATGATTTCCTGGTTATTGTATGATAAGGTATAGTAATTTTTTTCTTTTTTGGCTCTCTCTCTTTCATTTTGCATCTCTTGACCTTCATTGGGCTGCCTGTCTTTTTTCGGTTAGGATACTGTTTTGGGAGTATGCGGTCGTCTTCTTTCCTGCTGTAGTTTACCATAAAATGCCCACCATTGAAGTAGGATTTGGGTTAATGCCAAGATTGGTTTGTGCTGCTTAGGTTGGTTTGTTCCAATGTTATATGTGATTTGTGTTTCTTGATTCTTTTGGTGGTATTGGCTTCCTAGTTTCTGCTTTCCTAATATACTCATTCCAGATTCTTGTCTGAATATTGAGGTTTTTTTATGGATAATGGTTAAAACCATAAGGAAGCTTCACTAAAATTAAACTATGCTAAAAAGGAAGCTCTTGTTCTCAAGTTCATGATGGGATTTAAGGTCAGCTTTTTTCCCATGTCTATTTTCCAAACATCTTAATTTATAAATCTTGATATTCTTTGATTAGATACATTTTAAATTTTTATCTTTTGGGATTTTGATGAGTTTGAATTTCGAAGCTCTTATTTAGGTTGCATATAGATTGCGGGATTTGAAATGCAAGTGCAAGAAATAAGTGGATTTCAAATTCATTCAGAAATTTAAATAAATAGTTCAAGACGAGAGTAAATAGGTTTTGAATTCATATCGATTCAAACAAATATCGACAGATTTACTAGTATATATCGTAAGTCCATAGATCATGCTCACTTCTAAGAGGTTTTGTGTGTGTGTGTGTGTGTGGTGTATATACGTTGACATGGATTTTAAATCCAGAATATTAATTGATGTTGTTTGGATATGTATCTGAAATACATACTTTAGAATTATATTTAGATTGATTTAGGTATCTTTGAGATTCCCATTATTTAGAATTATTTTCATGTTTTTGAGTTCCACTCAATATGTCAATTGAGAAAATACCTTCTCCCAAAATAAACGATTGTTTGATCCCTTTTGTACGAACACACAATAACGTGTTTTGTTGATTGACTAACATTTATGTGTATTAGGTAAACAGTACAATTCAATCAAACAATATCACTCGTTTAACTAAAATAATATTAACACTAAAACATATTGTTTGTCACCTTCAAAATATATTATTTGTTACTTTAAAAAATATTACTATTAATTTTTTAACAACATTACTTTGCGTTAAGCTAGTTGAACCTTCACAATTTTCCTGTCTTGCAAAACGGTGTGAAGACTGGTTCACCTATAATGTCTTAGTTTACTTAAAAAATATTACTCGTTGAGTTGCACAATGCACACACGATGCATAAGAGACCCTGATTGATTTATATAACTTTGTTATTATTTTATATATATATTTTTATCAAGATTTTATAAATATTTATATTACAGCAAATAATAACAAAAGTATTTTCATATTTATTTCTCAAAGACACTTTTGTACGAACAAAGAGGGATATGGTCAATTTTTATTACCAATATATTATTTTGATACCAGGTTGGGCAAATTAGTCAAAAGTTTTTTTTAATATTACTATATTTTTCTGTAATTAAAATGGATTGTTTCTAAGGCACCGCAAAATTACTTTGCACACCATATTAATTTTATTCACAAAATTAGATATAATGTAAATAACATAAATATTTTTATTTAGTTTTTTTTATTTATTTTATGTGTGGTTGAAATAAATATTTATTTATCAAAAATTAAAATTTGTGTATATTTTTACTTTTTAAAAAAGATATTTATATTATATTTAATTTTAGAAGTAAAATTAATGTCATGTCAAAACAAATTTAGGAGTCGTTTTAGAAAATAATATATCCTTTTCTCTTAATTATGGGTTTGGTCCAAAGGGTTCATCGTAAGGCCCATGCTCATATGTGAAGCCCATCTACCTCATCCAATTAATACAACAAAAATTAGGGCTACATGCCCTAATTGGGGAATCGAAAGCGAATTGTCCGCGATCTTGAAGGTAAGTCTTAGTTTCTTTTCTTTCTTTCTTCCCGTCATTTTCGCCGTTTATCTTGTTTCATTTTTTCATTTTCCGGCTGCCAGAAGGTAGATTTCCGGCGGAGCTCGCCGGAAAGCCGGCTACATCATGGTATATAAGTAATGAAGTACCCAGTACAGCCTGCCTGTGTCTTTCATCCATAAAATCTGCACTGATTCTTTAAAATTCACCAACCTCCGTGAAAGTTGCATAAATTTAGCAAGAAACTAGTACTTTTAAGGAGGCTGCAGAGACGATAGTTTAACCAGGAGTAAGAATTTAGACGAGAATTTGACTGTATTGTGCTCAATTTTAATAGCATACTTAATTTCTTAGAATGGTGCTTTACGCCTAAGACTATCTTGATTGAAATGTGGTCAATATTTTTTATTTTTGTGGGCGAGTGAATCATTTTGAAATGTGCCTGTTCTAGGAAGAGTTTTTTTTTCATCATTTCAGGTACTTATTGGTTAGGAATCATGGACGTGGATGAGGAAACTACTACCTCTACTTCAGCTGATGCTTCTGTACCAGTTGCTGGGAATGAAACTGTGGTTTCTGGTATTGATGCCATGTCACTTCAACCAGTTCAACCTGTAGTTGCCCCCGTCATTCCACCCCAAGTGGTACCTCCTATTGCCCCAATACCTGCTGCTCCTCTCCCAGTTCCAAGACCATTGGCTCCACTACCTGTCCGCCCTCCAGTCATGAGGCCTCCTCTAGCACCGAATGGAGACTCCATAGCTAGTGATTCTGAATCCGATCAAGAAGAGTCGGGATCAAAGCACACTGCTGCAGGTCCCACTCAGGAATACGAGATTTCAGAAGAAAGCAAACTGGTCAGGGAGAGACAGGAGAAAGCAGTGCAAGAACTCTTGATGAAGCGTCGGGCAGCTGCCTTGGCAGTTCCCACTAATGATAATGCTGTTCGAGCTAGGCTTCGTAGGCTAGGGGAACCTATAACTCTCTTTGGCGAGAGGGAAATGGAAAGACGTGATCGTTTGAGGACACTTATGGCAAAACTTGATTCTGAAGGTCAGTTGGAAAAGCTGATGAAAGCTCACGAGGATGAAGAAGCTGCAGCTACTGTGGCACCTTCAGAACCTGAAGAAGATATTCAGTATCCCTTTTACACTGAAGGTTCACAAGCACTACTAGAAGCCCGTAGAGAGATTGCAAAATATTCTATTGTGAAGTCTGCATTGCGCCTCCATCGTGCAAAGAGAAAAAGGGATGATCCAGATGAGGATTTGGATGCAGAGATAGATTGGTCTTTGAAGCAGGCAGCAAGTCTGGTCCTAGAGTGCAGTGAGATTGGTGATGATCGGCCTCTTTCAGGATGCTCAGTTTCACATGATGGAAAGATGATTGCCACCTGGTAACCTCTTTGTTCCATACTTTCAGACAGTTTATTGATGCACTATGCCTTGTGAATATAGCTGTATAGTTACATTAATTTCTTGGTTGTTGACAGTTGCTGAAATATTCACTTTATTGGCATCTTATCTCCTTTATTATATTTTACATCAGATGATTTAGGAGGAAAAATAAATAGGAAGCTATGATTTACTTGTGCCTTATTTTGTCTAATCCGATCAAATACTTTTCGTCTGCTCTACTTATCAATGGCCATCCCCACAAAGATAAAAAGAATAATGTGATTATGGTTGTCTTCTTCCTCTGTGCACGTCTACTATCCTTTTACTATCCTATTGTAAAGATCTCTTTATATATTTCTAGTTTTCCGTAAGTGAAAGCACATCAATAGTTATTATGTGATTGCTGTTCCTTAAGTTTTTGCTTGAGGCTTTCCAATTATGTGATGTAACTCTTTATGGTGGCATGTGTTACTGCTTTTCTCCAGACTTGTTCATGTTTGAAAAGTTCATGCATTTATTCTTTCCTTTTCCATTCTTCTCTTAGTTCTTTAAGTGGAGTTGCAAAGGTGTGGAGCATGCCAGAAGTAAAGAAGATTTCAGCTCTAAAGGGACATACTGAACGAGCTACTGATGTTGCATTCTCTCCCATCAACTACCAATTGGCTACTGCCTCTGCTGACAGGACTGCAAGACTGTGGAATCTGGACGGTTCTGTCCTGAGAACATTTGAGGGCCATTTGGATCGTCTTGCTCGAATATCCTTCCACCCATCAGGGAAATATTTGGGTACAGCTAGCTTTGACAAGACATGGAGATTATGGGACGTGGAGACTGGTGAGGAGTTGCTTCTACAAGAAGGTCATAGTAGGAGTGTTTATGGAATAACCTTCCATCATGATGGCTCCTTAGCAGCTTCTTGTGGGCTGGATTCTCTTACTCGAGTGTGGGACCTGAGATCTGGGCGAAGTATACTTGCTCTGGAAGGCCATGTCAAGCCTGTAAGGCTCTCTATGTTTTGACATTAGTTGTCTGTTCTCTTTTTTGTATGTAAGTTAATTGGGTTTGGGGATGTTGTTTTAGGTGTTGAATAATTTTCTCCTTTCAGGTTCTTGGCGTCAGTTTCTCTCCCAATGGGTACCATTTAGCTACAGGTGGTGAAGATAATACTTGCAGGATATGGGATTTGAGGAAGAGAAAATCTTTGTACATAATTCCTGCTCACTCCAACCTGGTATCTCAAGTCAAATTTGAACCACAGGAGGGATACTTTTTGGTTACTGCTTCATACGACATGACTGCTAAGGTATGGTTATGGTTTCTGAAATGTGTTTGATTTATTATTTCATTTATGCTTATACGATCCTTATCTTGATTTTTCATGTCAGGTCTGGTCCTCAAAAGATTTTAAGCCTGTAAAGACGTTATCTGGCCATGAATCAAAGGTTACTTCACTGGATATTTTTGGTGGTGAGTTCTCTGACTTTGAAAATCAGACTAAGAATTTTCTAAAATCGTAATCTCTGTTGTTTTTTTGTATCTTTTCTTTGCGGCAATGACATCTTCAAACTTGGTTGATATCAAGTTAGCAACTTTTATGGAAAAGGAAAGACTTATTATTTGTATTTATATGTTGAGGTCTGTTACATCAAATATATTTGATTTTTATGTATCTTTCTTCATACTGTTACTTTTTTTTTTTTTGGGAGGGGAGGCGATGAGAGCTGATCCCCATGGGCTAATCCAAGTAGCCATGGCTGGATTAGTCATGAGCCTTCTTTCTAGATGTGAATCCAAATCTTAACTCTGGACATCATGAATGATTTAGCAAGTAGACTAGCAATTGGGTCATCCCATTTGTTTTTGAATAACTGCTTTCTTGTTTTGATGCTTGCTTGTTAGTGGAGTCTTTCTCCATTTATTTCTGTGAAGATAAGTGTTGGATGTAATAAGATTTCTGATTGTGTTTTTCAACTTTATTTTCTTTTTTTGTCGTGTTGCGGCAGATGGACAGTGCATAGCTACTGTTTCACATGATCGAACAATCAAGCTATGGTCAAGTAAAGAAGCTGAGAAGGAGAAGGCAATGGAAGTTGACTAAATCAACATGTATGCAATTTAAATTTGGTGTAGCAATTATTGCCTCTTTGAGGCATTTACATGTTGGGGTGGGGGTGGGTGATGCGTCGTCTTATGGGAATAACATAGGCTACACATTTTTACCTGTGATATGTGCAAGTGTTTTACCCCAAGCATTGATGGTGGTGGTACTACAGTCACAGCCAGGGGTTCCACCTATGATTGCAGCACAAGGAAAAATCACTCTTCATCTTTCTACTGGTGTGACTGGGTATGGGAATATGGTAGCCATTTGTGAGTTGCTGTTCAAGAATATATATGTTTACACTTGTTTCAGGCTAATGTATTCAATTCCTTGTTTGTAGTGGGTTCGATGGAAACTCTCTCTCTCTCTCTCTCCACACACACACACACACACACACACACACACACACTAACAAGTTAGATGCCTAAGAATAATGTAACAATTTCTTTTATTTATTGATTTGATTTATCTAATTATATACAAGTTGTTTATGAAAAAAATAATTCAATTTTTTATTTTGATTAATAAAATAAGACATTAACTTTTAAAAAATATATATATATATATATATTTTTTTTTAAATAAGACCTAAGAGAATGGTATTTTGAGGAATGATAATTTCACTCATTCTGTACTTGTTTCTTGTGCCTTGACCTGCTAACGATAGTGGGATGGGTTTGTCTCCTTCTAACCTGCCTTGTTCTGATTTATTCTATATTATTGTATTTTTAATATATATATATATAGTATTTAACACACACATATTTTTATATATGTAAATGAAATATATAATGTATTTTTTGGAAAACTACTATATATAACTTAAAGTTTACAAATATTTTTTGAGCCAACTTATATTATTAAAACATAATATAAGATACAATAATAATTGTTCTAATTAATATTAATATTTTAAAAGGTGAATATAAATTTATAAATATACTTTTAATATCATTTATTAATTTTTTATTTAAAATTTTAATATTATTATTATATATATATTAATATTTAAATAATGAAAAAATAATTTAAAATAGATTATCTTGCTCCAACTTAACCCGCAATAAGTCAGCTCCATCCCACTTGATTAAAGATTGGGGGACTTGAGTCTTCAATTCCCTAACTAATTTAAAGAATAAGAGAGAGAAAAGTCCGGAATTAAGGGAAGATAGAGAGAAATTATTTATTTATTTCACAGATTATTAATTTTCCACATTAATCACAAGGAATTGGATTGGATTAGAAGGGGACTTTTGGATCTTCACAAATCTAACTATTAGGGCTCACACGCCTGTTGCCACGTCCTTACATATGACCCCACGTATGACAATCCTTGTCCTATGTGTACTAATATTACTCGCTCCCATCTCGTAGATCCCATGTATACGTACATATATAAAGAGATGAACACATACCAGTGTGAGAGAGAGAGAGAGAGAGCTGACAACACACCCAGCAATGGCCGCTAGGAAGCGACCTTCGTCAACAGACACCACAAAGCCCGAGCCGGAGAAACCCAGACCCGAATCACATCAAACGGACTCTCCAATTCGCCCAGCAAAATTCTTTACAATCTTCAAATTCTTCCTCGTGTTTTCGGTCCCGTATTTTTTCTTGATTTTCTCTTACTATAAAATTGAATATGAGCTGAAAAAGTCGATCTTGATAAATTCGCTCGTCAGCTTTGTTGGTTTCTTCATAACGGTGAGCATGATTCCTGTGGCGTCAAAGTATGTCTTGAGAAGGAATTTATTTGGGTATGATATTAACAAGAAGGGCACTCCTGATGGATCCATCAAAGTGTAAGTCGAATTCTTCGGTTATCTTTACTTCTGAGTCGCAGAATTTTAAATTATGATCTCCGTGTTTGATGCAATGTTGAGCTGTAGTTGCGTAATATTCTTGGAATGCTTTAGGCTTTAATTAGCATACATGTATTAGTATTGCTATCACTACTGCTACTATAATTTTCTTACGCATGGAATACTGGTTTCTCTTTCCGTAATTATCCCTATTCATGAAATTTGAATTTCATTAGGCGAGACTTTTCTCTGCCTTTCTGTCATTTGGGCACAAGGTAACAATTAATTGTATTTAATGTTGTGCAGGCCTGAATCGATGGGTATTGTTGTTGGGATTGTTTTTCTAGTCGTGACAATCTTGTTCCAATATTTCAACTTCACTGCAGATTCAAATGTAAGCCTCGTTGCTTTGCGTGCCTAACACAATACCTTCCCCTACTTCATACATTCATTTGGAAGTAGATTGCATATATGTGATTCTATAGCATTTGAAATGAATTAAATCTTAGGTTTATTAGTTGCTTGATATATCTCTTGACATCAGTTATTCTCATATGACAAACTGTCCCCAAGAAAATTGGCTTTATTCATTCCTTTTTGGTTATGGTATTAGCATTTGGTAGCCCTGTTTGATTACCTGTGTGGGTTACCCTTTCAAGAATGTTTTTCCATCATATTTGTGGTTGGAGCATTGTACGCCACAGACATTGGTTTTTCCTTTCACTCTCTCCTGTCTATCAGTACTACTTGTACACACTCAACTTAGCAGTTCAACTTATGCTAGCTTGATATATGGTTATTTCTTGTAGATTGGTGATCTCTGAAGAAGAGACTTACCCTCATTAAAAATCCTAAAGATAGCAACTTTATGCATTTTATTTTATCTATCATGATCATGTGAGTGTTGACCATTACAACTTGACATTTGGATGAGCGTATGTCACGAGCATACTCACCTGCTTTAGTATGATTGCTCACTTTACTTGCACTGATAAATTCCGCATCTATTGAACATTCTCACTCTTATTTAGAGCATTATGTTCACATTTTAGCTTTTCTGTTTTTCCTTCTTCTCTCATTAGTGGCTTGTTGAATACAATGCTGCACTAGCATCAATTTGCTTCATGATTCTCCTCGGATTTGTCGATGACGTCCTTGATATACCTTGGAGAGTGTGAGTATTCTTGATGCCTTTATTCATAATTCTAAAATAATGTCTCTGATAGATACTTATCTCTTATATGATTATGAAGACAGGAAACTGGTGTTGCCATCAATTGCAGCGCTTCCCTTGTTAATGGCCTATGCTGGACATACAACTATAATAATTCCAAAGCCCCTTATTCCATATGTTGGATTAGAGATCCTTGATCTAGGTAACCAATTTGCCATTAACTTCCATTTCCATGCTTTTATTCTGTAGAACTGCCTATCTTATGTCTTTGTGATGTTCTTTCATATAAAAATGACCTATAAAATTTGATGTTCTTAGGTGTTACTTGAATTTATTGTAACATGATTTTTCTGTGGACAGGGTGGATATATAAGCTCTATATGGGGCTTTTGGCTGTATTTTGCACCAATTCAATTAACATTCATGCTGGTATCAATGGACTTGAAGTTGGGCAGACAGTTGTTATTGCGTGTGCTGTAAGCAAAAAGCTTCACATACATTATCTGAAATCTTTCTTCACCAGCTGAGTCTGACTATGTTAATTGCAGATTTTGATACACAACGTCATGCAAATTGGAGCATCTATAGATCCTGAGTACCAGCAAGCACACGCTTTCTCCATTTACCTCACTCAGCCATTGCTTGCTACCTCTTTAGCATTACTTTCTTACAATTGGTAACAATGCCTGCCATACCCCCCCTCCCCCAATTCCCGGTAGTGTAACAACTCTCTTGTATGCTAAAACCGTGTCTCTTGTAGGTATCCATCATCAGTTTTTGTTGGTGACACCTATACGTACTTTGCTGGAATGACCATGGCAGTAGCTGGCATTTTAGGCCATTTCAGGTGTGTTTATTCACATCTAAGTATATCGTTACCTGACATTAAAACCATGGTTTAGTATGAATATGATTACTGCATTGGTCGTTATTATAATAGAGTATCATACGGGCAGAAGCAGGACAAGTATTATTGAACTTACTACTCAGTTGTTTGGAAAAAAGTTTTGAATATATGATGTTTTTGGTGGTTTAGATAGATCATTTTTGTTTAACCTTGAAACTGACTCTGCACTGAAACAAAATATTGATGGGCTTGTTGCATATGATCTATGATCTTTGGGGTAGGTGAATGTGAAAAAGCGTTCCTTTGGCATGCACATTATTCTATTGGTTTTCCATCAGTTAATATGGGTGAACAACATAATTGGTTTCAATGGTGTAAATTTATGAATTTGGGAAGAACTTTGTACACGGGCTGGCTACTGGAAGCTAGGTGTTGTCGGTGTGTAATCTCTTTTTGAGGTTATTCATTAAGTCAGGGTTACAACTTTGAAATAATTTGTTAATGCAATTGATTCTTTTTCAGTGAAACACTTTTGATATTCTTTGCTCCACAAGTTCTCAACTTCCTGCTTTCACTTCCTCAGGTTCTCTCTCTCTCTCTCTCTCTCTCACACACACACACACACACACACCGAGGGTGTACTCTTGCAAACAGCCAAATAAACCACTAGACACATTGCTATACTCCCACTTATGATGCATCACATAAAAACAATGTCATAGATTAACACCAATTCCTTTTCACAGCTGGCTGGTATTGTACCTTGTCCACGCCACCGGCTCCCCAGGTAGTTACTTCAGTGCTTTTCTGGTTTCTTTTGTTGTAAGGATAGTTTCCCTATCTCGGCATTAATTTCACTTTTCGTGACTACTAGGTTTGACCCCAAATCTGGCCAATTGACGGGGACAAATGATGGGACTCTCGTGAACTTCTTCCTAAGACAGTTTGGAAAAAAGACAGAGAAGTCGCTTTGTATTATGTTACTAGTTTTCCAGGTAACTCTTAATTTTCCCTTTACTATGTTGTTATGTGTGTTGATTGTTTGCATCTTCTACTCCCACCACACCACACTTTCCTTTTCTTGCCTATACCATAATCCGCCGCTACACTAAGAAAATTTTCTTACGGATAACGAGTAATAAACTGGAACATATTGTGTGGTACAGGCCCTCTGCTGTGGATTCTGTTTTTTGCTGCGGTGGTTCCTCTCAGGCTGGTATAAATGAAGGATAGAATCGTCCAAACTTTGCTAATTTTGTTGGCAGCAAATTAGATTAGAAGTTCTTGTCTTAGTACAACCTCGAGTAGCCTTGGCTTGCTGTCTGAATTTCGCAATTTGTCTGGGATGATGAGAGATTTCGATGACACATATAATGCCTCCTCTCCCGTCTCAACAAAAAAAGTCATGTTTCACTAATGTATAATTTTATTTTTTTTGGTCAATCCAAAAATAGTTAACAGCAGCTGCCCGTCTTGGCCCCTGTCGACAAGCGCTGCTTGTCGCGATGGCTTGAAGAGGAGCTGCTGTATATCAACAAGAATTTGTGTTTAATATCTTCTTGTAATTTTAGGAAATTATTGTGTATTTTTAACAATTCAATTTAGATTAATTAGTTTTATAAAAATGGAGTTTTGAGGATTAACAGTTTGTGCACATAAGCATTTTGATTCCCATGTGTCAAAAGACTTTAGTTTAAAAAAAAAAGAGTCAAATATTTGCATAGAACCGGCGGTTCTTGATAGAACCGAAACCGAACCGCCATATATATGGTTTTGGTTTAGATTTCGGAACCGGCGGTTCCGGTTCTGGTTTCCCGGTTCTTTTTTTTTTTTTTAATTAACAACTTTCAAACCGGTTTCTTCCACGATTCCGGTTCTCCGGTTCACGTTCGAACCGGCAGTTCACCCAACGGTTGCAGAATCTCAGCCGTTGGAGATCAACGGCTAGTTAATCTCAGTCGTTGATCTTCAACGGCTATAATTTTCAAAAAGACAGTTAGAATCGCCGGTTCGAACCGGAACTGGCGGTTCCTGGAACCGAAAAACAGGGAAGCGAAATCGAACCGTGAGTCAGACGGTTTCGATTTCAATTTGGAACAGAAATGGGTCAATGGTTCAACCGAACCATTAACCGACGGTTCGAACCGGCGGTTACGGTTTGGGTGCCAATGTCTACACAAGTCTACTTTTTGCTAAAATTTTAAAAATTATCAGTTAAATCACAATCTTTACTATTGAGTTTATTTGTATTTAAATTAAAATTTTGTTCAAAATTAGTGATATAAAAGCTTACAAAATGAACTAAAATAAAGTCAAAGGATTCAAATACCACTCATATATATTATCCCGTCTACTTATACATAATTAATTCGACCAAATTTTCAGTTTGCATACAATTTATATCTTATCTAAAAAGTTGTTACTTAATTGACATACTTTAAAGTCTCGATTAAAACTATACTTAAATATGGTTATATAACTTTTTTTAGTAAGTAGATGTCCGTTCATGCAATGCACAAGTTCAATAGCTAATTGAATGTAATAGAATCATGTGAAGTTAGCAGGTCTCAATAATTACACGACCAAAATTATCCGACCATAATTACATTATAATTCAAATTCTCTTATTAGGTGATTATCTTTTTCTATATAAAAGAAGAATACTAAAAAGTTAGTTTATGTCACGTGTCACTTCAGTAATCTTTTTTCGTTTGTCTAAATTAAAGGAAATTAATTACATTGGGAAATTTTTATGCAACAAATAAATAAAATTTTATGGATGGAATTTGCATGAACGGCCATCTCTTTTTCTACTCCCACCAAAAAAACCCCTCTACGTATGTATAATCATTAACTATCTCTGTTTCTCCCTACCTCCCCCATTCCGATCCTCTTCATTTCCGAGCGGGCCTTATGTGCGGATCTTCCTGTACAGAATAAGGCCCGTAATTAACCAATAATTGGATCGAATCGGGCTTCCGTTCCGGAATGAAGATCCCCATTGTATTCCTCATCGTGATTTTGTTGGCAAGCAATCGCGGCGCAGAAGGTGCAATAGGTATGAATTGGGGGAGGCAAAGTGCGCAGAGATTGGTTCCTTCACAGGTTGTTGATTTGCTGTTGCAGAATGGAATCGGAAATGCAAGAGTCTACTCTTCCGAGATGGATTTATTGAAGGCCTTTGCTGGAAGTGGGATTAACCTCACCTTAAGCATCCATAACGGCCTATTTTTTGATTCTATGGATTCTGCAAGATCCTGGATCCGATGGAAACAATCTCATTTCGCCGCTGCCAATGCGAGGTAACACACTCATATATTTGTGTGTGTGTGTATATACATAAAGAGTTATTATCTTGTACACCTTCGACGAGCACGTGCTGATATGGCAGACAATGACGAACACATGTCACGTCGCATGTGCTCATCGTGCTGGTCAAAACTTTATGTAATGGGTTGATGAGTCATGGGAAATTGAAAAGACAAGTCAAGAAAGTTGTTACTTCTTGTGAGTTCAAATTCATAAGTTAAATGTTTTTTAGCTGCTGTACAAAAAATATACATTATTTAACCAATCTTTTAGGGTGACAATGTATCTCCCACCTTGCAATATGATGAAACTCACGACCTTTGAAAACTACTGATATGTTGAAAATAATCACCAGTTTTATGAGGTCGTAAGCTTCATGATATATAGCTATTGGCACTTTTTACTCGTAAGGTATTGGATTTCTTGATATGTTGCTAAAATTTGAGATATCCACAAATTTCGAGAAGTGACTAAAAAATATGTGATTTTATCAAGTAGTACGAAATGATTGTTTTTAGGTTTATCCCGTTTTGTTAATATGTGTATGTGATGGTATTTGGTAGGGGCATTATTCTTGGAGACCAGGTCTTTTACAAAGGAATGACGGATAGAGCCTTCCTTAATCGTGCAATAGACTGTTTGCAGTTTGTGCAGACTGCTCTGAACGAGGTAGGACTTGGTGACATGAAGGCCAACTTCCAACATTTTCTCGCATTATTGAATAAAAACATGACGAAGCCATCCGAGGCTGAATTCCGGGATGAGATCAAGGTAGACATGATTCGGGTTGTGCGTTTCCTCCAAGATAACAATTCTCCATTTTTGATTGAAATGTTTCCCATTTTCGACGTCAATTGGAAGGGCTTCGATCCCAGTTTCGCCTTCCCTGACAACAAGTCCACCCAGGCTGTCAGGGATGTAAACGGGGCCGTATACACCAACATGTTTGAATTCATCTACGATTCATTCGCGTGGGCTCTGGAAAAAATCAATGCCTCCGACATGAAGTTGGTCGTAGCCCAAGTCGGTTGGCCCACAGACGGCTATCCCGGCGCAAACGCCACTACGGCGGAGCGGTTCTACAAAAGCTTGTTGCCGTTTGTGTTGAGTAACAAGGGCACCCCAAAGCGCCCGGGGGCACCCATTGACATCTTCCTACATTCCTTGGCGGATGAAAATGAATTGGACTACGGTTCTTTACTTTTTATGCGACATTGGGGCATCTACAGGTCCAACGGACAGCCCAAGTACAGGATCGATCTATCCGGCCAGGGCCGTGACATTTTCCCGAACATGGTCAAGGGAATCATGCGCATGCCCGAACGTTGGTGCGTGTTCAACGGGAACAGGACCGATTTACGAAGGGTGGAGGGACAGTTTAAGGAGGCCTGTATGAAGTCTGATTGCAGTTGCATCGTTCCAGGTGGATCCTGCAGCCACCTTAGTTTTGATCAGAATGTATCGTACGCATTTAACATGCACTTTCAGTTTCAGTATCAAGACGAGGGAGCATGTGACTTCGGCGGCTTGGCTTATGTGTCGGTGGAGGACCCGTCGACGGATGGGTGTGTGTTCCCGGTGGAGGTGGTAAAAGGTCAGCAACTTAACTATGTCCGGTCAGCCGGAGAAAGATTTCATGAGAGGCCTAATATTTTTGCCATATTAGGGCTTCTACTGGCGACATTGATCTTGGATTTGCAATAGGGGGATATTGAGTTATGTAATATAGGGAGTATTGCCATTCTTACAAGAGTGGTTGGTGTTCTTGGCCCCACCTTATTTACGAGGTGAAAATTTAGCATCAATCGACTCTCAATTTTGTTACAGAAGTTGGATGAGTTGTATGATATAATAAAGATAGATACGTATACACTCCAATTTAAAAATATAATATCAATATTACTTTAAAAGTAGTACTATTAACTTTATTACTTGTTTACCTATAACTTATTATTGATTTATCTAAAAAATATTATTCGTTAGTATATATTGGATGGACACAACCTTAATCTAAATTATATTTATAAAATAATATTATCGATAAATATATACGATGTATGTATATAATTGAAATATAATAAAAGCTTGAATAGAAAATGATATATAATCTTGTTTTTGTTCTAAAAACAAAAGAGTCATATTTTAAAATTTTATTTTACTCCATAATAGAGTTTTATTATAAAAATTAAGGGCTTCTTTTATTAGTTGATGTAAAAAAATTTTATTTTTTTTTAATTTCATGAATATTTTTTTAAGTTTCATTATAAGTTCAAATTCATAATTTTTACGAGATTGTAACTTCAATAAACTGATAAAGAATAAAATAAATTATATTATTATGAAACAAGACTTTTTCCTTGGAACGGGGACTAATATATAATGAACTAAAAAGAAAATTTAAACAATATATCTTCGTATGAAACACATGTAAATTTAAATTTATATTTTCTTACATGCAAAAAAAAAAAAAAAAAAAAAAACGAATCTGACGCACCAAAATCACTGCAATAAAAAGATTCATACTAACATACATTTTGTACGCATAATTTTTTGTGTTGATATAGATGTTTGGGATAATTGTACTATACTAACACTTAAATTAATTTCTAAGTAATGACATATTAAGGTATATTAGGATTTAAAATCTCAATCCTTTCCCGCACTATTTTATTTCATATATATATATATATATTAATTTGATTGTTACATACACATTAAGCTCCAACTAAAATAAATATAATATATTTATTATTAATATTACTTCCCTCGTTCAAAAAAATTCTCGAGTGAATATGTTATGTACGTCTCCGATTTAGTCCACATATACTCATACTCATACTAAAGAGAACACGATACCATTTAGTTTCAAAAGAAAAAAGAAGAACGGGGATAAAGAAAAGTAAGAATGACGAAACAAATTTGTTGCAGCAATAAAAGTTAATAATATCATAAAAATTTATTTACGCTCCTAAATATTAAAATTTTCATTTAATAATAACTATTTTAAAGAAATACGTAATGATTATAATCTCATATTTCTAATTTGATTTAAATAAATAAATTAAAAAAGTTATGTAATATATAAATTAAATTTTATGGTTGTAAATTTATATGAAGGAGGATCTCTCATTTTCTACTCCTACAAAAAAACAGTGGGTAAGCTGCGTATGTATAATCATTAATCCCACTGTCGCTCTCCCTCCTTCCCCCATTCCGATCCTCTTCGTTTCCGAACGGGCCGTATTATGGATCTTCCTGTACAGAATATGGCCCGTAATTGACTGATAATTGGATCGAATCGGGCTTCTGGAATGAAGATCCCCATTGCATTCCTCGTCGTGATTTTGTTGGCAAGCAATCATGGTGCAGAAGGTACAATCGGTATGAATTGGGGAAGGCAAACTGCTCAGAGATTGGTTCCTTCACAGGTTGTTGATTTGCTGTTACAGAATGGAATCGGGAATGCAAAGGTCTACACTTCCGAGATAGATATAATGAAGGCCTTTTCTGGAAGTGGGATCAACCTCACCATAGGTATCAATAACCGCCTCTTATTTACTTCTCTTGATGGTGCAAGATCCTGGGTCCAATGGAAGCAAAATTATTTCGTCGCTGCCAATGTAAGGTAACACACATACATTGAAAATTTGCAAAACGCTCTTCTAAAACTAAACCTTTTATTTTTTCAATTTTATCATTTATTCTTTTAATTGTTTAAATTCATGTTTTGAGTAGTATTTGTAATCATGCTGAATAATTGCATCGTGCACTACACATGATCCCGTGAAATCTGAGGTTTTCATTTTTCTGTGATAAATGGCGTCATGTGCTATTCATTAACAACATGACATCAGACAGATTCACTGAAAAATAAAAATCCCCAAATTTTTAATTTAACAAGGTTTTGCGCGGTGCCCAAATTTTGGCTAAAAAAATTCAAATTCAAGCAATTAAAAAGATTATGAGATTATTGTGAATAGGGAACGTCCACAATGTTTCCATAAGTTACATGACATGTTTTGTAATAAGAAATTGTTATCTTGTACACCTTCCATGAAAACCTGTTCATATAACAGTTGTTACATACACATGTCACGTTACATGTGCTCACAGAAGGTGTGCAATACAGTATTTCTGAAATGTGTTGAGAGTTGTGGGAAATAGAAAAGACAAATTAAGAAAGTTGTTAATATGTGTGAGTGATGATATTTGGTAGGGGCGTTGTTATTGGAGACCAGGTATTTTTCAAAGGAATAACAGATAGAGCCTTGCTTTATCGTGCAATAGACTGTTTGCAGTTTGTGCAGACTGCTCTGAACGAGGTCGGACTTAGTGAAATGAAGGCCAACTTCCAACATTTTATCGCATTATTGAAGCAAAACAGTACAAAACCATCCGAGGCTGAATTCCGGGACGAGATCAAGGTAGACATGATTAGGGCTGTGCGTTTCCTCCAAGAAAACAATGCTCCATTTTTGTTAGAAATGTTTCCCATTTTCGACAACACTTGGAAAGGCTTCGACCCCAGTTTCGCGTTCCCAGACAACAAGTCTACGCAGGTTGTCACGGATGTAAATGGGGCCGTATACACCAATATGTTTGAATTCACCTATGATTCTTTCGTGTGGGCCCTTGAAAAAATCAATGCCTCCGACATGAAGATAATTGTGAGCCATGTTGGTTGGCCCACTGACGGCTATCCTGGGGCCAACGCCACTGCGGCCGAGCGCTTCTTCAAAGGTTTGTTGCCGTTGGTGACGAGCACCAAGGGGACCCCAAAGCGCCCTGGGGCACCCATTGACATCTTCGTACGTTCACTGACGGATGAGAATCAATTGGATTACGATCATCTACCTTTTATGCGGCATTGGGGCATTTACAGGTCCAACGGACAGCCCAAGTACAAGATTGATCTATCCGGCCAAGGGCGCGACATTTACCCGACCATGGTGAAGGGGATCATGCGGATGCCCCAACGTTGGTGCGTGTTCAACGGGAACAAAACAGATTTAGAAAGGGTGGGGGCACAGTTTGAGGAGGCCTGTAAGAAGGCTGATTGCACTAGCATCGCTCCAGGAGGATCCTGCAGCCAACTTAATTTTGATAAGAATGTATCGTATGCATTCAACATGCACTTTCAATTTCTGTATCAAGACGAGGAAGCATGTGACTTTGGCGGGTTGGCTTCCGTGTCGGTGGACGACCCTTCGACAGATGATTGTGTGTTCCCAGTGGAGGTGGTAAAAGGTCAGCAAGTTAACTTTATCCGGTCAGCCGGAGAAGGATTTCATGAGAGGCCTAATATATTTGCCATTTTAGTGTTTATGTTGGGGATATTGATCTTGGATTTGCAATAGGGGGATAATGAGTTATACAATTTAGGGAGAATTGTGATTCTTTTATTAGTTATAAGGATGGTAGGTGTTTTTGGTCCACCAGATCAACTCTTGATTTTGTTACAGAATTAGGGGGTAAGTTTTTGGCAATATCATAAGTTACTCCCACACGAATTTTCCAACAAAGATGTAAGGTTATGACAGGCGAAATTCATCATCAAATCTAAATGCACATTGTGTATAGTACGAGTTGTATAATGTAATCAGATGGATACATATGTTGTATAGCAAGACCGACTTTGAGTTATTCCTTTGTATAATATATATATATATATATATATATATATATATATATAGTAATACTTTCTAGTGAATCGTTTTCTCTAAGTCTAGCCTATTTGTTATATGCTATAGATGATGGTTATCCATTATTTGAAAAAACACACACACACACACATATATTTGTGTGGATTTGTTGGAAAAATTGTAAAATATGTCCTGTAATTTTTGGACGGTCACCATTTCCAAATTTAATCAATATAAAAGTCACTAAAAAATACAAATTTTTACATGATGAACAATTTCTATTACGATAAATTCAGATTTTCAATTAAATATGATTCAATTAGGACAATTAGAAAGATTAATGACAAAATTGTAAAAGTAAATGATCCAGAATGAATTTTGAGACTGCCCAGAAGTTAATTAAGTATAAAATAATCAAATAAACGAACATTAATTACGTTTGTTTATGAACAGCTCATGAAAAACTCTATTTGTTTACAGCCCAAGAAAGAATAAAGTTATCCAAAATTAGTATAGTTAAGGGCATCAAGAAAAATAAATTATACACTTTTTAATATCACGTGTTACTCTCTCAAAATTCATAAGAAACTACAAAAAAATAAAATGTTGAGGATCCATTTCCGACAAAAATTCATGGTAACTACAGGTAATTGTGTATGATCTATTTAATCAGGTTACACTATTAATGGAAAATTTTCAAAACTAGTCCATTAATTTGTGGGCGGTTTCAAAATCAGTTTTTTATCTTTTTAATTTTTTGAATTTGGTCTTTTTTAATCAAAATTAAAAAAACTTGCCTGATAATTACATTTATACAACCCATAATCATGTCACATTAGGAATTCACATTTTTCTTGCTAATATGTGTCCTCTATGGTCAATTTTGATGTATCTCATGTCATATTATTTATTATGAAGAACATGTCCATTTCACTTATTATGCCACAAAAATAAAAACTCGTATTTAACACGGTAATGTGTGGTGCATGTGCAAATATCCAATAAAAAATTAAATTTCAGCTAAAAAATGTATAAATTGAAGAAATTAAATAAAAAAAGGACCAAAATTGCAAAATTAAAAAGATAAAGGACTAATTTTGACACCACCCATAAGTTACAGGATTGTTTTTGTAATTTTTCCCAGCAGAACAATCCGAACATTCTATCTTATTTTCGTCATTTATTTTTTTAATTGTGAGAATTTAGTCTTATAATATTTTTCGGCAATAGAATTTCTCGTCTGAAAGTCTCTAATAATTTCATTTAGCCATTTATAATTATACGCATCGTTTTTGCTATAAAAAATATCCTAGTACGTACAGTCTCAGCCCGATCTATGTCAAAATCCTGAGTCCGTCCCTAAATATACATTGATCCATGACGAACTTCACTTTGACTACGCGAGTTGCTATATTTAGGCGAAGACTGATAACATTTTGTGAGGTCTGTATCTGATCTTGCATGGCATAATTCCATACATGAAAACGAATGGCTCTCTCATTTTCTCCCCCACAAACACCTCCATGCTTGTAATCAAAACTATGTTATCTTCATTCCTGAGGGGCAAGAAACACATGTTCTTCACGAAGAAATCAAGCCCGGGATATCAAATCCATCACATGGGTCCGGGCTAATCCAATATATCTCTGGCCTTCAACATGAGGATCCCTATTGTACTCACCGTCGTAATTTTGTTGGCAATCGGCGGCGCAGAAGCTGTAATAGGTGTGAATTGGGGAAGGCAAAGTGCACAGAGATTGGTTCCGTCGCAGGTGGTGGATTTGCTTTTGCAGAATGGGATCGGAAATGCAAGAGTTTATACTTCTGAGGAAGATATATTGCAGGCCTTCGCTGGAAGTGGGATTAATCTCACTGTAACCATCTTCAATCCCACTGCAATTACTAGCATGGGCGATGCAAGAAGTTGGGTCCAAAAGAGATACCCATATTTTTCTTTATCCAATATCAGGTAACACACTCACATGGAAACAATCCTAAATAATTAAATGTTGGATTAATGTTGTTATAATATGTGTGTTTAATGTTTATGGTTTTAGCCAATTTGGACTTTTTAGTTGTTCTGTCCGTACCACTTACACCATTCCGTACCAACAAAATCTCGACCTACCAACCAAGTCAGGCTTGTAAAAATGCATCTTAAAAAGTGACTAGAAAATATACATTTTTTTTGCTTCAAGTTTAGGGTTTTTAAGGTAAAAAAAATTTGTATATCCATGAACTCTAGTCATGTTCAATATATAATTTCTAATTTATGAGTTTTTCATAGTGACTTAACATTTTGTTTCATCGAATTTATGTCCGGAATTCCAAGAACTTCGTTGGGGATTGGTGAGATGGTGGTGGTTGGGATGCCTAAATGGCAAGTGAAATAAGGATATACAAGTCAACAATTTCGTGCGAGCTTATGAAATTAGGTATAAATTGAATAAAATTAAAAGTTAGAGGTTATTATAAAAATTCATAATTACATGTGTGCGGTCCTTAATTTGCAAAATTAATCCTCTAACTTGTGGGGGTCACAAAATCGGTCCTTCATCTTTTTAATTGCTCGAATTTGGTCGTCTTTTAATCAAAATTCAAAAGAATTGTCCGATATTACACTTACACCGCATAATCACGTCACATTGGAGATTCATATTTTTCTTACTAATATGTGGCCTCTATGATCAATTTTGATGTGTCTGATGTCATATTGTTTATTACGAGTGACTTGTCCGTTTCACTTATTATGCTACAAATAATGAAAATTCTTATTTAACACAGTAATGTGTGGTGCATGTGCAAATATCCAATAAGAATTTTAAATTTTGGCTAAAAAATGTATAAATTGAAGAAATTAAATAAAAAAATGATCAAAATTATAAAACTAATAAATTAAAGGGCTAATTTTGGAACCATCAATAAATTACGGGACTATTTTTATATATTGGATAGGACCAACGTGTGATAGACATAAAATAAAAAATTTCCTTTTCTTTGTTACTAATTTGTTTATTTTTTGTTTGTTGTTAATGTGTGAATGATCTTGTAGGACTGTTTATCTAGGAGGCTATGTATTCATTAATGGGCTTGAGAACAAATCCTACATTAAGTCTGCCATGAACTCATTGCAAAACCTGCAAGCTGCTATCAATGAGGCCGGATATGGCGGTCAGGTCAAGGCAACCTTCCTACACATGAGCACACTTTTGAAAAATTTAACAAAACCATCAGAGGCTGAATTTCAAGACGAGATCAAGGAAGACATGAAAACATTCGTGCGTTTCCTCCGGACAACCGATGCTCCATTTGTAATTGAAACATTCCCCATCGTCGAGGCTGAATCCTTCGATTTGAGCTTCGCATTCTTCGACAACCAATCCGCGCATGTCGTCAAGGACATAAACGGGGCCGTATACACCAACGCCGTTGAATACGTGTTCGATTCCTTCATTTGGGCTCTAACCAAGATCAATGCATCGGACCTCAAAGTAATCGTGGGCCAAGTTGGTTGGCCAACGGATGGCTACGCCGGCGCCAATGTAGCCAATGCCGAGCGGTTCTACAAAGGCTTGCTGCCTTGGGCCGCAAGCAATAAGGGGACCCCAATGCGCCCTGGGGCTCCTATTGACATATATGTACATGCCCTAACCGATGAAAATAAAATGTCTTACTACTACCCTTTCACGCGCCACTGGGGCATTTACAGGTCCAACGGGCAGCCCAAGTTCAAGATTGACCTATCGGGACAAGGCCGGGACATATTTCCGACCACGGCTAAAGGAATCATGCGAATGCCCGACCGGTGGTGTGTGTTCAATGGGAACAACACGGATCCGAACAAGGTGAAGAAAGAGTTCGATGGAGCCTGCTCGAAAGCTGATTGCACCACCCTGGCATCGGGTGGATCATGTAGCCGGCTCAGCTACGAACAAAATCTATCATATGCATTCAACTCGTACTTTCAGACGCAGTTTCAAGATGAGAAAGCTTGTATTTTTGGAGGGTTCGGCACCATATCGCTGGACGATCCGTCCACCGGAGAGTGTGTGTTCCCAATGGAGGTGGTAAAAGGACATCAAGTTAATTATGTTAAGGCACTTGGGATTCATGTGAGGCCTAATCGTGCCATTTTTGTGTTTTTACTTTCAATCTTGGCGTCGTTTGTTTAATTGGGATTGAGTTACAAGGGAGTTGCATTGGTGGTGTGCAGTTGGAGGAAATTAAGTCTTGTAATTAATTTTTAGTTTGTAAGATTTTGTAGGGGATCGATGAGTTGTATAACAGTCAACAGACAGAGCCATTTTATTGCAGAAATTAAATATGTTGTCACCTGCCAATTAATTTTATCTTATACATATATATATATATATATTAGTAGCTAAAGAACAAAAGGAAATGTATTTTTTTGCAAAATAATATACTTTTGAATAATCTCAAAAGATATTAACTTTTCTCCATAAAAATATTATTTCTTCTCAAAAAAAATAATATAATCTAAATATGCGCAAGAGTCGGCATAAAAAAAAAAGTCGAAAACACACCTTTTTTGGTGGATCCGGGTCAGGTTGGCTTAGATCCACTTTTTTTTTTTTTTTTTTTTGCATTAGAATTTAACCTGTTGCTGCATGTAAGAAGTTTCATGCATATGGTGGATACAAATCTTTATCTTTTTTAAAATCTTTCAAGCAGTTGTTTTCTTTTCTTTTCGGGTGTAATAAGATTTATCCAAATGTATTTTAGTCAGGAAAGGCCAGACCAGTATTCTCCTTCAATGGTGGAAAGAAAATCTATGTAATATTTTTCTAACTTTTTAAATAAAAGTTCAGGCTTGTGCATACTATATTTCATAAATCAAAATCAAATATGTATGCCTCGAGGTAAGAAACAAAACGAGACTGTACAGGATATTGCTGAAAAAACATGCAGTAGAAACAACTGTTGCGATCGAGTGTATGGCGAAGAGGAGCAGTCTGTAAAAACTCGATCGATACAACCCCAACTGCAGTACAGTGATGAAGGTGTGGATTTGGTTCATGATGCATGTATTTGATTGATATATAGAAGCATGATGAGCTTAATATGATTGTAATAAACTATTTTTCGTTTTATTTTTGTAGTCAATCACATAAATATAGCTTAAGAATTAAAATCGTACAACCCAAATTATGCAAATACAAACGAAATTACATAACATTTTTGTAGTTTCTTTGCTTGTTTTTAAAAGGTCTATAGAAATTGTCTCTAACAAATAGAGTAGAGAGTTAAGTTTCTTAATCTTTTTTCTTTTTTAAACCAAGATCAGATTTGTATTTCTTATGGTCACAAAGAACCAAATTGAAGTCTGTGATTATGCATTGAGGAGAACTATCAATGATATAAAAGTTAGTTGAATGCCTATATATATGCGAAATATATAAATGACGATCATATTTACTATAAATTAAATTTACCCGGAATTTCTGGCTCCGTCACCAACGACTCCTCATGAACATAAATAATGTACATTAATTTCTCCCCCTAAAAAAAGAAAGTAAGTATCGTTAAGCATGTATAAATCTCCTGGAAAAGTCTCATTCTTTTCCCATTACCTCTTTGGAGGGAAAACCCCATCCTTCATTTTTTTTTTCTTTTTTAATCTTCCTTTTGGAAATTAGGCTTGTAAAGGAGATATATTCTCATATCAGGGCTAATTTTATATTATTATAATATTTTTTTTTCCCTAATTGGGTTTCAAAATGGTTCCTCTTGCATTTCTAGTTGCACTTTTCTTGTCAGCAGGAAACGTAGCAGATGCTACAATAGGTGTTGATTGGGGAACCCTAAATACAAAAAGATTGATCCCTGCCAATGTGGTGGATTTGCTGTTGCAGAATGGGATTCGGCAGGCCCGAATTTTCAATACTCAGGACGACATGTTACAAGCCTTCGTCGGAAGCGGGATCGAGCTCACCGTAAGCATCAACACCATCAAAGGAGTCGATACGAATGAAAAGGCAAAAACTTGGATCCAGTTGAGGCAAAAATATTTCAATCTTTCCAACATCAGGTACAATGCACGCACGCGTAAATGGGAACATAGAAATTACGTTGTTGTTTCATCTCGTGTTTCAATATTTTTAACACATAATGCTTGTGTTCGTAATATGGAAAATTAGTAATTCTGCGCATGTTGCAGGCACATTATTATTGGGAACTATGCATTTGCGGCGGGTTGGAATGACAAATCAATAATTAAAAGTGCACTACAGGCGCTGCAGAGTTTGCAGCATGCTCTCGATGATGCTCAATTTGGAGATCAAATCAAGGCAACAATCCCTCAACATCCTTCTGCATTAAAGATGAACAAAACAAGCCTCAGACCATCGGAAGCTGAATTTCGCGACGAACTCAAGCAAGATATGGCTACTTTACTCAGTATTCTCAAGCAGAACAATGCCCCATTCATCGTCAACATATCTCCATTACTCCACGTTGAAGAATTCGGCATTGATTTCAATTTTGCGTTGCTGCAAAACGGATCATCGCTCGTTGTTAAGGACGAAAATGGGACCGAATACACCAACGTTTTTGAACTCATGTATGATTCCTACGTTTGGGCTCTAGCCAAACTCAACGCATCCGACATTAAAGTAGTTGTCGGAGATGTTGGTTGGCCTACCGACGGCCACCCCGGCGCCAACGCCACCATGGCCGAGCAATTCTTTAAATGGCTACTGCCGTGGGTGGCCAGCAACAAGGGGACCCCGATGCGGCCCGGTGCCCCCATTGATATTACCATTCATTCCCTAACCGATGAAAATAAATTGAAATATGTTTATCCTTACATGCAACACTATGGCATCTACAACTACGACGGCAAGCCCAAATACAAGCTCGATTTTTCGGGGCAGGGCCGGGACATTTATCCTGTAGACGCTTCAGGGATTATGCAATCACCCAAACAGTGGTGCTTATTCAGTGGGAACATATCGGATATGGCGAAGGTGAGGGAGCAATCGAATAAAGCATGTGCCAAAGCTGATTGCACCGCCCTATCTTGCAGCCATCTTGAGTTCAAGCAGAATGTGTCGTATGTCTTCAACATGTACTTCCAGTTGCAGAATCAAAACGAGACAGAATGTGATTTCGACGGGTTGGGGTTCGTGTCACTGAAGGATCCATCAACGCCTGTGTGTACGTTCCCGGCGGAGGTTGTAAAAGTTCAGAAAAACCCTAATAAGGCAGCAGGGTTTCATGAGAGGTCTAAGAGTGCCAGCTTTGTATTTTTGCTTTCAATAGCGGGGACTTTGTTTTGGAATTTATGAATGCCATATCTTACACGGACATGTGTTCAAGTATTTGTCCATTATAGCTTTGACGTTGGCTTCAAAATATAATTCGTTTTTTGAAATAAAAAAATAATTTTGAAACATGACTTTTTTTAAAACGAAAGCAAATATATTGCGAATCTTGAACTGAATTTATCTTCATTTACCATAAGAAAATCGAAGTCTTAAAACGTTTTAAATTATTTGGAAAATATTTCGATTATAGATAAGATTTTAAAATAATCATAATAAAGTATCTTAAGAATTATGTATTACCTAAATTTCTTTTTAGAAATTTTGTTGATATATACCTAAAGCTACCAAAATATCAAAATCACAATTTTATTACATAAGTCATATAATTTATATATATATATATACATATATTATGTTATTGTAATCATTATTTCTGATATCAAACAATGCATTGCTTGGATTGGTAGATATAATAATCTTGATCTACCCAGTACTGGAATTCCATGGAACTGTGATTTTCATATTATTTTCTTTTTATATTTGTATTTAAAAAATATAGTTTGTAATATTTTATTTTATTATTGGATTATTTTAGATTTATTAAACGATTTTTTATATTTTCAGATTTAACTTTTATGAGTAATATCAGATTTTATTTTGATAATTTAACTTTATCTAAATAACTTTAAATTTAAATAAAAATACTAAGATTTACTTACACTCCTTTTATGCGAAGTTCTAGATTTTATCCTTATATTATAAACTTAATTAATTATAGTAATATTAAGGTATTATTTATAAAATTAAAAAAAAAACAGAGATTTTTATTGTAAGAGTAAGATTTATTCAATTATATTGACCACATTTCGCAGTAAGGATTTGGCTGTAAACATTCATAACAATGTCCCCATGACTGAAAGCAAAAACACAAAGATGGCCCTATTTGGCCTCTCATGAAACCCTGCTGCCTTATCAGTATGCTGCTGAGCTTTTACCCCCTCCGCCGGGAACTTACACACAGGCGTCGACGGGTCCTTCACCGACACGTATCCTAACCCGCCGAAATCACATTCTGTCTCGTTTTGATTCTGCAACTGGAAGTACATGTTGAAGGCATACGACACATTCTGCCTGAAATCAAGATGGCTGCAAGATATGGCGTTGCAATCAGCTTTGGCACATGCTTTGTCCGATTGCTCCCTCACCTTTGCCATATCCGATGTGTTCCCACTGAATAAGCACCAAAGTTTGGGTGAATGCATATTCCCTGCACCATCTGCTGGATAAATGTCCCGGCCATGGCCCGAAAGATCGAGCTTGTATTTGGGCTTCCCGTCGGTGTTGTAGATGCCATAGTGTTGCATGTAAGGATAAGCATATTTGAATTTATTTTCATCGGTTAGGGAATGAATGGTAATATCAATGGGGGCACCGGGCCGCATCGGGGTCCCCTTGTTGCTGGCCGCCCACGGCAGTAGTCCTTTAAGGAATTTCTCGGCCATGGTGGCGTTGGCCTGGGGATGGCCCTCCGTCGGCCAACCAACATCTCCGACAACTACTTTAACGTCGGATGCGTTGAGTTTGGTTAGAGCCCAAACGTAGGAGTCATACATGAGTTCAAAAACGTTGGTGTATTCGGTCGCGTTTACGTCCTTAACAACGAGCGATGATCCGTTTTGCAGCAACGCAAAATTGAAATCAATGCCTAATTCTTCAACGTGGAGTAATGGAGATATGTTGACGATGAATGGGGCATTGTTCTGCTTGAGAATACTGAGTAAAGTAGCCATATCTTGCTTGAGTTCGTCGCGAAATTCAGCTTCCGATGGTCTAAGGCTTGTTTTGTTCATCTTTAATGCAGAAGGATGTTGAGGGATTGTTGCCTTGATTTGATCTCCATATTGAGCATCATTGAGAGCATGCTGCAAACTCCGCAACGCTTGTAGTGCACTTTTAATTATTGATTTGTCATTCCAACCCGCGGCAAACGCATAGTTCCCAACATAAACATTCCTGCAAAATCCGCGACCATTACTAATTTTTCATATACGAGTTGAAATACGAGATGAAATATTTTCTAGGACGTACATCCTATGTTCCCATTTACGTGTGCATGCAGTGTACCTGATGTTGGAAAGGCTGAAATATTTTTGCCTCATCTGGATCCAAGTTTTTGCCTTTTCATAAGTATCGATACCTATGGTGTTGCCGGCGGTTACGGTGAGCTCGATCCCGCTTCCGACGAAGGCTTGTAATAATTCTTCCTGACTGGTATAAATTCGGGCGTGCTGAATCCCGTTCTGCAGCAGCAAATCCACCACATTGGAAGGGATCAATCTTTTTGTATTTCCGGTTCCCCAGTCAACACCTATTGCAGCATCTGCTTCCTTTCCTGCTAACAAGAAAAGTAAAACTAGAAATGCAAGAGGAACCATTTTGAAAGCCAAGGGAAAAATACAATAAAAAATAATACTATAGTAATATAAAATTAGCCCCGATATGAGATATTTCTCCTTTACAGGCCTAATTTCCAAAAGGAAGATTACAAAAAAAAAAAAAAAAAAAAAAAAAAAAAGGAAGAAGAAGAAGAAGAAGAAGAAGAAGAAGAAGGGGGGTTTTCCCTCCAAAGAGGTAATGAGAAAAGAATGAGAATTGTGCAGGAGATTTATACATGCTTAACCATTTGGTTTCTTTTTTTAGGGGAAGAAATTAGTGTACATTGTTTATCTTCATCATGAACAGTTGGTGATGAGCCAAAAATTCCATGGTTAATCTAATATATAGTAATATGATTTATCATTTGTATGATTATCTTCATCATGAACAGTTGGTGATGGAGCCAGAAATTCCGGGGTAGATCTAATATATACTAATATGATTTATCTCTATAATAAGAGACATGAATCTCCTGGTAAAAAAAAAACATTTATTCTTTACTTATTTTGAATTGAGACTTCAACAAAGAAACTACAAAAATGTTAATTTCTTTTGTATTTGCTTACTTTGGGTTGTTTGAGTTTGGATTCAAGCAAAATTTCTGAAAAAATAACATTTCATTATAATAGACAAATCAAAAATAGATTTATTGCGCAAATATAAAAAATATTAGAAAAACAATTCATAAATGAAGTTATAAGATTATGACTAATAAAACATGATATCGATTTTCAAACAAAACTATTTTTTGGGATAGAGTGAGTAGTTACTATCGAATGAAGATTGAAGATTCATCGAACGAAAAAGGAAATACATAATTCAAAATAAAAGGTAGGGGCAATGTGTACTAGCCCTTTTCGTTATAAACATGCTTTCAAAAATATTTTTTTAAATACTCGAAATTCGTCAAAAACATATATATTCTTTTCTTTCTTTTTTTCAAAAATCACATTTAATATAAATTAAATTTACCTCCGAATTTCTGGCTCCATCACCAACGGCATCAGATTGAAGATGAACAATGTACTCTAATTTCCCCCCTAAAAAAAGAAACCTGGTATCAGTAAAGCATGTATAAATCTCCAGGATGATCTGTCCTTCTTTCTTTCCCCATTACCTCTTAGGAGGGAAAACCCCCTTTTTATTCTTTTTAATTTCCTGTTGGAAATTAGTCCTGTGAAGGAGAAAAAATCTCATACCAGGACTAATTTTATAATAATATAATATTATTTTTATTATTATTTTATTTTTCCAAATGAATCCTCTTGCATTTTTAGTGGTGCTTTTTTTGTTAGCAAGAAACGTTGCAGATGCTAAAATAGGTGTTGATTGGGGAAGGCAAAATGCCCAGAAATTGCTCCCTTCCAATGTGGTGGATTTGCTGCTGCAGAATGGGATTCAGCAGGCCCGAATTTTTACCAGTGAGGAGGATATAATACAAGCCTTTGTCGGAAGCGGAATCGAGCTCACCCTTACCGTCACCAACGTTAAAGGAATCGATACGTATGAAAAGGCTAAAAATTGGATCATGTTGAGACAAAAGTACTTCGTCCCTTCCAACATCAGGTACAATGCACGTAAATAGGATGAAAAACATAAGTTGTAGAAATGTTTCGTCTCAAGATTCAATTTTTAAAATATCAAAATAAAAAAATAGTAATGCATGAGGGTGTTTTGCAGGCGCATTAATGTTGCGGACTATGTATTTTCAAATGGATTTGGCGACAACTCAGGTATAACTAATGCACTACAAGCATTGCAGAATTTGCAGCAAGCTCTCAATGATGCCAAGTATGGAGATCAGATCAAGGCAACGATTCCGGCTCTTACTAATGTTCTGAAGATGAACAAGACGAGCCTAAGACCATCGGAAACTGAATTTCACGATGAGATCAAGCAAGAAATGGCGATATTCCTCCGTATTCTTAAGCAGAACAATGCCCCATTTACCATTGGGCTAACTCCCTTTCTCAACATTCAAGAGCTGGGCGTCGATTTTAATTTTGCGCTGTACCAAAACAGCTCTTCGTTTGTTGTCAAGGACATAAACGGGGCCGTGTACACCAACGTGTTTGAACTCATGTACGATGCCTTCGTTTGGTCTCTGATCAAACTCAATGCATCCGACGTTGAAGTAGTTGTTGGAGCAGTTGGTTGGCCGACCGATGGCTTTCCCGGAGCCAACACCACCACCGCCGAGCAATTCTTTAAATGGTTCTTGCCTTGGGTGAGCAGCAACAAGGGGACCACAATGCGGCCCGGGGCCCCCATTGACATATTCATCCATTCCCTAACTGATGAAAACCAAATGCCTTACTATTATTCTGCAACTTTCACGCGGCACTTTGGCATCTACAGATCCAACGGGAAGCCCAAATTCAAAATCGATCTTTCAGGAAAGGGTCGCGACACTTATCCATCAGACGCCACGGGAATTATGCGAATGCCTGAACGGTGGTGTGTATTCAACGGGAACAGGACAGACAGTGTAAAAGTGATGGATCAGTTAACAAAAGCTTGTTCAAAAGCTGATTGCACCACCCTAGCTCCAGGAGCATCGTGCAGCCATCTTGATTTCAACCAGAATGTATCATATGCCTTCAACATGCACTTCCAGTTTCAGTTTCAGAACGAGTCAGAATGCAACTTTGAAGGGTTGGGGTACGTGTCCCTGGAGAATCCATCAACCCCTGGGTGTGTGTTCCCGGTGGAGGTGGTAAAAGCTCAGCGGCGCATCCCTTATTCAAATTTCTCGACGGGGAAAGGGTTTCATGAGAGGCCAAATCGCGCCATCTTTGCATTTTTCATTTCAATCTTGGGGGCATTGTTTTGGAATTTATGAACATGTACAGCCAAAACCTTACACGGGTATGTGTTCAAGTATTGCCCACTGCCCAGATAAATTTTGTAAATTACAGGAATGAAAGCTTGCACCATCCATGCTTCATCTTAGTCTATATCCTCTGCATACAACTTTTAGTTATAAGTATATATATGACAAGCGTCGGTCTGAAACAAAGCGTTGGAGCTAACAAAAAATGATCCGAGCATGATTCATATTAAAGATAATAGGTAGGTCTCTTGTGAGACTGTCTCACAAATGTCTTTACATGAGACCAAATGCTGGAAAGTCGCAGAGAGAGAGAGAGCTAAGCAAATCTTCCCAGATACGAGGATCTTAATAACCATATATAATGTGACCTTAGTTTCGAAGCAGCTTTAATACGTCTCCAACCAGATGCAACGACCCCGTAACAAGAACCTGTAAGGTCAGCATTCAGATTAATGTAATCAGACAATTTCTAGTACCAGATCTGGTCTTCCACTGTAACTTAATCGGGCTGAGTTTCAAGCCTAATAAACTTGGGTGATGCTTCTGGAAAAAGAGTTGGTTCGCAGGCCAGTCCAGAATTCTTACAAATGCAAGCAATGATATTGATTTCAATTATGAAAGATGGGCTTACCTGAATTCTGAAACGTGGGTTTTCTTTAACGTAGTCCCTTAACCAACTGATAGTCATTGGCAGTGTAGAAACCACAGCGTTGCAACCAAAATGCCCATTGCGGGCATTACAATTGAACGAGCCCTCATCAACAAACCTGTGAGGTTGTCGCATCTGCCTCTCTTCATAACTATCGTAAACAGCATCTGCAGATGAACATATTGAACTAGTTTGACTCCAGAGAGATTTGAATTATATAGTACATGTCAGGAAATGACAGCTTAATTGACATTGATACTCGGCTAAAAAAAGACTTGAGCAAACAACTTTCCGACGCTGAAAACTATAACTAGCTCTCGAGTGTTTCAATATGATTCCAAACTCTAAATTCGAGACAGTTTTCACCTCTCCTTTATTGAATTTCCACATCAGGTAAATAAAAATGTGACTTTAAGCGATCACTTGAAACTTTAAAAAAAAAGCAAGAAGATTATCCATAGATTGCATGACAACCCGGCTTTGGAGCCCAGTCAAAGACTCAGGTTTCCAAAACTAGAATCGGGTATAGTTGACCCGTTAAAGGCTTGAATTAATATGGTTTCTTGTAATAATGCAATACAGGCAATAATATACAGTTCATAGTCATCCAGGACCCAATTCATAGTTCCAAGGATAAGAAGGAAAACAACAAAGACGAGTAATTAATTCAACGTATTAGTGCAAAAAGTAACTAACAAAGGTCACCTTTTCCATGGATAGTTTCCCATACACTCTGAAGGTTATACTGCCAAGTAAAATCCTTGGAGGGGATCTCTAAGGGAATGGCTGAGGATCCAGATGTGACCTTGGTATACGTTGAGATACTCGGAACAAATATTGCTTTCTCAAAATAAGTACCTAAACACAACACCATTGTAATAATTTGCACCAGGAGGAACTAGAAAAATAAATTACAAGAAAAATGCAAGATAACAATAACAATTGCAAAATTCTAGCTCTGACTATATTTTTCCATGTACATGACTTAATATGCAGTTCTTATAAGCGCAGAGAACACAATCACTTTACTTTCCAAAGTATTAATAAAAATGTGTGTGGTTTCCAAGATCATTCTTAACAAATAGATATGTGTTCATATAGAAGGCTCTAACATCCTCCGCTTTGCCAGTAAACATTTAAAGAGGTATACCACCAACAAGAAAACATAGAATTGGCTTAGCAAATAATCTTTTAACGTGCAAACTGGCTAACAACATAACATGACATTCATACGAGGCGATAATCTTTCTGAGTTGTAGCTGCCAAGAAGCTCCTAAATATATAATATGCCATCAATGAATTGGGAAATCAGATCAAAGTGTGATAATATGGGCCCCATACCTGATAAAGCACACGTATCAACAAGTTTTGAAAGAAGAATCTGGGGATCTCTCACATCCATACAGTTGAATAAGAGAATCTGCAAGAGAAATATCACGCATGAGAGTTAATGGAGAGAGAAGACACAAATCAATCATATCAGTTCACAGATCATTTGAAACCCTTTACCTTCTTGGAGATTTTCCCTGATTCAGTCTTTCCTGGTCGAAAACTACCATTAATGAAAGCATCTTTATGAAGATTAGAAGATAATGATGATTGGTTTTGGCCCTCTTTCACAGTGCTTGAAAACCACCTGGCACAAGCTTCCATGCTTTCAGGACTGTGAGCCCCATCCAAATAAAAAATCAAATCCCCTGATGTACCGGCTACATCAAAAGATTGTAAAGAAGAGTCGCAAACAATCTCAGCTCTTCCAGGAAGACTCGCTGTCGAAAGGCCCTTCAAAAATGCATCAGGTAAATTATCTTCCATGTCAGCCTGAACAATGTGCAAAAAATGATATTAGTTTAACTGGAAGGTCACCAGAATAACATTTAAAAGAAAGAAGGATACACTTAAGAAGTAGAAAAGAGATATTTCTACAAGTAAACAAAGAATTTCCTGTTCTTATTATGATAGATGAGTTGAAAGACTAAAAATGAATGAAAGAGTTTACTCGAACTACTGGAAAAATCCTCACATATAAAACAAAGAAGAATCCAGCTCATTATTTCCTAGAAGTGGAAGGCTGTCATAGGATCTTGTGGACAAGATTAATAGCTCAAGCTTGGCACCCTGGAAAGCCTCAAATGACATATTTATTCCTTCCTAGCACAAATTTTATTTATTGCCATCAATTACTTTAACATAATATATATATTCTCAATCAGCATATTCAATGATACTTCAAAAAGGTAATCAAAAATTTAACATCATCCTGTTGCCCCTTACATGCAAAAAAATTGAAGCTTCAATGATCTATAACAAATTTAGAGGTGAACTAATGAGGATCTGTTCATTAGCACCAAAACATCTGTTTTGCTTTCATTATGCAACAAAAGCCTACAGCTCCCACGAAACTAGTTAACATAAGAAAATACTCATATGCCTCGAAGCAAAGAAAATTGGATCCAATAGCACTGCAATAGAGTTTTACTGACGTATTGGAACAATTTTTCCCAATTCCCTGTACTTTGGAGCCAGCTTTTACAGAGGGCAACAGCTAGACCAGCGTTGGTGAGTTGGTGTTCACCAGACAAGCTAAGTTTCTTCCCTTTTAATTTTCTACGATCAAGAGGGGCAACAACTTCCAAGGGGACCTACAAAGAAGATATAGAATACTTTATCATTGGTTATATACAAGTGTGGTGTGCATTTGAAAAATATATATTATTTTGTCACTTCATTATTATGAGATCACGTGATTCCGTTGGGGTTTTATGTATCATCACAGGCGTGCATATAGTTATGCGTGCAGGGGAAACAAAGAATGTTAACCTACATCTATGGAGGCTTTGTGCACATGCTAGGATATATTCTGTTATAATAGTGACATTAAACCTGAACAATACTAATGTATTAGGGAGGACTATTCTTTCATTCAACAACAAATAGAAAATCATGATTCTCACAGTCTCCCCATATGTCAAAGTCATCAAAGAATGAGTCAGATTACGAGCTCATTTGCAAAATTTACTCGTGATCTATCACAATACCATCTAAATTTAATGTGTTGGCTGACCTGACATCATATATTGAAGAACAAAAAAATATAAAATTTTGTCAATTTTTCAACAATTCGTACTTCCAGAAAGCTAAGAGATAAAAATGTTTTCTCGTATTTTGGGAGTCAAAGCAATGATAGAAATAACATAGATTTCTTTGGTCATGTATTTGCTACATTATACATGCAAGCATAACAAGTGTCAAAGATAATTAGAACAAGCAGACATTGAAACAAGCTGCGGGAAATAAGTTTCAACAAACAAACCCGTAATACATCAGAAACTAGGTATATAATAGGCACAACATAAATACCATAATTAAAGTAAGGTTAGAAGAATACCGACAAATCCCTGGCCTTCTCCTGAAGAACGTCCATTGCTTCAGGTAATTGTGGTACCGTAAATGCAGGTATTTCCGGCTTAAAGATTAGAGAAGACAACCCATTTCAGAAAATACGTGAAAATGAAAGAACCAGGTAACTATTTTTGTTTCACATCAAAGAGTTTGAACCTTAAAAATTCCAGCTTTGTGAGAAGTGATCTCTTTTAATGTAGATCCTGCATAGTATTGTGGAACACATATAAATTAACTGCTAGGGAGCATGGGCACAATGTCATAGCAGAAAGCAAAAGAGAGGCATCTAAGTGGAATCCCAAAAATCTAAGATTAATGAAAGTAGCAATATAAAGTGGGGATGAAAATACCAAGTGTTTCCATATGATCCATGCCCAGTGGACTAACTCCACAGACAACAGGGTTCTTGATCTGCACAATTCATCACCAAACAATAGCTGTTCACCAAGTTAATTAAGACAATATGAAAGCCAGTGAAAATAACATAAAATAACACATTACCACATTTGTTGAGTCCCTGGTACCTCCAAGACCAACTTCAATGATAGCAACATCTACCTTCAAACACAACTATCTATGAAAACATATATATACAAAAAATCAAAATGCACATGCTTGAGAACATTAGATAAGGTGTTACAAATTAGCCTCAACTTTTATCCTAATTACGGGAAAGTTGGCACAAGACTTGGCCCCTAAAAAGATACAGCATAAGTTTCTAAAGCAAGAGAAGATTGTTAATGACAAAAATAAAGTTATATTTATATTTGACTTAAAACACTAGGAACAACGTATAGTATAATTATTATAGCTTATACTTCTCTATTTTCACCAATCAACACCTTAAATGTATAAACTAAAGCTATATTTTAGTTCATTGTATATCATACCTTTTCACACGCAAATATTTTGAAGGCCAATACAGTAAGGAACTGGAAAAGTGCAGGCATAGGCAAGTCATCTGTGAGTTTCTCCTGTTAGTAAATATGATGGTTAGACATCATCATTCTGGAAAATGTAAAATGAGAAACAAGCAAAATCAAAATTGAAAAAGTGTGCTAAAATTATAGGATAATGGGATTTAAAGAGCAGCGTATCATCCTTCCAAGTTTCATTCCTATCTCAAATTAGTAAGCTCCCTTCAAAAAGACTGGTAGTCCAGCAAGGAGAAAATGATGATAAAGCATGAATCACATTTTTTGAAGATTTATAGGTAGTGAAATTTAGATGGGAATCCAACCAAATATTAAAAAGGAATACTGTGCCTTACATTAATGTGGTAATAAAGTATGAATATTCGACCATTTGGCTTACGAAACAGGTTATCAGGCCTTCCAGGGAAGTGGAAAAGAAGGAGAAACAATCGTATAAAACAGAGACCACACTAAAAGGCATCTTAGCTTTACTGGGAGGAGTTTAAACCAGAACATTAAAATCAAGGTATTCTAAAAGAATAACTTTAGAAAATGGAAGAATGAACAAGAGAAATAAGTTTGTTAGCATACCTTCAGCTGATGCCAACATTCCCAAAAGTAACGCAGGAATTTTTCTTCAGATATATCTGACCTATGAGCCAGAGAGAAGAGAATAAGGGAATAGGAAGGCACAAAGATAACAAATATATATAAATTTCTATGATCACAAAGAAATAATGTCTTCAGAAGAGACATTGCAAGATGAATTATCCTATGAGTAACTTAAGTCCTTTATGAGTCTGACATATCTCCAAATATTAACTAAATCTATGTGGAAGAACAAGGATACATAAACTAAGGGAAAAGAGAAGACATGATGATAAACAACATTACTTACTTATAAGAGGGCAATAAAATAGATTTTCAACTAGGAAGGTTGATCTAGGAAAGTAAAGCCACAAAAACAAAGCAACGTGAGAAAGTTAGAGAAAATCAAATGGTATTTTATATACTGACAGCTGATCATCATGCTTTTACTTAACCAAAACTCCTCTTGACTAAATAAGCAAATCTTGCACCCTATGACGGATGTACAGTACCAGTTCCATTCAGTATATTCAAAGTTTTAGCACCAACTATTACACAAAACATCATTAGCTTTCTGCATTTCAGTTTCAATGGAGCACCAAGAGTCCAAGGCCTTCTGGAGTATTCCAGCACCTTATAACTTCTTACTTGATAAGGAAATATAATTGATGCATAAGCATTTAAGACGCTGACCCATCTAGACGAAATCTTTCTCTCACGTCAATTAAGTGCGGAGAAGTAAATAACCCTGTTCTGAAGCCACACTCTCTCAGAATTGCTTCACAAAATGTGCACGTTGAACCCTGAATATGAAAGGTGACCGGAACACCAGATGAGAAAAATTAATAAGAAAAATCACAAATACTATTTAATCAAGATAAAGCAATAATGGGCAGAACACAACATTTTCAGCAATGAAAAGTTTCCTTTGGAAAATTTAATGGCTGGTAATTCCATGAAAAGAAAAAGTGTTCTGAATATATCATCAATACCTTTCCTTTAGTTCCAGCAACATGGATAATTTTGAGTTTAGCCATACATTCTTCCAAACCCAAAATCTGCCAAGCCAACCGTGCAGTCTGTCACTTTTAGGCATTGCCAAGGATGTGTGTGATTAAATAATTTCTTAGCCAAAATAATCATCAACTGTAAAACCATCCCATGATTTAACATATTATAGAGATGCCTTGTTAAAATTCATAATATTACAAAGGCTGAGTGTGTGACCATTGTAAACTAGGTAATAAAGAATCACGATTTCTGTCCACATCGTCACCTTAACATACATCATCATCCTTTCCAGTTTGGTGTATTTAGTACTTATTGGTGATGCATGTCCTCTCCTTTTGCTAGAGATGAGAGAGGAAAGTGCCTCCATGGCAGCATCATATGTAGAAGGAGAATGTAAATTGTTTGCATTTTCTTCATTCAACATATTTCTCAACGTCGGTTCCAGAACCTGGGATGAGAGCTTCCTGACTAAAAAACCTGCAATGTTAAGAGAGATATGAGGTCCAATTTGACAAGTATATACACAACAATGAGTGAGTGCAAGCTTTCGGAATACCTTTATGCTCTACTTGATTATGGAGTCTCTTGGTTCCAGCTACATCAAATGCATTCGAGCAAAAAGGCAAGTAGGAAGCTGCCCATGTTTTAGAGGGAACCAGGCATTCCCTCTGATGGAAGCCCAAAATGGCACTTAACCCCGGCCTCAAAAAAAGGTTCTTATATTTGAGCATAGATCGATCAGATTCTGAGAACCACAGGCTTCAAATTACTAAAGTGCATGAAAATTGTTTCTTGACATCAACATTAAATGACAAAAGTACTTCTTAGTGAATGAGTATTCATGCGCAATGTAGATTCGATTAACATTTGAGGAAAATGTTGTTTTCCTTAATTTGACAGTATTACGAGTTCAAGGAGATGTCAAATTTCACATACAGCTCAGAGAAAAAGACAGGGTACTTCTTCTTAATTACACAATATCATGTACATTATTTTCATTGTTACAAATAAACAATAAGCATGGATATGTGTGCTGAGCAGTATTCATATTCTTCTCCAGTTTAAGAAATAAGAATATATCCAGATGAGAATAAAATCTAAAAATCATTTAAGCAACGGAGAACAGCCTAAACAATGGTGAATGCTGAATCAATTCCCAGAGGCATCCTATGATTCAGAACATTTTCAAACTCTACTCTGGCACATCAATTTGGGTGGGGGGGGGGGGCTATCTCTTTTGTTTGATGAAACTTATCAACTCCATTCACCAAAAAAAAAAAAAAAACATCTCAGTTATGTCTTCATATATTCTAGCTAATGACCCATAGCTTTTCCTTGTTTGAAACAAGTAACAAAAAGTTTTATTAGATTAGAGAAGGTCTATTCAGACATCACACTCAAATTATAACGTAACATATTCCTCCCCCCACAAGTACAATAAAATATGGCATTCTCTGACATTGTGTAGTCTAAATTAGGCAATCCCATGAAGAAGGGGAGTAAATCCACTCTACGAGGTACTCTTCAATTTGTAAGAAAAACACTTCACCAACCACTGAATCTCTCCTCTCTCTCAAGTGAAAGACAAACCGCGTCCCATTTCAAGAATGAAAATCAATTTAACTGACAAGAAAGATCTCCACTAGTAACAATTCCTATGTTTGTCTACAAGTTCAAGAACCAATCACAGAAGCAGATATATAAATTTCCACACCCCAAAATCCAAGAAAATAATAAATCCAACTTCAGATACACAGAAAGATACGCAGTGGATCATGTATACTACTCAATAAAGCGCAATATACACCTTCTTCATCATATTCTCAATACATCACAATCCTGCGAGAATCTTGATTCTAAGTAACAAGTAAAGATAACGCAACATCAAGTGGCTTACAATCATACTTCAACACATAAAAGTTCATTATTACAAGGGCTACAAAAGTACCGGCACACAGAAGCGTGAGTGAAACCTTTATGGAGAAACTTACTTTACGCTGCCATACTTATTCTTACAAGGCCAAACTGATTTTGTCTGCCTAAGGACTATGTGGGTGGCTGCGTCTCTCTCTCTCTATCTATCTATCTAAACATATATAAGTAAATGTGGGTGCGCGTGGGTTGGCATCCTGTATCCGTGGTTGTCTGGCAACGGCTATTTTTTATGGCCGCCTAGCACTTAGAATGACAGGTTTGCCCTTGCTATAATGCAATCTGGAACGCTTAAAATAGTTTCCTAGGGTTAGTTCCATGGGCAAGATAGACATTGTGTGTGCACCGAATAGTTTTTAGGCACAATCTAACCACACCACAAATATTTCTAAACACACCACAATTACTAAACACACCACAAAACACTACATTTAAAAATTCAAATTTACTAAACACACCACAAAAATACAAAAAATACCCTTCACCTTCCAAAAAATTCCAAAAATCCCTTCACCCTTCAAAAAATTCAAAAAAAATAAAATAAAAGGGCTGAAAGCAAAGCAAACCCTACGAGCTGCCGAACGCCGCCGAACACCTCCCCCACGCGATTTTCCTTCCCCTCCACCATCCCGAACGCCGAACGCGAAACTCCAGCAAAGGCAATGGACGCCGAACGCGAAACTCCAGGTAATGTGCCACAATTCCGAGATTTCAATTGTTACATTTCTGTCGCGAGAATCGCAGGCGTTCGGCGCTGGTTGGCCGAACAGCCTGCGAGGCGTTCGGCGCTGGTTGGCCGAACAGCCTGCGAGGCGTTCGGCGCTGGTTGGCCGAACATCCTGCGAGGCGTTCGGCCAGTGTTGGCCGAACATCCTGCTAGGCGTTCGGCCAGTGTTGGCCGAATAGCCTGCAAGTCGTTCGGCCAGTGTTGGCCGAACAGCATGCCTTTTTAAATTTTAATTTTTTTTTTGCAATGTATGTATGTTAACATTTTAATTGTCTTATGTTATAGTTTACGAAAGAAGGAGAAGACGGCCTACCGCTTCAAATAGACGATTACGGGCTGCCCAGCAAGAGGCGGGTCCTTCTCAGGAGGCGGGTCCTGCTCACGTGCCGGAAGAACAGGAGGAGGAATATGCTGAAATGCCTCAAGAACAAGTGAGGCAAGCCGAGCAGAACGAGTTATTGATGGGCCCATTTCCCGGCGGCCCCTACGATCCGTCGTTACTCTGAAGCTTCAAAACACACGTAGCCGCCGACGTGTGGAATGGTAATGAGAGAGGCGTTTTAAAATGCCTCTGCCACACTTCGAAGCTTCTTCGATGGGTGTATCCTGAGGACGAGACGACCCGAGTCTGGAGGTCGTATGTGAAGCGGTCCGGGCTTCACAATTTGAGCAAGATATCCTACAGAGCTCCCAATCGGAACCTCATTTCTGCATTCGTCGAACGGTGGCAGCCGGAGACCAACACTTTCCACCTACCCTTTGGTGAGATGACGATCACATTAGATGATGTGTCGTCTTTACTCGGTCTTCCGGTGGTTGGGCAGCCGGTGCAGGTGGAAGACGATCCTGCAGAATTCTCGCCTGCACTGGTACATCGGTTGTTGGGTGTGTCAGTTGAGGACGCCGTATTGGCCCTCAATGACAAGAGAGGGCAGTCCGTGAAGCTAGAGTGGCTTCGTAGCACTTTCTCGGACAGCGTTCAGGTTACGCAGAGACGAGTTGCAGAGAAGGCAGCTCGAGCTTATATACTTTATATCCTTGGGTGTACCATATTTTCCGACAAAAGTGGTACTCGGATCTCTGCTGGCTATCTGAAGCTGCTGGAAGACACGAGCGTCGTCCGGGAATTTGCATGGGGTGCTGCTGCCCTTGCCTATCTTTATAGGCAGTTAGGCTCCGCATCAAGGGCGGGAGTAAAGCAAATCGCTGGATATCTTACACTACTTGAGGTACGTCATTCTTTGAAAATTATTTACTTTTACGTTATGTTACAATTTTTAGTATGTTGTACCCTTACATTTGTATATATGTAGGCATGGATTTACGAGCACTTCCCAACGAGCCCACGACCTCAATTTAATGTGGAGTACGACCCGAGGTTTCCACTAGCCATGCGATGGGCACAGCACGGGCAAGGTGGCCCCAACACTTTGGGCTTGCAGGCGTGCAGGGAGTGGTTGGATGCACTCCAACCACACGAAGTAAGGGTCTTTTTAATTATTTGTTCACAAATACATGTATTTTTCAAATATATAACATGAACAATTCAATACGTAGGTCATCTGGGATCCTTATCAGCAAATACGTGATCGATTCGAACGTCCTGAAGTGACGTTTTATCATGGCTGCATAAGGGCGTTGGACATTGTCGAACCATACCACCCTGATCGAGTATTAAGGCAGTTCGGCCATGTCCAGCATATCTCGTTGCCTCCATTGGATCCAGTGCTGGCAAGAAGAGGAAAAATGCCCGGCCAGTACGTACTTGCATGGGGGGTGCTTGGATCCATGTTTCTCTCATGGGATAGCCACGTGTTGTCCATCCAGCGACGGGGGAGAATTGCACAGCCAGCATGGGAGACTGTACCGGAGTATATGGATTGGTACCGTACATTCTCCCATCCACAAGTCCAAAACCCCGAGCGTATATCCGCAGCACGACATTTTCCGGCTGATACGAACCCTAGTCAAATGTGGGCTCGATTCAATGACGCCCGGAATATTCTTCAGCCACTGGTTCGCATGTGGACAGCCCAGGATCCGCAGCTCTCGCTGGATTACGTGATGCCTAGAGTCGAGGAGGCTACAAGAATACTCGATGGTCTCACGGTGGATGACGGGGGTGATTCCGATTAGTAGAGTAGTTCTTTTGTAAACATATATTATGACATTAAATTTTTATACATTTGAATGTTAAATTATTATTTTATTCGGTGTTTCTAATATTTTTAAACTATAATTTTAATTTTTGCTCATTACTCTGTTTGCCTACACTACGCTTGATTTTTCTGTTCGTTGGAAAAAAAACTCACCGTACAAAATACATACCCCGAAAAAATCAAAAACCAGAAAAAACAGACTGTATAACACGAAGTTTCAGTGCGTTCGGCCGACACTGGCCGAACGAGACACAGCACGTTCGGCCAGAACCGGCCGAACATCCTATACCATGTTCGGCCAGTTCTGGCCGAACGTATTGTCTTTTGTTCGGCCAGTGTCGGCCGAACACCCTGATACTTCATTTTTCTGGATTTTGTACATTCTGTTTTTTTGGACAGAATGTACAAAATCCAAAAAAATGAAGTTTCAGTGCGTTCGGCCGACACTGGCCGAACGAAACACAATACGTTCGGCCAGAAATGGCCGAACATGGTATAGAATGTTCGGCCAGTCCTGACCGAATGCATTGTGATCCGTTCGGCCAATGTTGGCCGAACGCCCTGACACTTCGTTTTTTTTGGATTTGGTACATTCTGTCCAAAAAAACAGAATGTACAAAATCCAGAAAAATGAAGTATCAGGGTGTTCGGCCGACACTGGCCGAACAAAAGACAATACGTTCGGCCAGAACTGGCCGAACATGGTATAGGATGTTCGGCCGGTTCTGGCCGAACGTGCTGTGTCTCGTTCGGCCAGTGTCGGCCGAACGCACTGAAACTTCATTTTTTATGGATTTTGTACATTCTGTTTTTTGGGACATAATGTAAATAACATTCGAAAAGATTTCATCATAACTGTACAAATTTTGTATTTATAGAAGATGTAAAATAAATAATATTCCATAATTTTTAAAAAAAAGTACATATCAGTTATTTTGTGAACAAATGGTGTGGTACATTTGAAAGCGACTTCTATAGAATATCTCCCATCCAGCAGCACATGGAAGGCGATGTTCATGCCATGCATGCAGAACAGGAGGCAACGGGCATCCAGTGCTTAATGAGACCTGTCACATTGCACGTATGAGGAAAATTTCTCTAAAAATTTTAAAATCTTAAGGAAATGTAATAATAAGAAAATAATTTTACCGCGCAGAAATGCGTGCTTTGTGATACCAAAGCTATGCAAATAAGCTTCGGATCTTCTGGGTTTGCAGTCCTCAGGGGAAGGAAAGTATAGTTTGCAATCTGTGTTAGCACCACAAGTGCTACGTTGTAGACATTTGCAATCATGTGCCCCATATCAGGGATATCAAGCCAGTGTCGTCTAGGGGCTCTCTCCTCAAAACAGTGTAATGCATCTTCAACCTCCCCAACACGTCCGTGCTCCTTGAATATGGGTGCATACATTTCTCCAAATTGTTGTAATTCATGAATCAAGTCACAACGAACTCTAGACCACGAGTCTTCCCCATAATTCAATAGCTGGGCAATTGCACGAAATCCACAGTGCCCGTCTCCTCTAACGTTCTTAGTCCCACAAACATATGGCCGAAAGATATGTGGAATGTCTTCAAAAAATTCAATATGCTTGTTTGTGGGAATAACATTACTTGCACGTCGAACCACCTGGATATCATACAGTTATCATTGATTAGGACGGCAAAGAGAAAGAAAACACCACAAATTTTGTTTCGAGAAGGATGAAAATTTTTTCCCAACACGTTTCAAAAGTGCCTGTACTCGATTGAAGTTGTTTTTTCAACTTTGCATGATGGCCCTCCGCCCTATATGGAGAAAAAAATATTAATGATCATATAACATATATAACAATATACAGAAATAAAATAATAATATAGCATATAAATGATGAATGATTATTTAATACCTATTTGTTGTGGTATTTTCAAAATGCATCAAGTTGTTCACCCAACAAGAAACAAATCGCTCCTTATACCCACTTATCCAATTGTCCAAAACATATTTCACAGCCTCTTTTTTATAGGAAAAATCATTTTGAAACCGCTGCAGCAACTCTTCGAACCTGTGCTCTGATTCAGCAAAAATCAACGAATTCCAGCTGCAGTAAAACGAATTCCATTGTTCCTTTGTGCTAAAGTATTTCTTGCATTTATGCATTACATTTCTGTTGATGTGCCACCGACATAGCAAATGATGAGAACTAGGAAACGTTATCTCGATTGCATTTATCAGTGCAAGCTCTCGGTCGGTTACAAATATTTTCGGTAGGCTGGATTGGTCCATCAAATCTTTAAGGATATTGCACGCCCATAAGTAATTATCCTCCTTCTCGGATTCTAGATAGGCACAGGCAACTGAAAATGTCATGTTTGTGGAAGTCACCCCAACAATTTCTAAAAACGGTAGTTTGTACCGGTTTGTTTTGTATGTACAATCCATTAACAAGACATTTGGAAAGGCCCGGAGCAATTTCACACTTGTCGGATGGGCCCAAAACATATCTCTCACGGCATCTGTTTGCTCACACCGCCTAGTATGGAAGAAAAAATCTTTCTCCTTAAGTTTGCCCATGAGATATTGCAGCTGTGACCTGCCACAGTGTTCGACTAGTCTGTTCTTCTGTCGAATATTGTAGATAGTCTTTATCGTAGATTTATTTTCTGTATACCTCTTCTGTAACGTAAACAATATATCCCTAGGACGGCTATTACCGGTAGATAGATCAGACATCAATTTCACCTCATCCGTAGTTAAACGGCCAGCAAAAGAGTGACCCTCTAAATATCTTGACATCTCGTGATTATGCGAACCACAAATGACCTCCAAGGCCCATGCATCAGTCTCTTTGTAGTATGTTCCTTTCAGACGAAATGGACAATCGCATTTCTTGGTTCCGCGACGACGATGCTCAATTGTTTTATTCTCTACCTCTTCCAATTCTCTTCCACATTCATTTGTTTCTTGATTTTCATTTTTCTCTTTGCTCTGTTTTTTTTTCGGTGGCCGATATTTACCCCCTCGTTCGCATCCTAACCACAAACGAGGTCGTCTGCATTCATCTCCGATTTCTGACCTCATCACAACCACTACCATGCCTAATGGGATAGCCTTTTCACGGACCCAAGAAATCAAATTTTCTCGGGATTCGAACAAATCCATTGTGTTAAACACATCTTGATAATCAACAACCACCTCGTTGTTATCCAAAATAAAGGCACTTGTTCTTGAGATCTCCTGAAAATAAAATTAAATGAATCAGAAAACAACCAAAAAAAGTACAAGACAATCCGTGTTCGGCCTACAACAGCCGAACAAGTGTTCGGCCTGTATCAGCCGAACACAACACGAAGTGTTCGGCCGTGACCAGCCAAACACAACACGAAGTGTTCGGCCGTGGGTAACCGAACGTGACATAATGTGTTCGGCCTTCAGACGCCGAACGTTACATTATGTGTTCGGTCGGTATTGGCCGAACGTTTAGGCTTACGTTCGGCTGATACAGGCCGAACGCACCCGAAGTTTCTGCTACGCACTGCAGAATTCGGTTTTTCAATAAAATGAAGGAAAAAACACAATGTACTACAATAAAACATTCCAAAACTTACCGATTTTAGAGGTACTTGTTGATTGTCCATGAATATAAGAAAAAAATATGCTGAATGAATCAATTTTATGATTTTAGATTTCTAGGGTTTTAGCATGGAAGGGGAGCGGGAAGGGAGAAGAGAAGGTGGAAGAAAGAGGTGTCCAATTTTGTTTTTTAATTTTGAGGGTTATTTTGGTAATTTTGTTAAGGTCCTTTTTGGTAAAATTGAATTGTGTGGTGTGTTTAGAAAATAGTGTGGTGTGTATAGCACCTCCCTAGTTTTTATAGGGTTAATATCTTTCAGCATCATCATATTTCGATTGTAGCATATTATAAGATCACAGCCTTCCTCCTTTTCCGACCAAAATACAACGTTGTAAGAATATTTAACTCATTTTATTAATTCTTAAAAATCTTATAATTAATTTATAAAGTATGAAAATGATTTTTAAGAATAAAAATTAATTTTAAATCTGAAAAGCTTAAGTTCTTTTTAAATTATGTTTTCCAATTAATGTTCAAAATTTTCAATTCATTTTCAAATTTGAAGAAATTTATTATTTATAAAAAATAGAGGTTATAATTTATGACACAATCAATAATTCTATACAAATCTACCACAAATAAACGGGTTATCATTGAATCTTTTTGGTTAGGGTTAGAATTGAGTCGAATCCAAATAACATAAAAAAGAGAGTTGGGTCGTGTGAGTTCAACTAACAGCTCGTCATATTATTATTTTTTAAAATAATTTAGTATAATTCCACAAGCTATGCAAGATTGTTTTGAAAAATAAATTGTGAAAGTATAAGAAAAACTTTAAAATTGTACATTAACATAAATTATAAAAATTATTTGTTTATATTTATATAGAATTTCATGATAATTTTATAATATTTGAATCAATCGTTTCATTGAGGTCAAGACGAGAAATAAATATATCATATTCAAATTATAATTTTTAATACAAAAAACTAAATTAATCGTATTTAAATTCATGCAAAATCTATAATAATTATAGGAAAGAATTCTAGTGGAGGTTCCATTTTATTCTATAGAACCTATTTGACACTCCTCCCGAACCAACTATAAACCAATATAACTAAACTTAGACCCACCCAATAACAATTTAATGCAATTTGGTAAACAGAAAAAAGTATATAACTGATAAATTGAAACAAAGTTTCTTCTCTGAAGCGACAAAATGAAACAAAGGGAGTAATAATTTGGAGAATGCTCCAAAATCCTGGGCAGGGAAAAAAATTACAACAAAAACCTACAGAGGTTAATTGACAGTACTAGTTTGTCTAGAGCTGATATGAGCAGCAATAAGAGGATCAAGATTTCCATTCAAAACAGAATTTACATCAGGAAATTGAGCACGCGACTTCAAATCATGCACCATCTTCCTCGGCCGGAACAAATATTTCCGGGTTTCCTGACTCCACCTATCCATTTTCTCAACTTTTTTGATGCTTTCTACACCAGAAACTCCTTGCTCCCTCAAAAGAACGAGAAGCTTAGCTTTCAAGCGATTGAGCGCATTAATTTTGTTCGCAAAACGACTCCTTTCACCTGTGCATGTGCTAGTCTGTTAAAATTATCAATATATATGTGTGTATATATATATATATAGAGAGAGAGAGGTAGTTTGATACTCTTACCAGTAGACTGAACTTCTAAACCTGTTGGTATATGCTGAATGTGAACGGCTGATGAAGTCCTAGGTGGATTGTCCTCACAGTAGGACGGGTGTGAAATTCGTATATCCTCATCATCAATTAACAGATCAGGAGATGATTCTATGAAGAGCGGAATCACGTCTACAGAAGCCAAGCTAGCCTGAAAAGTAGGCAGCACGAAGAAAGATAACAAGTCTAATGATAGCTCACTTTCACAACCTTTACTAAAGTTGATCCAATTAAGACATTCCTGCCAAGCCTTGATGATTAAATGACAACTTAAAATACTAAAGACATTTGCCAATTTTCATACCTCGAGGAGATCACGAGTATTTTCAGAACTCCTTATCACAGAGTGGACACCTCTCTCCCCCGATAGATACCCATAAGCGAATTTGAATTCTAACTCAATAGTAGCAGACTTTAGACCCCCATTGTTCGAAGAATATCTCTCCACTATCCTCCCTGCATGACCCTGCCTTTCAGCCCATTTCATGTACATTGATGCAAGTTGTGCTGCCCATCTCTGGACAAGGTATATGAATGAATAAAGTACATGTTTAAAGAAAAAATGTACATAAGAAAACACCAACTCCAAATATTAGGACAGCAACAAATAGTTACAAACCTCAGAGTAAATGTCTCCGCATCTAGATTCAAGTGTGATGCATGCACCCTCCGCGTCGTATGGATCCTTAAGAAACTTGGACATCTCATACTTATCTAAAATCTTGTTTACATCCAAAGAAAAATTATATGCTTGCTTGAAAAGTGCATAATTAATAGTATCCATTTCTGCGAGATCTGTGATTAGTCTCACTTCCTCTGCCTGCATCAATTTTTATTTTTTTTCAATGAGAAACAGAAAAAATTATTAATATTGGAAAGTTACACGCAATCTCTGGCGCTATGACCCGAAATAGATATATATATATATATATTTAAAAAAAAAACACACACACACAAAGTTATCTGTAACCTATTCCATTTCCATACATCATCCTTTATTCCTCAATATCTTAAAAGATTCTTTTGTTCCTTGCCAACCACACTGACCAACATTTTCCCTCCAAAAAATAATAATAACATACTGACCAACATGTTGTATCCTCTGCCTGCAGATTACAATCTCAATTTCGTAAACAAGGTAAATATGGACCAACACTTAAATGTTTCTAACATTAGGTATCTTTATAACTAAAACAAAAGGAAAACAACTTGTTTAATATATAGGTGATGACATACTTGTTGGAGGCGTTAGGCGCGCAGAGGCACAAGGAGTATCCTAGCACCCGAGGCGCGCAAATCTTGGACATAATAAAAATCTCAAAAAGCATGAATAATAACAAAAATTAAAGAGAAATGTTTCATTTTTAAGCTAAAATACGCATCAAACAAGTTCATGATAGTGAAAAGAAAAGAGAAAACATTCATAATACTTGAAAAATCAAGCATCAAAGTTCAAACACAAAATACCCAAACAGGCTTTAGGTTATCGTTGCATCACAGCAACAAGATAAAGCAAGCTCATCACACATAACATAATTGGTAAAAAGGCTTAGAATAACACAGAAAATGAAAAAGATAATATTAATGTTTGCCTCAAAAGAAAAAAAAAATGCTTGTCAAATAAGTAAAATATACAGATTTAGATGGGAGTACCTTATATTTAACGTCCCTCAGTGTATCAACCACCTTGGCACTGTCACCCAGTTTGGTGAGGATTTCATTTGATTTACCTAAGTCGTCCCACAAGTCACAGTCGCGTATAACTTCTTCCTGGTTGACATGTTTTGCTACTTCAAGTTCCAAGGCTGTTGGTCCTAACATCTCTGCACGAAGAACCGAATCTTCTATTCTCTTCCTCAAAGAAAACATACCTATAGGAAGACGAACCATTATTCCCGGTCATGATCAGTGGAGACATACATGGAACCAAAACTATCTTCGAGCAGGTTTCCTCAGGAAAATATCGGTTAACTACTCTATTAGGCAATTCAGCTCATATTACTTCCAACTGTTCTTTTTTCTTTCTGGGAAACCCATAAAAAGAGTCGGCATTACCTCCCATTTGAAGTTAAGTTTAACAAATACGGAGCAATTGATTTCCATGCTCTATGCAGAGATAGTTAGTTATCTATTTCATGTCAATTCGGAGCAAAATAAGTGAAATGAACACTTGAAGACTCAAAAACACAATAAAGAGTTCACACAAGGATTAAACAATTATATGCTACAAATAAGATTACCAATCATATATTCCTAGTAATGAGATAACTCTTGAAAGATATTAAGTTAATTGACAGCAACCGTATGATATAATGATGAAAAACGAAGGCAGACAGAAAGTTTTCATAGCAGGAGAAGTGAGAAGAGCAAACCTAGTTCTTTGTAGAACTTATTCTTGTCGTCGTCGAGGGGTTCTTGAGAAGCTCGAAAAGCTCTTGAATTGAAATTTGTAGAAACTCGAATTTTCGGACTGTAATTTGAGAAGTTCCCACAGTGGTAAAGATGTGTTTCTGTAAAGAATCCGGAGCGCAGATAATCTGCCGCCATTTTTATGTGTAATGAACGAATTTGTGCCGATGAATGTCGTCCGCCGGGGAAGGCGCTGGCCTTGCCGCCTTGTGAGTTGAACTTGCGAGTGGCGCCGGGCTTGGGCACGCGTTACTATGTTATTGTTCACAATTTTACCCAAGATATTTCTCGCTTTTCCCCCCTCAAAAAGACAAGCAAGTTTAATTAAATTTCAATTAAAACAAAATAAAAGTTCCACAAATATCATGAGGGTGCGGCTTATTAAATCCTCAAATTTTTTAATACATTTTATTTAATAAATATATTTTATTTGTAATAATTATATTTCTTAATTAAAAAAGAAAATAGAAAATAGCAAGAATATTTGTATTTTGTTTGTTGTTCTGATGTTTTATTTTAAATTCGTTGCAGATATATTTGAATATGTTCAAATTTGATACGTCGAACACATTTATTTGTCTTCAACAAAATTAATCATACAGATATGTTCATGTTTAAAACTTATTTGTCAAACAAAAATCAACATGTTAGTCTAAATCTTGTTAAAAACAACTCATGAAATATAATAACATATATTCGTTCTTTTTTATGTTTTCTTTTTTATTTTTTTAATTAAAAACATATAATTATTATAAATATATATATATATATATATTTACTGATGCAGAGATACAATGTTTTGAAGAGAATACTTAAAAACTCTTACAATAAATACAAAGAGGTAAATCTTTTGAGAAAGAGTCCATGATTTTTACATGAATCCAAAATTAGATTTATACATATCCAAAGAAGAGATTCATCCAAAATTAATTTTCCACAAAACAAGCAACATAATACTCCCTCGGTCCAAAAATTCCCACAACCATTTATTAAAAAGAAAACTGTAACATGATTTAAGCTTTTAACATTATCCTTTGTAGAATAAATATATACATATACACACCCACATTTCCAAGCAAAGTCTAAAGGGATTCAGCAAACTGAGGCGCATCAAGATCAAGCTCTTGCCTCATGATACAGTTGATCAACCAGTCGCTGCTAAACGTCATAATCCCCATCCTCACTGCTGATAGAGCTTCCTCCATGTCTTCTTCGCATGCTACGAAGATGGTTACCGATACGTCCTTTATCTCACTCTTTGTCCGGATCACCTGAACGTTCAGAGAGAGAGAGAAAGGGAGAAGGGGAGTGAGAGGAAGAGAGAGGGAGAGAGCTTGTTTAAAGAGCATAAACATGATAACTTCTACCATAAACTAAAAAAACTTTCGGGTAATTTTGAATGTGAAACGAATGAACACTTACATTTCCTCCAGCTGATTCAACAATGGCTGCAAGAGTATTGATTGGAGGTTGGACATGAGCTGCCGGCCATATGTCGAGACCTTTAAGCAATGCACCTGGACTTTCTTTTGCCATAAGAACTGCACTTTTCAGCTCCATTCTGTACTTGATCCTGTAATCTTCATCGTTCAAAATGAAGGGCGTTTCATCTGTAAAGGCATCAGAATGACATTAGGCAGGAAAGAAAGATGTGTTGATCAATATTAAAATGTGAAAATTTGAAGCCTACCAACAAATCTGCCTTTCTTGAAGCTCTCTTTTAACCATCCAGGTGAGACAACCCAAGCTCTGTATATTGTATGCATCACATCAGAAACGGCGAAACTTATGAACATCGTTGTAACAAGTACTTAGTTGTAATAAGCAAAACCAAAAAAATTGACATTTTCGACCTAGAGAAGGGGAAAATATTACGATAGTGGAGAACTGACCCTGAACAGAGAGCGGTGCAGAAATTTAATGTCTTTCTAACTTTCCCCGTCACAATGTGTGTGCTCACACATCCATCATAAGCAACAACTCCACCCAGATCTTCAATTATCTGTACCAGCAGAGTTTTTGTTACAATCAGAGCAAGGGTGGTTAGAAAAATGAGGATTTAGCCTCTTCTAGTTTTACATGGACAATAAGATCATCAATCAGATAGTTTCATAATGCTTGTATCAAATAATCCCTAATGAAACAAATTAGATTTCCTTAGTATCATCTTGTGAGGACAATTAACTTCTGCAATGATAAACTGCTAATATCAAGAATTGCTGCCACCCTTAACTTATATCCACCTTTATCGTAAAAAATGTCAGATCATGTGGGTAATACCTTAGTAAGACGCGATTTCTTTACTTCATCAGCCATGTTCATCAGCATAATCCTATAAGAGTTTGCTATATATTGCATTTCTGGGCAGAAGTTTTCTTCATTTGTGATATTACCTGCTCTGACTTCAGCATTTTCCCACAGGCTGTTATTCCCAGAAGGTGCTAGTGAAGCATCGAGCAAAAACGAGCAGTTTCCATCAACACATGTAGCAATATTGCCATCAGTTATCCCTTTAGAACTGCCAGAACCCAATTCACAATCATTTGGATGAGTGCCCTTCACTTTTTTCGATTTCAGTGAGGTGCATGTGGTTTCCCACATCCTTCTCTTAGCTCCCTGGTCCGACAAAAAGCAATTAACCTCCTCATCTTCGCTTCCACCTTCCTGTATGCCAGAAGCATTAGGTGCGCTACATTTCATTACAACTGGCTGAAGGCTTACATCCTGAAAACCTAGGAGAGGAAAACTACAAAGTGTAAGTTATAGCAGGAAACCATTATGGGAAAGGTTGTAACTGTCATAACTAATGCATAACAAGTCATAGTATCCCATTGATGTTTATTGCTTTTTCTGCTCATCTGAGGGTAAAAATCAATATGAATGCTCAGATTTTGCCGAACACCAAGATAACACAAGGAAAGCATCAAAACTTGACTGAATATACATACCATCAACGTAAAGTGTTTCAGCTCCTAATTTTTCAGACTGTGAACACCCATTCTGAACTATCTGGTTATCTTCATTTGAAGGTTCATTGCTCCTTGCCGTATGTGTCAGCAGTTGGTTCCTTGAATCCAGTTGAGGTAAGCATAGATATAGAAGCTCCATTGATTCAGACGAGTTATCATTGAGAAGTTGAGACGACATCAAGGTTGAACCACCAGGAAAGCATAATGATTTTCGAATATCAGCCTTGATTGGAAGTTTGCGAGCTCGGCCATTTTTAGCCACCTCACCAATCACTGAAAACCCCTGCATTTATTTAACATATTTCACATATATGAACTGCCAAAGGATAATGCTTTAATTCCATCAGATTTGACCAAGATTATAGCAACCTTTGCAATATAAATTATAATGATCAATTTGTCGTATGTCAGTGCCAATTTCTCAATCAACAATTCACCATTACAAGCATCTATAATGTACAACTTGCCAATTAACTCAATCTATACAACAAGGCATCTGTGATAGACTCGTCAGACAAAGTTTCTAACATAAAGGATACTTGCAGCAAAAGCATTCAATTATGAGAATGCTTTGCTATAAGAAGCATTTTTCAAATTGACAAATTTAAATTCATCAGAAAACTTATCTTATTGAAAACAGCAAATGAAGAACCAGCAATCTTGACCAAATTTATAATAGCTAACTCCAAAAATACCTGTTTGGCCCAAAATCCTTCAGATTCTTTGTCTCCCCAACAGTATATAGTACGGACACCAACATTAAGCAGTCTTTTTCTCAATTCCAAGAATAACAAGCGACCAATACCCTGAAAGTATCAAATATTAGTAAATTGCTATACTAAGACAAGTGTGGAAGACTCGCGATGTTGAAAATGCTAAACCATGATTCAGAAGAAAAGTAAACATAAATTTAAGGAGGGAAAGTTTACAGTGTGTTCATAGTCTACTTCAAATTATAGAGCCCTCACCAGTTACCTTAACCATATTTTCTAACTTACTGTACAAGTAAACACATTGGAGCTTAAATAGGCAAGAAGCAGAAACGTAGAACCTTGTGTTGAAAGATTGAGTCAACAGCAGCAAGCGGAACCTCAGCACACTGTGTATCAGCTGGAATTATTTGATAAGTAATTGCTGCAATGACCTATTGCAATGGGGAAGGAAAAAAAAAAGGCAGGGTCAAGATGTAAATCATCCGATGAATATAAACTTGCACAGTATCTTTATACAATTAACAAAACCATAGTGTGTTTCACAGCCAATTGTAATCAGTAGGATTACCGCCACCATAATCATACCTCTCCAGGTTGTCTTTCATCCTTGGACTTTAGAACTAAGGTGCAATATTTCCTGTTTCAGAAAAAGAAAATGATAATTATTATAAAAAATATAACTATGTTAATACCAATTCAATGTCATACTTAGGAGTGGCAGCAGAGCATGTCAGTAGTATTCTGGAAGTGGGTCTATGCAAGCATAGCCATCCAAAAGAGTAGAGTACATGTAAGTATCTTTACCCATTTGTAACACATCTTTTAAGGAACATTGATTGCTTTCCAGTATTAGCCGCAAAATTCATTGCAGGTAGCTCTTTCATGTAAAGTGTTAATGCTTCCTGCAACAACATACAACGAGGTATAGATCATGTCAACTCATTTTTCAATCAAATGGCACACTAAGAATAAAATAAATATTACATGTTGTCCAAGCACGAATATATATGTGCTTTCACACACACACACCCCTAACCTACTCAGGGTAAAGTACACAAATCAGCACAATTCCTATATTCAAACAAATCGATATGTTGCTTCACAATGAAACGTGCAAAAAGACTCATTATAGAACTGATTTTGCTCAGAAGTTTTCTAAACAATGCAGATTGATTGAGACCTACGAAGACAAAGGCTGCATCACATCATAAATGTAGCTAAATATTTCTGGAAGGGCCGCATGAATCCATTGCTTCAATTGCAACAACATGTCAGCATAGATTACCTTATATAAAAAAATATGCATAAGGGAGATACAGAAATACTCATACACAGTCGTGAAGTACCTGAATGAGAGACTTGGTAAGATCAGTTGAATCTTTCGGATTTGCAAGCACAAAATAGCAATTACCTACAAAAGATCACCCTAATATATCATAATCACCACACAAAGGCTATGATACCTGAACAAAAAGCTTTTAAATCTAAACTAACCTAAACGTAATAATCAAACAGACTTAAACAAAAATTATAAGAAAATACCATGTTTCTCGAGTGGACGACCCCCATCATCATCACCTTCATCCACTTTTTCTACCACTACCGCCAAAAATTAATGCATCATCAAGATCAGGAACAAAATAACAAAGTCATTTTTATTATCATATACGAAAGCGGACAAACTGATCTGCATTGAGAAAACAGACTACCTGATATTCTGATTTCGGCAGTTTTGGCGATAGAGATTTTGGCATTGTCGCGATTTGATTCGGAAGTGAAATCCTTGGATTGCACAATGATTTCACAGTTTCCTGTTCAATCAAGCGGGTGGAAAAACAAAATTCAAAAAACGAAAAGCGAACAAAGATTAAGAAAACGAGTAAAGAATTCATTCATATTCTATATTACCAACACAGATGGGAGGTGATGGAGGAACCAAAGATATTCTTCTTCTCGAAGCCATTCTGGATTGTGAAAATGGGAGAAATGGGAATTATACAAGCGCGCGGGGTTCTTATTTAAATGCCTAAAAAATCGATGCGGAAGAAAAACGAAAAAAGTTATGGCGGGAAATGAATGGCGTGTGAAAAGCTTCCTCCCGAAGTTTTATGTTTCTTTGAGGGTATCTTTTTATATATATTATATATAAAAAACAAAATAACTTTTTTCCAATTTCATTTTCTTGCCTAAATTTTATTATTTATTTAGAATAATTATATTATTATTAAATTAAAATTAAATATTTTTATTCTGAAGATTTTGATTCGATTTCAAAATTTAAATTATTCCACAACTATAGGTATTTCAAAATTAGATGATATCAACATGAATATACTGCAATATTTGATACATGATTCGAAATCTAGATATTTTATCAAATATTAACCAAATTACTGAACTATGAAATTCAAAAAATATATGAAATCTAACAAATATATAACTCAATTTTCTCGATTCATTTTATCAAACAATATATATATATATAATTACAATTACTTTTTTTAAATTTATTTTTTCAGCCTAAATTTCAACCATATAAATGTAAAATTATATATATTTATGAAACTTTTTTAAAATACATTATTAAAATTCAATTGAAGAGATTAATATCAACAATCTTCGGAATTTGCGTAATTTCTGTTGTTCAACATAAATACATTTGAATTTTAAAAAAAAATTGTTAACTCATAATATATTCAAATTAAGAAATAATTTTTTAGGGACATGAAATTATTGTAGTTTCATTATATTATGAAAAATCATTAACAATTTTCTATAATTAAGCTATCAATTATTTAAAATCACCCAATCACATGGATAAAATCTGATTTTGTCAAATATGAAATTAATTTTTCAACAATCTTACCATAATTCAAAATCATTTCTCATTTTTGTCTCTCTCTTCTTTCTATACATTTTATCAAGATTATTACTAAATATATAAGCACCATGCGATTTTTCATTAGCTTTCAAAGTATTTGTTTCTATCAAGTTTCAAATTTTTGTAATATTATTACATTTAATTAGCAATTTGCAAAATATTTTTATCCTTAATATGATTATGTAATTGGCAAATTTTATGATATTTGTACAAATATGTATTTTCTTTAATCTGCTGATATCCCTATTTTTTTAATTTAATTTGATTCAACCTTCTATAAATGGAGGATATCATGCTTATCAATTTGAGAACGAAGTTAATTTTAATAGAAGAAAAGACAAAACATAAAATTACAATAAATTCCTACTCATTATACAAAAAAAATAATCACTGAATTACAAATCTACACATTTTACAATATATCATATAACTTGAATATATGATTATATTACAAAATATAAGAAAAAAATATCGTTTGTGCATCGCACAGGTCCCACACTAGTATATTATTAAAATAAAACTATATAAGACATAAATTGTATTTCCATATAGTTTTCATATATAAGTATTTGATTTATTATAAAAATAAAACTATATAAGGTATCAATATGAAAATATTTAATACATAATAATAAATTATATCATTCGATCTATATATTAGTATACCATATTTTAAGAAATTACCGAGAAAAATAATACTATTTTTTGGAAAATATTATTTTGCGATTAATTTAGTCTCTTTATGATAAGCTATTTGCATATTAAATACTAAATTTAAATAGACTGCAACTCTTTAAGGCAAGTTTGGTAGCTCATGTTCTGAGAGTTGTTTGGTAAAAATCTTACAAGCACAAAATTAATATTCAGAATCCGTTGGAGTTTTATTGTTTTAGTTAGCGCGACAAATCACACATTAACAGTTAAATTTGTTTTCCACTTTATTACAGTGCATCCAACTAAGATATTGTTTGACACAAATGCTGTTTATTTAGAAGCACGATAAAGCCAATATGAGAAACACAAATGTGTGTTTCACCATTTTTATTGTCTTAGACTAAGCGTAGATAAAATCTAGTTCATCTTTTTTACTGTATTCTTTGTTGTGTATCTTAGGTTCATGTTTGTCCAACAAAATTGTTTTTACAGAAACAATAAATATCGTCAAATTCAATTTCAAAGGATTGGTTCCATCGTCTTTCATGATAAGAGTAAAGAGTTTTTTGAAATGAGGAAAGATTGAATGATTTTGTAAAGAATATAATTTCAATTCTCTTTTGGAAAGGTAACTTTAGGACATCAATTTTTAATGTGGGCTCGATCTTTTTGGATATCCGAAGTTATTTTCATACCTTTTCCCCAAACATGACTCACCCTTTAATTTATCTGCCCATTACTCGCCAGGGCTACCAAACCATCCCTCAATGTTTGAATTTGGCGTGTGATAATGATATTGGGGGGCTTACCTCAACATAGAGTTGCAGTTGCACGACATCTCTTCTACATTTTCTCAGAAACATATTTTCATGTTAAAACTAAACAAAGGACGTCAGACTATGAACAAGGCTACATACAGAGAGTTACCAACCTTGCCCTACACATAAAGCTGCAACAAACATAACTAGTGCTGGCTTGCTCCAACTAAGGACCTAAACAACTTGACATTTAAACTTCAACGGGGCTGCTGGATGAAACGGGGGCTGTACTTCGACCCAACATTCATTGCTCGCTTCTCCCAGTAACTCATGGGCTCCCTTGGTGAAATAGGACCTCTCTGCTTCGACATGTTCACAATCTGGGCTAGTGCATCACATTTCTTATCAAAACCTGCAAAACAGACCTTCAGATTTTGCTGTATTACTGTAAAAGGTAATTTATTTGTTTCATCTCACATTCTAACTTCATCAATACTCACCATATATTCATTGATGATGACATCATAGATACATGGATATTAGTGAAGTTGGAACATGGGATAAAACACAAATAAAATAAAATATCTAGTTTGAATTTAATTCCTACATAAATCAAGGTATTTTATTCACCCTTTAAAGTAACTAAGAACAAGCAAATCCTAGTTAAACAAATTGGATGATGCAAGTTTAAATGTTGCCCTTTGCTTTAATGGTTCCTTTCTTTTGGTAAAACCTATACCACAATGCTTAATAGCCAAACCAGTAATTCCAACACAAGGTGAAGGGGACATATTAACATCTCAATCCAGCAGTCAAGTGAAAAAGATCCGTCAATATAGAAACTATAGCCAAGCAATCTCAGAACTATACCATTTTCGATAACTCTGCCCGCCTTAATCCCATATCCAGCCTCAGATGATTGAAGGAATTCCTCAAACTGTGCCTCCATATTCAGGATATCTTCATCCACATCGAGATCAATGCTATCAGGCAACAACCCGACGACGTTCCTGCCATCAAAACCATCATCCACCTCACTGAAAATATCTTCTCCGGGGTGTTGACTGAGCCAGTAGTCTCTGAACGAGGTGGAGGTAGTCACAAGATCCCACCACTCCGGTGAGAAATCCTCCACCTGTCTCATCGCCGCTGGAATGAACAGTGGCGCGTTTGGATTGAGCGTTGACCTTCCACCAGATACTAGAGCCATGATTGAATTGCTGTTTAAATTAAAACAAAACAAAAAAACATCACAGGAAGAAATCGGAAATACAAATTTAGTTAATATTCACAAACGATCATCAATATACAAGGATGACTATACTCGATTCCATAGATCATTTTCTAGCAGAACAAAACATGAGCGGTGTAAAATCAAAATCACACTGGAAACAATTCCAGATACAGATTTCGCATTCAAAAAATAAATTTGATGCATGATTGCGTATACAAATTAGATATCAGCACCCACTCCAATACAAATAGCTGATCAAACGAATACTTTATCTTTAAAAAAATGCAGTTAATAATCCAAAGATCAGCGAAGTTGAGGTGCTTCCTATTCGATAACTAGAGGTTTTCAAATTTTCACGACTCCTCTAATTACTTTTTAGAAAAATCCACCAGATAACTTATAATCAGATCTATCTTTTCGAGACGATACATCATCAGTTCATACAGGAGTTACATAATCAACAATGAAACTGCAAAATCAACAATATGTTTGCCAAACAGTACCTTGCAGATAGAATTTCTCGGTGTCTTCAACCCCAATTTGCAGCTTACGCGTAAAGAACGATGACTTGTTGCGCGTAAAAGCGAAAGATATTTATAAGGCTGGACTATCCGAACCTAAAGCTTCGGTGACCGAACCTTAGATTTGGCAATTGACTGAACCTGCGCACTGATTGACTTTCCAGAAGATCAGTATTAAAATTAGAAACTTGTCTGCGAGATCCAGCTGTACTTTATCCCCCCCCCCCCTCCCAACCGCCCCCCCACCCCCTCCCCCGACTTCTTCTTCCTTCTTTTTTTTTTTTTTTTTAATGTATTAATTTCCTACTCAATATAAATAAGTAATAATAAAATCTTTTGTACATTTTGAAATTAAGTAGTAGTTTATAAATAATAATTATTTTGCAAAAGAAAAAATGTTTGGATTTAATTTTATATGAAAACATTTCAACAAAAAAATATAAATAAACTGTCATTATAAGTAGTATTGTGAACATTGACATTTCATTATGTTTTTATTTTTATTTTATGCAAATTGTAAAATTGTTTGAAATCCCAAAGAATTCTTTCATATTATTTTTTTAATATACTAAAATTTTCATGTAATTTATTTAATTATTTCATGTAATTATTCATGTGGTAGAAAAATTGTTATAATAAAATATAATCGTTTTTTGGATTAAAAATTATAGAATAAAGATGTAACATATGTATAACTACTAAAATAATAGAAGTGTAGAAAATTATGAATATCATATATTAATTTAATACATATACCTTACATATTTAAACTATATTTTATTTTATTGAAGTATATCCTAATTATATTCATTACAAAATCTAACGTTCGGAAAAAGATAAGAATAATAATTGAAAAAAATCAATTAAAAATAGAGCTAAAAGAAAAGAAGAAAAATAAGAATTATAAAATTCACAATAAAAAACAAGACAAAGTAATTAAAAAAAGGTTGTTGTTATTGATCCCTAAAATGTCTAAACATACCCCATAATAATTATGACAAAATTAGATATAAATAAGTTGACTAAAATACCCTTATATATTTATATATTTAAAAGTAATTTTATTTTATTCTTTTTTTTCTTCTCACCTGCAGAATCCCCAATCAGCAATTATGTTTCTTCTTCTTCTTCTCCATTTTTCTTGAATATAGAAATACAAAGTTATTATGGAATTGCAGATTCAGACTCGGTAGTTTTACCTTTGTTGTCTTCTTCTTCTCCATGTTTCTTGATATACAAATACAAAACTTCTCCATTTTTTTTGAATATAGAAACACAAAACTTCTCCATGTTTATAGAAATACAAAACTGAAATTGCAAATTCATTAATGGCTTTCTTGAGGCTCAACTCCAAATCCATAGTCTTTCATCGCGAAGACCAAATATAATAAGCAACACACATTTAACTCTATTCTCTAAATATTATTTCTTCATACTTAATTTGGTTAAGAATTGTGTGTACAAGCCTCATATATATATATATAACAGAAAAATATTTTTCAACATAAGAGGAGGGGTATTTAGATTTGAAAAGCAATATAAACAAAATTTCCACCATTTCCAAACCTCTTATGATTTGCGGCACTATTCTACAACAAAATAGCCAGAATCTCATAAGCATATATGTGTATATATATATGCATATGTATATATATATATGTAGTGTTAGAATGTAATGGAATTACTTCATCAGAAACATAACTTTTCCTACTAATGTGTTATACTAATATTTTTTCTTATTTTTTTGGATTTTTTGGTAGAGAAAAGAGAAGATGGAGGTTAAAAGGGAGATATATGTATGGTAGATTAAAGAATAGAAAAATTCTTGAGAGAAATTTGTTTTTTGGAGTTTTTCTGGGAAAGACATAAATTTTTTTATTTTAATTTGTGAATTTGTGTTGGGAATTGGGGGTTGGGAGTCCTATTTTATTTTTTATTTTTTATTTTTTTAATAAAAAGGCTATAATTGATATAAATGAAGTATATTTAGTAAAAAAAGATAATTATTAATTTTACTTGGGGTATATTTAGACTTTGTGATATGTTTAGAAATTTTAAGAGTATGAATAGCCACACGTAAGGTGTGAAAATAGAAGTAAAAGAAAAGAAGATTGAAAAGAAAATTAGCAATAAAATAAGATAAAGTATAAAAAAGAATTAAAATAGAGGGCGGGTGAAAATAGAAGTAGAAGAAACGAAAATTGAAGAAAATAAACTTAGCAATAAAATAAGACAAAGTTTAAAAAAATAATTGTAATATGTACGGCTAGAAGTTGGTCTCCTAAGAAATTAATTTTTTTTTTATTTTTATAAATGTCAATAATCAATTTAATCATAAGTCATTTTAAGGAGGAAAATCTATAGTTCATCGTAATAGGTAAATAAATTTAACAGTTCTCATTAAAAGTAAATCTAATTATTAAAATTTATTGGACTATTAATACCTTTGAGACTCTACATAATTTCTCAATGTTAGATTACACATTATATTAAGATCATGAATTCAATTAATCACATTTAAACCGAGATGAAGATTGCATTTACTTTGATTTTTACATCACATTGTTCGATCTTCATTTTGATAATCATATTATATATTCTCACATTTAAAAAAAGTTATATTTGCAAATAGTATAACTTTTTTAAAATTTTAATTAATTTAATGAAGAAAACAAATTTTCAGAAGTTATTAATTTACAGTTACATATTCTTTTAGAGTGGGTCTCCAGTGAAACGATTGTACATGTGACACGATTTAATGCATTACTTATGTAACTATAAAATCTTACTTGTTTAACTATAAAGTATCACTATTTTTTAAGGTAACTAATCAGTAATAATATACTTACAAAAATAGTGATACTTTATATTTAAACACATGAATTTTTACAATTTTTTATTTACTGATTTAACTCCCTTAATTATATATAATTTTTTAAGTTAATAAATAAAAAATGAAATATAATTATTTTTTTCTTTTTTTTTTGGACATAACATAAATGTGTCGGTATTTCTTAAGAAGCTTGGTCAAATTTATGTAAATCAACGTATGCAAGAGGGCTTGTACATGGTGCAAGGGTTATTGTACATCAAGTAATGTGCAGATGGAAAGCACGGGTATACTATAGTCTGTCCTAACGATAAGGGCGAACGGCATTGGAATTGCAGGTTTGGGTCCCACATCATGACATGTTTAAAATTTCTTAATTGTGGTCGTAACAAAAAATGATCCAATGGCTAAGAGCCGTGGGAGGCTAATCGGACGGAGGAGAGAGGGGAAATTTGTTAAAAATGACGTCGGCAGTGGGACCGGTTAATGAGCTATAATCCATTTAATTCCGCGTCAGGCACATGGGATTGGACTTGGGGATGAGTTGGTCGGTAGTTGGCAACCTAGAACAACATTTTTTATGTCCCTCAAAGTGCCACTTAGATAAGATAATGACTACTTGATTTAATATTTTTATTAAATCAATCATGCACTTATGAAATAGTTGGACCATATTTTTCGACACCTATAATGTAATAATTATTATCGGGTATATTTTGATGGAATTAATCTATATATTAATTTTATCATGTCAATGTTTCAATTATTATTGTAAGAAAATTAAAAAAAAATCTATAATTACAAACAAATGGGTCAACCCCCAACCTTCAAAATTCAAAAAAATTCAAGAACTAGGTCAATTGGAGGACTTTTTGAAGATGTAATATTTTTTCAAAAAAATCTTGATAGACATCATATTTTTAATAAAAATGTTACTTTTTCTCGACAAAGTATCAAGTTTAGATATGTGTGGACACTTGCACAACAGACGTCGAATCTACACGTTGTTACGTGGATTCGAAGGATCGATCAACTAAGATTCACACTCTTTTGCTACTTTGGATTAGAATCCAACTCCGTGTATATAAAATAATCATGCATATTATACATACAAATCTTTGGCCCGACCTATATTATATGTCCCTAATTTCTGCATGTAATATTAAAATTTCATGTAGTGCATTAATTGTCAAATTGGTAGTTAATATTGCAATTGCAAAACATATATATATATATATACACACATACATAATTATATTATAATTCATGAGAAACATTGATGTTGTAAATGAAAAATAACTCATAACTTAATGAATGTTTGAAATTAATATTTTTATGCAATTAAATACTTCAAAATCAAAGATAATTAATAAAATAAAAAGGGGTGTCACTACAAAATGTACTAAAAAGATAATAAAAAAATATTTTTTCCCCACCATAAATACCGAGTAGTGTTAGTGAAAGTCCTACAACATACAGTCCTGTTAGGAATTGAATAGATAATGGGTTACAAAGATTGGGTCGGGTGCAGACAAATCAAGGCCCAGCCCAACAACCTCAATGCATACAAATAATTGAAAAATGTAAATTTTTTCTACGCATTTTAAATTTATTAAAAAATACGTTTATTTTATGATGACATATTCAGAACATGATTATATATGATTTCTAAAATTTATTTACAATTTTCTTAATATTTTTTCAATTTTCAAAATTTGGTTGAGAATTAAATTTAGAATTTACTAATTAAATAGTTTATAATTTTAATTATGATTTAGTATATTTTTATATTCCTTTGAAAAAAAATTTAAATTCTATTAATTAAAAAATATTTTTTGTCTAATCAACAATAAAAATGTTATTTAATTATCAAATATGTGAAAAACAAGCAACATTAATAAGCACCTAAATTCGAATTTGAGTTTTACATTTCATTTTCCAATTCAAAATAACCATCACACGTCATGTTTACAGAATAACATTAATAATTAACACATAAAATTCATAAAAATAATAAAATAAAAAATAAAACTTAAAATAAAATATTGTAGCTAGATTACATAATTTAACAAGGAAAAAGGTTATACACCCTCTATTCCAAGAAACAAAAGATTATCAAAGAATAAAGCTAAAATAAAAAAAAAATATCATAATTTATAAAGAAGAGCACCAAAGTTTTATATTTTTTCTATTTCAGAAAAATAGTACTTATAAATGTGGAATTAAACTATTAAGCTTTCAAATTGAAGTTACGAAATAAGAATCCTTCTCAAGTCAGAACTATGTTCTTTATCAGTTCAAAAACATTTTTTGTGAAAATCATTAGAAATAATTTTCAATTTTAAATCGAGTTACCAAGCTTTCGAATTAAAGTTATAAAAATCAAACTCAAATCGAGAGAAAATATATATGATTATCAAATACCAAAAGTCAACGACGAGGTCAAGAGAAGAATGAAAGAAAGAAATCAACTTGAAGAGAAAAGTGAGAGAAAGAACTAGAAATTATAATCACAACTATCTATGTATAATTCAATAAAATATTAATTTATACATTTCTTTACGTAATTTATTCTACACATATATTTGATACCTTTAAGTAAGAAAATTACAAAATTAGTCATTTATAGGTTGTTCCAAAATCAGTTATTTATTTATTTGAATTTAATCTTTTTTTTAAATTAAAAAATTACTCAATAATTACAGTTATACACTGCATAATCACATCACCTTAGAAATTCACATTTTTTTTGCCAATATGTGGCCTCTCTGATTAATTTTGATGTATCTGATATTATATTGTTTATTACGAGAACATGTCCATTTCACTTATTATGTCACACAAATGAAAATTCTTTTTAAACACGATAGTTTGTAGTGTATGGACAAATATCCAACAAGATTTTTTTACGAGAACATGTCCATTTCACTTATTATGTCACACAAATGAAAATTCTTATTTAACACGATAGTTTGTAGTGTATGGACAAATATCCATCAAGAATTTTTTACGAGAACATAGTCCATTTCACTTATTATGTCACACAAATGAAAATTCTTATTTAACACGATAGTTTGTAGTGTATGGGCAAATATTCAACAAGAAATTTAAAATTTGGGTAAAAAATATGTAAATTGAAAAAATTAAATACACAAAAAACCAAAATTATAAAATTAATAAAATAAAAAATTAATTTTAGAACTATTCATAAATTAGATGACTATTTTGAATTATCTGAAAACAATCAAACATTCTCCTATGATCACTCCTGTAAGAACTAGCTAGGGTTTACGACGTAAGACACAACAACGGTGACACCATCATACTTCCCTCCAAAACGCTCATCGCCGGCCTCATACGCCGCCCTTTCGAACGGGCTGACAGTTTTCTCCAAAGATTTCCGGCGAGCCTTCCTAGCCAATGTACGAGCCAACATTCGCGGACACATTCCCTGCTCCAAGCTACCGTTCACCGTTTCCTCTATATCTTCCGGAAACAAATTATCAAACAGCCCATCGGTCCCGGCGATGATGACGTCGCCGCTCTCCAACTCAACCGCCATCTCCGCCGCGTCCTCCGGGACGTTTGTGGACGTGTTTCCGAGCTGATAAGGGAAGTTGAATCCATGCTGCTGCACCTCGGATCTGTACACTACATCTCCATTCCTGATGGCCATGAACCCGCTGTCCCCCAGATTCGTCGCCCGGAGAATATATGTTCCCGTCGAGCCGAATGATGCAGGCGGTGGAGGAACCCCGCGCCTTCGTTTGCAGGAACGCTTCTTTAAGGACGTTCTTTGGGTCTATGTCTTCGGCGCTGGAAGACTGGACATGTTTGGCCGCCTTCTTCATAAGAATTCTGGCGTACTTTCCGGCGTCGATTCCTCGCTTCGACCACCCACCGACGCCGTCAACCACTCCGATCACCTGAGCCTTCTTACAGATGAAGTGTGCGTCTTCTCCAAGGGGATTGGATCGGTTTTTCTTGGGAATATAGAAAGAACCGGCGACCATAAGCAGATCCGTAGGGTTTCTGTTTCTGATCAACGCCATTGATAAATGAGTTATGAAGAAATTTGTTTTCTTGTTCGAGTAAAAGTAGGATTTCTGTATGTATCCAACAATAATTATAATGTAAAATATTCTGGAAAGTTAGGTGTATCTAGGTTTAAAGATACTCTTAGATACTCCTTTCCATACTAAAACTCTTAAACTGATCCTTCCCAAATTACAACAACAAAATTTTGTAATTTTTTCATGACCAAATTTATTATAATTTAAAACTTTAATCAAAATTGTATTTAAAATGAACTTGATTTCAAGATCGAGATTAAAATAAATATTACACTATTGATAATATAATAAAAGAAAATATATTCAAATTGTACAATCGAATATCAATCTTTAGAACAAGAAACAACGAGAGTAATGTCCTCAGAAAAATCATTTGAATACATTAAACTTCATCAACTCGAGCAATAATCACTGTAATGTCATCTGGCTTGCCGCCTCTATGATACTTTCCGGCGTTCCTTGCCGCCGTTGAAAACGGGGTCTCCGCAAATTGGTCGAACGAATTGTAGACCGCAAGATTAGCCAAATAACGGGCCTGTTTCTCCAGCCCCTTTTCTTCCCTTATAATTGGGTTTCCCACAATCTCCGCTATGTTACTTTCATTCACGTTATCCAGCAGCCCATCAGTTGCAGCCACCACTATATCACCCTTCTTCACCGTCACCTCAATCTCATCAGCCACGCTCGGATCCCCACTCGCCGTCCCCAACTGATAAGGAAAGTTGAAATTGTGTTGCTGTGTGGGAGATCTGTACACAACGCCGCCGTCTCTGATCACCAAGAAACCGCTGTCAACGACGTTAGCCGCCCGCAGTTTTTCGCCGGAAAGTGTGATGATGCAGGCGGTGGAAGACCCTTGTACGGTGGTGTTATTGAAAGCCTCCTGCAGAACACTTTTAGGGTTTACTCCGTCTTTGGGTTCCCTCTGCAGTGCGAGGAAAGAGTTTGCCATCAACTGTCGGGCGTACTCGCCGCCGTCGATCCCTATCCTGGCCCACCCACCGACGCCGTCAGCTACTGCGATCGTCTGTTTCTCCGGCGAGATAAGGTGGGCGTCATCTCCGCGTGGGTTCTCTGGGTTGTCCTTTGGAATGCACATGGAAGCTGCAGTCATCTTCAAGAGAACGCCGCGGTTCGCCAGAAAATTCTCCAGGTGGCGCCTCCTCTCTGCCGTCGCAGCCTCGTCGACATCGCAAGGAGCGAATTTCCCGATCTCGTAAGGATAATTCAGGGTGTTGTACTCCATCGCAGGTTCCTGGATTATTTTCTGATGATTCTTGAAAATGAATTTGAAGTGATGTACGATACCTGATATCCCTATTTATAAACAAGTTTTTAATTGGGAAATAATCATATTACCTATTTAATAATGTGACTAATCCTTTCCTAATTAAAACTCCAAAACAGTATCAATTTGGTCATTATATATCTTACCGAATATAACCTAGGTTTGAACACCAAAACTCCTTGACCATATCTCCCTCTCTCTCTCTCTCTCCAAATATAAACTAGGTTTGAACATCGAAACTCCTTGACCATATCTCCCCCCTTTCTATCTCTCTCTCCAAATATAAACTAGGTTTGAACACCAAAACTCCGTTAACCATATCTCTCTCTCTTTCAAATCTTGGAATTATATGATATATATATATATATATATTTCCCTTCTACTTCGAGTTAAACTTAGATTTCTGTATCCTGCCCTATTTATAATGAACTTGTTTTTCTTCATAATTATTTTTACGGTTTTTTTTTTTTTTGTTAAATGGGTGTGATTTTAATGAGGGAAAAACTTCCTAAAGAAAAGCAGAAAGTAAAAACAATTCTTGGTAAGAAAGATTTCTTTTATTGATTTTAATTTTAATAATTTAATTATAACCATAAAGTATATTTCTTGTGTCCCAAAAAAGTATTCTATTTTATCAAGTTTTTGTAAAGTTTATTTTTTTGTATCCAAATCATTAATATACTTACATGTAAATATGTTGACTGCACCAGTAAAAAAAAATCGCAAATTGCACCCTTAGAAATTATTCCAGACATGCAGAAATAATACTTCTTCATAAACAAATAATATTTTATGGAAAAATGGATTAATTTTTTAATAATTTTAAAATATATTAAATTTTTTTACAAAAGTGTTAATTTTCTCAAAAAGTCATCTAGTATAAATGTGCGTAGACACTCGCACATCAGGCGCTAGATTCGTGCATTTTTGGGTGTGTCCGGGTTGTGTTGGTTAAGATGCATTTGTGTGCTATTTTTGGTTAGAATTTGACTTGCCGCATGTAAAAAAAATCTATGCATATGGTTAATACAAGTCTTTGTCATTATTTTAACAGCAAATTTCTTATTTACAAAAATAATAAATAAGAAATTTGTGTAAATAAAAAATTTGTGCAAATTGAATTTATTGGAACGAATAAGAATTTGTGGATTGCAATCTTATTAGATCAAATGGATATTTGTGAATTAAAATGTCTAATTTGTATCAACTCATTCTTTTGAAGTTAGCTTTTGGTATAACTTTAAGATTTGATGGTGCAGCTGATAACTCGATCTTTTTTATAATTGGATTTGACTTAGATAACGTGAATTGAAGACTTGATAGTATGATTTTGAATTTAGAAGTGTTTATGGTGATCTCGGCAAACAGCGTATTTGAATCTACGAAGAACGCCCTTTATTTTGTTGGATTCTTGGCTTGAGAAAACAACAATCCAAAGGGCTTAACACCTTCATCTCGGATTGAAAGTCTTTTCAGATAGTTTTCTACGAAAAATGCTTTAAATGTCTGAGAGAATTTTATCTTTGCTCTGAATTTTTTCAATTTCGATTGTGATGTGACTTACGAAAAAAAATATGCTTCCATATATAATAGTAGGATATGAACTTGATGAAACCACGGAATTATATTGGTAATTAATGATTTAAAAAGACTACTTGTTTTCAATAGGAAGAAGTAATTTGATTTTATTAAAGATCATATGTTCAGTTTTGTGTTTTATATCATACTTTGATTTCATCTATTGACCACTTTCATTAATGATACCCCTTAATATAAATAATATATAATAATAAAATTGATATATTAAAAAAAAATCAAATTTAAACAGACGATCTCATGTATTTTTTTCAAACTTAATCATCGTGAATTAATTTGGATGGAAACTTAAACTATCCTAATATTGTGCAATTTTTGAAATTGGTGGACTGAAAAATTGGCTTTCTTTTAATACATGACCAAATTTGCATTTTTACTTTATATTTTTGATAAGGTAATTATTGTCAATATTATTCGAAAATTCTAATTGATTTATTATTGATTGCAGATTTAAAAGATATTGTGGAGATATTCTTGGAAGAAAGTCAAAGTTGAATGAGAAGAGAAAAGGAAGGAAAGGCATGGCTAAATATAAGGAGAATCAAGAGTAAATCTGGGAACAAATCTTACAAAGATATGATGAAGATATGAGATATGCATATCCAGGCCATATATGCATATCAACACCAAGATATGAGAAGATACCGGCAGATCTCGTGGAGAACATGAGAGACTATAAATACAACCTCAAGCTGTAGAGACTGCAACTCTCCAATACATTCAATTACCATTCATATGGGCAGAGAGACATAGAGAGGCTGATGAGTGTGCTGTTATATTCGTAAGAATACAACAGACTGGGATGAACTCAAGGGCAAACTAAAGGCGAATCTCGCAAAGTCTGGATTACTTTGGAACTTCAGCGCACGTTGATTTCGGGAGATCTCAACTCAATACAGACGGGAGTTTGTATTCAAATCCATCTAGGGGACTAGATGGTCAAGTAAGTGTTTTAGAAGAATTAGTTACACGGGTAGACAAGTATTTAGGGGGAGCCAAATACGTGTAAGTTCTACTGTAACATTTGTGGGAACAAATATGTCTTCTAATAAAATTACTTGAGAGGAAGAAGGGATTTCTTCCTCGCTTAAAATCAAATCTTATTTTAAGCTTCCTCATGTTCATTTACAGTTCGAACTACTGTTGAACACATACACACGCGCACATATTCTGATTTAACAATTGGCACCAGAGCAGGTTCCAGTTTTTTTTTCTTAAACAGGTAGATCCAGGGACAGACACATGGGTACAGAGGGGACCACGCTACGCCCACCTTCGCTTGATGGATAAAACTATCTGTTCTGGAAATCAATGATGTTTATCTATATAAGATCCAAACGATGTGGTGAAGCAATCCAAACAAAGTGGACGTGGCCTAAGATGCAGGATGGAACGGATATAACTAAAGTCGTAGACAAACCAAGAACACTATGGACGGAGGACGAAAGGTGTGCAGAAGAGGCAAACTACACAGCATTGTATGCTATTCTTGCTTCGGTCGATGTCATGAGACACAAGTTGATTATACACTGTCAAACCGCTAAAGATGCTTGGGATGCTCTACAAAAACAATTTGAAGGAAATGAGTCCGTAAGGAAGTCAAAATTGCAAAGATTGGCCATACGATTTGATGGAATACAAATGAATGAAGATGAAAACATTGAGATGTACTATGCTAGGTTCAGTGACATTGTAAATCAATGTTACACCCTCGGTGATGCTATCAAGGAAGATGTCCAAATCATGAAAATCATGAGAACATTAGCTCCTAGATTCAGAGAAAAAATCACAGTTCTGGAATCATTCATGAGAATCACACCGATGACATTGGATGACTTGATGGGAGAGTTAAGGATGTTTGAGTTGAACAATGGCATGGACACACCAAAAAGCAAAGGAATAGCCCTAAAGACAGAGACAACAACTGAACAAATCGAGGATGATATGACATCAGTTGCTGACAAAATGGCACTTCTCACGAAAAATTACAGCAAGCTTGTAAAAAAGTACAATCAGGGGCAGCAGTTCAACAAAGGTCCGAACACTGAAGAGAACATCAGAAAAGGTGGAAACAAATTTTTAAACACTAGGCAGGTAAATCGAAAGGACTCTAAATGTAGAGAGTGTAGTGGATACATACACTATCAAGCAGAATGTCCAAATTTTCTAAGAAAGAAGAAAGCACTAAAAGCCACCAAGAGTGAATCTGAATCTGAAGGAGAAGAAGAAGCTGACGAACAAGAGACAGAATACCCCAATGACCTGGGATGTCTTACATCTGATGTTCGAACTAAGGAAGAACTTGAGTACACTGAGGACCCCGATCTAGACGATCCAACTCTGGAAGATCTTGAGAAGCTGTTTCTAGACATATCTGCCAGATGTACCAGATTGGAGAATCAAGCAAGGGAATACAAAAATAAAGACGCACTAAGCATGGAAAATCAGGAACTCAGTCAAGTGAAACATGAGCTGCACATCACTAGGGAAATAAATGAGAGACTGAGAGATGACTTGATTATGTCCCAAAAGAATGTGAGGAATCTCGAACATCAGGTTCAGCTTTACGAGACGGAAATTGAGACACTTAAAGCCGACTCTGAAATAGCCCGGACAACTACAAGAAATCACCAGGTAAATTCTTCCCTTACAAATGAACTAACAGATTACTCCTCAAAATTGTAGGATAAGGATCGTGAGTTAGCAGAGTCACGAGCCGAGCTGGACAAAGCAGTGCGAACCTTACAAGGACTGAACAAAGGAAAAGCTAAAATTGACGAAATCCTGGCATATGGGCGACCACAAAACAATAAAACAGGAATAGGATATATTGAAGAAAGAACATCTGGATCAACAGTCTTTGTACCAGCTACAGTTCCTACGTTCGACCATGAAGGACAAAACACTACAAGACAACCTGAGAAATGAAACACAAAAGGTATGAGAAAATTTATTCCTATCTGCCATTACTGTGATGCACCTGGACACATCCGACCAAGATGCTACAGAATGAAACGTGACCTACAATCAGGTAAAATTTCAACTTGGAATTTTTATGGTGTTCCTGTAAAAAATCATAGGTCTCTAGACTCTTCGAAAGTAAGAAATTTCAAAAACAGTAAAACATACGTGAAAAAGGTTTGGGTTGTCAAGAAAAACATGTGCCTTACTTCATCAGTAGTCTCACTCGGGGCGAACAACACTGGAACATGGTTCTTTGACAGTGGATGCTCACGACATATGACAGGTAATGCAACATACTTGTCTGATATCACCCCAATAAAAGGACAGTCAGTAACTTTTGGAGATGGTAAGAGTGAGTGAGTCATTGGGAAAGGGACTCTCAATATAAGTGGCATGCCTAAATTGTCTAATGTTTATCTTGTTGAAAATCTTAAGGCAAATCTGTTGAGTATTAGCCAAATTTGTGACCAAGGACTCGAAGTCAACTTCACTCATGACAAATGCTTGGTGTTAAACAAGAATAATGAATGCATGCTTACCGGAACTCGGTCCACTAACAACTGTTATCTTCTTGACAGGAGTCATGGATGCTACAATGCTAGCTCGGGAGCAACATAAATATGGCATCAAAAGTTGGGACACATAGGATACAAACATCTCATTGCCTTGTCTAAATCAAAATGTGTACGAGGACCGCCTAAGCTCCCAAGCAAAGATCAAGGTATATGTGGACCATGCCAACTCGGTAACAGGTAAAAAGCTCACACAAGATAACACAAGACGTTTGCACTAAACAAATCATGTCCTTGCTACATATGGACTTAATGGGTCCTGTTCAAACTGAAAGTGCGGGAGGTAAGAGATATATTTTTGTTTGTGTTGATGATTTCTCTAGATATACTTGGGTAAGATTTCTTCGTGATAAATCAGACACCTTTGATGAATTTGAAAAATTGATATGTCTGATAGAAAATGAAAAACAGGGTTCTGTTGTTCGAATACGAAGTGACCATGGTAGAGAATTTGAAAATACTACATTCACTGAATTTTGTGTCTCTCGAGGTATTGCTCATGAATTCTCGGCACCAAAAACACCTCAACAAAATGGAGTAGTAGAAAGGAAAAATCGCACATTGCAAGAAATGGCTAGAGCCATGATGATAGGCAAGGAAGTAGCCCAAAAAATGGTGGGCTGAAGCCATAAACACAGCATGCTATGTTACAAATAGGGTATATCTTAGGAAAGGATTAGAAATGACGTCTTATCAAATCTGGAAAGGAAAAACTCCTAATTTAAGTCACCTCCATGTGTTTGGTTGTAAATGTTATGTATACAATGATAGACATCAGTTAGGTAAATTTGATGCTAAAAGTGATGTTGGTATGTTCCTAGGATATTCGACCAATAGCAGAGCCTATCGTGTCTATAATCTGAGAACTCAAACACTCATTGAAAGTACTAACATTGTTTTTGATGATTCTGTGATAAGACAGGAAGTTTACTTGGAAGAAGCAGGTTCATCAGCAGGTCGACCAATGGGAAACCAGAATAGTGAGAACATCGCAGAAACTGACCTAGTACCAACGAATGAAAACAGTGATAAAGGTGAACCCTCAACAAAGATTCAGAAAGAACATCCCAAGGAACTCATCATTGGAGAACTCAATGAAGGGATAAAGACACGATGCAAACCAAGACTTGACTATCGGAAAATGGAAGGACTGGTTCACCACGCTTGCTACACCTCTGTGGTTGAACCCAAAAATGTCAAAGAAGCGCTCAAGGATGACAACTGGATACTGGCAATGCAGGAGGAATTGGAACAGTTTGCCAGAAATGATGTCTGGACACTTGTACCAAGACCTGACAGTGCGAACATCATCGGAACAAAATGGATCTTCAAGAACAAAACTGACGAACAAGGTAACATCACTCGAAACAAAGCAAGACTCGTGGCCCAAGGATACACACAGGTAGAAGGAATTGACTTTGAGGAAACATTCGCTCCAGTTGCACGACTGGAGTCAGTAAGAATCCTTCTCTCATTTGCATGTCTTAAGAAATTTACTCTTTATCAAATGGATGTAAAAAGTGCATTCTTGAATGGGTTCTTGAAAGATGAAGCATATGTTGAACAACCAAAGGGGTTTGAAGATCCACACTTTCCGAACCATGTCTACAAACTGAAGAAGGCTCTTTATGGGTTGAAGCAAGCTCCAAGAGCATGGTATGAAAGACTGACAAAGTTTCTGATCGGTCAGGGTTACAAACGAGGAGGAGTCGATCAGACTCTGTTCATCCAGTGGTCGAACAAGGACATCACTATTGCACAAATCTATGTAGATGACATTGTGTTTGGATCCACATCCAAACAAAAAGTGAATGACTTCGTCCAGGTAATGTCTCGTGAATTTGAAATGAGCATGGTTGGTGAACTTTCCTACTTTCTTGGTCTACAGGTCAAACAATGCAATAGTGGAATCACGATACATCAAGAAAAATATGCCAAGAACCTGGTAAAGAAATTTGGACTTGAAGGGTGCAAAGTAGCTCACACACCCATGGGGACAAATACCAAATTATCCAAGGACGAAAGTGGAACATGTGTTGATCCAACACTCTACAGAAGCATGATAGGAAGTCTCCTGTACCTCACTGCTAGTCGACCTGATATAAGCTTTAGTGTTGGACTATGCGCTAGATACCAATCAAATGCTAAGGAGTCTCACCTCAAGGCCGTAAAAAGAATCATACGATATGTGGCAGGTACCACTAACTATGGCTTGAAATATTCCTTTGAGACTAAACCTTTCATTGCAGGATACTGTGACGCCGATTGGGCCGGCGACGTGGATGATAGAAAGAGTACTTCAGGAGGATGCTTCTTTATTGGTAACAATCTTGTATCCTGGCTAAGCAAAAAGCAAAACAACATTTCACTATCAACTGCAGAAGCTGAATACATAGTTGCATGGAGCTCATGCTCTCAACTGGTATGGATGATGCACATGTTGTGCGACTACGGTATGAACATGACTTCCATGACTCTGTTTTGTGACAATCTGAGTGCCATTAATATGTCTAAAAACCCTGTGCAACACTCTAGAACTAAACATATAGACATTAGGCATCATTACATCCGAGAGTTAGTTGAAGATGGAGTCATTACCCTTGAACATGTTCCTACCATAAGTCAACTGGCTGATATTTTCACAAAGGCCCTAGATGCTCAAAAATTCATATCCCTGAGAAAATCTCTAGGGATTTGCTGTGCTATGTAAATGCTGTATTAAAAAAAAATAAAAAAATAAAGGGGAGGTGGAAGTCTCGGATTGCCTGGGATAACTATAAGTCTCGCACAGGTTCAAAATTTTGTTTGTCTTGAACTTTGAATCCATTATTTCTTCTCCCAGTATAAGGAAAAGAGCTACGACCTTGAAATGATGCTGTGGAATGCTGTCACCAATGTGATAGAGCACCAAGCACAGAAAATGACAGGTCTGTGAAAGCTTCCTTAATGATGTTCACCTCTAAGTTGCACCAAATATAGGGGTTACAAGATTCTGAGCTCGTCACATAGGGTTTTCCCAGTGTGGTACTTTATTGTGTGGTTTGTGAGCTACTACACAAGGATTCGGCAGAAGGAGCAATAAGGAAAAATCATACAACTCATTTAGCAATGAAAATGGGGTGAACATATACTGGAAGAGAAGACTTGCGAATTTTTCTTAGTGCATTGTCAAACATTGTTGCCTGACTCAGACTTGTGTTTAATATGGTGATCTATGATTTCATTCCTCCAATATAAAAAAAAAAAAAAAACAGTCTCTCTTATTTTTTCTCCTGGGATTATATGGATTATTTTGTGCAAACTGGGCCCGGATGATTATTTAGTCATGACTTATTTTCGGAACACGTGTCAAAATGGGGACGTGGTCTTCCCTTTTTCAACCGTCTGGACTTGTGATCGTGCTCCTTAATGCCTCTTTAACTGCAATGAGTGGGCGCTGAAAAAGGGTTTGAATAGCCCACATAAAATCTTGTGACATAGACAGTAATCGAGGTGTCAGTCTTCCTCATTTCACATCATTGTCAGGCTTTGAATAACTAGGGTTCATCTCTTTCATAGTTCACTTTCACGCCTGTGTTCTTGTGTTTCTTCTTCAATATCCATTTGCAGAGGTTCCATGGCTGACCACGAAGATTCACCCAGCGGCAGACGACCAAGCTGGATCTTGGTTCCATTCTTGAACCCAGAGCCATTAGAAACTATTCCTCCGCCCGATTCTGATGAACCGCCATCAGCCGACCAGGGCAAGGACACACCTCCACCCGATCCCTCGTCTCCACCGTGTCCCGATGCTGCTCAGACCGAAACCACTCCGACTGATGTTCCACAGCCCAGTGCGACTACTCCGCCCCCTGCTACCACATTTCCGCAAGAAGGAGATCCTTCGCTCATGGCGGAATCTCCAGTTCCTCCTCAAGATCTCCCTTCCCAGACGACCTCACATCCACCTCCAAGGTCCAAGGTTCCTCGCAAGGCAAAACCTACAGGCAAAACTACGACTCCTACGCCACGGCGACATCTCATTGATGAGTCCTCATTCGAGGACGAAGTGGCAAGATCTCCACCTCGCCGTTCGCACCGTCACAAAAAGCCTTCTACTGCTGCTTTTACTGGGTCATCTCCAGGGCGCCTTCACAACAAAAATGACGTATTGGTTCGTAGTAAGGCCTTCTCCAAGTCGTTCTACACAAAGGCTGCTTCCGACCGCTACAAATTGTTCTCTGGTATGGACTTCTGGCCTGAACGTAATCTTGATCTTAAACGTTTTGCGAAAACGTCTGTTATGGAGTTTATTAAAAAGCCTGGATTAGAAGTTACTGTGATGAACTTGGGTAGGTTTTATAGCTCTATTGTTCATGAGTTCTATGCTAATTTGGTCACTGGCATTCAGGATCCCGAATCTCCTCGGTTCAGGCGAGTTTTTGTTCGCAATAAAATTGTTAATTTCAGTCCTGATGCCATTAATGACTATTTGGAACTGACTGGTCTGGATGAAGAAGAGGAGGTTGAAGTCGACCTTGGGGAGGTGGTCGACTTCCTCAGTGACGGGAAGCTCACCAGCTGGACCAAGCCTGGGATTTCTCCCTCGATATTGACACAGGAGGCCAACTGGCTTCATAAAATAGGGAAGCAAAATTGGACACCCACGTCCAACAAGTCTCACCTAACATCCGCCCAGTGTCAGGTCATCTTCAAAGTCCTGAAAGCCATACCGATTGACTTTGGGAGGATAGCATTTGAGGCCATCATGAGTTTTGCCGAGAAGCCCGACTCTCGCAAGAAGCTTCCGTTCCCTACCCTCATTTGGGGCCTCTTATCGCATCAGGGCATCCAGACTCAGTCCACTGATGTTCTTCAGAAAGCCGCCCCTCTGCTGAACATGGCCTCCAGAGAGGCCAATGTTGCCTATAGGCCACGCACCATTGCACCCACACTTCCTCCCTCGGAAGTAGCGGCCAATCTTCCGCTCTTTCTACATCAGCAACTAGAGATTCTTGATACTCTAGCTGCTGAGGTAGCTGCCCAGAAGCTTTATTTAACTAATGTCTTGAAATCTCTGGATGTTCCCTCTCAGGGCGCACCACACAGAGATTCTACTCCTTTGGCAGGCTGCTCGAAAAAGGGGGAGAAGAGATCATCTGCTGCGGATAAGGGGAAGGGGAAGGTGTCAGGCAAAGCAACAAAAAGAAAAAGGGTGGTCGAGGAGACTGAAGTGGATGATACTGAGGAAGAAGAAGAATGGGAATCTGGGAGTGATTCTGTTTGAATTTGGGGATGTTTTTATTGAACAATATGAAAAAATTTCTAAGGGTCTCTAATATTGATACTACAATCTCCAGTAGCTAGGATGTTAACAACAATATCCGTACTTTAGTTGTTTTTATTGACTATCTGAACATGATGAATGATATTTCTGCTATATGTGAACACCCTTCTTTTCTGCATACAGTTCTCCTGCTTGTTTCTTTTTGCAGGTAGCAGATGGTCCTGGAATTTTCGAACAACATGCCAAAGGGGGAGATTGATAAGGTAATTATTGTCAATATTATTCGAAAATTCTAATTGATTTATTATTGATTGCAGATTTAAAAGATATTGTGGAGATATTCTTGGAAGAAAGTCAAAGTTGAATGAGAAGAGAAAAGGAAGGAAAGGCATGGCTAAATATAAGGAGAATCAAGAGTAAATCTGGGAACAAATCTTACAAAGATATGATGAAGATATGAGATATGCATATCCAGGCCATATATGCATATCAACACCAAGATATGAGAAGATACCGGCAGATCTCGTGGAGAACATGAGAGACTATAAATACAACCTCAAGCTGTAGAGACTGCAACTCTCCAATACATTCAATTACCATTCATATGGGCAGAGAGACATAGAGAGGCTGATGAGTGTGCTGTTATATTCGTAAGAATACAACAGACTGGGATGAACTCAAGGGCGAACTAAAGGCGAATCTCGCAAAGTCTGGATTACTTTGGAACTTCACCGCACGTTGATTTTGGGAGATCTCAACTCAATACAGACGGGAGTTTGTATTCAAATCCATCTAGGGGACTAGATGGTCAAGTAAGTGTTTTAGAAGAATTAGTTACACGGGTAGACAAGTATTTAGGGGGAGCCAAATACGTGTAAGTTCTACTGTAATATTTGTGGGAACAAATATGTCTTCTAATAAAATTACTTGAGAGGAATAAGGGATTTCTTCCTCGCTTAAAATCAAATCTTATTTTAAGCTTCCGCATGTTCATTTACAGTTCGAACTACTGTTGAACACATACACACGCGCACATATTCTGATCTAACAATTTTCATTAAGATTGCATTTATTTGAATTGAAGGATTTCGAATTATCCAAAAGTAGGTTAAAAAAAGTTATAATTAATTTTGCGTAGGTTCAAATCCTTTTGTTAAATTGAAATCCACACAATCTCATAATCACTATAGAAAAAAAATGGAACGTTAACATGAGAAGCTATAGTCTAATATGACATGTTATTCTTAGATCGCCTTGTGGAAGAGTCGAATATGTATTGTTGATCGATGCGCAAACACACAACCATACACATATATATATTAATATAATTGTTCGTTTTCTTTTTTATTTTACTTAAAAATGACTCGCAAGTGCACAACATAAATTATAGTAAAATATTGGTAAGAACATGTATCGTATCCACAGACACTGTCTAACGTAATTCCAACTAATTACTCATTTATATTATTCAACTTTATTTAAAAACTCGAATTTTGATGGTAGATGAGTTATTTGAAAAGAATAAAATAAAAGATAGAAATAAATAAACAATTCAGATTCAAAAAAGATAAGTCTCTTGAGATTTGATGTATTATAGTGATATATCCATATGATTTTTTCGTAAGAGGATCATCATTATTATATATCTAGATTTTCTCTCTTGAATTAGATACTGTGTAACTCCCAATAGTTCCTAAAATTTATTCTTATCACTATAACTTACTAATCTCTTGATCTAACAACTTTGTGTTATGCATTCTTAATCTGTTAATCAATTAACTTCTCTTGGTGATAACTAATTGACTACATATATATTTGTATACTCTTATTATTGTAATCACTTTATATATATAAATTTCTATTGTAGGCCTTGAATTGACTTTAAATAGGTACATGTCAACCTTAATCATGAAAAAGGTAACACTCAATTAACCTAAAAAAGCCTCTTACTAATAATAATAGGTCGAGTTTGAACTTAACCTAAAAATTCTAATCTAGCCTAATTTACTTTCACTCTTACAGAGTATTTCATAGTTTGAACTCACTATTTCAAGAAATTATTTTCACTTTTTATTTTTTAACGTAGAAAAACAAAAATTATCTTAGCAAATAGTAAGTACATGCAAAAAATTAAATAAGAATGAAATTGTATACAAGGGAAATATATTCATTTTCTTATTATATATGTATTAATAATTAAATACTCACATTTTTTTCTTTATTAGTGTCCCACTCACAAAATTTGTTCGTATTTCCTTTAAATCTTTCAATGCAAATATATATATATATATATACATATATTATAAAATAATCTAATTTTACTTATCATTTAATTAGTGCCAACATTCAAAGAGAGAAGAAAGTGCAGGGTTATACAAATAATTGATCAATTTAATTATTTTTCTAATTAGTACTTATTAATTGTTAAAACCAAATAAAATATTATATTAATTTCGTTATCTATGTATATAATAGTATTCATCAAAAAAGAAAATTGAGAAATAGAAATTGGTAATGTAACAAACTTTATTAGCACATTGAGTGCATATTATCAAGACTTGGAATATAATTCTAATATAAAATCGATCCAATAATCTTGAATAACTTTATTATTGAACTAGCTTATACACACACACACACACACACCTTCTCTCTCTCTCTCTCTCTATATATATATATATATGTATATATATATATAATGTAAGATTCAATTTTGCTTATGAATGATGGGAGAATAGGCTACTAATGAAGAAGGAATGGCTTTAACAATCTTGCCCTTGCCGGCGAGCTGCTTCATATCTTCCGATTTGTCGGCATTCCATGTGTTGGCCAAAGAGACTTGCCGCGTAGGATTATCTCCTCCGGTGGTGGTGGCCGCCGCCGCCGATGGTTGGAGAGGGAATAAGAAGTCAGTTGGAAAGAATTTGTATTGAAGACCAGCCATTGGATATGTTGTAAGAGAGAGAGAGGGTGGGGAAGAGAGCTTATTAATAAAGCAGTGTTTATTTCTTGGTTTATAAGTGGAATAACCTTTCATATATTTATAGAGACACATCACATGTATGCATGTGGTGGAATCATCAATTCACATACCATAGTCAAATTTGGCTTCTCGTTCTCTCTCTTCTTTCTTTTTTTTTTCTTTTTTTTTTTTTTTTTTTTTTTTTAATGTTGTAAGATTTATTATAGATATACTTTGGAATATTCTAGTTCTTACATATATGCAGTCAACCTACCACTACTTAAAAAATTTTAATTCTATTAATTAAAAAATATTTTTTGTCTAATCAACAATAAACATGTTATTTAATTATCACACATGTGAAAAACAAGCAACATCAATAAGCACCTAAATTCGGATTTGAGTTTTACATTTCATTTTCCAATTCAAAATAATCATCACACGTCATGTTTATAGAATGACATTAATAATTAACACATAAAATTTATAAAAATAATAAAATAAAAAATGAAACATAAAATAAAATATTGTAGCTAGATTACCTAATTAACAAGGAAAAAGGTTATACACCCTCTATTCCAAGAAACAAAAGATTATCAAAGAATAAAGCTAAAATAATAAAAAAAATATCATAATTTATAAAGAAGAGCACCAAAGTTTTATATTTTTTCTATTTCAGAAAATTAGTACTTATAAATGTCGAATTAAACTATTAAGCTTTCAAATTGAAGTTACGAAATAAAAATCCTTCTCAAGTCAGAACTATGTTCTTTATCAGTTCAAAAACATTTTTTGTGAAAATTATTAGAAAAAATTTCAATTTTAAATCGAGTTACCAAGCTTTTGAATTAAAGTTATAAAAATCAAACTCAAATCGAGAGAAAGTATATATGATTATCAAATACCAAAAGTCAACGACGAGGTCAAGAGAAGAATGAAAGAAAGAAATCAACTTGAAGAGAAAAGTGAGAGAAAGAACTAGAAATTATAATCACAACTATATATGTATAATTCAATAAAATATTAATTTATACATTTCTTTACGTAATTTCTTCTACATATATTTGATACCTTTAAGTAAGAAAATTACAAAATTAGTCATTTATAGGTTGTCCCAAAATCAGTTATTTATTTATTTGAATTTAATCTTTTTTTTTAAATTAAAAAATTACTCAATAATTACAGTTATACACTGCATAATCACATCATATTAGAAATTTACATTTTTTTTGCCAATATGTGGCCTCTATGATTAATTTTGATGTGTCTGATATCATATTGTTTATTACGAGAACATGTCCATTTCACTTATTATGTCACACAAATGAAAATTCTTTTTAAACACGATAGTTTGTAGTGTATGGATAAATATCCAACAAGATTTTTTTACGAGAACATGTCCATTTCACTTATTATGTCACACAAATGAAAATTCTTATTTAACACGATAGTTTGTAGTGTATGAACAAATATCCAACAAGAATTTTAAATTTTGGGTAAAAATTATGTAAATTGAAAAAATTAAATACAGAAAAAATCAAAATTATAAAATTAATAAAATAAAAAACTAATTTTAGAACTATTCATAAATTACATGACTATTTTAATTTTATAATTTTCCGTACAATAGTAAGGAATGAATTATCTGGTAAGAACTAGCTAGGGTTTACGACGTAAGACACAACAACGGTGACATCATCATACTTCCCTCCAAAACGCTCATCGCGGGCCTCATACGCCGCCCTTTCGAACGGGCTGACAGTTTTCTCCAAAGATTTCCGGCGAGCCTTCCTAGCCAATACACGAGCCAACATTCGCGGACACATTCCCTGCTCCAAGCAACCGTTCACCGTTTCCTCTATATCTTCCGGAAACAAATTATCAAACAGCCCATCGGTCCCGGCGATGATGACGTCGCCGCTCTCCAACTCAACCGCCATCTCCGCCGCGTCCTCCAGGACGTTTGTGGCCGTGTTTCCGAGCTGATAAGGGTAGTTGAATCCATGCTGCTGCACCTCGGATCTGTACACTACATCTCCATTCCTGATGACCATGAACCCGCTGTCCCCCAGATTCGTCGCCCGGAGAATGTTCCCGTCGAGGCGAATGATGCAGGCGGTGGAGGAACCCCGCGCCTTCGTTTGCAGGAACGCTTCTTCAAGGACGTTCTTTGGGTCTATGTCTTCGGCGCTGGAAGACTGGACATGTTTGGCCGCCTTCTTCATAAGAATTCTGGCGTACTTTCCGGCGTCGATTCCTCGATTCGACCACCCACCGACGCCGTCAGCCACTCCGATCACCTGAGCCTTCTTACAGATGAAGTGTGCGTCTTCTCCAAGGGGATTGGATCGGTTTTTCTTGGGAATATAGAAAGAACCGGCGACCATAAGCAGATCCGTAGGGTTTCTGTTTCTGATCAACGCCATTGATAAATGAGTTATGAAGAAATTTGTTTTCTTGTTCGAGTAAAAGTAGGATTTCTGTATGTATCCAACAATAATTATAATGTAAAATATTCTGGAAAGTTAGGTGTATCTAGGTTTAAAGATACTCTTAGATACTCCTTTCCATACTAAAACTCTTAAACTGATCCTTCCCAAATTACAACAACAAAATTGTATTTAAAATAAAGAATATAAACATACGGTATTCGAAATGAACTTGATTTCAAGATCGAGATTAAAATAAATATTACACTGTTGATAATATAATAAAAGAAAATATATTCCACATAATACAATTGAATATCAATCTTTAGATCAAGAAACAACGAGAGTAATGTCCTCAGAAAAATCATTTGAATACATTAAACTTCATCAACTCGAGCAATAATCACTGTAATGTCATCCGGCTTGCCGCCTCTATGATACTTTCCGGCGTTCCTTGCCGCCGTTGAAAACGGGGTCTCCGCAAATTGGTCGAACGAATTGTAGACCGCAAGATTAGCCAAATAACGGACCTGTTTCTCCAGCCCCTTTTCTTCCCTTATAATTGGGTTTCCCACAATCTCCGCTATGTTACTTTCATTCACGTTATCCAGCAGCCCATCAGTTGCAGCCACCACTATATCACCCTTCTTCACCGTCACCTCAATCTCATCAGCCACGCTCGGATTACCACTCGCCGTCCCCAACTGATAAGGAAAGTTGAAATTGTGTTGCTGTGTGGGAGATCTGTACACAACGCCGCCGTCTCTGATCACCAAGAAACCGCTGTCACCGACGTTAGCCGCCCGCAGTTTTTCGCCGGAAAGTGTGATGATGCAGGCGGTGGAAGACCCTTGTACGGTGGTGTTATTGAAAGCCTCCTGCAGAACCCTTTTAGGGTTTACTCCGTCTTTGGGTTCCCTCTGCAGTGCGAGGAAAGAGTTTGCCATCAACTGTCGGGCGTACTCGCCGCCGTCGATCCCTATATTGGCCCACCCACCGACGCCGTCAGCTACTGCGATCGTCTCTTTCTCCGGCGAGATAAGGTGGGCGTCATCTCCTCGTGGGTTCTCTGGGTTGTCCTTTGGAATGCACATGGAAGCTGCTGTCATCTTCAAGAGAACGCCGCGGTTCGCCAGAAAATTCTCCAGGTGGCGCCTCCTCTCTGCCGTCGCAGCCTCGTCGACATCGCAAGGAGCGAATTTCCCGATCTCGTAAGGATAATTCAAGGTGTTGTACTCCATCGCAGGTTCCTGGAATATTTTCTAAAATGAATTTGAAGTGATGTACGATACCTGATATCCCTATTTATAAACAAGTTTTTAATTGGGAAATAATCATATTACCTATTTAATAATGTGACTAATCCTTTCCTAATTAAAACTCTAAAACAGCATCAATTTGTCCATTATATATGTTACCTAAAATAAACTAGGTTTGAACACCAAAACTCCTTGACCATATCTCCCTCTCTCTCTCTCTCTCCAAATATAAACTAGATTTGAACATCAAAACTTCGTTAACCATATCTCTTTTTCAAATCTTGGAATTATATTATATATATATATAGATATTTTCCTTCTGCTTTGAGTAAAACTTGGATTTCTGTATCTTGCCTTATTTATAATGAATTTATTTTTCTTTATAATTGCTTTTAAGGTTTTTTTTTCTTTTTTTTTTTTGAAGTATAAGTGTAAGGAGGGAAAAACTAAAACTCAAAAACAATATCAATTTGGTCATTATATATGTTACCGAATATAAACTAGTTTTGAACACCAAAACTCCTTGACCATATCTCCCTCCCCCCTCTCTCTCCCCAAATATAAACTAGGTTTGAACACCAAAACTCCGTTAACCCATATCTCTCTCTCTTTCAAATCTTGGAATTATATATAAATATATATATATATATATATATATATATTTCCCATGGAGTAAAACTTAGATTTCTGTATCCTGCCCTATTTATAATGAACTTGTTTTTCTTTATAATTACTTTTTTTTTTTTTAAGTATAAGTGTTAGGAGGGAAAAACTAAAACTCCAAAACAATATCAATTTGGTCATTATATATGTTACCAAATATAAACTAGGTTTGAACACCAAAACTCCTTGACCATATCTCCCCCGTCCCCCCTCTCCCCAAATATAAACTAGGTTTGAACATCAAAACTCCGTTAACCATATCTCTCTCTTTCAAATATGGGAACTATATATATATATATATATATTTCCCTTCTGCTTCGAGTAAAACTTGGATTTCTGTATAGTTATTTTTACGGTTTTTTTTTTGAAGTATAAGTGTAAGGAGGGAAAAACTAGAACACCGAAACGTGTTTATATCACTTTTTTTTTTTTAAATGGGTGTGAGTTTAATGACGGAAAAACTTCCTAAAGAAAAGCATAAAGTAAAAGCAAATCTTGGTAAGCAAGATTTCTTTTATTGATTTTAATTTTAATATTTTAATTATAACCATAAAGTATATTTCTTGTGTCCCAAAAAAGTATTTTATTTATCATGTTATGGTAAAGTTGATTTTTTTGTATCCAAATCATTAATATTCTTACATGTAAATATGTCGACTAGACCCGTAAAAAAAATCGCAAATTGCACACATAGAAATTATTCCAGACATGCAGAAATAATACTTCTTCATAAATAAATATTTTTTTATGGAAAAATGGATTAATTTTTTAACAATTTTAAAATATATTAACTTTTTCTACAAAAGTTTTATTTTTTTCAAAAAGTCATCTAGTCTAGTCTAAATGTGCAAAGACACTCGCACATCAGGCGCTAGATTCGTGCATTTTTGGGTGTGTCTGGATTGTGTTGGTTAAGATGCATTTGTGTGCTATTTTTGGTTAGAATTTGACTTGCCGCATGTAAAAAAATCTATGCATATGTTTAATACATGTCTTTGTCATTATTTCAACCACAAATATCTTATTTACAAAAATAATAAATAAGAAATTTGTGCAAATTGAATTTATTGGAACGAATGAGAATTTGTGGATTGCAATCTTATTAGATCAAATGGATATTTGTGAATTAAAATCTCTAATTTGTATCAACTCACTCTTTTGAAGTTAGCTTTTGGTATAACTTTAAGATTTGATAATGCAGTTGACAACTCGATCTTTTTTATAATTGAATTTGACTTATATAACGTGAATTGAAGGCTTGATAGTATGATTTTGAATTTAGAAGTGTTTATGGTGATCTCGGCAAACAACGTATTTGATTCTACGAAGAAAGCTCTTTGTTTTGTTGGATTTTTGGCTTGAGAAAACAACAATCCAAAGGGCTTAACACCTTCATCTCGAATTGAAAGTCTTTTCAAATAGTTTTCTATGAAAAACGCTTTGAATGTCTGAGAGAATTTGATCTTTGCTCTGAATTTTTTCAATTTTGATTGTGATGTGACCTACGAAAAAAATATATTCAACTAATTAAAAAATATTTTTTGTCTAATCAACAATAAAAATGTTATTTAATTATCACATATGTGAAAAACAAGCAACATTAATAAGCACCTAAATTCGGATTTGAGTTTTACATTTCATTTTCCAATTCAAAATAATCATCACATGTCATGTTTATAGAATAACACTAATAATTAACACATAAAATTCATAAAAATAATAAAATATAAAATAAAATATTGTAGCTAGATTACCTAATTTAACAAGGAAAAAGGTTATACACCCTCTATTCCAAGAAACAAAAGATTATCAAAGAATAAAGCTAAAATAAGAAAAAAAATCATAATTTATAAAGAAGAGCACCAAAGTTTTATATTTTTTCTATTTCAGAAAAATTGTACTTATTAATGTGGAATTAAACTATTATGTTTGGATTAGGCTGGAGGGCTCCGTAGGACAACCGGTTGTGGGTTGTAAGGTTGTGTCACAATCAAATGCATGGTAAAAGGTAGTGTTTGTTTTGGGTTGTGATAAGGTAGATTGTTATTGATATGTCAAATCAATAGGTTTAGTAGAGTTTTGTTTGTATTATTATATTATGAGAGATAAATATTTGTGGATTTAATAATTGGTGATAGATTATTATATATATATGCTAAATGGATGTCAAAATAAAGATTTTAAGAAGAGAATTAATATGATATAATTTTTATAAAAAATGAATTTGAAATAAAAAAGATAAAAAATTTTGGGTGAAAAAATATATATTGAATAGTTTTCTTGGGAATGATGAGAGAAGACGGAGAAAAAAGAGGTGCAGAGTGGGTAGGGTTGTGCATGGAACAACTACAACCCACAACCTCGTAAATAAACACGGGTTGGGTTGTGCCACAACTCACAAGCGGTTAAGCTTTCAAATTGAAGTTACGAAATAAAAATCCTCCTCAAGCCAGAACTATGTTCTTTATCAGTTCAAAAACATTTTTTGTGAAAATCATTAGAAATAATTTTCAATTTTAAATCGGGTTACCAAGCTTTCGAATTAAAGTTATAAAAATCAAACTCAAATCGAGAGAAAATATATATGATTATCAAATACCAAAAGTCTACGACGAGGTCAAGAGAAGAATGAAAGAAAGAAATCAACTTGAAGAGAAAAGTGAGAGAAAGAACTAGAAATTATAATCACAACTATCTATGTATAATTCAATAAAATATTAATTTATACATTCTTTACGTAATTTCTTGTACACATATATTTGATACTTCAAGTATGAAAATTACAAAATTAGTCATTTAATTTGTGGGTTGTCTTAAAATCAATTCTTTATCTCTTTTATTTATTTGAATTTGGTGTTTTTCTTTTTAAAAATTCAAAAATTACTCAATAATTACACTTATACACTGCATAATCACGTCACATTAAAAATTCACATTTTTCTTGCCAATATGTGGCCTTATGATTAATTTTGATATGTCTGATATCATATTGTTTATTACGAGAACATGTCCATTTCACTTATTATGTCACAAAAATAAAAATTCTTATTTAACACGATAATTTTTAGTTCATGGGCAAATATCCAACAAGAATTTTAAAATTTGGGTAAAAATTATATAAATTATACACGATAATTTGTACTGCATGGACAAATATCCAACAAAAATTTTAAAATTTGATTAAAAAATATGTAAATTAAAAAAATTAAATACAAAAAGAACCAAAATTATAAAATTAATAAAATCAAAAACTAATTTTAGATAAATTACACGACTATTTTATTTTTATAATTTTCCGCAGTTGCGTACAATAGTAAGGAATGCATTATCTGAAAACAATCAAACATTCTCCTATGATCACTCCTGTAAGAACTAGCTAGGGTTTACGACGTAAGACACAACAACGGTGACATCATCATACTTCCCTCCAAAACGCTCATCGCCGGCCTCATACGCCGCCCTTTCGAACGGGCTGACAGTTTTCTCCAAAGATTTCCGGTGAGCCTTCCTAGCCAATGTACGAGCCAACATTCGCGGACACATTCCCTGCTCCAAGCAACCGTTCACCGTTTCCTCTATATCTTCCGGAAACAAATTATCAAACAGCCCATCGGTCCCGGCGATGATGACGTCGCCGCTCTCCAACTCAACCGCCATCTCCGCCGCGTCCTCCGGGACGTTTGTGGACGTGTTTCCGAGCTGATAAGGGAAGTTGAATCCATGCTGCTGCACCTCGGATCTGTACACTACATCTCCATTCCTGATGACCACGAACCCGCTGTCCCCCAGATTCGTCGCCCGGAGAATGTTCCCGTCGAGGCGAATGATGCAGGCGGTGGAGGAACCCCGCGCCTTCGTTTTCAGGAACGCTTCTTTAAGGACGTTCTTTGGGTCTATGTCTTCGGCGCTGGAAGACTGGACATGTTTGGCCGCCTTCTTCATAAGAAATCTGGCGTACTTCCCGGCGTCGATTCCTGGCTTCGAACACCCATCGACGCCGTCATCCACTCCGATCACCTGAGCCTTCTTACAGTTGAACTGTGCGTCTTCTCCAAGGGGATTGGATCGGTTTTTCTTGGGAATATAGAAAGAACCGGCGACCATACGCAGATCCGTAGGGTTCCTGTTTCTGATCAACGCCATTGATAAATGAGTTATGAAGAAATTTGTTTTCTTGTTTCGAGTAAAAGTAGGATTTCTGTATGTATCCAACAATAATTATAATGTAAAATATTCTGGAAAGTTAGGTGTATCTAGGTTTAAAGATACTCTTAGATACTCCTTTCCATACTAAAACTCTTAAACTGATCCTTCCCAAATTACAACAACAAAATTTTGTAATTTTTTCATGACCAAATTTATTATAATTTAAAACTTTAATCAAAATTATATTTAAAATAAAGAATATAAACATAAGGTATTTGAAATGAACTTGATTTCAAGATCGAGATTAAAATAAATATTACACTATTGAATATATTCCACATAGTACAATCGAATATCAATCTTTAGAACAAGAAACAACGAGAGTAATGTCCTCAGAAACATCATTTGAATACATTAAACTTCATCAACTCGAGCAATAATCACTGTAATGTCATCCGGCTTGCCGCCTCTATGATACTTTCCGGCGTTCCTTGCCGCCGTTGAAAACGGGGTCTCCGCAAATTGGTCGAACGAATTGTAGACCGCAAGATTAGCCAAATAACGGGCCTGTTTCTCCAGCCCCTTTTCTTCCCTTATAATTGGGTTTCCCACAATCTCCGCTATGTTACTTTCATTCACGTTATCCAGCAGCCCATCAGTTGCAGCCACCACTATATCACCCTTCTTCACCGTCACCTCAATCTCATCAGCCACGCTCGGATTACCACTCACCGTCCCCAACTGATAAGGAAAGTTGAAATTGTGTTGCTGTGTGGGAGATCTGTACACAACGCCGCCGTCTCTGATCACCAAGAAACCGCTGTCACCGACGTTAGCCGCCCGCAGTTTTTCGCCGGAAAGTGTGATGATGCAGGCGGTGGAAGACCCTTGTGCGGTGGTGTTATTGAAAGCCTCCTGCAGAACCCTTTTAGGGTTTACTCCGTCTTTGGGTTCCCTCTGCAGTGCGAGGAAAGAGTTTGCCATCAACTGTCGGGCGTACTCGCCGCCGTCGATCCCTATCTTGGCCCACCCACCGACGCCGTCAGCTACTGCGATCGTCTGTTTCTCCGGCGAGATAAGGTGGGCGTCATCTCCGCGTGGGTTCTCTGGGTTGTCCTTTGGAATGCACATGGAAGCTGCAGTCATCTTCAAGAGAACGCCGTGGTTCGACAGAAAATTCTCCAGGTGGCGCCTCCTCTCTGCCGTCGCAGCCTCGTCGACATCGCAAAGAGCGAATTTCCCGATCTTGTAAGGATAATTCAGGGTGTTGTACTCCATCGCAGGTTCCTGGATTATTTTCTGATGATTCTTGAAAATGAATTTGAAGTGATGTACGATACCTGATATCCCTATTTATAAACAAGTTTTTAATTGGGAAATAATCATATTACCTATTTAATAATGTGACTAATCCTTTCCTAATTAAAACTCTAAAAGAGATCAATTTGGTCATTATATATATTACCTAAAATAAACTAGGTTTGAACACCAAAACTCTTTGACCATATCTCCCTCTCTCTCTCCAAATATAAACTAGATTTGAACACCAAAATTCCGTTAACCATATCTCTCTTCCAAATTTTGAAATTATATTATATATATATAGAGATTTTCCTTCTGTTTCGAGTAAAATTTGGATTTTTTTATCCTGCACTATTTATAATGAACTTGTTTTTCTTTATAATTACTTTTAAGGGTTTTTATTTTTTTTTTATTTTTTTTGAAGTATAAGTGTAAGGAGGGAAAAACTAAAACTCCAAAACAATATCAATTTGGTCATTATATATGTTACCGAATATAAACTAGTTTTGAACACCAAAACTCCTTGACCATATCTCCCCTCTCTCTCTCTCCCCAAATATAAACTAGGTTTGAACTCCAAAACTCCGTTAACCATATCTCTTTCTCTTTCAAATCTTGGAATTTTATATATATATATATATATATATTTCCCTTCGAGTAAAACTTGGATTTCTGTATCCTGCCCTATCTATAATGAACTTGTTTTTCTTTATAATTACTTTTAAGGTTTTTTTTTTTTTTTTTGAAAGTATAAGTGTAAGGAGGGAAAAACTAAAACTCCAAAACAATATCAATTTGGTCATTATATATGTTACCGAATATAAACTAGTTTTGAACGCCAAAATTCCTTGACCATATCTCCCCTCTCTCTCTCCCCAAATATAAACTAGATTTGAACACCAAAACTCCGTTAACCATATCTCTCTCTCTTTCAAATCTTGGAATTATATATATATATATTTTCCTTCGAGTAAAACTTGGATTTCTGTATCCTGCCCTATCTATAATGAACTTGTTTTTCTTTATAATTACTGTAAAAGTTTTTTTTTTTTTTTTTTTTAAGTATAAGTGTAAGGAGGGAAAAAACTAAAACTCCAAAACAATATCAATTTGGTCATTATATATGTTACCGAATATAAACTAGGTTTGAACACCAAAACTCCTTGACCATATCTCCCTCTCTCTCTCTCTCTCTCTCTCCCCAAATATAAACTAGGTTTGAACACCAAAACTCCGTTAACCATATCTCTCTCTCTTTCAAATCTTGGAATTATATATATATATATATATATTTCCCTTCTGCTTCGAGTAAAACTTGAATTTCTGTATAGTTATTTTTACGGTTTTTTTTTGAAGTCTAAGTGTAAGGAGGGAAAAACTAGAACACCGGAAACATGTTTATATCACTTTTTTTTTTTTAAATGGGTGTGATTTTAATGACGGAAAAACTTCTAAAGAAAAGCAGAAAGTAAAAGCAAATCTTGGTAAGCAAGATTTCTTTTATTGATTTTAATTTTAATAATTTAATTATAACCATAAAGTATATTTCTTGTGTCCCAAAAAAGTATTTTATTTATCATGTTATGGTAAAGTTGATTTTTTTGTATCCAAATCATTAATATTCTTACATGTAAATATGTCGACTAGACCCGTAAAAAAAATCACAAATTGCACCCATAGAAATTATTCCAGACATGCCGAAATAATACTTCTTCATAAATAAATATTTTTTTATGGAAAAATGGATTAATTTTTTAACAATTTTAAAATATATTAACTTTTTCTACAAAAGTTTTATTTTTTTCAAAAAGTCATCTAGTCTAGTCTAAATGTGCAAAGACACTCGCACATCAGGCGCTAGATTCGTGCATTTTTGGGTGTGTCTGGGTTGTGTTGGTTAAGATGCATTTGTGTGCTATTTTTGGTTAGAATTTGACTTGCCGCATGTAAAAAAATCTATGCATATGTTTAATACATGTCTTTGTCATTATTTCAACAACAAATATCTTATTTACAAAAATAATAAATAAGAAATTTGTGCAAATTGAATTTATTGGAACAAATGAGAATTTGTGGATTGCAATCTTATTAGATCAAATGGATATTTGTGAATTAAAATCTCTAATTTGTATCAACTCATTCTTTTGAAGTTAGCTTTTGGTATAACTTTAAGATTTGATAATGCAGTTGACAACTCGATCTTTTTTATAATTGAATTTGACTTATATAACGTGAATTGAAGGCTTGATAGTATGATTTTGAATTTAGAAGTGCTTATGGTGATCTCGGCAAACAACGTATTTGAATCTACGAAGAAAGCTCTTTGTTTTGTTGGAATTTTGGCTTGAGAAAACAACAATCCAAAGGGCTTAACACCTTCATCTCGAATTGAAAGTCTTTTCAGATAGTTTTCTATGAAAAATGCTTTAAATGTCTGAGAGAATTTGATCTTTGCTCTGAATTTTTTCAATTTTGATTGTGATGTGACTTACGAAAAAAATATGCTTCCATATATAATGGTAGGATATGAACTTAATGAAACCACACAATCATTCTTTGATTTCATCTATTCATAGACCACGTTCATTAATGATACCCCTCAATATAAATAATATATAATAATAAAATTGAAATATTAAAAAAATTACAAATTTAAACAGACATCTCATGTATTTTTTTCAAATTTAATCATCGTGATTTGACTTATATAACATGAATTGAAACTTAAACTATCCTAATATTGTGCAACTTTTGAAATTTGTGGACTGAAAATTTGACTTTCTTTTAATACATGACCAAATTTGCATTTTTACTTTACATTTTCATTAAGATTGCATTTATTTGAATTGAAGGATTTTGAATTATCCAAAAGTAGGTTAAAAAAAGTTATAATTAATTTTGCGTAGGTTCAAATCCTTTTGTTAAATTGAAATCCACTCATTTCTCATAATCACTATAGAAAAAATGGAACGTTAACATGAGAAGCTATAATCTATTGACATGTTATTCTTAGATCGTCTCGTGGAAGAATTTAGAAATATGAATATGTATTGTTGATCGATGCGCAAACACACAAACATACACATATATATTAATATAATTGTTCGTTTTCTTTTTTATTTTATTTAAAAACAACTCGCAAGTGCACAACACAAATTATAGTAAAATATTGGTAAGAACATGTAGCGTATTCACAAACATTGTCTAACGTAATTTCAACTAATTACTCCTTTATATTATTCCACTTTATCTAAAAACTCGAATTTTGATGGTAGATGAGTTATTTGAAAAGAACAAAATAAAATATAGAAATAAATAAACAATTCAGATTCAAGAAAGATAAGTCTCTAGAGATTTGATGGATTCTAGTGATATATCCATATGATTTTTTTGTAAGAGGATCATCATTATTATATATCTAGATTTTCTCTCTCGAATTAGATAATGTGTAACTCCCAATAGTTCCTAAGATTTATTCTTATCACTATAACTTACTAATCTCTCGATCTAGCAACATTGTGTTATGTATTCTTAGTTCGTTAACCAATTAACCTCTCTTGGTGATAACTAATTAACTACATATATGTAATTGCTGGCAAAATAATTCCACAAGAAATCATATCATAGGAACATAAAAATAAATGAAGGAAAATAATAATATCATAAATCAAAAAACTATATAAATCCATAATTGTATAAACCCTAAAATCACTAATTGTTTAGCTACTCATTATTAACTCGCAATCCATGGGAAACAATATCTTTCTTCCTTTCTCTTCTCTCTTATGACTTTGCTCGTTTCCTCCTAATATATATGTTTCTAACTATGAGAATTGATAATCTTCCCCATTCCCACATTCCTCCTTTTATAGGGGTGACTAGAATTTCATTTTTCCAAAACAATTCCAAAAAGAGAATAAGTATAAATTGTGATCCCCGACAATCTCGTTTGAAACAAGAGGATAAGTACAAATTGAGATCCCGAAAAATCTCCTTTGAAACAAGAGAATAAATTCAAATCGTCAAAAATATCGATTTCCAGTCAAAAGTTCAACAAACTTGTGATTTAACAAAATCATTATAAATTCGTCACTTAAGTACATCAATTTTCTAAAAATTATACATAATGACTCCGACTTACACATAAATCCTATTTTTAACAATAATAATAAAGTAGTTTACCAATATAATTTTTCGTCCATTTTCAATTTATAAAAGTGGTAATGCTTCTACAAAATGATTTGTGACCCTTTAATTAGTTGAATTTTGTTTTTCTTAGTGTTTTCATATATTTTTTAATTTGTTAATATAATTTTTTTATTTTTAATATTTATTTATACAAACTATATTTTTTAAATGTCTTTGTTAAGATAATTATGTATATAATTATCTTAGTCAAGTGTATATATCGTTTCCTAGTTTATAGAATATGTTTATTGTTTCCTAGTCTATTGTGTTAAGATAATTGTTAAGATAATTATGTATATAATTATCTTAGTCAAGTGTATATATCGTTTCCTAGTTTGTAGGATATGTTTATTGTTTCCTAGTCTATTGTGTTAAGATAATTATGTATATAATTATCTTAGTCAAGTGTATTTTCCGTGACTGTTTCCTTCATTGCTCATCAATATTTATACAATTTACATGGAGTAATTCAGCCATAATTCTAGGCTACAAACTAGGCAATAGACTTGGAAACAATAAACATATCATATAAATTAGGAAACGATATATATATTTGACTAAGATAATTATATAAATAATTATCTTAACACAATAGACTAGGAAACAATAAACATATCCTACAAACTAGGAAACGATATATACACTTGACTAAGATGATTATATACATAATTATCTTAACAATTATCTTAACACAATAGACTAGGAAACAATAAACATATCCTACAAACTAGGAAACGATATATACACTTGACTAAGATAATTATATACATAATTATCTTAACACACCCCCGTAGTCAAAGCGGGAGGGCCACGGACGCTGAGACTATCCCAAAAATCTTCAAACAATATACGTGGAAGTCCCTTAGTAAAAATGTCTGCTATTTGATGCCGAGATGGAACATGAAGCACTCGGACATCACCACGCGCAACCTTCTCCGTAACAAAGAGTATATCCATCTTGATGTGTTTGGTTCGTTGATGATGCACTAGATTACCCGAGAGATAGATGGCGCTTACATTGTCACAGTACACTAAAGTCGCCTTCTTTAGTGGACAATGCAACTCGAGTAGCAAGTTTCGAAGCCAGCAAGATTCGGACACCACATTTGCTACTCCCCTATATTCAGCTTCGACACTTGACTTGGAGAGTGTAGCTTGGCGTTTTGAAGACCAAGATACCAAATTATCCCCTAAATAAACACAATATCCCGATGTAGAACGCCGTGTATCGGGGCACCCTCCCCAATTCGCATCGGTGTTGGAGATAAGAGACAAGGTAGAGGATGGATATAAATGCAACCCATGATCCTTAGTACCTTGAACATAGCGAATTATTCTCTTAAGAGCAGCCATATGACAGTCCTTTGGGTCGTGCATATGTAAACATACCTGCTGGACTGCGTATGATATGTCGGCATATGATTATTTTATTTGATGACAAGTTATAACACTTATATCCTCTATGATTAGGAGGGAATCCCAAAAACACACAAGGGGTGGAATGTGGTTGGAGCTTATGTATCGTGGTGGAAGGAATAAGAGGATAGCAAAGACACCCAAAAACCCGTAAGTGAGAATATGACGGTTCCCGACGATAGAGGACATGAACAGAAGACTTGTTCCCTGACAGCTTGCTAGGAATAATGTTATGCAAATAAGTGGTCATTTGTAAGGCATGATGCCAAAAGGAAGGTGGTAGAGATGCATGAGCAAGAAGAGTGCGAGTGATATTATTTAGAGATCGTAGTTTCTCTCGATTTTTTCATTTTGTGATGAAGTATGGGGACAAGAGAGACGAAAAGACAACCCATTAGACTCACAAAATGCCCAAAAAGAACTATTATCATATTCCCTCCCATTGTCACATTGGACATTCTTAATTGGTCGCTCAAATTGTGTTCGAATATGAGATTGAAAAGCTAAAAATGCATCAAAGACATCAGATTTTTTAGCTAAAGGAAAAGTTCACACAAATTTCGAGAACTCATCCAAAATGAGCATATAATAACGATGTCTCGAAGAACTTAAAACGGGAGAAGTCCAAAGATCACTATGCACTATATCAAAAGGTAAAGAAGTAGATGACATAGAAGAATAAAATGGCAACTTAATGTGTTTCCCAAATACACAAGAACGACAAATACTAGAACTTGAAGTACGAGTACATTCAATACTTTTATCACTACGAAGAGTAGCTAAAATAGATGACCCGGGATGACCCAAACAATCATGCCAAAGAGAGGGAGCTAAAGCTGCAAAACTCGAAGGAGTAGAAAGATTGGTGGAAGTGGTGTTGGTGAGAGGATAGAGATCACCCGTGCTATTACATCTCATTATTGGCATCCCCGTCCGATAATCCTTCACAAAGAAACCATAGGGGTCAAACTCAACAGTCACATTATTATCTAAGGTAAATTTACGAATTGAAATAAGATTTTTTATGAGTTTGGGAGCATGAAGGACATTATTGAGAGATAAAGGAGGATGTGGGGATGAGAGTGTAGTACGACCACAACCAAGAATAGGAATAGTATGACCACTTCCAATAACAATATTATTAGGATGATTGCTCAAATTAAAATAAGACGAGAGATTACCTTTGGAGGATGTCATGTGAGAAGTGGCTCCGGTGTCCATGTACCACGAAGGATTGGATTGGCTCAAAGTCATAGTATGCATTGCCGACTCGATATCCATGGGAGTGTACTGTACGGACTGATTGGATGCGGCATAGGCTTGTTGAGGACGCGGACCCAAAATACCGGACTGCCTTGCTGGGCCTTGAGAACGAGTCTACCCTTGGTTGGGGTACGGGCATGGAGGAGCAGCCCACTGAGGACCCCACCCCCAACCAGGGAACTACGGCCACTGTGGCTGTTGCTGCCAGTTGGGTGGCGGGGACTGTCACTGCGGTTGCTGCTGCTGGGTAGAGCCACCCCGGCCACCATTACTGCCCCCGGATTTTCCACCTTTGCCACCGGATTTTCCTCCCTTACCACCGCCCTGTTTTCGGCCACCAGAATTCTTTTGTGGGTTTTTTTGGCCACGAGAACCACCAGACGTGTCATACCCATCATCAGAATCCCGAGAAGTAACCACCATTGCCGACGCCGAACTGGTTGCTGCCTGTTTAGCGAGCCCCGCCTCCTCAAGTGTGAGCATTGATCGAGCCTGGTAAAACAGAGGGAGTGGTGAACTCTGTCGGATAAGGGTACCAACACCCTTATAAGGTTCGGTGAGACTCGAAACCAACTGAAGGACCAATCAATTATTATCGACCGGTGCTCCAACATTTCACAATTGATCGAAAAGACCCTTGAGTCTTTGACAGTAAGCCGATGCATTGGGAAAATCCTCCATTTTTGTAGTGGAGAATTCTTGTTCTAGAGTTACGGCACGAGAGTTTTGGTTGTCTTGGAAGATGTCACGCAACCTATCCCAAGCCTCCATGGCCGTAGCGTCGGGTTCGATAATGGTCTGCAAAAGATCGTTGGAAATTATGGAATAAATCCAAGAGATCACGGCTGCATCCAAAGTAGACCATAACTCCTTCTCCTCATCAGTGAGAGGAGTCTTTTCCTTCCCCTTATCCTTAGACTTAGGAGGAATAATATGATCCAGAACCCCCTTAGAACGAGCGTGAAGTTTGAAGAGTTCCGCCCAAGTAGAATATTGTGAGTTTTCGAATTCAAGAACAATCGGGATGGTGTTCTAGATATTCGTCACAGTGAATGCGGGGTGAAACGAGGACTTTGATTCCCCCATTGAAAGAAGCAGAGAAGAGGTAGAGAAAGAGAAAGATGGGCGGAAACGAGAGCTAGGGTGCAGCGGAAGAAAGTCGCCCTAGGGCTCTGATACCATAAAAGAATATTTTCCGTGACTGTTTCCTTCATTGCTCATCAATATTTATACAATTTACATAGACTAATTCAGCCATAATTCTAGGCTACAAACTAGGCAATAGACTAGGAAACAATAAACATATCCTACAAACTAGGAAACGATATATACACTTGACTAAGATAATTATATAAATAATTATCTTAACACAATAGACTAGGAAACAATAAACATATCCTACAAACTAGGAAACGATATATACACTTGACTAAGATAATTATATACATAATTATCTTAACAATTATCTTAACACAATAGACTAGGAATCAATAAACATATCCTACAAACTAGGAAACGATATATACACTTGACTAAGATAATTATATACATAATTATCTTAACAGTCTTCCTGCTCGAATGACCCTTCGAGAATGTATATAAGATATTCTTAATCAAAATTATGTTATAAATATATTTTATATGAATAATTCAACTCATGCTTCGCTGCGGTCAACACTAGTGTGTGTGTGTGTGTGTGTGTGAGAAGCAAGCGCACCTTCAATTGGCACAGGTCGCTCACACAGTCTGTAGGCACGAGTCATAATGGGTTGGATTCCAAATGTTTTCTATAAGTGAAGTCACAAACTAACGACTTTCAGTCTCACTACAAAATCGGATCTACAACTTCATAATGTTGTAGCCACAATATTCAAAATCTACGAAAAAAAAAAAGAAAAAAATTCAAAAGATGCAGATTTTATATATGCAACGTATTCATTTTGTGGGAAAATTGTAAAATTAATTCTCTATCTTGTAGGTTGCCTTAAAATCAGTTCTTTATCTTTTTAATTGTTTGAATTTGATCATCTTTTAATCAAAAATAAAAAATATAACCCGATGATTACACTTATACACCGTATAATCACGTCACATTAATGATTCACATTTTTGTTGCTAATATGTGGCCTCTATGGTCGATTATGATGTGTCTGATTTTATTACGAAGACCACGTCAATTTCACTTATTATGCTAAAAAAATGAAAACACTTATTTAATACGGTAATGTGTGGTACATGTGCAAATATTCTACAAGAATTTTAAATTTCAGCTAAAAATTATGTAAATTAAAGAAATTAAATAAAAAGGACCAAAATAGTAAAATTAATAAGATAAATGATTAATTTTGAGACAACCAATAAGTTACAGGACTATTTTTGTAATTTTCTCCCTTTTTGTGCCTATCAACATTTTATATAAAAATTCAATATATAATATTCTAAATAATCAATTTTTAATGCATATCCTCAACATATATTCGTACAATTATGAAACAATCAATAATCAATGTGAAGTGATATATTTTAAAGTAAAACATAAAGTTATTTCATCATATTTTATTATATAAGTATCACAAATCATGGAATGACGAAAATACTAACTAGTTCTTGATAATATAATTAAAAAAAAATTACACATTCACAATCGAATACAACAAAATTAATTGGGTTCAAGCAACGACATCGTTTTTGATAGGTTGATATACATAGTCTTTTGAACACATCAAACTTCATCAACTCGAGCGATAATAACAGTAATGTCATCCGGCTTCCCTCCTCTATAATACATTCCGGCGGCCCTCGCCGCCATCGAAAACGGGGTCTCTGTATATTGGTGGAACGAATAGTAGAGCGCAAGACGTGCCAAGGAAAAGGCCTGTTCCGGCAGCCTGCCATCCCTTATAGGAGGGTTGGCCACGCTCTTCACTATTTCACTTTCATGCACGTTATCCAGCAGCCCATCAGTTGCAGCCACCACTATATCCCCTTTCTTCACCGCGACCTCAATCTCATCGGCCACGCTCGGATTGTCTCTCTCCGTCCCCAGCTGATAAGGACAGTTGAATTTATGTTGCTGCGAGGGAGATCTGTACAAAAGGGCGCCATCTCTGATCACCAAAAACCCGCTGTCCCCGACGTTAGCCGCTTGCAGTTTGTCGCCGGAGAGTGTGATGATGCAGGCGGTGGAAGACCCTTGTACGGTGGTGTTGCTGTAAGCCTCCTGCAGAACCCTTTTAGGGTTTACACTGCCTGTGGGTTCGTTCTGCAGTGCGGTGAAAGAGTTGGCCATCAGCTGCCTGGCGTACTCGCCGCCGTCTATCCCTTTCATGGCCCACCCGCCGACGCCATCAGCTACTCCGATCGTCTGCTTCTCCAGCGAAATAAAGTGTGCGTCCTCTCCGCGTGGCTTCTCTTGGTTCCTCTTTGGCATGTACATGGAAGCAGCTGTAATCTTCAAGGAAACGCGGCGGTATTCCAGGAAATTCTCTAACTGGAGCAACCTATCCAAAGCCGCCACGGAATCGTCATGGCAAGGAGCGAATATATTCAAGAAGGAATTGAAGGATTGGATGAAAGTCGAGGGGGAATCTGTTGCCACCGGTGACGGTTCCTGCGGCGGCGGTTGCAACCCCAAAGATTTCCCAATCTCGGAAGGATGAATCATACTGTTCCACTCCATCATATATACCCTGAATTACTTTCAGAGGATTATATGATTGAATGGTGATCTAGGGTAAGATTCTCTGGGCGGATCCTTTCCTAGTTATTAGAACACCAAAACAGTATGACTAGGTTTCATAAACTAGGTTAAGGATTTTCTCTCGCTTCTTAAACTGGTTTCAGAGGTGACCACAGATCATATTGTCTCACGCACAAATCCTTACCTCCTGCTAACTGCCATACCGCAATTCTTGCGTTTCTTGATTTATTTTTGGGATCCGATTTGGTTGATTAAAGCAATTGTTAATAATAACAACAACAACAATAATAATAATAATAATAATAATAATAATAATAATAATAATAATAATAATTCAAGATATATTTTTGGGATCAGATTTGGTTGATTATAAGCAATTCTTAATAATAATAATAATAATAATAATAATAATAATAATAATAATAATAATTCAAGATATATTTTTGGGATCAGATTTGGTTGATTATAAGCAATTCTTAATAATAATAATAATAATAATAATAATAATAATAATAATAATAATAATAATAATAATAATAATAATAATAATAATTCAAGATATATTTTTGGGATCAGATTTGGTTGATTATAAGCAATTCTTAATAATAATAATAATAATAATAATAATAATAATAATAATAATAATATCTCTGTTGGGGCAAGATCTCAACTATTCAAAAGATTACTTTTAAAAGTAAATCTTTTGTAAGATTATCACATAGTATCTTGTGTGAGATCAAAACCCAAGAAATAAAATATAAAGAAAGCTTAAAAAAATAATAATAAAACCTAAAAACCCTAGAAAGTTTAAAAAAAAAACGAATAAGGAAGTAAAAAAGGAAAAATAAAATCTTCGAAACCCTTGAAATCATGAAAATAAATTAAGAAAATCATAAAAAACTAATATAAACTAAAAACATAAAAAATAAATAAATATGAATTCCGTCACTCAAAAATACATTCCATAAGATTGTCTTATACAACTTTTTTGTTTAATTTCTATCCCGCCATTCTTTTACTTCAAAGACGTGAACCATTGAACATACTTTGATTGATAAACAAAAATTATAATACTTTAATTTTATAATATTATATAAATAAATTAAATTATAAATAATATACCTGTACTAAAATATTTAACTAGTGGAAAGTGATGGGCCTTTATACAAAACATAATTGGGCTATCTTGGGCTTTATCCCTTTCCCAGACCACATCCAATACGAAAAAATATTTCCCAGTCTGTAGCCTCTACATTGAGCCCCTGGCCCATATATATATATATATATATATATATATATATATATATCGTTTTCCCACCTAAATTTTGTTTCCAATTTTGCATTTATATAAAAATAAGTTTATTAATTTTAATTAGTAAAATTCAGATTTGGACTAAATATATTTGAAAGATTTGAATCTTTTAAATTATAAAATAATATTCATATTTAATATATAAATAAAAATATATTAATAACTTTATCAAAATCTATTAGCATTAGTGGCATAAAAAATGTGCATAACAAAATATACTAATTCTTTAAATTTGATAATATTTCATGAGTTATGAAAATTATAAATTCAAATATTAAGTATAATAATAATTTTTTTACTAATATTGTAATATTAAATAATATATTTTGTAGTAATAAAAAAAATTAAGAATTATTTCATTTATTGTAATTTGTAATGTTATTTTCCACCACCTCATTACCCCTAATGCCATGGCGGCTCTGCATTTTATCTCCTAATTTCAACCATTAAAAAAATTATATAAGTTAAAATTTATAATTTTGAAATGTTGTACCTTCGTTCAAATAACAAAAATATAAAATTGTACTTTTGAAATGTTGTACCTTCACTCAAACAACAATAATTGCGATTATTGTGCAATATAGTTTGGTATCAAAGCATTAACCAAATTAAAACTTTTATTCTTTTTTTTATTTTTATTTTTATTTTAAGAAAGATGTATCGGCTAAAAAAGAAAAGAAAATATTAATAAAATTATTATGCATTGTTAAAGAATTATCACGGACACCAGATTAAATCTGAAAACCAGTCACGAGATTACTATTGGAAATTACAACTGATATCAAAACAACAGAAATCATCAGCCACATTGTTTCAAATATATATATATATATATATATATATATATATATGTGTGTGTGTATGTGTGTGTGTGTACACTAAAATCACTAAAGTTGTGTTTGGCTGGACATATTTCAGTTAGGAACTTTGAAATTATTATAATTGATGTTGTTTGGAGTTGTTTGATATCATATAATTAGAGAAGTTAAACGGGTTAGTCTTGTCGGTTTCGAGCTAGCCCTAACGGGGTTTGGGTTAATCGGGTCTATTTAATCGAGTCAATTTAAACGGGTTTGATTATGGTGAATCTAACCATAACCCTACCGGTTTTCGGGCTAATCGGGCCACTATCAGGTTATGAGTCAAAATAGTCAAATTATATATTTAAATTTAAAATTTTAATTAATTGCATATTATGCTCTATTTAAAATACAATTTTAGATAACATTAAAATATTATATATTTTAGAACTTTTATATCACTATACAAAATTTAAAGATTCAAACATTTAATTTATATTCACTATTTCATGCTCTCAATTATAGTTTTAAGAGCATTCACTGTCATAAAATTTGAAATCATGTTACATTTAAGTTCTAAATTTAAACGACAGTATTTAGAATCTTCTAGTAATTAAATATAAATTTTAATATTTTCTACTAAAAATCAAATATGGTATATGAAAAATAATTAAAAATGGTGTATATTATTAATTCGATATTAAGAAATAGACAAATAAGAAGAAAAGTTCGGGCTATCAGGCTAGCTCTAACCCTAAGCAGGTCAGCCCTATAGGACTTCGGGCTAATTGGGCTCGGACTAAATGAACTGATTTTTAAACGGGCTAATAAAATCAAACCCTAACCCTAAAATTTTTCGAACTAAATGGGCCGGCCCGTTGGACCATGGCCCTTTTTAACATTCCTAATTTAAAAGTTATGTTTTATTTTCAGTATGTTTCAAGTAATTTTCTTTCTCAAATCGAACCAAGCTTTGTTCCTTTTTTGTTTTAACGGGAACGAACTTTAACCTTTTATGACAATATTTTTCTTGCGTGACTTTTTTCTCGTTCTTACATTCTAGTACAAATACACATCATTAGGTCATTACTTTATAGGATTCATTATTCATACGACTTTTTTATAATATAATAATATATCAACACTAATTCCCTTAATATTTATTTAAATGAAAAAAAACAAAACATACATTTACACAATTTTAAGACTTTCACAACTAAGTATTTTACAATTTGGATTCCACCCAACCCCTTAAACCCGAAACAAAAACCCGTCCATGCTTACAAAGTTTCTACTCAACATCTATTGTTGTTAGTACAGTTGTTATTGCCGTTCTTATTATTATTATTGTTGTTGTTGTTATTATTGTCTTGTTGTTGTTGTTGTTATTATTTATTTATTAATTGGTTAAGACAGCCCTCAAGTGTGAGCAGTCGGTAAGAAAAAGGACCGGCACATGGGTTCACGGGAAATGCGAAAACGGGACAAACTTCCTCATCTAAAACCAAGACAAAAAAGAACAGAAGTATATGGATGCTAATGAAGTTTGGCTTAGCAGTTCCAGAAAAACCTTATTTGTGGTGCCATCTGTGTCTGTGTTGGGATAGAAAAGCATGCACCTCCCAATGGTAAACAACATGTGACCGCCTTCACATGTTCTGTTATCCTTTTCATCACATGCATCCACCACAACAATTCTTTTCGGTTACTTAATTAATTATTCTCTCCGTCTCAAAAAAAAATTCAAAAAAAAAAAAAAACGATTCTCATTTTCGAAAGCTTTATTATAAAGAAATTATGGAAATTTAATCAAAAAAAATTCTTTCATTTTTCGAACTTCTCTTTTTTATGCGACGAAGGGAGTACCTATTAATGTATACTCGTTTAATTAATTAGGCTTCTTGTTTGTCTTTTTTTGTTTTGTAATCTTTAGTATAATTGGAAGTTAATACATGAATTTAAAAATCTAATCTCGCCACCATAATCACACGTAAAATTTTCATTATCTTTATCGAATATAAATAGAGATAAAGTTTTTGGAGGGAGGGGGTAAAACCCGAATTATAAATGCAGCAAGCCTCACTACAGTTATCTCACTCTCTTCTCATCTACATTCGACACTTCTTCTTCTCTCCTGCAGGTGCTCGAAATCTTCACAACAAATTATCGATCCATTGTGCTCTATCAATCGAGAATGGATCAAGGACACACGCGTAGTTTGATCATCTCTTTCCTGCTGATGTTTCTTCTGGTAGTCGAAAACCACGTACGCAACGCGATTGTTTCTAAGTTCCAACACCCCAATTTAATTTCTTCAGAATGCGAATGTTCTACCTAGTTTTTCATGTGTTATAATTGATTTTTACAGGCAACAACTATAATGTCCCCAGCTCCTCAGCCACAACCATCAACCAATTTACCCATGGTAACATTTCATCATACTCTTAAACTACAAAAATCAATGATTTTAATTTAAATATTACTAATAATATGGTAATTGATTTGATATGAACAGTACGGTGCTACTCCGGGCAGCCTGCATCCGCAAGGTAAGAGTAACCACCGCCGTATTCCACCACATTTCATGCTCGTTATACACGTTTATATGAGTGCATGTATACAAAAAAAGTGTATCTATTAGAAATAATTTTAATTATTCAAAATATTTTACGATACATTTAAAAAAGACGACTAGTTTAAACTAGTAATCAATGATGATTAATAATATTGGGTTTTGATAATATATATATATACATATGGGCTTAAGCCTCGTATTAATATTATATACTAAATTTATATATTTATGGTGTTGACTGTTGAGTGTGGGTCGGTCAAGCCAACCACATGGCTATCTTGACTAATCTTAAAATAATATTTTAGAATTGAATTGAACTGATTAATTCAAGTAGATAAATTGAATTATTAAAAAAAAAATCTATTCGACTTAACTGGTCAAATAGATCACCCAGTTTTTCGAAGATATTTTATAAAGTAATTTAAATTTTATATTTGATATTATACATCGTATAACTCAATATATAATATTATTTATTTAATTAATAATAATAATTAATTTATTTAAAAAATATTATTATTAATTTATTAATTTAAAATAATAATAATATTTTTAAATTTGATGTTATACACTATATAACTTAATATATAATATTATTTATTTATTTAAAAAATATTACTAATTTTTAAAATAAATAAATAATATTGTAAATCGAGTTTATTTTAATATCCAGAATTTGTTAAAAGGGAAAATATATGTTTGTGACAGAATGTGGGGCCCGGTGCACGGGGAGATGCTCCAAAACAGCGTTCAAGAAGCCATGTATGTTCTTCTGTCAAAAATGCTGTGCGAAATGCCTGTGTGTGCCTCCCGGCACTGACGGCAACAAGCACTTCTGCCCTTGCTACAATAACTGGAAGACCAAGAGAGGTGGACCAAAATGCCCTTGATTTTATATTTATTATTTTATTATTTTGTAAATACTTTGCTTCTCTCTACTGTATTGCTTCTCACTTCCAAACTCTTTTTTAATACAATAAAGGATCGTTTTTTCTTGCTTCAGTTTTTTAAAAAGTAATTAAAATAATAAATTATAATAAAATTATTGATAAAATTGAAAATGTGTAGCGTTCGAGAATATAACTAGTTTTTTTTTTTTAATCTAAATTCACTATTTACTTAATTTATAAAAAACGTTTTATGGCAAAAAAAATTATATATATATATATATATATATATATATATATGTGCTGGCTGAGGGCATATTTGGAATTTGCTTGTTTGCTAAAGTCGTAGGCTCCAGTAAACCTCAATGGGCTTGGCCCACCAAGAATAAAGTACTTGTATGGGCCTTATGAATATAAGGCTTCTCTAGTTGGGTTCATGGCCCAATTTATTTGATTTTGCATAATCATCCAATTTTAATTAATCCAACATATTTTAAATTCGAAAATCGAATCAAATTAATCGAAAAACTGAATCAGTTGGTTGAATTCTTTGTAATTTAAATTGATAGTTTGAGATCGAATCCAATTAGTCCCATCTATTTTTTTACTTAAAATAATTTCTTTACATATGTAATAAGAAAACCACATTAAAAATATTAAATTAGAATTTTCCCCAAAAATTACTTAGCACTTTTTGAAAATTTTCCGGCCAATCAAATTTTTTTATGAAAATATAATATCAAATTAATCATCTCTAAGTGATCTTCAATTTAATATCTATATTACATATACAAAAATAAAAAAATTAATTGTGGTATGTTTCGATATTCAAAATACGTGTATACAAAATAAAATTATAAGATACTTTTATTTAAAATAAAATATTAATAAAAATATATTTGATACATTTATGTATTTTATTTTTAAAAAAATATATTATTATTTTAATAATAATTTATTATATTATCATAGTTATTATAAATCGTGTAAAAATATTATTAATAATAATAATGGGTCAAGAAGAAACACTGTTTTTTCTATTTAAATGATCACATACTTGTGAACGGCGGCTACGAAATCTGGTAATAGTCAAAGTTCAGTATTGACGGATGTGATAATTAATAGTCATATATGGACCACAACAAAAGTCCAGATATTTTAATTTCATTAATTATTATTTAATATTAAGTAATATGCTTCAATATTTTGCTCGTGTCATAAGACATTAAATTTATTTGATTTATAGATTATTATAGGGTAGGTAATATTTAATTAGCCCTTAGTTTAATGTACACAAATAAAATTAATGTAAGGGAATATATGGTTCTACAAATTAATTATGTAGGATTTTAGGTTAGGTTGTTTTAGGACTTTCCATCTTCACACTTTCTTTTAGAGTATGAGTAACTAAACAATAACTAATGGAAGTTTTTTCTTTCCTTTCACCCAACAAATATATTTGTGGAAGGTTAACATGAAGTTGTTAGCTATAGAACTAATATTAGATATGTAGTTGAATTTGAGAACATTCTAGACAAAAACTTTTTACGAGCAGGTGGAAATTCTCACATTTTGCACGTTAAGTTTTATCCTTCTATTCGATAATTTCAATCTTTTCTACTCCCAGAATAATAGGTATGGGAATAGGTTGAGCTACCTGACATAGCCTATAACGTATAGTTTATGTAAGACATAGTTTGACCTAATTTATTTAGTAAATGAACCAGATCTAAACTGTCTTGTGAGACATATTTACTCAAATATGTTATATCTGAGCTTTGACGAAGGTCTTGCAGGCATAATAGATCGGCCTATTTTGATCTACTTATACAAATAATATATCTAATATACGGAATATTATAGTTTGCACTACAAAAAAAATATTTAATTAGTTCTCTAATCACATGATATCCATCTTTAAACTAAAGTAGTCACTCATTAGAGATAAAGTGTTTTGTCACTAAAATGTTGGTTGCTAAAATTTAGAGAAGAATTCTTTTCAGTCTTTAAATTTAATGACTGAATTTATGTCTCTAATATGAAATCAGAGACCAAATTATCTACATAAATAAAGATGACTTATTTCGTTTCTAATATTTTGTTGTTAATCTGTCGTAATTGGACTATAATGAAGTAAAAAAAAAATGCTTCCACCATTATTCTATTTCTACTTCTTTGTTATTTAGTGACCAATATTATCCGTCACTAATTATCATCTCTAATATAAAAATTTCTATATAATATATAAAATACAATATATATATATATATTTGTATACTCTTATTATTGTAATCATATAAAAATTTCTATTGTAGGCCTTGAATTGACTTTAAATAGGTACATGTCAACCTTAATCATGAAAAAGGTAACACTCAATTAACCTAAAAAAGCCTCTTACTAATAATTATAGGTTGAGTTTGAACTTAACATTTGTAAAATATACCTAAGTCGTTCATAAAAATTCTAATCTAGCCTAATTTACTTTCACTCTTTCAGAGTATTTCGTAGTTTGAACTCACTATTTCAAGAAACTATTTTACTTTTTATTTTTTAACGTAAAAAAACAAAAATTATCTTAGCAAATAGTAAGTAAATGCAAAAAGTTAAATAAGAATGAAATTGTATACAAGGGAAATATATTCATTTTCTTACTATATATGTATTAATAATTAAATACTCTCATTTTTTCTTTATTAGTGTCCCACCCACAAAATTTGTTCACAAATAAGTATTTCCTTTAAATCTTTCAATGCAAATATATATATATATATATATTAAAATAATCTAATTTTACTCATCATTTAATTAGTGCCAACATTCAAAGAGAGAAGAAAGTGCAGGGTTATACAAATAATTGATCAATTTAATTATTTTTTTAATTAGTACTTATTAATTGTTAAAACCAAATAAAATATTATATTAATTTCGTTATCTATGTATATAATAGTATTCATCAAAAAAGAAAATTGAGAAATAGAAATTGATAAAGTAACAAACTTTATTAGCACATTGAGTGCATATTATCAAGACTTGGAATATAATTCTAATATAAAATCAATCCAATAATCTTGAATAACTTTATTATTGAACTAGCTTATACACACACACAGACACACACCTTCTCTCTCTCTCTCTCTATATATATATATATATGTATATATATATAAATAATGTAAGATTCAATTTTGCTTATGAATGATGGGAGAATAGGCTACTAATGAAGAAGGAATGGCTTTAACAATCTTGCCCTTGCCGGCGAGCTGCTTCATATCTTCCGATTTGTCGGCATTCCATGTGTTGGCCAAAGAGACTTGCCGCGTAGGATTATCTCCTCCGGTGGTGGTGGCCGCCGCCGCCGATGGTTGGAGAGGGAATAAGAAGTCAGTTGGAAAGAATTTGTATTGAAGACCAGCCATTGGATATGTTGTAAGAGAGAGAGAGAGGGTGGGGAAGAGAGCTTATTAATAAAGCAATGTTTATTTGTTGGTTTATAAGTGGAATAACCTTTCATATATTTATAGAGACACATCACATGTATGCATGTGGTGGAATCATCAATTCACATACCATAGTCAAATTTGGCTTCTCTTTCTCTCTCTTCTTTTTTTTCTTTTTTTTTTTTAATGTTGTAAGATTTATTATAGATATACTTTGGAATATTCTAGTTCTTACATGTATGCAGTCAACCTACCACTACTTTGAACTTAATATTATAAAACCTTATGTAATAAAATAAATAAGCCAAGTCTACTTTGGAGTATTATTTTAATTTTAAATTATAATAGAACTTGTTCCTTTTGGAGTATCTGGTATAATATTTTATTGTAGGGTTATTAACAAAAAAAATCATAAATGTTTGGTAAATTTATAATTTTAAGATAAATTTAATTAATTTTATAATTTTTACTGACTAATTGACCATCATTCATACAATCTTTGAAAGCCACTCCACACGAGTATTACAAGTTTTTGTCCTATTTCTCCATTCATTACCTCAATCGATATAAATTGGTCTTGAAAGTAGTTAAAAATGAAAAAGTTCTATCTCTACTAATACCGTCATTCAATTACATGACTAACCTCAACTTCTAAATGAAGCAAAAGCTTATGGCAAGCTCTACAAATATTCCAAGTTAATTTAATCAAGATCACGTGTTCGGCCGTCAAACGTTGTTAGAAAAAACGGTACGAAAATTATAAAAATACTTAAGTTCGTAAAGAAAATTGCTAATTTTTAAAGTTTGCGTGAATATCGCAAATTAACAAAAGTAAGTGACCTTTTTTGCTAATAACCTTCATTCTAATATTATTCAAATTATATGAATTGGTGGCAATATTCATTATTATATTAAAAACTCAATTTTAAAAAAAAAAATACGTTATTGAAAAGTATAATATTTTTTTTGATCAATTAGATTAAAAAAAAAACTTCTAAAAATTATAAATTTTTATTTATACATCTTTTCATTCATTATTTTACTTATTTAATTATATAAATCTTGTTAATGAAATAAAAAAATCAATTTTTGTTTTAAATGACTAGCAAAATATTTTTATTTATTTATTTACAAGCATTATTTATTTTATTTTATTTTTTTAATGAAAGGAGTATTATTTTGGCATAAAAATTTGAGAGTGCTCCATATGTGGCTATTAACGGAATGTAATTTAGATATGAGCATGGATCTTGAGTTCATGATGACACCACTTTTATGAAATATATTCAATTTTTTATATGTATTATTATTGTAAAGTCTAGTCATTGATTTCATCATACCATTTATTTTATCAAATATTTTTAAATTGTTCTCGTGTTGAGAATCAACGGCATGATCTTGAGTGTCATGTTCGATTAAATCTCTACCCATATCACTATTTTTCAGTTAAACAATATTATTAAATTATCAAAACTCGAGCAATAATACAATTATTAAAAAATTGAAAAATGTAAGCTCATGAAATTGATTTTCATTAAATTTTATAAATTATATATTTTTTTAAAAAGAGAAATTATAGGTTATTTAATAAGTAACAAATCAATACATAAAAGTGAATTATTTCTTATTAAAACATCGTCAATGGCTGTTGTCAGCTGGACGGCAATGATATTTAGATGACGGTTCGACATGCCAACCTTTTGATATCATATATTATATGCTACCTCTTCTAAAAAAAGAAATTATCGAATATTAATAACCCTAATTTTATTATTAAAGTTAGCTGATTTTTTATTACTTTAATTGTTAAATAATTCATATATATATATATATATATATAATTCTAGAATAAAAACACCCAATGAAGAGTGGGGGATTTAGGCACGATCCCCAACCTATATATAGCCAATGGACGACCAATTTTACATATAGTTGGACCCAAAGTGCCCAGACTAAGAAACGACAATCATATTATTTAATCCTTCAAAGATTGGTTTCTGTTTAAATTTCATTTCTGGCCACTTATTTATTTGATCTTATTTATAACTTTGGAACCAAATGCTATTTGTAGGACCATTTTGCTTTTTTCTTTTCAAAATTAGGGTTTAAAGCTAGGAACTCATCGAAACCATGAGGATTAATTGACAGAAACAAATATCTGAAACCATCAAAATTTGTAATTATTTCAATCGAGACGAAGCTAGAGTTGGTAAAGGGAAACTAGCCATAATCAAACAAAAAATAGGGAGAATGAATCAGAAATCGAGAATCTATGGCTTCTGATACCGAATAACATGATGCATGCGATATTGATAGACGAATACAAACAGAAGAATCAAACGGAAGCCTATCTAACTGTTTAACGAAAAAATAACAAACTAACAGATTTTTAACTACCTTCATTAATTACAAAGCTGAACCTAATAAACTAATTGATAAGTTAACGCCTGAACAATGCTAACAAAGCTATACTCCCTCCATTTTAAAATTAATGGGTTTCGACTTTAAATATTCCATTAGATTTTGTATTTCATTTTATATTAACAATCATCAGATGTCACATTCATTTAATTACATTATTAATTAATATATGGTGTGTGTATAAATTTTTTTAAAATTCAAGATAAACTAAAGAATTCAAACTCAGTGTATAATTTGAGCACATGGCTTTTTTTCAAAATATATGTCGTTTAGATAATTAAAATGATAATTTCTTAATTTTTTTTAAGATTACAAATATCATAAAATTTTAGATGCTCAAACTCGATAACTCATATATATTTAAATAAAAAATATTATTTATTTTATGCATGGTCCGACATTTATTTTCTACTATGATCGAGTCGAGTGACTATTGTATAGTTTAGAGTTAGGGGGTACCTAATATTATTTTGAGACAATCTAGAATATTCGAAACTTAAGGACTGTATTCATATAGATGGATCAATCTAGTCCATAACTTTAGTGGTAAAGTATTTATTGGGCACTGTTTTCATCATAATGGAATTCGATGCCATTTCAACCAAAACAAAAGAGATTGAGAATTTCTATTTTTTTTAATTTTATGTTTTATTTTATATTTTAAAATAATTATTACACAATATGTTTATACAATAATATTATTAATTAATAAATATTGTATATTAAATATTTTGAAATAAGAAAATAAAATATAGAATAGAATAAAAAATTCATTCATAAGATTTAAGATGGAGTGACAAAATTATGGTTTTAGATAAGTGTTTGTATGATATCTTTGTTACAAGATTGTAAATTACAATGTGTGATAACAACATCATTTATAAATATTATGTTAATTAAATAATAGAATATTAAATAAATTAAATACTAAGCTTGTCTTAAAAAAAGAATATGTTTTAAAAATATATTTTTGTTGTAAAATAGGAATGATATTTTATAAGTTAATGTTTTGTCTTGGCGATCAAAGTGAAAACTCAAACGAGATAGTTATATTTAATTAAATAAATTAAATCAATAATAAATGTAGTTGTCCGGGTGAAAATTTGGGATAATTAAAATAATATACTCCATCGTTAATTTGATGATAATAATAATAATAATAATAATAATAATAATAATAATAATAATAATAATAATAATAATAATAATATTCTTAAGAAATAGAACTCATATTTCAGAATGAGAATGTGTTGGATCTAAAAATAACGAAGAAAGCAGAAATATATAATTTTCATTATTTGAAATTGCAAGTTGTACATAATTTCATGAAGGTACAACTTCTGGTGCATAGTTAATTGTGACAAATAAGTAACAGATTTGCTGTTAATGGTTCAACTATGCTTGCGAATGGGAGGTAGCTGGGTTACAGATAAGGAGGAGGAGGAGGCTGTTTTAAGCCTTTTGCTAGCTGCGGCGGCGGTGGTTTTCAGGTCGCCGGTTTCTGCAGTCTTCGGGAGTTTCACGACCGGTAGTTCCTGGTGGCTGCTGCCGTCTGCGGCGGCGACCTGCGGAGGAGGAAACAGGAAATCAGTGGGGAAGAAATTGTATTGGAGTCCAGCCATGAAAGGACTTGCTGTGTTTGGTGTTAGTTATTTTGGTGGTGGATGTTAGTTGGGATCCCAGACATACTTATAGAGAGTATCATCTGTGCCTACCGTCTGTTAATATAATATTTTTTTAATTAATTAATAAATTAATATATAATTGAATGCAAAGTCTTGTACATGAGAATTTATAATTATAATAAGTTGTATATTTAAATAATTGATTAAATATAAAAATTACATCTTTGAGAAACAAAAATATTATTTAAAGCACCAACTTTTTTACCCTTTTTTTAGGAATTTAATGTTTTTTTATTTATATTTTTAAATTCAATGTGTTTTTTGTCTATTTTATGAATAGGTGCAAAATAACTCATTTACCCTTAATAATCTTGACAGGCTTTGGGGCAAAAGGCGAAATCCCTCGCCCCCAGGGCCCCCACCCCCCGGTCCGATAATCTTGACAGGCCTGATAGTACTGACTATAGGGTTCGAATTACGAACAATAATAAGACTTTAAATAAAGTTCATTTCGAATCCTTTTCTTTAAAATAAATAAAAAATATAATTTAATAATATTATTTATAGAACTCAAAATCTTTAAAGCAACATTATTAAACAAATTTTTTTCTATTAAATAATATGGTTTGCTTTATACATGGCACGGTTTGTCGGTTTCGGTTTTGGTTCCGGAATCGACGGTTCTCTGGTTTCGGTTCAGTTTTTCAATTATTTTTTTTTTAATTAACAACTTTAAAAAAAAAAAAAGCAAAAGATTCGTTGGAACCGTCGGTTTTCGGTTTCGGTTCGAACCGGCGGTTCCCCAACGGTTATAGAATCTCAGCCATTGGAGATCAACGGCTAGTTAATATCAGCCATTGGAGGTCACATTTTCAAAAAAGCGGTTAGAACCGCCGGTTCGAAACCGGCGGTTTTTGAAACCGACAAGCAGGGAATTGGAACGGAACCGTGAGTCAGACGATTTTGATTTCGATTTGAAATCGAAACCGGATCAACTGCTGAACCGAACCGTTGATTGGCAGTTCTCCAACAGTTATAGAATCTCAGCCGTTGGAGATTAACGGCTAGTTTATCCTAGCCGTTGATCTTCAACGACTAGAATTTTAAAAAAGGCGGTTAGAACCGCCGATTCGGAACCAGCTGTTCCTGGAACCGGCAAGCAAGGAATTGGAACCAAACCGTGAGTCAGACGGTTTTGATTTCGATTTAAAATCAAAATCGGATCAACGGTTGAACCGAACCATTGACCGACGGTTCCGATTGCCCGCCTCTGGTTTGCTTCCCTTTTTTCTATATTTAAAAAAAAAAAAAAAAAAAAAAAAAAAGAAGTGCGCATGAATGATGACGTGGTTGAGAAACTGGATCTGTTTGTGTTTCTAAGTTTAGAATGGTTGCTGCCCACATGACATTGTCGACTTGATTGAGATGGGCAATAGAATGGGAACCATAGAATTGCATTTTTTTTTTCTTTTACAAAATATCTCTGACTTTTATTTATTTATTTTAGAGTAATTTAATGATTGAAATTACTGATCTACATTATGCTTTTGATATATCAAGACTATGTCGATAATTAAATGATAGAACAATATTTGGGTATTTTTATCTTATTAAATAAATATAATTTATTTATATTATCATAATAGCATAGTCTATAATCCACTTAATCTAATTCATTGCTAATAATAACTGAAGATACTATTTTTGGGCCAAGATTAAGATTAAATATGTTGGGTTGCATCAGATTAGAAATTAAAATTAATGGGAGAGGAAAATGGACTAGATTGGGCTCAAGATGTTGTGAATACATATTTTGCGAATAAAGAAGCCCAAATACAGGAAGAAAAGTAAATTATGCAGGCCCAGTATCAGGCCCATATCTGGAGACCCTATTACAAACTATGCCGTTCATATTTCAGGGCCGGAGAAGCTAAACTAAAATGAGCCCATTAATTTAGGGCCCACAGGGCCACAAGCCTGTAGCCCAAAATTGATGGTGCAAGTATGGAAACTAAAGCCCATTACTTCCACATCTACAATAAGCCCATTATTTGTAGTTGGGTTTGTTTAATAATTAATATATTTCGTATTTAAACTCCAAGATCAATGGGCCATATTGTCCGATCACAGTCCAATAGGAAAACTGTCCTCAAAATAATAATACAAATATGAATATTTTTTTGAAAAGAAAAAATATAAAATAAAACTAAAATTATAAATATGAAGTACATCAATTCAATATACACCTTATGGTTGCGACTATTCGTACCTCCACATCCTCTAAATATAATTCATTGGTTAAATAGATAGATCTTATTTAAAATTAATTTTTATTTTATGTTTACTAAATATAACTCACTTATAAAAATTATATCTTTTTAATTAAAAAATAAAGGACAAAACAGTAAAAAGAAGAACAAGAAGAAAACATCCGTATTTTGTTCATTTTTTCAGCATTTTGTTTTGAACCCGTCGCTCTTGTGTGTTTGAATTTAATCTATCGAACACATTTGTTCGTGTTCAACATGATTGGTCAAACATATATGTTCATGTTCAAAACTTATTTGTTAAACGCTACTTTACTTGTTCAGCTGAATTTTCAAACGAATCTTGTGCGAATTAGAAATCAAATTTAATATAATGACATTTAATAATTTTAATAGTCTTTAATTTTATACAACTTTTTAAAGGGATATTTAAAAATTTACGTGCACGAATATAATTATCATATTTAAATTCATACCAATCAAACCATAATTAGATAAGATCAAGGGAAACATATTTAAAACAAATAAGAAAAAAACATAGTTTGGCAAGAATTAAACTCTGATATATCACAAAAAAACTACTACAAAAGATTCCAAAGAAAGAACAATGTACTAGATTCTAAAAGAATCTCCTAAAATTTCCTCAAAAAAATAAAAAAAATCTAAATAAAAAATCATCTCACTAAATCTCCGCCCTGCATCAGATCGTGGCCGTTAATTACTTGCTGACAAAATTCCTTTTACCAGCTAGATGAGAAGTAGAAAGATGGCTTATCCTCAGTGCAGGAACTTTGACAGTTGTGTTACTTGGCAAGTTTTTATCAGGTACACCGGCAGCGGCGTCTGATCCATCGACCGCGGGCTTGGGGGGTACAACCTCTTGATGCGGAGTGGTGGTATTGGAAGTTGGCCTGGGATAATAGAAATCAGTAGGAAAGAAGTAATATTGCATGCCAGCCATGGTTGTCAGAGCTTTTCTTTGTCACCTCGAGGGTTTAATGTTGATGAATATATGTGTGTGTGTGTGTGTGTGTGTGTGTGTGTGTGTGTAGCAGAAGAGAAGAGAGGAGTTTTGTGGGAACTAGGAAAGGTTTTCGTGATTCGAGAAGGAGTTGAAGAAAGATTTTGAAGAGTTACGAGAGTTGGGGTCTACGCAAAGATACGGCTCCTAGAATTGTGGTCAAACGGTTTTTAGAAGATTCCATGAATGAGTAGAATTCTAGAATTAATGTGTTCTGTGTAGAATCTTCCAATTTTGTGTGTTCAAATTTGGTCAATTTAGGACATTATTTTATTAGTTATTTGTATATTTTTTATGATTTTATTTAATTTAGAAAATTTTAACTTTATAAATTTAAAATTAAATGATATTAAATAAATATGATTAAGAGTCTCAATTTGAAACTTTTGGTTCTAATACATATTTTTTTCATGATTTAAGTTGAAAAATTATATTTTAAAAAAATTATGAAGTACTAAACTTGTTGAAAAAATAAAATTTTATTTTAAAGATATATTTTACTTTGACATATTAACTAATGAGGCGCATAGTGATAGATATATACGTTAAATCTATATATATATATATATATTAAGTATATTTCAAAAGACTTGCAATATAGTTCTTTTATGACAATTTTTCTGTAAAAAAATTCTTAAGTGGTGGTTTAAAATTTCAAAAGTAAAATATTAAATTTTTATTTTTTTAACATTAAATTCAATAAAAATAAAATTAAACAGATTAACTTATTGTAATTTAACTTCTATATACAGAGTTATTGATTATCTATATCCCAAAATTTGTGAAATTATAGCATTTAAATTGAACTACAAGTTATATGTACATATTTAAAAAATTTGTTTTGATACTCTCATGATAAATAATTAAAATTAAAAAAAATAATATAACTATTTTTTATTGTGATTGTTAGTAACTATTAAATCATGACTCTGTTAATCAAATTATTTTATTATATATAGATAATATTGAAATATATATATATATATTTACGAGCAAATATTTGATTTTTTTCTATATAAGACAATATTTTTCTTTATATATATATATATCACAATTAATTTAAGAAAAAATATTTTATATTTAATAATTACATATTTAATGTATGTATGTGTGTGTATGTATATGTGCAATGTGAATGTTAAATAAAAAATTGTAAAAAAAGAATTAATTAGATATATATATATTTTTTTTTTTTTTAAATTGAGTTGAAACAAAAAAGTTATAAACTTTTGAATTTTTTAGTAAAAAATAAAAAATAATAAAAAGTATAATCAAACAAACATATTTTGATAGACAATAACTTAAAAATTAATAAATGTCGTAGTTCTTTAATCAAATATATATATATATATATATATATGTGGATAAATATTGATATAGATTTACATAGAAAAATAGATATCATAATATATATAGATAGATATGATATAAATTTGCATAGAAAAATAAATTTTATTATATATATATATAGATAGATATAGATATAGATTTACATAGAACAATAGATTCCATAATATTCATAGATATAGATTTGCATAAAAAATCATAATTAGAAATTAGTTTTGGTGGGAAAATTTGAAGCTTTCTATTTAAAACGGTACTTATCTTTTTTAATATAAATATAGATTACTCTACATCGTCTTGCATGATGCATCCGATACATATAATTTTTAACGTTTCATCTTTTCTTCTTCTCTCTTAAATGAGAGTTTTCCTCCTTTTAAATTAGTTTGAGAGTTCATACGTGGGATTTTTCTTTTTAGTGGGAATTTTTTTTAAAAAGTTTTTTTTTATCCATAAAAAAGTTTTTTTTATCCAAAAAAAAGTAATATTTCAAAAGTCAGTTTTATTAATTAAAATAAAAAAGGTGAAATTATATATTTCACAACAAGTTATATACAATCAAATAAGTTAAATCAACAATCATCAACAAATAGAACAAATATAAATGCAAATTCATGGGTTTTAGGAGGTTGTACCTTTGTTTAATTAACAAAACAAAAAAAAAAAAAAAAAAAAAAAAGGAAAAAAACCCTTTATTTTAGGGATGGATAGAGTAATATAAAAAAGCCAAAGATGCTTCATCATTTACATCAAACAAAAAATTTATCAAATACAAGAAACTTGACACAATCATATCTTGAGATGACTTGCACAAAATATGGATTTACAGACTGGTACCTTAAACTGCTTCAATGGAGTACTAAAAAAGGATCATATAAACATATTCTACAATTCTACATGTATTATCTATCAAAATTATGTGGTGATATATGTATTGACTTGCATCAATATGGTCATTGAAAGAACATGCTGCAACCTGTTTTATTTCATCAAGCCTAGAACCATCAACCTTGCGGAATCTGCATACAATTATCGAGTTGCGAAGTTCAGACATGTTATGCATGAACACAACTGCTTTGTAATGACAAGACCAATAAAGGAAAGCAGGTCTGAAATGTGAAAATGGAGCTACCTTCATATTTCTGGAAGTGGGACAACAGCTTCAAATGCTTCAACGAGCATGGACACCCTTCTTTTACGCGCAGGAGTTAGTTTCGTGACAATGTGTTGAACTGCATAGTCTAGCATCCACTGCTCCGCTTTTTTTCTTTCGTCCATCATTTGGCCCCTCAGGTCGATTTTCTCTGGTTTGGGATCAGGGTTCTGAGGAACTGACTGGTTCGATTCTGGTTTGGATTTTCTTGCCTTTTCCAATGCTTTGATGGATCTCTTGAGGAGTATGAGCTTCTTCAGTTTTCTCCAGTTCTTGGCTTTTGGCAGCTCATTCTTTTTTATGACTTCTGATTCAGCTTTCGTTTCTTTTCCTTCTTCACCTGATTCCTTTTCTCCAGCAATTTCACTGCAGTTTCTTTCAGAAATGTCTTCATCTGGAACAGATTCGCTTGTGACAGATTGCGTATCAGAGGAGTCGTCTTGAATTTCTTCTGGAAGAAGTATTTCATCAACTGCATCTCTTACAAGTTTGAGAGCTTCAGATTTGGTAAACCCACCTCTCAGATTTCTTGAAATGTGATTGTCTTCGCTCGAGTTTTCTTCTACTTCAAAATCCTCTGATCCATCAAGAAGATGTCTTCCAACTTTCTCAGCAATACCTGATACCACATGCTGATATATCGTATGCCACATTTTCACTTGCTTTTTCCTTTCCATTTGGTTGCTTTCCCCACTGTCTTCAGCCTTTTCGTCTGTGCAATCGGATATTGCATCTCCTTGAATGCCTTGAAGTGTTGGCATAGCTTGTTTTTCCATGTCACTTTCGATAATATTTTCAACGCTCAATTTATCTTTATGAACCCCTCGTAAGTCTACATGATCTCCTGGAGTTTCGATATGGTTCTCTTGTTTTGATTCAGGTAGGTCGCCCATAACGGCACAACTTCTAGAACAAACTACAGGCTTCTCATTTGATGTAAACTCCCCAACTCCTTCTTGATTTGAGCTTTGAAACTTCAACAATGATTCACCATAACCATCTTTCTCATCATGAACCTTTTCAAGTTCTTTTCCTCTAAGCCTGGGGATTATGAATTGAACTTGAGACTCTTCTTGAGGTGGGACAACTGTTTCAAATGCTCTGACGAGCAACGACACTTTTCTCTTCTGAGTCGGGGCAAGCTGGCTTACTGCTTGGCGAAGTGCGTAATCAAGCATCCACTCTTCTGCATTTTTCCTCTCATCCACTGTTTGCGGTCGAAGGTTGACCTTTTCTGCTTCGGGATCAGGATTTAATGGAAGAATTTGTGGCTTCCTGGGGTTAAATTTTCTCACTTTCTCCAATTCTCTGATGAATCTTTGAAGCAGAATCCACTTTTTAAGATTACTCCAATGCTTTGGTGCTTTCTTATCAGTTTTTCTTACCACCTGTTTATCAGTATCCCTGTTCTCTCGACTGGAAGCATCCTCCATTCTAACGCTTTCTTCTTTTGGATTAGACAGCGAATGAGCTTCCCCCATCTCAGCATCAAACACTGTTAAAGAAACAGTAATCAGCCAACAATAATACGAACACACAAGCTCAAGACTTAACAAGCATATTAATTATAAGCACTGTACATTTATTACCTTTACTTTGATTCTTTTCCGTGAGTTCTGGTCGTGGAGAGCTCTCACTTGTAACTGACAAGTCATCAGACGCCGGGTCTTGAACCTCTGGAAGAAGAATCTTCTCAATAGCCTCTCTGACAAGCTTGATTGCATAGAACTTGCGTGTTTCAATATCTTGAGTTTCTGAGTAATTGTTTATCCCACCTATGTCTGAATCAGGTACATCCCTGCTTGAAGTTGTACTTTCCTTTGCAAGCAGAGAACCGGCATCATTAACCAGACTTTCGCCATCACGACGTTGAGCCAGCTTGTTTGTGAGCTTCACAGACAAATTTGAGGACATATGCTGTTGCATGAGGTGCCACATGCTGATATGCCTCGGTTTGCTGAACTGAAGTCTGCCTCCTGTTTGGACAGGAGAGTTCGCATCGGAATCATCAACTTGCACCACTTCATTGACTTTGGAATCTCCAGATGCTGTAGATTCAGCTGTGATCTCCACTTCTTCCTCAAAATTGCTGTCACTTGAAGTTTGTTTGTACGAAGATGACGAAAACACACTGCTCTTTTCGATTGCTTCATCACAATCTTGGGTGAATGCTTCATTTGGCTTATTTGTGACAGAAATATTAGCAGATTGATCGTCAGAAATCTCATTGGTAGACCCATCAAGACTTGAGGAAGTGTCCTTACGTATGGATGGGCCTGTCTCGTCTCTTCTGGGAGTCGACGCCACTTCTTCTCTGTTGTGGCAAGAGCACCTCGAACAGTGACTATATTGCCCGAAACCTGCACCTCCAAAATATTGCTCCTGTGAAGAATATCTTCTCAATATGTCAAGATTCTCCTGATAACTTCTCTCAGGAAACGATGTCTCACCGAATGCAACTTCAACAAGATACGCCTCCTGAATATCTTCATTATAAAACTTCCCTTCATGAGAATCCACACCACTCTCATTTTCACCACCAAACAAAGGTATACCTTCACTGATTCTCTCCTGATTCAATGGTTCCACAATAGGAACAATCTGGCTTTTCTGGACATTCTTCATTTTCTCACTAAAGTTCTTTCCCCTAGGCCTCGACTCACTTTTTGGTATCATGCTCTTTTGTTTCTTCAAAGACCGTCTCCTTTTGTACAAGAAACGCTTCAACGGGGGAACAGGACCATCACTCCCCTGACAATGCCCGTGCAACGAGCAATGATGGTACCGACAAACTTTCAAAGCCGAGCTTCTCTCAGATTCAATTCCTCCAGATTGAATCTCCACTGCCTCAGGAAACTTTGAATCCTTAAGAGTCGACGAATATGTTGCTCTATCCACATTAACATCCTCAGAAACCGTAGAAGGATTCAGTGAGGATCTCTTGGGCTTGAAACTACTCTTCTTTATCAAAATTCTCACACTTCTTCCACTCGATGTTCTTGATAGAGTTCGCAAAGACTTATGATCTCTATCACTATCATTAAGGGGAGAGTCAGGATGTTGAGGGCTCATTTGGGAATGTGTTTTCTTGCATTCAGAAGAGGTCGTCGCCTTCAAATAGTGAGGCGACGAATGGGAGGAATCGACTGAAGAATCGTCGTTGGATATTGGGATAGGAGATAGGATTATTCTTGATTTTGCTCTTCTCCTGAATGATCTTACATTCCCAAAGTTTTTAAGTGTTTTCTTGTTGCTACTTCTGTACTTGACTCCATTGTTGTTAAGTTTTTGAGCATATGGTCCATTAACTGCTGATCCACAAGTCGAAGAACTAACAGATTTTATCTCATCACATTCACTTCCTCCCTGCTGATAAAAATAACATAAGGTAAATATCCCAAAATTTACAGTTTGCTTCATTCCCCACTCCAAACACACACACACACACACACACACACACACACACACACACACACACACACTAAGTGAACAATAAAACACATAAGAAAACCAAGGTATAAGCATAAGTATTTACTGTGTATACTATGAAACTAAAAATTGATTTCAAGAAGTTGAAAACTTACTGGAGAATTGTCTATCTTTGCATCGAAACTGCTTGTGGCCCTCATGTAATTTGGCGATGCATCGAAAGCCTCCATTGGAATTTCTCTGATCAGATGAAATTGGGTTATCTACCGTCAAAGCTGGAATCTCAGCAAAGTCTGGTTGACCCCCCCCCCCCCCCTCTCTCTCTCTTTCTCCCGGTGTGTGTGTGTGTGTGTGTTTCCTGATTCTGATTCACCCTTTGCAATAATCTTGAATCAGACAGCAATCAATGCCACACCAGACTGCATATATTCATCCGAACCACCATATGTCCGCAGTAAAAACTTCCCTAAAATCTTTACTTCTGCAGAATCAAGAAAGGTGAAGGTGTGAAATGGTGGTGGGATTGGATCAAATATGAGTTGGCTATAAATTTCTTTTCTGGAATCAAAGATTTTTTGGGACAGTTTTTATTGAGAATGGCTGTCTTCGTTTCTTCTCAGCAAGAATGGCAGGTCGGGTGATGACTGAAAACATTATTACAGATTTTTAAGTAGGATTTTGTTTCTAAGCAATTTGGCATTTCTATTACAACAATTACTATTTTTCCTAGGAGAAATAATGTCACTGTCATATCAGCAGCTACACCAAAGCTTACTCCAAGATTTTTTTTATTATTATTTATTATTATTTTATTATATTTTATTTTTAATTTTGACATTTACAAAATTGGTGTCTTGACTTGGCTTTCTTTCTGACTTCCTTATTCATTCATTTATTTATTTGGAGATTTTTCTTTCTTTCCTAAAAATCTAGAAACCCACAACTTTTTATTGACTAAAGTAAATGTTTTTTCCTTTTTTTTTTATTTACTGGAAATAAATTTGGGTGAATATGCACAGAAACTAATCTTTTTAAATTTATATGGATTGAATTATATTAAATATATTTATTAATTATCTATAAATAATTAAATATCTTGATGTGGATGTATGTAGTGTAAAACAGGGAATAAATATTACACACAATAAATAAGGAATGTGAACTTTTGTATCTTGTCATGATTTGTTGAGTTATATGATTTATGTCCAATATTGGATCCAATCTGAGACACTGACTGCCAAGATTCTTGGTTCACTACTTCTTATTTTTATGCTAATTATATATATATATATATACACATATATATATACTCACCCGTTTCAGAAAACGAAAAAATAAATCTTGTTTTCTAATAGTACAATTTTTGTTTTTGTTTTTATCAATTTAGTGAAGTTACGATTTTTAAAAGTTATATATTTGTACTAGTTCAACTTATTTTATGTACGGGTTGACGTATTTAATTATATATCTGATATTTACTTTTGAAATTGAACTATTTCTTATAACAAAAATATTTTCAGAAAAAAATGATAAAAGGGCATAAATATAGGCATTAATTGGATTTTCATAAATAATATTTTCATTTTCCTAATATTAAATATTAAAGTTAAGGACTTTGTACGACATTACAATGGTTGTTTGTTGGTAATATATTCAAAGTAAACTGGTCAATTGTCGGAGCACCGACAATGGAGAAACTAAGGGTTGGTTGGTTGTTCGTTTATTTATTTATTTTATTTTTAATGATTCCTACCAATTTTAATGTACTATATGGAGATTCTATGAATTAATTTTGTAAATTAAATTAAAATAAAAACTATGGCAATGGAGAATGAGATCTACAGCTAAGAGAAGTCACGTGGCGGTGCTGTACAACCTTTTCATGTGGTCTAGATTCTGAAATTTAATTTAGTACAAGCGCGTGGGCCACAACTCCCCTTTTTTGTCTCAATAATTACACTTGCAAATAGAATTATACAAAACCTAACTTCTTTTTTTCTTTTTCTTTTCAAATTCCCATCAATCAACGCCACAAATGCGATTGGAGGAATTAAATTCTCTCTCTCTCTTTCTCTCTCTCTCTCTCTCTCTTATTATTTTTTTTGTATTTTTTTTGTGATTAAGAAATTGGGTTTTAAGCCCATTAATAATATATGGGCCAACTGTGAACCTACAATTGGCCCATTTTGAGGTTAGCTCAATAGGTGGGATATGGGCTCAATAAGTGAGCTAAGTAATCCTGAAAATGAACAGGTTGGGCCTCTTTCGTAACACCCAAGGTCCATACTTCACCCCTCCATTTACCCCAGGGAAAATAATATACATACATATATATATATATATTATATAAATCAAATGATCAACAAAATAAAATATACATTATAGTTTTTAGAAAATCGAGCGAATCATAGTTGGTTGAGCTCCTTGTTCTGAAATCGAATTCCACCAAATTTTCATTTTTCAGGATTTGGATAATCCATTATACTTTTTTTTTATAAAAAGCCCATAGCACCTCTACCAGGCCTCAGAGTTCAAAGCCCATACAATCTCTTAATATTTTATGAAATATTTATAAATTTATAAGATGTTATGTTTTATTTATTTTTAATTAAAATAAGATTTTGTAACTTCTAATATGCTAATAAAGACAAATATTCAACTATAAATAATTAAATTTTAAAAAAAATATAAAAATAAGTCCTCATGTTAAAAATAAGATGCCGTCTTAACACAACTAATCTTAACCGCTTTCTTTCTTGAGTAAGACAGTTAATACAACTAATTTTAGGAGGTAATCTACTACATTGCAGCTGCATGAAACTCTCATGCAATCCTTGATTACGAACCGTTGATCAAGAATATTTCTAATTATTAGATGATCATTGAATCATGAGCTAGATTCAACAATAAGAATATATACTTTTTTTTACCTCTTTAGCCCTTCTATTGTTTTCAATATCCATTTCCATAGAAATATTCACCTTGGTCATTGATGATGCAAAATATTAAGGATAATTCTAATCACACGAGATTTTTTATTTTAATCTTATAATTTATTTAATATTAAAATTTTACTGATATATGTTATGTATATAAATTAATATTATTAATAAATATATAATAGTTATTATTAAAATTAAAATATAAAACAAAACACATAATGTTATAGATGATTCGCCACCGTTTATGGCGTTTTCACTTTTATGTTTTAGTAACATATTAAATCAACTTGTATTTTTATGTTATAACATATCAAATAAACATGCGCAATCAAGTAGCCAATTTTTTCACTCATTTTTATTCTCGCTCTTTTTTTTTTAATTTATTTTTTTATACATGAGAAATGCATACTTGTTCATGTTTCAATTTTGAATTTTCAATACATATTAAGGTGTATTTATCGTGAATAGGTGAGTAAATTTTATCTTTGTATATCGATATATATATATATATTTTTTTATATACTTGGCCGCTTAAAGGGGAAAAAAAAGAAATATTTTAAATTGTAAAAACTAAATTATAATTGTAACCAGCTAAAAGCCTAAAACAATTTTAGGGATTTGAAAGAAAGAAATTAATTGCAATAGAATATAGCTTCCAAGATGTTCCAACAAGATTTCTTGAACGTAATTTCTTGCAAGAATGATCTTTTCTCAGACTATGTTTCTTCCTGAAAACTACTTTCTGAAAAAACAAAAAAAATTCCAGAAAGTAAGAAAACAGAAAACCTAAAATCTTGACTTGAAAGAAAAGAGCAAAAAAAAAGGTTCTTCAGCCATTACCAATTTTCTTCTCAAGCAAAAACACATGTAGATAAAAATAGAAGACAAAAAAGAAAAAAACGACAAATCGCAATAACGCAGTCGTGTCCTCCTTATCCTTTCTTCTGAGAAAATAATATTTGTTTTATCCACCTGCATGTATAAACGTTTCTGAATTTGTGTGTGTGTGTGTAACGTAACGTTACATTTTATTTCTCTGGATAGACCGTAGTCGACGGAAGGAGGTATGAGGCGTCAGTTTTCAACAGCAAAATCATATCGTTATCCCATCTGATCTGATTTTGCCAATCCCGATGCGCTAGCGTGTTTAATAATAATTTCATTTATGGTCATGTGCACACGAATTCAATTCCACACATTATTTTAAGCTGCTTCCTCCTTGTTTGCTTTCCTTTTCTCATAAATAAGATCAGTTTGCGGCAAACCGACCTCTTCAAAACACTTTTTCTGTAATCTTGTCGAGCTTTTGGGATTCTTAAAGTTGTTTTGTGGGGTTTATTCGAGACGACCCTTTTGAAGATTTGATCAAGAGGGCCCGGCCCGTCACTGGATTGAATCTTGAGGGTCAAATTGTGGGTCTTGTTCGTTTGATTTCTGGGTTTTACTCTGGAGAATCATCGGAGGTGGATACTCCGATTTTTCGTCGTGATTTGTGTTTTAAAAGCTGATTCTTGGTCGAATTCGCCATCGTTAGTTTTGCTTGAGAGGTTTGGGACTTTCTTTTTTTCAGTTCAATTGAAGGTATTACGTACAATTCATTGTATCTCTACAATTATGGAGCCTTTTTTGTAATCTGAATTGCTGGAAAATTCATTGGTTGTATTAATCCAGTTGTAATTTTGTTGATTCTTTCAGTTGATGCAATTAGGGTTGTACCAGGGAAAGTTGTCTATTCTAATTTCAAAAGTTTGCATAGGTTGCTTATACATTGCTATTTAGGTAGAATAGATCTTTAGGAGCAACTCAATTGCTTAGTTGAAGATATGGATATAAGCAATGAGGCTAGAGTTGATTCGTTCTCAATTGGACCTTCCACGCTTTTTGGTCGAACCATTGCATTTAGAGTGTTGTTCTGCAAGTCAATGTCACATTTGAGGCATAAAATCTTGGGGATATTTATAATGTACTTGTACAAGTTCAAGAATTGTTTGAGTGATTACTTCTCCCCTGCAATCTCATGGTTTCATCCTCGAAACCCACAAGGGATCTTAGCAATGGTGACAATAATTGCTTTTTTGTTGAAACGTTACACGAATGTGAAAATGAGGGCTGAAATGGCATATAGGAGGAAGTTTTGGAGGAATATGATGAGAGCTGCATTGACTTATGACGAGTGGGCTCATGCTGCTAAAATGATGGATAAAGAGACACCTAAAATGAATGAAGCCGATCTTTATGATGAAGAACTAGTAAGAAACAAACTTCAAGAGCTTCATCATCGTCGTCAAGAGGGTTCTCTTAGGGATATCATATTCTGCATGAGGGCTGACTTAGTTAGGAATCTTGGTAATATGTGCAATCCACAGCTTCACAAAGGCAGACTCCATGTGCCAAAACTCATAAAAGAATACATAGATGAGGTCACGACTCAGCTGAGAATGGTGTGTGACTCTGATTCAGAGGAGCTTCTATTGGAGGAGAAGCTTGCTTTTATGCATGAAACAAGGCATGCCTTTGGTAGAACGGCTTTACTTTTGAGCGGAGGTGCTTCATTAGGAGCTTTTCATGTGGGAGTGGTGAAAACACTTGTAGAACATAAGCTTTTGCCACGGATAATCGCGGGGTCTAGTGTGGGTTCCATAATGTGTTCCGTTGTTGCGACCAGGTCCTGGCCTGAGCTTCAAAGTTTCTTTGAGGATTCTTGGCATTCGATTCAATTCTTTGACCAGATGGGTGGGATATTTACCGTTTTCAAGAGGGTCATGACGCAGGGTGCTGTTCACGAGATCAGACAGCTGCAGATAATGCTTAGACACCTTACGAATAATCTAACTTTCCAGGAAGCGTATGATATGACCGGACGAATCTTAGGGATTACGGTCTGTTCGCCAAGGAAACACGAACCTCCTAGATGCCTCAATTACCTGACTTCACCTCATGTAGTAATATGGAGTGCTGTGACTGCTTCCTGTGCTTTTCCTGGTCTGTTTGAAGCTCAAGAACTGATGGCAAAGGATAGGAGTGGGGAAATTGTTCCTTATCATCCACCGTTCCATTTGGGGCCTGAAGAGGCTTCAGGCTCTTCTGCACGTCGTTGGAGAGATGGTAGCTTGGAGATCGATTTGCCCATGATGCAGCTGAAAGAACTCTTCAATGTGAATCACTTCATTGTGAGTCAGGCAAACCCTCATATTGCACCTTTACTGAGGCTGAAGGAGATTGTTAGAGCATATGGAGGCAACTTTGCGGCGAAGGTATGTTTTGATGGACTTATGCATTTCCCATGTTATGCATGATCAATGGTATATGAACACATATTTCTTCGATACAAAAAAAAAAAACGTTGAACATGTGAGGTGAGTTATCAGTTGACGTAATTTGCTGTGTGTGTTCCTTGAAGATTGATTAGGCTAGATTCTTGATTTTACTTTTATGTTTCAGCAAACCGTATGGATTGAGGAGGTAAATAGAACATCTATATAGAAAAATATCTGATGGATTATAGTATTAATTTGGCCAAAGAAAATAGCAGGTTAGGAATAAAAGATCAATCATATTTTCCCAGCATTGACATCATTTGTCACTAGAAGTTTCTGAATATTCTCAATGCTACATTTGTAGTCTTTGTGCTGTAACTGAACCGATATACCAGACGTCGGAAGAGTATATCTCCTTACACTGTGTTTAGAAACTTGAAAGTTGTTGTGTTAATTTGGCCAAAGAAAATAGCAGGTTAGGAATAAAAGATCAATCATATTTTGCCAGAATTGACATCATTTGTTACTAGAAGTTTCTGAATATTCTCAATGCTACATTTGTAGTCTTTGTGCTGTTACTGAACCGATATACCAGACGTCGGAAGAGTATATCTCCTTACACTGTGTTTAGAAACTTGAGAGTTGTTGTGTTCTTCCTCAGCCCTTCTTTATCAAAGTTTGATACATCAGCTAACAAGCAAAGATTATTCAGAAGCACTTTCTTATTTTCTTTTTCATTGATTCATTTCTTTGCTGGAATTGGCACAAGATATGCAGCTGACGTCTCTCGTTCTTGTTTACGTGAATAGTTAAACTGATAGTTGACTTACTATGCAGCTTGCTCATCTAGTTGAGATGGAAGTAAAACACAGATGCAACCAGATATTGCAGCTTGGTTTTCCATTGGGCGGAATCGCAAAGCTGTTTGCTCAGGATTGGGAGGGTGACGTAACCGTTGTTATGCCTGCTACTTTAGCTCAGGTATGGATCAAGCATCGGGGAACATAATCGCTCATTTAAAATACAGAGACTGTGAAATGAATTGAGGAACGAAGCAGAACAATTTCTCACCCATAAGTTTAAGAAATCAAATGACTTCACATATGTTGTTTAATTTAACCGTTTTTTAATCCGTCATGTTCTTTGATTTCAGTTATCAAAGATAATACAGAATCCATCTTATGTCGAACTTCAAAAGGCAGCAAACCAGGGCAGAAGATGCACTTGGGAGAAGCTCTCAGCCATTAAAGCAAACTGTGGGATTGAGCTCTCTCTTGATGAATGCGTCGCCATACTCAACCACATGCGTCGGCTGAAGAGAAGCGCCCAGAGAGCTGCAGCCGCTTCTTACGGCCTCAACACCACCGTCCGATTCAATGCATCCAAACGGATCCCGTCTTGGAACATGATCGCCCGAGAAAACTCCACTGGGTCTCTCGAGGAAGACCTACTTGCAGATGCCGCTTCTTCTCTCCACCAAGGAGGAGGCGGACCCTCTGGGCCAAGAAACTGGCGGACACTCCGGCACACGCACGATGGGAGTGACAGCGAGTCCGAGAGCGTCGATCTCAATTCTTGGACGAGGTCTGGAGGGCCCCTGATGAGGACAACCTCAGCCGATATGTTCGTGGACTTCGTACAGAATTTGGAGGTCGATACCCGGACGAGGGCGGTGGGCCAGGGCCCATCGAGTACTCAAGCCCATCAGGGCTTGAGGGTTACAGTACCAGATAGGGCCTCAGACACGGAATATGATTACGGTAGTAGAACGACTTCGAGCATTATGGTAGCTGAAGGTGATCTGTTGCAGCCCGAACGGATTCAGAACGGTATAGTGTTCAATATTGTGAAGAAGGACGTGTTGACCCCATCCAATCGGAGCCTTGACTCAGAGCAGAATAGCTCGACTCATGACTCAGTTGCTGAGTGTGTGCAACTCGACTGTCCTGAGAAAGAAATGGACGATACCTCTGTGTCTGAGGATGGTGATGACAACGGAGAAGACATTTGCGTTGATGAAGTTGACTCGGATCTGGCCCCGAATGATCGTTCGGGCGAAGATGTCCGCGATAAGCATGTTACAAGTGGTTGATCGTTGCCGTCCCGTCGAGTCTGGTCACATGTAAATAAGCATAAATTCCCCTTAAGATGATTTGTCATATTTTAGAGCGAATTGCACTTAGTTATTAAGTGAATATGATAAAGATGTTATAAGTCTTTCTTGAGCCTTGAACAAAATTTTAGAATAGTGAGTGAAGATGCACAGATTCAGGTGATGAAATTCAAAATGCATCACTGAAGGACATATATAAATACTGGGAAATTTCCCAGAAAATTACTCATTTTACACACACCATAAAAAAAAAAAATAATAAACTATTATTATTAATAAAATTGAGAAGCAGCCAAAGTGGAATAACGGGTACAAGACAAAGGCAAGACGGGACAGGTTGGGGAATTGCATGCTCCTACCACATAAAACAGGGCAGCCGCACTACAAAATTGGAACACATCTTTATATGGGTCAATAATTGTATGTCTTGTTGCCAAAAAAAATTGGACCAACTCTGTCGAAGCCTCGTCTTGACCCATCACAATGTCTTCTAATTCCACTTAGGTTATACCTTTTTCCGTTGGCATCCTATGTAGGCACTAAATTTTTAACTAATTTTTGTTATGTTTTTTTCGCCTCTGTCGTTTTTAATTATGTGTGTATCTTGTATGTCTTGTTATCAAAAAAATTGACCAACTCTGTCAAGGCCTCGTCTTGATGCTTCACAATGTCTTATAATCCCACTTAGGTTATTACCTATTTCCGTCGACATCCTGAGTAGGCACTAAATTTCCGACTAATTTTTTCTATTTTTCTTTTCCGCCTCCATCGTTCTTAATTATGTTTGTATCTTATTTAATCTCGTCTAGACCCCAATCGGGCACTACTCTCACTTCTGCCATCCGAGAAACTGTTTATGGCCCTTCATAGTTTCATGTGCACGTGATGTGAGTTAGCCATAAAGACAAATACAAGAGAATATTTGTACCACAAAGGAAAGGAATGGGGCATTAAGTGTTTGATCTTACCTTAATTTCTCTAAATAACTATGTAAGCTTCGTCTAAACATCTTTTATAGTTTAACATTGGATGCAATATGTATACGATCAATAATATTCATATAGGTCATAGTTGTATTTTGAAATATAACTCGGTTTGAGCAAAATAATATATTTAAAAAGTATGTAAAATTACTTTTAAAACCAAGAAGGGAACTTTATTGCAAAATTTCAAATTGAGCATTTTTTTTAATTTTTTTAATTTTGGAGTAATTAAATATTGAGGATATTGAAAATCCCAAGTGATGATTCTAGAGAGAGAGGGGATGTCACACGTTAGCATCTTGGCCGCGTGGTATCCGTGTGCCACTATTTGTCGGCCAATTTAAAAATATTTGGGAAATTAAATAATTCCACTTGCTTTCTTCTCATAAATAAATAAATAAATAAATCCACTTGTATAATAAAATTCTTTTTTCTTAAAGTCAATATTATTATTTTCTTTTTGTGGAAATATGAAACGGTGTACACTTAAACTAGTCAATATTTTTTTAATTGAAAAATACATTTTTTGGGGGGATTTTTTTTTATTAATCAAGATTCTCGTCATTTGGAGAAATCGTTCTCATACCATGATATGATAATATTTGTTTCTACCATACTTTCAACAAATTGACAAATTGCTCGATTTTTCTAAACCAATCGAATAAGATAATTGAATAAATATAATAATATATGTACGTATAAGATAATCAAGTAAGTATATAAAATTCTACGAGTGAGAAACCATCTATATGCTAAAAAAATCTTGATTCTATGAAAATTATCCATTCCATTTACCGTAGATAGTGGACATTTTTTCGTTACCTTTTGCTTTAAAAAAATTTCTATCTAAATAAGTGATTAGTTTATTACTTAACAATTCAGTTATGTGTACGAAAATATTGTCCATACATACAAGCCAGCATAACAATGCAATTATGTAAGCAACACAATTAAGAAAGCCAATCATGCCGACAACACAATTGAGTAAGTTAATCATATCGTTACTTCAATTATGTAAGTATCAAGTCAAAACAAGTGGACACGGTAAAATTTTGTCACACCCCTTTGCATAAAATGGTGTACCGTTGAGTTGCAATTTGTCAATATTAATTACATGAAACAAAACATAATAAAGCATCGTGAATTCAAATATTAGTAAAGTAAGATTTTTTGAAAGAACCAAAAATTTAGATGTACGAATTAAATTATGTGGCAAGATACGAACAAATTAATTGAAAAAAAATCAAATAACTAAAGAATCAAAAGGGATTTGATGCATTCAACCTAAAACATTTATTTGTGAACAAAATATTTTCTTGATTTGTTGTAGCAATATTGAATAATGTATGATATAGTAGTCCAAAACAAATAAATAAAAGATGCCAATGATTGACAAACCAAACCAACCTTACTTCCAGTTCTACCTAATGATTAATAATGGTGGTCATCTGCCTCTTTGATTCCAAACAGCAAATATGTCGACAAAATATTTTGAACTGTGTGCAAATTTGTAAATTGAAGAATCTAGGATAATGATTTTATTATTATTATTATTATTATTATTATTATTATTATTATATATATATATATTTTTTTTTTGTTGCCTTCAAAGAAAACAAAATATATTTATTCGACTAAAAGAATAAAATATATTTAGTGGAGGTGCAGATTCTGAAGAATTTATGTAAAGTGAGACCTTTTTTTCTTACTTTCGGAAACTTCAATTTAGATTCAATTTAGACATGTCATGTCATCTTTGCTTAAAAATATAACAAATCTCAAATAGCAACCATTTTCTAAATTTCAAATTTATTAAATTATTTTGGAATTTTATTTTTGCTAACTTCTCTCTCTCTCTCTCTCTCTCTCTATATATATATATATATATGATTTGATTTGTTAATTTTTATATTTATTAAATAATTTTCAATTTTTTTAGTTGTTTTGGTATTATAAGGGTCCTTTTTGTTTCATATTTAAAACTTTAAGGGTTTATTTGACTAATTTTAAAAATTTAAAGGCCACGTCTAATTTTAAAAAAATAATAATACTAATTCTAGAATTAATTTGTACATCCTTCTTTTAAATATCTAAGTATTTCACCAAACTAATCTCTAAGAATTTCTATAAATAGAAATAAATTAAACAATATTGTTTTTATATTCCAATAACTTTAACACATAATACATTTGATAATATAATTTATCCAATTATCATATGCAGCAGAATAGTTATAATTTAATGATAAAATACTATTTACAATATATTTTTTATTTACAATAGAAGATATATTGTGATACACCGATTTATGTGAAATACATACTAATATGGCCATCACCAAAAACATAAATTGTTGAAGTATTTGTACAAATTTTTAGCCCGTTATATATAATTAAGATTATCAAAATATTTTTTTTTCTATATTGAGTGTATCGTGTAATTTGATTTACAATATCACTTGTTTAACTAAAAAATATTACTTGTTTACTTGAAAAATATTATTCTTTTTAGTTAAACAAATAATATTGTAGATTGGTGTACAATGCACCCGATACACAAGAAAGTCACTCTTATAATACTTATAACATATTATCAAGAATAATTCTAAAATGAATCTCTATAAGTTCTTCGTTTGAAAATTTTACCAGTCATTGAAAAAATGTCATATAATTCCTTAAACATATTGAAAAGAACTTATAATCGTGCAGTAATATATATTTACAAAACAATAATTTTAGCAAAAGGGTATTAAATAGTTATTTAATGGCCACAATAAACATATTTTCTTCAATGGAGAAAATGGATTTACAAAATATGGCTTCCCTTTTCTTTTCTTTTTTTCTTTTCTTTTTTTAATTGAAATAATTTGAAGTCTTTAATCAAATTAAATATAAAAGGTTAATTATTATATTAATCAAAAGCTGGGTTGCGAGGCAATCGAAATTAGGACAGCTGTTGTGGTTCATATTACATTAATCACAAATAAATAATATATTGTGCATGGTTCATGTTGTTCCCTTATTTTTCCTTTTTATTTATTATTTTATTTATGTATTTATTTGCGTAGATACCAGTTTTTTATATGTGTGATGTGCAAATTTTAATGTTAAAATATTTTAAAATCAAATATATGAAAGAAAGTATATTGAAGGAATAATTGTTGTACGAATTCAAATAATATAATAACAATCGAATATTTTTTTTAAATGTTCTAAAGCACTAAAATGGGCTTTATATGGCTTTTTTAAATATTTTTACTTTGAACATACAAAAAAAAAATTATATAAAAAAGACCACTTTACAAAACAGAATAATAGAACAACAATAATTTTTATTTTTAATGTTCTAAAAGACTAAAATGGGTTTTATATAGCCCTAGCCATTGATTAATGTATCTCTTTATGGATGTTATAAGTCAGGCTGGCTTACGAGATACTTGAGTTTGGGCTCGACTTGAAATATTAATAAGTTCAGCCAAACTTATTTAGGCTATGCTAAAGCTTGTGAACATATTCAATTTTTTTTTATTAATTTATTTATTATTACCTAAAAATGAAATAATAAACTCTTACCCAAAAAACTTATAAAAGCTTATTAAGAAAGACATGGAGTATGGAGTAAAAAGAATTGCAAGCAAGAAGACAATTGTTGATTGTTTTGTAATAAATTTGCACTTACGAAAGTATGAAATATTATTTGTTTATGGTGTAAGTTTTGAACTTTGTTGGTTGTGAGATGTAAGGTATTTAATTATGAATAATGTAATTTTGTTTGTTTAATTTGTTGTTTTCCAATGTTAAGCTCATGTTCTGTTCTTCGGAAAGTTTAAAATCGTCAAGAAAATGTTGAAATATGTATAAACTTAATTAATAACGTTTAAAAAGAAATCTTTTAGAATAAACTTGAGTTATGAGCCGAGCCAAACTCGCAATTGTATATTGAGCGTGAGCTGAGTTTGACATTTTGAGCTCGACAAGCTTTGTTTGACCTCAACATTGTTGAGCCAAGCCAATTCATCGACAACCCAATCCCACCCATTTCGTCAACTAGAAACATATAAAAATCTTATACGGGCACAATTTGTAAAAGCCAGTATGCCAATTAACTATAAATTTATTATTAATTTAGCCTAATTTATTATGATATATTAAATATTACTTTATAAATATTTCAAAAAAAATTGTCAAAGTTAGATCTTCGCAGCTCTTGAGGGTCCAAAATTACAATAAAACTTGATCCATATGTTTCTTTTGCACCTAAAATTACTTTAAAGGCATTTTTGCACATCACCACCAACTTCAAAATAATAATAATAATAATAATAATAATAATAATAATAATAATAATAATAAAATTAAAATTAAAATTAAAATTAAAATTAAAATTAAAATTAAAAAATCACACATTTCCCCTAATTTCAGTAATCCTGTAAAATGTCAAGTTGTGTATATTTTGGACAAGTTGGGAGGTGATTGATGAACTAATTATTTCTGGTAGGAACCCTCTAAAATTGAACCATTCAGCTAAATTGCTATGCATCTTCAACTACGCACATCACTGAGGCTGACGGAAATTATTATTTATACTTGTTTTATTTAATATCAATAACCTTACAATTTTATGTTAATCTATGTTTACACAAGTTATTTCTTCGTATTAAACAATATTTTATATATGTATCTATGTATAACATCAATCTGGATAAATCGAAACAATCTTTTTTACATTAATTTAATTAATTGATCTTTTATTTTGATATAATTGTGATTGTTAACTTCCCGTTTCAATTCTTTTGTGCTATGTAATAACTCGAAGAATCACAGTCTTAATTCAGAACAGTCAATGTTTTCTAGATTGAAGATTAAATTTCTTACAACCTTACTATAATTCATTAAAATCGCAATATTTTAATAAAATAATTCGTGTAACTTATACTAAAAACATGTCATGAAATTCAGGTTAAATCAAGAATTATCGATGTAAGCCTAATAGTTTTAATCCTTTATATCATTCTTAACTTTCATTTGAGTACAAATTTTAGAAACAAAGTGACGGTTAGAAATTGATCTCAACTTATCGATCTAAATTGCAAGGACGGTTAGAAATTGATCTCAAACTTATCGATCTAAATTGCAAAAGACTCGACCAATCGAGCTTCACTCAATTTCCTCTAATTTTATTGATTTTGGTCATATGGATCCAAATGTTCTCTCAAGTAATAGAGTTAAAAATTAGAAGGATTCGGCCATGTCCTGCAAAAGTGCATAATTAACTCAAAATTTTGTTCTTTGTGCATGAATTGTTCTGACATTCTTACACGCACTCAGACAAATAATTTAGGAAAAGTAAAAAAAAAAAAAAAAATTGAATTTCTTTTACTAGGAAAGTGCAAAAATCATAGCCGTTGGACTTGGCACCTCTCAACACATTATAATTTTAGTCCTGATCTGCAATTTATAATGTATTTATTTATAAAATAATGAAATAAAATAATTGAATAATTATAACTTTAAAAATAAGAATTCTTAATTGAATAATTTTTAATACAAATATTTAAGTAATTTATATATATTACCCAAAGTTAAAAATAATATCCTAATGATTGTTCCAACCTTTTGTATTAATTTAGTTATTATCATGGATATATATATATATATACATACATGTATATATATCTAGATAATATAATATATACATATATGTCAACGTGTATATTTAAATGGTTTGAACGATCGAAATATATTCACATATTGATGATATATATTTCAAACGTACATATATTTTATAAGTATTAAACAAAATAAACAAAAAAACATAACTTTCATTAAATTTGGCTAAGACACCCGCACTTGCTAAATAAATATGTAATTGTATGTAAAGTCACATAAAACTGTGGGTTATTAAGTCATTATCTATGTTGATGTAGATTGTGGCTAATCATATAATATATTCTTTTATTATATAAGGCAATAATCATAATATATAAAATTAATTATATAAGAATTTTTTATATTTTAATAAAGCAGATAAATAAGAAGTTAAGAGACGCATATCCAACCAACGCCACAAAATTAAACCTACCGAACTAAATTAAACCGAAACCAACTTCGTCCTTTCCAATAAATACTCCTTCAAATCAAAACTCCCTCTCTCTCTCTCTCTCTCTACGAAATTTCCAGGAAGCTCACCATGGCTTCCCCCCAAGCATTTAACTCTCCCTCCTTCCTCTCCTCTTCCTCTCAACCCCCGAGTCTTTTATTCTCTCACTTCCTCCCTTCTCGCTCCTGGGGTGAATTTCCTTTTCCGTTTTCACTCCCATTCCCATCATGAAGCTCAACAACATCGTCCCCGGAAAGCTCTTCAAGTCCAAAAAATCACGCTCGGTTTCCAGATCCGAAGCCGAGCCATCGTCCTTCAGCTCCCACACGACGTCCTCATCAGCCTCCGAGGAGGACGCCTTCAAAAAGCCCATCGGCTTATCCACGCCGACGAGTGTCCTTCCATCCTCGTCAGCCGGAATATCGACTGAGGAGTGGTCCCAAATATCCGCCGCCGTCTACTTCGAACTGAAACAAGCGTTTGAAATGATCGACAGAGACGGAGACGGAAAGATAAAGAAGGAAGAGCTGGAAGCGTTGCTCTGCCGGTTGGGAGCTGAGCCGCCGAACAAGGAGGAGCTGCAGATGATGCTCAGCGAGGTGGACAGGGATGGCGACGGCTGTATCACCTTGGAGGAATTCCACGCGATCGGCTCGGCCTTCGCGCCTCCGTCCTGTCACTCGGAGATGAGGGATACTTTCGACTTCTTTGACACCGACCGCGACGGCAAGATCACGGCGGATGAGCTATTCAGCGTATTCAAAACGATCGGAGACGCGCAGTGCACGCTAGAGGACTGCCGGCGCATGATAAGAGGGGTCGATAGAAATGGAGACGGGTTCGTCTGCTTCGAAGACTTCAGTCGTATGATGGAGCTGCAGCAAAGATAAATATTTTTCATTTCTTATTTATTCCAAAAAATAAAAGAAAATGAAAATCATTTGCTGCTCTTTAATTTTTCTTTTTTGGGGTTTCTCGCAGTAACTGTGGGTAAAATGGATGTGTTTTTTAAATGGTTGGATGTTGAGGATCGTGAAATGATGTATCAATATTGACGGCTAGGATTGATCAATCTTGCTTGAAACTGCCGTATATAAATGAGAAGGAATTTCCACATTTTTCTTTTTCTCATTTTATGATTCTTTTTATTAAAGTTTTGTTGAATCTGGAAACATGTGACGGGTTGTTGGATCCCGGGTATTGGGAAACAGCTGACCGAAGTTGGAACAATAACGACACTGGAAATCGGGCCCCAAAATAGGGCCCGATTAATCTAATCCATACGATTGGTAACAAATGTCACTGCGTATGATGTGGGAATGTCGTTTTTTTTCTTTTTCAGTAAATACAGTCAGACTTATTATAAGCTTTATTTTTTATGTACGATTTTTAATTTTTAATTAACTAAATAAAATAACAGCTTTATATATTTATTATTTTTTATGCCCTCTATTTATTGGTAATTTATTTTTTAATTATTTAACTATTATAAGAATATATTAAAACTTTACCCAATAATTAACTTTAATTTTTTTAAAAGAAAAATCCTTTTTTAACAAATGCTTTTTATTTTGGACGGAGAATATTTTATATTACCATTTAATTCGAGAATAATATGGTAATTCTTTCTCAAGTGTTTTATAATTACCATTTAATTCGACAATAATATGGTAATTAATTCAATAAATTTCCAAGTCTTCATAAATTTTGAACTTGCATATTGCTCGAAAATGCAAAGAGTAATTTAGTGAATTTCAAAAGAAACATGTTTATAAGGACAAATAGTTAGAGGTGGTTCCAGCAAAGGGCTTCGATGCTTAAGACATCCATCTACATTGCTCGGTTAAAAATATTAAATTATTTTTGAATAAATATGTACTTTCTCATATCCATAATAAGTGTTCTTTTAGTACTTTTAATTTTTTGCACAATAAGTAACATTTTATCACTTTTAAAGTAGGAATTAATGTCATTTTTCTAATTTATCCTTAACTTTAAATTTACACATGATATGACTTTTTACGACTAATCATTATTATTTCTTCTTCATTAATTAAAGATAGAATATGCACTTAATTTATTTTTTAATATGTGTGAAAATTTCTAAATAATATTTATTGCTAATAATAAGAGAGAGTATATAATAAAATAAAATAAATTATAATGACGTACAATAACTATGGATATTAACAAATCACGCTTATATGACTTTTTACGACTAATCATTAATATTTTTTCTTCATTAATTAAAGATAGAATATGAACTTAATTTATTTTTTAATATGTGTGAAAATTTCTAAACAACATTTATTTTGAATAAGAGGGAGTACATAATAAAATAAAATAAAATAAAATAAATTATAATGACGTACAATAACTATGGATATTAACAAGTCACGCTTATATAAGCATGGCATTACTAGGGCAATAAAGCATGCAATTAATGATATGCCTAGGAGAATGTTATTCATAAAAAAAAACATTAAAATAAATAATAATAATAATAATAATAATAAACAATATTTGTTTGACCCACAAAAGAAGAAGAAGATTCCACCTCCCGAGATGCACCAAAGTGCACGTTACTTTTGTGTTCCGATATTATTGAATGACAGCCAATCAAAATTTGACATCTTGCTTATGTTTTTAAAGATTTTTACAAGTCGCTCTCTCTTAAATTACTATGTCTATCAATTGATATGTCTATCAATTGATGTGATTTTAGTAATTTCTTTCGCATAAAAACACAAAGATATGATGATTAATCCATAGTAATAATATCTTTAATTTGGATGGATTTTTAATTTCACGACCCCATATATTTTGTTTCATAAATTTGTTATTTAAGTTTTACAATTCTATCATAATACTATAATATTATTTTTGTACAAATTAATATTTATATATTATTTTTGATAATACTGTTAATTCTCTTAATATTAATCTGACATCTATATTAAGAATAATATGCTCTACAATTAAGAATATATATATATATATATTGATAAAAATTTAGAATATTTATAATCAAAAATATTATAATTAAAATTTTTCCCGATCCACTCAATCGTAAATGCAAATGCTGCCTAACTTTGTAGTTTGTACTATTTAAAAAAAATGAAAAGATTAAAGTTAATATTAGATTCACAGAAGAATAATACAGAAATGAGATAAGTCTCAGTGTAATTTGCAGTGTAGAATAAGATATTTTCAATGAAAGTTCATCTTAAAAATGAATTTTTAATTAATTACTTCTAGATAAGTTCTTTGACATTATTAAATTATATATACTTCAAGATAAGTTCATTGAATCACAGAAAGTGTTGGAACTATGCTTTACTTCTCTTGAACGGGCTTCTAAGGATATTACTTTTCCCAAAAGTCTATTTCAAAAGAATTGCAAAACTAAGTCATTATATAGAGTATAATATGTGGAATTCGGTCTTTATTTTACACACATATATACATACGAGATTATTAATGCCGAACTCTCAAAGATAAATAATACAGAGCCCATAAAAGGGTTGTGGATATCGTTGTACAGACATCAGATATTGAATGTTTCACATGCATACTTGTTGAAGTAATTTAAAACATTGTTGTATGTTGAACACATTGTGGCACCGTCCATGGTATGTTAGTGAGTCCTCAAAATGGTATAATGTCGAAAAAGATTTTTATACAAACATTATATATAGAATATATATATATATATATATAATGTTTGGATAAATAAACAAATGTCTAACTATTTTAAATAGACAATCATGTAATAATATGGTCTAAATGAGAGAGCTCAAAAGTAAGCCAAACCTCCTAAAAAATGGAAATAATGTAATAAAAGCCCTCCACCTTATATTTAGGCTAAAATCGATGTCTTAATTTTTGTTTGTTCGATCAAGCATTTTTAAATTTGACTTGAAATAAATAAATCGTTTAATTTTAAATTCAAAATAAATTAACCACTCTGTTAACTTTTCCAATGCAATATCATTTTATTTGAATGATATGGCACCACAGAGTGACGTATTGATTTCTTCAAAGTAACAACGCCAAGTGTATCATACGACACCGTTAAAGATGACACCCCTATAATAAGAGAATGTAAGCGAAAAGAGGATACAAGAAAAATGGTTTTGAGGGTTGGCACAAGGGCATTGCATAAATCTAAGTTGTTTATAAAACTAACCAAAACATATTTTCTTTTGTTCCCCTTCTTTTCAATTTCATTTTTAGGCTTCGGTTTTGAATTTGAAGATCAAGGTTTATCTTTTTAGTGATTATGAGAATTTTTTCCAACTTTTTCTTGATATTTTTCCCTCGATTTAAGAGCATAGAGGAAAAATAAAAAGAGAAGAAATTAGGGGTGGTGATGCCCAATATGCAAGGAATGTGAGCCACGCGGTGTCACATTATTCGAATTCAGATGTGTTTAGGTAAGGAGTTGACAAAACGATTGATTTATTATGGATTTAGAAGTAGAGAAACTTATTTGTTGTAATTCAAAAGTTCGAGTTCAAATACTTAATTGAACAAAAACAATTATTAAAAATTGACTTGACCTTCGGTGCAAGTTGGGTGATCTATGTGCACTCTTTTTTTGTCTTTTAAAATTTTTAATTCAAATCTATACATATATTATTAGATACATGTACATTTTGAAAGCAATAAATTACTTTCTATTTGCTTAAAACGTCTTTTTTTTCTACAATAAGAAAAGTCATATCTCAACCCGTACAAGATATTAAAATTCAAGAATCCATTCTTGTACACAATAGAAAAAAATATGTCGAAATAAGTACATAAAAATATTTTCCACTTGCATGCTGTTAAGTGAATTTCACCAAATTTTATAAAGATAAAATAAGAAAAATTCCAAAATCATGTCCTGTACCTACAAAAAAACAATAAATCTAAAATGAATTTAACGACGCGTTTGGTGGGATGTGGGCTGGAAAGTTACAAAGTAGGATAAAATTTGACAGGGCTGTTTGGCGTGCAGTGAGGGGCTGAACTTGTTTTTTTCTTGCTTCCTTTGGAATTCTCAATTTCATAACTACATGTGCTCCACTACTATTCCACTCACACACATTCATATATATACATATTTTATAAATTGGGTGACTTTTCGAACGAACTTGATTTTATTATAAATTGGGTGACTTTTCGAACGAACTTGATTTTATTCGATGATCAGTAGGGATGTTAAACGGGCTAATTCTAGCAGTTTGAGGATGATAGAATTTTGGACAAATTAAATTGTTATATGATGAACCTATGTCTCTATTTTAGCTGTTAGGCTAATCGAACCACTAACAAAAGTGCACATTTTCACTTATGATTTTTAATAAAACTAATTATTAAAAAAAAGGGATGAATTTGTAGAACGACTGAATCGTTGGGTCTTATCCGATGATTAAAGGTGAATCCTAGCCTAATAGTTTCTTATACGAGTCGATTCCAATAATTTAATGATTTTTTTATCTACGAATTATCATTGTCTCGATTGTATTACTTATCTCAAAAGACATTTACCCAATCAAAATTGACCTTTTTATTATGAAAAAGAATTATTATTAATATTATTATTGTTTTTGTTTTTCAAACACGAGATTCAATCTTTAATTTGGTAAGATTATGGAAACTTAAACAAGATTTCCCACGAAAGTTCGTTTGCATTGAGAGTTTTGTTTTGTATGGAGAAACAAAGTAAAAAGTATGGAAGGTGGACTTTTGATTTCGTGGTGTTTTGTGGACTTTTGTGGAATATAAACAATTTTAGTGTAATTTCATGGAAGTTTCCATTCTTATCTATTTATTTTAGTAGTCTTCTTGCACCACAACATCTTTCATTTTTTAACTACCTTTTGAATATAAATAAATATAATTAATTAAAATATAATCACAACACACACACACACAACCAAACAATCTATTCACAATTAGGGCTAAAAATCAAACCAAGTTATTTGATAATCGATTCAATAAAAGCTCATTTGAATTCTGTTTGATAATAATATTAAACAAGCTCGAACACAATTTTACGTTTGATAAAATCTAAAGCTCGACTCAAGCTTGAACTCGTTAAACAAAATTTGTTAAAATAAGTATAAAATATTAAACTACTCAAGGTCGGCTCGTATTCGGCTTGATTAAAACTCGTTCAAGCTCGACTTTATTAATAATCAAATCAATCTCAAACAAAATATTAGATCTCAATAACATTTTAAACAATCTTTAGCAATAATACGTTCGACTCAACTTCACTTATTTATAGTCCTATTGACAATGGTATGTATTCTATTAACTTACCATAATATTTAGGGCATATTTGCAAAGAAATGTATATATATATATATATATATATTTAACTTAATGCCCTATAAAATCTCGAGTTAGGTAAATTATTAAAATCTAATTTTTCTTGTAAAAGTTTAAATTTTTTTATTAAGTTAGAATAATAAATTAGTAATACATTATAAATAAACAAATAATATTGTTAAAAAAATTTATAGTAATATTTTTTAAAATAACAAATAATATTTTAAAACAATAATACTTTTTAAGTAAATAAATAATATTTTATAATTAAATAAATCAATCGAATTTTATAATATACTCGATGTGCGTCAGTTTATATTAATAAATAAATAATAAACACTCATAAGAAAGTGTAATTTACCAAGGCATATGTATATTAAGTAGAAAAGTCAAATTATTAATTTACGTGAGAAGTGGCTATTAAAGCTGCCAAAATGGACCCACCTGGCCCGGCCCACCTTTTCCTCTAATAGGCATGTTGGGCTGCCCATGGTTTTAAATTGTATAATTATTTCTATTGAAAATGCGTCTTATAAGTAATAATTAAGAATGAAGATATTAAAGGGCCTAACAAGTTGGGCCTTTTCGGGCCTAAATAATAATATAGAGTAATGGATTGAGCCCATTGAATTTGTCATTATGGGCTTTCGCTCCTACAAAATTGGGCCTGGGCCCAAATACATATGCCCAGTAAAGCCTGATGTTGGCCACTCTTTCAAAAACTCACGGCCTTCATCCCCACCGCCACCGGCGCAGCGCAGCGAGCTCCAGTTTCTAGTTTCGAGACCTCCCTGAGCTACTCTCAAGTAAGTTATTATCATTCTGGACCTTGCCGATGTTCTTATTATGATACCTAGCTTTCGTTGGTATTGTTGTTTTCTGACTGCCCTATAAATACAAATAGTGAGTTTTAGTTTTTTTTGTTTTTTCTGTAACCGTAGAAGGGACAATTTTAGGAGGGTTTGTGTATGTGTGTGTGTGTGTGTGTTTCTGAACTGGATTGTTGTTGAAATGCTTATTTCTTTTGTTTATTTTGATTTTGTTGTGAAATTTCTATACTAGGTGCGTGAAAATGTCGTCCTTGAGGAATGCTGTCCCAAGAAAAGCTCACAAGGAGCGAGCTCAGCCGTGAGTTTCTTTATCCCCTTCTCTCTTTTTCCCCCCTCCTTTAGGGTGGGGCTGGGGGTATTCCTTCCTTGCATTTGTTTTATTTGATGTAGGTCTTCAGTCTTTAGAGCAGTTATTTCATCGTATTTCGTTTATGCAGGCATTCAAGGAGGAGATTTGGGCTGCTCGAGAAGCATAAGGATTATGTTGAGCGCGCTCAAGTTTTCCACAAAAAGGAGCAGACTTTGCAGGTAATTTTTGTGACCCTGATTTTGGTTGGATTGGGAAAGTATGTCAAGGCTGAATTTGGTGATGTTTTAAAGAGCTTATAGTTATGAGGCTTTGTGTGTATACATATGTATGCAGAAACTTAAAGAAAAGGCAGCATTCAAGAATCCTGATGAGTTCTACTTCAAGATGATCAAATCAAAAACTGTCGGTGGAGTACACAGAGCAGAGTAAGATAAGAAGCAAAATTTATTTCATTTTATCTGAAAGTTTATTTTGGTTGTGTCCTTGAATTAAATCGCCCACAACTGAGCATGACTGGTTGGGTGGTGAAGGGGTGAAGCAAACAAGTACACGAAAGAGGAGCTCATGTTGATGAAGACGCAGGATATTGGATACATTTTGCAGAAACTTCAAATGGAAAAAAAGGTTCTTGTTTTTCAGTTTGAGGTTCAGTTATTCTTTAGAAGTGGAGAGAGATCTGTCCTTTGGTTTTCATTGTCTAAAGTTTGTGTGTTCTGATACAGAAAATTGAAAAGCTAAATGGAATTTTACATTCTCTTGACAGCAGCTCGTCAAACAAACATGTATACTATGCTGATGACAGGTGTGTATTCAGGGCTTTCTTGACCATGGTTGATATATATGGAATGTGAATCCGCAGAATGCATGTCTGTTTTTAGTAGTCAGTCAAATTGACGAGTTTAGCTCACTCATAGGTTTTCAGTTTTCTTGTCAAGTTTTGCTGTTTTAGATTTACAAAAAATAGAACCAAAATGCCCTATTCAAGTTGTTAGAATTTTACCCATTTGTTTTACACAGTTTACTGGATATAAGACTATATTCTTATTGCACCAAAAAATCATTTCAAATGGTAGTTGGATTGAAAACAGCTACAACAACAAAAGTTGAGCCTCTATCCTACTATGCAGGGTCTGCTGTACTTGATTTTGTGTTTGGTCGAACATATGCTGCCTTTTATATTTAAGTACCGAATGATTTTGTAATAGTTCCCTTTTAGGGTTTTCCTCTTCTCTTTTTATTTCAGTTAAATGATCTACTTTCTGCATGCCATACTGGGGCACTAAAAGTTTTCCTTTGCATGCGTTAAAGCTACGTAAGTGTGTTTCTATGATTTACTCATCTGTTGGGCTTCCTCCACTTTCTTTCTAATACAATCATCACCTATTATATCTAATCTAGTGTATCTGCACATTCATCCCAAAATTTTGACTTCTGCTACCCTCTTTTATTGTTCATGTTCGTATTTCGTTGTTCACCACGCTGACTGTGAAGCATATCTGGTTTAAGGCTTTTGTAATATTTTCTTATCAATTTCACTGGTACTTTACATGACATAAATGAACTTTATCTTGTTGCTGGGACAGGATTCAAATAATTCAGATCACCTAAACCCATGTCTTGCATAAATGTGTGTGTGTGTGTGTGTGTTATTTGACTTTTTTCTCTCCTTTTGCAGAACTTGCAAAAGTAAAGAAATTAACTTGTCACTATCTCTTTGCTTTATCTGATGTAAATATGAATTCTTTTGGATGCTTAATCTGTTCCTATTATAGTAAAGCAGTTTCTCTTTGGATTTCTTAAACTCTGACTGTTCTACGAGTAGTTTTGGCTTAGTTGACAACATTGTTCTGTGAATTGTGTTCTAGCTTAGCAACTATAACCTTATGTTTTGTGAAGGCTAGCATGAAGAGTTCCAGTAACAACGCTTCCTTTAATAATTTGACTTATAACTTTGTTTATTTCATTACAGGGCTGAAGCAAGAGAAATTCGAGCAAATATTTCCGAGCACAAAGAAAACCAGATTTGTGTAGACTTGCCTAAATCTATCAAAAGGTAATTATGTGATTATCCCCCCCTCCTTCCTCCCACAAATTGATTTCCCTAATTTTGAAATCGAGCAGATGATTTATTCCAAGTCACTAAAGTCATTGATTTCCTTAATGATGTATCATCCCCCTTCGCCCTCCCACAAATTGATTTCCTTAATTTTGAAATCGAGCAGATTATTTATTCCAAGTTACATAAAGTCATTGAAAGAAAAATAAGTGCAGCTAATCATTATGCTATAATACTTCTATTGGACAAACTTTGATATTAATGCTTGAATGTCTGCCTATGAAACTAATGATCTAATCTTTTTCGCAACACATGACACGTATCCAGGAGCACAGCTGCTTCTTACCGAGAGCTGGAGACTAGAAAAAGCCGAGTGCAAGAGCTAGAGAAAATATATATGGATATGTCCATGCAGAAAGAACTGCAGGTATCATTAAAGTTCAAGCTCACTCTAATTGCCTTTTGAATTTTGGCAGTGGAGTAATCATCTTATCACACTTTTCCTGCCAGAAAAAGGGCAGAAAGCGGAAACTCCGTGAGAAAGAAATTGTTTCTGCATCCTCAGGATCTGTTTTCAAGTGGCGACAGGAAAGAAAACGCTGAGGACCAAGAGACATTTGTGTTTCTAATACAGAGATTCATGGAGAGAATTTCATGAAATATTTCAAGTCTACAAATTTGCTCAAATGTGAATTATATGATTGTATGAACTGCTTTTCAGAACTCTAATATTGAACAAGTGGTCAATTATTCTGTACATTGAGCATTGCACTAAATCTAATTCTTCCCTTGTGAAAGTTACTATCAAATATATCTGATATTGCTTTCACCACTTGAGCAAGTGTATTATGCTGGTAAACTCTCACAAGTTGAGGAAGGTTGCAAGGTCGTCTACACCCTGGATCCACTCAACATCAGGACTGAACCTGACTTTCCCGTTTAAGTCCAATGTAATATGCACCCCGAGCCCACCATCTTCGGGTATAGGATATATCAGATGATGGAAAGGAGGCGATTCAACATTGGACAATGTGAAATAGCAACCTTGCGCAAAGTAGGGACTTGGAATAACCCGATTATCTAGGCCATAAATTCACTTATAAAGAGCCACAGCACCTAGGCCAGCAGAATTCACAACAATTCTGGGACTAAAAATTAGATCAGGCATCACTCCATCCCTGTTCCTCAGATTCTGGCTTTCACAAATGTGAAGCTGCAACTGTTGCAAGAGAACATTGCTCTATTGTTCTCTCCTTCGCCCTATATGCATGCATCCCAGTATTCATGTAACATCCGAAAATGGGCCAGTCTTGTTTGGACAATCTTATTAAGATGAAAAATAAAGACTGAAGTTTAAGCAGTAGAGAGAGCATAAAGGAGTGGCTATCTACGATTCCAGAAACAGGCGATTGTAAAGATTTCGTGCAATATAATCCTGGTTCGATTTCTTTATCGTCCATCATCCTTAGACCTTTAGCGCCATGTTCAATTCCTCGATTCATCAGCATATTCAGTTTGGACATATCCGAGGTCGGGTAGCAAAATATCATCTTGCCTATCTGCTTATGAAGAATGCCAACTTCTTTGCAACAATTAAACAGCAAATGTCTCCCTTATAACGCAGAAAAGTGCCTGCAATTGATAATTTCAATCCGCATTTTGTCTGATAAATTCGCACTTTCAGTGATTAAAAACAATAGGAATGATTTTAAACAAAACTTTGAGAGAGTTGGGAGGGAAATAAATTATAAGTATTTTAAGTTAATTATTTTGATATATTTGGTGTCCATTGATAAATTATTTTGACCTTTTTTTGTTTTAAATAATAATTGGCAATTTACCCTATTGTGAATAACTAGGTGTGTGTATATATAATGTTATTTAACATTTAATTTTGGAAAATGTTGATGAGCTTTGAAGGATGCACCAGATATTATGATATTTGACGGTATCGAGTCTTGTTGTCTTGTTAAGTTTTCATAGTTCAATAACATTGTTTTATCAAATAACGATGTTAGAAATACAGTTTTTAAGTCATTCAAAAAATATATAAATAAGAATAAATTTGTAATTTTATTATTGATACAAGTCGCTCGACAACATTGTACCATAATTCTAGAATTTGAAATTACTAAAAATTCAAGATTTTATTTTAGTTGAAAATTTTCAGATTGATTTGGCATTTTATATTTGATGAATTTTAAATTTACTTTAATTTTAATTTAATATAAAGTATTTTTTAATTAAATAAACTATATCCAAACAATTTTAAACACCTTTAAATATTCAACATCAGTGTTCCAAATATTCCTATTCTCGTCATGTTAATATATTATTATGTGCAATATGATACTATAAATATAAGTACATGAATTTAAACACGAGATTAAAGTGAAAATAATAATAATAATAAAACCTTGTATTTTCTTTACCTACCGCTTTTCTTTTTACCTCAAATCTTACAGGAAAAGTCCAATGTCCATGTTCCATTGTTCTCAGCTTCAGCCTATATGCATGCCACCTCTATAAAAAAAATTAATGAAAAAAAAAAGAGTATATAGTCTGTCGGAATTAACAATTAGAGCTGTAATTAACAGCTCAGTAACTCAAGTCATCGAGTGAGTCCCTGAGCTGTACTCAAGTCACGGAACTGTTAATTACAGCTCTAATACCCGTTGTCATGATTCATCCACCAGACTTGTGACCAGAGTACACGAGGGGATACAATATATAGGGTTTGGTTCTGTGTTGAATATATGATGTGGGAGGTATGTACCACAACAACCATTTTAAAAGGGAGAACCAAAAACCTCCCGATTCAAGTAAGTTCCCTGATAATTCGTCAACAAACATAATTAAATCTTCGTTAATCCTTCTCTTTGATTCGATGGATTCATACTTCATCAAATCCATGCTTCAATTATTGATCTTCCAAATGAATTGTATCTGTACTGAAGGCTTTGAAAGAAGCAAACATTTTCCTGGGAATTCAGTAACTAAACTCCAGGTAAATTCAAGGCTATTTTCTGTTTACAAGTTTATGATAGAAAAAAGGGTGCTTCTGTGATGGTTATACATTTCCAATATTGAGTAAATCCGCTGAGTTGTGTGAATTATGTGTGAGTTTTACTGAATTGAGTCACTGTATGGTACAGCAAATGGGGTTTTTAATCTGATGTTTACTTTTCTGATAAGCTAATTGCTGCTGCTTTCGTTAAGAGTGAGGTTTGGGAATGCTTTGAACGTGTTCGAGGTAATGCCTTATAGAGATTTCATCTATGGTGTGTCAATGATTCCTGGTTGTACTTATGAAGGAGATACCAATGGAGCTAGCTTTTGGATTGATTCACGAAATGCCAAGAGAGAAGGAACCTACCGACAAAATTGATTATAGTGCGGTTCAATGAGGCAGCTTCTTGGCTACATGATGATCAAATGTAGATCCTTGACAGATGATTATTCATTGAGAAAATCCCAGTTTTGAAAGTGTGCTGATAACAGGTGTGTTGAGGGCTTTCTTGACCATGGTTGATATATATGGAATGTGAATCCGCGGATAAATGCAATTCTGTCTATTCTTTTGCATGTCTGTTTCAGTAGTCTGTCAAATAGACGAGTCTGTTGTACTCGACATCGTGTTTGGTCAAACATATGCTGCCATTTATATTAAGCACCAAATGTTTTTTTGTAATAGTTGCCCTTTATGTTCTAATACTACTTAAGTGTGTTTCTTTCTAATAAAAGCATCACCTAGTATATCTAATCTAGTGTCTGCACATTCATCCCACCATTTTGTTTTCTGCTGCTACCCTGATAATATGTTCATGTTCATATTTAGTCGTTCAACACTGACCGTGAAGCATATCTGGTTTAAGACTTTTGTAATACGTTCCTATGTATTTCAGGGTTACTTTACAAAGACATAAACGAACTTTATCTTGTTGCTGGGACAGGATTCAAGTAATTCAGATCACCTAACCCATATCTAGCGAAAGTGTGTGCGTATATATATTACTTTGACTTTAGTCTCTTCTTTTGCAGAACTTGTGACAGTAAAGAAATAAAATTGCCACTATCTTTTTGCTTTTATCTGATGTAAATATGAATTCTTGTGGATGCTTAATCTGTTCCTATTATAGTAGAGATAAGTATCTCTTTGTATTTCTTAAGTTCTCACTGTATGATTATCTGCAGTGAAAATAATGATGGAATCTTTTTCGCAACACCTGACACATATGTAGGAGGACAGCTGCTTCTTAACCGAGAGCTGGAGGCTCGAAGAAGCCTGAGTTCAAGAACTAGAGAAAATATACATGGATATGTCCATGCAGAAAGTATTGCAGGTATCATTAAAGTTCAAACTCACTCTAATTGCCTTTTGAATTTTTGGCAGTGAAATAATCATTGTATCACACTTTTACGTGCCAGAAAAAGGGCAGAAAGTGGAAACTCCATGAGGATGAAATTGTTTCTGTTTTCAAGTGGCGACAGGAAAGGAAATGCTGACAACCATTAGACATTCGTGTTGCTAATTTAGAGATTCATGGAGAGACAATTTCACGAAAGATTTCGATCTTCAATTTCGCTCAAATGTGAATTATATGATTGTGTAAACTGCTTTTCAGAACTATAGTATTGAACAAGTGGTCAATTATTCTGTACATTGAGCGTTGAACTAAATCTAATTCTTCCCTTGTGGAAGTTTCTTATCAAAGTGAATTATGCTGATAATCTAGCAGCAACATGTTCTGCAATGGCCAAACTTGAAGTTAGCCCAGGCGATTCAATCCCCAAGAGGTTTACAAGTCCAGGTATGCCATGAGCCTCTTCTCCCTGCCCGTTTTATCCAAATTAGATTACCATTCAAATCAAATCAAGAGCGAATCCAAGATTGAAATGAAACGCATATAATTTTACCTGTATTACAAAATCAGCTGGACCCTGCATAGCCCCAGAAATCTTAGATCGAACTCCAGCATAGCCTGGCTCTAGCGATCCATCCCTCAAATGTGGATAATACTTTCGTATCTCCGGATAAAACTGATTTGCACGATCTCCAGGTACAGAATAATCAAACCTGTTGTACAAAGACACCCTTTCACAATTGTAAACAGAGAATTTTGGACATATTTCAACCAATCTTGAATAAACACTCACAAATTGAGGAAGGTCGAAATATCATCAACACCCTCAATCCACTCAACATCAGGACCAAACCTGACTTTCCCGTTTAAGTCCAAGGTAACATGCACCCCGAGCCCACCATCTTCGGGTATGGGATATATCAGATGTTCAAAAGGAGATGATTTAACATTGGACAATGTGAAATAGCAACCCCGCGCAAAGCAGGGACTTGGAATAACCCGATTATCTAGGCCGTAAATTCGTATAGAAAGAGCCACAGCACCTAGGCCAGCAGAATTTACAACAATTCTGGGACTAAGAATTAGATCAGGTTTCACTCCATCACTGTTTTTCAGATTCTGGCTTTCACAAATGTGAAGCTGCAAATGATCTTCTTTGTATTCACCACCAATGACACAAGTGTTGTATGAGAATATTGCCCCATTGTTCTCAGCTTCGCCCTATATGCATGCCTCTCAATATTCATATAACAACCAAAAATGGGCAATTCTCGTTTGCACAAACTATTAAAATTAAAAATAAAGATTGAAGTCTTACCAGTAGAGAGAGCATAAAAGAATGGCTATCAATGATTCCAGAAACAGGCGACAGTAAAGCTTTTGTGCAATATAATTCTGGTTCCATTATCGTAGCTTCTTTACCGTCCATCATGCTTAGACCTTCAACGCCATTTTCACTTCCTCGATTCATCAGCATATTCAATTTGGGAATATCTGAAGGTCTGGTAGCAACTATCATCTTGCCAATCTGTTTATGAGGAATGCCAACTTCTTTGCAATAATTATACAGCAAATGTCTCCCTTTAACACAGAGAAGTGCCTGGAACACATAATTTCGATCCCCATTTTGTCCGATTAATTCGTAGTCTCAGTGAATAACAACTATAGGAATGATTTTGAACAAACCTTGAGAGAGTTGGGAGGGTAAAAAATGCCAGCATGAATGACTTCACTGTTGCGAGAGCTCGAGCCTGTCCCGAAAGTGGGCGCCGTTTCTAGCACCAATACTTCTCTCCCGAGCTTCATGGCGAGCTCACGCGCCACCGCTATGCCCACCACGCCGGCGCCTATCACCACAGCGTCCGCCGTTTCTTTGGGCACCGACTTGTACTGTTCTGTGGAAAGGGATCTGGGTTTCCCCGCCCTCGCCATTGATGCGCGGAAAAGCTTCATCTTGTGGACTTCAGCTTCATCATCCTTTGATGAAAGTATAGCATTCGAAATTGTTAATAGATCTATGTAAAAACAAAAAACCAATGTGTGAAGCGGGCGGGGGAGAGAGAGGGAGAGGGGGAAAATGGAAAAAACAAAAAAGATTTAGGAGTCTGTCAGACAACCACGGGACCATCCCATCCGGGTTGTAACCAGGACAAGAACGATCCTCCACTGCACCAGCGGCTCGATAACTCGAGCCGGTGAGCTGTTAATCACGCTCTGATCCCGTGGTCACGGTTCATCCACCAGACTTAATCCCGTGGCTCCTTAGAAATCAAGGATACGAAGGTACGAGCCTATAGAACAGATCCTGTTCAAGTAAGGTCGTGATCAGTGTGCACGAGAGGATACAATATATAGGTTGTGGTTTTGTAGTAAATATAAGATGTGGGAGCAATGTAGCACGACACCATTTTAAAAGGGAGAAACGAAAACCTCTTCAGATTCAAGTTGCCTGAGAATTCGTCAACAAACATAATTTAATCTTTGCAATAATCCTTCTCTTTGTTTCGATGGATTCATCCTTCATCAAATCCCTGCTTCAATCATTGATCTTCCAATTGAATTTTATCTGTACTGGCTTCGAAAGAAGCAGACTTTGTTCCTGGGAATCCAATAACTAAACTCCAGGTAAATTCAAGGCTCTTCGATTCTGCATTATCTGTTTACAAGTTAATGATAGAAAAAGGGTGCTTCGTGGGATGGTTATACATTTCCGATATTGAGTAAATCCGCTGAGTTATTTAATTTTTTGAGAGTTTACCGGACTGGTTCACTACATGGTAGTGCAAATGTAGTTTTCAATCTTATTTTTACTTTGTGATAGTTGATTGCTGCTTCCGTTAAGAGTGAGTTGTGGGAATGCTTTGAAGGCGTTTGAGGTAATGCCTTAGAGAGATTTCATCTATTGTGTATCAATGATTCCTGGTTGTGCTTATGAGGGAGATGCCAATGGAGCTAGCTTTAGGATTTATTCAGGAAATGCAAAAAAAAGGGGGGAACCTAATGACAAAATTGTTTCTAGTGCGGTTCAATGAAGGCAGTTTCCTGCATGATGATGAAATGTGGATCCTTGATAGATCAGTCACTGAAAAAATCCCAATCTTGAAAACATATGGCACTCTTTTCAGCTATATCTACTTCCGGAAGCACCATTGCCAATAGTTCAGCCGTAGCCTCTGTTTTGATACACATTTCTCACCATTCCTTTTATTTGGAATGCCAAGTTTGTGAAACAATGCTGCTTTGATACCCACTGCAGTATATATTTTGATGTAGTGGTGATGGCTATCAAATGTGGATCCTTGATAGGTCAGTCATTGAAAAAATCCCAATCTTCAAAATTAAGGAAAAGGCAGCATTCAGGAATCCCGATGAGTTCTACTTCAAGATGATCAAATAAAAAAACTCTTCTGTGGATTATACAGAGCAGAGTAAGATAACAAGCAAATTTTATTCATTTTATTCGAAGGTTCATTTCGGTAGTGTCCTTGAAATTAAATTGCCCACAACTGAATGTGACTGGTTGGATGGTGAAGGGATGAAGCAAACACTTACACAAAAGATGAGCTAATGTTGATGAAGACGCAGGATATTGGATCCATTTTGCAGAAAAAAAGGTTCTTATTTTACAGTTTGAGGTTCATTTATTATTTAATAGGGGAGAGAGAGCTGTCCTTTGGGTTTTCAGTCTAAAGTTTGTTTGTTCTGATACAGAAAATCAAATATGGATTCTTTTGGATGCTTAATTGTTCCTATTACAGAGAGATAAGTTTCTCTATGTATTTCTTAAATTCTGACTGTTCTACGAGTAGTTTTGCCTTAGTTAACATGTTCTGGGAACTGTGTTCTAGCTTAGCAACTATAACCTTATGTTTCATGAAGGTTAGTATGAAGAGTTCCAGTAACAAGACTTCTTTTGTACCTTTGTTTATTTCATTACAGGGCTGAAGCAAGAGAAATTCGAGCAAATATTTCCGAGCACAAAGAAAACCAGATTTGTGTAGACTTGCCTAAATCTATCAAAAGGTAATTATGTGATTATCCCCCCCTCCTTCCTCCCACAAATTGATTTCCCTAATTTTGAAATCGAGCAGATGATTTATTCCAAGTCACTAAAGTCATTGATTTCCTTAATGATGTATCATCCCCCTTCGCCCTCCCACAAATTGATTTCCTTAATTTTGAAATCGAGCAGATTATTTATTCCAAGTTACATAAAGTCATTGAAAGAAAAATAAGTGCAGCTAATCATTATGCTATAATACTTCTATTGGACAAACTTTGATATTAATGCTTGAATGTCTGCCTATGAAACTAATGATCTAATCTTTTTCGCAACACATGACACGTATCCAGGAGCACAGCTGCTTCTTACCGAGAGCTGGAGACTAGAAAAAGCCGAGTGCAAGAGCTAGAGAAAATATATATGGATATGTCCATGCAGAAAGAACTGCAGGTATCATTAAAGTTCAAGCTCACTCTAATTGCCTTTTGAATTTTGGCAGTGGAGTAATCATCTTATCACACTTTTCCTGCCAGAAAAAGGGCAGAAAGCGGAAACTCCGTGAGAAAGAAATTGTTTCTGCATCCTCAGGATCTGTTTTCAAGTGGCGACAGGAAAGAAAACGCTGAGGACCAAGAGACATTTGTGTTTCTAATACAGAGATTCATGGAGAGAATTTCATGAAATATTTCAAGTCTACAAATTTGCTCAAATGTGAATTATATGATTGTATGAACTGCTTTTCAGAACTCTAATATTGAACAAGTGGTCAATTATTCTGTACATTGAGCATTGCACTAAATCTAATTCTTCCCTTGTGAAAGTTACTATCAAATATATCTGATATTGCTTTCACCACTTGAGCAAGTGTATTATGCTGGTAAACTCTCACAAGTTGAGGAAGGTTGCAAGGTCGTCTACACCCTGGATCCACTCAACATCAGGACTGAACCTGACTTTCCCGTTTAAGTCCAATGTAATATGCACCCCGAGCCCACCATCTTCGGGTATAGGATATATCAGATGATGGAAAGGAGGCGATTCAACATTGGACAATGTGAAATAGCAACCTTGCGCAAAGTAGGGACTTGGAATAACCCGATTATCTAGGCCATAAATTCACTTATAAAGAGCCACAGCACCTAGGCCAGCAGAATTCACAACAATTCTGGGACTAAAAATTAGATCAGGCATCACTCCATCCCTGTTCCTCAGATTCTGGCTTTCACAAATGTGAAGCTGCAACTGTTGCAAGAGAACATTGCTCTATTGTTCTCTCCTTCGCCCTATATGCATGCATCCCAGTATTCATGTAACATCCGAAAATGGGCCAGTCTTGTTTGGACAATCTTATTAAGATGAAAAATAAAGACTGAAGTTTAAGCAGTAGAGAGAGCATAAAGGAGTGGCTATCTACGATTCCAGAAACAGGCGATTGTAAAGATTTCGTGCAATATAATCCTGGTTCGATTTCTTTATCGTCCATCATCCTTAGACCTTTAGCGCCATGTTCAATTCCTCGATTCATCAGCATATTCAGTTTGGACATATCCGAGGTCGGGTAGCAAAATATCATCTTGCCTATCTGCTTATGAAGAATGCCAACTTCTTTGCAACAATTAAACAGCAAATGTCTCCCTTATAACGCAGAAAAGTGCCTGCAATTGATAATTTCAATCCGCATTTTGTCTGATAAATTCGCACTTTCAGTGATTAAAAACAATAGGAATGATTTTAAACAAAACTTTGAGAGAGTTGGGAGGGAAATAAATTATAAGTATTTTAAGTTAATTATTTTGATATATTTGGTGTCCATTGATAAATTATTTTGACCTTTTTTTGTTTTAAATAATAATTGGCAATTTACCCTATTGTGAATAACTAGGTGTGTGTATATATAATGTTATTTAACATTTAATTTTGGAAAATGTTGATGAGCTTTGAAGGATGCACCAGATATTATGATATTTGACGGTATCGAGTCTTGTTGTCTTGTTAAGTTTTCATAGTTCAATAACATTGTTTTATCAAATAACGATGTTAGAAATACAGTTTTTAAGTCATTCAAAAAATATATAAATAAGAATAAATTTGTAATTTTATTATTGATACAAGTCGCTCGACAACATTGTACCATAATTCTAGAATTTGAAATTACTAAAAATTCAAGATTTTATTTTAGTTGAAAATTTTCAGATTGATTTGGCATTTTATATTTGATGAATTTTAAATTTACTTTAATTTTAATTTAATATAAAGTATTTTTTAATTAAATAAACTATATCCAAACAATTTTAAACACCTTTAAATATTCAACATCAGTGTTCCAAATATTCCTATTCTCGTCATGTTAATATATTATTATGTGCAATATGATACTATAAATATAAGTACATGAATTTAAACACGAGATTAAAGTGAAAATAATAATAATAATAAAACCTTGTATTTTCTTTACCTACCGCTTTTCTTTTTACCTCAAATCTTACAGGAAAAGTCCAATGTCCATGTTCCATTGTTCTCAGCTTCAGCCTATATGCATGCCACCTCTATAAAAAAAATTAATGAAAAAAAAAAGAGTATATAGTCTGTCGGGATTAACAATTAGAGCTGTAATTAACAGCTCAGTAACTCAAGTCATCGAGTGAGTCCCTGAGCTGTACTCAAGTCACGGAACTGTTAATTACAGCTCTAATACCCGTTGTCATGATTCATCCACCAGACTTGTGACCAGAGTACACGAGGGGATACAATATATAGGGTTTGGTTCTGTGTTGAATATATGATGTGGGAGGTATGTACCACAACAACCATTTTAAAAGGGAGAACCAAAAACCTCCCGATTCAAGTAAGTTCCCTGATAATTCGTCAACAAACATAATTAAATCTTCGTTAATCCTTCTCTTTGATTCGATGGATTCATACTTCATCAAATCCATGCTTCAATTATTGATCTTCCAAATGAATTGTATCTGTACTGAAGGCTTTGAAAGAAGCAAACATTTTCCTGGGAATTCAGTAACTAAACTCCAGGTAAATTCAAGGCTATTTTCTGTTTACAAGTTTATGATAGAAAAAAGGGTGCTTCTGTGATGGTTATACATTTCCAATATTGAGTAAATCCGCTGAGTTGTGTGAATTATGTGTGAGTTTTACTGAATTGAGTCACTGTATGGTACAGCAAATGGGGTTTTTAATCTGATGTTTACTTTTCTGATAAGCTAATTGCTGCTGCTTTCGTTAAGAGTGAGGTTTGGGAATGCTTTGAACGTGTTCGAGGTAATGCCTTATAGAGATTTCATCTATGGTGTGTCAATGATTCCTGGTTGTACTTATGAAGGAGATACCAATGGAGCTAGCTTTTGGATTGATTCACGAAATGCCAAGAGAGAAGGAACCTACCGACAAAATTGATTATAGTGCGGTTCAATGAGGCAGCTTCTTGGCTACATGATGATCAAATGTAGATCCTTGACAGATGATTATTCATTGAGAAAATCCCAGTTTTGAAAGTGTGCTGATAACAGGTGTGTTGAGGGCTTTCTTGACCATGGTTGATATATATGGAATGTGAATCCGCGGATAAATGCAATTCTGTCTATTCTTTTGCATGTCTGTTTCAGTAGTCTGTCAAATAGACGAGTCTGTTGTACTCGACATCGTGTTTGGTCAAACATATGCTGCCATTTATATTAAGCACCAAATGTTTTTTTGTAATAGTTGCCCTTTATGTTCTAATACTACTTAAGTGTGTTTCTTTCTAATAAAAGCATCACCTAGTATATCTAATCTAGTGTCTGCACATTCATCCCACCATTTTGTTTTCTGCTGCTACCCTGATAATATGTTCATGTTCATATTTAGTCGTTCAACACTGACCGTGAAGCATATCTGGTTTAAGACTTTTGTAATACGTTCCTATGTATTTCAGGGTTACTTTACAAAGACATAAACGAACTTTATCTTGTTGCTGGGACAGGATTCAAGTAATTCAGATCACCTAACCCATATCTAGCGAAAGTGTGTGCGTATATATATTACTTTGACTTTAGTCTCTTCTTTTGCAGAACTTGTGACAGTAAAGAAATAAAATTGCCACTATCTTTTTGCTTTTATCTGATGTAAATATGAATTCTTGTGGATGCTTAATCTGTTCCTATTATAGTAGAGATAAGTATCTCTTTGTATTTCTTAAGTTCTCACTGTATGATTATCTGCAGTGAAAATAATGATGGAATCTTTTTCGCAACACCTGACACATATGTAGGAGGACAGCTGCTTCTTAACCGAGAGCTGGAGGCTCGAAGAAGCCTGAGTTCAAGAACTAGAGAAAATATACATGGATATGTCCATGCAGAAAGTATTGCAGGTATCATTAAAGTTCAAACTCACTCTAATTGCCTTTTGAATTTTTGGCAGTGAAATAATCATTGTATCACACTTTTACGTGCCAGAAAAAGGGCAGAAAGTGGAAACTCCATGAGGATGAAATTGTTTCTGTTTTCAAGTGGCGACAGGAAAGGAAATGCTGACAACCATTAGACATTCGTGTTGCTAATTTAGAGATTCATGGAGAGACAATTTCACGAAAGATTTCGATCTTCAATTTCGCTCAAATGTGAATTATATGATTGTGTAAACTGCTTTTCAGAACTATAGTATTGAACAAGTGGTCAATTATTCTGTACATTGAGCGTTGAACTAAATCTAATTCTTCCCTTGTGGAAGTTTCTTATCAAAGTGAATTATGCTGATAATCTAGCAGCAACATGTTCTGCAATGGCCAAACTTGAAGTTAGCCCAGGCGATTCAATCCCCAAGAGGTTTACAAGTCCAGGTATGCCATGAGCCTCTTCTCCCTGCCCGTTTTATCCAAATTAGATTACCATTCAAATCAAATCAAGAGCGAATCCAAGATTGAAATGAAACGCATATAATTTTACCTGTATTACAAAATCAGCTGGACCCTGCATAGCCCCAGAAATCTTAGATCGAACTCCAGCATAGCCTGGCTCTAGCGATCCATCCCTCAAATGTGGATAATACTTTCGTATCTCCGGATAAAACTGATTTGCACGATCTCCAGGTACAGAATAATCAAACCTGTTGTACAAAGACACCCTTTCACAATTGTAAACAGAGAATTTTGGACATATTTCAACCAATCTTGAATAAACACTCACAAATTGAGGAAGGTCGAAATATCATCAACACCCTCAATCCACTCAACATCAGGACCAAACCTGACTTTCCCGTTTAAGTCCAAGGTAACATGCACCCCGAGCCCACCATCTTCGGGTATGGGATATATCAGATGTTCAAAAGGAGATGATTTAACATTGGACAATGTGAAATAGCAACCCCGCGCAAAGCAGGGACTTGGAATAACCCGATTATCTAGGCCGTAAATTCGTATAGAAAGAGCCACAGCACCTAGGCCAGCAGAATTTACAACAATTCTGGGACTAAGAATTAGATCAGGTTTCACTCCATCACTGTTTTTCAGATTCTGGCTTTCACAAATGTGAAGCTGCAAATGATCTTCTTTGTATTCACCACCAATGACACAAGTGTTGTATGAGAATATTGCCCCATTGTTCTCAGCTTCGCCCTATATGCATGCCTCTCAATATTCATATAACAACCAAAAATGGGCAATTCTCGTTTGCACAAACTATTAAAATTAAAAATAAAGATTGAAGTCTTACCAGTAGAGAGAGCATAAAAGAATGGCTATCAATGATTCCAGAAACAGGCGACAGTAAAGCTTTTGTGCAATATAATTCTGGTTCCATTATCGTAGCTTCTTTACCGTCCATCATGCTTAGACCTTCAACGCCATTTTCACTTCCTCGATTCATCAGCATATTCAATTTGGGAATATCTGAAGGTCTGGTAGCAACTATCATCTTGCCAATCTGTTTATGAGGAATGCCAACTTCTTTGCAATAATTATACAGCAAATGTCTCCCTTTAACACAGAGAAGTGCCTGGAACACATAATTTCGATCCCCATTTTGTCCGATTAATTCGTAGTCTCAGTGAATAACAACTATAGGAATGATTTTGAACAAACCTTGAGAGAGTTGGGAGGGTAAAAAATGCCAGCATGAATGACTTCACTGTTGCGAGAGCTCGAGCCTGTCCCGAAAGTGGGCGCCGTTTCTAGCACCAATACTTCTCTCCCGAGCTTCATGGCGAGCTCACGCGCCACCGCTATGCCCACCACGCCGGCGCCTATCACCACAGCGTCCGCCGTTTCTTTGGGCACCGACTTGTACTGTTCTGTGGAAAGGGATCTGGGTTTCCCCGCCCTCGCCATTGATGCGCGGAAAAGCTTCATCTTGTGGACTTCAGCTTCATCATCCTTTGATGAAAGTATAGCATTCGAAATTGTTAATAGATCTATGTAAAAACAAAAAACCAATGTGTGAAGCGGGCGGGGGAGAGAGAGGGAGAGGGGGAAAATGGAAAAAACAAAAAAGATTTAGGAGTCTGTCAGACAACCACGGGACCATCCCATCCGGGTTGTAACCAGGACAAGAACGATCCTCCACTGCACCAGCGGCTCGATAACTCGAGCCGGTGAGCTGTTAATCACGCTCTGATCCCGTGGTCACGGTTCATCCACCAGACTTAATCCCGTGGCTCCTTAGAAATCAAGGATACGAAGGTACGAGCCTATAGAACAGATCCTGTTCAAGTAAGGTCGTGATCAGTGTGCACGAGAGGATACAATATATAGGTTGTGGTTTTGTAGTAAATATAAGATGTGGGAGCAATGTAGCACGACACCATTTTAAAAGGGAGAAACGAAAACCTCTTCAGATTCAAGTTGCCTGAGAATTCGTCAACAAACATAATTTAATCTTTGCAATAATCCTTCTCTTTGTTTCGATGGATTCATCCTTCATCAAATCCCTGCTTCAATCATTGATCTTCCAATTGAATTTTATCTGTACTGGCTTCGAAAGAAGCAGACTTTGTTCCTGGGAATCCAATAACTAAACTCCAGGTAAATTCAAGGCTCTTCGATTCTGCATTATCTGTTTACAAGTTAATGATAGAAAAAGGGTGCTTCGTGGGATGGTTATACATTTCCGATATTGAGTAAATCCGCTGAGTTATTTAATTTTTTGAGAGTTTACCGGACTGGTTCACTACATGGTAGTGCAAATGTAGTTTTTAATCTTATTTTTACTTTGTGATAGTTGATTGCTGCTTCCGTTAAGAGTGAGTTGTGGGAATGCTTTGAAGGCGTTTGAGGTAATGCCTTAGAGAGATTTCATCTATTGTGTATCAATGATTCCTGGTTGTGCTTATGAGGGAGATGCCAATGGAGCTAGCTTTAGGATTTATTCAGGAAATGCAAAAAAAAGGGGGGAACCTAATGACAAAATTGTTTCTAGTGCGGTTCAATGAAGGCAGTTTCCTGCATGATGATGAAATGTGGATCCTTGATAGATCAGTCACTGAAAAAATCCCAATCTTGAAAACATATGGCACTCTTTTCAGCTATATCTACTTCCGGAAGCACCATTGCCAATAGTTCAGCCGTAGCCTCTGTTTTGATACACATTTCTCACCATTCCTTTTATTTGGAATGCCAAGTTTGTGAAACAATGCTGCTTTGATACCCACTGCAGTATATATTTTGATGTAGTGGTGATGGCTATCAAATGTGGATCCTTGATAGGTCAGTCATTGAAAAAATCCCAATCTTCAAAATTAAGGAAAAGGCAGCATTCAGGAATCCCGATGAGTTCTACTTCAAGATGATCAAATAAAAAAACTCTTCTGTGGATTATACAGAGCAGAGTAAGATAACAAGCAAATTTTATTCATTTTATTCGAAGGTTCATTTCGGTAGTGTCCTTGAAATTAAATTGCCCACAACTGAATGTGACTGGTTGGATGGTGAAGGGATGAAGCAAACACTTACACAAAAGATGAGCTAATGTTGATGAAGACGCAGGATATTGGATCCATTTTGCAGAAAAAAAGGTTCTTATTTTACAGTTTGAGGTTCATTTATTATTTAATAGGGGAGAGAGAGCTGTCCTTTGGGTTTTCAGTCTAAAGTTTGTTTGTTCTGATACAGAAAATCAAATATGGATTCTTTTGGATGCTTAATTGTTCCTATTACAGAGAGATAAGTTTCTCTATGTATTTCTTAAATTCTGACTGTTCTACGAGTAGTTTTGCCTTAGTTAACATGTTCTGGGAACTGTGTTCTAGCTTAGCAACTATAACCTTATGTTTCATGAAGGTTAGTATGAAGAGTTCCAGTAACAAGACTTCTTTTGTACCTTTGTTTATTTCATTACAGGGCTGAAGCAAGAGAAATTCGAGCAAATATTTCCGAGCACAAAGAAAACCAGATTTGTGTAGACTTGCCTAAATCTGTCAAAAGGTAATTATGTAATTATCCCCCCCCCCCCCCTCCTTCCTCCCACAAATTGATTTCCCTAATTTTGAAATCGAGCAGATGATTTATTCCAAGTCACTAAAGTCATTGATTTCCTTAATGATGTATCATCCCCCTTCGCCCTCCCACAAATTGATTTCCTTAATTTTGAAATCGAGCAGATTATTTATTCCAAGTTACATAAAGTCATTGAAAGAAAAATAAGTGCAGCTAATCATTATGCTATAATACTTCTATTGGACAAACTTTGATATTAATGCTTGAATGTCTGCCTATGAAACTAATGATCTAATCTTTTTCGCAACACATGACACGTATCCAGGAGCACAGCTGCTTCTTACCGAGAGCTGGAGACTAGAAAAAGCCGAGTGCAAGAGCTAGAGAAAATATATATGGATATGTCCATGCAGAAAGAACTGCAGGTATCATTAAAGTTCAAGCTCACTCTAATTGCCTTTTGAATTTTGGCAGTGGAGTAATCATCTTATCACACTTTTCCTGCCAGAAAAAGGGCAGAAAGCGGAAACTCCGTGAGAAAGAAATTGTTTCTGCATCCTCAGGATCTGTTTTCAAGTGGCGACAGGAAAGAAAACGCTGAGGACCAAGAGACATTTGTGTTTCTAATACAGAGATTCATGGAGAGAATTTCATGAAATATTTCAAGTCTACAAATTTGCTCAAATGTGAATTATATGATTGTATGAACTGCTTTTCAGAACTCTAATATTGAACAAGTGGTCAATTATTCTGTACATTGAGCATTGCACTAAATCTAATTCTTCCCTTGTGAAAGTTACTATCAAATATATCTGATATTGCTTTCACCACTTGAGCAAGTGTATTATGCTGGTAAACTCTCACAAGTTGAGGAAGGTTGCAAGGTCGTCTACACCCTGGATCCACTCAACATCAGGACTGAACCTGACTTTCCCGTTTAAGTCCAATGTAATATGCACCCCGAGCCCACCATCTTCGGGTATAGGATATATCAGATGATGGAAAGGAGGCGATTCAACATTGGACAATGTGAAATAGCAACCTTGCGCAAAGTAGGGACTTGGAATAACCCGATTATCTAGGCCATAAATTCACTTATAAAGAGCCACAGCACCTAGGCCAGCAGAATTCACAACAATTCTGGGACTAAAAATTAGATCAGGCATCACTCCATCCCTGTTCCTCAGATTCTGGCTTTCACAAATGTGAAGCTGCAACTGTTGCAAGAGAACATTGCTCTATTGTTCTCTCCTTCGCCCTATATGCATGCATCCCAGTATTCATGTAACATCCGAAAATGGGCCAGTCTTGTTTGGACAATCTTATTAAGATGAAAAATAAAGACTGAAGTTTAAGCAGTAGAGAGAGCATAAAGGAGTGGCTATCTACGATTCCAGAAACAGGCGATTGTAAAGATTTCGTGCAATATAATCCTGGTTCGATTTCTTTATCGTCCATCATCCTTAGACCTTTAGCGCCATGTTCAATTCCTCGATTCATCAGCATATTCAGTTTGGACATATCCGAGGTCGGGTAGCAAAATATCATCTTGCCTATCTGCTTATGAAGAATGCCAACTTCTTTGCAACAATTAAACAGCAAATGTCTCCCTTATAACGCAGAAAAGTGCCTGCAATTGATAATTTCAATCCGCATTTTGTCTGATAAATTCGCACTTTCAGTGATTAAAAACAATAGGAATGATTTTAAACAAAACTTTGAGAGAGTTGGGAGGGAAATAAATTATAAGTATTTTAAGTTAATTATTTTGATATATTTGGTGTCCATTGATAAATTATTTTGACCTTTTTTTGTTTTAAATAATAATTGGCAATTTACCCTATTGTGAATAACTAGGTGTGTGTATATATAATGTTATTTAACATTTAATTTTGGAAAATGTTGATGAGCTTTGAAGGATGCACCAGATATTATGATATTTGACGGTATCGAGTCTTGTTGTCTTGTTAAGTTTTCATAGTTCAATAACATTGTTTTATCAAATAACGATGTTAGAAATACAGTTTTTAAGTCATTCAAAAAATATATAAATAAGAATAAATTTGTAATTTTATTATTGATACAAGTCGCTCGACAACATTGTACCATAATTCTAGAATTTGAAATTACTAAAAATTCAAGATTTTATTTTAGTTGAAAATTTTCAGATTGATTTGGCATTTTATATTTGATGAATTTTAAATTTACTTTAATTTTAATTTAATATAAAGTATTTTTTAATTAAATAAACTATATCCAAACAATTTTAAACACCTTTAAATATTCAACATCAGTGTTCCAAATATTCCTATTCTCGTCATGTTAATATATTATTATGTGCAATATGATACTATAAATATAAGTACATGAATTTAAACACGAGATTAAAGTGAAAATAATAATAATAATAAAACCTTGTATTTTCTTTACCTACCGCTTTTCTTTTTACCTCAAATCTTACAGGAAAAGTCCAATGTCCATGTTCCATTGTTCTCAGCTTCAGCCTATATGCATGCCACCTCTATAAAAAAAATTAATGAAAAAAAAAAGAGTATATAGTCTGTCGGGATTAACAATTAGAGCTGTAATTAACAGCTCAGTAACTCAAGTCATCGAGTGAGTCCCTGAGCTGTACTCAAGTCACGGAACTGTTAATTACAGCTCTAATACCCGTTGTCATGATTCATCCACCAGACTTGTGACCAGAGTACACGAGGGGATACAATATATAGGGTTTGGTTCTGTGTTGAATATATGATGTGGGAGGTATGTACCACAACAACCATTTTAAAAGGGAGAACCAAAAACCTCCCGATTCAAGTAAGTTCCCTGATAATTCGTCAACAAACATAATTAAATCTTCGTTAATCCTTCTCTTTGATTCGATGGATTCATACTTCATCAAATCCATGCTTCAATTATTGATCTTCCAAATGAATTGTATCTGTACTGAAGGCTTTGAAAGAAGCAAACATTTTCCTGGGAATTCAGTAACTAAACTCCAGGTAAATTCAAGGCTATTTTCTGTTTACAAGTTTATGATAGAAAAAAGGGTGCTTCTGTGATGGTTATACATTTCCAATATTGAGTAAATCCGCTGAGTTGTGTGAATTATGTGTGAGTTTTACTGAATTGAGTCACTGTATGGTACAGCAAATGGGGTTTTTAATCTGATGTTTACTTTTCTGATAAGCTAATTGCTGCTGCTTTCGTTAAGAGTGAGGTTTGGGAATGCTTTGAACGTGTTCGAGGTAATGCCTTATAGAGATTTCATCTATGGTGTGTCAATGATTCCTGGTTGTACTTATGAAGGAGATACCAATGGAGCTAGCTTTTGGATTGATTCACGAAATGCCAAGAGAGAAGGAACCTACCGACAAAATTGATTATAGTGCGGTTCAATGAGGCAGCTTCTTGGCTACATGATGATCAAATGTAGATCCTTGACAGATGATTATTCATTGAGAAAATCCCAGTTTTGAAAGTGTGCTGATAACAGGTGTGTTGAGGGCTTTCTTGACCATGGTTGATATATATGGAATGTGAATCCGCGGATAAATGCAATTCTGTCTATTCTTTTGCATGTCTGTTTCAGTAGTCTGTCAAATAGACGAGTCTGTTGTACTCGACATCGTGTTTGGTCAAACATATGCTGCCATTTATATTAAGCACCAAATGTTTTTTTGTAATAGTTGCCCTTTATGTTCTAATACTACTTAAGTGTGTTTCTTTCTAATAAAAGCATCACCTAGTATATCTAATCTAGTGTCTGCACATTCATCCCACCATTTTGTTTTCTGCTGCTACCCTGATAATATGTTCATGTTCATATTTAGTCGTTCAACACTGACCGTGAAGCATATCTGGTTTAAGACTTTTGTAATACTTTCCTATGTATTTCAGGGTTACTTTACAAAGACATAAACGAACTTTATCTTGTTGCTGGGACAGGATTCAAGTAATTCAGATCACCTAACCCATATCTAGCGAAAGTGTGTGCGTATATATATTACTTTGACTTTAGTCTCTTCTTTTGCAGAACTTGTGACAGTAAAGAAATAAAATTGCCACTATCTTTTTGCTTTTATCTGATGTAAATATGAATTCTTGTGGATGCTTAATCTGTTCCTATTATAGTAGAGATAAGTATCTCTTTGTATTTCTTAAGTTCTCACTGTATGATTATCTGCAGTGAAAATAATGATGGAATCTTTTTCGCAACACCTGACACATATGTAGGAGGACAGCTGCTTCTTAACCGAGAGCTGGAGGCTCGAAGAAGCCTGAGTTCAAGAACTAGAGAAAATATACATGGATATGTCCATGCAGAAAGTATTGCAGGTATCATTAAAGTTCAAACTCACTCTAATTGCCTTTTGAATTTTTGGCAGTGAAATAATCATTGTATCACACTTTTACGTGCCAGAAAAAGGGCAGAAAGTGGAAACTCCATGAGGATGAAATTGTTTCTGTTTTCAAGTGGCGACAGGAAAGGAAATGCTGACAACCATTAGACATTCGTGTTGCTAATTTAGAGATTCATGGAGAGACAATTTCACGAAAGATTTCGATCTTCAATTTCGCTCAAATGTGAATTATATGATTGTGTAAACTGCTTTTCAGAACTATAGTATTGAACAAGTGGTCAATTATTCTGTACATTGAGCGTTGAACTAAATCTAATTCTTCCCTTGTGGAAGTTTCTTATCAAAGTGAATTATGCTGATAATCTAGCAGCAACATGTTCTGCAATGGCCAAACTTGAAGTTAGCCCAGGCGATTCAATCCCCAAGAGGTTTACAAGTCCAGGTATGCCATGAGCCTCTTCTCCCTGCCCGTTTTATCCAAATTAGATTACCATTCAAATCAAATCAAGAGCGAATCCAAGATTGAAATGAAACGCATATAATTTTACCTGTATTACAAAATCAGCTGGACCCTGCATAGCCCCAGAAATCTTAGATCGAACTCCAGCATAGCCTGGCTCTAGCGATCCATCCCTCAAATGTGGATAATACTTTCGTATCTCCGGATAAAACTGATTTGCACGATCTCCAGGTACAGAATAATCAAACCTGTTGTACAAAGACACCCTTTCACAATTGTAAACAGAGAATTTTGGACATATTTCAACCAATCTTGAATAAACACTCACAAATTGAGGAAGGTCGAAATATCATCAACACCCTCAATCCACTCAACATCAGGACCAAACCTGACTTTCCCGTTTAAGTCCAAGGTAACATGCACCCCGAGCCCACCATCTTCGGGTATGGGATATATCAGATGTTCAAAAGGAGATGATTTAACATTGGACAATGTGAAATAGCAACCCCGCGCAAAGCAGGGACTTGGAATAACCCGATTATCTAGGCCGTAAATTCGTATAGAAAGAGCCACAGCACCTAGGCCAGCAGAATTTACAACAATTCTGGGACTAAGAATTAGATCAGGTTTCACTCCATCACTGTTTTTCAGATTCTGGCTTTCACAAATGTGAAGCTGCAAATGATCTTCTTTGTATTCACCACCAATGACACAAGTGTTGTATGAGAATATTGCCCCATTGTTCTCAGCTTCGCCCTATATGCATGCCTCTCAATATTCATATAACAACCAAAAATGGGCAATTCTCGTTTGCACAAACTATTAAAATTAAAAATAAAGATTGAAGTCTTACCAGTAGAGAGAGCATAAAAGAATGGCTATCAATGATTCCAGAAACAGGCGACAGTAAAGCTTTTGTGCAATATAATTCTGGTTCCATTATCGTAGCTTCTTTACCGTCCATCATGCTTAGACCTTCAACGCCATTTTCACTTCCTCGATTCATCAGCATATTCAATTTGGGAATATCTGAAGGTCTGGTAGCAACTATCATCTTGCCAATCTGTTTATGAGGAATGCCAACTTCTTTGCAATAATTATACAGCAAATGTCTCCCTTTAACACAGAGAAGTGCCTGGAACACATAATTTCGATCCCCATTTTGTCCGATTAATTCGTAGTCTCAGTGAATAACAACTATAGGAATGATTTTGAACAAACCTTGAGAGAGTTGGGAGGGTAAAAAATGCCAGCATGAATGACTTCACTGTTGCGAGAGCTCGAGCCTGTCCCGAAAGTGGGCGCCGTTTCTAGCACCAATACTTCTCTCCCGAGCTTCATGGCGAGCTCACGCGCCACCGCTATGCCCACCACGCCGGCGCCTATCACCACAGCGTCCGCCGTTTCTTTGGGCACCGACTTGTACTGTTCTGTGGAAAGGGATCTGGGTTTCCCCGCCCTCGCCATTGATGCGCGGAAAAGCTTCATCTTGTGGACTTCAGCTTCATCATCCTTTGATGAAAGTATAGCATTCGAAATTGTTAATAGATCTATGTAAAAACAAAAAACCAATGTGTGAAGCGGGCGGGGGAGAGAGAGGGAGAGGGGGAAAATGGAAAAAACAAAAAAGATTTAGGAGTCTGTCAGACAACCACGGGACCATCCCATCCGGGTTGTAACCAGGACAAGAACGATCCTCCACTGCACCAGCGGCTCGATAACTCGAGCCGGTGAGCTGTTAATCACGCTCTGATCCCGTGGTCACGGTTCATCCACCAGACTTAATCCCGTGGCTCCTTAGAAATCAAGGATACGAAGGTACGAGCCTATAGAACAGATCCTGTTCAAGTAAGGTCGTGATCAGTGTGCACGAGAGGATACAATATATAGGTTGTGGTTTTGTAGTAAATATAAGATGTGGGAGCAATGTAGCACGACACCATTTTAAAAGGGAGAAACGAAAACCTCTTCAGATTCAAGTTGCCTGAGAATTCGTCAACAAACATAATTTAATCTTTGCAATAATCCTTCTCTTTGTTTCGATGGATTCATCCTTCATCAAATCCCTGCTTCAATCATTGATCTTCCAATTGAATTTTATCTGTACTGGCTTCGAAAGAAGCAGACTTTGTTCCTGGGAATCCAATAACTAAACTCCAGGTAAATTCAAGGCTCTTCGATTCTGCATTATCTGTTTACAAGTTAATGATAGAAAAAGGGTGCTTCGTGGGATGGTTATACATTTCCGATATTGAGTAAATCCGCTGAGTTATTTAATTTTTTGAGAGTTTACCGGACTGGTTCACCACATGGTAGTGCAAATGTAGTTTTTAATCTTATTTTTACTTTGTGATAGTTGATTGCTGCTTCCGTTAAGAGTGAGTTGTGGGAATGCTTTGAAGGCGTTTGAGGTAATGCCTTAGAGAGATTTCATCTATTGTGTATCAATGATTCCTGGTTGTGCTTATGAGGGAGATGCCAATGGAGCTAGCTTTAGGATTTATTCAGGAAATGCAAAAAAAAGGGGGGAACCTAATGACAAAATTGTTTCTAGTGCGGTTCAATGAAGGCAGTTTCCTGCATGATGATGAAATGTGGATCCTTGATAGATCAGTCACTGAAAAAATCCCAATCTTGAAAACATATGGCACTCTTTTCAGCTATATCTACTTCCGGAAGCACCATTGCCAATAGTTCAGCCGTAGCCTCTGTTTTGATACACATTTCTCACCATTCCTTTTATTTGGAATGCCAAGTTTGTGAAACAATGCTGCTTTGATACCCACTGCAGTATATATTTTGATGTAGTGGTGATGGCTATCAAATGTGGATCCTTGATAGGTCAGTCATTGAAAAAATCCCAATCTTCAAAATTAAGGAAAAGGCAGCATTCAGGAATCCCGATGAGTTCTACTTCAAGATGATCAAATAAAAAAACTCTTCTGTGGATTATACAGAGCAGAGTAAGATAACAAGCAAATTTTATTCATTTTATTCGAAGGTTCATTTCGGTAGTGTCCTTGGAATTAAATTGCCCACAACTGAATGTGACTGGTTGGATGGTGAAGGGATGAAGCAAACACTTACACAAAAGATGAGCTAATGTTGATGAAGACGCAGGATATTGGATCCATTTTGCAGAAAAAAAGGTTCTTATTTTACAGTTTGAGGTTCATTTATTATTTAATAGGGGAGAGAGAGCTGTCCTTTGGGTTTTCAGTCTAAAGTTTGTTTGTTCTGATACAGAAAATCAAATATGGATTCTTTTGGATGCTTAATTGTTCCTATTACAGAGAGATAAGTTTCTCTATGTATTTCTTAAATTCTGACTGTTCTACGAGTAGTTTTGCCTTAGTTGACAACATGTTCCGGGAACTGTGTTCTAGCTTAGCAACTATAACCTTATGTTTCATGAAGGTTAGTATGAAGAGTTCCAGTAACAAGACTTCTTTTGTACCTTTGTTTATTTCATTACAGGGCTGAAGCAAGAGAAATTCCAACAAATGATTCCGAGCACCTCAAGGGAAGCATCTTTGTCAAGCCAACTATATCAAGGAATTGCTTTGCAAAGCAGACATGTCTACGGCCAAGCAAATTGCAACTCCCATGATCACTATACCACCTTTATCCAAATTTGAAGGTACTCTTGTTTCTGATCCCAGCATGTATAGAAGCATCGTAGGAGCTCTTCAATACCTTACCATAATAAGACCAGAAATAGTATATTCTGTAAATAGAGTAAATCAGTTTATGGCTGATCCTCTTGACACGCACTGGAAAGCTGTTAAGAGGATTCTGAGATACTTGTCTGGCACATCCAATTATGGGATCACCATTAAACCACATGGTCATCTTCACATTGTTGGCTTCTATGATTCTCATTGGGGTGGAGAGCCGGATGAGAGAAAATCAGTTTCTGGCCTGTGTGTTTATTTTGGAAACAACTTAGTCTCTTGGAGTTAAAAGAAACAACATTCCGTGTCCAGATCAAGCACAGAAGCTGAATATAAAAGTCTAGCTCAAGTTACTGCTAGCCAGCATGACAACCAACACCACAATTCCACTATCCCACTGAACCAGCCTGCTTCCATTACTTGTGCCCCAAGCCCTTATACAATAAGCCAAAAAGACTGACCAGCAGCAGGTCTGCCATTCACCAGAGCCATTGGATGAAAACCAAATATGTGTACAAGATCAATCCTTGTACACTAATTTGAGTTGTATTGAAATGTAAGCATTTGTTGTAATTTGTATGTATTCGTAGGATAGCTTGCATATGGACGGTTATTGTTGAAGTGTGGATGCATGAAAAACAAATTGTAATTTTTCAGAATGAAGAAAGTATGTTCTTAGCTCATTTATTATGTCTATTTCCATTTCTTCAGTTGCTTTTCTTGCATGGTTCGATTATCTAGCTTCTTTACCATTCATATCCTTAAACCTTCATCGCCATTTCCAATTCCTCGATTCATCAGCATGTTCAATTCGGGAATTTCTGGAGGTCTGGTAGCATCTATCAGCTTCTTGCCTATCTGTTTATGAGGAGTGCCGACTTCTTTGCAGTAGTTATAATGCAAATGTCTCCCTTTAACACAGAAAAGTGACTGCAGCACAGAATTTAAACCCTCATTTTGTCCGACTAATTAGTAATTTCAGTGAATAGCAACTAATACGAATGATCTTAAAGAAACCTTGAGGGAGTTGGGAGGGTAATAAATGCAAGCATGAATGACTTCAATGTTGCGAGAGCTCAAGCCCGTCCCGAAAGTGCGCGCCGTTTCTAGCACCAATACTTCTCTCCCGAGCTTCATGGCGAGCTCACGCGCCACCGCTATGCCCACCACGCCGGCGCCTATCACCACAGCGTCCGCCCTTTCTCTGGGCACCGACTTGTACTGTTCTGTGGAAAGGGATCGGGGTTTCCCCGCCCTCGCCATTGATGCGCGGAAAAGCTTCATCTTGTGGACCTCAGCTTCATCATCCTTTGATTAAAGTAAAGCATTCGAAATTGTTACTATATGTAAAAACTAAAACCAATGGTGGAAGCGATGGGGGGGAATAAAAAAAAGATGAAAAAGATATAAAAAGATATGTGGGTCTGTCAGACAACCACGGGACCATCCAATCCAGATTGGATCTGATCCCGTGGTCATGGTTCATCCACCAGACTTGATCCCGTGGCTCCTTAGAAATCAAGGATACGAAGGTACGAGCCTATAGAACAGATCCTGTTCAAGTAAGGTCGTGACGTGAGTGTACGAGAAACTAAAATATATAGACTCTGGTTTTGTTATAAATATACGATGTGGGAGGAATGTAGCACAGCACCATTTCAAAAGGGAGAACCGAAAACCTCCAGATTATCTTCAATAATCCTTTTATTTGTTTCGATGGATTCATCCTTCATCAAATCCATGCTTCAATTATTGATCTTCCAAGTGAATTGTATCCGTACTGAAGGCTTTGAAAGAAGCAAACATGGTTCCTGGGAATTCAGTATCTAAACTCTAGGTAAAGTCAAGGGTCTTCGATTCTCCATTTTCTGTTTACAAGTCAATGGTACAAAAAGGGTGCGTCATGTGATGGTTATACATTTCCGATACTGAGTAAGTCCGCTGAGTTGTGCGAGTTTTACTGAAATGGTTCACTGTATGGCACTGCAAATGGGGTTTCAATCTGATGTTCACTTCTGTGATAAGCTGATTGAGGTTTTCGTCAAGAGTGAGTGCATAAGGAATGCTTGTAAGGTGTTCGAGGTAATGCCTTTCACAGATTTCATCTATGGTGTCAATGATTCCTTGTTGTGCTTATGAAGGAGATGCCAGTGGAGTTAGCTTTTGAATTGATTCACGAAATGCCAAAAAAGGGGGATTCCAATGACAAAATGCTAGTTTGGTTCAATGAAAGGCAGTTTCTTGGCTACATGATGATCAAATGCGGATCCTTGATAGATCAGACATTAAAAAAATCCTAATCTTGAAAACGTATGGCACTCTTTTCGGCTATATCTACTTCTGGAAGCACCATTGCCAGTGGTTCGGCCGTATCCTCTGTTTTGATACAAATATATCTAACCATTCCTTTTATTTGGAACGCCAAGTTCGCGAAACAATGCTGCTTTGTTATCTGATCCAGTATATGTTTTGAAGTAGTGGTAATTGTTATCAATCTTGTGTTCATATTCTGCGCGACGACGCAAGTGTGGAACCTTCATTCCCATCTACCAAGTTGTCATCTTAAACAAAACTCTGTAATTTGAAAGCTGGTCTCAAGGACTTTAGCTATTCAAGAATTAACAATCTTACAAGATAAAGCTGAAAAATTAGCATATCATTTTGTATGTACAGTCTCAGTTATGCATTGAGTTCAACCACCAATTAAGTATGGAAAGTTCTATTATATGGTGTGTGTGTGTGTGTGTGTGTGTGTTCTTTGAAAGTGAACTCTTGCTATTGTATGCTTCTTGATTATGCACCCGTGTTTGCTGGTGATGTTTTAATGTTTTTTACTATTTTTTTTTTTTTTTGTGTGGGGGAGGGGGGGGGGTGTGAGCGGAGAGGGAAAGGGCTTTTTAGCTTAACTGTTTGGGCTGAAGTTAATTGGGCCCATTTTTCTTCTGCTGGTTTGTAGGCCCAATAAAGCCACTTTTTTCCATACATTTCTGTTAATTGATCTTTCTGTAGAAATACAACAATATAGTCCGAATAATATAAGAAAATAAAGAAATTGTCATTTTTTTTTGGCTGTTCAGCCCCCATTATTATTATTTTTTTTTTTTTTATTTTTTTTTTAAATCGATCTAATAATATAACAACTTACTATCACCTGGCAGGAAGGTTCTTTCAAAATAAAATGGTGGAATTGGAACGTGATAATGGAGGATGGTAAAAATTAGGAGAGTTAACTGGTGGGGTGACAAATAAAAGTAAAATAAATTAAATTATAAAATAGAAAATTGATGATGACAAGACTAGACATCTCCGTGCTTGTCGGGGCCAACGGCCCCACCTATAACACCCACTAAAGGCCCCACCCCACACGCACCTTCAAATGAGTCTTTAACCATCATGACTCTTTTAATTTCATGGGTTAATTGTCACAATAAATTAATGACTTTTTTTTTGATATCTCATCTTATTTTTTAGATATCGAGTATAATGTATAAATTTTTTATTTTTTTTAATTCAATGCATGTTTATAATTTTTAATAAAATTGTGACAACGTAAAATTTAAATTCAATTCTCACCGTCGAAGTAGATGACATCAATGAGTCAAAAGAAAACAATACTTAAATTTTAAAGTATAATAACAACTGAAAATTAATAATATAAATATTACAGATCATAAATTATTAATATTTTAAGTAAATATAATATATTTTTATACTATGTTGGGTCTATTATGGTTATGAATGTCGAGCTTTGAAAATTGTCATCAATTTTTCTTTTTCTTTTTTTGGTTCATTGAACTACAAAAAATAAAAAATCATGCATTATATTATAATTTTACATAATATATTATTAAATTGCAATTATATGTAAAAGGGATGCATGTCTTATTTTGCAATTTGCCCTAGTGTGAATGATTAGGTACTTAACATATATTAGCTAAATTTAATTTTGGAAAATATACTTGAAGGATGTATGAGTTATCAAGATAGGTTGTTGCTTCGTCTGAGGCCTCGATAATTTAATGACATTATTTTATTAAACAACATCGTGAATTAAAAATTTAATTTTTAAGTAACTCAAAAAATATATTTGAGAATGAGTTTATAATTTTATTATTGATACAACTATTCTTACCATCATACTTTTCCACAAGATGCACAACAACAATATACCACAAATTTTAGAACTTGAAAATATTTGAGATTCAAGATTACATTTCATTTGAAGAATTTGGGGATTGACTTGACATTTCATACAAACAAATCCATTGATTATTGTTTGGATTAATAATTCAAAGTCAATCACTTTTACTTTAAAGAATTTAAAAAAAATTTTAATTTTAAATCACTCTAATTTTAATTTAATTTAAAACATTTCTTGAATCAAACACAACTAATTAAAAGATTGTACATACCTGAAAATTTTGTATAGCCCCAAAACTCCAATGTCCATATGTTGTAATTCTTTCAATTCTCTTCATATTAATGTATAATATGTATAATATGATACTATAGTTATAGATATAACGTACACTACCAAAATTAAACATGACATTGGAGTAAAAAAAAAAAAGGAAAAATCTTGTATTTTAATGCCCACCTTTATTTTGACTAGAAATGTTAAACGGGCTAGTCCTAGCGGCTTTTGGGTTAATCGGGTCTTGATTTAATCGGGTCAATTTAAACGGGCTTGATTATGTTGATCCTAACCATAACCATAGCGATTTTCGGGCTAATCGGGTCACTATCGGGCTATGAGTCAAAATAGTCAAATTATATATTAAATTTAAAATTTTAATTAAATGCATATTATGCTCTATTTAAAATACAATTTTATATAACATTAAAAGATTATATATTTTAAAACTTTTATATCACTATACAAAATTTAAAGATTCAAACATTTAGGTCATATACACTATTTCATGCTCTCAATTATAGCTTTAAGAACATTCACTGTCATAAAATTAGAAATCATGTTAACATTTAAGTTCTAAATTTAAATGACATTATTTAGAATTTTCTAGTAATTAAATATAAATTTTAATATATTCTACTAAAAATCAAATATGGTATATGAAAAATAATTAAAAATTGAGTATATTATTAATTCGATATTAAAAATAGACAAATAAGAAGAAAAATTCAAAATAGGGTTAGCCCTAACCTTAGCGGGCTAGCCCTATAGAGTTTCGGACTAATCGGGCTCGGACTAAACGGGTTAACTTTTAAACAGACTAATAAAATCAAACCCTAACCCTAAAAATTTTCGGGCTAAACGCGCCGGTTCGTCGGGCCATGACCATTTTAACATCTCTAATTTTAACCACAAAATCTTTTAGTAATATATATATATATATATATATATATATATTTGTCTGAATCAATCTGCTTTAATGAGGAAGATGTCCAAACAGTTAATACTTGGGTCCATATGTGGCCAAAGAACTGAAATTTTCGACTCTTTCTTTGACTGATTCAAAAGCTACACAAAAGCTGTTCATCTTTTTTTTTTTTTTTTCTGCAGATTCATAAACAACCACATTAAATGATCCATCAAGAAATGCTTTCTGGGCACAGACTACTACAACTCATTAAGAACACACACCCAAAGATGAGTGTAAAAATTTGGTGGGGCCATGAGAGCAATCCATGCAGAAAATCTTTTTAACTGTACTTCAGAGCAGTAACTGGAGTCAGTTATCTAATCAGAAAAGAAAGATGGATGGATGAAAATGAAAATATTATAGTAGAAAAAGAAGAGAGGCAAAAAGAATGAGTTCTTGCAAGATGATTAATGAATTGACATCAGCATCAAATTTATGTTTGTACTCTTTCCAAGTTGGGCCCAACTTATATTATGGACACTTCAAATTTCAATTATAATATATATATATATATATATATAACATTTTGATTACTTTAAGAATAAGCTCCCATTCTAATTATGGACATTGGATTATTATACCTTTTTAGTGTAATTATTGTTATTTTTATGTTTTAAATATTAAATTTTGCTATACAGAGTGAGATACGAACATATGTTAAATATAGACGAAGATGAAAAGTGACATCCACATTCGTCAATAATTATATTGATTCTTGTTTATTTATCCTTGAGGTACAATGAGTATATCAACATATGTGGTCAACATGCATGTGCACACTCAACTCCTAGAACTTAGGTAATGGATTATAGGCTAGCGCTTGAGGTGAAGTTTGTCTTAGTTCTGTCAAATTCAGCTTCACTCTTGTACAATTGTGTCTTGATTTTATGATTGTTAAGATCGATCTGAATACCAATATCTCTGTTGAAGTGCCCTTACAGATCTAGACAAGAAATGCAGCCACATTCTCGTACTAAATAACATCATTAAGGGGGGCTTGTGACATACATAGAGCAGCACATGTTGATTGAAGATAGTACACATATATACAGTTATATAGATGCATTAGTGCATGATTAGATAACATTATCATAGTCCCACCCGACTAAGAATCTGTTTCTAGTTCAAGCAGCATTCCACAAGATTCTTAGTCAATCAAAAAGGTGTCCAGTTCTTGATTCTTCAAGTTTCAATTCTTGCAGTTGTCCAGTTCGTAGCCACTACTAAAAGAGTCATTCTAATTCCCCTTAAAGTTTTTATCATTCACTAACTGATAATATTTTATTTACTTAATACATTACATGTCAACGTTTAATGTACTATATAACCATAAAAGCTATAAGTATCGAAAAAAACATCATTTCTTAAATAGTATAGAATGACATTCCTCCACGACTTCATGTGATCTCAAAAACAATATTTTCTTATAAAAATGAACATTATCATTCCAATACTTTACTCTCAAACCAGAAAATATCTGCATAGAATCAAATACCATCACCTCTCAAAGTAAAACTTTATTTCTTAGTCGTAACTCAGATCCAAAGACCAATAACTAACCCTAACAAAAATTTGGACATCCAATGATCAAAATGGGCATCACATTATGAATATTAGTTATGAAAATAACATACAGAAAGAAAATTGTAGTTAGGGATGTCAGGAGTTTGGCAATAAATAGGACATGGAAATCAGTGCCATCCTCTTAACTTCCAAGAAAACATATACAGCAAAGAACTACTACTTAAACCCTCAGTACAAATGTCATGTAATAATATGGGAGGAGGGATCATGGGCTCTGCCACGTGTCACCTCGATCAGGGGGGTGGGCCATATGGGGGTGATCTTACGGTGGAGAGATGGGCAGGCCTGTGTGTGTGGTGTGTGTGTGAATGTAAGAAGAAAAGATTTTGAGACTGACAAGGAGAGGTCAGGGTCAAGAGTCATTGTCATATCCTTCACATGCATTTATGGAGTTGTCACATCAGATTATTAGTATCACTTGTTTGTTTGTATTACTTCCACTTCCAGTATGTAAATTAAATCAACATTAGATTATTTATTCATGGGAATTAATTTCTGGATCTTATAAAACACAATAAAAAGATAAATTTAACATATTTTATGATATCTTTGAAAATTAAAATATTATTATTTATTTTTAGGTAAAATAGAAAAATATACTATAGATTGTCATACATATTAAATATATGTAACATGGTAAGTATATATATATATAAATATATATGTATAATTATTAATATATATACACACAATAGGTATTTGATCATTTTAGCCATTCTTTCATTTTTTTTTCTACCCAATTTCATCAAAATACTTGATAAAAATATCCTAGGAGTTTATCTCATCTTGCATATAGATCATAGTTAAAAGAAACACACTATTTCACCTAATACAAGGTATAAGTTGGTGGGATGGGCCGCACACTTCCTTAATATATATTAGTCAGAAAAGATCTTGTTATCTTTAGAAATATATGATATTTTCTACTTTTCATCAATATCTTCTAAAAGTAAATGCTCGAGTCTAATAAGTTTCTGAATTAGAAATTTGTAAAACTCGCGAAGATAATCAGTATTATTGAATCAGATAAACAACAAGAATTGCGTAGATACGAGTGAGTGGGGCTTATTTGGGCCGTGGTTTTAATGCCCCAACTAAACCTATTGATGATGGAAGAGAAATTTTAGCTTCTAAATCTCGATTAATTGAAGCTTTTGCTTCAGGTATTATTTTTCAACATTCGTATATGTGCCTTTTCAAACTAGACTTACTACTATTGATTTGATGATTCCAATAAGATGCGATCAACAAAAATTAATTATTGAAAACAAACAAATCGATGAAGCAAATATTATTTTCAATCAAGATCAAAATATAATATGTATTTGTGTGGCTATTTGGACAAAAACATATTTGTACCTAAAACTTTTATCTAGATTCTAGAACAATCAATTCAAGAAGTGGGGATTTTGGAAATTGGACAAAGCTTGCGCAACAACGATATGGCCACTTAATACAATTGACATGACAAGAGTTATCGTGGAATTAAAATTAGAGAACAAAGTAAAATAAAGTGAGGTTTATGTGATATTAATATTGCACCCGATCCACAAAACTTTAAACATGCATAATATGATCTAAGGTGTGCATCTCCAAGAATTTAGCTTCGAGCGCATAAAATATTATATTTTGTAGATAAAAAAAGTAATTTTTTTTAAAGAGTTTATAACAAAATTATCTATAAAATATTATTTTTTGCCACAGAAAATATCACGTCCAAAATGCACACACGAGCACAGTAGATGCTGGGTCCACTTTTTTGTATGAATTCAAATCGGATCAACTAAGATCTCTATGTTTTTGCTCATTTTAGAGTGGAATATTTGAGAGATTTGGTGTATTTAAATCCCTACATGTACATATTGAATGTCATTGCATAGATATGAATCGAATCCCACTAAATCATTCTCCTTTCTCAAAAAGTTTTCATCATATGTGGAGTTCATCAAGTCAACTGATATATACATAGATACAGATAGATACATTATTTTCTGAAATGAAGCAGTAACAGAAGAGTGTATCAGGTATATGTTGCACAATCTAATATATTAGGATCTACAATATATGGTTTCCTCAGATTCTGTAAGTAATATAATGATGCTTGTTGGATAGTATTTTAGAGAGAGAAGCAAATCTTATGCTGATAATAAGGGTTTTCCAAAGTTTGCATCTTTATGGACAACATTCATTTGTAAAGTGTACAGTTCTTCTCATTATATATCTTGTCTTTATTATGATCATTTTCCCTTTTATTTCTTCTTCTTTCTTTTGTTTTTTTCTCTTTAGAAATTATGTATAGGTAACTTCGCCTAGTGGGTTTTTCTTTTCTTTTCCTGCAACTTGCTCTTAATTTCATCTTATTCTTTTCTAGACTTCGTGCAACATGTATACTATTTCTCATTGGGAAAGACTTAACCTTTATATATACATATATATATATATATGCCTAGAGAGAGAGAGAGAGTGGGATGAGTGTTGAGAGGCTGATATTATGGTAGGGTTGTAGAGTTAGAAGAAAAAGTCAAAGACGAGTATAAAAGTGGATTTTGGTAAAGTTGATTATTCTTTTGCAGAAATGGGTTATGTTCTCCTTAAAGCAAGCAGGATCCCCAAGTGCATGTTTAATGCTTTTCCATCAATTATATATATATATATATATGTGTGTGTGTGTGTGTATGTGTGTGTTTGTGTGTGTGTGAGAGAGAGAGAGATTTAACACACAAAAATATTCTGAGAAAAGACAACCATATGCAACTGGCATAATTTAAGTAAAACCCATAAGTTTCATATAAATAAATAAATAATTAAGTGGTTTTTGATTTATCATCACTAAAAAACCCTAGTCCATCATGATATAATTCATAATTATATAATGGAGAATAACAAGAAGCTGGTCAATGTTTTTACAACAGTAACATCACATAATTATAGGCCCAAAACTTATTCATACTCCACTTGATATCGTTTATTCAAAATATGTTTGAAGCACCGTTTGAACATGCTTTAATATATGATAGAATTTAAAGTTCGACATGAATTCGAACTTGTTAAGTAAAATGAACTAAAACTAATATAAAAGTATCAAGTTATTCGAACTCGACTCGTGTTCGCCTCGATTAATGCTCGTTCAAGCTCGACTCAGTTAATAATCAAATAAATTCAAATACAATATTAGAAGTTCAATAACAAATATTCATCTTAAACTAATTGTGTATACTTTTCATAATCATTCAATTTAAAGTAATCTGTTAAGTACACATTTTTGTAAGAATTATCGATATTGAAAATATCTAATTTATTAGCAACACATATCAAATTAAATGTGTATAGATGTCTTCGAGTAACTCAATTAAAATGTTATATTAAAATTTAATTTATGAATAATTAAACATTAGTTTATATGTAATACCATAAAAGACATTCAATTTACTTATGGACCAATTTGAAAATAAAGAAAAATAAACCGACCCTTCAAATATTTTATTTAAATATTGATAGGTATGCTCACTTAAGTTAATTATGATGATTAAAGAACTTAATCTAAAGGCATGATCATATAATTATTATAATCCTTTCCAAAATTGGAAACTATTTGCCCCAATTACATTCTCTCTCTCAAATCATAATCATCATTAATTTAATCCCACCAATCCAAAAATATTCAATAATTAATCTCAATGCAAAAGATCGTGAAAACAACAATTTGTACTTAAATTAATTTAAAATGATGAGTCACTACCTATTTGGTACCCGATTCGTGATATTTTCGTAACGAATAAAATATTTTCGAATTTTTTATTTTATTTTTTTATCCCTAATTAGGAAACCTGGATGGGACAAGTTGAGGCCACACTAAGAACAATTAATTAAAAATTGTGAAAGAATCAAAATTTAAAATATAATAAAATATTCATTAGCCTAATTGATTTAAATCAAGATTATTGTTTATCTACCAACACATTCATCAACTTGTCCCTTCTTTTGGACCACAGATTCATGAGAATCAATTGGGATGTCTGTTAATTGGCCTCCATAATTATTCTTCAAATGTCAACTTTTAATCAAGATTAGCCAATAATGGTAATGATTAAGTAATTTTAACCTTGTGTCTAAGAATATTAATAGTGATCCTCCTGTGACATTATATTATAACAATAGGGTTGGATCTTTTTCGCGACATCCTTTATTTTTATTGAGGGTTTTTTTTATTTCGTAATTTATGTCCGATATTTTTTATCATATTTTTTGGATCGATAAATGGCGATCGTGATTATTAATTTTGTGTCAATTAAAAACAACATGTACGTGCATAACATACACCAAAATCTTAGGTTATTTTTATTGATAGTGCGTTGACGTTATAATATGTACTAATATATTAATGAAATAGTTTATTACTCATATTTAGTTTGTAAAAAAAGAAATATTTTTAAAAAAAATAATGTGTCAACTTTTAAATAGTTAAATTTTTATTTTCTTAATTTTTTGGAATTTTTTTAATATATTAAAATACAAATAAGTTTTTTTGTTTCTACTCTACTTTTATGATCTTTAATTTTACATTCTTTTTTTCAAGATATTTAATTTTATACTCATATCACACATATTAAAATATTACATGTGAAAATATAATTATTATGATTTGATTATTTGGGGTTAGATTTTAATAATTATTGTGTATTAGATTATTTGTATTGGATTTAAACTGTTAAAGATATTAACTAACATTTTATTAAATAATTTAATTTGCATATAATTAATCAATTTATTATAAAAATAAGACTTTTATTTTGAATCGAAGGTTATGTATTTCTACAGAAAATTATATGTATATATAAGTAAATTAATATATTTTTTGAATATTTCTAAATCTTCATTCCTAAATATGGATTAACTTAAAATCATATTATAAATAATAATTTATTTTATTTTCAAATATATTATAAATCATACATCGCACACGAAAGCAATAATCATCCATGATTAATAATGCAAAATTTAATCACTAAATAAAGATTTCCACACTGGTTTATCATCAGATCGTATCATTTGGTACTCAAGGCAGGCAAATTGCAATTGTTTACCTGTAAAAAAAGAAAAAGAAAAAATGTGATCATCTACTTTCTAAGCACCTTTTACTTTATATATTAATATACTTTATAGAATTAATTATTTGGCACTTTTAATTATTAAATAACATCTGGAGAGCAGTAAGTGTTTGTACCTAATAAATTATTACCTTTTCTTTAATTTCCTCTTCATTCAACACTTTTTCTTGGTATTTTGATTTCCTCATCAAATATAATAAGCCATTTTCTTCTTTCTTACAAGAAACCCTCTGTTTCCTAAAATGTTTTTTTTTTTTTTCCTAAAAATTAATGTGTCTCTTGAAAGTAATTCCATAACCATTAACCATTAATCTGTAACTAGTCAAAATAAAAGTAATACTTTTGTTGTGAAAAGATATATTTATCGTGAAAAAGTAATGGTTTCAACAGTCCAAAAATACATTTGTTTTATTAAAAATATTAATTTTTGCTGAAAAAATTATCACTGTTGTGATTGAATCTAAGATAGTTCAATCGTGATCCAAGAAATTCAAATAAAAATAATGTGAACAAGAAATCAACACCAGATTTTTTATAGTGGTTCGATCAAACCGATCTACATCCACTTGAAGCTCGCTCTTTCTCTATTGATCTCAAAAGATTGTTTACAGATTACAACAAACTCTCACTCTAGCTTCTTTCTTCTCTCTCAAGACTCTAGAGCTATCTCACTATTCTACATGAGATAATGGATTGTTTTTCTCTCTCTCTCTCTTTTTCTGCACTCAAAGATGAAAGATGAATTAATCCTCTACCGGAAGAGATAGATTGGTATTTATAGATGCATACCAATTGTAACAACCTCTATTAACCAATAACCGCTACTAACAACTTGAATAATAACCGCTAACAAATCATCAACCGTTTTGCTAAGTACCGCTTCTAACAACTTGAATAATAACCGCTAACAAATCATCAACCGTTTTGCTAACTCCCGTTGCTATTAATTTGCTGTTATTATCACAAATCTCCACCTTAACAGCACAATTATATTGCTGCTAAGAAACAAAAGAGCACTTCCCACAATTATTCTACATAGAATAATCAACACAGCTCCACCTTGAACTGCAAATTCACCATGTTGAATCAACCTTGACACAACCTTATTCCTGCTCACTCCATTGAGCAGCTTACTTGCGCACCTTTCACTTCCACAGCTCCACCAGTAGCTGCCACTGCAACTGCAACACTGCTCCACCTCGATCAGCAATCCTTCACAAAAGAAGTATTAACAAACACCAATAAGACTCAAACACAGTTCAAATTTTGAAACTGGTAGAGCCTTAGTGAAACAATCGGCTGGATTTTCAGACGTGCGAATCTTTTCCACTGAAATCACTTTCTTTCCAACGAGATCTCTGAACTTCTGAAAGGCTTCTGACTTTGCTTTCAGAATATATACCCACACCTTCCTGGAGTAGTCATCTATTATGGAAAGGAAGAATCTACCACCTGCCTTTGTTGAGTGCTTAGCAGGCCCCCAGAGATCAGAATGGACATAATCGAACTTCTGTTTTGTATTATGTTCACCAACTCGGAAGATCACCCTCTTTGCCTTTCCATAGATGCAATGTTCACATATACCAATCTATGATATACTACTTTCTCCAAGAAGCTTCTGTTTAGTTAATTCCAGCAACCCTTTGACCCCAACATGACCTAACATGCCATGCCAGAGAAGTGTATTGTCCTTCTCCTTCACCGAATTCAAATGCCCTTCCACAGTATTTCCAATCAAGAAATACAAATCATTTTTTCTTCTGCCTTGTATCACAATACTTTCACCTCTAGATACAAGTAATCTGTCATTCTCTGATTGGAACTTATAACCAGCCTTATTAAGAATTCCCAAAGATATAAGGTTTCTTCTTAGGTCAGGGACATACCTTACATCTGAAAGAACCCTGATCACTCCATCAAACATTTTGATCTTGACAGTTCCAATCCCTCTGACCTTGCAGCTGTGATCATTCCCCAGAAGTACAGACCTTCCATCTTCATAAGTCAGATCAGAGAACCATTCTTTTATTGGTGTCATGTGAAAGCTACACCCAGAGTCCAACACCCACTCTGATTCAACTTCATCAGTTGTCACACACAGAGCTTCTGAAGATTCATAGCGAGCTTCTTCAGTGTTGTTTGTTGTCTGATTTGCCTGATGTTTGTAACTCCCACTTGATGTGTCAACTCCTTTTCCCTTCAATGCCTTCCACTTCTTGCAATTCTTCTTCAAATGCCCAGGATCATGGCAATGAAAGCATTTCCTTTATCTCTGGATTATTGACAAAATCAGTTGGCTTTTCTTCTTGTTTCTTTTGAAATGGCCCCTTCTTCTGAGGTTTCTTGCCATTGTTGTACTGTTTCTTGATGTTTAAACCTTCTCCACTTGTTGATGCCATTGAAGTTTCAGTTGATTTCTGCAGTTCCTTTGACTTCAGTGCAATTTGCACTTCTTCAAGATTGATTGATTCTTTGCTCCCAAAGAGCAAAGTATCTTTGAAGTTTTCAAACGACCTTGGTAAGGCAGATAACAGGATCAAGGCTTTATCCTCTTCAGTCATCTTTACCTCCAAGTTTTCAAGATCATCCAAAATCTTATTGAACTCATCTATCTGTGTAAGAATGGATTTATCCTCCACCATCTTGAACGAGTATAGCTTATGTTTCATATAGAGCCTATTAGCAAGTGATTTTACCATATACAAGCTTTCAAGTTTATCCCAAACTCCCCTTGCAGTGGTTTCCTTCGACACTTTCCTAAGAGCTTTATCCCCCAATGACAGAATTATCATGTTATGGGCTTTCTCCAACATCTGAGCGTGTTCCTCAGATTTCTCCGCCTTCTCCTTTCCTGCGGAACTTGCACTCTCCTTCTTTAATACATCACCCAGTCCTTGTTGTATAAACAGAGCTCGCACCTTCACTTTTCATAACCCAAAGTCAGTTTTCTCAGTGAATTTCTCAACATCAAATCGCGTAGTACCCATCTTGAATCACCTCTTCACGTTTCCCACAGACGGCGCCAATTTGTTGTGATTGAATCTAAGATAGTTCAATCGTGATCCAAGAAATTCAAATAAAAATAATGTGAACAAGAAATCAACACCAGATTTTTTATAGTGGTTCGATCAAACCGATCTACATCCACTTGAAGCTCGCTCTTTCTCTATTGATCTCAAAAGATTGATTACAGATTACAACAAACTCTCACTCTAGCTTCTTTCTTCTCTCTCAAGACTCTAGAGCTATCTCACTATTCTACATGAGATAATGGATTGTTTTTCTCTCTCTCTCCTTTTCTGCACTCAAAGATGAAAGATGAATTAATCCTCTACCGGAAGAGATGGATTACCGGAAGAGATGGATTGCTATTTATAGATGCATACCAATTGTAACAACCTCTATTAACCAATAACCGCTGCTAACAACTTGAATAATAACAGCTAACAAATCTTCAACCGTTTTGCTAAGTACCGCTTCTAACAACTTGAATAATAACCGCTAACAAATCCTCAACCGTTTTCTAACTCCCTTTGTTATTAATTTGCTGTTATTATCACAATCACGTTCAACCTGCGGGAGCAAATCCACTAAAAAGCGACGTCTTAGATCAAATTTACTAATTTTATTCAAATTTTTAAAATTAAATCAGTCAAGTTACACAAATTATAGGAATCTAAATCTATGCAGCTGTAGAAATACAAAAGACCCACACATGTCTAAGTTTTCTTTAAAGAAAAATGCTAAACAATTAGGTTGCTAGTATTCTTTATTTTATTTTAATCTTATTTACTTTTTTTTTTAAATTAAATCTTGTTACTTGCAATTAATGAGTTGATATGGTATCATATTACATAATTAACAAATATATATATAGCAAAATTAAAAAATAAAAAAAACATATAAAATATCATAAATCAATATGACATTAATGTAGGGAAACAATTGAATTGATTAAAACTTCAATAATAATTCTGAATTAGTCAACAACTCTATTGAACTGGTTTGTCATGTTATGTGAGTGCGACATATTTGATAAGAAACATTATAAAAATGTCATGCAAGTTTAGACCAATAGTCACAAATCAAATAATTTCCATAAAGACAAAAAATATAAATATTATTTAGTCAAACCCCATATATGTATATATATATGAGTGTATTAGGACATCATTTCAACAAAAGTCAAAGCTGGCCGACCTTCTATTTCGATTGGGATCGATGTCTCTTGAAAAATCATAAGGGTGTGAAATTTGAATATAAAGCCTCCAATTTCATTGGTAGGAAGTGCCAATTTGATGATTCTCAAGTGGATGGACAAATCTTGTGGTTTGACTTCATTCATTTCATTCCACCACTGCTTATGGAAATTATGATGAATTGGAGTGATATTTTGATCCTTCATTCTTCCGATTCCGATCTCCTACTATAATTTGTGTAATGTTTTTCGGTGTAACAATATTGATGCATGACACGTAGTCATTAGTGGTGTATAGCGTTTGTTGTATTATACATATGTCGTTAATATTCTACTGTGACAGCAGATATTGCACCATGTGCATCAAAAATTCATATTGTTAATATAAGAATCAATTTATTTCATCAATACATATGATTCACTGTCAAAACTCTTCTTCACTCTCTGACCCTCCCTCCTTCAACCAAAAGCTATTTTGGCATTTGGCGTCAATTTTCACCCTCCAGCAGTACTCCATTCTCTGCACCACTTTGAAGTTTTTGAAATTTTTGCACCACTTTTACCACAGATATTTTATTGCGCTACTTTTTTTTTTCTTTTCTTCTTTACATGATTATATCTTTTTTTTTATTTGATATTGTAATTTTTTTTATCTCAATTATTCAACCTGGAATTAAATCTAGTTTTTAAAAATCATATGATGTGTAATTTACATAATAATAAAAATATAATTTAAATAAGTATATGAGATTTTAAATATTATATACAAATTTAAATAGAATTACATAATATTACCCGACATTCAATTTTACATATATATTTTATGAATATGATAGTTTAAGAATATAAGTAAAATAAATATTATCTCAAAATTTAATGTTAAATAAAATTACATATATAATGTTTTTAACAAATATTTAGTAATAAAAATAAATATTAAATATAAAAAAAATAAAGATTATTGTGTAATATTATTTTTTTTAGTGGACATAGTAGTGCAAACTGTTGGAAAGAGTATGTAAATTTTACGCTAAAGTGATACATAATTTGCACTAGAGTAATGCAAACTGCTGGAAATGGTTAGAAGGGTCAAGTCTCCTAATATAGAATTTAGTTATGGTAATTAGGATGTAAATGTGAAATTTAAATTTTTGGGGCTATCTGTATCGAATTTTTGTATTTTTAGTAAAATATTTGTAGTTTCAACGAAATATTGATGTTGATTGCAATTTCAATAATCATAGTACAATTTATCCGAAAATATGAGTAATATCAACGATATTTTGATAAATATTAGTATCGGTTAAGATTTTATGCATTTTTTTTCTTTTCTAACTAATATTTAATCAAATTACTTCATGAAAGTGATGTTTCACTTTCAAGACAAACTTTGAAATTACCAAATTGAACCACATCATTTTTGTACTTTTATTATTGTACTAAAACCTTCTGAATTTCTATTTTTGTGTAGACAATATTATTATTCCATATTAACTAAATATTTCGAATAATAAGTATAGACCTATTTTTGACCAACGAGAAAGTATTTATCTGTTCAATCCTTTTCTTTCTTTTATTTTTTTATTTTTTATTTTTTTATAAATGAAATGATCCTATACTTCATCAATGCTACTGTACTCGATATTCTATCCAATCAAAATACATTAAAGTTGATAGGTCAAGCTATTGTACGCCAGGTTCCTTATCAAGCTAGGGGGTAGAGTACCAATTTTAGGAGTGGGCAAATTTGTAATTGTGTAATGAAAATGAATTATCATGTTGGAATTTATTTTGAAATTTAATATGATTAATTTTCAATGTGAAAATAGTGATTGCTAAATAATAAAAAACAAACAATACAATATCAAATTTTACAATATGAAATATCATATTTAAAACAAGGTGTTTCTAAACACAGCACAAAAATTACTATTCACATCATTTTAAGTTTTTGAATAAATTTAAATATAATATAAATAACAAATATACCCTTATATATATATTTTAAACAAAATCATAATATTATTATTGTTGTTGTTCTTCATTTTTTATTCTAAACACACACTAACCCTATATTCAAAGGAATAAAAATAAAATGTAAAATATTTTACAAGTAATCAATAATAGGTCATACAATATAAATGATATAGAAAATATAATTATTATAAATATTAGACAAATAAATCATGTATTTTCTGTCAAATGACTAAAACCGCGCACATGTTCAGCCAATCAAGGCTGAACATACAATATGGCGTTTGGCCAACTGTGGCCGAACACACCACATAGTGTTTGGCCAATGATGGTCAAATGTCTTGTTGTATGTTCGGCCATTGTTGGCCGAACGTCATATTGTATGTTCGGTCCTGGTTGGTCGAATTTGCGCGCGGTTTAGTTTTTCGACGAAAAATACAGTATTTAATTATGTAATTCTTATAATAATTATATTTTCTATATCATTTGAATTTTATTTTTCATTATCAATTACTAACAAATATTTCAACTTTTATTTTGATTAGTTTGAATATAGTGTTAATGTGTGAGTGTGTTTGAGCAAAGAAACAAGAATATCAATCATGAAAATATTAATGTTTTTTTTTAAAAAAATTACATAAGGGTATATATGTCATTTGCATTCTATTTAATTTTATTCACTAAATTAAAGTTGTGTGAAAAATAATTTTTGTGGTGTGTTTAGCAATATTCTTTAAAAAATACTCACAAGTTTGAAAATTATATAATAAATTAAAAAATAATGGTATTTTGTTGTTTTATTTTTATTTTCTCATTTATTATCAAAAAGTTCAAGATTTGTTTTAAAAAATAGATTTTATTTAGTTATTTTTAATTTTAAATAAGGAGCATCCATTTCAGTCTTGGTGTGTTGTCACCTAAGCTCGTCTTATGATGGGTTTTTCCAGATCATGTCTAATTCTTCGGAAAATAAGACTCCTTATATTTTATCAACTTTAGATGTCGGAAGGACTAAATTCCGTAAACTATTGAATTTAATCGAACTTAATTTATTACATATATACACACATGGTGTGTGTACACATACCATATGTATATATATCACACTGAAAGTGCGTAAACATTTAATATGTACATCATTAAATGTCTGATTTCAGGTACAATATAACATGTAAATGCTTCTTCCATAACTCATTTTCCCCTCGGCCTTTATTTATTTTATTAATTTAAAAGTCTAGGGAATAAAAGAGTTTAAATATAATTTATATAAAATAAATCAGGTGTATCATGATAAATAAATTAATACGAATAAGGGATATAGACGACTTTTGTCCTAATATTTGGCCAATTGTACAATTTTATCCCAAAAGCTTTTGTGAACCTTTTCAAAAGCATTTTAGAGTTACCATCCTCATTTAATCACCCAAATCGAAACATTAGGTTCCTTATCTTATTTTCATTCCTGTTATAACATTCATATTAAAACATCAAAATTCTCTCATTGCGTCTACAAAATAAGTTGTTATCGATAGTTTGAAATGTTTTTTCAGCACGAGTAGCATTATTTCTTTTTTAATGGTTTTTTCACATTCGACTTTGGGCTTTCGAATTACATTTTATGGGCAGGTGTGTGTAATTGTGCGTTTTATTTATTGTTAATATAGATACATATGTTTTTTTATGTATTTGTCTTGGCCAATTGTTTTCAAATAAAGTATAATATAGAATACAATTTTGGAATTTTAATAGAAAACGAGGGGGAAACTTGAAGCCCATAATAGTTGGTGGGCTTATTGCATAATAGGGCACACAGTAAAAGGAGGGCCGGCAGAAAGAAGGGGTCTTTTTGGAAAGTTGGGAAGAGAGAGAGAGAGAGAGAGATTGATGAGACAAGTCAAACGTCAAACCAAAGACTTCAAATCATAAGACAGCCAGTGATTGCCAATGCCTATTCTTATGTTTCATCTTTTTCTTTTGTCCATGTTTTGGGGGTTTTGAACTGCTCCCTATTATAATTTACCAATATTTTGTTACCTTAAAATTATAATTTATTCTACATAAAATGTTTATCAAAATTATAATAAATCAGAAATCAAATTATAATTATCTTTGTAGTAAAGCCAATTGCTTCGATAAAAATAGATTTATCTAGTCTGGTTTGTGAAATTTGAAACTCTGTTTCCACAAAAAAAAAAAAATATATCACTTTTGTCATCTTTGCTCGTGCCGATTGAAATAGAAATAATATTTATTAAGTAAAAAATACAAATAATTTTGAAAAGTATCACATTTTTTTCTTTAAAGTATAACTTATATTTAACAAATATTTTTAACTAAAGTAATTAACTTTTGTACCTTATTATTTTAATATATTATCGTTGGATATATTAACACGTGCCTATATTAGATAGGTGATTGTTCGTATTTATGTTAATGTATCAAAAAAGTACGTTTGCATTCAATACGAATACAACTAATTTCTTATTTATCCAAATGCTTAGCATTAAAAAAAGAGAAAAAAAACACCAAGTGAGCTAATGTAATATTATTCTAAATTAATTTATTTCTTATATGGATACCAAAATAAAATATAATCCATAAAATAATTGATCCCCTATCAAATAAAATATAATTACCGAACGCCAATTGTAAGTATATATACATATAATTATAAATATCGAATATAATATAACCAATAAAATCTGATATAAAATATAAAAATAAATTTAAAGTTCAAGTAATGTCATCAACCAATGTTAATCAGTAACCATACACGAAATACCCAGAGGTGGAGGTTAACAATTAATAGTCGGGTTTTTTTCTGTAAAAATTTAATATTTATTTTGTATAAATTGGAATATTATCGAAAATACTCAATATATGTATAATAATTTTTGGATTAAATACAAAATAATATTTAAACTAGCTCAGTGACCGAGTATCATACCACGGTTCGTAAACAATATTAATTAAAAATAAATATAAGTAAATCAATGAACTTTTTTTTATTTAACCAAATATATAAACTTTGAATAATATTTTAGAAATATAAGGTAATGATATCATCTATATTTTGTTTATTGAATTTCTTCTAAAGTTCGTAAAAACAAAAACACATGAACACAAAAAATGTACAAGAGTTGTGTTGTTATATTTTATTCACATTATCTATTGTGTTGCTTTCTCTCCAAATTTCACCATAAAATACTTTCGAGGATCCAGTTCTCGAAAATGGTACAACAAAAAAAACAAATTTTCATAGAAATTATATATATATATATTTATAATATATATTAAAAAGGAATGTATATAAATAATGTGTTTGGCTAGAAGTTATTGTCGATCAACAAGATTTATTTTAATATATATATATATATATAAATTATTTTAATGTGATTTACATTGTTTATTGCATTATCGAGTAGTATTTTATTGGCTTAATTGCTATGTTTTGAAAATATATTGCACTTCGTTAATTTTTATAGAAATATATGGTATTTTTATAATCAAAGTCGATAAGTGAAGCGGAGAGAACTCAATCAAGCCTGAAATTTTTTTATATGAGAATGTTTCTCAAAAGAGGTTCAAATTTTACAATTTTAAATTACGTATAATCAGAATCGTATCGGGATGAACAGTCCTTATAGAATGAACACAAACATAAAGCCGAGCATGAACATAGTCTAGAGTTCTTCTTTCGTTCCCTTCTCTTCTCTTCCTATATACTTGTTCTGTATTTAAAAACATAAAGAATTGAAGGCAATTTATTTATAAGACATAAAAGGGCAAGTAATGAATGTTGCAAGAGAGGTTCGACCTCCAAACTAGTGGTAGGCTGTGTGGGCGATGACCCCCTCAGACCCGGCCGACACACCACTTCCTATGCCCCCCCCCCCCCCCCGTCCCACTCTTGGCCTACTCCACCCCCCACCCCTACATGTTCCACATTTTATTCATCACTGTTCAACTCCTATTTCAAAATATTTTTATAAAAAATATATATTATTTTAAAAGTTAAGATCTCGTTTTATTAATATAGATAAAAAAATATTACAAAGTTATATATATAATTGAACAAGTCAAATCAACGAATAAAAGTCGTATAAATACAACTTTATAATTTTTAATATCACGCAGAATAAAGAAATACCATCTATACCCAAATCAAAATGGATGTTTTCATAAGGAAGCCATCGAAGGCTTTCCACAAATTGAGATTTGGCCGTAGAAGGATCGAATTGTATCCGAAGAACAGGGGATACAAAAAAGTAATAAGAGAGGCGCACAGACCAATCAATCGTATCGGTCGTATTCTTGAATTTGGAAAGGTTGTATTTTTGTCTAATTGACAAATATTTTTTTTTTTTTGGCATGAAGGGAGTATTTTACTTTCCGTTTGCGTTCGGACTAAAAATATTTTGAAAGTTTAATTTCATTTTTGTTATGTTACGGAAAAAATGTCAAAAAAGAAATATATTGAAATGCACTGATTAAGCTTTGATTAAGATGTACCTAAAGTAAAGAATGCTATTCCGTCCTAGACTAATCAACATACATGGTACACTTGACCAACTGATCTTGTGGCTACCTATACTTACTTACTCCCTAAATAATTATTTTTTAATAAAATCTATTGTATATATTTTTTTAAAAATTGAAATATCTAATAATATTAATTATTAATATTTGTTAAACGTATATCATTTTGAGTAGGAATAAAACACAAATTCTAGAAAATAAGATTACCAATCAATTTTAAAACTAATAAAAGGTTAATAACTTTAAAAATTAGAAACCTTTCCAAATAAAATTCTTTTGCGAAACGATCTGGCATGTTAATCAACTTCAAAATAAAATAATAATTCGAAATTGAATTAACAAAGCTATATATATATATATATATATATAAATATATGTATGTATGTACTTAATTTTTTATTTATTTTAAATTTATCGACGGTGTATTTCAATAAAATTGACAAGTTTGATTCACATTCGAGCTTGAAAAATTGAAAAAAATATATAAATTTGAGTTTGATCGAACTGAACTACGTAACAATTTTAAGTACTAATCAAGAAAGTTTAAAATAGTAATATTCAATAAGAGAATGAATTCAAAATTAAATAATAATGTAATGGGCTCGTTACAATTTGGATTATAAACCTAAATAATCAATAGGTTATTGATTAAATGATGGAAATTAAATTTGATATATAAATGGAAGTTAGTGAGAGGTGATAGAAGTGCATTTTCCAAGAAAAATCATTAAATCACAACACCACTAACTAGAAATATGCTTAGAACTAATGTCTTATGTTTCCACAAAACACCACTCCCCAAGAAAATACCTTTTCTGGTAATTAGGCCTCAAATCAAGGACCAACCACAAAAATTCTTTTTCATATTTACTTTTAAATTAATTTAATAATAATATATTCTTTTATTTAAAATAAATGTCGATTAAAAATTTTGAAACAAATTATGTGAGACATAACATTAATTATGGTAGGGAAATAATAGATTGTGTGTATATTTATAAGAAATATTAGGAGTATATTAGAAAAATATAGTACTTATGACCTTAAAACCTGCAAGACGTCACTTATTATATAAAAAAATATTTTAAAATATTACTTATTTTAAATACGAGAAAGTAAGAATAAATAACATTCAGATAGATAAAGAGTTATTTAGGAAATGTTTATTTCGAATTGAAAGGGTTTTGAAAATTTTATATTATAATTTTTTTTCTTGATTTATAAGTCGAATTATATAGAATGTTTTAATATTATCGATTTTAACTTAAGATTGGAAGACTCAGAGTTTATATACTATATTATATTAAGAAATGTTTGATTAGTGGTTTTGTTAGCTAATAATGTTGTAGTGTAATTAGAATGAGATTACAAAATTCAAAAAAAGAAAAAACACAATAATAAAGTTCAAAATTCATCTAAATTATTATAAATTAAATAATAAATTTTCCATTAAATGAATTAATTAGTAGTGACCTATTACAATAATTTCTTATATATGATATTATAAAGAAATTAATAATATAAAATTATGTGTATTTTAATAATTCACATCCCAATTTATTAGCATATGTCATATGCTAAAAAATTTCCCAATTCCCTCCAATAATAAATGCTTTATATTCCTTATCTAATAGATAAAAAAAAAATTATATCTGTTTTAAAAATAATCTCAGCCGCCCAGCCTAACCATTTATATTACTCACATCTCTCTCTCTCCCTCTCTCTCTCTAGAAATATCGTTCAGACAAGAAACACCATATATGTAGAGAGAAGAAGAATCTCTCACAAGAAATAACAACAGTTCATCATCAAAGAGTTGAAGAAGAGATCAAGAATGCTTAATCTCAAGCCACAACGCTTTATTTACTCTCTCTTCTTCTCCTCCACCCCTTAAAAAAACACAGTCTTCTCTCCTTCTACATATCCATCAACTACAGAAAAAAGCACACACAACACACAGTGGCCTTCCCCCCTCTCCAAACAGTGCGCTGCAATGACCCCTGAAGACTCCTTAAGATCTCTCTCTCTGGACTATCTCAATCTGCTAATCAACGGCCAGGCTTTCAGCGATGTAACCTTCAGCGTGGAGGGCCGTTTGGTCCATGCTCACAGGTGCATCCTAGCAGCCCGAAGCCTGTTCTTCAGAAAATTCTTCTGCGGGCCCGATAGTCAAGCGGGCCTGGACCCGCTGCGAATGGGCCCGGGGAGCGGCTCGCCGAGAGGGCCCAGCACGCAGGTGATACCGGTGAATTCAGTGGGGTATGAGGTCTTCTTGTTGATGCTGCAGTTCTTGTACAGTGGGCAAGTCTCGATTGTCCCTCAGAAGCATGAGCCGCGGCCTAATTGTGGGGAGAGGGGCTGCTGGCACACACATTGCACCTCCGCCGTTGATCTTGCTCTTGAAACGCTCGCAGCCGCTAGATCCTTTGGTGTGGAACAGCTCGCTTTGCTCACTCAGGTTTTCATCTCCACTTCCCTTTAAATTTCTCTTTCTTTCTTTTATATATTTTTAAAAAATTATTTGATTTTTCACTGTTTAAGTTTTCCTCTGTCTCTCTCTACAGATGAATAAAAGAGATAAATGCATCATCAGATTTGTGGGTTTTGATTTTTAAGATTTAAATGCAATGGTAGTGGGCTTTGGAACTTGATCCATATATCAAATACTTTTTGCTGAACATTTTTAAGTGATGCATCAAATTTGAGTTCTATGAATATATTTTTTTCGTTATTTCTAGACAAAATTGGTTCCTTTTTGCATAAATAAATGAATTGATTGTGTATATATACACATACATATATGATCTGCATCAAGAATTCTAGTACTTTCTTTATTTTGTGTCTGAATTTCAAAATTTTCTCTGCTGCAACCATGATTTTCTCTACACATTTCCAGCTCCTGAAACCTGCGCACACCCCTTTTCTTCATTTTGAATTTTTTGTGCTGTTTTGGTAAATGTCACCTGACAAGGTTTATCTTTCTTGATTTCATGTCACATTTTTATTTCTTGAATGGATTTTCCCCAACTTTTTTATCCACAATGAAAACATTCTACATTTGGTTCTTCGATCTGTCTCTAGTCTTGTCTTCCACAGTGATCACAATAAATCATTCCCAAACAACCAAACTTTCCTCATTTGGGTTTTCTGGGTGGAAATCAAATCTAACCATTAATGCAGCAGTACAGATTTTTGTGTAATAATTTCATGTCAACTAGTGCTGTGATTTAAAGTTTCGATCTTTACCAATGATGTATGTTTCTGGGGTTTGATTTGAATTTTGCAGAAACAGTTGGCTAGCATGGTTGAAAAGGCTTCAATTGAGGATGTAATGAAAGTTCTAATAGCTTCAAGAAAGCAAGAATTGCACCAATTATGGACCACTTGTTCTCATTTAGTTGCGAAATCGGGCCTCCCACCGGAAGTCTTGGCCAAGCATCTTCCGATAGACGTCGTGGCGAAGATAGAGGAGCTCCGCCTCAAATCCTCCATCGCCCGCCGCTCCCTAATGCCACACCACCATCATCACCACCACCACGATCTCGGCGCCGCCGCCGACCTCGAGGACCAGAAAATTCGGCGGATGCGGCGGGCTCTGGACTCCTCCGACGTGGAACTTGTTAAGCTTATGGTCATGGGAGAAGGCCTCAATCTCGACGAAGCGTTGGCCTTGCATTACGCGGTTGAAAATTGCAGCAGAGAAGTGGTGAAAGCGTTGCTCGAACTTGGCGCCGCAGACGTGAACTACCCCGCCGGGCCGGCGGGGAAAACCCCACTGCACATCGCCGCCGAGATGGTGTCCCCGGACATGGTGGCTGTGCTGCTGGACCACCACGCCGACCCGAACGTGCGGACCGTCGATGGGATTACCCCGTTGGATGTTCTGCGAACCCTAACCTCGGATTTTCTGTTCAAGGGGGCTGTTCCAGGGTTAACCCACATCGAGCCCAATAAGCTGAGGCTATGTCTCGAGCTGGTGCAGTCTGCGGCAATGGTGATTTCCAGGGAGGAGGGGAACGCTAGCGCGCCGTCGTCTGCCGCCATTTATCCGCCAATGAGTGATGAAGATCATGGCGGCAGCACAAGCAGCGGCGCGGCTAACATGGCCGCTGCTGCAGCTGCGGCGGCGGCAAGCCTTAATCTTGATTCAAGAATGGTGTATCTGAATCTGGGAGCACAAATGGGTGGAAAATTAAGCGAAGGTGAAGAAAGCAGCAGCCATGGCAGCCAAAGAGACGCAATGAATCGACATGACGCTTCAATGTACCACCATCACTCCCATGATCAGTACTAAGTCCCCTCTCTCTATCTCTCTCCATTCCGTCCTTCATAGATATGCAAAATTTATTTCCATGAAGTGGGATCAAAGACTGCAAATTGGTTGTTCAAAATTCATGGAAATAATTAACAAATTTAATTATGATATTCTGTTTACTTTTTCTGCTTGATTTATGATGTATAATGATAAGAAGTGCAGCAGCCAAACTAGAGAGAGAGAAGGAAGTGTGTGTGAGAGAGAGAGAGAGAGGAATTTTGTATGTGAATGAGATGGGACAAGAGCAGTATCCAAGTTCTTGCTGTGATGGAGAGGACACAGGTCAATCTTTTCAAACCCCTTCCTCAGGCCCTGTCAATCCATTTTGTTTTTGCCTACATTTTTTATTTTATTAAATTAATTAATACTATATCTTATTATATCTTCATATTTATTGTCTCCCAATACAAAAGCACCAAAACCTATCTTCATGAACCTGCATCTACTTATTATTTTTTAATTTTTTTTATTATTTTATATTTTTTATGTTTATGCATGGGATTGGTGATTCAATCAATGATGATTTTCTGATCATTGCTTACTATCAATTTTAGTTTAATTTATATGAAATTAATTATACACCCTAATTTGTTTTCTTCTCTTTGTTTAATATTCCATTCCACATATAATTTGTTTTCAAGAATGGATGTTTTGGTTTCTTGTGTTAGTGGGGCAGTGGACTTTTGGGACTTTGTTGGGACAGCAGACTTTTTTTTTTTTTAGTTTATTTAAATAAAAATAAAAAATTAAAAAATTAATTAGCTGGCTCTTCTTTTTATCTATTACATCTTATATATCTTTCTTGATATATAAATTATTTATTTACATCTTATATTAAATTGTGCATTTTAAAATGATTTAACTTTAGAAAATTGATTGGTTGTCCAGCATGAATGCAAACATTGAGTGTGACCTTACAAGCAGCTTATTATATTGGGTAATATCTAATTCTGGATTCCCTCCATATATTCAATTAATTCTCCTTTTGTCTCCACTTTGACCTGCTGCAATGCCCTTCCATCTCTTCTGCAACAACAAATTATGTGAAACCCTAGATTTTTCTAACATTCCTTAATGTAAGATGTTGGTTGATAAGTCACCCATTTCTTCACTTCTTGTGTTGTCCGGATATATATTCTGGTTCGAAACAATGTTTCATCTTGTGTTTTATTGTATTAATTAATGTTGTACGTACGTTATATCTTCATAACTGTGTGTGTGGCATTCACCGATATGATGGTCAAACAACATCGAATGATTGATTTTTTTATCATGCAAATAAAAAAAAGATTGATTGGTAGGTAGAGATCAAGAATCTTGATTTACTACAAAAACCTAAGTTAATTGGATCATGTGCTAGAGTTGTGATTTATTCTCAGCATTAATGTTTTTTTTTTCCTTCTGATGGCGGTGATGGAAAGGCTAGCTAGCTGTTTGACAGATTAATCCATCATGAAGAATATTACCACATTTATATTGGAATTATATATATATATATATATATATATATATGGTTAGGGTAGTTTCTGAAGTTAATAATGTTGGGACATTACATAGGTTTAACTGGAAATTAATGTTGTTTCCTGTCTGATGAGCTGCATTAAATAGGAGAAGTCCTAGGTACACTATTGTGTTTGAATTATGGGATAACAATAAAATACGAGATTAAAATGTATAAAAATTGATACAGAATGTCTGATTTGATTAGATTCGGCAATTTTCAAACTAATTTTAATTCTAGAAACTTTGTAATTCTTGTGTTAAATTGAATTTGGATAAGTTTTCCCACCTTTCGAGTCACTATAAGAAATTTATAATACGATCATTTTAGCTTTCTTTTCTGAGTATTTGGAGATTAAATTTTTAATCTGCACCATTATTTGATGAAACAACTGATGTCATTAGGTTATCAAGGTCTGAACTTTTACTCGTGTTAAATGATGGATACATCTTACAACTTTAATCACATGATGGTGATACTATTAATTTGCTGCATTTTATACGACTCATATTGGTTATTATATAATTTATTATGTTCTAATAATTTGAAGAATTAAATATATAAATCTTATTGCTATTTACATCTGTTTTGTGTGCGATCAACATTAAATATTTACCTAAATAGATCAAATAAGGAAAAAATAATGAGTTAAGATCATGGATGGACATGAGCTATGGGTTTTTAATTCATAAATATAATAAATTCGATTATGGAATTTGGATTCTATTTTATGATAAATCTCAAATTCATTGCTCTTGCTTTTCTATTATCTTGAATTATAATATTTAGATTGAAGAATTTATTTTTTTATTAAAAAAGAAAAGAAAAGACAATTCAAATGGCCCAAATTAGTCCAAAATAGTACTACATATGTTCTTTCTTAAGTGACCCAAGTGAATGGGGTATTATATACTATAAAATAAATACCTCATATTGAGAAAAAATATAGAGTAAAATTGATAAATAATTGGTTTGTTTGATTGAAACTTGCAAATGACACTTACTTGAAAAGAAAAAAAAAAGAATGATGGAAATTGAAAAGCTTAGAAAAAAGACGAAAGGGGTTATAAAATAAGATTGACGTAGTTCAAATCTCTTATAAATTAGACTCATCCAAACAATATGTACCCTCGTTCGCTAGCATCTCACTCATTTGTTACAAAGAGAAAGAGAAGAGCGATATACGTATGTAGGGTGAGCAACCCGTAAGCACTTACTAATAGGTATAACATTTTTTTCTAGGAACTAATACAAATAATTGTTTGAATTGGACTTAGGAAAAAAAATTAATAATCCCATAACATAATTTATTTATTTTTTGTTAGAATGGGGTCGAAAATTGAATTACTGTAAAACAATAAATTTTAATTACTAAATAAATTAGAAATTTGGATGGCAAAATTGGTATTTGAGTTGGTGTTGTCCGTACAACTTTAAAACTAAAATTGACAAATATATATAAATATATATATATATATGTATGTATGTATATAATAAAGAATTAAAAAGGAAAAAAAGAGGTAACTTTTCAAAGATTTTGACCGTTGGTTTATTTGATTGAAGAAATATTGTGGACACAAGTAGGCTAGGCTATATTAGGTTAGACTAGTCTTTCTTCTTACAAATGGTGGGCCCCACATTAACCAAACCGACCATTACAATTCTGCAATTTGTTCATTTCCCTGCCTATTATATAATTAAATCAAATCAAATCAAATTATTTAAATCATGATTATGATAATTATTATTTTTATATATTTATGCTTTCTAAAAAATTTCAAATAAAATTTTAATGATAGAATGTTTGGCTCGACTCAGAACCCTGATATGATATTGAATTAAATTTTACTAGCTAATTAATTCTGACTTACATGTAAAAAAAAACTGAAGGATGTAAATAGCGCATAATTATGTAACATAATTGATATGTGTATGTCAAAATCTTGTGTGAGGTTATTAGTTTTTATTTAAAATTCATATATAATGTTGAAAATTTAAAATATTCACGATACCAACGAATATTTATATAAATGTATGATATATATATATATATATGTATGCATGCATGCATGCATGCATGGTCGTTTGAGCAGATGTAGAAACTTGAAGTGACAAGTCATGTGACAAAAGGCAATTAGTGATGAGACCACGTCAGAAAGTACATTAATATTTAATGTGGAAGGTCCAATGTTTTGTTGCTGATTTCTTAACTGTTGTCAAACTCTGATGTAGGAAGAGATACAAAAGGCAGTCCTGCAATGAAGTGATGCAATATTTATAGCTACAATAGTAGGCTAAGTCCATTGGGCTACTGGGCCTGGGTTGGCCTTTGGATTTGGGCTAATGGGCCGAGTTCATATATCATAATATGTAGAGGCCTAAATGAATTGTATTGGCCTAAATGAATTGTATTGTAATGGGCCGAGCCCATGTAGTTATGATAGGATATAAATGTTTGTTAGATAGGCCCAAGAGGAATGACACTGTTAATGACCTAATAAATTTTAATTCTCAAACGGGGTGTTTGGACTGGGCTCCCCCATTTGATGATGGGAATGGGCCCATCCCCATGTAATTTGGTCAATCTGAGTGGCCCAATTATATGCTAATTGTATGGATCAAAATTGGAGTAATAAATTAGATCCAACTTAGACGTGGGCACGGTTTCGGTTCCAAACCAGAATCGGCGGTTCGAACCGATGGTCAACGGTCCGGTTCGAACCGTTGATCGGTTCCCGTTTTGATTTGGACCGAAACAGTGGTACATCCGGTTCGAACCGGCTATTTTGTATTTTTTCTTTTCCTATAAATACCCCTTCCATCTCATTTCAATTCACAACATCTCTCAATCTCTCTCAATCTCTCTTACATCTCTCTCAATCTCTCTCGATCTCTCTCACATCTCTCTCAAGCTCTCTCACATTTCTCTCACATCTCTCAAGCTCTCTCACATATCTCTCACATCTCTCTCAATCTCTCTCTCTCAATCATCTTTATATTATTTATCTTTATTAATCTCTCTCAAAATGTCGAGCTCAAGCCAAAGAGGACGTGGAGGTAGAGGATCATCTTCTTTATCTCGACAAGCAAAAGGGAAATCGGTTATGCCGACGAGTACAAGTGCCAGAACCGGAATGCCACCACCATCTCCTTTGGTTCCAAGATATCTTAATCTTGACGGTGAAGATATTGAAATTCCGGTCGAATGGCAAGAAGATTTTGAAGCTCAATTAGGTTTGTATTTATTTTATAAAATATCCCTCTTAAATATTATTTTATACTTTTTTTTAAATATCTCTCTCAACTGTCTACTAATTTATTTTGATTATCAATTTAGGTGCACAAAACGAATCTAACGAAGAAGAAGTGCATCCAACTCAAGAGCGTCAAAGTCAAAGTACGCGACAAACTCAAAGTGGACGAGATGAGGCATTAAGATCGGATATCTTTGCCGTCCACTTCAAAAGAGATATCCAAAATAATAAAGCAGTTTGCAACTATTGCGGGGTGGAATATGTGTTTAAAAAAGGAGGAGGTTATGGCACGCTCAAAAAACATTTGCAACGTGTCCATCCGGACAAAGTCGAAATCGATCGGCGTCAAACACAACTACCTCGTGGAGGTCCTGGAGGATTCACCGGATCCACCGATGAATCACAAGGTACGGCTTCTTTATTTAAATATTCCGAACCTTTAATGAGAAAATATTTATCAAAAATAGTTTGTGGCATGTCTTTAGCTTTTAATTTTGCTGAAAATGATTTGTATAAAAACCTTGTGTCACTATCAATGAACCCTCAAGTGTCCGGTGTTTCACGTAGAACATTAGTTCGTGATATTGAAAAAATTGTAGGTGAATATAAGTTGTCTTTAACTGATATGTTTGGTTCTTTACAACAAAAAGTTTCAATTTGTGCGGATATATGGGCGGATCATTGGAGAGAACATAGCTTCTTAGGACTTACTTGTCATTGGATAGATAATTCATGGACAATGCAAAAACGATTACTTGCATATAGAGAATTTGATCAAACACACACGGCCACAAATATTTCTCATAAAATTCATACGATTTTGCAAGAATATAATTTAGTTACAAAAATTTTTTCAATTTCATTTGACAATGCTAGTGCTAATACTGCTAGTTTGCCTTTATTAATTCAAATTTGTCAACCATTATTTAAGGGTAGATTTTTTCACATTAGGTGCATGTGTCATGTTTTAAATTTGTGTGTACAAGATGACATTGAACATTTTAAATCACATATAGGTCCTATTAGATTAGCAATTGGACATTTAAAAAGACATGCAACTTTATGCAAAAAATGGAGAAGATTTTGTAAAGCATATGGTATGCCGGAACCCAAAAAAATCACTAAAGATGTGCCTAATCGTTGGAATTCGACCTATAAAATGTTGAATTCTTCTTATGAGGTTAGAAATGAATTATGTACATTTTTTTTCACAAGAACAATTAGGCATTTCTTTATTTCCGAGTTCATGGGATACATATATTGAATTAATGTCTCTTTTGAAAGTTTTTAAAGATGCAACGGAAGAATTATCCGGATGTTACTATCCCACTTCTCCTTTAGTGTAGATCATTGTGTTAAAATTGCACTTATTTTACAATCATATTATCCGCATGACTCTTTATAAAATTGCATTGCAAGCATGAGAATTAAATGGTTAAAGTATTATCAAGAAATTCCCGATTTATTTTTAATTGCAAAACTTTTAGATCCTTGAATTAGAGAAGATGGTTTAGAAGAATTACTAACAATGTATTATGATGCATTATTTTCGGTTAAGGATGATGACACTCCTAATCCGAATATAATTGTAGGTAACACAAAACAATTACTTTATGATTGTTTTAAAGAATATAAAATTTTTATGGTGATAGTTTAAATAGTGAAAGCGGTCACGGAAATGATAATATTGGTGAAGGTAGTTCGGTTTCGGATCAACCCGAACATCATCATGATCCGAACTTTCAACAGCTCAATTAATATTATAGGTTTTATGATATTAGAAAATTAAAAAAACCTAAGAGTAAGTCTTTATCAAGAAGTAGATAATTATCTATCTACTACTTTTGAAGAACTTGGATTTGATACACCTAACGAGCTTTTGAGATGGTGGTCTCGAAGAACAAAAAACTTTTATATTTTATCTCTAATGGCAAAGGAAATATTTGCGTGCCCGGCATCCACCGTCTCGGTTGAACAAACATTTAGCACCGGCGGTTACATTTTGGATCTTCGAAGATCTAATTTAAGGGTAGAAAATCTAGAAAATCAAGCTTTACTTCATGATTGGTCGAACGCCGAGGTAAGAAAACAAGAAGTAAATTTTGATGAAGACGATGAGGATGAAGATGGAACCGAGTATTCGACCACATCCGGGAGTGATTGAAACTCGCCACTAAGCCACTTCTCAAGCATCAAGGTAAGACCGTAAGAGAACTACGTCGACTTTGATTCCTCAACTATGAGGATACGTAGGCAACTTAATTTTAAATTAGAAATTAAATTTTAATTTATAATTTATAGTTAAGTTCAAGTCTTTTTTTTTTTCTCTCTTCTATTTTTTTTTAATATGTTGTAATTGAAAACTTGTAAAGTTGTAATCTCTTGTTAAAAGAAGTAAATGTTTTTAGGTAAGTTAAATTTTTGTTGTAACTTTTCTATTTTGTTTTTTATTTTATTATAAGTTGTAAATGTTAAATTTTAATTGTTGTAATTTTTTTTTTGTAAAATGTAATTTTTTTAGTTAAGTTAACTATATATTCAATTCAATCTCTTGTGATAATCAAATTCAAAAGATAAAAAATTAATTTTCAAAGTTGTTGGTTATTAAAAAAAAAAAGAACCGGCGGAACCGGGAATCGGAACCGTGTATATGGCGGTTCGGTTCTGTTCCACTCTTCCCGATTCCGAAAACCGGCGGTTCTGGAACCGAAATCGGAACCGCCGAACCGTGCCCATGTCTAATCCAACTTATATATACTGTACGCAAGTAATTTTTTGGGTAGCGAAATCAATATTTTTTAAAAATTATTAAAAAAATATTATTTTTCAATAAAAAAATATTTTTAAATAAATATTTATCTATATATTTTTTTTATTGATCATATCTTATAAAAGACATAATACTTTTATGTTAAAAAACAATACTTTTTAAATTTTTTAAAATATTATTTTTTATTAAAAAAATATTGTGTTCCATACGCGCTGAACAAACCTGCAAGGAATATTTCTCTTTCTGAAACAGAAAATAATAATAATAATAATAATAATAATAATAATAATAATAATAATAATAATAATAATAATAATAATAATAATAATAATAATTAAAGGAGCAAATGGGCAAAAGAAAGCATGAAAATGACCTCCAAATAACACACATTATGCATTGATTATCTAATCTTAATCCCAAAGTTAAATCAATCAATCCCGCGTTCGTCTTTTGGTATACGCGTTCGTCCAACAAAAGCCCGGAATATATTCTGTAGCCTCAAATATTCTACTTTTATATGTCTACATTTGCTTTTTAAATTTATTCCTTTCCAACCTCAATTTTCTCACGTACAGCCTAAGAACCCAACCTAAATGCTTACTGGGTAAGCTTTATCACTACAATTCATCTTCTAAACCTCTTTCAGACTCATACTTTCGATCCCAACTCATTTACAACATCACACACACTGTGTGTGTGTGTGTATATATAGCTTCTCATCTGTCTCATCAATACACATGTTCGTTACAATCACTTGGACTTTCAACTTTGAACCTTGAGCTCTTCTTCCAAGATGCAGAACCAAGCAACCCAACCTCCTCCAGGTCTCTCTCCCTCTATCCATCCATCCACCCATCCATGCATCCATCCATCTATCTAAACTAAACTAACACTTTCCCACATATCTGTTTGCAGGGTATCCGACTGAGAATCCCCCAACCAGAAAGAAGATGAAGTGCAGGCCACAAACGAAGGCAAAAGGAGATAGGGGCTTCCTTGAGGGATGGTAAATATGGCTCTTCAAACCCTACTTGAAATATCATGTAACTTGGCAACATATTCATTTCATTTCTTGGGAAAGACTGGTATTAATTATGGGTTTTCTTTTTCTGGTATGTACAGCCTCTTCGCCTTATGTTGCTGCTGGATTTGTGAAGTATGCTTCGACTAAATAAGAACAACGCAACGGGCACATGTTTGTTCGCTGTGATCTTATTCACATCGAAAAGGTTGTTGCTGGCTTTTGCCATGTATACTTTGTTTCCATCGGTTTGTTATTTTCGTTTCACTGCACTGTTGTAAAGCTATCTAGGATGGCATATATGTCTGAGGCTCCATATATTTAACCTGCAGTTGTATTTTCTTTTACCTTAGAGACTCCGACTTATTATAATTTATCATTTTCTTATATCTAAGACATGAACTGTTGAAGCACAAAACCTTTTATTAGCAAATAATTAAACACAATTCAAATACACAACAGTTTGATGAAGTACGAAATTTATTGCCAGTAACGAAAAACTGAAAAAAATTCACCCCAAAAAACTGAAGCAGCCACAGCGTATAGTTCTTACTTCATGCTTTCCTTCTACTTTGAACCCATATTCAAGCACTCAAGCTTCAAAGCAGCAACTGATAATATGAAGCTTGAAGCATATTTAACAAATGGATGACAATCGATTGAAAGGCTGATACGTGCATCTCAAATCCATCCAACAGAAGGAAAGAAATAACCCTCGAGCCAAAGAAACATTACCAGTAGGCAAAGTACCGACCAAGGATTTATGGAGTTAATCAGACAGTCTCGGTGACAGGAAAGAGTTTCTCGAGCATATTGTTAGAAAGGATGCAGTTGGGATCAAGCTCTCTTCTTGCTTTATTGAATGCATCCACAGGAAATCTCTTCCTTAGTCTTGCCTGCAGAGCTGCAAGCTCATCTTTGTCCTTTGGGACCTACAACGTCATCAAATTAATGTGATAAAAAAATAGCCACAATTTGCTGGAGATTGTGCACTCATATATCATGACTAGAAGGTGGAAAAGGATCAACACACAAAAGAATTTGTCCGTGCCTTTTTATGTCAGATATTTAAAACATGTACTTCCACAAATTTAGGCTGTTCTATTGATGAATATCCCAGTATATACACTTTATTCATTATGAAAAGCCTCATGAGAATGGGTCACACCAAAAGTTAAGCAACATCAAATTTGATACCTCAATCTTAGCCCAATGTTCATAAGCTGAATATTCATCCCATAGGTGTGCTTGCGTCAAACGCCTGTAGTAAAAAAATTCTTCAGTGATATCCTTCCTCTGACGAGCATCCATTGTAGGAAGATACATGATTATACCAACCTGTTTTAACAAAATGTAAGGATCAAAGAAATAGAAAGAGCAAAAATATAAATCTAGACTAGTTACTAATTAGTCCATTGAATGTAAAACTAATTACTAAATTTAGAGATAATATATGCAAAAGTTGGGGAGAGAGATGGATTATATCTCAAGGAAACTAAGCAATGACACTTTCTTCATAATAGATTGAACCACAGAAACATGTTTACAGAGTTGACTGAAATTCAATAAAAACCTCTCAACAAGTGACCTCGTTTTATCAGTTCATCAATCATGTTTTCTGAGGCTGCACAATCTAATTCACCACATTTAACTAAAAGAAAGTCAAAGGTAACAAAGTCTTGGCTTTATAACCAAACAAGTAATGTTAGAGAGAGTACCCATGAGAATATATCGTCCTCTGATGAGCTATAAGCTGGACTCATGAGGCTTTTGCTGCACGCTGTCCATCTCTGCTCAATAGGTGCAGGGGCAGGTAAATTTTCATTCTCAATTATTTGATTTAATTTTTCTATGTATTCCAGGTCTTTCATACTAGGTTTCGATAGCGTTCCAGCAGGAAAACAGGTTTCTGAGACCCACTGTTGCCCACCACAATCAAAGCCAAGAATTTCGTCACTCCAGCCTACTCTATATCCCTCCGACTTCTTCCAGAACTCAGCCTCTGCTAGATTGATATTTGCTATGTGTTCTTTGTTAAGAGGATCCAAAGCAATTAGCTTATCTCTAAGTTCAGTAAATGAAAGATCATCGATATTTGGTTCATTTTCATCAGGTGTGGCAACTTCTTTCCTGTGAAGATCGGAATCACTTTATGAGCATAACAGCGAGCTATGTAATACTAGTAAGATCCAAAAACCAAAGCGGTATATGCTTTCTGTTAATTTCTACCTAGATTTACTCAATGCAAGATTAGGGATTGCTTTGTAGAACTCAAGTGATAAGAGGTAACTAAGTTTACCTGTATTTCCTCAGTGATTCCCTATACAGGTCTCTCACATGCTGTATAGCTTCTTCCTGAGTATACTTGGGCTTAAACTTCGGCGGACCTTTCCATTTTGAAAGAGGATTACATGTCACGACCACAACTGTATCAGTATATGGAATATATAGGTATTTCACATGCTTGTTTTCGGATAGAAGTTTTCTGCAAGCGAAAAATTAGAGAAATTTTAATAAACCAATAACAAAAATACATTATGATATGATGAATTGTACAACATTTCAGTTCAATTTCACAACATGCAGTCTACAAGAACACAAAATCCAAAGCCTTCAAGCTAAACCATATTTTGCACACGCTTCAGAGAAAGTATAAAAGGTAATTTTCTATATTTATCAAAGTATTATCACGATCAAAGAAAATTTGGAGTAAAGAGATGAGAAAATGCAAATTACTTGTGATTCTTTTTTAACTCATCTATGTTGGATACATAAGTATGCTCTACAAGCTCCTGCCTCTCTACACATTGCAGAGTAACTTCCGCAACCACACCAAGCCCACCAAGACCACAGCGAGCCAAATAAAAGAGCTCTGGATCTTTCTCTTTGGATATCTCAATTATGCCCTTGGCGGGAGTAACCAGTTTCATGCTGATAACCTGCTCATCTATGGGAGGCAGCCTCGCACCAGTACCATGTGCCCCAACCTTAATATTTGCAAAGACAAATGTAAGCTCAGAAGCAACTCAAAACTAGAGAAATGCAAATGACTCAAAGAAACATAACTACGTATGTTAAGAGATCTGATAATCATAGCTTTTACCAAATCCAGCATAATATATCGATTTTATTGATCCCTTTCTTCCCCCCGCTCTAAATTTAGATGTGTTGAATGTGCAGAATAAAAAATTAGACAGAAAACAAAGACAGCCACATGGAAGAGAGACTAATAGAAAAGAAGTGAAGTAAAATAAATAGTCCTGCGTAAAGCACTAATAAGTTAAGTGAAGCAATTTCTTCTTCAATAACAAAGTTACAGCGCCCATATTTACCACAGACCACAGAACCAATCATTCAAACAATATAAAACGTAAACGTAAACTTCCATATTCACAAACAGAAGAAGTACTGCAAATTCTAATCTACACCAACATTCCGAATAAATGGAAACAATGAAGGAAAAGAAAAAGAAAGAAGGGCTAAAGAAATCAATCCAAACCTGGACAATGCCACCAATCTGCTGCTCCCTAATCGAAGCGAAATTCTGCATTGTGAGTCCATAATCTTTGATCCCATCAACAAGCTGCTGAACCCTTATCCCCGCCTCCACTCTAACCCTCTTATTTTTCTGATCCACCTCAACAACCTTATCCATCAAAGCCAAATTCACCATCCCAGAACGTGTCAGCCCAATCCCATTTGGGGAAAGACCCGACCCAACCGGTCGAATCTTCTGCTTCTTCTCATTGCATTCCTTGACTGCCGCTTCGAGGTCAGAAATGGATTCGGGCTGTAAAAAGGTGCGGGTTTGGACTTCGTGTGTGCCGCTCCAGTTGGATACTGTGTGGAGGTCGGCAGGAAGTGGAGCGTAGCGGAAGAGTTGGGCTTTTTTGTGCTTGGCGTTTTCCGGCAGGGGGAAAGAATAGTAGGTGATGACGCCGGAGGCGAGGAGGAGGAGGCCGTACCCGAAGTATCTGCGGAGCTCGGCGTTGGGGGAGGAAGAGGGTGGAGGGTTGGGCACAGAGCAGAAGGGGCGAGGGGCGGCGGCCGAAGGGGATTTCAGGGAGTGGCGGCGGCGGAGGAAGGAGTGCAGAGAGCGCCGGAGATTATTAACTCGGAGCATTTGGGAGTTGGGTTTAGCTTTTGATCAAGGTGAATGAGAAGATCGTTGGGAGGTGTCGCTGAATTTGGATTATCCAATTTTTGGGGTCGGAAACGAGTCGGAGCATTCGGAGCCAAGCTAAATTTCAGAGCACAAGACGGTTACTCTGAGATTCAGCATAAACTAAGTTCTAATTTAGCTTCTTCTATTTTATTTTATTTTTTAAATGACGTATAATAATAATAATAATAATAATAATAATAATAATAATAATAATAATAATAATAATAACAACAACAATAACAATAATAATAATAATAATAATATATTATTGTTTTTATTATATATATTTATCTTTTAAATATAGAGCAACCTTTTAAAAAAATTGGCAATAATTCTTCATTAATCGACTTCATGATTGACCTCATAATCTTTCATCTTTCAATAATCAAAAATTAACTCTTAACATTCAAATTTGATTCACTTAAAAGAGCTTTATTTTTTAATAGTCAAATTAATCAAGTTAGATGCAATAAATTAGACATGACACGGTAGTGTTGATTCAATTTCAATTTTGGAATCGTCGGTTTCTGAAATTGGGAGAAGTTGAACCAAAATCCAACCGCTATATAGTCGGTTCTGGTTCTGGAACCGGGGTTCTATGGTTACGATTTTAATTTTCAGATAGGTTTTTAACCAAAACTTGCAATTTTAGAACCAAAATCGTCAATAGATTCGATTTTGTTGACTGTCAATTTCAATTCTGAACCGAAATCGTGCCATGTCTAGCACTTTTAGTTGCTAAAAATGCCCCATAAGGCCTTGGAGTTTTTAAAGGGCCACGATTAATTGCAACATATTATTAAGGGTCAAAAAGTGTTTTAAGAATAGTGTAAGAAAAAAACATTGGAAAGATATGTAGATAAAATGATTTAAGTGGTCCTTCTCTCAACAGAATAAACTACGTTATTAATTTGAGGTTGGCCCGTGAATTAGTATGCGCCAAAGAAAAATAAATACAAAACTGCAAAAATAAATAGAGAGAGAGAGAGAGAGAAAGGGATGTGGGTGGATATTGGAGAGCGCAATACACCCACAAACACATATTTGCTGTCGTTGATGAGAGTCCACCACAAGCTCACTAGCTTTCACCCGCTGGTTTGTGCAAAATCTTCTCAGCTCAATTAGAATGTTTCCTTATTGCGAGTAAGTGTATAATCATATTCTTTCTTCTTTTCTCTTCTCCAATCTATTGAAGATATCTTGCAATTCTATCACGAAATGAACAAGTTCTTGTGCGAATTCCAAATTATTGCTTCATTTCCTGCTGTCAATTCATGATTCTGAGTTGATAAAGAGGAAAGTCTAGGAACCCTTTTCTGTGATTTTCTTGATTACTCTTTTCTTGTTACAAGTTATGGATACTTTACTCAAGACTCATAACAAGATTCAGTTTCTGCACCCAGTTCATGGGGTTGCAGATAAAGTTAGTGCATTCACCTCGTTCAAGCCTCAGAACCTTGAACCTAAGTTTCATTTCAAGAAATCAAATTTCAGTGTTAAAGCCAGTTCTAGTGCCCTTTTGGAGCTTGTGCCTGAAACCAAGAAGGAAAATCTTGAATTTGAGCTCCCCTTGTATGACCCTTCAAAGGGCCTTGTGGTAGATCTAGCTGTTGTAGGTGGGGGGCCAGCCGGACTTGCAGTGGCCCAGCAAGTTTCCGAGGCCGGCCTCTCTGTTTGCTCGATTGATCCTTCTCCAAAATTGATTTGGCCCAATAATTATGGTGTGTGGGTGGATGAATTTGAGGCCATGGATTTATTGGATTGTCTGGACACAACTTGGTCTGGAGCTGAGGTGTATATTGATGATAAGACTACTAAAAACCTTGGTAGGCCGTATGGAAGGGTTAACAGAAAGCAGTTGAAATCGAAAATGATGCAGAAATGCATTTCTAATGGTGTTAAATTTCATCAAGCAAGGGTTGTGAAAGTAATTCATGAGGAATCCAAATCATTGTTGATATGCAATGATGGTGTCACCATTCAGGCTGCAGTTGTTCTTGATGCAACTGGTTTTTCCAGATGTCTTGTCCAATACGATAAGCCATACAACCCGGGCTATCAAGTGGCCTATGGCATTTTAGCAGAAGTCGAGGAACACCCATTTGATGTAAACAAGATGGTTTTCATGGATTGGAGAGACTCGCATCTGAACAACAATAAAGAGCTTAAAGAGAGGAATAGAAAGATTCCAACTTTTCTATATGCAATGCCATTTTCATCACAGAGAATATTTCTAGAAGAAACTTCCCTAGTAGCTCGTCCCGGTGTACCTATGAAGGATATTCAAGAAAGAATGGTTGCTAGATTGAATCACTTAGGTATAAAAGTGAGAAGCATCGAAGAAGACGAGCACTGTGTGATTCCAATGGGAGGGCCTCTACCCGTTTTACCTCAAAGAGTCGTGGGAATTGGGGGTACAGCAGGAATGGTGCACCCTTCAACTGGTTATATGGTAGCAAGGACTTTGGCTGCTGCCCCTATTGTGGCCAATGCTATTGTCCAATACTTAGGTTCTGATAGAGTCACCTTAGGCAATGACTTGTCTGCAGATGTTTGGAAAGATTTGTGGCCTATAGAAAGGAGAAGACAACGGGAATTCTTCTGTTTTGGGATGGATATTCTGCTCAAGCTTGATCTGAATTCGACAAGAAGGTTTTTTGATGCTTTCTTCGACTTGGAACCTCGGTACTGGCATGGATTCTTGTCATCTAGGCTGTTTCTTCCTGAGCTGATTATGTTTGGATTGTCTCTTTTTACGCATGCCTCGACTGTTTCTAGGCTAGAGATTATGGCAAAGGGCACAGTTCCTTTGGTAAATATGGTCAATAATTTGTTGCAGGATAGTGAATGATTTAAATTTCTGGATTTTATCATTTAAATGTTACCATTGTATACTTACTATTGTTCTTTGGAGCAAATGCAATACAAATTGGCTGCTTTTTTCTCTGTTAATCCATTTTCTTATCCATCTATTCCAGTAATCGAATTCTCAAAACGAGATTACAGATTTAATTTTTTGCCAAAATGGAGAGATATGTGAATGTATCTCAGTTTGTGAGTTTACATTTAATTTCTAAGAGCAATGTTCTTCTAATCGCATGCCAACACCTTTGAATAGCCATTACTTCTCTTCTTCTATGCAGTGAATAACACATGTGAAAAATCAGTGAATAACAAAATCATTCAAAAATCGAAACTTTGCAACAGTTTCAGTGTTATTACTCTGTTTGGTTAAAGAGATATAATACACAGAATCAAATTGATTAGCTACAAATTTGGATAGTTTGGCGGATCTTCCTGTTGTAACGTCGTACCTGCACATATATAGGAGACAACGGAGAGATGTTAAAGCCTAAACAATGGCATCCGTTTTTTCCAGATGTAAGCACCTCACTTTCCACTCCATCCTTCTCTCCGTTGCCCTCTTACTTCTTGTCACTAACTACCTATATTTCGTTTTTAACTACAGCAGACACCTGCAAGATGAATTTGAGGAGGTGTCCAGCTACCTTAAGACCTTCAAAAATCCAGATTGGCTCGGGGTTGTGTCCCGAGACATCATAGACAAAAGAATCAAGATAGGATTGGTGAACATGGATCGGATTAAAAATGAAATCCCTACACGAGCAAAACAAAACCAGACCCACTACCGTAAAAGAGCAAGAAACCCCATGTGGTTTGAGTTTATTAGAAGGGAGTTCAAAGTAACGAGAATGAACATCGGATTAGTGAACATAGACAGAACAATGGATGAAGTTCAAACACAAGCGAGGATGGTAGAGGTACGATTTGACCGCGTGAATGAAGACATTCATTGGTCTGACCTGGCACCAGAGAGGATGGATGAAAACTCGACATGCCCTGATATTCCAATGCCAAGATTCAAAGATTATCAGGATCTTGATGTGGTCGTTGCTAGGATTCCTCGTACGACGAACAATGGAGAAGGTGGGTTGAAGGATGTGTTTAGGCTGCAAGTGAACTTGGTGGTGGCTAACTTACTAGTTAGAAGTGGGAGAGAGGGCAGTGGACCTCTTTTGGCTGTGTTTGTGGGATCTTTGGACCCTATGTGGGAGATTTTCAGATGTGATGATCTTTTGTGGAATGAGGGGAACACTTGGGTTTACAAACCTAAATTGGAAAGAATCAAGAAGCTGGTGATTATGCCTGTGGGACCATGCCAATTTGTCCCCCCTTTGTCAGATTTTGGTAAGTTCTCTTTAAGTTGCATATAGCCCCTTAAATCTCTCTCTTGATAAGACAATTTCTATGTATAATCAAGTTTGTGAATATCACCATACTACAATAGTTTGAAAAGGCTATTATTAGAGAACCAATAAAAGGTATAAATCATTCATGGTACAACTTTTTTTCAAGGGAAAGATGTAATTTACTATTTCTTTCAAGAAAAGGTGGGTTTTGTACTTGTGGTATGCAAAAAGACCCAACTGACTGTCCACTAGCTTTAGACAAAATTGGTCTTGAAACTGGTTAGGGCCATTGAGACCAACTTGTCCCCGTCTAGATCTTCAAGACAATATTGTTGCGAAGCTCTAGAGTTTTCAGTAATTTGTCAAGTTAGCAACGACACGATATTTTCATGGTCAAAATCAATGAGAAATTATATTAAAGAAACAAAATTAAGTTTTTAATGGGATAGATGAAAAAATTGTTTATCTTGTGTGTTCTAGTCAAATTTTATATGTTAGAACGATTTTATTCAATCATAAAAATGCATGTATTAGCTACTTCTCGAAAATTATAACATATCTTAAAATTTACAAATATATGTCGAATCTTTGAGATATGTTTATGCATATTTTGAATCTCTTCAAGATATCATATTCATTTATCGAGTGGGCTTGATAAGCTTCAAGATATTTGTAAACGTGGCAAAAACTATTGCTTTTATAAGTGACTGAAAATCATTTTTCCATGGATCTACGGGTCGTCAAGAACCATGGAGAAGCCAACCCGATCACCTTCTTCCACACCCAAGAGAAGCTTTCGTCACAGTCCTGCACACCTCAGAAGACTACGTCTGCGGCGCAATAGTCTTGGCCCAAAGCCTCCTCCAATCCAACACAACCAAAGACCTCATCCTCCTCGCCGACGACAACATTTCACCGGAGTCCATCGAAGGCCTCCGATCCGCAGGATGGAAAATCCGACCGATCCAACGGCTGCGAAGCCCGTATTCAAGAAAAGACGCTTACAACGAGTGGAACTACAGCAAGCTCCGAATATGGGAGCTCAAACAGTATAAGAAGCTCATGTTCATCGACGCAGATCTCGTGGTCGTGAAAAACCTAGACGGGTTCTTCGCGTACCCACAGCTGTCGGCGGCCGGAAATTACCAGAAACACCTCTTCAATTCCGGCCTGATGGTGGTGGAGCCGTCGCAGTGCGTGTTCGACACGCTCGTGAAGAAGATGGAGGTGGTGGAGTCGTACAACGGCGGCGATCAGGGGTTCCTGAATGAGATGTTTCCGTGGTGGCACCGATTTCCGCACGAGTTGAATTTTATGAAGGTTTTTGTGGATAGGAATGATCGGGTGCATTTGATGGAGGAGGGTGTCTATGCTCTGCATTACACCGGATTGAAGCCGTGGAAGTGTTCGAAAGAACGGGACTGTAACTGGGATGTCCCGGAATTTCACCGGTATGCTAGTGACTCCGCTCATAAAATGTGGTGGCGCGTGTACAAAGCCATGCCGGAGAATCTGAGGTCGTACTGCTCGCGGAATAGATACAAAGCCAAGAATGACAGTTCTTAGGAGGATCATTCAGTAGTTACAAGGGTTTATAGTTACAGAAAGAAAGTTTTTGTTTTTTCTTTTGGTTATATATATACACATATACATATATATATATATATATACGAGACGCCTCACACTGTATCCAATTAGATATAAGAAACATATTTTGATAAAATAATATAAAAATATATTTTTTATTCATAATTTCTAAAATATCCTTGCATAATTGTGTAAATTCAATTGTATAAGTTTATATGATCAACCGTGTAAACTAAATTGTGTAAATTTAGATGAATTATGTAAATTATACGATCAATTATGTATGTTTATACAATAATGTTTATCCGATTGAAAGATAAAAATGAGAAAACGTACGAAAACAAGCAAAGGGAGGTGGAAGAGGTGACGGGAAGAGGAAGGAAACAAACCTTACATGTGAGTACAAAATTTTTATAATCTTTTTAGAAAAAATGTTTGATTAATTTTTTTAAACCAGTAGTACGTTCTCCCGTACGATATACGAACATATTATTATAATATAATATTATTAAATTTTATAAATATATAAAATTAAGTTTTAAAATAAAATAAAAAAAATATATATATAATTATGTTTGATAATTTATATATGTATCATGCTTATAAGGATATAAATATATTATATAAAAATCATATGTGAACATTAATTAATTTTATTTATAAAATAGTATTATCAAATTATCAAATATATATATTTTTTTTTAAATTAAGAAAATTAAATAAAATTTGGTATATGAGTATGATTATTTGTTATTATTATTATATATAGTATCGAATTTGTCACAAATTCATAATTGATTTGTTAAAATCAAGTAATTATGAAGATATATGAATTTGTTTATTAGTTTTGATATAATTAATAACATTATCAATATTGACAAATAAAAATATAAAATTTTCAAATGTATGATTATTGGTTAGTAATATAACAACATTTTTCTAAAAATACTTTTCTATGTGGAAAGAAAAATGAACGAGAAAAATGATAATAACAAATATAGAAAAAAATATATAAATATATATATATATATATATTAAATTCAATGGATTTCTTTTAATATATCAATTCTTTTTTTTTTTTTTTTTTTTGAGAAACATAAATATCAATTCATTTATGCCCGAAGCAATTTTCATATGGACATTTCTATACACACCACCCTTTTTACTTTACACACCACAATTACCCCCAAAATACCTATTACACCCTTAAATAAAAAAATATTGAAAAATCAACCCCAACCCTTGTTGCTGCCGGGCTCTCTCCTCCCCCCCCAACCCTTCTCGCTGCCGGGCTCTCTCCTCCCCCCCCAACCCTTCTCTCCAGCGCCGAATCTCTCTCCCCCCCCCACCCTCGCCCCCCCCAAACCCTTCTCTCCAGCGCCGAATCTCCCCCCCCCCCCCACCCTTCAAGCAACGCCGAATCTCCCCCCCCTCCAAACCCTTCAAGGAGCGCCGAATCCCCCCCCAAACCCTTCAAGCAGCGCCGAATGGCCCGAATCTCCCCCCCAAAACCCTTCAAGCAGCGCCGAACTGTTTCTTTTTCCGTTTATAACCGCTACGCGTTCGGTGCTGGTTCACCGAACAGCGTGCAGGGCGTTCGGTGAACACAGGCCGAACATAGCAAAAGAAGTTCGGCGCCGAACAGCTTGTGAGGCGTTCGGCGTGCCTTGGCCGAACAGCCTACGAGGCGTTCGGCGTACCTTGGCCGAACAGCCTGCGAGGCGTTCGGCTTGCCTAGGCCGAACATCCTCCGAAGCACTCAGCCAAAAATTAGTTTTTTCTAAGGATATATTGGTCATTTTATAAATGTTTATTTTTGTTCAAAAATGTGTTATGGTGTGGAGAGTAAAAATGGTGGTGGGTATAGAAATACCTTTTTATAGACAACAATATAAATAAGGTTAAACTATCGGGTTTTATTTAACAATATTTCAAGGGGGGGGGGGAATTCTTGTTGAGAATAAGATCTACGGGAAAAAAAGTTTCTCTCCTCCGCGAATCCGTTTTGTTTCTTTCTTTTTTGGTGCGCCACCGTCCACAGAAGATAATAAGAAAGAATATGGAGGCAAAGGTTAATCAGTTCTTCGAGTCTGTCTCTAATTTCTTCGGCGGTGGTGACCACATCCCTTGGTCCACACCTGATGTTGTCCTCGTATGCTTTCTCCTTCCCTCTATTTCACTTTTATATTTTTTGCATTTTATTCGGAGATAACCGGAAAATATAATTTTTTGAGATTTGTCTCCGTATCCTGACATGTTATTTTGATTTTAATTTTTTTTCTGTTGTATAAAACTTCTTAGGCTTAATCTTTATCTTTAGATTAGATAGGTGAATCCATATGTGCTGGAAAGATGAGCTGTTTGTGTATGGGAGAGGGAGAGGGAGAGGGAGAGGGAGAGAGAGAAAGAGAGATTCTTCTTATTTTCATTTTAGCCTTTGAGATAGCGTAGGGTTTTTATTTGAGGTTGGTTGCAAAGGGAAATCAGAGTTTCGGAGTAATAGTTTGAAAATGGAAGAAAGATCGTTTCTTGAAGGACTCTTGAATGTGCAGATGGAGTTTTGTTGGTGTGTTATTATGATTTTGATTTATTGGAATTTTCTATAATATCCTTGTTTGGATTGTTCAACTCAAGAAATTCTTGGCTTATTTTTTTGGTGGGAGGCATTATATAACTTTATGCATGACATACGCCTATGTGATTTTTTCTTATATTTGGCTGATTGTCAGTGGTCAGAGACTGTAAATGTTATTTATCTGTATTGCATTCACTAGTTGTTATTACTCCTCCTTAGGTTTCTAATCTAGACTGCTCGTCTCTTAGGTAAGCGATTATCAATTGAATTAGTAATGCTAGTACAGTAACTAGGTTCTCATTTGTAAGCTAATTTAATGTTATGCATGTGATGTGATTGTATCTCTTTCATGTCCTTTCTTTGAAATATTATGTGCAATAGTGTTCAATATTTCATACTATTGCAGGGCTGTGAGAGAGAAATTGCAGAGGCTAAAAAAGATGAATCTGAAGAACGAATAAGTGAAAGTATTATGCGATTGTCATGGGCTCTGGTTCATTCTAAAATACCTGAAGATGTTCAACGAGGGATAGCCATGCTTGAAGGTGAAATTTTAGATGTGTCAAATGCAATTTGGGCTTTTTCTATGAGTATTGTGTAAAACTAATACCTGGCAAATTGAACTTTTACGACCAAATAAAACCAACACTATAGCAGTAATAGCTACGTGCACCCTTTTTGTGCTGTCGCCTGCTTGTCTAATTGACAGTTCGTCCTTCTTCAAATTGTATGAATGAGTTTCTTCTTATGTTCCTGCTACTATAACCTTCTTGCTGCCAATTTCATTTTCACTCATCTGTGGTTGTATGTGCTTGAATGCATCAAAAAGTTCATTTAGGAACTATCATAGAAGAAAATTGGGGAAATTGATAAAGATGTTTTTCCTAGGATTCAAGCAGGCTAGAACAAATGAAGAAGCGTGTATATATACCCTGTTATTGTAAATAACCTCTGAAAATTGAAAGGAAAATATTATAAAATATCCTCAAGACCGACAGTTTTTTTGTGGATCATGGTGTTGTTTGGTTAAATATGAACATGAACAAACAATGAGAGTAGCAGACGAGAAAGTTGAAATGTATGTGGATACGTTAGATTAGATATGATAAAGAATGAACTCATTAGAAAGAAAGTGGAGGTTTGCCCCAGTAGATGGGAACTGAGAGAAGCGTGCTTAAGTTGGTTTGGAAATGCTCATCGAGGACCTTTAGATGCTCTTGTACCTGGTAGAAAATATAGAATTATTAACTCAAATTAGAGTAGGGAGGGGAATGGGAAGACCTAACATGAATAGCAAAGGAATGCTATGGCGAAATATAATCCATGTAATTGACCATGCATAGTGAGAGCAATGGTATTGCGATGTTTGTTCATTTTGGCAGAACTTGGAGATAAAGTCTCTATGAGGAAATTTCATGCCTAAAGTGTCATTATTCCTACCACTTCTAATGGATGAAGATCTTTTAAGCCTTCTACATAACAATTTTTATTTCATGATCTTTTTTAAATTTATTTCTTGCTAAGTTGGTGTGTTTTGGATGTGCTTTGCTTCCCGGTACTCGAAAACTTATGTAATTGTGTAAATTACTGTATACTTTACTTTAATTTTTAATGATCTGTTTCTGCATGCTTCGATTTAACTGGCAGCTTCACTGACGAACACTAGTAGTCCGTTGCAAAAGAGGGAGAAACTTTATCTGCTTGCTGTTGGATATTACCGGAGTGGGGACTATGCAAGGAGCCGGGAGCTACTAGATCAGTGCTTGGAGGTCCTTTACCTTTTTTTTCTTTTATGGCTGTCAAAAAATAACCTCTTTCTCTTAACAGATAATTTTTCTGACATTTTTGTTCATAAAAAGTTTACAAGTGCCAGTATCTATTGTCAGATTGCACCCGACTGGAGGCAAGCTCAGACTCTAAAGAAGACAGTTGAAGATCGAATTACCAAAGGTACTTTTATTAGTTATAAAGTTTAGCTTTCCCTAACCGATTATCACCATATTTGGATCGGTTTTCAATCATTGTAATGCGGAGTGCAGATGGTGTCATTGGAATCGGCATCACTGCAACTGCTGTCGGGCTTATAGCAGGTGGGCTAGCAGCTGCATTCGCTCGGAGGAACTGATTGTAGATTGATTTCTTCTTTAGGAAACAAATATTCTCTCGTTTTGATCAAGTGCTGTTGCCTATAATGCATATGAATAAATTTTACCTGGGATTTTGATCAGTCCTCAATTCGTAATGTATGCAGAACTTCATTTTTGTTGATTTTTTTTTGGGTTAAATTTGGTTTTTATTGTGTTTTATGCTTCCTAACGTTTCAATTCAGATTGCAAAACCAATTTCATCTATATACTACTAAAATGTTAATCCATGATTGTATGAACGTCGGAGTTATAAACCGACAAGCTAAGTCCATACTTTAGCGATGTGGGATGATCTACGTCAATTGCTGGGGATGATGTCGATGTAGATCACAAGTGGCTGATTTTCGACCGTCGAATAGGGTTGTAAACGAATTGAATTAATATTAGAATATCTTCATATTTATTCTCTTAATACTATGATTCATAAGTTCATCGGAATTCAACTCAACAATAGTATTCAAATATTTTTTATTTGCAGTAGAAGTTACGACATCAACAAGACATTTTCTGGTGGCTTCTGCATGTATATTATACGTACAAAAGTTATATGAACATTAAAAAAATTACTCGAAACTAAATACAATGACCGTATTTGTAAAAGTATTAGGGATGATTTGATACGACATATCAAAAAATTAAACACATATTGTATATTATATTAAAAAATTTGGTATATAAAAATCAAATATAATTTAAAAATTAAGACCATTAACATTCCATAAATTTTAGTATGGTATCAATATTTTATACGTGTGTATATATATATGTGTTTATGTAAACGGAATAGAAAAAAATGTTGCTGAAATACTGAAATACCAAACATTTTTCGGTATTTGTAATTTTACATACCGATACTGCATTCAGTACGCTACCATACCAAAAAAATCTCTCTATAACTTTCGATATATTTGGTATTTTTTGATACGATAAGTGCGTACACCTAAATTTTTGATATTTTCCAACCCATGTACAACTTTGAATAGATATTTTTAATTAAGACCTCCCAAGGGAGAGTACAGTATTTGTATGTCCGAGAGAGAGAGAGAGAGAGAGTCTGGCAAAGCACAACGTGAAAAGCAGAAGATACAACATCATAGAAATCCCCAGTCCTACTGCAGGCAAAAAGTGATCGAATTTGCAGAAGAAATACATGGCAACAGAAGGCCCTAACATAATGAACACACTAACAAACAAGATTGGCATAAAGATATTACCAAACACAGCGATAAGTAACATGTAACTGAGTCAGTTCGCCACTGTAAGTGACCTTCACAACCTGCCCTTTCTCCAGTCCATAATAACGAGCGATTGCATCTTTCTGCAACATCCTTGGAAGCTGTAAAAAATGGTTCGAGTCAAATGTGAGGACCTAAAAGATGATCAACATTTCATTAAACATGGAGGAATGTGTGCTTCCTTAAAAGATTGTCACGGCTTACCTGCTTTTCGTCTATGCTGTACTGTTTGAGGAGGCTTTCCTTCTCTGCATCTGTCAGCACTTGATGTTTTGGCTTCAGTTCATGCTTAGTTATGTTGACGAGCAAGTCGGTGATCTAGCAAGTTATTACAAAATCTTAGAACACGAGTTAAATATACTATTTGATTCCAAGATTACAAAGAAAAAGGTTAACTACAAAGATTAGAAACTGACCTGGAAAATTTCAACTTTGAACTTGCAAAGATCCAGAGCTTTCAAGGCCTGGCTGGTTATTTTATTCTGCACGACCAATATCAGCCGACTTAAGGATTCTTTGTTAACTATATGGGCTGCAATGGCACGCACGACGTTAACTTTAACAATGCCTGGACCACAGAATATAACATGAACCTGCAATGCAGAAAATTGAAACATTTGAGGAGATTCAAATACAAGGATTTGATACTTGTGGAAACAGATAAATAACACGATGTGTAATTTCAAGAAAATTATTCAATGGAAAAGACCATAGACCTTTGAAACACAAATCATTACAAAAGCAACAGATATATTCAATTCAATCAGCTGAATTGAGATATCATTCGGTAACATGCTGGTGCACTGCCACAACCAATCCAAGTCTAAGTGACAAACGGTAAAGAACAAAGAACCAATACATTAAAATGATAGTTAGAGCTCAATATATAAACTTCTTTCACTACAAGTCTTCCACTCCACCTGAAAAAACTCGTCAGGACCATCAAACGGGGGGATCATAGTAGAATCTTTAAGAACCATCTTATATTTCCTCGTATCTGGCTATTTCAAATGTTAACAGACAAAAACCCTTATAGTAAATCATCAGAGATTTACAACATTCACTTCCAAAGCTCCTGGGATGGGAGTTTCATGAAATGCCTTACTAACAAGACTGACTTGCTGTGTTGCTTTTAAATTTATGACGATACATCCCAAACAACAGTCATAATAAGCACAGTGGGCACATAAATGTAAAATCTTGGACATTTTACCGAATACTATCTAGAAGTGTGTTCTATTCACCAGTTGCTGATTTCTTCAACTTCTTGTTCTGGACTCAATGTAAAAAGCTAATATAACCATCTGGAACCTTCCATTACTAACCTGCAAACTTTCCTTCCGGGACTTCAATTTGATAGACATCAGAAAGTTCCATTGTGGCTCAATTGGAAGTTTCGATTTTTTCACTTGACAATTGTTGTAACAAGTAATTTCTAGTAAAATTCTAAAGAACGAACCCATGATCTCAACCATTACAACCAACCAGATTCAAGAAAAGAACTTGAAAAAAATTGTAAGTTATCCAAAACAGACATATAAGCATGTAACATGACCAGAGAGGTAAATCAAGAAATAGATGAAAGCTATTTCTCCACTTCATGAAGGAGAAACCAGAATCAGAGCTTTGCACTATCCAAAATTTCCCAGATAAAGAAATTAAAGAGAAAAAGTAACAATTTTTAGCCCATTATTTTTTTTATTTTTTTAAAGCTTAAATTATGTAATGCAATCAGGTAAGAAAGCTCTTACCACACAGACACAGTCTCACAGGTACACAAGAAGGACGAAAGAAGAAAGCAAAATATATCGAAGTGATAATTCAATTGACTGCTAATACTTCAATCGAGTTCCTCAACAAAGATAATTCTTCACCTTTGCATGTGGGAGGGAAATTAAAAAGAAAAAAGGAAGAAGAGAGATAAAGCGATAAGTGAGAGAAGGGGCCAAAATGAGGTGACCTTGATCGAAGGATCGTCCTTGTGAAGAGAAGAAACCCTCAATTCGTCGATATCAGGCATCTGGCCATGCTTGTTCCTAAATTCTTCAAGCGAAACCTCAATCTCACAACTGGGCACCGCGAATCCACGATCCCTCAGCATTTCCAGCACCGTTTTTCGGGCCAAATAGTATCTATGGCTATCGACGCTGCCAGTATCCACCAAACTGCTCAGGCAGGTCCCGAAGTTCTCTTCACCATCAAGGCCATCAACATCCATGGCTTCTTTCTTCATCTTTTCCTTTCCCTTTTCTTGGAGTATAGATTTTCTGGGATTTCTTTCTCCCGTCCCGTCTCGACCAAGATTTTTGGGGGGCTTGGTCTGGAAATACCCCGACTACTGAGAAGGTAGAAACAGAGTTTGGGCCCTGAGGTACTGTTTGTACTGCAGTGAGTAAGTAGTGACATAGGGTACTTTTCACAATATAATTTATTTTTATTCTTTTCAAGATTTAGATATTCAAATTTTACAAAGTATGACGACAGCTTTACATGTTCGTTACATACTGTAGTTAAAAAACATGTGTCGGATATATATATATATATATATATAAGGTTAAGACATATTTAATCCACTTTTCTTTTATATCAATGAATTAAAATTTAGAATTTTGTGAGTTATAATATGACTATTTTAAAGTTAATTTCAACAATTGTCATATTTAATCTAAAGTTAACATGTTAAAGTTAGGTTTATAATATTTTTGTTAATCAAATATTGTTCAAAATCAACACGAAATTGTTAAGATCTACTTCATTTAATATCTTTATTTCTTCCTCGATAAATGGAATTTGTGATACTGTTGTATTATAAAACTAGTGATTTAATTTGACTATTCTACCGTTAACTCCAACAATATCAAATTTAGTTTGAAGTGAATATGTTAAAGTTAGGCTTATTATATTGTTGGCAATCTATACGGTCCAATGTCAATTAAAACTGTCAGAAAATTTTAAAAGAGAAGTTTCATTTGAAATCTTTATTTTTTTCGAGGTTGAACCCAATACCTCACAAAAAAAAAAAAAAAAGTATAAGTAATATCAATGAATTACAGTTAGTTTATAATATTATTGGCAATCCATACAACCCAAAATCTATTTAAAATTAACACGAAACAGTTATGATTTACATTATTTACTATCTAAAAAATTTCGTGTTTAAACCTCAAAACTTGCCAAAATAAGAGATAAACTATACCAATTGTATTACAAAACTAGTGGTGCAATTTAGCTATTATACCGGAAACTCCAACAATATCATATTTAGTATGTTAAAGTTGGATTCATAATATTATCGGCAATCAATATAGCCCAAAACTTATTAAACCATCACGAAACTATTAAGAGCTATCTTATTTAATATATTTATTTTTTTACGAGTTTAAACCCCATACCTTAATGACCTAAAAGATCAGCAATATCGTTGAATTACAATTAGATTCATAATATAGTCGCCAATCATTAATCCAAAACCCATTAAAATCAACACAAAACTATTAAGAGCTACCTCATTTAATATCTTTATTATTTCGGGCTTGAACCCAATACCTCACCCAAATAAGGGATAAATGGTATGGTTGAAATACAAGACTAGTGGCATGAAATCGATTTACAAGACTAGTGATATAAAGTCGAGCTTCCTATCATGTCAAAGTTGATACACATTTTTTGAAAAAAAATTGCAGGTAGTTGGTATCATACAAACATTCCAGCAATCACATCCAAAGCCCAAATGAATCACTACTCTGCTGCAGGGAAGAATTGGCTTCTGAAGTTAATAGGCAATACACAGAACACTGATAGTGGGCATTTTTTTGAGGCACATACTTCAGGTCCCCCCAAGAAGGAGATGAACATGAATATCTGTGTGTGTGTGTGTGTGTGTGTGTGATCCTGTATAACAGAGCTGTATCAAAGTAACTGAATGAAAGGATCTTTTGGTCCTCTTTTAGATCCTTCAAAGTTCATTTATTCAGTAGAACAAATGTAACAGAAATAGAAAGATTACACCTTTCATCCTATAATCGACAACAATGGGAAAAGAACAGCCAGCAAACAGATGCAGGAGAACGAATAGGAAATTGACCTCGAAATCCATTTTGAAGTTCTCAGTTGAGGCCATACATGTTTCAGGATCAAATCCGATTGTTTATTCTTCTCTTCGATATAAGGCAAGTTATACTAAGCGTTTTGTTTGAGCCTGCTACCATTCGTAGCTCATTCACTTCAGTGACAAAGTAAAAGGCAGTTTACGGAAGAACAGTAGCACATCCATCCAAAGGAAAAGATCAGAATAAGATATGTAAAGTCCAAATGCTCGTTTAGAGCAATAGACTTTGGCTACCGATGCAGTTGATATAGAATCAACCCCAATGCTCTAGCTTTCGTGTATTCATTACAAGAATGACAAAAAATTGTATGTTTCTTTCGTTATAGCCTTTTTCTTTCTCATGGGAAAGCCTCTCATGACAGTTGCATCCAAAGCAATTGAGCAATTAACTCCAAAGCCAAGAGCAAATGCAGTACAAATTCCAAACAAAAACAAAGCAGAACATCGAGTAGGAAATAAAATCTACTTGAAAACTCAGCTCTACTAAACACTAAATTCAAATTCAACTCTACTAAGCGCGAAATGATTCACGAATGTAACATTAAAATAAAGAGCTCAAAATATAGCACGATAGGGTAGCAAGCATATTACGTTGCTTCTTTATACGATCAAGGTTGTTCCAAAGAAACGTGAATAGCCAACACCAAGACAATATAAACACTTCAATATATGAGATTAAAACAAGAGCATACTTGACTACATACACAAGCAATTAGCAGAAAACGCTCCATAAATAACCTCACAAATAAACACCAAACAATACTAGCCATCAACAAGCAATCAAGCTCAAGAGCAGCAACCAGTGCACCGAATCAGACCATTCTCATTGCAATCGGGGCACCTCCTCAACTTCCCTTCGTCTTCTTCATAAACCTTCCGACTCCCATTGCAATTCGGGCATGGCACAAACCTTGCATCCCCACAACTCCCACAGATAAACCCTAAATCCATAAGAGGAAATCCTTCCAATAGCTTCGCCAGCTCTCCAGCCTCATTAAGCTGCTTAATCTCCTCTGCTCCACCAATGTGCTTTCCTTTAATAAACACTTGAGGTAAGCTCATAGCTTTCCCTTCCAAAGCATCCTGCAGCTCTGTCCTAAATGACCTGTCCATGGAAATATCTCTCTCATCTACGCACGCTCTAAAACCCCTCAAAATCACACGAACCGCACAGCAATCCTCGTAAGTCTTCCTTATTCCCCTCAAACTAGTGTAATAAAGAACAATCCTATCCTCAGCACCAGATAAGTGACAAGATTCATCACTGACAGACACCAAAGAATTCACATCATTAGCTTCCAAAGACTCAGTCTTTTGAGGCTTCATCAAATTGTTTTCGGGCGTTTCACTCCCCTGCTGTTTACCCAACAACGCCTTTCGATAACTGGACACTACATTAGAATCCATCTTTGCCAGCAATGATTCTTCAGATAAATGCTGCCACAAGGGCTTAGACACGGGGTGCTCCACAAACTCATAAGATTTCTCCAATTCATTTGCCTCAATCTCATTCTTGCAGGGTTTTGTGAGGGGTTCAACCATGTGGAAATTAAATTCCTCCTCATCAAGACCTTCCATGAGCTCCCATGTGTTGATAACCGAGTCTGGAGACGCAGGGTCCTCGGAATTACCAAAATCTTGAATCTTCCTCATCTGGGCCGACGGATTCGCAAAATCTTGGCCGTTGAAACTGCGGCTTGGGGGGTCGATTAGCACAAGCGAACCATACGTGGTGGATGTGAGAGAAACAAAGTGATTGGAGTCTCCTTTCCTCACAGGCGGGTGGTGAACCAAGGGGGTAGGGAGAGAGAGGGTTCTCGAAACCGGCGTAGAAGAAGGGTCTGAAAAGGAGTAATAAGGAGACTGCAACTGCGAATTCGAATGTGAAGAAGAAGAATTCGAGGTGGGATTTTGCTGTTGAGTGATAAAATTAGCAGGGCGAGAAGCCGAGCAGCCCATTATGAAGATAGAGAAGTGAGAACTAACCGAAGAAAGTGAAAGTTGGTATCTTTTCTTCCCTTCTCTCACCTTTCTTCCACAATGGATGTCAAAGTACAATGATTGAGCTTTTTTCCTACTTTTTTTTCTATCTTTCTGGATCTTTCTTCAGTATGTTTGACAAGAATGTCAAGATTGAGATACCGAACGGGAGGCCTGGAGAAAGCGTTGGTGGGAGGGGGCTGTCAATGGAGGAAAGAAGGTGGGGCGGGGTTGAAGAGAGGGGGGGGGGGGGGGGGGGGGGGGGGGTTGATGGAGAGGCGAAATAAAGAATAAATGCAGTGGGATACAGATACAATAGGAGGTGAGGAAAAGCAACCTTCTTTCAAAGGAAAATGGATGACCGATTATACTAATGTAGCTTGCTTCGTGGTTTTGGAAATTGCAACCTATGGATTATTTATTTATTTATTCATTAATTAATTAATTTATTCATTTAGTTATTTATGTATTTATTATTATTGCTCCTGATGAGAGAGACTCGAATTTAAAACTATTATTAGCATAAATGAAAAACCAATATTTGGTCAATAAACCCTCCATAATTTATAATTGCTTATTTTACATTTATTTATATATAATATTACATATTTCATAAAATTATCTATGTATGTAATCATATTTAAATATAATAAATTAGATATTATATAATCCATTCAAAAAGCATTGACAAAACTTATCTTTATCATGATTGAAATAAATATATAGTATTAAAGTAGGATGATTTAAGAATCTTGATATATTAGCAATAAAATATTTATATAAAAATAAAGGAGAAACGTAAAGCATACTTTATGTTTATTTAATTGTAATTGACTACCACCCTTTCTTGCCAACACCTATGGTTTGATAGAGAGAGAACTATATGGGAATGTTTGGATTAGGTTGAAAGTCTCCGTAGCATAATTGGTTGTGGGTTGGGAGGTTGTGTCACGATCAAATATATAGTAAAAGATGATGTTTGTTTTGGGTTGTGATAATATAAGCTGTTAGTGATACGTCAAATCAATAAGTTTAGTAGAGTTTTGTTTGTATTATTATATTATAAGAGATAAAGATTTGTAAATTTAATAATTGGTGATGGAATATTATATATATATGCTAAATGGATGTTAAAATAAAGATCTTAAGAATAGAATTAATATGATATAATTTTTATAAAAAATAGATTTGAAATAAAAAAGTTGTAAGTATTTAAAAAAATTTGGTGAAAAAATATATATTGAATAATTTTCTTGAGAATATGAGAGAAGGGGAAGAAAAAAGTGGTATAGAGTGGGTAAGGTTGTAGATAGAACAATCTTGTAAACAAACACTGATTGGGTTGTGGCACAACCCACAACCGATCGTGCTCAATCCAGTCCAAACATACCCATGTGTATGTGTGTGTGTGTGTGTATATATATATAAGCCATAGTTTGATAGAGGGAGAACTATATGTATATTATAAGAAATTTGATGTTGAATTTATTATAAAGCTCAGTCGATGATGATATTTTAGAAAAATATCTAAAAGTTATTGTCGAATTTAATTGAGATTAAAAATTTAATAATTATTTGGTAATTATTTTTATTTATTTATAAATTATTGATACGAGATGTTGCATCATGAAGTATGTTCAATAGAACATTGAATTTCTTATAATTTCTTTTGAAAATTATTGTATTTCATCTCATAGGGTAAATCTCTTGTAATAAATTAAAGTCTATGCTATTAGTTAATATAGAATTTTGAATGTGAAGACTTAATTATGGTTGTTATTATTGTGAAGTAATTATCTTAAATTTATAAATTATTAGGAATAAATTATTTTTGAGGTCTTGAATTTTTATTTATTTAATTTATATGTTTATTGGGCATCTTCTTCTGATATTGAAAGCCGGAGCCGGGACAGCCCCCCACGAGCGTCGCATACTGTTGATGCAGACAACTGCTCTCTCTCTCTCTCTTCACTGTCACATTTACCAGTGTCCAAATTTCCTCACATGGATGATACACATTTTGTTCTTACACACCCCATAATTATTCTTCTTCAACGACCAACGTCCCTTCTCAGCTACTTGCCTATTATATTATAGGATTTTATAAATTTTATTATTTATTTTGTGAAAAAAATGGAGATAACATAGAATAAAATAATATTTTATTTCATATTTAATCAGACTTATATTTCATCACAAAGTACTGATACACACTAATTAAAAAGAAAAAATTAAAATTGTTAAAATAAAGAGAAACAGAATTCCAGCTTCCCACTATAGAATTCCAAATTAATGAGAGGTGGAACACCACCACTAGCTAAGTAATCATAGCAGTAACTCTGTTTAATCATGAATGTTCCAAACTTCTCTCCTATCATGTTTTTATTCAGTTGAAATTTAAAAGAGTAATAATAATAATAAGAAATAAATAAATAAAGAGATCATCACAACACATAATATTCTCCTTCTGCTTCTTTATTTAGCAACTTTGGTTTCTTGGAGCAGCTTTGCTATTGACAATTTACACTTCATTGGAACACAAATTGTCGAACAAATATTTCATTCATCCCAAAATAAATAGAACACATTCGTCCCGAAGTAGTGAGTAAAAGAAACATCAAAAGCATATTCTATTTGCAGTCAGTGTTATATTTATAAACAACATGTGTTTCAGATTCAGACATTGATAATACTTTAGTACACATTGCAGCACAGCATGAGGCGTGCAGGTATACTTTGTGCAAACACAGGATCCCCCCACCTGTAACCCACTTATTAAAACTATGTGATTTTACAATGAGTTTGAACTATCTGGTTTAGCTGCGATCAAAATCATGTCGTTTTAATAATGGGTACAAGTAGGGCGTGGAAAGTAGAATAGAGGATCTCGTGAACTTTGAGCAGCATTAGCTACTCACAAGATCAACAACCCATCAACATGAAGATTATTCAGTTTATTAGATAAGCTAAAAGGGAAATCCAAGTCTATTAGATGCATAAAAGCATATAATTGATTGTCAAGTTTCAGTAGCCAGCCAATTGTATACAAAAAGTTTAAAGAGATCAATGGTAAATCTTTTGTCCAATGCTATGATCTGTTTTAGCACAATCAACATTACCACTTTGGAGAAAACAAACCAAATATATATATATATATGTATATGTATGTATGCATATATAATTTTAGTTTGACCACTGGCTTTGAAGAAAATGAGTGGCAGAATGCACAGACTTGTTGCAAGGTGTCAAAAGTCAAATCTCGCAAGGAGTCACTAAAATCTTTCTGATTCTTAGATCAATACAAAGTCCTAGAAGAAGTTCCCTTCCATTACAGCATTGTCAAATGTCATGATGCCAATCTTCTTCATTTTCTTATGAAGATCGAAAAGTAAGCAACGCATTGCTTTAAACTCTCTATGAGATCTATCTCCAGCAATAAAAACATGGAATCTGTTCCGAACTTCAGTCCAACTGCAACCAGGCTGTTTCTTCAATCCCTCATCCTTCATCTTCATCTTCAGCAATTCAGCCTCCTTCGACTTCCCACGAACAGCATATAGATTAGACAAAAGTGAATATGTGCCAGCATTTGCAGACTCCACATCCAAAAGTTGATCTTCTACCTGTTTTCCAATATCATCATTCCCATGAATACTACATCCTGAGAGAAGTGTGCACCAAGTATTTACTGATGCTTTCATTGGAAGCTGTTTTACAAGATCAAATGCTTCCTCTAACCTTCCTGCTCGACCATGGAGATCAACAACACACGTATAATGTTCTTCTCTCACTTTCATGGACTTGTCTCTCATAAGGGCTTCAAAATAATTTAGCCCTTCCTGCACAAGACCAGCATGGCTGCAAGCAGAAAGCAATCCAATATAGGAAACATCATTTGGTTTAAGACCCTTATTTCGTAGTTCCTCAAAGACCCTGATCGCTTCTCTTCCACATCCATGGTGAGCATAAGCAGAAATCATGGAGTTCCAACACACCAAATCTCGTCTTCCTTTCAACCCATAATCGAACACCTTTCTAGCCATCACCAGCGATCCACATTTTGAATACATATTTATTAGTGCTGATATAAAAAATTCACTTTCTTGATAGATAGTCTTGCTAATTACTTGATGGATTTGCATACCTTCAACTAGACAAGCCAAGTCACTGCAAGCTCCCAAAACACTCACAAATGTCCCTTCATTAGGCTTTACCCTTCTATTCCTATTCATAATAGAGAATGTTATCAATGCTTCTTCGCTTTTACCATATTGCACGCAGCCACTTATGATTGCAGTCCACGAAATGACATTCTTCCCAGGCATCTCATCAAACACCCTCATTGCTGTCTCCAATTCACCATTCTGAATAAAAGCAGTAATCATCACATTCCAAGAGACTACACTTCTCTCAGGCATCTTATTAAAGAGCAGCCTAGCTTCATCAACCCTCCTATGCTTTGCTAATCCTGATATCATGATGTTCCAAGAAATCACATTCTTTAAAGGCATCCGATGAAAAAGCTCCCTAGCTTCCTCAACCCTTCCACAGTTCACCAACCCTGAGATCATAGTGTTCCATGACACAACATTCGTCTCTCCCATCCTTTCAAATAGCACCATTGCCTGATCAATCTTACCACTCCGTGCATACCCATCCATCATTGTATTCCAAGCAATCACATTCTTTTCCGGCATTTCATAGAAAAGCATCTCAGCCTCAGAAATTCTCTTTCTTTTCAAGTACCCAGATATCATAGCTGTCCAAGTGACAACATTTCTCTGGGCATCAACCCTGTCAAATAATTCTCTCGCTTCTTTAAACAGACCAAGCTTCATGTAGCCTGAAATGATGGCCGTCCACGAAATCACATCTCTGTCCGGCATTACTTCAAACAAGTCCCGTGCTTCAGAAATCTTACCTTCTTCACATAGCCTAGAGATCCTAAAATTTGCCTTAGCTACACTTAGTTTGATTGAGTAGTCTTGTCTGGGCATCGAAAAATTTTGGGCTTGGATCATCGAGTGACACAATTTCAAAGGAGGGTAATCATGGAGTTTGACAAAGTAATTTGCTGAGTAATGCAAGTAAACAACACTGAAGGGCGCTTTCGTAAAATTAAAACCTTTCCTTAAACATCTTGATGACCGAGGAGAAGTTAATGCCTCATAAACAGTTGAGATTTCACGATAAAATTTGAAGCTTCTACATGGCGAAAGCGGATGAAACAGGACAAATTTTTGAAATGCCTTCATCACATAACCAATTGGTGCGACTGCATATCGTTCACTGATTAGTCAACTGGGCCCTTTCTGCCTCGCAATTTACAAACCGGCTTCATCTTCAATCAAGCAATTGAAATTATGCCCGAATATTGACAGAAAATGAAGGAGATAGAACTCACATCAGTCCTGCAGTTCGCTCTGTAATTTCCGTCAAAAGATAATTACTAAAACATAGAGAGAAAATGCAATGGAATGTGATGTGTCTGTGTGTGCGTGTGTGTGAATTTCAGGTTGAAGAGAGAATCAGAATGGGAACGGGGAAGAACACACAAATTCAGTTCTCCGCCTCTCCGTCCGTCTCTTTCAAACTTTTGTTGGGTTTAACGTTCAAACTATTGGGCCCCATTTACTGAACTCAGTTGAATTTGGGCTTTATTTTTCGTATTGAGCACGGCCCATCATTTATAAAAAGAATTATTGAACTTTGGGCTTTGTTTTTCTCACAGAGCCCAACCCATCAGTAATACCCCCCTCTCGCTCTCGTCGTACACCACACTCTCTCCTTTCTCTTTCCATCTGCAGCGTTGCAGTCGTCGTCCTTCGTAAATCTCAATTGAACGCAATACTCTCCTTAGAAAAGCCATTTCCAATTTGAAAAAATTCGGTTATGGACAATTATTTTTTGATAAAAAGTGGTTCAAATTGACCGCTGTTTTGGGGGGTTCCAAAGAGGAAAAGGAGTGACAGATAGAATCAATGCATTGATATGAAGTCTGAAGATTTTTATACCGGCTCCAGTAAGTCCTTTCTTTCATCTTCTAGGAGAAACTATGGGACAACATAATATATTTAGTGCAATTTTCTTGTTTATTGGTGCTTATTTTGGTTACTATTTGTTTCATTGATAACATAAAGGTTTACTGAAATTAATTATTTTCGCTGTTTTTGAGCTTCAATTGATGTCGGACACTAAATTGTCTGTTCTTATTTTGGATAAGGGTCTTTCTTTACGTGGTTAAGTGTGAGTTTTTCGCAATTAAAATCAATGAGTTTGCAGCATATCACGCCAATTGTCTATGGGTCATCAGTTTCTGTCTTTTATCTTACAAACCTTCATCACCAGTTATCTCCAATTTATATCTTCTACTCCAGATAGAGAAACCAAGGTCTGTCTAATCAGTTGTGAAGCCATTGCCCGGTGCATATCTTATTCAGTAATTATGTCTCCAATTAGAAAATGGCTTCATGAAACACTCACAGTAAGGGTCGGATGAATTATGCAAGAGATGCATGTATGAAAGTATCAGGTTGTGGCATAAAAGTAGTGGTTTTTTGAAGTAATGGTGGCTGGCGAAGCGTGGGTGAGGTCCATTGTGGAATTTCAGGATGTTTAATTACATAGTGTGCTAAGAATATTTGAAGTCTAGCTGGCAGTTGTGATGTGCTTTGTTGAGGGTTTTTTTATTTCTTGTTTCAGATAGCCCATGGAGATGCATAAATTTGAAAGAGCTTGAGAGCTTGCTTGAAACATGTGCCGGGAAAGTAATAAGAAGGCATTAATTAAACAGTGTTTGGATTTCAAACGATAGTTATCACACAAGCTCTTTAGTTTAGGTGAAATGGAGTTTCTGGTGACTAACTATTATGTTCCTTATACCTTTGGCAACAAATATACTCGAAATTCTTGCTCTCACTTGAATTTGTGATCCCGAAAGCATTTTCTATTGTGTGGGATTAGTATTTTAACCGATGAGATTCAAGCATTTTAACTGGCACATAGGATCTGATTCAACTGCATCATTCCCTTGAGCAAATCACAATAGTTACAAGAAAATTAGTTGTGCAACTCATAAAAGGCATTTAAAAAGCAGCATGAAAATTAGCCTGCTTGTATGAGGTCGCATATTAAGCATGGATTATCTTGTTAATGATGAAGTCAAACGCAGTAGGTCCCGAACAAAGGACCTGATGTAGCTCAATTAGGCACCTCAAGAAAAATAACTCCATTTGCAAAATTATACCTGCTACTCCTGAATGAAATAGGAGAACAGACATTTTAAATGGACTCCAGAGTTTCGGCACTTTTCCTCTTCAAACTTAGGCTTCATCACTTTATACGCTCTGTTGTTATAATCGACTCCTATTGAGATGCCCTGTTCTACTTGTGCTTGTATCTGCAAATTTTTTTTATATAACTTGATAACTTCATTTTCTTAAAATAATATTCTTAGTATCAGAATTAAGATGTATATGTTATCATGTCATAATTTTTAATGTTTTTCGAAGTCTTCCGGGTGATTCTGCCTTTCCCACACAAAAAAATAAAATAAAATAAATAAATAAATAAATTTCATCCTTCCCTTTATCATATGGACTGGTTGGTCTGGATTACTGATGGTTGAGATTAGGAGTTACTTATTGGCACATATTCACACTGGAATTGGGTCTCCTATTTATGTTTTAACAGCCATGAGATACTAGTTTAGTTCACATAATTGAACAGGTATATTTACTAAGCCATCTCTGGAACTGCCTTTGCATTTTGGACAGATGTGACTTACGGAAACATAATGGATTTTTATGCAACCAACCCAGGACCAAGTGATGAATCTATTTTATATGATCAAGACAAGCATGTTTCAGCTGCAGTTTGGGAAGGACAGGTGTTTTTCTGCAACTTCTCTTCTGTCTTGTTATATAAAGCATTTTTAGTTTGTAATATGTTTAATTTACAATCATCAGGAGCGAGGTGCGCTTAGATGCCATGAACATACTTCAAAGCTCGATCGTTGGTTGCTTACTGAGAAACAGATTGAATTGGTGAAGAGGGCTGGATTTGGCTATTTGAGGTTGATTCCCGCAATTAGTCTTGATAACCCTCTTATATCTGCACTAGTGGAGAGATGGCGGAAAGAAACAAATACATTTCATATGACCGTTGGAGAAATGACCGTTACACTTGAAGATGTTGCCTACTTGCTTGGACTTCGAATCGATGGTGAACCGGTTATAGGTGTAACTTATACCACCTGTGATTCAGTATGTGTTAAGTATCTAGGTAAAGCACCAGATTCAGGGTACACTAGTGGTGGTATGGTGAAGCTGAGCTGGCTAAAAGAGTCTTTCTCTGAATGTCCTGAAGATGCCTCCATTGAAGATGTTGAGCGCCACACACGTGCTTACCTTCTTTACCTTGTTGGTAGTACAATTTTTTCCACCACCACTGGTAACAAAGTGCCAGTTATGTACCTCCCGTTATTTGAGAATTTTGATGAAGCTGGGAAATATGCGTGGGGTGCAGCAGCATTATCCTTCTTATATAGAGCACTTGGTAATGCCTCCCTTAGATCGCAAAGCACTATTAGTGGCTGTTTGACACTGCTACAGGTGAAGTACCAGACAAACACTTCAAATATGCCATTATTTAAAAAATCAGAAACAAATTAAAAACAGAATATAACAAAAGTCCAAGTGATGGCTTGTGCGATTGTACCATTCTTTTTTGCAGTGCTGGAGCTACTATCACCTGAATGTTGGTCGACCTAAACTTCATCATGACCCAATCCATGAATGTTTCCCTTTTGTGCTAAGGTGGAAAGGGAAACATAGTGGGCCCACCTCAAATCGTGATGTGGTCTTCTATCGCAAAGCTTTGGATTCCCTAAAACCTACTGATGTGAGTTTAAATATGTGTGTACAGAAACTTCTAGTTTCTACTGTGATAGCTTTTGGGCTAGATAATAATAAGTTGGTGCTGCTTTTAATGCAGGTTGATTGGTGTCCTTACGCAAATATCAGCCATACTGTTATACCCGATAGCATCTTAAATCAACTCATTCTTGGAAGATCTAAGACAATGCTGATATGTTTTGACAAGGCCGAAAGACACCTTCCAGATCGTTGCCTAAGGCAGTTTGGCATGCATCAAACTGTCCCAGAAGAAGTGCAGAGATGGGAAAGGAAGACGCGTGGTGTTGATGGTGGGGTAGATCTTTCTGGAAAAATGGAATCAGAGCTAAATGAATGGACAAATCGCCGTTTTCATATTGTGGAGGCTGAGGAAGACCTGGATGAGGGTGACTACATGAACTGGTACTTAAGAATTACACGCCGGTTGGTAGGAAGGCCTATACCAATCTCATCAGAGTTCCAGAGAATGGTAAGCCTCTGCATTACAGTTTTACAGTGAAAAGGTCATGTGTGCCCCAAATATTTGGTCTAATGGTTAAGTTTACCCTGGGTTTTTAAATGCTCAAACTTGACATAATCTACTAAACTACCTTCATTTAAACTATATTCTTTTCATATGAAACTTAGGTGAATGTAAAATTATAATATTCTCTTTGACAAAAATAGCTGTTTGGGATAATCAAATAGTGTTAATGTTCAAATTACTTCCTGATAGAATGACAGATTGGGTTAAAGTTGGGGTAAAATTGTACGTTTAGTCAAACCTTTGGGGAAAAAATTTCTGTATCCCCATTTTAATGATCATTAGGGCAACTGGTATATGTTTCTGTATTGATCACCTGCCAGCGCAGTTTTGAGTTTACCATACATTATAGCTCAGTATTTTCTATGTTAACCCAATTTTCTTACGGAGCTCAGAATGCCGCACTGAGGGACATTGCACATGTAGCAGATACCGTCTCCACACATGGAATGGATGACCAGCAAATACAATCAGTGACAAGAATCAGGTACATTGCGCACGAGTGTTTGAGGGACCATGGGGGGACCTCAACACTCGCTGTGGAAAATTCAGAGAATGAGGTTGGAAAGAAGATTAGAGGAAAGGAAAGGGTTAGAAGGAGAGGTGCAACTAAAAGAAGAAGAAAAGACGATCCTGACCCTGAAGAGGAATATTTCGCACCTAGCATGCACACACAGTCGCGCTTGTATTCCTCAGCTATTCTTACTGATCAAGCACAGTTGTATCATGTGGCCAATGAGGTTGATCACGAACATCTTTGCCTCCCGCCTAATGAAGTTAATGATTCAGAATACCAGCATGGAGTCGAAGAAGTCGATGAAGACCAAATTTCTCATGGATCGGAAGAAAATCCATGTGATCCTCCCCTTTCAACTGTTGGTGTTGTACAGCAGTCCTCTCTAGGAACTAGTGAGGATGTTGCCCACCAAAATGATTTTAGCGTTACGGCTTAGAGATGGAATTGAATGAACTTCCAGTGTTTTTGGGTAACTTTTCCAGTTGTTCTACTCGATTTTATTATGCATTGAACTTTTGAATTATGGTGGCTTAGTTAGAAAAGTTACCCTCTAGAACCACTGAAGTTTGTTTCCTTACAAACACCCCTTGATTTCGTATTTTTCTAACAAACACCCCTTAATTGGTGCAATTGCAAGAAAACGGACTTCCATGGAGTTTCTTTTTCTTTTTTTGGCCAACTCTTAATGATAAATTTTGAATTTATGCCTATTGGGAAGCTTTCTTAAGTAAATTGTTTCTTGGTTGATACAGGTAATTTGGACTCAGTGATGAAAAAGATCAGCAGCTCTTTTGGAGTTTTCAACCTGCATGGGATAATTTTCTGGTTTATTTCTTTGGCACTTGTCCATGTTCAGGTGTCCTACATTGAAATTCACTTTGTAATTAATCAGATTCTTTCCCATGCTAGACCAAATCTATTATGAAATGTGCAGCTTTTGAGCAAAATCCTGTTTCGATTTCCCATAGTGTTTCTGTAAAGCAAGAAAATTAGCTTTAGAGTAATTTTCACTTATATAACATAGAACTATAATCAATTCAAACCGAACATATTATTGTTCAAGTATCTTTCTTTCAATTGTTATCAAGCTTTAAATGAAAATTATTTTTTAGCTTTGAAAATTGTTTCTTAGCTTGTTTAATTATTAATCGTGCGAACGAGAGCATTAGCCATTAGCCGAGCTCGAGTAGGTCTGTTCTTGTAGCAAAAAAGCATATTTATATCAAGTGAAATTCTGTAAATAGCAAATACAGTTCAAACACAGGAAAGAAAATCATCAACAATCATATTTGCCATCTATACATCACTCATTCAAGAAACATAAACACAGATCAGTACGGTTATTTGCTATCCTCGTAATCATCATCGTCGAAACAACTCTACAACAGCACACTCTTCGCACAGAACAAAAAGTGGGGAGAAATCACTCCAAAAGAAAAGAAAAAAAAAAAAGGTAAGTTGATTGATGGAAACCAGATAATCTACCGAATTCGATTTACAGGTAATTCGTACGTTAATCAACATGCAAAGGGCCGATGATGTCACCGGTACGCAACGAGCCGGCAATTTCATCGGCGACGGTGAGGCAAGAAACCACCCAACCGCCCAGCGCCAGCCATATCATTCTCGCCATCCAAAGCGTCGTGCTCCAGGGCACCGCCATGGTTGCGCAAAACCCTAAATTTCCCAATTCTTCTAACTCTCCTCACAAATGCTCAACAGCAAGAAAACCGATATTCCGATTTAAGAAATCCCCACCATCTGATCCACCTTCACATATCATCAAACACTTTACCAGCTCCTTTCCTAAAGTCAACACCAGAAGTTTCCTGGGGTTGATGCCGATGATTTCGAAGATAATATCCTTTTTTACCTGCTGCGAAGATGGAAGAGAATCGGTCAAGAAAAGCAGCACCACATATATTGATTTGACAAACAGGTTGCAAGAAATTTCCCTCCTCAGCTCAGAAATTCCTCCAGGGAAACATAATCCGTTATTGGGATTGGGGGAGAAGGAGGGGTTTGGGGTTCGGTGTGTCTATTATTGGGAAAGTGTAGGTGATAGATTTTCGGGTGGGAAACTGACAAATGGAATATGGATGACTGACACAAAGCGACAAGTCATTCTACCTCGTTGAATATTTCTATTTTTAGGAAAAATAAATTCTTGAATAGCTTACAATTTTATTCTTAATCAACTAAATTATTTGATATTTAATTCCAAATATTGGTTAAAATGTATTAGAACTAGTTTGGTGATTATATTTTATATTTGATTAAATTTAAAAAATTTACGTTCGTAGAAGTTTATTAAGTAAAATTTGTTAAAATAAATGTAAATTAACAAACTATTAAACATTTAATTTGAGACAAGTTTAATTAGTTAACTGCACATCGAACTCAAACATAATATTAGAAGTTTAATAATATTTCAAATAATTTTAAAGAATGATATGTTCAAGTTCACTCGAATTCCATATACTTCTTTATTTATTAATTAATTTGATTTAAAAATCTCGTTAGAAAATGAATTGCATATTTATTTATTTATTTGACAGCAATACATTTTTTTAAATCAAGTAAAATATATTTCTTCCATTTTTAAAGTTTGTCATTTTAAAAAGCTTAAAAAATATATATTTCAAGAAAGAAGTCTTGTTTCAAATATTAACATCCCGATAAAAAAATTACTTTTTTTTTTAAATATAATATATGTGATTGAATAAGTTAAAGTAAGAAATACGACAAACTGTGTTAGCATGAATTTATGATTTTAGAAGTTCGTACCTTTGGGACTTATTTCAAAAGTTAACGTCCCGATACAATGATTAGTTTTATAAAATAAAAAGTATAGTTTTTCATTGCAATATTTAAAAGAAAACTATTATGGTAAGATTGCTAGTAGTAAATCCACTTGCAATTGTAGTTGTTTTTTTAATGAGTGGAGACAACTATTTAACTATTATTGTACTATCTACTTGAATTTGTTCATTTATTTGCTTCAAATATAATTCAATAATCAACCATTAATCAGCATATGAGCTTTATTAACACACATATAAATTATAATTAATCATTTCACTTACTTTACAAATCCAAAATGTTATAATGAGCTTTTGAATATAACTGATATATATATATATGTATATCGGAAAAAAATATCAAATGCACGGTACAAACTGATATAAAATATTACTTATTTAACTACAAATATTATTTGTTTACTTAAAATATATTACTACTGATTTGTTATTTTAAAAATTTTAATAATATTTTTCAAGTAAACAATTTATAATTTTTAGTTAAACAAGTAAAATTGTAGATTGGATGTGTGGTGCAAATGATGCACACGAGGCTCAATTTATATTGCAAAAAAAAAAAAAAAATATATATGTAATTATTTTTCTAACCAATTATGATTAAGATATAATTAGAATAAATTAACTAACTATAACTATATAGGTAATTAAATCAACTGTGGACCCAAAGCCCAATGGGCTAGTTTCGTCATTTCTTTATTTGGTTTGGGCTTTTAAATATGGATTTCATAAAGTTCTGCGCACTTTATTGTTCTTCTTCCCGCTCTCATCTTCAGATTTAATTTCAAACAACTCACCCCCTCCCCCCCGCCCCAAATGGCTCCACCCTTCATCTTCCCTCAAACGCTCACCTCCCTCGAAGAAGACAACGACTCCGATTACACACGCCTCACAGTCCAAAATCCATCTGCTATATCCTCCCTACGCCAACCGGAGCTCGAGGAATTCGTGAAAGGTCAGTTATAGCCCTCCAGCATTGCCTCATTCAAATTTCGAAAGTTTTCGCAATTTTAACGTTTATTGACTTTTTGAGCAGGAATCTCCTTTGATTTGTCGGACAAGGAGCTTTTTTGTATCGAAGAGCAGGAAGTTTTTGACCGAGTGTACTCTTTGGTGAAGGGTTTCGCTGGCCTCACTCCAGGTTGCAAGTTCAATTTGGTGGAGTCGTTGAGGTCCAATTTGAGTGTTTTGTTACCGAATGTCGACTCGCTATGTCGCTCGCGTGGGTCTATGTCACGGGATGATGGGAATGACGAGAGTGATGAGCATGGTGGTGAACAGTTGGTTGCAGACAGAGTGGCATCACATCGCAATGCATTTAAGATTTACTCTTTTTTCCTTGTGCATATTGTTCTTATAGAGGAGTCCAGCTCCAGTTCGGTTAACAACGCAACAAAAGTAATGTATTTGTCTTGCCCATGAATTATTTAATTTGCTTGCTTTATATAGATATTAAGGTCATGCATCAATATTTCGAGGAATCATTAAGACCTTTCATCGGTGATCAGTCAAAGGATTTGAACCATTAATTAAAAAAAAAAAAAAAAACTTCTCTGTGGCTCTGTGCAAGGGATTCACAAGTGAAGGTGTATGGATTAAGTTATTTCTGTGAAATTATAATTGAAGAAATCTTACAGTTTTATGTTCTATATTTCCTTATTCTAATGGGTAGTTTTTTCTGATTATGGGCTTATAGATTTAGCATTGTGGATACTTGATAGGTTTCAATTAAACATGCAATTTTTGGTGAAGTCACGGTCAAGCATGCCTATAGTCCTATAGCGGTTTGCATCAGAGAAATGGTGCCATTGTTTATGCAATTTATTTTTTCATTTCAAGGAAGTAAATAGATTTGATGTCTGGTGGTGGAGCTAGCGTTGCTAATCTTGTTTTAATGGTCTAGGTGGTGGCTTCTAGTAGGAAGAAACTGCCTGTAAATTCATGGAATTGGGAAGCTCAGAGGGGCCGGATATTGAATTTAATTGCTAATTCATTAGAGATCAACCTCTCGTTGCTCTTTGGTTCATGTGACCCAGATGAAAACTACCTATCCTTCATTGTCAAGTAAGTTAAACAGCTTTTTCTGTTTTGTGTCAGAAACTACCTAGTGATAATCACATCTGATCGAAACATGGCTTCTTGTAGAAATGCGTTCTTGATGTTTGGGAATGCGCTGCTGTTAAAAGATACTGATGCAAAAGATGCTTTATGCCGTATAATTGGGACCTGCGCCACCAAGTACCACTATATAACACAATCATGTGCTTCTATTTTGCACCTGATTCATAAGTATGATTTTGTTGTTACCCCTTTGGCTGATGCTGTTGCTGGAGCTGAAAAGAAATATGCTGATGGAAGCATGGCTACATCCCTTATTAGGGAAATTGGGAGGGCGAATCCAAAAGACTATGTTAAAGATACCGTCGGGGCAGAAAATATTGGACGGTTTCTGGTAGAGCTAGCTGATCGGTTGCCAAAGTTGCTTTCAACTAACATTGGGTTATTAGTTCCACATTTTGGTGGTGAATCTTACAAGATAAGAAATGCGCTTGTTGGGGTGTTGGGTAAGTTAATTGCAAAGGCCTTTAGTGATGTTGAAGGTGAAGTTAGTTCAAAATCTATACGTCTTCGGGCAAAACAGGCTATGTTGGAAATCTTGTTGGAGCGTTGTCGTGATGTCTCAGCTTATACTAGGAGCCGGGTTCTTCAGGTCTGGTCTGAGTTATGTGAGGAGCATTCTGTCTCAATTGGCCTGTGGAATGAGGTTGCTGCAGTGGCTTCTGGGAGGCTGGAAGATAAGAGTGCAATCGTCAGAAAATCAGCACTTAATCTACTTATCATGATGCTGCAGCACAATCCTTTTGGACCGCAACTTCGTGCTGCTTCTTTCGAGGCAACCCTAGAGCAGTACAAGAAGAAGTTAAATGAGCTTGAGCCAAAATGTGCCCCTGAAAACTCAGATGGAGTGCTGTCAGATAATGAACTTTCTGTTGGAGATAGTGGGGTTGAAGATGAAGAGATTGAAGAGGACTCAAAGAATGAGGATAGTTTGGCTGATAGCTGCTTACCGAATGTGGACAATGAGACACTTCAGGTAGATAATTCTGTACCGGATGTTGGGAATGTAGAGCAAACCCGAACCTTGGTTGCTTCACTGGAGTCTGGCTTGATATTCTCAAAGTGTATCTCTTCCATTATGCCTACCCTTGTTCAATTAATGGCTTCGTCTTCTTCGAGTGATGTGGAAAATACAATTGTTTTGCTCATGAGATGTAGACAATTTCAAATTGATGGATCTGAAGACTGTCTTCGCAAGATGCTGCCTTTGGTAATGCCTCATCATGGTCATCAGTATGATTTACGAGGACCATGATTTAGTTTTTTTTTTCTTTCTTCGGAATCCCCCTTCTAGTCATCTTTTTTTCTGAAGATTCCTTGCTTAGGAATATAATATCTCTACTTATTGGATGCCAACAGGTATTTTCTCAAGACAAATCAATTTATGCGGCTGTTGAGAATGCTTTTATCACAATATACATAAGGAGAAATCCTGTGGAAACTGCTCGGAATCTTTTGAATCTTGCCATAGATTCAAATATTGGAGATCTTGCAGCTTTGGAGTTCATTCTTGGTGCCTTGGTATCCAAAGGTGATATAACTGCCAGCATGGTGAGTTACTTTATTGACAAAGCAGTATATGAGGGAAAGGGTTGCCTCGTTTTGTGTGCCATATGTATCTCGACATGAAATGGAAATAGGGATGGAGACTTATGTTTATGTCAGGAGGCTTTGAATTAAGTTACTGTATCCATGCTTGAGTATGCAGTAGTTATCTGAATTAAGTCACTCTGTAAGGCTAAAAACATACTAATTCTGGATATAATCTTCTATTTCTTCTTATGTAAAGACTTCACTTTCTTAATGCCTGCCAATGTTGTTTCACATTTGAAATGGTTCTAGTATCCATAGTACGTACTAAATTGTAATAGATGTTTATTTCTGGAGATACAAAAATTGACACTCAAAATAAATAAAATTTAAGTATTACATTAGGCTATGATTGAATTTTCTAAATCAAGGGCTACAGATAATATGTGGAAATCACCTCTTCTTGAATTCTTTCACTGAAAATATTGACTTAAAAAATACTTTAAAAGGAATTCCAATCCATACTGTGCTACAGAATTTCTCCTCCTTGAACCATCTCTCAACAACAATATATATAGTTTGTATTTATTTGGCACTTATTTTTCTTGGCCAGTTATCAGCTCTTTGGGATATCTTTTGTTTCAATATTAGTGGAACTACTGCTGCACAAAGTCGTGGAGCTTTATCTGTGCTGTGCATGGCAGCTAAGTCTTCACCCTCAATTCTCAGTTCTCACCTACAAGACATTGTTGACATTGGATTTGGCCGTTGGGCAAAAGTGGAACCGCTGCTTGCTAGGACAGCATTCTTAGCACTCCAGAGGCTATCTGGAGAAGATAAGAAAAAATTGTTGTCAACCAGTGGAAATCGTGTATTTGGTTTTATAGAACATTTAGTTTGTGGTTTTTCACTTCCAGAAAACATATGGTATGCTGCCGCAGATAGAGCAATAGCTGCTCTTTTCAGCATTCATCCTACTCCTGAATCTGTAGCTGCAGATCTGGTGAAAACATCCCTCAAATCTGTTTTTCATTCCAGTGAAGGAAGTGAATTGCAAACTGACATGGATTCCGGCAGCTCCAATGTCCTTACATCTGTTCAAGTTTCAAAACTTAGCAGACATCTGTTTGTTGTTAGTCACGTTGCCATGAACCAAATGGTTTACATTGAATCTTGCGTTAGGACGATTCAGAAAGAAAAAGCCAAGAAAGAGAAAATGGTTGCTGAGAACATGGAACTTGATGTGAATAAAGGATCTGTTGCACAAAAGGTAACAAGATTTCTGATAGTACTGTTTCATGCTGACAATGATCTACGTTCACTGCTTGTTTGAATGTTCTGTTTTCTTTGGTCTGTTTATTTCTGCAGGATGAGGACATCAATTCAGAATTAGGTCTTGCTGCTTCTGAGGATGCAATGCTTGATATCCTCACCGAAAGAGCAGAAAAGGAAATTGTTTCTGGCGGTAGTGCTGGAAAGAATTTGATCGGTCACTGTGCACCTTTTGTATCTAAACTATGTAGAAAGTTCAGTTTAATGCAGAAGGTGATTTCTCTGATCTCATTTGTCATGTTAGTATAGATTTCTATTACTTTTATATATATTGGATATGGAAAAGGCAATATGCTTGATGCTGACCCCATCTCCAGGTAGATGCATCCTTGGAGCATCTGCAATTACAAAAAATTCCGTTTGAAAATCTTGCTACTTAACCATCTGCATTGCCTTTTTGCTTACTGACCACTTGGAAAAATGGTTCATCTCTCTTTACTACTTTATACTAAAATTTATAGAAGGAGCTATCGTCTAGAAGGAGCTCATTTTAGACAATTCATTTCTCCAATGAGCATCATTAGCTGCTTCTAGTATTTGCTGATTCTACTTATGACAAAACTAAACTGATGTTATTTCTCCCACCTTTCCAGTATCCTGCATTGCAGGCATCTGGAATGCTTGCCTTATGCCGTTTAATGATAATTGATGCTGAATTCTGGTAAGTAAATGGCACTATGAATTCCCGTTAGCATGTCATCGGTCCAAATACAGCACGGTCTAGTTATTTTTATCTCATCATTTTTTTTTACTTCTTAGCGAGTCAAATCTCCAACTGCTTTTCACTGTTGTGGAGAATGCACCATCAGAAACTGTCCGTTCAAATTGCACCATAGCTCTTGGAGATCTTGCAGTTCGCTTTCCCAACCTATTAGAGCCATGGACAGAAAATATGTATGCACGCCTTCGCGATCAATCATCATCTGTCCGAAAGAATGCTGTGTTGGTTCTTTCTCATCTTATATTAAATGACATGATGAAGGTTTGAATAACCGACTGGTTCCCCGTTTTCTTTTCCCTTTGATTTGATTTATGTGTTGATCTTGACCACTAAATATTCAGGTAAAAGGCTATATAAATGAAATGGCCATGAGAATAGAAGATGAAGATGACAGGATTTCAAATTTAGCCAGACTGTTTTTTCATGAGCTATCAAAAAAAGGTTGATCTATAGCATTTTCCTATTATAGACTTTAATTATTCTCTTATGTATCTAACGAATGAAGAATAATTCAATATGTCATTTTTGTTGTAGGAAGCAACCCTATATATAATCTACTTCCAGATATCCTTGGAAAGTTGTCCTGCCAGAACTTGGAGGGAGAGTCTTTCTGCAACATTATGCAATTTTTGATTGGTTCCATCAAGAAGGTGTTAAAGACTTAACTTAGACTTTCATTATGCAATTTGCTTTTTATGTGTATTTTGCTGAGCTACTGTATCTTCTCAGGATAAACAAATGGAAACCCTTGTGGACAAGCTATGCAATAGGTTCACAGGCGTCTCAGGTACTGACGATTAGTAAGTTGCTGTTTATTCAAATTTTGTAATAAGCACTAAATTCCACTGTCATAGCCGAGATACAGATATTATCATGTTAAACTGACCCCTCAAATGGTCATCTCTAGAGCCTGGTTTTCATTTCAAACCCTTCTTATGGATCGTACTGTTAACATGCATCCATCCATGGTCATTTGTATGTTGGAAATCCTGTCTGCAATAATGAGATAAGCCAGACGTGCTTCTCACATGATAACTTTTCTGTGTTAAAAACCTGATATGATTTTGGTGGCGAGCTTATAGTTGCTTGTTTTTTTTATTCATGCCAACCAATAGAAGATTAGCTATTGTCAGTTTCCTTATACGTCAATGAATGATGACTAGTGGTGTATTTTCTATAATGTCTTTTTGATGCAGATACGAGGCAGTGGGAGTATATTTCTTACTGTCTCTCTCAGCTAGCATTTACTGAGAAGAGCATAAGGAGGCTTATGGAGTCTTTTAAGGCATATGAGCATGCCTTATCTGAGGATATTGTGATGGAACATTTTAGAAATATAATTAATAAGGTACTGGCTTGTGGTTTGACACCCCTCCCCTCCCGGTTAAGTAGTCATTTACTCTTGTCACATTGGGAAAATTCATGATATATACATATCTATATATGTGTGTGTTACTTATTTCTATGCCACATACTTTCAGGGGAAGAAATTTGCCAAACCAGAATTGAAGTCGAGCATAGAAGAGTTTGAGGAAAAGCTCAATAAGGGCCATAATGAAAAGAAGGAGCAAGTACTTACTGAAAAGAATGCCAAAGCACATCAACAAAAAGTTGATAACATGGAAAGCTTTATGGCAACCGAGGAGGTAGAGGAAAGTGAAAGTTCTGAAATTACTGAAGGTATGCAGCTCTATCCATGTTATTGTGTTTAGTTTTTTCTTCTTCCATGCGGGGTTGTCTGGTGGTTGCAACACTGCATTAAGTTTATGGATTTGTTAGTCTTGTACTACAACTTTTTAGACCATTATTATCAAGTCCATTTGCATCTTGTCTTGTACTTCACGAGAGTTTTTTGGATTGTACAGGTCAATGAGCCTTAAATTTGCTTTATCAGCTGTTTCATAGAAAATGATTTATAATCTCCCATTTAGGAAATGAAACAGATGAAGAGGGAACGGATAAGTCTGCAGAAGATACTAAAGTTTTGGATTCAAAATCAAGAGCAACCAAATCAAGAACAAGCTCAGATGCTTCTAGTGAGGTGACAGAGTTGGAATTGGGTGACAATGAAAGTTCAATCGTCTCATGTCCATCTGAGCGGTAATAAGTCTTGAAACTCTGATACAACTGCGGTTATATCCCAGGCTCAACTATTGCTATATAATTGTTTTGCAGGTGCTTCTAAATCCAGGACGAATAAAAGCAGCACAGTATTTATCCTGACACCTCCAGTAGAAGGACCACAAGGTCAAAGCGAAGGTATCTCCATCGCTCCTGCATTCCCCTCCCTTATAATAATTGCCTTATGCATATGATCTCTACGGCACTTTTCATTCAACTATTATTTTCAGTTCTTTTGGATAGCTAATGTGTAGTGGAACATCAGCTTCATATTCTACATTGTCAATAGACAGCTATAACTGAAAAATCATGATAATTTCAGGTAAGCAGAGCAGTGGAGACAATGGTTCTGCACATCTTTTGGTTTCGCCACAGAATACAGTAAGAAGCGATTGTAAGGTTCTAGTTTGAGTATGTGTTGTCTGTAATCCTTTTCATCTAAAGCAGTTGTGTCTGGACATTTTGTATAGATTGATGATGGCCACATTCATCTCAAATGTGGTATATCCTGTGTATATGCAACGATTCTTGTACTAATTTCATGTCTAACACAGCTCGAATTTTTAAATCAATGCATTTGAATACAGGCGCCATTATTCAAACTATGTTGGCTGCGCCGTTGGTTGTCTGATCCTTTTTTTGTTATTAGGTATGACACTGATTGTTTGGTGCATATTTTCTGGCTTTATAGACGGTAGTATAGGTTTTCAATCGTGGTAAGCTGTGTTGTTGTGCACTGCCAAAATTGTCACTCTTAACGTTTAGCCTAGTGTATATTCGACTACAACTTTAACAATATATATATAGCACAGCCCGATTATTATATGAAAAGATATGGTGTTTATCATTTATACACATCATCACATGTTTTTCGCGTTTAAAATCATACTTGTTGTATTTCATATGATGTAACATCTACTGTACTTTTTCTAAAAAATGAAATAAAAAATTTGAAGTATCCACTGAGAAGTTGGACGGCCATGTGCTGCCATTTTCTATTAATTTCATACAACTAATTTTAGTTGGCTGCCTCAGACCAATCACAATCATCCACATGTCCAGAAGACAAGAGTTTGGTAAAATAGAATCAAATCCCAACAAAAAAATGATCACAGACAGCCTCTATTTTTTATTTATTTAAAAAACTTCATATTTTTCCCCCTATATCAGTAAATACAAAATTGAGTGGAAATTTCTCTAAATGTTATGTGTACAACAAATTGGATTTTCCATCATGAAAATGATGAAATCCCACATTCTTCCTTCCAACCAAACCCCCCTTTCTCCCTGTACATATATCTCTTCCAGATGTATTAACCTTACAAAACTAGGAAGGATCAACAGTAGTAAAGATTAAAAGAAAAAAAAAGAGTGAAAAAAAAAACCCTTATTTGGCAAAGATTAATTGGACATAACAGTGAGTCCATTACTGTATCTGGGCCTTGTTCTGTCTGGTGAAAGCCCTTCATCCATGGATTTTCGTTTATTATTATTGTTGTTGTTCGATTGTGGTGTTGTCTCCAATTGGATTTTTGGTGTTTCTTCTCCTTCTTCTTCTTCTGCAGATTCATTATTTTCTTGCTTTTCCTGGTTTTCAGTCTTTCGAATATCCTTGCATTTGGCTTTCATCATATGAGGCTTAAGCTTACTCACATCTGATAATCTCACTGGCTTAAGAAAGAACTCCTCTGCACCTTCTTCCAAGCATCTGTTAAATATGATTAAACCACCATTAGCATCTACTAATCCAGATTAACCATATTCAAGATTTCAAAATAATCCCCTGTGTTTTACTCTATATTCCAACTTCGTTAATACAAGCCTTAAATATAAGATCAAACATTTTCTATGAAGGATAAAATCTTTATGATTGCTTACCTGTTGATCCTTGAGGGGACATTCTCAGAGGACATAATGACAACTGGTATGTCTCTCAGAAGGGAAGATTCCTGTGAAGAAAAAGGAAGCCCACATATTTACTACAACTGATTTTAAGGTAGGTAAATTATAGATGGGATCAGTAACTTTTATTTATTTAATTTGTGGCCGATGATATTTATTGCAAGTAGGTTTAGCATTAAAAATTGCAATAGAGCATATAAATATGAAAGTGGTAAATGTCCCATCAACATCTTATTACACAAATTAGGTGAGGAAAGATTTTGCAAAGATTCATATTGATCTCCATTGAATGGCAAGAAAAGGACCCATTTGGACAAGTTTGTCAGAATACATCAAATCCAATGTAACCTTTGGATCATACAAATCTTGTCAGGGTCCCTTTATTTTATTTTATTTTTTTAATGAAATTATTCTTGGTTGTAGATGTTTTCTTTTTATTTTTTACAATGGAAAATATACACAAAATTTCACAAAAGAAACTACTTGGATGGAAGAACAGGCAGAAGACAAGATGAACAGATTAATTACCTTAATTTTCTTGAGCAAATCATAGCCAGTCATTCCAGGCATACAGTAGTCTGTAATAACAAGGTTTACTTCCACTTCCTGTAAGAAAAAAAAAACATTATATATATATATATAAAAAAATATATTCAATTTCAACCTTAATAATTCAGAATGTAACCCAAATTTTTTTTTTTTTTTTGAAAAGAAGTGAAAAAGGAGGCAATTTTTTACCTGATTGTTTTTGGGAGAACCAAAGGCTTCATGTTCATGCCAACCAAGAACTTCCAGAGCCTTGCTACCAGAATCAACTGTTGTAACTGCCACAACCAAATGCACATCAACCAATCAGATTCATCATTCAAGCAATTCCAGAAGAAGAAAAAACAAAAACAAAAAAAAAAGAAAGAACCTTTTCTGAACCAAAAAAAAAAAAAATTGAAAATCAGACAGAACCCAGTTAAGATTACCTTGGTAAGAAGAAGTCTTGAGAAGCCTCTCAATGAGTTTTCTGTCAATCACGCTATCATCTACAGCTAAAACATGAAACTGAGCTTCTGCTGCTGCCATGCCCATTGGACCAATTTAATAAATATATATGAAAAAAAGATAATTTGGACGTACAGATGAACTGACGAGAAAGAAGAAGAAGAAGAAAGGAAGGTATGACGAAAGAGAAAAAAAAGTTTGGTTCTTTTTGTATAGTGGGGAGATTCTTGTATTGTTTTCTCTCTCTCCCTGCTTTTCTAACAGTGAATGGAGAGAGATGAAGATGAGTTATGCATTGAAATAAGTCCCACCAAAATCCACAACCCACAAAGCAAGATCTGACCAGATATCATCCAAAGATTTCCTCTAATTTTTCCAACTTGGAATTTGAATTACAAGGCAAGCAATATGTGGAACTATCCAGCAACAAACAATAAAGAATAGCAGAGAACTAAATCTTGAACATGGGGTCATTTATGTGTGTGTGTGTGTGAGCATATGCATTGAAATAATGAATTGATTCTTTTTCTTTGGAGAAAATTAAAGGAAAATAAAAAAAGTTTTTGGGATTGAAGGCTTTAAAGGAGGTTGGGATAGCGGGGGTGGGGGTTGGAGGGGTCCCACCAAAATCCTCCCAAGAGATACAGGTGATGTCAGCAATGGTGCCCTTTTCCTGGTGTGAAATCATGTGCTCTTACCATATCTTGAGCAGGTGGGGAGTGGTGAAGAGAGGCCAATTTCTTTTGATTCCCTTTCAAGATTTGCTTTCCATAGCCATTCCATTTTGTGCCCCATGCATCTCTTTTACTCCATCCCCCCCCCCCTTCTTTTCTTATGGTAACTTTACAAGATTATTATTTTAGTAATTTCAACCTTATTATTTTATTTCAATTTTTTTGCGCAACATTCTAATATTACACATTATAATCAGACTAGTTCGACTACTCACAACAATACATTTTAACATGTTTTTATTATCATAAAGCACCATAGTATAAGTCAAGAAATTGTTAGTTAGAGGGTGATACTACAACATATTATAACACTTACCGCATGTACAAGTTTAAGAACTTTCAACTTGTGACTTTGCACCAATAACAACCCTAGAATGCCTAAAGTTAAACTTCATAGTAGAGACAATTTATTGTCAACTATTATTGGTTATACAAAGTATTGTACTAATGTAATCGTCACGTTGCATTATACTTTCAAGTCCTTACCAGAATCGAACCCACAAGGATTGCCTAGATTTAAATAAATTCAGCAATTGCCTTTTTTCTTATATGAACTCATCTTGATGTGAAATGATACCTTGGTACTATGTAGGATAGATGAAGATTTTGCCTCCTTTCCTTCTTTGTTTTTCTTCCCCCCCCCCCCCCCCCCCCCCTCTCTCTTGAAGGAGATCTTCAACTTTTTCTTTGATTGAGATCTCCAGCAATCTTGATGTGGAATTTTTTTGGGTTTTTCCAACAAGTCCACGAGATTTTGCTTTTGAAAATTTTGTTAGAAATTGTTTTTTGGGGAAGAATTTTCTTTACTATTCCAAAGCGTGTTTACTTTATATGATTCCAACATCTAGCAAATGATTTTAATGGTCTAACCAACTTTATGTGTTCTTACGTTTTAAAATCAGTTCAAATTTCTTTTTTATATATTATTTTATTTTATATTTTAATTTTATTAACGCACGTCATATATTTTATCACATATACATATATATAGACGTATGTTGGCAAAGTTGAAAGACAAAATAAATAAATTATCTGGTGCGTTTCAAGACAATCTTTAATTATTTCTTGCTTACGACCTTATTTTGGGTTCACTTAAGTACAAAAGTATCTATCATTTTAATTTATTAAGAATGAAGTAAACTCTTAGGGACCATTTGATTTGATAGTAACTAATTGGGCTGCAAATACAAATATTGAACTTATTATTCAAGTTTCCACTAAACCCTACAGACTTTGACATCTCACATTAATTGTTCGATGAAAATATTAGTTTCTTTCAAGAAAAAAGTGTTAATTTTTATTGATGTTTCCGTCTATAGAATAAATGTACGATATACCTATTATTTGTTGGTTTAGCTTATCAAATTACATTTAATTTAATTTGATTTTCTTTTAAAACTTGATTTAGGTTTTGTTTACATTATAGAACTTTCAATTAGTGATTAACTTGAAATTATGAAACATAATTTTTTTTTCAATAGTAAAAATTTTAAAATATAAAATTGTGGACATAGTATAATATTAATTTGAATAAATAATCTAATTTTATACTATTTGTTCGTTACTCCCTCAGTCCCAATCTTTTATTTTTCGTCAATTAGATGAATGTAAAACCTTCTGAAAATTACATATACGAATTCTTTTACTCACCGATTTGACATATTCAATCATATACAACTTGTGAGCGAAACAAATTACCTAAGTTTCAAACTTTGATTAATAAAATTAGATTCAACTTTCAAAACATAACTAAATAAAAATATTTTTAAAACACGACTCTTTTATTTTTTCTTTTTAACACATAGAAAATATTTTAAAATTCAAAATCTCAAAATAAATAAGGCATGAATATGATATTATACCAAGAATAGGATATGGTCAAGATTGTTTTGGTAGACATTTTGAATGATATATGTTTGTTGAAGAGGGTTCAATCCTAATATTAAGCATTAAGTTTCTATAATGTTAATGTTGACTATAGTGTATCTTTAATTTCTTTTAATAATTTCCATATTTCTTGATAGTGCCTTGTTTGGGAAAACACAATAGAAGCTTCATTGACTTTTCAAGAATTTTTTTATTTATTTTTATTTTTGTATTTAGTCAAATAACCCGTGAGAGATTTGTTATTGCCTTAGAGGAAACATTCTTATTTGTTGTTGAATATTATTATTTAAATTAATCATGATTGTGACTTTAAAGTGACATTTTAATGAATATATAATATGTGTTAATTCCATAATTCGTAATATTAAATATAAAATGTAATATATCACTTTTCAAGTTGAAATAGTTGGATATTGTACACTAGTTTTTAATTTAGAATGAGTTTGGTTATTTCATTTAGGTTATTCAATAAGAAATTTAATAAATTAAAATTTTATGTACCAAAAGAAAATAAACAATTACTTTGGTTGTGTCTTCCTTCAAATATCTTTTAAATTCTAGTTTGACATTTTATATTTTTTTTCAAATAATTAAAGTTAAATTATCACGTGTTAAGACAACAACTATACTATCATATAACACTCATTATGTCCTAAAAAAAGTCGTATTCCAAATATTTTTATCTCAAAAAAGAGTCGTGTCGAAAATTAATGTTTCATTTTTATATAAATTAAAAAACTGAACTTTTTTTTTCATATTATATACTTATTTCCTGATTTAGAAACCAAAAAAACGGCAGCATTTTACCATTTGTAGAGATGGTTCCGTCACTAAATTTAGTGTGGAGAGATACAATTTTTGGTTCTCCAAAAAAATAAAAATTAAAAAAAATAACTATAGGTTAAAGAAAACATTTTATTTGTTTAAGCATGACTTGAAATTTTATTTTCAATTCTAGTTGATCAATTTGTAGAAAAAAAATAATCTTAAATTATTTGGGCTAAAGATCAAGACAAACTATTCGATATCCAATTCAAGATTTAAATGTTTGTTTGAACTGCGTTTGATAATGATATTAAATAAGTTTGAATATATTTTTACGTTTGATAAAATATAAAGCTTGGTTCGAGCTCAAACTTGATAAAGTAAAATTTGTTGAAACAAGTGTAGAATATCAAACTATTCAATTCGAGATTGTCTTAATTAAAGCTCGTTCAAGCTTGATTCGATTAACAATCAAACAAGATCACACACAATAATAGAAGTTCAATAATATTTCAAACAATCTTGAATAATGGTTATTATCGAACATCAAGGCCTAACTCAACACTTAAAACCCAGGTTATAAGTGAGAGGATTGCCCATGCTTATAAGCCTACCCAAGACACTTACCTTAACCGATGTGGGATACTTAACATCCTCCCTCACTGCGAGCCCTCACGTCTTACTCGTGCGTGATGGCTTGGGCGTGGCAGTGTTGGCTCGGGAAGAGCGAGGCATCGAGTTAAGGAAGGCTCTGATACCATATCGAACATCAAGGCCTAACTCAACCCTTAAAACCCAGGTTATAAGTGAGAGGATTGCCCATGCTTATAAGCCTACCCAAGACACTTACCTTAACCGATGTGGGATACTTAACATCCTCCCTCACTGCGAGCCCTCACGTCTTACGAGCCCTCACGTCTTACTCGTGCGTGATGGCTTGGGCGTGGCAGTGTTGGCTCGGGAAGAGCGAGGCATCGAGTTAAGGAAGGCTTTGATACCATATGGAACATCAAGGCCTAACTCAACACTTAAAACCCAGGTTAAAAGTGAGAGGATTGCCCATGCTTATAAGCCTACCCAAGACACTTACCTTAACCGATGTGGGATACTTAACAGTTATTCACTCGACGCAACTCATTTCGACTTTAGAAAAATGAGGAGCACAATAATAATTACTAAAATCCAAACAACTAATTTTTTTTCTTTTTCGACCTCTAAAATTAAGGGAGGGTTAATCCAAAGCTGATTGATACTTATAGTACTAATGTCTCTTATTAATTAGTGAAACCATGTGATGAGGAATCAAAGATAATCAATTTTCTTTTTAGATTTGATGACAAGAAAATGATGCTAAACTACCACACCTAACGTCACTCATTTACTTCAATTTAATGTAAATCAATTTCAATGGGCCATATCAAGATTCCCTAAATATATTCACATTAATGAATTTAAGTTTTTTAGTTTGAAATCTATATCGACTGTAAAAAAAATTACAGAAATAAGTGTGTCGGATCTTAATTTGGGTTCGATTTTTAATAAGAATTATGTTTATGCATTAAACTTCGAGGTAAATATCAAATTATCTAGTTCCAAGTTATGTATCAACTAGAAAAATTGGTTCGGTTCGTTCGCCCTTGGGTTGGTGCGAGTTTGATTCCAGACAAAATTTGGCTATGTGCATTAATTCTTAAGGTGAAGATCCTTGGCCTGTTGGTAGAAATTTTGTGGATTACTTGTTATTGTGTTACTGAGGAATCGACCATAAAGACCGCTCGAAATTTAATGTTACTTTTAGATTATGTATGACTTGATGAGATTGCTCATTTAATCTTGATTTCGCAAGCATACAATTGAATTTGGGCATGTTTTTTGTGTTTAACAAGAGAAAATATTTAGATATTGTAAAGGTGATCTGAATGAACAATAATTGAAACGAGGAGGTAAAAATTATTCGAGCTCTCCAAAATAAGTATTTTAACTCTTCAAATGAAAATAAAGTAGTTAATATATTAGTGTAAGCAGATTGTGTCTTTCAGCAGAATTTGATTGAAATTAAAAAAAGATCGACCAATAATTATATTAGATCAGATATGATAAGATGCACTTGTTCATATCATTCTAAATTATCAAAATTTTGGAATTTATTGTCCAATTCAAACTCATTCAACTTTCTTGAACTCACTCTAATGAAATGAATACAATACAAAATCGAGCCATTCAAATTCCTTGTTATCCCTGTTCAAATACTTTCCAATATGTAAGAACTATACTCTACTTACACAAATTGATTAATTACTTTATTTTAAAATTAAATTGGTGCCCTATATATACACACACACTCATCTAAAGTGGTTGAAATTTAATTAAATGTCATATGTATGAAATATATTGGGGGTGTCCCTAAATCTTTAGGACAAGAACATTAAATCATGAATGAGAACAAAGTAGATCCTCAAGAGATAATGTGTCCGCCCTCTAGGAACCTTACATGTGTCTATCTTTTTAATTCTTTATGATCATTGTATGGGCCCTACCATTAATTTTACATAGGACTATAAACCTCATCCTTTTTCCATTTAATATGTAATGATTAATGGCCATAATTTCCCAAGATTAATTTGATAAAAATAAAAATGGCTTTTTGTCTAAAAAAGGAAATACAAGTTGCTAAAAAAATAAATAATGATTAAAAACATAAATAAATATTAATTTCTCTTTATTATTAAGGAGGTGTAGTGTTGCAACAACCACCCCCTCTTATACATATCTATATTAATTTAATAATAAAGTATAATATAAATTCTCAACCTATTTTCAATTTTCAAAATAAAAATATTTTAAAAAATAACGTATAAACTATTAAATAATAGTTGGATATTATTTTTCTTTTTCTTTAAATAGTTGTTTAATTTGTTAAAATACAAATTATTTCTTCATCGCTGATCTATATTTTACGCATGATTATCGAATTAATCTTCTTTTCATGATTTTTATTTAACACATATTACATAAATTAAAATGAGATATTAGATTGAAAAAAAACCATTATTTTTTGCTTCACTAACTGAATTACATTTGAATATTTATTATATTAAAATTGAGGTGTAAGCAAATATTAACTAATACTTATTAAATAATTTATTTTAAGACTATTAATCACTTTATTATAGAAACAAGAATCATATTTTGACACAAAATTTCTAACCAGGTGACCCTATTAATCCTCGAGCTCTTATTTTCACATCTCACTTGATCGCAGATATCTAGTTCAACTTTGATTGAAGATAATATTGTTGAATTAATTACATACGATCTTAAAATGACAATTGATTCCCGCGTCATCAAACTATCATATCGTCGCATAATTTGTCTCAAAAGTCGCCGCATGTAATTACGAAATTATTGATATATTATATTTTATTTTTAAATTTTTTTTACTAATGCAAAAAATAACAAGTGTTAATTAAAAATCCAAAGTGCATATGAGAAGGAAGAATAAAGCAGCAAAAGTCATCGTACAATTTGATACCTCAGAAAAAAGAAAAGAAAAGTAACCACTGTCTGAAAAAGAATTAGATTTGACTTTTTCGCCCTCGAATTGGATAAAAGTCAGCCCTTATTTTATCTTTAAATCCTTTTTTTTTTTTTTTGCTTTTCTTTGATAAATATATAATTTGGTATTTTACCCGTAAAATGATTTTGATTATTTTATTTAGTATATTCAATAAAAAATTAATAAATCAAAATTTAAAGAAGGATCATCAACTTTATTTTAGGAATATTCTTAGTGAAAATCTTAAGAATTGATTCATTATAAACAAATATATCAGCTGCCATCATCGTTTTAAAATCGAACCTCTAACCTACAATAATACAAAACTATTACTCTTTTCGATTCCATAAATAAAAATTATGTATCAAAACTATCTTTTTAAAAAAAATGTATATTTTAAAACTAAATATCTTGTATTATTAGTTATAGTATAAATATATATATATATAAACTACATTTAATTAATTAAGTCAAATCAACAAATAAAAAAAGTTATTCAAACATGAATATATGTTTTCGTACTATTATCTTTATTTTATTGAGAAAAATAATTGTTCTCGTAAAAAATATCACTCTACTTTTAAGAACGTGAGGAGTTATTTTTGTATTTTTTCGAAAATAATCACAAAATACACGTGGACGATTTTGTGCAGAGCGAACACATGTAAACTGGTCTTGAAACGATCGATGATTAGAGGAGATCAGAAATAATTAATAATTTTGAGATGAGGTGTTGAATTAGTTTAAGAAAATGTTAAAATTGAGATGCATTGTACTTTCCTCCTTTCTATCTTTTAATTAAGAGATACGGTTTGTACGTGAGATCTGTTTTAATTGTATTTAATTTACTTAAACCAAATCAATTAGTCACAATCGCTGGATCAAATGGGTATAATCCCTATACAAAATATATTATTACTACAAAATTATATATTTAAAAATAAAATAAAATATATTTATAATATAATTTTAAGTTGATTAATATTTAAGAATATATTTTTAGATATAGTATAATTATATTATTATTTAACTGATATAAATATGTAAAAAAGTATTAGTTTCTATAATAAGCTGATTAATTGTGTAAAAATTAAATTATTTATTATGATTATAAAAATAATAATTAATATTTATTAATTTGTAGTTCAAATTAAATATAACCAATTAAATAGACAATCAATATTAAAATCTTACCCAAAATCAACAAAGAATAATTATACTTTTAGATTTTAATATATACGATATAGGTGCAAAATTTAATATCATGAAAAAAAAAATTATTATATTATATGTAAAGATGTAATAGAAACCAAAAAGAAAAGTTATTTTTTATTTTAACAAATTTAATAGAATATTCTTTGAAAAAAAGTAAAATTCAATTAATCAATTAAAAATAAATTTATTTTAAAAAAATAAAATTGAGTTTAAAAATTATATTTAAATTATTATTTTTTATTTTTGTTGTTATTATTTATTTACGACAAAAATAAGATGGTCCCAAAAAACTCAGATTTCAATGAAGGATTTGGTCTTAAAAAGAAGGATTTTTTGTTTGGTTTGGAGTTTTCAAATAATGAATTTTGCCGGGTATTGTGGGTCACATAAAGAACATGCTTATGGCCCTCTACGTGCTTATGTGTCCATGTCCTAATTTGTTTATATCAAATTAAATTTATTATTTCTTCTATTTCATCTTCCCAAAATTTGTATAAATTAAACATTTAACATTATTTTATAATCGAAATAGCAATCCGAAGTATTTCATGTTCTAATTTTCTATGTTATCTCGATTTACTTTTAAGTGTATTGTCATAAATAAAATAAAACAAACAGCTAAAAAAACTTGAAAGATTAATTTTTATGAGTGACCAACAAGCCAATCAACCAATAAAAAAACATACATAGCCGATAAAGAATTTTAAAAAAGAATACACTCAACTCCAACTAAACTAGCATTGCCCAGTACATACGTATATGTGCAACTGCTACATCCATGTAAATTATTGACATTGACTAACTATAGTTATCGATTATATATCAAACAAATATGCTATTCATATACGTATCAGATAAATATCTTGTTCAAGTACGTGTAAGTTTTGAATCACACTCAAACATATCCAAACAACCAATTAAGGAGAAAGGTTGTTAGCTTTAACATCATCAATTAGGGTAAAGTTTGATTAGTGAGAGAAAATTTTGAGATTAATGGAGTTTATTACACAAAAGCAAAAGATTCCCTTTTCCCCAAAACTAGGGTTTATTGCAAGAATGGATAAAACGACTTACAATGGTCCCCTTATGAAGTGGAGAAAATTCAGGATTCTTCATTTCATTGTAAGAGAACACCCCACAAAACATCCAATCTTTGGGCCACCCACAAAATCTTTTTGCCAGCCTTGTACCTAATGTCTTCTTGTTTTTGTCTCTATATCTTCATATTTAATTTCCATCATTATAAGGGACACCTACAAAATCTCTAGAAATCTCACTTCTTGCCCACAACAAATGTTGGTTTTCTTGTTTTTATTTGTTTCTCCCCCTCTCTTTTTTTATTTTTTTTTCAATTTTAATTAATTAATTGGTCTTCTTGGTGTTGGCCACAATGCCCTACTCTAGCTCCATTATGTGTGTTAGGAGGATATGGTGCCCTTATGAAAGATTGTTGGGGCAGATGGGGTTGTCCCTTGCAAGCCCCATTAGGGCAATTTGTGTCCACCAAATCTCTATCTTTATTGTTTGTGTTTGGTTCAATTCATTTCTTGTAGGATAATATTTTATTTTGTGTTGTTGGGTCTTCGCGTCAACTAGCGGATGTAGAAAAAAGTGATCCCTTAGCAGGCGCTGACCCCTTGCAAAAAGGCCAAGGGGGGCATGCAAACTCGTTTTCCTGGATTGTGCGGTTGTACACGAACGATCTTAGACAGACTGAAACCGAAGAACTAATGGAAGTTTATAATTTATATTTTAGAAAATGATTCATTTTGTAATGTTGAATAATCAAAAGGACTTATTCCCTCCACACACAAAATTTGAAAAATTGGCTCGGCCCCATGGACTGTTTGATATGTTAAGGGAGACTCCATGGTAGGTGTAGAGGTCAAAAATGCAATTGGGCCCATCTAGTCCGACCTAACGAGGCATTGGACGGATCGACAAAATTTAGAATAGTTTAAGGGTTGGGTCGAACTTGATTGTTGGACGGCCCAAATTAAACTATCTACGAACACTCCCAAGATTAAGGTCAAGGCCCAACCTATAAAACGAGTTGGGCCTTTATAGTAACAGAGGACTGAATTTCATGGGCTGGGCTACATTGGACTAAATGATAGATATCCTGCCGAAAAGGCTAGTCAAATTAGTGATATTGGGCTTTCGTTTGACAAAAATTGCGGTGGCCCATTTGAGCATTAGAAGTTCACATCCCCATTTTAATTAATTAATTATTTATTTAATTTTTTTATTTATGAATGATTTACTAGATGAATGCTTTTAATGGGATAAAACTATCTATGTAAATATCAATAATGATAAATGAGTAATGAAATTGTAACAAGTCTTTATAGCATTCTTTATTTGACTATTGTATAGGGCTAAGGATAGTGTTAAGTAGGCTTTGGTTAAGATATACAACTACACTTTCTCGTTTGTTAACTAAATAAAAATGGTCGTAAGTTCATAAATATCGATATATTTTTATTATTGTAATGTTTTTTTGAATTGATCCAAAAATAAATTTTTATGAGCTCAAAATCTGCTCAAACGAATAATATAGCTCACCACATTTATTATTTATTATTATATAAAAAGTAAAATAGTTGAAAGAAATTACAAAAATGTCATTTTTCCGCAAAAAGTATCTTTCTATTTTGAGAAAGTATAATATACAATTAGATAATTCTTTTATAACTTTTTCATCTCAAGTCAAATTAATTATTTTTTTGTGATCTTCAATTTAATATATATTTTAGTATATAAAAAATATTAATTTTTAAATATAAAATGTTTTTTTATATATTAATTGTGGTATATTTTAATATTTAATATATTTTAATATTATGAGATATTTATATTTTAAGCAAATTTTATTAAAAATATATTTTAATTAATTATGTATTTTATTTAAAAAATTATTTTTTATAATAATTTATTATATTATCAACACATAAGAAATACTAGTACATTTAAATGGTTCTAACAATGTATTAGAGTCGAGCTCCAGACTTGATCATATAATTGAGGGGGTATTCATACTGACATGAAACGTCCAACAATAATGAGAGAAACTGATTTAATTTCTCTTCCAGAATGGAATTTTTCGCTATAAATCAAAATTCAAACTATTTAAAATCATAAACATCCGGTAAACAATATAAATTATGGAATTGAATTGAATCGATACGATTTGGTTGGTTTGTATAAAGCAATTAGCTGCAGAGTGGACCAAATGCGCTTGAAGAACACTAGAGTCCTGCTGCTCCTGGTCTACGTTCGCCAAAATTCAATGGATAGTGATGTTGAATAGCACACAAGTCTAATCTGGAAAATCTAGCAATAAATAGTACTGAAACCGTGTGATTATCAAATTTCAATTCAAACACCATGAATTTGAAGCTTATCTTGACTGCAGTAGCACTTCCGTTGCTCGCCGTGGTGGTAGCCTTCGCCACCACCGGCGTCTTCACTCCGCCTCAAATACGAGGGTCGCACGACGTCCTCCCTGGCGCCGAGAGAATCCACCTCGTTGGAGCCGTCGGGCCGGAGAGCCTCGTTTTCGATCCCAGCGGCGGGGGGCCGTACACCGGCGTTGCCGATGGTCGTATTCTCCGGTTGGACGGCGGAGATTTGGTGGAATTCGCTGTCACCTCATCCCAAAGGTAGTTTTCTCAGTAACTTTCCTCCTCTCGGTGAGAATTTTCCTCTGTTGAGTACGGTATATCGATTTTTTTTTTCTGGATAATCCTAGAAAAATATTACAATAGATGTTGCGAGTAAATTATGCTTCAAAATTGTGGGGGAAATATGCAAGTTAGTTCGTGCTGCTCCATATTAGTTTGTTATTTTGCTGCCATTGATGCAGTCCTGTATAATGATTGACACTGCCTGCTAAACATAAATAAAACCATGGAGCCAAATCAAGCATAATATAACAACTCTTGCCTCATTTTCAAGTGAACACTCAAAACTACAAACCACAAAACCTAAAGATGCCTAATTGAAAACTGGACAGGCTCTGAAGCATATAAGATTATCGTGGGCAATTTAGCAGTTCTGATTCCATGCCTACTCACAGACTCAATTGAACCAAATAGCTGAATCATCCTCAGTTCATCTGGCAGTTTATTTAGAAATATGATTAGTCACTTTTTTTTAATTCTGTTTCCTCGATGCCTTATGGAAGATCTCTTTCAGCATCTTCCCATCCCGACCTAACAGATTGTGAGCCAGCCTGATTATCTTGTTTAGTAATCTCATCTTATTTGTGTCATCATCACCATCACCACTGCTATCTTCTTGGTCAGACTTGCTGCTGGATAAATTAAATTGGAATCATCGAATTTTCAAGTTCACTATAATACCTTAATTTTGAATGTGTGATATATTTGGCTCCTACATTTGTTAGATAAATTTTAAAATAAGAAGGTTTATTTGAAGGAGAAAGAATACAGATAATTAAATGAGTTTCAAGGATAATCTTTTTATCAAATATTTTGGTTAAATTATAACAGAACAATGTTTGTGGATCCGATGAACAATGTTAATATGATCTTTTGCTTTTATAATTGTAAGCAACCACGAATCATATCGATTACAGCAAGAGCCAAATCCATTATCATGTTGAGCTGTTGTAATGCTATTGTGTAATAGCACTTGTGTTAGTAATATTTGTTTGACATAACAATTTTGATGAAGGGAGGCATGTTCTCGGCCATTCAATCCAGCAATGGAGCATGTATGTGGAAGGCCCTTGGGATTGAGATTTCATAAAAAAACATGGAATCTTTACATTGCGGATGCCTACCTAGGCCTCCAAGTAGTTGGACCGAAAGGAGGAGTGGCTTCACCGCTAGTAACAGAAGTGGAAGGCCAGCGTTTACGCTTCACTAATGATTTGGATATTGATGATGACAAAGACGTGATTTACTTCACAGATACTAGCACAGAATTCCACCGAAGGTATTTGGATTTCGTACTCTGAAATCTCTTGCTCCTCATCCCCCTGTGTCCATATTGATATATAATTACCTTGCAAGTGAAATAAATTATAGCAAAATGGAATATAACTACCTGTTAGAGGGAGGGGGGGGGGTAGGGGGGATACAGCCATTTTGCCATGTAAATTGGCAAAGATTTCTCTAAAAAAGTGTACTTTAGTCGTTTTAAAGGGCAAAATGGCAAGATTCATCAATGTCCCCTCTCTCTGTCTCTCTCTCTTTTAAATTTGAGAAATATGTGGTCCTTGACAATCGTTGTGTAACCAAAAAAGTTTAGAAACCCACTCGGATTACCTTCTGACTCTAAATTGTATGTTTGATCAAAGGGATTTCATGTCATCAGTTTTAAACGTAGACAAGACAGGAAAGCTGATGAAATACAACATATCAAGCAAAGAGGTCACTGTCTTGCTTCGAGACCTTGCTTTCGCCAATGGAGTCGCCCTAAGTCAAGATCATTCATTTCTGCTAGTAGCTGAAACCGCATCATGCAGAATACTAAGGTATTGGCTACAAGGCCCGAATGCTGGGAAACACGATATCTTTGCTGAGTTGCCAGGTTTTCCAGACAACATCAGAAGAAACTCAGAAGGAGAATTTTGGGTTGCTGTGCATTCAAAGGCTGCACCCTTTGCTAAATTGATCACTTTTTATAAAGGGTTTGGAAGCACGCTTTTAAAGCTTCCTCTCACCTTCAAGCAACTGCATTACTTGTTGGTCGGAGGCAAGCCGCATGCAACGGCGATTAAGCTGAGCGACGAAGGTACGATTTTGCAGGTCTTGGAAGATGTTGATGGGAAGACATTGAGGTTTATTAGTGAAGTAGAGGAGAGGAATGGGAAGCTGTGGATTGCTTCTGTCCTGATGCCTTACATAGGAATTTATACTTTGCAATGATGAAGCATCCCCTACAATTATAACTATGTGTTTTTTCATGTGTCTTGTAACTTAAAATAATTACCTACTTAAATTTCTCTCAATTGAATAAACATATATTTATATATATACACACATATATATCTATATATACATATAATTATCTATGTAGGGCAATGGCCCACAAAATGCTGTTGACTGCCACGTATTAAGGAGTCAACAGAGTAGTGGCCCCAAATATCCAAATATACACATACTATTATTTTATATTAAAATAATAATAATAATAATAGTAATATATAAATAAAAAGATATGCTCAAATTGTCCTAGTCTTAAAAATACATGTGAATTTTTATACTTTTACGGTGTTGGGTTAACGAGTTGTTTATTTGAGAAGTAAGTGTTCGTGGCACATGTATCTAAAAAGTTTATATTTTGATACATAATAAAAAAATATGTTTGTATTGAGATGAAGTAAGGTAGAATGAGAAATTCGAGTATGAATTTAAAAATCGTTGATTTTCGCTTAATGCCAACTTCAAATTCTTTCTTTTAGAGGCCCCCAGTCTTCCGCTTCTTTCTTTTTAAGTTTAGGTATCAAAAGTATTCTCCAAGATTGCTAGATCGAGCACACATCGTGTATAGTTTTAAGTCCAAGTCTTCTGTCACCAATTCAAAATCTGGTTCTTGGTACGTGGTTAAATTATACAAGGATTTCTCTTATCAATTAATTTATATACATAAATTAATTGATATGAAGCAAGAAACATACCACGTATTTGAAGGAAAAAAATTATATTTCAGATATCAAGACACTCCGTGTGTGAATTATTATAGCATATTTTTTTATATTGAATTCAAAAAAATATATAAGCTATTAATTATGAACTTGAAAGATAATATTCATTAATTGAAGACTTAATAGATATAAAACTATCCATACATGGTCTGAAAATAATGCCCATTTTGAGCTCCTAACTTAATAATCGAGCATTTCAAATTCTTATCCAACAAAATTCCAGATACTTTCTGAACTTCATATAAAATCATTCAACTTTGGACCCTATTATACAATTATGATTGACAAAGGACAAGAACTATAATTAATCCTGCAAACACCTCTGTCAGATGGGACTCTGTCCTCTTTCCTTCTTGAAAGTTGCAAGATTATCCAATTACTACCAAATTATTCATTTTTTTAATTTGTTACAACATGGGAGCATTTCCTTGGGAACAGCTATCTCAGCAACAATAATATCCCTCTTCCCTCTTCCCTCTTCCCTCTTCCCTCTTCCCCAATCCTATTTCCATTCTACAATGCTTTCTTTAAAAAACTAAGTCTTTGGTTGGATTACTGGTCTTTCAAAGTTTCACGTTGATTACATATTGAATAAATCACAAATTTAATTCATCTAAAAGTTAGATATGTGAATTTTAAAATTTTTAAAATAAATAATACCGTATAAATGAACTAACTGTACACTCAAATTCAAGAAGTAAAACACTAGATCTATTTTTGTTGCTTCAGATATTGCATGTATTTTATACTATGTACTGCTCAAGATTAATTAAAATAAAACAGTTTTGTACTGTGTCTACAGTGTATAAATTTATTACCTACCTAGGAATGATGGTAGATTAATTAAATGCTGAATCTCTGGGAGAAATTAACGTGATTTGTTGGTTTATATTATAGTATTGTAGCTCTATATACCTTTTTTAATTAATGAAACTAGGAAGTGCTACTCATTCCAAACTCAAATTATAAAATAATAATAATAATAATTTGTATTACAATTGTTTATAGTAATCGTTAAGGTTTGTGTTAATATCTTCGTAAATAATATTTTGGGAGCGGCTATTCATATTTCAAAAAACTCTAAATATATCCTATAGTCTAAATATATCTCAAATAAAATTAATAATTATTCTTTTAACTAAATATACCCCAAGTAAACCCATCATACCATTTTCATTAAAAAATAACAAATCAAAAAAAAATTAAGATAACCCAACCTGCAATTCCCAACACAAATTCACAAACCAAAATAGAAAAATTTCGTGTCTTCCCCGAAAAAATTCCAAAAAACAAGTTTCCCTCTACAATTTTTCTATCATTTAATGTACCATACATATATCTCCCTTTTAACCTTCACCTTCTCTCTTCTCTACCCAAAAACCAAAAAAAATATATATATATATATATATTAGTATATTAGTAGGGAAAATTATGTTTCTTATGAAATAATTTCATTACATTCTAACACTATATATGTATATATATGATTATGAGATTTTGACTATTTTGTTCCGGAATAGTGTAGTAAATCAGAAGAGATTTTGAAAGTGGTGGAAATTTTGTTTATACTACTTTTCAAATCTAAATACCCTTCTTCTTGTGTTGAAAAATATTTTCCTCTTATATATATATATATATATATGAACGAACCATTGTACACAATTCTTAACAAAATTAAGTTTGGGGAAATAACATGTAGAGAATAGTATTAAGTGATTGCAGATTGGGGGTTCTGCAATTGAGAAGAAAAAAAAAAGAATAAAATTATATTACTTTTAAATATATAAAGCTATTTTAATCAACTTATTTATATCTAATATGTCATAATTATTATGGGATCTATTTAGAGATTTTTGGCGGCACCCTAATATTTTAAGATCATATTTTATGGATATGTGTTGATAGTGGATAGAACATCATTTCTCATAATAAATTTTTGGCTCTTTAGCTATATAAATAGCGAGGCATTATATTTATTCATTATCAATTATAATTTGTTTCGGGGCTTCAAAACATCAGAACGAATTCAGCATTACAAAATATTTTTATAACCAACTACTTTTGTCCTAACTCTTCAAAAAGTCAAGACAACGAACCTTCAAAAAATAAGGATGAATTATACATTACGAGTATTTCCATAATCAACTACATCAATGTTATCTTCATCAATGATTAAAGATTACCAAAGAATTATAACTATTGAAAAGTGGAGCAAATTAAAAAAATAATCTCACAGCCGTAGGATATTTGTAATTTTAGTCCCACTCAAATTTAAATTTACAGTTATGTTCTATAACAATTTTAATTTTGTAAATTTAGTCCTTATTTTGATAAAAATTGAAAATTTTATCGAAATTTGACATATGCGTCTCACGTGCTTGCTTTTTTTTTCGATGTGGCTTTTAAATTTTCACACAACCTACAAAAAAAAAAGTCACACAATAAAATAAAATGCGGCATAAACAAAATAAATTTAAAATAAGTTTAAAGAAAATGGTTGTCTTCTTTAGAAGAACAACCCGTAAGTAATAAAAGATATACATTTAATTACTTATGGGTTGTTCATTTAAGAAGACAACATTTTTTTAAGATTATTTTATTTTATTTTTTTGTTTATATGTTATTTTCTTTTAGAGTGTTTCTATTTGCACCACAATAATCTCTTTTCACACCACAAATATTTTTTAAATAAAAATAATCTTATATTAAATGTCTAATTTATCATTTTTCTCAAATCACTTCTTTACCCAGCGACTGTTCTACATTTGTTTTCTCAATCTTCTTCCGCACAAATTTGCTGCCAAGATCACCTTCACCGATCCATGAAATTACGAACAACTCTTAACAAAAAGTTATCATAAATTTTCTGCGGTTCTTCTTCCTTCTTTTTCTGCAAATTCAAAATTATTCAAAATCATTTTTAAAATATATTTCCTGCGGTTCTTCTTCTTCCTTCTTTTATCTGAGGCTAAATATATAAATTTGAAAATTCTTAGCAACAAATAATAAAAGAAAAGAAATTCAAATTCACGAGTTAGGATTTGGGTGCAAATGGGTTTTTAATAGAAGAAATTATTTCGACTTTTTGTGTTTGTTCAAGGGTGAGATTTCGTAATTTCATGGATTGGTGAAGGTGATATCATAAATTTTATGCGGTTCTTCTTCCTCCTTCTTTTTCTGCAAATTCAAAATTATTCAAAATCATATTTAAAATATATTTTCTGCGGTTCTTCTTCTTCGTTCTTTTATCTCAGGCTAAATATATGAATTTGAAAATTCTTAGCAACAAATAATAAAAGAAAAGAAATTCAGATTCACAAGTTAGGATTTGGGAGCAAATGAGTTTTTAATAGAAGAAATTATTTCGACTTTTTGTGTTTGTTCAAGGGTGATATTTCGTAATTTCATGGATTGGTGAAGGTGATGTTAAGAGCAAATTTGTGCGGAAGAAGATTGAGAAAACAAATGTAGAACAGTGGCTAGGTAAAGAAGAAGGTTAATGAAAAAAAGTCGTTGGGTAAAAAAGAAGGTTAATGAAAAAATGGAGAATTCTCCTGATTTGAGAAGAAGGATAAATTAGACATTTAATATAAAATTATTTTTGTTTAAAAGTAATTTGTGGTGTGAAAAGATGTTATTGTGGTGTAAATAGAAACACCATTTCTTTTATTGTGTGACTTTTTTTTTTTTTTTTTTTTTGCAGGTTGTATGAAAATTTTAAGCCACCTTAGAAAAGTTTTCTTGAAAAAAATGATGTGAGATAAACATGTCAAATTCCGACAAAATTCATAATTTACACCCAAATTAGGACTAAATTTTCAAAATTGAAATCATTATGGAATATAATTGTGAATTTACATTTGAATATAACTAAAATTGCAAATATCATATAATTATAGGACTAATTTTAGAATGGATGCCCCTATTCATACCCCAAAACCTCTAAATATACCCCATATTAATTATGACAAAATTAGACATTAATAAATTGAATAAAACACCCTTATATATTTATATAATTTTTATCTTATTTCTATTCTCAACTGCAAAAATAAGAATTATTAATTTTTAATAAGGTATATTTAAACTTGGGTGTTTAGAGATTTCGAGGGGTTCGAAATATGTTTAGAGATTTAGGGGTTATGAATCCACCATTTTACAATTTGCTCATTGAAAGTAACATCATTTTATTGCACATACCATATTTTAAGAAATATTAATTAGGCAAAACTAAAAAAGTCCATTAATTGCCATAACAGAGCCCCAAACGCTACATATAGCGTGGCATAAGCCAACTTACATGCAATGCTTATGCACCATATAAAAATTCATCCATTTTCCCAATTCATATGGCCAATATTCAATCACAAATCTCTAATTCCTTTTCCAGAATTTCCCGATAATTTTTGTGGTGTATTATCATGACAATTCCCATAGTATTTCAGGCCAAAGCAATGACTACAATGCTCCTAATTTCAACTGCATTTGCTGCTATTTTTGCAGCCATTCTGTTGGTCTCTTTTCATAGTGAGGTTTCCGGTGGCGAACAATTCAGGAATCAAACCTTAGTTTTGGGCGGAGACGGATCTGCGGCGACGATACCGTTGTCCGGCGGCGCCGTCGGGCCGGAGAGTTTCGCTTTTGATGGAAGCGGCAGCGGACCGTACACTGGAGTTTCCGATGGGAGGATTATCCGGTGGCAGGCTAATGAAAGCCGGTGGGTTGACTTCGCCGTTACGTCGCCGGAGAGGTGAGCTTTTTTTTTTTTTCAAATCATTTGGAATGATTACGATAGGGTTGAGATGCACATCCACACGTATTTAATTGAACGGAATAATTTGCTGTTGCAAATATTCAGTTTGCTTATGATCGAAGATATGGTTTCCATGGCGGTTTATGACCACCCACTCCCACCCCACTCCACCCCACCAAAACAGAAATGTTCCTTTTATTTAAAATATTAAAATAATCATTACGTAATTCGTCAACAAATAATCATAATCTGTCGTGACTAAGAACTATATATATTTTTCATTACTTAATCGGAGAAAATAAAATATATTTTAAACGAAATTCAAACCATGCATTTGAAGATTGGCATATATATTGTTTCAGTTTGAATTTTATTTTATTTGGTATTTTATTGTTTTAAATATATATTATATAATAATATATATAATTATCAATAATGTAAATTAATCCCTGTAGCTTGCACTATTGATTGTGGCATATAAGATTTAAAAAAGAAAGAAAGGAATATATATATATATATGTGTGAAAATATAAATTACTTCATCTTTTGAATGCATTACTATATTAATAATGTATTATTTGAATTTATATTTTTTTCTTCGAGGTATTATCACAACATGCTCTAACGTGCTTTTAAAATTATATATTTTTATTTAAAATATTATTTTATTTAAAAAATAATATTGTTTCGATCGAAAATTAAAACGAGAGAAATTTAAGTAGGCCGTGAGAAGAGAAAGAAAGTATATGGTGAACCCTAATAAGTAAAGAGAAGTTGGGCAATCACTTTCCCTAGAGTTGGCACCTATTTTTACCTTTACTTTACTCAATTATTAATTCAAATATTTTTTAAAGTAGCTAACATTCTTCCGCAGTTTGGTAACTATAACAACTTGATTTAAGAGGCCATACTGCAACTTTTTGGAGCAGGGGTAGGATCTTTCTAGACCCATTCATGTACCAACAAAATATGGAATCCCACTGACAACCAATTTAAGAGAATTAAATTATTTGTTTATTATGTTAAAAAGATTATTTTTTTATATAATTTATATTCTCAAAATATATTATGGTAATTGATAATATTATTGATTCACATATTTTGCATTGGGTTTCTAACATAACATTAGTTTTACGTGCTCCATATTTTCCTCTCCTTATTGTACGTTTTCTGGGTTTTGTTTCCCATGCAAAAGGTGCCTGACAAAATTCCATAGATATGTGCAGAAATTTATGAATTAAAATTACATTTAACAAAAACACATTACCACAGCTAAACCCTGAATTTAAATTTCTCACACACACACACACACACACATATATATATGATTGAAAGAATAGTGAATAAAATATATGGTAGGGAGAGGAAAATCAAAGGTGGCCACTAATTTTAGGCCATATATACATATATACACACATATATATATATATGAGAATTATATATTTTACGAAAGAATATAAAACAAGAAGGAAAAGGCTTATCCACAAATACTACAAACCATAAGAAATAGAAGGAGCATAATATAGTAGAAAGAAGACAATGAGAATAGGTCCAACCAATATTGGGACTCCTCAAAAAGTATATATAAAATATATGAAAACAAACGCGTACTGTTCTTAGATATTAGTAGTAATAAAAATAAAGAAAAAAACTAATAACCCATATACAAATTTTGTATTATGTTTCGATTTTATTTTATTAATATATGTTAAATATACATATAAGATGCAACGTCTTCATCGTACACCTAGTATATAAATAACATAATATCTTTATATATTTATATATATATATAAGTAGAGATCATACTCCTGAGGCCTGTTATATTAAATTTTTACTATTTTCATGAGTTATCATGTGTCACTAATAGTAATAAATAATGATAATAAATAAGTTTTTCAATTCTCGAGGTAACTCTCATACTTAATTCTTTTTATAGTGAATATTTTTGTGAATATAAATATTTGCAATACCAATAAATAAGTAGAGTTCATACTCTCAAGTTTGCTACATTATATTTTTCCCTCTTAATGAGCTATTATGTGTTCTTAATAGTAATAAATAATAAATACAAAAAAAAGAGTGAGTTGTCTTTTCAATTGTCGAGATAACTCTCGTACTTAATTCTTCTTATAGTGAATGTTTTATAAATATAAATATTTGTATAACAACAAATATTTCTTCTAGGTCGTTGGTCAATATTAGTTGGATTTTTTAAAGAAAAAAGTCAAGATGAAAAATGAAGTTTTTTTTTTAATATGAACTATAATTTTTCCTACTCTTAGATGATGTTGATCTGAGAAGGGTTCACGTTGTATTATAATATTATTGTTGTATGTATATTAATACAGAAATAAATTATTTTTCAATAATTTCAGAAGTATAATTAGTATCATTAATAAAATCTTACGATCGTAACATAAAACAATGCTTTAACAACAATTTGTGTGAGTAGGAATGATTGCGAAGGGCCTGGTGATCACTCAGAAATGGAGCCCATTTGTGGAAGGCCATTGGGCCTGCGATTCAATTTGAAGACAGGTGATCTGTACATTGCGGACGCATATATGGGCCTCCTCGTTGTGGGCCCAGATGGTGGGCTAGCAAGCCCGTTAGCAAAAGAAGTTGATGGAGTTGCTTTTGGGTTCACCAATTCTCTGGATATTGATCCAAACAGTGGAGTTGTGTATTTTACAGACAGCAGTACAAGATTTCCGAGAAGGTAACTGAAATATTAATATTATATATTTTTATACAAATAAATATTTGTATTATATAAAATGATTGTACAATTTTCTTAAGTTATCAGATAAAAAATTTAGAATAAGATCTTATAGCACAAAAAAAAAATTATATATTCCCTTTTAATAAAATATGAGTGATATGTATATCGTACGTGGCGAATCTACGGTAATTTCAACAACAAACACGTGCGCGCGCGCACACATATATATATTTATAATTTTTTGAGATATGAGGTCACATTTTAAAAATATGTTACTAAGAGATATAGATAAAAAAAAATATATATATATATATATATAATGTACTTCATCTGTTTCAAAAAAGAATTATATTTTAAAAATATTTTGTCCTTATTTAGTTAATAAAAATAAAATATTGTAATCTTGAAAATTATGTTTTTTTTTCTAAAACGGAGGAAGTAGCATCTAACATGGTATTAGTTGCATATTTTTAATAATAAATATCTAAATTTAATGAAATTTTCAAAGTTCATAATAATTTTATTCGATTATAAATACATAAATAAAGAAATCTTACACTATATAAGCTTAGAATCATCTTAAAAAATGTTCAGATGAAGTTTATAGGTTCAGCTAACAACCTCTAGCACATTATTATTATTATTATTATTATTATTATTATTATTAATAATATTATTATTATTATTATTATTATTATTTTCAAAAACCATTATCCTATAATATCAGTGGGAAACAGCCAAAAGTAGAATATGCCGATGCAATGAGTAAAGCAGCATGTTGAACCCATATCATGGAAAACGAAAGTAAAGATAAGATAAAGAGAAGTTAACTGAATCTGACGTTTGGATATTGGGATAAGGATACGTATGCTCCCAAACACCCATATTTGATCTAGTCTGAATTACACAATGTCAAAATTAGACTACAATTTTCTCGTCATCGATACTTGTAATATTTATTAATAAGAATAAAAGTGAAATCAGTTTAGTTAAATTTATTTTATTAAAAAAATAATTTAATAATTTTTTATGAAGAGTTTTTTTTCATTTATTTTGTATGTATCTCAAATCCAATAAAAATAATCCAACTCATAATAAATACATAAATCTAACATAAATAATTAACTAAAAACTAATTGTATTTTTCGAACCTATTATTCTATTTAAAGTATGCAATATGTTTGTCAACTATATGTGTATTGAGTGTTATACATCACATACTTGTATATGCTCGTACACATATATGTGAGTGTATGAAATTTATGGTGTAAAACGACATGTATGTGGTGTAATGAATGTAGAATGTCATTTCCATATGAGGTTAGAGAATTATTATTAAATTAAATTTGATGTTGTTAATAATTGCAGGAATCACGTGTCAGTGATAATTACCGGTGATCAAACTGGAAGGCTGATGAAATTCGATTCCAATACGAGAAAAACCACTCTTCTTCTCGACGGCCTCAAGTTTCCAAACGGCGTCGCTTTGAGCAAGAATGGGGATTTTCTACTTTTTGTAGAGACTGCAACTTGTAGATTATTTAAGTTATGGCTTGAAAAGCCAAAAGCTGAGAATCTTGACATGGTGGCCCAATTCCCAGGATTTCCTGACAACATCAAACGGAATGGGAATGGTGAATTTTGGGTTGGAATCAACTCCAGAAGAGGAAAATTCTTGGAATGGATTATATCAAATCCATGGATTGGGAATGCCATCGTTAGAGTATTAGATGTTACGAAAATATACTCGTGTTTGGCTCGATTGATTGGAAAGACAGGAATGGGAATTATGTTGAATGGGGATGGGAATGTGGTGGAGATATTGGATTCTAGTAGGGGGGTGAGATGGAAGGAAGTTAGTGAGATTAATGAAGTGGATGGGAAATTGTGGATAGGGTCGGTATCCATGCCTTACGTTGCTAAACATAAAATATCCACGTCTTCAAATTGATAAATGATTTTATTCAAATTTAAACAAAATATTACCAAATATGTAACTAGGATTTTTATGATTAATTTGTGTATTTATTTTTATGATAATCTATATACTCAGTATGTATCCCATATGTAACTAGGATTTTTATGATTAATTTGTGTATTTATTTTTATGATAATCTATATACTCAGTATGTATCCCATATGTAACTAGGATTTTTATGATTAATTTGTGTATTTATTTTTATGATAATCTATATACTCAGTATTTATCCCATATGTAACTAGGATTTTTATGATTAACTTGTGTATTTATTTTTATGATAATCTATATACTCAGTATGTATCCCAACTGTCCGTACGATCCTTCAATTCTTTTATCTTCATTCATTTCCAATTGTTCTTTTGGTTAAAAGAATGTTTTCAAATTCGTAACTTATTATTTAAGTTTTGCTTGGATTGAATGATTATTAAAAAAAAGTTCAAATTTGTTTGTAACAAAATTCATAGATTGTTGTTTACATTTGTATAGATAAATAATCCATCACTTCAACTTTCAAACGCTTTTCTAAGAAATTTAATTGAATATGAAATTCAATCAAGTTTTGGAGGATTTGAAATCCAATTAATCTAATTACTTGTATCTTTAATCTCTCAACTGAACGCAAAAAATAAAAAAATTAGCACTTTTTTTATATAGAATTTGAACATTATTTAGTTATTTTAAATCTGGTTATTTATCTTTAAAATTTAATGTATTACTTTCTTCATTTCAAAATAAAAATCATATTTTTATAAATAACATAAATTTTGTTTTAAAGCAAATAAAGTAAAAATTATTATTTTATATTAATATTTCACACATAAGAAAAAAATATATTCTTTTTTCTATAATCATTAACTAATAAATTAATTAATTTAATCATCGACCAACAATAATAATATTACCTTGATCACAACTCATATAAAAACACTTCAATATTTTAAATTTGAAATCAACTTAAATTATAATTTCCTAAATTATTCAATTCAAATGCAACAATACCTAGTTTGGTTTCCAACATTACATTGAATGAAAGTGATGGTTAGACAAGTCTCCCATCAATAGTGGCATTTGGTCCATCTCATCCCATATATATATATATATATATATATATTGGTTAGACAAGTCTCCCATCAATAGTGGCATTTGGTCCCTCTCATCCCATATATATATATATATATTGTCAAGAGATGTGTATGATTTGAAGGACCAAAACTTCAAATATGAAAAGATGGAGGGCCCCCAAAACACTTGTTCCACAAATTAGATAGAGGTCCTTTCAACCATATTATTATTTGACCACTAATCTCTTGCATTGTAACCTCTTATCATCTTCACTTTCTGTTCCGTGGATGAAATTTATCTCAATGAGGACCACAATATTTTAATACTAAAATATTCATTATTACTTTTAAAAAGTATTATTTATTATTGTCAAAAATATTATTATTAATTTTTTTTAAATATTACTTATTTATCTATAATGTATTACTAATTTATTAAAAAATTATTATTCGTTGGACAGCACGACGTGCGCTCAATACAAGAGAAACTCACTAGATGAAGAATTATAGTTCCTTGATTTTCTATAAAGTTTGTAAATGAAGATGGAAACAAAAATATAATAGGATTTTATTATTTAAATTTGATTTTCATTTTTTCTTTTAGATAATTGTTGGGTGGGCCATGTCATGCTGGGCTGCCGCCTAGTTTGGGAGATTATTTCCCACAATTATGTGGCTCTCAATCATAGATGGTACAGTTTGTAATTTTGAGAGTTGGCCCATGTAATTATACAAAGTCAAAGATACTGATACGAAGCCGAACTTATTATTATTATTATCATTATTATTATTTTTTTCCATAATTTTATAATATAATAATATAATAAATTATTATAAAAATAGTAATTGTACTATAATTATTAAAAATAAAATACATAATTATAAAAAATATATTTTTAATAAAAAATGTTTAAAAAAATATCTCACAATATGCCACAATTAATCTATAATTTTTTTATTAAAAATTAATATTTATTTATATATATAATATATAGAAAGATGTTTAATTTGATATATTTTTCATAAAAAATAGAATTGAAATAAAAAAGCTATAAGCCTTTTTAAAATTAGGGGGCCAAACAAAAAAAATTGAATATTGTACTCTGTAAAGATAGAAAGGTGATTTGAGCAAGAAAATTACATTTCTGCAAAAAATATCAACTGATCTGCTTTTTATAGTTATGAATTATAAATTATTATTATTATTATTATTATTATTATTATTATTATTATTATTATTATTATTATTATAGAAAGCCAAACAAAAGGAATTATGAATTTATTTATTTCGAGTGATTTAAAAATTAAATTTATAATTACATCAAATTATGTGATGAGATAATAACACTAATTTATCCAAATTTAGATTTAATTGCAATAATCATAGTTGCAACTTGTTAACTTGTGCTATACTTGCTATTTCACCAAGTTCTTTTTTTTTTTTTAAATAAAAAAAATAAAGCAACCTAAACTTTTATTTTCTAATAAATTCGGGTACTTTTGTAGACTTTCAAATTGGCCCCCACAACCAAGCTCTTGGATATTTTTATTATTATATATAATTCTATCTAAGATTAAAAAAAAATGTCACATATATGTTACTCATTGCTACTACATAATTAAATAACATAAGTTCAATAATATTATAATTAATTATTTATGGATTGTGACATACCTTGTTCTAGAAAAGCAACCGTTTGGTTACATGCTAAGTTAGATCCAATAATTACAAATAAAAACATCGCATTCATAATATTTAACTCGAATTTTTGTTTGTTGTCGTGGATTTATTGTTCAATCTCCCAGAAAACACCAGAACATTCCGTTGCCTCCACCTCCATCTAAAATGCCACAAGAATTTTTTGTATCGATGAATTATTATTATTATTGATTTTGTTGTTGTTATATAATTAAAAAAAAAAGAAATATGTTCAAAATTTATTTATCATTGAAAAATTATATTTAAAAAATTGTCTTGTTTTATAAGTTAAAATTAAATTTTTTTTTATTTTAACGAACAGGTAAAATGACCGAATATATCAGGTACGAAATATCAAATAAAATAAATTGTATATGTGTATTTTTTAGAAAAGTGTTTATTAAAATTTAAAAATTTAAATAAATTTAAATTTAAAAAAAGTGTTAGTTAAAATAAAACAATATTTAAAAAAAAAAGGGAAATAAATAAATTATTTGTTTTGGTGGTGACTGGTGAGGATAAGTATAAAATACAGCCCTTTGATATACACGAACAGTCACCAGTGGTCAATTGTGACAGGGACTGGCTATTATTGTGAAGGTCCACGTGGCGGGTGATCTATGGCGGGCTCACGCTTGTGATGTGGACCTGCATGTACAATGCTGTATTAGAATTTGCTGACAAGGATTCACGCGACCGCATTCATCTGCCACGCTAGTTTTCTTGTTTCTTTTCCCTTTTCGAATTTTATTTAGTTCTTTTGAAAAGGATCGTTTTCTATTTAAATACATTTATAAGATCTTTAAGCAATATAATAATATTAGCTTTTATTTTATTTTATTTTATTTTAATTTTTTGCAATTATAGATGGTTTCTACGTCCAATAGCATGGTTTTTCTAAAACTCTAATTTGGAGGGTTGATTGTCATATTAATAAATATCTTTTGTTGAAATTCATTTCGTCGAACATTACAATATGCTCGATTGTTTTTTTTTTTTTAAATAGCGTGTTTGAATTTGTGTTCAAAACAAGATTATTTTAAAGTACAACAAAATATGTTGCGGTACCTTTATAATAAATAATACAAATTTGTATTTTCTCTTTGCTAATTATATCTCAATCACATATGAGAAAATATATGTAGATGAAAAATATCACTTATGCATCATAGAATGTATAAAATATATTTATTAGTGATGTGTTAAAATATACAGTTGAGAAATTATTAATTTATTTTAATTTTATAAGTATAAATTTTCTACATTAATAATTCACATTTCTAGGTATATTATTAATTTGTTTATTTCATATAAAACCACTTAAGCTGCTTCTTTAATCAAATTCTATAGTTCAACCACAATGAATATATAAATTTTACTCAAATAATTAATTAAAAAATAATTAAAATTTTTAATTAAATAATTATTTTCAAAATTTGGAATATGAATGATAAACTAAAAATTATGAAAAAAGAATTAAATTAATATATTATAGATAAGAAAATATTGAAAAATAAATAAATTATTTATATTTTAAATATTTGAGAAAAAACGTGAATCAATCTTAAGGGCCACCAATAATATATATTTTTTAAAATTGAAAACTAAAATTTGAGGAGATTTTATTATTTATTACTTGATTTTGTTATTATATTAGTTTATATATATGAAGAAAAACTAAACAAAATCCAATAAGGGGTAAAAGCGTCATTTTGTTACATATCTCTGAGGCTCTTCATCCATCCCCTGCCATTTGGCTCTCTCCCCTGCGGAAAAGTGCATTTGCTTACACATTTCAACCTGCAGTGAGAGAGAGAGGAGGAGTTAGAGAGAGAGTGAGAGAGACCACTCTATTTCAGCAAGGCTACGCACATATAAGACAGACTGATGTAGGAGCATTTGCGTGAAAAAGGAAAAGAGATGGCTTCTTCAGCGAGAACCAAGATCAGCAAACTCCTCACTTCCATCAATCAGCGGCGTTTTGTGTTACCTCGCGGGCCGGGATCGCCGTCTTTCTCGACCGCCGCAGCTGTTGCTGCTGAGCCTAGGCCGGAGGCGCCTCCGACGGCGGAGGTGATGAGTGGGTCGAGAATATTGGATTTGGTTAAAGACTACGAAGATTATCGCCGAAATTTGTACGGTGGGCTGACGCATAAGGCGTTACTAGTTGATGCAGTCGGTACTCTCGTTGTTCCTTCGCAGCCAATGGCCCAGGTTTTCTCCTTCTACATGCTCAAAATACTTTGATTTCTGTTTAGAGTAACAATGGTGCTCGTCTGTATTATAGTTCTTAATTTTCTCGGATGTTTGTGTTTGTGGAATTTATAGAATCTTTTCAGAAAACCTGTGATCTGGGGTTGGGTTTGGGCGCATGATCTATGACCGTTTCACTATTTCCTTGTAGAATTGATTCGAAGTCAGATATGCAGGAATTAATTGCAATCCTTAAATTCTGCTTTGGAATTTATGATAATTGACGGGTCTGCATATTGTTCGATCAGCCTTTAGCTTATGTAGATTTGTATATAGTCATAGGTCTACATTTTATAGTATTTGACTTTAAGAGTTTATTTCAAAATTTTGAGTTCATTTCTTAATTCTCTATTTGAAAAGAAGAATCATTCCTTTTGCTGTTGTAGCACTGTTCAATTACTGTTAAAAAGCTCTTTACACGTTACAATGAATTCAATGTATTCTGTTGCTGTTTATTTTACAGTGAAATTGCAGAGGTATGCGCCTGTTTTTTGCTTCTCTTTCAATATTACACACCCAATTCATTTCCGTAGGAGAGATGTAATTTAGATGTTCAGTGTCTGCAGATTTTTACTTCGTTTTGTTGTTAATACGAACATTTTATCCTTCTCTCTTTAGGGGATTCATGGTACTTAAATATTTTGTTGTTATGCAGATTTATCGGCAGATAGGTGAAAAGTATGGAGTTCAGTACTCTGAGCGTGAGATATTACAGAGATATCGACGGGCTTATGAGCAGCCTTGGGGCAGATCCCGCCTCAGGTGATTTTCACACGTCTCTTTGCTGAATATTGAAATCAAAGTAATAAAAGATCTTGTGATTAAGAGGAAAGTTGTGTTATATTGCTGCAGAAAATGATGCCAATACTTCTTCTAGTTCCTTCTATTTCATTTTTAATCGCCTAAGTCCAATTGATCTTTGTGACCTATAGATTTGATCTTCTGCTTTTCTAGAAAGACTGACTTATCCAGTGTTTGATTATATGCAGATATGTGAACGATGGTAGACCATTTTGGCAGTTTATAGTGAGTTCTTCAACAGGCTGTTCGGATTCTCAGTATTTCGAAGAGCTGTATAACTATTACACAACTGAAAAGGTTGGTTGGAAAGAGGCACTTGCTCAGTTATCTTATATGTATTACTTTGCATACTTTAAATAGCTTCCATTTATGTTCAATCATATTTTGTAAAATCAAATCAAAGTATGTGCAATGCTAAGATGTTTCTTTTAATTTTCTTGTGCGCTTCGGCTTTGTCTTACACATTATGATTACTTATTATTCCAACAGGCTTGGCATCTGTGTGATCCAGATGCTGAAGAAGTGTTCCAAGCTCTTCGAACAGCAGGGGTAAAAGTGGCAGTTGTGTCCAACTTCGACACAAGGCTGCGACCATTGTTGAAAGCACTGAAGTGCGATCACTGGTTTGATGCCGTTGCAGTATCTGCTGAAGTAAGTAGATTTTCGATTTGTACAATTTATTGCTTGGAGAGAGAAAAAAAAAAACAGATTCTGTATTATTATTCTTGCGGACTGTACAAGTTATTGCTTGGAGAGAAAAAAAAAAACAGATTCTAAATTATTATTCTTGCTATCGGACATTGTGATTTAATTTCAAATACAGGTTGAAGCAGAGAAGCCGAATCCCATGATATTCTTGAAAGCTTGCGAGTTCTTGGGAGTACAACCCGAGGATGCTGTACATGTCGGGGATGACCGTAGAAACGATATATGGGGCGCCAGAGATGCCGGTTGTGATGCCTGGCTTTGGGGAAGCGATGTTAGCTCCTTCAGAGAGGTATTCCAAGAATCTAATTTCTTGCTTGCTATAGATATGTATAAGCTTGTTAACTCCATTTCTGCACATTTTAGTTCATCTGGATTCATAATTTTCAGTTCTCTCACTTCACTGTGACAGTAACCATTTAGGCAAGAAACATACACTTAAGATTTGCTAATCATTACTTCTTCTACGCAGCGCCATATCAATATCACACACTGAAATATTGACCTATGCTTCAACTTCTTTTCTTCGATAATATTTTTGCCGGCAATGCTCGCTGAATACTTCACCCCGTTGGGTTTCAGGTTGCTCAAAGAATCGGGGTTGACGTCTGAGAGTGGTTCGTTGCTTCGTCACAGCTTGTAGAGATAGATGCTGCCACTGTAAATGAGGGCTTTGTCCTCATCATCATGTATATATTTTTCTTGCTTTCTTCATTTTGTATCTGTATGAAGGAAGTAAGAGAGGCATGTGGAGCGTTGGAATAAAAAGCAGATACTAATACTAGCTTTCGGAGTTTCTGGTTTGTTGTTGCCACAATTTCAGCCAGTATTCTGATTGCTGCTACAAACTTTTACTTGAGCATCATTGCTAAATTCCTAAAATTTGTGAGATATTTTATTTTTAAATAAAATAAATGTAATTTATATTATACTAACTGAATAGTTAAATATTAATTATATTTAAAATTTTGAACTTAGAATGCAATATTTTATGTAAGAAACGTGTTTAATCGCACAATAAGATAAATTAAAATATATTTATTATAATATTTAGAGGCAAATAATATTTCAGAATATATATTTAAAATTTGTGAAGTTTTTTTATTATTTTATTGATAAAAATATGTAAATATGATTTTGTATAAATAAATATATTTCGTCCTTCTCAAAAATGGAGTTTTGTTTTATAATAAATTTAATAATTATATTAAAAATTAAATTATTTAATAATTTTATAAAATATTAGTTAATATTTATTAATAGTGCAGTTCAACTATATATAATCCAATACATAATAAATATTCAACATATAAGCTAAATAATCAACAAAATATTATACTTTTTTGAATATAATATCTCATTTTAATATATATGATATGAGTGTAAAATTAAAAATAGTGAAAAGATGATTAAGTTAATTTATAATAAGTTATAAATGTATCAAAATAAAAAAATATTTGTAGTTTAAAAAATTGAGATAAATATTTAAGAAAAAGAAAAAAATAACTAATCATATCATAAAATATATTTTTATTTTTATACTGAAAATAAGCCAGATTTTAGTTAGATAGAAAGTTTCAATGAAAAAATAAATATTATTATTATAAAATTATTTGATTGAAAGTTTGATCTTTTTCCAATCATGTTTAACTTAAAAATATTATTATTATAAAATTATTTTTAAAATTTCAACTAATAATTATATTTATTTTTGAAATAATTTGATTTTTGGACATATTTTTTTTCTTAAAATGAAATATTCAGTTTTTTGGAAAGTAGGGAGTATACTTATTCAACGTATTGAACATCGCTCAGAACCAAAAAAAAAAAAAAGGAAAAAAAAAAAGAAGAAGAAAGAAACCGTATTGGACACTACTTCAAACAATTATGTTTTCGGACATTTCCTTTTTTTTGTAAAAGGAAAGATAAATTGTTTTTTTGGAAAGTAGGGAGTACTTTTCCACGTGTATTGGACATTATTTATGATCAGATCGGACGATAGAGAATTGATCAGTATATTGAATCATAAGGCGGGAAAATCCTCTGTTAAACCCTTTTCAACTTCCTCTTCTGTTTGCTTCCCCCCCTCCCCACTCGCACATACCCGCACATTAGTGCAGAGAGAGAGAGAGAGAGAGAGAGAGAGAGAGCAATGGAGAGAATACACGTTTCGGTAAGAGCAAGACCTCTCTCCGCCGAGGATGCTAAGTCCAGCCCCTGGCGCATTTCCGGAAATTCCATTTTCATACCCAACCAACCCACCAAATTCGAATTCGGTAAGGTTTCAAAGTTTGCTTTCAGTAATTTAGATCAGCTGTCTCAAATTTTGTTTTGGATGATATTCCTTGGTTTAACATTTAGTTTTGTGCCTTCAATTTTAACTTCTAGATCGGATTTTTGGGGAGGATTGTAAAACTCGGGATGTATACGACGCTCAAACTAGAGATATTGTGGCGGCAGCAGTTGGTGGTTTCAATGGTATTTTTTGAAAAAAATTATAACTTATTGTTTTATTAGAAGGCGAATTAAATTAAATTGTCCTTGCCTGGTCGGTGGAAGCTTAAATAAGAATTTACGTGAGCATCTTCTTAGTTTAATTCTTAAACGTCTTTCAAATTTATTCACCTATGCTTTAGATAGGAAACTTGTTTCATCATTAGGTTTAAATTACAAAATTGCCTCCATTTTCGCTTTATGTACATTGAAATTTAAGAAAGAAATTCATGTCATTCTATTCTATGTATGACATAGTACCTTTTTTCCCCTAATCCACGGAATGACAATGTTTAAATAGGTCACACAGTTTAACAATTAATTAGGTTGTTAAATCAACCCATTTGTTAAGCAAGTGAGTTGTGATTAATATTTGTTTGGATACAAATTTCTGGTGCATGCTTTCTGTTTTGAACTTTAGTAGGCATTTCATTCCCATCAATCCAAAACTATTATGCATTTATGTTGGCTTTGCAAGGAACCGTCTTTGCATATGGACAAACAAGTAGTGGGAAAACTCACACAATGCGCGGATCAGATTCTGAGCTTGGAGTTATCCCCCTCGCTGTGCATGATCTTTTTAATATTATCCAACAGGTACTCCTTCCATTTTTGCCTCCTTGGTATATTTTTTGCTTTTGTAATGCATTATACAAGCAGGATAGACAATACATAGTAGTATATAATGCCAGAGGCAATTATGTAGTTAATCACTTATAATAAACTCAATTTCCCTCTTAGCTTGTGGAACTTTGGTCGCAGAACATTTGGATTGTTAGGTCTGTTGATTGGGCACGTATAGGAAATTTGAACAACTTATGGATAACTGAGAAGCATTGTCAGGTTGGTTAAATTGTGCCTATGTCTCCCAGTAATCATTATTTGGTGCCTTAGATGTAGCAAATAGTAACTAACTTAGATGGAAAAAATGCTGGATTATTTGGCCAGTTGATATGGCACTTATAGGAAATTTGAACAAAATATGGATAAATGAGATGCATAGTCAGGCTGGTTGAATTATGCTTATGTCTCCCAGCAATCATTATTTCCGGCCTTAGATTAATCAAATAGTAACTAACTCTAGATCTAATTGCCTCAAATATTGTTGTTCTTTGACATTTTTCTCGGGATTGTAGCCTTGTAGGTGATGCCTTCTAATTCTGTTTTCTTCCTTTAAGGATATGGATCGAGAGTTTCTTTTACGTATGTCATATATGGAGATTTACAATGAGGAAGTAAATGACTTGTTGGCTCCTGAACATAGAAAACTGCAAATTCATGAAAGTATCGAGGTAACAATTTACTTTTTATTCTACTTATCTGAATATTATTACAAAGGAGACAAATTTAATATATTTAACTTTTATTTATTCATATATTTATAAATAAAGCGAGGAATCTTTGTTGCTGGGTTAAGAGAAGAAATTGTAGCATCTCCTGATCAAATCCTTGGACTTATGGAGTTTGGAGAATGTAAGTTTGATACTTATGCTATAGAATTACTATACCAATTATACTTCTTTTTATCATTATTTTTTTAGGGTGGGGGGGTGGGGGAATCTCAGTTTTGATAAAAGGCCAAGTCTCTTCCCGCTCTTTCCTACCCTACATATTAGAAGGAAAGAGAATTCAAAAAATATCCAACTTGCTGTAGACTTTTGTTCATGTTATTGTTTTACTTTTTTTGATGTTTATGGTAAGAGGGTTTCTGAAATTTACAGCTACATGTAGCTTTCTAATTGTACAAGCCTACAAGCCTCTGTACTCTCATTCCAATGTTTAGTATGCAGAAAAAAATAAAAAATGGGAAATAATGCCACCCTCACCCTAATTAAATTTATCAATGCAATGTAATGTCGTGGCAATGTAACCTCTTTTATTTTTTGATATACAGCTCATCGTCATGTTGGAGAAACGAATATGAATGTGCATAGTAGTAGGTCACACACAATATTTCGCATGGTATGTATGTGACTTATGTATTCCTGTCATATTCATGAGCTATTGGTTCAACTAATTTAGAGTTTGTTTGAGATAGATTATTGAGAGCAAGGAGAAAACTGATGACGCACAAGAAAAATTCTCATGTGATGCTGTTCGTGTTTCCATCTTGGTATTAATCCTCTTTCTGTTTTGTCATTCACTCATTCCTTTATACTATATTCAAGATCTTGCACTATTTCAAAGTTCAGCACGGACTCAAATATTTCTCCTCCTCATATTTATTTCTTGTTTCACTTTCTTTTATTATTACTATTATTTTAAAATAATTACTGTTAAATAATAATAATAATAAGTGATTTGGAAAACTATGCTCATCTAAGTAAAGGCGATTTTTGGATATTGGCTCTGAAGAACTCAGGCCCTGGCAGGCTACTACTAAGGCAATTCCAGTAAAAGCCTAAAATGTCCTTCTGGAAATGGTCAATAGGTTTAATAGAATTATATTATACAAATAATATTGTTCATGTAGGAGAATAGAGTTAGAAGTGATTTTCAGCTTTTATTCCTTATAATCCTCTTGGGATGGCAAGGATGATTTAGTAGGAGCAGTGAATGCCCATAACTTCCTACTAGTTAATCTGTCTACCAACATCAAATAGGATTTTGGGTATTCCCTTCTACAAGCTGTGAGTGTGTTGATAGTGAACTTAGGCTGCATAGGGTTTTCTCTTTTGATGTCAAGCTTGTTAATTGATATTGTGAAAGATACATTTGTTAGTGAATTTGGGCAATTATGAGCATAAATTGTTTGTGCCTGGATAGGACTAATTTACAGTATCGTTAGTAGAGTGTTGCATTGTACTTGGTGTTTATCTATATAGTTTCTAAGGCGGAGCTGTTTCATCATTTTTGTTATTAGATGTACAGTTGACTATGTGGTTGGAGAGACATATTTCCTTGGTTTTTTTTTTTCTGTCCTGCTGTTCTTGGTTCTTGTTTCTGATATTTTTTTGTTACCTTTTTCACTGTCATTCTATTTTTAACAAGAAGAAAGTAATTTCCCCACATTTGTGTCCATTCTCCTGTCCATTTCCCTTATTCGGTCTCTGCTTCTTGAGTGAACTTTGGTAGAATTTAGTGGACCTTGCTGGCTCCGAACGTGCTGCAAAGACTGGAGCAGAAGGCGTGCGCTTAAAGGAGGGCTCCCACATCAATAAAAGCTTGATGACCTTAGGAACTGTAATAAAAAAACTGAGTGAAGGTGCTGAGAGCCAAGGGTATGTATGAATTGCTGCTGACGTCAGATATTTTATTTTACAAATGTAACAAGTTACCCAAAATGTTACAGAGGGCATGTCCCATATCGAGACAGCAAACTCACACGTATACTGCAATCTGCATTGGGTGGAAACTCAAATACTGCCATCATATGCAATATTACACTTGCCCAGGTGAATGTTTAAAGCTTAGTAAAACTTGAAGTTCTTTGAAATTTTATGTTGATTTCTGAAATAATAGATGATGTAGTCATACTTACAACCTAAGTGTCTTGCTCTGAGTTTATTATTAAGTGATTAACTTCCTTTTACATGGACTTACTTTGTTTGCCTTTCCTTCACTCATTGTCTCTCTGATGGACTGTTCTATGTTTTTAATGGTTTCTTCATTTCTGCAGCAGAAAAATGAAGATTTATAAGGAAAATCTTATTTCTATGATCATTGAAGGTTGTTGTTCTAGAATGGGGTAATGCTTTAGGACAAATTAGACTAAGATTAACTGGATGATCAATGATGTTTATCACCATATAGAGAGTTTGATAGGCAGAAGGACTATGCTACAGAATGGCACAACTTAGGCGCCTCAGATATGTTTGTTATAGACTTTTGTTTCACTTTTCACTTAAACTTACGCATCCAGTTACGGGTATTAATTTCTTTTTCTTATATTCTCCATGAAAGCTCGTCCGGGCAATGGGAGCTATGCTATTACTCGTAGATATTTGTTTTATGCAACCCTATTCCATTTTCAGCTTTGAACAGGGGATAAGAATTTCAAATTGGTGTAATGATTCCCTGTTTAATGCCTGATTCTGTTTCTTCTTTATGTGGCTCTGGTGCAATGGTGCTGCTACTTTAAGTTTTTACATGTGTTTTTCCTATATTGCTTGTGTGGCTTTAGGGGAGTATCTGTTCTATAATTGGGTCATGGTTTCCAGCATATTTACACCCAATCATTTTGGCCTTTATTTGAATTCAGATTCATGCTGATGAGACTAAAAGCAGTCTTCAGTTTGCTAGCAGAGCACTGCGTGTGACGAACTGTGCTCATGTAAATGAGGTAATTCCTTCAAGTGGCAGTCTCTTATAGCTGTAACTCTTTACCAACTGCGGAAGTTCAATAACATTTATTTGAATTTTATTATGAGTATTCATCAAACTTCTTGCACTAAGGAGTTGCTAATTTGTAAAGCCTTTTGTTTTTCTTTGGTGACAAATGTTTTTGCATTTGACCTAGTCTAGTTGTTTTGGCAGATATTGACTGATGCTGCCCTGCTAAAACGTCAGAAAAAGGAGATTGAGGAACTTCGAGCCAAATTGCAGGTAGATGCTTGGTATTGGTGTGTTTCTTAAGAGCATGCCCATGATGTAACATTGAAGTTATGATATTAGTTTCATGGTTGCGTGCTTTTTTTTTTTTTTTTTTTTATCTATTAAGGGTTTACACTCAGAACATCTTGAAGAGGAAATCCTGAATCTGCGGAATACATTGCTAAAGGTTTGGGTTATGGCTGTTGCTTTTCACTTAAGATTTAAGTACATGCTACTTAAGTGTGGTATCTGCAGAGTGAATTGGAGAGAGAAAGAATGGCTTTAGAGCTAGAGGAAGAAAAGAGAGCTCAAGCTGAACGTGAGAAGAGGTTGCAAGAGCAAGCGAAGAAAATTGAGAACTTGAGCTCTATGGTATTTTGTGCCAATAGGGAGGAGTCCTGTGATGCCTACAAGAAGGTCTGTTATCTTTTGCTGTCTCCTTTGTAACTTATATGTTGCTTACAGAAGTACAACTATTTCCATACTTCTTGTTTGTTTGCTGGTGTACCTCTGCTACACGTGTCTTTGACTTCAAATTTTCTTTACATATGATTAATATAACTTTTATTTTCACCTCCGAAAGTGCAGAGTGATTACTTTTCAGTATTTTGGTTCAAAGTCTTTCATAATAAAAAGCGAGTTATGATGAATCCCTATTATAAAATGTCATAGCTACTGCCCCAATCCTTCTTGGGATCCAATATGCCTTGAATTTCCTAGAAGGGTGTAGGGCAAGGGATTGGGGTTAAATCTCCTGCCATAAATCAAGCCAAAGTGCATAAACTTAGTTGAAACTTTCAAATTACTTTCTTACAATGAGGCTGTAAGCTAATGCAGTATTTTATTTTTTCAATTTAACTGCTGTGACCTGGATAAGTTATATTGGTGCTCCACGGACATGTGGCAAGCATATATTGTGGCCCACTGTTTTGGGAATTTATTCTTTCCCCATCTTTGCTCAGAACATGCCTCAATGTGTATGCCTTTCTTGTTTTTTACTACTGTGGAATTCGACCAGAGGATTATGTATCCTTGTCATATTAGGCAATGAGATTCCTGAAACAGACGTGTTTGTTTTCCTACTTCTGGAGAAGAAAATAAGCTAAAACATTAATGCAATTTTATTGTTTCCCATTTATGTCATCAGCATTCATCTGCAATTTGTCCATTTACTCCTATATAATTACCGTTAACTTTTATTTTATGATTCTGCGCTGCTCTCTTCTTTGTGTTGTCAATGACAGGCAAAAAGGCGTGATACCTGGTGCCCTGGAAATATTGGTAGGAAGAAACTGAAGGAGGTACAAATAATAATGATGTCATGTTTTCACATTTTCTGACTACCTGCTGGAGAATAAAAATTGAAACATTATTCTTTCTATAAGCTGGAAAAATATTTTATTTTTGTTACCTGTATAGTGAAACCACTAGGAGAAAGTTTTGGTTTTGTAATTTGTTGCAGTTGGAAGTCAATTGATTTTGGGATAAACATTTTCATCAAAAGTGCATTTGAAACTTATGTGAGTTGCGCCCGGTATTTTGGCACTTGTATTCATGGTGCTACTACAGAGAAATATTTGTATCTTGTTTGGAAATTATTGCAAATGCCACTGAAGACAAATTTTAATAAACTAAGTTTTGGCACTTAATAGAGGTCTAATTTTCATGTTGTATTTTTATTTTAGTAGCTGGTTGCCTTGAGTTCTTAACATGTACGTATATTCTTTTGGGCACACCATTTTTTTTCCGTAGCTAGTTGTTCATTTGGTTAACATTCTCCCACGGACCTCCAGTTGCCGACTGCAGTCAAAGATCAATCTTCTGAAGTTAAATCAACAAGAGAAGACTGCCGAATGGGACCACTTCTTCCTTTCAAAGAGTTAGTTAATGAAGCAAGTACTGATGAATTCTGCAAACAAGACAAAGATCTTAGTTGGAGTGTTTTGGAAGACTGTACTCTTCCTGCTCCTCAAACTCTCCTGCATGTTACCAATAGGAGAAAAGTTCCATCCAGAAAAAGAAGTTTACCTATGGTCCATATCTGTTATATTATTTTTGTTTAACTTCTTTATTTGCCTGTTGCATTAACTGCATTTGTTGCAGGAGAGTGATGACTTGGTTGAAATGCAAACAGAATATGAAAAATTGCTCTTCGAGTTTGAAACTCATGTTAGTTTTTGCTAGTTCTATGCCTTTAACACAGCGGTTGTATGTTATTTTTATCACTAACTTCTCTTCTTCACAGAGGATAATGAGTGATATCCAAATTGATTGCTTAATGAGGAGGCTTGCTGAGGTTGATCTTATTGCAAAATCCAATGGTCGGACTGCACAGAATACTGATTCCGTATCTCATTCAGATGGGAATACAAGTTTCAGGGATTCGGATGCTATTCTTGTGATCAAGAAGCTTCAAGAAAAGGTTTTCCTCATTTAACGCTTTTCATTCACCAAATTTCTAGTAGTCTGCTCCTCCATTTATACTTCATTTCAGCTGCGTAGAATATTATGAATAAGTAAAGGAAATGCAGATCTTTTTGAGGCTTGTGAAATTAAGATTTCATAGCTGCGACTTCTATTTGTGGGGTATATGATGGTAGAGACCATGCCTCCTAAGATAAGATACATATTTTTTTTTCCAATTGGTGATTCAGTGTCAAGTGGACTAGGTAATTCCTCTAGTTGGTTAAGACAATGTTAGGTAGGAAGTTTGACTGCATATAAAGTGGCAGTAACTGGGTTTCTTACTGATTCTGTGGGATTTTCACTTGATGGATGAAGAGAATTTTTTATAAATTACGATAATAGATTAGAGGAGTGCACCAACACTATATAAAGTACTTTTTAATGTAATCACTCAACTTGCCAGAGTACCCAACTTTTGAAAACAATAAAGTTTGCTAAGGGTTTTGGTAGTTGTGGCTCCCTGGGGGTGAAATTCTGCCTGCTTCTATTTGATGAAATTAAAGGATCATGTTTACTGTCACTAAAATGATATATCCAATTTAATTTTTAGGAGTTATATGGCATTGAACCTTTTGCTTCATTTTAGATGTCTAAGCAATGGTGGGCTTCTCTGGCTGGGTGGGACTCTTATAATGCCAGGCCTGATATAAATTTGGAGCTGTTAGATGTAGTAAAATTAATTCTCTTTTCTTGCTTTTGCTATACCTGGTTTTTTCATAGTCTTTGTGCTATAGGATATTTCTATATCTGTGCTGATTGTATGCATGATATGTGATTGCTAATGCGCGTTGTAGTTGTACTTTGGGTGTTTCACTTGTTAGTTCTATCAAAACTGATGTGCAGATTGCAATTTTAGAGATGGAGAAGTCCTCAAGCCAGCAAAATTTAGATTGTGTATTTGATTTGGCAACTGAGCAGACTAAATCTGCACGGCAGAAATATGAAAAGGTTCATGCTCCGACTAGTGATACTTGAGTTTTCTTTGTGAGCATAATTTATGAAGCTATTATCATTTCAGTTACATCTGTTTTGATTCTCTTATTGTATTGACCAAAGAAACTCGAATCCACCTAATTAATTGATCCATATGATATGGTCAACTTAGACTCCTTCTTATCAAACATTTCATACAGATTCAAAGGCAAGTGATTGCTACATTTATCAATGTAGTTAAAACTTGATCCAATGTTTGCTTTCCTGATTTTCGACTTCTACTTAGCATTTAAGTTATGTCCTAATCTTAAGAAACAGTGAACATTTAAGTTATGGTTGGCAGATAGATGCTCGTGAGTGAAAGCGGAATAAATTTCTCTTATAAATGTTCTAGCCATTAAATTCTTAGATTTTGTTGAATAGATAAGGAGCACTATAGAATGCATGATTCTTTGCATTCTAATAAGCTATACAAAGGTCATTATTAATTTACACCTACACAAATGAGAAGATTTTCCTTCAGATTCTGAAGAGAAATAGGTGGCAATGATTCCGTGATTTTACTTTTTAGAGACAGATTTGTTAAGATTATCTCCCCAATATCAAGGGGGACCATATTTGTTGATTTGGGTGTCAATCAAATCCTGTCAACTAGTCAGTCAGCCAACCAGTCTATAAATGAGCCATGCGCACTTTAATATCTAGAAATCAAGAAAAGGAATTAGGCATCATCCCCTACACCCAATCAATGCACTTGGGAGTTTGGAAATCCTCCCACTATAAATTGAAGCATTTGGGGCTCATTTACTTCTCTTTAGTAGTGTAAAACGGCCTTTTCCCTAAAACACGAAAAAAAAAATAAAAAAAATAATAAACTGCAAACCAGATTTGGCGGAACAGAACTCTTAGTGGGATTCTAAATCCCCATTTTGCATATCTGTTTTTACTTTATTTTACATCTCACATCCCATTCCTATAGTTTGTTATTGCACAATGCGCTTTTTTTTCACCTGGATGCCGGCCATAAACCGATGTCAAAAATAAGTTATTTAAACATGTTTTCCGAGTTTACTTTATAGTGTTTGATGAAGTTTTTGAAAAATGATCTTATTTCATTTCAAAATAACAATATGAGGAATTATTAAGTCATATTTCTAAAAGGTAAGGAAACCACATCTTGTTTCTTTAATAAGATATTATACTTACATAGTCCTTGAAAAGTCATCATTTTAATCATGAAATTGCAATTACCAACATTTTAAAAGCTCCATAATCTTATTTTTATACAAACACCAACAACTTATTTTTGAAATAAGACATATCACCTTACAAACTTTAGAAATAATCTTATAGGATGTAAGAAAGCTTGTAAGATATTCTGAATGAGCTCAGCCGAACACCCTACTTTCTTCCCTGTTTGATTTCTTGTTGACCTTGTCAGTTATGTTCGCTTTATGTTGGCAGCTATTTACTTTTTATTCTCTTTACATTGGTGATAACTAGAACATATGACTCTGATACTTTTCTTTTGATATTGAACTCATCATTAGTTTTGTGATGCCCGTGGCTAGTTCACATTGTTATATTAATTGATGATCATGGTTGAAGTCTTTAAAGAGTTTATTGATTTATTCAGTTATTTACTTCTTCCTATCTGAAATTAATGCCTGATAGATAAAGATTGAAAAAGGCGAATCAATAGTGAAAATATATCATACTTGGATGCTAGATGATAAATTATTCTGGCGTGTCATAAAACTTAAAACTCCTGGGAGATGAATACAAGTTTGAGAACTTAGGAATTTTGTCATGATGTGATTGTTTGCTTTAGTTATTTGCTCCATGGAAGTTCTAATTGTTGCCTTTTGAGTTAATATTTTGTTGTTTAATACAGCTTTTTGAGGAACTTATGCTTGCACGAGAAGAGGCAACTCTAGCCCATGATAAACTTGCTTCAGCACAGTGTAGCATGGTAACTGACTAGAGTTTCAGTTTATATATCAAACAGTTCTCATGTATTCTATTTTATTGATATTTTTTGGAAGAATTTTGTTATCATTTGCTGTGAAGTTGCAAACGTCAATTGTTTTTCAATTTCTTTCAGGAAGAAGCTGATTGGTTCACAAGTCTTTTAACAGAAGCCCAGGAAATAAAGCTGGAATTTGAACATTCAAGACATCTCATAGGGTCACTCTCTTCTGTTGTTGACGAACTTCTCCATTTCTCATCAATGATACCTGACCTGATGCTTGTGAGTGTGTGTTGGATTTCCAACCTAAATTACTTCGATGCAACCTAAATAAAAAATAAAAAAAATAAAAAATAAAAAATCCTTTATCAGGATTGATATTTACATAGACTATGTTTAGGATTGATCTACTAACCTGCTTTGACATTTAGTTCTACTTTACAAATTGCACCAATTGAGAGGGGAGTGGGGTTACTTGTACGAAAAATACAGATGTCAAGGGCTTGTTTAATACATCAAAGGGATATTTGTATTTCCAAAACATATATGGTTATTTTTCAACAAGTTGAACCTCAAGGTTAGTTCTTGTTATTTACTATTTTTATTTGGCAAGTCAGGATCTTAGACCTTCGGCCTCCCAAAGTTTGGTTCAAATAGAATCAATAATTAGGAGCCACCAGAAACTACAGTCTTGCTTGAGGAACAAAGTTTGTGAGCTTGAGGACGAGAAGGTACATACTTGCTTGTAGATTAGCTTATAATTTAACCAGTTCAATTATTGAAGTTTCTTTATACTTCTTGTTGAAATCTAGCTTTCTCTGTCCAATCAAGCTTCAGATTATTGCAATAGGATAAAAGAATTAAGTTTAGAAGTTGAAAATTCTGCAAATGCATTTATGGTAAGCTACTCTACTTCATTCTACTTTTTTTTTGGGTGCTCAGCCCAATTTTAACTCAGTTCATTTTTGTTTTTAGGAACTTAAAGAGGAACATGAATCTGAAAAGTATGAAGTTATGTGTCAATTTCAAAGGGAAATTTTATCTTTATCATCTTGTTCCTTGGCAAGGGAAAAAGAAAATATTAGAAAGGAGTTGGAGAAAACAAAAACAAAGTTAAAAGATACAGAGGCCAAGCTCAAGAATGCTGTGCAGGAGAAAACAAAACTTGAGGTCTTATGCCATGTTCCTCGCTTTTTGATCTTCGTATGCTCTTTCATCTAGACAGCGCATTGACAAGTGGATTTTGTTGGATGCCAGGGTGAGAAGTCATGTGCAGAGAGAGAACTTAAAAGGCTCCAAAGCCAAAAGGCAATGCTTGAACGTGATATGAACAAACGTGAATCTGTTATTGGAAGAAGGAACGACTCAACTTTTGATAGGACTCTCAATGAGTTTGATCAGAAACGAGCGAAGGGCTCAGCTCCTTTGGCTGAACTGGAGGTGGTTATCAGTAATTATGAAACTAATAAGAACATGGAGTTATATTTGGAAAATTAAAAATGAATCAGATGTTTTTTACTCCACCAACTAACAGCAAATCAGGAACAAAGAAGATTCAGGATGAATATATAGTATGTGTGAACATGTGAAAGCATTATCACTTGTTGTCCTGTTTGTGATATGATGTTCAGGTCATGAGGATACACTTAAATGATAATAATAGTTGAATCAAATCAGGTTAACATCTTGTTTAAGATGAATACATAACACTTTCCTGTTGTGGTAGGATACCAGGTGAGGGATGAATAATATAATGATTGCCACAAGTGAAACAACAGGTCAGACCTATGGTAGTTTGAAATAAAAACATGGATGACTCCGTTCTAATTATTTTTTAGAAGTGGTGTGCTATGAGGTGGTTAGATATTAAATTGTGCTTAGGCTTTTCATGAATGGCAGAAATCATACCGAACACACAACATTTTTTCGTTCTTTTTGTTTTTATTGTTGTTCCTTTACATTGCACTTTTCAAGTGTCTTAAGAAGTAATTTGTGCATTTTTTACCTCTCTTTACACTTATTTTTTCTACAATATGCCTGTTACATATTATAGATATTAGCCTGTATCTGTCATTTTATGCAGGAGTACAAGAAGCTGGAAGTGCTTGCTTTTGAAATGGAGACCACCATTGCTTTTTTAGAAGATCAACTTGCAATTGCAAATGAAGAAAAGGATGTTGCAACTTCTAGAGCTGAGAGTTTGGCATCTGATTTACAGGCATTGTCTGATGAGTTGCACTCATCAAACTCAGAGTTGAGTAAGCTGAATGAAGAAGTGTCAGTTCTTGTAAGGCCTTTTAGTTTGATACTCACATATTTTTGGATTTGACCAATGCTACGAAATTATTGGGTTTGTTATTAACATTGATGAAAGTTACCGTGATATTTCAGAGAACAAGCTTGGAAGAATCTAGATTTCATGCACAGAAAATGGAGAGTTCTCTTAAATCCTTCACAGAAGAGAAGGAGGAGTTGTCAATGGTATTGATTTTCTTGTTTTCTTCTTCTTGTGAACTTTGTTTATGGATAGCACCATTGTTTCTTGCAGCAACTCACTGATGCCCTTCTGACTATGGAGGAGGATAAAGCAATATGGCTGACCAAGGAAAGAGCTTCCATGGAAGCCATTGGAGTAAAGGAAAAAACATATACTGCTGAAATTGCTTCATTATCTAAAAAATTGTCGGAGGTACTATTTTAAGCTAGTTACAAAAGTTTATCAAGAAATATGGGAAAATTCTTCCTTGTAATGATTTGATCTTCAATGACCCATTTCCTCTTTTCCTTCTATAAATGCATTCGATGTATCCACAACTCTTTTGCATAACATTATTTCCTGGCTCTTATATATCATGCTTTTATGATATTTTTATATTTTACGAGTGGCCTTGTCCTTGCTGAATGACCTCCTTCACCCCACCTTCTGCCCACATATATGTATAGTTTGGGCCTGTTTCATAATTTGCTATTGATATACATATTATGGCAACCTGTATTTTATTTTGAAGCCATGATTTTCACTAGGTTGACTCTTTATCTGTCTCATGGTGCCTCCATGTCATTTTGTATGATAGGCCATGTATGTTTTAATCATGTCGTCGGGATAAACTGGGTTGCTTACCAAAGGTTTTATTTAATCAGTACCTGTATCTGTATGACAATAATGGTAACATATGCTACCAATAAATTTACTTGTAAGGATAGTTGATTACATTTTTCTATAAATTTATGAGTCTGGGTACTTGTCATAAGGTTATATTCATATTATTGTTAATGTTAACTGTTTCTTGACGTTCGGTTCCATCTTGTAATGCAACAATAACAAATTTTCTCAACTTTTTTAACTATAACACACTTGTAATGGCGCCCACATACCAGGAATTGTTATCCTAGCTCAGTACATGTTTGAAAAGAACAAAAAATTGTTCTTTTACAATTCAAATGTTTTTTTTTTCTTCTAATTCTTTTTTGAGAAAATTGTTGCTAAAGTTGCCAAGTTCGTTGAACTCTTTGTCTACTTTCTCATTGTCAAAGAAGTAAGGTCTTCCTTAATGAATTAGGTAAGAAGTGAACTGGAGACTTGTACAAAAAATTGCCAAGATCTTGAGGAACGGATAACAAGGTCAGAGCAAAATGCCACTTCAAAGAAGCAGTGCAGGTTTTACCATCATTTTGTGAAACTGTTTCACGGCATTCTTTGTTCTTATCGTACATTGGCATTTCTCATGATATGCATACCACTATTGGTCTTTCTTGTTATAATCAGCTGCTTTAAGGAGAAACCCTCAGAAGTCAACCTCTGCACAAATGAACATACTTATGATGAACAGAGGAAAGGATCTCCAGAGCCAGAGGTAATTTCTTTTATTTATTGGTTCTTATCTTCTTACCATGCATACAACTTATTTTCTTACACAATGGTATTGAAACTGGCAGACCTTGAATCCGCCAAAAAGCCAAAAATCATGTGAAGAAATTGAAATCCTGCAGTTGGAATTGAGTGTTCTCAGAAAAGAAAGGCAGTATTTGTTGGCCCAAATTCAAGAACTGGAAGGAAGACAGCCTGTTCCCGTTGATGATTCTCTGGTTTGTATAGCTTAATTACTTACAAAGAAAGCCTAGTGTTATCAATTACCTAGAACTTCTGAAGGTTGTGTTTGGTTAGAAGGATTTTAAATGAAAGGATATAAGTTTGAGCGTCTTTCAAATCCACCAAAATTCCTTGAAATTTAGTTCAAAATAAAATTTGATGGATTTGAAATCCATGTCAATCCAACAACTAATAGATTTGCTATTATGGATTTGAAATTCATGCTCAAATCCATCCAATGGAACCTAAATTCTTTTCATCGCGCCTTTCAGGGAAGCACAATGCTTAACTTTTATGTGTAATGCATGATTCTAGCTCAGGAAAATGTGTCTATTTTATACTTGTTACTTCATGTTAATAATGGAATGACACATTGTCTCTACACAGGTATTAAAATTAAAACATGAGTTGGAGCAGCAGAGAGAAAGACTTACTAGGATGGAAGAAAACAAGTGCAATGTAAATGTTTGTTACAATTTTGGAGCTTCTTTTTCTTCCCTTCATTGTGGCTGGTTATATATTTTGCATATTAGTGTATACTCATTCCCTTGTTTGGGTATGCACTAGATTGTATGTGCCTTATGTAAAAAACAAAGAATATATGATTAAATTTGAATTTTGATCTTCATAACTCTCATTTTCCCCCATGATTTTTTAATTTCTTTCAGGATGAAGTGAACAAGGCAAAACTGAGAATGAGACTACGCGGAGCTCAAGCGAAACTGGATACATTTCGAGTTAGATATAAAGAGTCAGTGGATGAGTTGGATTACATGAACCGGAAATTTGAGGAGGCTTCATCAAAGCTGAAAAAGCAGTTAGCTGAATATGGCACTGAAGTCCTTAGTCTCAAGAAACAACTTGCAGTCCTGAAAGCGCAATGACAACAATGCCCTTTGATCAGGTTTTGCTTTCTTGTGATACATATTCTGTATATCTTGTACAACATATACATAGGTGGAGAACTTTTAGGTCATTAACAATGTAATTTAACCTATTCTGTCATGTCTCTTCTATTTACATCTTTTCTAGTTGTTTTGTTCCGAAAAAGAAATGTTGAGTGGGGAATATTGGTTAGTGATGGAGAAACGTTTTGTTTTATCCTTAATGCTCCATCAAGGTGTTATGCGTTTACACGCAAATCTAGGTTTGAGTATGTTATAATGTCATATTATATATACATATATAAATACATTGGAGAAATAAAATATAAGATGGAGAAGAAAGAGTAGGAAATTGGGATTTAGATTATCTAGAGTGCTTTACGGTAAAGTTCGGAGAAAGTGACACATTAGAGAAATTAAATAAAACATATGTGTTCTACATGTTTTTTATATTCACGTATTTTTCTCTTTTTGAACTTTATAAGAATTTCACGAAATGAGATATTGCGGATTCATTTCCATGAAACTGAGCTCTTTATTATTAAGATAATAACCTTTTAATTCTTTTAGCAAGAATAATGTTTTTATTATTTACATAATAATGCAATATATTTATTTCCTTGTAACTCTTACTAGGGATGAATTAAAAAGATACAGTTATCTATTATGGTTTTAGTAGTCTTCCCATTTACCTCTTTAAGTAGCTGCTACTCAAACTTGTATATTTATTGGGTCAGGGTATCATGTATTAATGAATATCCGATTATTTAATATTCATGTAACAAAAAAGTCTCAAGAGATCCCCGTTTAATATTTTCAATAGATCTCTTTGGGATATTTTTGTATGTTATTTTGGTAAGTTACCATTTAAGAGCCATGAATAATGACTTTAGGTGTGATTGATATAAACGAGTTTTCTTAATTCAAGTAGTTTGTTAGTCGAATTTAAGACAAGTTCCAAAAATTCAATTTTTATAGGATTTGGAATCGATTATCCTTAAATTGATGCAAATCGTAACTGCTGTCGTCCCACATATACAAAAACCAGAGCACCTCAAAACAGTTGTATTAGAATAAGTTGGGATGAATAAAATATTTGCCGAAGTGGTAGCCCCCCTGTTTAATAACCCTAAATCTGAAAGCTAATTTGAATCTCATTGACCATAACATTATTATTATTATTTTTAATAATTGTTGTTGAGCACTTGGGAAGTGGCCTGACTTATACATTCTTATGAGTGTTATAACCACATCATTAATTACATCCATCTTTTTTTGCGTCTTACTAGGGTTTGGAACACTAAATTCATGCTTAAAAGTTATTGTCTTTAAAGGAAAAATTGAATTATTTTTTTAACAAATAAGTTATAAATGATCGAAAGTCAAATAACAAATAAATGGAGTTTTATAAGAACAACTTTAAAAATATAACTCTTATTTAAAAAGGGAAATAATAATAAAAAAAAGAATAATTTACATTAAGTATTTTTGCTACAAAATTCTATAAATTACGATTATAATACTTAGAAAAATAGTCAACTCCGTCCTACCCTATAAAAAAAGATAGTTTCATGATCTTCTATTGTTGGAAATCAAGAAAACTCTATCATAGATTTCTACCCTACTACCCATCTTTTGGAAGAGTATTTTAATACATTGTAGAATAAAAGTTCCAAAAGGGAAGAACTTGAAATAAAATATATATTTCTAAATATGATTTATTGAATTAAAAAAAAAAAGGAAAAACAACATATATATATATATATATATATATTAATGATTCCACTGCACAGCCAAATGCCAACTCATTCTTACCTAGCAGTTTAACTATAATTTCAAGAAAATATAAAGAAAAAAAAACAGTTTAATTAAAAATGAAAAAGAAAAAAAAAAACTGCATTCTATACTTGTGGAATCTGAAGAAGGGAGCAAGCTTTCCACGTGCATGGCTGAAGCTCATTAGCGACTGAGGAGACCAAGCTCGTGCCTTGCTTCAGCTTTCGTGTGCCCATTTGTTATCAGTTTTTTACATATAAAGAATTTGGATTATTATATTTTATTTGTGGGGTCAAATATTATAATATTGCTCTAATGACGTCATATTGGTTAGTCGACCAATTTTTTTAGCTCGATACGTAAACTAAGATAGGACGAGGAAATTGATTAATTAACTTCTGACTCGTATAAATAATTAAATAAGTGAATGTAAAAATTGATTTTTTTTAACAAATAATTTATACATTATTAAATAAGTTAAATCAATCAAAATAAATTATATAAATACAAATATATAATTTTTAGAAGGTTATATATTTATTTAATTGATAAAATAGTATCACAAAATATGTTTTTTTTTTTTTTGGGACTTGGGAGCTTTTTTCTTTTTCTAGCCTTTTAGAAATAGTTGTAAGGAATATTCGAATCTTGGTTTGCAAGGTTTGTATGGTTATACCTTAATTTATCCTGACACTTAATCCCTAACTTTCGTAATAATAAAAAAATAAAAAAATTATCCACTCAATATATATATACATATATATATATATATTATATTATATTATTTGGAATAAAATATGATGTGCTGAGCTAGGAGACTGGATCATATGACAATAACAGGTGCACTGGGTAACTAAATATAAATACACCTTCATTATCAACCATGCCGACATCAACTTCAACTTCTTACCGATCAAACACAAATTCAATCTGAAAAATGTTGGCCATTTCTCCTCAGTTTTGTTCTTCAGGGTGGTTCTTGGATGATCCTTTTATCCATGAGCCACAAATTACCAACTGTTTTTCTAGAGAGAGAACTGAAACTTCAGACTCCATTGATCTCCATTCTCCTTCATCAAGAACACAGCCCAAGAATGGCGAATTCGCTAGCAATTTCAGTGAAGGATTCATTAACGGCGATGGCGATAAGATGGCCAAGAAGCTCAACCACAACGCCAGTGAGCGCGATCGTCGTAAAAGGATCAACACATTGTATGCCAATCTTAGGTCACTCCTTCCCCATGAGGATCAATCTGTAAGTTCTTTTTTTCTGTTGATCTCTTACAAAAATCCACATATATATATATGTATATAATGAGATTAGGGTTGGAATTCGAAAAATAAATGGAGACGACTATTCACTCTCTAAAATTAACAAACTACACAAGTATGTGATCGAACATTATCCGACGTGTCTGACCGAACACTTCAATTTCAACATTCTTAGTAAATTCTGGGGTGTGAATAGTTAGCACCAAATATTACGTAATAAGGATCTAACTATTGTTATTTGGTGATGACAGAGAAAGCTAAGCATCCCTGCAACAGTTTCAAAAGTGCTGAAATACATTCCAGAGCTACAGAAAGAGATGGAAAGACTAATCCAGAAGAAGGAAAGAATAATGTCAAAGATTTCAATGGTAGAAGAGTCATCTTTAAAATTCAAGAACCAGAAAATAAAACCGATCCAAAAATCATGTTCAGCAGTATCAGCAACTCGAATCAACGACGCAGAAATCATTATTCAGAGCTCAATGCCAAAATCTGAAAAGGGTTCTTTTTCTGAAGCCATAATGAGATTGGAAGAGGAAGGATTAGTGATGATAAATGCTTCTTGTTTTGAATCTTTTGAAGGCAGGGTTTTCTGCAACTTTCATCTCCAGGTATGCATATTAGTTTCATATATTTTGAACCCGAAACAAAACTTCAACTTATCGTTTGATTTTATCCTATTTATACCCAATTTCACTAAAATTTAAAAAAGTTCTCTGTAAATCGCTGACGTTGTGATTAAGTTGCATACGCTAAACTACATAAAAAAAATTCAAAGAATTTTTTAAATTACAACAAATAGGTCATTAGTTGAACAAAATTAAAAGTTAGAAGTCCTTATTAAAACCCATAAAATAAAAGATCATATACTAAATTATTTCTAATTTTTTGCTTATTGGTTTTGATTCAACAGGCACAAGAAGGTCAAGTAGTAGATGCTGAAATATTGAAGGAGAAAGTGTGGCCTTTCATCTAGATCTTATTTTTCAGGCTACGTTTCAATCTCATATTTTATTTTATCGGATATAGGCTACCAACGATCTTGTATACTCAAATGAGGTTTTGGCATCTCTCTATTTGAAGGAGATTTCCCAGATGTGTGCAAAAGAATCAACGAATTAGACAGTGTTAGATAAATAATTAAGCTTCTGCATCGTATGTGTAAATTTAGTGTATTGACTTTGCTATGACTTTTAGTTGAATATAATGTTGTAAGAATCAAAATTCTATCTGTTTTTTCTAGTACAAATAGGTGTGTAGTTATTCCTATATATATATATATATATATATAAGTATGTCTCTAATTAACCACACATATACAAATGAAGAGGCCATCCAATTGAAGGCATTCGAACAAAAAATTTAGTTGCAAGAATTTGTACGAGGTCATCTCAAAAAAAGTATTTTAACGAGGTTAAATTTATTTTATAAATGCTGAAAAAATTGTTACACATATTATTGTCGTTCTAGTTGAAATAAAAACTACAAAAAGGTTATTTGTATTGAGTTGGGCCCACTAAATATTTAGTTGTTTTGAATGTTGATGAAAAACAACTTCAAAATCATTAGTAATCGAGCCCAACTCGAATATTTGTTTGTTTAGGGTTGCCAAGCGGAACAATCCCAAAATCTTTTGTAATTGAGGATTAAGTCTATCTTTCATGATAAGTTTGTCAACTTCATGATTGTGACTAGAACCGGGAATTTGAGGCCCCGCTGATGGACAAACCCAAACAACCCATATTTTATAGCGGGCTGGATTGCAAATATATAGGCCTTAAAATTGGGCCTATCTAGTTCAGTCTGATCGGGGTGATGGGTTTGGTGGGCTTTATCCATGGGCTTCGGGCCAGCCCATCATACTACAAACAACCCTATAACATCTTTTTCTCAAAATGTGCTTTGCACAAATGGCATTTTCAGTAATGCGATGAGCTCGAATGAAAAAGAGGGTAATAAATTATTAGTAATAATTTAAATATTATGCTTTTTAATCTTGATTTTTTGTGGGTTCCCCTATCTCTGTATATGAATTGTTAATTATGTTTTGTACTAATTATGGGCTGAATTGGGTTTGACATGTATAGGCTTGATGGGTCAGGCGGTTGGAATTATTCTTTCGACTTGGAAGGGCCCGATCCAGTCCCAACTTTGTTACTAATGGCATTGAATCAGACCTTACGTAGATAATAATAGTGGGAACTTATAATTAAAAATAATAAGTACCTTGAAAGACAAATAAAATCCTCTATTTTTAAATGATGTTCTTTGTTTAATTTCATCAATACACGTCACCTATTAAAATAATCAAAACTTAGAATTCATTTATGAAGTATGATGGTGGAGGTGTGAATAGGGCTGCAAATGAAATCAAGTTATTCGATACTCGATTCGAGCTCGCTTGAACTCATTTTGATAATAATGTCAAATAAGCTTGAACACACATTTACATTTGATAAAATTTAAAGCTCGACTCGAGTTCGAACTCATTAAAACAAGTGTAAAATATCAAATTGTTCGAGCTTGACTCGTGTTCGGTTAGATTGAGGCTCATTCAAGCTCAACTCGATTAATAATCAAACCAATTTCAAACAAAATATTAAAAGCTCGATAATATTTCAAACAATCGTTAACAATAGTACGTTCAACTTGACTCAATTAATTTAAACTCCTAAGAGTGAATGAGTTGGAATAATTAGAAGTATGCACCATGCAAAAAAATTGGAAGCGGAAAAGAAAGAAAAAAAGGCCACCACATCAAATCGTAACCTCCACCCACTAAACCAAGAAACAAAACATCTTCATGGCCCATTATTACATGTCCACTTTAATTGGGTTGGCCCTTCTGTAGAGTCTAGTCTTGGGTCCACATTAAATTCAGTAACTTTACATTAATAATCTTAGAATCTCCACAAAGGCCCATTAGCTCAGTTGGTTAGAGCGTTGTGCTAATAACGCGAAGGTCGCAGGTTCGAAACCTGCATGGGCCAACTTTTTTTTTTTAATTTTATTTTATTTTTCTTCAGACCTTTATTTTTTTAATTTTATTTTATTTTATTTTTCTTCGGTTAGTATTATCTGGTATTTTATTTCATAAATAATTAATGTATCAAATTTTTTGTTCGATTAAGTTTAATGAATATTTTTACAATATGAGGCCCATTTAAATAGTTTTTTTTTTGTTTAAATATATATTTTGAAGGTCCACCATCTTTCAATGGTCATCAAGGTCCATGTATTCGTTAAGAATCGACCATCTTTTAAATTTTAACTAAATAATGAATATTTTCGCCTAAAAAGAAAATTTTATTTTACTAAAAGTATAATTTTTTTGTTAATTTGATGAATGCAACTTTTAAAAATTAATAAATAATATTTATACAATTTATTTTATTCTTTAGTTTGACTTATTTAATCATATATAATATATTTGTAAATACATGAATTTAATATTTTATTTTAACTAATAAATAAGATATTATATATTGAAAAGTGTGCATGTTTCATATTACTCCAATAAAGTAGATAAAAACATTATATATATATACTATTTTGATAAAATAAAATATGAATTAACAATATAATAAAAAAATAGACATGATTTTACTCTGGAATAGTCGAATCCTAATTTAGTTAAGAAGCCTAAAAATATTTTAAATTGGTCAAGGAAACGCTTACTAATTCAACAAGTTTAAAAGTTCACACAACTATTGCTACTAATACGCGTACGCACGAATAATTGAAAAATATTTTTGTTAATTTTACAATATTTTGAATTTATTGAAATATATATATATATATATATATATAATATCATGACATATTTAAAACACAAATTATAATCATTTCATATAATAATTTTTTTTGAATAATACTGCATTTTAATAGTGTTTACAGAAATAAAAAAATTATTCGCACAAATAAGGACGTGTCATAAAATTAGATGACGTGAAAAAAAAAATCTACTCAATGTTAAATACCTATTAAAAATTAATTTGTAAAATTTCAAACCATTTTAAAGGTTCGCATAATCTATTTATTATATAGAATTTATAATTATCAACTTTGTGATCGTTTTTCTATCCAAACGCTTTAAGAACTCTCCAATACTATCAATCGATTTATAATATTTAAAATCTCGTATTTTTAAATAAACTTAGCTAACTACACCACTAAAATTTGAAACCCACCCAAAAAATAATATTCTTTTAAAAATAAGAAAAAAAAATTAAGTATCGGTTCAATTAGGGTTTTGAATTGTCAAATTGGGAACAAAATGCACAAATAAGAAGAAATTGGATAGTAAATTGGGATGAAGTATTCTGCTTTTGTGGTTCTTGAGATTCTCTTCCAAAAAATGTTAATGAATTGTGAAGAAGTCATAATAGTAGTGGGCAGCAAGTAGTAATTTTGAACACAAATTAATCATAGTGCATGACATGCTGGGCTAGGCTAGCTACACCAAATAAAATAAATAAAAGTCCAACTTGGATTTTGTAAATAATGCGACTATTTATACCCCAAAATCTCTAAATATACCTTATAATAGTTATGACAAACTAAACATAGATAAACTGATTATAATATTCTTAATTTAACACCACAAATCTGAAACTTTCACCAAAAATGATAAACTTGATAAACAACATACACTTAACACTATTTTTTAAATGGTTGTTCTCCAAACTTGATTTTGTTAAGAATTTTGTTTATAAGGGTTCATATATATATATATATATGCTCGATGTATGTGGGCACGCCTGATGGTCTTACTCTACAACTTATTGAAGTCTGTCACATTGAAATCTAAGTCACCACATATAGCGAAGTTGTCTGTGATTGGGCTGTCGTTGCTCCGTCAGGCCCTGTCATTCCATTGGCGCTAGACGCTGCCACATTCTGGTGCTGAACCTAAATTTGTATTATTTTTCAAGTATGGGTTTCTGGGTATAGATGAGAGAAGATGCAGAAATTTATGGTAGATACAAAAATTATAGAGAGAAAAAAATTCAAATTTTTTTTCTGGAAAACTAGAGAGATTTATAAATTTAATTTGTTAATTTGTGTTGGAAATTATAAAGGTTCGACTGTCAGGTTGGGATACTAATTTTTTTTTTTTAGTAAGAAAGGTATAAAGAATAAAAATTGGGTATATTTAATAAAAAAAATAGAATTATTAATTTTTAATAAAATATATTTAAAAATTTCGGAATATAAATAGCATCACACTTTTGTAAATTAATTATTCATGTTTAATACAACGGTACCCCTGGTTGATAAACATCTACAACGGCGCCGTCACCCATCATTCTAAGTTATGATTTTTTTATCATTTAGGGTTTAAAAGATAAAAATTAACATTTTTATAAAATATAATATTATTATTGTGAAAAATAAATTTTTATTTTTATTTTTAAAAATTGCTCACATGGTAGTAGTTTTATAAAAAGAATATTATATTTTGTGTGCCCAAGCTAATGTTTGGTGTTCGTTCAAGTTGGATTGGCCTAGTTATCCTACTCTAAATAATTAACATATATTTCTTGAGCTCTAATTTGAGAATAAGTAAATTTAGTTTTTTTTTCTTTTTTTTTTTTGTAACAGAGGAAGTAAATTAGTTCTATTTATAATTACTAAGAAAAAAATATAAATATATGTCGTAAAAACTTATATACATTGAGTGCATTATGCAATCAGATATTATATATTTTGTTTACTTGAAAAGGATAACTACTTATTTATTAATTTGAAAAAAATAATAATCTTTTTAAAATAAACAAGTAATACTTTTTAGTAAATAAAAAATATTATGAATTGGGTGTATAGTGCATCCGATACACAAAAGACTCACTCTATTTATATGTAATAATAATTGGATACATGAACAAGTAACTAGGGATATACGGGCATAAACATTTAAAATACTTGCCATCTTTCTAATTTAATCTCATTTTTATTTCAATTGTTTTAGAATTAATAATAATTAATTTATCTTTTCATATACATTCCAAAACATTTGGAGTAATCTAAATTATTCAAAATATAAATTTCACGTTCTTAAAATATAAATTTCTTGAACGTGAAATATTAATACGGTTGAAATTGGATATTTTGGTAACTAAGTTTTTACTTTTGAATGTACTATTTTTCCTAAATAAGTTAAACTAGATTCATTCTGTACCGTGTTCTTTCAAAAATAAAAAAATCGACTTCATAATTTTTTCTTTTAATTCAGTTCAGACTTTAATAGTCTAGTGACATCACCTCACCATATATGGTATAGTATAGATCTAAGAGTTTGATTCCTAAACCCCTTATAAAAACTACTTACAATTAAAAAAGGACTAGTAAAACCCCAACTATTTCTTAGTCCCACTGGAATTATTTCAAAAGGTATTTAAAAAAAATAAAAAAATTAATAATAAATTGTGGCTTTTCTCCTGATATTTCAACTGCAAGTTGATGTCAAATAATAATTAATACACATAAAAACATCAGAAAATTAATGATATTGATAGTGGATGAGATAATATATGAAGTCTCTGAAAGCTTTATGACACAAAGCATGTTCTTACAACATCATTCTTTGTGTATAGATATTGTTGCCACTTGGGCAGTTGCCTTCCAAGTTCATTGTACTTGAGCCCTCACAACAAAATTATACTTGAGCCCTCACAACAAAATTATACTTTCTTTGGTTCATGTTTTTGCAAACCCTAGAATACAATTATTATCATATCAATTGGACTTACCTCACATCTCCCAAGCAATTTTCCGAGCGCGCAATGTGTTTTCTATTATTTTATTAGGTCAGTATATAATATCTCTATCTGGTCAATTGAAATTTAAATTTGCAAACACATAAAATGTTATGTCAGAAGTGCAACATTAACGGATACATTATGCAACTTATCGACAATAAAATTGAGGTAAATTGCCAGAATGGGTACAATCTTATATCATTGGTGTCGAATTATGTTTCAAACTTTAATTTATATCAAAATAGTTACAGAACTTTAATTATTTGTCTTTCTGATTTTCTTTTCCATCAATTTCATCTCATAATAGGACTGGAGCTCAATCTGAACTGCCACCTCAATGCTAATTCACTATTTTATAATAACATTATTGCGAAATGCAAATAAAATCATAAATTGAAGTTTAGCTCTAAATTTGATACAACTTATTTAGTTTATTATTTTATTTGGTCAATTTTATTTATATAAGTCATTACTGAGATGATAATCTAAGTGGAATTTCAGTTGTTATATATAATAAAATGTGCTAGAAAATTGAATTGAAATCGGTGTAACAAAAAAAAAAAAAAAAAAAAACTAGTACCCATTTATAATTTGGTACCCAATTTGATATATTTGGTACACATTTATCCAATTCTACCATAAAATTGTCACAAGCTATAAGGAAAAATATTATATTGAAAATGAACTTTTCCCTTCCAACATTTGTCTAAAATTGCAATTTGGTAAAATTATTTATTGATTTTGGACAGTTTATTGTAGATTAGGACACATACATGCACATATATACTAGTTGGCTCAATTTTAAATTCAAAAGATAACAAAAACTATCTGTGTGTGTGTGTGATTATGTCTCAGCCCAAAATGACAAAATCCCCATAATTTCATGCAAGTGATAATATATATATATATGTGTGTGTGTGTGTGTGTGTGTGTGTGTGTGTGTGTGATGGCCTGTTACTTGATTGGTAGTGAAATTTGTAGGCCAATTAAGGAGACAGCCTTTAGTAATGATAAGCCCAGCAAATACAGACGACCACTGGATGCTGCTAAAGCAGCAAGTTTCCTAGGCTTTAAATACAAAGTTTTCGAAGCCTTTTGTATATTAATTTTTTTAATAAAATTTTGCATTTTGAAATATTGTATGATATCTTTTTATATTAATTTAGAAATTGAAAATTATCAAATAATATTAAGTGGAAATTCACATGCATGTTTGATATAGTGATAATTAGGATTTTTTGAGAATTTTTTAGGAGACAAGGAATATATTTTGTAGGGGAAAGGGAAGTATTGATTCTTAATAATCGATTAATAAATAGAGTGCTTACATTCCAAATTTCAAGTCTACAAATAAGAGAGTCGGGAAAATATAAGAGAAATATATGCTTCCAGTTTCTCCATGCATTTTTGTTCGATAAAAGACCATTATATATATATATATATATATTCTAAAAGTAAACAAAAAAGAAAAGTATTTATAAATATATTAAAAAAAATTTATTTGATTCGTCATTGAATTTGGAGCAAGAGAAGGTTATTTATTTAACTTTGATAGTCATATTTTATCAGAATGAGTAATTTCTCTGCTCGTAAAAACATAAATAAATAAATAAAAGGAAAAATAAGTAAATTCATTTACCATAAGACATGAGGGGGGAAAATCGTCCGCATGAATTGAAATAAATCAACAAAAGCATGTCAGGCTAATAATTGTCAGAGTTCAATTCTCTGACTAATAATGTACGCGCATTCATCTTCTTTTCCTCTAAACATGAATGCATATTAATCTCCCACACTTTTCCTTCAATTATGTCTCGATTTTTTGCGGCCTGTCTCGTTGTCATTCCTATTATTTTTCAAATTTTATATATTTTCAAATGTTATATATATATATCTTTGAATATATTTATACAAATACATACTAAAATTAAAATTTTAGGTCTATCCCTGTTTATATACATACACTTTTATAATTATTATAAAATATAGTTGTTAAAATTTAAGCGAAAATTACAAAATTAGTCCTGTAACTTATGGATGGTCTTAAAATTAATCCTTTAACTTATTAATTTTACAATTTCGGTTATTTTCCTATTTAATTTCTTCAATTTACATATTTTTTAGCCGAAATTTAAAATTCTTGTTGGATATTTGCACATGCACCACACATTACCGTGTTAAATAAGGATTTTCATTTTTGTGGCATAATAAGTGAAATACACATGTCCTTCGTAATAAACAATATGACATCAGACACATCAAAATTGATCATAGAGGTCACATATTAGCAAAAAAAAATATGACGTAATTCTCCGGTGTATAAGTGTAATTATCGTGTAATTTTTTTAAATTTTGATTAAAATAAGACCAACTTTGAGCAATTTACTCAAAAAAAATAAAGAACTAATTTTGAGACCGTCCAAAAATTAAAAAACTAATTTTACAATTTTTCCTAATATTTATTACTCCAAAGAAAATAAAAGAAAAAACGTGGGTGTAGGTACATTCAATTAAAGCAGCTAGAAATGCAGGGTGGTTGGTGCATTGGACTGAAGGTACATGAAAGTGACTTATGAGGAGTGGTACCTTCTACCAACTCGCAGACCGTAGCTTCTGAAAAGTGAAACATGTTATATATATATATATATACATACATACATATATATATACACGCGTATGTATGAATATATATGTCTGATGTCATCCTATTGAAAATTTCGATTGGCTAAATATTGAATACCGAAATGATACACTAGTTATATAGTACTGTATCAAAATTTCGGTTTTTCATTTCATACCAAATTTAATTTATATAATTAATAATTTATATTTTGCAATACGTACTGAATTATCGATATACCAAAAATGTTGTTTCACAATCATTATACCATTATTTCTCTATAAATATAAATATTAATATATTGTAATATTAATTGATATATCAAAAAATTTATAATTTCATAATTTTCAGTACGGACAATACAAGCAGAATTATTATTATTATTTATATATTCTTTTTATTATTTTCGAGGAATATGTTGATTATATTACTAATTATAGCCCATAAATTAGTACTAAGCAGAATCATTTGAATCTCATACGATTTCCTTTTTAAAGAAAAGTTCTTGTAGGTTTTTTTAATCAAATAAACCTAATAAATTTCAAATTGTGATTATATTACCTAATAAACCTAATAATAATAATAATAATAGTAATAATAATTTGAGGATCTAACCTAATTTTATCTATATTTACTTTATTTTGAAATGATAGTTAGATTAGACAAGCTAATAATATGGTCTTGATCTTCAAAGTTGAACAAATTATAAAGCAATTTCTGATAATTATATTTAATAATTTTTATTTTTTGTTGGAATAAAAGTGGTCTTTTCCCTTTCTCTTTCTGCAGCACGTCCCAAAGATATTAAATGAAATCCACCATGTCTCACTAAAGTTGTGGCTCTAATTTATCTTACGAATTTCTAGAACAAACTAGAACCATCAAACTTATTACTCCACAGTCCATACTATTAAATAAAATATATTTTTATTGGGAAAATTACAAAAAAAAAAAATTGTTCATACTATTCATATAATGACCTTTAAATGGCCCACTTATATGAAGCAATTAAACAATTGAGGAATTATTTGATTAATCTGAAATGCCCAATATATACTGACATTTATTGTAATAGATAATCACAAAAATTTATAGGCATCGGGTGTATAATGCAACTCGATGTAAAATATTACTTATTTAATTAAAAAATATTATTATTATTTTTTGAAAAGTATTACCACTGATTTGCTAACTTGAAAAAAAATAGTAGTATTTTTTAAGTAAATAAGTAATTTTTTTAGTTAAAAAAGTAATACTGTGAATCGGGTGTATAAAGAGAGCATCTGATGCACAAGAAACTTGTAATAGAAATGGGGTAGGACGTGTCAGGTACTTGAAGATTTAGGCCCGCCCGATTTTTAAAGAGGTGGGTAGGGCTACCCATTTTGACTTGTTTTTTATTATTGTAATAATAATACATACAAATATTAGTATAATTTTAATATAAAATCAAAATTTTAAATAAAAACTAAATAAATAATATTGAAAGTATATTTATAAACTTATATTCACCTTTAAAAGATGTTGGAATCAATTAAATTTTTTAATTACAACATGATGTTGTATCTTATATTTGCATATATTAATATAAAACATATTAGAATAGGGCGGGTAGAGCAGAAGAGGTACCCAAACCCGCTGCACTGTGGGTCACAGGTCGGATCGGCACAAATCGAGCGGGCAAAGCAGGTCAAATTACCATCAGTATTCTTCATATCCAAACTGAAGGAAAAGAGAAAATATAGGAGCCAACTGCTAAAATATCAAAATGTAGGGACTGAAAATATAAATTCTCCAAATATTCTCTAGCAAGACCGGCAACATGTATTGCAAATTATATTATCTGAAAATAAGGAAATAAAATGAATCTGTATGGGCAGCCTCTGGCTTTTTTTTTTTTTAATTTTTTTTTTCGACTTTTAGTACACGAAATGTCTGAAATTATACCAGCAACCCCTTCATACATTTCCCCAAATATTCCGACACCATACTCATTAACGAAAGGGGGGTGGGTGGGGTGGGGGGGGGGGGTACAAAATAATTGAAAAAATAATTATACAAAACATTTTTTATTTTATTTTTGTAAGTCGGAAGCCCAAATTCTGCCTAATTCCTGTACTCAACTGCCGTATATAGATAAGGTTTAAATATTAAAGAAAAAGAGAGAGAGAAAACAAATTAACTTAATATCAATAGTATTTCTTGGTGGTTTTATAATTTTAATAAATTATAACAGGAATCCATGGGGATCTAGTATAAGTAGTCATTTTACAAGGAATTTTTATAAAAGAACCTTCCCAAAGGATTCATAGATCATATTTAGTTTATCGAGCAAGTTATTATACAATAAACGATATGTGTAGACTTTTCACTTAAGCTGTGTTTAAATTAAGTGATTAACTTGAATAAAGATTTGTAATATAAGTCAATTCCTTGTTTACTTGGCATGACGAAAAAGGTAAAATTAATCAGAGCTCTGAGATTGACACACAATTCAATACATTTCGGCTGATAAGGAATCTGCTCTCCACCCATCTGATAGTGTATCCAACCCCGTAAAAATCATTTGCAATTACCATCCTGTCTTTACTATTGAAAATTAAACAAACATATTTCTGAGGTGAGATACAACGCAACTTCACAGTAATGGAGATATGTTTTGCTGTTAATCAAAGTTTTCTAAAATCGTATGAGAAGAACCTCCATTGTCGCGTCTGGTTGTTCAGAGTTTTAGAACATCGAAGAAAAAATCATTAATAAGAGCATATCAGTTTTACGAACAAAATTGATAAAAGTAATTGCATTTTCTATTCTTATCTATACTCACAATCATTCAAATGTAATCAGATAAAGGAAAAAAATTATATACAATCCCACATTTTAATATATCCTTGTCCTATTTAACCTAATTCATCTTCTTTAAAGTAAACACAATCTTATTGAATATATATTCTAGACGATAATAAAAATATAATTATAAAAAATAGCATAGAGTTACTTTTTAAATTAGTCTTCATATCCTAAATATTTTAAGTGATAACATTTTTATGTTAATTGAAATCGAATTATTAGATAATATATTATTTTCATAGATATTACTCTTTTCTCTCTTTTTTTGTTTTTTTATTTTTATTTTGTGGAAACCAACAAGTGGACCCGAACATCCACCAAATCTTTAGCCTAAAGAGACAATATTTCAACATTGTCATTCATTTCAACACAATATCAAAACTACCCTTTGTAATAATACATTGTATCATATATATATATATATATGTATATATATATATGATTCAATGTAGAAAGGTTATTTAGGGTTTCATTGCATGCATAAGATTAAAGTCATTACATAGGACGTTGACATGCCCAAGAATTAGAAACATACGTTTGTAGTCAAATGTTTTGATATTAAGCAATTATTATTATTATTATGAGTTAGGTTATAAATACTTATATTGTCTTTATCAGATTAATATCTTTGATTAAGGGGACCCACACCCACCTAAGGTCTCTATTATTTCTATTTTATTAAACTGAAAATCTAAATTTTTTCTCTATGGGATCCAAATAAATTAATTTTAATAGTTTTTTTAATTTTCGAGTATAATAAATAAATAAATAAATATGGATAATATTAAGTCAATCAAGCTTAAATTAAAGTTAGTTAGATCTAATAAAATAACCTATAATATCTCCGTCTTTAAGAAAGAAAAATCTTGTTTTTAAATAATACAATATTTTTTTAGTGAGTTTCTTGTGCATGGATTATATTGTGCATTAGATCTACACTATTGATTATTTTATTAAAAAGTATTAATTATTTATTTAAAAAAAATTATTACTAATTTGTTACGTTAAAAAAATAATAACATTTTTTAGTTAAATAAATAATACTTTAAATTTGATTACATGGTGCACTCAAAGCACATAAATTTTTGTGTTTTATTTTTAACCAATTAATAAAGGTACAACCTTTTAAAAACCACAATTCACATTCATTCGGCTTTTTTTATTCGTTGATTTAACTTATTCTATCATATCACAAGTCTTTTAAATAAATAAAAAAATCAGCATCTTACTTAGAATAATAGAAGATACTTTTACTTTTGAAAATAGCTTTTTTAAGATAAAAATTTATTTTATTAACACATATATTTATTTAAAATAAGAAAATAATTAAATGAGTGTTCTAAATCGTGTATTGTTATTGTTGTCGTTATTATTACAATGAGACAACTAGTTGTTGTAAATTGAAATTAAATCAACAATTTATTTAGAGATCCACTTAATAACTCTATTTTTAGGGGAGATTAATTCATTTTATAATATCAACTTGGACAAAGATTATTAATACAATTAGAAAATATTAATTATAATATTCAATTTACGGTTGTTGCATGCATCCTCGAGAGTAGGTTTTTTTCGTCCCAGTTAGCTTTTTTACCTAATCAAGTGGGAAGCAAATTAATTAAATAATAATTTATTACAATAATTATAAATCAAGTGCGGGCTGCAGGCTGCTCAACAAACTTAACAAAATACACCTCCCCCGCTCCCACCCTACCCTACCCCCTACCCAGGTATAGGGTCCCACCCCCCAGCGATAAAATCTAGCAAGTGTTCCTGTCACTTTAAAACATTACAAAATACACTCCTTAGATACTATGAATCTAACCCAAACTTTGACGTTACGTTTCTGCCTGGTTTGTCCGACGTGTCTTTTTGACATTAATAAAACACTGTACACACACTCGGTCTTAATCCTCAAAATACACATCACTGTCATTTCATGGAGGAGTGTGTTTCTTTTTTCTTCCGCCGCGAGGGCAATTTCGTGAATTCACACCCCAAGAATGAAGTGAAACGGGATTATTTATATTTTATTATATTATTAATGTATTAAGAGTTTTTATATTTATTTATATATATATAATATAGATATCAAGTTGAAAATCATAAAAAAAATATTAATTTATTTTTTCATATGTTGGGATTAAAAAATTATAAGACTTTAAAAATTAGTGTGAAAAACAAAAACGAAAAAAACAAAAAAAATATTATTGGACATTATAGTTTTTAAAAATAGAAAGATGATTTTGGACGAAAAAAATATATTTCTGTAAAAGTTGGTGAGCCGTATGATGGGCAACTATCTCCTGCAAATATTCAAGCATGAACGGACTGATAGAATCTTCTAGCATTCTTAGTATTTCTTCTTTCTAGATGATGTAACGAGTCCATGTATTTTGCTTTTATATAATTATAGATAATAATAGTGTGATTTATATTATAAAATTGAAATATTAATTAATTATTTTTCCTGTGCTTTATTATTTATTTGTGAAAGTATTCTATGTTTTCATTTTATATTTTGTTGTTTTTAATATATTATATTAATTAGTGTTAGAGTTTGATTATAAGCTTAAAACACGAATATTTGAGTACTTAATTTATTTTAATTTTTCTTTAAATTTGTATTTTGTAGAATTACATTAAGTTTAAACAAATTTAAGAAATTAAGTGACAGCTGATCAAGAGAGTAGTTTGATTTGATACATATGGTTGAGAATGTTAGCATCGGATATGTAGCTGAAAATGTGGCATTAGATTAGTTATAATATATTTTTTTGTAGAGTTTTGTATTATAGATTACTCCAATCCAATCTCTTATGCGTTCGAGGTTATGGTGTGTTTTTTGTAAGTTCGTTTCTCGTTTATGTTTATTCATATTTGTGTTTCATCTTTGAAATTTGAAATCTACCTATTAAATTAATTATTTCTTTCGAATATTTTTGTAATTTACTACAGCATATTAATAATTTTTTTCCTTAACGACAACCACAAGTTTTTATAACTTGTGCATAATTTATCTATGAACTCGTTCTTTTATTTATTACTATTGTCTCGTCTTTGGTTATGTGTTAAATAATTTTAATTAATTATAAATATAAATTTAATTCAAAAAATGATCAAAATTCACAACTTCATTACTTCATCTAGTTAAGTTTTAGTTCTCAATTTTTGAAGACTTTTGGACTATATTGACGATTAAATTTAAAGGTAGAAGGTAAAATTTCAAATTTTAATATTTACAAGTTTATATATATTTGCAATTTTTGTGCATATTTATTTAATAAATCATTATTCTTGTAATAAAAAATTATTATTTTGTAAATTAAAGGAAAAATATTTCAAGTGAAATTGTGTATTTTGAATTTTATAAAAGAGAGAAAAATGCGAATTGTGGAATAACTTCGTCCGTCAAACAGGTAAAGTCCAAAATGCCCTCCACGCTCTCTTTAATTAGCTCTCCGTCCATTCCCAACCTTAAACATTCCCAGTCGCGTCCTCCACCTCCACCCCCACCCCCACCCCAACCGGGACCTTCTGCAAGAGATCTAGAAACACACACTTACACACACATATATATAGTTTTCTGTGTGCGTATATATACGCATGTGTGTATGTGGGCTCGAAGATTGAATATACATTCTCTGAGAAGTGTAATGGTCGAGGAAGATGCATTGCAGAATCGAAGAAAGGCTATCATTTAAGGTGAACAAAACCAGAGATTACAATCAGAGTCGGAAGCCATTGAATAATTTAATGTTCATATATTACAGCATCAGAGGGCTGCTCCTGATGATCTCCCTGACGGCGACGCTCCTGCTCCTGCCGCTAATTCTCCCGCCGCTTCCGCCGCCGCCGCTGATGCTCCTCCTCCTCCCCGTCGCCATAATGGCGGTGCTCGTTTTCCTCGCCTTCGCCCCGCCGCAACTGCCCAATGTCGCTTTTAATTCGGTGTGATGAATGCTGAGTACCGTACGGATGGCAATCCATTTGATTCTGTAGATAAGTGGTAATTATCTCGGACTTAGCAACTAATTTTGTTCCTTTTTTGTTTTTTTTGAGAAATGTTGATTATCAGGCTTAGTTTTTTTTTTTTTTTTTTTTGGAGATCATTAGAAAGAGGGAAAAAAGAAAAACCCTAATTCTGCGTGTAAATTGGATTAATTGAATATTGAATTGGTTTTTCTGCCTTGAATGATCCGATTTAATTTTGGAATAAATGGTATTAAATTGATGGACGGTAAGACCAGCAACGCCCACGGTTTTGAGTGTGGGAGATATATTTCCAGGTGCATTGTATGTAGCATTTGTGCTCTTTCGTTTGTATTTAATTCAAATTAATTGCATTTATTTTATCTAAGTACCTCCTATGTACGATGCATCAAATATTCTTTTATTATATCGTCGTATATATTTTTGGATAAAAAAATATTACGTACTAAATAGCTATGATATGCTATGTTAAGTGTACGATATATCAATTCATCTCAAATTATTTTTATTCTACAATAAATCTGAGTGAGGGATGATGTATATATGTAGATTTAACTCAATCCCAGAAAATGTGTTGAGTAATATAATATTTTTTTGTTAGTTTAATAAAATTACAATTTTTTAAATAATAAATGTATATTTTACACTATTTATTTAGTTATTTATTTATTACACTTAGTTAATTATATATATTTTATTTCTGAAATAAAGAATTAAGAAGAGAGCAAAAAATTATACTTTTCTGTCACAGACACACACATATATATAACATAAATATATATATATATATATATATATATGTGTGTGTGTGTGTGTGTGTGTGTCTGGGTCTGTAATTTTTTCCAATCTGTAGAAAAATTGGCAAAAAATTCAAGAAAGTGAATTGGGAATATTTGGTGTATGGATATAAAAAGGGTGTAAGGCTAAGAAGATGAGGATCGGCAGTATAATTGACGATAAGTCAAAGGTAAAGCTTCGAAGTCGACGTAACATTTTGAAACAAGGAGCAATTCTTTGGAAATTTCTAAGTTCTTCAATAATTAATCATGAAATTCGCAATGTATTTTATTTTATATTTATATGAAGTTTTAATCTAATAATTAATTTTGTGTGGAAATTTTAAATATTAAATATAAATTTACATAATTAATGTACATTATTTGGGATTTACTGTTATGCTTTCAACGAAGGAAACGAAGAGCCTACTATATCTGAACACTCCACATGAAATGTGTTCAACACTGTTGGTAGAGTTAAAATTCAATTTAAGATGAATTATTGAGAATATATTTTCTTTGAGTCTCATAAGTACTAAATGAGTTTGAATATAAACAAAATGTGTAATTTAATATCAACGTTTCATGATTTTTATTAATTACAGTACAATTTTTAAATATGTGCTGATTAAAGACCTGTTTTTTTTTTTTTTTTAAAAAAAACATATGTTAAATTTTTTCGTCCAAATTTATGTTTAAATAAAAAAAAATTGATTAATTTAGAATAATTTAGATGGAAAAACGGATGGATGATAAAATTATTTTTTTATGTATTTTGATTTAATTACAAATATTTGAAATATTGTGATAAAATGTCATGAAAGTGTAGAAAAATAAAAGTACTTATGCTGGATTAATGTTAAACTTGGTTGGAACATGGAAGCTAATTCAAATTGAACACAACTTATAATAAAAAGAAAAAAAAAATTGAAATATTACTAATTCTGCACATAATGCCAACATGTGGTGACGATACTTTATAGCTTGGACTATGCCGAAAAGGGCAGTGAAAACTATAAATAAATGAGCCAATAAATATTTAAAAATTGGGGGGCGTTTCTGTGGGCTACAGGTTCATCTGTACCTGGAGCGGCGGTCGGCTCTCCGGCGGTGGTTTGCCGGCGGCGATTAAAATATTGTCCAGTGAATATAGTGAGGGGAGTTGGAATTTTGACCAACAGGTAGGTAGATCCCACCTGTACGGCTGCTGCCGCCTTGGATTCCTACAGCACTCTATCTGTACGGTTTACACACATTTTACTAGGTCTCCAGTTTCGAGGTTAAAGTCAAATTCAGGTGTCTGCTTCTCTTTTCCTCATTTTCTTATCCTTTGACTTGCGTTTTAAGCCAACACACACACACACACACACACATATATGGAAGTTAGTCAAACGACGTCGTAGTGTCATTACCGGTCAAATTGATGTGTTGTTGGGCCACTGACGTCCACGGTTTAGAGGGGAAAATTATTTCAGTCAATTAATTGCATTTGTCTTATCTTATTAGCATTTTCATACAAACTGACAAACAATGTGTAATCTGGATACACATAATTTGAATCATTGTACATGGTTGTTTATAGTTGGAGATGATAATTCTTGTATGTGGTTGTTTATAGTTGGAGATGATAATTCTTGTATATGGTTGTTTGTAGTTGGCTGTAACATACATGGGGAACAGGTAAGGTTAAGCACAATAGGTGGTTGTAACATCGCATCCATAGAATAAATATTTTCTCTTAAAAGGAAATGTTTTGACACTTTTGTTGTATAGCGTGGATCGATAATTTTTAGAATGTTGCACCTTTGTTTAATTGACCAAAAATTAAAAAAAATTTGATGCCTGATAAAGATGGTCTTTTTTTTTATTATTGGTATATATGAAATATTATTTATTAAAAACAGAAGGCCCTGAAATCTTCGTAAGCGATTATCTAAATTTATTCTACCATAATGAATCTAAATTTATTCTACCATAATGAACTGAAATTCATGATAGCAGAGCAAATGCAAGAAAATTACATATTCATAACAGGTTTTCATTTTGGATCTCATTCATTTAGCTATAAGCCTATTAAGGACTCAGTGTCATTCGCCCTCTTGCAGTTGCATCTGGGTCAGGATGTATCACTACTAATTATATGAAATACCTCATAGAGAGAGCATGAATGGGGAGGAAGATTTCGAACTGGATGAGATGATACTGCACCTGAATTGTAGTTGGAATTGTATGTTATCAAGCCGTTGGCTGCCAATTGTTGTTTGTATCATGCATCGTCTCTAGAAAGAACATTTACGGTATGATGATGTTCATGAACTTTCGTTTTGCAAATGCCAACCACCATTTGTTTGGAGTTCCATTGGATCGATATGCCACACTCAGTAATCGTCCACTAGTTTCTTCCCGTATCTGCTTTAAATAATTTCTAAAGAGCTCTGCATTAAAAGAGTAAGATAACCAAAAACACTGTGAAGAGCATGAGTGGAGATATATGGATGATATACAAAGTCATTAAAAAAAACATGAGAATGCTAACTTGTTGGATGTATTCATTACTATAGAGACGACTCAACCCTTTGTACTTCTCAAAATTTGTTAATAAAAACATGTTGCTTCTTATCCAAAGCAAACTCAACAATTGTTTCATCAAAATTTATAAAGATGATCCATCGATAAAAGGCATACAAATATGGTGAAGATGCCTTTCGCCATGATACGGTAAAGGATACAGGAAACGGGAAAGATAGAAGTGAAACTGGGAATCTCTCTTTTACAACACATCTTTTATCTTGTAGTGAAGCATGCAATCTGAAACTAATAAAGGAGATTCCTTGCTTAAAAGGATAACAGCTAAGAATCCAAAGTTCTTATGTGGCTTGACACCGTGTAACATTATTTTACCTGCCTCCTGTTGAGATAGTGGAATAGCAAATAGTCCTGGGAATGGGAATCCATGCTCTCCAGGCACAGGCACCTTTTCCAATCCCAGGTTAATAATTCCCTTCGTTCCTTCAGCTAATGTTCTGCAGCCTTCCAGCCTCTTTAGAGCAATATTTATATAGAATGTTAGGTAAATAAGAAGCTTATCAGCTGAACTCTTTATGTCAAAGTTTCTGAAGAAGACATTGGCACGAAAGAAAGTAATTGCTTCATCGACGATATCAGTGCTATCTGCATACAATATATAACAAAATTGATCGACATCTGTTTTCTTATATTAAGTTTGGAATCAAGGATTGAATATGAATATGACCTTGTTCTGAAACTGGGGCTGGTCCTTTTATGTGGCTTTTTAGGGGAAGTAGAGGGCAACCACACGCTTTAGTAATTCCATCATCATCAACGAAGCTGGAATGGTACACCTGCAACATTAAATTTTTTCTCCTTCTGAATTTGGAATGCATGAATCTCAATTTTTCCTCATAATCACAAACAAGATGATAAAGATGCTCCTATATCATAAAATAAAGCTGACATTAAATTTTTTTCTTTTACAATGAAAAGAAAGCATTTGCACAAGCAACTTATCACCAACATTTAAATGTCATAAAGCCTCTGCTCTCTTTCTTAAGGCTTTTACATCAGTTTCCCCAAAGTTACTGCTAAATCTCTAAGAAACCAGAGAAAGGGTTTATACACAAAAGTATAGCTCCACTCGACAAAAAATAGGCTATGAAGTAGGTAGTGTCGTTCTATACACATCAATATTAGCCCAATAATCCTTTTACTGCTAAAAATATATTATATAGGCAGATGATATCAAAATAGTTTGGCGCCTCCCCTTATAAATTTGAAAACAATTGATCAACCTTGTGATATAGAACAAAGGAAGAATGCATCTCCAATATATATCGTCCAAAAAGTCTTCACCAGAAATATTGGGACAGTTTAACATCATTCTACTCTATCAACATATTTGCTTTATCTTGAATCCTCTTTGTCCATACAAACTTAAATCTTTGTAATACAATTGACCAATTATAAAGGGCGGCAGCAAAAGTATGATCTGGATTGAGCCCAAAATGTCAATTATAAGCTTGTTTCATAATGTCCACATTCCATTATATTTTATATAAAAATCATTATACTTCAAGCACTTTGGATTGCAAGAAGGAAATGCATTATGCATGATCATAACTCAGATGGAAAAGGTATTATATGGCAGCCAAACAAAAGCACCAAGGAAATACAGGGCTCCTCACCATGTCAATCTTATGAAAATACTTTTGGTATTTCCCGAGTCACAAAACCACTGTCTGCTAAAGCAAGAATTATCTGCAGTAACACAATCATTATTATCATCAATAATATTCATACAATTAAAATGAAGACATGACCAACTTAAAATGAACTAGAAAATGTTCCAGCCATGGTTGACACCGCAATTTTACAATTTTATGTTTCTTAATCAAAATTTCAGAAAAGAGGGATAAACAAGAAACAAACAAAGCTTTGGTTGGGTTAATCTCTCTGCACCAAAAATTGAACGCCCTCACTTTTACTTTAGACAATACATAGTAATCATTTCTTCTATTCAGTATACCAGACTTATTAATCTACATGCTAAAGTAACCCAACCAAAGGGTACATTAATTTCAAACCAGGAATACACAAAGTTCAAGGACAAAAGCACGATGGTTTTATCATAGTTAAGGCTTTTCAGAACCAACACTTCTTTAGGAGACCCATAGGAACCATATATGTCAGCTCCAAACACCATCATTATCACAGACCAATGCAGTCCAACCAGTACCCCCTAAAAAGATGGTACAAAAGGCATTATGCAATACAAATATGGTCCCGACAACCACAATGCAAAAGCCAGTACGTAATCCACGAATCTGAAAAGAAATACCGAAAAGAAGCTTACTTGTTTTCAACAGATTTTTTACTCAATCGAGGTGCGACCCGAATCTGAAAACCAAAGTTCTCAGGGCAGAAATATTTCCTTCTTGGAAAGTGTTGCAACCGTCGGCTTCAATACAAACGAAAATAAAACAACAAAAATTGGGGCTCAACAATGAAGGTTTCGATCTGTCTTAGGCTTCTCAATCTAAACAATAATAAACAGGGGAAAAAGGGCGATTTAACAGAACTTACATTTGGTTGTTAGACAGATTACTTCCCCTTTGGTGCGAGTAAATAAACTGCTGCAAAATGAAGAAGTTTGTTGTGGCAGAGAAAATCTGATATGGACCTTACAGCTAAAATTTCAATTTAGAAATCAAACTGGGCCTAAGTTGGGCCTGACACCAGAGTTGAAAATTATCAATCTGTTTTGGAAATGGGCTTTGTAAGATAATCTGGCTTTAACCTGGGCTACGAAACTGGGCCTAGAAGTTGGGCCTAAGGACGAGATCTGTAATTAGCAATTTGTATCGGAAATGGGCTTGTAAGATATGTACCAAACAGCTGAAATTCCAATTTAGCAATCTTTAAGGTGGGCCACCAAACTGGGCCTGTGCACGAGACTTGGAAATTAGCATATTGTCCACCCTGAATCACCTATGGACTAAATTTATATTCAAATGTTAAAAGTTACAATATATAAATAAAAGATGGACATTTATATTAACACCACAATAAATACTATTAATTCCACATTTACTTTTTGCCCATTATATTTTAATAAAAAAATACACAATTTTACATTCATACCCTTATTTATTAATAAAAAACATAAAAAAAAAATGATGAATGGCTTCAATGTTGCGAGAGCTCGAGCCTGTCCCGAAAGTGAGCGCCGTTTCTAGCACCAATACTTCTCTCCCGAGCTTCATGGCGAGCTCACGCGCCACCGCTATGCCCACCACGCCGGCGCCTATCACCACAGCGTCCGCCGTTTCTTTGGGCACCGACTTGTACTGTTCTGTGGAAAGGGATCTGGGTTTCCCCGCCCTCGCCATTGATGCGCGGAAAAGCTTCATCTTTCAGCTTCATCATCCTTTGATGAAAGTACAGCATTCGAAATTGTTAATAGATCTATGTAAAAACAAAAAACCAATGTGTGGGGCGGGAGAGAGGGAGAGAGGGAGAGGGAGAGAGGGAGGAAAAAACAAAAAAGATATAGGAGTCTGTCAGACAACCACGGGACCATCCCATCCGATTGCCCGGACAAGAACGATCCTCTACTGCACCAGCGGCTCGATGGCTGGGAGGTATGTACCACAACACCATTTTAAAAGGGAGAACCGAAAACCTCCAGATTCAAGTTCCCTGAGAATTCGTCAACAAACATAATTAAATCTTCAATAATCCTTTTCTTTGTTTCGATGGATTCATCCTTCATCAAATCCCTGCTTCAATCATTGATCTTCCAATTGAATTTTATCTGTACTGGCTTTGAAAGAAGCAAACTTTGTTCCTGGGAATCCAATAACTAAACTCCAGGTAAATTCAAGGCTCTTCGATTCTGCATTATCTGTTTACAAGTTAATGATAGAAAAAGGGTGCTTCGTGGGATTGTTATACATTTCCGATATTGAGTAAATCCGCTGAGTTAGAAAGAAAAAGATCCTCCATGTCTGCAAAGCACCGAACAACCCTCAACTCTCAAAAATCAAACGACGACTATTTCATTTGATTTCCGATGACACATGCCCCTCACCAATTTACAACTGAAGAACAAAAAAGCAAAATATTGAAAGGAAGAAGAATGGAAAATTGTAGATGAAAGGCGGAAAAAAATTCAGTACGTTCGGCTAAATCTAGTACAATGAATGCAAAATACATTGTTCGTTTTTTGGGCATCAAACGCTCTGTGGTGCATTCGGTTCCGAACATGTTCTTGTACATTCGGTTTCTAGGCACCGAACACTCTTCAGCTGATTAGGAACCAAGTTGCTCGTCAAGTTGGGAATGATTTTTTTCTTGTAAGAAGTTGATATGGGCTACTCTCTTTTTAATGGAGATGGGTTGAATCGAAGTTGAAACTCTGAGGTTCAAAGATTCACTAAAGGAAGAAAGATAGAAGAAGAGACTACAGTTTGATGCCAAAAAAAAGAGAACAAGAAAAATTAGAATTTAAGGATATTTTTATTATTTTATTTATATCTAATTATGTCTACATATTTTTTAAGGTGTGGTGAGTAAAAAATATGATGAGAATAAAAATACCCACCAAACATCGTTATTACTCATTAGAATAAAGTAATAATAATGTGAACATCTAAAATAAATATATTGCAAGCATCTATATATATATACATATATAAAACAAAATACGAGATTGTAATTTCTCGAGCCCCCAACATGAATATGACAATCTCAAATGGCGAACTCAGTTTTTTTACTTTATTTTATTTAGTTGGAAATGGGGTCAAACAAATTTACTTCCCCCTTTCAAATTCTTTAGTTTAATCCTAACAAAGGAACATGGTCTTTATCTGAAGAATATGTAAAATCTAAATTTCCTACACAAACACTATACAACTGCTAATATACTATGATAGATTGGCAGCTAAGCTTTTCTCCACACACCAGCCTTCGTAACACAGCATTGAGCATCATCATAAGCAAACTTGTCCCTCGTTCGGAAGGATCGTCTGTGCAAAAAGTACGTAGGATCGGTTCAGAGGGTTGTTTAGGCTGACTGAAAGGTCACCTGGCCAGCAGTTGTCTGCTCGTAATCAGCACTCGCCTCTGGGGTGTCTTCTTCACTGGGAGGTACCAGTTGCCAGAACAATGGCAAATATTTGTCCCACTCTTGAAGAATTTGAGATCCTTTGCTGCTACCAGTTTTTTCCTAGGTACAAAACATAAGGCAACGTAAGAAAAAAAATCTGTCCAAGAAAAAGCTAATGGCAGAACTAGTGAAAATAAGTGATGAAGAGGCTGCTGCAATGTGAAAGTTGGCCACAAGAATGATGGGAGAAAGACGATGTTTTGTCTTTTTCAATGCTTCGCGAGACCTTCTGATGGTTCAATGTAGCGAGCTTCACATGCTCGAGACAATGGATTTTTTCGTGCCACTGTTTCAAGATTCATATGCTCGAGAAATCAAGCTGTTTTTAGGATGTGCAGAGACCACACAGAACTTTATCTTCTCATGGAAAGTTTGTTTTTAGCTGTTTTCATGGTCCCTCCCTCCCTCTCTCTCTCTCTCTCTCTCTCTCTCTCTCTCTCTTCCTTACAAAACAATTCAAACATAGCTTAAAAGTCTAGAACTTTTTTCTGGAAGATATTGCAACTAATTGAAAATATACTAGATCGCCTACTACTTACAACGTGAGCTTCAATGAGGCTCTTTAGCTGCATTTGGCCCACCGGAGCAAGGACTTTCTGAATCTTGACGATCTCCTTGTTCACCTATTTGACATTGTTACATCATACAGTGAGAGAAAGATTATAAGGACAGCTTCAAATCAGTGTAATGTATTGAAACAAACCTTGGGGATAAGGGTATCATCCTCATCAAGAATATAAGCCAAACCTCCCGTCATACCAGCTGCAACATTTCTACCAACCCTATCAAAACCAATTAAGACGATAAGTAGACTCTCAAGAGTTCTGTACATTCTTTTATCACACAAGTTAGACAAAAAAGTAAAAAAGTAGGCAATAGTTAGCGCTAACTCACTTTCCGAGGATAACAACACAGCCTCCAGTCATGTACTCGCAGCAGTGATCACCGGTGCCTTCGACCACGGCTTCAGCAAGTGAGTTCCGCACGGCAAAACGCTCCCCCGCTTTCCCTCTAACAAAGACCTGTCCACCCGTTGCTCCATACAAGCACGTGTTTCCAACTATGGTTGCATCCTCGGGAGTGAACCCAGTGTTTTCAACTGGAGTCACGACAAGTTCACCTCCGGCCATACCCTTAATGCATAGATTTTGTGTTAGAAGCAAGAACTAGCAAATTATTGAGTCCAGATTAAGATAATAGGCTCCATTAGCAACTGCTTTGCATTTATTTTTCAGTTGCAACAATTATTAACCCTAAGTTGTAGAAGAAGATGAGAACAATCACAAAAAAACAGTCGTCAGGTGCAGATAGTTAAAAATTAAAAATAAATCAAATCCTTTTTCGCCATATTTTATTTTTTCACAAACGGCATCTGTTGAAGGGGGAATTTGTAACGAGTAATGACTCAAGAGTATTTGTAATTCAAAATGGAAGATAAATTGGCCAGACCTCATAGGTATTATTCTAATTTGCCCAAAAGGAGATGACAGTACTACTATGGCATTCGACGGCCACATGTGACACTTGCAAGCACGATAAAAAAATGTGGGAAACATTTCTTACAGATTCAATGAGCAAACACTAAGTCAGAAAGTGTAAAATATAAAGCAGTCATATTGTAAGAAAGGGACAACAAACAAAAAGCTCAAAGCATTTGAATCAAAGCCCACAAAAGTATGTGTAGTATGTATGATTGATCAACATACCTTCCCAACATAGTCGTTAGCTTCTCCTACTAAACGGATGTTCATGCCAGGTGTCAAGAAACAGCCAAATGATTGACCTGCACTTCCAGTGAATCTGCAAACAATATAAAGAGACATAATAAGTCCTACAATAAGGCTATGCTGCAATAAAATGGCAACACTAGATGGAATGTTATTATTCGAAGATGTGAATTTTTTTACGTTATATTCAGTTGACCAGCAAACCCAGTGTCTCCATATTTCTTTGCAATTGCGCCAGCAATACGCCCACAAACCGCCCTGTCCACATTGTATATATTTACAGACTTGTTCACGACTGTTTCATTGTCAATAGCCTTGGCTATCTGTATGGAGAAAAACGAGAATATTATAAGATGGCATTCAGTATATTAGCATGTAACACAAATAGTTGAAACTGGTACTGAACTAGATAAATCAATCTTTCCTCCTTAAAAGAGAGATTAGAAATTTGCTCCCCACCAATTTAGAACCAAAGAAATATGTTCAAGATTTCTCTTTTACAAGCAATTTTACTAATTCTTCAATGTTTGCATTTTTTAACCAAGAAAGGGGTGTTCATCTAAATCAATGAGTGTTACCTCTTCGTCTGCAAGCAATGTATCATCCAGAACAGGCCCATTACTGTGAACTTCCTGACTCCTTATCTTACTGCTGGTCCATTTTGGGAAGCCAACATTCTACAACAAAAAGCATAACTTATGTAGCAAAAAACTTGGTAGTTATCTGACAATGGATTGGAATAATATCTGATATACTTACGGCAAGAATATAACTAAGATCAAGATGCTGAGTCTTCACTAATGAAATATCACGAGGTTTAAGTAGCTCCGTGTGGCCAATTATGTCGTCTAGTTTCTCATAGCCCAGTTGCGCCAGCACCCCTCTTACCTGAGAAAATTTTGTCATGAAGCATCAGCATAATGACATTAAATCATCATCATCAGATGCAGAGAAGGGGGGGGGGGCTATACATCGTAACTTGTAGTTTAAGTACAAATCAACTGTATAAGGAAAACACACAGAAAAAATTATTTAAAATCTAATTTGAAGACCTGAGTCTAACAGGACACAGTTTGCAAGTACCATATCAGTTTGACACCAGAAAAAAAAAATCCAACAAAATGTAGCTGAAGATAGAAGCATCTTGAAACCAAATTAAAATAAGAAGGCCTATTACCTCTTCTGCAACATAAAAGAAGTAATTAACAAGATCACCAGGCACACCAGGAAAACGAGCCCTTAGCTCTTCCCTCTGCAGAAAATCAGTTGAAGAAATTCTTGAATCAATAAATAGAAAAAAGTTTGTAAGCCAGACAGAATTATCCAAGAATCCTTGTCACCTGACTGGCAACACCAACAGGACAGTTATTGGTGTGGCATATACGAGCCATGACACAGCCAGTGGCAATCATAGCAACAGAACCGAAACCATATTCGTCAGCACCCATAGCTGCAGCCATGAGAACGTCAAATCCACTTTTGAAGCCACCATCAACTCTGAGAATGACCCTTTCCCGAAGCCCGTTTGCAATGAGTGTCTACATAATATTGCCAAACCCCGAGACAGGCCCCACCAAACAGAAGGGTAAACAACATATAAGCAAATGAAATTTGTATAAAGATCATATGAAGAAGATTTTCTGCCCCAAAAAGTGAAGAGCACCTGATGTGTTTCAGTAAGCCCAAGCTCCCAAGGACCACCCGCATGCTTGATAGAGCTTACAGGGCTAGCTCCAGTTCCACCATCATGTCCTGATATCTGCAAAACACGTCAGGTTTATAGTTGAGTACTTTTGATTCAACCTTTTTGAATTTTTTGTCAGTTTATAGATGAGTTAAAATAAGGTTTGCATTTCAAGGAGTATGTTACAGAGAAGAAAAGAGCATATTTTAAGCAAGAACCAGACCCCATCACCTCATCCAGACACCTGACCACAAAGACCAAAGATTAAAAAAAAAATATATATATATATATATAATAAATAAATAAAATGAAGAAGACAATGGAGATGAGGCCTTCAATTGAACTAGAAGAGAAAAGAAAGATTTCTTTAATAAATGCCAGATACTGGCTGAGAGAAGATCAAGTTACTACCAAGAACATCAGAGAAAGCAAAGTGATGAATTATCTATTCTCTGATGCGTACCTGTATAATATCAGCATTACCCTTAGCAACTCCAGAAGCCACGGTACCAATTCCAGCTTCTGCAGCTAGCTTTACGGATACCTTAGCTCTGGGATTGACCTGTTTATTCAATATACTTATGAACCAATAATCCCACAATTAAAGCAATTTTACAGGCATAAGCATAATATATATTGGTTAATTCACCTGATGAAGGTCATAAATCAATTGGGCAAGATCCTCAATAGAATAAATGTCATGATGTGGAGGTGGAGATATAAGAGGGACACCTGGCTTTGAGTTCCTTAACCTTGCTATATACGCACTAACTTTTTTCCCTGGAAGTTGGCCCCCTTCACCTGGTTTTGCACCTTGAGCAATTTTGATTTCTAGTTGATCAGCATTAGCCAAGAATGTTGGGGTGACACCAAAACGCCCTGAAGCTACCTGAAAGCTCAAATTAATTGTGTTAGCACACATAAGTCCATAGTCTCTCATATAGAAGCATTTGCAACTGCTGAAAAAACAGTACAACACAGATGCATTTAGACCTGCTTTATGGCACTTGTAGCGGTGTCACCATTTTGAAGACCTTTAAGGTGTGGCAGTGTTGGAGAGTACCCATCAACGACATCTGTAAGTGGGCTCCACCGAATTGGATCCTAGATGAAGGTCAACCCTTAGTGACACAGTGACAATTAAAACATTTCACATGTGAATACAGAATAGAGATCAATTTATGCATTACATTTCTCAGGAATTACTTTTGCAATAATAATTATTCATCATTTGGAAAGGCTTTGTCAGTAACTACGGAAAAAAAAAACCAGATCCACATAGGTTCTATTTGATTAGAATCGATTCTCATTAATATATATATATACATATATATATATTTAGCAAAGTCTCCTATACCGATATATAAATCAAACAAAATTTAACAATCTATGGGGACACTCAATTATGGATACTCTGGTCATAGAAGAACTGATTGTACAAAACTGTAAAGTTAATTACCTCACCCCCTTCTCCTGAATTAGATTTTCCACCTAATCTATTCATCGCTATGGCAATTGCTTCATGAGTTTCTCTGGAAATAGCACCAAGTGACATGCCACCAGTACAAAACCGTTGAACAATGGAAGTAGCAGGCTCAACCCTTCCAACTGGTATTGGGGATCGATCACTCTTCAACTCAAGAAGATCCCTGAGAACCTGTAGTCAACAAAACGTACAGTGGATTCAATGACAATACCATCTGCTACAGCAATAATTCTTTAATGCAAATTGACATCATCTGAATCTTTCAATCAATAGTTAATTTGAAATAACTGAACCTTCATGCTCCACTATTTCAGAAGGGGAGCTCTTGAAAAGCCAAAACTTGATATGTGTGTGTGTGTGTGTGTATTTTAAATGCATAAAGCAACTCACATTCACAGGTCTGTTAGCCAAGTGCTGCTGATAAATTGTATATGCAGTTTCACTCTTTTGCCGTACGGCTTTGTGGAGCAGCTTTGACATCTCTGGATTGTTTCCGTGATATTCTCCTTTAATATAGCACAATGAAAGAGGGTTTAGCATTGCTTTGTAATACAAGATTAAATTGGTCGAATGTAACCCAAAACAAATTGAGGGCATAAAACATGAGGATTCTAGTCTAAACAAAAATGTCTCTGCAGACTTTCAAACATATACCTCCTGGCCTAAATTGTATGAACCCAAAGTTTTCAAGTCTTTTAGCAGTGTCTTCAGAGTAAGCCTTAACCCAAAATGATAAGGTCTCCCTTGCCAACTGCAAAGTTGATTATGTAAAATAAGTCAAAAGACAACTCAAATTTCAATAGCAGAAACAGTTAAAGCACAATACATTTTATTACATTATCTCATGAATGGCTGTTCGTATAGTTACCTAGCCCAGCCAGCAGATAATGTGAAAGGACAAAGATAGACAATAATAATAATTATGATTCACATGTCTCAAGCAAAGAAGAGTCTCTACACTCTAGCTACAGTACTAATTAGCTATCTGTTCACTATTCAAAATTCTGGCCACATCAAAAGTAATTGAATATGAAGTTTCAAGCTTAGTTATATGTTCACCACAAAATTATTTTGTCTTTTTACCAACTTCTTTGAACATTAAGCAATATCCTTCAAGTTTTTGTGATGTATATGACCAATCACTATATCAGAAGATTAAAATAGTACCACACAGTTAATGAAAGAAGAAGACTTTGTACTATAATATCAATTAACAATGTACATGTGAATTGGGTTGCTCATAAGGCAAAGCAAAATTGTCCAGGGATTACCTCCTCCAAGGTTAATCCACCAATGCTTGACACACTCCCAGTAAAAGCAATGTCAATTATTTCTTTGCCCAGCCCATAGACTTCAAATATCTGTGCTCCACAATAACTGAAGGAAAATATTCCCATTAACATTTGTTCTGTAGAATAAATAAACTAAAAGTAAATAAAAAAAGAAGCTATACTGGATGCGGCCACCTAAGTAGATTTTTAAGAACTTCTAGTTTAAAAGTGACTAGAGTATGCAAAATATACCTGGAGAGCAATGAGATGCCCATTTTTGAGAGAATTTTCATAAGACCGGACTTAACCGCCTGAAATAGAAATTAAAACAGTTTACTCTCACAATTCCGAAACAAATATTCCCATTAAAGGAGCTAAAGAGAAACCTTTAAGCAATAAGATCATAAAGAACCAGCATCCAGATAATATAAAATAAACAAAAATCAGAAACATTATAGCATAATATAAGAGCTCAAATAAAGTAATTAACACTGCTACAAGCTTGCTTTAAGGAACTTGTCAAAACATGCATGCTTGAAACCAATTCAAGAATGATTCATAGAAAAGAAGTATACAAACCTTGCAAAAGTTCTTCTGGGCCTGTTCAATTGTAACGGTGGGCATTTTTCCAGTCCGCATCAGGTTCACAGTTTTAGTGCTCAATCTCCATTGACGACATGTCTCCAGTGCCAAGTATGGGCATATAGCACTGGGGGTAAATAAGGATGCAGCACACAAAATTAAATCATCAGAAGCAGCGACAGCTAGCATTAGAGTTGTTTACGTAAATATAGGAAGAGAGTGACTCAGATATATTTTTCTGATAAGAAACATGAATTTAATTAAAGATCGGGTAAGTTACACAGGGATGAGACGTCCCCATTAAGTGGATGAAATTTTCTGAAGTACATCATTCAGATTCCTAAATACATCAGATACATGAATCCTCTAAAGTACTTTTGACCTACGATCCACCATGCGGTCCTAAGCTTGATCTTTTCCCATACTTCTCCTATTGACTCTCCCACATTCTCAAAGATTCTTTTGTTCATTTCTAGCCAAATAGACCAACATACTGCCTGTATCATGATTCTCCATACTGTCTTGACCTTTTTATGCATGAAATTACCCTTATCTAAGTTATGAGTCAATATTGAAATGCTTCCCTTACATAATCGAAAGGAATTTGAAACTTTGTACAGGTAAAGCTCACATAACAGAATCTTTATAATTTCATTTCCTCCCCAACTGCCAAGCTTTCTACCAAGTGTATATTATTATGAGGCTGAAAATTTACTATGTCCTATATGGAGTACTACTGCTTTGACTGCTTGTGTGGGATTTTACCTAATGCTATATTTTAACTAGGTAGTGTTGGCATATTTTAATAGCTATTGAAAATGTTTCCAAAAAGCAAAAATCTCTTAACTTTTCTCGAAGGTCAAGAAGAATGCCATTATAAATTTATAAGATAAAAGGAACCAACAAAAAGAATATAAAGTAAAATAGATAAATCATGTATCTGCATTTGGAGGACACGTGGACTATAAAACGTATAAGTACTCTTACATACTAACTAACTGATGCACATAGATGGAAAAAGAAAATAGAAGATATAGCAGACCTGGCACCATAACCAATCAAACAAGCAAAGTGGTGAGTACTGAAGCACTGAGCTGTATCAGCAACAATGGAAGCTTGCATTCGTAATCCATTCTGAATTAGATGTTGGTGAACAGCACCGACAGCTAGAAGTATTGGAATGGCAGGTCGAGTTGCCTCCTGATGAAAGCAACAGTTTTTTGAATGCTTTCTCAACCATAAAAATAATATACTATAAACTGAGAAGGAATAGAAAAGGTACAATTGTGTCATCTAGACAAGCCTATTAATAGAAAAAGCAAGCAATTGAAGGCATTGGCAAAATCTGCACAAAAAGAACTAACAAAAGTAAAAAGAGACATATAACAAAAAAGATACCCACAACAGTTAGCCTGAGACTCTATACCCATCATATTAACCAACAAAGTTATGTACATAGGAAACGGAAAACAATAAAAGGTTAAGAACATAGATGCATCTGATCCACTTCAGAAAGTATTTTATGCACCTAAAAGAAAGCTTACCAGATCATCAGACCTGTCAGAGAGGACAAGAAGCTGAGAACCATTTCTGACAGCTTCATCAGCAGCTTCACAGAGCTTATTCAGTGTTTTCTCTAGTGAACCTTCAAGCCCTTTCCTTATATCAAAAAATGTAGGTAAAACTTGGGCTTTCAATTGTGGATCTTTCAATAAAGACTCAAGCTCCCCTTCATTCAGTACAGGGCTGGACAAAATCACCTGAAAAAAATTAAAAAGAAAAGGATTTACTACTTTGCAATTAATTAGCAGGATAAAATGAAGTTAGAGAAACGATGAAGTAATATTGACAACAGTATTCTCAATAAATTTCAACTCTCTGAATCCAATCTTCACAAAGATCAAGGAAATGTGGAAGTACCTGAGAGGCATTTTCAGGACCAACTTCTAGTATGTTGCCACGCTTCCCAAGACTGATTTCAAGAGACATGACTAATCCTTCTCTGAGAGGATCTATTGCAGGATTTGTAACCTGGTTTACACAGAAAAGAAACCATTTTGTAAATGTAATCAGCTCCAAAATATTCAAGCACAAAATGTTTCTGAAGGTATATCCTGCTACTAGTCTGATAAATACCAACAAAAGATACAAAAAATTACAGTACCATAAAAATGCCCTACATAAGAAAATATTGAAATATTGAAATATTGAAATAGAGAATGCATTACTGCATATTTAATTAGAGACTGAGTACATGCCACATCAGATACATAGTCTTTCCAATCTGACACTACACATCTATCGAAAATACCATTGTGCTTAAACTTGCAAAGGTGTTTTCAGAAAATTACAAACCTGTGCGAATCGTTGCTTAAAATAATCATATAGCATATGGGGCCTTCTAGACAATACTGCCAAAGGAATATCATCCCCCATACAAAAAGTAGGCTCCTTCCCTTGAGAAGCCATTGATTCAATCACCATTTGAACATCTTCACTAGAATATCCAAATGCTCTGTTTGAAGTGAGAGAGAGAAAGACAGTCAAAATAATTCCTGCGCAACTTTCAAACCAAAGACAATGCTTCCTTATGATATAGATAAAGGAAAAATACATGGGGGAGACCGGTTTCAGAAATCAGTCACAATCTTTCCTTTTGCATTTTATTTTTTCCAATTAATTCTTAAATTTAAGAACCAAGTCTAACATGTAACTTCAGAATTAAGATCAAAGAAATGAAAATTCAAAGAAATGAAAATTCAATTAACTTACTGTTGACGCCTTAATATTGTTTCATTGTCCATGACAGCTGCTGACATAAAGTTTGCAGCCTTTAAAGAACGGAGATTTTCTTTCACCCATTTCCCATAGGGGTTCAATAGAGCCACTCGCCTTTTAACCTCAGTATTTTCAAAGACCTGTGCCAAAAAAAAAAAAAAAAAAAAGAATGAAGTGAACTGGCAAAAGGGAACTATTGTGCTTGTATCTAGGAATCTTATTTAATTAGTAGGATTTTCCCAGAACAATACTAATTTCATGGAAATCAAAATTAGCCTTATTAAAGAACATTGAGAACAATCTTAGACAGGGATAAGAAAGAAAGACTGCAGAAAAAGAAAATGAAATTATCCTTGCTGCCAGGTCATGCTGCAGATCTCATCTTTATGCCATTGTCAATGAATTGCAACTTGCAGGTACAAGCAGGAATAAAAAGTAAAACACGAACACGACAAGTCATGAAGATTCCTCAAATGTAAGTTTCATATGTAAGGTACAAAGTACGGAATGCCTTGGATGTTTGTTAATATTATCAAAAGAATCTTTTCACTTTTCTAGTTTCTTCTATTTGAAAATAGAAATCATGTTTGTTTCATTCATTTTCACTGAAAACACAAATTTCTACCTTCTCAAATCCCAATTAAAATGCCAATAGTCAAAACCTATTTTCCTACACAAGTATTACAAATGGGACCCACATTCACTCACATCAAAATACTTGACCTAACATATGTTCATTTTCAAACCTGTAGCTCTAAAATTTCAAATCAGTCATCCAAACATATTTTCACTTAACAAAAAAACCAATACGACTCTATAATTCCACCGAAAATGCTGAAAATTGAAAATGGGAACTAAAAATGCCAAACATCCTAAATGTTTATTTACTTTAGATAGGCACAGGAAATGCCTCTGAAAAAATAAAGGATATATTCAACATCAAAAAGAAGTAAACGCCCAAAAAAAAAAAAACAATTTCCAGGAACATATATACCAAGAATATCAGTCAGATTCACATAAAAAGTACCTGTCCACTAAGAAGGTCGACTGCAATCATCATTCCAGGGCCTAAACGTCCTTTCATTACAACTTTCGAGTCATCCGTTGGTACAACCCCCACCTTGATATTAGAAACAAACTGTATTAATTTGGGGTGCTCGTGGGATCATTAAGCATTGCAGCCATAAGGCACAAAATATAAAACTTGTGATAATCTAGAAAGTGGTATGCAAGAGAAAACTGTAAGGATAAAATTGACAATTTACAAGTCCTAACCACAGATTAGTTTAGAATGAGCCAAGAAGCTTTAGATATTGCCCTATCATTCTCCCATATAAGAGTCGCGCAGCATTTCTTTGAATGCCATTTTGTCACAAATTTGAAGATTTGTAATCTCTGTGCTCTAATAAGTCCAACAGAAGTTAATTCTAATTCTGCTATCAAATTGTAGAACTTGAAGCAACATTAACTTAATCCCATCTGAGTGTGTAAATGTTCTTAAGCTCTACCCATTAATCGTCCAACAGAACTTATGTCCTCAAACAAAACCAAAAAAAAAGGATGAAAAGAGCAAGCAAACCTCAGATGCAACATAGACAACATTGTCTACAGTCCGCCAATATCTAGCAGGGCGAAGTCCATTTCTGTCGAGACAAGCTCCAACTGTTTTCCCATCACTGAAAATAATAACAACAGAAAAGCAATGCCCATAAAATGAAAATGAATTACATTACATAGGGAAATATTTACACTTAGGATCTCACGTGCAAAAGCACAACAGAGAAGCATTGCCCATAAATAGGTAATATACATTATAACCAATTACTTCAAATATATGGCACATCATATGACAGTCAGTTTATAATGTGAAGTAAAGTTCATTTCAAGGTAAAAGAACTATTCCATAAAAAGAAGGGGTAGATATTGTAGAGAAATGATTGCTTCGCAAGCTTAAAATATTACTCTTCAAATTAAATGATATGAAATGCCAATATATAAGTAAATCGATAAATGTCAAACAATAAAAACCAATTTTAAAATTGTCACCTGAATAGGAGTAAAGCAGGTCCATCCCAAGCCTCCATTTGACCCTTGTAGTAATCGTAAAAATCAACAACCTGAAGCCAAATTCTTATGAGTCATATACACCATACCAGAACTCAAATCTGACTTTGATAAGTTGACAATACACATAATACTGAAATTGGAAAGTTTTAAATCTGGTTCAACGTTGTAACATTATGAAGTAGGGCTAAAAAATACAATAAATTAATTAATTAGAGGAACACCTTTTGGTTCAGCAATATTATAAAGGTACTGTAGGAAAAACTACAAATATCAGAACTCAGGATTGTTTATATAGATCAGAGAAACATAATACCTCAGGATATTTGATCGACAGTGTAGGATGATTTTTGTATGCCTCAGGGACAAGAAGCATCAAGGCTTCCTCAGGAGCCCGGCCGCTTCTTATCAACAACTGCATGAAACATAGAGCATTAAAAAAAAAAAGAAAAATAACAAAGAAACAAACAAACAAACAATGAAAGAACCAGACCCAAGAATAAATAAAGAGCACAGTATGCAGGAAATATTTGATATGTCTCAGAGCAGAAATATTGGAATTCAGGACAAATATAATTTTTTGATGATACTGTAATTTCAGAGAACTATAAATAGTGCAAAGATGATAAGAAATTAGATGTACTTCTGCAGCACTGTCAAGATTTGCAGAGTCGGATGCTTTTGGGTTTCCAAAGGGGCGAATTTCACTTTCACGGCCACGCCAGACAGGGGACTTCAGCGAAGTCTCCCGAGACTGCATCCAGTTCAAATTACCCTGCATAACAGTTTTAGCTTCAGTACACTGAGCAGGCTTATATACAGGATAAGCTGAAAATAATAACCTGTATGGTATTGATCTCTCCATTGTGACCAAGGAACCTCATTGGCTGAGCTAGAGGCCATCTTGGACTAGTATTCGTACTGTATCTACGATGATATATGGCAAAAGGGGATTTGTAAATACTGTCTTGTAGATCATAGTAAAAGCGACCAAGAACCTCTGATCGAAGCATTCCCTTATACACAATAGTTTGATTGGACAATGAGCAAAAGTAAAGCTCGCCTCCCCATGCTTCTGAGCTAGCTGCTTTTTCAATTAGCTTTCGACAGATGAACAGTTCTCTTTCAATATCATCTAGATTTTCTTCTTTAGCAATTTTAACAAAGACCTGCTGTATATTTGGCATAGTTTCTCTTGCATACTGACCAACCACAGACTCATCTACTGGGACAGGTCTCCAGCCAAGCACTTCAAGACCCTCTTGGTTAAATATGCTAAGAATTGCTGTATAAGAAAACTGAAATCAGGTGACTGTATAATACAATTATAAAAAATCACATACATATATATATATACATATTGAAGATACTACTTGAATGATATGAGTTAATAACTTGAGTTCAAGATTATGAATCTTATCCAAGAGCTCAAAGACTCGTCTTTCTCAGATCAACCAAAAGGACAAAGGAAATACAATAGGCAGTCTAAGTTATTAAAACATGCTGCAATATATAGTTTGGGATGAAAAAAGTCAGGTAATCCATCTGTTCCCCCAATCATGCAATTCTAAAAAAAATATAACCAATCAGAATAGTTGAATATCAGATGAAAGGAAAGGGATTAGAGATCTCGTGTGTGATAAACAGGCATGTACTTAAGGCCTTGATTAATGGATATCAAGAAAATCAGTGGAACCTAGAAAATACATAAACACTGGTAACTCTCTTATTGATAAAAATGAAAAAACTTTCTGCAGCTAGCTGCTAATCACTATGAACTTAAGTCTATTTTGTACATAACTTTTCTTCGACTTTTTAGTTCCTTCATCTCACTACATTACTATATCCGTACGCTCTTTAATTTAACAAGAAATCAGAAAGTTGCTAAAGAGATGTTGGTGGACTTGAAGGCGTGAACTAATTGAGATATAATCTGACAATTCACTGACCTGTTTGGGCCTGTTTCATCAGGGCGTCATCCTTTGGGAGAAAGATCATTCCAACTCCAGTGTGCAAAGGATCAAAGGCACTGATGCCTTGTTCGCTGGCCCAATTGTTGAAAAGCTCCCACGGGATTGAAGTCATCACCCCAGAACCATCCCCAGAATCATTATCTGCTCCACATCCTCCTCGATGTTCCATGCACCCAAGAGCAGTAAGAGCATCCCTAACAATTTCATGTGATGCTTTGTTGTCCAAACTGGCAATGAACCCAACTCCACATGCCCCTCTTTCAGATAGTATATCTTCCAAGTTTGCAACCTGAGACATACAAATTGTATAGAAGGCATCACACAGATGAAACGGGTATATAAAGCACTTGAAATCATTCATAGGCAATGTAGTTGCAATTTCCTAATGACTTTGCTACATTTAATCATTATCCTTTCCCACATCACCTTCTTCTGGATATTTACATGATTAAAGATGGGAGGAAAAATAAGGTTCTGAAACTATAGATAAATAACAGTCTTTAATTACATGAAAAATAGCTTGGTGGAATGATAGTTACAAGCTCTACAAGGGGAACATGCCAGCCAAAGAAACACAAGATGATGGAAACCCTAGGGTTCCAGTACGTTCAAGGAAAAATATCTAGAAAGAGAAGTATCTAGAAATAATCCTCAATATCAAAGCACCTGCACAAAAATTCCTGACCACAAATAACCTAAGCTATTAACAATGTCCTTGCATCCAGCTGCATAGAACTTAATCATTAAATATTAGGAAATGGAACAATTCACTAATATCTGCTTGACTTTCAAAAAACATTCAATTAATGTTCACTCTTGTCAAGCATTATTGTATCTTCATTTGATAAAAGACAAAGGATGAAAATCTTATACCTCTATCTTGAGGAAAATTATGCAATTTTTTATAGTATATGCAGTTAGACTTCTGACCATAAAATCAATTTCTTCAGAACTTTCCATTTCATGATTTGCACACCAGACTCGATTAATTTCATCCAACTGACACTAAGAATCACACCTCCATAGAACTTTATATATCTCAATATACAATGATACTCTCATTCTTTAGTATCTTTAAATTATATGTTATTAACCAAACAATTTTCACTAAAGAATGCAATTAATCTTCTATACCCTTTCTCCATTCAATCTCTGTTAATATTGATGAAAATTATGACTCAATTAAAGTTTAATGTGCTAGGTTTGGCAGGGTTTAGTTTAAATCACGCATCCAGTACCATATCAGAGAAGAGGACTGCAATACTGTAGTCCCAAAGAAATTCCAATAACGCGCTTTAGAAGCCTAGATGAAATATTTTCTAGCAAAGGACTGATGAAATGAAAGCTGGTAACCGACACCAATGCATATAGATGGGGAGGGATATTGGATCGTAAGCTTGTATGTAGCTGGCAAAGCAATGGAAAGCCTATAACAAAAGGTTTCTCCAATAAGAGGTCAATTAACCAAAAATGCCTAAACAAGAGACAAAGTCAAGAAATGGACCAGACAAATTTACTTGTCCCTCTATTGCATCTTAACAGCACACCAAAATTTTGATTTTAGAGGAAATATCAACAACACTCAACTAGTAATCTAAAGCTCAATATCCACAACCATCACCTATTCTCAGATAAATCTTAGAAAAGACACAGCATAAAGAAGCTACTTAAGCAGCATCCCAAGGAAGCCTTAAATAAAAGCACGAATCATATTCTAATTTAACCAAGATCAGACCCCTTCTGAATAAGTCCCCAAATTCAACATTATTCTATGCAGACAGGGCTCAGTATAGATGAACTCATCACAGGAGTTGCCAGAAGAAGCTCCTTTGACATCCCAGGGTCAACACTTCCAGTAGATCACAACTTTCTAAGCTACCACTGCCAATGTGATTGGTTTTTCAGATTTTCTAACCAGGTTGTCTGTCCTACAATATGGTCAGCTAAACAAAAGCTGGAACTTTCGTATGAACTTTTCCTTGGTTACACATGTCTATCTTCACACTCATAAAAGTCATCACACGTAACATTGGGAATCAGATTTTTATCAGCATCCCAATCCTTCAAAATAGCTTACTTTAAACAATACAAATATTAGCCATGACCAGAAGCAGACTTTGAGAAAACAATCTAAAGTATCTAAAGCTTAAAGTAAAGATTGTTTGAACACAATTCCAAGCCGCATAGGCATGCACAGGGTTCAGGGTAGCCTCTTAGAACATTAATTAACTCTCATTCAGTCCATGACACAATACATGGTCCCATGTGCCAACAATAAACACTCTGATGAATGGGACTCAAGAGCAAGTGAGGGCATCATGACAAAATCTCTTGCAACAAGAAGTTTCCCAGAGTACCTACCTAAGAGCTTCCGTGTGTGTGTGAGGGCCAATTTTACGTTTGCCAGAAAGATCACTCTTGGAGTATAGCCGCAAAACAAACGATCGTCAAATATGCTGGTCAACTATTAAACAACTCAAGCATATCAAATAAGCGTACAAGTAAACACAAATGTCTTACAGCTTACCACAAGAACCCACCCCCAAACACCCACCCACTCACACACACATTTTGATCATCAAAAAATACGCCCACATTGCTATTTCAGGAAATCAAATTTGATCGGAGCCAAACAGTACTAATGTAAATACAAACATCAAATTCTTCAACATTAATGAAATCAAACAAGAAGTCAACAACTCACTCACTCACACACACACGCACGCACGCTCACAAAATCACAGTCGAGTCAAACCCACCTTTGGTTTCGGATCAGAAGACCGTTTCTCTGAGCCAACTTTAACACGTTCAAGATCAAGAACAGACTTAATGGAGGAGGCCCAGCTTCTGGTCGGCGCCGCTAAACCCCGAAAACAATTCTTTTGAGCGTTACCACTATGTACACCACCACCCACTCTCCGACGAGTCCCATTTTTCTTGAATGTCTTGCCCCCACACAGCCCAACAAAATCAACAAAAACCAAATCCTTCCTACAGTTATCTGTAATACTGTTCCCGGCAAACAGTTTCACCGACTGCACAACATGACCGGCTGAGTGTAGAGACATCGTTCATCAACCTCAAACTCACGCACCCAACTATTTATATACACACAATAATTTATATTTATATATATAAATAATTACAGAATATCAGTGTATGCTCTGTGTGTGATGATGTGCAGTCTGCGGGGATAGAGAGAAATGTTGAGGGGCAGTGTGTGTGTGTGGAGTGTGTTAGGAATGTGTGGAAATGGGAAAATGTGGATTTGGAGATAAAAAGAAGGAAACGTTCGGAGCCACCCGCCTCCAAAGATTAATTCCTGGTGTTGGCTTTTCGACTCTTTTGATGATCTTTTTTGTTCTTCTCTGCTCTTTTCACGTCTCGTGTTCGCTTCCTGTTAGTTCACATCGTGTGTGTACCCAGTGTTAGTGTTGACCTTATGTTGCGACCAAAGGTCACGTTTTTATCATCGATTAAAGTATTTCTGACGTTCACCTATTCACGTAAATATACATTGTATGTAGCTATTCACATCACAAAAATATAATTTAAAATATTAAAATTACTTAATACACCATATTAATCTATATATATATAAATAAAATAATTTTTTTTAATTTTATTTTTCTGCCTAAACTTTATTACTTAATGTAGAATAAATATATTGTTATTAAATTAAATTTGAATATTTTTATTCTAAAAATTTTGATTCGAGTTTGAAACCTAAAATTTTCTACAAATTTAGGTGTTTCAAAATAAGATAATATCAAGATGAATATACTACTACATTTAATACATGATTTGAAATCTAAATATTTTATCAATATTAATCAAATCACTAAATTCTGAAATTCAAGAAATATATTAAATCTAATAAATATATGATTGGATCTTCTTGAATCATTTATCAAACCAATTAAAATCGCACGATCTTATAAAATCTACAAAACAATAATCTATATATATATATATAAGTAAAAAAATTAAAATTTTGTTTTCCAACCTTATAAATGTAAAACTATATTTATTTGTGGAACTCTTTTAAGATAAATTATTACAATTTAATTGGATAGATTAATAAAAAAAATCTTCGAGATTTGCTTAATTTATGTTGTTCAACATAAACAAATTCGAATTTTAAGAAAAATTTGTTAACTCATAATATATTCAAAATAAGAAATAAACATTGAAATATTTATTAGGAATCGTAAATTATTGTAGTTCCATTATATTGTGGAAAGTCATTAACAATTTTCCTAAAATTTAAGCTATCAAAATCACCCAATCACGTGAATAGAATATGATTTTGTCAAATATAAAATTAAACTTTCAATGATCTTACCGAAATTCAAAATTATTTAGATTTTTTATTCATATGTTGCTTTCAATTTATTATAAACATATTTTATTTTCTTAACTATTTTTCTTTCTTATTTTAAAACGAAAAGTTCGTCCATCTCTTTCATTTTTCGTTTGATTGTTCTTCAGATTTTCTGTTGAGATCTGTTAATTATTTGACGTATAACCAATGTGCGATTATTCATTAACTTTTTAAGTATTTGTTTCTATCTAATTTCAAATTTTGTGATATTATTATATTTAATTGGCGATTTGCTTAATATTTTTATCACTAATTTGACTATGTAATTGATAATTTTTACGAGATATTTACAAATATTTATTTTCTTTAATCTGCTCACATCTCTATTTAAAAAAAATCATTCAACCTTCTATAAATCGTGGATATCATGCTTATCAATTTGTGAACGAAAACTGAATTACGAATCCACACATTTTACAATATATTATATAACTTAAATATATGCTTATATTACAAAATATAAAGAAAAAATATATTTTGTACATCGCACAGGTCTCACACTAGTATTATATTATATTATTTTTAATAAAAACTCTCTTCATTTCAAAACAAATAGTCATTTTAAAAAATAATAAAACTTTTATACATTAAATGTACCATACAAATCGATCTAATAGTAAATATTTTACGTTTCTATTTTAAAATGTAAGTTTTTTCACTTATGTTTTCAAAGGTCATCTCAACTCTATTTTTTATGAAAAATATATCAAATTAACTATATTTTCATAATCTTTAATTTGATATATATATTACATAAACAAAAATAAAATATTAATTTTTATAAAAATATTTCTTATTAAAATATATTTTATATAAATATGTATAATTATTAATTTTATAATAACTTATTATATTATCATTATATAAAAAATACTAGTTGTGTGTTATTTTCAATCGGTACATTCAATTCTGATTAACCAAACGAAGTATGTTGTGTTCGATTTATATATGTCGAACATTTTTAAACATATTCAGCTTATGTAAGCCAAATATTATTAGTCTCGTCGTGTTTGCAAAACACATCAAACAATCTATGTAGAACTGAGTTTGTATTTAAAGCTAAGAACAAGAGATTAATGGGAAGATGACAGCAAAAGACAAATTAGTGATTCTTTTATAAATAAGTACATATATATATATATATATTGTCTAATTTTGTTCCAGAAATTATCTAATGGAGTGTAAAAGCTAAAGATTGACTAATCAAAATTTATTAATTAAAAGTGAGTATTAATTTATTGAATATTATCTTAACTTATAGATTTTAATTGCAATCCAAAAAAAATATTATATTAAATAAAATTATTTCTTGTTGAGTATTAATTTTTAAGAAAATACTGTAATTTAAAAATGAATGCATAAAACAATCACTTTAATTATCTTTAGAAGTTGGTGGCATGAGCAGGTTGTGTTTTTAGTTCTCTAATTTAATTTATATGTTTTTTAATTAATTAATTTATTTATTTTTAAATCGTTAAAATAAAAGATATTTGAAATGTACAAAATAAAATAAACAGCAAAGCTTCTTTTTAGTTTCAATAATGATTATACTTTTCTTCAAAAAAATAATAATCATACCTAATCATATGAAATAATGCATCGTACAACTACCAACTAGCCAGACAATTCCATTTATTTAAAATAATAATAATAATAATAATAATAATAATAATAATAAATAAATAAAATCCACTCAATAAGGTTTTAAATCTTATCATAGTTTGCAAGTTGGAAATTTTAAGAAATTAATTTTTTGAAAACATAAATATTATTAGAAAGTGATGCGTTATCCTTTAATTAGTTGATTTTTTATTTTATTTTTTGTCAAAAACATATGTCGAAATCTTATCATACCACTAAATATTGAGTCAAATCCGATCTAATATCTTTAAAATATACAAAATTCCTTGGATCGAGCTAAATAGGTCCAATGATATTTTAGACTTAAAAAACAAAGTTCAACCCAACTCAAATATTGAAATTGATTGACCAGCCCATCGAATCGAATCAAATTTACCACATCTATGCATATATTATTTCTTGCCTTAATAAATTTATTATTGTTTTATTCAATTATGTGTGGTGTATGTTATAGATGTGGTATTCGTTTAATAAAATACTAGTGTGAGACATGTGCGATGCACAAAATATATTTTTTCCATATATTTTGTAATATAAGCCAATATTGAAGTTATATGATATATTGTAAAATGTGTGGATTTGTAATTCAGTGATTATTTTTTTGTATAATGAGTAGAAAATTGTTATAATTTTATGTTTCGTCTTTTCTTCTATTAGAATTAGTCTCGTTCACAAATCGATAAGCATGATATCCACGATTTATAGAATGTTAAATCAAATTAAATTTTTAAAAATAGCGATATCAGCAAATTAAAGAAAATAAATATTTGTACATATCTTGTAAAAATTGTCAATTACACAGTCAAATTAAGGACAAAAATATTTTGCAAATTGCTAATTAAATGTAATAATATTACCAAAATTTGAAATTAGATAGAAACAAATACTTTGAAAGCTAATAAAAAATCGCACGGTGCTTATACGTTGAAATAATTAGGAGATCTGAACAGAAAATCACAAGAACAATCAAACGAAAAATGAAATAGATGGACGAACTTTTTGTTTAAAAATAAGAAAGAAAAATAGTTAAGAAAATGAAATATGTTTATAATAAATTGAAAGCGACAGATGAATAAAAAAATATAAAAATAAAATAAACTTAAAAATAATATTTTGAAAGGTGTAGGAAATAACACGTAAAAGATTTCAAGAGGAGGGAGAACAAACAAGGAGAGCTTCAAACATTTAGTGATAATCTTAATAAAATATATCGAAAGAAGAGAGAGACAAAAATTTAATTTCATATTTGACAAAATCAGATTTTATCCACATTATTGGATGATTTTAAATAATTGATAGCTTAATATAGAAAAATTGTTTATGACTTTCTACAATATAATAAAACTACAATTATTTAGTGTTCCTGACAAATTTATTTTTTATTTTGAATATATTATGAGTTAACAAAAATTCCTTAAAATTCGACTTTATTTATGTTGAACAACAAAAACTAAGCAAATTCCGAATATTGTTGATATTAATCTTTTCAATTAAATTGTAATAATGTAACTTAAAAGAGTTTTATACATATATATATATATAGTTTTACATTTATACAGTGGAAATTTAGACGGGAAAAAATAAAATTTGAAAAAAGTCATTTCAAATATTCGATAAAATATTTAGATTTCGAATCATATATTAAATGTTGCAGTATATTCATCTTGATATCATCTAATTTTAAAACAACTAAATTTGTAAAAATCGAATCAAAATTTTTAGAATAAAAACATCTAATTTTAATTTAATAATAATATAGTTATTATAAATTAAGTAATAAAGTTTAGATGAAAAAATTAAACTAGAATTAATTTTATTTTTATATCTATAGATAAGGTCTATCAAATTAGGGCTAATTGCACGCTTACAAAATGATTGCATCAACAATTATTGTTTTATTGGTAGGTTCTAGTTGCCGATATACTTAATCATTTAGTAAATACACAATATTTTATGCAAGTGAGCCGAGTGAATATAAAATAATTTAATAATATATTATAAGTAAGAAGTTAACATTGTTAAAATAGTTCACAGTAATACTTTTTAATTTAGTAATATATTTTATTTGAAAGATGATAAATAATATTTTTAAATAAATAAATAATATTTTTTTAATTAAATAAGTAATATTATTAGTTCAAATTTAAGATATATCTAGTATATATAATTCAATTAATGGTGTGTGAGATGGACAGATAACGGAGAGGACTATATTTATTAATGGCATTTGATATGGACATTGATTCCAAAAGCTGTACAGATTATTATTCATGATTAGTAAGCTGGAATATTTGAAGTCAACTACCAACCTATCTTCGTACAATTAGTGAACTAGAAGTTTCTAGATTGAGTATTTTAACACTGGCCGACAAGTGATGTAGCACAACTTTTATAAATTAAATGTTTAGGGTTTTCAAAATAAATAAATAAATTACCTTATTTGTTTTAGTTGGGCTTAATTTATTGAATACATGATGGTATTTTTTTATTTAATTAAAATTAAAAATTTAGATGTGTTTGACTTGAATTTATACTATAGCTTCTTATTTGAGTGTTGTTTGCTTTTTTTTTTTCCTTTTTCTTTTTTTTTCTTCTCATTTTGGAATATTCATGCTCAACTGAATCACCATTCATTTTCAATACGTTGCTACACACGATTTGGTGTATTATCGTCTAAGAGTATGTTTCATCCCATCGTATTTTTCAGGTTTATGGTATTTGTGTAATACCAAATATCTCTATCACATTAGTTTGATGTGTGATTATCAGTCTTAATATTGTCTTATGGACTTAAAATGAACTACAAAATTTATTTTTCTAATACGACTTGTTGGTTCCTTAATATAATGCAATCTCTACATTTGGAACGACATTATCCACTTTGGCAGAACCTAACAATTGATTGTGTGCAGTGATATCACATCAATGCTGTACCGGATGGTATTATTATATTAAAAGTTCTTACAGTGGTTGAATAATTATGTAATGATTAACTTATTGTGCTCGAATTTGTAACAAAACGATAGATGAATGGCTGAAATTATTAAAAAATAAAGAATAATAATACTATAGAATTTTATAAAACTTTCAAATTCCAATAATTTGAGTTCCAAAAATCCAAATTTTAAAATTCAAATTCCTAATCCATGCAAATGAATCCCAAAAATAAAAAATAAAAATAACGCAAACAAATATTAAAACCAATTTACAAGTATGCTCACATTGAATTAATTCATTTAAATAATATGATTTTCATTTTTTTTATTAAATAACGAAAAATATAATACTTACAAAATGAGCAACTTGTCTTTAAGAATCACAACTTTTACCATTGGCAGATCCATATTTGGGCCTTTGCTTAATAGTCCAATAACAAGAAGGAGAGATTGGCCCAGCTTAATATGATCTATCATGGCCCGCAAAATTGAGCTAAAGCTCACAAGGCCCAAATTAATTAATTAATTTTCCGACTTACACATTATTGTTTGACATTATTAAAATATTCTTATAATATTCAGTGGGATAATTTAAAAGTAGAAAAAAAGATTACATAATAAATAATTGTTCAACAATCTTTAAAACCTAAAATATTGAAATTACAAGATCTGTATGAAGTATTTGTAATGGATTTTAAAATAGAATATTGTATTAAAATAGTACAAAAAAAATATATCAAAAATAATATGGAAACTTGTGTATAATAATAAGGGTAGCAGGTTATGAATATGCTTTTCCATATCGTTTTTATTTGATTCGGGTAAATTTAATATTTTTATTTGATAATTGTTCGTTATTTTATTTTATTTAAAATATGACTCGCAAGTCCATGAGGTAAATCATAGTAAAATATAGCGAAAATAGATATTGTATCCACATGAACTATATATAATAAATTAAACTAAGTATTCGATTATGCTACTATCATTTATCTAAATAATCAATTTGGGATTGGTTTGGTAAAGCAAAATAAAATAAATAAAGAAGTAGAAATAAATATCAGCTTCAAACAACTAAATATAATTAAAAATTGTATGGATTCTAGGCACATGCTGAGTTATTTTAATGTATAAAATCATATTTAATTCATATATTTGTTGGACAATCACTAATATATCTATATGATCTCTTCCGAGTTATATCTAAATATAGATTGATAATACTTATCATTCTCAATATATTATGTAACTCTCAATCGTTCCTAGATCTATTCTCTATCATAATATTTACCAATCTCATAATCTACCAAATGTTATGTTATGCATTCATAACCCACTAACCAATTACTCCCTCCCGAACAGTGGATTAACTACACATATGCAATTAGTCTCCACACTTGAAAAGAAAGCATAAACAAAAAAATATATGATTCCATAATCATGTACTTCCTATAATCATTAGATGTTTAGCCACACATATTCAATACATAATTCATCTTCATTTATCTTTCTCTCATGACTTAGTTGGTTGATCCTCCCTTGTCACACCAAATCAAGAAGATATGCTCGAATAACACCAAATCGCGACGATTAAAATCATATCACGAGGATAAGCACATGTGATTTGAGATGTGGTCTATACATCCGTAATTATCTGTTTTTCTGTCAAAATTTCAACAAACACGTGACGTAAAAAAATATAACAAAATCATGATGAACTCATCAATTAGGTACATGCAATTACCAAAAAAAAGTATACATAATAACCCCAAATTGTACGTAAATATTATGTTCATCAATAATCAAGTAATTCGTTAAGTAATTGGGTATCTGAAAATGTATAAAAGATTATCAATAATCTATAATATGATATAATAAGATTACATATATTATATATATTACACAACTATTATATTATATATTATATATAATATATTAGATTAAATTAATAATTATCTAATATATAACTTATGTAATAATATATATTTTATATTATATATTATATATAATATATTAGATTAAATTAATAATTATCTAATATATAACTTATGTAATAATATATATTTTTAAACGAGTATAATAATCATAAAAATATTAAGAACACATAACATCAATTCAATTTATAATTTATCCATCGTATAACACTTAATCAGATAATATCGATCCAATTTATAATTTATCCATCGGATAACTCAATCCTATCGACTATCCTACATACATTGTCAGAGGTTAGTCACAGCCGCCTATACAGATTACAAAGCCCCACAAAATAGAAAACCTTTGCCAGGTAGAACGTAGCCTATAAATTCTGTCGCGGAAAAAAAAAGGAAAAAAAAAAAAAAAAAGAGAGAAAGCCTGAAACAAAATAAAGATATTCTCCTCTAACTAAATTATTCTCTTTTCCTATTTTTTCTCCTCTTTCCCCTCAAAGCTGTTGCACTGGAAAACCCTTAATTTTTCATCCAAAGAAAACCCTGAATTTAAACGCCTATCCATCTTCTTTTTCTTGGTGGGGTTTGTTGAATTCGGGGATCAAGGTGTTGCTCTGTACTGGCGGATCTGGTGTTGTTATTGGTTAAGGGTACGTTATTTCTCCTAAATTTATGTCGGTTTTTGGTGTTCTCTTTATTCTTGATCTGTAGGGCTGGAATATCGGTCTCTTTAATTTTATTTTTTATTTCTTTCCTTTCCTTTCGCAACTGTCTGTTATCATTACATGCGTAATGCGTGAGGTTGATTGATCTTAGGCTTCTTTTTTTTTTTTTTTTTTTTGATTCGTTGGGTCAAAATTTTATGTGGAGTATCCAAATATATGTATATATGCATGGTTATACATGAACGCACGCATATGTTTAGTTGAAGCTGTAACTTATTTTGATTTGTTGTTTTTTCTTTTAGTGAATATATATAATATTGGCTTTAGGGTTTTGAATTGCTTGGCTTGTAAAAATCATTTGTTCTTTTCTGAAGTTCATTGCCCTCCTTGTTTTCCCCATATGTCTTATGATATTAGTTAGAAATGGTAAGAGCAAAATGATCTTATGAAAGCCTTCGTTTTGAATTAGCTTAACTTGGTTCCTTGAACTGGTTTGTTTTACCATAGCTCATTTAGATATCTTTTGGTGCATTCCCTTACATAAATATCTTGTTTCTAGATCAATTGGGCTCAATTGGTTGAAGGGTTCAATCAACTCATCCACCCACCTGAAAGGGTGCTGATTCTGAATTCTTTTTATGTTATGTGGCTTGCTTGCATATTATGCTGTGAACTTCAACTCTAAAACTCAAGATATATACATTGCTAGATCACAGGTGATGAGCATTAAAATGTGGCGTTTTTTGTGATTAGGAAATGGATAATTATCTTGGTATGCAAAGGGTATGATGAAGCAAAGTGGGTTATATACCATAATTTATTTGGCAACACATTTGGCTGAATGAGTAAGAGGCATTTAGTTCATTCTTTTGGCCATTTAAAGTGAATCTTAAATACATGCATTTTAGAGGTGGGGCAAATATTGAAGTGTGTTTGCGACATGAATCCCAGAGCAATTATTAAGAGTTTTGGCTTCATTGCTTTCATAACTTCTCATTAAACTTTCAACAGGCAGTTGTGGATTTTGTGGTGATTTTTCCCAGTGAAGTTGCATGTCATTGACTTACTACTGGCAACATTTATTTAATGGATAATGGCTGTTTCGATGGAAAAAAACAAAGAAAGCTCATCAAGGGAGTTTGTTCAGCGCCTCTTTGATAAGGTATTCATGTGGCATACTCCTGCTAAGCACAGCTTTTATGAATTGTGTATCTATATCCACATCTTCATAATACAAAACTTCTCACAATGGCTTTTTTCAAGTAGATTATTACATAATTGCTTAAAAAACTATATTGCTAGAATTTTTTATTGTAGATGGCGCTTATGCTGTCTATCTGCTTGGTTTCAAGATTTCAAATTCTAATCATGTTCCTACTCTTCTGTATAACCTAATGATTTCACCGTAGAATGTTGAGTTGGAGAACAATCGAAGGAAAGCAGCACAGGCCAGAATCCCTTCTGATCCTAATACATGGCAACAGATGCGTGAAAATTATGAAGCAATTGTACTTGAAGACCATGCCTTCTCTGAACAACATGACGTAGAACATGCTCTGTGGCAACTGCATTACAGGAGGATTGAGGAGCTAAGGGCTCTCTTCAATGCAGCTTTGGCTTCAGCAGCATCTGCTGCATCCCAAAATGGGAGAGGGTCAGTTCGTTCAGGGCCTGAACGTCTTACAAAGATCCGTTCCCAGTTTAAAACTTTCCTTTCTGAGGCAACTGGATTTTATCATGATTTGATGTTGAAGATAAGATCCAAGTATGGTCTGCCACTGGGATTTTTTTCTGATGGTCCGGACAACCAGATACCCATGTCAGAAGATGAAAATCTATCCTGTGAACTAAGAAAAGGGTTGATATCCTGTCAACGTTGTTTGATTTATTTGGGAGATCTTGGTCGCTACAAAGGATTATACGGAGAAGGGGATAAGGCTCGGGATTTTGCGGCTGCATCAAGTTACTATATGCAAGCTTCTTCACTCTGTCCCTCAAATGGCAATCCACATCATCAGGTTACTATCAAATCACACATCTTTCTTTTTTATTTTGATTCCCTTTTTGCCTCCTTATTGGAGCTAATTGTCATAGATTGCTTTTCTAATCTGAAGACATCCTTCTTATTTTTCAGCTTGCTATACTAGCTGGATATTCAAATGATGAGCTGGTGTCTATTTATTGCTATTTTCGAAGTCTGGCTATTGATAACCCCTTTATCACTGCAAGGGACAACTTGATCATTGCGTTTGAGAAGGTAAGATTCAGTATTTAAACAGGTGTAATAGCACATCGTAAGGCTTGAATGCTAGATCTCATTTTTTGATGTTTGCAGTTTGGTTTATTTCCCTGGTTGGTTATACTAATTGGAATGCTTATTTGGTTGTCAGTAGATCCATGAAAGGGTTGACTAGCATGAATCTCAAACCTATCTTAATAGTTAATTAATATATTCAGCCAATTGAGTGCATGTATTCCTGTCATACATGTGTAATCTAGCATCTACTCAAGAGGAACTTTCTGTTGCCATTTGTCTATGGCACTGCTTGTAGCTGTCTACAACATTGAATGGTCTGAGTTGTCTTTAATTGAGCATAGGACACGCTTATCATAATGTGGATGTAGAGGGAAAATATAAAATTACTATGTACTCAATACCAGCAGAATTTACTGGTTATAAATTTTCTTTTATCTGCAGAACCGTCAGAACTATACTCAACTAGTTGGTGATGGTAAAGCAACTAGGGAGAAGAAGCTACCTTCAAGGATGACTGGGAAAGGAAGAGGCAAGGGGACAAGACCTTCTTTCAAAGATATTAGAGCTGCACCAACTGCAGTTAAGGGAAGGGCATCAAATAACATCGAACTCGTTAAAGCTTTTGTCACACGATTTATTAGGCTGAATGGAATTCTCTTCACACGCACAAGGTTTGTTATTAATTCTGTAGAGCACGTGGTGGAAGTTATTGCTGTATAATTCTTTATTGATACTCCCCCCCCCCTGTGACCCCAGTTTGGAGACTTTTCCTGAAGTGCTTGCAGCTGTGAAAAATGACTTACTAGATCTGCTTCTATCTGGGCCAGCCGAGGACCTGAACTTTGGTTCAGATGTTGCTGACTGTAGACTTTCAATTGTTAGGGTGATTGCCATTCTAATATTTACAGTGCATAATGTGAACAAGGGAAACGAAAACCAATCTTATGCTGAAAATCTACAACGTTCGGTCCTACTTCAAAACGCCCTTACTGGTACTTTTGAGCTTGTGGGCTGCATGCTTGAACGGTGTAACCAGTTAAATGATCCTTCATCAAGCTTTTTATTGCCCGGGGTTATGGTTCTCATGGAGTGGTTAGCCTGTTGCCCTGATGTTGTAGTTGGCAGTGAAGTGGACGAGAAACAGGTGCTTGCTAGGTCATTTTTCTGGAAGAACTGCATTTCCTTACTGAATAAACTTTTATCAAATAGATCTATTTACGGTGATGAGCATGACGAGGAGACATGTTTTTCTAATATGAGCAAGTATGATGAGAATGAGACTGCTAACCGTCTTGCATTGTCTGAGGACTTTGAATTGAGAGGATTTCTTCCTCTACTTCCTGCACAAATCATACTTAATTTTTCAAGGAAGCATTCATTTGGTGGTGAAGGAGGCGACAAAGAAAGGAATGTTCGTGTAGAGAGAATTGTTGCTGCTGGAAAGGCTCTTGCTAACTCTCTTCGGATAAGCCATGAGGGAATCTATTTTGATACAAAGTTGAATAAATTTGTCATTGGCAGTGAGCCTCAGATTTCTGATGATTACCTATTTAGCAGTTCTCTGGATAATGATGTCACTGTGGGCGTTTCAGTAGGGGCTTTAGCTGCTCATGGCCCTGTTGTGAAGGCAGAGGTGAGTGCGGAAGCTGAGGATGAAGATGAGGATGAGGTTATTGTTTTTATGCCTCTATCAAATGAGAAGCGTCTGGATGAATTCTATTTAAATCCAACTTCTTCAGAGCTTCCTGCCCCTGTTGGTGGGGCTAGCAAGATTGATATTGGGAAAGAAAATAATTCCTGTTCTGTTGGACCTGACACTTTTTTGCTTCAGAAGGCATTACATTCTAGACCATCGGAAACTGTTTCTAATGTTACTGCTCAGCGGGTGCAGCCGATCGAACCAATCATGTCAAAGTGGGCAGCAGAAAATGCTCCCGATGTCAATGGTTTGGCCAACTTGAATTTGATGGAAAGTGGTTCCTCTCTGAAACCTGAGCTGGTAGACCATTTTGAAGTTCCTCATCCTGCTGCTCTCTCTGTGCCGTATCCATGGTTCATTAGTTCGGGCACTGGCCATAACTATTCCACTCAGCTTTCAGAAGCTGCTGTGCCATCCAAGTTTGATTCCTTTATGCCCTTCGGTTCAGCTTCTGATGGCTTGCCTGTGCAACCAGCTTCAACCATGCCACCAGGCTTAAAGAAGAATCCAATAAGTCGACCGGTCAGACACACAGGTCCACCGCCTGGATTTGGTTCTGTTTCTTCCAAAGTCATGGATGAGTCAATGAGGACGACCTTGAAAAACAAAACTCCGCCAGTTTCACAAATGGATGACTATAGCTGGTTACATGGATTTCCCTCATCATCAGTAAATCAAACTGTTGGATTTGGTAGTTCCTTTGATCAAGTGGAACCTGCACCATTTCATTCCATGAACAAGAGCAATGGCTCAATGGGAATATCAAGCTTCCCTTTCCCTGGAAAACAAGTGCCTTCACTTCAAGCCCAGAGTGAAACCCAGAAAGGCTGGCAAAGCTATCATGTTTCGGAACATATGAAGCCACATGAGGAGCAGCAGCAACAGCAATATCTGGATATCAACAACCTGTTGGGCCTCCTCAGTGGTATCAAGGATGTCTCTCTAGCAGCAAGATAGTTTCTTTGGTCTGATGATTGAGGGTTGAAGATGGTAAGAGTAGTTTCTTCATTCTATGTACTCTTATTTGCTCTTTGCTTGGGCTAATTGGTCTAGATTATGGGGTTTAACTTTCTTCTTCTTTGGCTGTTTTTGGATGTTAGGTCACGAGCAATTTACTGTTGAGCAAATGTTTGAGGCGAAGCTATTATTTCATCCATTGCCTTTGCAGAATGGCCTGTGATCTGGTACTTTGCAGGCACATGCTGTTGAATTGGTTGGTCAATCCCTCCCTATCAACACCCCCTCTCTATGTTAGAATAGGAGCTTCTGTCTTTGTTAACATGTCATCTGGTTTTTGTCTTTGATGTAGCTTGTGCCGAGTGTTCCAGGTTGGTTGAATGGAGCTTATGATATTGATAGGTGAAAGAACTTGGATGTTGTGCAAGCTTGATTGCCTTGTCTGACTTGGATCGAGTGGGGGATGCCTTCAGAGGCAGCGGAATCTGGATTGGAATTTATAAGAAGTTCTAGCAATTCCAGGGGGAGGTTCTATATGAAGTATTTGTGTCTGCCATGCCATAATTTAATGATGAGAAGTTTCAATAGTCAATTTCCCGACAAATACTTTTTAGCAATTGTGAAGTCTGCCTTGGTTCTGAAATGGGGGTTCTCTATATATTGGGAACCTGCCATGGTTAAATGGCTTGCTCTTTATTTTTTTATGTTTTATTGCAAACGTAGACATCAGATTTGGAGATGCATGTTTTGGGTCTGTGTCGAATAATAATATTTTGTGATGTTGACAATTTCTTTTTTTGGATTTACAAATGTGATCTTAGAATGCTATAGTTAATTCTACTATTTTCCTGTTAAATCTTATTTGCCATTTGGCCATCGATATCTGATTTTGAGCAACACATTCTCGATTAGATATTTTACCTGGGCATTCTTTCTGAGGAATTAGTTGTACAAAACTTGAATATTTTGTTATTAGGAAAAAGAGAACCGAGACATAGGGCGATGAAGTGGCTCAAATGTCTTTCAGGAGTTCCCATAATGTAATCAACTTCAATAAATTAGGGTAATTGAACATGTGGGTTGGGAGGGATTGATCCCTGAACCCCAATTTAATAGAACAATATACTAATCTTCTATTGAGGGTTGTTAATGCCTTCTTTTGTTGGAGCTCATTTTGTTCGAGCAAGAACTATGCAAGAAAGTTCGAGGAATTGAGAGGATTTGCTTTTGAGTCGCTTTCTGCATTGTTGTTGTTATCTTTCTTTTAGAACCTCGTTTTTGTTGGAAGAACAACAGATGTAAAAATAAACGTTGCAACAGTATTTGACAATTCTTTTTAAATTATACAAAGTTTATTCCTCTAAATGGTAAGTTTTTACAAATAGAACAACCGATGGAACAACTACATCACTCAAAACATGCCCTGTGGCAAACCAGAAACACATTTGGGGATTTGTTTTCTCTATACCTTTCCCAGATCAAACTGAGTTGAATATTACACAATGAAACGAAAAAAGAAAGAATATATGCAGAATGAATTCACATGTGAACCAATCTTTTTCCTAACCTATATGTATCTTCATATCATATCCTCAAAAAAGCAGAAACCATAAGTCTTGCCCGATGTACTTTTTCATGTGTCTTCTGCAAAAACTTTGAGCACGTAGTCTCGAAAGCGTTTTGAATATTGCTTTGGATCGACAGCTGAAATCGAGTTGGGGTCGTATTGGATCGATTTGTACGCATGTTCCAGTTTCTTGGTGATGTCATAATCTTGAAGAATGTCAATGATCCCAAAGAAGAGTATTACATCATAGTACTCTCCTGTTGGCTCTCCTACTAACTGAAACTCGGCCTCGTTGTTTCGTACAGTTCTTTCGACTCTTGCTGGCATGCTGATTCCCAATCTTATGCTAGCCCATCTAGAGAGTAAGATGTTTCAAAAGTCTGATACTTATGCTGTAATAAAAGAGGAAGACAGAGCATGAAAAATGGATTTTTTTTCTTTCTCCTTACCCTGCAGGGTCTAAAATCAACTGTTCTACATTGGAAAATCTTGGAACTGATTCATTTTCTGAGCCACCATTATCTGCCAAGGAAAAAATAAGAAGAAATATTTCAAGCATTTGATTCAGACAACATTCTTGAATTAAGGCAAGGTGTTGTAATAGTTCATGAAGAGAGTAATTACCAACAGGTGTTCGACTACCAGTGGGAGTGACAGCGTGTTCTTCAGCTGATGCTTCTGTAAAATGAATTCCAACCAGAAGACTATAGTCCATAATTCTCTCTTGTTCAAGTAACTCACAGTCTCTATCAACTTGTCTGCAGAAAAAAAAAAGTGTGGTTCAGTTAACTTCAGATAAGATTTAAGGCTGTGTTTGAGTGAGAATTCACTTTTTAACCTTCGAAACTCTTGAAACCAAGTCTTCTGCAGGCGAAAAATGAAGTTGAGATCAAGATCCTTTAGCGTTGTATTTGAATCAATCTCTGATTCTGGTTTATCGGTCAATCTTCCGAAAGTTGATCCCTTCAAGTCATATCTTCTGTGAATCGTATACTCAGTGCAGAACAGATTCCCCATTATGATAAACCGAACCTAAGCCATTGAAACTGCATTAATACTTTTGAAGAAACATGAGTTCGGTAAATTGATCATATCCATCATCGATCATACCTTTTGCCCGTTCAACTTGACACAGTGCAGGCCGTAGTATTTAGTAACAAGCGTATTCTCAAATGATCGAACATGGTTGTAATAAGCACTTAGCATCCTTAGAAGCACCTAAAAGCACGATCAAAAGATGAGAACATACATTTTCATGTGGTGGTTTTAAGTTGTTTAGTCAGTTTCGAAATGGGAATCTCACTTTTACTTCTGCTTTCTTCATTGTCTTTATCATGTAACGATCATCGTTCGTCAAGTAAAAGAAGCTTCCACTTTTACCCGGAGAGGAAAGTTCCCGTAATGCATCATTCCCACATATGGACAGCATGTAATCAGCTGGATCCACCTTGAACAGCATCCTCAGTGTCCTGTAAGAAAACAAATATTTGAAGATGAAAAATACAGGAAATCAAGAATCATTGTAATGGAAGTCACTTATCTGATAGGTCTCACCTGAACACTTTGGGGCAGTAATCTTTCCATTTAAATTCGCAGGAATTGTGTGGTGGAGTGGATTTAGAACCTTCTGGAGGAAACTTTGTCCAAAACTTCTCCTTTGGATCAAAAGCTGATGGCTTCAAATCGAGCGATGGAGGCGGTCCTGGTCTTCCCACTGAATGCCTAGATGATGAAATTTGTGATATTAGAAGCTGAATTATGCCAATAAGATGACTACTTTTTTGTATACAAACCATATAATTTTCTTATTGCTATACACACAAGGTAGCTCGTAAGCTAACTGAGTCAGTCAGCTCGTTTGTATTTGGTAACACGAGCTGACTGACTCAGGGACTCATTCAGCTTACAAGATGTTTGTGCACATCTACAAAACCAGAAAGAAAAATGAAAAATAAATCTTACCTGATTCCCAACTGCAAATTCAGCATCAAGTCATAATTCCTATGCCCTTTTGAGATTGTCTCCCCTTGTCTCTTTGCCATCTTAGGTATCCTCAAAGGTGTACCCGATTGAACACCCTGAAAAGCATCATCACCCTCTCCTATTCCACTCCCCGAAATCCATGCAGAAGGCGCGGCACCATCAGACAAACGCATATTGCCCAAATCCTTTTCCACACCGGCATCTATTCTACCATCAACCGACATCCTCCTATGTCTCACACTAGATTCCGATCCTTTATTAGACCTCCACACCGCAAGCTTCTTCTGCGAAGGCCAAACGGGGATCTTCTCAGTCAGAGAAATCTTGCAATCCTTCAAATCATTATTGAAAACCTCTTGAGGGTCCCATTCAAGAGTCCCTTCTAGCTGTGATCCTGCAGGGTAATAAGTCCCATTCTGCTCTTTCGGATCACTACTCCAATTCCCCACATAGAAACTCCCATCAGCCCATTTAAACGTCCCGTTTCCCTTAGGCAACCCGTCCTCCCAATTCCCTTCATACACATTCCCATTAGCCCAATACATTGTCCCATGCCCACAAATCTTGGCATTCTTCCATTCTCCTACATAGTTGTTCCCATTTTTCCATGAGTACTTCCCCTGTCCTTCCTGTGATCCTCTGCTCCATTCCCCCTCGTAACTATCACCATTCGAGTATTCCTTCACACCGTATCCATGTTTCAGATTCATCACCCAAGAACCCTTATAGGTACCCCCTACAGCCCCGGTGTAGGTCCCCTCCCCATCCATGAATCCACTCTTGAAATTTCCTTCATACATTGCGCCAGATGGCCAACTGAACACTCCTTTCCCCATTGTCTTGCCTCTGAACCATTCTCCGACGTACATACACCCATCCGTCCACCAATACTTGCCTTGCCCGTGTGGGAAATTGTCAGACCAAGAGCCCGTGTAGTAATCTCCATTGGGGAGGAATCTCTCTACATGGTATACTTCTCCTGGTGCATGTATTTCATCTTCTTGATCCTCAATATTCTCTTCATCCGCATTTTCTACTGCATACGACGTGCCAAAGATCGTGTTGGCACGCTTCTTGGCTGCTGCCTGTGTCTTTCGGACAGTCGCCTCCCAGGCCTTCATTGCTAACTAGACTAATTATTTTCTATTTGACAAACAAATCTCTCTTCTTTTGTCTAATTGACGTACATCATAAATCTGCATTGATATATTTCATTGTTTTTTCTGGTCGTATATGCATAGCTCAGCCATGCAAATTAAGAATCATGTAGATGAAAAACACAATCTTTCTCTCTCCTCTCTCTGTTGCTCTCATTCTCCCTTCCTATCTTTCCCCTCTCTCTCTCCTCCCTACGTGTGATGAAAACGGAAAAGAGGAGAAAAACCAACCTAAACCAAGCAAAATGGAAACACAAATTCCTGCCTCTTTTCTTTCTACATTTCCCGGAAAAAATCCACAATAGACCATCCAATGATCATTATTTTATGAGGACAGACGTTGAGAGTGTAAGGGTCCACATAGGACAGAGAAAATCTGACTGGACTATGTTCAGACAATGATTGGTTTCTGACAGCAAGAATACAGAGGTGTCATGCACAAAATGCCCCAACAATTGTAAGAAAGACTTGTTCATCCACCATTAAAATAGGTTGGGATATGAGGTAGTTTTTTGACATTTGTCGAGGTATGCGGATCTGAGGTCTATATATAGTATAAACACACACACTCTGTCTCTCTCTCTCTCTCTCTCTCTCTCACACACACACACACACATATATACGTACATATTTATATATACCTCTAGATGTATATCATAGAATGCTTTTCTTTTCCATTTTCCACAAGGGAAGGTCCATGTTTCTTTCTTGGGATCTAACAAGTTGCTCTGATTATTTTACAAAGCTGTTTGCATGGCATCAGTTTGACATTTGTCCATGCATCCCTTAATTTATGGGGTGTTATATACATAGTAATACTTATATATGTGTGTGTGTGTGTGTGTGTGTGTGTGTGTGTGTGTGTATTTGCACAACATTGAAATAACATAACAAAAAAAAAAGTACCTAAATTGAAAAGAACATAAACAAAAACATTTCATCATATTCAAATGAATTGTTGAAAACATCAACTCCAGTATCTTATGAAAAGAATCACTCCCCCCCCCCCCCCTCTCCCTCTCTCTCTCTCTCTGAATATGATGGATGTTCAAATCATGTTAAGTTTAGCAAGAACAAAAACAGTGGCAGAAGTGACAACAGGGATGAAAACTTCATCTGGAATTAACTTTGGAACCAAACATTGCTTTACGAACAAGGCAGCTGCCGGCACTCCATACACAGACAGCATCATTTCTTTTGCAACAAAGCTGGTAACTCCACTGTCAAGAATCACCACTTGAAGTATTTTTCCAAATTCCTCCTTCCCCAACAGTTCTCCTATCCCTTGGTCATGATCTTTCTGCATAACAAATATATATTTAATCCAACTAATCAAAATAAACAATGTTTGGTTGATAATTATTTCAAAATTTATGTCCACATGCATTATGTTATATTTATGTCTGAAGATATTTATACAGTAGTGTCATTGTTTATTACCAGACATGAGAGCAGCTCCAGACCAAAAGCTGAAACCTGTACAGAAAATCTTCTTATCATCCAGGCCATGTAAATAAATAAAAAAGGTCGATTTCGGGTTATGCTCAAAATATATTAAAAGCTTTTTAAAGCACATTTTAACATAAATTGGTAAAATTATGTCAGAATCGGGTTAGGCTTGTTCGTATTGGGTCGATTTCATATTTTATATCAATCTATATCCTGTGAAAATATTATGTAAAGTTAGAAATCAAATATATATATATACTTACTTGGTAAGCTTGTTTAAGTGTGCCAGTTTTTGGCACCTGAAATTGTATGCTGCCAATTGATTTGTTAATTTCTCTGGATATAGAATCCAAACATAAAAATAAATTTGCTACGGATATTTAATATTTTTTACTTCACATATTAATAAATTAAAAAAAATATATGTAAAAAAAAAAAAAAAAAAAGATACTCGACGGTCTGGCAAAGTGCATGATAGAAGTCTGCTGTGCTCCAATCCTCAGTATTTACGAAGTAGTTATGGTAGCACTGTTCGATTATTAGCCTAACTTCCTTATCTCTTTGCTGCTGAATTCCTGCAAATGAAAAGATCATACCTTTATCATAAACTTGTAATAATTACTACAACCTATATATGCGTGTGTGTGTGTGTGGTGAATATATAATTTCATTAGATCAGAGGGGTCAAATGAAAAAACAAAAAGCCCTGTATGTATAGGTGTATGTATAGGTATTCATGTATGTGCAGGCATGCAGAGAGAGAGAGAGAGAGAGAGAGAGAGAGAGAGAGAGAAGAGTACAGCACCAAATTTCTTGAGGGATTGCCCCATCTTCACACAGCTTTGCAGAATGACATATAAAAGGGTAGGGTGAGAGTAGGGGGTGGGGTGGTGCATAATTGATATATATCTATATATATATTGTAACATACTCACCCAATTTTAAAATTAGAATCTTATTATATTTGAAAATTTGAGTTATGTTTCAAAAGTTAAAATTGATTAAAGTAGAAAATTGAAATTTTTACACATATAATTTATATATAATCGAATAAGTTAAATCAACGAATACAAATTTATATTAAAATAAATTTATAAATTTAAATAAAACTGAAACTTTTATATAAAGAGATCATATAATTGAAAATTTAAATTAATCGATAAAGTATATTATATTAAAATAAATTTATGAATTTCTAATTTTTAGAAGTAAACACCTAACTTACTTAAGAATTTGTGTTTACAATTCCTTAGAACCAAGCAAAGAATATTTTACTTTTTACACCCCCAAAACCGTCAATAATTATGATGGGCTTAACGAAGCCCAAAAATAGAAAAAAGCGTAAATAATGGGCTTCTATATTGGGCCATCTTTAATACAAATGAATCGCAGGCCCACTAACCCACCCAACCCCCGCTCTTTCTTCCCCAGCCGTGCAGGCCGGCCGGTACTCGGCAAACCCGGGAATTTCAGGTCAGGTGCTTGCTGCACCTTTTCCCGGTCATTCTTAACTAGAAACCTTCATTGATAGGAATAAAGTTATGTTCTTGGCAATGCATTTGCACAGTATCCTTTTCCAATTCTCCCGCAAATTCTCTTCCGAATCAAAACCGCTGCTAAATCTCCAAACTTGCGTCGCTTTACTTCAATCGTGCGCACAAAATCAAGAACTTTCCAATGGAAGACAAGTGCATTCGCTCATGATCGTTAGTGGTCATGTTGCTTCTCCTATTTCTGCTACCAGCCTTATCAATATGTACTCCAAGTGCAAGTCCATAGCCGATGCTAAATTTGTTTTTAATGCGTCAAGCGATGTGCACAACGTGTTTGTTTATAATTCTATTTTAGCTGGATTAACGTCTAATGGCTTGCCATTTGAAGCGTTTGGATTCTACTGTAAAATGCGGTTGTTTGGTGTAGTTCCTGATAAGTATACTTTCCCTTGTGCGATTAAATCTTGTTCGAATATTGTAGATTTGAAAAATATTCATGGGCTGTTGTTTAAATTTAGGTTGAGTTTCGATAGGTTTATAGGCAGTGCTTTGGTTCATGGTTATCTAAAGTTTACAGTGATGGATGATGCATTACAAGTATTTGAAAGATTGCCTGTGAAAGATGATATTGTGCTTTGGAATGCTATGATTAATGGGTATGTGCAGATTGGGGAGTTTGGTAAGGCTCTGATGATTTTTAGGAGGATGGTTGAGAACGGACTCATTCCTAACAGGTTCACTGTTACTGGGGTATTATCAGCTCTAGCATTGGCTGCGGAGGTTTACAATGGCAAGTTAGTTCATGCATTTGCAACAAAAATGGGCTATGATTTTGGAATAGAGGTTTTGAATGCTCTGATTGATATGTACGGGAAATGTAAGCAGCTTGAGGATTCCATGATGGTTTTTGAAAATATGATTGAGAAGGATATGTATTCGTGGAACTCAATCATTACTGTTCATGAACAATGTGGAGATCATGATGGGGCTTTGAGATTGTTGAAGGGGATGTTAAATTCAGGGTTTCAGCCTGATTTAGTGACTGTTACTGCTGCTCTTCCTGCTTGCTCAAATTTGTCAGCATTGATGCGTGGTAAAGAGATACATGGTTATATGGTTATTAATGGGTTGGACAAGGTAGGTAATACATACATATCTAATGCAATTATGGACATGTATGCAAAATGTGGCAGTATGAGGGAAGCCTGTTTGGTTTTTGATGAGCTGACAATCAAGGATGCTGCTTCTTGGAATATTATGGTGATGGGATATGGCATGCATGGGTTTGGCAATGAGGCATTGAATATGTTTTCTCGCATGTGTGATGAGGGATTGAAGCCTGACATGGTCTCCTTTGTTGGGGTATTAGCAGCCTGCAGCCATGCAGGCTTTGTAAGCCGAGGGCGAGAGCTTCTTGCAGAAATGCAGCCAAAATATGGCGTCACTCCAGCTATTGAACATTATGCATGTGTTATTGACATGCTTGGTCGAGCTGGGCAACTTGAGGAAGCCTTTGAGTTGATATCAAATATGTCAATCGAGCCTAATCAAGTTGTGTGGAGGTCGTTTTTGTCTGCATGTCGGCTCCATGGGAATGCCGACCTCGCTGAGGTTGCTGCCCGGAGGATGTGTGAGTTTGAACCTGAGCACTGTGCAAATTATGTTTTGATGTCAAATATATATGGCGAAGCTGGAAGATATGCAGAGGTAGCAGAGTTGAGACATATGATGAGGCAACAAGATGTGAATAAATCACCTGGTTGTAGTTGGATTGAACTTAGTGATGGTATGCGTGTGTTTCTTAATGGGGATAGAGGTTATCCTGAAGAATACTTTGTTTATGATGGATTAGATTCATTAACTGCATGTTTACGTGAGCATGGGCATTTGGTAGATGTCATGGACAGCTGTTTCTAGAAGTTATGTGTTATTGTTAAATGTTTCCTGGGTTTCTTGAACGAAAAAGATAGCACATACCCATGATCAGCTGCTTTTTATCTTTCACATTGTTGCAAAAGGAAAGTTTTGACTGGTACAACAAGGTGAGCATCAGTTTCTAGAATCAGCAATTTTGAATTTTTTCATAGGTTACTTCTCTGTTGTCTGTTTCATCATTACGGTGAATAATGTAAGCTTCCCCCTGTTTCTGTAGATGATGGCATCAGCCCACAACACCAGACAGATGCATTAATCTGAGGACTAACAGCGATCTGTAATGATTACGAGATATGGCAACCCTGACTTGGTGGTAATGGATAAAGAGTAAAGCATTTGGTGCATAGCATCAAATTAAGGTACCTTGCTCTGACCTTGTTTGCTAGCCTCCTGCATCAGTATCCAAGCATTTATTAGACTCTCTCTGCATTGTTAATCAAGAGAAAGTTATTAATGAACAAATATATCACATAAATAACATATCTGGAACATGCCATGGTTAAAGAAGGCTTTCTCGAAAACTGCGCCCGGCTTTTGGTTCCCTGCCAAATAACTAAGCTGGTAAAATTGTATAATTGCATAGCGTTGGTGTGAGGTTGAGAAGCTGTGACATTCTAGGGATTAGTATGGCAAACAATTGAAGGATCATAATTTATCTGAGATTGACTTCTCGCAGTTACTAAAATGGAATACGCAATACGTGGGGAGTAACAGAACCCGAGTAATCATGGTGCCAAGCCTAATCATGGTAATTGCTTAGTTGATCATTTTTGTCTGGGAAGATTGATTGGAAAGGCCCCTTCAACTTTTAAATCATATCCCTCAACCTCACTCAGGAAAGAGGCCAAGGAAATGAAGGTTGTTTCACATGGTCGAATTAAGTAGTTCCCATAACATACGTGCACAATGTATTTGTTATCGGACACACACACACACACACACACACACATTTAGAGAAATACGTGCATGCAACTTCTTTTTTCTTTTTCCCCCTATTGGTCCTAAAACTAGAGTTATACCTCCCTCATGATATGATGGATATTAAGCTGAGCACACCCTCTGCATAACTCAGGTTTGTCCTCACTAATCATGGTTTTTTCACAATTGATCTTTTGATGACATGGACATTACTCAGTTTAATTTGTGGTCTCCTTTGCTCTTGTAATGATGATTTATGGGTCGTGAATTATTTGGCTTTTATAGGTAGATAGGCTGGACTACTCTCAATCTTGCAGTAAGGAAATTGTGAAGGACTCCCGGCAAGCCAATTATTGTTTACCTATAGTTTGCTGATTTCTCAGTCAAGATAGACACCCTGCAGCCTAGTAAAGAATTGGCAGCTAGCCTTACTGCTGTTCGTCATTTGGCTGGGCTTCCATCTCTTGGTTGGAGGAGTAGGTCTCCTGTGAGACAGTCGCATTGTGCAATGGAGAAAAAATAACTTTTTAATTAAAAAATATTAATTTGAAGGTAAGAAGTAATGCTTGTTAAAACAGTATAAAGTAGTAATTCTATCCCTGATAAATGTTGTATCTTTATCTCCATTGCACTAAGGATGGTCTCACACAAACTATAGCGCGTTCGACAAAAAAACAAAATAAAAATAGAAGAAGAATCTGTTTAGTTCCAGGGTTACCATGTTGATGCCAAGAAGGGTGTTACAGTGAAGCTTTTGAGTCTATACTGAAAGAACCCCTTCTATTTTAGTCATTTTACAAATCGAGAAGTAGCGGTGAAGAAAGATCTAAACACCGATCCTCTCTGGTGGAGGAGACCTGTATTAGTATTAATTGATCTATTTTTTATTATTAATTTTTTTTTTCCATCTCAATCCAAGTTTGAGGTACGAATTAAAACTTATTCAGAGTTCATTTGATTTAAAATGTAAAACAATCACAAAAGATTTGATTTAGTTGCGTTCGTGTTTCTCTCAATAAATTCAGGTCGATTTTGTGTTGTATTCATATGCTCTGTTAGGATTCTGCAGCCCCTACAAAAATGAAACAAAAAAACAATTTTTTTTAAAATTAAATTAAATATAGAGATGCGTGTTATCCCATATTTCCATCCTTGCAAAATGCATCATTTTAGAACATGTAACATTTTCCTTGCTCGTTTTCTTGTCTCTTCTAAAATCTGTGGCCCTCCCAGAAATGTAGGATTCGAAACATTATGAATCAAACGAAGAAACTTCCCTCGTCCCAAAAAAAATCATGTTTGCCTCGGGCATTTTTTTTTTTTTTCAGTAAAATAGAGTGAGTATTTTTTTTTTTAACAAAAAGACAATCTTTCTTTAAAAAAATCTGAATATACCACTTTCTTTGGAAGGTGTGCTGTCCATTTATCCCATGCAATAGTACACGTCCCCCAGTTTTCCACATGATTCTGAGTACTAGTCAAAACAAACTTAACTCCATTATTATTTGATCATGTTCACTCTCATCTACTCTAGAAACTCCTACTCTCTGTATATTATCCTTGCCTTCCTCCATGCACAACTTTATCTAGCTACCTTAATTTTCTTGAAACAGTGGAGCTAAGTTTGCTCTAGACAAACAAGATAAACATGGCACAGAGACCTGAGGAGCTGTCGGAATACTTCCTCGAAAACACCGATGAAGTCGAAGAGAATGACAGAAAGATCGACTCTAGCAGCAGCAGCAGCAGCGACGGTGATGCCGAAGACCCTCGTACTAAAAGATCACCCTCTGCTTTGTCATTCTCTTCTCAGCACTGGCCTCAAAGTTTCTTGTAAGTGTTTTCGACTCTTTCTTTGGGACGGATAGAGTATTTGTGCTTTGTTGCTAGTTTTGGCTGGAACTTATCCTGTTATGGTTCCCAGAAAGAAAAAATAATCTACATAAACGAAATTCTGCTGTTGTTATTTTGTTTTAAGTGAACAGTCTATTCTATGAATTTGAAATCCATGATAGAAAACACATAGGCTGTCGTATGGATTGCTATAGGTTCGGAATCCATCTCTTCCATTTTGAACTAATTTATCGTGGACGGATTTCAAATCCACTCTAGTAAGGGAGACTTGAAATTGTTGTAAATCCCTCGATTCAAACGCAACCTTAGATTATTGCAACTGCTAATTAATGGGGATAGTGGATGAAGAACTGAATTTTTTGCCCATTTTGGATCAGGGAGACAACTGACACTTACTCAATATCTGCATCCCCAAGTTTTGGCAACTTGAGGCGTCGTTCCAGTGCTAGATATTCCTTTTCTGACGCAATTAACAATGACTACTTACGGTCTGATTCAAAGACAAGTTTGCTCTCGAAAGAAAATACAGTTGATGAGGAAGATGATCTTGATTACGTCTCTATAGCACGGTTATCGGCTTTGGAGAAAGCTTCTTTGTATGAACAACTAACAGGAGAGCTTCCAATTGGTCATGGATGCAGCTTTTCTCAGACAATATTCAATGGTAAACAAAGCTTATGTTGTATTAAACACGACTGAAGTCACTTTCATATTTTTTTTATGATATTTCTGTGATGAGACTATACATTGTTGAGTATATAGCATCTTCTACCCTCCCTCTCTCTCTCTCTCTCTCTCTCTCTCTCTCTCTCTCTCTCTCTCTCTCTCTCTCTCCGTGTCATATTATGCTGATGTATTGCAGGGGTTAATGTGATGGCTGGGGTTGGACTACTCTCTACGCCATATACAGTGAAAGAAGCCGGGTGGACTAGCTTGGCAATTTTAGTCCTTTTTGCGGTTATCTGCTGTTACACAGCTTCTCTCATGAGATACTGCTTTGAGAGCAGAGAAGGCATCATAACTTATCCTGATATTGGACAAGCTGCATTTGGAAGATTTGGTCGTATCTTCATATCGGTAAGTCACATATATTATAAATACGACAAGACACCTTTACATAATTATCATTTGGATTTTCGATCTTCATGTGATCATCACTAGAAATATCTTGTTTCTGCTTACATTCTGGTGCATCTTGGTGCAGATCATTTTGTATGCAGAATTATACGTAAGTGGAGCAAAATCAGATTTCCAGGTTCATCTTTTCTTCTGTCTGTAGTTATCAAGTACACCCCCTTAACAAAATTTCCCACAACTGCAGTCATATTGTGTGGAGTTTATAATTTTGGAAGGCGACAATCTAACCCGCATATTTCCTGGCGTAAGCCTGGAGTGGGCTGGCCTTACGCTCGACTCCGTCCACTTGTTTGGTATTCTGACAGCTCTTATCATTCTACCAACCGTTTGGTTGAGGGATCTTAGATTCATATCATATCTTTCAGGTGCCAAACAATGCTTGTTTATAGTCACGCGTTGTTTACGAGCATATTTTAATTTAATTTTCTCTTTTCCTGTTTTCAGCTTGTGGTGTTCTTGCAACTATAGTTGTATTTCTTTGCTTACCATTACTCGGGATTGTTGATGGTATTGAATTTCGTCACTCGGGAGAACTAGTGAACTGGAGTGGAATCCCATTTGCTATTGGTGTTTATGGGTTCTGCTATTCTGGGCATTCTGTGTTCCCAAATATATATCAATCAATGGCTGACAAAACACAGTTTACAAAAGCACTTGTAACATGGTAATTGGACTCCAACCTTTGAAAACTTATTCACAAGTAAATATTTCACTTAGATTTTTAAGATTCTCATTTTTTCTTTCGTGCAGCTTTCTGCTCTGTGTTTTGATATACGGAGGTGTTGCTGTCATGGGATTTCTCATGTTCGGACAGAGCACATTGTCCCAGATAACTCTCAACATGCCAGAAGATTCAGTTGTTTCGAAAATTGCATTATGGACAACTGTAGAAATCCTAGCCCCTTTCGTTCTTTCTTAATGCCTACAAATGTGATTTCACACTTTCTGGTTTAATTTTTTCTGATGATTGTCTTTGCTGTGTTCTCTGCAGGTCATAAATCCATTCACCAAATATCCTTTCCACAATAATCCGATTTTCAAACATCCTATTTCTTGATATATCTTTTTGTTTGTTTTTCCTTAATACGGTGCAAATATGCGTTGTTGATGAATCCATTGGCGAGGAGCATAGAGGAGTTGGTGCCGCCGAGGATCTCTAACAGAGCCTGGTTTTATATTCTTCTGAGAACAGCGCTCGTCGTCTCTAATGTTTGCATTGCCTTCGCTCTTCCTTTCTTTGGTATGAATTGCTGAAGTAAATTAGTTGTAGGCTGCAAATAAATCACCTATTTCACATTGATGATTTTTCTGTGTTGCAGGTCTTGTTATGGCTTTGATTGGTTCTCTTCTCAGTCTCCTCATGGTAAAGATTCTACTCAATCCCTTCGTTTAACATTATCATATTGATAGATAATACGTAAATATTCTCTTGTTATATTCTGTAATTATCATCTTCACATTGTAGATAATGCATGCTGCTGTTCTTTTTTTCTTTTCAGGCTGTTATAATGCCAGCTCTATGTTTCGTGAAAATCATGGGGAAGAAAGCGACGAAAACACAGGTGACGAACGATGCGTTTATTCAACGTTAAACTCGATCATAAAAGTGTGTTGTTTTGCTGAAACTGGATCTGTGTTTTCTTGATCAGGTGATCATCAGCATGAGCATAGTTGTATTCGGCATTATAAGTGCAGCTTTTGGGACATATTCCTCTGTATCAGAAATTGCAAATAAGTACTGATTGTACACACTTCAATCTCAAATAAAAATGTCTTGAGCCTTTACACAACCATGCATATCACACTGTTTGTGTTTGTGTTTGTGTTTGTGTGTGTGAATGCTGCTAAGAGGGTTCAGCTGAGTGCATCCAAATTTGGGGAGTAGCCGAGTCGACTCAGCTGCACACTCTGAAAAGGGCTCCAATGGAGGTTGCATTTCCCAACAGGAAAAATTTCTTAGCTATTGCTTGATGAAGACGGTGATGTTTGCAACTTGCAAACAAAATATTGTGGGTTTTAAGGTAATAGATGATCCAAATCGACCCACATGCTTATAAAGGCCTATAAATATACTTTTTCAGTTCAAAAATAAAAAAATTGAGTAATATACAATTTATTAAATTTTAATTATGTTTTTTCATTTATTTGTTGGTTTTAAATTTCTTTTTTTTAAAAAAAAATTATATATGACTTAAACACATTATTGTTTTAATCGTACTAGTGTGTGCGATGCACATCAGATATTTTTTTTATTATATTTTGTAATGTAAATATATTCTTAAGTTATATATATATATATATATTGACGAACTCATTTAAACATATAAATTTAACAATATTATTGAATTTACAAAAAAGTATTTAAAATAATTTAATTTTAATGTTGCTAAATAAAAAAGAAAAAAAAGATATAATTTACATAATAGCAGATGAAATAGACAAATGAAAATGTAACTATTATTTAAGAATTAAACGATTGTACGTAAAAGAATTAGTTAGGAAATGATCTGTAAGAATATTGATAAACATGATATTTATAATTTATGGAATGATGAATCAAATCAAATATTTTAGTAATTAAGATTTACCAAAAATAGTGATTGCACAAAAACATATCCTAAATAATAGATAACAAAATATTTTTATTAGAAAACAACGTTTAGACAGAAAAATAAAAATAAAAAAAGTCATTTTACTTATATATATATACATATAGATTAGCAGAAAAACAAAAATAAAAAAAGTCATTTTACTTTTATATATATATATACATATAGATTACTAAAATTTCACCAACAAATTTTTATTTTTTAAATAATTTTTTAATATAATTTTTTTAATTATAATAATATATATTTTTTGAAACCAAGAAAATAATATACCTAACTTATTTTGGAGCACATGGAGATGACAGCTAGTAGAAAATTCAGATCCGTTTTGGGCACTTTAAGTTCTGCCGCACCTTGGTCGGTGTTCCACTATGGGCCAGCAAATGTCGACCCATGTCCACCCTTATGCATAATAAAAAGGATAAATAAAAATTTAAAAAATTGATTTGTATTCAGTTGAACTAAATAAATTATATTCATTATTTTTTATAAATAATTCAAATGGGACGAAATGAGGCATGCAAACAAAGAATTCAGCCTCGACCTGATATATGTACGAGTCAGAACTGGCCCGTTGCGGTTACCCCAAAAATCTTAGAACGAACCGGATCGAAATTGACCCCCCTAGGAGCACCACAGTTTTCAACCAACAGGCATGATAGGCAACTTGTGTTCCTTACCAGCAAGCAATCAAAGGCCCTTCCATTTGAAAAGCACAACAAGCAGGTTTCTATAGTTGCACGGACCCAGAAATTTAATTTAGGGGGTTTAATTAATAATAATTGATGAATTTTTTTTAAAAAGAACAATAGTAAATATAATGTATTTATCGAAAATATAATTATAAATTATAATCAATTGTGATAGAGCTAATATATTATGTTAATTATATGTCAATATTCAAAAGAAATAATGTCATATAATTACTATAATAAATTTACAATAAAAAAATTACAAAAACTATATCTTAAATGCAAAATATTCACATAATAATAATCAAACATTTAATAGTATAACAAAAAACATGAATAATATTTATATCTGGTACTTGTAACGGAAAATAAAATATGAACTTTTGATATGGGGATTTATCCTAAAAACTTCAATGCTAATACGTATAATGAAAAGATGAATCCTAAATTGTAAAAACGTACACATAAATGGTAAGAATGAATAGCACGAGTTTACGGTGAATGAAAATAATTAAAATTAAAAAAATTGAACTACAATTTTACAATAGTTGAAACTTGACAAAGACGAGTAAAAATATTTAAAATTATAAATGTGTTAATATGTATTTATATATGTTCATAATGTATTTTATACTGATATATAATATATTTTTTATACATAATTTAAAATTACTAAAATATATATATGTATATTTATATTTATATTTATTATCTTTATTTGAGGGGGCCAAGGCCCCCTTGGCCGCAATGTAAGTTCGCCCCTGGTTGCAGAGCCCTCTTCCACCATGACTTTAAGGAATCTCAAAGTGCATAAATATCTTTAAATTAATGGCCTTTATTACACACAGACACGGTTCTAATTGTTCTAGTTATGTTTTTAGAATTCTCAATTCCAGAATTATGACTGACGAAATTGAAATCGAACTAGTATATAAAGTCTTCTGATCGATTTTTAAATTTTGATTTATAATTTTTTTTATTAATATCTTTTATCTAGAACTGTGCAAAAAAATAAAAATTAAATAAAATCATCAGTTCTTGAAACTTGCTATTCTAGAATTAAAATTGAATCAAAAGAATTTAGACGAAAGCAAATTGTGGACTATCTTTATTGGTTCAAAATCAGAACCATGGCCACGTCCAACCTTTATAGTATGGTAATTTTCTTTGATCTTGATTATGATTCTATAAATTAAATTAATATTTGATATTTCTATTTTTTTAATTAATATATTTTGATTGCTTACGTATTATTAAATTTGTTTTTATTATATTTTATTAGCTAACGTGCTATAAAAGATAAAATCAATCGAGTTTGAATTTCTATAATTTTATTTAAGTTAATATTTAATATGAATAGGCGTGAGGGCATGAAATATCACAACTATATAACTATATTATTTCAGCGTAAAATATTTGAATTTTCATGTTTAAAAATTAAATTATTATTATATTTATTTTCTCATTTTATTTTGAAACTTATTGTGGGGGGGGGGGGGTTTGCATCAAAATCAGCTACAGACGAATGACGTGGCAGCCTGATCTAATTTCTGAAATTGTGGGCGACAATATCTGTGTGTGCAACACCCCCACTGAGATTCCCAAATGACCCTTTTCCGATGGCAAAATCCGACCACAAATCTTAGTTCCCGGCCAGATAATCGAGGGCAGAAACGTAATTTACTCGGAAATTAAAAAGGGAGGAATGTATTGATTTAATTTAGCCGACCTTTTTAATTAAGAAGCACCAAAAGTGACTGCTATTAGTTACCCCTGGAACATGCTCCGATTCTTCCGCTGCCCTCCCACCACCATTCAAAGATTTTAATTTTCTTGTACGAAATAATGTGAAAAGTTTAGGTTTTCTCTTTTATTTTTGAGAAATTGAGGATTTGTTGGAAATGGATTGCTACATCATATTCAATAATCCTACAGGCATCATTTGATTCGTGTGTATATATACACGCACGCACATTACAGCAACAGATACTGTATTTTGTTAGATTTTTTGAAATAAATGTCGGAATTGGTGGCTCGGACTGGCCGGCAACAGCAGCGCTACGAGGATGGTTACCGCCTCATTGCTGGGTATTCTTTTCATTTTTTCCTTTTGGGTTGTTTTCTCTGCGTATTTAAGTTTACATGCATGAATTCTGTTGGTGTGATTTTGGTTGCATGAAGGATGTAGTTTCAATTAGGGTAATGTGGGGAAATTGGAGTTGCTTTTGTTATGTTTTTTTTGGAATTGTGTGGATGGTTGGTGTGTTCATTGTGTGTTGGGGGGGGGGGGTGTTAAATCCTTAGTTTATTTGATTCTATTGGTGTTTTTTGCGACTGGATTTTGCATAATTTGTGAATTTAATTTGGGCTAAGTTTCTTCAAGTGAACTGGGGTCGGTATTGGCAATATACGAACGAAACTTGGATTTTGGGTTCATTCCTTTGAATGAAATAAGATAAATCAAATAAATTTCTTTTTGCCTGTCGAGAGGGGAGTGCATATCCAGGACTTGGAATTTTATTTGAGTTTCTGTGAAGAAAAAATAATAATTGAGAAGATCATGATAAGGTTTTGATTTATCCAGCTTCCTGTCACGCATGCAATCAGCCTGAGAAATCTTGAGATTTTTTTATGTATCATAATCATTACAGTTGTTTAGTAGAAATGAAACAGTGATGCATGGTTCTCTTAACCTTATAGATACACATGAATCACTTTATCTTTTTCTCATTTTGGTTGCTCCCTTTGTCAAGTGAACTTCTAATTAAAGAGAATATAAATATCCACGTTGGAGGCTTATGTGATACTATAGGTGGTCGACTTTGTTCTTTTGGGACATTTTGAATATTGTGAAAATGGTTGATAGCTACTTAGATTAACTATCTCTAGCACCTGAAAAATTAAGCCTGGCATGTAAATTTTTGTTGGTTAGTTTCTTTGGTAATAACAGCTAATAATTCCATTAATTTCTTTTCCTGGCTTCACTTGCTCATGGATACATATACCTGCACTGCTGCACGCCACTGGAGGTGTAATCACTAAGATATTCACTTACCAGTCTCTGTCTGTTACTTCAACTGATACTCCATGTGCTTGGGAATTGGACAAGAAGCAAACTGTTTTGAGATTCGTCCTGATATTTTTCTACTTGAGTTCTTATTTCCGGAAACTTTATTAGCGTAATTATACATCTTAAATTATCAGTTCTAACCAGTAAAATCACTTTGCAGGTGTATTCCCTTCAAATTTAGGAATGCTGAGGACAGTGGTAGTGCACCTACAAAGATAGTTGAAGTACTGATGATCAATTCAACCAGTGGACCTGGTCTTCTATTCCCAAAGGTAAAATTTGTGGAGTTGTGCATTTTTAGATAAGTGGAAGTAGAATAAATAAAGCATTTATGAGCTCATCACTCTCTTATAGCTTAATGTTCTCCAGTTGCTGAAAACATTAATTGGGTTTCATGGGGTATTATCATTCTATGGGGGAAGTATTCTAGCAAAAACCTCTATGGCAAGTACTCTAGCGAACAGCCGACCTCAACCAATTTCTCTCTTAGCTTCAACTTCCAATTTTTTTTTTCTGTGCAACCATATTGACATGTTAAGTGTGTTACATATTGTTCACTTTTGGTATCTTGTCATGCTGATACTATATTTGAATCCGTGTTGTTGCGATACTTATTCTATGAGCTGAGTTGGCATTAGAGATCTACTGTGGTGATCTTCATGCACTTGAACTGTTACGTATGAAGAATGGGATATAGCACAAAATTATGAAATGTTGTAGAACAATGCAAGAAATTTGGAGATTAATGCATAGCATGTTTCCCTTTTTTCTGTCATTCATCTGGAAGAAACTGGTTTTGTTACTTCTATCTTGGAGCTAGCTTTTTTTTGTTTGGGTACAACATTGATGGGCCTTTGCCTGAGTTGATTTTGGTTTCTACTCTTCCTCTGTTCAACTGAACTACTGCTCTTATGGTTGCTGCATATGTGGTCTTAAGTGACACCTGTCCTTTTCTGAGCACCTTTCATTTCCTTTTCTATACTAGACAGGCTTAATACTTCTCACTTTTCTCTTTCAGCATCAGTTGGTGCTAGCTAGAGTTTGTAGATAATAGAACATGTGCAAGCAAACTTTTTCCCAGTATACCTGTAATCTCGCTAAAAGAAAGTCGTGTGTGCTGTTATAAAAATCTTGAAACTATTGATATCAAGACAACTTCTTACTCATGGTATTGTTGATTTACCATGTAGGGTGGATGGGAGAATGATGAGACAGCCGAGGAGGCAGCAGAAAGGGAAGCCATGGAAGAGGCTGGAGTACGAGGCAATTTAGTGGTAAGAAATAACACTTCTCCTTATGCTTGGTTATAGTTGATATTGTTCGATATTCTAGTATGTACAATGTAAGCGACTTTTATTGCCTTGCCTTGCGTCACCACTATGTCGTTCATGATATAAAAGATTCCATATGATGAATCAACAATCTTGAATGGATTACCCTCCAAAATAAAAAGGATGTTGATCGTGATATAACATCTTCCATCTGATGAACCAACAATCTTGAATGGATTTCTCCCTCCAAAATAAAAAGAAAAATCTTGAATGGATTAAAACAAGAAAAGGAAAATACTGTGCATTGAGTTGGACTATTCTTCATTTTCATGTGTTCAATTTCTGAATTCTGGAAAAAGAAAAGAAGGAAAAATTAGCAAATCTGAAAGTAAGCAAAACCAATGATCTGAAATGGTTGAGTGCTCTCTGTCTTGCGGTTGTTCCCTGCGTCATCGATCAGCTCTAAGTAAGTCACGATTAAAAGCCTGGTGTCCTCTTTAATGGTCATTCTGTATAGTCCTATTTGGAGTGCTGGATTTTTTTATTTTATATCACTATACATAAGCCAATAGATCTTAATGGCAGAGATCAAGTAAATGGGCACAAATCAATAACCGGTAGAGATCAAATAAATTAAATGGGTACCTATTCTGGCTATAAAGTACTAAGGTAATAGGAACAATGAATAAGTTGGTCTGATGATTCAAATGAAATACATTAAGTTGAGAAGAATTAACAAAATAGCAGTGAATGTGCCAATGTTATGTCTCTCTGGTTTAAGTGTAAAAGGTTGACGTCTAAATTTCTAATGTGAATTAGAAGTTGCCAAGAATCTACTAAATATCAGAGATTTTCAACCGAAAATCAAACTAACCCTGCAATTTTGGATTTCAGCATTTCCTTGGATGCTATCCTTTCAAGAGCAAGACACTCCAGGACGAGTGCAGTCCAGAAGGTCTGTGTAGAGCTGTTATGTATGCTTTGCACGTGAAGGAGGAACTTGAATTTTGGCCTGAGAAAAGCCACCGAGAAAGAAGTTGGCTGACTATTCCTCAAGCCATCGAATGCTGCAGACATGTGTGGATGCGAGAGGCTCTCGAAAAAGGATTCGCAAAGTGGTATGCTGATGGTATGGCCTCTACTTTGCCCAGTAAGGTTTTTCCTAGTTCATTATCAGAGTAATTAGTATCCAGATTCTTTAGAATTTCCGGTTCGGTACCATTTGGTTTATTTCCTTTGAAGGTTAGGAATTGGGAGCAGAGAGATGCAAATCTTTCTATTGTTGTTTAGGTGCTTAAAATGTTCTTTGGGAGACCTTTTTTTAGTTAATTGTTTGCTTATAAAAATATAAAAACTAACTACTGCTGACGCATGTCATGCGGCTTTGCTTCCACTTTTTTTTTTTTTTTTTTTTTTTTGCACCCAACTTTTAAAATTCAAATAATTCTCTTAAATTCAATTTCTACGTATAGTTTATCAAATTAAATTTTTTGTGATTTTTTTAATTTGACATCAATATTGTATGTATTAAAATAAAATATTATATTTGAAATATAAATATGTGTTAATGGATTGAATTATTTGTTTTTATTTTAATGTGAGTTGGATTTCAATTTCAAAATATAGTGAATTAAATTTTATTATGTATTTGAGATATAAATAAAAAAAATTAAATCTATTTTATATAAAAGTATAAATAAAATAAAATTTATCTTAATTGAAATATTTGTATTGAGTTTGACTAATTACATTAATAGACAATTTACATTGGGTTTGGGTACTAAAATTTATTTCAAAATGTGATGTAATTTATTATTTGCCAATTATAAGTTTGTATGAAAATGATAGTATATTATGACTAAAGAAAGTATACTTGCATTAAAGAATATTTATATAAATTCTTTGACTTATCTAATTTTGTTAGTAAAAATAATATAATTTTATTACATATTAATATAATAAAATATATGATCGTCCAACATTTAGTTATAATTAAAATTAATTAATACCCTATCCTTAAATTCTAGAAATGAAAATGGGCTTGATTCGTTGTGTTATGTAAACTAAAACTTCAAGCCCACTCATAGTTATTTAGGATTATTGTCCTCGCCCAAAGGCCCAATCTTAATGGGCCCATTAAAGGGGAATATAATTATTTTATATAAATCTCGTTTGAAAATACCTTTTTCATCAATTACACCAATATTTACATTTTCCCCCATTTACCTTTTTTTAGAAAAGATAAAAAAATATTGCTACTCAGTTTTACTTTAAATCTATTTGCTCAAAATTTACTATTCAACCAATACTTCATTAAAATAATTAATTACTAACCCATAAAATTAAGATTAGTGAAATAAAATAAAATAAAATAAATCTGTTCATTCTGTTTTTGTTTAGTGAAAAAATAATTTTTTATAATTGTTTAATAAATTTTCTTATGAGAAAATTAGTTAATTAATTTTAGTTGGGAGCAAAACCTAATTCAACCCACTAACTCAAATAATCAACCAACACAAAATTACATATTTTCTATTTAATATTTTATTTTAATATAAATTATATGAATTTTAAATTAAACACCATGTAAGTAATTTGGTATATTTCAACGCATTTAAAAATAATATAGTAATTACATCAAATTGTTGCCTAAATTAATGACATTAACTGTAACAAAAGACTTTCAATTTAACAAATTATTGCCTAAATTAAAATAATTCATGAAGCTTTTTATATTAATTTAATAAGCATAAACCATAATACATTACATGGTTACTAGTCATACTTTCTAAAATATTTTAATACATTATTGTAATGTCAAAACTTACTACAATAACACAATGAAAGTCTCACCTATTATATTAAAAATCATTAATTAACAAATCTTGTAATTTATAAAGAATATCTATCAAATTAAATGGATGTTTTTTAAAATAAATAAGATTGTCAAAATAATGATTATATTTAATTCATATAATTTTATACATATAATGACATGAAAGAAATGATGACGTGTACTTTTATAATATTTTGATTGGATAATTGAATGAGGAGCTCCAATTTTGCTACATTTCAACTTATCTTTCGTAGATTTTAATACGAATCATAACATTATTTTATAATGTCATTTAATATATGTGATTTGTCATGATTATTACGAACCAGAAAATAAAATACTAAATATAAAAAGATTTTATGTGATATATATATATATATATGTGTGTGTGTGTGTGTGGGTTATACAAAACACCCAAGTTCAATTTAGAGTATGTTATTTTTTGTCTTATAGACAAATAAAAAAAATGGTATGCGTGCCATTAGCGAAATTAAGATTTTAAAGACTTATGTGTATTTTGTCCTTTGTTGTTACCAAATTTGGCTCCTTGGACTATTTTTCTACTCAAATTTGGGAGGTGTACATTTAGTCGAACTTAATTTTCAAGATTAAGTATTTAGCCTACACTTGAAGTGATGAAGTAGTATAAATAGAGATATTCATTTCATTCATAACGATCAAGTTTCACGAGTGAGTTTGAGTAAAAGAGCTCTCTTACCATCTTTCTTGCTAATAATTCAGCACACAATTCACATTCAAACAAGACTAACTTAAGATCCGTTCATGTGCTCATTTTTAAGAAAGGAAAAAGTCTCTGACATTGAGCTCATATGTGTTTATTCAATGAATTTGGAAAAACTAAATATTCATTTTGTCCCAAAATAGAGCCATATTTGCATATAGTATACAAATATGAATTATTATTTTTAAATAGGGAGAATATGAAATAGTGCGAAATACGTCGTATATGTTTGTGTGTGTAGAGAATTGTACATCTACGATGAACACTTTCATGAATACCTAATATGAATCAACATGTACTTACGAGGTGTTCAATACACACATATATATATATATATAGATATATTATAAATGTGCATTATATAGAATAAAATTAGATGTTGTGCTCTATTTTAATTTGGTATATATATATATATTGTATTCCATAATAATCTTTATGAGTAGAGTTCTTTTTAGACCAACTCACATATCACTTATGTAAGACCAAGCTTCTAAAGTATTAAAGTAGATACATATAAGAGAATTGAAAAACAGAATAAAATTTAAGCTTTTTAAAAATTATATTTCATGACCTGTAATTATTATTCCACCCATCTCAAAATGGAATAAACTAAAAACAAAAATCATATATTTCTAGCTATAACTATACTTTGACAACCCACATTCATGCATGATGTTATATGAAATTAACTTGTGAAATACACACATATGTATGTATGTATATATATATATATTATTACGTTGTATTATTTCTAATATTGTTAAATTTATTTTTATTATTTAAAAAGTATTTACATGTGTAAATTTAGATTATTAGCTGCCCATTTTCTCTATAATCTTTGCTATCAACACCTTATAATAACTTAATTTAAACTTATAATAGAACTTATATCATATTGGATGTGGATGTTGATTACCACCACCCATGCCTACATTGGATTTGGCTAAGTACTTCAAATATATATACATATATATATATATATATATGTGTGTGTGTGTGTGTGTGTGTGTGTGTATAGCATTTTTCAGTTCCTTTAAATCACATAAAATTTGAATATTATCTTGATCTCTAGCTATATTATAATTCTCATGGAAATTCTGAAGCCCTATTTGTCCTTAATTAAGTACAACAATAATTTTAATTATTTTGAGATATAGTTATATATATATAAATATAATTGATCTAATATAATAAATTATTTACATTTTAATAATAAAATATATTACATCTCGTACATTGTACGAGCGGACAACGAGTATATACTGATAAGACAAACTATTTCAAATAGATCTTCAATATCAAATTACTCTCAAACAGAATAAAATGGCTAAAATCAAGAAATGATTGCAATAATAAACACAGTAATCACCAAAATCATACCTAATAATTGAATTAATTCACATAGCACCTAGCCCTTTGAACACATCAAGATTGGCATCTTCATGCCACATCATGTTAGAAGCTGCAAACCCCAGAGAGCTCCCCATCATCTGTGGATCATAAAAGTCGTCGACGTCTTCGTCGTCGCAGGACCCGAACATTGATAGATCCGATCCATTTTGCCCTACTTCGCCCTCACCAGTGTGCCCTACTTTAGCCACTTCCTCCACTGCATGAACATTGCGCTCCGCCGCCACTTTGGCCACCCCCCCGCCGCCAGCCGCCGCGAACTGGGAAGTTTCCGGGACGTCGGCGTCCTGACCGGTGAGTTCCTGCACCAGAGCCCTGAATTCTGAAGCACTGGTGTTGAACTTGATAGGGTTTGTTATGTAGACAACTTTGAGGGGCTGCTTTTTCTTGCTCTGGGGCCGTTTGTTACCCTTTTTCTCATTTTTGTCCATGTTTTTTTATGAATCTTGCAGAGGAAAAAGGGATTTCCAGGAATGGAAAAAGGGAAAATGCAGAAATTAATTGGGGAGATGTAGAATTTGTTTCTTGATAAAGCTAAGAAGATTAGAATAGAAATAGAAACAAATGAACCAATAAAAGACAGCAAGAAGTAATGAATCTAGCTCCAGTATGCAAATAAGAATGCGAGTACAGACATACGTACATCTGTGGGGGTGTGTGGGGGTGGGGATGGTGGGGGTGGGGGTGGGTGGGGAAAAGACAATGCTTTTATTTCTGAAACAAAAGGGTTGATTGAATAGTTTAGATATAAATGTACTGTTTCCAGAACATTAATTTTTTAACTGTTTAATTTCTACTTATGGAAATATATTCCTTGTTTGATCTGCATATTCTAATGAGGTAAATATTAACTTTTTTTTTCTTCTCTAATTTTATTCCAATTTTATGTCATATTTTCATTAATAAAATATAAAATACAATAAAAAATTGTATTTTTCTTTGCATCAAGAAGAAACCAAAATTTAAAAAAATTGTTTTTTATATCGTCACACATTTTTAAGTTGTTAATCATTACAAAATTAGTTTTTAAAATATATTTATTACTTTTTCGTCGTAGTTTAACATATAGTTTAGAAATCATAATATATTTTATCACATTTTTCACATGTGAATTATTCGTTCAATTGCTAATCTAAATAGAACCTCCCATACTACATTCAATCGACAGTTTATTTGGTTTGCTACTCGTTTTGATACAATATTAAATTTAGGAGAACTTGGTAGATTGCAGACATTAAAATATAGCCAATAGTCAAACATAAAATTAGCTCACTTAACATATAATCTAGTCTCGTTTCTTTTATTATTTTAATATAAAACAACTTACATGTAAAATTTTAATTATTTTATTAATTTCAACAAATATCAACTAGAAATCTATACAACAAAATTAAAAATTTCTCAAATAACCAATCTCAAGATTCATGGTAACCGGGACCAAATTGGATTAAAACATTATCGAACATCAATGCAATTAACCCATTTATTATTATTATTATTATTATTATTATTATTATTATTATTATTATTATTATTATTATTATTATTATTTTCATTATTTTTATTTATTTTTTAATTAATGTTTTCCTGTCTACTTCCGTCCTGCCAAACCTAAGTCAGTGATTTGTCCTTGTTTCTTTAACGTGACTATCAGAATTTGTAACTCACGCGCTAGACCTCCGCGTAGGATTCTTCTAGCCTGTTGTTTTTCTTCCACGCGTCGCTAAGGGAGAGGATGGGAATGAAAGTGACGTCATTAAAGGCCAGGGCAGTGATGTCACTGGCCTCGCGTCGCCTTTTAGCATGCCCGGATCCGGGGCCGACTTCAGGGTCGATGAGCGACGGCCACGTATGAACTACTAGATAATTCCCATAATTTCAAAATATACATTAATTTATATTCTAAAATATTCTAAATATTAAAAAAATTTAAAATCGAGTCCATTCCAACCAATGACATTCCTTCTAAAATTCGAAAATTACATATTTAGAAAGAAATATAAAAACATATTTATTTATAATAAAAAAATTCACCTTTTCCCAATTTCTAAGTCACATAAATATGAAGGAATTATTCTGTAAAAAAATAAAATTTGGTTCATAATATATTTTTTACGTATAATAAATTAACTCAACCTCTTTTTTACCTTGAGTTTGGATAAAACTTTGAATTAGAAAACACAATTATTTATTAGTTGATTATTAAAGTTGCATTTAAGTATTTATTATATATTGATCTATTTTGTATCGGAGCTGAGCTGTATATAAATTTTAATAAAATTAATTTCATATTTAAAAATTTTTAAATTTAATTTATTTTATAATATATTATAAATTGTGCGTCGGCTGAAAATTCTAGTTAAAGATTAAAAACCAAAAAATTTTTTTTAAAAAAAATCAAAGAACAACCTATTGCTTTTCTTGCTTAATTAATATCTCTTACCAACCAAAAGGAGACGATTAAGCTAAATAATTATATACATACATATATGTATATATATATATATGTGTGTCTGTGTTTGATTTGTAGTCCATAGAAGTTACTTGGCAAAGTGGAACACCACAAAGAAAGTAGTAAAGCACGTGCTTTGACATATATGAGCAATATACATCAATCCATTTTTATACGTGGATATGTACGTGTTAATTGTAGATAATTGATGTGGAATGACACTTCAAGAATTTTGCCAACTAATAATGGAGTATTTCGTCGATAATTAATGAAATTTTTGTCGTTAAAAGTAGTTTTCGTTTCTTAAAATACTGATCACTAAATATTTGTCAATCGATGTGATTATTCATTGACAAATTTACCAATCGATTTTTGCATCAATAAATTGGTATCTATGTAAGACTGTGGTATCTGATTTTGAAATTAAATTAACGATGAAAATACAGTTGTCGGTATTTCAAAATATAATTTTTTGTCGGTATTTTAAAACAAAACTTTTTTGTTGGTAATTCTTTTTTTTTTTTTCTTTTTTGTCAAATCTAAGAACCTATTGACACCTTCTCCAAAATTAATTATATGTGTACTATAATAGAATTCTTAATTTATATGTGTATATAGATAGTTATATGAGAATGTCTGTCTAAACATCAAAGACACATATTTATATATTTAAAAAAAATATTAAAATTTTGTAATTTTGTATTTTTTATTTCTTCAAAATATATCGACAATAATCACAACAACAGTAGATAAGTAAAAATATTCAAATTGAAATAAATTGAAATCAGCAATTTAAACGGTTGGTGAATGACTCAACTTAACCATTAATTCGATTACAACTTGAAATCGGAAACATGAATTGACAATTTCAAACTAATTAAAAATATTTAAGTGCTGCTCCGATATCAAAATCAAAATCGATAACTAATTAATTTGCTCTTCCAAAATAATCGATTTTCAAACCATCAATTCCAATAACGAAAATGATTGGGCGCTTTCAAAGTTAAATTTATAAATGAATTCCTGTGTCAAAGTTATAGACAGTTCCACATAGCCATCAATGACTAAATTCCGAGCAACGAGATTGACTCATTTCTGACAACTTTTCATATATAGAGATTAATGTGACAGGTATTTAAAATAATTTTTTTAATATAATGTATAATATATAGTTTGTGGTCACTAATAATCTCATAATTTCAATTTATTGGGGTCAATTAATAATAATAAATATAAGAGGTAACTGTGAAAAATATGATTAAAATTTATTTTTAATTGCAACAAGGTAATGTATAACTTAATTCTGTATAATGTTATTCAATTACTGTAGTAAATCTTGAGTGAAAATTAGTAAAAAACTATAGCCAAAAAATATTATTATATTTCCAATTCAACTAAATTCAATTTCCCAGTAATATTTTTGTACCAACTGCACTGGATTAACAAAAAAAATTCAAAACCACACGAATTTAGTGTAAATCAGATTCTCGACAAATTTATCTCACACACGAAGAACAAGATGTATATTCTTTTAAGATTATACTTATTCCAATATGATAAAAGAGATATAGAGAAGACAGATAATACAATTTTTCAAGTAGTCAAAAAATGAGAATTAGACATGGTCACGGTTTAGCCGGTTTTTATTTTGGTTTCGAAACTATCGATTTTTGGAATTGAGAGGGGTGTAATCGAAATCGAATCCGCATATAGTTGGTTTCGATTTTGGAACCGTCGGTTCCACGGTTCTAGTTCCAGTTCTCGATTCCTTTTTTTTTATAAATTCACCAAATTGAAACCGGGTCAACTATTAAACCGAACTGTTGACCGTCGATTAGAACTGTCGAATTTAATTCGGAACCCAAAACCGTAACATATAAGTAATAGATAGCCTTGACTTTGTTGTACTAATTGGCCCATTATATTAAAAAAAAATAATAATAAATAAATAAATCAATAGATAAAATTGTAGGGGTCCAGGTGTAATTTCATCATAATTATGGTAGGTGCAGACCCCTGGGGGCCGAAATGAAAGGGCTGAATGGTCATTTTTCTTGAATTCCCTGTTCGAGAGGCAAATTAAACTGTCATTTCATTTCATGTTTGTGTGTCCCGTGAAACTATGGGCCTTTGTTCCGGTATTCCATTATTTTTTCTATTTAATTACAAAAAATTATTTCATCTCATTTTATTATAAATACATAATGAAAATATTTTCACATATATATATAATAAAACACTGCTTTACAAATAAGAGGGAGAGAGAGAGGGAGGAAGGGAGAGAGAGAGAGAGAGAGAGATCATCTATTATTTTATAAAAAAGAGGGGGAAGAGAAAAAAAAATTATTCGAGAATATAATACATTTAATTTTGTAGAATTTATGGAATATGTTTTTATTATTTATGATTAATTTTAAAAAACTATAAAATTTGGTTCAATTCAGTTGCAACGTAACTTTTAAAACTTATCAATATTTGTTGCATTTCTTTTATTTTTTTCAATTACAACATCATCGCCTCATCCGACGCCCAACGACTGATGTGGATGGTGGAGCGAATGATGTTGTTTAATCTAAATAATTAACCCAAAATAAAAAAATTAATTACATAAAAAATTACAATATTTACTCCAATTTTCAATTGCAATTAGTTTAGACAGAATTTATTAAATGAATTACGTCATTTAAGCATTGGAATAAAGTAGTTATATTGTAATTGAAATGAATTTTAAAAAATGAAACAAATATTGATTAATTTAAAAAATCATGTTGCAATTGAAAATTGAATAAAAGAACATAATTTTTTGTAATTAATCTTATTATATATTTTATTGAAAATATATAATATATGCCCTAAATCCGAAGAAAAAAACAATATATATATATATATATATATTTCTGAAACTATTTTTAATTATAAAAAATAGAATTTTTAGGAGGAAAGGAGTGCTGATAAAAGTTATTCCATAAAGTAGATTTGTGCTACAAGCCAAGACTTACCAACAATTATTTTATAATAAAAATAAAATACATTAATTTATTTTCAAATTTTTTGGATAAATAGAAAATATACTCATGTGAGGAGTTAATAAACATAATTAATATTGCATATAAGTTTTATTTATTCATTTATTGTGACAATAAAAGCTCATGTCAACTAACACATAAATCATTTGGAATTTATTTTGGGTCATTCCACTGTCATTTCTAGCATTATTAAGGTTTCATAACATTAATATAAAAATAATATGACATAATGAAATTGAATATTTATACAATCATAATTACTCACAACATTATCTATGGTTATATATATATTCTCCAACTTAAAAAATTTATGTGTATCGGGTGCATCGTACAACCCAATATATAATATTATTTGTTTATTTGAAAATTATTACTATTAATTTGTTATCTTAAAAAAATGATAATATTATTTTAAGTAAACAAATAATATCTTTTAGTTAAATAAGTAATACTGTAAATCGGTGCACGTTGCATCCGATGCACAAGAGACTCAATCATTCCCAAAATTACCCTGAGCAAAACTCATTGATTACTCCTTTATATTCAAAATAAATAATAGTTTCGAGATGAATATTAATATTAATTTTTTAATTTACACTTGATTTTTCTTGTAAACGTAAATATAATGTCTTTTTTTTGCTGCTAGCCATTAGTGTCTATTTCTCGTTAGTTAGTGATATATTAGGTACTTGATTTATTCATTAATATGTATGAAAATGTCTAAAATGATATTTATTTTGAAGAGAATGGTGTATTATTTTATTGAGAAATATAAATATTTAACTAATGAATCTCTAATTAATTAACAATATCCTAATAAATCACCCCTCCTCTCCTTCTTCATAATGGCCATCATACCACGAATTTATCTTGAATTTTCTTTTAATTAGAAAAAGATTTAGATGTGATCGGGATAAAGGATAATTTAAAACAAAATGGTAAAAAATATAAATTGAGAATTAATTTGTAATAAAATTGAAAATTTTAAAATAATAATTTTTTTAAACGAAAAAAGTATTTATAGAGGGATGTGGCATAATCACTTCCAAGTGGTGTACATTTAATGTAAATAATATGAACCCTATCAACTATCACTACTAATCACAAGTCACTCTCAAAAAATAATACTCTTAAAGTAGTAATGTGCCCTATATATATAATTTAATTTAATGTCTTGCAATAGGGAAACCAATTTATCTTGAATGCGCTCTAATAATGGTAAAGATTATTACATAGATCATTTGCAGCACTTCCCAAGAAAATCTGTCACTGTCCCTTCATTTAAGTTTTAAGTATGGACATACGATATTTTTTTTATTCTATTTTGTAATGTAAGTATATATTTAAATTATAATTTAAATATATAAATTTAATATTAAATGAAATATTTTAAAATTTTCAATTTTAATGTTATTGGATAAAAAAATATATAATTTACATAATATCAAATGAAATAGATAAATAACAATATATCTATTATTCAAGAATCAAAAGATTGTAAATAAAAAATTAGGTAGAAAATTACCTATTTTTCAATTTATTTTAACTGATAACAATAAAAATATTAATAAACATGATATACATCATTTGTGGAAAGATGAATCAAATCAAATATTTTAGTAATTAAAATTTACCAAAAATAGTAATTTGCATATAAACATATCCTAAATAATAGATAACAAATTACTTTTTATTAGAAAACCACGTTTATGCGGAAAATTAAAAAATGAAAAAAGTCATTTTACTTTTATATATATACATATATATAGATTGTCATAAAAAATATAGAAATTATATATATATATATTTTTTTTTTTTCTTAAATCCAACTTATTAAACATGATTTTATATATTTTGGACCAAAAAAAGAAAAAGAAAAAAAAAACTTTTTTTTGGGAACTAAAGGAGTAATATTTAGACTTGAGTTAATAAAATTGGTAAGCAACTAAGAATGAATGAACAAAACTAGAAATAGATATCAGAAGCAATTGAAATTTTTTAGACGTTTACATCTAACATTAGAATATGATTATTCAGGGGTGCATGTAATCTAAGACAACACCCTGCAGAATTCCTTAAACTCCAAACCTCATTCATACTACATGGTCAAGAAACATGATGCCTAACCTAAATACATTAAAGACAATGTAATGTAGTTTACACATCCATACAGAAGAGAGGTTCAAGATTTATGTGATGGACTAATGCTCGTGCTTAACACGCGCTTTTAGTATTCCGGGGACAGGGGATGAGGTGGGACCTGGAGCGTTTGACCTTGAAGGACGAGGTTGGTAGACATTCAGCATGCTGGGGTTTTCACCTCCATCTGTGGGAATACTCTTTGCTGCACCATCAACTTGTGCTTTTTTAGAAAACTCCATTGCCTTGAGAACATAGTTATCATCACGTAGCTCGAAGGGAGCACTGCAATTCGATCGAATAGATTCAATGTTACATTGAGCACACAAACAATTCTGTGATATGTTTGTCTTGTGTTCTATAGACAGACGATTTGATGTCAAGAACGTGTGAATAAGCATCATTTACTGTTTCTTTGTTGGATATTAACAACCTAAGGCAGCCCAGACTGAATATTTTGCTTACCTATTGAAATCAAAATGTACGAGCTGCATATCTTCTGATATTTCAACCTCCACGGTTGCATGAGGACGAGTCTACATTTGAACGTGCACCAGTGAGAAGCGTGAAAAGAAATCAGAAACAGTTCTTTAGTTAAGTTTCAAGTCAAATAGTATGTCCAAAAGAAATTACTACTAAAGCAGGATATGATCCCCACAAAGAATAGGAAACGTTGAATGCTTCCAGAAAAGTTGTCACAATTATACCACCACTCACAAAAGTGCAGCAGGTCAAGCTTAGCCTTAGAAAGCAGCATGTATGCAACAGACCAACGGTAATTTCTTTATGCATATTTCAACATACCGACTTAGGTAAGAATTTCACCGTGACATGACAAGATACATCTCAGGGCCATGGAAACAATGTCTCCATTACAGTTATACAATTATTACAACAGTAATTGATCAATTCTAAAACTGATTCTTCTTTTAATGTAAAGAGTCTGAATTCCATGTCACAGACTATCCAATGCAGATAGAAGATCGTTGATCTTGCCTCTAAGTACTTTCAAATCCCAAATTTCCAACTGTTTCTATTTTCCTAATTGCCGTCTTTTTCTTTTTTCTTTTTTCGATCAAAACAATTGTTGGGTCAAAAAATCACATTATGATTCATGTTCTACTTTCATCTATTTGTACTTCATGTTCTAACAGAAGATCCAATGAGGAATGTGAAAGCTCTATGTTTTAGCAAGAAGCAAAATGGGAGATAATTCCGAATTCCATTTGAATATGCTATCATGTAAAATGAGTAACATAGTTTATTTACAGAAGACCAATAAAATCTACCTGCACCAAAATAAAAGGCAATGCCACTCCACCACTTGGAGCATTTCCCGAGCCATATACTTTCTCATTGCGCTGTATGAGGTTTTGAAGACCAATGTACTGCAGAAAAAACACAGGGATGATTGGATAAAAAGCATCAGGATGTAATATGCGCATCGAGGGCCAATTTCCTGTCAAGCTCTGAAAAGCAGACAATAGACTCTCAAGATTTCATACTTGTTCCTCCAGCTCTTCCAGATATGCTGCTTTCTTTTCGGTTCTGCTTCGAAGTCCAACACGTTCAGTCTGCAATCAGTTATATATTAGCTAAAACTGGATCAGATGGTTCAAACTGCTAATATTTGGCACATTTAAAGTAACTTATTATGGAGCCAAACGGACATACGAAATCAAAATTATAAGGCACAGCAAAAAGGAATAAACAGTTATCTAACCTTTAACTCTTCAATGTCACTCAAGCTAGTCCGAGGGAGGCCCTTCCACTGTATTTCTTTTTTGTCTTTAGAAATTATATCCATTGCCATAAGCACATTTAAAGCATCATATACTCTTCGACGTATATTTTTCTCATCATATTGTTGCTGGCATAAAATTCATAATCAAATTATGTAGCTTGAATATTGGGTGGCAGAAGATATTAAAAATGAGCACTTATAAACCTTGTCTGGAGATGCGACATTGTTGTAGGGATCTGCAAATTCAGCAACAAGTTCATCTGCTACCTGTAAAACCATGTCAATTTAGATGGTAAAGATAAGCAAACAATTAAATAATAACATCTGGAATTGGAGTTTGCAAAAATAATCAAAACATAAAAACATACAAATTCGGGAAAGTAAGGTATAAAATTTAATAAAAAAACAAAATAAATAGAAAAAAGTGTCACATGACCCAAAAATGCTTACTATATTTTTTAGAATAAATGAAAAGTTCAGAGAAATCAGCCTGTGCCACATAACTTATAATTATAATTTACACTCAATAAATAAGCCAGAAAAAGCAACACAGTTAATAACCAATGAAAAGCCTTCAGTAGCCCTTCAGTAGCACCAGCATTACTGAAATGACAACCAGCGAAAGAGGGAAAGATTCAAATGATGATCAACTGGAGAAAACATGTGCATACAAACTTCTCAAACCCCCCCCCCCCACCCAAACAAAAACAAAAAACAAAAAAAGAAAAAAAAATCCAAAAGGCAATGTCAAGTTGCCTTTACAAAATTAGCAGTTTCTGTAACAACTTATACCACTGTTTACAAAATAGTTTGTTGAGGACAATATAACTGAAAATTAAACTGCAAAGATGGCAAACTTATACTTTCTAATTAAAGAAATATCTTTCAGTAAGTGAGGTGGAAGTTTAGTGAAACTATAAAAGCTGTTCAGTCCTACCTATATCCTACCAAGTCCTTCCAATGATCCTTGTTTTCTAACTAAAAGTTGTTCATTCTGATCAATATCCTCAACCTCTTCAAGCCAAAATTAAGATCCCTATTTTCTCTCAATAGGAAACATCATGACAACTGGCTGACAACCACATGCTAACTATGTCTACGTCAAATATGGGAAAATTATGGTAACTTGTTTATTGAGCAGTATAAGTTCAAGCATCAGATGTATCACATAAATACATGTGGAAGCCCCTAATTTGCAGCAAACAGAAAGAGCAAAACACATGCTAAATCCAAAGAAATGTGAAATCACTCAAAGAAGTTTTCCATGAGCCATCTAACCTCATTATATGTAGTTCTCCCTTTGCACTCCACCTTCTCGCACACTATCCACAAGAAGATCAAAAGGTTAAGCATTCAAACTGCAGTAACAGCACCTTCGGTTTTGAAGGTTAAACTATTCTCAGCCTTCAGGCCTATTGCATATTAGAAAGGGATGTATGAACCTCAAAGTGATGATGATGTCATAAATTGTTTACTGAGGCACACAGAGGGGAAACATAGTATTCTTTTCTACATTACACAATTCATACTTCTATGGTGATGAAATCTGTCTGCTAATTGGTACCAAGAGAAGAGGAACAACGTGTGGATTCACCACTTCAAGCATAAATAACATATTAATACGACCACTACTATAGATTGTGACACTTCATAGCAACAAAGTCAAAAGTGACAATTACAATCTAATGGCCAACAAACAAAAGTAACATTCACATAGATTTGTAAGTTCTTTGGAGCTCCATGACAACAGCTATCTCTTGTCATGCCCAACTTTCCAGATCTAAGACGACGTATCATTAATATAATATAAATCACGAGTGCCTCTTTCAGATTTTTTTCCTTCAAAGAAGGATATAAAAATATAAAACTTGAACTTGGAGACCCAAAACGTTTAAGATTTACTATATACAGGCATCGGCAATCATTACATAAGACTAACTAGGGGATATATCATTTCTTCCTCCATTGAGGCAATAGATTGTTTTTTATTAGACAATGAATAATTTAATATATCCCTTCGTCGAAGTACTCTAAATTTGATGTGGATGCTGGTTAATTATTCTCACTCTCTTTTAAGGTTTGACATTAGACTTCTCCCATCTGTATTTCTTATCCATGAAAAGAGGAAGTAATTTAATGGCATTTTGTAAACAGAGGAACGCTATTCAATTTGGTCAACCCGCAGAATGTATGTAGGGAGCAAAGACCTCTTGCAACTGTTTTCTAACCATACTAGCCATGAAATATATTAAGGCAACTAAATCATAAATAAAGAATACGACAAGGAAAGATGAAAAAGAACCCAATAATAAATAAATAAACCTTTCATGCTAAATTGGCGGAGCCCTCGACCACTCTTATCACCTCCTGCTGCACGTTGACCTCTCTTCTTCTTCCTGTTGCAGTACAAAAGAAAGCATTTCACATAAGAAACAGGACATTCACCTTCTAGATGTCTGAAATACTCATATTATCATAGAAATCAAAATATCGGTAAAACGACACCTATCATCAAAAGAATGGACTTCTCGGTGCACGACGCATCCTATTTACAACTTTCAACCATATCAGTCTCATTTACTCATATCAAGATCTGAAAAAAAACGCTTCTTTTGCCCTACCACCATTCCCAATCTTACTATCGAAAACCGCTGTTGCCACAACTTTTCACATCGATGATCTATGCACTGGCAACCAATATGGAACAAAGTCTATCTCCCAGAAAACAAAAAGAAACCAGCTTGGGGAATTGTCAAATCATATTACATTGTGTTCACAACACGATATATTATCTTTAACAGTAATCTGTCATGATATTTCAAAATTCCTCAGTTATTATGATGTGATCATTTCATAACCTAATCTTTAACAATAATGGCTATCATATGTACTCCAAGGCCAAACAAACAATTCAAGTGATTTTAGCATCATACTAATATTAGCAGCATAAGTAACACAGAAATCAATCATTAGAGCAAACGCAAACACAATTGAAAACTCAGAGGCTCACCCAACAGGCTCCGGAGAACCAGCATCATCTCCTTGGATGTCAAGATTGTTTAGACGACTAAGTGTGTCGCTAGCTGGAGTCCCCATGGCGGCCTCACTCCGGCTAGAGGGAGAGCCACCACCACCGCTACCGCTAGTCGACATAGATTGACCGGAAGCAGTGGTGCCCAATGACCTGGTGGCTCCTCCAGCACCACCACCTTTAGACATGGTTGATGGGTTCTTCCCATCTTCTCGATTCTTATCATTGCTATGATTCACCATTTTCAAAGGCAAACATAAGAATTGAGAGCGAGGCAAATGACAAATCACAACCTCTGAGAATTTCTTAATGATATCTGTCAACGCTAATCTGCGAAACCTAATACAAATCCAGATGAGAATCGTGAATACTGGATTGTACCAACAATTACCAAGATATTTGGAATTTATCAGGGGAACCCTGTACGCAATCCGGCCAAACAAAAAAAATCACCGCATGAATTTCTGTAACACAGATTTTTTTTTAACCCAAAACCTTACCAAACCCTCAACATAAAACTCAATAAAAATTAAAATCTCAGGTCAACCAGACTAATGAGGAATATTATTCAAGAGAGAAATCAGATTTCCCGCGGTAAATATAAATAAAGACTCTTGTACAGTTATGAAAGAATGGAACTTCACAATTTACAATCAGAGAATGACATTAGTAAACTGATTGCAATAGAAGTGTGCGTCCGTAGTCAAAATTAGTATATTTGTTATCTTTTATACTACATGCTACATTACGTGCACCGTGCACAATTTATATAAAATAGATGTTCGATGAAATAAAGTATAATATAAATTAGATGTTCGTCATCTAATGCATAATATAAAGTATATTATATTACAATAATAATATTATTATTATTATAATAAAATTATAAAATATAAGTTTTGTGATATCAAAAACATATTAACTTGAAATTATATAACAAAGAAATAATTAAATCTAATATTAATCTTATAAGCGGAAAACATAAATTATGTCTTGTTTTCATAAATCAATATCACATTACATAAATTAAATAATAATTCAAACTAATTCAGGTTATACAACATGCAAATTTAATGAAAATTCATAGACATTAGACATCAGTAGAGTATAGGGGTAACAATCCGAATTCTCTAGATAATAATAACATTACATTCAAATTTTATCTTTAATTAATATGTGTAATGATTAAATAAAACTAACTTATAACTTTATACTTAAACGGAAACAATTAAAACTAAGTTTCTACTTATAAAAACAACAAATTATCATCTACTAAATTATTTCAAGATTTCTAATAAGTTGAGAATATAAAATCATTTTACAAGTAAATAAAGAGTTGAGAATTTTAACAGGGTAAATCTTAATAAAAAGATTGGGAGAGATTTATAATATATCATATTAAACAAAATTACTATCCTAATACTTAGAAGAAGAAGAGAGATAATTTAAACTTAAATTTTAAATATTGGCTCGGATTATATGACCACCATCATCCGTGTTCTAAATACATCATGCAAATAGTATTAAATAGAACATAGAAGCTCTAAATACATCATGCAAATAATATTGAATAGAACATAGAAACAAGTATTGCTATCTTATAAATTTATATAAATCTTGTATTGGCCAACAATGTAGTCATGTGAATCTTGTATCGGCTAATAATGCAATAACGCTAATCTTGTATTGATCAATTATGCAAATCTTGTATTAATCCATTATACAAATCTTGTATTGACAATTAATGTAAATCTTGTGTTGATCAATAATGCAATAATATGAATCTTATATTAATCAATTATGCAAATATTGTATTGATCAATTATGCAATAATGTAAATCTTGTATTGGCCAATAATGAAAATATCTTACACACCAATAATGTAAATCTTGTATTGGTCAATTATCATATATGAGAGTACTACCAATATCATAAACAATAAATATTGAATAAAGATAAAGTAAGATGAAACTCACCTTGAATGCCATGTGTAAAATTAATTGTGAAAATTGTTCGACATCAATCAGGAGATACCCGGCCTAATCCGTGCAATAAGTAAAACTCTAGTATCCTTGTTTTTTTCTTATTTGTATGTGTCAGAAAAATCATATATGTATTTATAGGATTTGAAATCTTTGAATGCTATTAGTAATATTTTTTTTGTTTAATCAATCATTGATTAATCAATACGGTTTCATAAAATGTTGCATAACTAGCCAATACATACATTTCATAAAATGTTCCATAACTAGCCAATACATACTGTTGCATAAATTGTTCCATAACTAGCTAATCTATACGATTTCATAAACTATTGCTTAACTAGCTATTATTATTCGAAAATATTGGATAATGCTTATTATAAGATTATTCTTATGATGGCTTAAAGTTATAAGAGTTGAAATTTGTTTAGCCACAATGTTGTCATGCCTAAGTTAATCACCAACTCAACTTGTCATACATAATGAATGAGTTTAGAAAGTAAGCGAATAAAACCATTTGAAAAAAATACGAATTGGATCATTTGAAAAATAAAGTTTAGGCTCAGAAACATCTTAAAGCTTATTGAATCTAATTATAAATAAGAATTGTAAAATATTAGAGATTACAGTTTACCAATTTACCTTAAGATATGATTAACTGAAAATAATCTTTTTGACGTTCTTTGAGCATAACTTCAAAATTGACTTGAAAAATATAATCTTGATCGAAAATTTAATAACACAAATAGTACCCCTATAAAGATTATAAATAATTAAATCCAACACAAATATTTAAAACCACAATTCTAATTAAAATAAAACTGGTTGATTTGAATTTTTCCAAAAATATTAATTACGGCTCATAATAATCCATTTTTTTTATTTTTATAATTACTAATAAAATTAAATCTAAAAATTTAAATTAATCAATAAACTAAGAAAAGATAATCAAACATAAATTATAAATATGTGATCATTTTTGTTATTAATGGAACATAATCATCAATCCTTTATGACCACATATTAATATTCGTAAAAATTATTTGACAGGGAAGCTAACATCCTATACATGCAATCTTTTTACTAAAAATAGAAAAGGTTGAATCCTGAGCAGCTATTTTGTAAGCAATCCGAAACTACTATATTAAGAAAGTCTAGAAAACGTAGAAAATTAATGTCGAACTACTATATTAAGAAAGTCTAGAAAACGTAGAAAATTAATGTTTTTTGCTAAAAATGGATAAGACTCATGAAATTATCCAAAACCCTCAACGACAAACTATAGGAATAAATGCACACACCATTTTTTTTAATTTAATTTAATTTTTTTTTTTAATTTTAATAATATCATTCTATGAGGAGAGTTAAAGGCAAGTTCAATGGTTCTCACATTTTCTCTTATAGAAAATGAAGACCACAGTTTGTGTTTTTCTTGGCGCCCTTTTAGCCCTTCTTCTCATCACCTTTGTTGCAGCCAATGATCCAAATCAAAACAAGATCAAGGGTGAGTACAACTCCCTATATGTACGTATGTCGGGTTTTTTTTCATACAGTTAACTTCAACATAAAATAATAGTACTTGCGTTATAAAAAGTTAAGTGCGATCACTATATTAATTGTGGTTGCTTTATGATAACTTCAATAAAACTTTTAGAGAATTCTTATGTTAATTCATGTGGTGATGTAGGTGATGAAGCAAATCAAGTAGTTGATGAGAAAAATTATGGTGATGGCGGCTATGGTGGTGGATGGGGTGGCCCTGGTGGTTGGAGCGGTGGTGGAGGTGGATGGGGTGGTGGTGGAGGAGGAGGAGGAGGAGGAGGAGGAGGAGGATGGGGCGGCGGCTGTCGTTTTGGGCGTTGTTGTAGACGCAATTACTATGGATACTATGGAAGATGTTGGTGCTGCAACACTGCTCAGGAAGCCTTAGCTTACATGCAAAATGAAGCTAGCCCTTAAATGAGTTAAACGACCCAAGCTGTGTATTATGACATGAATAAAGTGCATGGCTTAGGTAAATAATCAAAACATATCATAATAAAACTCTTCTGTATATATAAGTTTTAAAAGAATATTGTAATAAAATTTACGTTTTTGATATTGTTCTTGACTTTTAGATACCTTTTATTCCCTTTATTGCACAGATGTAGGCATAATTTTGATTTTGAATTGGAATCCGTAGGCCTGATTTTGAACTCGAACTGGAATAGAAAATTGATAGTTCGATTTTAGTTTCATGATAATCGATTCCATTTTTAAACCGTCAGTTTCACTTTTTTGTTCAAAATTGCCAATTCCGATTTCAAAACAGACAATTCAAGTTTAAATCCTCAATTGTTCCACTTATTATATTCCACCTTATATTATAGCATCTCAATATTTTTGTTATACATTATGGTATTATATACAGTCGATTGAATACAATTCACAACACATGTGTACCACGCATATTTAATTTTCACACATTTTCCCTTTGTATGTTATTTTATTTTATTTTATTTCTTGTACTTTTGTCCCTTCAAAAGATAAGTATGTGCAAAAGTTGAAATATTGAAATACTGAAATTATAAATGTAGAGGCAAAAATTTGAAAAAAAATAAAAAAATGAAAGTGAATGGGAAAAGGTAAAAGAAGGTGAAGTAATATGAGTAAATAATGAAAAATAAAATTACACTTATATAATGTAAATGCTTAAAATGTTATAAGTATTAGGAAACAAAACGGTTAATTGCAAAAATATTAAATGATTTGCACTATTTTTTATAATTTAATTATATCTTTTTAAATATGGTAATTCAATATATAAATTTCTTACTTTTTGTAATTTAATGCACAATTATAATTTTATGATAGAATTTTGATGATGCGACACTAAAAATTTGATATCGCTGCCTCGGTGGATGTCACATTGAGCCAATAGAAAACTCAACCTATAAATTTGAATACAATAATGACTGAGAGCTAATAATATAAATATAATACGACATAAATTATGAGTATTTTAAGTAAATGTAAAATCTTTCTATATATGTTGCATCCACCGTGATTGTGGTGTTGAGTCTTGGGAATTATGTCATCATAATTCTATTCAAAGTAATAATTTATATTAAATTGCAAAAATTAAAAAGTTCATGCATTAATTTACGATTTTTTAGAATATAGGATTGAATTTTATAAAATAAATAGATACAAATCATGCATTTTTTTCATTTTTGCAATTAACCCAAAATAAAATATGTTTTTTTTCTTGTAATTAGTTTTTCTTAAAAATAATTAATTAAATGAAGGCACAATGTTCTAAAACTTATAAGTTCTCACTTATATGACTTTTTTTATTATTATTAGTTTAATTTATTCAATTATATGTAACTTATTCGAAAATTAATTTCTTTTAAATTTTACTTTAACTAAAAAAATTAGACATTGACTTTTAAAAGAAGACTCTTATTTTGAGATTTTTTTTTCTTTTTTAAAGATTTATTAATAGTTTGGACATTCACTAACATAATTATTTAACAATGTTAAATTTCCAATCTAAATTATATTGAATTCTGAGAAAATATATTTCGAAATAGAAACTTACTTAATTATAAATTACAAACCTTATGGTTTATTGTTCATTTTAACCTATATAATTTTGAGAAAGAAAATTGTGAAAGCAAAAATTTCAATAACAGATCAAACACTTAAATCCAATATTTTTTTAATATTATAAGTATAATTTAAATAAATTAAAATTCTAACATGATTATTATTATTATTATGTAATTAGGATAAAAAATCAATAAACATATTAAAAATTCTTATGTTTATTTTTTTGCATAAAAAGTAATTTCATAAAATAATTACTTTGTAGTCACATTTGAACTCAAATAAGTCCTCTAAATTTTTTGTTAATTAAAATCAAATAAACTAAACCCATAATCATTCGTAGCCATAAAATAAGATTTGTCATTTTGATCATATACATATACATATATATATATATATTGACAAGATTATTATTATATATTTATATCACAAAATATTATGTGCATTGATGCAAGATGTAACTCAATCTACAATAATACATGATTAACTAAAATATTTAATTAAAAATATTATTACTGTTTTATTAACTTTAAAATAATAATATTTTTTAACTAAATAAATAATATCATAAATTGTGTATTGGATGCAGCCCAATGCCCAAAAGAGTTATATACACACATATATATATATGTATATATATAAGGAGAATTCTATTTATAGCCAACTAGCCTTTGAATTAATACAGCATGCAGTCACAATTCACAAAGTCAAATTACGATTTGCCAAAAATAAAAGAAGTGTTGACTTACTTTAAAATAAATAAAGTTGCCATTCAACTTAGTTTGAAAATACTAATAATAATAATAATAATAATACTAATAATAATAATAATAATAATAATAATAATATTTTGATCTTTAAATCAACCTTATATATAGTTAAGAATTGAATTTGAGATTAGTAGAAAATACCATAAATACCCTCAAATGCTATGCCCATGACCCCTCCGTGAGACAATAAGAAATAGCCAGCTAAATTATGCATTTGTATTTATTATTTTTTATTCTAAAGATTTTATATTTTCATAATTATGTGATGAATATAATGGAATGCTATATTTGAAAATTTGAAGAAATTAAAATGAATGTGAAAATTACAGAGTGTAAATATTTGATTAGTCGGGGACGCCACCAAAAATATATTTTATTTTTTCAAAATTCTATATTTATTTTATATTGTCATTAAAATAAGATATGTGCTTAGACACATAAAACTTAAATAATTATTAAAACCCTCGTGAAAATAATAAATAATTATATAACTTGATCATATTTTTAAAGGCTCCATAGTGACATACACCACAGACAAAAAAGAAAAATAAATAAATAAAAATTCAAATTAGAGACAGAAAAACTCGTCACTAATCACATGATATCAATCTTTACATTAAAGTGTGATGCATTTGAGATAAAATATTTTGTTATTAAAATGTTGATTGATAAAATTTAAAAACAATATTTTTTTCGTTTATAAATTTAGTGACTGAATTTCTGCTTCGAACTGAAATTGAGATGAATTGAATCATTCCATCGCTAATATTTGGTTGTTAAATTGTCACTACTTGACACTAAAACATATACAAATATATATTATATCACTTTTCGCAATAATTATATTTCCATTTCGTTTTTATTTAATGATCGATATTATTCATTACTAAGTTTATGTCTAATATGAAAATTTCTTGTGATGTAAAATTAATTTTGTTCTTTATTTTTCCATTTGAAAGTGGTACTATGAATTTCTAAAAAGATAAATTAATTCCATGTTACATAAGATTAAATTTTTTCTTTATTTTCCATTTGAAAGTGGTACTACGAATTTCTAAAAAGATAAATTAATTCCACCACTTAACATGCATGAAATGAAATAGAAAGATATTATAAATTCACACGTAGTCCTCTATTTTTCATTTTATATTATTATCTATAATCTATAACTATATAAAAGCCGTCATTTTTTGTCCAAAATCACTTTTTATTTTTAGAAACTGTGATAACCAATCAAATATTTTTCTTTTTATTTTTTTTTACTCTAATTTTTAAATTTTTCATCTCAACTCCATTTTTATAAAAAATATATCAAATTAATCATTTTTTCATGATCTACAATTTGATTGCCATATCCCACATATAATAATAAAATAAAATAATATTTTCATACATTAATTGTGGTATATTTTAATATTTAGTATATTTTTATATTGTTAGATATTTTATTTTAAGCAATTTTTATCAAAATATATTTTATATAATTATGTATTTTATTTTAAAATTATATTATTATTTTTGTAATAATTTATTTTTTATTATATTATAAATCGTGCATCGTACGGAGAAATACTAGTTTCACTAATATGTGTTATGTATGTTGAATGATATTATCAATAAACATATAATGTTCATTGATAAAGTTACAACATAAGATAAAATATAAAATAAAATAACATATCTTAATATACTTAAATAATTCATCCCAATTTAATATCAGTACTAATATATAATAATGGGAATAAAATAACATTATCAATTTATTAATATTAAAATTTATATGTGATGAAATGAAACACTATTTATAGCAAATTAGAGTTACATCCTCATGCATGCAATCGTAAGTCAATTTACGATGATGGTATGAGCATCATATATTTGCTAAAAACAGGAAACGTCGACTTAGAACCAGTCTTGTATAACCTAATAATTCACAGGAAAGTCAAGAAAGATTGGAAACTCCTTCCCCACCGGTCATCACCTATTTTTAGTTAGGAATGACAATTTACGATGTGATCTGATAATTCAAATTAAATTAAGCACAAATATAGCCAATTGCGATTGATTCTTAACAGGTTGGATTGAAAATAGGACACACCTGTTGTATTCAGCACAAATTTGACCAAATAATTGGTCCAAGTCAGGGGAGCACTTTGCGTATCGGACGCTGTTGAAGACTCAGAGGTAGCTGAAGAAGGGAAGGAAGTCCAATCTGTATCCATCATAAAGTGGATATCGCTAAGCGTTGGATTCGGACTTGAATAAAAAACGGGTTAATCTGTGGGTGAACCTGCGAACCTGTATGATTATAATTTTTTTTTAAATAAATTATATTATTGTAATTTCATAAAGGATGAATGATAATAATATAAAAAATTATATATATATATATAGGAAAAATTATATCACATACTATTTATATTGTTAATTTCAATTATTATATTATGAACTTATAGAATTATACATTAACAAAAAATCATAATTCATTTCATTTTATAAGATTTTATAGAATTTATATAATGATTTAGTATTATTCAGGTCCAATCGATTTGTCGGGTAAATCCACAAAATAAATGTGTTATGTTTCGATTATAATTTTTTACACGATATGCTTAACGGGTCAGGGTCAGATTTGGGTTCATTGCAAAATCTTTAATAATTATGTTTCATTCCAATCCATGAACCCACGACCCAACATATTTAACATCCTACCTCTGGCAGATGTATAACCAAGATGGATTTATAATTTAGCTTTTAAGGATGTAAAAAATTAGTCGAATTATAATATTACCTTCGTCTATGTCTCGTTTCTATAACTATTTTAATTATCGAAACTAGCTAGACATTTTTTGAAACATATCAAGTATAAAACAAGCTAGAGAGCAGAAGTACCATACGAGAGGTAAACAAGAATGAACCCTTAAAAATTAAGAGTTTCAAATAGAGAAATTTGTCGTGTAATTTATGTACGATTTCAAAATTAATCGTTCATCTTTTTTGTTCTTATTGTTTCGTCCTCTATCGTTTTAATTGTTTAAATTTGGGTTCTTTTTAATCAGAATTAAAATTTTTGTCATTGCATGTGCACCACACATGAGCGGATCAAATTGAGGGTTTTAAATTTTCTTGCGTAGTAAATGATGTGTGCGTACTTTTCTAAAAACAACTTGACATCAACTACATACCAAAATTAACCTTGGGGATTATAGATTCACCAGAAAAATTAAAACCTCAAAATAACACGATCATGTGTTGTACACATGCAATTATCGATGGAGGATTTCAAATTTAGCTAAAAAGGGATTAAATTCAAACAATTAAAATATAAATGATGAAAGTGTAAACTTATAAAAATAAATAACTGATTTTGAAACTACCCTTACGTTAAAGACTAATTTTGTAATTTTTTTATCTTAAAAATTAAAATAAAATAAATTTACATATAAAAATAAAATGTAAAAAAAGAAATCCTAGACGACGACTAGGACCAAATCAAATTCCCCTTAAATCCACCCCGTGAGCAACATAGAAACAAGACAAGCTTAAAATAGATAAGTGTCTAACTTCAATCCAAAAATCTCCAACCACAAACCATATTTACTTAATGATACAAAGACTTGAATGCTTTTGAAACACCCCCCCCCCCCCCCCCCCACACACATACACACACACACACACACACACACACACATATATATATATATATTGTTTGTGGATCGTAGCTCTATAAAAAGGGTTGAGGCAAGTGCTATAGTTTCACACATCCTACTTCAGAATATTCTGATTTGAGAAAATGAAAACCACAGCTAATTATGTTTTTCTTGGTGCCCTTTTGGCCCTTCTTCTCATCTCCTTTGTTGCAGCCAATGATCCAAATCCAAATGATGTCAAAAGTGAGTACGAGTCCCTTTAAGTATTAATCTACGCTTCAAGTTTTTTATTTTCTTTCTTTTCTTTTTTACGGTGTAAATAGTCTCGTTTTTACAGACTTTCGTTAAGAGGGTTGGTACATAACTTGTTTTGCTAGATGTGAGGTTTTTTATATCCAATAATCTTTTTGGACTCCACTGGCACTATTGTATGCATTTGCATGATACTTGTTCTCTCTCAACTAGTCACATTTAATTGACACTTGTGACACATACAACCTTTTGAAAGTTTATAATGTCATTTTATGTGGTTGGTGCAGCTGATCATGAATCAGATCAAGTAGCCGATGAGAAATATTATGGAGGATGGGGCGGACCTGGTGGATGGGGGGGTCGTGGTGGCGGGTGGGGTGGTCGTGGCGGTGGATGGGGTGGACCTGGCGGTGGATGGGGTGGTCGTGGCGGTGGATGGGGGGGTCGTGGCGGTGGATGGGGTGGTGGATGGGGCGGAGGACACAACTAATGCTTACAGCCTACATGCAAAATGAAGAAATATCCTGATTACCAAAATATACATGCCTTGTTTTATGACATGAATAAAGTGCATGTCTAAGGTCATATTATACTTATAATATTGTAATAAATATGTTTTTTTTTTCTTTTCTTTTTGGTATGAGCTGTATAAGTGTATTGTAATAATAAAATGATCTTTCCAATTATTATTTCTTGTTTTTGTTTTTACTTGTTCCTTACATAGTAAAATCTTTTCAAATTAAAAACTTTGGGGTTGATCAAAATTTATTAATTAAAATAAGTTAATAATTTATCGAGTATTAGTTTAGTTTATGGGGTCTTAAATAGAGATTCGAGAAAATTATATATTAAAAAAATATTAAATAATCTATTGAATATTAATTTAAAGAGATTCTACCGTATTTTTTATTATTGGGCGTATGTAAGTTTTTTGTACAAAATTTGATCTCTTTAAAAAATAAATTTATGATTTATTCCTAAATACAAATAAAAATATTATCCGACCACAAAGAAATATTAAATTGTGAGATTTATAAATATATTCTACCCAAAACACACACTACACAACAAAACACTACTCATATACACTCCTTGTAGACAAAGCACACAAATAATCATATCTTTATACATGAAATTACATATATATATATATATAAAGTGGAATTATTTCTTATAAGGTGTTGTGATTCATAATTTATAATATATTATATTATAATATTAAGTTAATATTTAAAATATCTAAATTATTTTATTATTTTATAGGTGAAGACATGTAAAAAAAATTATATTGCAATATATTTTTCCTTTGTTTTAAAAATAAAAATCTTGTAAGAAAATTAAATTATTTAATAACTTTATAAAATATTAGTGAATATTTATTTGTAATTCAAATTCAATATAAATAATTTAATATACAATAAATATTAAAATTTAATTTAAATAAATAATATAAAATAATTATATTTTTCATATCTAATGTCTCTTCTAATATATATGACATGGATATACAATTAAAAATTAAGAAGTAGAAACAACCAAAAATATTTGCATTTTAACAAATTTCAAAAGAATTCTTAAAAATGAGACAAACAAAATTAAATTAATTAAAAATTGACACATTATTTTTTTAAATTAAATAAAAAATTTATATTTAGACCATCATTATATCACATTATTTTTTTAAAAATATTTATTAAATATATATATATATACTGGTATAAATATTCATTAAAGTATATATTTAAAAAATAGTAATAGTAACAAATATAAAACATTTTACATTTGAGTTTTCTCCCTCACTCGTGCAAGAGTGGAGACTCGAGCAGAAGCTAAAAATGCGAGCAATCACTAACCCCTCCCTCCTTATCCACCACCACTACCCTTCCGTCGCCACCGCCGTACTACGCTCCCTTCGCCACCGTCTTCCTCTCTTAACTCCGGCTTTTGTCAAAGTCAAAGGCCAGTCCACTTCCGCCTCCTACGCTGAGCTGGATAATTCCCACACCGGTCGATCAGGCTCGCTTGCTTCCTCTCCGGCTCATGTCGATGCTTCGCAGAAAATCGATGTTAATCCGCCCAAGGGAACCCGGGATTTTCCACCTGAAGAAATGCGCCTTCGCAATTGGCTTTTTCAGAATTTCAGAGAGGTAAAATTCTGAGACTTTCAGACACTGATACCTGGTTATATAATGAAATTACGCGAGGTACAACGTTTGATGGATAATTTTCCATTGTAAGTGATTGTGTGATCTTTAATTGAAGTTGTTCTTGTACCTATTGTTTGGTGGTGTTCTTTTTTTGCTTCAAGTTTTTTACCATTTACTAGGTGTCCATTGCATAGCAGTGAGCGTGCATAGACGTTAGATATTTGATGTATTTGTATGTCCATGCTTGGGAGGTTGCAGTTTGATCAACCTTTTTTGTAGACTGTAGCAAAGAACATATAAACATGGAAATAACTTTTCTGATCCAATTCCAATTCCAATTCTAAATTATGCTTCCATAGTTTTAATGGGTGCCGTATGAGGTTAGTTATTGCATCTTGTGGACATATGCAATCACTAATGCAAGAAGTACAAATTGTTTTCGATGGTGGCGCATTGCTCTCAGCCTTATAGTGCATGTGTGTACCACCAGCATGTACAAGATTGAGGATGAAGCATATTTTGATCTGAGAAACAGACCTTTTCTATAAGATGATCGATCTTGCTCTTGTTCAAATTTCAGGGAAAAGATCTTGTGTCTTTATATGTCCAATAATCATAATTTAAAAAAAAAAAAAAAAAAACCACCTGTCCCAAAGAAGTTATTTCCCTTAACTTACTGTCTTGTACACCTTATAAAAGTAAACATTTTAAAAGAAATTTACTTTAAAATATATATTATGATTTTCAGAAGAGTTAAGACATTTAGTCATACTATCAAAATATTGTCTCACACAGACATTTAGTCATACTATCAAAATATTGTCTCACACCATGTACAAAACATTGGTTGCTTCAGGTTTCAGACTTATTTGGCTTCGAAGAGGTTGATTTTCCAGTTTTAGAGTCAGAGGCTCTGTATATCAGGAAAGCTGGGGAGGAGATTAGAGACCAGGTGCATCTCTTATTTTGTCTGAACATGTGTTTATATATTTTATTCTCTAAATTAGCTTATTAAAGTCAATGGATGTATTAAACTTTCATTTGAATGTATAACTTGGGGGCAATGAGACGACATTTAACTTAAGGCAAGTGTATTGATAAATTTGATCACGGTAAGCTTGAAACAGTAACTGATATCTCTTGCTTCTGGCTTAGGTTTCAATTTCTTTTGTGGTCTTAATGTCTTAGAGCACCTTCTGGAATCCTGCATTTAAGTAGCAGCTAGCCTATTTTTAATTTCAGTAAGCATGGTTATGAAATGTCGAGATGAAAGCGATTTGTATTACAATTCTACAAGTTTCCCAGGTTCTTATAATATCCCTTTTCTTATATTTAATTATGCATGAAGCTTTACTGCTTTGAGGATCGTGGGAACCGTAGAGTTGCATTAAGGCCAGAACTCACTCCTTCTCTGGCAAGACTAGTAATACAGAAAGGGTAAGTTCTTGACATCGTATCTCTCCTTGTTTCTCCCAGTGATTATGGACCTTTTTTTCCAGGCATTTCCTTTCACAAAATACTTCAATTTGTCTGCAAAATATTTATTTATTATACTGATTCTTGTATCCAGGTACAGATGCCAGATTTTGATCTCCATGTTTTTTTCTGTCCAGAAAATCTGTATCCCTTCCAATAAAATGGTTTGCCATTGGACAATGCTGGCGATACGAGCGAATGACCAGGGGACGCCGTCGTGAGCATTACCAATGGAACATGGATATTATTGGTGTACCTAATGTTACAGTAAGTATACTGCATTTGTGTTATTTTTACATTTTATGCTTATTGCAATCTTGTAAAAGTAAATCCAAATATAGACTGCATAGAGTCTAGGAGAAGCTTATTGTGCAAATTTTAGTCACTCACTCATCTTGATGTAACCCAGGACTACCCAAGTGAGCTACCGATCTTTCTCAGAACTTTTACCTTTCCTGGTCAGGAGATACATGTTATCTTCGTTTTTTTTTCTTTTTTTTTTTTTTTTCTTCCATTGAGGGAATCAATTTAACTTCAAACACATGGGGTATGATTGGTAAGGGATCAGAAAATCGGACTTTGGATTTCAACATTTCAATCCTCTGTTTTTGCAGGGACTTAAAGGTGGATTTAAAATCCTTACACAATCCAATACTACCCTACCTCTACAATCATCTAGTCATTATTCTATTATTTCCAACACAATACGCCAGCTTTTCATAATATAATATTACTATTACGCCCACTTTTCCAGCATTAATGTGACATTTGCAGTACAATCCTACCCCATACAGCCTCATGATGAACAAGGATTTCTATCACTAAGGATTTCAAATTCAGATTTTCCCCAATCCCACAAGCCTCTTCCGCACATACCTGTAGGTGTTTGTGCAGAATGCATTGTTCCAGAGTTTCTAGTTAATGGTTGAAAAACACTTTATGCTGAAGTTACAACTTATTGGTTATACTTTTGTGTTGATGCTGGGGACAAACTTCTTATTGATCCATTCCCTATCAGGCTGAGGCCGAGCTGATTTCTGCCATTATCACCTTTTTCAAGCGCATTGGAATTACAGCATCAGATGTTGGGTTTAAAGTTTCTAGTCGAAAGGTATGAATGTAGAAGTGTTCTAATATGTTCATCATTTTATTTTGTTCTTATGATAATGATTGTTTGTGATTTGGCTATAGGAAGCCATACATGTTGACGAAAACTTGTGGAGATATATAACCAAAGCCTTTGACTGTTTACTTTATATGGTGCCGCTGAATTTCTGTTGGATAGCGTGCTTCTCGAAACTATAAACTACTCTATACAGGCTATTGAAGCACAACTTCATGTACTATATGACTGTGACCATGTTCATGCCAGTGGTTAACTAATATTACTCAAAATTATGGACGTTTGCATAAAAGAGCTTGTGGAACTGCTTCAAAATTCTAATATATTTGGATTTCAATTTATATAAGTTGGATTTTGTTTCTAATAGGAATCAGAAGCTTACTTTCTCCTTTGGATTTCAAATTTTGACTGTGAACTTTCTTGTAAGGTAGTAAAATGTGAGACACTTTTCGCACACTTGTAAAATAATTTGATATCAAGTTTTCTAAATGACACTTTGAAAGTTTTGTTATCGAATCATTGTTCAGAATTAGTCAGACAGAAATATATCTGCCCATCCTGTGTTTGGCCCAATAACTCCTGGGACTACCATACAATGTTGTGCTGCCTTTAATTATTACTGTTCTGGCACTTACAGGTTCTGCAAGAAGTACTGAGACGCTATTCTATACCAGATAATTTGTTTGGCAGGGTTTGTGTAGTAATAGACAAGGTTAGTTTGATAGTAATATATTTACAGATGTGTAGAGCATTTTTATCTCATGGTCCTCTGCTACATCATGTATATATTTTTTTCATTCTCTACTATGTCCTTATCCTGTTTCTTTGTTAACTTTTTTTCTCAACAGTTGGAAAAGATCCCCTTAGATGAAATCAAGAAGGAGTTGAGGTCTGCGGAATTATCAGAGCTAGCTGTTGAAGAGCTACTGCAAATCCTTACAGTGAAATCTTTAACAGAGTTGGAAGGTTAGTTGTCACAGATGCTGATGGATAAGAATACTATCTGTATAACATCTATGATCTGGAAACTTTGAAATCATGATGTTCTATTATCCCACTTTTGAGCTGAGAGAAAAAAAAAAAAAAAATATATATATATATATAGTTATGTTTTAAACTTATATTCAAGCTCAAAATAGAGTAGTTGAGCAGATTAGTGCAAGAGCGAGTGTTGTACCATTATGAATCACTTTCTTTAGCTAATATCATGGTATCTGTCTTGTGACTCTTGTTGTGTACTTCCAATTTGAACAAGATTGGAATCAAGTGAAGACTTGGTTGTCAAGTTTCGGTAGAAGAACGCTCCTTTTTAAACCCAAGTCAAGTTAGGGATTGAATAAGTTAAACCAACAAATAGGTTGAGGGACATTAGTAGGAGTTGATGACTTACAAAAAGGTTGTATCATCATTCATCTGACAGAGAATGAGAAAACTAAAAAAGTTGTAATTTCATTCGGTTGACCAAATATAAAAAATTGTGCTTTGCAGAAACATGAATGTTTTTTGGGGATAGTGGAAGTAATATTTTTCTTAGAACATGGAGCCTATTTATGTCTTTGTTATGCTTAGTTTTTTCCCTGAGGCCATATGTCATAAATCCTCTAGCCTGAAAGGCATTAGTTCTGCTTTCGCCTAACTTCATAGGAATTATGTTTCTTAATCTCTTTATTTCCTTATAAATTGTTACAGAGAAATTTGGTGCTTCAATTGATGCCCTTGCTGACTTGAAGCAACTATTCTCACTTGCTGAAAAATATGGCTATTCTGAGTGGATCCAGTTTGATGCATCTGTTGTACGCGGCTTAGCCTACTACACAGGAATTGTTTTTGAGGTAATATCATATAGAAAATATATCCCCGTATGTATTAATGATGGCACTGATTTCCTTGAAGAGGATACATAGTTTTATCTGCCTACAATTTTTCAGATCATGGTTTTTTGTAGGCTCCTTCACTGGACATAAAAGTGCAGATTGGTTACTCAAGTTTCCTATATTTTGTGTCTTTATAGATACAAAGAATCAACATTGATTTTTGGGTTGAAGGATTTGGGGATGGTTTGAAGGATTTGGGGATGGATTTGAAATCCTTGCTTGCAAATCCATTTGTGGTGGTTTGGCTTGATAATTATGTGAATCCTCTTTTAAGGGATTTGGGGAGATTTGAAATTCACTCTTATTTGGGTGGATATGAAATTATCTGAATGCAATTCCTTACACTTCAAAATCCCTCAATCCAAACGCAACCTAACTAAATTTACTTAGGTGCTTGTAAATAGTTGGACCAGTGAACTGAAAACACCTTGGAATTATGGTGATAACAAAGTCCAAATTAGTCTTATCTCAAGCATTTATTTTACACATTATTTAGTGCCGTGAGCAAGTGCAACTGATACCCATGGTCCTCTTTTTCAGGGATTTGATCGAGCAGGAAAGCTGAGAGCAATTTGTGGTGGCGGACGATATGACCGGTTACTATCTACTTTTGGAGGTGATGACATCCCTGCTTGTGGCTTTGGATTTGGTGATGCAGTTATTTTTGAAGTGAGCCCCCTATATTTTCCTTTAATCAGCCTTTTCTTGTATATAGCTATCTATCTTGATTTCCTATCCCCCACCCCCACCCCCCACCCTCTCTTTTTAACTTTCCTTTGGTTTATATAGCTGCTAAAGGAGAGGGGACTTGTACCAGAGCTTAGCCCCCAGGTAGAAAACATTGTCTGCTCATTGGATCAGGATCTGCAAGGTGCAGCATCTTTAGTCGCCGCCAGGCTGAGGGAAAAGGGCCAAAGCGTTGACTTAGTTTTGGAAAACAAACCACTTAAATGGTAAGTGATTTCTTCCTGCAACTTCATCATTCATCACAAGAAATCCTGAATTCTCATAAATCCCGTATGCATTAATAATCTTCATAATTCTTCACTTGTTTTCTCTTAAATCGCATTTTCTTTCTTATTTTTCGGTCTTGCCTGCAACATTGCAGGGCCTTCAAAAGGGCAGCAAAAATCAATGCTCAAAGACTGATAATAGTAGGAAATGCAGAGTGGGAGAAAGGTATGGTTGGTGTCAAAATTCTTTCATCTGGAGAACAGTACGAGGTTAGAGTTGATGAACTTGAATGAATATATTCAATCTCTCTCTCTCTCTCATATTTTTCATGTGATCTTCACGTACAATAATAATTGTATTCACCTACTTTTAGTCATTTTAGTTCAATTGAAAGAATGTGTTTTTTTTTTGGTCCCAACTCCTTCTTCCCACACACACACAGAAACTATTTAGAAATAAGAGCAGAGAGAATAAAAGTACAATTAATTTGTGGTGGAATAAATTATTCATCATTTGAACCCTTTTTTGAAGTGGAAAATAAGTTGTGGAATCATTTGAAAGATGATTTCTTCCACGAAAATAAGAAAAAAGCAACAAAAGTATCAAAGAAGTGCTTCCAGTCATGTCAGTGCATCAACTGTAATTACTATTCCACCCCTGCCCTTTCTGTATTTGTTAATTCGATACGGCAACCATTTCTTAGGGGCATCTCTATGCCTACAAATTGAAAACCTAACCCCCATCTATTCTTTCCTTTTTAGTATATTCCATCTTTTTTTTTCTTTTTTTTTTTTTGTAGTATTTTATTTTATATGTTATGTCATATTTAGATTTAAGTGTGTTAATTCATTTTATAATTGTTTTATCAGTTAAAAAAGGGTTTCGCCTAAAATTATTCAAAGTGGGTACAACAAATACTCCAACGAGAACAAATACCTAAAACCTAAACCTTGAAATTGCAAGATTCTTTTTTTTTTTATATATTCATTTATTTATTTTATTCTCAACCACTAATAGTATTTATTTCTTTCATAAGAAAAGGTTTACCATAGTTTTCATACTAGTCCATTTATTTACTCACATTCTATTTCCTTCCGTTCAAAATAAACGTTTATCACTAACGTCAATTAAATAACAAACTACATACCTAATATACCCTTATTTAATAGAAAATGGCATTAATAGTTAGTAGAAAAATGGCATGTAATTAATTAATCATTTTACCTTAAAATTTGTAAAACGTTACTTATTTTGAACTTACAGAAAAAATAATCCTAGTCATGTCACCAAGATCGTAAATACCGACTCTTTTTTTATTGTCAATTTTTTTATTAGTAATTATTTGTGTGTTGCATTTGTCTAACACATCATATATCTGTGGCTCTAATAAATATAAGAAAATGGTTTTAGACCAAAATTAACCAATTCAAACTACTTAATACATTTCAACCATACATCATGCACGAAACAGTAGCCTTGCTGTAGGTCCCATGCTAAATATGGTATGGAATCTTCACACACAAAATATTCTCAAACTAAAATAAATATAGAAATATTATTTATTAGTGACAAAAAAAAATTAACATTTTAGTAATGCAATTTGAAATTACGACATCCCACTTATTTCTATTATCTTGCTTTGATATCAATAAATACGAAAAATTATATCCACCCGAGATATTTTTTGAGGTACATATTGCACCGAGTAAATTTCATGAATTATAACATACTATATGCGTACATTAAGAAAGATGCATGTAAGTAAATAGGTATTCGAAAAAAATAAATCAAATAAAAATAATTTTTAAAAATTATTATATACGAGCAGAATTTACGACAATTATCCCTCCTATAGATGTCTGAGAACAATATGTACATAAATATTGTGTTTTTTAAATTATGAAAAGTAAAATTCATTAGTTCACCTAAAATATAAATTGATTTCTTTATTGTTATAATGAAAATAAGAAAAATCCCTACCCTTAAAATTCTCATTTTGAATTTTTAGCTATATTCCAATAATAAGGACAAGATGGTCATTTACGAAGAAGAACCTTTATCTGTCAACGTTCCGAATAGGCGGCGGAGGAAAAGGGAAGGCAGTCTTAATTATTGTGTTCATTCCAAGGCAAATATCTCAAATTAGCAATAAGCCCCCAAAAGAATTTGAAATGCCAAATATACCCCTAGGGTGTTTCCAAACTCTTAATTTTGAATGAAATCAGTTTTCGTTAATCCAAAATTTGTAGTCCTCTGTAAATTGATTTAGTTAATCACTTCATTCAACCGGGTTACGGATATTTGAGATGCTACATATCGTGTATTGAATATTTTTAAATTATATTTAATGTTTCGATAAAGGGTAAGTCTTTTATTACAGGATTATATAATTAAAAAAATATTATTATTTTATTACGTTATAAATTAATATAATATTTTTAATTTAAGAAATATAGATTGGGATGGACGTTCCTTTTTGCATTAGACAAATAACTAAATATGTAAAGGAGATTTCTTGTACTGGAATGCAATTACACATAAGTATAGGGGGGTTGCAGCACCACAATCAGTATGAACATAAAAAGTTAACAAAAAAAAGGCAATTAAAAATGGAGGAGGCTTTGAAAAGTGGAAATTATGCTTACAATGAAAATGACGCCTAGCTTGGAATGATCTGAACGTCACGTCTCTCTGTCGACATAAACAAATGCTGAAATCATTAAAGAAAGAAGCTCGACATTAGCTGGGACCCTGGAAGTTTGTGCTTAAACACAGTCTTCTTTCCAGGGGAGAAATTTCTAGACCTAATCAAATATAGTTAATATTCCGTATGAGATGATTGTTCATTTATTAAGCTCTGAAAAGTCCAAATTTTCCAATCTTTTTCTCTGTTGTGCCTTAAGAATCCTGCTTTTCTTGTGCTTTGACTAAATATTAGCATCTGGGTTCTGCCCAGTTGTTTGAGAGTTTTTCAATTTTTGTTTTCCTTTTACCCTCTTTTTGGAAGTTTATGTGAAAAGGGTTTATGGGGTTTTGTGTTTGGTGAATTTCTTTATTGAAAAGAGTCGATTTTGCGTGTTTGATTTGTATTTGAACTGGGTTTGAAGTTCTTTTCTTTGTATTTTCAAAGTTTGACGAATTAATTTGCGGGCCAAAAATATATTACAGATACTATTTTCCATTGATTTATTGGCCTTTGTGGTTTGTTTTTTGTAACTTATGGGTTTCTTGAGGTGGTGATGGTGATTTATGGGTAGTACGACGATCAAATTTGGTGCAGAGGATAACAGAAGTGTCACTACTGGGATGCCAAGCTTCATTTCTCCGACATCTGTATCCAATCCCATGTAATTTTCTCTAAATCATTTTAATTTCTTAGTTATTCCACTCCTAATTTCAGTTGAAATTTTTGGTGATTTTCTGAAAGATTTGAAATATGTATCCTCTTTCAATAGTGTATTGATTGCCTGTTCAATTTAATATTATGGTTTAAAAAGTAATTTCATGTATCCCCCATTTTGATTCTGATGAGTAACAATTATTTTGATGTTTATAGTTGTTGGTGAACTCTTCTATTTGAAAGATTTTCATCAAACTACTTTATCTTCAGAGTTGGAGGGAGAGCTTTTGTTTTGTAGTAATTATCGAGGGTGGATTGAATTATTAAAAAGTGGATAGTAATAGTAGGAAGGAGGTGTGGTTTTGTTAGTGTAGCAATTATTGCAGTTGGTTCAATCAAATTTCTTTCACTCAAGTGATTTTTCTGCATATATGTTGACAAAAGTTCTCTTGATTTGTCTAACTTAAGAGTACTGGAGTAAGGATAAAGGTCTTCCTGTGAGGCGAAAGGGGTGAAATTCATATGATTGTAGAGTCAAATGGTGATCAAGATAGAATCGACATCTTGAAACCAAGCCAATTTAGGGTTGCAGTTCTGACTTGACTGAGGACTCTGAAAGATCGTAGAAGGAAGAAACTATTTTTTTTACTGGGGTGGGGGTGGGAGTGGGTCTGGGACATCTGTCTCCGTACTCTGTCAATGAAGGTGAGGGCGTTCGAAGCAATCAGTTACACGACTAAAATTGGATTATGTGGATGATTTTTGTTTCAATTATGAATCATATGGTTTCAAGTGTGAAACTTATACAATCAAGAGATTTTGCTAATTGAAGCAAATCATTACATGCCTTTAGTACATTGAATATAAATCTCAACGTCAACAGGTTATTTTCTGTCTTTAAGATGCCTGGGTATGTTTTGACTTTAGCATGTTTTTCCATGTGCTAATTTTCTGTTTTCTGGAATCATGTATGAATTTCAAGAAATTCATCTTTCCAGCAAACATGTTATAATTGTGTCAGGATTTTCTGATGTTGACTTAGTGGCTCTAAACCTCATGAATTGGAGTGTCGAAAGTCATAAAAAGTTGGACTTTGGACCGTAAGTTTTAAATATATTTTCCTAGAAACAGTACTTGCCCCCACAAAAAATGTGATCTTAAATTGACTAGTTGCAAGATGATTTTTTTTTTCTTTTTTTTTTCTTGAAGGTGAGTTTTGGTTTGAATTTTTACTAACTGATCGCATCATTGCTGGTGTTCCTCTCCTTTGTAATTTTGGGCAAAAGGGACCAAAATGTTGTCTGATCTGGTATCCTAATCGCAAAAGTTCATTCTTCTTTCCTTGGGAGCTGCTAAAAAATACTATTTTGATTTGGTAGCTTATTGGATGTTAAACCTTTAATGCAGGGGTACAGAAACAAATGCAACACAATCTTCCCAAGTTTCTAATTATGGAGTCCTTGAGCAATACCTTGGATTTCGGATTGGAGATCCTGCTGATACCAGCCGCAGTAAGTTTCCTAACTTTTATATATGTTGTTAGTTGCTGAACTTGTATTTTGGCATTGTTGATCCATTTTAAGTTGCAAAGACTTTTTGTTAGAATATAATATATAGGGTTTCTTGTTAATAATATAGCTTTTATGGTATCTCACAATGACCGTGCATTGCTTTTGCGTAACCCAAAAATTTGTCAAGTCTTTTGAGATGTTGTATATCTCTTATTCGATAGGATAATGTAGTTGCAAGTACCGTCTTAGGAGATGAGAAGATATAACATCTGAGTGGGAAGTATCTAACACCCCAAGAAGGGCCTCTAATTAAACACACCCTGTGTGGTCGGATCTTATGATCTAATTAAATCTCTTTTGTTGCTTTTGCGGGATTCCATATTTGATCTGAACATCTTGGTTTAATCCAGGTCAAGTATTTAATCCGAGTATGAATAGCCAAGGAATGGGCGCTGATCAACAATCTGGCATATTCAATAAGGTAATTATCATTTTTGGGTTTTATTTTTATATTAATTTTTTTATAACACCTTGAATTGTTTTCAATTTCTGACATCTGATATCTGTATACCATGCAGAATTTTGCATCAACCAATGCAAATTTTTCAGCAGCTCTTCTGGGCTCTCAAGCAGCGCAATTGCAGAAGGGCCTACAGCCAAACCTACTATCTACGTCTGGTGCTCGACATGAAAACTGGGGAGAATCCAACATGGCAGAATCCAGTTCCCGTACTGATACTTCAACTGATGTGGACCCTGATGACAAAAACCTAAAGGTACTTGGCCTCAATCCTGCAGTTCTCTTTTTTTCATTTTCCTTGTCACTTCTTTTGCTGAGTTATTGGAGTTAAGCAAAAGTTACCATCTTTATTGCCATTGTTTATGAATTATAGGATGTCAGTTTGATTCATTCTACCTAACCCGATAATCATGTTTATCACTCGACGAATCTCGGTTTTCTTGTGTCCTGTGTCTGAATGTGTTTTGTTCTTCCTCTGCAGTTTGATGGTCAATCTGCCGGTGTTGCAGTTTCAGATTCCAGTGATAAATCAAAAGAAAAGGCCCTAGATCAGAAGGTTGCTCCTTTATACCAGTTGTTGATTCATTATGTTCATAAGTAGTTCAATGCTGCATTCTCATGTATAATATGCAGACCCTGCGAAGGCTTGCCCAGAACCGTGAAGCTGCTAGGAAAAGCAGACTAAGAAAGAAAGTAGGTTTTCACCATGAAATTGAACTCTTTCTGTTTGGTCATTAAGCCAATAGCATTGTTATATTAATAAAAACCTAGATGCTGATGAAGATAGTATCATAGTACTCACTGGCTTCACACTTTTGTTCCAGGCCTATGTACAGCAGTTGGAAAATAGCCGGTTGAAGCTAACTCAACTTGAGCAGGAACTACAGCGAGCACGTCAGCAGGGCATTTTTATTTCAAGCATAGGAGATCAATCTCAATCCGGGAGTGCCAATGGTTTGATTCCATTTACTGCCTATTGTTATATAACTTTGTTTACGTGATTAGTGCAAATTACAAAAACTATCCTTGTGGATTGACTTATTTACCGAAAACCTATTATATGAGGTCTCGTATATCCTGTGAGGTATCACAGTGTTTGTATTCTTATGAAAACACTCCTCAACAGGTAAATTTGTTGGGGAATAAAAAGAATGGAAAATGTCAAATGGGGTAATTTTAATTTTTGATTGAGAGCTGGTTTTCTTGTAATTAGGATAAACCTCAGGGTAAGTCTTTGTTATAATCCCTTGTGTTTATTTAAAGAATAATACAATCAAGTTGAGGGGATTTTCATCTTCTTCTGTTAAAGCTGCATGCAGTCCATAATATACACATGTGTTAAATGAGGAACATGGGAGCATCATGTGTAGTTTTATGTCTTATCATGCTATTCAAGGTTGGTCTGAGTTGCAACGTTCAATGCACAGGGGCATTGGCTTTTGATGTGGAATATGCACGGTGGATGGAAGACCAGATCAAACAGATAAATGAGCTGAGAACAGCAGTCAATTCGCATGCAAGCGATACAGAGCTTCGTACTATTGTGGATAATGTGACTGCACATTTCAACGACATTTTCAGGCTGAAGGGCAATGCAGCCAAGGTTGATGTTTTCCACATCCTATCAGGAATGTGGAAAACACCTGCAGAAAGGTGTTTTATGTGGATCGGTGGTTTTCGTCCGTCCGAACTTCTCAAGGTCTGGTCCCCCCACCCCTCCTCTGATTGTAGGCTGCTCCATGCAGTCAATGTATTCTGTTGATTTACATCAAAGCTAAGTCTTGTTGAGCATTTGACTGTCTATAAAGCATTTTATTTTCTAGAATGCAAATATGAAAAAGTAATTGCACATTCATGTTGACTCTATGTGCTAATTATGGGTTTGGGTGAACATTTTCACTCAGATATCCGTATAACAGCAAGTCTATATCTATGAAAGTCTGATCAGCAGATGTTTAGAAGAAAAAAAGTTCACAAAAAATCAGATTTTCTATACAAGTTAGTTAAATAAACAGTTCTCCAGTATATGTACGAGTCTAGCAAATGACCATCGTCTACCAACTTTCGTTTAAGTGTTTAGTTCTTGCTCTATCTCTGCTGATTTTCAACTATGCTAATGCAATTCTTATAGGTTAATGTATTTCCAATTTTCTTTCTAGTGATCTTTGATGTTTATTTTGCATTCATAAATAAACTTCCCTTGCAACTTCTATGTAATATCATCTCAAAAATAAAATTTGATAAATCAGTATGTTCGTCTTCTGTTATTTACTGGCAATTTGATGGCAATGCAGCTTCTTGTGAACCAGCTGGAGCCTCTCACAGAGCAGCAGTCTTCGGGGATTTACAATTTGCGGGAAACATCGCACCAGGCAGAGGATGCCCTTTCACAGGGTATGGATGCATTACAGCAATCACTAGCTGAGACATTAGCCAATGGCACTTCGGGACCTGAAGGTTCGTCTGGGAATGTCGCTAATTATATGGGTCAGATGGCGATGGCCATGGGGAAGTTAGGGACTCTAGAAGGTTTCCTGAGACAGGTAATAATAATTCTCCTTCGTTTTCATTATAGGTACCTTTCCTTTTATTTTGGTATTCTTTCTCGGAAAAATGTATATTTGGGCCCTTGGTACTTCCAAGTTCTTTTTACCTATCTTTTTTAGAGAAATGCATATTTTTCCGCCTGCACTTCCCATTGTTTTGTCTTTTGACCCCATACACTTAAATTTCTACAAGTTTTGGCCCATGCATGCCTAACTTCTAATTGCACTTTTATTTTCTACATTTTTGCCCCTTATACTTCCATTTTTTATGACTTTTACCCCCTATAATTTTGTTAATGAAGGGGCTAAAATTAATAAAATTAGAACCGTAGGGCGCAAAAGATAAAAATAAAGGGCAGGGGAGGAAAGTTCAAAAAACAAAAGGAAGTGTAGGGAGCAAAACATGTGATTTTTTTTTTTTAAATAGGCCACTATAATTCCATTGGTGGACATTGGATCTTGTAATGTTTTTGAATTGTGTCTGTGTTTTCAATTTAGTTTGAATTAGTCCTCTATACCTCCATTTCTAAAAATCGAGTCCTTGTATCTTCATTTGCAACTCAATTTGGTCCTTATGTAAGTCACAAAGGACCAAACTGTATTGCAAATGTAAGTACACACTTTTTATGAATGGAAGTGGAGGATCCCATTTGAAACAAAATTGAAAGTACAAGGATGTAATGGCTACTTGGTCTTCTGTACAATAATGATCACCGAGGAGAAACATTAGAACACTGGTGGACTGAGTTTTCTCTCTTTGTTTTGTCATTTCTTTTAATCGACTAGGCCGACAACTTGCGCCAACAAACTCTACAACAACTGCACCGGGTATTGACAACCCGACAATCAGCTCGTGCGCTGCTCTTGATACACGACTACTTCTCTAGGCTCCGAGCCCTCAGTTCTCTTTGGCTAGCCCGACCCCGCGAATAATATGGGATACACCTGATAATTGCTCCACTTTGCTGCTCGTTCAGGCCTGGATCTTTACTAGATAAACATCTACAAATGAACAAAGAGCGAAAGGCGAAAGGTACACGTGTTGGCCCATCCGAATGTGGAAATGGGCAGACCTCTAGTGACGGTGTAAGATCATCTGTTGTGAAATATCCTGTGAAGTGTGTTGGAATCAATAATGTAATTGTGGCTCTATCTGGGGTAGGGCAATATAGGAGGATCGGTTCAATTCTACTTCGTCTTAGATATGTGTATAGGAAAGTTGGATTATAAATTAATTTGCTCGGTTTGGAATTCAACTGTGTTATTTTGTTTCCATTTAGTTTGGATTTTTTTAGGATAAATTTAGTCTTGTATGTTTTGCAAGTCGGGTTAAAAAAACAACAGCAGCAACAACAACAAAGGAAATGAAAACAAGTGTGTGCTGCAGTTGATCAAAGATTTTGAATGATTCTTCTAATTTAACATGTCAATGGAGGTTGAGCGAGAAATTGAGAAGCGCAAAGGTGAATTGAGGGTTGCAAGTCTCGAGTGAGTTTTCTGAGTTTGAGATTGGCGGGTGTTGGCAATGGTGGCTGCATCCTTGCCCTTCGGCATTTATGTGATAGTGAAGAGAGCCAACGAAGTGGGAAGGTTGGACAAAGGCTGCGGGAGTCTTTATAGCCACGAAAGTTATTCGGTTGTTTATGGACTAAATAAAGGAAGGAGAGATGAACTAATTATTTTCTTATAAAGATACTTTCTTCGTCCAAAAAAATCATATTTGTCCTGTTTTTCATTCAGATAAAAAAATAAATAAAAAAACACTTAATTTTCTTAAATAAATTGCTATTATTAATGATAAACTCTTTTGTAATAAATTAAGATTAGTGTTTTTCGACAAAAACCTAAATGACTAACGGAATTAAGATAAAATCAAATGTGTCGGGACTTGATAATTTGAATATGGAGAAATTGATTTTCTTGGTTTCTTTTAATTTTAAGAATTAAATCAAGTAATTAAATGATAATCAAATAAAAAATATTTTCCTAATGAAATTATATTTGAAAAAATTTAGGTGTTTTAGATTGTTTATTAGAATTAAATGAAGTAATAAAATGATAATCAAAGCATGTTGAATCAATTACAAAACGAGGCAAGGGGTTAGACCACTGTTATTGTTCGATTACAATGGTGGAACAACACTTTGGCACTAAGAATAATAGCCGTTGGATCTAATTGGTCGAACATGTAGAGCAATCTATTTCATACCTTCTTGCCTTGAATATGGATGACTCTGGCTTTGTATGGGCTATATATAAATCGTGTGCCCCAAGTTTGGTAATAGAAGTATGCAAACTAAGCCCATTAGCAAGCCCATACGCAAGCCCAAGCCCACGATTTTATTAATTTCGCTGAAAAATACCCAAAACCTTAGAGGTGAACTGAGAGACCTTATTCCCGACTAATCGGCGCCGGCGAGCCATCCGCCACTGGTAGTGTATGACTCTCACCTAATTCTTTTATTCGGTGTAAGTATCGATATTGCACAATTTTCTTGTAAGAATTGTTGAAACTGAGTCCCTGCTCTCTCTCTCTCTCTCTGTTCTACTCTTTTCTTAGCTTTTAAGGAGGGTTCTTTTATGTGATGCAAACTGAAATAAGCGGATTGGTAAAATCTTAGCTTTCTCTTACTTCATATCTTCTTAAGAATACATAAATTCGTTCGTGGATTGGTTGTGTATTCTGATGCAACTGCTATAGAAGTGGAGTGGCTTGATTTCGAAACGTCTTCGAACTCCTAGGAAAATTGTGGATAAGTAGTTTAAATCTTTTCAGAGTATAAATTTATTGTCTGGATTAAAAGAAAAATGAAATAACTTGTAGATATCTGACAGTAAAATTAAACCGTGGTAATTTGAAATTCAGGGGACTAACTTTTAATAGATATAGCAGTAATTAAATATGTTTTCAACAGAGGTAATCTGATGGTGATTAAGTTTCAACTATAGCACACAATGGAATTCTGGAAGGAGTGATTAAAATTATGTAACTGCAGAAATATTTGATATGCCCACTTCTCAAATTTCATATATAATTTTCATGTATGATAGTCCTTTAAACTGAACTAATCTTCAGCTCCTTATTCACAGAATGCGAACTTTCAAGTCTAAAGAAAAATGCCGCATAAAACTCGACCTATGACTGCACTTTTGGTCTTTACTGGGGTGAATGCTGTTTTAGTTCAGACGATTGAACCTGTTTATGATTTTATCTGCTTCCTCCCCTACTGGGAAAGAAGGGTATGTTTTGCGTTGTTCTATCTTTTTAAGCTTGCTGTCGTATATTGAGAAGAGATGAGAATGACAGTTTTTACCGAAGCATTTCTAGATTCTTTATTTTCATTTATTTCTCCTTGATTAGATTATGTCTTCTTCAATGTCAGCTCTCCAATTAGTCGTGTAATTTTTGTTTCTATGCTTCATTGGTATTGCTTCCTGTCTGTAGTGCTTCCTTATTATTCTGAAAAGCTTTTTATTAAAGTTGAAATTTTGACTCCTTTATATCTGATTGGCTGAGAATTGAAGTTTGATTACTATGCATCCATTAAGCATGCTGTACTCAAAATGGTCTTTGTACACGAACTAAATAAGTGAATAAACGAACTTGTGCTAGCAATGCTTAGTGTTATATCCGCATGCTGAATTTCTTCAATCTAGTAGATTTATTCAACAAACTATGGGTTTTTCCATTGTCATTATTGTTTTGTCATCCTTACTGTTTTTTCTCTCTGTTTCACTTGCTGATGCTGGATTAACCAGAGAGAACGTCAGCGCAAGGAGCGTGAAGCTGCTTCTACCTAAGGTTCTTAATCGTCTTAAAATCACAGACTCGGGCATTTATGACAGTCTTTTGACTTTGATAATCGTTATTGTAGCTCATTTATGCATCTAGAGGTGAGGATTGTCAGTCAATGGATTGTATAAAGTGATTGTAAATGTACCTTAGTTATCTCAAAAGATTGTAACGCAAAGTCTTTGCGAGTTATAAACTGGTTAGTAAGTTTCTCCTGGATGTTTGGTTTGGGCGACTTTCAAGCACTTCAAGCTGTTATATTAGAATGACATGTGGTTGAATACTTATGGCATGTGGGTTTCGTGCATGTTCTGAAATAAGGGTTTTGACACACATGTTCTATCCAGCCCATCTAAACGTTCTTTTAACTGATTGCAGGGGTCACGGGATCTTAATTTATAAGCATCACCTGTTGTTATAATGGATGAAGTAAGTAATTGATATAATAATGGCTATTCATTGGCAAAAGAAGGTACAATGTGGAACATCTGGACTCAGCTCAGAATCACATGTTCAGTTCTGAAATCTTATGCTCGTGATGCTTATTTGCCTTAGTGTTGTCTGTGTGGGTGAATTCTGGAGCTTTTATTTGTGGATTCTGATCCTGAAAGCCTTTACTTTTCTGGTTTTATGGATATTTATCTTCTATCAATTATCTTAAACCTCTACATCATTGATATCGTACACTGTAGGGCTTCACCAGTCAGATACACGTGGTGGTCACTTTTACTTTCGATTTCTATACTCTACTGTTTAACATCAACCGTTATCTGGCGCTAACTGTTCTAATTGCACTTTTTGGATTTTTGTTAATGTTGATATCTCATTTTTGTCGAATAGCTTGGCCTTGCGACTTATCTTCATCTTCATTTGGATTACCCTCTGTGTTGAGTCATTATCATCATAGGTCCCCCATCCAAACAACCGGAGTTTTGTGGACTGAAAATGATAGCCCTGTTGGGTATAGGGGGCAGGATGTGGATTACACAATGTACATTGCCTAATGAAGTGAACCATTGGCCTGAGGGTGATTTTCACTAGTCGTTAGAAATTCAGTAACAATGTCATGTAAGTTGCTTCATACTTGTTGCTGCCTGGATATCCACACTATTTTCTACAGCTCTTTTGCTTCTATCCGGTAGATGTGGCAATTGGGGCCAAAGTGTAGAACCAGGCTGGGTTGAATTGTCTCTGGGTCAATATTTTGTTCATCTAGTCTAGCCCTATCCCAAGTTTTTAATAAGTTGGCCGGTAGGCCAGGAATAACCGGGCCATATAGGCCCGATTTGTCATTCTGTTCGGGGCAAATTTGCCCCTTTTTTTGGTTCGGCAAATAGAAGGTTTCGCTCGTTCTTCTTTGGAGTTGCTTATATTCACCAATGTTCTAAAAGACATCAGGTGGACGGTAGACTGGGACCTAGCATATAGGTGGAATTGATATGGAGAGTAGCAGGTTAGCAAACTCGAGCCTATCACTTACATGTAGCTTGACGAGGTCTTTTACAACACTGATATTCACGAGTCGAATAAGACAATCCTTCTCATGTGGTTTCAAATAAAATGGTGTGTATATTATTGGGCATAAAAAGTGATGAGAATGAGTGTACTTTGAGAATTTTTTGTTTTATTTAAACTTTACCTGATAGGTTAGATTGGTCCTACTTCAAATAATGCATTTATATTTCCAATTAAAGCTTTCACCTGCAGTGTTTGTGTGTCTTATTGCTCCTGCAAAATTAGAATTAATAATGGCTCTTTACTTTATCAATATATCTATCCATATATTACATTGTTTTTCTGCCCTACCAGATACAAATCACATTATGTAATACCCCAACTCCCCATAATTGGTCCTTAGCCGTACACGTTTGTCATATGCAAGATCAAAGATCCTACGTCTGGTAATGATTTTATCCGAATTATAAAATTTTGGTTTATTCTGTGAACATTATCCTTCTATGTTTTGGTTTTGTATTTAATTTAATAGTTTTTGGATTTTAATAATCCAGGAGGGTGTTTTTGGTGAGTTTTATTTGCTCTTTAGCTAATTACACATTTTATATTTTTATGACTATAAATTATTTGACGATGTGGTAATTTTCCTGAATATATATATATATATATACATCTCCGGGTTTTGGAAACTTGAGTAACATTGCTCTGGTATGGTAATTTAGTGAAAGTTTTATCGTCTCACTATTAAATTGGTGTAGGAAGGTGTTCGAACCATTTCTCCTATTTTCTATCCTAAAAATAGGAAGAAGAAAACTTAAGTAGCATTATTGTTAACTGATGTGGTATCTACTTAGACATCAAATGTCGAATTTAGAACAATAAATAGTTCATACATTAAATCATAATATTTAAAGTTATATGATTTTTTTTTTTTTAATTTTTTTTTTTTTTGAGAGAGAGAGAGGGACCCATTTGGGCATGGAATTAGGAATGAGAGAGAGAGAGAGAGAGAGAGAGAGAGAAGGACCCATTTGGGCATGGAATTAGGAATGACGCTTTCTCTTTCCAAGGCACCGCATGTGCGCGCTCTACGCTTTCTCTCGCATGTGCTCTTGTCCCTTTTCTTGCTTTCTCTATCCGCCTTCTTTTTTCCCACATGATAATTATTCCACTGATCCACTGTACTCCCACCCACTCTTGTTACCATGTTGCCCTCCCCCACACCATTATTATTGGTTTGAAATCACATGCATTCTTAGTACGTCCGTTAGCTGTCCTTAATTAGTGATTACCACTCTGCTCCATTCACTTAATTTTCCTCTTCTTACCCTATAATGATTTCTTTATTTTAATTTAATTAAACTTTTTAAGTATTTTGAATCACTTAACTGTTGATAATCTAATTAGTGAGTAATTAACTATTGATAACCCACTTTTGTTTCGTTTACAGCACTAAATTACGTGACACGAACCTAACATGAATATGGGGATTTTGATTGATCTTGCGTGGGTTTCGATCAAATTTGGAACGAACTCGAATACCACAAAAATAAAATATATTAGACAGTGTTAATTCGTAGGTCAACACTGCGACATGTTATTTTCTTTTATTTTTTTAAATTATGCATAGTTATTTTTGTAAAACAAAATTATGTATATATAGAAGAAAAAACACTACTACAGTTTCAACTATTATTTTGTAAATTTATATAATTGTATATTTATTTTTATAATATAATTTATTTTTTAATTTTATATTTTGTAAAAATGTATGATAATTTTTAATATTTGCGTTCAACTGTACTGATCGGGCCAATTCACAAAATACGTTTATCATGTTTGGATTATGCTGCTTGACACCTAACATCAAATGAATTATTTTTCATTTCGTTAAAAATATATATAAATTAATTTTAACTTAACTTACGAGCTCATGATCCAATGTGTTTGACACTGGAGAATCAAACTGAAAGTTGGATTGGTCCGTAATCCCCTTTTTGTGTCATTTTTTTGTTCTTATCTTTTCTTTTTAGCACTGTGGTAGGTTCACTTGATTATCTTCATATTAGTCATTCATGCAGCACATGCTTGTGTTTCTAATTATATCTATCGCATGATGATTTGTCGATGTTAAGTAAATTACTTTTTCGTTAGCACATGCTAATGTGGAGTAACTAATAAGATAATTAACTACTAATTACGTCATAAATAGAGTGATTAATTATCTTCAAAACCCCCCCTTTTCAATACATGAGTGGTAATAAAATGGTTTAAAATATATTTAAAGAAAAAAAACCCTAATCTTGAATTTATTAGTGCATGCACTGTAATTTTTAGAATATTCAATATAGAATTATAATTAACAATTCATTTACATGTTACTCTTAAAGTATAATATATTATTTAGAATACGTCACTCGTGTTTGTGGAATAACCCCCACGCTTAATCACTAATTTATGTAGTCTAGAAAATAAGTGAATTAGGTTAATATTTAAAAAATAACTAAAAAAATATTGGACTTTTTGAATTAGCGTGGACAGACTAATTCATCAGTACGGTATTATCTATTTTAATTTTTTTTAAATTTGTTGGATTTTTTATTTTTTTAAACTCATCCAAAAATATATTATTTCATTTCAGATGTGTTAGTACTTAAAAAATTATAACAATTCTCAATGTAAGACTTTGGTTGTCCATTTTAAGGGTTTTTTTTTATCAAAATAATGCCAAAAAAATTTACAAAATAGGTATAATTTTAAACAGTTTTTAAAAATAGGTAAAACGTTACCCCGGATGACGTTTTTTTTATAAAACGTCAGCTGGGGTGACGATGTAATTTCTGAATAAAAAACGTCAGCCCAGCTGACGTTTTTTATTTTCAAAAAATATATATATATATATAAGTTTACATACATGCATGCATACTCACACATGCATTCATATATATATATATATAGCACAAATAGTATATATATATATATATGAAGCACGCATTTATATATATAATTATATATATAATATTAATTTTTTATTTATTTATTAAAGTTATAATATTATTAATATATATAGGAATTTATGTATATATATTTTAAAAAAATAAATAAAATTAAAATTTTAAAATATAAAATATTATAATATTATTTAATTATTATGTTATATACATAATATATATTATTTTGAAGAAAAAAAACCCCATTTCAAGTAACACTACTCCACAAATAAAGGTACTGGGCACATATCTTTGATATAATTGTTGGATTCTAGAAGGTCATGTGCTTATTAGTATGATATTGTTGGCCTCGTAACTGCATTATTTTTCTTTTGAGTTCACCTGAAAAAAATTCATAGATGTGGTCAAAGTGTGGCAAGAACAATAATATCATATTAAAATATGTTGATTTTAAGATGCCGTAAAGAACTACAAAAGTGAGCATAACACTCATGTTCTATTTTATAAAAATCAACAACCATACTACTAAAGCAAATAGCGTTCAAATGACAGTATAATTCCACCAAACAGATGAAAGTTAACACATTAAAATAACTCATAACAGATAAAATATAATAAATCAAAACAATAGCGTCACATCTAACTGATATATATTTATCTCCATCACATCCACACATACAAACTAAACTCAGTATCTACATGTCTACTCGATACGAGATTTTGATCGATCATCTCAACCGACAAAATAAATAAAATACAAATTTGATTATTAATAATATTTTTTGTAGGAAAGAAAAATTGGAAGTATATTGCTAATGGGGGACTATTTTCCCTTTTCTTCCCCTAGTATACAACTTTACATATATTTTGGCACCAACTGCGAAAAGCAAAAGTTCCAATTTTTTATTTTTTATTTTTTTTTTCAATTGCAACGGTAAATTGAAGGCAACTTTAGAAGCTAATGGACCACAGTTGTTGCGAGTTGCGACCGTTCCTAAACAAAATGCTGCCGTTGTTGTGTCACATTATCAATTTGTCATGGACAGAAAATGACTTGCAACTTTGCTTTTTGTGATAAATTGTTCCATAATTGAAGTTCTTCCAAAATAATAATTATTATAATAATAATAATAGTAATAAATTGAACATCATTGGTCGAAGATATGTATGTATTTTAGTATGATGCTTCGAACTAAATTTTCTCGCTTTGGTTTGCTTGGTATGGTAATTCTTGTACGGCTGAACTAGCTATTCGATACTTGATTTGAGATTGTAAGTTAAAAGTTATTTTAATAAAAGTATTAAATAAGAGGGAACATACTTTTAAGTTCGATTAAAGCTCTAGTTCAATAAGTAAAATTTGTTAAAAAAGTGTAAAAATATCAAATAAGCTAGCTCGACTTGTGTTCTCAATTAAAGTACATTTAAGCTTGATTGCAGTAATTATCTAGCAAGCTCAAATGAAAATTAGAAATTGAAAACATTTAAAATTATTTTAAATAATAGTATGTTCAGCTCTATTTCACTCATTTACGATCCTAGTATATCTTTATATTATATGGTTATTTTATTTGCTATATTTTAAAGAATTCTCTACACTATATTAATGAAAATATAATAATAAAATAATTTGAATATAGTTTAGTTTCTAAAAATAAAAATATTTTTGAAAAATGATATGTTAGTTTTTTATAGTTAAAATTTTGGGATATTTTTTTCAATGTGTTAATATTTCTTTTTTATGTATAATATATTAAATTAATTATATTTTTACAATTTTTAATTTTACACCCGCATCGTATATATTATGGATATTAAATGCAAAAAATGTAATTATTTTGTTGATTATTTGGGCTAGATTTTTATATTTATTGTGTATTTGACTTTTTGTATTGGATTTAAATTGAAAATAAATATTATCTAATATTTTTATAAAATTTGTTTAATAATTTTATTTTAGACACTTGACTCTTATTTTGTGGCGAAAAATATATATTTTAATAAAAAATCATATTTTCTATGTGTCTTTATTAATAAAATAATAAAATATTTTAAATATCTTAAATATTAATTATTTGAAATTATATTATAAATATATTTATTTTATTTTAAAATATGCTCGCTTATTGTGTGAAGATAGAAAAGACCAAAAAGAAAAAAATAAAAATAAATCACCAGGTGTAGAATAATAACTGGCACAGAGAATAGAAACCCCTTCTTAATTAGTTTTTCTCCTGCCTCATTAAAACCCGCCTAATCTGCCGCCTCTAATCCTCGCTCTATATAAACCCCACAATTAAATCCCCTTCACTCTCACTCTCCCTCTCCCTCTCCCTCTTTCTCTCTCTCCAGCAAATCACAACGCACACTGACAGTGTCTTCTGCCATCCACTTTCTCTCTCTTCCTATACTCACAATATTTTTGCATAATACTTACACGCAGACGCACACGTATAAATCCACGCTTCTTGTACATATGTGCCGCTAAAGAAACAAACCAGGAGAAATTATGGTGTAAAACAGTCTCCGGAATTATCGGGAGTTTTGGTTGATCTAGCATTTGAATAGTAGAGCTTACTGTGTATCTGTGCGTGTCTGTGTTTCTGATTAAATGGGGAGTTATCCGAATTGCGTTAATGGAGAAGCGGAGCCGCATAAGCTGACGTCGTCGCCTTCGTTCAAGGCTAGGAAGAAACCAGCCGCACCCATTTCCCGAGCTGGCTCGGAGATGGATGACATCATTACGCTATTGCATGGCTCTGATCCAGTGCGAGTCGAGCTAACTCGCCTCGAAAACGAAGTCCGAGGTCTGTGTCTGTGTTTTTGATTGGGGTCATTTTTGAAGGTTTTGGTTCCACAATAGGATTATTTGAATTTCGGTAAAATCATAGTTTTTTGTTAACTGTGTGTTTTATTCAATTAATTTAATTTATATGTTGGTATCTTGGAAAATGGGAAGGGAAACTATAAGTTAGAAAGTTGTTGATTATTGAAAAATCAGGAAAAGTTTGCATTTAAAAGGATTTTGGAGACTATTAAGCTCAAAGGTTGTTGATTATTAGAAAATTAAACAAAGTTTGATTGTAAAAGGGTTCTTAATTCTGATATTCGTTTTGGTGTGGCCTTTAAAAAAATCCCAATTTTTTTTTTTTTTTTTTGGTTTCATTTTTCTAATCCGGAAAGCTTATAGACTCTTTGGGAACTAGAAACTGTGATCCCAGGTCAATCCAATTGGGATAGCACATTATAATGAACCTTTTGGGTCTAGTACTCAATCCGCTATTCTGCTTGAGTGTCACCGGTTTTAGAAAGATTCGAGTCTAACAATATTTATTTTCATATTTTTATTTTAAAGAAATTTGTGTAATGGATGACAGAGCACAACATATCCTTGGATTTTGGGTATGATACCTTCTTCACATCAAGCAACTATCACTTTCCCTCTTTAAACTGGACGTGCTAAATTTTTTATGTGGTTCGTTGCTAATCCCCTTTGCAAGTTGTAAGGGCGCTGTTTAATTGATGATTTCTTTTTATAGAGTAGAAATTCATTAATTTAAATTCCAAAATGTAAAGATTTTTTATTTCAAATATATTAGACAAAATTAATAATTTGATGTGGGTCTGGGAAGTAGTTCTTTTCCTTCCATTGGAATGAAAAATAAAGATGGACTTTATGGAACAAACATTAGGCTACACATGCAGATAGTACTTAGGGTATTGGCCATAGTAGCCAGATTTTCTTGTTCATAAATGTAGTGACTGTTGTTACGTACTGCTAAAGACAGAAAAGAAAAAGGAAATTGGGCTGCATGTGGTTGTCTGGGCTGTGGACCGTAGACTCTGAATGAGTGAAAATAAAGCCAACTCTGAAGTCCCCACTCCATGTTGCTTATGGGGTTTCTTAGGCTACATCAGCCCCATTTTAGAGATGCTGCACTGCACACTTTTGAAGTGTCCTTGAATTTATTACTTCTACAAATACATTGCTTGCTTTATTGGTCTGTCAAGCCTTTTCATTTGCTCTTCACTCAGTTGTGGTCCATAACATTTAAAACTAAGTCTTCTTAGTCTATGAAATACTTCAGGATGACTTTTGAATAGCAATTAAAATGAGATTATCTTAATCAAAATGTTGATTTGGCTTTTCAAATAGTTCTCGTGTACTGTAAGGCTGTTTATTGTGCTCAGCTGGTTCGTGCATTTGCATGTTCTTTGGGTTGTGTACCATAGTTCTGAAAATAATGAACAAAATATTGTTGTTTCTGTTAGAATTAATTGCGACATGCTAAAATGGAACCTGATTCTATCCTTAAAACAAGGACATGCCCAACATTTTGATCTTCTCATTGATGAAAATGACTATGAGTACACTATTGCTTCTCTTATTGACCTGTCTAAGACCACGGTATACCTTGTTGAAAATTTCGCAAGGGTTATTTTTGTTTTTTTTTCCATACACCCAAAAATAATGATCTATAAGAATGGCTACAGTTTGATAATGGTATCATGCTGAGTGTTAAAGGATATGTAATCGTATAGTTACTCTAGTGTTCAAAGTATTTGAAATGGTTCTGTCATAGAAACTTTCTGAAGCCTGAAGAAGGCAAACAACTTTTGTTTTATATCAATGTACGATAAGAATAGGCTGATTTAGCATGTATTTTGCTATGTTTTGAAATAAAAATATGTCTGAGACTTTCTGGATTCTTATTAAAGAATATTGCAACAATGTGCAGAGAAAGATCGAGAACTGGGAGAGGCACATGCAGAAATCAAAGCATTGAAGTTTTCAGAACGCCTCAAAGAGAAGGCGGTTGAAGAGGTATACTTACACATAATATGTTGAATTTTTTATATGCTATGGACAAATGCTGTAAAAATTAGTGGGGAAGTTGCTAGATAAGTGGCCACTTTATTAGACATTGATCTGAACGTTTCTCCACAAAGGATACATGAAAGAAGCACTTTGCATTTGGTTAGTTCTGAACAATAGCCTGTTGTCATCTGCATTTAATCTTGTTGTCTACTGCATCATTTCTGTATTGTGTTGCAAAAAAATCCTTGGATTTATTGCCAAGAGAAGATAGCCTGTGTCAGCCTCTGCTCATGTTGTGAATGAATAACTATATTACCATAATTATTAAAAGCATTTTTTCCTCTTTGAAGTTGTTCCTTTTCTCTTGACCCTATACATTTGTGATGTACTACTGATTTTTTTCATGAGCATAATTAAATGGCTCCATGTCTATGAAAGGACTTATTATATTATTATGTTCTGTTAGCTTACTGACGAACTTAAGAAAGTAGATGCAAAGTTGAAAGCAGCTGAATCTCAACTTGAAAGCAAGGTACTTCTCCAATTTTCTGAGTTCATAGAATTATTCATTTCTTTTTCTATTTTATCTTGTCTCTTTATCTTTTTTTAGTTTGTAGTTCCAATATTAAAGGAGAGAAGAACTTCAAAAACTTGAATACATATTTTATTCTTCAAAGTTATGATATCACGTGTGAATTTCAGAATCTAGAGATTAAGAAAATAAATGAGGAGAAGAAAGCTGCTTTGGCTGCACAATTTGCGGCAGAAGCGACGCTTCGGAGAGTGCATGCTGCGCAGAAAGATGATGAGATGCCTCCCATTGAGGCAATAATCACTCCTCTGGAGGCTGAGCTAAAGTTGACAAGAATGGAGGTGCTCATATTTACCTCCTGGAATTTTTATCCTGTATCTTAGTTCACATGCAGACTTCTTTTTCTGCTGTATGTTGAGATGGAATAGGAAAGATCTTTGACTAACATCCATGGCTTTGCATGGTTAGGTGGCAAAGCTACAGGATGACAACAGAGCACTTGAACGACTCACTAAATCTAAAGAGGCTGCTCTCATAGAAGCAGACCGTACTGTTCAAATGGCTCTAGCAAAAGCTGCCTTGGTTGATGATTTGCAGAACAAAAACCAAGAGCTGAGTAAACAGATTGAGATATGCCAGGTTTTGCTGCTTTAGAGTTTTTGTTGTCTATAAGAAAATCAGTAAAGTTGGTTTCAGAATCTGATTCAATTTCTGACATATACATTTATGATGTCATATCAGGAAGAGAATAAAATATTGGACAAAATGCATAGGCAAAAGGTTTCTGAGGTTGAAAAGCTAACACAAACCGTTCGTGAGCTTGAGGAGGCTGTTTTGTCTGGGGGTGCTGCCGCCAATGCTGTCCGTGAATACCAGAGAAAAGTGCAGGAAATAAATGTAAATGGCTAAATTTCCGCTCTTCTCTTCCGTTAATCTTGTCCTTATTGCTTAGTTGATACTTTATGATTTATGCTATGATGTGTATTTCTTGAGGTGTTTCTAATTGGAAATCTTGGCAGGAAGAGAAAAGAATTCTTGACCGTGAACTTGCACGTGCCAAGGTATCAGCAAATCGTGTGGCTGTTGTTGTTGCAAATGATTGGAAAGATGCCAGTGACAAAGTAATGCCAGTAAAGCAGTGGCTTGAAGAACGAAAATTCTATCAGGTCTCTTTATATCACCTTATTATAAATGTTTGGTGGCAGCTAATTGTGATATTTGTTGATGACAGCAATCAAAGAACTTTAATAACTTCGAACAAATTGTTTCATTTTTATTTCTAACTGATTTGTAATTATGATGAACAGAATAGATAAATATTTTCGGTCATATTCCCACAAGTTTACTTTTGCAGAAAATGAAGTATGATTTTAATAACTCTGGTGCTTTTTGTAGAGATTTCGGGTTTTATTGTCAAGAAAGAAAATAAAGACTAGGTTACTTTCTTAATTACAAACAGTGAGGGTTAATAATTAAGATAATTTTCTTATTGTGATACAGTTTGTCTTAAATTAATTCTTTGAAGTGTGCCCGTAAATGTGGTATGGCACGAATAGCTGAGCAGGACATATTTTTTTAATTTAGACCGGCACATGAATGTAATTAGTTTAGCACTTTGAATGACCATGTATAGCGTGCTAGTATGAAATAGGAACTAATTTGGCCTTAAATGGGGTTAAATTAGGGGGAAATGCAACACCTGAAAGATAAGCTGGCGATTGCAGAGCGTGCTGCTAAGGCAGAAGGACAAATGAAGGTGAGGGTACTGATGATTCTTGTTCTTTCTGTTGCCATCATGTCCAATATAGATCTGATCTTGATCGCCTTCATTTACTACTAGGAAAAATACCAGTTGCGCTTTAAAGTTTTGGAAGAAAGGCTTAAAGGGTGTCCAAATAGTATAAACCGAACTTCGTCACAGGGAAGAAGCACGAGCAACGGGATTTCACGCAGACAGCCACATGGAGGATCAGAAAACTTGTCCAAACCATCCTCAAATGGCACTCTATCTAGAAAAGTAAACTTAACAGCATCATCCCGGATCATTAGTGCTGCATCCTCAAAAAATTTGTCAGGTTCATTTGATGGTGATTGTACATCACCCAATGCCGATGGTAGGGTTCTGGATATAAATGAGAAAGATGGTCAACCCACACAAGACAAAGACACCCAAACTAATGGGATGAATATTCCAACTGAGAATGGGGATTTAACTGAAAAGTTGAGAAATGAGCATGAAGACTATGTCTCTGGGATGCTATATGATATGCTGCAGAAAGAGGTCATAACTATGCGAAAAGCTTGCCATGAGAAAGATCAAAGCCTGAAGGACAAAGATGATGCGATTGAGGTCTGTTGATGAATTATTTTTTGTTTTCTGTCCACCTACCCCCTCACGCTCTCTATCTCTCACTCTCTCTATCTCTCTGAGATGTTCTGTTGGTGGAATTTACTCAGATGTTGGCCAAAAAGGTTGAGACGTTAAGCAAGGCAATGGAAGTTGAGGCCAAGAGAATGCGTAGAGAAGTGGCTACCATGGAGAAAGAAGTTGCTGCTGTGCGCAATGGTAAAGAGCAAGATCAAAGAAACCGGCGCCTTAGTGCAACCAGAGGAGCCATAATTGGGTCTCATGCCAACTCCATAAGGTACAAGTCAAACCACAGAAGTTCCCCCCTATCCGCCCTATTGTACCCACTCCTGATGTGCCACTCCATGTTCCTATTCATGATTATCATGAGAAACACCCACAATATGGCCCCACCACATTGGAAGCGAGCATATTAAACTGTGTACCCATTGTGGGTAGGGAAACAATCCTTCGTCAAAGCAGTGCTAGATAGTTGTGGTATTCTAAAACTAGTGATAATCAATTGTGTGCCTGGAGAAAAATAAGTCCAAAATTACGTTGTCAAAACATGGACGTATTTATCGTTGAGAAAGTTTAACTGTCTAGAATTACATATGTTTAAAACATTTTAACGTTGATTTTGCTTAATGTGTCAGGAACGGGAGGCACCCTTAGGAGACGACATACGAGGTATGCATATCGTTCCAATCTAGCAACCCGTTTCATCACAGCCAAGAGTAGTTTTGTAAGCATAGAGCTAAACTTGTAAAGGAGTAAGTTTTACAGTTAGTAATCATCTTGTATATTGTGTTTCCGATGTGTCTGCTTTTGTAGGAAGTGGTTAAGGTTGGATTTATAATTGTGAGCTATTGTGTAAGAGCAAACTGTAAATGAAGTTAGAAATTGAAGTATCTTAAAATATAATATTTGTCAGGTCTTCAATTTTTTTACATAATTAGAGGAATATATATGCTTTTTCTTGGAACTTTCTATGTATTTCCTTTGTGGGAAAGACAACGTTATCTTCAAACTAGGAGCAATGTTACACTTCCATGCAGTGTTTGCAACTCCCGTCATTTTCCCAAAGTTTAGGTGAAGGCTTGTTTCCTTCTTTCTTTGATACGACCCATGGATTTATGTACAAGTCGGTTATTTCAATTGCAATGGTACTTTCTTTATGGCCTCCTCCAATTCAGATTACTCCATAATCGGGTCTCTCAATGCAAATACTATTGATACGATCTTTGTACAATAAAATCACATTTCGATCAGGTGTAAGTTCCTGAAAGAAAAGGGAAAGTGAAAATACACATTTCGAGCGAGGGATACGAGAGTTTGTGTGTTTTTTCTTTAATTATAAATACATTGGTCGTATTGACCATGTTTTTATTATTTTCATTGTTATTCTCACATCAGGAGTAACAATAGTTTTATCTGCTAATCCTGAAAAAAAATGGAAAAATGAAGTTATATAATCTTATCGGAAATTTATTATTTTCATAACCTCGTATTTTTTTATTTAAATAATCAATTAATTAGTTTTATAAAATTACGTTGGTGTACATAGAGATTTACAGACTTATTGAATAAAATTAATAATACCAAATTTATAAATAGAAGCCACAAAAATGTCTACATTTAATTTTTAGTGGAAAAATGGAAAATAAAAATGTAATTTACAATTTTAACATCCATCCAGAAGAGCTCTAGATTTGTAATATTGTAGATTCGTAATATTTGAATTATATCATTTTCTCAAAATACCCAAAAGAATTGGGAAAAGAAAAAAGTAATTAGCAATTATCAATTATATTAAGTATATCAACGCATTAGAAAAATAAAATGAAAATATAAAAATATTTCAACTATAAAAATGAATTTAGGAAAGAAAATGAAAATAATTGTATTTATAGATTTCTTTTAATTTAGTAATTTATAGACATAAATTTGATAAATTATTATATTCTAGCTACTTAGTGGGTGTTTCAATTTCTTGTAATTGTCAATAGATATTAGTATCAACAAGGAAAAACTTATATTACTTATCTAATGAATTTATTAGATAATTTATAATTTTATATTTTAAACAAATAAAAAAGATTTAATATTCTATATTTATATTTTTTTTATAAATAAATATATGATCTCTCAAATTCCAATTTGTAAGGCTCGTTTACACAATTCAAAAGTTCCAAGAATTTAACATAACTACATTTGAAAGAAGGTTTTAAACGGATTTAGTTAAATAAATTTTAGAAAGTTCAAAAGTCTAATAAACCAAAATTAAAAATATAAGAATTTTGGGAAATAAAACATAAAAATTCATGATATGTTTTTCCAAAATTAAAATTATTATTAATGACAACGGGATATTCCAAAAAAATTAAAAAAAATAATGAGAACAGGAATTTTCCATAAATAAATAAATAATGACAACGGGAATTTTCCATAAATAAATAAATAATCAATGGGATATTCCAAAAAAAATAAAATAAAAAATAATGACAACAGGAATTTTCCATAAATAAATAAATAATGACAACGGGAATTTTCCATAAATAAATAAATAATCAATGGGATATTCCAAAAAATAAAAAATAAAAAATAATGACAGCAGGAACTTTCCATAAATAAATAAATAATGACAACGGGAATTTTCCATAAATAAATAAATAATGATAACGGGATTTTCCAAAAAAAATTGGGGGGGGGGGGGGGTTCAGTTTGGAGTATATAGGAAGAGTTGCACTATTTCAATATTAGGGTTTGAAAAGTAGAAAAATTTCAACCTCATCCCTTTCCCCCCAACCAAGACTGAGAGTGATTTTTTATCTTCACCCACCCTTAAACCTCAAATCAAAACCCCCCATAATTCCCCTGCCTAAACAAGACAAGAGTTGCTGAAAGCGAAAACCTAAATCATCATATATGAATGGCCCTTCTACTCAAGCCAAATACTTCTTCTGTCAAACGCATGGCCTCTCGTTTTATCACTTACTCTTCTTCTTCTTCCATTCACTCTTTTCATTCTCATGGCCACTATAATCTCACCATATCATCTTCTTTTTCTCTCGCGCGACCCTCTTTCATACTTCTTAGCAGCAGGTGATTCTTTTGTTTTCTCTTTGGTTTTTGCTCGGTTGTAAGTGTTGGGTTGAATGTATGTGTGATGAGGTGCGTTTGGTATATTCCAGTGTTCTGAAAGAAGAATTGTTTAGACTTGTGCTTGCTCCTTTTTGCTGAAACCTGCTATTATAGCTTATAGAGGCACCCTTTGTTGATAATTGCTTAATGCTCATGCATGTGGTTATTGTTTCTGGGAGTGCGAGCATTTTTACTTGTTGGGTTTGTGTTAAGATGTTGGAAAAAACTGAAAAGAGGTGGTACTGCGTTGATAAAGCAGTAGAGTAAGAAAAGGCTGTAAAGGATAACATGTTGACGTTCTTTTATGTGTGAAGTGTGTTTGCTTTTCTTGTTTAACATATTCATGAATTCTGGAGAAAGGGAAAATATTATGTGTCTGTTCTGGGATTCTTGTTTTTGGTTGCTGTAGCATAGTATCTCGGTACATATTATTTAACATGTAGGAATACTACTCCACAAGATCTCATTTTTATTTTCTTTTTTAAATTTATATTGGGTGTGTAAAATAGTATTTTGTAAGAAGATGGGGCACATTCCATTAAATTTTTTCCTGCTATTATTACTAGATGGGGAAGTCTTGCGGGTGTAAATTATAGTAGTTACTTTACGCCCACAAAGATTAGTAAGTATTGGTATCTCTACATTTTATTTACATAAGTTTGTGTATAATATAGTGTGGTTGGCTTATTTTATAGTCATAATATATGCTTCATGTTTCAGAGTTTAGCCGAAGATTATAATATTCTACCAATTTCTTGTTTTGGTGTCTACAGAAGTAGAATGTACTATCAAATTTAACTAAATATTAACATGCACGAGCTTTAACTGCCAAGGTTTGTTGTTGTTAACCTCTGCCTATGATTTTGTTTGTTTCAGAGCTAGTGATAGGTTGAAAAAGGTTTCAAGGAACTACTTACCATGGCCGGCAGTGGCTCCAAGAGCATTCATGTCAAGCATCAGCACTGAGTCTGTTCGTGAAAGTAAAGCTTCTAAAGAATATGGGTCTGAGCAGATTCAGGTGAAACTACTTGCCTTGATGGACATGTAATAACATAGCTGTCTTGTTGCATAGTGATTTGGAATATCTCTTCCCCATTAGCAATCATCATTTTCTTTTAGGTATTGGAAGGGTTAGATCCTGTGCGGAAACGACCTGGAATGTACATTGGAAGCACTGGACCTCGAGGTCTGCATCATTTGGTATGTTCTTTCTTTCTTTGTGCTTTATGCTGGTCATTGTGCTTGCTGAAAGAAATTGCACATTGGTACTTGCTTAATCTGTTAATTTTACTTCTCTAAAGGTCTTTGAAATCTTGGATAATGCTGTTGATGAGGCACAAGCAGGATTTGCTTCAAAGATTGATGTGATTCTACTTGCTGACAATTCAGTGTGCATAACCGATAATGGACGTGGGGTACGTGCCTAATTCTCTGCTAATAGCTGGAATTTCTGGGTTGAGGGGATTGGTTTTCAACACCATTGGCTCATCATTACAATTATTTTTGATGTTGGGACATGTATGGCAATGTATTAAATTGTCATTGTCCTCTGCACTGGACACTCTGTTTATAGAATGACTTCTTAATGCTATGTTCTTGATTCAGATATTTAAAAAAAAGTACTGCGTGCAACAATGTGATACAGATGCTTTTCTTGTCTTGTAAAATCTTATTTGACATGTCACTGAAGGTTTTCAACTTCACTCATTTTCAAACCTTCTTTAGAAACAAACTGTCTATCTTGTGAACAGTGCTCAACATTTCATTTTTCCACAGAAATTGCAAAAAATTATTGCGGTTCCATTTTATGGATGGATTTGAGCTATGAATTTCAAATTCATGATAACAGTTCATTGATGTTGCTTGGCTATCTCTTAGTTTGGGTTACTTTTGTGTAGATTTCCTGGACTGAAAATCCTTTCCTTATGGGTCCATGTAAGATCTTTCCCCAAATCATCTTTTGAAATCAGATCCCTCAATCCATAGGCAACGTAATATCCTCTGCATTTCATTCTACAACTATGCTGCGTTATGCAGTCAAATGGAGATGCACTTGATATTGTTTTTAATGCTGATATTTTTGCGTCATACATCAATTAATGTTCTGTACTTTTCTAGTTTCTGTTGCAACAAATCGAGAAGAACCAAAAAAAATAAAAAAAAATTCCACACGTTTATTTCAGTGTAGAAGAGGCTCTGTTGTGATTGCTTTTGACTCCTTCAGGAGCTAATCAGATGCTGATACCAAACTTTTATCCCTTCAACCAGAAACTCATAGTCTTTTTAGGTTGGGGGAATAGATTCTTTACTGACATCTTTATATGTTACTTATTCCTTGTAATTTAGGTTTACCATTAGTACCTGTTCTCTCTCATATTTCAATCAGCACATTAAGGGTTACGTCCTCTGGATATGTTGGTACCAATCTTCATTGGTTTTCTCCACCTTAATCCTCTGCATAGATGCGGCACTTTCTTTTTCAACTGCTACTTTGACCTGGTATCTATTTCTAAGATTTGCATCTTGGCACTGTAGTTGATGATTGAATAAGTGGCATTATCTCTTTTTTTGCAATATTTCATTTTTTATCATTTGAGAAGTTTTAATTACATGTTCACATTCTAAATAAGACTGAGTGATTGAAGCTGTAGCTTATCGGCTGTTCCCACATAAGCACCTAGTTTAGCTAGGAGTCTGTAAGCACCTGCAGTTTGACCCGGTCTATTTAACATTACCAGCCTGTATTCTTTGCATCTCAGTCATGAGTAGTATAGTTTTTGTGGGAAAAACTTTGCTTTTTTTGCTACCTTGTTCCATAAGTAGGAGTCTGTAAGCACCTGCACTTTGACCAACTCTCTTTAACATTACCAGCCTGTATTTTTTGCATCTCAGTCATGAGTGGTATAGTTTTTGTGGAAAAATCATTGCTTTTGCTACCTTGTTCCATAACTATGAGGATATTAGGATGAATGTTGCAATTACCTGAAATTATGATCCTGTCTTTGAACAACTTTTTTTTTTGTTTGTTTCTAATACTAAATTGGAGAATCTCTTAGGCAATCTTTGAGAAAACTACTTATGTTTGCCTTTTGTGGATACATATACATATAAGAATTATTTTTCATCGGTATATGTTGCTTATTTTTGTATTACAGATCCCAACTGACTTGCATCAAGCGACAAAAAAGTCCGCCTTGGAGACTGTCTTAACGGTAGTTTTTCTTTTCATAATCCTAGTTATAAAGTATTTGAAGTGTGTAGCATGTTGCTCAACTTCTTTAATGATTGACCATTTCCAGCACTTTAGGGCTGATTTTAGCTGATCATAAATCATAAGCTATATAAGTGGTAATAAAAACAGAAGGGTCCAAGATTTTTCTTAGACCTAGCAGATTTGAAAAGAAAATATTTTCCTTCTGAAATGATTGATCTGGAAATGAGAGAGTAGGGATTTTTTATTTTACTTTTCGTCCTTAAGACATTTTAATCATATTCAGAAAGGCCATTCTTTGATCTCAGGCATGAAAGGCCATTCTTATTCAAGTTGTCATTGATGATTTCATTGCTTGTAATGTCAAGTAAGCCTTCTTCGAGTATACTGTAAATCTGTAATACCAGAAAAGAAACACAGCTTTTTTAACTGAATCACTTAGATTCAATTGTCCTGCCTTATAACTCTTTATTGTTGATTGACCTCAAATTCAGCTTAGTGGTGGAAATTTTGTAGCATGCCACTTCTCTGTTGGATCGACTAAAATGTTAATGTTGTTTATATGTATGTTGGACATACATGATTTTGTAATGAATATCATGGAATTGCCTCCTTGCTGAAGTCTGTAGATAATTAACCCTAAAAAACATCATTGCAGGTTTTGCACGCAGGTGGCAAGTTTGGCGGTGCAAGTAGTGGTTACAGTGTATCAGGTGGACTACATGGTGTGGGTTTATCAGTTGTAAATGCACTATCAGAGGTGTCACTTCTAGCTCATTAATTTTTAATAGACTTCTCCATTTAGTCTAATGTATATTATGTTTGTGCTTGCGCTCTTGAAACCCTCTATCTTTCTGAGGTTTAGTTTCCCTGCAGATCACCTTGATGGTGTTACATGTTGCCACTGATTTATCTGCTTCTAAAGTACTCAGCAATTTGAAATAATAGGTTGATTGTCACATTTTTCATGCTTATCTGTAATACTAAGAAAACAATTAGCATGTTCTTGGGTTTGTTATCAATCATTTGTAGGGTGAAAGGTATAAATATACACACCATGTAGTATGGAGTAGCCTAACTAATAACCATCAAAATATCTATCACATCAAAGCTCGATCTGCTTGACTTTCTTTCTTCTACGTTTCTTGCAAAATGCCTACATATAAGCCTGCAAAAAGGGATATTGGGAAATGCCCATGTCAAAATCTCTTGAAAATCTGCATAATTGATTACACACACTGCGGAATAAGATTCTTGAAACCTAATCGATGCATTTTGTCGGACTTATTGACTTTCTTTCTATTGGTTCCGTTATTGTTATAGGTTCATTTCCGGCAGGATCTAACTTGTACCTGTTGCTGAGTTGTTCATGAATAATATTTAAGCCCACCTTCTAAACCCCAATATACAGTTTTACAGATGTTTAACTTTATAAATAACATTCGTTTGTTGACCTCACCTAGTTATTCATCATTGTATTTGCTTATGGACAGGACCTTGAAGTTACGGTATGGCGTGATGGTAAGGAATATAAACAGAAGTATTCCCGTGGGAAGCCTGTGACAAAATTGCTCTCGCGTGAGCTCCCAGATGATAAGAAGGACCGTCAAGGGACTCGGATACATTTTCGGCCTGACAAAGAAGGTCAATGTTTTGACTTGAAGTTTAGTTTCTTTGTGTGGGACAATCAATTATTTTTTGAATAAGGCTTCTTGCAAATCTACATTTTGACTAGCATTTTTTTTCCTACAGTATTTACAACAGATATTGAGTTTGACTGCAACACAATATCTGGCAGAATCAGAGAGCTTGCTTTTCTCAACCCTGAGGTCGATCATTAGCTTTGGTTGGTTTTGATTGTGGATTTCTAATATTTTCATCGTGATTCCTTGGAAGTGATAGGAACGTTGGTAGAAGTTTCTATGTATTGTTTTCATGTCTCCTGATTTTATTGTTTTAGTTTTTGATCCCATGTTTGGCCCTAGCGTTAATTGTTCTTTGTAGATAACTTAATTTACTGTTATATTAGAAGTGTTTAGGAGCTTAAATGGCATATCAAATCAGATTTTGGATGTGTATGCCTGTTTTTTCTATACAGTCTCAATTTTCTTAGACCATCATGTTTAAGTAAACCCTCTTTTATGCTTTCATTTACTGAGCACATGGAGATAATTATTTGTTTTTTTGAATCAGTAGGTTACAATTGCATTTGAGAAGCAGGATGTAGACCCAGAGAAGAGGATGTATCATGAGTACAGCTATGCTGGAGGATTAAATGAGTATGTGAGGTGGCTTAATGCCGATAAGGTATGCTAGATGTTTGTATGCCTTGTCCTTTGTGATTGAATAGTGTGTGTCACTACTATAAATTTTGTTCTGCTTTAATTGCTAAAATTATCTCAAGCGTCGTTCATTTTTCTGAAATTCATGTATGTTAGGCAATCATTTCCATGCAAACTGTATTAGAATTTCTTGCCACTATTATTCATCTTTACCATTTTATTGTGAGAAATGACTTGCATACCTGGTCCAGAAACCTCTTCATGAAGTTGTGGGATTCCGGAGAGAAGCAGAGGGAATCTCAATTGATATGGCACTTCAGTGGTAAGAGATGTAAATTTTTTTCTAATATCTTTGCTCCTTCCCTTTCACTATGCAAAATGTAAGCCCTTTTGGTTGCTGAAGGCATCATGGGAAGACATGGGAACAATCATATAATGTGAAGAAAGATCTGAAATTAGATACCTTTGTCTTGCTTAGTGGAAAATTATTTCTCATAACTGATCTTAATGCAGGTGTGCAGATGCATATTCTGATACATTGTTAGGATATGCCAACAGCATCAGGACAATTGATGGTGGCACTCACATTGACGGTGTGAAAGCTTCATTGACTAGAACCATCAACAACCTCGGCAAGAAGTCCAAAGTCATTAAGGTAACTTTTATTTGTCTTGATATTTTCTTCTAATTATTCTGTTAATCATGATCTTTTCTTTGAAGAGTATATTTCATTTTTCAGGAAAAAGATATTAGTTTAAGTGGTGAACATGTGAGAGAGGGACTCACTTGTGTGATCTCTGTGAAAGTCCCGAATCCAGAGTTTGAAGGACAAACAAAGGTGTATTGTTGTCATATTCAATGTAATGTTTAAATGTTCTTGGGGAACTTAAATTGAACATCGACTAAATTTTTTTTGTCATTCTTTTATCTTTGATTTCATAAGACGAGATTGGGAAACCCAGAGGTGAGGAAGGTTGTGGAGCAAACTATTCAAGAATATCTTACTGAGTACCTGGAGTTGCATCCTGATGTCCTTGATTCCATTCTTTCAAAGTCCCTAAACGCTCTCAAGGTATCTCCTGCATCATCCACAATATCTAGTGCATTTATCTAAGTTGATGTTATTTAATTTGCTTGTGTAAGGGACTTAATGGTCCATTATTTCTTTTTTATAGGAATGATTTACACCCCCCCCTTCTCTCCCCTCTCCCCTCTCCTTTTATTAGGCAGCTCTAGCGGCAAAGAGGGCCAGAGAGTTGGTGAGACAAAAGAGTGTCTTAAAATCATCTTCCCTTCCTGGAAAGCTTGCAGATTGTTCGGCTACTAATCCTGAAGAAGCTGGTATGCTTATTTCCTTTCAGAATAAAGAAGAAATTATTCCAATTTGCCAAGAGATATGTTGGATATGTTCTTCATTCTTCTTGTCTCCCTTTCTTGAGAGATTCATGTTGTCAAGTGAAACAATTGGTAATCTTGATCCTATAAACGATAGTGGTGTCAGCGTCTTGGGGCATCACAAATGTAACACGAAGGTTCAATCTCCAATTCAATTGTTCGTAGACCGTTTTATATGCTGCAAAAAACAAGCAAGCATTTTTATCTACTCTCCAAGCCAATTTTGTCACAACCAACTCACCAAGATTAACTATGCTCTTACAGATTTGGGTGAAGGCAACTCAAAAAGGAAGGCAATGATGACTTTTAACAAACAAAAGAGCATAAAACATATATTCTCTAAGAATGAAACTAGAGTTCGGCAAAATATTCATCTATTCACATTGCAGATTATTTTGAACTTTAACATTGGACCTTTATGTCATTTTCTGTGTATTTCCTGGAGCTTAGGCTGTTACAGAATACAGCAAGGTGCATCACCTCATTTTTCAAAATTTCAGAGATATTCATTGTGGAGGGAGATTCAGCTGGTGGGAGTGCTAAACAGGGCCGTGATAGGCGATTCCAGGTGAAAACAGATTGTTCCTTTTTATTATTTAATAATGTATTTTTTGTATCCCTCCCCAAATCTCGCCTTGTACCCTGTTTCCAGCTGAATTGCTTTCTCATCCAGATTATTTATTACTCTTATGGTATATGGACCCACCTATCCTCTTCACATATACAAGATGCTTCTCTATTGTAGGATTATCAAATACTGTGCTTTATTCACTTTGTATTCAATATTAAGTATTTTTTTCTAGTAACTTTTTATTCCCCTTACTTTAGGAGCATTAGTTCTCCTAATTTGGAGCCCCTTGAATTCCTGAAAATGTTCTCTCATGCACTCTTTCTTCTCCACATGTCCTCTGATTCAATCAATTGATCATTTTCCAGTGTTAAGTTGCTTGCTTATGCAGCAGCTTGATCTTGGGCAGTTGATAAAAGAACTAAAATTTGTTTATGTATTTTCTTAGTATTTTTAATATTTTTGTATAAGTATACCTCATGTTTCTAATTTGTGCTAAAAAAGGTCCTCCATTTTTTCGCATGATGTCCTATTAGCTTCCGAGGAATATCAAGTGAAAATTTGAATCATTATCTTGGTATCTTGCAGGCTATACTTCCTTTAAGGGGTAAAATTCTGAACATTGAACGAAGAGATGAAGCTGCTATGTACAAAAATGAGGAGATTCAAAATCTTATTCTCGGTTTGGGACTTGGAGTAAAGGTGTTATTTTATGTCTGATGGTTAGGTTATTTATTTGCCTTTTGCTCTCTGCTAATAAAGCACCCTTTTCTGTCAGGGTGAGGATTTTCAAAAAGATTCACTCCGTTATCACAAAATCATAATACTAACAGATGCTGATGTGGATGGTGCTCACATTAGGACATTGTTATTAACCTTTTTCTTTAGGTATCAGGTATGTAATGGAAGGTCATGAGTTATTGCTAATGCAAGAGAAAATAGAGATTACTGAGAATCCTAAAGCGTGTATCATCTAGAAATGACAGACCAAATGACTAGATTTAAAAAAAAAAAAAAAAAATTCAATAGAGAGGCGATAACTGAATGATATTTCCTTCGTATATTCTATGGATCATGTATATAGCTTAGTTCTGTTAAATTCAATTTCCTGCAGAGAGCATTGTTTGATGAAGGTTGCATCTATGTTGGTGTTCCTCCTTTATATAAGGTGTTTCTCAAGAGCTTTCTTGCTATGTATTTATTTGAATATGAATGGCAGAGCTACAGTTCATAAATTTCTTAGGTTTTCCTTCTTTTTCAATAATGTTCAGGTTGAGAGGGGGAAGCAAGCATACTACTGTTATGATGAAGCAGAACTTAAGAAACTTCAACGTTCCTTTCCTGCAAATGCATCGTACAACATTCAGAGATTTAAAGGTCAGCTTTATGGAAAGATAAAGGGTGGCTTATCATTAAACTTTCCTGTGCAGCATACTCTCCCACTAGATAGTTGCTGTGCGTGTTTGTTTGAGTGAGTGACAGAGAGAGAGAGAGAGAGATGCGTACTTATTGGTGGATGTTAATGTTAAAAAATTGCAGGGTTGGGGGAGATGATGCCTGTACAGCTTTGGGAAACAACAATGAATCCTGAGACTCGTATTCTGAAACAATTAAGAGTAGAGGATGTGGCAGAAGCCAATGTCGTCTTTTCATCTCTCATGGGAACCCGAGTAAGGGGATCGTAATTTTATTTATTTTTATACTGTCAATATACCTTTTCTTGCAAAAATAGTTTGTTTTTTCAAGATTTATTGAGAAACTTGGTGAGACTGCACATAAGACACAAATAAACGCAGAGTAAATGCTATAGAAGATCTTTTAATATTATGATGGTAATGCCTTGTTTTCCAGGTTGATGGTAGAAAGGAACTTATTCAGAAGGCTTCAAATTTTGTCAAGCTTGAGCAACTTGATATATAAATCTGCCTTGAGAGCTTTGCACTGTCCTGTCGTTCAAGATTACAACTACCTGGGGTGATTTTGCAGCGAGTTGGCATACATGACTCATTCTACCCAATTTTACGCCCCAGAAAAGAACAACTAAGAAAATTGTTGGAAAGTTTTGTTACTTCTTCTGGGGAATCTGTCTGGTAGAAGTTGCTGAAGATCAGGGTTTTCTGAGATGAGAGATTCTGTCCTCTCTCTCTCTGTTACATGTTCATCAATACATATTCTGGCTGATGTTGCTAGTACGTAAATAGGTGTAACTGCATATTTTATTGGCTTCACCGCATCACCGCATCACCAAGGCTTCTTTGCATCACTAATTTATTATGCCTTGTTGGGACTCGAATTCTAAATTCCCAGCTTTTAATCTGGAGTTTCAAATTCCTGTAAAAAGGCCTCTCTCTCTCTCACACACACATCCATTGACAAACACGGCTGATTCCTGGGTTGTATACAACTGTCCAAGAAAACATTAGAATCTCCCACTGTGTACTATAGCCATAGTAGTTGGATTTTTCTTTTCTCAATCCCTGTGCAGCATCGTCAGTATGTACCTGAGTCCTCAGGTGACTCATGGTGGGTGAACCACTTTATCAAGTAAAAAACTCATTATGCAAACATTTGCATATATAATATTATTTAGTGATTTAAAAGAACAAATATAAAGAATGAGATATGGAGGAGACGAGACAGCCTCTCTGCAAGTTGATCAGTAAAACTCAAAAAAGGAAAAGAAGTCAGATGAAATGGATGGTGGAGAAAGATTGGCATGGTTCCTTGGTGTATGAGGAACTGGTGGTTACGTATTTATATCTTGAAACGAATGCAATTTGTGGTTTTGCATGCTTACAAGAACTAGATGCCCATCAAAATATCAAGATAATTTTAAATGGTGAAATTTTGCTCCTCAAGCTATTCAGTTGTTGCTATCTGAGGATTTACATAAAAAAGTTTTTCAGTTTTATATATAATATTGTTCAGTTGATACTCTTTTATTTTTTTTTATTATTTTTTTTAATATCTAAGGATTTCCATAAGTATGTTTTAATGAAGCCTAACTTAATTTTTCACACTACTTGTCCACGTATGACTCGGAGTGTGTTCGCTTTCTTTTCTTTTCTTTTCTTGCTTGTAACACTCTTCTTTTCATAATAACATCACTTTACATTTCTTACCGGCACACGTTTGTCAGATATTGCTAAAGTTTAGCATAATCCAAGAAAGTAAATTTCAATTTTTATCCGTTAATTTTGGCTTTGGCTTTGTTCATTGTATGACTAAAGTTTTATGAGTTTTATGGCCGACTTTATCAGAACTCTAAAAACCTGTTTGACATTGTTGACTTGACAGTCGAATTGCCTATGCGGTAAAATAAAATTACAAGTGCCATGTCATTATTTTTCGGCATGTTTTTTGAATTCCAACGAATCATGCATAAATTGAACAAAATCAAATATCATACATAAATTGAACAAAATCAAAAGTTAAAAGTAGTTATCAATAACCCATGACATTAGAGGTTATATATTGGACAAGGTCAAAGTTAAAAGACATAAAATGAAAATTCCAACTAATAATGGTTCCATCATTGGAAGTGTGCATGGTAAAATTTGTTTCAAGTATTTTATAAAGTTCCAACATCTTGTGGAGTTGATTGTCACAAGAAAACATTGAAAGTTCATAGCATAATCAGAACGTCAAACCTGATGATTATATTCAAAGATACCTCACACAGAGAATGGCCAAAACAACAAACATGTTCATGCTGCACATCTCTGAAAGAAAACTGCACCGAAGCACAGGGTATCTGTTTTCCAGTTCTTTAAGCTAACATCAGACAAAACAAATCTCTGACATTTTATATCAACTTAACACCTGCTTTTGCCAATGAATCAACTACTGCTTTCACCTTGCCATGATACTTCTGATCTCGTTTGTAGAATACAGTAACAGCAGGTATTTTATTAAGCAGGAGGCGCTCTGCAAGTATCTTGCCAACTTTAGCAGCAGCAGCTACATCCCGCGTGTTTTCCTTGGCTTTTTCCATGCTCAGCCTCAGGGCTTTCTCTTGTGTGCTGGCAGAAGAGGCAACACTTGCAGTCGGTGTGTGTACAACTTGTGCATGTACAAACTTATTGGTGAAGTGCATCCTTAGAACATATGGTTTGAGGAACTTTGTCACTCTGTCTGGCCTTACTGGAGGAGGGATAACCATTTTCTGATAAGACCAAAACAAAGATAACATGTTAAACATGTATCTGGTGATTGCGTAAGCAGCAGCAGCATATCTATGGTGCCCATCTTTTTACAATTTATGGCATCACTAATCTTGAATTATTGATAGAAAACCGGAATTAAAGTTTATTTGATGTTCGTAGTAAAGAATAGCTCGCTTAAATGCACCAACGTTATGAGTCATCTAATTCAAACCTTTGCCATACATTCTCCTTCCTTTTCATTAAAGGACTAATTTAACACAGTAGATGAATTCATAGACAGTAGGTACTTTGCTGAATTGCAGCATATATCCTTGGGGCTAGGGATGGATTGACACATATCAAATAGATACAAATGTTTGCTAAACTCAAAATCAATTCCAAATTGAAATTAGTTTTTTAGTATTCTCATTTTCAAAAGGACACTCTGAAACACGTGCAAGGAGATTCAAAAAATATTAATCTTGAAACATTACATCAAAAACTTCAGCATTCTGAAAGGATATGGACTTTATTTATTTATTATTTTGCTGCTTCCATATCTTAGGAGATTTGGCAACACGGGATACATCAAAGTTAAACCACCCAATCGTATTTCATACAGAAGGATGTGATGTCAACCCAAAAATAATAGTATAATTGTCTATCAAAAAAACTCACAGACACACAAGCACATAGATATGCACCTATTGGAACACCCATTAGCATCTCATGAAGCAAAATGATCACGAATCACAACAATATGCCAACGACAACAGAGATGACTCCATTAATGACTAAAAAACTGAATTAAGAAGCACAAAAATCCTTTTTGAAGTACAATGCCAGAGTTTCAATTACAGAAGCAGAGCTCCCTTCAAGTAGTTTAAGGTATAGGTTCTTTCCACTGTGCAAAAAACCAAGATATGTAATAGCAAGAAGAGCGTCTTAATCCCCTGATAAGACCGTGCATTCAAAACTGAAGCCGATATTTAATTCCAGAACACAACAGCATACATAGTTAGCAGCTACGTATTATATACATCAATGTCTATATATTCAATTCATGTTTGCAAGAACCAAAGAGAACAAGGCAGCAGATTCTTTCTCCACACTCTCCCATCCCACAATAACATATAGCAACATGTTGCAAGAAAATTAATCGAAAACAAAATCTAACCTGAAAAGTTGGAAATTCATGCCAACAACAGAAAATAAGGGTTGGACAATTTATCAGTTACAGAAAAATAGAATTGAAAGAAGGATGTCTCTTATAATTATTGAGAAAAAAACGACGCCCATTATCAATCCAAAGCAGATGTCAGAAACCCACACTTATTCAGCATACGAAGTGAGTAACATGAGGATACAATGAGATATATAATTATAACATCAGAAGTTCGGATTTCATACACAAGCCGAAGGTGCCGACTGAAACTGCGGCGGCGTGAAATGGGGGCACGGCGGACGGTGTGAGAAAAGTGAATGGCAGATTGAAATACAACTTCAGTTCCTCAGAGCGCGCTTTTTAATCTCTGCCTTTGGGCAATATAACAGCGCTTTTGTATCTATGGTTGATTAAAGATACAATTCTTTTAATTATTTTGGGAACTTTTTTTTTTTTTTAGTTAATGAAATATAGAGCAATAATTTTCTTGTAATATTAACATTTACTGTATTACATATTTAACTAAAAAGTATTATTTATTTACTTGAAAAATATTTATACTAATTTGTTACCTTAAAAAAAATAATAATATTTTTAATTAAATAAGTCATACTTTTTAGTTAATCAAGTAATATTGTATATCATGTGCATAACGCATCCGATGCACAAGATACTCATTATATTAACTGATACTTCTTCTTCTTTTGTGTTTATAATTGTGTAAAAAAAAATTGCTATTCTGAAGTCTCGTATGTTTTATTGGGTTTTCAATTGATATTAACATATTTTAAAATTAGATTTTAATTTCGTAAAGAATAATTATAAATTTGAAAAATAAATAAAAATCATTTCTATAATACAATTACAGATTCTTGGTATGCTTTTTGCACTACGTACAACATAGTTATAATACAAAATAAAATTTAACGATTTAGGTGAAGATATACTAAGAAGTTAAGGTAAAAAAAGGACAAATAGTGAGTAAAATATTATTCTCAATAAGTATAAATGAATTTATAATTTAAAACTAATTTATATTACGCATTTTATAAAAAAAATAAAAATTCATAAACTATTTCACACAATAAATATATAATAATAATGGATTCCATAATTTTAATCGATCCAAATTATAATAGCTCGTACAAAATAAAATCAATTAATATTAAAATTAGAAGGTCACGTAGGTGGAAAAAAGGATGCTTTTATACATATAAAGGAGCAAAAATTGATAAAAATAAATTACAGGAGACTAAAGTAAACAAAAGTAAAAGGAAAGGGACTGAAACGAAAAAAATTGAAAGTACAAGTGGCAAAAGGCTAAAAGTTAAAAGTAGAGGGGCCAGAAATAAAATTTTCCTAGAGAATATGCCAACACAGGTATCCGAATCAGTTGCAGGAACAAGAAGAAAAACCAACTAAACTAAACCAAATCAAACAGAAACCTCAAAACTTATGGTCAGAAGTCTCCTCTGCAATCTTGTAAGTTCTTTTCTATTCTTGTCACAATTTTCTACATAGGTTGTTGGAATGTCTTGGTCCTTGTTCAAAGGTATTCTTATGTTTGTTCCATTTTTATTGCTCTAAAGTTTCTTGTTCAAGAAATTCCTTCTTTCATTAGGGATGTTTTAGTTGAGATTTGATTGTTGTTGTGCTTTTATTTGCTTCGTAGCTCTGCTATGTATGGAATCAGTTGTTTGTATTGCTGAAATCGGCATGTTACGATATTCTTAAGAAGTTTTACTATGATCATGTGTAGGCGGATCACTGAAAGCCTCTCGTTGAGGTTTTTTTTGAAAAATGGGTAGATGTGAGACTCGATCGTAGGGCTTTTCATGTTAGAAATCTCTGCATTTTAACATTTATCGAATATATTCAACACGAACAAAAAACTGGAGATTTTACACTGTTATGAAGATGCCAGGATCAAGATGGATTTGCAAGAATCAGATAGATAAATTTGAATCAAACCATGATGTTATTTACATTTTGATGTTCGATTACATGGTAAAGTTTGCAGAACAACAATGAGCAATCTTCATTCCCAAAGAATCTTGTTCTATCAACTGCTTTACAGAATGTTGTACACTCTGAGGTTATCTAGAAATGTTTCTCCAATTTCTGATCCATCCTTGACAAAAATGGCTGGATATCCAATTGGCGCGTGGATCCAGATTACAGAACCTTGTTTCGAATAGAGTTTTCCTGTCCAAACATGCTTCCACACACAGCTCTCTCCTTCTGGGAAATAAACCTTAATAGTATCTTTTCCTTTGTCAAGAACAGGCACAACTAGTATCTCTGTCCCAACTAGAAACTGCTCGTATGTTAGTGTGTGCACATGTTCGTCTTTTGGGTAGTGAAGGAATAGATGTCGACAAATAGGCAGCCCTTTTTCAGATGCTTCCTGCATAAACCTATATTTAGATAATTTCATATTTGCAAAAACCTTTTCTTGATTTGGATACGATTTTACCTTTACTAGCTGCATCCTGTAAAACTTCCATGCGTTGTATATCTTTGCAAGCCGTGCAAAATGAGACAAAGTTCTTTCGTTGGAGTAGAACTGAGCATTGCTTGAAGGCTTGTTTCCCTGATCAACAATGTGAACATACAAAGCAAAATTAATTGCATAACCTTATGAATCATAGGGAATTATGTTCAATTTTGGCATGTGTTGTTGTCTGAACTTACTTCATGTGTCCGAAAGACGGTGGTGAAAGCGTTTAACTCCATCCAACGAAGGAGAAGTTCTTCGCTCCTTTGGTACTTAAAAAACGGTAAATTTACAGCACAATAGCCTCCAATGTCACTGTGATTGAAAGCATAACCAGAAATTCCACTGCTAAGCAAACCTACAACTGCACTCTTTATCCCATCATGGGCTTGCCAACTCACCATTTGATCCCCCTCCCAAAACAGGCTGGCCCATTTAGGACTGTCCCGAAAACCAGCCCTCATGAAGAAAACCAAAGCCTCTTGTGAGTCTTCCTTTTCGTTTCCAACTCGACTACTTTTCCATTCTTCGATGAATTCTTTATTTATTCTTGCCCAGATCTCCGGGTACCTGTTGTGGGCTGTAATTGGATCTTCTCCTGAAAATTCACAAAGCCAAAGTATAAGAAAATCATTTAAAAGACTTGTGAAGTTATGAAATAAATATGAATTTTGAAATTAACCCGAATAGAGAGAGGCGTCGACTGGAAGGCCTTCACCAAAATCAGCCATCCAACCTCTCACTCCATCATCCACCATTTCTTGCAAGATCTGTTTGAACCAGCTTGCTGTTTTCGGGTGTGTTAAATCCAACATTCCAACATGAAAAGCTGTATTAGGAACCATGTATGGTCCTCCTTTGTTGTCTTTGACTAAGATATCCAACTTCGTGGCTTCCTCAAATAGATTTCTTCTTACATTTTTCTTTTCATCCATCTAAATCAAGGATGAAAGTGTTAAGACATCCTAAACTATTGCCAGTTTCAAGATTATATAGATACATATTTGATGATAAGATGAAACTAGTGTTGCTGCTTGCTTACTGGAGCTAAACAAGGATTGCAATAAGTCATCACTTTAATATGATGTGTGCTAAGATCATTGATTAGTTGTCTCCATCCCGAATACCTAGTTGAATCCGCTTCCCAGTTCCACCATAGCTGCGATCCAATAACCGTCTTCCTTTGTCCTACCCAGTCCTACGTATTATTAAAATCAACAATTGAAAACTTACATAATCAAGATTCTATATATTCATGCAAAAAAATTAATCATGACTTTCTAATTTCTTCTAGTTACATCTCTTCTTTTGAAGGAAACTGTAATATTCTACCTGCAACCAAAAGGCTGATATCGGGGTATCCACGGCTCGAAGCTCTTCCCAGATATCGCGTACTTTATCAGTGCCTCCCTGCATTCCCACAACAGCCCCTGAAATTATCCACTCAGGAAGCTCTTGAGGTCTTCCTATGGTTTCTGTGAATCTTTCAATGATCTCAACTGGTGAGTTTCCGTTCAATATTCTACCTTCAATCATATCTCCATGTATCTGAAAGCATTTTCCAGAAATTTCTTGAAAATTAGAGGTGCCAGTTTTTCTTATATAAGCATAATTTGTATGAAATCTTAGACTAAAACCATCTGTTTATCTTACATTACCTGTATTTGAACACAGTCATCCTTAGTTAGATCAAAGACTGAATAATTGTACCCTTCAAGGTAAAGGGACCTCATCCTTGATGTCATGTAAAACGGTGAAGGAGCATAAGTTGTACTCTCATCACCCCCAGCCCTGCATGAGAGAAAGAGAGAGAGATAGGATAAATAAATTCTACATTCAGAAATTCAGTTATTAAACCATGTCTGTAACAAACGATAATTCACCTATAGCTAACCAAATTAGCAGCGAATGTGATTGGTTGATCACCTCTTCCAATTCCTTGTTCTTGAACAAAAATTGGAACCCTTTTCCCTTTAAAATCCATATGAGAAAACTGCTCTCCAAACCCATAAAATCTCTCACTTCTCTCACTTGAATAAGTGATGCAAATCCTGTTAAAATCAGGAAAAACCGCATTCTTCATCACTGCATTTTCCTCTTCTGTGGGAGAAATTGCTATCACCACTCTCTTCATTGAAAAATATCCACACCAGACAAATCGGAGCCTCCGAATCCGACCCATTTTTCGAGCGAAGCCTCGGTAGCCATAGCTTCGTGGAGAGAGCTTCAGTGGCTGGCCGGAATTCGGTTTTCCGAATCTCACTTGAAATCCAACTTCATTACTGTTTTTCTGATCAAACAGCATCCAATACTTAGCATATACAGATTGCTTCTTTTCGACTAATTGCAAACTTCCATTGTCAACAGAAGTTTGAACCCTCCTCTTCCTTTCCTTCACTCTGAAAATCCTTCCCTTGATCAGAACAAGAGGCGATCGGGCTTTTTCTTTTTCCGGGCCCGGCGAAAAAGATGATGATGAATCTTGACGGTCATAAGAATCTTCCAATGTGAAATCAGATTCTTGCAACACTCTGATATCTTCTATACTTTGATTGTTGCATACCAGGCGGATATCACTATCATTGATGACAAATGATCCTCTGCTCTCTTCCACCTCCGTATCAGCCACAGCTGCAGAAACGAATGCCCGGCCCGGAACTGTGGACCAGATGGATCTTGAAGGCTTAGATTTATGGCGAATTGAGAGGGACCCACCATCGTTTGATGACCAATTCAGCTGAAAATCATGGCCGATATCATAAACTTGGTGCGAAGGGACTGTTTGGGAGTCGAAAATAAGATTTCCTTGAATGAAGGGAAGAGTCTTTGGCTTGGAAGGGAAAGGGTTGTTGAAGTGTTTATGGTGCTTTTTGGTAATTTTGAGAGAAGCCATGTCTGAGTTTTTCTTGCATCACCAGGTCTTATATATACTACTGGTTATCAGTTGCTGTAAATTTCTGTTTGGATTCTGTCATCCTTTATTTGCTTCTGAAAATTCTGTGAGGTGAAAATCTGGATTCTGTTTTCGGACATGTTAGGTAGGATCAAGTCTTTTATTTTATTTTATCTTTTTAGAATGTTTGATATTAGATGGAATAAGTCTTCTCTTCTTAAAGATAAAGTTGACCAATAGGCATTGATAGGAATGATCAAATATCCATTATCGACATATATGTTCAACTACATCTAAACGTAAAGATATCATATATTGTATGAGTTAATTTTATAGAATTCGATCAAATTGATTATTTTAATAATTATTAATTATGATTTAGGCAGAAAAAATAAATTATTTGTGCATCGAATGCATTCTTCACTCAATTTATAATATTATTTATTTAACAAAAATGTATTAATTATTTTTGCAGAAAAAATAGGTTAGAAGCTGTAATAATGTGTGCACATATAAATACAAACAATTCACCCACATGCAATTTAGAGGTATGTAGACGATTTTCTTGAAAGATTCAAATGGACGACTTATTGGTGCTGCAATGATGCATTAGGACGTGAATCTGGCCCAGATTCACTTCAATGAATAGTAATCTTTTTCATGTTGGTCTGGGTTCATAGATAGAGCCTGTTATTATGTATGTAGCCATTTTTCTTCGCCAGATTCTCTTATGCATTTTAACTCTCCAACTTCATTGGAGTTCATGCACGCCCTGTTTTGTTTTTCTTTTTCTTTTGGGTCAGTCAATTATATATTTATATATATATATATATATATTTTTTTTTTTTCACATTTTTTTCCTATTTACGTCAAATAAATTATCAATATCATATTTCAAATTGAATGAAAAATACAACCTTTTAAAAGCAGTAAATTTTCTTGTTTGTTTCAATCACATGTAACTTTTAAAAGAAAGGGAAAAGACCTACAAACAGAAATAATATCTAAACTGATCGACCCATATTGCGTTGCGGATCTCACATTGTGAGATTAAAAAGCTTTCAATTTCTTATATGTACCTACCAAAAATCGTGCATATAAATCTGAAAATGCAGCATGAAGAAAAGCATTAAATTACATTACTACAAAAAGTATAGAGTCGTGGGTAGGTCTCTTGTGAGACGGTCTTATACAAGTTTTTGTTTATACATTGAATAACTGGAATACCTCTTACCATACAAGCTAGCTTGATCTCCGCATTCTCTAATTCAAATTAGGCGCAACCCAAATCGTACACAAAAAAGAGTAGGTCACTTATGAGACCATGTTTTTTGTCTATACTTTGAATACACACGCTATTACCTCTTACAATAGAAGCTAACTCAATCTTTGCATTGTCTAATTCAAAGTAGGCGCCACCCAAAGTGGAAAAGAGTAAGATTTTGGGGCATCAGATTCAGTTCCTAAGGAAAGGGGTTCAGTAATCCCACTGGCCATGCTATACACACCCACATCTACATGAACCTCCCTATACGGCCACCTTTGCTCCATTTTTGTCCCTATAAAATATACACTATTGCTTTTGCAGTTCAAACAACCGCCCCCACAAGTTGAAACCAAGCAACTATCCCCAACAAAAATCGTGTGATTTCCCAAGTCACTCAACCTCATCCACCTCTTCTTGTTAAAATCATAACTGTAAATGAAAAATTCTATCGACTCTATGGCGTACCTCCTTTGGTTGCTGGTGCGATCTTGGAAGACCATCCAGAGACTTCCAGAAGATTCTACCAAGAATAGCTTCTCCCAATCCCAGCGGGGAAGTAAAGCAACATGTCTAAATGAGTCTTGGCCATCGATGTTAATAACAGCTTGGCTATCAAGATCAATAACTACGAGTAATCCCATATCACTCAGAGCAAATATTTGATTTTTTACACAAGCAGCAGCTAAAAACCCCCTACAGGATGCGTCTTTAATACTTTTCCAAGAACTAAAGCCAGGTCTACAAAACGCCAACTGCTTCAAAGGGCCATAAATTATCATGACCACAAAATCCTCTTCATTTGCGTTTGAAGTGCATGGCTTCCTAAAGACAAAAGCTCTCTCTATGATATCATACCAATCTAAAACTTCACCAAAGTGGATTTGTAATGAAGACTTAGGTGGAAGACTAACGGAAACATGGGTAAAGGGATTCAGAAGATGGATTTTAAGATCACTTCCTATAGTGACGAGCCAACCTGAAGAAGATCCCCAGCACTGCCTACCACTAGCCTCAGGTAGTTCTGAGTTATAAACCTTATTGCTGTACAAGCTAGTGAAACTTCTAAAGCTACTGTTTTCATAGTCAGAGAACATTAATAGTGGAATTTGAGGACCTGGATGCCATTGTTTCGCCGAATAAACTGATCGCCAGGACCAACAAACAGCTGAAAATGAAAGGAAGTCTTCAATAGCTACTAAAGATGTAGAAACCTTATGAATGATGTCATATGGAAGTTTGGACCAGTCAGCCATTACTCAGCCTGCCATTCAAAAATATCAAACTAGTTCAGACTGCATAGTCAGCTTACCAATCAAATACTCAGCAGAGTAGACCAAGAAAAAAGAGAGGAAAAAGAAATGGAAAATGATCATACATAAAGGCACGTTATATTTAAGAAGCAAAGCATCTACTGAAATCTTTATGTTTCTGACTAAATAATCCGAACATTATGAAATTTTCATCGGCAGTTGAGGCCTTAAAGCTAGCAGTCATTTTCTCCCCAACTCATGGTAATCATTAAGCTGGGAATTGACAAGAAATTGGTTGAATATACCCATAAGAAGTCAAGATTCACATTCTAGTTTTACTCAATGACTGATAACTCGGTGATCCGCACATGCTTATAATACTAAAATTTGCTAATCCACAAGTGTAGTCCTTCTCAAACATCCTATAATTGCTCCCAACATTCCCAATACACAAATCCACATGCCTGTAGATTCAAAGGTTCCTTTCCCAGCACTCCATCAAGTTTTTATGGTATCTCCGCCAACAAAACCACCAACCCTTAAGAAACAAAAAGGAAGGTAACTGTATTCAGTCCTACAAGCAGCTTAATTAAAAAAAATTATTATATTAAAGCACCAAATCCATCTAATTAATCAAAGGTAAATCAAACCAGCGGGATTTACAAACCACACTCAAAACACTATCAAATTTATTAGGATTTCAGCCAACAAAACCACCAATCCATAAGAAACAAAAAGGCAGGAAATTGATCTCAATTCTCCAAGAAATTAAACTGCAATTCATGATCATATTAAAGCAGTAAAGTCAGATAATTAATCAACATTAAATCAAATTAACCAGTTGGACCCAAACAACCAATGTGACGGCAAAGGCGGAAACAAATACAAAATTAAATTAAATTAAATTTCAACCACAGAGAGATTAAACATCATTCTCTTAATATAGAAATCCATCAATGATCTTCCAATAAACAGCCTCACCTCAGGCCTCCGCAAGCAAAATCTCGATTTATTTGCATATAACAAGTTTTTCCAAAGCAACGCTAAAAATTTCTGCTTTCATCAAATCTTGTGATGAGAATCCCAACTGTACCGTACCAATTACAAACAGTGATGCAGGAGCGAGCAAAAAACAAGCAAACAAACTTTTCCTGTTGAAATGTGCAGTAACGGGAGAACAGTAGCTGTGGAATATAACAGTTAATGGGCTGAAAATGAAGCCGGTAAGGCCCAACATTTAGATTTTTAAATCATATAGGCGGGCCTGAAAATTAGGCTTGGAAAGATGAATCAGCCCACCTTTTCTTAACAAGGGTTTAGCAATTACAGCCCGGACCAATAGGCCATACAAACGGCTCAAAAATAGATTCGGCGTGGGATAGGGTTGAAAGAGAAGAAAACAATGAACTGAAAGGGCCCGGCCCGATTCCACTAAAAAGATGGCTTATTTTAAGGAGATTGTTTTAGCCAAAATATTTCAAGGTGTCTTCAGAGGTTATAGTGTGTCAGTGCTCGGACTAGACATGGGAATGATTATGCCCATTTCAATTTTGGTTTCAGTTTCAAACTACTTGTTTCTGAAATTGAGAGGGGTGGAATCAAAATTAAATTAACGTTTCAAAATCAAATTAACATATAATCGATTTTGGTTTTGATTTCGGAATCAACGATTTCATGGTTTGGAACCAAAACCGGCGATTTTGGAACAGAAAACGAACCGACTAAGTTCTGATTTTGGTTCCAGTTCCGAACCAAAACCAAATCAACGGTTAAACCGAATCATTGACCGCCAGTTAGAACTGCCGATTCCGGTTCGGAACTGAAACCATGGCCATGTTTGACTCGGACCAATAATAATTATAGATCTTAATTTCCTTCAAGACTCGGGTCCAAATCAGCCAGTCATATATACACGATTCTCTTTATACTACATCCAAAACACAAGCACCATTTTTTACCATATATTTTTGAAGTAGTTATGCATGTGCGCACAAATGTAGGTAAAAAACACCAATATAGCGATAAAACAATATACATAGCCACAAAAGATTCTTAAGAACCCAAAGGCCAAACATATGAAGCAAAACTCGTTGGATAAACCTAATGCCACATCAACATTAATTAAAAAAAATAAAAAAAAATTCTTAAGCCAGTCACCAAATATAACTTGAGATGAGAAATAGGAATAATGCAATTCCGAATCCAAGAGAGAAATTGTCACCCCAATACGATAAACAAAGACGATGGCAATGATCAAGACACTTCAAGTTCCAACCTACTTAGATTACTTAATACTACTATTGACCCAACCAAACACCAACCCACTTCCCTCACTCAAGCAGCTCAGCCACAGCCGACTTCTTAAATGCATCGGCTCGGGCCAAAAGGCCAGCTAACGATTTATTTGGGAAAATACTATCAGCCTTCATCCGATCGCTAAACCCATAAGCTGGAGTCTTGGAGTTCACATAGGCCTGCAGGAGTGACTGGTACTGCCTGACACGTGAGGTGTACCCTGACTGTCTCATCATCTGGAACATCTTCTCACAATTGTGAACATCTCCTCTATCAGAATACTTCTCCATTATAGTCATAAATGAAGAGAACAGAGGTCTCCTCTGTTTCTGTTTGATTGCCTTCCCAAGTATAGAGTCCGCTTTCTCTACTTCCCCGGCCCCAACGTAGAGCTTCACGAGCGCATCCCACGTAAGCGGGTCCGGCAAGCACCCGCTATCTCCCATGCGCTTCATCAGAACCTTCCCCTTGGCTAACATCTTGTGGTTAGCGTACACCTTTAGTAGACAAGTGAAGTGCTTGGCAGAGGGCCTCTTCACCTTCTTCAACAGTTTATCGAAGGTCTCCTCGGCTTTCTCGATATTTTTGAGCTGGCCCCACGCCTCGATCGCGGCCAAGCATTCTTGCAACCTAGGGTCAGATTCGCATATTTTCCAGATCCGATCAACCTCATCAGCCCTTCCGAGGGATGCGTAGATGGGTACCAACGATTTGTAAACCCAACGATTCTTTTTTACACCATCCCCTTCCATCTCTTTCAAGACAGCCTCGGCTTTCGTTTTTAGTCCACTATTCGCATAATACCGTGCTAACAATGTCTGAATTTTGTCGTCGGGTTCCAACCCTTCTGCCTTCATTGTCTCGACAATTTGTTCCATCCCAGATATGTCATTGGCCCCACCTTTCACATCGATCAAGAGATGGTATGTGAAAATGGATGGTTTGATGTTTTCCTTCTCCATCATCAGGAGGACATCAGCGATTTTCTTCTTATCAGTTCTCTTGTACAGAAGTAGGAGCTGGTTGCAAGTAAAGGTTGTGATAGGAAAACCTAAATCCTTCATTTTGTTGAACAATTGCTCGGCTTTCTGGACGTTGGTTGAAACCACACAATTGGCCAACAAAGTTCGATAAACTTGTTCGGTTCTGAAGGATTCCGGAAGCTGATTGACGTAGGTTTCTGCCTTAAAGAGGCCCTGTACTTTAGCAATTAAATCCACACGAGAAGCATAGTTGCTCTCAGTAAATTCAAGATGTTTTCTTGATTCTAACCATTCTGACAACTGCAAAACATAAACATAATAATAAATAAATAAATAAATAAAAATTTCAATGCCACTACAAATCTCTTACAGACACAACTTCACATGGCCAGCAATATTTGGGAAATTTAAGAAGTCTAGGCCAAAAAGAAATTGTCTGCTCATTGCCTTATCCCTCCCTGTTTTACGAGGAAAAAGATACAGATATCTGATAGCCAAGTACAAGACAACACTATGTCCAACAATGACAGCTAAATACTTACAGACAAGAGAATCTTGCTTCTGGCTTCATGGCTAACAGAAGAACAAAGTCTTAAGTGTCCCATTGCCAACTTGGAACTCCATATAATTGGCCACAATTTAGTATTACCAGCAGGAAAAGAAGAAAAAGACACTGCAATTTTTTACGTCCTTGTAAGATATGACTACAACTGAAGTGTTCCAGTCTCATTCGGACACATAACTGAGACCAACCCCACCATCCCCAACCAAAAATAAAAAGGGTTCGACAAATAATGTTACTACTGGATGGATCTTCAATTGTTAAAATGAATGATACTACACATCAAAGATCAAGGCTACTAAAGATAATCAATCTCATATTAAAAAAGGATGAGAATAATCACCTGCAAGGCCTTGACATACAATCGTCGTTTCCGCAGATGAAGCATAGTTACTGCTACTTCTGCTTGGGTTACTTTGTTTCCTTCTTGAACCCATTTATCCAGAACCTTGCTTACATGCATGGCTGGAGAATCTAGGATAGCACTAGTCATTGCTGACCTAGCTCTGCCTGAGCTTTTTTCTCCAGCAGCAGTTTCTGTATCAAATGCTTCCAATTGATCATCAAAACCTTCACCTTCAGAGAGCTCGGATCCAGTGTTCAGATCATCCTTCTCATCCCCAGAAGCAGTTCCTAGAGCAGTGTTCCCGGAAGTTTCAAGTTCAGAAAAGCCATCCTCTAACTCATCATCATTCTCTCCATTGCTCTTTGCATCAGTCTGCGACGCAAAAGTGCGAACTTCCCAATGGGACTTCAGAAAACTAGATGACGTGCTATAAAATTTTTTACCAGGTAGCAGCCCATCGATTTTTTTTTCTTCTGGTTCAACCATTCCAGCATTGTAAGACTCTGAGGAACATCTTGCTATCTCTGTTTCCCCACAACAAATTCGCGCAATCCTTGAGGTCAATCCTTGATTCCTGGAACCCCTACAGACATCTCATAAATATGTGAAAAGTGTATTGAGAATACGTGCTGCATTTTTAACTTCACCAGAAAGAATAAACAATAACAATAGTAACACTTAAAGCAGCAGTAGAAGCCTCCAGGTGCAGGAATAAACAAGAATATCATAAACAACAACGCCAAAAATAACTGTCAGAAGAACAATTGAAAGATTAAAACATGTTCCACAAACCACACCAAAATCAGAATAACTTAGGTTATGCATATGAAAGGAATTAAGGTTCGCCTAGAAAGATGAAGAGAATAAAAAAAAGGTAGCACTATTGACCACAGATGTGGTTCTCTTTGGTCAACAAACTTTAATGAGTTTGAACTCTGAACCATCCCCAGAAACAGTGTGAAAGATAACATATTTTCCCATACCTAGACTAAAGTTGGCAAAAATTATTATATTGTGTACTGCACTACTGCAGGAGGGACTTACAATAAAAAAGATTCCATGGTGATAACAGGTACAAAAATATGAACTTCAAAGGCCAAAAAAGCAAGTGGCTTTATTATAAATAGAAGAAGAGGTTCAGACAGTTGCTTCTCCAATTAACCCCAAGAAATTAGATCTTACTAACAGAGTCAAATATGACCCATCATTTGGATTTACAACAAATAGCATTGGCAGCAAACAAAAAGTGTGTAGAATAAATGAACCAAGAAAAACAGCACAGAGCAAATCAAACACATTATGCTGTTTGGATCTTGAAGTAAGCAAAGAAAAGAAAGGGGAAATGGTAAATGCATTGGAAACAAAATTGCATCACATTTCCTGAACCAAGTACCGTCATTCCTTACAACGCAGTTAAGCTTCATGAAGAACAAATGCAGCTACTGTATTTAAATTAATAAATACCCCTCAAACCATATTCATGCATAAGTCCTTTTTCTTGATTTCTCTGCTCTTTCTACGCCTAAAATTTCACCAAATGGATTTCTACCAATTCATCACAGTTAACCTTCTAGAATTACACACATATTTACAACACGGGCATCCAATCACAGCATACACGCAGAAATATATAGATTTAATAAACAAAATCACCACAACACGAACCATAATCCAATTGACGCGAGAAATATCGATCACACAACACTCAAAAGAAAAGAAAGGAAACATGGACATGACTTTACAAAACAAGGTTGGGGAGACAAACGTAAATACAGAAATGGAGAGGATTTAAGAAAAATGAAGTGCCTGAGCTGTAAGGAGGTTCTGCGAAGCGCCCACATGACTGATTTTCCAAAAGAAATTTTGGTAAGAGTTTGAGGAGTAGCGACAGTGATACACCAGAAAAGAGTCAAGTTTCCTAAACCCTAAACCCCTTCGGGGAGTTGTATTATATTGGAAATCTGGTGGAAGGCCGATTCCGGAGGACCCCTTTGTTATCAGATAATATCATTTAGGCCACTGGGGGTTTACGTAATTACATATAGGACTCATTTTCCTTTTTTACTCGTCTCTAGTTTTCCATGAACTTCACGAACTTTATTAAAAAAAAATACTAAATTTGTATAAACACGAGTGATTCATAACATATATATATATATATATGTATGTAATATTTTGTACGTGTACAACACTATATAGTATAACAATTTTATTTGTTTTAATTTAAAATATAATATAAAGTAAAAATATCTTCGTACCTTCAAAAACAAAACTTTGAAAGTAGCTATTCTGCTTATCCTTACGAGCTCTCATCATCTTTTGTTCAACAAACCAGCTCCACCAAGAGCACAAGTAAGGCGGCGTGCTAAACTAAAATATTTTTGTTGTTGAAGCGTGAGTAGAAAGAAAAATACGTAAATTATCTGATAACACAATCTTTACTTTTCCACAGGTCTCGGGTTTAATCCATCATTGTTGGGCATTGCATTAAGTACTACCAACCCCAAAAGCCGAGATTAAAGAACCACCAGGTTGCTGAGAACACATTTGAAGAATTTTATCTCCAAATATCACAGGCAAAAAAAGAATTCCAGAGGCATGGAAGAATGAATTCGCCCAGGTAAGTACTATTTAGCTCCTTTTATCAGCACCAAGCTCCTCCTTTCTCATTATAATCTTCCTAAAACCAACAATATTTCACGATCTAATGCAGAGGAGCTTCTTCCCACCTTGACTCTGACTTCTTTTTCGAACTTGGAGTCCGGGATCAATATCCAATCATTCTAAAAACCGATTCCAATCCTGATAAAAACACTTGTAAAAATATCATTATGAAATAATACTAAAAATATTGTGATATTATATTGTCTTTATGTTGAGTGTTTATATATGGAACCTTTATGTCTGCGTAATATTATTAAAAAAATAAATTAATTAATAAATTACATGGTTCGATATCTCTCCTATTGAGATGTTAGCAGCTATTCCCATTAAACTCTCAAATAATAATACCCATATTAACATATAATTTTACCCATTAATACAGAATTATCTCCAAAAAAACACACACACATATACATATATATATGTGTGTGTATATATTCAAAAAGAGTTCGGGCCAAAGTTCTTTTCCAAACACAATATTCACTACAGCAAATCATCCACAGCTGACTTTTTAAACCCTTCTAATCGGGCCAACTGGCCCGCCATTGCTTGATTTGGGAAAACATTATCTGCCTTCATCCTATCCCTGAACCCATAAGCTGGAGCCTTGGCATTCTCGTAGGCCCGAATGAGCGATTTGTACGGCCCAAACCGTGAGGTATACCCAGCTTGTTTCATCATCAGGAATATCTTCTCTGCACTGTGTACATCCCCTCTATCTGCATACTCTTCCATGATAGCAATGAAAGAACAAAACAATGGTCTCCCCCGTTTCTGCTTAACAGCCTTCCCGAGTACAGAGACTGCTTCCTCAACTTCTCCAGCTGCCACACAGAGCTTCACGAGTGCATCCCAGGTAACCGGGCCCAACCTGCACCCGCTTTCAGCCATTTGTTTCGTGAGATCTTTGCCCTTTGCCAACATCTTATGATCCATGTAGACCTTTAGTAGGGAAGTGAAGAGCTTGGAAGAAGGCTTCTTCATGTTTTTCAAGAACTTATCAAACACCACCTCAGCATTCTCAATTTTGTTGAGCTGTCCAAAAGCCTCGATCACAGCTGTGCATTCTTCGAACCGAGGATCAGATTCGCAAACTTTCCAAATTCGGTCAACCTCATCGTCCTTTCCAAGGGAAGCGTAAATTGGAATCAGCTTTTGATAAATCCAACGGTTGTTTTTTATATCACCCCCTTCCATCTCTTTCAGCACGGCCTCAGCCTTTTCTTTTAGCCCATTAGCAGCATAGTATCCAGCCATCGAGGCTTGGATTTGAGTATTGGGCTCGAATTCATCAGCCTTCATTGTCTCAACAATTTTTTCCATCCCACTTATATCATTATCTTGCCCTTTCACATCGATCAATATCTGGTAAGTAATAAGGGACGGTTTGATATTTTCCTTCTTCATCATCTGCAGGACATCACCGATTTTCTTTTTAAGGTTTTTCTTGTACAGACGTAGCAACTGGTTGCAAGAAAAGCAAGTGATGGGGAATCCTAAATCTTTCATTTTGTTGAAGAGCTCTTCGGATTTCTTAATGTTGCCTGTTGAGACATAATTGGCGAACAAAGTGCTGTAAACTGTTTCGGTTCTGAATGCTTCAGGAATCTTCTCAATGTAGTTTTCTGCCTTGTATGGACCAGATACTTTAGCAATTAAATCCACACGACCAGCATAACTTTTAACATCAAATTCGAGCAGTTTTCTCGATTCCACCCATTCTGACAACTGCAAAATTAAAACAGAAACATGAGTGCCACTCTCTCCTATAACAACCAAAATCAAAAGGGTTGGCCAATTTAAGAAACTTAAGACAAAAAAAGAAATAAATAAAAAATAAAATAAAGCTTGCATCGAAGATTGATAGACAATTAAAGTATAATAAAGTCCAACAACAATGGTAGCTAAATAAATACTTACAGACAATAGATATTTCAATACAGGCTTAATGGGTAACTAAAGATTCATCTAGTAAAGTCTTAAGAGCCTGCGTGCTGACTTATAAAACAACTGCCTGTGGGCTAAACCTTTAATTGTAGCAGCATGAATAAGACATCGTGTTATTAACTCGAAAAAGAACAAAGCATCTTGATACTACAAAATGAAGTCCAACAAACAATTTTTTGCAAAAGGATCATATACACCCTTTACGCAAACTCAAAGGTACACGGTACACCTAATGTTGTTGGCTAATAAAAATATTTATGACCTTGTCTAATGGATTAACCATTAGCAAAGGTGGGGCCTACTTCAGACATTCCTTCCAACATTGACAAACATATAGGGAGAGAGAGATTGATAGTACAGCAATGCGAACTCTCTAGGTTCATTTATTTGATTCCAAATGATGAGAAGTGGTTTAGTGTGTGTGTGTGAGAGAGAGAGACGAGAGATTGCGTCAATATAAACCTTCATTCAGTTCAGAACAAATGAAATAAAGAAGCTAAAATCTCTATAATGATGACCTAAGTAACATAGAAGTTGTTGGTTTTTACAAATCTCACAGGTGCTCAATTGGAAGCTGGTTGTGTTTAATAATCACCTCAATGTCTAGTATAATTTTTGTTCAGACTGTTTTAGCACATGAAATTTGAAGGAGTCTAAAATTAGTTCTACAATGCGTTGTTTATGCCAATGTATATCAGATAGATAGCAGAAACTTGTACGAAATTGAATCTATGGTGCATCCATGCGCACATCTGGAGCCACTGAACAGCCATTTAGACATCTAACGACCAGCCATTGTCAACTACAGTAGATTGGTAGGAGCATAGAAGTGTTAAGGTTGTGGATGAACTGCACAAACTGCCTTATAGAGATTTCCAGATATTGTTTATGTCAAGTTCACCAACTACTGCTTTGGATTTGCACATGTTTTGCTGATGCATAACCATCGTGCAAGAGGCTTTCAGTTGGTGGGCCCCACTTTGCTAAAAGTTAATGGTTCTACTGGCAGAGTATTTCGCTCGGTTAAACAAGGGTGTGAGTGTATAGGCAACAGTAATGGTATATTTGGATCTATACATACTTCGAAGGCATATTTGAAACCTATTGAGTAAACATGAAGGGTGCAATTAACCCTTTCACCATAAATATTTATGCAGATGAAATCCTTAACTACGTAAAGATGCCACGAACTTAAGATCAAGGCTACTAAAGAGATCGAGCTAATAAGCTGAAAGGATGAGAATAATTACCTGCAAGGCCTTGACGTACAGCCGTCGCCTACGAAGACCAGACATGGCTAATGAGACTTCCATTTGGGTTACTTCATTTCCTTCTTCAACCCATTTATCCAAAACCTTGCTTGCTGATGAGCCTGGAGCAGCTAGGATAGCCTTAACCATTGTTGAGGAAGCTCCACTGGGTGTCTTTTTCTCTCCAAAATCAGTTTCAGTTTCATTCAGTATATCATCAGCAGCGCCTTCCTCTTCAAAGAGATAATCATCATTCTCAGCCTCGGAAGCAGCTCCTGGAGCTGTGTTTTGTGGAGTTTCAAGCTCAGAAAAGCCATCCTCTAGGTTATCATCATCATCATCTCCGGCGCTAGTTGCACCAGCCTGCGACGAAAAAGAGCAGACTTCCCCATGTAACTTCAGAAAAGTAGATGATGTTCTATATGATCTTGTACAAGCTAGCAACCCATCAAATAGTTCCTCTTGAGGTTCAATTAATCTAGCACTCCAGTTCTCCGAGCAGAATCTTGCAATCTCAGTTTTCCCACAGAAAATTCGACAAGTCCTTGAGGTTAATCCTTGATTCCTGGAACCCAAACAAGACACGTCTCATATTTTATAATACGGAGTATTAAGCACAATACAATCTCACTAATAATCAGAATATGAATCAAAGCTTAAGAAATCAGCAAAGTCATATTCAAATTTTGAAAAACTATAGTTTTTGTTCAATGACATAATCAAGGGAAGTTAGCACACAATGAATCTTCACCCATTAGTCAATTTACTAATGGAGGTGTTAACAACACTTGTGTAAGAAACCAAACTCACAAAGCAAAAGCGAAATATATATCCTCCAAGATTTTTACTCTTTGCCTTCCCTGAACAATATTCGAAATGAAACATCATCAATGCGCGCGCACACACGTGCACGCACTATTTATATATGCAGGAACCCACCCAGAATCACAGTCTAGACACACAGGTAACAATATAGAGAAATGCATGTATTGCAACCCTGAGTAAATTGATATAATTTTATACTTAAAACAAAATATGAACACCAAAACAACATCATATTACAAACCAAAAAAAAACAAAAAAGAATCTTTTAACTTTTGCAGTTTTTCCCCAGGACCAACTAAAACGTCACCCCAGCACTGCTAAAAATTGCGAAATGTGAAAAATTAAGACAACCCAATTCACGTGAGCAAAAGCGAACACACGATACTCAACTAGTGAAGAAGTAAAGTTTAAACATCAGTTTCCACTTCAAAGAATATAAATGGTATTTGTGAATATTGCATTACCTGAAATGCGTGGAGGCTCTGCGAACTGCCCACATTTTAGATTTCTCAAATATTTATTGAAATTTGAAGAGGAGTGACCAGTGACTAATGGTGAGATATTATAACAATGTAAGATATAGGGTTTCCTCAGAAAATGAGAAAATCACACGCCCACCAGTTCCCGATGAATCGACACAAGCAGCTCCCCAGCCCCAGGGGTTTAGGCTTTGCTAGGAGTTGGTTTACATTTGACTCTTGTAATTTTGACTGGGTAATAATGTTTGTTTATATTTATTTATTTATTTTGATAAATTTTTAAAAAACTTATTTAATAAACGAACATGATCTAAATATTGAATAACTCATTTTAATAGAATTTATTGAATAAATATTAAATAAAATTAAAATAGGTGAAATTTTATAATTTTATAAATAAAATTTCACTTTCGTCAATAAAAAATCTTATTTCAGGATGAGGAGTAACAAAAGAATAAAGAAAGTAACATGTTTCAGCCCATGGTAATTGGGCTTTTAGAAGTAGCAAAGTGCTTTCTCTTGTTGTTGGATATTTCTGCGAAAGCCCAATAATAAACTACATATGGGCCCGACGGCTAACAATTCAAGCCCATTAATCAATTATATCCGAAAATATCTTTTGCCTTTTCTTCATTTGAACACATCTTATTCGTTTCTAGCTTCGTTACAAAGCTGCTCGACAGAAATAAAAGCGAACCCTAACCCCAAAGCAACTCTGCAATATTTCGAATTGAGAGCTCAAACGAAAGGTAAAACGCTGGATAAAAGAGGTTTCGTTTTGAATTCTACGTTTCTTATTCAAGTTTTTGCGTGTTTGTATGTGTACGCGAGATACTGTGTATGTATCTGTGTGATTTGTACTTTTGTTATTTTATTTCAGTAGGTTTGGTTATTTGTTATTCAAATTTGAATGCGCTAAGCGATTTAAGGTTATGTTTTGTTTATTTTTTTTTCTCATTTTATTGGTTTAAATTGTATAGGATGGATTCAAATGCGCGAGAAAGCTCGGACACAAAGGCGGAATTTCGAAAGCCTTCTAATGATGCTGTCAATAGGAAGTACAGGCGTAGATCTCCTGTTGGCGGGTCATCATCATCACCTGATGGTCAGTCCTTTTCATCTTGATAATATTTTGAATCATTAAACAAAATGATTTTCTTCGGGGAAAAAGCAAAGTTTTATTTTATTTTATTATTATTAATATCTTTTTTTCTTTTGTGGGGGGGGGGGGGGGGATTCATGTGTACTTGTGTTTGGTCTGCACTTCTGCTAGAAGTTATTCGTGGAATATTCCATTTGTTATTGTGTTTCTCTACTAGGTGTTTCCATTTGGTTCCGCATGTTGCTTAGGTGTCGTGCTTAAGGAGATTTTCTGAAACTTTTAGTATTTTCTTTGTTAATAAGTTTTTTAATTGAAAATTAAAGATTATGTCAAGAATTCTTGATTCCTTTCTTGAGTAGGGTCTTAGTGGGAGGTAAACAAGTCTAAATGTTGCTTCTTATGACTGTTAACAGTCGAACAAGATCTGATTTACCTGTAAACAAGGAATAATTACCTTGTTTCTGTTTTATGCTTGTGCAGAAGCATTTGCAGTTGGGCAAAGATTATATTTTACAGTCTTTTTTTTTTTCTAAATAACTAAATCTGGAAAGAAGAATTATCCTTGAACTTTCTGTAACATTTTATGTGACCTCAGTTTCCACTGAAAATCTTATTATTTTGATTCATTTACCATATGCTGATTGTCATTAACTATTCTTTTACTCCTATAGCTTTTTTTGCATGTATTCAGGGAGTCCGCACCGGGGGCATAGCTCCAGTCCTGTCGCATTAAGGAAGAATGTTACAAGAGTTTATGATGACAAACGAAAAAGGGATGATGATAGGAATCAATCTGGCCGCAATGATGAATCATATAAGCATTCGGAACGGCAGTCATCTAGGAGTCATCCTAGGCATGATGACTATAGCAGACGTGATAGGCATGTGGATGAATATGATCGAGGTTATTCCAAGTCATCCTATCGTTCTGCACGGGATTCGCGAGACAGCAATACTTTTGATTACTCTAGGTCAGATAAAGTGCATCGATCTAGAGATTTTGGAAATGATGCAGACACATTCTCTCGTCCAAAATCTGACGGTTTGGGGCATAGAAGTAGGGATAAGGACTCTTATAACAGAGCTGGATCGGGTAGGAGACATGCTGCTATTGAGGAAAGGGATAGAGAGAGAGAGAGGCACAGAGAGGATAGAGCTGATCGATTTGGGAAGACTGATAATAGAAAGAGTTCCCGGGATAATATAAGTGATCGTTCCCCTGCTTATGAAGAGTCAAGGGGCCAAAGAAATGATTCTTCTGCTCGAAGGGACAGTTATGGACATCGTCTCAAAGAAGGTTCTTGGAGAGATGGCAAGGAACTTGATTCTGAAAGGCATGCAAATGATGAAAAGAGAAGAGATGATGATCGTCCTTCATTTAAGGAGCAAGGTAATAGAGAAACAAAGGAGCGTTCTGATGATATGTCCGGAAAAGGTGAAGATTCTATTGAGAAAAAGCCAAAGACTATGGACAGCACAGGTCCTGGGACAGATGGTTTGTTTCAGTATTACCTCTAGTGACTTGCCTTAATATTCAGTTCTCAGGTCTGAATCTGATATCTTGTGGTACTTCTGAAACAGGTAATTCTGAGAAGGATTATGTAAAAGATTCTGATATAGATGCCGCAAAAATTGCTGCCATGAAAGCTGCTGAATTAGGTTTGTTAAATTTTCCTATGTAGTTTGATGATATATATATATATGTGTGTGTGTGTGTGTGTGTGTATTTTCCAGTTATTGCAATGTAACTATTAAACTAATTTACTCATTCATTGACATGCAAATAACTTGCAATCAAAACAATGTATTCTTTGTATGATGAGCTGTCTTTCCCTTTTCCCCCCATTTGTTTCTGAATTTCATGTGGCAAATTGCGGCTTAATTACATGTCAGAGCTTGTAATGATTTGTCATATGCATTTCTTGTTGATTATTTTGTTAATATTTGGGTTTGTGCATTTGGAGACAACAGTGTTAGAGCTTCTGGGAGAAAGAGGGTGGGATGGGGTGGGGTGATTGTAGATACTGTTGAAATCATGCATGACAAGATTGGCTGTGCATTATCATTTATATTTTCACCTTCTACTGTCAGCTGTGTGAATTCATTTGGTTTTTGATTTCATGTTTGGATGAATTCACAGTGAACAAGAATTTAGTTGGAACTGGGTACATGTCTACCGATCAAAAGAAGAAGCTTTTGTGGGGCAGCAAGAAGAGCACCACTACAGAAGAGGTACTTCAAAATCATTTTGTACTTCCTGTTACTTTTCTGCCGGCCCTGGCCCTTCTCTCATTTATGCTTATTTTGACTTATAATTCGCAAATGTGGGCATCCAGTCCCCAGGGTTGTCTAGCTAGCTTGGTTCAACCATATATTCAATTTAAACAAGTTACCTTTTTTTACTTATCTCTTATTGTGTTATCTGTTTACAAGTGGGTCCAACCCCATATGGCAACTACCTTTAGATGTTTCTCTCTGTAATATCTTCTTGGCTGTGAGTTGTGTCTGTGATTTACAATCTTCCATGTTTTCTCTGTATGTTCACACAATCCTCCATAATAGTCTGCTCATCGTTGGGATAAGACAATGTTTGGCGACCGTGAACGACAAGAAAAATTCAACAAACTCATGGTAATTTCCCTACCTCTTCCGCTTTGTCCTTGAAACTCAGTTCCTGAAACTATGTAAAAGAATCATTGATTTGAGTTAGTCATTAAAATTTATCACACATAAATACTAACTCTCTTTTAGAGTCTGAGGTTGCATTGGTGGCCAATTGTAGGGTGTGAAGGGGGAGACAAATGTGGAGAACAAATCAGACAACCCCGATGTGGAAAAGCAGCGAGAGCAGCTGCAGATGGAATTGGAGAAGCAATACACCGCTGGACTGCGTCGGAGAGATGGTCGGACTGTTGGACTTGGTCTTTAAAATCCTTCTTTAGGTACTCTCATGCTTGTAATGATGTAGTTTCCAGGATCATGATTGTGTATTGCATGATCGGACCATTATGTAGGACTATGAATATTGGCCATGTGGTAATATTTTGGATTTTGAACTTGATTGGTAAGTCTCTCTGGTTAAGCATGATTGATATATTTTCAAGCATTTTGTGTCTTTTGGGAGTGAATTTTTTGCTTGTCAATAATCTTATTGAATGATTTTCTTTTCAATGTTTTCATATTTTCGTTAAGTTGTGTCCTCATCTTGTGGGCTTTTCTCTATCAGAATCTATTACCGATCTATCCTTAGGACAGGGCTTTCTATCAGTAATATTTTTACTATACAAAAGTAAATAACTTAATTTTTTAACTATTTAAAAAGGTACGCCATCTGTTTCAAAAAATAGTCATACTCTTAAATAGTACAATTTTTATTTTGTCGTCAATTGTGTGTGTGTTTTGAGGTTTTTTTGATCGGATAGCTCAGTTTCTTTGATCTAAATTCATGTGATTGTGGTATATGAGAGTCAAGTTGTTGAGAAAAATATGGTGTAATTAGGTGGAGATGATGTAACAAGTTGAATAGAGTTTGAAGTAAAAAGGGGGTCACGGTGTGAGTTGTGACGCAGGGTAGTTAAACTAACAGTTGTATAGCACCCGTGTTGAACAAGGATCACTTGCGCGTCTATGGCAGGAGTTTTAATCTTGTGATTCAGATAAATATATGATCTTTCAATTAGATGTACAACATCGGACCCAAACTCAAAATTGGTTAAGAAAACACATGGATTTTTAAATAATGATATTTTGCTGATATGGTGAGGCCCCAACATAATTTTATAATTCTGATGCACGACGTAGAGATGGTCAAAATAAATGAAATGGTCAGATATATAAACTCCCTCGTATTGTAATTTATTGGGGCCCATTTCCAGAATATATACATAATTTGAGAACACATTTTGAATTGGAGGATTTAGAAATTACAGTAATTTTAAAATAAATTGATTTTATGTTGTATTTCAATGGAGGTCGATTCACAATTGAATTCTCTTAACTTGTTTAGTTTAAAGTAAAAGTAGCAGATTCTATATTTCTTTTCAGTTTTCAGTTAATTTATTATGAATTTAAAACTATTTTTACAACCTAGTCATTAAAATTTATTTAATCCATATACATCACACATTTCACCTGCATTACACACCGTACACATATTTCACACGCACTATACATACTTCACCTACACACATTTCACACACAAATATATACTATTATTGTTGTTGTTGTTATTGTTATCGTTGTTGTAATAGAAGAAGTAGTTGGTGGTGGTGATTTTTAAATGCATCTATCTAAAAAGGAAAAGAAATGATTTTTCAAATATAAAAGTAATTCATTTAAAATTATCTTCACTTTCAAATGAATGAATCCAAATAACCCTTTAATTAATTAATTACTTATTATATATTTTGTATTTTAAAATCTACTCACATCAAATCCCCTTATTTGGAATTTTAAAATGAGGAATTTAAATTATTTTAACTTTTTTATTGTATATTTCAATATATATATATAATTAATTAAAGTGTACATGTGTGTGGTTATGATTGTGAATTTTGAATCCATCCCCAAATTCATAGACTAAACCCTCCATCCAAATAAAGCTCCACAGTGAAATTTTTAATTTTAATTTAATTAAAGGAAGAGTGGGATTTTCATTTTATGTAAGGGTAAAGTGCAACTTGATTCATAGTCAATAAGTAGCAGAAGGAGACACAAGTTTTCCACTTCTTCAAGTTTCTCTCTCCTTTCCTCTTTCTTCCATTTTCATTTTTGCTTTTCATTTTTTTAATCTTCACAGAGTCAATATCTCTTCTACGCTATCTTAATCAATTTATGAACACTAATCAAAACCTCAAGAATCAATTTTAAGAATACAAAAGAGTAGCCAAAACTATTCATATATTCACATTAGTTAATTCTATTTTAGACCCTTTTTTTTTATTTTTTATTTATGTAAGCTCGACTCGACAAAAAAGAGTGACATATGCAATAATCTAAAAGACGGCGTTTGAAACTTAAACATGTTTTAAATTTTAAAATTAGGTGTATTGGTGTTGGCCTACACTCCTAAGCAGCAGGCTGTGACATCAAATCTTATCAGAAATTGAGAACAAATTGGTAATTAGGTTCAAAGTCAGGGAAACCGCCATTAATAGGTGAGCTGTGCACCCACCCAAACCTGACTGTAACTACAAACAGTTTTACTTTTCTACCCACCCCTAAAAAAAATAGATAAATAAATAAATAATAATAATAATAATAATAGCCCATCACCAATTTAAATGCATATTATCTTTTTTATCCTAATAGAAGACTGAAAAAGTTTGAATCTTGAAAGTTTTTTTTTTTAATGATGGAATAAAGACCCCTTTTTTATCTACAACCCTCACCATAGCTATCAATAATAAATTTCCCCAAGAAATTACACCCATCCTTCTATTTTTTTAAAAGAAAGTTACTTGAACTTCAAGAACATTGCTAAACAACGTTGGAAATAAGAATTCTTCATCGTGGAATTTGGTAAAGCTTATGGGGTAGTGATCAGATTTTACTTTTGATTTCGATGCCACATAATCTGGTAAAGTCGAGAAAACTAAAGTAATTATAAAAAAATATTTATGTAATTAATCTCTTTGAAAATGATGTCTTAATCTTCTTGATTAAAAAAAGAATATGATGTTACTTTCATTGTGCTCCTCTCTTTCTTCATTTTTTTTTTCTATTTTTTAGATATTCTCAAAGGCACCCCACATTGTTATCACCAAAGATGGTGCAATATTCCAAATCTTAGCAAAGTAAACGGCTCTTGCCTTAGATTTTATTCCTCCTTTTTTTCTTAAAAAAAAAAACCTTAAAAAAATAAAAAAAATTCAACCATCCTTACAACCCCACCTGCCCTTTTAGCATTCTTTAATAAAGCATAAAATACTTTGTCCAGGAAAAAAAAAAAGGTTAGTTCCTCTTAGAATGGTGAGAATTCATTGCATGTAGATGCAACAACATTTAAGGAGGGGTTTTAGGCCACCGATTTATGTTGTGGGGGGGTTGCAACCCCCAACACTCAAAATATTGTCGGTTGTGTTGTCTGCACAAAGTCTCCCTTTCTTAAACATTTTATTAATCTTGGCTACTCCGCCAATATATGCAAATCATAATTTGATGAAACTTTACTTTCAGGTGATTATTATAACTTCTTTGTTGCACTTCCAAGCCACATGTGTATATATATACACACCCACGACATATACACATGTAGTTGAAAATTGCATTATATGTCTTTGTTTTTTCATGCATAAATGCACCTCCAGATCACCATTTCTTGCCTGTGCAGCTGTTTCGCTCTCTAGCCCTTCACCAAATAACTTTCCCACAATGCTGTTTTTCTTGGTTTCTTGTTTATCCTTTCTGCTGCTTTCTCTGATGAAATCCAGAGTGTGGAAAATCCGTTTGATTTTGAGGGAATTCTTCGTGTTGCTGAATCAGAATAGAAAGATTTTCCCCAGAAGTTCCCAAATCCCACCATTTTTCCAACCAATCAAGAAAATTTCCAGTCCAAGATTCGAACTTTTGGAGGAGAAATCACACGAAATTTCCTTGCTTGATCTTCCTGATTTAGCCCTAGACTGCATTCTTGAAAAGCTTTCGCCTGCGGAGCTCTGCAGCATGGCGGGGGTGTGCAGTTCCATGAGAGAGAAATGCACGAGTGACCATCTATGGAAGAAGCTGATGAGAGAGAAATGGGGTGAACTCATTGGTGATGCTGCTTACAGAGACTGGCAATGTCAGCTTGCCTCCAAACGGGCCCCCAGATTCTTGCATTTCACGGGACAACAAAGTGAACCAGGACTTTTCTCGAGCCTGTCCGTCTTTTTCGGGCTTAAATCGGAGAAGAAAAGAAGCTCTTTCCCGCTGAACTCAGTCATGTCTTGCTATCTTGCTCTTGAGAGTGGTAAATTTTGGTTCCCGGCTCAGGTTTTTAACCGTGAGGTAATTTTCTTGTTACCTTCGTATGATCATAACTATAGACATTATAATTAGGGCTTTGCTTTTTTTTTTTTGGGTAATTTACTGATGTTTCTTGATTTTTCTGTAAGGTGCAGAATGGGCATGTCGGATTCATGCTTTCATGTTATGATGCTCAACTAAGCTACGGCTCTACGACGGACAATTTTGTTGCAAGGTATGATACTGTCTGCTTTAACTCAGCTTTCTTCAGAAGCCCTTATACTGATGAAGATTCAGTTTTACGATTTGTTTAATTATCCCTCGATGTTCGATCTTTGCAGGTACAAAGCTCAAGGGAGGAGTATGATAGAGGAGGGAATTGAGTGGAAAAGGATAAGAGCACCAAGTGTTGACACTCCTTCAAATGTACTTCACATTTCTGACTGTTTGGATGAACTCAAACCTGGTGATCACATTGAAATCCAGTGGAGGAAAAACAAAGCCTTCCCATATGGTATGTCTAATTTGTGTGTGTGTGTGAGAGAGAGAGAGAGAAAGAGCGAGACTCTTGGCCCGTGCCAAGAGTCGAGCAGAGATTCATTAAAGGATCTCAAAGTTAGATGTTCCAACTGTACTCATTAATGGATCATTACATTTTTTCCTTACCATCACAGGTTGGTGGTATGGAGTTGTTGCCCATCTGGGCTCCTGCAGTCGCAATGAATTCAATTGTCATTGTCACATCAACGGTAGGCACATACCTCGAACCGACTTTTTTTTTTAATGTGCGCTGTTCGATTATAAAAAAATTTAATCTCAATAATTAATTATCATATAACAATAATTCATGGTCCAAGAATGTGGGTAGTTGGTGCTTTACTTATGTTTAGGGAGAACAAAAACTCGTTTAACAGGTCTGAAATGTAGGTTTGAATCTTCTATTTCATTTTGTGTTATATCTTAAATTTCAAAATACTTATCACACTAGGTATATCTAATGACTACTGGTTAATATATGATGTGGATTAAAAATAATAAAATATAAGATGAAATATAGAATGAAATAGAAGATCAAAGGTGGTAAAGTAGAGAAGAAGATGGAGGACAATGAATGGCGTGGTCCCTTGGTCCACATGTTTTGAGTGCTTACGAGGGTGTGTGGGCTTGTTTATTTTGACAAAGAAAGTTCGGCTGTTAAATGCAAGCCTCTATATTTGTTTTGTCATAATTTATTTTTCGAGCTGTTGAATTACTATCACATGTATTTAATAAACTCGTTTTTCACAGATAATGTGATCTTGGAGTTCAAGCAATACGCTCCCGGATCGCGGTGGAGGAAGACGGTGATATGTAGGAAGGAGCATAGAGAAGTTGGCAATGAGGCAGATGGATTCTATGGTGGAATCAGAAAACTTAAGAAGAAAGAAGAAATTGAAAAATGGAAGCAACTCTGGCCAAACTGCACCTTGGAATAGTTAGTATTTAACGAGTGTGGGACAATCTCAAACTGTACATAGGAAGGGGCAAAATGGTAAATCAGGCTTTGTTTTTTGTGCATCTTGATGCAAAAGCCTAAGGTTTTTCTTAACAAACAGCTGCTAGTGTTTGTACATTGGAAGAGTGAGAGCTTTGTTGTACTTCCCATTTTTCCTCCATTCATCTTTTAGAGAGGGGAAAAAACATAATTTTGAATTTTAACTAATAAAACGAGACATTAACTAGAAAATATGACTTTTGCATGGATATTACATACGTCCACTGCACCATGCTACTATAAATCTATATGTATCAATATACATGTTATATGATTATTTATAAAATATGTGGTTAAAATCGTCTTATACATAATTTATCGAGAGTAAGTAAGAAAATGAGAGGTGCAACATATTTACTAATTATCTTATATTTACTTTCCTAGAATAAAAACTTATTTTTATCGCACAATATAATATATATACTTCATCCTTTCCCAGAAAAAATTTCGAAATACATTTTTTTTTATCAATCGAACGAACGAGAGCTGCAAACTTTAAGCTACCAATTTTATTTATAGTCCTCTATTAATCTATTAGTTAGCTTATTTCTTCATATTTAATTTTTAAAATATTTTTTCTATGAAGGCATTATGGAAGTTTAACTTGTAAGAAGATAGTTCAATTAAAGTTTTATTTATTTATTTATTTATTAAAAAAGAGTAAGAAAAAGGAAAGAGATAGGAAGAGAGAGATAAAGATAAAAGGATTTTAGCTAATGCAACTGGATCAAATAAGTTGGGCGGGGCCTCAGGAACCCCTTGATTATTGGATCAAATATATTGGGCCTAAATATATTGGGCCTAACCTAGTAACCAAGCTTAAGCTGTCCAATGAAACGGGTTACTATAACGAAATCGGCCCATTTCATACGTTACACAACTATAAGTTATTAGAATCTCTGAATACGTAAATAAATAAAAGAAGGAAATCTGCAAATATTATTTATTTATTTTATTATTTTAAAAAATATTAATACTAATTTACTAACTAAAAATAATAATTATATTTTTTAAATAAATAAATAATATATTTTAATTAAATAAATAATATTGTAAAGTAAATATACATACATCCAAAATACAAAAAAACTCACTCAATAAAAAAACTATAATGCATATAAATATCTTGCATCTAGTAAATTTAATCATATAATATCTTTTTCTAATAATAGGGTTTCTGTTTTTACAAATCCAGATTCGTAATTTCAGATTTATACGTATCTTATGTAATCGTATCGCATAAAAATTTATGTGCATCAGATGTATCATATAATTTAATCTAACTTATTTAAATATTTTATTGATTTATTTAAAATTATTACTTGTTTCGTTATATAATGTGCATCTGAACGAAGTCTTAAAGTTTAGTAATTTAGACTTTGTAAAGATTAAATTTATTTTAATAATATTTTATTTTATTACTAAATTTAATTTATGTATACAATGCAATGATGAAATAATAGTTTATAATAAACATAAAAAGTAAAGAAATTGCCATTTTTTTAATTTTTTAAACATCACTTCGATTTGATGTAACTTCTACTTAATACATGGTTATATCATATTAATCATTTTCACAATCTTCAATTTAAAAACAATATTATATATATATATATAATATGATTTTTTTTAAATAATATGTTTATATACAAGAATTATGATCTTTCTAGCATCTAATTATTTGAAATTTTATTTGATGCTTTTATTTGTCATGTTAGGCTGCTTGATGTTTTATCGTTACTAATTGTTACTCATGTGCGATGCACGAGTATATTATTTTTTAAAATTATTTTTTAATTTAGTTTATTCGTATGATGTTTTATTCTATATTATTTAATATTCATAAACATTTTTTTTTTGTTAATCGAAGTATGTTTAATGAAATGCATGGTTATTTTTATATAAACTATATATAAAAGCCAAGTCAAGTTAAGTTTGTGTTTAAATTTATTTGAATTTCAATTAACTAAAACTTGGGGAAATTAAATACACTAAAAAAATTAAATTTAAATTATTTGAGTTTATTATACAATCTCTACAATTTTTGCTATTGTATCGTATTATAAATCTCACCAAAAAATCGATATATGTACTTGTATATCTTATATTAATTTGAGTCATATAATGCACTATGATTTATTTTTTATTGATTTTCCATTGAAATTTATTTTTTTATTATTAAAATTTATTATTTTTATTGATTATTTTGTTGAAATTTATATTATTAATATATTTTATTTTATAGCGAGATTTGTGGCATAAATGTAGGATATTTTAAAGATTTGCATACAATGTATTATAATTTATGGTTCATATGTGTCCTAGAAAGATCTAGAAAGATTTGGTTGATAATTCAAGATTCACACATATTCCCATTAATATTAAAACCAAATAATGTTAAATTTCAAGCTAATTAAAATATTAATTTGAGAGTAATTATTGAATCTTCTAATTTTAGTGAGAATATGTAGGAGGAATAATATGTTTTTTACTATTTTTGTTGGTACTTTTATATATATATATAGATTTTACAAATTTATATTATTTAAATTATGTTTTTAGCACATTATTATTATGAAATTTCATTTTTACCAAATTATTGTTTCTATATAAAAATAATGTAATTGTAAGATGAAAAAAATGTATAAATATATATAATTGAATTAAAACTACTACGTTATTTATGTATATTAAATAAAACATATATTACAAATATATGATTACTTTACGATATAAAATGAAAATTATACATAAATTATTAAATCGAATATAATGTATTAGAATAAAAATATTCTACAAAATCTGATTTGATTTTGAATTTGTCAAATTTTTACGGTATAGGATTATTCTTAATATAATTATTTATTTACTAAATAATTTTAAAAAAATATAAAAGTTATTGTATATATTTTTTTCGTTACACAAAACTTTTTTACGTGTAAAATTTAAAATTATTTTAATAATAATTTTAAAATTTTGAAATCATGCATCGCACAAACAATACGAATAGTAGCAATAATACAAATGCCAATTAATTAAAAAATAAAATAAATAAAAGAAAGGAAAAGTATTAACAAATTAACTATTTAGACACCTAAAAGGGACCCAAATGAAAAGCGGGCCAGCCCGAACCCGTTCAGCAAACCCAGATAATTATAGTCGATGACGACGACTCGGAGAGAAGCAGAAAACAGAAAGATTTAGAGAGAGAATTTATCTGGGGGAAAACCGAAGATTTATACACATATTCATACAGTCGTATAGATATCGATTCAAGGAATAGGGTAGGTGTTGGTTCGCCCAGAAAATGAACGGCGGCCCATCTGGTTTCAGTACGTTTTCTGTGAATTGTCTTGCAATTTTTAAATTTGTTTTTTTTTTTTGGGGATTGTAAGATTGATTATTCGGCTGTTGGAAATCGAAGAATTAACATGAGTTGTTTTTTTGACAGATAATGCACCGGTGACAAGGACAATAGTAATTGCGAGTGCTCTTTTCTCAGTTTTATTTGGGATCCGAGGTCGGAGAAACATCGCTTGGTCTTATCAGGTACTCTTAATGTTCTTAAATTTTGTTTGTTTCGGGAAGTTCATTGCCCAATTTCTTTGTTGTTGATTGGAACATAGATATGGTGTTGGAACCTTGAATCCGTTTTATCCTCTGGGTTACTTACCTGTTGTGGTTGGCCGATTTTATTTTATTTTATGTAGTTTTAGCTGTTTAATTTGTTGTGTTTGTTTGCTTCTAATGTGATCGCAATTTGGAGGTTTTATTTTACTTGGATGGACTGGGAAGTTGGACATGCATTGATTGCTTTCTTCAGTTGTTGCACCCCATAGTTTCTTTTTATTTGTTCTATCTAAATTTTGGATAGTTTTGTGCAAAGATCCGTACGTGTTTTATTGAAAATATAAACTGATCTGCTTACCCTGAGGTTGGCTATGAGAAGCTAATTTAAGCTTGGGTCAATACCCAAAAGGAACAACCTTGAACACATCTTTGATATATTGGCTCGAGTTCAAGTTCCATAAAGAAGAAACAAAGATGCTTATTTTCAAATTTTTACACTATGCTGTCACTCTTATCCACTAGGTTGTACTTCCATGGGTTTGAAACGGTGTAACTAGATTTGAAGGAACAGATTCATAGGCTTCACGTTTGTTACAGTTCTTGTTTTGATATTCATGGGAATGAGAGTGCTGATTTTGGCCAAATGCTACCTTCAGAGAAGGAGTCTTTACTAAAGAAACTAAAGATCTCTTTTTCTGGGAATGAATTTTGTTTAACATAGTTAGCTTCAGTGGAAATTCAGGCTAGGGTTTTCATTTGTATTTCATAGCATATATGTAGCTTAACTGGAAGTTTTTGTACAGTTTCTCACTCTTAATGAAATGCTGAAAGGCCAGCGCTTTCCTATGTTATTATCCATGTGGTGGATCTCCTGTTAATCTCTTCATTAGAGATGTAGAAAATTGATGCAAGGCATGGTCTGTAACAACAAATGAAAATTTGGGTTTTTGTTTCTTTGTGTGTTTATGTCTCTCTCAGGCTCAGTGAGTGTTTTTTTTCTTTCTTTCTTTTTTGTTTTTTGTTTTTTTTGTTTTTTTTTTTTTTTTTTTGAGATAGTGAAAATAGCTCCAAATTGTCTTCAATGTTGCTTCCTGATACTGTTTCAGGGACTTCCTGGACGGGGGGTTCTTATCTACTCTATCACCACTTGTCTGTGACCAACCTTTTTGCATAGAAGATTATGAATACTTGGCTCTTGCCTCTTGTAATCATAGTGAATATTGGATAACAACTCTTATATGCCTTGTTATTAATGTCTGTTTATTACAAACATATTTATACTTAGCTGGGTATTGTGACTAGGTTGTCTGATTGTTAGCATTGTTAACTTTGGTTCTTATATGTGACAGGACATTTTCAAGAAACTTCAGTTATGGAAGCTCGTAGTTTCAGTTTTTGGATTTTCATCTACACCAGAACTAATTTTTGGAATTTATCTTCTGTACTACTTCCGTGTCTTTGAGAGACAAATAGGTTCAAATAAATACACTGTAAGTATTTCTTGAAGCTCAATTTCTAGCTCTGTTTCTTGTGAACTTCAAACTGCAAATTATAGGCGCTATTATTGGTAATATATATATATATATATATATATCCTTTGGGAGTTGATGCAAGAATCAAAGAAAAAAATTTAAAATTTGCATCAATATGTGGGCAAGACAAATGAGGCTAATTCATTAATCCTACACAACATAAATGTTGCATATGGTCCTTTGAGTGATCTCCCTTAAGTGCCAGGACTTTTTTGGGTTGCTTTGCTTGTAAAATTTATATTGTTTTCTTTGAGGATATAAAGTTGATGAAATCAGAAGATAACTTAGGGTGATTTTTTTATGAAAAACATGCAAAGTACTTATATCCTGGGCTCTCTATTCTGGTGATAAAGTTTTATTCATAACAAAACTCATATTTTATCAACCACTGTTGATAACCTTTTATGCAGGTCTTTATCCTGTTCTCGATTGTGGTCTCGTTACTGCTTGAAGTCCTTGCACTACTGCTACTTAAAGGTAATGATCATCTTCTTTATCTCTTTGCTCTAGGTCAATTTTATGATCTCATCACTGCTTGAAGTCCTTGCGCTTTTGCCTCCTAAATGTGTGATCATCTTCTTCATCTCTTTCCTCTACGTCAATGTCTTTTTGTGTACCCTGCTCGTCTCACATGGCCATGTGATGAAGTTAGACTATCTCTAAGCAATCCATACACCGAATAGAGAAAAATGAAGCTGACATCCTGAAAAATAATGTTTGAGAAATACATTTTGTGTAGGGTGTCCTCATAAAATTCACTTGGGACATGTAAGTTTAGGCATCATTTGATACAACCTTGAACTTGGCTGGGGTTTCAGTTCTTCTTTACTCAAGTACTTTATCCCTTGTATTGGTGTAATGTGAGTGTTTTCGCTTAGTTTTAAACAAAGATAACAAGTCTTAAATGAACACATTGTGATGGGAACATTATCCGCTGCTCTGTAGAACTCATAACATTGTACTCATTGCTGCCTCTGGCTATATTGGCATGTGCAAACATTTTAAATATGTAGCCTCTTTCCCCTTAGAGTTTATCTCCCGTTTTCTTTCTCTACACTTTTTGTTCCCCAAGGACAGAGAATGGGGTTTTATAAGATTTTTTCTACTGCAGGTTATTTAGTAATATACCTTTGTATTATTAGTTTGCTGGTAGTTATGTTGCTACAAGTAGCCATAGAACCTCCTTTGCAGGGAGCATGGATAACTCATAGTCGTGCAATTCAATGATTTATTTGATTATATGCTCTTTCCTGCTTTATGATATTAATGTTGTTCCATAGGAAAAATACTAAACCTTCGCATTGTCTTTTATTCTTAAATCTGAAGAATCTCAATAATTCTGTAATTCTCCCTTTTGTTTAATCTATCTATGTTATCTGTCAGTTTGAACCGCTTCATCATAGAACTCTTTACTTGAGGTATGAAATCTTATTTGCTTACATATATGTAGTCATTTTAGTGACAATTTGGCTTTATTTTTCTGACAGATCCCTCCTTGAATATAATCACGTCCGGACCCTATGGCCTTATATTTTCTTCCTTTGTGCCATTTTATTTCGACATTCCTGTTTCAACACGGTTTCGCGTGTTTAACCTCAACTTCTCTGACAAGACTTTTATATATTTAGCTGGTCTTCAGGTAATTCTCAAAAATCTTGTCCATGCCATTGTGTATTGTTTTTCATGTTCCTCTACATGAGGCACGTATTTGAGTAGTGTTGGCACTTATGTTTTGCCTAATTTTTTTTTATGTTTGTTAGCTTATCTTTACCACTTTCTTGCAGTTATTTTTCTCGTCCTGGAAAAGATCCATGCTACCTGGGATTTGTGGTATTCTAGCAGGTTCCCTATATCGGTTGAATGTTTTCCGTGTACGCCGAATGAAGGTTGCACCTAATTGCTTTTTGATTGCTCGGTTTACTTTCTATTTCTATTTACCTTGACAAAACATCTTGTTCATCCTTATCTTGCGCTGTTTATGGTTGTTCATCAAGTTCTGACATACTCCAATAATACTCACCCCTGAATGGTCTTCTAATTTCACATTTTGTTGCAATTAAGTCGAATCATTTTTATTTCAGTATTTATTTAGTTTCCGATTGTAGACCGATATAATGAAATATCAAACTGACTTGTACAGAAATGGGCGATGGATATAATTGAGGTTTCTGGTGGGGTGCATAGAAGGGGGACTTTAACCTTTAAACAATCTATATGATTCTGTCTTGTTTTATGCTTTGAGCAATAGTTTTAGGATTCACACCAACTAGGAGAGTCTCGTGTTTTGTGATTGCAAGGACACGTTACAGTCATTCCATAATTTAAGTATGGACTTGATGGTTGAAGGGTGCTATTTATCTATACGACTGACATAGCTTGTACATCTCTGTTTCAGTTTCCTGAATTTATTGCTTCATTCTTCTCAAGATTGTCTTGGCCATCTATGGGGAGTACACCACCCACTGGATCATCTAGGAATGTTTTAGGAAGTGGACCACCCTATGCTGGACGCCAGATGGAGGTAAGTTATATTATACATTGTGAAGTCACCAGACATTACATATTCTTGGTAGCTTATGCATGTTTCTTTATGCTAACTAAACCTTTCCAGATTCTCGACTTATAGTGTTATAATTGTGCTAAATTGGCATCCTCTACTCTACACCAGGTGCATTGCATTTGTTATGGTGTTGACCACACATTTACACACATCCACATTGTTGTGTGTGAATGTGTGGTGAAAACCACACAAAGTGCACTGCACCTGGTGTTGGTAAGAAATAACCTGGGAATTGGAATACGTACAATAACTATAAATCCACCCTCCTCTTTAGTAGCTGTTTTTACCACTAAACTATTCTGTGGCATTTTTTGGGTTTCAGGGAAACTATCCGACTCCTTTATCATCATCATCATTGGTGGAACCACCTGAGGACTCCATTTCTACTCTGGTTTCGATGGGCTTTGATAGGAACTCAGCAAGACAGGCACTCATACATGCTAGGAACGACATCAATGCTGCCACCAACATCCTCCTTGAGTCACAGACACATTGAGCAAGACCCTAATTATGCAATTTGGACTAAAGATGCAATTCAATCAAAGGCAGCAATGAGTTTCCTGTTCCTTTCTAAAGACGGAGGGACTTCACTTTTGAGAAAATTATTACCCCGCAAAGTAACATTACTCATATTCTTATATAAATATTTCATCAGGGTTAGCTTTCGGCTTTTGTTCCAGCTTGCTTCTGTTTTCTAGTTAAGATGGGTCTTGAATAGCTGTGTAAACATTTGAGGCTGTGTATAGTTGCTTCTCAAGCAGTACAGTAGGATGTTAACTAATGGAGATTCTCTATATGCTGGACTTTTTATTATTAACTCATTTTTCAATCATGTTTGATTGACTGTATTTGTACTTCGTGCTGTTATCCACCCTTAATTTGCCACACCCTCGTATAAGTCTACATTTTTCCCTCGTAGATTTTATATGATTTTTAAGATTAAATTCCACATGATTAGATAAAATGCATAGGACTTATTTTATATTCTTAAATCTAATTATCTTTGAGATTTTGATACTTGGTAAAAAATAAGAATGTTTTTTGTTGATGACATAAAACATAGTCAAACGCCCAATTTTCTGCCCTTCTCATTGCTGAAGTATCATTTTAATTTGTTTAACACAACATTGCACGACTTTTTAATCTACTTTTTAAAAGAGATTCATTCATAACTTTAACATCCGTATTTGTTTGGTAATTTGAGCACATTAATTCATCCATTTAAAAATCGAGAACCACAATTTTGTATAGAATACAATTTTTTACACAAGCCCACTTCAATTTCACTTCATTGCTGGAGTAAACCAGGAGAGAAGGAAGGTATATTATTACACTAATATGTCTCAAACTCGAAGCTGAACAAAATTAACAGGATTTCAAGATACCCCCATCTTGAAAAAATAGTGTATAATTGAGTTTACATGATTGTGGTCTCAAATCTCAGTGTATAGGCCGTCTTTGATTTACATAGCAGTGATGTCTGATGGGCTTCGCTGAAGCTGAAAGGCTGGGCTTATACAAGGCCCAATAAGTGAAGCCCGACCCAGACCAGTTGGAAGTTTTAGATAGCACTGATGTCAACTCGGCTTTTGTGAAGCTGGAAGGCTGGTGTAATCCAGCTCCCACAACTGCACTGTATGCCGGACCAGTTGAAGTAACCCAAGCGGGCTTCACAGTGGGCACACAGCAGCTTACCCTCCAGACCACCTTCCTCAACTGTGTGTGTGTGTGTGTGTGTGTTTGTGAGAGAGAGAGAGAACATGTTTAATAGTATTGACAGGTAGGTCGCAAATATGTTAACATAAGGAGACTTTGGGTCATGGTACCTGTTGTCATCCAACGAAGAGGCTCAACGAAGATAGACGAACACTCATCGTCATCAGATCTACCGAAAGGATTTCCACTCCTTCGTTTGTGCCACTGGAAGCACGACTCGCCCTCGCCTGGAACATGATCCAAAACGTGTTCCTGCAATGCAATGACCCTACGGCATTTCTTGCATCTGTACGCTGGAGTTGGAGGAGCTGTTTTATCAGGTAATGCTTCAACGCTTGAGGAAACTAGTTCAGCTGGCAGGCCGGGATCAGCACCAAACTTGGAACTGTCTATCTTTTCACCGCGATTATAGGATTCGCCTGTTATTGCACAGAGTACCACTTAACCATTAGGGAATGAAAAGCCAACTAATAATATGCAGTGATGAGAAATTGTATAAATATGAATGCATGTTAACCATTACTCGATTTCAATGAAGCAAAAGCCACTGCAATAAAGACAAAGCAATGAATAGAGCACAACAAAGCAACTTCGATAAATAATGGCATGGTTTATTCTAGAAATTGCATCCTTCATTGGCTAAGTCAATCGAGAATTATGACATTAGAAGTTACAGAGATCAAACATGATATGATAAATCATCGACAAACTAAACCTTTGTCCCACTATGTGAAGTTGGCTAATGAATCATATCTTGTCATTGTGTTTGGTGAAGGCACGTTTGAAAGTAAATTAAAGATAAGGAACATAATAAAATTTAAAATACGGACCTAATACTTTTAAGCGGAAGCGCTTGTATATGGGGCTTGCACGGTCAACTTCAAAATTCATTTGCTCAAACATTTTCAGCTGCAATGGAAGATGAGAAGGAGTAAATTGTCAGAAACAGAAGGATCCTAAAATATAGACCAACTATGAACCAGCACAGATATATTTGTATTGATGTCACCTGCTCCAGGAAACCATCATTTGGGCACACGGATTCGCAGCTCTGCTTCAAGGATTCAACAGCATCTGATTAATCACAAGAAAGGAAAAGAATTAAAAACAGATGAATAAGTTAAGAAATCAGAAGTAAGAATCCAAATTAAAATATATATATATAATATTATTATATAAAATAATTTTAAAAAATCTCTTGAGTGAAACTGCATGTGCATGTATCACATCAAACAAACAAAAAACAACATGACAGCTCCAGACCTTCTTGTGATAGTCGTTCGCTTTTCATCAGGTAAGCTGTAATAATTGCCGCACTGAAATGAACACAGGTAAAGAAGGGTGTAAACCCTTAAGGCTTGAAAAGCACAGAATAAAATCAATCACAATGTATGCCTTCTCTGATTTGAAATTTGGATGATAATTAGCCGACTGATACAAGCAGATATAAATGAAGAAGAACTTTGGAAGCAAGCATGAAGCAGTTGAAGTTGAGCCTATGCAGTATGTCATGGTAGTCTGATCATCACAACTACCAAGTTGGGTTATCTGATTCGTAAATGGAAATATTAATGTTAAACCATATAGTTGCCTAATCTATTGATTTCATTATAGAATCATATGGAACCTTCCCGTCAAACCCATATAATAGAAGGCAGAGAGCTGAAGAAAACATGAAACTATCCTGTGAACTGATGATGGAGCAGCCATTGAATATGCTGAAGTATGTTAAAAATGAGACCCATCATTATTTGAAGAGGAAAAAAAAAAAAAAAAAAAACTACCGCTGAAGTTGGACCTACTTATTATTAAGAATACCAATATCTTTTGTCATTTTAAAATACCACTTATCACATTGTGTCCGTTTTGCACTTGTGAGGGGAGTATTTGTAAATGGGAGTATTTGTAAGAAATTACGAACATCAAGGAGGTTTATGTATTGCTTCAAGAGCATATGTGTAATTTCAAACTATAAGAGTTTTTTTAGGTAGATAGGCCGTAAAACCTCAAGGGTAATTTTGGTAAGTTGCCCTTATTTGAAGTTAATTTGATAGATAAAAATCCTTGAAAATGACCGAAGCTCCTGTCCAGATCATCTTTACCTTTAGGATCTGTATAGGCTTGATCGCTTGAGAAGTCCTTCCAAAATGATCTTACATCATCAGCCTTCTCAGTACTAATCTCTCAGGCTTCAAGTATATTTCAGAAATTCAACAAATTGTTATTGCCAATTGAACTTCTTCATAAACAAATTGTTCTAGATTACATATGATAGCCTAACATCAATGACATATTTTCTCCAAACGAAGTCAGAATTAACAATCCCAACACCTGACAAAAGGTAGTTGAAAGATGAGAAAAAAGGTGAAGTCCACGGGTATCCACAAATGCAGAATTACGGAAAGGGCAATTGATTAGGCCATCCTGTAGATATACTAAGCCAGGCCATATGAATCCAAACAGTATATCACTAGGTAGGAGTCTCTTCTACTCGCAAATATTGGTAGCAAAACAGGAATCTGACAGTGTCAGAGCTAGTACAAACAAGAAACCCACCCAACTTAAAGTACACCAAAATCTTATTTCAGAATTTTATATTAGTTTTATTTATTCTTCTGGATGTATTTTGCTTTTATTGTGATTACTTTATAAGCTTTTGATATTCAGGCCGCACATTTTCATTGCAGACATGACTTGTTATGCAACCACCACAACATATGGTGAATGCTACTTGTAAATTAAGCATTAAGGTCTCCTAATATAACCAAATATAACCATTAGCATCTTTCTCTTGACATTCTTTTATCCTGTTTTTGCACCTTAGAAGTACTGGATTCATAGAGTGATCAATATGGACCAGGTGATGGAAATGTTTTCTTAATATGGTAATACCATTTTAGACATGCTTAGAACTATAAAAAAACAATCATCATGAATGTAAAGGATGTAGATCAGCTGCAAACATTATCATAATATATAAAGAGCATAGATTGAAAGTAATACTAGGGATAATACCAGCAAAGGTATAAAGAATCAATGTTCGATGTATACCTCCTTGATACACCTGCAAAGCAGTGGACCAGAACAGACCCCTCTTTCCGACTGTCTTCAATAAAATCCAAACATACATCCAAATAATCGAGCAAGTTTTCACTCTCCATATCCCTCAAAGGTACAGCCATCCTCACAAACTTCAAATCCCTACCTGCATATTCCAGTGAGTATAGCATCTTATGTGGTGACAGTGAACTCTTTGACCCGTCGCTTGAAACATCCTCAGATTCTGAGCCCGCAACATAGACCTTCCGAATTTCTTTGTATGGAATTGAAATCTCACTACGCCACTCCGAGAAGAAAGAGATTGATGGTGAACTTAGAACAGACAGTATATGCGTGATTTCATCACTTCCATTCTGAAGTATCTCCGCAGCATCTCCAATGTTGCCAATGAATAAATTCTCACGTACCAGATATGGCATATCAACACGGAAAATGTTTCACCTATTGTAGTTCAAAGTTCACATAACTGTCTCAATTGGATCACCCAAGAAATCAAGGCTATTCAAAATTCTATTCTTGATAGATATTCTCAGTAATTTGTTAATTTTAGATTTAGTGTTTCCATTTACCATCACAAAACAGACCAACATTGGCGTGTAACATTGACAGCTTACATCATTCTTATTACAGTTTAATGATCATTGAAGACAACCCAAAATATTGACCGAAGAAAAACTTCATTATGAAATTTAGAACAATACTTCAACATTTCAACAAATAATTCCACTTAAAGAGGATTTAATTTGTTCTGCTTCAATATGAAATGAAAATGCAAAGAATAGATACCTAATTCCTCACTGCAGCAGGTGTAATTATTTTCTCGTGGTTTTACAGTTTTCACGATCGATTAACTCGAAAAAGAAAATCACTAATAACTCATATAACATTTCCGAAACAAAATAAGTAGCTTAAACTTATGTTTTTTACAATTGCATAGATACTTATAAAGATGTAATAGATAACAAATAAAACGAATTAATAGTTCCACTCATCCAAATTCTCCCAACACAAAAGGTTTTAGACTACAGCAATCCATCAAATGAACATAATTTTAAGAAAAAAAAAAAATCTTCCGACTATTTGCATAAGAATCCTTCACATTACCTGCGGCAGATGGAATATTCCGGCGAGGTGCACAGGTGGCGGGTGACGGAATAGGACGCTGATCTTTTCTTTTTCCACTACCGCCTCCTCCTCCTCTCTCCTTTGCAGTTTTATAAGAGTTGCGCACGTGTGAAGGAATCTAAAATATGGTGGCACGTGTGAATCTGTTCAAGGAGACCACCTGGCATCAGAGCAAAGGCTGTATCTTCCCCTATTCCTGACTTTTCAGAAATAATCCATAAATCAGTAATTTTTTGTTTTTCCAAAAAAAAAATAAAAAATAATAATAATAATAATAATAATGATAATATAATAATAATAAAATAAAACAAACTGAAATGCATATTTATTTTGTGATTACATTATTTTATATAGAATACAATTAATATAAAAAAGAAATAAAAGAAATTGAAAATCTTCTTTAATTTTTTTAAAATTATGTAATAATTTTATTTACTATGTATATTTTATTTAAATAAATTTTATTCATAATCAAAATTCAATACAAATAATCTTGTTCACTATAAATACTCAAATATAATCAAATAATCAATTAATAAAAAATATATTTTTTCTTTAATATTTTATTTTAATATATATTATATTGACATTATACTAAACTCCGGTGACTATTTTGATATATAACACTTTAAAAATAAATTAGGAATGATAGTGTAATTTATATAACAAATAAGATTGTAGAATGATTTTCCTAAAAGATATAAATGTGCAACTAACTAATTCCACACGCGCTCGTATATTTATAATTTAATGGTATCGTCTCAACAAATAATAAAAATTATTCAAGAACCCACCTTAAACTGCTTCTTTATATATAAGCATACGACGACATAATACAAACTAATCTATCTATCGACATTATAATAAATTTAATTTAGTGGTAAGAATTGAATGTGAATTTTTTTCCACCCAAATTTATTTGCAATGAATTAGATTATTTAGATAGATATGAGTAAAAAAAATAAATTAATTTAAATTTCAAGTTAAGGTTAGTATATTATTTGAGAATTTTTTATTTTTCACAAAGATAATATAATTTAATTTTTTTTCTCTCTAAGTTGGATTTGGACATTTACGATGAATTTGGATATTTTTTTGAAGGATATCATCAGTCACATGTCTGCATTACAAATTAAAATATATATATATATATATATATATATATTGAATATACTTTTTACTAAAATTAAAAAGTTGATTGCTAATTATTTTTTGTTTTTTAAAAATATAATCTAGTCAATTATATTTATTTTATTATTATATATTATTTTGGTGTATTAGAGTCTATGTGTTGAGCTTGAATAGTAAATTAGAATATTCCCATTGTGAGCTGCATGATTTTGTATAATATTTTTTGTTAAATAATAAAATAAAATAAAATATTATAAGTTATCTAATAAATATTTATTTCACCAAATAATTTAATTTATTTTCATATGTCAAACTCATATCTAATACAAACAGTCAAATTTAGGATGAATACACAAATTTAATTTAAATAATCAACTAAAAAAAATTAAATTTAAATTTTTGACTTTGACTAATAAAATAAGACCTTAAGTTTTAAATAAGATTTTTCTTTTTTTTTTTTTTTTTGGAAACAGAGGGAGTAGAATAAGAACATTATTAAAATAGTCCGAATTTTATTTTATTGTGCAATTTATTTTTATCATTTTTAGGTTGGGGCCATCGGGACAGGGTGCGGAGGGGTCGTTAAGACGTCACGGCATCCTGACCGTCGCGTGTGTTGTGTTTCAGAGAAAAACTGTAGCTGCATGTATGTATATTTAACTGCTCCTGCACCTGCACCTGTATTTATGTGTATTCACAGAGCCTTCTCTCTCATCTTACAGGAATCATACTTGCAGAGACCAGTAGTATAATACTCATCCAAAATGGAGAGTTTCCCAACTTTAATGTCAGTATTAACAAAAAATAAGTTCCAGCAAGTTTTTCAGGTTAAGTATATCAATTAAATACAACTTCCAGTTTTCCAATTTCCACAACTTTGATAACACTAGTCTAGCTTTTACCCTTGTCTGGTGATTACGCAAAAACGCCACATGGCCTACTTTTTTATGTAAAATAAAGAGTAAAGAGAGTAGCAGCAATTCACAAACCTTCCACAGTTTGCATCTATGAGAGAGAGAGAGAGGTGGAAAAAAATGGTCAGCAGTCGTCTCCATCCTTGGTATAAACAGGTATTTGCCAAATCTTGGTGTTCTTTTTCGGATCATCAGTTAGACTAAGATCGGTATCGTCTTCTTTGAACGTTCTGATAAATGTTTTGGCTCCCATCATAATAAGTCTTTCCACCATGAATAATTGGTAGTTGTTCTCAATTAACGGATCCAAAATGCTGCTATAGTTTGATGAGTAGGCCAATTTGTACCTGCAAACAGACAGGTCAGCAGCCAAAACGCAAAATAAGAACACCCACAAACAACGCAGCATTTCAAATTGCAACCACGAATTGAGGGAGGCATAGAGAAATCGCCTTGATTACTGTTTTCACTTCTGTATCTTTCATATTTAAGTGGTCTGATGAGGAACTGGTTTCAATTTATGTAAATCCATTAATTCTTGGGAGATCGAGTAGTTCAACTGCAAAATTTAAGTTACCTTACGGCTAAAGGAGAAAAGAAGCCAGGAGTTCTCTCATTGGATGCAATAAAAAGGGTTCGTCCAGGTGGGACCCATTTGGAAATCCTACAAAGAATAAACTCTGGACGTGTATCTCTGTCAAGATGAGGATGTAAGCTCCGCTCAACACCAAATCTGTCCTTCCGATTTTTCAGTACATCACCTCGGCGAACATGGATAGCATCATAATCTCCAAGACGTGCCTTAATCTAGTTCCAACGAAAATCCAATGTGATATCAGGAAACAAAAGAAACATTTATCTTGAAAGTATAATCACTTGGTCAAAGTAATGTCATGCAAAATAAGAAGGAATATGCCACCCTCAGTATATACATCGGCTGAGTAATTTTCAATACAAATTTAAGAAAAGACCCAGCGATCTTTTTCTAGTCAAGCTGAAATTACATATAAATACGCCACTTTGAGCCCATGGGAGAGGTAAAGTAATAATAGGTGCAATTTACAGAGCAAGTACCAGGTTTCAGATTGGGAAAAATAAACTCTACCCAACCTAACTTTAATCAATAAAGGGATATAGAAGCATATAATATTTCAATGTACATTCACACAACGAAAACTTTTACCTAACAAATATCGACAATATTTCACATACATTATAGCAGAGTAGAAAAAAATAATGACAATTTAAATGGCCCGATAGTCATTAAGGACAAGGCAGAACAGAGCTTTTGCAGACAAGTTATCAGATTTCAACAAAAATTGAAAGAGAACAAATTAGATAGATCACCTTTTCTGCAGCATCTCGTAGCTTCTTTGCAGCCATTGAAGGAAGAAATGAATATGGCAACATAATAGAACTGCGGTTTTTCCGATCCTTGCACTCCATGAACCTGAATGACTACCACGATTAATACCTACACAAAAGTTATCAAGATTCAAAAACTAATTGAAGTACTTAATTCAGCAGAGACTAAAACTGAAAATGCAAAGAAGCATATGTTAGGTGGACTGATACAACATTTCCCACTATCCACCAATACCCGCATATTTCATCATCAACTTCATTGTCAAGGGAAAATTACACAATTGGCAAAAGAAACTCATGTCTTTCTATGCTAAAAGAAGATATTTTTGCTTTCGTAATGGAGATAGTCAATTTTTTACCCTGAAAATATAAGACATCGATTCATTAGCACAGAACTTAATTCAGCAGAGACTAAAAACTGAAAATGCAAAGAAGCATATGTTAGGTGGACTGATCCAACATTTCCCACTATCCACCAATACCCGCATATATCATCAACTTCATTGTCAAGGGAAAATTACACAATTGGCAAAACTAACTCATGTCTTTCTATGCTAAAAGAAGATAATTTTGCTTTCGTAATGGAGATAGTCAATTTTTTACCCTGAAAATATAAGACATCGATTCATTAGCACAGAACACCATTCAAGTTATAAACTGACATATAGGCAATAGGAGAATAGACGGTGCACGGAAAAGTGGATGGAATATAAACTATAAATTGCACACCTACCATGACAGAGGACTCGCTGTTCGATTTATGAGTAAAAGATTTGAATAGGAACTTTTCTCCATAAGATCAGCTCGACTAACTCCTTGCACATGTGCTACCCCTCTAGATCCCAATTTCATGCTTGTTGTAAGGACATGATGCCATGCTTTGGAATTATCCAAAATCACAGGTACCGTGTTGGATATGAGGTCCAGATCATACAAAGAGTCCACAGAGCAGGAGCTTGTTGCCCACCTAATGAACAAAATCGATGAAGAAATTAAAATATAAAAGACTACCTGTTGACAGCTTTATTCTGCTATGAGCTCAAAGCAAAACAACAAGATTAGTCTAAACACAAAAGCACTTGCAATTTTCAACCAGGAATGGAGTTTCTTAAGTGGAGTTCCCTATTTCCGCATACCATTATACACTCAAGACTTAAGTTACTATCAAAATAAATGAGCTGCAGAATGAACACTAAATCATATTTGCGTGACTTTGAGTATTATGGAGACATCAAACTGATAACCTATATATATGTGTGTTTGTTTGCGTGTGTGTTTGTTTGCGTGTGTGATTGTGGCTTAAGTTCATCTGTGAACATCCAACACTTAAACAATTCACTTCTTCTTCAATATGCAATTAGCTATCTTGTTAATTGCATAAACTCACTCTTCTTCAGAAGCAGTATTGCCAGATTGATGAAGAATCCCTTTCTTATTGTGCATTGGATTTATACAAAACCTAGAGGGCATTACAAATGTCCTGCGAACAGAAGAGGAGAAATAGTGAGACAAAAATAATTATGCTGCAGAAGTATAAAACAGGCTGAATTACAAAGAGAGGGGTGTGTGGAACCCAAATCCAAACTTGACAGTCATGGGCTCAATTGAGAGCACAAGAACTTGTAGTCTTGTACCGCAAGTCTGCACCAGCTGGGCTTATAATCTAAGATACAGATGCCAATGAACTCTGATCTTCGCATTTTGTCTTAAGCGCAAAATTGATTGTCCAGCTTCTTAAATAAACTCTCACTAGTTGAATCAGTTATTAATAAGTAGATCAATCTTGGAAAGATCACTTCATCATGTAGTGTTAGAAATTATTGTGCACTTTCTTACACTTCAGACACAAGTTTTTATTTCCTAACGTTGTTTCATAATTTCAGGAACCGAACATACATCCTTGCTGCGCATCAGAAGAGTGTGACAAAGAGTAATAGCTCTCATATAAGCACAACATTCACCTTGAACTTGAAAACACTACACATAGGCATCCCAGATCTAGTAAATTTGTACATAACTAATCAGGAACTACTCTTTTCGACAAGGGATACAAGATATCTGATCTGAATGTTACAAAGAACATCTCGAAAGATAGAAACAGAGAACTGCAAACCACCAATCGATAACACTTAAAGAATTAAAGATGATTGTTTATCAACATAAACCAAAGAAAACGAAACAATCAAGGCCAAACTCCACATAAATTTACCATACCGAAACCCTGTTATACTTCCTGAAAATAACAACATTGCATCTGCAATATTGTAAGGAAAAAAAATTGATCACTTCACGAGTAAAGCCCACTGAAGCGAAATCACAAGAGTGCAATCATGCCTACTCAAGGGTACACTACAACCGATGAAATCAATTATCGAAAGCAAAGAAAGGCAGGAACCTAAAACCTTCGATTTTTTTCCCAAGATAAAAAATGCGATGCATACCTGCCCAGAAACAAGGCCTCTTCAAGGGCACACCTAAGGCTGGATTCTTGGTGCCCCAAACCCGCACAAGAATCACAGTGTTTTCCCGGGCAGTCAATTCTACTGCCCCAAAATAAGTACTTCTCGTGCAAATTGTGACGATTTCTGTTGGGGTTATTTACCATCTTCTGTATGCTTCTGGGTGTGGAGACAAGAGAAGAAACAAGGTACAACACTGCAATGCATGCAATAGAACCTGTGAGTATAACGACTGGAGATCTGGGTTTCGCTGATTTCGCCTTCGCGTGAAATCTCTGGATCGCCATAGAGTAGTAGTTAGTTCAGTACGTTAGCAGAAAGTGAAAGGCAGAGGTTTATGCATTTCATATTATTTTTCTATTTATTCTTTTGGGTTGACAATGATAATTTGTGTTAGATTAGATCTGCAAATGCATCGTAATTATCACTGAAGTAAAGTATCTTGATTTATAAATAACCCATTCCCTTTTTCTTTTTTGGTTCAAGGATAACTCTTTAGAATATTAGGTACATCTTACATCTAATTTATAATATTATTTATTTAATTAAAAAATATAATTTATAAATAAATAAATAATATTTTTAAATTAAACAAATTATACATTCTAAACAAGAACTTCACAAAAAAAATATAATTAAAGTAATTGAGCATTAGAAGATATCAGGTGAGCAATTACAAGATTGTCGTTCACAATTGTATAATAATACATCGTAAATTGCATGTTAGACTATAATTGATTGAAATTACATACGACATAAAGTTATGTTTAAGATTATCAAATTAAAATTTAATTTTATTTAATATTAGAAACTTTAGTACACAATTTTTTATTTTTTTTAATGTAACCAATATAGATATGGAGGACACAATAAATTTATAAAAAGTTTAATATATAGATTCATTAATTACAAATCTATACTATTATAATAAACGAACCACCTATAAATAGTAAAATTCAGCTAAAAAATTAGTTTTCAATTATGAATTTTGTTTTTATAATTTTCTATTAAAATCGAAAACAAAAGGAAAAAAATAATATAGGCCACAACTGTGATTGTTCATATTTAAATTATACTTTTTCAAATATTTAATTCACATATAACTTTTCCACTTTTTATAAAATTTTAACATATAATGTAATAAGATTAATTATCTTTCCATCATTTTTAATTTAACACATATATCTCATATTTTAAAAAAAAATATATTAAATTCAAAAATTCATTTTTATTGATTGCTTGGGTTAGATTTACGTATTCACCGTGTATTGGACTAATTGTATTAGATTTGAACTACACACAAATAAATTAAAGAATTTTTTATATGAAATAAAATTTTATTATTTAATTTTCAATTAAAAAAAAAAGTTATGCCGTAGAAAATGCAGCAACTCAGAGAGAGAGAGAGAGAGAGAGAGGGAGAGAGAGAGAGGGAGAGAGAGGAGAGCAAACACAAATGGCACCATAAGCTGCTTGGAAACTCTTCTAACACAATAATTTATGATCTACTCTCATACCTGTACAATCCTCTACCATCAAATATTGGAAGATATAACAACACTGCCCTCAGCACAAAAAAAATAGCTACACCTTTTCTTGCCAGCACCCTTCTGTGCACTCTTGCTCTCCCCTTACTCGTGTAAAGCATTATCTTCGTACAGCATTCAGGCCCGAATGAGAATCAGAATACAACCAAAGATAGACGTGTAGCCCAGCTACGTCTCAAGCCTTTTGAAATGCTAGGGAAGAAACCCCGTGCAGAAGTCTTGCAAAGCCCAAGAAGCTGAGCTTCCCATCTGAGTGTCTTATCCAATCCTTCAGAACCACGTGGACTGGAACAGATGGGCTAAGCCCAAGTTCCTGTTCGGAAATAGAGTGGAAGCTATAAACTTTCTTCAAAATGAAATTCTCCAGTATGTTGTAGTAATAAACGGGGCATTGATCTTGTGCCTAGTTTAATCTTCTTTATAGTTCTCTTGTTCTTGTTTCTTTTTATGATTGTTATTTTTATCTTCAGCTTTTGGTTTTTGTTCTCTAATCTTGTTTTCACACACACACACACTTTCTTTATTTCCATCTGTCCACTTCTAGTTTCTTATGTAACAACATGAGCGAGGGGGAGAGAGAGAGAGAGAGCATACTGAGGCAAGTTCCTCAATCATGATTGGCCTGTTCCCGTCCTTCTCAAAGAATCCATATGCATGGTGTGCATGTTGCTCCCAGCTATCCATTCCTTCCAGCTGATATACACTAATTGCTGCAGCACAGAATTCTTCAAAATCCAATTTTCTGTGCAGTAGAGAACTAACCTGCATAACACATTTGAACAAATTTAGCAAATCTCATTACTTGTGGTAGCAACACAAAGCAATGTTTACAAGTTATGGAAGGTTCGTAAGAAATTTACCACATCGACATATTCTAAGACACGTGAATCCTTCATTGCATCAGTGGAGTTCTTTGCAATTGCCTGCAAACAGTAAATACGTAGGCCAAATGAGATATGAGAAGGAAAAGCAGAGAGAGAGAGAGAGAGAGCTGACTGATTTGTAGTTTTGTATGGATATAAATCCGCTTCTGTTTGGCCCTAATAAAATGAATTGTTCCTTAAGAAAGGCTAGCTGAGGTATTGTCAATGTTCTTGCCAGAGCCTGTTGCAAAGGCCAGAATAAACAATTTTGTCGTGCAGAACCATAGCATAAATAATTCTCATTTGAAAACATTATAATACTTAAAAAGAAATGACTGAGGAAACTGAAGTCGTTTGGATACTTCCTCTAGATCCTCTTCTCAATTCCAAATCCTCCGATCCAAATGCAACTTAAGAGCACGTGTGAATCATATAGTTACTAAAGCATGTGTTCTTTGATTCTATATTTTAACAAGAGCACATAGCACAAATAAATCAGGAATTAGTGGGAAAATACACCGAAACTATACGTACCCCCAATGCAGCTTTCCTGAGAGAAGAAGAACATATATAAGCTTTCACAAGCTTATAGGTCATCATATCCAGAGGAATCTTCACATCGTGGAGGCTTGCCAGCCATGGATGACCTAGACATGGCAATTGCATCAGAATGCTACACTCCTGAATAGAATCACTAAAACACGAACATTTTCTCTTGGCATACTAAGCGAAGATGCTAATAACATCTTCCACTATCCAGCCAACGGAACACATTTCTAGATAAGATTTAACAACCAAAAATACTTCAAGAATTTGTTTATGTTAACAATTTCAAGAGTTCCATTTGAATAAGATGGGGGCATAAACTACAAGTTAGCAACTATTTGGCCTACTACTTACTGAGGGCCTGAGCTGCTGTTATCCTTTTACGGTAATCCTTGTTTAACAATCTCTTCACAAAATCTATGGCATCTGAAGACAAGGAAGGCCACGGGGATTCGTCAAAGCTTGGGTCAGCCTTAAGAACAGCTCGGAAGATTCCGGATTCTGTCCTCGACCAGAACGGTCTGCTTCCACACAGAAGTACATAAGCAATGATGCCAATGCTCCACATATCAGCCTCTGTTCCATATGATCTATGCAAGACTTCTGGTGCCACATAGTAAGCACTTCCAACAATATCATTCAGCCTTTCATCTGCCAGAATATCCATCATCAGACTGAACTTGCTCGTTAAACTAAGAAAGCTATCGTAACTATTTATCAATAGACTGAACCTGGCTTTACATAATCAGATAGTCCAAAGTCGATGGCCTTCAAAGAAGACTGCTCATCTTTTGAAGTAAAGAGAAAATTCTGTTGGCAATGTAAGAAATACATATTACTTGAAGGGGGAAATGGAAATAAAGAAAAATAAACTAAAAAAAGAACCATCGTATCAACATACTCCAAAAAGAGTATAATCATGTATTTGAATAAGTCTTGATCGCTGATATGGAGTTGGACCCAATAATGGAATATCTATGTCTATATTTTATACTGATGAATGGCATAGCATTATCGAGCAAAGATCAAAGGCTGAAAATTCAGCAGCAACTGAATTTAATATTTGGACCCAGACAAAAACTGGATAGTGTTTCAATACTAAAAGAAGGTTCTAGAAACAAGGTTCGAATATAGAAAGTTCATAAAAAATAAACGGTCCCAAAAGTTCCATTACTTTCTAAAACACTTCATATGTAAGGTCACAAGAATGGCACTGCCATTAACTTCTAAATTTCTCATTGCAAAAAGTGAAAGCTTTTACTAAGTTTATTTTCCAATCTAATCACACAAAATTGATGCTTTAACTAATACTTTGTCATCAGATGGAGGTGTTTCCATATAGATATATTTCCTAAAACATCAATATATATTTATAGTTATTCCAAGTAAATGAACATTAGAACATTTAGTAATTATGCGATGATATTTGCCTCTCTTATAGAAGCAGGTTCTAATGCAAAAGAGTACAATGTGTATACTGAAATCTAAGGCCAGTCTTCATACAAAGCTACTAACATCTAAATTAGAGATGATAATTAAGTCATTGCTACAAGCGTAGACCTTACCAACAATTTTATAATGTGAAATTGTATAGACTTCCTCTCAATTAGATATCAAAAGAAACTCTAAGAATTTCAAAAATAAATACAACAAAAAAAATAATCAAAATTATAATTGTTCGCTGGCACATTCAACAAGCTTATTCAATCAAAGAGAGACGTTACTTCAGTAGAGGGTCTTTACTGGATAAACTGGATGAAAGACCTGAATATCATGCGTGAAGTTTGGGGGTATAGAAGAAAAGGAAGGGAAAAAGATTGCAAGAGAAAAAAAGAAAGCAAAACTAGGGATATCAGTAGTTTGTACCTCAGGTTTTAGGTCACGGTGGACCACACCCTGAAGATGGCAATATGCAACCACACTCAATATCTGCACCATGATGATTTTTGCATCTTCTTCTGCATATTTGCCACCCCTGCAGTAAGGAATAAAACTTCTTAGAGAGTTCGGAAGCATGAGAGAAATGTGCTGAACACAAAAGTATAAAATCATACCTAGAAAGTATCTGATCTAATAACTCCCCTCCTTTGCATAACCTGTAAAAAGATAAGATTCACGACTTAAATACCTACTATCCAGTGGATTACCACTTAACTCAACTCCAAAGATGTACCACATTATTATTATTATTATTTTTAAATTCTATCTATGCAGGCCCTTGCTGGGATCCCAAGAGCTCCAAAGTATGATAGTTGCTTATCCCAACAAATTATGGGTCATCTTCTCATTCTTAATCCTTAAATTCTGATTAGCACACTGAGTATTCGGCCTATAAGTCTTGCATGAAACAATATCTCGTGCAATTGGCAGCGTATGATAATCAACATACTACATTAATCCTTCAAACAACTATAAAAAGGGAAGACGTAGAAAGGTCAGCATAAAAGATCACCATAATGCAGCATCTTGGAAACTGAGTCCAACATGCTTAAGATAAGGAAGGAATTCAAAGGACAAGGTTAACTCTATTCTCAATGCAAATATCTTATTAAATTAAAAATTGGCAAAACCTACCACAGACGTTACAACTATAAGAAAAAAAGAAACGCAACAGTAGCACACCGTTTTGAATAGGGTTGAAAACAGTCCAAAGTCTAAACTTACTCCATTACTACATATACATTGTCATCATCCTCGTATGCATCATAGAATTGTACCAAGTTTTTATGTCCTGTTAGTGCACGTAGTATCTTTACTTCTCTTCTAACATCCTCCACAGCAATTGCAGTAGTCATCTGCACGAGATTCGGAAAACATTCAATTCACATGCGATGACAAAACACCTTCACTTTCATCAATCATCAGATATACAATCTGTTTGACCATATGATATGTTACAACTCTAAAATGCAAAAATTCCAATCACTTGAACTGGTGTAGACTAATTACCAACTTAAAGCAACAGATGGAGATCAACTCACCAGAACTAATAGATATATCAAGAGAGGGATCACACACACACATACACATACACACACACACACAGAGCAAATCAAGTGCTAATGAACTTTGAGCCATCATGAACAAGACCTTTGATTTTGGGACAACTTTAACTGCAACATCCTGCCCTTTTAAGCTTCCCTTCTTTCCTATACCCGAACAAGTGTAACCGAAATGCCCCCTGCCAACCTCTTCCCCAAGCGAATAGTGGGCCGCAAAATTCTTAGAAAACCCAAAATTCTTATCTAACCTTATAATCTCACACTCACTCCCTTCAGGTATGGTGGCCTCCTTCGGTTTCACCAAGCAGTGCCTCCTCGCAAGCAGGGCCTTAATGTGCTTAGCCGGTGATGGTGGTGGAAATGGGCGCTTAAGAAAGCGCAATGGAGTTGAAGTGACACTGCTAGAATTCGCCGGTGAATTCTTGAATGAGCTGCGCAGTGGACTCGGGCTGTAGAATGGGAACTTGGGCGTTTTTCCGGTTGAGGAGTTGATGGTAGGCTCATTGTTGTCGCCCGGGATAATTGGATTTTCAGACAGAATTTGAGGCGGTTCATGGGATTTTCCATGACAAATTCCCATGGAATCAAGAACCCAATGGTGAGAAGATTTCAAGAGTATGAGTAAAATCGCAGTTGAGAAATTCAACAACTTATGATCAAGAACTGAGGAAACCAGGAATTTCAAACCATTTGAAAGGAATCGAATTCCAGTTGAGAAAAGTTATCATAGAGAACTTACTTCTTTGTACAAAAACTCAAGAAAAGGATTATTTTTAAGCTTGATCAGCACAACCCAGAAAGGGAAGCAAGAGATTTTGCCAGGAAAATAAAATCCGAGAAGCCCAAGAACAGGAAAAGGAAAACAAAATATGTACAGAAGAAAGAACAGAAAGGGATTACACTTTCTGTTGCAATGATTAAAACAAGAAAATTCGCAGCTGTGAATAGGAATAAAAAAGAATGAGCAAACTACTCAGCTGAAGATATAAGCTTGGATCACTCAAAGCAAGAAAAAAAATTTAACCTTGAGAGAGAGAGAGAATAGAATAACAAACAAAAACAAGAAAGTAAAGAATGTGACTGAGAAAAGAGCGCAAAAGAGAGAAAGGATACTTGGCATAGGCTACAAGAAACGAGAAGTGAAGAGTCTGGCAAAGAAACCCATACTCCATTCTTCCCCTGCTTTTTCAACCTTTTCTATTTTGGATTCTAATTTATTTTTAATATTATTATATCAACAAAATATATAAATTCATAAAAAAATATTGAAGATCCCCAAAGTTTTGAGGCATCAACCACCACAAATATATAAATAAATTATTTGGGGTAACTTATAATATTAAGAAAAATAAAATTAAATAGGTCTCTAGTAAAATCGTTTTTCAAATATATCATTTGATATCAAATATAAAACCGAAAATTAAAAACAAAAATGTTCGCCTAATTTATATAGGAAAATGTCGGTATCTATGGAAGTTTAAGTAAACTAGTTTTATGGATGCATTAATATCTATATTGATATTTATATTAATAAAATACTAAAAATATATGAAAATTTAAATAAAAATATTTTAACATACAAAAATTCACACGCATATATATAAATAATAAACCATATAAATGTTATCTTACATCTACACAAATAAGTATAGATTTATTATAAATGACCAACCTGGGTACTAAAAAGGTTATGGTTGGATGAAGAGGCTCTTCTACTTCTCTACAGGCCCAACTTAATTTCTTCAAGATTTAAATTTTAAAAGGCCCAATAAAAGCCCAAATTACTCATAAAGGTCCAATTTCATAGCAGGCTCTGAAATTCAATAAAACATAAACAAGCCCATCAATGTAATTTAATAATAAGCACAAGTCCAAAAGGGGAGACAATAGTCAATAAACCAATCAAATATCGATGTACTGTATTATAATTAAGGATTAATATAAAATATACTTTAAATATAATTTAAAACTAAGAGAAAGGATTTTTTTTAATATAATAAATAAAAGTAATGCAATTACTGTGTGTGAAAGGTGTAGAAAAAAATTTATAACTATATAAAATCAGGACAGTTAATTTACAAAAATGTTATTTTTTTGTTCAAAATCAGTTTTTTATTTTTAAAAACTGTGATAATTATTTTTTATTTTTTATTTTTTTTAAGTCTAAATTTTAGAGGCTTATAAATTTTTCATATCAACTTCAATTTTTATAAAAAAAATATATCAAATTAATTATTTTTTTATAATCCACAATTTAATATCCATATTGCATATATAATAATAAAATATTTATTTTTAAATATAAAATAGTATTTTCATACATTAACTGTGGTATATTTTAATATTTAATATATTTATATATTGTTATATTTTTTTATTTTAAACAATTTTATCAGAACATATTTTATATAATTATATATTTTATTTTAAAAATTATATAATTATTTTTAGATATTTGTAGTAATAGTATCCTATTTTACTGGGCTTTAATGCATTCTATTTTGAGAAAATGAAAATTAAAGCCCAATGGTCTGCCAATTTTTCGATTTAATAACGGGCCCAGGATAAACCACAAACATTCACTCCTCTTTAAAAAGGAAATTAATATTTCAAAAATATTTTCAATTCTAAGAAAAAAGAAAAAAAAAAAGCACGAGAGTCTAGAATTTATTTTATTTTATTAGCTAAATTAGAAAAAGTAATAATTTATATTTTACAAATTAATCAAATTAGAGAATAAAAATGAATAAGTGTAAATTTATGTTCTATAAAGGTTTTACCCTCATTTAACTGGCCAAAAATAATAAATTGTATTTTCTAAAAAAAAAAGAATATTTCTTGAAACATAGGAAGTATCTATTTATAAATTTTTTGTTGCAACTTTTAATTCGTTTTATGATCCATTATTTGATATTTATGCTGTATTTATAAAATTCAATTACTAACTTTTAAATATAAAATATTTTTAAGTTTAATTGCTATATTTTTCTGTTTAAAATATAATTAATATAATTGTATATTTTATTTCAAAAAAATATAATATTGTATTAGCGTACAAAAAATTCTTGTTAACTTGTAAGATCAAAAATAAAATTGAAAAAAAGGTACAAATTAACTCGTGAACTAGTACCTCATGTATAAGTGGACTCCGAACTATTTTTATGTACAAATAGAACCTTTAACTTTCAAAATTGGTCAAATAAGCTGATGAACTTCTTATTTTCAAATAAATAGGCTATTTTAATAAATTAAAATAACAACATGAATCTAAAAATTATTTAGATAAATAAAAAAATGGTTAAAATAAAATAAAATAAATATTTAAAAATAAAATAATAAAATCTAATTTATTTAATACATAAAAAATATAAAAAAAACCTTAAATAAAATAAATATAATAAAATTAGAATATCTAAATATCATAACAAATCTTCACATTTCAAATCTTTTTTTATATTTAAATTATTACTAAGTTTTACTTTATTAATTTATTAATTTATTTCAAAGGCAAATTTGTAGTGATTGGGATTCATTTTGGTAAAATAATAATTGTAAGAAATGAAAACTACAATGATTACCTAAACTAAGAATAGCGGGGCGGCGGTGGGGACAGCGGAGCACGCCAGCCTCCGACAACTTGTTCAGTGGCGTGACTGCAGATGTCGGCTCAGATGTCGGCTGCCGCCCCCTTCTCATGATTTTATTTTATTTGCTGCCCTAATGTCCCCCACATATACCCAATTTTTTTATTTCAAAACGGAACCCTCGCCACTAGTTTCGTTTTAAATCTTTTTCTCTTTCATTTATTTATTTATTTTAATGCAAGAGGAACTTAGGAGATGTTTAGACTAGACTAGAGGTCTCCTTAGCATAATTGGTTGTGGATTTTAAGGTTGTGTTACAATTAAATGCATAGTAAAATGTAGTGTTGATTTTGAATTATAATAAGGTAGATTCTTATTGATTTGTCAAATTAATAAATTTAGTAAATTTTAATTTGTATTATTATATTATAAGAGATAAATATTTATGGATTTAATAATTGATGATGGATTATTATATAAATATATGCTAAATGGATGTCAAAATAAAAATCTTAAGAAGAGAATTAATATGATATAATTTTTATAAAAAATAAATTTGAAATAAAAAAGTTATAAAAAATTTTGGTGAAAAAATATATATTTAATAGCTTTCTAAGGAATGATGAAAGAAGAGAGAGAAAAAAGAGATGTATAGTGGGTAGGGTTGCGAATGGAAGAACCACAACCCACAACCTCGTAAACAAACACGGGCTGGGTTGTGGCACAACCCACAACCGGTTGTGCAAAGGTGTGTCCAAACATACCCTTAAAGATTGTTTGTTATGTGAGGTAGTTATTCTTATGTTTATATTAAAACAGAGTAAGATACGATAAAATTGTAAATGTTACATTAGTAATAAAAAAAATATTAAATACAAAAATATCAAATAATAGAATATCAGATCGATTACTATCAATAGAGTTTGGATGAAAAGAGTCTTTCTTTCCTTTCCTACATAAAATCTGCTGCTCCCAAAAGATATAAATATAAATAAATAACAGTGGTCAACCAGGGGCTCGGCTTTGTTAGCTCGATTTAACGAAAACAGGCTGTTTTTAATAAAAAATTAGAGTTATAAATAAATTGAGTTGAGTGAAAATAAAATAATATTTAAACTTATTTAAAATGTTATACATTAAATTAAAATTAGAAGTTTTTAAATTCAAATGATTTGTCATTTTATATTTGAACTATTTGTCAAAGTTTACTTATCTAATTCCATTAATAACCAGCCGTTTTGATCCCTTGGAACAACTCGATGAATTTTGTAGATTCTTTTAATTATTTTGAATTTGTTTCATATTTTAGTAAAATAGAGTTTAAACAAACTTTTTAACAAATAATCTCAAATTGAGTATGAAGTGTCTTGATTTAATATTATGACGTAATAAAGATGATAATTCAACTTGAGTGAATAAAATTGAAAGTAGATTTTTTTAATAATTAAACTCTGAAAAATAGAATTTAAAAGCAACTAACATCTTAACATAATGCCTAAATAAAGTCGGCTATCAATAATTTTGGATTTTTATGTAGGGATGTAAATGCATCGAGTTGTGTTGAATTTATTATTATTTAAAACTGTTAGAAATGTTATTGAATTTTTAGTATTGTGTTTGAATTTATTTGATTATTAATTGAACCGCACATGAGTCGAGCTCAAGTAGTGCTATATTTTACACTTACATTAACAAATTTTATTTAACGACCTCTAATCAATTTTTATATTTGATCAAATGTAAAAGTATGTTCAAACTTATTAAATTTTATTATCAAATAAACTTTTAACAAATGATTTCGAATTAAATATTAAATAATTTAATTTAATTTTCACCTCTAACTCTACGTGCACAAGACTAGAATTACAATAAATTAACTACTTGGATGGGGCCCTAAATTTTAGGGCCGGGCCAAAACAATTCTTAATTGCCTCATAGAAGGGTGACCCTTATTAGAGATGGAGGAAGAGGGAGAGGGTGTGTTAGTAATTTTATAAATGTGTACATTAAGAATTAGTTAAAAATTAAAATATGTTTTAGTTGATTAAGATTTAATTGATGTTTACCTACTTTGGAGTTCATGTTTAATTATTACACACACATATTGTGTGACATATATATATATATATAAGTAAGTTTCCTGTGAAACAGTTGCACGTGTGACACGATTTAAAGTATTATTTGTGTAACTATAAAGTATTAAGTGTTTAACTATACAATATCACTATTTTCTAAACGAACTAATCAGAAGTAATAAATTTGAAAAAATAGTGATACTTTATAGTTAAACAATTAATATCTTAAATCGTGTCACACATAGAATTATTTCACATAAATTTTTACGTGTGTGTATATATATATTCTGAAAATGAAAACTAATTCTGGAGAAAAATATCTTTAAAGTTAAGCTTACAGAAAATTTACAAAAATATTTATACTTAAATTTCATAATTTTTTTTTTTTACATGGGGCTTTCTTTTATAGTTTCTTTAACTATTAAATACTAAAACTAAACTTTTGGAGTAAAAAAAATCTTATTTTATACCAATAATTTGCGAATAATAATTATTCATTTTTGTTTCTCTATTAACTAATGATTATTTCATTATTTGAATTTAGTAACAACACATTTAATTACAGTAAATTAACAAAAATAATTTAAATACATAATTTTATTTTTAATATAATTTACGTAAGTATCATTATATTTCATTTTATATTTCGATTTTATCAATACAAAACATACGTTAAATATTATCCTTATGTTCGGAGCAAATCCTTTATCTTCAACACATCAAATAATCTTCCAAACTTATATAACAAAGCTATAAATTTAATCCCAATTTGCAAAATTAGGCGAACAAAAAAGAAAAAAGAGTTTCTATAAATTCATAATATTTTCGTTCTAAAATTGATCGTCAAACTATCAAATGCTAGAAATGCAATATACACATTTTCTAAAATTGGCCGTCAAACTATCAACGCAAGCAATGCGATACACACATTAAGAGCACCCAAGATACTTACGTCAAATACATAAGAACCCCAAACACACTAGTAAAAATCAATTTCGAGTCAGAAATTAGGGTTCTTCTTCATTCCTATCAAACCTATCCCAAACTCCTTCGATCAAACATCCTTTGCTTTTTCGATCTTTCTCCACCTATGTAATTGGATCGCAAGATCAGTGATTTCAATGCATCTCTCAACAACAACGCTGAATCGTCAATCTGATCTTCGTCGCCAGCTAAAACGATCACATTTCGAATTCTCCCTCCCAGCGTCACCATTTCGGAACTCAAAGGGATTAAAGGCAGAGGTTTAAGGATTTCGATCAAGTCCGGTAAGAGATCAACCCGGTCTTCACAACAAATGGATGCTTTAACAACTGGTTTTCCATCGACGGTATCGTGGTTTTGCAGGACCGCGATTTCATCGGACTCGGTCGGGAATGTTGGATTGAACTGCATGATTTCTGATGTTTGCTGTTTTAGTTCTGTCACACGCTGAACCACCATTGCTAGCAGTGAGGCTTTATCTGTCTGTTGTAACTCACGAAAATTGGTAAATGTTCATCGCTTTAATACTCCCTCCGTTCCAGAAAAAAAAAAAAAAGAGTACCCTTAAAATATATATAACAGTATTTTTATCCATATAATTGCAAAAAAAAAAATCATTTTTTGAGCTAATTTGAATTTATTTAATCGTTTTGAAAAAGAATATTGAAAATTAATCTATGGATATCTCGAAGATTTTGAAATTAAAATTAAGAAAAAAAACCCTTAAAATTATCTTCTACGGACATCTTGGTCCAATATGAACTTGAAATGATTAATCATAATTATGCCAGCTTCTCAACAAATAAATTCCACAGTTTTCTGACCTAAAAAATAAAAATATATGAATCTAGATGGCTATATGTGAGTTGTGGTAATTATAATTAAGTAAATAAGTAAACATACTTTAGAATTGCAGAGAAGAAGAGCTCTGAGCCTATCAAGATGGCCATTGATTCTCTCTCTACGCTTTCTCTCAGCTTCTTTATGGTTTTCAGAAGCTGCAACACTTGGAGCCTCAGCTTTCCCAGTAAATTCCAACGTCTCCATGGGGTAAAAAGACGAACTGCAAGGGCTCTCCACCGCCGGAAAACCGTGGCCCAACCCATTTCCGGCCAAAATCTGATCTAGAGATGGAAACAGCGGCGAGTTTTCCGGCTGCATGACGCAATCTTAGTTGAAATTTTCAGTGGATGTGAATGATGATGATGATGGTGGTGGTAGTGGTTTAGGGTTTTCTACGATCGGTGGTGGGACCCTTTACATATAATGATCATTAGTCTTTTGGAAGTTGGTCAAATAAAAAGCCACGCGTGTTCACTTTATCTTAAATTTTTTTCATTTTTCTTGTAAAAAGGTGTTTCATGGTTTTATTTATTTTCTTTGTACTTCTCTGTAATTACCAAAAAAAGATTACTGATGTTAAGTGGGGAATATTTTAAATAAAATAATAATATAATACTTTTTTGTAAAAGAGGTTACTTCTCCATATATTGAGTTCATCGTACACCTCAGTCTACATTATTATTTATTTAATTAAAAGATATTATTATTTTTATTTAAAAAATAACACTACTGATTTGTTATTTAAAAAAATTAGTAATATTTTTTAAATAGTTAAAAAATATTTTTTAGTTAAATAAGTAACAACATAGATCGGGTGTATATATTATTATGTATTAATTGATACAAATATTTTATATGTAACGTGTATTCGTATGCTCAAAATTAAATATAAAATAAAACAGAGGATCTCATATGTAGTAAAATTGTGTTGGTCGGACATTTGATTTTAATCTTTATTTTTCTTTTTCTGATAATAAAGAATTTAAATTTTTAGTGGATATAGGGCATTGTAATTTGAACCGATGTCTCGTTCAAAAGTAATATCTTTGTATTACAAGATTATTAATGTAACATTGTATATAATTCCATCTTTTGCAATTCTCTTTAAATAGCTTTATATATATATATATATATAACTTTGTGAGAGAGAATCACAAACAAATAGTAAATTTATTGTGACATATTTTATATTAAATAATTTATATAAAATAATATGTGAGATATTTTTATTTGAAAAACAAATTTAGTAATAAAATTTATGTTATATATTCATGTATTTTATTCAAAAAATAATATATATATATATATATATATATTATAACTATTATAAATAATACCATGCACGATTTAATTTGAATAAAATGGAGTATTGAATCCTACACATCTATAATAATTTACAGCTACGAATTATATATAAATTCTTTTTGAAAAAGTTAATTTTCTGCTAAATGTACGTGATTAATTTGCTTTAATTTCATAGTTTTTTTTTATATATTTGTTTCCATTAAAATATTAATAATTTCTTTCATGGGCCGGGCCGGAGTAAGTACAGACTCCAAACATCATGAAAAGAAATGTATAATCACCAATCCCAAATATGTATTTATGGGCCTTTATGGTAAAACACATAATGGGCCCAAAATAGCTTACCCGAGTATTTCTTGCCGATGCCCAAATCACGAAAAACACCATTTAAGCCCACGCGATATTGGTAAATAATAACAATAGTAATTTTAATAATAAAAATAATAACAATAACAATAATAATAATTTGCTTATTGATGTTATTGTTAATAAACATAATTCCATTTCAAAGTTAAAAATTGAAATAAAACTTTAATAATATCTTATGAAATATAGTTTTATAACTAGATAAGTTAGACCAATACATTAATTTAATTTCTTTATTTTTTAAATCCATGACTGATTAAATAACTTTCAATTTATTGATAAAAAAAATATTTTACTAAGTTATCGAACTCTTTTTTTTTTTTCCCTGAAAATGTCAAATTTAACGTAGGCCCATATACCTACATCTATATCACAATAATTTGAATTTTCAACCATTAAAAATATTCTAAAAGAATTTTTTTAGCAAATTTTATTTTCTTAAAAAAAAAAAAAAAAACTCTCTTCCATATTAAATGCAGTTTTAATAATTTAGTTTTTTGCAGAATAAATGACGTTTTACAACTTTCAAGACGGAAATTAATGCTATTTTACTAATTTATACGTAATTTTTCTTGTAAATGTTCATATAATGTGTTATTTTACCACCAATCATTAATATTTTTTTATTAATTAAGCATAAAATAAACACTTAATTTATTTCTTAATATATGTAAAAAAAATTTGAAACCAACACTTAATGTGTTATTGATATCACAATAATTTGAATTTTCAACCACTAAAAATATACTAAAACTTTTTTTAGCAAATTTTCATTCCTTAAAAAAAAATACTCTTTTCCACAATAAATGTTGTTTTGGTAATTTAATTTTTTGAAGAATAAATGACGCTTTACGACTTTCAAGATGAAAATTAATGTTATTTTTCTCGTAAATGTACATATAATATGTTATTTTACCATCAATAATTAATATTTTTCAGTAATTTTGTGCAAAATAAACACTTAATTTATTTTATAATATATGTAAAAATTTCTAAAACCAACACTTATTATATATAAAAGAGAGTAATAAAAAACAATAAATGAAGATCCATAAAAGTTGCGATGTAAGGTGATGCACATAGTTCCAAGGTTGTGTTTAGAAGATATAATTAAGAAAAGGAGAGCGCATTAATCACAATTATTACCCAACATATCACATCACACATCATTTAATTTCTCTTACGTTGGATCCATGAAAAACATGCATTCAAACCACTTTTTAATTTAATTAATAATTAATTAAAAACAAAAACAAAAAACCGTCTAATTTGTCTGCTGTGATTAAGATTGGTGTGGATTATTTTCCAACTTTTTGCTTTAATTAAGCTGCGCGAATTGGTCGCGGCGATCAACACTTTACCCGTAAACGGTTTTGGCTTTTAGCAAGGCTGAAAAGATGGAAAATAAATTGTATCTATTTACCTAATTAATAAATTCTTCCATTGTGAAAATCTGACTGTATCAATAATAGGATGTTAAAAGTTTTATCGAAAAATTATATGGTTAGCGCTTAGTTTTATTAATTCGTTTAAAAAGTATTTTGTTTAATCCGAGTTCGATTATCCTGAAGTTCTATAAAGCTAATCAGCTTAGGGTTAGGGCTAGCTCGATAGCCCGAACTTTTTTCTCATTTGTTTATTTTTAATATCGAATTAATAATGTACACTATTTTAAGTTATTTTTCATATACCATATTTGATTTTTAGTAGAAGGTATTAAAATTTATGCTTAATTACTAGAAGATTCTAAATACTGTCATTTAAATTTAAAACTTAAATGTAACATAATTTCAAATTTTATGATGTGAATGCTTTTAAGCTATAATTGAGAGTATGAAATAGTGAATATCATTAAATGTTTGAATATTTAAATTTTGTATAGTGATATAAAGGTTATAAAATATATAATTTTTAATGTTATCTAAAATTTTATTTTAAATAGAGTATAATATGCATTTAATTAAAATTTTAAATTTAAATATATAATTTGACTATTTTGACTTATAGGCCAATAGTGGCCCGATTAGCCCGAAAATCGATAGGGTTAGGGTTAGATTTACAATAATACAAACCCGTTTAAAATGACCCAATTAAATCGAGACTCAATTAACCCAAAACTCCTAAGGACTCGCCCGAAACCGACAGGACTAGCCCGTTTAACATCTCTAATCAATAACATACCAGCATGGACAAACCCAAAAATTTTAGTCCGGCTCCAATTATAATATTAAATAATTATTATTATTTTTGAAAAAAAAGAATTATGATCTAATACTATGTTTACAAGATTATTAAAATCGAAAGAGACCCGTAACTCCACTTCTTCGTCCTTATATACAAGATTATTTATTTATTCATCCATCGGGATCATATATTTAAATTATAATTGCAGATTTTGAATATAAAAGAATAAATAAATTCTATAAACTTTTGGGACTATTGCTTATTTAAATAGCCTACTGTCACTATCACATTATTTATTTATTTATTTACTTTTGCCAACGTTTTACAGTAAATTGCTTATTTATATAGGCTATTGTCGTTTTCACATTTTTCACTTTTGCCAAATTTTTACCCTAATTAAAATTGTGGCCTCATTAGGTGCAGCACCCATAACATTTATAATTTTATTTGTTTAATTAAAATATATTATTTATTAGTACTATTTTTTAAATAATAAATTAAAAATAATATTTTTTAAATAAGTAAATAATATTTTTTAGTTAAACAAGTAATAATGTATATTGTAATGAAAGGTGCATATGATACTCATAAGTTTTTGTGAAAATTATAGTGTTGCAAGTGTTTGTGTGTTTGTTTGATTTGTTTTTTTTTTATGGTATTACTAATATATTAAGGTGATATTTATAAATTTTAGAAATAAAAACTAATTATTTAAAAAAATTAGAGTGGTCCTTGTTTATTTCCACTTATTTTATACACTTTTTTCGTTCTTTTTTTAGTAGGATTTACAGTAAATTATTTTATTCGACACACCGTTTATGACACTATATAGTAGGAGATTGAATTATGTACTTAGACATGATATATTTTCGATATAAAATTAAAATTAATGATTTAAAATGTTATTTCTATTTTAAATGAAATATAAATTAATACATAAAATTGATCGGATCGATTGCAATTCTCTGATTAATCAATTATTTCAAACTATCAGTTTTAATTCTAAATTGCAGGTTTTACATCTTTTTTATCGCTGGTACTAGAACAAAAATATGAAAATTTAAATTAAATAAATTACAAAAATCATGTAATACCAATTTCATTTTTCTCAATTCCGTTTCGAAACCAAAATCAAATAACTGTGCCACGTGTATTCTGCAGTATCAAAGGTTCCACCTTAAAAATCTTGAATTATACATTAAAATAGTTTCCTATCACGCTCCAAATATAAATAATTTTCCGACAAAAATTAAGCCAAAAAAATCAATTTGTAATTTGTTTGAACAAGGAATTTCTAATTCAAAATCCTCATTAGCATTTACACAAAGTAGCTTCTAGTTCCTTTCTATAAAAAATAAATAAATAAACAAATAACAACATCAAATTACATATATAACCAAAACTAAAATACTATATATTATTATATTTCATAACTCACTGAACTTCCATTCTATTAGACCTACAATAAATTCAATAAAATAAAATATAAATTTTTTAAAATTAATAAAAATCAATTCATATCTAACTCGATTAAATCTCGTTCAATCATCCCAACAATCTTAAATAATAATTAAAAAAACATTTGTGAAACATGCTTGATTTCATTATGTTTGACTTAGTTTTATTTACATCATTATTCTTAAGTGTGAATAAACAGTTTTATTTACATCATTATTCTTAAGTGTGAATAAACTGCTATGCTAACACCTAGAGAGAGAGAGAGGAGTCATACTAATAGGGTATCATGTAATAAAGCCAAATAAAACCAACAAATTGCCAACATTTGTGTGAATTAAGTGTCACTTGATGCATAATATAAAATTATATATTTAAAATAATTTATTATTTTTTAAAAATAATAATATTTTAAATTAAATAAATAATATTCCAAATTAAAGTTGTAATATAAATAGAGATGGCAAACAGTGGTTCATGGGATGCCAGCATGGCAATAAATGAACCGACAGGACCTAAAACCTAGCTACCTGCACCATCCCCCTATTCATAGAATTTGTCTTCCTGCTGTTTACTGTCACCCCACCCCACCTAAATATATGTCTGTCAAAACTCTGAACACACTTTACCCCAACTTGTGCGTGTGTTTTCATTGTACTACACCCACCACCTCTTCAAGCAAACCTCACGAGTCACGACCAAATATAATGTCTCTAACCTAAATAATTAATAATCCCAACTTCCTTTCCTTATTTTGTCTTTCTACTTTTTTTAGTTAGAATTGAACATAATATAATAAAAATAGTGATTAAATTCAGAATAGGAATAAGTTCAAAATTTTTATTTTACGTTTACTTCGTAGGATAACATTAGGATAGAGAAAGATAGTTTTATACTATCTAACGTTTACTTCGTGGGATTGGACAGGATAATGCAAAAATTACAAAATTGTCCTTAATACATGATTTATATATGAGGACATTTTTGTAATTAAGTTTATCCATAAGGGTAAAACAGTAAATTTTCATTTCTTATCCCATCGGATAATTTTTATCCCAGGGTTTAGGTCGGATTAGTATCCGCCGAATTATCCCGAATTTTGTCTTTTATTCCGGATCGGCTGGATTGACCGAAAAAATATCCAATGAAATAAACGCTGGATAACTGTGGACTATTTTTCCTAATTCAGGTTTATCTCCCAAAGTAAACGGGGCCTAAGTAGTTTACAGTGGATTATCTGCTCAAATTATAAACGAACTTCTGATATACACCGTTAATTAATCAGAACATATTGTGAGTTCGTAATCGAACAAATCTTAATGGTTGTAAATGTAATTTAAGTTTTGTTTTGCACAGAGATTCTAGATTAGGTAAATCTATATTATTGACTGAAGCAACAAAGATAAAAGTAATAAACTACAAAGTAGTGGGAACTCATACTAGAAACAAGATTCACTTTTTCTTCATGAAAAGAACAAAAGTAATAAGGGAGTACACAAAAGAAGGGACAAAGGACAAAATTAAATTCTACCACTACACCTACCACTACGTACTACTTTTTTTTTTTTTTTTTTGGCAATTCTTGATTGGTGGGGGCTGGCCCATTTTCTTGTCTGCTAGGGATTTTTCCGATGATCCTTCTATTGTTCTCTGTTAGAAGCCAAAATAATTACCACGGCAAAAAAGCGTTAGTTCTCTCTCTGGTAATTAGTTTTTACTGCTGCACCTTCTTTTTTTAACTGCTTGATCTTCAGAGACCAAGAAGGATGTAGTAGACTAGTGTGATTGGCAAAGCTACAAGCATCCCAAATATGACCCTGTAATTATAAAATTACCAATGTAAATATTGAAAAGCAAAACAATCAAGAAGGAAAGGTAAAATCTGAGGACATGTAGGGCTTACCCAGTGCTGAGTATATCAGGATGCACATTGTATTCTTTAGCAAAGACAAAGGGAACAATTCCCTGCGGGAGAGCTGCCTGCAAATTTTCATTCTAAATTAATTACCTTATTATTGGAAATAATTTAACTGCGGTTAAAAAACGAGCAGCGACGTATATTACCTGAACAATGGCAATGTGCAGGAGGTCACCTCGAAGCCCAACAGCGATAGAAGCAGCAGCCATAACCGCAGGCCCAGTGAGGAATCGGACGGCCATGGAGAAAGAAGCAACAGATTTCCCGCACGCGATGATTCTTGGCTGAAGGGCCATAAACAGACCTAGAATACCATTGGAATACATATCAGTTTGACTGTTTTACCTAGGTATAGAATTGATAGAGAACGTGTATAGATTCTCTTTTTATGTTCTCTGTTAATAATTTCAGACACGAAGCTTAAGATTTTCTTACCAAGACTGAACATCGCCATTCCAAGACCTGCATCGGATAAGATTGCAATCGACTTGGCTACGATTGCAGGCATCTCAACATGCCACCTGCAAGAAAGACATACATTGGTTAGGATTTAAACCTTTTTAACATTAAATGATTGAATGTGATTTGATCAAATCTTTACCTGAATGAGACCAAGGACCAGGTTAGACCAATCAAGCTAGAATAAGTGTTCGGGTTTCGGATCAGTTTTCGCCACACCATGATCAGGATTAGCCTGGTCATTACACTGGTTGGTGGCATTGCAGTTGGCTTGGTGTCAACGTTGGTCTTGGGGTGAAGCTCTGCGGTCGAGCTCGAGCCCAGTTTCGAAAGAACCGGCCCGTCCCGCTCCGCCCCATTTTGGCCCTGCTTGTTGCCGAAACTAAACTCGTCCCGACCAAAATCATCGTAATCTGCAAGATTAAGGATAGAAAAATGTTTGTCTGAATATTAAATGAATATCATGAGATGAAGGCGAAAAACAGAAAAGGAAGCATGTGACAAAAGAAGACAAATTGTCCGAAATTCCAGGGATGTTGCAATATTGATGACAAAACAAGAATATGGGTATTTCCCATCCAAGAAGGAAGCCCAACAGCTAAAAGACAGAACAAAGAAAGCCCATGTAAAAGAAACTAAAATCCAAGAACACCTCTGCATAAATAACAAATGTAGTTGCACCAAAAGCTCCAAAAACATATTTGAAAGAAGAACACATGCAATCATTTATTTCCTCAATATAAGACAACCAAAGTATAGAATCAATAAAACCAATTCCAATCCAAATGGGTGAAAAGCTTGATACCTTTGGGGTGAGCTCCTATATTAATCTCATTAGCACCATAATCGCCTCCCTTAAAGACATGAATGCCTCCTTCAGATACTGGAGAAGCACTGGAGCTCCAAACAAACATATGAAGATCTCTACCACCCTCTGTCCCATTAGGCTTCTTCTTAGCCGCCGGCCCAGACACCGGAGAAAATATTCCAGCGCTCGCCGGTGCAGGGTACCCGCCATTAGCCCTTGCTGGATTGCCATACCCACTCTCCTCATCAAGACCCGTATTCCCATAATTCGACTGTCTTGGGCTGACATTACTAGCATTCTTTCCATTTACCATGGAATAAAAATCAGTGTGATTAAAGCTTGAACCTCTGGGGGTCGGATTTCTTGAGGACTGCAAAGAGTAAATCTCTGCATTGGTTAAGTTTGAGGGCCGGGGAGTCATGGAGAGGCCCGAATTAGGCCCATGGGATCTTCTCGAAAAGATTTCCGATCTTGAACTGGTTGATTTTCGGACCTTAACATGAAGCTTCCCATCGTCACCAACCTCAGCTTCAGTTTGCAGAGGCTCCTTACCGTCCAAAGAAATGATATCAGAATCAACTCTGAAGGAAATAATGGAACCAGCAGTGTCAGGGAACTGCTCAGCAATGAGCATTCTGGCTCCTCTGTACTCGAACAAGAACAGCATAAGGGTGTACCAAATGATGCACTGCAACACAACAATCTGTACCATTAAGCTCCCTGAGAAGTCACCATACATGCCCTTCAACAGGGGGATCCCCATGACAAGTGTGTTGGGGAGTGTAGAGAGAGAAAACAGAGTAATCGACCACTCAAGGGACCCTCTGGCGCTGGCCCTTGACCAGACAGCTAGAACTGCAAGAACTATCAGTTTCTGCAGAGTGTCAGCGGCGATGAATCTGGAGTTCATAGCGTAAGGGTTGTTGGTGGAGATGAAGTGGAAAGAGAGGAGAGGGACTGCGAACAGTGCCACGAATCTGTTGATGCCGGAGCACTGATCTGGGGTGAAGATCTTCCACCATTTCACAGAGCCGTACGCCAAGATCATGGCAACATAGAGGGGCACCACGGCGGTTAGAACATGGTACAGGTCTGTGATTGTGATCATCTTTTTCTTGCAAAACCCTTTAGTTTTCTTACAAGATTTGGAGGAGTAAAGAGGAATACGACCAAGAAAGCTTCCGCTGAAACCTTCAGGCCATATTAATGGTGAAAGAAAGAAAAAACTGGAATAATGATGAAGGGCCAGAAAATGGGTACGAGAGCAGATTTTCTGGCTGAATTTGAGAAGGAAGGGGTAGAGGAAGGAGAAGAGGGGGCGAGGGACATATAGGGGGGCTGACAGGGGTGATGGGAAATTTTTTAAAGGGAATTAAATGGCAGACAAAGAAATAAAAGCTGAGTTCTTTTGAGAAGCTTTTTTATGGTCTTTTGATGGGAAAGAGAAGAAAAGGCCTCCTCTTACACATAGATAATTATGCATGCAGTGTACTGTGTAATGAGTATTATATTTATATTTTTTGTAAATTAAAAGTCATGCCAGTACATTATATATATAATATATATATATATATATATTTTTAATCAATTCCGTTTAATATAGTTTTATTTTGTTTCACAACAAAACAATAAATAAATTGATATATTTTTACTTGTAGATTTTATTTCTAAGTTGCAATAAAATTTTATTACTACATAAATAAAGAATTTAGTTGTCATATTTGTCAAGACTTGTCACATACAAAACGACATCAAATTCATTCAATGATCCACATGATCGAGTAAATAGTTAAGAAATATCAAATTCATCTGGTGGTGGTCGACCAAGTAATTAAAAATAATAAAATAATGGCTAGCTAGGTATAAGAGGGTATAATAACAAGTAAGTTCATACTGTATTTTGAGGGAAAAAATATTTTTCTAAAAAATTTGTAGAAAAATAATGGATTCATCTCAAAAGGTTAAAATAATTGAACGTAGTTTGGACACAAATTTTTTCAATTTTATTGTTCGAACATTGTACACCGCATAGATTATGATCTAACCGTTTATTTTGATTCGAAATGAAAAAAATGGTGTCAAAATTGTTAAAGATTAACGAACTGATCAAAATATGAATTCCAAGTTTTAAGGAAAAAAAGATTTGAATTTTTCTCTTTATTTTCCCATGATGGGTATAAACATTAATAATTCTTAAATAAAGAGAAATGTTTTTAACTGTTATATACATTAATAATTCTTAAATAATTAAAAATAGAGTTTTGAAATATCTCGATACCATTATATTTTATTCTAATCACAACTTCACGATAAAATTTTAATTGAAATTTCAAGCTTATGAAATTCAGTTCAGATCCTCTATTTTACTTTATATTTTATTATTTTTAATACATATTATGTGTTAGTTGACGGTGTTATTAAATACATATAGAATATGGTAGATTATAATTAAGATGAAACATGAAATTGAATTGAAGAGTCGAACAACATGAAATTAAAATTTTCACATATACTATTATTTGGTAAAATGATAAATAGAAACAAATGTAAAAATACTTGCATAAAACTCAGCACTATCGTTTTTGCTTTTTCGAAATAAAAAATAAAAATAAAAATTAAAAAAATAAAACCCACCAGTCACTGTCAAGCCAAATGCATAATGAGGTTTAAAATGGATGGGAATCGTGTTCATAATAAGATGGTGAATAAAGCGAGCACACCTACAAACACACACACACACACACTACTCTCTCCAATGTCTTATTTTTTAATCAATTAAATGAAAAATAAAAAATATGCATAAGAATTCTTAAATATATAAAACAATTATTTGTTTGTAATATCAATGCATTTTGTTTAAGTTATATTTTTAATTCACAAATTAGAAAATATTCAATTAATCAAATTAAATCAAACCAAACAACATCGTTCCATTAGATCCAAGTATCTGTATTAAACCGTCCCAACGGATTAAAAGAAGCATTGTTCGCTCCGTCCGAACTTTTCACTTTGATTACGAAGATTAATTTTAAAATAATTAAAATTTGGTGCAATTTTTACCATTATAAAATACCAAAAAAATAGCATCAGCTTTCATTCTCCATGAAAAGGACAAGAGCAAACAGCATCAGGGAGATAAGGAAAGGAGCCCAACAAAAAAGCAAGAAAAGGGAAAACCAAGAAAAAATTAATAATAAATAAATAAATAAAGTTGGAAAGGTTGAGAAGGGAAATAAGAGGGAGCCAATACAAGATTCTTTTCCACATAATAAATTAATAATTATTATTTATTTATTTAATTTTCATGATTTTAGGCTGTCTTTATGAGTCATCTGCAATAAATATATATATATATATATATATTACAAGTATATTTTGGGCATTTCTTTTTCTATTGTCTGGACAAAAGATTTTGTGAGGGGCCCCACTTTAATAGTTTGTCACTTTCCCATTTCCTTAATTCATGTGAGATAGTGATATATGGCACAAAGTTACCTTTTCTTTTCCATTGTCAGCTGCTAAAAGTTTTGGGGCTGGCCCATTAGATGGGATTGCTACTCATTACAAGTTTACACCAATTTTATATTTTCCACCCCACCCCACCCCACCCCCCTCTAAAATAAAAAAATAATATACAAAAGTAACATAATAGTCTATCACAAAGTTAATTATCCCTTAATTTTTTATTTTATAATAAATTACACTTATGTTGTTTATCCTACATTTTAGGTGTTCGTGATATTTTCATATGGATATATTCTAAAAGTTTACGTTCAGATAAATAATATAAAGTTATATTTCTATTGAGATGGAGTATGGTAAGATGAGACTATAGATGTCACCTTAGTAGTGAATGAAAGAAACATATATCAAATGATTGGATATCATATCAGTTACAATCAATAAGATTTGAATGAATGAGGATGTTCGATCTCCATCTGCAACCGAAAACAAACAAACATCTAGCAAATGCGCCAATCAATACAAACAAACAAACATCCAACAAATGTGCCAATCGATACAAACAAACTATTTTGTATTAACATCGTTAAATTTTTATTAAGAAGACCACATCGCATGATATGTAAGCATCTTTACTGAAAAATAAAAGATTTATAAAAGAAGCAATTTGTCTCATAAATTTATCCCAAAGTGCAATTATAATTGTTAACTTTTATTTGAGTTGCTCCAGCCTCCATACATCTATTTATTTTGTGACTTTCAATTTAAATAAGTAGTTGACAATATTCCAGGGTGTGATTGATTTAAAAAATGAAAAATTAAAATAATAATTAATCGAAATAAAAAATTAGGAGATATTGGCTTCAGGACAAACGCCGGGCAATTAGTTAGTTTTGCCAGACAAAAAAAAAGACTAATTAATTATTGAAAATTATAGATAAAAAATATAATAAATAAATAAATTAGTTGAAAGAAAATATTCAAGAAGAAGAAAGTAATTGTAAAAAAATTTAGTATGTTTTATTTTATTTATCCTTACATTGTTCCTACATGTTGCATAAATAATATGTAACACGAAAAAAAAAATATATATATATATATATATATTATATTTTTTAATCTTTTTATGTTAATATCAAAAGGCTTTTTAACAAAGCTGTCAGTTGAAATGTAATTTACCATTCTTTTATTTCAATTTTGTTACGTTACGCATTATACATACAGAATGATATTGTCGTTGTACACACGTGTACTATTAACATGTTGTTTTTTGTACTATTAACATGTTAAACAACATGAAAATACATTAAGAAACACATAAACTAAAATGAGCTCAATCAAATTAAAAAACTGTTAAATTTGTGGCAAAATCAATATTGATCGAAAAATTATTTAAATTTTATTAATCAATTGATTTTTATATTTACGTGCATAAAAATTAAGTTAAAAATACATAGAAATAAATAATGAAATTAAATAAATAATGAAATTAATTGTTGGGTATCTAGAAAAAGGTGCCACCTATCATCGTTTTGCTACAATTAATAGGTTTAATAAAGTGTAATAAAAACTAATCTATGTAATATAAAACAGAGAGCAGAAAGCAACACAAGAATCAATACAAAGGCAGAAACACTGAACAAGATTTAAATGAAACACACCTAGAGAATGTTTTTGCGTTTTCCCATCTATGGCCCCATTTTCGAATCAAAGCTAAACAATTTTATTTTAATACTTACAATATTATGAATTTATCTAATATATATATATAAATATATATATATATATTGTTGCATGATAAGACATTGCTACTTCCATCTTGAAAAAAAAAATCTTATCTAAAAAAATTATGTTTCAAACTCAATGTCTCGTTTTATTAGTGAAAGTAAAAAATATAAAATATTTATTATATCATAAACTAGTAATATATAAATTGTTCCAAACTCAATGCCCAATTGTTTTCTTGGCTCAATTTTTTTCTGGTGTGATTCCTTCTTAAATCAATTACAGTAAATACATGTCGAATGAGGGAAACCTCCTTCAGTGCGAATGTCCCATCTATCTGCCGAACCACCAAATTTCTTTCCTATAAGCAGCTTCAGAAGCCAACTCTTTCTCAATGTCTGGGGCTTCGGTAAGTGCCCAAGAGATTCTTATTCCATACAAGTTCAATCAAGGAAGCTAGCGCAATAAAATACCAATCTAATCTTCTAATCTGCTTTCAGTAGCTAATCAGTAAGGAACCAAATAATTCCTGAGGGCTTTTCTCAGATCAGTATTGAATGCTTTTCTTTTCAACCGGAAAATCCAGCAAATACCATAAAAACTTTGATTGAAACACGTACTGCTCTTAGTGAATGTTCTAAGTGAATGAGAACATTCACAAAGACTGAACCAAGAAAAATAAAATATTGAGAAAGGATCAAAATGTTGGACTAATTTCCCATTTGGTTGTGAAATGAATTAATGTATATGGTTAGAGTTCAATACAAACATCGAGACGGATTAAAAAATTGGATTGATCTCCCACAATCAACAAATAAAAAAGTATATAAGTATGTAATTTATAATTTTAAAACTTTTATTTAATTGACATAAAAACATTTATTATACAAATTTCTTCACATTAAATTATTTATTCAATATTATAAATAGCTTTACAAAAGATAAGCAAAATCAGTTTTATCGACAAACTGATAATTAAGATGAAGATAGATCGAACCATATACTTTCATTATAGTGTAACAAATAAGACACCAACTCTTCTAACAATAATTGATTGATAAAATTAGACATTTACGATAATAAATACACTCCCCGTCTTAAAAAACTCAACTTCAATAGTATTTTTTTCTCAAAAAATATCATATTTAAAAAATGAACGTCTCGTTGAATCATTAGACAAGGGGCCGTTGAACAAATTGACAAGTGATTAATGTGGTATAATAATATTCCATTTTGCAATGTGGTCCTTGCAAGAATCTTGAACATATAAAAAGTGAGAAGCTTGAAAATCTTTGATCAATGAAACAGAGCTGATTGGCTACAAGACAATTTTTTCTGTTAATGTGTTATCTATTTTTATGCTAAAGGATCTGAAAAGTGCTCAAAATTCCCAGAAAAAAAAAAAAAAAAAAAAAAAAGAGAGAGAAAAGAATGAGAGTGACAGGGCAAGTTGAAGAAGAAAAAAAGGGAGCAGGGAAGAGGAATAAAATCCTAACATGCTGGAATAATTAGGGCAAACAGGGGCAGGGAATATAAATCAATCACCTGTGGCGTGGCACATTAGCCACGTGTCACCAGCCCATGTCATCGTTGGATGCAATGCAGCCATGTACACTTTCTCCTGCGTCTGGTACTACTATATCAAATATTATATAACTGTAAGTTTATTTATAAACTGTAGGATGGAGAAGTTGAATAACATCATTTTCTTCATTTTAAAAAATAGTTTTATTTATATAACTTAAAATAAGATTTATAAATATGACTCGTTTTATAGAACGAACGGACTGTTTATTTACGGGCGCCGGTGCCGTAAATGGGTTGATTTATATGGCCGAATTGTTGTACGGGCCTCAAAATTCTTGTCGGCCCAACTGATAAGCCATATTATGGGCCGGCTCATATCATATTATACGGTGGTCATGATTGGCCTGTAGAATTAGTGGGCTAAGGTTTGGATACCCAAAATAAAAATTTAAAAAGAGCTGTCCCAGATAGCTTTATATTCTAATGTGAAAAAACTAGAGAGATAATTCATACTAATTTGCACCATTAAGTATTTAATTACTTCTTCTCAAAATTGATATTATTGATCTTTAGAAAATAGTCTGTATATCAAAATAACTATCATATTTTGTATAATTTTATTTCAAAATAAGTGTCGTTTTATGAATTTTAAATAAAAAAATTCTGATTTTTTTTATAATATTATAATTGTCAATAATATAAACGGGTCTTGAAAATGAGCTGTGATTGTTCAGAAGAAAGAGAAAGACACAACTTATAATTAAAAGGGCAATATTAAAATTAAATTTAAATAAAACAATTAATCTTCTTACTATATCATCTTGATACATTATTCATGAATACATTAACATATGTCCCCGATGAATAAATGATTATTCTCGCCATTATATATTTTACAATGAGGGCCGCATTTTCTCAAATTTATACAAGGCCCTAAAACATTTTACAGAGTGAAATTATATTATTTTGTACCATTCGAACTATTAGAATAAAAATATCTTCTAAGAAAATAATAAAATTCTATTTTCTTTGCAATGGATTGAGCTGAAATTTGAAAATAATAAAACCTTAAATTAGGGCATTATGATAAAAATTTGAGGATCGGTCTCTTTCCTCTATCGACAATAGACACAATTTAGTATACTCGATAAGGGTCCGTGCAATCCACGAGCTTTCAATGCAATTTATTTTATAATTTGTTTTAAATTGTTTTTTCTCTTCATCAAGTTAAGTTTACAACGTTTGTAGCATTGAACCAAATCTAAATGTACAAATCCTTTAATTTTTATATTTATTTTAATAAATATTTGTGGTTTTTTAATTTTTTTTCATAAATAATTACTTGTTCAGAAACAACATAAATTTCTGTACTTTGGAAAGCTCTCATGCTGTCTCGTTCATATGATTTGAGTTCTTTGTTTTGGGAACACTGCTCTATTATTTTTGCAGCAACCTTAAACCATAGATCATAAACCCTAGAGCGATATCGATGGGAGAGGCCGTTTAGTCCATGATCCATACTTCATACTGTCGAATAGCAACAATTTTTAGGTTCGTGGATCGAATAATATAATTGCGTATACGTTTATGTATTTTGCTAAATCTTGTAATGATTCTCACTATTTATGGCTATCGAAATTATAAGACAGTAGAAAAAATATGTTGCGGAGAGGGGCAACTATACTTATTTATATATAAATAAATTTATGTCGGACACATTATTTTGAAATATTTTATTATTATTATTATTAAGTTTTATATTTTGTGTCATTGTTTTAACTAGTATTTTTCTCTTGCGTTGCACATTTTATAAAATGATAATATAATAAGTTATTATAAAATAGTAATATAATTTTTAAAATAAAATACATAATTATATAAAGTATATATTTCTAAAAATTATTTAAAATAAAAAGATCTCATAACATAAAAAGATATTAAGTATTAAAATATACCACAATTAATGTATGAAAAATATAATAAATTTAAATATTAATATTTTATATTTATATATACAATATATATATTAAACTGAAGATCACAAAAAATAATTAATTTGATATATATTTCCTAAAAAGTAAAATTGAGATAAAAAATTTATAAATTTTTAAAAAATGAAAAAAAAATTAATTAAAAATTATACTTGTTTTATATAGTTATAGATAGTTATAGATATGATAGTTCACGTTGGGAACTTGTTGGTGCCTTAAAATAAATTGCATTGGACTAGAACACATGTGGAAAATTACAAAAAAGGACCCTACCCTTCCTAACATGTTCCTAAATTCCCCCAATCTTCACTTCTCACTGCTTTTGAATAATGGTATTATTGTCAATCCTTCAAACTTTCAAAGGTTGATCTGAGGCAAGTGTTGAGTAACTTCACGCGCCTTTCCCAACAGCCACTCAAAGTGCAAACCTACTACTTTTAAAATTTTGTTCATGATTGAGATCTTTAATGAAAAAAATGTTATTCGGGATTATAGTCTTCTATTTTATTCGATATTTGATATTTTATTTTAAAACAATCATCACATAAAAAATATATATAATGATATTATTAATTAACATATATTATTTATTAAATATATTAAAATAAGATACGTCCCCTATTATTCCCAACTTTCAGGTAAAACGTTTTTGCTTAAAACAGGTCAACTTAGGGGTATAATTGTCCACGCATTAGTAAATTGGACGTAACAAACATATGTTTGTTACATGCGGCCTCCCCAACTATAAATATAAACATTCATGAATACAAACCAATTCACATCTCCCAGTGTTCATACTTATCAAACAGAGAGGAGATAATGGAGAGCAGAGCTCAATCGGTTACCGGCCTGGAGCCGTGGCTCGAGCTGAACAACAAAGTCGTGATGGTGACCGGCGCCTCATCCGGGCTGGGCCGAGAGTTCTGCCTGGACTTGGCCAAAGCCGGCTGCAGAATTGTAGCCGCCGCACGGCGGACCGACCGCTTACAATCACTCTGCGACGAGATCAACGACAGGGCCGGCTCAACCATCTCCGATGAGGCGAGCAAAGACCAACCAAGAGCCGTGGCTGTTGCGCTCGACGTCGGGGCGAGTGGGCCCGCCGTTGAAGCCGCCGTGAACATGGCTTGGGATGCGTTTGGAAGAATCGATGCTTTAATTAACAATGCCGGCGTTAGAGGTAAGTCCATTTTAGTATTTCTTTTTCTTGGAAAATATAATTATTTTTCTTTTATTATTATTATTATTCCGAAAGATATTTTGCTTGGTTGGAATTATTTACTCATTAAATTCGTATTTTTTTAAGAAAAATATTAATTTTGTATTTTTCTGTGTGGGAACGGTCGAGATATTAATTATTCTAGCTAGTTGCAGATACTGACACTAATAGGAAACTTCTTGAGGTGTTTGGTCGCATTTACAAGAATTAGTTAGCGGCTGTAGTAAATTCGCGGCCATGGCAGTCAACTTCTTCACTTTTTTAGAATCGAAATCGCACCATGGCCCATAGACATAGCAACATTTCGTCAATTTTTGGAACAATGTAAAGGTGAAATGAGAATTGAATCGATATTTAAGGCAGTTTGGACTTTGAAATTGTTGGTTCATCAATTTATATTTTGATTCCTGGTTTATTTTTATTAATTTTAATATATTTGGTTTTGATTTTTTCATTTGATCGGTTGGTTGACCGTTGGTTTCAAATGACTTGTTCACTCGACCGTTTGGAAAAAATATCAAACCAGAAATCAATACTAGATCAATTGATTTTCAATATCGATTCTAAAATAAAATAGCTGTTTAAATCGAATAAAAAATAGGTTAACGGTTAAATCAAAACATTAACCGCTGACTATATGGATATCCACCCTACATGGTGCCACCAAAATTTAGTAGATGTTTGGACTAGGCTGAAGACCTCTGTAACACAACCTGCTGTGTACAACTTGCTGTTTACAATGCATAGTAAAAAATGGTGTCTGTTTTGAGTTGTGATATGTTAGATTGTTAGTGTAGATGTGAAATCAATAAGTTTTAGTAGTTTGTTTTAATATTATTATATTGTAGGAAGTGATATGTGTAATGATTAGATGATTGGTTAATGATAAAGATATATTTGAAATTTGAGGATTTATTGGTGATGAATGATAGGATGAAATATATATACATATATATATATATACCTAATGCAATAAATCTGAATAATATAAATTATGTGAAATTAATTTATTTATATATATTACATATAAACACTATAATAAACAATTTTATATAATGTCCATATAATATAAAAATAAAAATTATATAAATATATATATATATATATATATATATATTAGTGTAAATATTTGCAGTATATAATAAAAATATCTATTTTATATAAATAATAATAAATAAATTATATAATTAAATAAATATTTATTTAATGTGATACAAATAAGTATAAAAAAATCAATGGAAAGAGCAAACAAACATAACAAGTGAGTGAGAGGGAAAGGAGCAAGGAAGAGGGCACGTGAGAGAGAGAGAGAGAGAGAGAGAGAGAGAGAGAGAGAGTAGGGAGAGAGTAGGGGACACACTATGCAGAGGATGGGGTTGGCAGGATAAATTTGATTTTGTTGTGGATTGGATGGATCCTCAATCTATAGCTTTATTTAAACACGACAAGAATTGTGCATAACTCGTTGTCATGTCCGAACATCCTCTAAGAGAGATATATAATTTAATTTGTGGGTTATTGTGAATGTACAGGCAATGTTCAGAGTCCATTGGATTTGAGAGAAGAAGAATGGGACGATATAATTCGGACAAATATGAAAGGAACGTGGTTGGTGTCGAAGTATGTTTGTAGGCACATGCGTGATGCTAGACAGGGTGGGTCCATCATCAACGTCTCCTCCATTGCAGGACTTGACCGGGGCCACCTACCTGGGGCCCTTGCCTATGCTGCTTCTAAAACCGCTGTTAATACAATAACAAAGGTAACTTTAACTTTGTTAATTAATTAATAATATATTCTTTATAAAAATTGTGATTTTTTATGATGCTACATTCAAAAAACGTGTTTATAAAAATTGTAGAATATGCTTGTGATAATTGACATGTGAACAACCACATTTTTTTATATTTATATATATTTGATTTTATTCAGATAATAAGTGCAAATTTATAACTATATAAAGAATGATATTTGGACTAATTTACAGCGAAATCATATTTCCGCTTAAAATTAATTTCTATTTTTAGAAATAGTAATAACCAATTAAATTTTGTTCTTTTTATTTATTTTTTATTCTAATTTTTAAAGGGCTATAATTTTTTAATTTCAAGTCCGTTTTTTATGAAAAATATATCAAATTAATCGTTTTTATAACCTACAATTTAATATCAATATTGCATATATAATAATAAAATATTAATTTTTAAATAGAAAATAATATTTTCGTACAATAATTGTGGTATACTTTAATATTTAATATATTTTATTTTAAACAAGTTTTATCAAAATATATTTTATATAATTATATATTTTATTTTTAAAATTGTATTACTATTTTTATAATAATTTATTATATTATTATATTATAAATCATGTATTACACGGGAGAAATATTAGTTTGCTGACGATAGATCCTATATTAAATGTTTTAATTTTACATTATTTATAAAGAACTTAAATTATTTTAAATTCCAATCTGATTTATTTGCATATCACCTAAATTTTTTATTTTGTTTTAAAGAAAGGACCAAAATAGCAAAGTATTACAAGGTTTTAATTTCAATTTTTTATTTGATATACGACCATCATATTCACTGTTATGTATTTGTGTACAGGTAATGGCCCTGGAATTAGGAGCATACAATATAAGGGTGAACTCTATATCTCCTGGGCTTTTTAAATCCGAAATAACACAAAACCTTGTCCAAAAAGATTGGATCAAAACTGTGGCCATGAAAACAGTTCCTTTGAGAACCTACGGTGAATCGAACCCAGCACTAACGTCGGTGGTGCGCTATTTGATCCACGACTCTTCTCAGTATGTCTCCGGCAATCCTTTTATCGTTGAAGCTGGAGCTACCTTGCCCGGTTTTCCCATTTATTCTTCTCTTTAATCCGACGTCTAAAAACATGGTTAAGTTAAGTCCACGTCGAGTGTAGCATTTTGATTTTTTATTTTTTTTCACCTAGGAAATTGAATTTGGATTACTTGGGGTTCATCTTGAATGTGTAGGGATATTAATTTAATTGATTATGTGATTAAAGATTGAGAATAATCATAATGGATCTGCGGATCCAAACTTTTTTTTGGTTGAAAGATAAATTTATCAATTTTGCAAAAAAAAAGAAGAATTTTTTATTTTTTGTAATCTTAAGTGGGCCCCGCTATTGGGGCCTTCCGTACAGCACGAAGAGCCCAATAAAAAATTAGGCCCAAACAACAATACGAGCCCAGTAAAAAGATGAGTTTGGACTGGGCTGACCTTGGCTTGTTTCATGCATAACTTCGAACGTTCAGCCCATCGGATAGGTCCAACTAAACAAACGTTAATTCGGGCCCATAAATATAGATTTCAACCCTACTTAATTGTTTTGTCAGCCTAAATTGCAAGTTACCTGATATAATAATAAAATAGTTTTTCCGCTTATTTTTTTTTTTAAAGTGAAAGTATTTATAGAAAATGAAGTTTCAGCTTTTCAATAGTCGATTTTTTTCAGGAATATTTTTTCTCATTTGTTAAAATATAAATATTTTTTTGTTTTTCATATATTTTCATTATACAATTTATCAAATTAATTACTTTTACACTTTTTAATTATACACCCATAGCACGTATATTAAAATGATATACTCAAAAAATACAATTATTTTATTTTTTATTATTTGAATTATATTTGAATATGTATTGTGTATTGAATTTAGGCTATAAATAAATATTAGTAATATTCTTTAGAACAACTTATTAAATAATTTGAATTTTAACACCAATAATCAATTGATTTATAATCGAAGACTATTATTTCAAGAGGAAGGAAATATATATATCTTATATGCTTTTACTGATAAACATATAATACTTTAAATATTCTTTAATATTAATTTACTCAGATTTATATTATAAATATACTTATTTTATTTTATAAATATATTACAAATTATGTATTGCACGAAAATGATCATTTTAATGATGAAAAAATCAGAAATTATGACGTTAGAGATATTTGAAAGTTGCATCTATATATATATATATAAAAGTAAATGACCTTTTTAATATTTATTTTTCCGCCTAAACGTGGTTTATTAATAAGAAGTAATTTGTTATTTAGTATTTAAGATATTTTTGTTTGCAAATCACTATTTTTGGTAAATCTTAATTATTAAAATATTTGATTTGATTCATTCTTTCATAAATTATGGATATAATATTTATCAATATTTTGTTGTTATTGATTATAAATAGATTGAAAAACATGTTATTTCCTATCTAATTCTTTCACGTACAATCGTTTAATTTTTTAATATTAGTACATTTACATTTGTCTATTTTATTTGATATTATGTAAATTATATCTTTTTTTTTCTTTTTATCAAGCAACATTAAAAGTGAATTATTTAAAATATGCTTGAATGATTTCGTTCAATATATATATATATAAAAGTTAAATATATTCCTACATTATAAAATATAATGAAAAAAGTGAATTGTTAAAGTCTCACGCTAGTTTGGATTGAAGAAATTGAGGATATATTTAAATATATAATACAAATTAATCCATTGGTGTTGTTTATATTGAATTATTTTCCAAGGACTATGAGTACTCTAATTTTATGTCTTTAATTCAAATATTGCATTTCAAATCTCTTGATTCAAATGCAACCAAACGAAAAATACAAAAACTTTATTATTAACATATTGTGATGTTAACATATTCGTTTTATTTTCTGCATTCAAATTTGCTAATTATTGTTTTGGGTTTTAATGCAATTTGGCTAAATAAAAACATTTATTTATTTATTTTATTATTATTATTTTTTTAAATTTGTGTTTGTGTTTTTTTGAGTGGGTTGAAAAAGAGAGAGATAGTTTAAACCTAATTTTACATTTAGAACATGGGCTATGGCAACATTAATAAAGGCCCAGCCCAGTGTCAGCAAACAGTACTACTATGGACTCGGGCTGGCCCAAACTTTTCAGTTATTGTCCCACATTGCTTTTACACTATTCTCATCTTTTCTTTTTATAACGCTGGCTATGGGCACTGGTTGTCCCTTCGGGGACATCCGATAAAATTGGAACGATACAGAGAAGATTAGCATGGCCCCTGCGCAAGGATGACACGCATAAATCGAGAAATGGTCCAAATTTTTTTCTGTCTCCAAATTTCGTGCCCAATTTGAGTTCTATTTTGGTGTTTTAAGGTAGACGAGTCTTGTTCCCACTGATTAGTTCTCATTTTTTTGAGTAATTTGGCTGCCTTCAGTTGTTTTTTGTTTTTAGTTCGTTGTGGAATTTCTTTTTTGGTTTCTTATTTCTCAAGATTTCGGTTAATTTCTGTTCCCTTCAGTGGTCGTCGCTTATTCTTTTCTGGATTCGTTTGGGAATTTCGTTTCGTGCAGATAGCTCAATGTTGTATTCAGAGTCTATAAACAAGTTCTCGAGGTTGAGGTTTGTGCAGACCAGAAAATATTTTTCCTTGTTTCCTCTTTGGGACGATATGGAGGGCAAAGTTCTTGGCAGTGGAGGAGATGATCACAGTTTACGTAGACATGATAAGTAAGTCGAGGTATTGTTTGTGTAAACGGACAGATGATCTGTTACAAGTTCATAGTTATCCAGCGATGCAATTGCTGTTTTTTTTTTTTTCAAAATTAAAATTAGTGTCTAATTCTTTAATGGAATGTTGTTATGTGTTTATGCTTTTGTTGTTACTTGTGATAGCATTTTATAAGAGCACATTTATCTCTTTTGTTCTTCTAATGAGAAATGTTTATCATGTAGCAAGGGCAATGGGAAAGAAACTTCTTTATTAAAATATAAAACATTGAGATTGTCACTCAATCGAGAACCTGAATTAATTGGATTTGGTGCTTCCCGGACACTATATCGTCACTACAGCGAGAATCATACAACAGATATCAAACACAAGGTATTTTCCCATGTATGATTGATTTACGATCATTTTGCAATGGATGCAAAAAGCAAAGAATTTGGCTCGTGAAAACTTGATACCGTTGCCTCCACATATCAGTTGACTTTGTATTTTACCAAACACGTAAAAGCTATCCATGTATGATTTCTTTCTCTTGTTTAGATAGAGGATTCATGGTATTGCTTTTGAGTTAGTTAAAACACATAAGGTTAAAGCAGCTCTCCAACTTTAGAGCCTTGTTAATTTTTTGTTGGCTGGTGTTGATGCAATTGCGATCCTTATAGCCAACTCCACATAGTGGGGTAAAGGCTTTGATGATATTGTTGTAAGGTGTTAACACTAAGGTACTAGACCATCTGATTTGTGGCAGTCCCAGCACTTAACATAATTGATTGTGTGAAAATTGTTATTTTTATTTCTTTCCTTTTAAGAACATTTGCTCCACGGATGATTTTGGTTTCATCTTGCAGTTGGTGGGTTCCACTCCTAAATTTGTGAAGATAGTGGAAGTTGGTCCCAGAGATGGACTTCAAAATGAGAAAGAGACTGTACCAACAACTGTGAAGGTGGAACTAATAAAGATGCTAGTTTCTTCTGGGTTGTCCGTTGTTGAGGCTACTAGTTTTGTCTCCCCAAAATGGGTACCTCAGGTAAATTTATTATGTTGGTTTCCTAAAAAATTAGCCTGTTAGCTGAGTCTATTTTTATGCATTTTCTTTGAAAGTACTCCTATTTCTTCAGTTATCCTACAGTGTGCTAGTTCATCCAAGATTTTTCTGGAGTTATTATTTGATTTTGTATTGTCATATACTTCTTGCCATGGGTTCTGCCTAGCTCTGACTTGGAATGGTTTCTAAACTGGTCTTTTCTTTGTCCCCCGCTTTTGCTCTTACTAGGAAATAAACATTAATTGCTTGATTAGTGCTAATTTTTATCAGCATCAGCTTGGTATGACTTTTGTATGTGCTCCATGACCAGTCTCTCTGATTTTTAAAAAAATATTTATACTATACTTGTTTGATGGTAGGTAGCAAGCTGTTATCATGTGTATGGCTAAAGGGATTACTAAAAGTATGATCCAGTGGAAGATCTCTGCCACTTGCAACTTTCAGATTTTCAATTTGATTTCTGTGTTGTCTCCTTTGTTTCCCAAAATTAGTAGCTTTCAGCCTGTTGCTAGGTATACTTTTGTCTCTGTCTGGTGGTGTTTTTGAAAAATATTACTTGGAGTCTTGGACAGATAAAATGCTTTGTATATTCAGTTTTGTGATGGCCTGTACTGATGTATGGGCATCCCACCTGCTGTTACTATTTAACACGGCTGCATCTTAGATGCATACCTTTGCACTATGAGAAGAATTATAATAATTCAATTTGATGTGTATACGAACTTTCTGAACACCTTCACTTATTGGTTTGTATCAACTTTTGTGATTAGTTAACTAAGGACATAAAATTGAAGTAGCGAAACTGAAACAATGGTGGCACATGATCCAAAATTAGCTGGAGAGGAAGTTGGGGGAAGGGGGAAGAAGTGGCATTCTGGAATAAAAAAACCTCACCTAATTTGCTTATGATTACATGTATCCTGTCAAAGTTTGTCGTGCTATTGAACATGTGCACATAAATCATGTGTTGCAAGTGAACAAATTGCTTGACATGTTCTGATATTTCATTTGGTCTGATTGCTTTATGTGCTTATCACGTTGTTCGAGTCACTTTTTATAATATGCTATTTCAGTTAGTCATGGATCTTGGATTATCATCTTCAATTTATTTATATGGTAAAATATAATTACAGCTAGCTGACGCAAAGGATGTTATGTCAGCCATTCAGGGTATTAGTCATTGCAGATTTCCAGTTTTGACTCCAAATCTCAAAGTAAGATGCTGTACAGTAATATTAAATCCAGCACCCACTATACAACTGGTATGAAGTTCTGTAACCAATCATGGTGGCTTTCTTTCAGGGGTTTAAGGCTGCTGTGGCGGCTGGAGCCAAGGAAGTTGCTGTCTTTGCTGCAGCATCTGAGTCCTTTTCCCGGTCAAATATAAATTGTAGCATCGAAGATAGTCTTGTTCGGTACCGTGAGGTTGCCCTTGCTGCTAAAAATCATTCAATTCCAGTCCGTGGGTATGTCTTGATGCCTTGTTCATTTCTTATACTTCCTCTTCTTGCTTTAACTACTAAAATTATCTTCTTATTTATGTTGAGATTTTTTTTTTTTTTTAATAATTTTATGTTGCTGCTAACAGTTCAAGACTTTCCAGTTTCTTGAGTCATTTTAATTCTTTTTTTTAACTGAAAATAGACTATGTCTTGTAGAATTTGTGCCTTATGGTCACGGAATGTTGCAATGTGAAATGAGGCAATATGCTTAAGTTGGTGTTTTCAGATATTTGTTCGTTATGGTTGCAACTATTTTCATACTATTCATCACTTTGGTTTTCTAAGTTTTAATTTTCTTAAAAAGCTGAAAATTTTCTTAGAAAGATTGGTGCTTAATGTTGTCAGATATATATCATGTGTTGTGGGTTGCCCGGTGGAAGGAGCAGTACCTCCATCAAAAGTAGCATATGTTGCTGAAGAACTTATAAATATGGGCTGTGCTGAAATATCCCTTGGTGATACAATTGGAGTCGGCACTCCTGGTATTGCTTCTTGTAGAGTCCAACTGCTTGTAGTCCATGAAGCTCTTTGTTTTGTAGACAAAGCATATACCTGTCACTCATTCAATAGCTTCTGTACTGTTTAACAGACCATTATCTTCAGCATAATCATATAAATAAAAAAGCTGCCCGTAGTTCTAAGATTGATGCACAAAATGAACCTATACGAAGAGTATGTTGGTGCACTTTCCCCACAAGTTCATTCATTATCCTATCTCATTCTCTTGACACAGCAGCTTTATAAAAAATATTGCTTATGTATGTTAATGTCTTTGAGTTCCTTTATTTCTTGTCCATTTTGTTCAGGTACTGTCATTCCAATGCTCGAAGCTGTTCTTGATGTTGTTCCCATAGAGAAGCTTGCTGTCCACTTTCATGACACTTACGGGCAAGCGCTTTCAAACATTCTTTTATCACTCCAAGTGAGCTGCCTTCCCTATCTGGGTGTTGAGAACTAATTGTTTCTATTCCTGCTGCGACCCCTTATTCACTTAAAAGGGTTATATACAATACATTAGATTCATTTGATTAGTTTCTTCTCCTGGGCCCTTCCTCCCCCCCGCGCCCCCCCCTCCCCCCAACAAAAAAAAAAGAAATTAAATAAAAAAAAAATCAAATGAATTACATTCCTTTATTTTTATGCTAGAATAAGTGAAAAAAAAAAAAACTGTTTTTAGGAAGGTGGTCCTGAAATACTGGCTTTAATGGCCTATAAAAAATAAACAAAATCAAATGAATTAAAGTCCTTTATTTTTTATGCTGGAATAACTGAAAAAAGAACTATGGTTTATGGGTCCAGAATTGTCCGGGAGGGTGGTCCTGAAATACTGGTTTAATGGCCTTTCGTTGTGCTCAACAGTGTGCTGGATCACATATTTAGGAAAGAATGTTAGGTATAGGAGTGTTGTGAAATAAAAGAAGTTTGTTGAGCTTTTTCAGAATAGCTTACAAAGCACAATCACTGAAAAGAAAAATGAAGCAATGTAATTTTCTAGTAGTTACTGACAATTCCAGTATCGTGTCTATATACAGAGTTTATCTGTCTTGTCATATGTCAATATTTGGTTGGTTCATTGCTTCTTCTGAAGTTTTGTACTGATGAATTCAAAGGAAAACTTGGGAACATGAGATATTCAGGATATAAAAGATAATCAGTTTTCTGTTTGGTTTACATGATTAGATATTTGTCATGCCAGGTCACTAATGGATTTTATTTGGCGGGGCTATCCATTGTGGATGGGTGGGGTAGTGCTGATTAGATTGACCTACAAGACAATGGTTCATGCCTTCAGACTTTGGAAAAGGGTCTTGAAGAAATATTCTATGTATAAATACATATGGTTAATGGTAATTGAATGGATGATTCCTTTCTGGAATTTGGATTCTGTGGAGGGAAGGAGTCAAATGCTGCTATTGACAAGATTTTCCCCCCTTCAATTATTTAATACTTGCAATTCTTTTGTGAAGAGACACCACTTCTCCTAATGATACTTTTCTTCAATATTTGACTGATATTTCTTTGTTAATGTTATGATTGTTCTGTAGATAACGTAAATTATCTCTGAAGTACTTGATTTTCATAGCACAAGTTTGTAGAAATTCTATGTAAAATTACAAATTCTTTTTAATTTTTAATTTTTGTTTTGGGGGGGGGGGGTGTATTTTCTCTAACATTTATTATTTCATGGGCAACAATGTCATCTTTTTGTGGATGAATTCTATCTTTTTTTATTTTGCTATTCCTTGTTATGTAGTCAGAAGTTTACTTGAAATTGCATCTCCAATTCTATAGTGCGGAAACACTGATAAAGACCTATAAAGTGAACATGCAAATGTCGAAATTTTATGTCAGGATTGGTCTGAATGGAAGTTACTTTCGGTGATAGACTACTACAAAATTATATCTAATTGTATAAACATGTTGAGTTTGCATATGTAAAGCTTGCATCTTCATTTGTGGTATAGACTAGTTGAGTGGAAATTGAAACTGAACTGAATGCTGCTATTGTTGTAAACAGAAATTCAATGCCATTTCTAATGGCATGATGGAAAGTACATAAATTAGGTGATGGATTATTCGACAAATGCCCTCGTACTTTGTGACCTTATCTAACCATTATAATTCTAGGGGAAAATCAGTGTTTTAGAGTCCTGTATACTTTATGCTCACCGAAGATGTTCTTTCCATCATTACTCATTGACCAAAATATGCTCGCAGTAATTTATCTTGAACCTTTACGAGTTCGTAAATTACAAGGTGTTAGTTTTGTTTTATATCACATTTACTAAGGTGTCTTTTTTTTTTCGTTACAGATGGGCGTCAGCATAGTAGACTCCTCTGTATCAGGCCTTGGTGGCTGCCCATATGCCAAAGGTGCTTCTGGGAATGTTGCTACTGAGGATGTTGTTTATATGCTTAATGGTCTGGGAGTGAAAACAAATGTGGATCTCAGGAAACTTATCTTGGCTGGGGACTATATCAGTAAGCAGTTGGGCCGTTCTTCTGGTTCTAAAGCTGCAATCGCCTTGGGTAGAATCTTGGCTAATGCTTCTAAGCTTTAACATTTCCCTGACACTTGATTAAAACTTTGAGCGTCAAGGTATATAATGTCTCATCTTTACCATATGCTCTCTTATTGAGTTTATATTCCTCTCTCTCTCTCTCTCCCCCTCCCTTTTTATTTCTTTCTTTAATTCCTTTGGGATGGGAAGGTGGTGGATTCTGGGGTACCATAATATGTTTATATATGCCTTTGTGCCAGATAATTTTTTTCTCAGAGTTGTAAGATAGCCTAAATTTTCAGAAATTGTAGAAAATTCATGTGGATAAATTGTCAAGGCAGCCTAAAGAATTCAAGGTTGTTTTCAAATAAAATTTTCTATTTGTATTCCCAATTTTGTATGATTTCAATATCCACTAGATTTGCTGTCTTGTAATTAACGACTTTTGATGTTCTTCCCCCCCATAATACATGGTTGTGAGCACGACATGCATGCTTGTAGTTTCACTGCTTGTAGTCTCAATTTCTGCTCTTGAATTTTAAAGGACTGTTCTCTCTGACACTAATACATTTATATGATTGTCTGGTCATGATTGTCGTCCTTCACGAATAGCCCTCGATTCTGATCCATATTTATGATCATTGACAGGGTCAAGTATCTGTTTGTGCTTGATCAAATTGGTTCACGGCTCTTAAAAACACGGAGAGGTCCCAACTCCGGTCATTGATTGCCCTTTTTTATTCGACTATGTAAATGGCTGGGCCCTCGGAGTTTTACCCTCGAAGCCCGCATGTGAAAATATCTACAGTTTGGCCTATCTGATATGCAAGAATTCCGGGTAAGCTAATTTCTTGTTTTCTTGTTGCATACATGTTGTAACTAAAGAAAAGGATAATTTTTGTGTGTGTGTGAGAGAGAGAGAGAGAGAGAGAAGGGATGGATCTATTTGAGCTATCAAATCTGTTATTAATTGGTTTTCATTAATATTGGGGCCCTGATGTTCAGGTGCCTTTAAGTCCTGTGGTGTCGTTTCTCAGAGTTGTGTGACAAACAGGCATTTATGTTGCAGTTTACCCGTGGTCCTTTTACCGATATTTCCATCTTAAATTTCCACCCCCCATATACGTAAATACTTGTGTATTCATGCCAGTGGGAGGTACGTGCGTAAAATACCTCAAGTACGAAGCGTTGGCTGCTTCTATTTCAAATTGTGGCGAGATAAAGATAGAACACGTAATTTGGAATAGAAAATCTCGTGTGCTGGTGAAGGGTTTGGAGAGTTGGAACATAATGTGGATGCAGAATCCGACGGTTGGGAGCTTCTCTATGGTTCCAAACCTAGAGTAAACTAAATGAAAACGTCCTCTTTTGAATTGACCTTACCAAACTGAACTTTATAGGGTTTTGTCAAATCATATTGAAGCAAGGACTTCTCAATGTATATGTCCTCTAAAGCATAAAAGGTTGGTACACCATTTTTTTTTTTTTTTTTTTTATAGGGTATGGCTTCTTTATGGTAAACATGATGGCATTGTGGTCCATGAATGCTTCTTTAAATCATGGTTCAACGCCTCACAAATGAGGGAAGATTTTCGGAAAGCCAAACCTAACCAAAATAAAGCAACAACGGTCCAGATCATCGAAACTACCAAAATTAAAAAATAAATAATCTATTGGATAATTTAGCTTCTTTGGTGTTGATCAAACTTCCAATTAGACATGGGATATATATATATGTGCGCGAGCGAATAAAATTATAAGTTTTATACACGAGATTTGGAGTGCTCGATGAGGCAGAAGTCTTTACTAGTTGATCAGCAATATAACTCTATGATTTAAGTTCAGTTTAGTAGCTTGTGATCGAATCTTACTAATAACAACCCTCTTAGAATTTGTACCTTAAAAAAAGTTTTTTAGAAATTTTGGGAGGAAGGGCATCGTTGAGATTCAATCCCACACTATTTTTATAGATTCAAAATGTTTAATCAATTGAGCTACAATCGATTTTAATTAATTAATTATTTATTATTATTATTTTCGTGAAGATGAGTATATATCACAATTATCGTGCAATTTTATCTCTTTATTTATTACATTCAGCAACATGATAAATATTAAAAAAACCAAAAGTATTATTGGAAAATTTAGAATAAGCAAATGCTAGTGTGGACCTTCAACCTATTATATGCAAGCAACAACGTCAATATCAACAATTATGGTACAAATTTTCAAACTAAACTTTGTTTAAATCCAAGTCAAATAGTTTGAAAACTCAGAGCCATGTATGACGGCAGCATGACCTAATGATGATCCATGCAAATTTCTTTTTCTTTTTAAGCAAATCAAATATCATCATTCCAATTTCAAACCAACCACTTACGATTCCTAATTTTAACAGTAATTATAGGTGAATAACCCATCCCACAATTAAATGTCAATTTTCATCCATCTTAGAATATATTTCATGGTTGTTGTTTCTTTTCTTAGTACGATTCTTGAAAGAATTCTTAGTACGATTCCTGAAAGAAAAAGGGCCGATGATAATTGAGTCCAAACCACTGACCTATAGATTACAGGAGTTCGATCAATCGAAATTCACTCAAGTATCTTCACACTTGTAATTAAAACATTGTAAGTAATTCACAAACATTTTGATGTAAACGTTGACTAAGAAAGAGCAGCAAATTCAAATCTTGCAAGAGATATATTTGGTAAGATTAGAGGGTTGGCTTGGACACATTGTGGGTTTACTAGCTGTAAGTAAACAAACAAGGTACAACTGGGGCAGCTGCAATCATTTAGTCAGAGAGTGGGCACAAAATGTGTAATATTCTTGAGTAAAATCAACTCTATCCTCTCGATATTTCTACACCTGACGTATCGTCCATCAAATATTTTAATTATATTTTTATATAAATATATAATAAAAAATATTCTAGCAATCTCAAAGATCTATTTTAAAAATACAATCATATAATAAATAAATAAAAACCATATGAAATGTTAAAAAAAAAGATTTAAATTTATTAAAAAGTGAATTATGGCCGAAAGGGATAGGGGGTGGTGGGGCTCAAATATAGGAAAAAAGTTAAGTGATATTTGTTACTATACATAAGTGGCCTTGTTTCCTTCTCAAACTGCAAACATAGGGGCAATATCATCTTTGGCGCATGCTCAAGTAACACCTCTATATATGTATATGTATCTATCATTTTCATGCATATATATAGTGCACGTGTCAATCACCCGTGTGCCCTTACTTATTACTATTTTGTATAATTAGTCATCATATACATACATATACTATACAAACACTAATTAATTAAGTGCTCGTTTGGCAATCATAAGAAGCTCCATTTATAAAAGTATTTTATATTGGGTAATTATTTTATAAATGGACGTTTTGTAACTCGGATAAATGCAAAATTGTGATTTTAAAATTTTATTTGTAATTTCAGAATGTATTTTCACGGAACAACCTAAAAGTATTTATAGGCACTTCCAAACATGGTGCTAAATTAACGTGTCAGATTAATTTATTGTGAAATTAAAATTTAAAGTATTGGAGTTGTATTTATGTTGAGGTGTGAGGGGTGAGGTCTCCCCTCTTGAAAATTTGAAAATGAAATAAGCATATGAAAGAATAAAAATAAAAGCACGATTTAGTAACGATCGTTCTGCTAATATCGTCTCATTAAATAATAGCATGGATCAGATGCTCGATTCTCAGATCATTAAAAAAAATAATGAAAATCTGCAGTGGGTATCGAGAATTGAAATACAGCAACAACCACATTAATCAATATTTGATTATCAAATCAGAATCATACTAATGGAAAAACGAGAGAAAACATTTAAGTTTTATGTTATTTCTTAAACAAACTACAATATATGCTCAACAAAAATCTCAGGAAAATCACTTTCATATACAAAAACCTTAAGCAGAATCATCATTGGGAGATCTTATCAAAAAACAAAAACTAGAAAACCATTAGAAAAATAATAAAATAGAAATGCTAGATATAAGTTCTTGAATGAGAAAATCAAGAATATTGAACATAGGTCTTTTTTTTTTTTTTTTTTTTGATGAACTAAGCACTTATCTGTTGTGTAAAGGATTTGGCCCTGTGTATACTCTCCTCTTCTCAGCTCCAAAAACTTCATCTCCATTATGATTCTCTTCTGCAATCCCTTTGTGGCCATTTTTATGGATTCTGACAGAATTTAAGGTAGAAAGAGAACCCTTTTTACCTCTGGTAAATCTGGCACTCCCATCTGCAGAACATGGATTCACCAACAGTAAAAGCATCAGCAGAAGAAGAAAGCACAGAAAGGCCAACTCTCTTCCATTGCCCATATGAATCTTCCTCTGATGAAAACCCCAATTCATGGCATGGATAGTAAGTTGAACAAAAATGGGCACCCTCTTTCTCTCTCCTTTCACTTTCTCTCTCCCAATATAGTAAGTAGATCCTCTTGCTTGAAGCAGCAGCTTGTGAAGTCAAAATGGTGGGGAAAGAGACAAACGTGCATGGAATTTGCAGCTGCCTTCGAACAGTTTTATCAAAACATTTCACAAGTTTTTTTGGGAAAACTTTTTCTTCCTGATTTCAGAGCCAAATTTTCTGCACAATTCCACACACGGAAATCTGAGAGAGAAAAAGGAGAAGGGGGGCTGCTAAGTGCTGCTGACTTAGAGAAAAGCTCATTCAGAATAAAGAACAGGTTTTTATTTTTTTTCAACTTTTATATATATTTTTTTGCCCTTTTGGCTCTCAATCTTTTCCAATCTTGGATCATGTGAGAACAATCATTTCTTGGCTTTTTTCTTGGTTTGTTGGAGAGTGGCTATTGTTGATGAGGAAATTTTCTTAGTGGAAAGGACTTGTATATATATGTCTGTGTAGAAAGTTAGTGTATATATTTCAGGGAAGCAACAAAATTAATATTATATATATATGTGTGTATATACACACACATATATATATATATTATATTCATATTTACTTTGGAATTGGTGAAATCCAGAACTTTGACATTTGAAAAGTTGTTTTCCTTTCCATTTGGGGATTTGGCCAAAATAGTGATGAAATATTCCAACAGTAGAAGATTTGTGAAGATGTTAATAAATGAAAGAAATATATTGGTGCCTTTAACTAGGGATCTCCCTTCTGCAACCATCTCCTACAATATATCATCCACATAAATTAACAAAATATTATAATAATTATTGATGCTTTTTTTTTTTCGCAATTACGGAGATTGAAAAATACTAAGACCAAATTTCAACGGTTGAACTCCTTGAGTTTGTGTCGTCAAATCATTAATATAACATTATTTGTTTTGAGGTTGTTATAAAAAAAACTCGTATTAATAGAGATATATCCACGTTTATAAATCTACGACCATTTCATGATTAATTGATGTGAAACTTTAATTGATTATCTCAACCAACAACAACAAAACCTATAATTTTTTTGGATCAACAAAAAACCACAATATTTTCTATACCGTAAAGTAGTCGGTCATTATGTATTATTGTTATTTCTGGAAAAAAAAATCTCCCTCGAAACTCTGAGGAAAAAAGAAATTTAAAAAAAGAAATTCAATTCTTGATTCTTCACAAAGAGAACAGATGCCAGAAGCCTGCACAAGCTTTTACTTTACTCCAATGGATGTCCAAACTCTTTGACCCTATTTCTTTTTGAACGAATTATTGGAGAAATTAATGTATTATATATATATATATATTTATTTAAAAAAACTATTCATTTTTGTTTGAATTAATGATCCAATACTTGGTGTCTTATCAAGATGTTCTTAGATGGGATTGGCTCAAATTAAATGCATCCAACCTCATTATCATAGTCTTGAAATTCTTTTTGCTCTCCATTTTAGACTACAAAAAAACATCAATTTCACAATCAATCCAATTATTATTATTATTATTATTATCATCTTTTATATAGACCATACTATCACCCTTTAATTTAATAATTTTAGGACCAATCAGAATCTATTAATTATAAGAGTTTATTAATATATCAAATATTAATTTCACATTATAAATCCCATATCAAAAACATTATCAGATTAAAAAAATTATTAATTTATCAAGTATTAATGCACTAAAGTTTCATTTAACATATGTCATCACTCTTGCTTTTAAAGTATTTGTAACGATCTAATTTCAAATTTTTTTATGTATATGTATTTATTATTTGATGAGACGTTGCTGTAAGAGAATAAAGATTTGGCATGATCCCATGTATTTATAATTTATAAAAATTTAAATACAAAAAAAAGAATAAAAAGAAATTGTATTTTACATGGAGAGGACTCAAAAGTGTCAATGATCATAATTGTAATTACGTATCTATATTTATGTTTGTTGTTTTTTAATTTCTTTTGAATTTCTCTAATTATAATAATAATGTTGCTGTTTCACAATTATTATATTATGTTCAAAGGCAAAAGACTTATTTATTTTTCCTTATAAGTCCAAAATAAATTTGGTGTCTCTATTTCTCCGATTCTATAAAACAATGATTACGACAACAAAATAAAAAATAAAAAGTTAATTTGGAAAAGTATTATTGTTATTATTATTATTATTATTATTATTATTATTATTATTATTTATTATTATTATTTATTATTATTATATATGTATGAGACCATATGAGGTCTAACCACTGCAATCAATTAGTCAAAAAGAGAATGAACAGAATTGTATTAAACATTAATAATAGCAATGATGATAACACTTCCATTGATTTTTTGATCATTCACTATACACATCTCTATTCTCATTCTTCCCTCCTACGAATCATCTCACACACAAATATTATATATATATATATATATACATATTGGTGTTTGGTTCGAATCGGTTAATCGATTCATAAAACCAAAATTTAAAATAAAAATTGAAAGCGTAGAATTTCTAAATCAAAAATAGTATTTATGATTTGTTTCGGTTTGTTAACAATCCGTAAAAACCCCTACACACATACTTATTGACTTGACCTCAAATTAAAGTATCAGCGATCCAAACATAATATTTCTTCCATGCATTCCACAATTTATGAGAATTATAATAATATAAAGTAATTATAAAAATAGTAAAATATTTTTTAAATAAAATACATAAGTATTTAAAATATATTGTTTTAAAAACATCTCACAATTTTATGTTACATAAACAATATTTTAAATATCAGAATATACCATAATTAATTTAAGAATATTTTAAATTTAAAAATTAGTATTTTATTTGTACATATATAATATGAATGTCAAATAGAAGATAATAAAAAATAATTAATTTGATATTGTTCATAAAAAATGAAGTTTGTACAACAAAGTTATAAGTTTTTAAAACTTAGGAGTGTAAAAGCTAAACAAAAAGAAAAAAAATTGATTGACAACGGAGACTTTCTAAAAATAACAGTTAATTTTGGCAGAAAATTTTCAACTTACTATTTTTGTTATGATCCTTTTATTATACATAAATATATATAGTATAGATATATATATATATATAGATATATACATTATATATGTATATATGGAGCCTTTTTCTAATAATCATACATAAGAAGGCTAACACAACAATGTTATTATTATTATTTTTAAAATGGTAGAATTATGTAAGGGTGTTGTTAAAGCCACCACTAAATTTGTTTTGCACACCACATTAATTTTACTAACAAAATTAGATATAATGTAAATAACATAAATACCCTTATTTAAAAATTAAAAATATATACAAATTTTAATTTTTAATAGAAAATTAGGAATTTTGTGTGTGGATGGAATAAACATTTATTTATTTATTAAAAATTAAAATTTATGCATATTTTTAATTTTTAAATAAGGGTATTTATATAATTTACATTATATATAATTTGATCAATAAAATTAATTTAATATACAAAATAAATTTAATGGTGGCTTTAAAAATATCCATAATTGGAGTCCTTAATTGGTACAAAGAAACAGAGATCATATATACATATATATATATATATATATATATTTCAACACTAAATTATAATATTATGGGTAAATAAGTGTGGGCATATAATGATTTGATAAAAGACTAAGACAAATAAGGGTTTGAGGAGGGCCCACAAAGATGGGATAGGAATATCACAAAATTTTATTATGGACATCACTTTCTTCCTACAAATCATAATGTCTCTACTTCCTTTTCTCATGCTATAAACTCACCCTCACCATTATTTTTTATTATTTATTATTATTATTATTATTATTATTACTAGTATTATTATTATTATTATTATTATTATTATTTTTGGCAAACAACTATTATAATTAATCTATTTCCATGTACAATTCTATAAACTATGCCATGAATATTTCTATATATTGAATTTAGATTCATCATTCTTCAAGAATTCAAGTACAAGTAAAGAGCTCAATATCAAAGCACAAATCTTTTTTTTTTTTTTTTTTGAATTTTGACCAAAATTTTAATTTGATCATAATTGGACTGAATAGTGGCAATATTGAAAAATGGGTGAAATTAGGCCTCATGTATATTAGACATTACTAGTTTTTTCGGCCGATTCATGAATTGTAATATATATTTAATTTTATTATAAATTATTTTTGCATAAAATAAAAATAAGGTAAAATATTAAATAGTGTAAATCCTTTTTTAAAAAGATAAGATTTTTTTTAGAAATAATTTAATAGTTTTATGTAACTAAAGAAAATGTTTGATTCTTGTTTGAAACTCAAGTTTATCATCCATAGTTCAATTAATAACAAAAAATCAAACCAATTTAGATATCTAAACAGAACTCAGTTAGAAATTACTAGGATATATAAAAAATAAATTGAATGGTCTAATTAGTAATATTTTTTCAATTCAAATAATCGAATGTGTTTTTATTGATAGTTATTTTATTAATTTTATATTTTCCAACATAAACCCACATTAAATATTCCAAAATTTTCATTATTAAATTCGACACGAATATTTATAATCAACCCAAAATTATAACTTAAATTGTTATATATTTTATATATGCAAAAAAAAAAAAAAAAAAACTCTCTTCCATAATAAATTTTGTTTTAGTAATTTAATTTTTTAAAAAATAAATAACGTTTTACAACTTTCAAGGTGTAAATTAATGTTATTTTTCTAATTTATACTTAATTTTTCTTGTAAATGTTCATATAATGTGTTAATTTACCACCAATCATTAATATTTTTTTCATTAATTAATGATAGAATAAATACTTAATTTATTTCTTAATATATATATAAATTTCTAAAACCAACACTTAATGTGTTATTTATACAGACGTAGGCTCACATACCTACATCTATATCACAATAATTTGAATTTTCAACCACTAAAAATTTTTTTTAGCAAATTTTCATTCTTAAAAAAAAAATACTCTCTTCCACAAAAAATTATAACTTAAATTGTTATATATTTTATATATGCAACACAAATGTCATTGTGGAATAAGAATTAATATGATACACTACATAAAAATAAATAAACAAACAAAAACATTACAGACTTTTAAACGTTCTGTGAAAACTATATTTACGAAAAAACAAAACAAAACAAGAGAGTCAAGGATAACATTCCTCCCAAACAAATCCCTCACACACACACACACACATATATATATATATATAGAGAGAGAGAGAGAGAGATTTGAAAAAGAATTCTTTCTTTATTTTAAGGGATGCCTTCTAGTAGCATAATTAAATTAGTATTTGAATATACATAATTTATTATAGTTCAAATGGAGAATTTATGTAGCAAGTTAACACAAGTTGAAGGTTTATAGCTTCATCATTGTGATGATTAGATGAGCTTTAACATGTCATTTGATTTAACAAGGTATCGTTGGGACAACTAAAGTTTAGAAGTAATTAGACAGTTGTTAGGCTATAATTAAAGTTAATCTAATCAAACCAAATCTTAACCTAAGTTTGTTTTGGTTAATTTGTTTGTTGAGTTCAATGAATCAAACATGGTGATCCTCTTGCTCAAAACTTATGAGATGCAACTTTCCTGTCCGTTAAAAAGGTTAATATATGTCCGATTATTTTTTAAACAATGTGAGTAATTTATAGACGTAAGAACAAATTCTTATATAGTTAACTTCAAGTAGAAGAAGCACAAACACTTGCATTAAGAACTTTAAAAATAAAACAGTTTAAATTTTTTTTTTTTTTTTCAATTTGTTCACTTAAAACTTTAAAGTTATACAACGTTGTTTATACAAGAGTGTTGTATCCCTTATAGACTAGCTGGTTCTATAATTACTACAATTGTAATAACTTATGTAGCTGAATTCAAGATTTGGCTATATTTTGGGTGTTTTCTCCCTTTTTCTTCTAGTTAGGTTGCTTCTTATCTCTTGAACTTGACTCCCGAGTTTAAAATGTGTTTAATTACACGTATATATATGTACCTTTTCAAGATCAAAATATTAAATCAACAATAAGTAGACATATACATATATAACATGAAATTACACACGCCATATATATATATATATAATTAAAATTACATCTTCATCAAATTTAACCGGTACATCATCAACATTTATATTTGTTATTTATTTTTGTTCAATATTATATATTTTTACCATTTTTTTCGCTTATTGAAGTTTACAATTTATCATATTTCATCAAATTTTCAATACATACATAAATCTTGTAAATTATCAATATTAAAATGTCATAATTTACTCATTCCCCCCTCCCCCACAAAAGAATTGAATGCAATTTTTTTTCATTTTAATTTAATTTATATCATTCATTATCCAATTATTATTATATGAATGATCATACTTAGGCACTATAGTTTTCGATGATTTGACTAAAATTATATGAAATTATTTATTTTGGACGTCGAGATGTAATTATGTTTATAGATATCTTGACACTAATTTATAGTCTCATTTCAAAATTCATGTAAATATTTTTACATTCACTATTATTAATTTAACCCTTTTTAATCAAATATGTAGTCCCATCCCTAATTATACAAGATTCATACAATTAAATGCACAATGTGATGAAGGGATACATTTTTTTTTTCTTTCAATCATTCCGAATTTAAAACTCTCTAAAGACGACTCGAATTGAATACCGTTGGTCTAGGTAGTATGGTATTAGTATGTCATCTAATCGTTTCTGTTAAAAATCGATACAACTTGGTTTGTGGTGATCAACATGTGACACTAATGAGGATATCATCGTCTTTTTTTACTAACACACATCATGCATTAACAAAATTACATCCCAAGGGGGTTTGACCCACAACTTTTGATGATCTGCAAAAATGTTTGGTGAGGTGCAAACAAGAATGGCTGGCAGAAACAGGAAGAAGCCCTAAAGCCATGAGTTGAAGGGGAACACAGCATCATTAAAGCAGGGGTAATCTGCATTGCTCTACAAGCAACTAAAGGTTTCTCTTTTCTACTTTATTCCTGCAATTTTGGTCAAACTCATGGTCTTACCATCATTGGGACATCAACTACTATGTGGCCTTCAACTCTAGGGCAGGCTGCCCTTGTAATTATTACTACTAAAACCAATTCTTTTTTCTTAAATATGACTTTTTGAGATTATATATTTAAAATAAATATTTGTTTCATTATAATCCAAGAAGGAGAATTTGAATTTGACATAGGTTCATGCAATGAGTCATTATTAATCCATCACACTAACCTCTTAAAATACTAACCATCCAGCCTAGTACAAAAGTCACACTCTTTTATCTAAAATTTATTTTACATGACATAGTATTCACGTCATGGTCATGAGTTATTGATCATTAATTTGATTCAATTTCTAGCTGTCCACATAAACTCTACATACTCTTTGATAACTGACACGTAACCCTCTTGGCACGTGTGTCATAGATGTAAATACTCGTCCAATGGTAACAAGTGTGTGGTATAATTGTCTAGTTTCCCATTTTAGGATTTATTCTAAACTTTATGTCTTTTTTTTATCTTTGTTTGACTTGAGTGTTGAAAAGATTTTCATCCTTTTATTCTTTTGATTTAGTTGATGAATCCATTTTATACGCTTACCATTCTCTAACCCAAGACCCGAAACTTAAGAGATCGGGTCGGATTGATCTTAGCATCATTAGAAACTAAGATGTTGCTTAAGTTGAGAGATGAGAAAATTTTCTTGTGCTGCTTCAAAGTTCAAATTTGTGTTATAAACATATGTCGATAGAACTCACTTGGGCCGTATCTATATGTGGACTTACATTGGGTTAGGGTGGGCCATTTAGTGGGCCAATTGAGTATTTAAATTGAATTATTCGAATGGGCTTAGGCCCACTTATAAGGCCTAACGTTCATTTCAAATTCTAATTCTGGTCCATTCCAAGTCCCCCGAAAATGTCGCTTCCCAAATCCCTGGGTTAAAATACGATCCCCTTTCTTAAACCCTTCCCTAGTTCCTTTGCCAAAACCAAAAACCCTAGTTCTTTCTCTGCAGTTTTTCGCCTTGCTCGGTTGTTGTTCAGTTAAAGGAATGGCAAAGCGATTGATACCTCTTCTGAACCGCGTTTTGGTTGAAAAGGTCACTCCCCCGTCGAAAACGACCGCCGGGATTCTCCTTCCTGAGAAAACCAGCAAGGTAACTCGCTCATACAGAAAGAACTCTTCTGTTTTATTTTCATGACTAATATGTTGCTGGGTTTTGTTTCAAGATATGAAATCATGGAAAATGTTATGTTTTGAGGGACTTGTGCAAAATTTTTAGTAGTTTGCTTATTTTTCGTGCTTTCTCCAGGATCATATTGTTAATATCGTTCCCCTTTTGAATATATGTATAGTTTTTCTATTCAAAAGAAAAATGCTAGCTCCAAGGCTCGTTTTTAATTACTTCAGTTGCTAGTTTTGTAGCACTTGTTCAATTGTTTTGTTTGAATATTTGTTTGTTGCTGAATCTGTCGCATTGTGGGGTCAGGTTATTTCAATTCCTTTCAACTGTCTAGTTAATTTGCTTGTAAGTACTATGGATTAGGTTAAAAAAATCAGATAATGTTGTGCACAGATCTAGTTATTTACTGGAAAAGTTAATGAAATATGCAAAATTCACTCATCTTTTACCTGTAGAATTTCACAAAAGTGCATTTGCCACTATTTTAGGTTCACTAAGTGTCTGTGAAATTGGTGTAGAGAGAATTCTCTTAGCATAGTTTGTATTAGCCGCATGGTGTTGTGATATCTTCGAGTTTAGTCACAGACCAAAGTGAACTTTGAATTGATAGGAGAGAGATCAAAATTAACCTGAATAAAGGACTCTGGGTTTCTAAACAAAAGGTACTTTTAGTCCTTTTGGCTATTAAATGTCAATTGTCTTTCTTAACAAATGTTCTTCTCTTATTGATTTGATTGGACATTGGTGCTCATTGATACACTGAGTAGCATCTGAAAGGGAATTTAAGTAATGTGTGGAAGGTTTTCATTTTACTATGCTCATATTTCATTATCGTGCCATGATTCAGTTGAACTCTGGAAAAGTTGTTGCTGTTGGTCCTGGCCACCATGACAGAGAAGGGAAGCTTATTCCTGTCAGTGTGAAGGAAGGAGATACTGTTCTGCTTCCTGAATATGGAGGAACTGAAGTTAAGCTTGGTGAAAAACCGTAAGCATGATTCTGTGTTTATTTTTTTTTTCTTTCCTGCATTTTCTTGTAATTTTGTTTTCCTTTCTTACTTCTTGTTGCTTTTTGTTATCTGGATGAATCAATCACCTTTAAACCTAATTTTGGTAGGAAAAGAGTAAATTGTTTGGCATTGTGAACTGCAGTGTTACGTCTATTGGCTCTATAATAAATATTGCTCATAAAGAATCTTATTTGTGCCTAACATGCCATCTTCCATGATTTACCTAACTTATTATTTGGACAAATTTTAGTTGTACTTTATAGTGATGTTCACTTTCATAGACCCTCAAATTTTGTTCTGGTTTTGTATTCCTTTTTGTATTACAGTTGGTTCTGTATATGATTACATTCAAATTATGCGTTATGATTAGATTTTCTTTCCTTAAGAATTCAATACCTCTTCATCCTGCCACCCACCCCGCAAAAATCTTTTATTTATTTTTTTATTTTTTTTGTGGAAGTGTTGTTCAATGCTTAATAAGACTCTCTCACATATCAAATCCGTTCAAGAGTTCTTATCATTTGACCTGTATACTAGAATTGTTGGTTGTAATCTCACTTCTTGAGTGGTACACCTGCGTTCTCTATAATACATGCACTAATTTTAATCTCCAAAATATGTTTACCTCCTAATTATCTTATCTTCACCTAAGGTATTTCAAAACATTTAAATCATAACACTTCAAAGTACATGTCCAGAAAAGGACTCTACGCATTACATTATCCTATACATATTCTTAAATGCCTTTCCCCCAATCATTAGTATGGCTATATGCATTTTTTGCTGAAAAGTGATTCTTTCTTAAGAATTGCCTAACGTGAAGTCATCCTTCATGCCTAGGGTCTTAGATATAAATGTTCTTGTACCCACACTATGTAGAATCTTGTTACCATTAATTCTTACTCTCTATGATCAGATATCTTAATACTCCAAGCATCACTTTTGCTGCAAATATTTGTATTTTATAGTTACTTGTGATAATTGGTCTACGATTCTTTGTCTACTTTTGGTGGCTTATACAGAACGATTATGTGATGAATGTTGCAGGTACCATCTTTACCGTGACGATGACATTCTGGGAACGTTGCATGACTAATTTGTTGTTATTTCTCATCGTGGACCAGTTTAAGTTGTTTATCATTTAGTCTTTGGACTGTGATTAAGTAATTAGCATCCTGAGGCCTTAGTAATCGGGGCCAGTGGATTCTTTTGATGAAAAATGTAACTCTGTGAGATGATCATTGAATTAATTTCCCAGAACTGGAGCATATCATATTCATAGCCTGTTTGTGGCCGTTGGATCTTGCTGGTACTACTAGAGCTTACCTGCATGACATTTCTATCTACGCTATATTTTTGTTGAATCATTTATGTTTATAACTATATCTTTAATAAATTGGTTGGATCATTAGTTGAACTAAATTTGGAAATGCCGGTGTGGAAATAATTAATTTATCGCTACATTATTTTCTTTCTTTACTTATACCCAAACCTAGTCCAACTTATTAAGGAAACGACTAATCTTTCTACCTCATGGACATTTATTTGATTATTAGCATCCTTGCCCAATTTGCAATACCGTACGTTGTGCAATTTGATCAGGGATTTCGTACATTGTGATTTGTTTGATTAAATGTATTAATTGTTTGTATGAAATATGTAACTCGTGGTCCTAGAAAAAAGAGATTTTTGTTTCTATAATTAAAATTATGATCTTTTTGGGACAGAAGTGCTTATTAATTTAAATACTTAAAAGTAATTATTGTTATTCTAAAATGTATTATTTTTTAGTTTTAAAAGATACTACTCGTTATTTTAAAATTGCTGTGGTAGTTTTTGAATAATATTACTAATTTAACTAAAAAATATTATCTATTATATATTGGGTGTATATGCAAGCAAAGCTAACCTACTACGTGGTGTAAAATGTCATTATTAACTGTTGCAGCTTATTTATCACTGTCCTAATGGTTGGTGAAGTAGGCGCGACTATGGGCACTACAGTTTGTGCTATCTTTGGTAGTTGCTTAGGCAATGGAAGCATACTCATTTCATTATTTCTTCCAAATATCTGAAATCCAAATACCTCATCTCATTCATGATAAAGTTCTTATCTGCATAAACCCAATTAGTCACCAACTTAACTTGTCTCCTTCTACACGAGTCTAATCTTCGTATTCATCGAATTTCTTGCCTTTGTCACGGCGTTGACTCGTGGTAGTGGCCTCCCATCAAGAAATGAAGTGAACAGTACGAGCGATCTCTCTGGTTGAGAGAACGGTGCTTCATGTGAAGCTCCCCGTATTGTTGCAAACGACAGATTGTCGCTGTAGACTTGCGTCCAACCACCAACCTGCAAAAGATAACACGAACTAATTAGTACCAAGATTCATTTATAGTAAGAAAATCACAAACTTGTTGAAATTTCTAACCTGTCTCCCCTCAAACCAAGCACTGTATGGCACAGTCGTGTTCAATCTGAGCTCTTTCGCTAGACCGGCAACCAGTTTCCGAGTTCCAGTAAGTGGCAGAACAGAATCTTGATCACCACTGTCAACACATTTTTGTATAAGTTCAAACATAAGTTGTCTGAAAGAGAGCAAAAATGGGTGCTCAATCAAGTTTACCTGTAAACTAAAACCCGAACGCCTGACTTCACAAGCGATCCCACAACATCGATAGTTGGTATTTCTAGATCTTGCATCTCATATTGCAGAATTCTGTAACAAAGGTAAATCACTATAAAGAATTAAGACACATCCAAAGTTACTTTCCCTAATCTTCAATGTGTGAAAATGGGAATTTTTTTTTCTCTTTTGTAGTCTTTAGTGTGTGAAGTGTGTTTCTTGCAGTTGAAGTGAGGATGAACATTACTCGCTGCAAATGCTCCATCTGCTAACTCCAGTAAGGCGAGCGTGGAACGCCTTCTGCACGTCTTTTCTGTTTAAGTACACGATTGCTTCGTCCTCAACACAAACATCTATCTTAGGCTCATCTTGCTATAAGAGAGGCAAAAAAAAAAGGTGCATCAGTGAGGTTACGAAAAAGCACTCACATTAGAAAGATCACAAGAACTTCAATTACCAATTGATTCAGAACTTGAGATTGTAGCTCAACAGACGACAAACAAACGTCCAGAGTCACATCATATGTATCTATGAATCGGCTGATCTCTGATGAAACTAGCTTTATTACTCGTGAGCAGACAGGCGTCAAGGCTCCCGTCTCAGCCTGCCTTCTCACTTGAGAGTAGTTGCAAACGAATGTGAATTCATCATACGTGGCATCGGATATCAGCCCGTGGGACCATAGAAACTCCGCACGCGAGTTGAAATCTGTGTTGAACTCAAGGAGAGGATTTCCAATCTGATATTAGGGGACAAACAAGAATTCTGATATTACTTATCTGGAACAAATTATCAGCTGATTCAATCAGAGTGTGGGGTTTTAATGTTCACTTACTGCAATTCCTTTAAGATTGATCTTTGCTTTGGATTTAACAATGAGATTTGCTAATTGTGGAACATAATGCCCTGTTCATAAACAAGAATTTTCAGGTTGATGTAAAGCTTAAATGAATCAATAGTAGCTGCACAGAAAAGAGGAACATACATACCACCATAACTTTCTCCTGTGATGTAAAACTCTCTGTTCTTGAGTTCTGGAAATTTCACGAACCAGTTCTCGAGGAAATTAAGGTTGTCTCTAGCTACACAAGCACAGAAAGAAAGACAAAAGAAAAAAAACATTAAAATCACAATATGGGTTATATTGTCAAAAAAGAAAAAAGAAAAAAAAAAAAAAGGGTTCTATTGCATTAAATTCCCAAATAAATGTCAAATCTTGGCAAGTACATAACTGTATCCTCGGACCTGTCATTTCATCGTTCACAGATTCGTAGAAAGATTTATTGGCAGAGTAAGAGAAACCAACTCCAGCAGGTGATTCCAAGTACAACATGTTTGCAACTGTAAAATGTGAAATAAAGAAACCTTAAAAAAAAGTAAATTCAATAAAATTGGTAAGAAAAAAGACAGTCACATGGGGGTACCTTTATTCCAGCTGTAGCTATTTTTCACCAAAATATTTCCTCTGGGTTTGAAGGGGCCATGCTCGCTGAAAGCCCCAGCTCCAATGGATGAACAACCAGGCCCTAGAAAATAAACAAATAATCACAACTACTTCATTTTCCATATCAAAAAATGGCGAAAAAGATTTCTGGGTTCAATGGATTCTTGAAGAAAAAACACACAAAACAAACACTAGATTGGTTCAAGACTGTACCTCCATTCAACCAAAGAACAAGAGGCTTTGAAGCAGGCTCAGTTTCTGCTTCCACAAAGTAGTAAAAATACGATCTTTTTTGCTTTTCATCAACGGTAATATAACCTGAATATTGCTGGAAATTCACATCTGGTTGGCCTGGCAAACTTGCTATTTTATCAGCTTCATAGTGGGATTTCACTTCTGGTGCAGATAACAGCAATGCACATACCGTCACCAAGATTGACCATGGCTGAGATGCCATGTATGGCTCTATGAGAGAGAGAAAGAGAGAGAAATATCACTGGATCTACTGTATTATCTAAATCTACTTTCCTACCATATAATTAGCTCAAGCAATTCAAGAAATATTTAAAAAAAGAAAGAAAAAAAAAAGCACTTTTTGTCTGGTTAGTGGATTTTATATTGAGTACACAACACGGGGAGCGTAGCTGTTCTGGATTTTCTGCACACCTGCTCCCTTTATATATTTTGAGAATTGTAGCCTCTGCACAATCTATATATATTGGATCATCATGTGATTTAAAAATGATTAATATATTACTATTTTTAAATTATAAAAAAGAAAAAGAAATATTGGCCATTTATTCTGCCTCTCTTGTTTGACGAGTATACATTCATGACGAGTATAAAATAAGATAAAATTCAAACCATTGTTTGAAAGATTGAGAAATTATACAAAGTAATATTATTATTTTTTAAAATAATTTACAATATTCTTATATTATTACACTATTACGAATTGAGAAATACAGGAACTTTTCTTTAAACAAAAATTAAAAAGAAGGAAAAGATAAAGATCGAACGTCAGATGTTCGTAGTGCATGATGTCCGAAGTAATTAGGGATCTTTCTTCAAAAGGTATATGATTATGAGATAATACTTCTTTTAATGTTACACATTCACCACAACTTTATTGGAGAAAAATATATAATTTGGGTCTTGTCTAAATAAATAAATATATATTATTTGCATTAAGTTGGGTGTTTATTCTTTAAACTTTTTTATATTAGAATTAAATTCTTATTTCAAATACATTAAATCTGGATGTAAAAAGTTCTAAGTGATTTAATTTGACAAAAAAAAATAATAAAATCCCAAAATTAATGCAGCGACTTAATATTTTACATATAAAATAAAGGGGTCTTTTTTCTTTTTTTAATTTTGTACAAAAATTTGTTTGGTCTTTTCTTGTCTCATTTTTTGTTCTTAGTAACTCAATTTTTCAAACTTGGCCACATTAGAAAATAATTTTCTATTACCTCACCTTGAGAAAAATTTATATTTCCTTCGTCACATCATAATTTATAAATATATAAATTTTCATTTTAATTAAATAAATAAATATATAGCTTTTTAAAATCATAAATTATCAATAAATTACATATAACAAACTACAGACAATTTAAACCATGTCCATCGAAATAAGTATCTAGGTCATAGTTTGTATGGGCTTAATCCAATCTAGTTATTGGGCCATTGATTTTTAAACCGATATGGGCCCAGATTTCTATTTTAACCATTTCGTTCTATTTGACTGGGGGGCCCCACGGGGAAAAAAATTCTCTTTGTGGGGCCCATGGTTTTTGAAACCAATGAGATCAGAAACTTAAAACTTAGTAGCGCGCGTACACATGACCCTGTGGTCCCTTCCTTCCCACCACTTCTTCTTCTTTTTAATTTTTTTTTAATTGGTATAAATAAATTAAATTGTGTAAAATAAATTTTAGTCTTGCAATTTTTTTTCATTTAATACATGAAATAAATAATATGTTTTAGATAAGAAGACCAAATCTTATATAAACTTTAACATAAAAATTTATATATATTATGTGTATCGTATCATTCGATTCACAATAATATTTATTTAATTAAAAATATTTTTATTAATTTATTATTTTAAAAAATAACAATATATTTTAAATAAATAATATTTTTTATTAAATAATTCAAAATTTGAAATTATATGGTGCCCAGAGCTACCCAAATAATTACCGTAATTATGCATATCTTTATTTAGAAAACATGCTGAAACATATTTTCTTATTTTTTTACTATTGTAGGTAACCAGCAAAAATGTAAATTTCTTTTATTTTTTACTAAAGAAAGAGAGAACGCATAATATTGTGTCAAATATTTTATTTAAAATTAATCAACTAAAAATTATAAGAATAAGGTTATTCTTATCCTTGAATTTTTAAATACATTATAATTTGTTTAATAAAATTAGACATTATTAAAATAACTAAAATATCCTTATATTCAATTTGCCCAAAACTCATTCAGAATATTCAGTCGAACAAATTAAATAGCATTTGATTGATGTTGCTAAATACTGCGTTAGTAGTGCGGCTAGATATTTCGAAGAAACCTTAGGCCAACATATTTATCTTTATTCAATAAATAAGTTTCAAACACAAACATATTTATTCGACCAATTCTATCGAACATAAATATATGTATTTGACAAATCAGGTTTGAAAATTTACGATGAGTTCAAAATAAAAGGCTAAAAAATAAATAATAAACAATTTTTTTAATTAAAAAAAATATAATAATCTAAAATTAGATATTTAGTAAAAAATATAATTAATTTTAAATAAAATATATTTAGAGAATTTGGTGAAAATAGCCAAACCCAGAATATAATTTTTATTAATATTAAATTAAAATTAAGGAATTGTCTTTAACTTCTCTATTTTCCTTCAGAACTTTTCCCACCCTCTGCAGTGCTCAAGCTGCGACACCGTCCCTCTCTCACACCGCTCACCTAACCCGCAATCCGCCGGCCACCACCCGGCAGTCCGCCGCACCCAAAATTAGATATTGTTGTTGATTACTCCCGCTTTCGCTGATTCCACAAGATTCCTAATCTTGAAAACCTAGCCTCTTTGCAAATCTCAAGGTATGACTGAAATGGGAGTTTACTCTGTTGGCATTCAGAAGCTGAAATTTATTTTCGTCTTTTCTTTTGTTAAGAATTATGATTATGAAGTTATTGATTTTGGTGCGCTTGACACATAATTGGGGAAATTGCTGAGATATATCACACTGAGATGTGTCAATAATTGATTATTGTTTGTTCCGTGAAACAAATAATCAAAATTTCTGAGCTAATCGTTTTCCTGTTTGTTGCATTGCGATTTAATATACAGTACCGGATAAAGAAAGAAAAATGTAAGCCTACTTAGATGGGTATGCCAAGTAAGTTCTGATTCATTGTATTTGTGCTTCAAATCAAATTATTTATGTAGGGAATGGATCCGGAGGCCGCCAGAACTGCACGAGATTCACTGGACTTAGTGTTTCATATGTCAAACATTCTTGAAACAGGTTTGGATCGTCACACACTTTCGATTCTCATCGCTCTTTGTGAAATGGGTATCAACCCAGAATCGTTGGCCACCATGGTTAAGGAGCTTCGCAGAGAATCACCACCTTCTTCGTCTTCTCAAGAAACAGTTGCACCGCCTCCTTAACCAGGTATCAGCGAATTAATATGTACAGAAGTAGAACATCTTACCTATTTTGTCTTGGAGAGTTACTTTTCAATTATATTCAGGACAGATTCTGTTGCTTGATATTTGCTTGTATGATTGATAATATAAAGATGAGAAGTGAAGTGAAGCAAGATTGAGTTGTTGCCGTGGCTAAATGTTAATTGAATGAAGTTCGACAAGGCATACATGTATTCGTATTTATTGTTTAATCTTCAATTCACCACATTTCACACAACATCCCCACTATTACTGCAGGGAAGTAGTATTGTTCTCTCCCTTATTCAAGTTGGGTTTGTATGGATGATAATGTTTAGGAAAAAGATTATGGCATTGTCTATAGTAATTCATCTTCTGTTCTTTCAAATTATTGTGTTCTATTAAGTGTAGTCGCTTCTATCATGCCACCATAGTTCACATTTTGCTTTGAATGCGCTCAAATAGAGATCATCAATGAGGTCATATTTGGTTGAGAAACTATATCTTAAGAACTCAAAACTGGTACGAGGTTCTTGAAATTATTTTGTTAAAGTGGGATGATAATAAAATGCTATGGTAATTTGTGTTTAGCATTCATATGAAGTCTTCAAGAAAGAAGATACAATTGTGAAGTGTTTCAAGAACTTTTGTACTTTAAGCAAACCTAGAAACCATGAACGAAAATTCTCTAGCAACTAGAATTATCTTAATTCTCAGATATGCGAACCACTTGGTTAATATGATACTACAGCCATTACTGCCATAGAATTTTATTCATCTTTGTTAATGTAGAATTTTCAAGATGCAATAAGAGGAGCTTGGGCATGCTAAAATTCATAGTCTCAATATTATGTAGTTCCATTATACTTAGTTTTATAAGACATGATAAATAAGTGTTCAATTGTTTTGAGGAAATATCTTATTGTCCTCATATTTGTAAAACCATCACCGTCTTGGGTTTATGTCAGTTGGGTACCATGATATCAATAAGAGTCACTATTTCACCATATCACACACATTTGTTTATGAACTTACACATCCTTATGTTACTATGTTGCTAAATTTATTTATCTATGAAGCAAATATATAACGCTGCATTGTTAGTAACATGCATCAATGTTTCTCCCGAAAACTGTTTGTATATAACCAAAATTGTATGAAGAACTCTATGAAAGTCGTTCGTTCTCCTTTTTTCACAGTTTACTGTCTATTATAGATCTGAACGTAATTTCACAGTCAAATGCAGGGCGTTGAGGGTTAGCCAACGAATTTCTCCAAGCAAGAAGATTATTCGAAGCAAAGATTCTTCTGTGATGTAGCAATACAGTAAGAATGAAACTACAATTTGTGTGTTTTAGCCACTTCCCCACTTCTCTGCAATGTAAATACTCCCCAAAATTGAGTAATCCCATGCTTTCCCACCATTAAAAGACCTAACTTTAAATCTACCTTGCACAACCATTAAGACGAAATTATCGGAGTTATTAAGGTTGTCGCTTGTCTGATTACTGCCATGAAAATTAGCTGATTTTCTTGTAATGCTGATTGTTTAGTCTTACAGTAAAATCTACTTTGTCTCTGTGGCCATTTTGTGTGAAGACATGTTCTTGAGGAATTCTTTTTTTTTTTTTTTGAGCTAATCATATGCTTTAAAAAAATAAGTAAAAAGCGAGTTGTACATTCAGATATTACAATTATGGATATTGTACCTCATATTTATTTTTATCTAATATTTTTTTATTCGTAAGTTCTTATTAGAAACAAATTTCTTAGTCTATAATTTGACCAAAAGTAAGTCAAAACTGACCGTTCGATATTTCTATTTTTCAATACAAATTCTGAAAGAGGAGTTGGTGGGATTCAAAGCGGTCAGCCAACTCGATTTTCAACCTTCAAATGTAAAATATATTCTAACAAATAAAATCTGTAACTTTATTTTAACGAGCCTCGTTCGACAAACTCAAGTGAATTTTTATCGAATCAAACTCAAATATCTCGCTCTCATCCTAGGGACGTAAAGTGTTTGCACGATATACGCATGGCATGAGATATCCAGATCACTAACCTTAGTAAGAAATATAATTACATATTCTTCAATTTTCTTATAACTATACGATTGTTCATCCATATTTATTCTCAATATGTAATTTTATAAATATATTATTACAAAATATTATAGTATATTCCTATTTTCTTATTATTTTAATTTACTGAAGTGCCCTTGACTTTTGGTGCACTCAATTCAATGAATTTGAAGCTGTCCGTTGAGTACCTAATATTAAAGACATAGACTTGCTCTAAGAGGAATATGGGGCAGCCCTGTCTTTGACTTTTTGACCAAATTCACCATATTTAACTTCATTTTATCATAATCTTTGAATCATTCACATGAAACTTCAATTTGACTGCCACAATTTCTTTCCAGCACTAAGTATTGATAACAAAATATATGTATATAGATATTTCATTATATATTTACACATTTCTATATACGTGTGTTCGAAATTTGGTTGCAAAATTAGGGTTGAAAAATAAGTTAAAATTGTCCAGTAACATTATAAATAAGTTTTATGATTTCTATTTTAAAATTAACATCTTGATTGAACTCAGAACTCAAACAATAGAAAGAAAGGAAAAAAAACGTATAAATTTGACTCGATTAAACATATAAATGGTTAAGCAAATGAGCACGTGCAATTCATACATTTATAATTTAAATGAGTTGTTAGCGACATGGCTTTCAACAATGTCGATTTTGTGGCTGCTGTCATGTTGAGGTTGAATTGAACATATTTATATTTTAAAAAATGAATATATTTTCAAATTACATATAAATGGAGCAGACTTTTAATCCATTCAAATTAGAGAATTATTAAACAAATCATTGCAAATAAATTCGATCATAATTTGTATTGTTTGATAATTTAAGATATATTAATCATCCATGTTAGTTACATTGTTTGCGACCTTAAATATAAAAGTATTGTCAGCAAACGTTTGGTTGACCTTAATGGCCCATATAGCAAACAATAGTTGAACTTTTATAGTGTGTGGATCTTTAATATGATTAGGTCCGACACCAATCTCGGATTCACGAGATAAGATTTAATAATTCATTGGGGAAGCATTTGATGGTTGATCCGAAAAAATTGAGTCGTTTATATTAAAATATAAACTGATAATTTTACGTCTTTAGTATAAATATATGGCCGATAAATCATATTTTTGGGTCAAATTCTCTATATAGCAGCACAAACACTTGGGAAAAAAAGATATTGAATTGCTAGACACTCGTTTGTCTGATTTGTTTGTGTTTGAAACTCTAGTTATTACACCCAACACTCAACTCATAATGGGTTATCTTCTTTTTCTTTTTCTCCTTTTTTAGTATTTGACTTTTTTCTCATCTTTTGCATTTTCATATTTTAATTGATCTTGATTTATCCTGATTCTTGGTTCCAGAATCAATGGGAAAGTTTAGGGTTTGTAGGAGGTTGTTTGTTGGATTTTTATTATATATATATATATTTTTTTTTTCTAATTTTATTGGTAATTTATTGGTGGTTCGAGGGAAGATCAAAATCCTCTTTACTAGCAGCCTCATCAAGGGGAGTTTTGGGTTTTAAGGAGGTTGTTTGGTGGTCAAGAAAAGATCGAAAAAAAATAGTAAAAACGATTAATATACGAGCAAATATTTTTACCATGAAAATATAAGATTTAACCATAAAAATTGAGTTTTTCCTTCTTTGTCTAAAGGAAAATTTTGCACTGCCGTTATTATGCCATGAAAAGATGAACATTAACTCTTGACCACCCCAATTTCTATATCGTTGTTTAAACTAATTTACAATACCTTATTCTTAATTAATAAATTATGGCCCATATCTCTTACAAAACAAATGAAATTCTAGTAAGGGCATTATGGTAATGTAAGTGTTAATACACTAACATAAATTAAACAAACAAGTTAATGTTAAGTTTGTGGATATCTTGCACTTTAAATGACACAAACAAACAATTTAATCGAACTTGAGGAATGAGGTATTTGGCCGTAATATGTCTTAATATTTCAATCTGAAAGTTTAATATAATATTAAGGATGTGTTTTTCCTCAAATGCACCCAAACATTCGTTCTAGTGAATAGTATATTAAATACCCAAATTAAAATATAAAGATATATTATGGCCAAATACCTCACTCTCAAGTTCAATTAAGTTGTTTGTTTGTGTTATTTAAAGTATAAGATATATACACAATCAAAACTAACTTGTTTGTTTAATTTATGTTATTCATGTGTATTTACACTTAAATTACCATAATGCCCTTATTGTTTCTCGAATCAAGAAATCGATAGAGGTTGTTAGTAAGGAGTATTTTTAATCTCCCCTCAAACCACCAACAAATTACCCATGAAAGTGTAAACAAAACTAAACAAACAAATATATATATATATATATATATATATATATATATATATGTATGTATAAAATAACAATCCATTATCCTCAGACAATCTTCTACGTACCCAAAGCTTCCCCCATCGATTCTCTAACTAAGAAATCGAAGATGTTAGTAAGCAGAAATTAAGAGCAACTAACATATGAAAATACATTAAAAAAATAGTAAAAAGGAAGAAAGAAAAGAAAAAAGGTCACCTAACCGCCATGTTGGTTGTAATATGCAAAATTCAAACACGAACGAATGAGACGAACGAGCATATAGCAGTTCCAGATCTTCATTCCCAAATGTTTGAGTCGCCTAGATTGATAATGTAATATATGGCTAAGTAGGGTTATCTCTTTTGGCCATGTATTTATATTAACAATATGTATTTTAATAAGAGCAGCTCATAGACCATTAGACCCCATCCTAAATGAATTATCACGTGAGCCCCTTAAATTGATGTCGGACCTAAATATATTTAAAGTACCAAGACTACTTAACCAAATAAGCCCTAAGGATACTAAAATTGATTATCAATATATATGCTACCATAATAGTTATATGTATATATGTATTGAATAATAATGTCACCAAAACACAAGTGATACTCTCATAACTAAGTTAGGGAGATATTGAACTCGAGATCTTTATGGGTCGAGTCTGATCCGATCCAATTGAGTTAAGTTTTGTTCGAGCGTCATCACTTACACACACATATTAAGAGATACTTTCCTTCCTTAATTACATAATACTTCCACTTCTAAATATATATATATATATATATATAATAATAATAATAATAATAATATAATAATAATAATAATAATAATAATAATAAGAATAATAATAATAATTTATATTTTAAAAATTAAGATCTAATTTTATTTTAAAAAAATAATTTAAAAGTAAGTTATATATAATTGAATAAGTTAAATAAAAATAATAATAATAAGAAATGATGGGGTGGAGTTGAGAACAGAAAGAAGATAGGATCAGGATGAGATGTGTAATCCATTATCTGCAATTTTCTTGCATAAAATGTATTCTCTCTCTCTCTCTATATATATATATATATAATATATTTATTTATTTATGTAATTATTTATATCAATAGGACACGCACCACAAACATTATTCTTCTCCTTACAAAACGTGTCTTTATCTGCTACCAAGCTACAATTTTTTTTTTAAATTAATAAAATAAAGTTTCGACCTTTTTGTCGCTATCATCACCCAACCCGACTATTCCCATCACTCCCAATTTATTATTATTATTATTATTATTATTATTATTATTATTATTATTATTATTATTATTATTATTATTATTATTATTATTATTATTATTGTTTTCTTTTTTCTTTTTTCTTTTTTTTTTTTTTTTTTTTTTTGCTACCAAACCATATTATTCGTAAAGATACATATATTAGTTTCTCTTCTCGCGCAATTAATGAGCGACAATCATCTCAAAAATTAAGTAAAAATCAAAATTGGAATAAAATATTTAATACTTATTGATAAATAAGAACTAACAGACAAATTAAGATGGGGGATTACAATTTTATTTAAGATCATTTAATTATTTTTTGCCAAATAAAATTTCAGCATAACTAAATTCGACATCATTTAATCTTTGAGTAAATTATTTTTCCTTATGATCCAAATGACAAATCCCGTCTCATTGTCCGACACTCAAATAAGTCATGTTAGTTTAAATAATATTTTATCTTCTATTCTAACTTTATTAATGTAATTATATATTTATCTTTCACGGCATTAGATATTATTTTAAATATAATATATTAATAAAATATAAAATATAATTTAAAAGAAAGGATTTCTAGTCCCTCCCAAGGGCCCCTCAGCTATTTTTGTAACTCACCTACCTCACAACAACAATCTCATAATGGCTTTAGAAAAGCTAATTACCAACTTCTTTGTTTACATTTATTTCAACAAATCTGTATTCAAAAATTGGAATTAAGTTAGCACAAAAAAAAAAAAAAAAAAGCTAAAAGCACCATAATTCATCAAAATATATATTGATAATTTTAAGTGGAAGACGTCAGTCTCTTGTGCATCGGATGCATACCGTGCAACCTGCGAACAATACTTTTTAGGTAATTTAGTAATACGTTCTAAATAAACAGATGATACTGTTAAAAAAAGTTAACGTTAATATCTGTTATAGTAACAAGTATTATTTTGAATGTTATAGTTGTATTATTTTTAAAGTAAATAAATATTATTTTTTAATTAAATAAATAATATTGTCAAATCGAATTGTACAATACATTGTGCAAATTTTTTTAATTACTATTACTATATTTGAGGTCTATATTAGGGTTAGTTATAAACTATGTATGATGACTTACGTATGTCGACGTAAAATAGATCTATCAATATCAATATTATTCGTAACATTTTAATATTATTTATTTAATTAATTTTTTTATTTAAAAAAATATTATTACTAATTTGTTACGTTATAAAAGATAATAATATTTTATGTATATAAGTCCGTCTATAAAATATTTTTGATCCTGCTAATAAATTAAACAAAATTACATACAATTAGTTAAATATTAACTTAAATTGATTATTTTAAAAGGATTATCCAAACTAATAAAATGCGGAAGCCTTTAATTCAATTTTTATTTTTCACGGTTAAATCGTTTTTTGTATGTGAATTTAAAAATAAATGCCATGCCTATTAGTTGGGTGTGTAACGCTGCCTTCCGAGTGGGGCCACCGTTTTATGGGTTTATTACAGCGTGCTGGCATTTAGCGCGCCAGACGCCAAACCGGGTCGCCGAGTATTTCAAACTCATTGGATAGAGCCCACCGTAACCGGTGACCCAAACTCGTCTGTACGTAACAGGCGTGTCGTTATATCACACCCCCCCACACATAGGGGATGATGACTCACGTGAATTTCGAGTCTCGATAACTTGCCCCAAATTTTGCACCCGGCCCATCTCAACAAACCCATTCTTCCAATTTTTATTTATTTTTTATTTATGTAATTGATTTTTTAAAAAAGTAATTAATTACTACAATCTTTCGAGTCAAACTTATTTTTTTTAAAGAGTAAGATACTAAAGTTACTAAATACATCATAATATTTACTTTTTACATCACTTTTCAATAAATTTATATTTAAAAATTATTTTTTTTTAAAAATAGGCCATACAAATTACCTATTATTAGGTAGCATAAATTATATTATTGATAAATATACATGCAATATTTTATAAACTAACATTACTTAATAATCAATAAAAATAAGTTATTTTGATGAGCTCACAAGCTCTTTAAATTGGTTTATAAATTAAAAGAAAATGTTAATTTTGTTCTTAAGAAAACAATAATTTCTTAACGTGTTGTTAAAATAAGATTTTACGAGTTTATAACGATTCACGTGTTATTAGAAAACAAGGAAGTTGCGACTTATTATCAAAACAAAATTTTACTTTCAAATTATTACATTAACTAATAATTATTTACAGTTAAGATGCAATAATAAATTCAGAATATTGAATATTAATATTATTGATAAGAGCGTGCTCGACAGTAAATACTTCGTTGGATAATGTATCTGGTATGTGGGACCATCGCCTAACGGTAATATTCATAATTGTACTTTATTCGACATTCAAATACTGAACAGTCTGTTTCACACGATATTAAATACGTGTAGAACTATCACTTACTAATATTTATGTATTGTCTAAAAGTAAAACTCTTGATTTATTTTAAAAATAATAACATATTTTTATCATTAATTACAAAATTGTAATAAGTAATACCTTAAAATTTTAAGAACCTTATTTATCCCAATATTTTACAACTATTAGACACCTTCCTTTAAACCCTAACCTCATGATATAAACCTTGTATTGCACTATATTTTGGCACGAGCAATTTATTAGCAGTTGTATGTTTTATTTAGACATTATCGTTATAACGATTTTCAACACAACATATATTATATTAGATTGTGATATATATAGAATCATCAATTTATAATTATATTCTATATTATTGTATTCGATATTCAAATACTCAACGGTCGGTATACTTAATACGACAAAGCGGATGTGTTCAAAAATTATTTTTTACCTACTTACAAAAGTCTATGCTTGAGGTATCCTTATTTTTACCGAAGTTTAGTTTCAAGAAATGAGTCAAAACTTCTTTTTTACCAAATTTTAGTTACAAAAATGAGTCAAAACTTCTTTTTTACCAAATTTTAGTTAAAAAAATGAGTCAAAATTGACAAAATGCCTCTCTCCCTCTCTCTCTCTCTCTCTCTCTCTCTGTGGGTAAATAATATTGAAAACCGGGCATGGGGATTTTGATACAAAAACGGTTCTTGGAAGGAACAGACAAAGCTAACTGTTGAACCTTCTCAGAACCCGTTTCCTTTGTGCTGATCACCTGCCCTTTTTTTTTTTTTCCTGTATATCTCATCAATCTTTAATCCTACCCAAATCTTATTTCTCTAAAAAAGTACGGATGCTAAAATAATTTATATCTATCTTCTTCAAAATCTTGGATGGTATTGTAGAGAGAGAGAGACAAACCAGTGTGTGAGGGAGAGAGAGAATATCTTGCATTACTTTTTGACATATATTCTTCTCTGGATATCCGTCAATTGGCGCATAAACATTTCTCTCAATTTCTCCATTGATTGTCTGTAGAATATGTCATTTTTCTTTATCATTTCACTTCTTTGAATAAAACCCAGTAAGATTATTGCTTCTCTTGACGGTTTCCTGTCATAGCTTAAGGATAGATTTAGAAGAAAAAAAATTCATTGTTATTAAGAGAATCTGGTTGGACTCAATCCCTGTCCACAATTCTCTTTTTTATCTGCCCATCTGAATAAGTTACTGTTTAAATCTCTTCTCGATCAGCCCATCAAAACTTCTTGGGTCTGAAAGTGAGAGAGGATTAAGAAATCAATATTTTCAATAAGGTTTTTCCCTGTGAGTTTTGATTTGCGGTGTATAATCAACATCAAATTCTGATACTTATCTACGTAAAGAGACTCGATTTATCAATCTGGGCACTGATTGAATCGAAAGCCCAATTCAAACGGAGTCCTTCTGAATTAAATTAAGCCTTTCCGCCATGGCCGACACTTCTGTCTCCCTCGATAAATGGAGGGAGTATTTCCAGACTGCAAATTCCGACATTTTTAACATAATCGAGCATGCGATACTGGTCGCCGCCTCCGATTGTCCCTACGACTTCAAACTGAAGAGGGATCGGATAGCAGAGATGCTGTTCACGTGCAAAGTGACCAAGTGTCTCGGCTGCGACAGAATCGAATTGGCCGTGCCGCCGAATGCCGATGATTCAGAGAAGAGTGAAGATAAGTTCAAGAGTGGGATTGAGGCCGGTGGGAGTAAAGACACAAAGGAGAGCAAGGTGAATAGCAGCAGCCAAGATTACGACGATGATGATCATAGAGAAGTGATGGAGATGAACGCGAATCACGTCAGCAATTACAGTTACGGCGATGCTGAAGCTTTGACGGATGAGATTGAGGAGGAGTCGCAGTTTTTTGGAGAGGTTTTGAGGATCAAAGAAATTATTGACAACCATGAAGAAGAGGTTTGCTTTCTGTTTAATTGCTCGTGAATTTCGATTCGAATCGAGTTGCTGAATTTTCTTTTCAATGATTCAGTTTATGCCAGTGAATTTGAGATTGTTTTCCTGGTTTTTAGATTGTGATATCAGGGATTGAGGCAAAATCGATCTTTTCTGTTTGCGAAGTTTGGGTTACTATCATTGCTTCTCATGTGGTCTTGATTGTTGCCTCTTTTTCTCCTTGACAGTCTGATACATTGTTGTTTGATTCTTTGAGGAGGCTTCAGCTGATGCCTTTGTCTGTGGAGACTCTCAAGGTTGGACTCTAACCCTTGTTCTTTGTTTATATAATCTAATCTGTTTCAGTTTTGTTCAACATTGAAGATGATGGTTCTTAACCAAATTGCTTCTGTTTCAGGCTACAGAGATTGGAAAATCAGTTAATGCTTTACGGAAGCATGGATCGAAGGAAATTCGGAATCTTGTTACGACATTAATAGAGTAAGAACTCTCTCTGTTAGCTCTATGATTATTGTGTACTCTCTCTGTTAGCTCTATGATTATTGTGTTCTTCAGGTGACTGATGTAAAACTGTAAAATTGAATTCTTATTTGAGATTAGGCAGACTTCTACATGTTGATATCTAGTTATGTTGCTTATCTTCTAGTTCCATTTAGTCCATACAAGAATTTGATGAGGCCAGTGCTTGGTAAAGATCTTTTCAATATAACATTAAGACTGTCTGTTAATAAAAACTAGTTTCCTTGTCGTTATTACTGAGCAGAAAGTTAACTTTCCGATTTTATTTATCGTTAGTTTCTTTATCGTTATTACTGCGCAGAAAGTTAACTTTCCGATTTAATTTATCGTTGCATGCCATTGCATAACTTGTTTTCTTCTTTAGCTGTGCATTCGGTGCTGGCTGGGTTAACAGCATTGCTAGTGTCTGATGTACGTTAACTGGAAGTATCGTTGCTTGTCGCTCACAGCTTGAGCTTTTGAAATGCAGGGATTGGAAAATCATGGTTGATACATTTTTTAATGCTACAGCGGCCATTGCAGGTAGTCACATAACCTGGTTGTCTTTTCCGATCATGAATTCTAGATATTGCCTTTTGTATCTTGATTCATGAATTAATCACATTTTAATTGTGCAGAAATGGCAACAGAATCGGTGAAGACATCTGCTGTTGAAGAAGATGAAGAAGGACTACCATCTCCTCCACTTGATGAAGGAGCTTTCTTTGCTACCCCAACTTCAATGGAGCTGTCAAAGGTGCCATATCCTCCCCCCCCCCCCCCAATTATTACTATTATTATCATTACATACATGATAAATGCTTTGCTTGTGGACTGACTTGCTTTTGCTTATCTTGTGTTCTTCAATTGCGATGCACAAAGTTCTTTGACGGCATGGATGATGATGGAAGTGAGTTGTTACTTCCTTCTCCTTGGTTCATCTTTCTTTCCTGGCTTTCGCAATTTGGTTCTTTAGTCGAATTTTTTACTAAAATAGAATAAAGATAGATAATTTTGATCGGGGATGTTTCAGATCCTCGGAACAGTGGGGAGTTCAACAAGAACCGAGAAAATGGCAGAAGGCCAACTCTTGAGAAAACCAACACCCGTCGCTCGAATGCTGAAAATCTCCATGCTTCACGCACGCCTACAATGGACAAGAAGGCTGAACCGAAGAGAAGTCCCAAAGCTACATGGATGAAACAAACCACTTCTATACCCAATAGGGTTGGTAGTGATGGATCTGGGCCAGGCAGACCAAAGCCTCCTAGCAATGGTTCTGCTCCAGTTAGATCAAAGCCGTCCGCCAAACCAAGGGGTAACAATGAGATTATGGTTCAGCCAAAATCCGAAAATCGGATGATTCAGAGGAAACCAATGCCTCCTCAACAGGAGGTGAGTATGGCATGCACACATCAACATACATTAGTGCTTGCTACTTTCTTTGTTATCTCACATGTTTGATTCTTTTGTCATTTCAGAAGTTGAATTGTAAGAATGAGACTTCTGTCCGGATGAAATTAGAGGATGCCAAGAGGAAGCTGCAGGAACGATATCAGGAAGCCGAAAACGGTTGGTTTGCCTTTATTTTAACCTTATATATATCATTAGGCAAAACTAAAAGTAGCTATAATTGCATAAGCGAAAATGTTTTTTAGCCATTTGATAAGATATATGCTTGTTAGCCACTTCTCGAAGCTTATGGATATCTCGAAGCTCAGCAACATATCTCAAAGCTTTTGAGCTTCGAGATACGTCACTTACTTGAAACATATGAGTCTTACGGTTGACAATGGCAGGAGCTTCGAGATATTATATCACAAAGGTTGGGAACACTTGAGACATATAAGTCAAACAATCAACAATTGCGGGTTATATCTCGAAGCTCATTAGCTTCGAGATATGTTACCACCTTTGAGAAGTTGCTAAAAAAGATGCAATTTTATGAAATGGCTAATAACATTTGAACTTATTCCTAAATCTACCATTACATCTATGGGTATCGATCAACAGCACAATTGACACGCAATGTTCTAAATCTATCTTATTCCTTCTGAAAAATGTATATTTTAGTCCCTGTACTGGACCTAATGTTTACAAATGAAAGTATCGTGACCTAATTCGAAACAAAAATGAAAGTACAGGGGCGGGACAGGACGGGGTTGATTATGCTTTATCCCTTTTTCTTACTGCACACATGCATATGATTATCTTCTCACTGTGAGCTACTTAAACAGCAAAGAAGCAGAGAACTATACAAGTAGTGGAGTTGCATGATCTCCCCAAGCAGGGTCTTGCACAGAGGAATCATCAGCACATGAGGCCCGGAAACCACAACAGGCAATGGGCGAATGGACGGAGATAGATTTCTGACTCTACTGAATATGGTGGTAATAAATTTTTGAGTGTTGTGGGAGGACATTGCTAACCGAGTTCTTGGATTCATCGAGTGTAGCATAGATCGTATTTAGTTGAAACATTTAGGAAAGGATAGAGGGACCATAAACTATGTCTTCATAAATCTTAGACTGTGTTTGAATATTCCTGTCTTCTTCCTTACCATATTTGGGGAGGACACAATTTGCACATAAGCAAGTGCCATTTAGGGTAAGGTCAAGTACATTCTACACCGGATGTTTTTTAACAATTTATTCACTCACATTCACACACTTGTGTGAATTGTCGTTAAAAATACCTTGTGCATGATACACCGGATGTAGCATCAAAATAATCGTGCTGAACATAAATGTATCTAAACTCTTATATCAAAGTCTTTAACTCTTAAATTTGGGTTATGCATTTATCTTGCCATACAGATGTTTCTTTTGCCAAAATGTATGATATAGAGCTATTCAAATTTTCTCAACAACCTCTATATAATAATGCCTTGGCAGACGACGGTGATGTGTTATTATTTATTTAGTTGTTTATTGTATTATCAATATATATTCATTATATATTAGTAATAGAGAATTTCTATACACACCACACTTTTTACTTTACACACCATACAAAAATTTATTAAAAATTCAATTTTACTAAGCCCACCCCGAAAATACCTATTATACCCTTTAAAAAAAATAAAGAAATCAAAGAAGGAAATTAGAAAAATTAATCAGCTCTCTCTCCAAACCCTGCGCGCCGAACATAACAGTCAAACCCTGCGCGCCGAACTTTTCCTTCAAACCCTAACTAGCGCTGAATCTGAATTTTCTTCCCTTCTCTTCACACCACTCATCACGTTCGAAGACCATGGAAGCAGAAGACGACAATGTGTCGAGTTCTCCAAGTAATATTTCTCGTAAAATACGCTAGTTATTTTTCCACAACACGACGCGTTCAGCGCTGGTCAACCGAACAACCTGCGACGCATTCGGCTCTGGTACACCGAACATTGGTCAAACGTTGGCGTCCACTGACCGAACTCATCCACAGGCATTTGGCATGCATCGACCGAAAGTTATACTACCAGTTCGGCATGCACTGGCCGAACGTAACTTGATATGTTCGGCGTGCACTGGCCGAACGGTCCTTAAAAGGACGAAACTTGATGTGTTCGGTTTGTATCCGCCGAACACCTTGTAAAGTGTTCGGTTGATATCGGCCGAACGTTGCTGTTTCAGTTCGGCGGATGCAGGCCGAACGCTTCAAAAATCAGAATTTGTTGTTTGCGATTTCTGCTGTAACTTTTGATTATATAAAAGGATGAAACTTACAATAAAACATATGAAAAACTTACTCAATTTACATAAATGTTGATTGTCCATCGTGAAAATCTCTCATTTACAATAAATGTGCCGATTAGGATTTTCAAAGAGGGAGAATGTTTGGGTTTCTTAACAAAGAAAGTGTGAAAAAATACAGGTTATATGTTAGATGTTTTTAGGTTATATGTTATTTTTTTATATATTTTTTTTAAAATAAGGATATATGAGTCAATTATATCATATCTATTTTTGTCCAAAATAATTGTATGACGTGCAAAGTAAAAAATGTGGTGTGTATAAAAACACCCTTAGTAATATTGTTAATATAGAGTTTTTAAAAAATAAATAAATAATAGAAGAGAAAATGTAAAATATGGACGGTGCGATAAAGATTTAGTGTGGGTGCCCACCAAGACAACATGCCAATATAATTAACTTAATTTTGTTTCCTTTTCAACAGTTTAAGTTTGACCCATTCCCACTCCAGTCGTGTATCATGTTCACACACTCACACACACACACACATATATATATATATATGTGCATATGTATGGCTAAGAATCATAAATGCTTTCACAACTGTAGTATGGTACAATGATCAAATTATATGAAGTTGAAATTAACAGTGATCGTTTTCAAAGAAAATATATAATATTAAAATTAAAATTAAAATAATAATAATAATAATAATAATAATAAAAAATAAATAAATAAAACTGTCCCCTCTCAAAAATTGAGATGAGGTTTGTAATGATCCAATAATATTATTGTAGTGTGAGGCCACATGCCGCCTCTAGATTATTATGCCTTTTGGGTATATTATTATTATTATTATTATTATTTCTTGCAGTTGTGCTCTCTTTAATAAAGGCCTACCACTTTTGACTCTCCTTTTTTCCACTATTCCTTCACCATTTTGCCCTCCAATCTTGTCAAACTTCTCTCTCTCTCTCTCTCTCTCTCTCTCTCTCATTACTGGACCTCACTGCTAAACCCGACCCAACATCTGTAATATTCTAATACGCGCTTAAAAAGCACTCGTTGAATGCTCATTGAGCATTGGATTTTTTTATTTTGTTTATGTTCTATACATATTTATATAAATCAGTATTAATATATGTTAAAAAATATCACACATACAGTACAATCGAATGTAACATGAATAATACCTATAAATAATTTAAAATATTAAGATATTTCAAGAAAATTTGCATGTGAAGATATCATAGTAGGAGGATCACACTATAATATTTAAAATATTAATATGTTTCGTTGTTTCACCACGTAAATTTTTTTAAAAATAATGTTGTTGATCTCTTAGATTTCGTCTGTTTCATTAATATTGTTCAAATTCAAATAAATATCTAAAAAAATTAATATCTATACATGCACAGCACAAAATATATAACCACAAATATCTTTAAATACTAATTTAAATCGGGTTTGACAAGGATCCAAACCGCTCATAGATCCTACGAATCACAAACCATTTGCCACAAAGGGTTTGACAATAACTAAAAATAGAATTTGAAACAAAACAAAAAATAAGTCTTCTCATTTGATTGATTTCAAGATTATAGATAAAAGGCAATTGAGGATTAGGTCATGGTTTTCTTGGCCCTTTTGCTTTTTCAATATATTTATTATCTTCCAAGGTTTGGTGACAACAAATTTAGTTAGGTTATAGTCAAAATAAATAATAAATAACAAAGTTAGGTAAAATTATATTAGAACTACAATCTAAGATGAATGAATTAAAAGAAAACAACAAGACACAAAGTTGGTGGGACAAGTAAATGGAGTTTTAGGAACAAAACAAGTAGTGGAAGCTAAGCCACTTTTTCTCATCAACAACTTTATTACCTCCTTTCTTTTCACTCTATTTACAACTTCTCTCAATTCTTATTTTTAGCTTCTAAATATTTTATTAATTTCCACAACAAGACTTCCATTTTTATGATTTAGAAAATAATTATTTTACAAAAACCGATATATTTTTTTGGGATTTTTTTAACGTAGATTTTCTTTGAAGAAATAGAAAACTTAAATAAAACCAACAAGAATTTTCTTGAATTCAAATCTTCTTACGTGAAGACACCACGTTATACTATACTGTGTTATTTTAATTATCAGTTAAAACACTATCAATTTAAAATATATCACAACATACCGTGATGCCCCGACAGCCGGAGATTCATTTCCAATATTTTTGGGTATCAATTGCTTGAAATAATTGTGGACCGATTCCATGTTCTTGCGCGTAAATAAGTTGGTGTCCGAACATCAACTAGTCGGCCAATTCTTGAAGGAATAGAATTTTATGTGTTTGGAATCAGCATAAATTTTCAAGAATTCAATAGAACCCTTTTTTTTTCAAATATTAATATAAATAAAATAATATAAAATACGATCCCATAAAAAATACATAATATTTCATCAGAGCTCATTCGAATGTTATGGCAGTCTGTTCTTATGCTAGTTAATGTATATTTTATTTATGATATCTTAATAAACGATTGTATTTTGATTTAAGGATTTGATTAATAAATTTCCATTTTTCCTAAAAAAGAAAATAATAATCTATTTATTGTGATGCCATACCATATCATGAAATTAGGCAACATTAAATATTTGCATTTGTCCTATTTTTTTAAAATTAATATTATTATTTATTAGCTAAAAGTATGAATAAAATAAAGTAGCAAATTCAATTAAATTTGTTTTCAAAGTGGTTAAGTGACAGCTCAATCCCCATCTTGGATAATCAGAAATTAAATTATAATTATTTTATATAAATGTGTGGTATTTAATTAATTTTTATAATTGTAGAAGGAAAAGGAACTTTATATTCCCACTTAATCAAACATCATAAAATATTAAATAATAATATCTTATCTTTGATGGTAATGAAAATGATAATAGTGACATTTTCTTTACCACGTGTAATCAATGTACTCGCAAGCTCATGAATACCAACAAAAACTAGTATTTTAAGTTATCATTGTTGACAAACAAGGTTATATATACATATATATATATATATGTGTGTGTGTGTGTGTGTGTGTGTGAGAGAGAGAGAGAGAGAGAGAGAGAGAGTTTATCATCACTATATAGGTAACGTTATCCTTAACCATTACAAATTAAATAAGAAGAAAGCAACCTACAAGTGTGAGTCTTTAAAACATGAGGAATGGCTTCATTAACTTTTACTTATTGAATTAAATCATATTATAAAATAATATTTTTATTTAATTAATCATTAATAACTTTTATGATATGGGGTGCATACTATAATTATATTTTTACACCTATTTAGGTACATACTTATATGCTAAAGTAGGGATACAAAAGTCTTTTTTAATTTTATCATAAAGAAAAAAGTTTAAAATAAATGTTAATCATTTCTATATTTACGATATGTGCACGACACTTCTGTCAAGCTAAATGAAATTGAGAATCCAACAAAGAATTCAATTAAATACGCAAGTTTTGGTGTAACCTTTTTTTCTCACGTGTGCTACAATTTAAGGTATTACTTGTTTAACTATAAAGTATTATTTGTTTAACTATAAAGTATCACTATGTTTTAAGTGTATAGCTGCTGATTAATTACCTTAAAAAATAGTGATACTTTATAGTTAAACAAATAATACTTTATAGTTACTCAAGCAATACCTTAAATCGTATCACACGTGCAACCGTTTCACATGAGACTCACCCTTTAATCAACGATTACTTTGTAAGTAGGATGCGACTTCAATTTGAGTAGAGATTTCAAAGACTCGTGATCTGAATAGATGATATGGTATTATAGTAAAAAAGTTGTAGAAGGCCATCTTTTTCCCGGTTGGAAGGAATCTAAAACAAAATTTGGCCAATCTTTTTCAAAAGAAATGGAGTTACAGATGTAGCAAGATTCAATAAATTATTTGGAGCTGTGAATAACGTGGATAATTCAAACAAAACATCACACACTATTTCTTGTCATTTTATGGAATATTCCTCCTCCTTTTTTCTTGATCGATGGTCCAATTTGAAATAAAAGTCACTATTAAGTCATTTTCTTTCATAAATACATAGCTACACACGGAATTGATAATTTTTGTGAATCCGAACAAAAATCATGGTGTAATATTCTGTTAGCCTCGTCTCAAAATAAGAATCATATTCTATAAATGTTCGATTTATTTTTTTTGAAAATTAATTTTGTTAAAAAATTTACTTTTAAAATAAGATTTTTATTTTAGAATAAAAATATTTTTTAAAAATACAATTCTTATTTTAAAATGGGTGGGTAAGTATTTAGAATTCGGTAAATAAATAAATAATGCTATAATTATTTGTGGTGTTGTCATGTTCAATTTTCCAAGTACTTGAAGCCAAAACTTTAAATATTTAAATAAATAAAACATGGGCTTTTTTAATTTCCAAAGGAAAAAAACATGGGATTTTAACAAAAAAAAAATTCAGAATAATGACAACTGAATATTTAAAATAAGATATTTCTGAACTAATAAGATCAATGAATTTCTCTGGTTCAATTAAAATTATATTTCCGAAGTTGTTCGAAAATATCAAAATATTGATTTTTCTATATTTAATGACCTAATATATACAGAATACCTAAATAAATATATTTTTATATTTTCCTAATTTCCATTTTTCCTTCAGAAAGCAGACTTTAATTTAAAAATAAATCTAAAACTCTAGAAACTAGTTTTGAACATTAGATGAGTCCACTTTGATTTGGGGGGAAATAGACAAATGAATGGGCCATTTGTGGGCCGTCCAAAATTAAACCGAATTTTAGGCCCATTATATAAAATGATTTATAATATGATATATATTTGGTGGGTTACAATGTCCAAATTATGATTACGTAATTGTTTTCAAAGCAAGCCCGTTATTATGAATTATTAAGGGTGCTTCTAAATACACTGTAAACACTATAAAAAAAATTTTAAAAAATTAAAATTACACACTTTGTAAGTGGACATATTTACCCTTCTTATCGTAATCTCCCGGCCTAACAAGAAGAACGATAGATGAACACCAAGTGCTTCTTGATGGGGTGAGTTCTTGCATATATTTTCTTTGTTCTTGTGTATTGTATGGTTGTGTGTTAGGGTTTATATGTGAGGGTTTGAATTATTATACGTATTTAAAACTTTAGTCTAGTTTCAATATTGAATTCAATTGGTAGAGAAATGTACACATTTGAACATGGAACATAGAATTAATGAAAGCTTTCAAAACAAGCTTTGAACTAGTTCTTTACTCTGTTTAAAAGAAATCGTAATATAAATGAAGTAGGCGTTACACATAAGTGGAAGGATAACCCAGAAGTGATCATGTAGTCTTGCTTAAATTGATCAACCCGAGTCATCTAGGGCTAAGAGGGATAGGGGTGGAGGTCCGAGCAGACAGAGGTAGTGTGATTTAGGAGTTTTATGTTACGGGTATTTCGTTATTTATTCATGTCCATGTAATGGTTATAACATAACAACTACTTATGTCACTTTGTGTGGATGTTCATGTTATAACTATTTTTCTATTTGTCTTGTATATGTTTCAAAGGTGCTTATTGTTTTTTATGATACATGCTAGGTTTATATTAATATTACAGAGTATACACATGACATGTTTATACTAATACTACATTGCATACATATGATATGTAGGTTTATAAATAATTTGAATACACGAGAGGTTTATATAATATAGTCATAAATGGCGTTAATCCTCCAAGTTAACCGTCTCATTTCTATCAATATCATATTCTTTTTCTCTCAAGGTATCAGCCAATTTGTTGTGTGAATAGTACGCGCCATCCTACAATACACGAGATGGGAGGGAGAGGAGAGATTTTTTTTTTTTAGTTTTTATGGGTAAAATGGGTAGATAGCATACGGGTTTTCTTTTTAAATAAATATGGTGTATAAAGTTAAATTACGATATGGAGAACTGTTGGTGGTGTAAATATAATCTATCAATTTATAATGCATTATGATTTTGTTGACATCAATAATATGTTGTAATAATTTATTTTTATTCATTTTTAAACGAGTTTTGATTATATTTTTAGGAGTTTACGAGCATTAAGTGTAAGATGTAGAAAAAAAGAGAAAATTATTATAAAGTTAACTGAAAACATAACACAATATTTTCTTTGAAAGATGGCTAAAAAAGAATCTCCCTTTTCTAATTTGCTTAAATTTGATGTGAATAGCATAAATGGATATTAAGATGTTATAATATTCTCTATCATAAAATAACATTAGGCATTCTATTTTACTTTAATAAATAATGTATGGCACATGCGCATTTAAGACTCCACATGGCATGCCCTCAAAAAACACACACAATGGAAGATGGTCCGAACTATCTTAAAGAATGGATGGAAACTTTTGCACGATAGGAGGTTCTTGGGGGTCGAAACCCGACCAGACGAAATATATATTTTTTTTTTGGAACGAAGAGAGTATACTAATCATAGTTTTGAAAACATAGGACACACAAAACCCAAGCCTTATTCTGCTTACCCCTTTGCTAAGGACAACCAAGATTAAGACACGGTGTCTCCTTACATAAATCATTGGAAAACAATATTCCAAACCCCAAATCTCACCATGATTCTCATTTGATCACAGGGATTCACCAAAACAAAGGTACAACCAATTGCAAAAAAAAAAAAAAAAAAGAGCCATCTGAGTAAGTGGTAATAACTCTGGCTGGAGATATATTTGTCTGCTACCTATGGCCACAAATGGCCCAAATCAGAACTTATCCTTTGGGCTGCTTCTCATTCATCTAGCCACATAGACAAGTTTCTAATGTCCAATGCAAATATTTACAATTTTTGGTAAAATATTATCCTAAGATAACGGTTCTGTATTATCAAGAAGAGAGAGTACAGGTTCTGGGCTTGGACTTGTCCAAAATCGACCACATAACCTGGACATCTTCGTATGCACAGGCCATCACTTCCCCTTGCAAGTCCATGATACGTTGTTCTTGTCCTCCTGTAAATAAAAAAACGGGAGATTAATAAATGAAAAAAAAAAAAAAAAAGATTGTTTTTGGATGGAGAGATCTGGACTTAAAGGTAGATTTGGATTTGAAGATTTCCAATGGATCTGTATATAAAGATTTCGAATCAAAAGGCGAAGTTCCATCCCGAAAATCCTTCAATCCATATACAACCTTATGGTAATCTTTGAAACACGTGATTTCAACAATAAAGGCAGAAGCTTGTAATCAAGAAACATGAGTAGAAAGTACAAGTAGATGAAACAGAACAAAAATGTACCTTGCTGGGACTTCTTGTCTCTGTGGTGGTTTTGGTGGTTGAAGAAAGTACAAGCTTTTCTGAATGGGGAAGTGATTGTTTTAACCCAAGAAGCCATATTTCATCCTTGTCTTTGTCTTAGTTCAGTTTGGTGCTATATATAGGAATTGTAAATGTAAGGAGGGAAAAGGGGTTTGTACCTCAAAACCAAGGCAAGATCCGTAACATAAGCTGTGGGTTAATCATCATGTAATAATGAAGCAATATACGTATAATTATACGTATATATGTATATCTATCTCTGTGTGAGTCTGTTTGTGTGTGCCCGACTGCACCTTTGCACATGGCGCACGCGTCCCAAATGGACCAAATGCATGTGAACTGCCCCATACTTTGCTTTCTCTAAACGAGATGTATTGTCAACCCCAGTTGACAACCCATCCCCCACCCCCCTACCAAACAGAAATGAAGGGCATCTATCGGAGTGGAGCCAATGTGAACACATCAACAAATACATTATCTAGTGGGATAGAGAGCTTGCTCTCTTGTAAGTTTCCGTGGATTGCATTTTGTAGAAAAAGATATCCGTAGACCGTACTAGACATTGTTGATAGGTCGCTAGATATTTATATACTTCTTTCATCCCAAAAAAATAGTATCCCGAACAATTAAAAAATGCGTAATTTTCGCAAACTTAAAGTTTAACGCTCAACGGCTCAATATTCGTTTATGATTTAAGTTCAAACTACCCGTTGCTTCGAAGTTTTAGGAGAATGGCATCAGAATGCTTCCCACATCAGCTATATTGATTTGATAGTTCTGTACAATTCACAAGACTTGTAACTAATCAGATGTACAATCCCGCAAGCTATTGTCGAATCAATACGAGGTCAAGCTATGTCGGTACGGCATATGAGAAGCTGTAGAACGACACCATTGGGCTCGACAGACACAATAATGTAGTGTGTTGTAGATATAGATCTCTCTCTCTCTCTGCCACACAGATTGATAACACTATATCACTTCATTCCACACAATAATGCTTGCTACAAATTGTAAAGTTAAAACTGAAAAGGGGAGTTGAGTAGAAAATGTGGTGTTGCAGAGAATTTATGGACATTGGAGCAGAAAGGCAGGGCACATGGTCCAAGTGATAAAGGCAGAACATGTCTGGGCACTGCACAAGAAAGATAGAGCACATGCCCCCCCTTATAACTATTATAACCCCACTGACAAAAACTGGAGAACTCAAACAACAAGAGCAAAGATGCTTAGGCTGAGGAGAGAATATCCATTGAACATTTCCAATAATAGAAACTAAGTTATGTTGTAAAATATAGATATTTATCCGGTTCAAATCGTCGAGCCTTACGCGTCGAGCCTTACAATTGCGCATGACTGTAATTTTGGCTTGTGATTAGTAAGCTTTGTTCCAAATTACAAACTGTACTATACTATAAGTTTAAACCTTCCTCCTAAAAATAATACCTTTATTGAGCTGTATTTTCGCTCGTGATTAAATGACAAGCTATATAATATAAACTTGTTAAACCTGGTTCCAAAAACACAAAACCTTAGAACAACTTCAAGGCCAATTTCACCTAGTTTATCCGTTGTCAGTATCCTCTGTCTGGTTCCATTATGCATTGTGGCTTAACAATGCACCTACACTAATTCACAAAAACCAAGAATTATATAACACAAAATGAAACAAACAGCAATTTGACAGCAAAACTTTAAAAATATACCATGAGAAACTTTATATTAAAAACGAAACAGAATTCAGAGCTTCAGTTGTACGAATAAAAAGAAAAATAATCACACTCTCCTCTCCCCTAAACTTTCTTCGGCTACTACTAACAGGAGAGCCTAAAACCAACCAGTTTTGGATCTCCCATAGCAGAAATACAACCAACAAGGCGAAACAACATAAGAATTTGCACTTCCACACAGAATGAAACAGGGGAAACACATACAAGTAGGGGAGTTGCATACAGCTGTTCTCCTCTAAATTCCTTTTAATCCTCGAGGGCTTCTTCTTCTTCATCTTCGTACTCACCTTCATCATCGGCAGTTGCATCCTGGTACTGTTGATACTCAGACACAAGATCATTCATGTTGCTCTCGGCCTCAGTGAATTCCATCTCATCCATACCTTCACCCGTGTACCAATGCAAGAAAGCCTTTCTCCTGAACATGGCAGTGAACTGCTCACTCACTCTCCTGAACATTTCTTGGATCGAGGTAGAGTTTCCAATAAAGGTGGATGCCATTGAGAGCCCTCTTGGCGGGATGTCACAAACACTGGATTTCACATTGTTTGGGATCCACTCAACAAAGTAAGAGGAGTTCTTGTTTTGGACATTGATCATCTGTTCATCAACTTCCTTGGTGCTCATTTTGCCCCTGAACATGGCCGAGGCTGTGAGGTAACGACCATGGCGTGGGTCCGCTGCGCACATCATGTTCTTGGCATCCCACATTTGTTGGGTGAGCTCTGGGACAGTGAGGGCACGGTATTGCTGGGACCCACGGGATGTCAGGGGAGCGAATCCCACCATGAAGAAGTGCAGACGGGGGAATGGGATTAAGTTGACTGCAAGCTTCCGGAGATCAGAGTTGAGTTGACCGGGGAAGCGGAGGCAGCAGGTAACACCACTCATGGTTGCCGAGATTAAATGGTTTAGATCACCAACTGTAACCAAAAAAAAAAAAGGGTTGTAAGCATTTTTAATATATGTAATGGTATAAAGTAAGGAGTTGGTTCATAACAAAAACAACAATAATCATCACATTGAGTTTACATCTGTTTACCATAGGGTACCATCCATCAAGAGCAACATGCAGAGAGCAAATAGTACTGAGACTTGGCAACATAGTGGAGACATACATGGTGAGATTCAACCCTTTTAAGACACTAACAACACAACAAAAAGTTTCTTAAACAAGAAACACAAAGTAGTACTGAACAAAACAAATAAAAGAGTATGGGAAATATATTAGCTGGAAAATTTAGAAAAAATATCAAACTTAAATGATTATGTTAAACTACTAGTGATGTAGTAGAAGAGTAATGCAAAGATATAGAAATACATTAGAATAACTGTCAGACACAGCATATGGCTTGTACAGAAGATTCACATAGTTGTAGATGAAAAAATGACACATAGCAGCGCTTAATTATCCTTTTCGATGATAAGGGACCAACCAACAGCACCAAAAACATTAAAGCAAAATGATTAGAAGCATTTTATTTTGAAAATTATGAAGTCAATTTCAATTTTCTTTGTAAAGGGGCGAAGGATCAGCAGAACCAAAAGGCAAACCCCAAAAACCTTGCCATATAAGTGGTAACGATCAACATCATCAAATTACATCTACTTACAGGTCAGCAAGGTAAGTGGCATCAATTAATGCATAAAAAAAAATACAAGCAGTCCCAGTAAAATATACTCACAGCTTGGAGTGGTGAGTTTGAGGGTCCTAAAACAAATATCGTATAGAGCTTCATTATCAAGAACCATGCACTCATCTGCATTCTCCACAAGCTGATGCACTGAAAGTGTAGCATTATATGGCTCAACAACTGTATCTGAAACCTTAGGAGAAGGGAACACAGAGAATGTAAGCATCATCCTATCAGGGTACTCTTCCCTGATCTTTGAGATCAGCAAGGTACCCATTCCCGAACCAGTTCCTCCACCAAGAGAATGGCAAACTTGAAAACCTACAAAATATGATGCAAATGTTTCAGAACATTGGCCCACCATGAAACAAGTTGATACTCTGGGCAATTCAATTCAATAGACGGAGACCAAAATATACAATATCATACCAACACTTGCAAGATAAATACATATATATCCAATTTACCTTGAAGGCAGTCACAGTTCTCAGCCTCCTTCCTCACAACATCAAGAACAGAGTCGATGAGCTCAGCACCCTCTGTGTAGTGCCCTTTAGCCCAGTTGTTTCCAGCACCAGACTGACCAAAAACAAAGTTATCAGGCCTGAAGATCTGGCCATATGGACCAGTACGGACACTGTCCATGGTTCCAGGTTCCAGATCCATAAGCACTGCACGAGGCACAAACCTACCACAAGATGCTTCATTGTAGTATACATTGACACGTTCCAATTGCAAATCAGATGTTCCAACATATCGTCCAGTTGGATCAATTCCGTGCTCATCACAGACCACCTCCCAGAACTTTGAACCAATCTGGTTTCCACATTGTCCTCCCTGAACGTGAAGGATTTCTCTCATTTTTCCTGAAATTATAGAAAAAACATAAGGAAAGAACATAGAATCATGAATAGCATTACAGTTGCCATATTTATGCAAGTGATCAGGGTTCAGTAGCTCAAAAGAGGAGTTCACATATTTGCTGATGTTTTATATAAACATTATCATACATTATACTGATATTAAAATCAAAATTATTCCATTGTTGATTCACTATAATTCAATCACTTATTGCAATAATCAAACAACCAGGGGCCATAGATCTAATCCGTAACTCAAAGTATAACAAGTAGTGCAATAACATTTGCAAAAGCATATATCATAAAACTCAATTATTATGCAGCGTACAGATGAAGGTGTGGATTTTACTCATAACAGATCTTGCAGGACAAAAAGAATCAGTTATTATTAGAATAATGTTAATATTATTTCTCAGATCTGCACCAGATCTACTTGTTTTCCAATAAAAACACTTGAAATATTTCAATATCCGATGCGATTCAAGTTGAAATTGTTATGATGAATACAATGAACTTCATAAAAATGCAAACTCACCCAGATCTACGAGCATTTTATCATTCTACAAGTTCGATCTACCAATAATTACATGTTCGGTATAGAAGAAAACTAAAATGAACTAAACCCTGAGTAGTCGTAAAAATCACCAAAACTGAATATGAATTGATTAAGCTCCACGATCTAATTGAAGAACATACTAACCACCAACGACATCAGAAAAATTAGAAGGACGAAAATTACCTTAAATTTTGTGGGGAGAAACACCAGAATTCGAGAATGAATCGAGCAGATAATTTCAGCTCGATCGACTAGGCAGGCAAAGATAGAGTGAGAAAGCGAGTGAGGGAGTGGGAGTGTGAGAAAATATCCGAGACGTAAAGAGGGATTTTATATGTGACAAGGTACAAATCGACGGTTCACATTGTTTCCCTCCTATTACTAATGGCATATCAAGGCCGTGCGATTCAGTGAACCGACGGCTGAGATGGAATTGGACAGATGGGAAATGAGGGATTTTATTTATTTTGAAATTGTAAGATATTACCATGACAGATGTACCCTTCCATAAAAGACATCAATAACCTTTGACTAACAACAGTCATATAGGAGCCATAATATGTCGTCGTCAATAGCAACAGTGGATAAAATTTGAATTCAACAATTTGTTCTCTTTCATGAAATTTACCCAAATAATTCTTCAACTTAATTTTTTTATTTTTGTAATTATTAAAAAGGTGCAGCTATTTATATCCAAAATCTTTAAACATACTCAAGTTTAATATATTTTATATGAAATTAATAATTCTTTATTTTTACTAAATGAACCTCATTTATGCTCTTTATATCCTTCTCACTAAAAAATAAAAATAAATCAATATTCAAACCTGATTGCTCAACCCTCCATAATTTTTAATATAAAAAAATTTTAAAAAATTTTCTCTTGCAATTTCTCCATCTACCATAAATTTATCCCCTTTTTAATCTATATCTCCTCTCTTTTCTATCCAAAAATCCAAAAAATAAGGAGGGAGGAAAATGATTCCTGATGAAATTGAAAAATAATAGAAATTTAGGTTCAGCACCAGAATGTGGCGGCGTTTAGCGCCAATGGAATGACAACACCTAGCGGAGGTTTAGCGCATATGGAATGACAACACCTGGCGGAGCAACGACAGCTCAATTACAGACAACTTTGCTGTATGTGGATGACTTAAATTTCAATGTAAGGACTCCAGGGAATTATTAATTAAGATCATCAGGCGTACCCACATATAGCGAGCATATATACATAAACCCTTTGTACACAAAATTCTTAACAAAATAAAGTTTAGAAAATAACATTTAAATAATAGTGTTAAGTATGTATTGCTTATCAAGTTTGTCATTGGTGCTGAAAGATTTCAGATTTGAAGTCGAATCTCAAAAAAGCCATAAATTGAAGAAATATGGTGAAGAAGAAGACAAGGTGAAAGTTTTGCAGTTCACTTTTTTTTTTTTTTTTTTTATAATTATAAAGCTCTTGCCCTATATATTTATCTTTGTTACTTATTAATTTATAATATATCTAATAAATTCTCAAATAGAATATATGTAAGATATTTATTATTACAAACTACGTGTAGGGCTTATGTGTATTGGGTTGGGTCCATCCAAATGAGGATAGGCTCAACTCAAATATTTGTTTGTTTTCGATTACGGACGAGGATCGTCAGTTTTAAGCCTATATTGGTTCATCTCAATGCAAACATAATTTTTTACTACTCATCTAAATATAATTTTTTTCGATCTACCCACTCGAATATAGTGTTAGAACATGGTTCATCATCATGAATAAATATATATCTAATTTATGTAATAGAGAACAAAGGAAACGGATCTCAAACTGTTGTTTTTTTTATTCTTGTTGTTCTCTTCATAAAGAATTACAGACACCCTTTTTAAAGGGTTGGAAACATATCAGTACAAGGAAAGAGAATAATCATGAATGATCCTTAAGAATCTTGACTGATCCTAATTGTTGTTCTCTTCATAAAGAGAATAATCATGAACGATCCTTAAGGATCTTGACTGATCCTAATTGGTGTGATTGATCCATAATTTCTGTTTAATTGATTTTCTTTCCTTTCTTCTAACACTCCCCCTCAAGTTGAGTGACGGGATCTCCGATACTCAACTTGTCGAGAACTTCTGCAAAACTTTTGGACTTTGTGGCTTTGGTTAGGATGTCGGCGAGCTGGTCTTCAGATCGTACAAATGGCAGTGCCACAATTCCATCCTCGATCTTTTCTTTGATAAAGTGTCTATCAACCTCGACATATTTTGTTCTGTCATGTTGCACTGGATTCTCTGAGATGCTGATGGCTGCCTTGTTGTCACAAAATATCTGGCATGTCTTTGCTGAATGAAGATCTAGTTCCATCAATAGTCTTCTTAACCAAAGAACCTCCGTTAGACCACTCTTAATTCCTCTAAACTCTGCTTCGGCACTTGAGAGAGCTACTACTTTTTGCTTTTTGCTCCTCCAAGAGACGAGATTGCCTCCAACAAAAGTAAAGTACCCAGCTGTAGATCTTCTGTCTATTGGATTTCCAGCCCAGTCTGCATCTGTGTAGGCTTGTATCTCTAGATGTCCAGTTTTTCTAAACAGTAGTCCATAACCAAAAGTTCCCTTTAGGTACCTTATAATCCTTAGCGCAGCTTCTAAGTGATCAGCTTGAGGTTGGTGCATAAACTGACTTACAACACTAACAGCATAGGCAATATCAGGTCGGGTATGAGAAAGATAAATAAGTTTCCCTACCAAACGCTGATATCGTCCTCGATCTGCTAATTTTGCCCCCTCCACAATTTGTAGTCCATGATTCATAGCAATGGGCGTATCTGCTGGCTTGCAATCCATCATTCCTGTCTCAGCTAGAAGATCTAGAGTATACTTCTTCTGGTTAATAAAAATTCCCTTCTTTGATCTGAGCACTTCGATCCCGAGGAAGTACTTTAGATTTCCCAAATCCTTCATCTCAAATTCTTTAAACAGATTTTCTTTCAACTTCTTGATTTCTTCTGAGTCATCACCTGTTATGATCATATCATCCACATAAATAATCAAACAGGTAATAAGGTTACCTCTTTTCTTCAGAAATAAGGTGTGATCTGAATTGCTCTGTTGATACCCATACTTCTTCATAGCTATGGTAAACCTCCCAAACCAAGCCCTCGGGGATTGTTTAAGTCCATATAAGGTCTTCTTCAATCTGCAAACCTCGCCGCCTTCAAACTCATTTGAGAAACCCTGGGGTGCTTCCATGTAAACCTCTTTTTCTAATTCTCCATGAAGAAATGCATTTGTAACATCAAACTGATGAAGCATCCAATTCTTGTTGGCAGCAATAGAGAGTAGAACTCTAACAGTGTTCATCTTTGCCACCGGTGAGAAAGTCTCTGCATAATCTATCCCGTACATTTGTGTGTACCCTTTTGCGACTAGCCGAGCTTTGTATCTTTCAATAGATCCATCTGGTTTTCGTTTAATTGTGAAAACCCATCTGCATCCTACAAGCCTCTTTCCTTCTGGCAACTGGTATTTCTCCCACGTATGATTTCGGACTAGCGCATCTATTTCCTTCTTCATAGCAATCCTCCAATGTTTGAACTTTAGGGCCTGTTCTACTGTTTGTGGGATCTCTTCTTCATATAAAGCTGCTGTATAGGCTCTAGCAACTTTGGACAGTCTTCCTTTGGTGAAATTTCCAAATGAATATCGAGAATTCCGCACAGTCTTTTCTGGGGTATATCGCTTGGGAGGAATACCCCGATTACTTCTGGGTGGCAACACATATCACCCAGTATCACCATCTACTGAATTTTCTTCCTGTTCTTCTTCAATTGCTGGAGAAATATTATCAGAAGACTCAGAAATAATAGTAGTAGGTCCAGAATCTCTTACCTCAGATATCAGTGGCAAAGGAGATATGGACTCTAGCAGCAGCGGATCTACAGATTGTGCTTGGGTGTTTGAGACTGGCTCAGCGGAAAGGCTAACTCTCTCTGTTGGATCCACTTCCGGATCTGACATTGGCAACCAACTTAGCAGGTCGACCTCACTGACCCTCTCACTCTCCCCCTGACTGCTAAGGTGGGCAGCATAAAAGAACTCTGTTTCAAAAAAAGTGCAGTTCATGGAAGTTAAGATTTGACGAGTTTTAGGATTGTAACATCTATATCCCTTTTGGTTAATGCCATAACCAACAAACACGCACTTAACAGCACAAGGAGAGAGTTTTGTTCGTTCGTGTTTGGGAATATGAACAAATACAGAGCAACCAAAGACTCTAGGCTGAAGTGTAAGGGCGAGAGGTATTTTGGCATGGATGGATAATTTTTGTAAAGGGGTTTTAAGATGGAGTGTCTTGGTCGGAAGTCGATTCAGAAGGTAGACTGAAGTGGCAACAGCTTCAGGCCAAAAAGATGTGGGTACACGAGACTCAATCATTATGGCACGGGTCATTTCAAGGATAATTCGATTCTTCCGTTCGGCAACACCATTTTGTTCTGGAGTATGAGGACAAGTGGTTTGGTGGACTATCCCATTTTCCTGACACAAGATTTTCATAGAATTATTGACAAATTCCCCCCCATTATCGGATCTAAGAATTTGAATATTTTTCTGAAATTGAGTTTGAACCATGGTATAGAAATGAGTGAATTTCTCAAAAAACTGAGATTTATTTTTTAAAAAATACACCCATGTCATCCTAGTACAATCATCAATAAAGAGCAGAAAATATTTATAACCTTGTCCTCCCACAACAGGTGAAGGACCCCAAACATCAGAGTGCACCAAAGAAAAAATAGAGTTAACTTGTGTATTATTTGATTTAAAAGATTGTCTGTGGCTTTTAGCCAAAATACAAGTTTCACAAGACAATATCTCAGATTGCACTAATTTAGGGAATAAAAGCTTAAGATAACTCGTTGAAGGATGCCCCAATCGTCGATGCCAAAGCCAGACTTCCCGGTCTGCAGTTCCATGAGCGAGTACCACTTTACCTTGTTGAGCTATCTCATCCACATAGTACAACCCGTTCCGCTCAGTGCCACGTCCAATAATCTCCCCCGTCCTGATATCCTGTAGAAGACAGAAGTGAGGATGCATCAGCATGGTACAATTAAGTTCTTTTGTAACATGGCTAATCGACATTAGCTTATGAGAAAGTGATGGAACGTATAGACAATTTGAAAGCCGTAAAGTGGGAGAAATTTCTATAGTTCCAGCTCACTCCACTCGAGTTAAGTCACCACTTGCGGTTTGAACATGTGTTCGGAGTGGTTTCAATGACTCAAGAATATCAGATTTATCAAAGGTCATTGTATCTGTGGCTCCACAATCAAAAATCCATCCCCTATCCTTATCATTTTTATCACATAATGTTTGGGCTTGGCTTGGCATGCAGTGGAAATATTCAAGGGAGTTCTTAGACACAGAGGAATTAAGTTGCAAATCGGAGGAAGGGTTTAGTGGCAAACCACCAAACCCTATACCTGTCTTCTCGTGGCAGTCCGCCACACTCCCCTGTTCGTCTGTCTTCGAGCTGTTTACCACTACTGCTGCTTCGGCGACCTCTTGGCTATCTACTCCAATCGCTGATTTTCCCTTTGCCTGTGGGACTTTGTGGTTATCTTCCCACCAGTCGGGATAACCAACAAGTTGGAAGCACGTCTCCTTGGTATGTTTCTGCATTCCACAGTGAGTACAATGAAGTTTTGATTTGTCCTCTTTCCCCCGCCATGGCGGGTTTTTGGATCGAGTTTGAGTTCCTTTGGCCTGCTGTCGGTGCCTCTCTGGCCGTGGTGTGGTATTACGAGCTCCGAATCCGGCTCCTACTCCTCCTGATGATGTGATGCCGGAGTCGGTGAGATTGGTTGCGGGTTGAAGAATCTGTAGCCGAGCGGCCTCCCTTTTCACTTTTGAGAAAGCCGACTCGGCTGAGGGAATTGGTATCTCCTTGAGAATATCACGCCGAATATCATCATACTTGATATCTAATCCGGAGAGAAATTGGTATAGCCGGCGATTTGCAATTAATTTCCGGTATTTGTTGATTCCTTCTTCACAACAGCCGAGGGGATTCGGTTCTCTTCGGTCGATGGTGAGCCATATGGCTTGTAATTCGTTCCAGTAATCTTCCAGTGTAAGTTGCCCTTGATTGACTTTGTTGGCTTTTACCTCCAAATCATAGATTTGGAACGGGTCTGCTCCACTCCCGTATGTGATTGCCAGACTATCCCACACAGCCTTGGCGGTCTGATGTTGAGCAAAATTTGTTACTAACCTCCCTTCCATATTCTATATGAGCCATGAGAAAACAGATAGATATGTTTCCTCCCATTGGTAGTAGGTTGGATCTGCTTCATTTGGTGGTGGTGGTTGTCCAGTAATGTGGTTGGACTTGCCCCTGCTCCCTATGGCTACCCTCATGAGGCGAGCCCACAGTGGGTAGTTGTTTCCATCTAGCTTGAATCCGAGTGTAATGTTGTCGGAATTTCGCACCAGATTTGCAATCTGTAGAGTTAACTCATTGGTTAACTCATTGGTTGTCTGTATCTTGTTTGACATTTTGATCTAGTTGTGAGTTCCTAGATCATCACCTGCTCTGATACCATGTTAGAACATGGTTCATCATCATGAATAAATATATATCTAATTTATGTAATAGAGAACAAAGGAAACGGATCTCAAACTGTTGTTTTTTTTATTCTTGTCGTTCTCTTCATAAAGAATTACAGACACCCTTTTTAAAGGGTTGGAAACATAACAGTACAAGGAAAGAGAATAATCATGAACGATCCTTAAGGATCTTGACTGATCCTAATTGTTGTTCTCTTCATAAAGAGAATAATCATGAACGATCCTTAAGGATCTTGACTGATCCTAATTGGTGTGATTGATCCATAATTTCTGTTTAATTGATTTTCTTTCCTTTCTTCTAACATATAGCACAGGCACGTACTTCTCAAACCAAATAACTCCTTATACATTTGTTTACCTATCATGAGATTATGTTGCTTACTTAATTGTATTATGAAGTGACTCATAGTTTTTTTTTTTCTTTTTTTTTTCTTCAGGTTTAGGTTGATGAAGGTCACAATGATAAAATTTCGATCAATCGTTTGATCTCAACAAATTTTGAAATTTAGTTTGTAAATATAAAGATTTGAATACTCCAACAAGGTTCGATTGTTTGCCTAATTCAAAAAAATCTTAATGTGAGCAAATAAATGGACCTCCCATCTTTGATTCAAAGGACTAAAAGGTTCTTTTCAACTGTTTAAAGAATTGGATTGGTAAGGATGGAAAGTGAAGTTTTATCAAGGTTGTTAACTGTTTGTATACAGCTACATTCACACAAAATATTTTACAAAATGTTTAACTCTCTTTGTGGGCTTACGGTCTAGTTCAGATGTATGTCTATTGCCGGTCAAGCAGTTTAGTTTCACCCAATGGTTAGAACGGAGAAAGATGAAAAAAAAATAATAAAAGAATTTTTCGATAAGTGAATTTTTTGGAATTTTTATGTCCTTCAATTTGGTCTTGCTTGTGAAATGTTGATGGAAATTGTCTTTCATGCATGTCCTACCGTTTGTAAAATTTTGTTTATCATTGTGATATATTATATGTCCGTGTTAAAGTATAATATTTGTTTTATATGAAGGAGCATCTAATATTTTTGTGTAACCATTGAGGGAGGTTTAGAAGACAAGGTGAACATACCGACAAATTCTTGGTTAAAAAATTTTCATAAAATTTTAGTAACAACATAAATTCAGATTCGAGCTAAAAAACTTTCATATCTTTCTTTTTAGTAACGATGTGGATTCAGATTCGAGCTTATTATTAGTACATTCACTTATGATGCAAAGTTACTTTCACTAACAAGAGGTGTGTGGCTATTTTTAATGAATACACTTAGTATTCCCACATTTTGAGGAATTCAAAAATTGGGTTATTGTGTGGTTTGATTATGGTATCCCCTCTAGATCAATAGGAAATTCATAATTATTGTGTGGTTTAATTATGGTATTTCCCCATGAATGTTCACCAAAGCAAGCCACTTAACATGATTATGGTATCCCCTCTTGATCAATAGGAAATTTCATTCTCCAGTAGTACTCCATTATCTGCATCAGTTTGAAGTTTTTGAAATTTTTGTACTACTTTTAGCGCAGATTTTTTATTGCGTTATTTTTTTCCTTTTCTTTTTTATATGATTATATCTTTTTTTAATATTTAATGTTGTAATTTTTTATCTCAATTATCCAAATTGAAATTAAATCAATTTTTTTTAAATCATATGATGTGTAATTTAAATAATAATAAAAATATAATTTAAATAAGTATATAAGATCTTAAATATTATATACAAATTTAAATAGAATTGCATAACATTACCCGACATTCAATTAACATATATATTTTTTGAATATGATAGTTTAAGAATATAAGTAAAATAAATATTATCTCAAACTTTAATGTTAAATAAAATTACATATATAATGTTTTTAACAAATATTTAGTAATAAAAATAAATATTAAAAATAAAGAAAATAAAGATTATTGTGTAATATTATTTTTTAGTGGAGAAAGTAGTGCAAACTGTTGAAAAGAATATGCAACTTTTACGCTAAAGTAGTGTATAATTTACACTATAGTAATAAACACTGCTTGAGATGGTCTTATACAAATATATACATGTGCCTAGGTAACTTAGAACTAGGAAAATCATTAATGATTATATGTCAATAATAATTTTGGCCCACTTTAGAACTAGGAAAATCATTAATGATTATATGTCAATAATAATTTTGCCCCACTTTTTTGTTTTGATTTTTATACATATTCTTATCATCACACGTGTTGTCGTAAATTCAAAATATTGATCAATAGTGGTAAATTAATAGTTTTATTATTGTTTGAAATGACACTATGTTTGCCTAGAGTGTAAAAAAGTTGAATTGCATCAAATATATCATTATTCAACATTATATGAAATGCTATCGAACTTTTAATATTGTGTTTGAGTTTGTTTGATTATTTAATTGAGTTTTAATCGAGCCGTTCCCGAATGGAGCATCGAACATATACTTGATTTAACAAATTTTACTTAACAATCTTGAGCTCAAATCGAATTTTAAATCTTATCAAATATAAAAATATGTTCTAACTTATTTCATATCATCATCAAACAAAATTTTAGTGAACATATAGAATCAAGTATTTAATAATTTTATTTGATTTCACCTTTATGCTTCCTGAACAAAAATTAAATAAATAAATAATCATATTGGAGAACAAAATACTAGTTTTGATTAATTTAAGGAAACAGAAAAATTATAAATTCCCTCCCAAAAAAGTGTGACTCTCCTGATATAATCAATGAACTTGCTCCACGTGGCCAATTAGTGTTAATTTCAAAGTTAAAGTGGCACTAATTTAATTATGAGCTCCAGAAAAACTGGAGCATATTAGAAAATGGGCCATATCAGAGTCCCAGACGTCAGCAGATATTGGGTTTGCTTGATTCGGTATATTATTTCAAAATAGTTAAATCTCATTTTATGTTATCTATATATATTTTATATCATATTAAAAATTTGGTATATATCAAAATTTATATAAAAAAATTTAGTATATACCAATTTTTCTGCATGACACGGTACTAATATCGTATCGTACAAAAATTTTGGTATATCATTTTGTATAGAAATTTTGATATATTGTTTTATACTAAATAATTTGGTATATCGTTTCATATTGAAATATCGATATTTTAAATTAATCAAAATTCTTATTCAATTGTGATAAATTTCATATTTTACTTGGTATATAAAAAAATTCGATAACTTGGATTTGACGAATATCACCTCAAGGTGGTGATAAAATTAATACCTAAATTGTTTTCATATTTCGATATACTGAATTATTGGTATATCGTAAGTGTTTTGATAAAACATCAATTTTTTTGTATCGAAATATCAATACATTGTCACCTGTTGGTGTCAATGAATCAGCTAGCTCGCGAGCTGCTCGTGCTCGTGCTCAACTCAGGCTCGACTCAAAACATTAATGAGCCGGGCCGAACTATCTTGGCTCGACTTAAAATCTCGTGAGCAGACTCGATTATTTTTTAGTTAATTAATTTATTTAGATTACCAAAAAAATGAGTAATAAGTAAATTATATCCAAAAAACTTATTAAAACTTATGAAGAAATACATAGAGTAAGAAGAATAGCGAGAAGAAAAGAATTGTTAATTATTTTATAACTATTTTCCACTTATGAAAATACAAAATATTATTTATTGTGAAACTTTTTAATGGTGTAAGCTTAAACAAAATTCGTTGTGAGATATGAGACATTTAACTATAACAATTGTAATTTTGTTTGTTAAATTTGTTATTTTTGAATGTTAAGTTCATTACTTTCCTTCGAAAGGTTGAAAATTGTTAGAAAAATCTTGTAACATATATAAATCGTATTAATATAGCGCAAAAGTAAATCTCTTAAAATAAACGTAAGTTTCGAGTCAAAGTAAATTGAACTGCAATCAAATATCACAAGCTCAAGTCGAACCAAACTAAGCTCGCAATCACATATCACGAGCTCGAGTCGAACCAAGCTAAGCTTGCAATCACACATCTCGAGCTAGTTTGAGCTCGCTCAGCATTCTCGAGCTTAGCTGAGCCTACCTAGGCTTGAGCTCAACTCCGCTTATTAACAACCCTACTGTTATTGTATCAAAAAAGTTAATATACAATTATTTTTTATATTTTTTTTATACAGTAAGTGCAATATATCAATATTTTTGATATTTTTCTCACCCTTACATCTGGTGAAAGATTGTGTGCCCAATTCTTTAATAAAAATTTATATTGTATGAATTTAATATGAAATTTAATATGATAAAAAATGTATACTTAATATAATAAAAATTATAAAGTATATTTTAAATTATGATAAAAATATAATAATTAAATAATTAAGTAATCAAAGGACAATAATAATAATAATAATAATATGGTTCTAAAATCAATGTAAAACCTTAAACTTTATTATTACTATTATTATTATTATTATTATTATTATTATTATTATTATTATTATTATTATTATTATTATTATTATTTTATTTTTTTATACAAGGACCTGCTTCAATGCGAGGAGCCCACAAATAACATCTCCGTCCAAGGGGCCCAATATGTCATAGTACAAATATCATGCATGTATATATGTTCGTTAATTAATTAATTAAATATATGAAATATTTTTTCCATTTCCAAAAGATAGTCTTTTTTTTTTGTTTAAAAAATAAAAATTTAAACTAATTATATAATAACAACAATTATAGTAATAATAGTATTAGTCTTGTGGATCTTTCATGGATATTTTATATTATTAAAGTTTTTTATTCTATTTTTTCAATATCTAAAATATTATGTACGTTGGTTGCACCGTGCAACCTGATCTAGAGTATTACTTGTTTAACTAAAAAGTATTACATATTTACTTAAAAAATATTATTATTGATTTGTTATTTTAAAAAAATAGTAATATTTTTTAAGTAAAAAAATAATGCATTTTGATAGAATAAATAATATTATATATTGGGTATACAATTGTCAAATTTGAAACAATATTGTTTTTTTCTTTTTTCATTGATACTCACGTATGTTAATATATATGTCAAATCAATGTCCCATCCAACCGAGCATGGGGCCTGCTATGATACCATGTCAAATTTGAAAGAATATTGTTTGTTTTTTTTCATTAATACTCCTGATTGTTAATATACAACCTAAAACAACAAGATTAGGGCCCCAAGCCCACACATTTACGGCCCATAAACTAAATACAATATATATGTCTTAATAACAATACAACCGATACACAAGAGTTATTATTTTTAATATGTCAATTGGTTTAGTGCGTCCAACTTGCTATATGGATGTAACAATTATGAAGATATGTAATAAAAATGGGAATTATATTAATAAAAATAGTATGATTTTTTATTTTTTTGTTAGCTAGACGAAGATACAATATTTTAAAAGTCATAAAATTTTATTTATACTACTTTATTTATTTTGTTATTTAATTCCTTAAACATGCGTAAGTTAGTCATAAAATTATATATTTTAATTTTAACTTAATAAATAAAGCAAGATTTATTTTTTATTTTTTTAATAATCGTATTTTATAATAAAAATAATTTTAAAACATGACTGCAGCTCAAAGAAAGGGAGTTATTTATATACTATTCCAGATATGTCTCTATCTTGTTCAGAAATTAGATGGCAGGTCATGGTTTTCAGTGAACTTGAGTTCAATTGAAGTTGTACATGATTGCATTATCTTGTTTAAGTTAAGGGGTACATTCGTCATTTCGAATGTTACACTTCCTCTAGATCCCAAACAATGTAGGGCATAAAGGTCAATACACACCTGCAGGCCCCAATTAGGTTTTTTATTTTATTTCACAATATAATTTAGTTATCTTTCAATCCAGCCGGATCTCACTTTTCCTTATCAAACGAAATCTTCACCACCGAGTCAAATGTACGCCGGCGCAGGGAAACATAACCCACGCTCCAATTTTATTGGATGATGCGAAAATGGATCCACGTGGGACTCTGTCGTTGGTTTCCAGAGTTCGGGTGTATAGGAAGAAAAAGAAGGCGAGTGAAGCCGGCAGATGGGTTTGTAAGAGAGACAAATCTGGTCCAAATATAAAGCAGCATCTCACATGAAATTAAACTGTCGGCATGTGGCCTGCCAGCCAATCAAAATTAAATAATTTAATTAATTAATTAAAATTAATTTAACTATTAACAATTTGTTTTTTTAATAACTCAAATATTTAAGGCCCCCGATTCGGCGGAGGATGATTTTGCTCTTAATTTGCCTTCTCAATAAATCTTGTATACCCATATTTGTTATGGATATTTAATTTTTGTTTTAATCAAAATAAAAACGGGTATATTATAATTGTACAAAATAAAATAGTTGAGTTCGATTTAAAGTTATCTAAAAAATATGTGTTGATCCACACTTATTCAATCTAGATTCGGTCGAACAACATATAAATTTGACGTTGGTTATGAGCATGTATTTTGATCATAATAGTCTTTTTAGTAAAAAAAAATAAATTAAAAATTGTTCAAACGTATTAGTTTTCACAAAAAAAATATTATGTATTAAGTATATTGTTTCTTATGTGAACATCTAACTACATTTTTGTAATTGGTCAAGTAAATATTATTTTTTAAATATAATAGATATACTATTATGCTAAAGTATAATATTTTTCATATGGTTCAAAAAGTATTGATTTTCGAACAAGAATTATTATTCACAAAAAAAAAAAATTGTTATGCTTAGCGAATGCGTAAAAATTCATCGAATTTAGTGAGGATTTGTGCTTTTGCACGGATTTAAATTGTATTGATTCAATTACACAGAACTAGATTCATATATCCGCCATATATAAGAGTCTGCTTTTTAATAAAACATACATTGTGATTATCTACAAAATTTATTGTGTATTTTAAGTACTACTAAGCTATATGAGGACCCTTAGGGAATATTTTGACAATGTTTAATGGTGAAACTGGTGCCCTTATTATTATTATTATTATTATTATTATTATTATTATTATTATTATTATTAGGGTGCGGCTATTATCCTTATATATATTTGTTTCTATTCTTAACTGCAGAAATTTGTCTTGTCTTTTTCTTCCTTTTCATGTTTTTTCAATACAGAGAAGTTGGAATTGCAGATTTATGACTTTCTTGAGATTTGGTTCCAAATCTCAAATCTTTCACCGTGAAGGCCAAATTTGATAAGCAACACACACTTAACACTATTCTTTAAATGATTTTTCCCTAAATTTGATTTTGGTAAAAATTTTGTGTATAAGAGTTCATATATATATATATATAAATATATATATATATGCTTGTTGTATGTGGGCACGTCTGATGGTCTTAATCAACAACTCTATGGAGTCCGTCACATTAAAATTTAAGTCACCCACATACATCGAAATTGTCTGTGATTGGGCTGTCTTTGCGCCATAGATTTTTTTTTTTTTGGGTTTCTGGGTATAGAAGAGAGGAGATGCAGAAATTTATGATAGATAAAAAAATTATAGACTGAAAAAAATTTGAATTTTTTTTCTGGGAAAGCAGAGAATAGACAATCAGAGATACTAATTTATTTGTTGTTTTTTTTATTTTTTAGTGAGAAGGGTATAAGGGGTAAACATGAGGTATATTTAGTAAGAAAAAAGAGAATTATTAATTTTTAATGGGTATATTTAGACTTCGGGGTATGTTTAAAAATTTCGGAAATATGAATAGCCGCACCTTTATTATTATGATTATTATTATTATTGTTATTATGATTATTATTTGCTTGGTTTATAATTTAAGCATCGTGATCCATCATAAAGAAAGGAAAATGAATTTATAACTAAATTGGAAATGATGACATAAAATGTATCAAGTCTCTCAACTAAAAAGTTGGTCGAATGCAATGATATGGGATTTTAAGTGGACAGTGATACCTTAACTATTTCATACAAAATATGTAAAAATTTTGACAGTTTCAGATTCAATTTTCCAGTTAATTATTTAAATAAATGTTGAAGTGACCATTGTTGATATATGTAATATTTCAACGTCATTAATATATTTTAATTTTACAAAATCATATTTCAAACATTCGTATGTTTTTATAAATAGAAAAAGAAAATAAATTTCACTAAAACACATTATATATATATATATATATATATAGAGAGAGAGAGAGAGAGAGAGAGGAACCACCATAATTATGCCATATCGTACTTGCTTAATATCCATTTGTTTATATTGTACCTTAGCCTTTGTTACATTTCTTGAGATGTACTTTATTTTGGTTGTGTTGATAATATGGATGTTGGGCCTTTCTAGATTTCATGAATGATTAGGTGATAATCCGATATGTTTAGATTGATCTTAGTACTTTTGAATAGAAACTCCTTAATTTTAATTTTATATTTATATTAAGAAAATTAAATTTAATGAATCCCACTCTAAAATTTTGTTTAGTCAAGTCGAGCTTAACATGTTACTATTTATGTTTGTTTGGACTTCTTGTTGAACCTTTAATATTATGTTTGAACTTATTTCATCAATCATTGAGTTGAACTCGAAAAAATATTAATTGAGTTGAACTCGAAAAAATATTAATTGAGTTGAACCTATTAGTGTGATATTTTTATATTTGTTTTATCAAAAGTTTACCTAACGTGAAATTTATATTTTATTAAATACACAAATATAATTAAAGTTCTTTAATATTTTTATCAATCAAAATTCAAACTAACTTTTAACGAACAATCCCAAATCTAGATTATTAGCTTAATTTAATTTTCAGTCATAGTTAATAGTTGGGCTTGAGTCTCATTTTAGAAATGTAAAACAATAGGGTGGGTTGGGCATATTATTATTCAGTTTGTTTGAATTGTCATTAAATTTAATAAATATTTTAACTTTAATAAAAACAACATAAAAACATTTTACGAAGCCCATTTGTAAGTTGGGCCATGTTAAAGTCAAATTTGGGCCCCCTTTTGTAAATAATAGAATTGAGCTCAATCTGTGTCCATAATTAAGAGACTTCTTCCTTTTGTCAAAGAACCTCTATATTTATTTATTTATTTAGAGATCTTAAAATATGGACCTTGAGAATTAACTGATGGGAAACAATCCTGCGAGCAGAAGCCCAATCCGTATATAGCCCAATAAAGAAAAGCCCAAAGAAACAGCCCAATCCAAAGGAAATAATCACTGCTCAGAAACAGTATTTTCTTTCCTTTGGGTTTCAAAGAAAAAGCCCAAGGAAAAGCCTGATTTACAAAAAAGAAAAAGAAACATGCGAAAATTATAATTAAAAATTTGTACCTTTTTCCTTAAAAAATATAATATTATAATTAGCTTTGTCTGCCTGTCTGCTGCTTATTTTCATTATGTCTGCCTCTATCTGTAAGTGCAGGATTCATGGGATTATTTTTAATCCAATGCGACTAATACAAAAGAAACTCAAATATATTAGCATTCAAGATGCATTTATCCTAGTTTGATTGATACGCAAAAAGTTTATATGCATCGAATGCATTATATAATCTAATTTATAATTGTGGTGTTAATGTGTATCTTTGATCAACAAGAATGGATGGCTACGGGAGTTGATGCATGAAGTCCACTCATGGAGTTGCTGCAGCGGATTAGCTCTTAGCTTGTTAGTTAGGTGAATAACTAACTCTCAAGTTAGTTAGTTAGTTAGTTGAATAATTAGTTGGTTAGGTGAATAACTATTAGTTGATTAGGTGAATAACTAACTCTCAAATTGCAGCTGATGGAAGTTGGATCAAGATGCAACTGCTGCTCTTATGTCAACCATTGGATTAAGATGCATGATAGTGGATTGATCTCAGCTAGATATACAAGAGTTAGGCTAGATCAATCACACACAGTTGAGAGTGTAATTTTTTTGAATTTTTTGTTTTCTCTCGGTGAAGAGAGATTGAGAGCCAGTGTGAATTCTACAAGAATTAGCTAGTAATTGAGAAAGAGTTTAAGAGATTGTAAACACTTGTGAATCAATAAGAGGGTGATCATTTCTGCCGTGGATGTATATCAAACACAACGTTTAATTGAACCACGTAATTGCTTGAGTGTTGTTTGCCATTATTGTTGTTTCTTTGTTCTTGATTATTCTAGTTGTTTGGGATCTTGTTTCTGGGTTATTTTGCACAACAACGATATTACTTAAGAATTATTTACAGGTAAATGCTATAATAAACGGGACTACATGGTCTAAAATGAGTCACTATTCTTAAACAAAAAAATATTCCGGGCACGTTGGTATATTTATTTGATCGACTTGTGTTTGTCTTCTTGTTCTTGTTCTTGTTCTTGTTCTTGTTCTTGTTCGTACTACGTTCACACTGCGCCAACGCCAACGCCAACGGCTGATGTTACAGTTTTGGAGTTCCACACAGGTGTGTTCTGGTCCAAATTCTTGAATCTTGGCATGGAGCTGCTGTGTTCACAAGATGCTTGTCCAAAACTCCAGATTATTATTACGATTAGGACAGTCGGGAATACGACAAAAGAAAATACTCCCACACAGCCCCCACCTTAATTTATAGTTTTTGGATGCATAATTATTGTAGGCAGTGCTTCACATGGGACTTCGGTTTTCAATGCCACCTCCCTTTTCTCTCTCAACTTTTACCACTCTATTTTGTCTTTTTTTTTTTTAATTAATTAAATCTGCTGACAAATTAAGATAATTAGGGTCGGGAGAGATTGAATCGCTGACATCCTCTGTGGTAGAATACGTCAAGTACCAAAATCTAATTCATATTTTAGTTTATTGTTTTAAAATAAAAATATTTAGCATTTTGAATATATTAGCTGAATTAATTGGTGTTGTTGAGGGCTTCCAGTATTGAATTAGGCTATGTGTATATTTGATTAAAAATTGATGTTGTTTCGATTATTCATATTCTAGATTAAAAATATATTGAAATTTGAAAATATTAATGTTTGTTGGCCCGTTATGGACATTAAGAATTGAATTAATTTGAAGAAATCATACATTTTCAAAGAGAAAAACAAAACTGTTGATTTTCTATTGTAAATGAGTGTATTTATTTTTTTCTATTGTAAATGAGTGTAATATATTAGCAGGTTCTCAGGTTTTCTAGTAACAGATAAGTGGGGAATTTTCAATTTTAGATTTGAAAAGTGATATGTAAATTCTAGTTAAGCAATTAAAACAAATTCTGTTAAAAAAATTTATTAAATAAATTAAATTAATAAAAAAAGAATTTGTGTGAACAATACTCGATTTAGTTTATGAGTTTCTTAAAATATTTTTCTCTTCTATAGAAAGAGTCGTATTTTAAAAGCAATTTTTGTCCCAAAAAAATAAATATATTTTAAAAGTTAGTGTATTATTTTATTAGCTAAAGTAAAAAAATAATTACTTTTGAAAATATTTTATATTAATAAAATTGATTAGAAAAATTGTACTCCAACAATATATATATATATATATTTTAGGACAGTGGGAGAATTTAATGTAATTGTACAATGTCCGCCCTAGTTTAGTTCAGCATGGGTATGGCAGGAAGTCGCCATCATGCAGGGTGGAATATATTTATCGGTAGTAACGAATTAACGTCAAGATCCACCACCAAAAAGGGTAAATAAACGGTTTTAACCCGGCCCCACTATTGTCTGTCTTATGGGCATGCCTTTTATTTGGACCCTACCATGTGATTTGTTTTGTTTGTTTTTTTTTTTTTTTTTTTTTTGTGATTAAAAAGAAAAAAGACGAAGAAGAAGAATAATACAAGGAGAACTTCATTGTCGTCTTATGGGTTAATATCATAATTTATTTAATATGTATTTACATGTTATATTATTAACAATTAATTTTTATTTTTAATAATTTATTATATAAAATAGATTTAATCAAATTAAAATATAATCCCATAAAGTAATATACAATTCTAAGAAAGAAAAAAGTATACACATAATAATTTTCTCTATCCTACATTAGGTACAATGCGTCTGGTATATTCTACAACACAAATTTATACATATTTATATAATTATATGTGTGTGTGATTGTGTGTGTTTTGCATCACACATTTTTTAAAAATAGACATATTTATATGAATATTTATAAATTTTACGGTGCAGACACAACTGATATAGACGACGGGAAGAATAAGTAACCTAAACCTACTCTTGAAACTCATAAATATGGTGAATTGAGTTGTAATGAAAAAGGGAATGGGGTCAACAAGAAGATGGGTAGGGTTGTTGATGCTCTATGGCCCTCTCATCCACAATTTTTTTCTTTGGTCTTTCTTTTATCGTGTTCCATGTTTTTATTTTCATATTTTATATTATGTAACATATATTATTCTCTTAAAAAATACAATGTTATATAATATAGTATATATTATTTAATAAAACATCAAATTAAATAAAAAAGAATGCTACATCAATATATGTGTGTCTATACATATATAAAGTACATGTTCTATGATAAAGCTCGATCCGATGAGGTCTTTATAATTTAGTGACATTGTCTTCATATTAATTATGTCAAAATTTCGATTTTTGTGAAATTGTGTGTCTCAGTGGGCACATTTGTGAATATAATAACAAATCTGCCCACAATAATACTTTGACATAATGCAATCTAATTAGATCAAGAAAAGAATATTAAGTTGGCATTTATCATTTAAATGGAAATTAATTATTCTAACAACTTCACCTATCTATACTAATATAACAAGTATTGCTTTTGTACAATTAATAAATTTATAATATAAATTTAGATTATTAATATTTAATAATAAAATTTTAAAAATATTAATAATATTTTAGAGTGGATTTCTTGTATGTGGAATATATTCTCAGTTTTACTTGAAAAATATGACTACTTTTTAAGGAAATAAATCAATAGTAATACTTTTTAGTTAAACGAGTAAATGTAACTCGTGTTGCACGACACATCTGAGTCACAGAAGTTTTTGCAAATATTTTATTAATTTATGATAAAGATATATAAAAATATAATTTCGTAAGAAAATGTATAATCCCTCTGTCCCAAAATATAATTAATTGATTAATTGTATAAAAGTTAAATAATTTAATAATATTTATAAAAAAATATTACTTAATATTTATTTGCAAGCAATCTAATTCTAATACAAATAATTTAATAGACAATAATAATTAACTAATATTTTTATTAAACTTTATTTTTATACAATTAATAAAGTTATAATAAAAACAAAACTCTTATTTTAAAATGTGTTGTAAAATGTTTCAATTATTATTAAATATTTATTCCTAAATATTAATTTATTTAAATTTTACTTATCAATTTTTAATTTCGTAATTTTTTTGTTTTTGTTTTTGTTTTGGGTTAAAGGATAATGGAGAGTTTCTAGAAAGTATAGTTAGCGTCATTCTTAGGAAAATTATTATTATTATAATGAACTGATTAATTATGTTAACGTAGCATCAACTCCTATAATATAAAAAAGGACAAGAATGAATTCCAATTAAAAACAAACTTGATACTCACTTTTCTTAATTAATCCGTCCTTAATGTTGATTAAACATCTCTCAAGATTCTAATCAACCCTCAAAACCTAATTAATTCCAAACCACAGCTACTAATCATTAAACCCATTAATTTCTTGCTTTCCCTAACCCCACATTTTATCTAATTAAAAAAATTCTTGCTAATCTTTGTCAATTACCCAAACTTTGTCTACCTACCCATCATTAGAACAACGCACGTTAACACTAAACCCCGCCCCACCCCGCCCCACCCCACCCCACCCCACCCCACCCAATTAGGTTAGACTTTAGAATATCTCTGTTGTGCATCGGGTGTATGATGAACCATGCATCGATTTATAATATTATTTGTTTAATTAAATGTATTATTTGTTTACGTTAAAAAATTGCTATTTTTTTAAGATGATAAATTAATAGTAATATTTTTTAAATAAATAAATAATATTTTTAATTAAACAAGTAATATTGTAGATCAAATTGCACGATACACCCCATACTCTTAAGTTTTAATATCTTAAATAAAATTCTTCAAAAAATAGGTAAAGTTAGTAAATGACATAACCAAATCGTGAAAATTCACGTGAATTAAATTTATTTATTAAAAGTTGTGTCGATATAATGTATGTTTGGTTTGATGAAATACAATTCAAACAAATAGTCACCATTTATATCACATATTTTAAAATTTAAGTCAATCAGTGATGATATCTATTAAACTAAATTATTTTTTTCTAGAGCACTATAACCTTTTCTTGTTAGGATTAATGATTAGAGGATAGAACCCAAAGTCACAAAAGTAGTTGTATCCTACTTATCATAATTCATAATTAAGTATCTTGTCTTAAAAAAATATCAACTTTGTGAAAACAATTATGGCTATTAATAGACCTTTTATGCAGTAGTTAAGGCTAGTGTTGACATATGTTACTTCTTTGCTTTTTCTTGTGATGAGTTTGGTCCTCATGACAGCATGTGAAGGATAATATATATATATATATATATGTATGTATATATATTTGGTCTCAACTGCAAGCTTACCTAAGTGTGATTGTGAGAAGTTCAGGTAGGCAGTTCTTGTCCATGTCTTGTGCATATCAAAAACTTGGTTTCAAAGTTCTCTTTCTCTCTCTACAATCTGTTACAACATGAATAAATATATAAAGAAGGAAGAAATGATTTATCATGAATTAATATTGAATTCCCTTTTTAATATGAAAAATAAGTTTTCCTAATAATGATTTTTCGATATTTAATTAGATATCGATGAAAAGAAAGATACTCCATTCGTTTATAAGTAAATGTATTAAAATGAAAAATTGATTATTTGATCCGTCTTTACTAACCAAATTCGTTTTTCATCCATTTAGTGGAATACGTTTCTGAATCGGTCTAGATCATGAATCAATCATGTGATACATATATATATATATGCGCATATTATATATAATAAGAACTCATGAATCAATCAAATAAAATACATTTTGCTTAAATGTTTAATGTAATAGGGGAAAAATGAATTTGAATTCTCAACATTTATCTCTTATGAATTTTAGAAAATAAAAGTTAAAACACAATATGAATTAAAAAAGGAAATTTGAACTTTACTAATTTTTTATAATTATGTGTCGCTCTCTCTTGAAAATTTAAAATATAAATTAAAAAAAATACCTTTTATCTATAGTTGAGTTTGACTGTTTCGAAAATAAAAATTACATTTAACGCATAGTTTAATTAGAGTATAAATGCTAACTTGATTAGCAATTAATTTTGTATAATTCTGAACTTATATATGCCATTGTTGGAATAGTATAATTAATTAATTTTTAATTAACGTAAAAATTTGTATACATCAGGTACATCATGCAACTAAATTTACAATATTACTTGTGTAATTAAATATATATTGGAATTTTATAAAATAGATTTTTAATTATAAACTTGTGATAAGTGAAAATAAAAATGAAATTGTACAAAAAGTGAAATAAAGCAATAAAAAAAGAGATCCAAGAACGAGATTCCTAGATACAAATGAAATATAATTTGGACTAAAGCAGAAGGGGCTTTTGCGTCATTCCGTATAATGGTCATGAGTGGGGTCTCAACACTTCATAACCAGGCTGTAAATATAACTGGTAAAAACGAGAGAGAGAGAGAGGAGTGGTGTCAGTGGAAATGGTGTGGCGGGGGGAGTGAGAAGCTTTTCCTTTTCAGCTTGCTTTAGAAAAAGGAGACAGACATTTCTCCCTGATTCTTCTTCTTCTCACTTGTTTACATCATAGTTCAACCCCCACACCACCCTTTTCCTATTTTTCTCCAAAATCGAGTTCTTGACTCATAGGAACAAACCAGTATAGGATATGAATATGGGGAATCTCTCCTTCTTGTAGTACTTTCTCTGGATTGTGTTGTGGTAGTCTTCTGTAAGTAGCATTTTCGTGCGCATTGCCCTCTTATGATGTTAAGATTCTTTTCTTCTAAACGTTAGTTTGTTGTTTTTTTATAGTTTTTTCTTGTCATCTGTGCTTTTCAGTTATTGAGTTTTGTCGTTGTAGCAGTTATCAGGAATTTGTTTCCTTTTTTATTTTCCTTAGCCTTTTGTTTTGTTGCTGTATATTTGTGAAATGTGTTTGTTAACTTCTTAAGTAGATTCTGGAAAGGCATGCATTGAACTGGGCGGTTCTCTGTATAGTAATTAACGGATGAAACTTTGATCTGACAAGTAGTTTCTAACACCTGCAGTTAGCTGTTTCTTGGTTGCAAAGTTTGACGTTTAACTTCTTCATTTTTTTAATTTTTTTGGGGGTAAATTATAGAGTGATTTCCCTAGAAGTTAAATCTTGTGTTAGGCTCACTGATCCATCATAAAAAAGAAATCCACTTCCAAGGGTGGAATATTCTACGAGTGCGGCGCGTGCGAATAATCAAGTTTCTTTTCTGAACAGCAATAATCAAGTTTATTTTCTGAAGAGTGCAATGTAAATGAAATTGAACTTTTTTTCTTTTTTCTTCTTTTTAGTTTTCCTCATTTTGCTTTTGAATTAGTTATGATGTCATGCTGACCCTATTAAAGCATATACTCTCCTTTTGATTGCACTGTAAAGCATTTCCCTTTTTCATTGTTCTCACCATTAAAGATTTCTCCAGTTTGGCCTGAATTTTTGTATGAATTCTGGTACTTTTTTTTTCAATAATCTATGAGTCTCGTTGTTGCATGTATTGAGTGCATTTTAGCTAGATTCTGAGCTTACTTCTGAGCAAGATTGACGCAAATTAGTTCCTGGTGTTTTTAGTGTTTATTTTACATTTGCATCATACCATGGTTTGATCTTGGATGGATTATTAAATTCCCTCCTACGCATGATGTTTCTTTCAGAAATAAAATCGGGGCAATGACGAGGGTTAGTCCAGAATTTGGAGATGAGGTGCAGTCAGTATGGACAGTGTCAGCAGATGCGAGCTTTCAGACGAACCAGTTTCCTAAATACAAGTTAGGACCTAATAATGAAATTCTAGAGGAGATCAAAGAGGACAGCAAGGGGCCACCCCTGAAGGAGGTTGTTGTTCAGGAAATAAACCAGCTAACTGAACAACATAAGCGTCTTTCTGTTCGCGACCTTGCCAGCAAATTCGACAAGAATTTGGCTGCTGCAGCTAAGTTGTCTGAGGAGGTACTTCTTAGGTGCTACTTTTCATTTCAGATTGCTAAGGAGTAAAATGGTTTTTAGATGGTATATTGTTGATTTTTTTTTATCGATAAATACATCGGTAAATATACTCATTTTCATATGGTAAGATAGGGCAGAAAAGACAATGACAATATGGTGTATTCTTGTCTGAAATACAAAAATATTTTAAAGTGATGCGATGAACCATGAAATACTTCATGTTGGATTTCAGGCAAAACTTAAAGAGGTGGCGTCTTTAGATGGACATGTGCTTCTGAAGAAGCTTAGGGACGCGTTGGAATATTTGAAAGGAAGATTGGCAGGTCGGAACAAAGAAGACGTAGAGAAAGCTATCTCATTGGTCAGTTTCGGTTTAGTGTTTTCATTTTCTGCTTCATATTCATGAATTGCTTGATTCTTTTGTTTCTTTTTGCAATTGTCTGTTTTATCTGCATTTATGACCATGTCTTGTATGGCGTTTTTCTCTTCTGCATCAGTGATTTTTTCTGCTACAGTTTGAAGATATATTTTCGTTTCTTTGTATCTTAGTTTATTTTATTTTCCCTCATTAGTTTGTTTAAAATGTTATGTCGGCTGCTTTCGTCATCAGGTGGAGGCTTTGGCAGTAAAATTGACTCAAAAAGAAGGAGAGCTGATTCAAGAGAAGTTTGAAGTGAAAAAGCTAGTGAACTTTCTGAAGCAGGTTTTGTAACTTATTATATCTTTCTCTACATGCATTACTCTCTCCATGTGTATAGACAATCAGACATGGATATAACAATTAATTTTTTTTTTCTTCTTCCCTATTGATATTTAGACAATTAATTTGCTCGTTCTGCAGGCTTCTGAAGATGCTAAAAAATTAGTCAATCAAGAAAAATCTTTTGCTTGTGCTGAAATAGAGAGTGCGAGAGCAGTTGTGCAAAGGATAGGAGAAGCCCTCGATGAACAAGAAAGAAACCATTGTTCAGGGAAGCAGCAGGTAACTATAGTGGCATCAGCCTTTCTGTATTATGATGTCTACTTAATTACTGGAATAGCATATATGTATACAAGTACGATCTCTCTCTCTCACGCGCACGACACACACACACACACACACTCAATATATGGTAGTACTTGTAAATCTAGGCTGCTTCTTTCTTGTCCTTCAACAAAGAGCTTTGACCAGAGTTTCTATGCCCATAGGAACTGGAGGAACTAATTGAAGAGGTTCAAGAGGCCAGGAGAATAAGGCTAATGCATCAACCTAGAAAGGTACGTCAAGATCGTTTTATCGTGTTTGCATATCCTGCCAACTATGTTCTGTTTGGTTTATACTGTAACAAATTCACTTTAAATGTGTATTTCTAACATACACAGATAGCATAAAAAATGCATTGGTGGTGTTCACAAATTATAGCAGGAAACATTTAGAAGTCCCCAACAAAACATGAAAGACAGCTTGACGTTGACTGTGGATTACGCTCCCCTTTCTGTTTGTTAAAAAATGAAAAGAAGAAACTTCCAAGAATCAAGAAATTACTGGATGGAATATCCCCCACTCCCTAGTTAACTCAACCGAGATAATTTGTATCTTTTGCATCAGATATATAATGATTTTTCACCCATTAGATTCCTTTTGTTTATGTTGCACTTGCAATTGTTTTTCAAGATTTGTATTTGCATCTTTTACTTTTCTTAACTCCATTGTATTTATTTGTAGGTGGCGGATATGGAACACGAACTTCGAGAACTGAGGCTACAAATTAGAGAGAAATGTTCAATTTCAATAAAGCTTCAAAACGAGGTCTGCTTCTTGTTTATTTCATAAATATTTTGCAAATAATATAATATTACGGAGTATAGCTGAAATTAGTTAACTAGAATCTCCACCTTAAGACAAACTTCTATCACACACTATTTGATATTTAAGTTGCTTCATCTTTCTTCCTCATTGTTCTCTTCTTGTTGTAGACTTTATTGTCTCAACGTTACGATTTTGTGTGTGTGTGTAGCTTTGTTCTCTATTCTTTTGGCAGGTCAAATTGCAAAACCTTATGAGTTATTTTCTCTACTTTTTACAGCTGGAAATGAGCATGAAGTCTGAGGAAAATACATCCCATCTTTATGAGATAAACGGCCCTGAGAAGTTAGGTTGTATTCTACGGCTTCAGTCATGTTCAGACGAAGCAATGGATCTTGCAAAATGTTCGGTCCAGTGGTATCGACTGTCATCTCAATGCAGCCGCAGGGAACCTATTTTAGGTATCGACTCTCTCTCTCTTTTGAATTGGCAGTAATTCCCAGAGTCTGGTGGAGACATATAAACTGTGGAAATTACTGCCAATTCTTTTTCACTTAATTGTGTTCTAGGAACCTTAAGGCGTGACTTTAGGAGTTTTTCACAATATTAACTGCATAAACTTATGTACATCTATAAATTAATTTATTTTTTGGTGATTTCCAGCTTCAAGCTTTTTACTACAGTTTCTTCCTATATTTATGTTATCTCATCGACTATCTGCCACCAGGTGCCAACAAGTGTGTTTATGCTCCTGAGCCCATCGACGTGGGGCGAGTTCTGCAAGCCGATATAGCTTCAAATGGCCTAAAGGTTACACTAACAACTAATGGCCCTATTGAGCAAGGTACGAAATGATTGAGAAACAGTTATGTAAAATAAGAAATTTCTTCATAATTCATTACCCCCAAAAAATTTCGGATAGTGTATCTAGCAGTATTTGAAGTATTATGTTGGAAAGTGTAGCTACCTGTATGCTTATTTTTGTGTCATAGTTTCTACAACCTTGGAGTAATGATTGGAATAGAGGAAGTTCATGTAAGTAATGTTTTTCATTTTTTTTATCCCTCGTTACAGCGTTGGACTTGGGGAGTTATGTGGAGACGCTTCTGCGGAAACCAAACAGTGACTTCAGCGTACGCCATCCTATTTCTCTAAGCTTGCGATTGTTCATTACTCTCTATTTCTCTCTTACACACAATTCATGTTTATGAGCATAATCAGGAATATTTAAAGGTGTGCTCTCTGATGAAATGAATTATATAAAGCAAGACGAATGAAAATGCTATGAATAAAAAATGAGCATTCCCGGGTGACAAAGCACTGGATTCTGTGTGATGTGATGAATTATTTAACAGAAACACCACTTATTCACAACAGAAAATTAAAAAGATATATTGAAATTTTCTTATTTTGGTTAAAAATGCATCTTGAAAATAGTTTACGATGTGATCGTAGTAATTTCAATGTTGCAGGTGGTTATCTCCCAAATGAATGGAAGGAATTATTCATCACATTCAACACATCTGTTTCATATCGGGAAAACAAGGATAAAGCTCAGCAGAGGATGGATCACCAAGTCCAGAGAATCCTACTCTAGGTCTATGCAGGTATTTGTTCTCTATGGGCCTCAATTATACGTCTTGTCCCTTTTTTTCTCCACAAATGATTATGAATTCGGTTTACCACCTTTAATTCCATCATATTTGTACATAGCTATATGGATTCAGAGGAGGAGGCAACTCTGCCGCAAAGTCACTGTTTTGGCAGGCTCGAAAAGGACAATCCTTCGTGCTTGTTTTTGATTCAGAGCGGGAACGAAACGGAGCCCTCGTCCTCGCCAGAAAATACGCATTTGACTGCAATGTAAGTAGCCCTTGTTCTATAACTTCCCTGATTGTTTCTTTTTCTGAATCGATAACCTTTGACTGGTGCCATATACTGTGACAACAACATCAGATGAGGGTTGTTTTTGCTTGGTACTTGCACAGATTAGCTCTTTTCTACAATGCTAAAATGGAAACTTAAAAAATTGCAGGTCTTTCTTGCGGGTCCAGACGATGATGCTTTGCTGTAAAGATTGACTGACGGCGTTAGCTTTCGACTAATGGAGGTAGTTGTTCCAAGGTTTTTCGAGTGTGCGCGTTTTGGTTGTTTTTGTGTGTGGAGATGAAAGATGATTTGTTGTGGCTTTTGTAAGTTTCTAATCTTGGCTTCCCTTTGTGGTTGCATCTGTTCTAGGCATGGTTTTTTGGTTTGCCTAATTCATTGTTTGTAATAACCCCTTTTTTGTGCTAATTATTCAATGGCTATCTCAGCTGATTTGCTATACATTTACTCAAAAATTGCATCTTTTTATTGGAATCTAAGTCACAGATTGTTTTACTGATGAAAGGTGAAGAAAAAATAGGAATTGGGTACATTTAATTCACTTTGGCTTCAGTAGATTAGGGTCGATTCAAGTTTGGATTTTAAATTTCTGTTTGCATTCCCAACGACTAACAATTGAATTAATAATGGCAAAATTTTTATGCGACGGATTGCAGGCAAAAATTTTATGCGACGGGTGCGTTGTGCAACCCATCTAATATACTACTTGTTTAATTAAAAAATACTAGTATTTTTTGTGCGTTGCATAATTTATAATATGATAATATAATAAATTATTATAAAATATTAATATTTTTAAAATAAAATAAATAATTATATAAAATATATTTTGATAAAATTTGTTTAAAATAAAAATATGAAACAATATAAAAATATATTAAATATTAAAACATACTACAATTAATATATGAAAAAAGTATTTTATATTTAAACAATTAATATTTTTTTATTATATATGTAATATGTACGTTAAATTGAATATCATGAAAAAATGATTAATTTGATATATTTTTTTATAAAAACGGAGTTGAGATGAAAAAGTTATAAGTGAACAAATAAAAAATTATGATTGAACATGATAGTTTCGAAAAATAAAAAATTGATTTTGAACGAAAAAATGACATTTCTGTAAATTAGTGTCCTGCTTATATAGTTATAGATTACTACTAAGACAAAATATTTGTTATCTTTAAAAGATATTACTTGTAATTTTAAAATGTATTATTGTTAATCTTTTATTTATTTATAATTTATTACTGATTTACGAAAAATCAATAATAAAAACCAAAATTAATAATAATCTAGTTTTCGGTGTCTACCCAAAGTGGAATAATGGTAAAGGCTTGGGGCATTAAAGGAAGATTGCAGCTTTATAGATATTTATTTTGAGGATTTTATGACTAATACAGAGAAAATAGGTGTGAAAGAAATTTAATTGCTCCAAATAGAATTATTTTTTTAATAGAGGCATATTCTACCGTGCCCACTAGAAACGGTCACAATTGTCACTTTTTTCTTTATATATATATATGTATATATATATATATTTTTAATTATTTTATTTTATTGCTATATTCTTGTGAATATTTAAATAGTAATCTTCCTCCAGTCTTGTTCGCAGTGCCCACCAACCCAATAAGACTTAATTTATAACGATACGGTATTACGGGATGCCACTCTTGCATATTCTGGGCTTCTGGGATAATTTTATCGTCCGTGATTAGCTCCACATTTTGGGTCCCTTCACATTCTTCGCCAATAGATGCCCGACTTTGTAGAAAGGCGGCCAGCACCCGCAGTACGCTCGCACTTTTTTGAAGTTTAAGTCTTTAGGTGTAGGACTTTTTGTATCATATATATAGCTTTATCCCTACTTGGAATTTTGTCGCGTTCTTCAACTTTGTAATGTCTAGTGATGTCACTAGCCTTATTCGAATAGAGTTGAGCATTGACTGGAGCCCCCCTTTTCACCATTGCTATCAATTGTAATCTTCATATTGTAATTGTTACCTACATTTAATACAGAACAAACTTTTTGCAATTGATTCTTTTATTTAGCTGTGCCATTGAAGTACCTCCAGATGTAACTGCATCGCAACAGCACAAGCTCAAGGACGAGTTCGTGTTGGCAAGGCGGAAGTAGTCGAAGGTGCCGACTGCTAGTCCAATGGTGCGCTAAATACTATTACCCACTACAAGTGCCTCATGACATGTGGGCTTACGAGGATTAGTAGGGAATTAAATGTATACATACACATATATTATAAATTTCTCTTTTGTAATTAAAATTTTCAGAAAGAATTAGTAGTATATTATTTTTCTTTTAAGTTTAATATTAAGGATATACGTATCTAATTTATCATTTCTCATTAAATCCAAAGATAGCTAAAATATATATTATTAATTAAAAATCAATTGATAAAATTATTGTGAAGTTACCTAATTGTCCCTGTGTGTTGCAACGTGAAAAGACCACATTAATAATCTTTTCTTGAATTATTTAGCATAAGATCAGATTTCTAACTCTTAAGCATTTTTAATTCAACATCAAAGCTCCTATAACTAATATTTTTTATCACAATTTGTAGAATGGTTAAAGATAAACAACTTAGATGCATAATATTTTGTTTGAAGGTTCTAAACATGCAATGGTAATTTATGAAATAATGGAATTTAGAGGGCCATTTGCCTTATAGAAAAAAAGGTTATTGGTAAAAGAATACATTAATTTTAGGTTATTTTATAATTTTCATATAATATTTAAATTTGATATTTTTTTAATCATGAATTCAACTATTTTTACAGTTTTTATACTGTAACATAATTATAACGATATCAAATTATTGATAATGACCTGCTTTTCAAGAATGCTTTTCATATAATATTTAAATTTGATATTTTTTAATCATGAATTTAACTATTTTTAGAGTTTTTATAATGTAACATAATTATAATGATATTAGGGGGTGATTGAAGTAGTTTTCGAATAAAACTGATTTCAATCTTTTATAGTGCGTGATGAGTTTTGATTTCATACAAAAAAATTGAGGATTCTCGCGTAGTGAAATGATGGGCGGTAGAGCTTTTAATTTTTCATTACTCTCAAAATTTATTTTTAGTAATTAGGATGATGAAAGAAGTAACAAAATTTAAATGTGTGGTCCTTGTGCAAAGGCGTTACGAAAGAGGATGTGAATATTCACCGACTCATTGAATTGTTGGTCAACTTACTAGAATTTTGTCTGTAATTTGTATTGGTATATGAATTGCAATAACAATTTAGTTCATGATAAAAATTACAAATTGGATGAAAGTTTGTAATTTCCTTACCAAGATCCCTAAAAAATATCCAATTTATTCATTAATTAACTATGCATAAAAGAATATTTTAATTTAATCATTTAGAAAATCATCAAAATTACAATGGGAAAATCATCTATATTTTTGTTGGAAGAAAATATTTTTATTTGCACATTTAGAATTAATCAAATAATATAAATATAGATTATATTAGAGAATTAATAAACTTAATCGATTAATATAAATATAGATTACCGTAGACAATTAAAACCAAACTTGGACCACAACGGTAACTTTTCCCAGTCCAACGGCTCCAAAGCATCAATGGTACAGCACACTAGGCTTTTTTTTTGAAAAATATAATCACCGTTGGATCCACTTTCATCGTACGGCTTCAAATTCAAGAAAATAAGACCGTTGGGGATTGAAGCGCCGCTTCCTTCAGCTTAAAAGAGGCGTCTTTTTCACTCGTTTCCGAATTCCCTATGCTTTTGGCGGAGACCTAAGAGCGACAAAGGGGGACAGAAGAAAGAGAGAAGAAGAAGCGGAGGAGAGGGTTACAGGTTTTTCCAGAAATTTCAACAATGGCTTCAAGGCATGTCGTTCAACAGCAGAACAGAGGTATTAGAAAACTCTTTTTTATCTGGGGTGTGTGCGTGAGTGTTAGTTTGCTGACCGGTGGGGATCGTTTATCTTTATGATTCTATTGGATTGCTTTCAATTTTAGATCAGATAATGGGTTGTTTAGATTCTATTTATTTTTTTAGGTTTTCGGCTTTAAGCACGATCTTTAGTTTTCTTGGTCCTTGATGTGGATGATTCTGAACCTCTGTGCTCCTCGCTACTTTTTAATGTTCTTTTTCTGTCTCTTTTCTTTTTATTGTTAATGACCTGATTTTCAAGAATGGTTTAAATATAGAAAATAGTTTGTTTAAATCTTGTAATTTTGGTGTGAACTTCAGTTGCCGTATTTCAAGTTAATTTCTTTTCTCTTGTTGACAATATAGATTCTTATGGATTTTCATATGAATTTCATTGTTCATTTCCTAACAATAGATGGGGTTCTACCTTGTGTATTGATCTTTCAATCCTGAAAATTGTGTATTTTTCAATCACTCGGATTATTGAGATGAATTCTTGGCTTTAGTTTCTGCCCTTATTCCAGTTTTTTGTTAATTTGTCAAGATTCCCACAATCTTAACATGAAGATGATTTCTTGGCTTTATGTTCTGATGAAGTTTTCCACCATCTGATTTGTTCATGTGCTTTTCGATAATTTATAGAAGTAGTCCCCGGGGCTAATAAGCAGAAGAATGTCGGAGCTGAAAGGAAGAATCGTCGTGCACTTGGAGACATAGGCAATCTGGTCACAATTCGTGGAGCCGATGGCAAGCCACTTCCTCAGGTTTCTCGACCTGTAACGAGGTACTAACCAAATTCTTCCACTTTTACTTAAAAAGGAAGAAGTTACAAAACACTGATTTTCTCATGATTGTTTATCTTCTGTATTTCAGGAGTTTTTGTGCTCAGTTACTTGCTAATGCACAGGCAGCTGAAGCTGATAAGAAAAAGGTTTGTTTCCTTAAAGTTCTTTGGGTATTACTTATTGTACTTCCATGAACGAGTGTTGATTGAAGTTCTGTTGGTTGGATTCCAGAGTTTATTGGCTGTAAATGCCAATGGAGGAGCCATTGTAGTGGATGGAGCTCATCCAGACAAGAAAGCTGCGGCCCGAAAGCCCGCTCAGAAGAAAGCTGTAGTGAAACCTAAACCAGAGGAGATAATAGAAATTAGTCCTGATACAGAAGAAGTCGCAAAGGATAAGAACGAGAAACCTCTCAACAAGGAAAAGGCTGTCGAAAAATCTTCAAAAAAGAAGGCTCCAACTCTTACTTCAACACTCACTGCTAGAAGCATTGCTGCTTGTGGGCTGAGTAATAAACCAAAGGAGCAGATAGTGGATATTGATGCTTCTGATGCAAATAATGACTTGGCTGTGGTTGAATACATCGAAGAAATTTACAAGTACTACAAATCAGCTGAGGTGTGACAATCTTGGCACCTTTCTTTTACTAAAATATGCTTTTCACCCTTGTATATTGTAGTGTGCTAATTAGAAGATTGGTACGTTTTTGTGGGTGCAGAATGAGGGCAGGGCCCATTATTACATGGATTCACAGCCTGAGCTTAACGAAAAAATGAGAGCGATTCTAATTGATTGGTTGGTTCAAGTTCATAACAAGTTCGAGCTTAATCCGGAAACCCTTTACCTAACCGTCAACATTGTTGATCGGTATCTTGCATCCAAGACTACATCAAGAAGGGAGCTGCAGTTATTGGGACTCAGCTCTATGCTAATAGCCTCCAAATATGAAGAAATTTGGGCCCCTGAGGTTAATGATCTGGTCAGCATTTCAGACAGAACTTACTCTAATAAGCAAATCCTGGTAATGGAGAAGCAGATATTAGGCCAACTGGAATGGAACTTAACAGTTCCGACTCTATATGTTTTCCTTGTCCGCTTCATCAAAGCTTCAATGACTGATTCAGATGTGAGTAAATTAATTTCTGAAATCCGTTTATCAGAAGAAAATTCGTAAACTAATTATTGTCTGGATTTGAGTGCAGGTTGAGAACATGGTATATTTTCTAGCTGAGCTTGGAATGATGAACTACTCATCAGCAATTATGTACAGCCCGTCAATGATTGCAGCCTCAGCAGTCTATGCAGCTAGGTGCACCTTAAAGAAGGCACCACTTTGGAACGAAACGCTTAAATTGCACACGGGTTTTCAAGAAGCACAGCTTATGTAAGTGTGGTTTCAAAACTTCATTTTTTTTTATATTTGTTATTTATGGATTAAAGAGATGATTTATGTGGATTGAATCCTTGTTTTTTTCGATCAGGGATTGCGCTAAGCTACTGGTTTCCTACCACTCAATGGCAGCTGGTAATAATCTACGGGGGATATACAGAAAGTATTCGAGTTCTGAGCGAGGAAGTGTTGCACTTCTACCACCAGCCAAATCTCTTTTGGCTGCAGCTGCCGCCCTAGTGTAGCGTCAAATTGCCATATTCTGATACATTATATTTGATGTAGCTTAACATCTTAAGTATGTGTCATTTTCCTTTGGAAGTTTATCGGTTGAAAGAGAGAAATATTCTGCACACTCTTTCATTCTTTGTAGTGATCGTCATGAAAACAAGGAATTTTTCTTGATGATATGTATTTTCTTGAGAGAGAAATTCTAACTTTGAATTCGAAATTATTGATAATTCATAAAAGTTTATTCCTGATGGCTCTCTACTACTGTTCATTGTCAATTAACTGAAATTATGTTCTATGATATCAACACTAAAGATGAAGTGTGGCATCTTTGAAACAGTGTTCCAACTTTGTGTGTTGTGATAATTAAAGAAGATTGATGAAACTACTAATTCTTGGATTGAGAACAATGTTTATTTTCTCTGGCTAAGCCTTGGAATGATGTTATATATTAATGCACGTGTGAATAAGGCTCCAGTCTGGGACGAAACGCCTTCTACTACTGTACATGTGGTCCCTGATGATTTTCTTCCTAGTCTGATGTCAACTATTTAATATAAAATATTTACTGGATTAAACTTCAACTTCCAGGGTGGGTGTTCTGTCATGTTTTCCTTCGATTAAAAAGAAACATTATGATTATGATGGATAAAACTATGTTAAGGCTGTGATAATATCAGAGAAAAACTATGTTTGACCTGGGTTATATCAGACAGAATAATATCAGATTAGATCTGTGGCAAGAAATTGTGTTCTCTGTTAACTTCTGATCACACAAGGACACGATCTTGAAGGTCGGCGATCTTCAAGGTTGGTACATCTTTCAAACCCATCTTGTAACTATAACTAAATTTGAAGTTGTTGATCTCGGACGTGCTATAAGGACACACACACACACACATTTGAGTATCACTGACCTTTTTCTAAAATTGATCATTGAGACACATACTAGCTAATAATCGGACGTGTTATAAGGACACACACACACACACACATTTGAGTATCACTGACCTTTTTCTAAAATTGATCATTGAGACACATACTAGCTAATATTATTTTTGGTTTAGGAATTTGAAGAAAGATGGCGAGGAGGGTATACGATAACTGGCAAAGGCTAGTTGAAGCTGTGATACAAAGAGAGCAGATGTTGCAAATGTTTCATGCACCATCAAGAACCCCAAGCATCAGCTCCATAGCATCAGATACAAGCTGTAGTTCCAGTCCAGATCATCATCTGCCATCCAATCGTGCTGCTTCCTGGATATTCACTGAAATTTTGCAAAATGAGAAGTTTGAATCTAGGAAACATGTTGAGGAAGAAATCCTGGAAGCTCTGCTAAATGATGATGTCTATACAATCGGCATCTATGGAACGGGAGGAATTGGGAAGACGACAATGGCCAAAAGAATCGGAGAAATGGTGAAGAAACGCAAAATATTTGGTGAAGTTATCATGACAGTGGCCGGTCAAAGCCTGGATATAGAGAAAATCCAAAGTGATATTGCCGAGGCTTTAGGTTTGAAGTTAGAAGAGAAAAGTGTGCCGTTTAGAGCAAAAAAAATAAGTAATGTAATGAAGGATTTACGCAACATCCTCATAATTCTTGACAATGTTTGGGAAAATTTAATACTGGAGGATGTGGGAATGTTGTTTTTCATTAGCGAGAAAACGATTAAAATGATTGTTACATCACAAAACCAGGATGTTTTGGAGGCTATGCAAGTTCAGAATGTTTTTGCAGTACAAGCACTGTCTGAAGATGAAGCATGGAGTCTTTTCAAAGAGAAGGCAGGCAACAAAGCTGATGATTTGGATCTGCAACCAATTGCTAGAGAGTTTGTAAAAGAATGCAAAGGTGTACCGCTTGTGCTTGGCATTCTTGCTTCGGCCCTAAAAGAGAAAGACAGGACTTTCTGGGAGGAGGGACTTCAAGAATTGAGAAGTTGGGCTTCTTCGGCTGTCCCACAGGTTGGGGGCCATGCTTATGGCCCATTGAAGCTAAGTTACATGTGGTTGAGTAATGAAGCCAAGTCTCTTTTCATTCTTTGCTGTCTTTTTAAAGAAGATTCTGATATTTTTCTTGAAGATTTGGCCAGATATGGAATAGCACTAAACATTTTCAACAGAATCATGAGTTTGGAAGAAGCAAGAAGTAGAGTGTGTGAACTGACTGGGATGCTCAGAGCTCACTCTCTCTTGTTAGATGGTCGTGATCCCGTCAATGTGAAAATGCATGATGTTGTTCGAGATTTGGTCATTTCTGTTGTATCGGAGGCTAATCAAGATCCCCTCTTGGTGGAAAATCATGAGGTAAGGTTGATAAATTGGGAAGAAAAGGAAAAATACAAATATATTTCATTTATTTTAACAGAGCAAATCGAGCTTTCAAAGGAGTTGTTTTGTCCAAATCTTTCTTTCTTATGGTCGCAAAGCAATACATATCCTTTTGTATTTCTAGAGGACTTTTCCTGTGACATGAGAAAGCTGAACGTATTTGTTATATCTGGCGAAGGCATTGAAACACTGCCCCCATCACTTCATTTGAGAACACAGCTTCGAACATTGTATCTGCATTCATGCAGTGTGAAAAACATATCTCCTATTGGCCAGCTAGAAAATCTTGAAATCCTTAGTTGCTATGATTGTCCAAGGATTGAGGTTTTACCCACAGACATACGGAGGCTCAATCGTCTTAAGTTGTTAGAGCTGTATGAATGCCAGAATCTCAAAACAATTGCACCTGGTGTGATTTCAAGCTTGATTCTATTGGAAGAACTGAAAATGCGAGGAAGCTTTTCTCAATGGGAAAGATCAGGAAGTACCAATGCCGCTCTAACTGAACTTCAGTCTTTGTCACATTTGGTCTGTTTAGAAATCGAAGTAGAAGATCCAGAGGTTATTACAACTTGGATAGATCATTTTCCCAATGTGACGGAATTTTACATCAAAATCGGGGCTAAGGTTAAAACAGAAGTACAACATCCATGCAAGACGAAAGAAAGTCAGCAATGCATTCAGTTATCTTTGCCAGATACAATTTTTCCTGGTTATTGGTTTCATAGCTTACTCCGTAGGACTGGAGAGTTGAGTTTCACGGGGAATGGTTCGATCAACTTGGTTTCTGAAAATTTTGAGAAGGTGACGAAGTTCAGATGTTGCTATTGTTCCGCGATGACCATTCTTATTGATTCATCTAACCAAGGTACCTTTTGTATTTTGGAGTCACTTCATCTTGAAGGCCTCACTAAATTAAAGGACATATGCCTTGGCCCAATTCCAGTTGGATCGTTTACGAATCTACAAAACTTAAAGCTTTACGAGATGCCATCTCTGCTGCATTTGTGGATCAATCCTCATCCATATTCATCCCTTGCCAATCTCAAGTCTATCGATATTAGAAATTGCAAGCTCCTCCCACATCTATTTACCTTGTCAACTGTTGGGAGTTTCAATCAACTTGAAGAATTACGAATACTATTTTGTGGTAGGATGAAAGAAGTCCTATTAGAAGATCGACATAAAACCACTGTTAGCATAGCATTTCCCAGATTGAAGAAGCTCATATTGAATTCTCTACCAAGCCTCGAGGTTTTCTGCCAGGGAATCACAAACATGAACTTCCCTCTGCTACACTTCTTGTCGATCAGGAACATGCCAAAGCTCAAGGGACTTCTCCCCAAAAAAAGATTATTGGCACATATTTTTCAACCAAGGGGTATGTTTCTTGTTCTAATAAATCATAGTACTCATCACCAAGAACCTGAAATTGGACCATCATTCGATTACTTTTTGCAGGTTGAATTTGAGAGCTTAAAGGAAATGTCTTTGCACGGACTGGATGACACTATTAACCAAATCTGGCCTCTTAGAGTCCCAACTGACCACTTCTCTGCACTCGAAAAGCTGCATATTGGTGCATGTAACAAATTGAAATACTTGTTCACATCCATGATTGCTATAGCTCTTGTAAGTCTCAAGGAGCTACACATACAAGACTGCTTGATGCTCTTTGAAGTGATAATTAGACATGAAACTGAAGCCACCTTGTTTCCTAGCCTGGAGAGGATAAGTCTTTCGCGACTGCGCTAGGTGAGGAGCTTCTGCCGATCAGAACAAGAATTAGAGTTGCCATCTCTAAGGCATATGAGCATTTGCATGTGCCCTGAATTGCAGAGTTTCACTCTGGGCTATCTGAGCACTCCAAAACTTGAATGTTTCGAAGTTGAGAACAAACAGCTTGTTGAGTTCGACGACTTGAATGGCGCCCTTCGGCAACACTTCAGATCAAAGGTTTGTATGTGATTTTTATTAGCAAGACCAACAACACTATTTCCAAAGCTCGTTTCCATTAGGTGACTTACCTTTAAGTTTCCTGTATATGCATCTTTCAGATTGCATTGAAGGGGTCATCATCAGCTGCTGCAGGCAGAAGATGAATTGGAGATAATGCTATGCACTTCAGTATTTTAGTTCTCAGATTCTTATCAAGTTGTATGTTTGTGTGCCTTTTCTAGATATAGAAATTTGGTTGTGGGATATTCAATGTGAGTTTCTGTGTAAATGCTATATATGGAATTGAATGTTCTATATTTAAATTCCACCCTAATGGGAATGATTTTAAATTTATACCCTAAAATCACTGAAGATATAGTTATTCGAACACCAAAAATTATCGAACACACCTCACAAAGAAGAATTTGATCATTTTGTTTGAACAAATATAAGACATTCGCTAAAAAGTGAACGGACCATCATAAGCAGTCTCAATTTAGTTGTAATTCATCTAAGATAGCTTGAGACTACGATTTGATACTTAAGTAAGTTGCTCGATGTGATGCAACGTCTTGATGGTTTCATAAACTCCAAATGCATTATTTGAAACGTATCTTCCTCTCATACACTGCTTCAAAAATATTTAAATAAAATTAATTTGATAAAATAATATATATGTTACACTTTGTTAATGATGAGAATATATGAAAAGTTATATAAATGGAGAATAAAATTCAAATTAAAGAAATAATTTTTTTTTCTTTTTAAAATTCAATAAAACCCCATCTCCAAAAATAAGAGATGTGTATTTATTTGAGGAATAAATGAAGTGTATTTAGCAGGAGGTGAGTGTTAATGGCCTCGCCCAATCACCATTGAAATTCTTAAAACCCATGAGTAGGGTTTAAACCCAACCTTCCAACTTCATCAGTGTAAAAACCCAAATTATTCTTCAATAATTCTTGCAAAAATGCCTTCCAAGAAAAAGAATTCAAAGACGCCTTCTAAACTATTGAAGTCCGATCAAATCAGCGATTTTTCTTCACCTTCCGCCGTTTCTTCTTCATTATCGTCGCCTTTTGTACCCACCCACGAACAACTAGTGTCCTCTCTCGATGAAGCTTCATCAAGATTCCCCTCTCTCATTTCCAGAACAGCTTTCATCGGCACAGTTGTGGACGATGCCGTCTTCGACTCCAAAGGCTGCAAAATATGGCTTTCCGAATCAACCATGGTTTCTTCTTCCATAAGCCCCGGCTCACTTGTCTCCGTACTACTTTTTTCTTTCATTGTTGGAAATATAGTAGTTATAATTTTTCTCTTTGATTTTGAACTTTTCCCCATGAAATTTAGATAACTGTAGCCCGCACTTGTGGAATTAATCCTCACTGACTTTTAAGGTGCCATAATTGGAACTTTAAATCATTTATTTGCTATTTGGTCGAGAATCCACACTTCTACTGTGGATTTCTTTCCCAATTCTATGTTTCTCAACATCTGTGCTATTCATTGGATCCTCTAAAAAAGCCCCTATTAAAAGCAACATGGTTTATAAATTGGCAGGTGTCTCTTTCTTCTTCGGACAAAGGTGGAAGTGGCTTTCCTTTGAGTGCACTACCTGATGAATGTGCAACACGCTTTGGGTTGGACTTAACGGATAATTTGGATGATGAAGCTGGAAATTTCTTTGCTCTAGCAACTGTTTTCCCATCTTGTAAGGTTTGGATGTTACTTTGGGTATTCAATATCACGTTCTGTTGTGTCTTCTCTCTGCACGTGGAGGATTAGTTTATATGGTTGTTTGTTTGTCAGGCAAACCTCATTAGAAAGGAATTTCACCTTATAATTTTCTCATTTTTTTTGAATGGTCAAATCTTGGTCATGTATCATGTCTTTGGATGATAAAAGTCATTTGGCTTATGATGTTTTGATAAGGCAGCTGAAAGTAGTCAAATTTTTGCGAGATCATTTGCATGTTACTATTTCAGAGATTTATTCATTTACTGTTTTTGCTTTCCCATTTAAAGTGGTAATTCAACTAGAATGAGCCACAGAGGATGATCTTGCTTTGGGTGTTTGCTATTATGTTCAGCTGTCTCTTCTCTTGGTATGGGGAAGGTAAGTTTATGCAGGCTGTTAGTTTTAGACATGAAAAAACTTAGTGAATGGGGAATACATCTTGTTCGAACCTTTTATGAAATTTTATTATTTTTTCAATAACTCCGATGTGATTATGTAGTATATTAATTCGAAATCAGACAATACAAGGGTCATATACTCCCAAGGTGGGACATATGAGGGAGTGAACAAACAATGAGTTGTTTAAAAATGTAGTCAGTGCAGACGGCATTCAAATATCATTGGAAGTTGCTTTTGTGCAAGACAATGGTGATTAACTAATTGTTTTGATAAGCTATCCTGGGGTATATTTCTCTGCTGCTATTAATCCACCCAATTTTAGTTGTTCATCAGAAATGTGTTTTGTGTACAGGTTTTAAAGAATGGAGTGCGGTTGTCTTCAAACCTTTCACATACTCTGGGTTGTCCATCTTCAGACAGGATTGTTTTTGTTTATCCTGTTAAGTGTGGCACCTCGAGTGAGAATGGAAATGGTAACCGATGTAGCCTCGAGTCTAGTTATATCTCAATAGACAGCTCCAAGGAGTTTTATCTATCTCCGGTATATATGAAGGGTAAAGTTAAAATTGAGAGTGCCAAAAGGTCTATTCGCAACTTAGCCAATGAAGTACCTTATGGACAAGTTGAATGTGTTGCATCCCCAAAGACACCATCTCTTTCTGAGTCTAAAGATAGCTCTCCTCATTCAGTACAGTCTCACACATCACATTTTGACAAGTCGGCCCCCAAGAGAACGCTTTTATCTCATGCACCCACACTCGACATGGAGGAAATTGTAGGGGACAATTCTTCAAGAAAACTTCTAGAGACTTGCATTGCGTCGTGGTTATGTTCACGTAGTTTACTTTCTGGAAATTATGTTGTAGTCCCAGTGCTTTCGGGGCTATGTGTTTTCCAGGTTGTAGGTTCCAAAAGATCATCTCCAAAAAGTGAAATTTGGAACAACACTAATAATGGCTTCTCCGTGCAAGATCGAGGTTTAGGAAAAGACATGGTGTCTGCGTTCTCTATAGATTGGGGAACAAAAATTCATTTGCTGTTACCAGAAAATCGGATTGTTGAATCTTCAGAGAAAAGCTCTTTGGCGCATCAAGAAATTGGTGATGGGTATATCACACATACTGTGGAAAACAACTTTTCGAAGCTGGGAGGCCTTTCTAAAGAATTTGCAGTTCTGAAAGATATTATTGTTTCATCAGCCGTACAAGTGACAGTTGCAAGGTATATATTTTCCATATTCATTGATGTTGGATAATGGATCCATTTTTCGTAGTTTTTAATAGGGTTAAAATATTGTATTTCGTCTTTATGGCTATACTGTAAAACACTGAAAAAATTAGGACTAGTACTTCAGCAATCTTTTTGTTTTATGGTGCTTTCCAGTGCTATTAATGATGCCGTCCTGGTACATTAACATCTATTGGAAACTTTGAGACAGTAAGCAATGTGCGGCAAACTGATGATGGCATCATAATTAAGAAGCTGCTTTTCTGTTTACCTTGACTGACATATTTGGTCATGAGATGATAGAAAAGTTTGATAGAAAGGTCTCTCTTTTGCTCCTTTTTAACTAGGTGATTATTGGTGATACTTTTATCTTTTAGCTTGGGTCTACGGCCTACAAAGGGAGTTCTTTTACATGGCCCACCAGGAACTGGGAAGACTACTTTGGCTCGATTATGTGCTCATGATGCTGGTGTCAACATCTTCTCTGTGAATGGACCTGAAATTATTAGTCAATTCCATGGAGAAACTGAACAAGCTTTGCATGAAGTGTTCGACAAAGCCAGCAAGGCTTTGCCTGCTGTGGTAAGTTTGTTTCCTCCATTTTTCTTACAAAAAATACTCAGCTTGAACCTCTAAGTTTTCTGTTACAGCTTATGATTAGATAGCTGATGGCTATCCTTCAATATTTCCATCTTTAGCTTGTTAAGATGAGTAGTGAAATTATAAAAAGCATGGTAAGAACAGACTGAATTGCTGGGATAGGAACTGTGACACAAAGTTCATTTCATGTATGCAAGGTGTAACCAAATATTTTATTATGAGATACAAATATATATGTTTCACGGGAAATTTGAAATATCTTTCTAGAGTTCATTAGAGCTGTCTGGCTAAGCAGCACCAGTGTAGATAAGTCAAATAACTTGCGTGTAAGAGTGAGGATGTGAAGAAAGTGGGTTGGTTAAACCTGCCAATTTATCATCACATGATAAATGTGATGCATAATTTGATGATATACAAATAAACAATAGGAGTGGATAACTTCTGCTACTTCTGTTATTTTTAAATCTTCAATTACAATATTAGCTGCTGCAGTGGAGATCATAAGCTTTTTGTTCTGTTTATCAGATGCTTGGACAAAGTTTAGATGTCATTTTAAGGTTCTCTGATATTTCTCCTAACTAATCCTGTTTGTTAGACTATTCCTATAAAATTATTTATTATCATTTTTGTACTGTGGACAAGGATATTGATAATCTCATTTGCAGGTTTTCATAGATGAGTTGGATGCCATTGCACCTGCCCGTAAAGATGGAGGAGACGAGCTATCTCAAAGAATGGTTGCCACTCTCTTGAATTTGATGGATGGGATTAGTAGAACTGATGGGATACTTATTATTTCCGCCACAAACCGGCCTGACAGTATTGAGCCTGCACTAAGACGGCCTGGGAGGCTTGATAGAGAAATAGAAATAGGTACTTCAAATTCTCCTGCACAGTATTCTTGTAGTTTCATAATTGTATCCTTCATTTTTCCTTTACCAGTTGCCTGGTTTTATGAATCATAAAGAAAATAAAAAATATGCTTCATTAATGATACTTTGAGCTTCATCATTTTTATTATTAGTTATTGAGTGATTATGAGTGATCTGATAAAAATTCTCTTGCAATTTCGCAATATATGTAGGTGTTCCATCTCCTAGACAACGTCATGAAATATTGGTTGCTCTTCTTAGTGAAATGGAGCATTCACTTTCAGACAAGGACATTCAAAATCTTGCAATGGCCACACATGGTTTTGTTGGAGCTGATTTAGCTGCTCTCTGCAATGAGGCAGCCTTGGTTCGTCTTCGGCAGTATGTTAAATCGAATAACTATAGTGGTGATTCAGATTTTGAATTATCAAAATTTGCCTTAGATTCAGTTTGTCAGGCATCAAGCCAGTCACGAGATTTTGATGCCCCTCAAAGTTTAGGAGATTCTGTGAAAACTAATTTGGAGGCTGCTTTTTCCTGCACTTCGGTAACTCAAAGCTCATCAAACTTTATCGATAAAACTGAAGGAAGTGGGACTCATGTTTTAAAGGACATCCTAGCAGTTACTTCAGAAGACTTTGAGAAGGCTAGAATTAGAGTAAGGCCAAGTGCCATGAGAGAGGTAAATGTTCTTAGTTTTTTCATTTTGCTCTTGGACTATGTTATACTCCCCCGTCCCAATAAAAGAGTTCTGTTTGACTACAGTACACCTTTTTATTTTTTATCAACTTTGATGAAGTCACAACCTCTCAAAAACCATAAATCATGTTTATACGACTTTTTTATTCGTTGATTAGACTTATTCAATCATATATAACTGGTGTGTGGAATATATTTTTTTGTCTTTTATATTTAACTAATAAAGTGAGACCTTGACTTTCAAAATGTGACTCTTTTTTTGGGACCAAAAATGTTTTTGAAACACGACTCTTTTTTGGGATGGAGGGAGTATTAGAAAGATGATAAAAATTCCAAGTGCACAACACTTAGCATTACCAACTGGTTGTAACTTTCTTTGATGATGTTTTCTATTCTAGCTTGACTTATTAGCTTGTTGCAATTAGGTAATTCTCGAAATTCCTAAAGTTGCCTGGGAAGACGTTGGTGGCCAGACTGAGGTTAAGATGCAATTGATGGAAGCTGTGCAATGGCCTCAGAAGCACAAGGATGCTTTCGATCGTATTGGAACTCGTCCCCCTAGTGGAATATTACTATTTGGTCCTCCAGGTTGCAGCAAGACTCTTTTAGCTCGTGCAGTAGCTTCTGAAGCCGGGTTGAATTTTCTTGCAGTGAAGGGCCCCGAGCTTTTCAGCAAATGGGTTGGTGAATCTGAAAAGGCCGTGCGTTCTTTGTTCGCAAAGGCCAGGGCGAATGCTCCCTCAATTATATTTTTTGATGAAATTGATGGCCTTGCTATAATTCGTGGAAAAGAAAGTGATGGAGTTTCGGTTGGTGACCGAGTTATCAGTCAGCTCCTTGTCGAATTAGATGGTAACTAACACTTAGAAGCACCTCTTTTGAAAGTTCCTAAATTTAGGAATAATTACCAAAACTGTCATTGAGGCTTAGCATACTTACAAAAATACCCAAACAAATACACCTTAGAGTTTTACAGTCCCTTGAGGAGGTTTCTACTTTTTCTTACAAACACCCTCTTAATTGTTGCAAATATGTTAGGAAACAAACTCTCTCTCTCTCTGTCTCTCTCTCTCTCTCTCTCTTGTAGGTAGGCTATATCACAAGGGTAGTTTTGTAATCATCCCTCTAATTTTCTTGATATACATTGTTTAAGAACTGTATCTGCTTCCATACATACAATGTGTCTTTGGTTAGAGAACTGCACAATAATTTGGTAGTGATGTTAATATCCTGATGATAGGTTTGCAACAAAGAGGGAGTGTAACTGTCATTGCCGCTACAAATAGGCCAGATAAGATCGATCCTGCTCTACTCAGACCTGGTAACCTCCCATTTTGCTTTTGTTTCTTATTATTTCTCTTAAAATGCCTTCTTATATGTTCAATTGGAAATAGAAACTACCTGCCTAATCACTTTGTAAAACTTGTTAGGACGTTTTGATAGACTTCTTTATGTGGGACCACCAAACAGAAAAGATCGTGAAGACATATTTCGTGTTCATTTGCATCGGATGCCTTGTAGCTCTAATGTATGCATCACCGAACTCTCTCTTCTTACTGAAGACCATACAGGTGCCGATATATCACTTATATGTCGTGAAGCAGCAATTAAAGCTATTGAAGTAAGCACCTTCTCCTACTAAATATTACTCCCTTCATCCCAAAAAAATCTTGTATCAAAAATATATTTTGCTAAAAAAAGAAAGTCATGTTTCAAAAGTCAAGGTCTCATTTTAAGTAAAAAACTGGTTTTCCCATCAAGCACATCCGGCAAGGATCAAGGGGGATCTCGTTGTTGCATAGCTCAGGTCGGAGCAAGGTGCCATCGGACGTTCAACAGGCAGTCTCACGATCGGGCACTCATGCCCGGAAGTTGTCATTGTATACTCCCGCGGGTCGGAAGGCGGCGGGGGAAGGAGGGGGACACTGGGCGAGATCTATCAGCAGCGAATTCCCCATACAAATGGAGGCGCCTATCAAAAAGATACTCCGAAGGCTTCGGGATCGAGGTCTCATTAGCCGAAGAAGGCCCTGGCCAATCCACGTGTTTTCTTTTCAAACAACAAATTATATATGATTGAATAAATTAAATCAACGAATAAAGAAATCGTATAAGTGCAAATTTATGGTTTTTAGAAAGTTGTACCTTCATCTAATTGACAAAAATAAAAAGTTGAACTCTTGAGAAACATAATTTGTTTTTTGTTGGGACTGAGAGAGTATGCTATAAATACTGTTTTCTATATTTATTTGTAAATTATTTTTGTTTTATACTACCAGGAGAACCTATCTGCCACAGAAATCACAATGGAACACTTGAAATTTGGAATCCAACAAGTACAGCCATCTGATGTTAGGATGTATGAGAATCTGTCTACAAAGTTCCAAAGACTTGTTCATTCAACTGCTAAAGAAGATGCTTCGTGTTCCGAGCGTCACCCTAGTGAACCGAGCGGTGTATCTATTTGGTAAGTCTCACATCTTTGAGATGATTTTTCTATGGAATAAATATAACGCTGTAACAATTCTTAAGAAGTATAATGTTTGCTCATCTCTATCCCCAAAATTCCCCCGATCTCCTTATTCTGTCTCATCATTGCCATTTCTTCTCACAAGCTTCTGGGACATAATAACTAAATTCAGTAGTTCTGCATTTTCCCCAGATCTTGAAAGCAGATGTATATCCTCTCTATAAAGAGTTTGGTTTTTATCTGGGGTTGAGTTTCCCATGAATTCATCATCCCTATTTGTTCTACACCTTCCATTAATTTCAAGATGATCTTTTGCAATTGAAGCGTGTTACGATGGTTGATCTGCTGCATTGTTATGACGATCTTTTTCGTGCAGGAGCAGGATAAGATCTGCTGCATCGTTTCTTTTTCGGCTCCCAGGGTTTGGTTTGCAACCAGGTTCCTGATAGTAAAGCTGAAAGACCATGGCAGATTTTTTTTATTATTATTATTATTTTTATTTTTCTAATAGCCGAAGGTACACATTGACCCCTTCTCTTATAGTTTGGGCGCTAAATGAGACCTCAATTTTAATTTTGTCCAATTTAAGGTCTCTTCTTTCATTTCAAATAAATCAGCCCTTCCGTCCGCTCTCAAATAACCCACGTTAGTAGTTTTAACTATACCAAACAATGTGTTTTAAAATAGTTTCAAATTTACAAGATAAAGTGACAGATTTGTTTAAAATGAAAAGAATTAAGTATTCAATTAAAAAAGGATCAAAGGTCGATTTGTTCGTAGAGTAAAAAATAAGGGGTTAATTTGTACATTTTTCTGATGCTGCCAAAAGATTTGCATTCTATGCCCTGTGTATTAGTACTTGCTTCTGGGACCATTATTCCCTGTTTGTACAGTGTACAAAAAAACACAATATCCATATGGGAAGATTGTTACAACCTGGTACACAACATGGAGTTGTGAGGATGTTTTCCTGTGGTGGAGAGATCATAACTGAAAATTCTTGCAAGTTGCAGCCAAACATGGTCCTATGATTTTTATGGGGGCCCAACTCATTATTTTCCTCATGTGGATAAGCAATGTCATCACAAGTGTACCAAAATGTTGTCTTTTCATTTGGCAAAAGTTGGGCACCCGAAGACCAAGACACTGTCAAATGTCTAGTCAATTGACAAACATGGCAACATCTTTTACAGATTCCTATTCTCAAGTTTGATGAGTTATCACTCCATTTTTTTTACCATTTTTGTTCTGCTTTTCAAAACTGTTTTTTAGATCTTGTCTTAGTCTGCCTTGTCTTGGCATCTACCCTACATTTCTTTTTCTAATCAATTATCAGAGGAAAAGATTGCACAAGTACACTAATAATATTCAAGTTGAAGGGGTGCTCCACAATTACAAAAGAATGAAAATGAATATAGTAAGTAGTCGGAATGGAATCAGTATGTGTGTCGTTCCCCTAGATATTCAGGCCCGGGGCTGCCTCGGAAGACAAAATCTCAAGCTCGGACTTTAGAATTTGCGGGCCATTGCTTTCATTTTGTAGGATTGTTTCTACACACGTATGGATACTTAAGTAGAATTTTTTCTTCTGTAAATCGAAGTACCGCAGATAGAAGATGAACTTGGAGAAAATATTTCAAATTGATTGATAAAAAGAAAAAAGATTGATTATTAAAATATCGCTCATTACCACCAACTGTTTGCATTCAATTAAAGTTACGAGAGATCGCAAATAGCATTTTCTTTTTATTTTTTGCTAGAGAATCAAAAGTAGATTTATTAATTAATTACAAAAAAATTGTGGTTCCATGTAATTTCTTAAAAAGTAATTTGTGGGTTTTTTTTTCTCTTTTTCTTAAAAAAAAAAAAAAGAAAAGAAGAAGAAAAAGAAGAAGATAAGTGGCTTTGTTGCTGACATAAGATGTTTAGGCCACACATTCTTTATTTATGTCAAGTATTTAATTAATCTACATAAATCTTATCTTGGTGGAATTAATTGAGAATCCAAAAGTCTCTCTCTCTCTCTCTCTCTCTCTCTCCATTAATTTATCTAGAAGTTCTGTGTCAAAACAACCTAAGATTCCATGCATTTTCTTATTTGGTTGTAATTTGCTGACATATCACCTAACTGGGCAAAAATGTCATAACTTAGTAATTACAACCAAATTAAGGTATCTAATAATCAAAGTCAACACTAAATATCTTAAAGACATGTTTAATTATTACAAGTAAACAACCACTAATCACATCAGCCAACCAAAAAAATATTCCCTACCACTTACACCATAAAAATCACTAATTTTAATTTACAATCGATAAATGGTACATTGGATACTCTTCACTACATATTTACACATATCTCTGTGGATGTGTGTGTTAGTATGTGCAATATGCAATAAAAAATATTTGATATACTATATGTTGAAGGTATGATTGATTGTCCGATAAAAAAATAATATATGTGTAAAATACAGATGTACATTAAACGCATGCAATAACATATGTTATTGTATGATAAACAACATCCTAGATAAATCAAATTATATTAATGTGCAAGTTAACAAATAAATCACAATCACACATCTTAATCATCATATTCATATCTTTAATATTATAAAAAGTGGTTTTTATTTTTTGTGACTAGGGAAGGATTTGGTGGTTATCGTTTATCCCCTCAACTTTGTACAATTTAATAAATTAAAGGTACTTCACGATGCATTGTTTAATATATATATGTATATATGTGTTAAAAATCTGAAATTTTATAACTTTTACATGGTTTTCTGCTGAATATTTAATTCTAAATATATACTTTAAAAAATATTCTTTTATTTATTTCCCCTAATTATATAAATATTATCCATGACTGAATAGATCCCTAATTTTTGGTTGAATTAACTGATTATAAAGTTGTAATAGGTGGGAAAATGACTCAGTTTCTTTTTCTAAACAGTTCCCTTATACAATATATTTACATATAAATATAAATTTGTTAGATCAAAATATGTGCGCGTGTGTAATAGTTCAATAGTAGTTCGAACTGTAAATGAAATTGCGGAAGCTTATAATAAACTTTGATTTTAAACGAGGAAGAAATTCCCTTTAACACATATTTAAATATAAATATAAATTTATTATATAAGTTCATATCAAGAATAAAATAGTAAAATAGTCTGATCTCCCTAAAGTTTGCAAGTATTGAGTTGAATAGTGCGATGGACCTCGAGCTCGCGATTTTGAACTAATTTCAAGTTAATTTGATTTTTAATTTTCTAATTAACTAGGATAATAATTCGACTTTTGCATAGTTGAAAAAAAAAAAGTGGTCCCATCACGTATTATTAACCGATCCCCAATTGTCATAAATTGAGTGAATTTTTTGTTTATTGGATGTACCCTACACCGATTTATAATATTATTTATTTAACTAAAAAATTAAAATAACAAATACGTAATAATATTTTTCAAGCAAACAATTAATAATGTAAATTGAGTGTACGGTACATACGATACGCACAAATTTTTACGTTATAAATTTCAAAACAAGTTTAAAATAATAAATATGTAAACTATATTAAAACACAACTTCAATCAACATAGACATTCTTGCTTTATTTTCAACCTACATAAGTATTCTTTATTAGATCAACACAAACAAGTTTTGAATTATGATCAAAGCAAAAAAATAAACTTTTTCTTTTTTTTTGGAAACAAAAGTTCAATTTGAGTAATAGCATTAGTCAACATTATATTCCCACAAACTATTTTTTTTCCTTGCACTTTCCTTTAATTATTCCCCCTTTTTTTCCACTTTTGAAAATCACAATTTTCCCTAATCTCAATCTACAACCCTAGACAAGTACAACTATGAAACCCCATAAAGAAATATGTAATAATTACAAAAGCCCGCGCGTGCATCCACTCGACACTTCTAAAAAATGCCTAAAACAATGGGGGAGAAAAACTATAACAAGAAAATTCTTGGTCCCATTTTGTCTTAAAAAAAAAGAAAAAGAAAAGAAAAGAAAAAATCTATGAGATCTTGACTTCAATTCCTACACAAAATCACCTGACAGGCTGATTGGTTGTTCTGGGCCAATACGAGGCCGACGTGGAGGTCACGCTCCAAGACATATCGAAGGTAATCTCTCTGCGATGTGTAGATACGTTACCTGTGTCTATATGTCTGTAATATATGATGTAATTAGTAATTGAAATTAGAAAAAGAAAAACCCTTTTTTAGTAGTGACACTAACTCTCAAGAAACTCAAAAAGCATAAAAAGAAGCCTTAAATCCTGGGAAAAAATGGAACACACACAGCACATAAAAATCATAAGAAAAGGCATCCACAACAGTAACCTTAATAACAGCTGAAAAGAAGAATACAAGATCCACCTCGATCACCCCTCCCCCCAACACCCCCCCTCCCCCCGCCCCTAAGGTAGTCCTTTCTCTCTCCGTCCGTCTCTCTCTCACACACTTGTTCTGGCTTTCTTGATTGAGAGAGAGAGAGAGAGAAATTGAAAGTTGAAACCTCAAGCTCTAAAATTTCATCAGTCCTAGAAAATCATTTGTTTCCCCACTTGGTTATGTATTTCTTTGTTTTCTGTGCGGAAAGATCTTGAAAGTCTGAAAAAGGAGAGATTTGTTCCCTTTTCTCTCCCAAAGAAGAAATTTTGGTGGCGGTATATCAGGCGAGGGTGAGAGGAGAGAGAAAAAATGAGGGAAGATGATTCCAGTTGGTTTTCTAAATGGGAAGATGAATTGCCCCCGCCGGAAGAGCTTATGCCCTTATCCCAATCCCTAATAACTCCTGATCTAGCACTAGCTTTTAACATCCCAAACAGCCACCAATCTCTCCACCACACGCCGCCCCCGCCTCCGCCACACCCGCCGCAGTCAGCAGCTCTTTCATCCCAGCCCAATTCCTCTGCCGAATTCGACTCGCCGGAGCTCAGCGGAGCCGGGGGAGGGGGCAGTGGAGCCGGTGGCGCCGCTGGGTCGGACGAGCCGGCTCGAACTCTCAAGCGGCCCCGCCTTGTGTGGACCCCACAGCTGCACAAGAGGTTCGTCGATGCCGTGGCCCATTTAGGGATCAAGAACGCCGTTCCGAAGACAATAATGCAGCTCATGAGCGTGGACGGGCTGACCAGAGAGAACGTCGCGAGCCATTTGCAGAAATACCGCCTGTATCTCAAGAGGATGCAGGGCATTTCTAACAACGGCGGTGGAGGCAACAACAGCCCGGCGGCGCTGTCCGCTTCCGGTATGGACCCCGCCACAGACCATTTGTTCGCCAGCTCGCCTGTGCCGCCGCATTTCCTGCATCCAGGCAGGGGAAATTCAGAGCATTACTTGCCATTTGTTCCGGTGGCGGCGGCAATGCAGCACCACCACCAGATGACGGTGGTGGGGCCGGGGCCGCACCACCACCCACAACTTCAGCAGCAGTTCAGGCATTTCGGTAGCTCACCGCCAAATGGGCAGTTCGAGCATCCCTTTATTAGGCAATCACAGACACAGATGCAGAGAATGGGGACGCCGGTGCGTAGTAGTAACGGTGTAGTGGTGCCGCCTGCATATGCGGGCGATCTTGAATCGGCCACTGCCACAAACGGGAGGAAAGTTCTGACCCTGTTTCCGACCGGGGATGATTGAACATTGAGTAATTGTTAACCTTTTCGAAAAATTCATGCATGCTTTCAGTCAATTTGGCTTCCAAGCATTGTGAAAAATCCAGTCTTTGAGCTGCCATTAAATGTTTCTTGTCAATTTGGTGTTTTCTTTTCTTAAGTTGTTGTTAATGATGTAGATTTAGTTATTTGCATTTGGAAACTGGTAATTGATTTACTGCTTTAACTACTTTGCTCTTCATGTGGAACTTAGTTTGTGTCTAGTAGAATTAGCAGTTACATAGGTTGTTGAGTCCTCGTGCCCAGTTCAGTCGATTAAGCACGCTTAAGTTGTACGTAGCATTCAGTGACGGATATTAACCATGATGTCACTTAGAGAGGCAATGATATTTGTACAAGTATGAGAATTGGCTGGTTTTTTCCGTCTGAATCGAGTCAAGCCATTCTCGTTTTGATGCCTGATGAAACCAGTTGGTCGGTTATGTTTGCAATATCATGGAGCTGTACTTTGAAGAAGATGGCAATGAACATTCAACGAGCTGCAGAAATACGGTAGTTTTTCTTATTGAATTGTGGTGATATATCCTTATAGCAGTCAATGTAGTTCTCTTGTTTCTTGTTTAGTATCATGTAGAGGCGAGTCCTTGTTGTAAATCGTGTGATTTGTTGTTAGCCGATGTTTATAGCTTCATCACATCTGTGCATCTCTTAGAGAAACAATAACAATTCTAATAATTTTCACTCGATCTTTTTCTGGCATTTCCTTGAATATGTTATAAATTTGAGCTGCATGTCTCCTTGAATCTCTCATGCTATATGAGATCATAGCGTTATTTGAATGTTTCCCTATCGTTATATCAGTTCATGCATTTGACGCCTGAGATGTTACATTGTTGACAACGCCTCTCAAATCTTACTGTCGTGATGGTGATTTTTGTAGCCAATTTAGCACGACATAGTATGGTTAATCTTTTGATCTACATCTTTTTCTAGAACCCATCGACATAGTTTAGATGTCGCTTAATGGGAATATTGTGCAGCAATTGATAGAAAACTTGTTACCTTCTCTGGTTTGTCCAGTCTTTGTCAGCTGTAGCTTGAAACAATCAGATTGCACTGTTTAGTTCAGTTCCTGTTTCTTGATTAGTATTGTTCTGGTCTTCATCTTACAGAACTTCTTTAGAATGATGGAAAATATGAATCAGAAACTAACTTCTTCTGTCAGTAAGTCTAAGCAGAAAGTTCCGGAGCTCTGAATGGTCTTCGATTGTGCTGAATGAGGCGTCGTTTTAACCAGTTTGCAACTCTGTGTTTCCATTTAACATCTGAACTTCCGAAACGAACAGATGGTTGCTTGAAATATAAGATTCTATGAAATGAAATGCCAGATTGATCACTTGTGCAGTTTCCTTTCTTTTTCTGGAAATCATTCAACTAAATCTGCAGATTTTCGACAGTCATGCAGAGTAGAATGTAGAAAAAACTAGCTATACATTGCCAATTGTAAATGTGTCTGTGTGTGTGTTTCATCGTATTATTGCAGATCGTGCTGAACCAAGTAAGAGATCGAACCTCTGTTCTACATATATCGTGTTTCACTATATTGAATTTATGTTCCATGTACATTAATAAAATTGACGACGTACACATAATATTTATTGATGAAACAAAGTTAAAAACACATAATAAAGGGATTTTTGTGCACCAACTACCTATATAATATATAGTACTGTATTTGGGGAACATCGAACTTGAAGTATCTCCCAACTTGGTGAATTAATTATAGTTTTACATATGTCCAATACTTTATATTAAAGAAAATTTAAATGATATGACCGTACAAATTATGTAATATTTTTTGGTTTCTCATTTCATTTTCCTGTGGGCCATCCTTACCGATTAGATATCCCACGGGATAGATGTGCCAATTTTTCTATTTACGAATAACTTAAATTATAAATTATACAAAATTTAAATTAGAATTACTATATACATACATACATATATATATATATATATTATGAATAAATATTTACATACAAAATTCAATATGAAAAAGTATGAGTTACAACAATATAGCAAATTTATTATATAAAAAATATGGGATTTGGAGATTTTTGTCAAAAAGGCTTCACCTCTTCTTATTTGTTACGAACATAAGATATGTACTACAACGTGCAGCGCTTAGGCCCCCTTCGTCCGGTGGCAAGGAATTGTTGGGGGATGGAGAAAGTTGCTATATTTGCTAGTCTGGTGATTGAGTGAGTGCCCGTGCAGTACTTCATGGAATATTGACTGACTTTCGTTTCTCATAAGCGGGATATTCTTGTTATTGCCACCGGGGGTGGAAAATCCTTCCCTATATAAGCTGTATAAGCGGGCCAGGCGCGATACTAGACTAGTGGGCATGCATCCACATCTGGGGGTGATGGCCGGCCTGTCCTGGATGATAGGAAACTTACACGTCCGATTTTGAGGGGCTTTTTTTGTCTTGACCCCAATTCAATACTAAACAAATCCGAATTAATTGAATATTTGTATCAGAAATTCTCTAATTGGTCAACCATACAATTTTACCTCAAAAGAATTTTTGAAACTTAATTTTATCAAAACCCGTCATTTTATCAAGAAATAGACTGTACGCGATAATACATAGTAGAATCTTTTTAAATTAATAACTTTGAGATCAGACAAAATCTATTAATTAAAAGAGGTATTAATTTTTCGATAATTTATTAATTTATGAAGTGAATTAATACATCTTTATTACACAACCTAAATTCAAAAGTTATAGTTATCAGTCGAGGGTGATACAACACAGTGGATCTTGTTTCACGAAAGGTAGGATTCAACAACAACACTTAGTTATTAATTAAAGATTAAAATTTATTTAAATTTAAATTTAAAAAAATATAAGTTACAATCTAGTTATAATTTGATAGAAAGTATTAGAATATTAATTTATATTATGACTGACAATGTAGTCGTACAATGTAGTCGTATAATTTATAAGGGAAAACACAATTATGAGAGAGAGAGAGAGAGAGAGAGAGAGAGAGTATGTAATTAAATAAAAGCGTGGCACCCGGCTGCACGACCGGATTGAGGAGTATAATTAATGGAATTAATATGAGATCCGATCTGTTAACCACTTATTACCTCATCAAACAACACACTCTTACATAATCTAATTAACTAATGGGATTTGTACAAAATAAATAAGGAAATTAGTGGACTTCCCATGTTGATTTATGTCTAAATTGGAGGCTTCATTCATTGTTTGACAGTTCATGCTCACATGATAGAGACAATCCCAACCCCCCATTACAATCTCTTGTCTTGTACACACACCAATAAACTAATCCCACCATCATCCACCAACAACTCTATACTTCATAATATCAAAAGACCCTTCATCATTAAAAATATACAAAAATAATATCTACATTGTATATTCACCGAATATCATACACAAGTTTATTTCACTTTAGAATTATGTATAAAACTATTATCTGCACATCTACAATAAATACATCCACAAACACTTGCTTATATAACACTTAAATACATTAAAATACTTATTTTAAATGTTCATATTATCATTTCTAATAATATATAGATTGAAAAAATTCCTATAAAATAGTTGCACGTATGACACAATGTAAGATATTGCTTGTTTAACTATAAAGTATCACTATTTTTTAAAGTGTATTACTACTGATTAGTTATCTTAAAAAATGTGATACTTTATAGTTAAACAAGTAATACTTTATAGTTACATAAGTAATACCTTAAATCGTGTCACACGTGCAACCGTTTAACAGGAGACCACTCTATATAGATATAGGACCGTGATATATGGCCATAATCTGGCCGGCCAGAATTGATTAAATTTAAATGTATTTGTAAAATTATCTTTACGCCCTTTAGTAAATTTGGCTCCATAACATTTTTCTTTCTGATATTCCCTCCTTCTTTCTCGGTTTCCGACCAGGCGTGCTGCTTCTTGAGCCTCACAACAAATACGTAAATCAAAATGCAATTTAATGATCCTCACAATAATGATGAATATACACATCAGCAAAATTTAATTTTAAACCTTCATTTGGTCAGATTCTGAAAGAGGTAGATTAAACTAACACAATTTCAAACCTTCATTTCACCGGTTAACACAATTTCATTTCAATGGAGAGTCCAAATATTAACACAATTAGATCAGCTTTTATGCATGAGATTTTTGGTTCCAATAGTGACCAAAGTATGTCCAGCCATGATGAGTCGTCCAACCGAGAGACAATTCCGAAACGAAGAAATTGAGGAAAATCTTGCAGTTGAAAAATACAAGGTGCTTGAGAGAAATATAATTAATAACTTCTTTGTGAAGGAGTTCACGTATTCTGTGGAGTATAGGCCTACTGGTGATTATCTTCTCTGCAATTGCAAGAAATTTGAATTCACGGGATCCTTTGTTGTCATATTTTTAGAGTAATGGGCAAGAAAGATATCTTGTCTATTAATGAAAGGTATCTGTTGCGTAGATGGAGGAAGGACGTGTATAGACCATACTCGAGTATATTTTTTGCTGGAGGTTATCCACACATGACGGATGATTATAAGAAGTTCCAGAAGTGGAATCAATTTTCCAAGAGTATATTGATGCTGCCATGGTGAGTTTGGGGAAGATGGATTTTATCAAACAAAAGTTGGCTGAAATAAAGAGTGATTTGCTTATCATTATAAAAAAATCTTAGAAGTTGTAATCTAAAATCTTTTGAATCGCCTCATCATTATTGATGGTGAGAGAGAAACCGCCTCACTGATGATGAGAGAAAAACACACCCAAAATTCAAATTCAAACTGAATTACTTATTTTTCTGCCATTAATTAATAAAGGGCATATTCGATATTTTATATAATTATTTTATAGAAAATTACAAATACACCATTTTCTGGCCGGCCAGATTCTGGCCACCAATCTTTACCGATAGATATATGTATGAAATTAGTATTTGGAGTTATTTTTTTAATAAATTAATACATCAAGATCCAAGCTGTCAATGAATTATTCTGGTGGCATCAATTGGCCCTTTTTTCTCCATTTATAAAAACCAATTGCATCCCACATTGGACCATGTGCCGCGAATTTATTAATTTAATCTTTTTAAGGACAGCACAAAATCTTACAAGCGTTGCCACTTAGAAGGATTTTCATCTTATGAATTAAGTAAAGTGCCTCTTCCAATGCTTTCTCCATTGATCCAACCTTTTTGGAACCTCCAATTATCCATAATTTTTTTTCTTATCCGTCAGTTCCATTTATAAATGTTATTTTTTATTACTAAAAATATTCATGCAAATAAAACTACTTTTCTGGAACGAAGACAGTGTATACATGGAATACATATATATTTAGATCGTTCCATGATTAGATTTTCTTGAAACCGGATCGTTAACATGGTTGAGTTTTTCAAAATTTTGATCATTGAACTTACATTAGACATTGAATTCCTATGCTTTAAATCATCTTAAATTGAATCCCTCACAATATTATTAAATTAGATCATAAGAACTCGATTTAAATAAAAAAAAGAAAAAAAGAAAAAGGAACAACTCCAAGTGTATATATATAGCGTACATATAAGTATAAATGCGCATTCAATCATATATATATATATATATGTGCGCGCACGTGTGTGGGTTTTCTTCAAAGTGTCGCATTTACCACCTCCAAGACACAAGACACAACACCGCAGATCATAAACGGTAAGCAAGGTGTAAGAAAATAGGGAAAATCATAAGATCAAGTTTAATTGTGTTCCAGCATGTAATTAAAGCTAAATGAGGAGACCCTAGAGAATACAAAAAAATCCCATCCAAAGTGTCATCGATGGGTGTGGGAGTAGTCGAAACTTAGAGGCTGCTGATAATAGAAGGGGGCCTACAACATACATACATTGGGTTAGTTCTTGTCCAAAATGTAGAATATATGAAGTGGATAAGATAGAATCAAAGGCAGATTGGACTGTAACTTGATAACAAAATGACAAAATGCATAGACACAATAATTGGTAATCGCATTACTCGCACTTTGTTTCAATACCCTACATACATCTAGCTTATTATTCGTCCCACATGCCAATTCAATTCTAGACCCCCCCCCCCCCCACACACACACACACACACATATATATATATATATTACATATTACATACATACATACATACATATGTGCATATGAGCTGTTCCAAGCCCTACGTACAAGGGATCTGGGGAGCTGACAACGTTGCCAACACCTGACATCTAGAGTGCAGCCAAAAATACAATATTACAATATTTTAAAATTCCAAAATCCTGTAAATAACAGTATGGCGTCGAGCCTTAGCAAGCTTTCCATGACCTACTATATATTTTAAACTATTTATACAAATTACTGAGTTGAGCTCGAGCAGCAAGTTTTTCAATCAAGCTTGAGCTAGAGCTTGGCCCTATATCAACTCAACTCAGCTCAGCTTGGCTCAGGCAAGCCCCTACTAGGTATGCAGAAATTGCCTTATTCTTAAATGCTGAGATAGGAAAATAAACTCAATAGTCTAGTATTACGTTCTGTATAGACGCATAATATTATGAAAACTCTCCTTTTAATGTTCTGTAATATTTTAACACTTCCTCGCATCTTTGAAATTTTATTTCCCGTCTTCCAAAACATGTAGGTGATAATGTAGCTGTAGGACTTAATGTAATCTACTGCTAAATCTTTATCTAGAATCCAAGTAGTAGTAAACTGTGGTTTGTTAAAAAGCCTAACAGAAATTATACTTATGCAGATCTGATGCTTATGCTTGCTTATAAGGAAGGGAGTTGAAATATGACAGTTACAAGAGTTAAATGAGTAAATAAGAAGAACAAAAGGGAGAGAATCTGGTGCATACCTGGTAGAAGGTGTGTCTTAGTTGATCATACGAATGAGCATACATCATGGACTGGGTAGGCCACTGCCTGTATAAAGCATCCCTAGAATTCTGACTTGATCCCACAGCACAGTAAGGGCTCATCACCGGGGTCCTGTAGTTATGGGAAACTTGAGGTCCCAGAATTTGACCCGGCTGTGGGAAAACAGAATCATATTGGACAAATGGAGGCTGAAAATTCTGCATATGAAAAGGTGCCGTCCTGAAACTCTCAGTGCTTGGAATGCTCTTCACATATCTGCAATTTTTATAGCATACAATAAGAACTTCAGAATTAATCCCTATACCACAGAAATGATTATCATCTTAATTCAGTCTACCCTATTTCTTTAGAGAATCCTACCAAAATTATTTTCAAGCATAATAACCCACATTTATTTTGCTCAAAACCATGATGAAGCCTATCATCATCAGCAGTGATACAGGGCTAAATCAAGAACATGGCATGCAACTTACATGTAAGGTCTGCAAAGCTGCTAAGGGTTAAGTCAGCACAGCAGCTTGGGGAAGAACAGTACAGTATTTTTAAACCAATAATAGGGCCATTGAGGTACAAATATATGTCAATAAATCAGCAAAAGATGAAACAAAAAAAGTCGAAGAGGTCTTATTTAAGACATAAATGTGTGTATGTGTGTGTTGGGGGGGGGGGGGGGGAGCAGATCAGAGAGCTGCATAAGAGGCTGATGCAGAATTTACAGGAAAGTTTTTACATAGAAAACTCTCATCATTCTTCAAGAAAGGATTATGTATAAGCACATGCTTTGAATTTCTGTTTTAAGACTCGCAATGTATGCAGTGATTCAATTTCAATAGACATGGTATGAATTCTAATTCATAACTATTCCTAGTTTATTCAAATTTCCTCAGACCATACCTGTCATAACTGCGATCATAATCAGGGTCGGTGCGGTCCTTTTCCCTGTCTCTAAGAATTGCTATTCTAGAGGAATTGATGACTTCTCTGTTGCATTGTCTTTTGTCCGCATCCACACTAAAGTTTCTTGAAACTTCATAATCATCCACACTAAAATCCAATCCATCAGAAGCAGCCCGGGCCAGTGCATCTTCTGATTCTGAATTACTGGGACTACTGAAAATACGAGCTCGTGCTCTGTCATACTCCTCCTTCCTCTCTTCCACAGTTCTTAGTGGACTGCGTTTATGCCCCAGCTCATTGAGATCACTAGAGGAAGCTTTAGGCCTTGGTCTAATGACGATCTTGATTTGATCAAGTTTTCCGTTTTCAGACTCTTTAGAAGGAACATCTGATGAGCAGACAGCAGGGAACCTACTCTCTGGCTTCTTTATAACCAAAATCCTGATTCCTTGGCCATCCACAGCATTATCATGGACCATGGTCTGCAAACCATAGTGTTGAGCGACACGGTGTGCTGCAAGACGAAGGTATGAAGAAGGGAATTGTGGGAATTCCAATTGCTGCAGATCACTATTCTGCAAGAACTTCTGTATATCGCGTTCCATTCGCAAAACTAACAAAACCAAAAATAAAATGTAAGTCATCATCTACTATACAAACTTGAAAAGGGGGAAATACAAAATAAATTGCAAAAATATAAATCATAAATAGTCCAGTATCTTATAACACATTTAGACGTCAGTGGGTAACATAGGTTCTAGAAAATATAAAAATAACATAAAAATATCATTTGCTAGTCTATTATAAAACACCTTATACATATGAAGATACAGCCAATGAAGAAAATAATATAGAACACTCGAGTGAAAAAGACTAAGGTGAATAAATATAGAAACCAACCCAAAAAAAAAAAAGGGCAAAAAAAGATAATGCACAAGAAAAGGAAGCAAATTATCATCAGTCTATAAGGTGCACGGGATAAATTCTTTAAAATTAGTAGTGCTTGTAGATGCAAGCTTTGCTAGCAAATCCAACTGAAGTATTCAAACAATTGTGCAAGATATTAACCTCCTCACAACCTCATGAGGAAAAAGAAGCTGGCATGAACATGTGCGTGCTACACATTCATCCCAAGAATGCCACTTTTATAATTCAAAGGATCTAAAATACTTAGAATGAGAACAAAACTAAGAAATGGGATACTAATTAATCATAATAAATTTGCTATAATGCGTTATTGTTGATACATGTCCCAGACAGCCTCTTGATTAAATTTCTGCAACAATAAGATTCATTGTTGAGAGTGTAGCACATTCTCTTGCAGGTATTTCTTGTTCAAAAAGCATCATTATCAATGATAATTCAGAAATTCATTTAAAGTGTTTTATAAGACAACCTTAATTATACTATCTCAATATCGTGACCTTAGCGATTGACATTGTTCAATAAATTCCACCTGTTTCCTTTGGACTCCGACTCATGGTTTCAACTGAAACACACCATCACAACTACTAAATGTGAGATTTAGTCTAACCCATAAAATGTCTCTACAACAACTCACATGTCCCCTTTTGCATCAACCAAGTTCAAGCTTCAGCATCTAGTAGTTCCGTGAGCTTCATAAACATATCAGGTCCCCACAACTACACATACTGCCCCTTTTGAAACTTCTACTCACTCACCTATCACAATCAAACTGACGGAGCATAGATGAACTATCTTCATGACCCATCTACAATAATTCTCCATTTATGCTGCATACTTCAAATATTTGAAGAACCATTTAGTAATGCCCGTGAGTATTCTGACCTCTACATCAACTACTTTTGCAATTGTGTATATATCCGCATGAATCAATAGCAGCTTTCGGGAGGCTGAATTAGTTATTTGCTTCTACAGACATGTTCGGTTCATATTTGCTTCTCAATTAATCTGAATTTCTAAGCAGAAAGGAAGAAGTACAAAAGCAAAACTTCAAGAACAACGAAGCCTACAATGTAAACTATAATATTGACAATAGGTTCAGCTGTGAATAAATTAATAGTGCAGGTACAAAAATCAAAGTCCGGCCATCATACAATGAACTTGCCCGGGCAATTCTGCACACCAATACAAAATTCTAGCATCAACAGAGTTCAGCTTTTACAAAATTGTAGAAACAATGATTATGTTATGTTCATTTACGCCCAATTCAATATCACGAATCCAGATCTAAATCAATTAAGCAACACGGCAAAGTATAACATAATTAAACCTGTTTACATAACTGAATCAATTCAACCTCTAAAATTCCAGACTCTAGTTCCAATAAAAACAACGCATCTCAACCACAAATTAAGAAAGTCCAAAAACTATCTCAGCTAAAACATACAACGCAAAATGCAAATACAGAACGAAATTACGAAACTAAGAACAATTCAGACATCACAACATCCAAAAAAAGAAAAAAATAAAATCTCTAAAAAACTAACTTGTTAGACGATGGCGAGGGTTCTGAAGCGCCTCAACGAGGAAAGGATCCACCATAGATACATAGGCCGGCGGCGGCTGATTCTCCTCCACCTTGTGCTCCGACACGGCGCAGCTCCCATTAGCCTCAACAGGTGCTTGATAAGTCAAATCCATGATCACAGAAAAACACAAAATCAAGCACAAATTTATCTGTAGGTACAGATAAGAATGTAAGTATATATAGGGACTCGAGGAGGGGAATTGAGAAGAGGGAAACCCCTTTCTCGAATTTCCTTTAAGTTATCCCTCCCACCAGTGATTGAGCAGATTTGGAATTTGGATTTATATGGAATTCTATCATCATATTTTACATCTTTTACTTAATTTTAAATGCCCTAAAAAACGTATTATTTAAAAAAAAAAAAAATATATATATATATATGTATAAATTAAGGAGCTTTATTTAAAAAAAAAAAAAACCGGTCATTATTTTTATTTAATTATCTAAGCATTTAATTATTATATATGCATTATATAAGAGTTTATTATTATTATTATTTATTTTTAAGTGTCTTCTCTGTTTAAAGGATATTATTTCTATTTTCATGATATGATCGATTCGAAAGATAAAGAGAAATTATTTTTTAATTTGTAAATAATATTTAATTTAAAAAAAGAATTATACTATTATTATTTTTTTTTTTAGGGAAAAAAGAGAAACACTTATTTTAGGCAATTGAAATATCTATTTTTCCTCTCTACTCAACGATTAGGATAGAATGACGTTGAAATGTCCAAAATGGACAATAGTGGCGTGGGCAGGTGCGGGCAGCCAATGCGAGTCGTCGGGAATATCTCTGGTCAGCAGCTGGTGTAGGTGCGGAAAGAAGACAGGCAATAGTAGAACGCCACGTTTAATTTTTTTTTTTTAATGTACGGACTTTCTGCGAAATCCAATTCTTCGTGAAGAACTAACGTTGGGCCGTGTTTGGTTGTTGGTTAGCTATCCAATGGGCTGTATAAACAAATTTCGCATTGGATCCGGATCGGGTCATTTGAATGAAGCCCTATAATCTAAACTTGGGCCTACTTAAGCCCAAAACATTTAATTAATAATTTATTTAAATCATATTAACTTGTTTTTAAGTCATATAATGAGGGGAGAAATTTATTTTTGAACTTATTCGTACAAAACTGGACGAGATTGGGTTGTATAAATAGGATCTTTAACATTTGAAATATACCAAATAAATTTCTAAAATTTAAATATATGATAAATAAGATTCTTTTAACTATTAAATTAACTAAGCATATTTTAAAAATATTAAATAAATCTAAAAATCAGCAAATTAAATCATAAATATACTTAAATGAATTAATAAATTAATAAAGTAAAATTTAATGATAATTTAAATATAAAAAGGATTTGAAATGTGAAGATTTATTATGATTTCTAGATATTCTATTTTTATTATATTTAAATTATTTAAGATCTTTTGATATTTTCTATGTATTAAATAACTTAAATTTTATTATTTTATTTTTAAATATTTATTTTATTTTAATAGTTTTTTATCTAAATTTTTTTAGATTTATTTTTATTTGAATTTATTGAAATGTTCTATTTATTTGAAAATAAGAAGTTGAATGGTTTATTTGACCCATTTTTAAAGTTAAAGGTCCTATTTGTACAAAAAAATAATTTAGGGTCTAATTTGTACCTGAAATATTAATTCAATAATTAATTTATACATTTTCCCTTGATTTATTTATGAAATAATTATTTATTTATTGTGGATATATGTAAATATGTCCATCTCGTATTTTAAAATTTTAAATAAAAAGAATTAATTATGTTATCACATTTTAAATAATAAAAACAAATAAAATTAATGAACTTTTTCACTATAAAATTTTGAACGAGTTTCTTATACATTGAGTGCATCATGCACTCAATTAATAATATTACTTATTTTATAAAAAAATATTATTTATTTATTTAAAAAATGTTATTTTTTAATTAAACAAATAATATTATATATTAACATTTCGTGCGGATATATTTTTGTGGGAAATTTTCACATAGTATCCATGAACACAATAATGCTCACAACTCAGAAATGATGATTGCCACGTCGGCTTATAAAAATATTGGTTGTTAAGTAGTAGAAGGTAAGCAACCCAAAGAGTGTTATAATAAATTATGTCACCACAAACAGAAAGTACCCGGATAAGGTGATGATAACAATAATGTATTGAATAACGATGAATCATGGTACAGTACATCCGCTCCTGGTAATAGAAAAAACAAACCCCCCCCCCCCCCAACACCCAGCCCCGGCCCCCACCCCACCCTCGATCAATCTCGCACGCAAAGTGTAAAGCATAAGTCAGAAGTGAGGAACTTTCCGGATACAAGACAAGTGCGAGGACTTAAACCCCAAGTCTGAGTTCAAATTTTCTGCTCTTCCACACTACACGCGCGTTTGAATGCCTGCCCTCCACGCTCACGCTGATAACTAAAACCGACACAGATAATTTATTTTTAGAAGAAAATGATTCTCCTTCTCTATCAACACATTATAAATTAATTCTAAAATTTATGAAATATTTTAGATTTTTTTAGTTTACTGTAAAACAGCAATGGATTTGATGTTCTATAAAAATTATTGCATTGTCCGCTAATAATTTTGAATAAAAAAAACTATCACGATAAATTACATTTTTTTTACAATGATCCATACTTATATGATATACACGTGTGCTTATATATATATATTATTCCATAGCAAATAATTTTATGATGGTTATGTATACATACATAGTGGCTGACAAGTAAAAAAGGTTAACAAATTTGGTGTTTTAATGAATAATCTTTTATTTTCAGTGAAAGATAAAAAAAATCGTTGGTGGAAGATGTAATATTTTGAATAAAAATATTAAATTCACTCATATTTTACAATACATATAAAGAAAAAATATTCATACAATACAATATTTCACAAATTTTATAATATTTCGATAAAAAAACAAAAGTATTTGACGTAATATGCTTTGGAATTAGGTAATTTGGTTCTTCTTTCAAAATAATTTCTTTGAATGTTTTACAAAATCAACCAAGAAATATCTATTAGTTGAAATTTAAAGAAAACATAAATATATATATATATATATATATCTTATATCTCGATTGCTAATAAATGATAAAATCCATGAGAGCCACTATGAAGTATTAGTTTTGTATCACCATTAGTGAAGGGAAACATTAATTAATTACTGATAATTTCGGATCTCAATAATTGATTAGCTATTTAATTGGCATAATACCACATCACAGACAAATAAGAAACTTCATCTATAGTAATTATTATTCTAAAAAGCCCGTTTTGACTAAGTGTGTTTCTAAACACACCATCAAAATTACTATTCACTCCACTTTAATTTTTTTGAATAAATTTAAATATAATGTAAATGACAAATATACCCTTATATATATATTTTAAACAAAATCATAATATTGTTGTTATTGTTATTCTTCATTCTTGATTCTAAACACACACACTAACCCTATATTCAAAAAAATAAAAATAAAATGTAAAATATTTTATAAGTAATCAATAATAAACCATACAATATAAATAATATAAAAAATATAATTATTATAAATATTAGACAAATAAATCATGTATATTCTGTCAAAGGACTAAAACCACGTGCATATTCGACCAACTGTGGCCGAACGCCTTATTGTATGTTCGACCACTGTTGGGCGAACACCATATTGTATGTTCGGCCTTGGTTGGCCGAACGTTCGCGCGGTCTAGTTTTTCGACAAAAAATATAGTATTTCATTGTGTTATTCTTATAATAATTATATTTTCTATATCATTTGTATTTCTATTTTACATGATCAATTACTTATAAATTTTCATCTTTTATTTTGATTTGTTTGAATATAGGGTTAATATGTGTGTGTTTGAGTAAAGAAAGAATAATATCAATAATGAAAATATTAATGTTCATTTTTTTAAAGAAAATTACATAAAGATATACATATTATTTACATTCTATTTAATTTTATTCACTAAATTAAAGTAATGTGAAAAGTGATTTTTGTGGTGTGCTTAGCAACACCATTTGACTAACTGAAAAAGGCTTTAATACTTTCATCTACTTTCTTAATTCATGTCCGTTATATTTTTCACTATAATTAAATCAAAACATTTATTTAAAAATACAATTCACTTCATTATAAACATTTGTTTATTTTGAGGCACTTTAATATAAGTATTATTTTAAAAAATATATAAATTTTTGAATTTTCTCTAAAAATCAATACTTTATAGTTTAATGAAATCGTCTAATTAAATAATAATATATATTAAAAATTCGACCACTAAATCACTTAAAAAGATCTCCGAAGAAATAAAATAACACAACCGAATTGCAAATAGTCATAAATCTTAATGTTCAGAAAAGGCTAAAATTCATAAAATATTAATCTGGAGATAAATATTTGTTGGTCTTTATGAAATATAAAATCTACTTAGATTTTTAAGGATGATGTAATAAATTGAGAAGATTCTCAGAATATTTCACAATTTGACTGAAAATATTTTTTGTATTTATTAATAAATTAAATTCACATAATCCACACAGAAATGGAAAATCCGTGTGATTCAGTTACCTTTAGTACGCGTAATGGGAGCGGAGTCTGTGCTCTTAGACCCTACTCTCCTTAAACCTGCGAAGATCCTTTCCCACTGAAATCCAACGTCTTCTGCGAGTCAATTTCCCCAATTTCTTACACACACTCACACGCACAAACGGAAGGAATGGTCGACGCAACGGTGGTTGCTGTAGATCCACCAACGGAGCCGCCGCCTGAAATGGGTGATTATGGTTCCGGCCTAGATATTCCGCCCCTCGATGCCACTTTCTTCTCCCACCACCTCTTGAATGGCGATGGTGCTGAAGGGGAAGACCAAAATGACGACGTTGTCGTCCTCGAAGATCTCGATTTCGATTTCTCCTTCGACGATCTAGGACTCCCTTCCTCTGACCATCTCGATCACCTCCTTAACCCTACCCAGTTACGGCATTCTGATTGCCAACCCGGAGCTGATTCGAGTGTCGCCCGATTTGCGTCGAATTACGGTCAATTGGATGGCGTTTTCAAATCAACAGCTGCGGAATTGCATCACCTCCCCGGAGACGGCGATTTTTCAGGCGATCATAGCTGGGATGGTTCCGGGCTCCTGCATTGCGTTTCCGCGGATACGGAGTCTCATCAGATTTCGAGCTATTTCAACATGCAATCGCCCGAATCAAACGGATCGAATCCAGGTAGCACTGAAATTTGCGGTGCTGATGAAAAGAGATTAAATTGCCACTCGCCAGAGTCTCAGGGTTCTGGGAATTTCGAATCTAATGTGTCAGAGGACTCAAATAATTGCGTCGCCAGATCGGTAAGTTCTTCGCCAAATTCGAGTGATAGTTCGGTTAAAATTGGAGTTGTTGATCAGAAAATTAAGTTAGAGGAGCCAGCTAATAAAAATGGCAACATTTCTTTGCTGAAAAGGAAAAAGGAAGGTGAAGATTTAATGAATAATAGTGTTGAGTCGAGGATTAATAAGAATAGAAAATCTAACTGTAATTCAGAGAATACTAATAGTAGAGATAGCAATGAGGGGTTGGACGAAGAGGATGAGAAAAAGAAGGCTAGATTGTTAAGGAATCGGGAGAGTGCCCAATTATCTAGACAGAGGAAGAAACATTATGTAGAGGAGTTGGAGGATAAGGTGAGGTCCATGCATTCAACAATCCAAGACTTGAATGCGAAGATTTCGTATTTTATGACAGAAAATGCTACTCTGAGGCAACAAATGGGTGGTCCTGGTGGTGGTGGTGCTGCGGCTGCAGTGCCGCCTCCTCCCATGACACCGGCACCTCCTGGGATGTACCCTCATCCAGCCATGGTGTACCCATGGATGCCTTATGCTCCGCCTTATATGATGAAATCACAGGGATCTCAAGTTCCATTGGTGCCGATCCCAAGGTTGAAACCGCAGCAGCAATCTCCGGCACCAAAGACGTCTAAGAAGGTGGAAAGTAAGAAGAATGAGGGACCAAAGACCAAGAAGGTTGCAGGTGTTAGTTTTCTTGGTTTGCTGTTCTTCATAATGTTGTTTGGAGGCTTGGTTCCAATGGTTAATGTGAGATATGGGGGAGCTAGGGAAGCATTTACAGGTGGAGAGAGTTATATTAGAGGTGGTTTTAGCGAAAAACATCATGGGAGAGTGTTGATGGTAAATGGTACTGATTATGATGAAAAACATGGTAGTAGAAGAGGTTTTAGCGGCAATAGTAGTGGTCATTGTGGTCAAAGAGGTCATGGCAGTGGAGGGGAGCCAAGTGCCGATGAATTCACTCGATTGGGCAATGGAAGTGAACCTCTTGCAGCGTCATTGTATGTTCCCAGAAATGATAAGCTTGTTAAGATTGATGGAAATTTGATTATCCATTCTGTGTTGGCAAGTGAGAAAGCTATGGCATCTAAGGGAAAGGGAGGCAGTGAAACTGCTCTGGTAGTTCCTGGAGGTCTAGCTCCTGCAATTCCAGGATCAAGTGTCGGAAGAAATGGCGCTAATCATCCCCTCCTTAGGGCTCTTGGTGTGGGTTCTGCAGACAAGGACAGTATGAAGTCAACAGCAACTGATGGCAGGCTTCAGCAATGGTTCCGTGAAGGCCTTGCTGGTAATCATATTTGCCTTTCTCAAGTTAAATTATATTGGGTTAAAACACAAAAACACACACACGGGATAATTTGCATTTTCTTAAATCTTGATGGTGCTTGAATTTAAGAGCAAGGGCACACCTTACGACTAGAACGTTTGTGGCTTTTGTGGGAACTATATTGGATAATAGCTGTGCTTGCAAGATGTTTTGCTTCCTGTTCATGACAAAGGCTTGTTTGTGTGCAACTCTTTTGGCTTTTGTGTTTTTTGGGGAACTTTTTTGGATAATAGCTGCGCTTGCAAGATGTTTTGCTTCCTGTTCATGTCAAAGGCTTGTTTGTGTGGAACTCTTTTGGCTTTGCGTTTCTAAATGTTCTATGTGGTTTGACAGTTGATACCCTTATCATCTATCCATCTTGCCTTAGTTGTTTGTATGTTATTGCATGTGTTTTAGGTATTACTATATTAGTATTACTCACCTGCCAACCTCTCTATTTTTCTAAATAGGAGTTTATTCTTCACCACCTTCTACAGTGTCCTGAGGCATAACTGAAGTAGATTAAACTCCAAAAGCAGTTAGATAAATGGAATTGAAGTGTTAATTTGTTATAGAAAACTTGTAATTGCCTGCCCCACTGCGGAACTCTTAACCCCTATTTAGCTATTCTTTCTCTGAGCTGTAGAGAGGAAGGAAATTATTTGATCTTCAAATATATATTTGGAATGTTCTTGTGTTTGATTTTCTTGATTTCAAAAATCACGAACACCATCCTTCCTTACTATGTTCATCAGGGCCAATGTTGAGCGCGGGTATGTGTTCCGAAGTTTTCCAGTTCGATGTGTCAGCAGCCATAGTTCCAGCGACTACATCAAGAAACATATCTGAAGAGCTGAATAAGAATTCTACGCACCCAAGCAAGGCAAGAAACAGGAGGATCCTACATCCTATTCCTTTTCCAGAGTCTTCTCACAATGTTTCTGGAGAAAATGCAGGAAGAAGAAGATCAGAGAAAGAAGACTTGAATATAAAGAAGAACACGTCTTCAATGGTGGTTTCCGTGCTGTTTGATCCTAGAGAGGCAGGCGATGCTGATGTGGATGGTGTGATGGGGACAAAGTCCCTCTCGCGGATATTTGTAGTCGTATTAGTGGACAGCGTCAAGTATGTGACCTACTCGTGCATGGTTCCGTTCAAGGGATCTGCTCCTCATCTGGTGACTACATGAGGACGGGCAAGTGTCTGATGAAGTTTTGTAGATAGTGAAGGTGCAATCTTCGGTAGAGAACACTTTAACTTGTTAACTTGCGTGTAACTGAACTGTGCTTTAACCATGTCGACTTTTAGCCTGATGTTTCTCATGTATACCTTTGGGCATTGTCATAATAAACTTCCTTTAATTTAGCTGTGGCATTTGTCTTTTAAATGTCCGTTACATTAGATGTGGTTTTATTTCCTATGCTGCCTGTAGTGACGACACCAGACGCGTGTTATATGTCATATTATTAAAACTCGAGACAATAGAACTCGAGACAATAGATTAAGATACTACCTCATAGGGTAGTATATAAATCCCAATTGTGAGTTGTGTTGCTCGTTTCATTGAATTATTCTGGCATTTTCGAACTGAATGCTATGGTGGTCCGGCAACGAGTAGGATGCCAAAATGGGGTAACCAAACCCGATTAAAATATGTCTCCAAATCGGTATCCATAAGTATCTTTCCCAAATACAAATATAAATTAATAAATACTTATATATGCTACTCCAATTATATTTACACAATATATAGCTAAATATAAAATAATTATATGTGCTATAAATTTTATAAAAAAACACATAAATATATACAGATGTATTTATAAATATTTAAGAGATTATTTAGAATATTGATATTTGTGTTTGGACTGGGATACTCGAGGGTGTAAAACCCGAACTTGATGCGTACTAATAAATTTCAAATTCCTATTAGGATTCATAAACTTTTATCAAATTACCACATATTAATATATTTTTTATTTTTGTGACAAGATTACAAATATAAAATTTAAGTAATAAAATTAATAAATGAGTAGCACCTAGAGATTGTCTGGGTGGGCACGGCGGTCAACGGTTTGATTTAACCTTTGACTCAGTTTCGGTTTAAAATCAAAATCGGAATCAGAATCTAGCCGGTTTCAGGATATTCAGTTCCCTGAAACCGACGGTTCTAGGAATTGCCAGTTCTAAACCGACGGTTCCGATTCCAAAATTGTCGATTTTGGTTAAAAACCGGCGGTTTTAAGTGTGAATTTGTAAAAAAAAAAAAGAAACTGGGAAACAGAATCAGAACAGCCTGTTTCAAAATCGAAATCAGAACTGACTATATGCTGGTTCGGTTTTAATTCCAATCCTCCCAGTTTTAAAAACCGATGATTTCAAAATCGAAATCGAAACCGACAGAACCGCTGCGAACTATCTAGGACCCGAAGACTTTTATGATCTAACAAGTGGGATATTTACTGGTTATGGCGTTATGACTCGAGAATACGAAAGCTGTCCAGCTTCAATGGGCCCTCGACGAGCCCGGCCGTGCCAATGCCTAGTTGTACCATAGTGAGCAATTGAATATTATTGCAAATCAAATACCCAAATAATTGGTATATCTTAATGGGCATATAGTACCCAAAAGTAACCTTGATATTGCGCCGGATATGGACATGAGTGGAACACTAATATCGCAATATATTGGTATGTCCAAAAAAAAAAAACAAAAAAAAAACAAAAAAAACAAAAATTGGTCCTCAGAAAAAAAGAAAGACAAAAAAGAAATGGACATGTGTTAAGATATGAAAGAAGCAAAATCATACATGATATCCCAGACATAGTAGCAGCAGGAGGAATCAAAACAAATACAAAATAAATTAGAAATTTATCAAGAACAATAAATCTGCCCAAAAAAAATCACTAATCCCGAAATATTTGCAAGTGCATTATCATCGATTGAAATGGCATACAAGGAAAAAATTAGTGATTTGTTATGGTGCGTCGGGTGCTATTGTACTGATCATCAAAATAAAGATCTTAAAAAGAGAATTAATATGATATAAATTTAAAAAAAATAGATTTGAAATAAAAAAATATAAGTATTTAAAAATTTTGGATGAAAAAAATATATTGAACAGTTTTTTCGAGATTGATGAGAGAAGAGGGAGGAGGTATAAAATGGGTAGGATTGTGGATGGAACAACCACAATCCACAATCTCGTAAACGAACATGAGCTAGATTGTGGCATACCTACAATCGATTGTGCCCAACCCACTCCAAACATGCCCTAACGGATAAGAGTGTTCCCATATTTGGTCCCAGATCTTTTAGAGCGTGCACTCTTAAAATCTGATTTCATTTGGACCTGTCTGTAATTGCCCTCAACATCTTTCAATCAGTTCCTCAGTTTCTTCGTAAGCAAAGACGTCACCAAAATCAGCATTATTCCTTAAATTACAACGGTGCCCCTCCCAACATCTCCCGAAAATCCTTCTCAAAATTTTCTAGGTTGCAGATTGTATCCAACAAATGATAAAGACAGAGTTAGGACTATTTCATGTCTCGCATAAATTTCAAGATACTTCTCTACATACAATGTTAATTCGGGTTTTCAGTAGTTTTGAATGATCTCTAATGGATATCAGGTTAATTGGATCTCGATTCCCCATGGCTTTTTAGGAAAATTAAGTTTTAAACGAACATTATAAATTTTTTAAATTAAATAAGTTAATTTGTCTGATTGTAATGGTTTACACATCTCCAATCTTAAAGTAGTTCAAGATAAGATTTTGAATTGTTTAAGTTGTATACATCTTCTTATCGTGAATACATACTAATTTATGTGTCAAAATTTTATCTACAAACTTTGTATAAAAACTTTTACTCCTCTCATATATGATTTTTGATGGGTATACAATGTCTATAACTCCTTATATTAATTAATTATACGTGGAAATTAATTGTGGGATTTCATCGTAAATAAAAAAAAAAGAAAAAAAAAGGGAAAAAGAGAGAAAAAAAGAAGAAGAAGATGTCTTCAAAACAAATGCATCAATTAATGACACACCCATATTAATTCGATTTTATTATTTCAAGTTGCATGATAAAAAAATCACTCATTGCAATAATTGAAAACCCAATTTTCATACAAAATGACAAATGTTTTTGGATTCAACAAAAGAAAAACACAAAATATTGTATCAGTGTTCACATTATATACATATATGTGTGTGTGTGTGTGTGTGAGAGAGAGAGAGAGAGAGAGTATACAGTAAACAAGCAAATGGCAATAAAATTCTGGAAACAAGAGTAAAGTATAGTGGGATGGGTAGGATTTTTCAGAGATTACCCTTATGTTTTTGTATATATATATAATAAATTCCCAAACACCTTGATTGAAATTCAGCAAAAAAGCAAACCCAACTTTTATCAGTCACTACATTATCATTTCATGTAAAGACAACCTTAGCAGCACATATTTTATTACAGGAAAGCTTATCACATGTACCCTTTCAATCCAGTCAAATTCCTGTCCTACCAATCACTATTCTGTATAGGACACACACCCACATTCTTGTTCCAAAAAAAAAAAAAAAAAAAAACTAATTTATGGCTACATGCTGATTATAAATACTGGTGGTGTTGCAGGCTGCATATCATACATTAAACATGGAGAAGTTTGAGGTGGAGAAGATGATGTCTGAAAATGGAGAGGAGGAGAAGAAACGAGACCGTGTTGAAGGTGAGGAGAAGCAGCTTGGAGGTGTTAGGACAATGCCATTCATCCTTGGTGAGATAGCCTCTTCTTCTGCTGACTGTGTCTTTCTTTGGGATGTCGTGTTTGTGTGTGCGCGCGCGCATGCGTGTGTGTGTGTGTCATAACTTGTGAAATTATATGATGATAAAAAGGGATTTTGGTAGGCTAATACTTTTGCTTTTTTACCCACATTGAATGTACAACCTATAATTAGTGAAGTTCTGTTTCTTTTTGTTCTACTGTAAACAGGTTAATTTGATCAGTAACAACATCGTCATCGTACAACCTAAGTACGATGATGATGCCGTACTGCCGGTGTATATTCTTATTCTGATTCCCATTGTCATTTAATAATGTTGTTTTTTTAAGAAGCAACGCACTCACGTTGATGTATAAATCACTAAACATGATGACAATAGGTAAAGAATATCTCTTCTCCTAAGCAGTATTTTCTGAATGTTTACATATCTTAACCAGATTGAGATGAATTTTTCTCACATACTTTTTAATTATCACAAATGTAACAGAAAGTTGATTGATGCCAACTTTAGAAGTTAAAACTAACAATTCTTCTCTCTCTCTCTCTCTCTTAAAGCAAATGAGATATGTGACAGATTTGCGGGTGCTGGTTTTCATGCCAACATGATCACATACCTGACTCAAGTGCTGAACTTGCCTCTGGTCAAGGCATCTAACACCATCTCCAATTTCGGTGGCACCTCCAGCTTTACACCGCTTATTGGTGCTTTCATTGCCGACTCCTTCATGGGCCGATTCTGGACAATCATCCTTGGATCCATCATCTACTTGTTGGTATGTCCCTCCTACTCCCAAACAACATGAAACAAAATGTAATTTTTGTTTACATTTGAATCAATGTAGTAAGAAGAACACTTTCGTCACAGGGAATGATTGCCATCACAATATCGGCAGTCCTGCCTCAGTTTCATCCCCCACCATGCCCGACTCAAGTCAACTGCAAAGAGGCCTCCAACAAACAGCTATGGGTTCTCTACATTGCTCTTCTCTTGACTTCACTAGGTACGGGAGGAATTCGACCCTGCGTGGTCACCTTTGCAGCTGACCAATTCGACATGAGGAAGTCGAAAACAGAGTCAAGGAGTTGGAATTTCTTCAACTGGTACTATTTCTGCATGGGGATTGCCTCTTTGCTTGCTCTAACTGTTGTTGTTTACATCCAAGACAATGTCGGCTGGGGTTGGGGTCTTGGAATCCCGACCATTGCAATGGGGTTGTCCCTTGTGGCTTTTATCCTAGGTTCGACTATGTACAAGAAGCTTAAGCCAGGAGGGAGTCCTTATGTTAGGGTGGCACAAGTCGTTGTTGCAGCTATGAAGAAAAGAAGAGTCGTCGCACCGAGTGACTCTGGTGCCCTTTATGTAAACAGACAACTTGATGCTGATATATCTACTAATGGGAGGCTTCTCCATTCAGATCAATTCAAGTAAGGTTTCAAAATTGAAATATTTTGAAATGAAATTAGAGGATTAGGATCATCTGCTATGCATAACACACAGCACCAGCTGATGTGGCGTGAAATGGTGCCATTTCACACCGATAAACCAGTTAGCTAGTAAGTTAACTGATTTAGTTGGCCACACAACTGATGATGTGTTTTATGCACTGGAAAGGATCCACATTTGAAATAAAACTTAGTATAGATTTGAAACTAAAGCTAGTTAATGCGAACTCCCCCCCCCCCCCTCCCTGTGCACGATTTGAAGGTGCTTTGATCGTGCGGCTGTAGTAATCGATTCCGACATGAAAGAACCAAACAAACCAAACTTATGGAGGCTAGCTACAGTTCACAGAGTGGAAGAGGTGAAAACCATAGTCAGAATGCTTCCAATTTGGGCTGCAGCTATACTGTATATGGCATCACATTCCCATCTAGGAAGCTTCACCATCCAACAAGCTCGAAGCATGGACCGACATCTATCGCCCTCCTTCCAAATCCCACCAGCCAGCATGGCCATATTCAGCACTCTAACGATCCTAATCGGCCTCCCTCTATATGAACGTATCTTAGTCCCCCTTGCTCGAAAATTCACAGGAAATCCCAAGGGACTAACATGTCTACAGAGAATGGGAATAGGATTCGGAATCAACATATTCGCTACTATGACATCAGCCCTAATCGAAATCAAAAGGAAATCAGTGGCTGCAGATCATAACCTACTCGATCATCCAACAGCTATTATACCCATCAAAGTCTTCTGGTTGGTTCCTCAGTACTGTCTGCACGGATTAGCTGAGATTTTCATGGCAGTTGGACACATGGAGTTTCTCTATGACCAATCACCAGAAAGCATGAGAAGCTCAGCAGCTGCCTTGTACTGGATAGCAATAGCAATTGGGAACTATGTGAGCACACTTATGGTAAGTTTAGTACACAAGTACACTGGTCAGAGGAGGAACTGGTTACCTGATCGGAATCTGAACCGAGGAAGGTTGGAGAATTATTACTGGCTTGCAACAGGGATACAAGTGGTAAATTTGATATACTATGTAATATGTGCCTCGTTGTATAAATATAAGTCGATAAACGAGACTACTGAAAGTAGTGATGATGTTGAATCTGGTGATATTACAAAACCGTTACCGATTGATGATAAAGGAGATAAAGAAGTGGAGCTGGTAAGAAACTGACACAGTCTGCATTATTGACATTTGCTAAGAGTAGATTCATGAATATGGAGCCTAGAATACATATTATTGCAATGAATGCATAATTAGCATAAAACTATCGCTTCTTGTTTCTTTTATGGAACTATTAGTACAACAATAATTTCTACATCAAGCTGTGAGGATTATGTCTAATTAACAAAGGGATCCTCCTCGTTTATTTGACGCAGCGGATCCGTTGTAGGCAAGTATTTCATTAGCTATCAAGATTACACAAGTGTGTAAAGAGGATACGTTTTTCTTTTTTCTTTGTCTTGAAGATGAAAATCTGTCTCCATCATTCAATGGAATATATGTGCAAATTCCAGAAGCATTGAATGTTGGTCTCTCTCTATCTCTCTCTCTCTCTCTCTCATATATATATGTAGAATCTTAGGTACTTTGAATAACTAAAAAATTTTGGTAATAGAACAGCTCATATAAGTTAACAAGATCTTGAATATAGAAAGGATATTTGTACAAGGAAAGAAGGCCAACCAGTAAGCATACAAATATTAGAAATAGAAAAAAGACAAGGAATCATGATATAAGCCAGTGAAATTAAGACAAACTATATAACACTACAACATAAACTTCACTAATAATGTTCAAACATTTCTTTCCTTTACTCTTACTGATAAACCACCCTTGATCCTTAGTGTCAAAGATAACAAAGACTCAGGGCACTTACCCTTCTCCAGCATCACATCAATTCCAAACCTTTCCAAAACAGACGCAGCAATGGATTTCATTTGAATATAGGCCATATCTTTCCCAAGGCACATCCTCGGCCCAGCGTGAAAAACCGGATACTTGAATGGGCTTTCTTGCTTGCAAAGCCCGTTTTCAATCCACCTTTCTGGTTTGTACTCACAACAATCTTTCCCCCAAATGCTTTCCATTCTTCCCATTGCATACGTGTGGTATGAAATGAACCAATCCTTTCCAATAAAAGTGCCATCTGGCAATATATCATCTTCTTTACAAGCCTTTGTGTCCACTGGTACCGGTGGATACAACCTCATTGCCTCTGAAATTGCTGCCTGAAGATAATGCATTTCGCGTAGCTCATCAAAGCTATAGACATCACCAATCGATTTACCATTTTGAAGCCGAATACTTTCCAATTCTTGCAGAATTCCTTCCTCTACATCAGGCCTTGTGGATACCAACCAAAAGAACCAAGAAAGAGCAGATGATGTTGTGTCTCGACCAGCTAAAATGAAACTAATGATAATATCTCTGAGAAATTCAACTGAATTTTCACTGTTCGATATGAATCTTGATAGTAGATCTTCATCAATTTTCTCATTCTTCTCCTCCATTCTTGTTGTTATTATCTTATCAGCAAATTTATGCACTATAGCAATAGATTCTCGCAGCTTTTTCTCCGACCCCAGATCGAAATGCTTCTTGATTAAATATACGTTTGGAAGCGCATACATGAATCTACCTGAACTAAGATTTGCAGCATCCTCAAACGCTCGCATGAATTCACCACCTGCAGTTCCATCGCCACCCAGACAACCAGGATCAACATTAAAAGCAACTTTACAAACGTTATCAAACGCAAACCTTTCTAGAATGTCCTGAACATCCAAAACCCTGTCTGTTCTCGCCGCGTTCTCGAGAACAGGAATTAATCGCGTCTGTAATTCCATCCTAACATTTTCCATGACGAAATTCCGGAGGGATTTGGTGTTGAACTCATAACTCGCTGTTTTACGCTGGATTTTCCATGATTCGCCGTCGGTGTTGAAGATGCCTGTTCCGAGAAAATCTTGCAGAAGGGCCTTGAAACGGGGGCCTTTGTGAAAATTCTCGAAGTTGGACTTCAGCATGTGTTCGACGACTTGCGTGTTCGCCGTGATGACGCCGTGAACTTTCCCGGGACGGTGGAAGACTGCGGTGTTGGTGGGGCAGTGGCAGAGGATTCCGGTGCTCCAGTCGAGGAAGCGGTGGCGGTTGAGGATGAAATCAGGGAGGGTGCCGAGCAGTGGGTAGCTTCTGAACCCATGAGTGGTTGTTTTCTTGGATTTTGAGTGGAGAAATATGAAGTACAAGGAGAGAGATACGATGGAGACGAAGAGGATGGTGAACAACTCCATTTCTGTAAAATTTTTGTGGTGGATGAAACTGAACTGTAGGATGCAGCGTGCAAACTGGGAGGAACTGCGCTACATACGTTGGACTTGGCCTTGGGTGTGAGGATATATACACAAAAGCTATAGATTATTCCCACAATTTAAATTAACTTTCAAAATTCATTTAAATTTTTTAAAATGATCAAATACATTTTTAAAGTTATAAATGTTAAATTATAAATATATTCAAATAAATTTAACAATTATTAAAAGTTTAAACATATATTTTTCTTTATTTAAATAATTTCAATATCTTTTCATATTTTATACATCTTTTCAACAATATTTAGATTTTTAATTTTATATAAATTATTAAATAATTTCAACTTTTATTTTTGTTATTTTTAGATTTATTTGAAGATATTTCTGATTCATTTTTAGTTTAAATTTCATTATATTTTCAGTATTTTTTATTATGTTAATATTTAAAGGGGTCCTAATTGTTGAAAGACTAATGACTGTCGTTAGATATAAGTTCAAAGATATATATTGGGGTGTTGCTAAACACATCACAAAAATTACTTTACACACAACTTTAATTTAATGAATAAAATTAAATAAAATGTAAATGACATATATATCCTTATATAATTTTCTTTAAAAAAATAAACATTAATATTTTTATTATTGATATTATTCATTCTTTGTTCAAACACACTCACACATTAACCTTATATTCAAACGAATCAAAATAAAAGTTGAAATATTTGTAAATAATTCATAATGAAAAATTGCAATACAAATGATATAGAAAATATAATTATTATAAGAATTACACAATTAAATACTGTATTTTTCGACGAAAAATACAGTATTTAATTGTGTAATTCTTATACTAATTATGTTTTCTATATAATTTATATTGTATGGTCTATTATTGATTACTTATAAAATATTTTTATTTTATTTTATTAATTTGAATATAGGGTATAGTCAAGAATGAAGAATAACAATAATAACAATATTATAATTTTGCTTAAAATATATATAAGGGTATATTTGTTATTTATATTATATTTAAATTTATTCAAAAAATTAAAGTGGTGTGAATAGTAATTTTTGTGGTGTGAAACACCCAATATATTATGGTACCAACACATTTTCTTTGTTTCTAATAAAATATCAATAAACAATGCAAGTAGCCGTCATTTCAAATCTAAATACTGTTCACAGTGGAAAAATATAGATTTATCGGGTTTTTTTTTTTTTTCTGGGGTATGAATATGATCCAGCATTTCTTTTTTAATAAATAAATAACAAAAATTATTAAGGACAGCCACAATATGAGGATAAGGGTTTTTATTTTAAAAAAAAATCTAATATTGATATTTACGGAACATCTGTTAACAAATAAATAATAATAATAATAATAATAATAATAATAATAATAATCAGAAGATGGAGTGTATTAATCTTCGTAAATAATAAAAAAGGGAGCAATTTATTAATTTTCACGCAAAGATTACATTGGTGTATCTTCCTTAAAAATGTCCACTCCATATGCGTGCGTGCCTATTCGTATATATATAATCACAGTCGTTGACTTAATTGATTATGTTACTTAGTAAAGAAGTTGTTGCTATTGCTTTATTTTTCAAAAGAGTTGTTGATATAAGATAACTGATATAAATTTATTAATTCATTGGTCGAATAATTCAATATATAATATTATTTATTTATTTAAATATTATTATTAATTTATTATTTTTTAAAAATAGTAATATTTTTTAAATAAATAAATAATATTTTTTTATAAAACAAGAGATTCATTCATAATATATATAAATATTTTTTTGACATTTTATTATAGATAAAGGAATAATTTTATAAAATAAAATAAAATGAGTGAATCTCCTCTTGAAACGGTTGCACGTGTGACACGATTTACTTGTTTAATTATAAAATATCACAATTTTTTAAAGATAGCTAATCATAAATAATACACTTAAAAAATAGTGATACTTTATAATTAAATAAATAATACTTTATTTAAATAAGTAATAAAGTATAAATAGGCATAACAAATATAAAAAGTATGTTAAATTAATTATCTTTTCATAATCTTCATATATATCAATATTTTATATATAAAAAATAAAATATTAATTTTTAAATATTATATATTAAATAGTTTTCATAGATTAATTGTAATATATTTTAATATTGTAAGATATTTTTATTTTACACCAGTTTTAATTAAAAATATATTTTGAAAATTTATATATTATTATTTTTATAATAACTTATTTTATTATCATATTATAAATTATTAACCACACGTAACAAATACTAGTTCGAACAAAAAATCAACAATTACTCTAGATGACTGGTGACAACATTGATGAGTTTGAATAGAAAGTTCCATGGCATTAATTCCAGATTCAAGTTTTCAAATCTCCTCCAAAATTATTTCTTGATAGCACGCTATGACTAACACGGCTACTCTCGTCCAACTTCTATAGCATCTACTTCCGAAGCTTCTATCCTTGAGGCTTCTGTTTATCAAGTCTTTTATCCAATTTTTGCATGGGTAGGAGGAGTGTATAACAAATTGTTTTGAACAACTTAAGTTAATGCACCTACTCTCCTTTAAATTAAGTTAAAATCGAATTCATAAATGAAAGATTGGCTTAGTCAATGCATTTCAATTTAAGTTTTTGGTGAAGATGAAGGCATCAAAGATACAAGAAGCATGAGTCAGCTTTATAAATAATAATAATAATAATAATAATAATAATAATAATAATAATAATAATAAATAAATAAATAAATAAATAAAATCAAGAATTTCAAATTTAAATAAAGACTTAACATGATATGCTGGAAACACGACATCAAAATTATTTAAAAAAAAAAAAAATTATGTACAAGGTTGAAATCATCTCTAGGCAGTAGAGTTGCTACTATATATATATATATATATATATATATATAAATAAAAGGACGAAAATTGCAGGATTAATAAGGGATTAGGACAATTGCTTTTTGTGAGGATCTTGGGTAAGTAAGAAGTACTTGTCCTATTTTCACAAACACACTGAAATCTTCAACGTCTGTTAGAAGCAACATCTCCTCCAAAACCGTCGCCCTCTTAAGCAGAATTCGAGCCAACGTTAGCATTGGATCGCCGCCAAGACTTGGTTCTGCAAACATTGTCATCTTAACAGTCTTCAGATGCAACAGATCACAGCTCAAATCATCCTTTGCAGGTGGTTGCCAAAACACAGATTCCTAAATGAAAAAAGAAGTATATCAAGTTTGTCCACCATTATCAAATGATAATTGATTTTCGAATACAGAGAATGTAAGATGTGTGGGGGAATAATCTTGGACTTTTTTTGACATGGAACCTTTTAGCAAAATATGATATCTGTAACGGCATAACTGGAAAGATATTGAAACATCTTATTTAGATGTTTTCTATATCATTTTCTTGTATTTATTAAAGCTCTCCCTCATCTCAAACTTCCAATTCGTGATCCTTCTTGAAAATCCACTAAATTGGGACCAAGATTATAATGAACTGCTAATTTTATCATGTAATATTAGAACTATATATTAAGAGAATTGAAACTTGATACAGCCACACAAATTTATCAACACACACTTACCCCGCAGATTTCAAACCCATCTACGGCCAGTCTCTCAAGGTTTGGAGAAGATTCCAGCAGGCCTATCATGCCAGAAATGTTGTTCTCATCATCAGGAAAAGCACTAACTGTCAAAGACGCTCGCCTAGATTGTGGAAGCTGCCACCCATCTGCCACCATCACTGATAGAGCCTAACACACATGTTGCAGGAAACAGATAAGAGTATACAGGTCAGACCTGAGTGCAAATGTTCAGCATGCTAATATGATTTCTAAATATTCATCTAATTCTCACACATTTGAAATCCCCATATGAGGCCAACACTTGATAGGAGCATAATTCTATACAACAGCCCAGGAAAAAATTCAATGACTTTTTTATGTTCGATTATGTTGAGATGTTTAGCTTGTTATTTTGCTTATTGAAACTTTTTAATAGAAATGGTTTAGGCTTTTTACTATTTTTAAGTATATTTTGCTCTTTAAAAAATATACAGGTTGGGGGTTCATTGCCACAAACCCCCGTCATAGATTTCAGTGAAAAAAAAAAAAGTTGCACCACTCACAAGAATGACAATTAGACATCATAAACATCACACTCTTGTTAGTCTAATCTCTTTGACATTATAAGTTCTTCTTAGCACTCAAAAACTTAATGCATGCATAAATACATAAATTTCATCAAGGTGCAATTGTTATTTAAAAGGGAAAGAACAATCTTGGTAGGGAAAAGTTTTCAACTGCCCCAGACTGAAAGCAGCCTATCTTCCAATATAGAGGTTGGCTAAGCAAATGTTAGTTATATTTATTTATATTTCAGATATAGTTTCTTCATACAAAAGAAATATATAGATATCATCAGTGACTTCCATATGACTAGAAAATGAAATACACATATGTTCACAGATTTATCGACTAGATTACCATTCATTCATTTCTATTGTTTTTCTCCCAAATAAAATTTAGGAGAACAAGAACACCTAATCAAATTCGTGAAAGCTTCTCAGAAAACAAATAACAATCAATTACAGAGCTGAATGCAAATCCATTTAAACATAATTTGGAAAGTGTGGCTAGCAGATCAAATGCATTCCATTACACAAGAATACTAAAGAAGCTTAGAGCATCAACACACCTCAAAGCACTGACGTCCCAGCTCAAGCTCCTTGGCATGCTGAGTTTTTTCAAGAAGTTCTTTTGCATTACGCTTCACATTCGCAGACGCAGAGCTAGCATCCCAATCATATCCATTAAGGTCAATAAATGCTGTAACAACAGAAGAGATGTTTGTGAGCTGCAACTTTCTTCCCCGAGGATACAGCCAAATATCCAAACAGTGTATATAGGGTGCTGAGATTTCCAGCAAAGGTCCACCGTCTCCTTCTTCAGAGTCATGCACCCTAAGCTTAGAAAGAGTAGGAGAGTTGACGTGCAAACAACTGAATCCCAAACATCGACTTAAGTCCAAAATAGACAAAACAGGACAACCTGACAAAATTTTGTCAATTACATGCTGAGGCAGCTCCGCATCCTGAATCCGCAATGAAGTCAAAGATTTCCACTCGATTGTTCTTTCAGGAACCATAATGCATCCTCGCACTGAAAACTTTATCAAGGATGTATTCACATACATCATTTCCGGCAGAGCATAGTAATCATCGAGGGAGTTCATCCGCAAAGCAACTTCTTTCGCCTTACATTTCACAGCAAAATCAACCCAGGCATCAACATTAGAAGCCAAGCTATCATTATACCTGATACCAAGATCAAATTTCTCCAAATAATTTCCACTTCGAATGGCAAGAATCCTGTTAACCCAAGCAACGAATTGGGGTATTCTCTCACTCTCGGTATAGCTCTCCCAGAATTCAAGCCTTGGCAGTTCAGCCCAAAGGAATTGCCATCTTTTGGACAACACACTAGTAATTGCAGCGGTCTTCACACCGAGAAAAGAAAGAATGTGGATAAGTAAGGGTTCTGGCAATGCACTCAGCCGATCAATCGGAAGGTTCTTAATTCGTTTCTCATTCGATGTCAACACCAACAACGTTGCCCTATCATTTTCCACCGGATAACTTCCTTCCTCTTCGCTAAATTCTTCTTCTCGGGCAAACTTTTTCTCCCGAAATTCGTGAGTTACTTCGTCGCTCATCTCAGTAATCAGACGGAATAAAAAGCAATACCAATCAATTCCAGGCGAGCCACTGACCGTACCCCCGTCCGCCCCTCGGTTTGCCCTACCAATTTGAAAATTTTCGCTTTATTTCCTCTCCGCGCTCTCAAGTCTGATCAAATTTCTTCCAGGTTGGGTTCAATTAAACGAGTAAGCCCCAAATTATAACCCGATTAGCCCAATTTCGGCCCAATACTAGATCCAAATATTATTAAGAAAACGCCTCCAACTGTAGTCTATAACCAAATTTAGCCATGGAAAAATATTCCACAGATGTCATTAATAATAATAATAATAAAAAGAGGATCTTACCTTTTAAAATAGGACTCTTTTTTTAAAACTTTACATTTTTATTAAAAACAATTATATTTTAATAATACAATATTGCTTTTTATTTGATCAATTACAACTAATGTAGTTTTAACATTTATATTAAAAAAATTATTAAAACATAATTTACATTTTTGAGTATTTTTTTTTAAATGAAACTTGATATTTTTTTACTGGATTTGGGTTGACTAGCATGGATCCAAAGTTTTTCTATAATTTGAACTTTAAAAAAATAATATAAAAAATTTGATTAAGTGACACAAATCAAATGTGTGGCGTTATTAAATTTGTAAACTTGTACATATTTAATGGTTTGCGATTGAATAACCATATTACCCTACACTACAAATTAATAAATTGAATCAACGACAAAAAAATCACAATTTACGTTCATAAATTATAAAACAATAAATAAATGATTATTTAGTTTATTTATTTATTATGTGAATAATTTATCAAATTAACTATTTAATTTATTTATTTTATGTGAATTTAAATTATGACAAAACCATTATTAAATTTAATTACAAATAAGAATAAATTAACATAACAATTCTTAGAAATAAAAAATGATGAAGAGGTCAGTTTTGAATAATAAATACATGCTACAATAATAAATTATATACAATAATGTTTTTATCTCATGTGAACCAAACCTATTGATCTTGCATGAAGTAATATTACCTATTTTATCCTTGCCTTTTTTAGGAAAAATTTACAAACATGTATAATGGGTGTAAACATATAATTGACTTAATTGTATTTAGATTAGCTCTTTTATATATATATATATATATGTATATAAATTTTTTCCTTCCTTTAGATAGAGAAGTATTTAGCTAATGTTGCAGATTTGAAATGAATGAATATTTTCTCATCTTAAAGTTTGAATGAAATATAAAAAATCAATTAGCAAATACTTAATTCATACAGAAAAAATCGTAATTTTCTAAAATATTTAATTATCATTGAAATGTTTACATTAGAATCCTTATATCATTATAGTGATAGTTTCACTCTTACAACTTATTTTTCACAAAGTTGTAAGTTTTATGATGTATTAATTGTCAGAAATTTTTAATTTTAACGTTAAATTATTTTACATGTAAACGAATTCACAATTTTTTTATGCTTACATTCTATAAATATAGAGAATTAAATATTAAATTTAATAAGTCGTTCTATTTGTAATCTCAGGTACGATGAAATATTAAAAAATAGCAAATAATTATTTTTTTCCGATATTGGGGCAAAACAATAATTTTTTTTAAATTTTAATTTTTGTTGAACATTTTACTATAGAGTCCTTACGCATAAAGTACAAAATATTTTTTTGATACTTACATTCTATATAATTAGAACATTAAATATTAACTTCAATATGTTATTCTATTAGCAATATTAAGTTTGATGAAATATTAACTAATTTAACAATACTGGAAACAATATGTTATTCTATTAGCAATATTAAGTTTGATGAAATATTAACTAATTTAACAATACTAAATTTTCCATTTATGGGGAAATCGTAATTTTTGAATTTTTTAATTTTTGTTGAATTTTTTTTAGTAGAGATTAGAACACATATTATGTTTAAGTTCATATCTATATGTTTTAGATTTTATATTATTGGATAACTAAGTAATAAATCTATTTATTTAAATACATATATGACAAACATATAAAATATTTTACATAAAATGTTTTAGAGAAAATATTCTTAGTAATAAAATGGCCGAAAAGATTTAGATTTGAGACATTTATTCTTATTAATAGGAACACATGCCATTAATTAATAGGAACACTTAACCATATTGAAATATATATATATATATATATATGTGTGTGTATGTATATTTTTAAGATTATTTAGTTTTTGAATATTCATTAATAAATCTATTTTCTTATATGCATACATGGTAATAATTTAACAAGTCTCCATTAATAATGTATATAATTTAATTTCAGAATAAAAAAAATTAGGTATAGTCCCATAAATTATAAAATATTAATTTATAAAATACATAATTAAATTATAAAAATGAGGGAAACACTTCCACATTATTTTACATATGAAAGTAAAAAGAAATAAATAAAAAAATGTTGAAAGGCAAATGTAAAATCAAAACTGAGCTTTATAAAATTAGATACATATATAATAAATAATATAATAAAACCAAAACCATCATAAACCCTCTTTAAAGTCTCTCCTTCTTGCCAAACTCTCCTACTTTAAGTCTCATCATACATACCATCAATGTAAAGAACAATCATTTTCTTACTGTTTGCATATAATCTTGATTCTCAATCTGGGTGTGTGTTCAAGTTGCACATTTGGGTTGAAAATAGTGTGTGTTCAAGTTGCACATTTGGGTTGAAAACAAGTTGCAGATTTGGGTTGAAAAATAATAATGAGTGAATTTAGTGCAAAATTCACTACTACTATTTTCAATAATGATTTCCTCCGATTGAAATAATGGATAAATAAACAGGATAAAATTTTGTAATTCTCGTATGGATCTACCTCAAAAACAATAGTGTAGATGTTTGACATTTAATTAAAATGTTTCTTCGTTTTAAAATTGTTGTGAAAATTACAATTGCTGATTTATTTATTTATTATTTCTACTTACACTATTTCATTTTCTTAAACATATAAGAATATTGAAAAAATTATTATATTTTCATTTCATATATAAACAAAACTATATTTTAGTTCTAATAATTCATATCCTTATGAATTATATCTTCTTACATGTATATACATTAGGAAAAACAGAAAAGACACCAATTTGGAAATTTACTAAAATGAATGGATGTCCTTTCATCAGTGTTATGTACACATAACTTGTAACTAAGTTATTCCAACCAGCTTAGTGGTTTTATCCATTTATTTTCACGACCAATCACTCAACAATCTTGCAAAAACCTAATAAAATATTGTCGCAATGTCGTAATATATATTATATCATAAACCATTAAAATATAATAAAAAAACCTATTTGCCTACTCAATAAACTCATTCTCACAAAAAAGACCCTCCCACTAAGTAACTTCAACAAATACCCCTTAGTATGGCTCTTTGAACTTGAAGGGATTCTGACTTATATTCATCTTCATAACATTGAATCCATTGATATTGAATTGGTATGTGCACAATTTGTTTTCTCAACACATGTACGGAAAATCATTTTTGTTTGGTGAAGTTGAGGTCAACTTGAATCAGCTTCAGACAATTCACATTATGTATTGTGTTGCGAAAATAAAAATCTAGCCAATCCAAATTATCACTAGGTATGTCCACCAATAATTGTACCGATCAATTTATATTCATTATCAAGATTATCATTCCATACATCCCTCATGACAATCGAATCCTTGATGGTACAAACATATTTTTGATTTAGAGTGATCTGCTTTATTTATCTTTTTTATTTAAAAAATGGTGTGACATGTGACACTTTATTAAGACAATTGTTTTGGTCTTAAAATTTATTTTGAATGATTATTTTAAATCATAATTTATTGGATGAAACCTTAATTTGTTCAGTGTTGGTTTATTAGTAAATTTAGTTGAATTATTTCCTCATAATACATTTGTGAATATAATGATTGGATCATAATAATTAATATATGGGTAAATGTTTTGGGTTTTGGGTACGATAATACTACAAAGTTGTGAGGATAGATATGTTGATGCAAACTTAAATTTACAGTCTGAAATCAAATCGTGGAGAAAAAATGAGAAATATGGGTATGATATTTCAAGTTGTACGTGTTGGATAGATGCTTATTTGTGAGTTATAATTCGAAGAGCCGGCGTGATGAATAGGTGATGAATGAATACGGAGTAGACAAATCGTGGACCAAGTTGTTTTCATTTGAAAAGCCAGATCTTGTCCATACAAAGGCTGTAGCTTATTTTAAAGTGAAAGGCATGTTCTTCTTGGTATGTGATAGACTCACCATGAATGGTTGGTATTGATGACGAATATGTGAAGAAGATCACTATGAATGGCTTCCAATATATTTGGGCTGCTCAAACTTGTTCTAAAACTCTTTTCTGATTTCTGCACCTACACAATACTGCAAATTAGCAATTGGTAGGAATGGATAATCAAATTTACGGGTTCAATTAAATGGGCTAGGCCTAATTTAAGAGATCGTTAGGGTATGATTATTATTTCTTTTTTGGGTATGGTGGTTGTACTTCAGCGGCAGCCTTCACTTTCTCTACTTTATTTTGGTGCTTCGATATCGACACTGTTTCTTCCTTTATCAAACTATTTCTTCCCAATTAGATCAGGTCGAGCCCAAAATTAGACTAGTTAAAGCTCATATTCGCCCATAACTATGTTGAGTTAATAACAATGAATAATCAATTATTCTGCCTTAGCCATATAATAGAATGACAATAGTAGCTACCATAAAGTGTTTTTTTTAATTGCTAATTTTTTCTAATTTACTCCTAATTGCACCTATTTCATTTTCTTAACACAAATTCTTATATTTTCTTTTCACCTAAAAGTTATGTCACTTAAAAAAAAATATATATATATATATATATTTTTTTTTTTCATCTTCATAATATATCTATAAATTATTAAATATAAGACCTACTCAAATTTAGAAATTGTAAATACTATTATTCTTTTGACAAAAATATGGCAACAGTCGTATGTAGTAAAATTAATGTAACATTATATTTTATAGAAAAACGTTCGGACCATGCTGATCAACCCAAATCAAGAAAAAATAATCTAGTTTCATTAAAAAAAATCACTGAAAAAGTGTTATGTTTTAATAATTTTTAAAATATAAATGTTAAAATTACATTACTTGTAATTGATCAAATAAAAGAAAAATCGTATTAGTAAAATATAATCATTTTTAATAAAACATAATAGTTTTATGGTGAACTTTTTAGATTGATAAAAAATATCAAAAGAGAATCTTGTTTCGTAAGGAATTTAAAAAAAAAAAAAAAAGAGTCATATTTTGAAAGGTAAGATTTTATTTTATTAGTAAAAATAAAAAATAATTTTTTTTATCACAAATAGATTATATATAATCAAATAACTCAAATTAATCAAAAAGATAAAAAATAGTATATATTTGAATTTATAATTTTTTTAAAGTTGTATCTTAATTAAACTAACAAACTTTTTTTTTTTTTTAAATAGAAGAACTAGTTATATATCAAAAGAAATATTCACATGCTCTCAAAAATTCTCTTATTTGTTAACAACTCGTTGCTTAAATAAAATCCCAAATAAGGATTTTCACATAAATAGAAATCCTTACACACACACACACACTAATATAATATATATATATATATATCATTATTATTTTTCTGCATTGTCGTAACAGCATAGTCAATCTTCAAAAGACAAATGAGGGAAAGGATGAAAACCTTATACAATTGAACTACTATTATTCATAGACAAGTCCAAAAAAGATGGAAAAAGGTAGGAGATAAAGATTGTTATGAATATTCTACAAACGTATATGATATGGCTATCTCGATTATTCACATATTTGGATGATACTAGATTTTGAATGGTCTTCATGTTCAGTAACCAATAAGAACAGATCAATTCAGTCACCAGCAAGAACAAATCAATCACGAGATTTGCACTAACTATTTTGGGACATTGATATTTTCTCAAGACTCAATAAAATAATAAAAAAAAATTACAACAAAAGTCTCCATGTCCGATCTCTAACAGTAAAAAACACAAAATCGTGAGATTTGCACTAGCTATTCTGAGACAAAAAAAGAAACATTGATATTTATCTCAAGACTCAGTAAAATCATAAAATATTACAACAAAAGTCTCAGTGTCTGGTCTCTCCGGTAAAAGAACATGTAAATCGTGAGATTTGCACCAACTGATTAGAGTTTAGGAAAAATACGCTGATATATTATTCCAAGACCGAGTATTCATGTTCGAACTTTATAAACTAACCAATGAATGTAACAATATCGAAGAGAATTTACAATAAAAGATTGTTCATATCATCACACCACTAACCAAGTCTTGGAAGCAACTACATACTTTAGATTGTGAAAAGAATGAGCACTTAAAGAGAAAGAAAAAACAAGTGTTACCAAACCTCTCAATTCCATCCCCTACCCCCCCCCCCCCACCCCCACCCCCACCCCCACCCACCTACAATCTGATCCATAGGGAACTCATTTTGAGATGAAACTCAAGAAACAAGTAAGTTTGGATGCCTTTGCGTGAGGGTGTTGTGGAGCTTCACCAACACAATTGGCCTAAAGATGAGGATATAAACTAATTATGCAATTCAATATTATTCATTCATATATACATCCAACCAAAAGGGAGAAAAAAAAACAAGGATTAAAAGTAACAGATAAAGACTGCTCTCAATATTCTACAAATGTAAAGTTATCCATTTTTTTATTGGAAAAAGAATCCATCATTGAAAAATAAATTTTACAAAAAAGGAAAAATTAATAAATTTCTTTTCTTGAGGAAAAATATTAATAAATTAATAAAAAAATTCATAAACGCTGTTTTTAGCAGCAGATTAGTGGAAAATCACAGGAAAAAGGTGTAAAGTGAGGGCAATTAAAGATGATGATCAACATAAATGAATCTTTGACCAAAACTTTATTGGAACTGGAATTATTTGGCTCAGCCTCAATAATTCAAAACTTTAGATTGTATTAAAATCGCAGTCGTGCATCAAACAATACAAGTACAATCGAAAAACATCAAATCTTTATCCCAAGATGGACATCTTAGTTTATGTTTGGCTGAGTTTATTCACAAAATTAAGACAGCTGGTCAAACAACCAATCCTTTATGTGGGATCATGGAAAAGACTGTCCTAAAGAACAAGAAAGGGAAAGGCAAAAAAAAAAAAAGTAAAGAAAAGAAAAAGACCCAACTTTTAATTTTTTTGTAGTATCTGAAAGGTGAGATGATTAAATGTGAGCATTGGTATGTATGAAATTAATCAAATTTTTATTTTTTTTAATATAGTTTTGCCTCTTTGTTAAAATAAAGAAAAAGCTAGTTTAGAGTATTTAAATTAGGGCTTTTAAGTTATTAAATTAAGTTCCATTAAAAATTTCAAGCCAGAAATATATAAAAATGCAGCAGGCCCAATTAGGCCCATATTAGATTAAGACCTGATTTTAAAGTATAAACCCTAATATAATGTAAAGTATTGTTCTTGGCTTTAAAAAAATCCCAAATTTAAAGTCCAAAATTTATGGTTACTTATAAAAAGATGACTAGTTTCATCTATTTTTTAATTGCGGTATCATTACTAAAACTTATCAATATTTATAATATCTTTTTAAATTTCTTCTAGAATATCACCATCGTATTCCAATGCTCGTATTGCACCCCTTTTTGTAATTCATCTTTTTTTTCGATCAATCATTTAAATTAAGCAATGTTATTTAGGTTTCGAACACGAATCCTGCCTTTTTGCAATTCATCTTTTATTTCGATCAATCATTTAAATTAAGCAATGTCATTTAGGTTTCGAACACGAATCCTGCCTTCTTGCAATTCATCTTTTATTTCGATCAATTATTTAAATTAAGCAATGTCATTTAGGTTTCGAACACGAATCCTGCCTTCCTGCAATTCATCTTTTATTTCGATCAATTATTTAAATTAAGCAATGTCATTTAGGTTTCAAACACGAATCCTGCCTTCTTGCAATTCATCTTTTATTTTGATCAATTATTTAAATTAAGCAATGTCATTTAGGTTTCGAATACGAATTCCGCCGTGCACGACATCAGTTGGACACTAGAATGAGACGATAATATTGTCATTGAAAGAACTTATATAACAATACATATATACACAGACCAATAAAGATATGTAACCTAAACGGTGGAAATTAGGGTTTTGTGGGCCTTGTTGATCTTGAGCCATATGTCAATTTGCATGCATGAGTTTGTCGTTATATAGGGCACTAAACTATTAACTTGCAAATGCACAAAATAGAAAACAAACAAACTATGAATCATGGATGGTTTGCAGCTTTGCTGCAACTGCAGAATTGGATCCAGCTATCACATATCTCTACTTCCCAGAAAAAATAAATCTCACTTTAATTTTATTAAACAAATTAGGATCAAACCTCATAAAATGACGTATATGTTCTTATTTAAGTTGATTATTATTATTTTCATTTTTTAGAGTTGTTAATTATATATTTTCTTAATAATCTTTTTCATTTTCAAGATTGATTTATAGTACTGGAAATTTCAGAAGTTCAAGGCAAAAATACGTTTTGAATTTCTAAATATTTATACTAAAACGTCAGCTATTTTTTGGGATCGAGAAAGTAGTTATATATAGATCAATTGAATTTTGCTCTGGTTTAAGTCTAAGTTTAAGTCAATTTTTAATCGCAAAATGAGTTTTTACTTAATAAAAAAAGAAAATTCTCAAAGTGAAATTTGGTAATACTATTGATGTGGATGTGTAAGATGAATCATGGCTAGCCACCCAGTCCATAAACATAAAAAATAATTAAAGTGAAATTAAAAATAAAATTAAAAAAACAATGTGGCGATTTATGTGGCTCATTAGAGTCACAAAAAGTCACAAGGGCCGACATCAATGTTGACAACTTTACAATATTTAGTGAAATAAATTTTATCCCAACTTTTGTAAAAGTTATAAAAAAAATGTCTACGATTTATCAATATCTACGTAATTAATCTTTTTATTTTGTCCAAAAGTACAACACAATTGAAAAGAGTGACCTAGTTGCTTCGAAGCAGCCATCTAAATTCTCTATTTCATCGTATTATTTATTTTATATTTTAATTTTATTAATATAAATTATGTGTATAAAATAATGTTAAAATAAATATATGACGCATACATAAAATAAAATAGAGGATTCGAGCTGTCGGAAACGGCTCAAAAAGACAATGCAAGACAACTAATGCATGTGTGAAGTGTGATCCACTGCATGCATCCCCAACTCAAGTTGCTAGCTCCCATTAATCATCGTCCTTTGATGACTATAAATTCCCACAATTGCTGAAGCTTTTATTTTCCCTTTGGTCCCTCCAAGAAAATAGATCACTTACATCTGACAAAAATAGGCTAGACAGTGGCTTCATTGCTTGGAACCAATTGTCGACCTTCCGTCGTCCGATTCGACACGACTCGATTTTGAGTGTGATGAATAGATGCCCATTTTCTCCACTCTCTCTCTCTCTCTCTCTCTCTCTCTCTCTCCATGACACAGGCAAACTATTTTGGCTAGAGCCCACTGGTCTTGCAATCGTCATAGTTTTCTCTTCATGTCGTGACATTATTGAATCTTGAAAATATTGGAGGACAAAAAACAAAATAAGATCAAGGGTTGTTCCTATGGGATGAATGATGTCACTTGAAGCTATGTATATGATAGTTGGAAGAGATCTCCAAGTTGATCAATATACAAAAAATGCCCTTTTAATATGGGGTACTAACCTTTTCGGTACAGACAATTTTAATTTTGTGCAATTTCAGTTTAATATTTAGTTTGATTTTTAATTTCACCGAAACTTACAAGAACTAACCTTCTAATTTCAGCCAATTCTATTCCAACTCATTTGCTGACGCATATAAGTAAAATTTCATTTTTCATAAGTTGATGGATAATTGCAACTCTACTCGTTCGAGTCATCATGTGAGTTGTAATGAAACTAACACATTATTGTAATTGATCAAGAAGTAAAACTACACAATCTTTTCTTCTCAAACAAAAAGATTAAACTAAAATACACAAATTGTTAATCGCGCAAATATAATATCCCGTAAAAAAATACAGTGAACTTAGAAGTTGAACTACCCAAAGTTAATGGGAGTGTTTTGTAATTTTTCCTTTTGTAGGGTTCTAGCATTTTATTTTTTAATAGTAATTGTGAACGCTATTATATCTTCCACTTCTTGGCCACCATGGAACTTCTGTGTGTTACTATTGGTCATTGAAAATGATTATCATTTAAAACACGAACAACATCGTATTGCTATATATAGTGAATAATTTTGAAGAAAATACAAAATAAATTTTTTTATTGAGCAGACATCTACTTATATTATTAATAAAGTCACGAAATATATCAAAACGTATAAAATTAAAGTACAAATAATTTGTTCAATAAAAAAATATTATTCTTATTTTTTATGTCATCATTAAATAAATCAATAATATTATTACATACCAATACATTAATTCATAATAATAATGATTATTTTACTTATGTTAAATAAATCCTATTATTTTTGTATGTATTATTTTTTATTTGCAAGATTAAAAATTAAAAATTAATATATGTTACATGGTAAGTTTATATATAATATAATTTAATAGAACAAATTATTCATATTTAAATATGTTTTCTATTTTTATAATTTTCTTATATTTATTTGGTTTGTTTTGATTAATATATAATTCATGTTATCACTCTCATAATGTCTACACTTGCATTATTCTTTTTATTAATTTAACTCAGTGTTATATCTAATTATAACTATAAATATATGTTTCATATAATTCGAGAGATTGAGTTAGTATGTTTATTAATTCAATTATTATAATATAATATAATATAATATTACTATATTTTTTAAACATCTCGTGAATTTCACGGGTTTAGTACACCCGTAAGTGACAGAATATGTACATCACATAATTGAGAATTGAGAGAAGATTGGAAAAATCACCGTGAGAACTGGTGATGGTATATTCACATATATATACACGTATGTGTAGTTACAACAATATCCTATAATTAAGGAAAGGATATGGTCAAGGTATACCTAAAATACAGGATAGACACAAATCAAATCAAATCAAATCAAATCAATATTTACAACTAATTCAAATCAATTGGTATTATCTCTATTACCCCCCGTCAAGCGCTGCGTGGGGTGAAGACACACGCAAAGCTTGGACCGTAGAAACTCAAAGGCCGGACGAGGAAGACTCTTCGTGAAAATATCCGCAAGCTGAAGATGAGAGGGACGAACTCAGTGGAAATACGCCCAGATGAGACCAATTCACGAACAAAGTGATAATCCAAATCAATGTGTTTAGCTCGCTTGTGTGCAACAGGATTCTGACTCAAGAAAATGGCACTCTTGTTATCACACAACAGAACTGGCCGAGTAGGAGGAAGAGCCCGCAATTCCCGAAGAAGATTAATAACCCAAACAAGTTCAGCAGCTGCATTGGCAAGGGCCCGATACTCAGATTCACAGCTAGAACGAGCAACAGTTGGTTGTTTCTTTGCACTCCAAGAAATAAGATTACCCCCAAGAAATATAGAATACCCATAAGTTGAGCGACGGGTCTCAACACAACGAGCCCAATCCGCATCAGAGTATCCCAAGATGGAAGAGTCAGGACGCTTAGTGAACGAGAGACCAAAATGGAGAGTACCCTTCACATAGCGAAGGATACGCTTAACAACCAAAAAATGATCTTCAGTAGGCGACTGAAGAAACTGACTAACAGAGCTGACAGCATAGGATAAATCTGGTCTAGTGATGGTCAAGTACTGCAAAGCACCAACCAGAGATTTGTATAATGTGGGGTCCTTGAAAGCAGAGCAGGACCTGTACTGACAAGAGATTCACCTGTCGCCAATGGGGTGGAAACAGGTTTCGCCTCAACCAAGTCTGCACGCTCAAGAATATCAAGTGCATACTTGGCCTGACCAACAAACAACCCAGTATCGGTGTGAGAGACCTCAAGACCAAGAAAATAGCTCAAGGAGCCCAGATCCTTGATGGCAAACTCATCTCCAGTATCAGCTATGAACTGGCGAAGGGCAGCAAGATCATTGCCTGTGACAATAATATCGTCAACATACAAGAGAAGATATATAATGGTCTTACCCTGATGCAGATGAAATAGAGACGAATCAGAACGACTCTGTGAAAAACCTAGACTGAAGAGAAACGAGCTGAAACGCTGGTACCAGGCAAGGGGAGCCTGGCGAAGACCATAAAGTGCCTTCTTCAGTCGACAGACATGATCAGGGTACCGAGGATCAACAAAGCCAGGGGGCTGGGCCATGAAGACAGGCTTGTGAAGAACCCCATTCAGGAAGGCATTCTTAACATCAAGCTGGTGAAGAGGCCAGCCACGCTGAACAGATAAGGCCAGAACAACCCTAACTGTGGCCGCCTTCACAACAGGGCTGAATGTATGATGGAAATCCAAACCAGGAACCTGAGTAAAACCCTGAGCCACTAAACGAGCTTTGTGACGTTCGATTGACCCATCTGCAAGAAACTTTGTACGAAAGACCCACTTGGAGCCAACAATATTAGTGCCAGAAGGTCGAGGCACTAAATCCCAAGTCGAGTTTGAGCGAAGAGCATCAATCTCTTCTTGCATGGCAGCAAGCCACTGAGGAAGCTTAACAGCAGACTTGAAGCCACGGGGCTCAGAGGTGACAACAAGAGCTGAGAGAAGGGCAGAAGATGCTAAATCAACCGGATAGCGCGGCTTGAAAATACCAGCACGAGCTCGAGTGATCATATGATGAGTGGGCTGAGGAGCCTGGGGTGGTTCTGGAGCTGGAGGCTCAATGTCCTGGGGTGGTTCTGGAGCTGGAGGCTCAATGTCGGGAACAGGAAGCACGACAGGATCAATAGTAGGCGGCTCCAAAGGAGGTTCATCGAGAACCAAGGACGGTGAACGAGCATCGTTATCAACCAAAAAATGATGTGGAGGACGAACAGGAGCCGAGACAGGAGCCAGAGAAGAGTCAGATGAGATATCGAGAAACGTCGAGATATCTAGATCAGTGACTTTCGTAACAGACGGTACCCGTGAGAAAGGAAAGTGGAGCTCATCAAACTGAGCATGGCGAGTGATAAAAACTCGAGAAGAGTCCGGATCAAAACAACGAAAACCCTTCTGCGTGCTGCTATAACCCAGAAAGATGCAAGGCCGACTGCGAGGTTCCAATTTATTAGCTGCATAGTCACGAAGATACGGATAGACACGGCAACCAAAGGGCTTAAAAGTATCATAACTAGGCGGATAACCAAATAACACCTGAAAGGGAGAAATGTTATCAAGTATCACAGAGGGTAGCCTATTAATGACATAAACGGCAGTGGCAAAAGCATCAAACCAAAGGGAAGCTGGCGCCTGAGCATGAAATAACATAGATAAACCAGATTCAGAGATATGACGATGTTTACGTTCGGCCCTGCCATTTTGCTGTGGTGTATAAGCACAAGAAATCCGGTGATGTATACCATGCAGATGCATAAAATCACGAACCCTTCCATTTATAAACTCAGTACCCCCATCAGACTGAAATGTTTTAATAGTTCGAGAAAATTGATTGCAGACGAAAGCATGAAACCGAACAAACACATCATAAAACTCGGACTTAGCACGCAAAGGATATATCCACGAAAATCGAGAAAAATCATCCACAAAAGCCACATAATATTTAAACCCATCAGAAGTGGAAACGGGTGCAGGACCCCACAAATCACAATGAATTAAGTCAAGAACAGCAGTAGCACGTTTGTCATTCAATGAAAATGGTAAACGCTTGCTCTTGGCCAACTGGCAAGAAGAGCAGAGGCTAGGGTTTGGTAAAACTGAAGTAACAGATAAACAACCCTGCTTATTTAACAATGAAATAACAGAAAATGGGACATGCCCCAGGCGTAAATGCCACAAATCAAAGCTTGCTTTCAACCTCTTGACCCGAATAGCTGCAACCAAAGCTGGAATACCCCGATCAAGTAAATAAAGTCCCTGATTACACCTTCCCTGAGCCAGGATTTTCTTTGTGAGCCGGTTCTGAATGGCGAAGAACTTATCAGAAAAAATAACATCCACAGGATAATCCGCAGTTAATTTACTTATAGACAGAAGGTTCTTTGTGATATGAGGGACGACAAGTACATCTAACAATTTAACATCCTCAGAAATTTTAGTATTGCCAATATGCGAGATATTTAAAACATTGCCATTACCAACTATAACAGAACCGTTACCAGAATAGGACTCATGAGTGTCAAGAGCTGAAAGTTAGTTCGTCATATGAGCTGAGGCGCCCGAATCAAGATACCAATCAGGAGTTTGATCCGAGACATTGCAAGTGGACGTGAACGCCTGAGCAAGGTGGGCAGCTGAGTTGGAGTTGAGAGCATTCAAGTATTTAGAGCACTTATCAGCGTAGTGCTCCCCACGGCATATTTGGCATCTAGGCGTACGACGAAACCCACCTCCACCAGAATTGTCACGACGACCAGAATTAAATGAAGCACCTGAACCTGAACCATTGTTACCATAATTAAAATTACCTCCTGAGCGAGAAGAGTGCTGCTGCTGAGAGGTGCGAGACGATGGTCGAGGCGACGGCTTAGGGGCAGCCGTCTGAAAATTCTGGCGAACGGCGGAGAAGGCAGGAGAGGGAGATGAACCCTCCATGGATTTAAGCATCATATCAAATTGTACAGCCTGGTGGAGGAGATCACGGAGAGACGGAACTGGAGAGATAGCCATCCTAGTGTCGGCAAAACCTGCAAATTGAACCCCCAACCCGCGGAGGAACCAGTGCCGTTTATCGTCGGCGTCAATGGGACGGCCGATGGCCTGCAGCTGATCACAGAGATGTTTAAACTTCTTGCCATAGTCTTCAACGGACAGATCTCCTCGGCGAAGTGATAACAACTCCTCCCGGAGTTGATGAGAACGGGACGCAGAGGCATAGACACTCTCAAGCACCTCCCACGCTTGATTGGCGGATGTGCAATCGATGACCTCCGAGGCCGCGTCGGCAGAGAGAGAGGTATATATGACACTGAGAAGGCGTTTATCCTTCAGACGCCACGTCGTGTAAGCCGGGTTTGCAGTGGCAGCGCCGCTCTCCGGCGTGATCGTGGAAGACGGCGCTGGAGTCGTACCGTCGAGATGGCCCAAAATATCAAAACACTCAGCCATGTGTATTGTTTGGCGGCGCCACATCAAATATGTGGAGGCTTCAAGTTTAATTTGCATCATATTTATCATTGTGGTAACAGGGAGAGGATCATTAGCAGAGTTCGACATGGTGATGACGAAACTGAGATTTGGCAATGGCGGATACCGACCAATATCACCGAAACAAGAGAAGAGGAGAGCCGGATGTAAACACCGGCGAGGTAGAGAAGGAGGACGGCGGAAGAAGTTAGGGTTTAGGAACGAGTTAGGCTGATACCATGACAGAATATGTACAGCACATAATTGAGAATTGAGAGAAGATTGGAAAAATCACCGTGAGAACTGGTGAGGGTATATTCACATATATATACACGTATGTGTAGTTACAACAATATCCTATAATTAAGGAAATGATATGGTCAAGGTATACCTAAAATACAGGATAGACACAAATCAAATCAAATCAAATCAAATCAATATTTACAACTAATTCAAATCAATTGGTATTATCTCTATTAGTAAGAACCTAAATGCATCCTACCAATGATTTCAGTGTAAATGATGTACAGAAAAATATCTTATAATAGGCATATCAATCTGGAATATGCTGATTACTTTGTCTGATTTTATTTTCAGTAAAATTATGGTTCTATTGTGACAATCCAAAATATGTTTCTTTCATGGGTACGTTTGCTTCCATGAAAGACAACAATGGTTAGTATACACGATTTCTTTGCCACCACTTAGGCAGGCCATCACCTTTTATACATACTAATCCATGCTATCGAAGATGGATTCCGATTTCTAGAATTTTCTTTTTTATACCCAATATTCTTCATTTATGTCCATTCTGTTTATCCATGTTCAATATATAATTTTTTATTTACGATTTCTTTTAATAAGGATGTTTAACTTGTAATTTTGTTAAATGTATGTTCAATTATGATGGAATTTTATATAACTCACTGAAAATTGGTGATGGCAGCCAAGATGCTGACGTGACAAGTGAAATTATGAATGTCACATCAGTAATTTTCGGTGAATTTTTTAAATTCTAATGAAATCAGACATGAAATGAAAAAAAAATCATAAGTTAGAGATCGTTATAAAATTTCTTAAATTTTCTATTTTTTATCCGTATTTTTCTTTTATATATAATTGTAATACATAAGAATTCGCCTCCTACTTGTAAAATTTTGTTCTTTTATATACTATAGTTAAAAAAATCAGAAATTTTCAATTTATATATAATTGTAATACATGTTGATTTTTCCGTAATTTCATACAATTCATAAAAAATTTGTGATGGCAATAATGCTGCCTACATGACAAGTCAAAATAGGAATGACACGTCCACAAATACTAGATTCGTCCCTGGCTATTAAGACTGGAATTAGTACAATATAATTTCGTGCAATCAGGCTAAAGAAATTCTTGATGCTCTTCGTATCTAGGGCTGATATAGATGTGATTGCATCTGCCTTGCTGAGTGCATGTCTCCACACCTATCTCTGTGTGTGTGTGTGTTTCTGGCTTCAAAAGATTACAGAAGGGTGATCCAGTTTTTGCACCGAAAGCATGATTCTTGATTGTCATAAACGGAACAAGAATAAAAGATCAGAAATATTTAAATCTAGTTGCAAGAAAATCAATTAGACTTTGATACTCAAGAATGTAATTCATGGAATCTATCAACATACGTTGAAATTCGCCTCCATCCACATCATGATGTCTACTTGTGAAAAACATGTACGTATAATATATATATATATATATATCTGTGTTTGAGTGTGTTCGAATCAAATTTTGTGTAATCAATCATCTCCTATCACCTGGGTGTGACAAGGAATCAGGCATCCAGAGCAAACACGTACGACGTTTCAGATAAAAGAAATCTTATTAGGATAAGGCTACAGAAATACGTCAGAAACCCTAACGACAAAAGCCTGAGCAATATTCTGTTAACTCCTGCAAAGAATATATTCATGTTTTAGCTGTGAATCAAACCCAGATATTTTATAATATATTGTTTTAGTTCTTAAGATTAATTATACATGAGAGATGAACATTCTCATCACATGGTGCAAAAACAAGCCTATTTTCAAGAATCAATGTGTTTTATATGTTAAAAGCATCAACAGCAGGTACTGTGTATGAACACGCAGTACACGCACTAACATTTTTCCAAATAAGAAAATGATTATATGTCTGTAAGTGGACAGTGTGCATAAACTAACATTAAAGTTAACAAATACTCTGCATGCAAAGTGCTGCCTAACTGAGATGAATCAGAGAAACGAAACCGATAATATGCTTCAAAAACTGGAGCATCATCATCCTCCATTAACTATTTTGCTTTTTTCATGTTCTCTTTTTATTGCTAGCTTGCCTACCACATATATATATATATATTATTACAGGAAATGAAATTTGTTTTGAGGTTAGGAAAAGAAATTTAAACACGTTTACAATTATTCTCGATCCACTGTAATGGATATATGCATGATTGATGATTTAGAAGGCAATTTTCCACGCCTGAAAATGTTGAAATAAAAAAAGGGTTTATAATATTTCTTGATTTAGTTCATTTGCTGGTTTACTTTCGCCACATAAAAAAGAACCAATAATTTATCTCTTTACCTTAACAAAGGATTCTTTTTTCTCTGCAAAATAACTACGGCATTTGCTTTTTACTTAATATTTCAAACATAGTTGTGTATGAGTTAAATTGCACGTATATATAATAACATTTAGATTTGAGTCGGTTCTATTCAATTTACGAAAAAGAGACATCAATTTGGGCCTAGTGCTTGAAAGCATCTTCTATAATATCGTTTTACAAATACATCATTTAAAAAATAAAAAATAAAACCCTAAAAAAGTAAATATAAAAAAAATATATATATGAGAAACTGAGAATTGAACAAGTAACTCCAACTTAACACAAGGCCCCTTTCAAGTCCAGGGCCGCCGCCGCCCCGGCGGAGCAAAGGTGACGGACAGCCGTGCAAGGGATGATGATATGTGGGTCCCACACCACAACCTTAGAGAGGCCCCCTAATGGCATCAGCCAGCACTAAACTTACCTTTGGTTTGGTTGCTCTCAAATCACTTGGCCACTATAAGATGAAAAAGGAAGATGGAGCCTACACATTCTTTAACAATTCAGATTGGCGCCACGTGGAATCACACCACCCGTTTATATGGATATATGCACAACAAATCAGAATATTCAATTAGATGCAGCACTGTTGTGGAATTCCCAAACTACCCCCACCCATACACCACCCATGCAACCCCACCCAGACTGCCTATAAATAGCCTATTTCATGCTTTCATTCCTTAGGACAAACACAGCATCTTCAAGTGTTTTCCTCCGCAACAGAAGTGCTATACACTTCTCTTTCTCACTCCCTCTCCATTCTATCATCCTCAAGAACTTCCTTTTCTACTTCTGAAATTTTACAAAAAAGAAAGAAAATGGAAGGAAAAGGGTGCTTTGGAAATTTCTTTGAGAAGGCTAAACCGTACATAGCCATGATTTGTTTGCAATTTGGCTATGCCGGAATGAACATTATTACAAAAGTGTCTCTTAACAGAGGCATGAGTCACTACGTGTTGGTCGTGTATCGACACGCCTTCGCCACTGCCGCCATTGCTCCCTTTGCTCTAGTGCTCGAAAGGTTCACTAAGAATTAACCTTTTTTGAACCCTTCTTTTGATCTCTTGTTAGATTAATTTGTTATCTTATCTCTTTCTTTGCTTTCTTTCTACTATAGGAAAGTGAGGCCAAAGATTACATTCACAATTTTCTTGCAGCTGTTTGTGTTGGGACTTCTTGGGTGAGTATCTTCAGACAATTAAGACATGAATATTACTTTTATTGCCTACATAGTATAATAAATTAATAACTCCTGTTTTTTTTGTACTTAATCTTCACAGGCCTGTCATTGATCAGAATTTTTACTACGCTGGTCTGAAGTTCACTTCTCCGACTTTTTCATGTGCCATGAGTAACATGCTCCCTGCAATGACCTTTGTTATGGCTGTCATCTGCAGGTACATACATACATACATACATACAAATTTTCACAGAGAGAGAGAGAGAGAGAGAGCCCAACAATTAATTAACTTAAATTGAATTTTGGGTATGTAGGATGGAGAAGGTGAACTTGAAGAAGGTGAGGTGCCAAGCGAAGGTGGTGGGAACAGTGGTAACAGTAGCTGGAGCCATGCTGATGACACTGTACAAGGGTAGTGTCGTAAAAATGATCTGGTCTGACTACATTCATCCTAGGGAAACCTACGTTCCTACATCAGCTCAAGATGCTGACAAGGATTGGGTTAAGGGTTCCATTCTCCTCATCATTGCCACCTTTGCCTGGGCCTCTTTCTTCATTCTTCAGGTCTGTTCAAGAACAAAAAATCTTTTTCTTTTTTTTGAATTACCTTTAAAAAAATTGAAATCTGACATTTTCTTGGATTTTCTGAATAATCAGGCTATCACAATGAGGAAATACACAGCACAGCTTTCACTCACAGCTCTTGTTTGCTTCATGGGAACACTGCAATCAATTGTTGTCACATTAGTGATGGAACACAAACCACATGCTTGGGTCATTGGATTTGACATGAACTTGCTAGCTGCTGCCTATGCTGTAAGTTCCTTAATTTTCTCAAAACACACGCACACACACAAACTCAATTTTCCTTTTTTTTTTTTTTTTTTTGTTTATGCATGAGTAAATAACATCATATTCATTTGTAATGATGCAGGGTATTGTTTCATCAAGTATAGCATACTATGTACAAGGTCTTGTGATGCAGAAAAGAGGGCCTGTCTTTGTCACTGCTTTCAGTCCATTGATGATGATTATAGTGGCAATTATGGGGTCTTTTATCTTGGCAGAAAAAATATATCTTGGAGGGTAATTTTCTTACATTAATCCTTGATTTTCTAATAATCCTTGATCTTCAGACAATTAAACTGATTCTTGTATGAATGAATTCAGGGTTCTTGGAGCAGTTTTGATTGTGATGGGATTATACTCAGTGTTGTGGGGCAAATACAAAGAGTACAAGGAGAAGGAAGCAGAGGAGATTCTTGAACCAGTTAAAGATGGCAATCATAATATGGCTGTGGTTGAAGATATTGAAGCAAATAACTTTGGAATTATTCATAGGATTAATGAAGAAAATAGGATGCCTGTTCCAGCAATTGCCATTAGTGGCCCTATGCCTCAGCCTCCCATGCTCGCCCTCGAAGCCCCTAAAGCGTAACGAGTTCAAGAGAATGGATGGTGGATACTGCACTCGGTGTATTTACACTAGAATCGAGAAAAAAGGGGGGAGAAATTGAAAATAAAAAAGAAAAAAATTAATAAGAATGGTTTTTTTTGGCCATTGTAGCTTCACAACCTTTTTTTTTTTAGTTTTCTTGTGTTTTGTGTTTGTTTTTTTTGACAGTGAGTGAATTAGGGGGATGTAACTTTTTCGTGTAAGCTAAGAATTTCCGAAGAGAATTTGATGAAAAAGAAGTGTTTTTGTGGGATACTTTGGGATAGTGTTTTTCCTCATATACCTCCACTTGGAATATTCTGTCTATTTCTTCAGACAATTTGCTGACGTCTGATTCAGATTCCCACTTGGGAATTTTGTAGTTGATATTTTGGGTTCCATAAGAATAATCGAAAATAACTCGAGAGTTTAATAGTCTAGTAATATCGTCTCATTGTAACTTTGTGAATTAGAGTTTCAAGTTCCAATTCTTCCATTCTCTCACTAACTTTTAACTATATATATATATATATATATTTTTTTTTTTTCATTTGTTGATTTAGCAAGAAAAAAACTTTCCTTTTTTTTGAAAAAAATATTAATTAATTGGGAGAAACTTTTGGAGATAATAATAGGCCAAATGCACTTAGGAAAAAGTTTTCCAGTGAACACAACCACTTTCAAATTTTGTTTTATTAAACCTTTATGCTTCTATTATTGTTCACAATGAGTACTTTATTAGAGAATAAAACAAAATTTGAAAGTTTAATTTTAGGGCATAATAGAACAACATTTGAAAGTTTAAAAGGTTGATAAAATAAATAAACGTAGAGAAGCTTTATAAGTTATATTTCGAAGTTCATGAAAAACAAAATAAACATCGGAGTCTTAATATAATAGACTTTGAAAATGTTTTATGAGGTTCAATTTAACAAATCTAAAGAATTCTATGTAATTGAGAAATGAATTGAGGCTACACCTTGTGACCTAGTTATCCGTAGAAAAAGAAAAACCGACACCCATAATACAATAGATTTGGATCTCATACAGTGCATAATAGGTGTCCGGAAATTTTCGTAATGAAAAAATTATTAGTACTTTACGTTGAAGTTTATCAATAGAAATATTATGGTATTTTATTATACAAAGTATTAAAATTTCTTTCACACCGTTTCTTGTTTGTAGCCTGGATCAAATTCTAATAGAATCTTTCATATTAGATTTGGATATTTGGAACAAGATTTGCCACTTTGCATAACATGGATCAAATTCTAATAGAATCTTGACAAGATTGAGTATTTGGAACAAAATTTGCCAATTACTGATCCAAAATATGTTTTAATTCAAAATCTGAACTTCTATTATAAAGTTGTATCTTATATCCTTTTCGATATTTACCAAAAGACAAACCAAAAAACATAAAATTATCAAAATATATGTACCGAAAATTAAATTATTGACGGGGCTTTCTTGGAGATTTTTCAAAAATCTCTGAATCGCTATGTGTGGTGTATATATATATTATCATAAATTATTAATTTTATACTTGATTCATACCCAAATTGAGCTATAAATAATCAGCCCTAATTGAATTTAAATTTGTCTAGCTCTACTCCCGTGAAATAAAAGATAAATCATAATCTCAAAATGGAGGATTTGTTCAATAATTATTTCATCTTTACCGAACCCTTATTTCTATTCATGCATTAATTAGTTCTTTGTGTATTTCAGGTTATTTAGATGTTATGTCCATGCATCATGCATCCGATATTTATATATAACACCCAACATACACACACATACACGCACATATATACACACACATTTATATAAATGTATATAAATATATAATTATAAATATTCAATACATTGTACACCAAATATAGTATCTAACATACTGTGTACCTTTTTTATAACGCATATGAAATGTTCTTATTTAAAAGTCGAACAACTTGATTTTTTTTTTTTGTGTGAAAGAGAACATATTCTTGTCGATCCATTGTGTCATGATAAGTCATATCATACATCCTCGTATTAGATTTGGTAAGTATAAACTATTTCACATATATATATATATATAATTATCTTTGATTCGTGGGCATAAATTCATCTCCATTTTAGAGAAAGAGATACAGTTATATGAGATCATCAAGGGGTATATTATAATGATTACATCATCATCATATATATGGCCTAGATTTGATACACAAACAGGTTATGGTGGATGGGTGGAATCAAGTTAACAAAGTATCTTAGCATTTTAAATAGGCCAACATTCCTTTCTTTTCCACTCAACAAAATTCAGATTCCATCTTCCATTCACTAAAGCCCTGCCAAATTGTGTTACTTGTTGGGGAGAAATTTTCAAATTATTTTCTACAATTTCCTTCATTTTTTATTTATTTATTTGTGTTCCCATTAAAAGATAATGTCTTGTTTAGGGCAACAAATAAGAACTTCTAGATGGATTCCATGTTATTGTGTATACATTGAATGTGTGTAGATTCCCAAAAAATGTGAATATCATGGAGTTGATGGTGAATATTGGAATAGATAAATCTTGATTTTAGGTAATCTATTACTCAAGTCCGTAGTTTAATTGGGTAGAGAATCATAATTGAGGCTATGTTATTGCTACGTAACAACAAAATTTGGTTGCATGTCGTATTAGACACTATGAATAATTTGATAATTTGCGGCTCATATTTTATTCGAATTCATAAGCAGTGACAATTGTCCGTAAAGACTCAATCGTATGGATATATAAAATTTGTAAGCAAAATAAATGAGATTGAAAAAATAACATCATTTCAACTAAATTGGATGAATTATTCAAAATAAATCAAATTTAATACACTAAATATAATTTATATATTTTCAAGTACTTTCCTAGTGCTATCAATTATCTTATATTTTATGAATTACTATAAATTTTATTTGATTATTCTAATTTTATATTATTCATTTTGTGGACAGTATCAAACATAAAAAAACATGCTAATTCTTAATAATTATTGAAGTTAAGTATTAGAATGCTTGAGACTGAACTTCATTTTTATAATTTAAACATTTTATCATATATTTATTGGTTTTTATTATTTAAAATATTTCAAATCAACAATTTTATAATTTTCTACATTATATATGCATTATTACTAATTATTTTAAACATAAATCAACTAGTGTACAAAACAACTGAATCAACAAACCAACAAAATACCAACTTAACGTAAGATTTTTTAAAGAAATTTTATTGATCAAATAAAAAATACATTCTCTGTTTGAAAATCTAAAATTGGGACGTATCCATTTATCAGTAACTATATAACCTATACTTCTATTACGAAAAAAATACATCTAAAAAGACTAAATTATTTCTCATTTTAATTATCTTATTAGCCAAAAAAATTTGCAGCTTTGTTTTCCTCTAAAAAAAAATATGTGATATCTTCAAATCTGCCTCTTAATCTTTTCGAAACGAGCATCAAACCTTGATATTTTCAGTGCCCATTATTTTTTTGCACTAAAATATGAACAATCGAAAGACCATCAACTTTTAACTAAATGTTAACAAAGTCTAACTCAATACAATAAAAAAGTTCCTTCACGTACAATATTTCCCACAAGTTAAGTTCGGCTCAAGTGGAGGACCCTACGTCTCAGTACCTCCTACCTACTGCTAGATATTAGAATTAGTAATATTAACTTGTAAATTGGCTTTTCCAAAGTTGAATAAATATGTGTTGCATGGAATATGAGAAAAATTGTAGCATGATGATGTGATCACACATGAGTTTTGCAATATCCATCCATTAGCACAAATTCTTTGATGTTAATGATTGCCACTTTCTACCACCCTCATATTTTAATCCTCTAAAAGGCAATTCACCAAAATAAATAAATAATTAATTAAATAAATATTGAAATAAATTTAAATCAAATCTAGTCGTTGTGGTGGTGCAAGTGGGAAACACCCAATGGTTTAATGCAAATCTTGCTCAGCCAACATTTGCATCCTAAATAATAATAATTTATATAAAAAGAAACTATGATCATTGAAATATTAAGTATTTATGTTGCGATTTTGTGCGATATAGAGATCCACGACCATCGGAACATCAAATTGAACCAAGTTATTTGTCATTTATTTGAACAAAACTGAGTTATATTAAATATATATACACTAAATTACGACTACATCTGAATTTATATGAAAATCTCAAATTGGGTCGTGCATAACTAATTAAGTTTGGAAATATTAATATAAACACTACAAACTATAAAAAAAATTAATTATTTAATTAATCAACACTAATAACATACTATTAAATAGTAATTAATTGTATAAGCCACAACATAATAATTTTCGAATTAACAAGATTAAAAAAAAGGTGCGATAATAAATATGGAAGAAATGTAAAAATGAATTATTTTACGAGACGAAGATCGTAATTATTTAAGTCGTTGGGGAAAAATAAATAAATATTTAGGTAGAGAAAAAGAAATAGAATTTGAGTGTGGATAATGGGTAAAGCACAATAGTGTGGTTAATGTTGCATGGAAGGCACTAGATCCGACCATTAATTATGCAGCATCGATTCTCCACATAACTTTGTTATGTACATCGTTGCCAACCATTCCACTCTTAATTAATTAATCAAACACCCTTTTGTCGTCTTGCTTCACCACACTCCTCAATTACACATTAAAAATTAAATTTAAAATATTTTAATCTTTTCCCACTCATATTATATTAATTAATCTTTTCCCACTTATATTATACTAATTAATCTTTTCTTTATATTATACTAATTAATGATCAAGTCAGATCCTTAAAAATCACAACAACAATAAATAAATAAATCAAGAAATAATTCGGAAGTAGAAAAAAAAAAAAAAAATATATATATATATATATATATATATATATCATTGAATCCATGGAATTGTTGGGTTAATGGATCACTCTTCCGGGCCATTTAGAAATATGTGATTAATGATCATCAAATGAATGTGAACGTCGGAAATAGTTACATAATTTTTCAGTATTTTAACCAAAGTTTTTATTTTATCTTTTTACATTTAAATTTGCAGGGTATTCTTTTTATTTATTTATTTATGTTTTTCAATTTGAAAATTATGTTCTGAATTCGTTTTTGTACTCGCAATTTTTCTTTTTTATAATTTATATATTTCCAGCCTAAAAAATGAATATGAACCGTTTTTTTTTAAAGATAAGAGTATTTATTGAATTAGTGACGCAAAATTATTTTAACAATTTTCTCTATTCAAACAAAAATATTGTCCACGGTTTAAGGAGGAGGAAACGAGGAAGTTAACCTCATGCGATCTCAAACAATAAATAGGAAACGACAAAATAAAAACAAAAACAAAAACAAGCCCTCGAAATTTCAGTATGCATCAATAAATGAATGAATTCTCAATTGCATGAACGACAGCTTTCACAATATGTCAAAAAATAAAAAATTAAAATCCAAATTCATCCAACATTTGCTCTGAAATCGTCCACTTAATTCTAAAACGCTGCAATTACCAAAAAATAAACTAAAGTGTACAAATACTTCTGCAAATTGACATTTTAAACCAATTTTGAGATCAGTTGACATTATTGAAGATATGAAATAGGTTTTGTGCTTCAAAGGGACAAGTGTTGGGTTCAAATAGAGACACGGTCTGTTTTTTGTGCCATTAAGTAATCTTGGGCATTAAGGAGCTAGAGGGGCAAGTGGAACAAGATAAAGAAAACAATGACTTCCAATATTAAATTAAAGCTTGCCAATAAATAATTATATTATTATTATTACAACATAAATAAATAAATTAATAAATAAATAGATAAAGCAAGATGATGCAATCTAGAAAAAGACAGCATTTGCACATGATTGTAAGAGTCATCACTTCAACAGTTCCAAACACTAACTGATGTTTGTCAATGTTATAATAATAATTGTCCTTTTCCTGTTTGCTCGACTGATGTAATATAAATTGTGTTGTTTTTTTTAGTAATTCTAAATGTTGGAGAAATTTTATGATTGATTTTAAAAAGTGAGTAATCGTACAACAAAGTAGTGGTTTGAACTTCTTGCTCGATTGACATGGGACTCAACTCTGCTCTATTAGTTACATAAATATTTTAAAATTTATTTCAATTCAGCTGGCAAAGCTTGATTCCATAACATATTTGAAATACTATAAAACTCGATCCAAGCAGTGGCGCTAGAGTGCACCCCCTAGCCCCGATAGGCCAAGGCCGAGATGGTGCCTTGGCGCTGCATGAAACCCACCTGCATCGATTTAGGTCTACGCTGTCATTAGACGCCAAGCATCCTCTAACGAAGCTAGTGGACCCAAATACCTCATTTAATTTTTTATTTTTCAAGAAGACACTTATTTTAATATTGTATTTTGAAACCCAGCTAAATAAATATTTTATCCATCATAAAAAATAGTCATGTTTTAAAAGAGTGTGTATATATACACATTTATATTATTTTTTCTTTCAGTTTAATTAAGGGACTACATCCTAAAAATTACAATATTTGTACAACTTTTTTTTTCATTTAATTGACTTGTTCAATTATATATAATTAATTTGTGAAAAAAATTTATTTTTCACTTTAATTAGTAAAGAAAGAAATTGACTTTTAAAATAAAACTCTTAAAGATAATAATTATTTTTTGAAACACGACTAATTATACACAAAAGCTTGTGAGGATGGGAACCCGCCCTAGATGGGGTGGGGATTTCCCATCTTAGTGAGGAATGGGTTATATATGGAGTTGATTTTCTTGTTGATCTGTTTCGACCTCAATTATGAATTTGATTAGATTTTAAGTTTATGGCTATAAATTTTTAGTTTCAAATTTTGATTGATGGTTTTTAATTTGAATATAATATTTAATTAAAAAAATTATTTATATAACTATTAATCATGAAATGATGAATTTAATTTTATATATTTGAAATGTTCTTTAATATCGAAACATATCAAATTATTAGTAAGTGGAACTTTTCTTTTTAATTAAATCAATCTGTCCCCATTAATATCCCGTTACACAAATGAATCCCCCACCTTGCCCCACCTCTGTAAGGAATTATGTTGGGACGAGTAAATACAAGGGGGGTAGAAGTGAAGATTCTTCTTTTTGTTTTTTAATAATTAGTTTTTTTTTTTTTTTTTTTTTTTTTAATTTTTTTCCGTGGGTAGGCAAAAGCAGGGTTCTCAAAAGCCGAGCATGGCGTTCTTGTCCTGTAGTTCAAGAGCTTTAGGCGAGATACTGGCTTTGCCTTGGTTGTTTTTCTATGTTGAGTGAATCCCTATGAAAATGAAATAGTAGTAAAATATACCTAACAACCAATAAGGGGCCTAGAAATGGCGACCTTTTGTGAGCTACCTCCAGACCTTTGGAAGAGTCGTGGACCATGAAAGCGACCAAAGGAAGAAGGTAATCCACGACATTCGTCGTGTGCATCTCTAAACATGACTCTTTTTGAGATGAAGGAAGTATTAATTATATGAAGATACAATTCAATATATGGAGATACACATATACTAAGTTGGCCTTTTATCACAAAAAATTCATAGAGATAAAATATTAGAAGGGTGTACTTGTCCTCCAAGCTACAAACCTAGGAATAACACTGCTTGATTCGACTAAGAAAATACTCTGAGCTTGATTCGACTCGCGCCCCGCCGGCCCAATTATTATTAAGCACAAGCTCGACTCCATGTTCGAGCATTCTCGAATCAATCCCAAGTAACTTGCGAGTTGACTCAACTCATTCACACCCATATTTAGCAATATGCAAATGAATCGACAACCATAGCAACACTCCATATAGAAACGCGTACATCAAAATATGTACATATATATATTGAGATCAATATGTGATCACACCATGAACATTCAAATAAAGGACTCTTAACATAATCCATCCCTGCTACCATACAAAACTTAATTAAGTTGCATTTTATACATCAAGTTTATGGCCTACATGTTACTTGGTATCCAGACATTACCTCCCTTTATAATACTTGTTCACCACAATATCCAATTTTCTTTGTTGATCTTTTCCTTTTCACTCAGAAACAACTTTAAAACGTAACAGAATCTGAATGACCCTGCATCACACAAAGCGTGTCAGTCAATAAATGATGAAATTTCAACTAAGAATTGATAATAGCAGGGATCAAATATGCATATGTAGAACAAGCATTTCTGGGTTTTAAATGCCTTTAGATCTTGGTCTATGGTCAAAACTGAATGCAACTATTTCTTCTTCATAACAAGAAGCAGCAGTTTTTGTCACATAAATGGTGTCTTACCATAACGAACACCAAGGTCTGAGGAAGCAAATGGAGGGCTATTCATGAACCTGCTTAAATTCCTGGAGCTGCTTGAAGTTCATCCATGGCTTCACCCACACTTTGGCTTCATACATCTTCTTCTTACCCCCATCAACTGCCTCCAGTGTGAGATGGTACATCTTACCAGCTACTACCTGTTCTTGGGCCTTCACTATTCTTGAAAACTCAAGAAAAGTGTTCTGCAATATTCATAAGCATAAGTTCAGATCCTAACCAGAAAGATTTTGCTAAAATCAGGATCGAATTCAATTATTCCATATTTCCATTCTTGAGAGAATCCATTTTTATTCAACTATCACTCCTATCAGTAATCAAGTCCTTTTATCCTTTCAAACAATCAAAATTGTTACTTCAACAAGAAATCTCATGTCTTTCATTGGCAGACCGTAATCCCTGTTATGACAAGATCCTTGGTGAAATCAACTCATCATGTTCAGGAGATCCCAAAATAAATAAATACATTGATAAAAATCATTGAACCAAAACTGAATTCACCAAAAAAAAAAAAAAGAAAGAACAATTTTCATGTTTGCAGTTATTTCTTATGATTCAATTTAAAAAAAAAATTGTCCTTCATCCTCTATTGAGAAAGAGGGAGGAAACAAAACAGAAACAAGGGATTTCATTTTCAAATATTGAGGAAAAACAAGACATTAATCAACAACACACAAACCCGTGTGAATATGTACAAAAGAACGACATATGGTGCGCTCGGTGAACCAATTGAAGAAACAAAATTAAATTAGAAGGAAATTAAAACAAGACACCAAGAAAAAAATACCTGCTTGTTGTTACGTTGTTGAACAGCAAATCGGCCGATACTCTCGACTTCACCGCCGTTTTGGGCCATACCGCGCAGCCCACCAAGCTTCATCCCTAGCCGCTCTGGCGATTCAGAGCAAAATCCGATATCAGAAATCAGAGCAACCACCGCCAAAAGCAAAATGAAGTAAAGGGAATTGTTATTGTTATGCTTGTTCTTCATTTTCATATGGATTGTGATTTTTATTCTTTTGTATCACTATTTCAATTTATTGGCTGATTCTATTGTTCTCTTGTCACTTTCTGTTCTTGGATTTTCTGTGTTTATCCCTTACTTTCATTCCTTTACCTTAGCCGTTACTTTACCAGTCGGTTAGAGAGTCCCATCCCTTCCAAACATACACGGAGTTAAATTCGAATTCTCTGGAATTGGGCTGGTTTGATTGGGTTATTTATTGGGCCTAGTCTGTTTGATTTGTTCAGGTTGGGCCGATTAGTAGGCTCTTGACTGGTTGTTGTTTTCTCAATCCTTTCCCTTTGGAGAAGCGTCTGACGTTAAACGAGCAAATACTAACTTTAACCCTATCAAATTAGGGGCTAGGTCGTTATTAAATTGTAAATCAAATAGTCAAATTATAAATTAAATTTAAAATTTTAATCAAATACATGTATATTATTTTATTTAAAATATAATTTTAGATTATATTAAAAAATTATATATTTTATAACCGTGACAAATTAATATTTAAACTTTCAAGTAATATATAATTTTTATGGATGAAATATAAAATTTTATATATTGAATAATAATTTTAAAATATATACTTAATATAAAAAAAGGGATGATGAGCCTTTTTCTCTTCTCTTCTCATTACATATCTCTATACAATTAATTGACATATGTTGGTTTTTCTTTTTTTACCTTTTTTATTTTAATTTTTTACTAAAATTTAAAAATTCAAATAGCTTTTTCGTTTTAAGTTCATTTTTAATATATGATATATCAAATTAATCTTCTTTTTCTGATCTTTTAATTTAACACCAATATTGTATATATCGAACTAAATAATTATATTTAAAATTATTGAATATAATTTTTATAGATGAAATATAAAATTTTATGCATTGACTTATTAATTCTAAAATTTTGATATATTTGATGAATTTGAATAAATGGTATATCAAATTTTTATACGGATTTAACTTAAGAATATGAATAATTTTATAAAATAAAATATTATACTATTAATTTATTGTTTAACTTTAATTGTCTTCAGTAAATTAAAATATTTACATTCAGTTAAGGGATAATTCAAAATTCACTTCAAAATAATGTTTTAATTTGTTATTTAATAAAACTAACTTAAAAATGCAGTTTAATTTATAAAACTATATTTCAAATTGAATAATATTTATATAAATATAATTGATATAAATTTAAAATATTATGTACAATTTTTAATTAATAATAACAATTAATAATAACATAAATTTACTATAAATTATTAAGATAATAAATATATTATATGATGTGCATCGCACGGACGGACATCTAGTTTAATATAAAATCAGAAATGCTGGAAAGTAAGAATGTGTCTCATTTTTTGACACGAGTCTCTACAAATAATTGGCATGTGTCTTCTACGTTGTTTCTCTCTCTCTCTCTCTCTCTCTATATATATATATATATATATATATTTTCTATTTGTATTTTTCACGAAAATAAAAAAGTTAAAATATCTTTTTTTGTTTTAAATACATTTTTTAACATGTGATATATCCAAGTAATCTTCGTTTTGTAATTTTTAATTTAGCATCAATATTGTATATATTGAAATAAATAATTATATTTAAAGTATGAAATATAGTTTTTCATGCAATGAATATTATTTCTTAAATTTTATTATATATGATGGAGTTGAATAAATAGTATATTAAATTTTGTAATGAATTTAAGGTGAAAATAAATATTGTTTTTTTATAAAAATAAAAATATTATAATATTAAATTTATATAATATTATAAATTATTATTTAACCTCATTAGTTTTTGTAAATTGAAATAATTATTTTCATTTTAGGGACAATTCAAAACTCACTTAAAAATATCATACAATTTATTATTTAATAAAACTAATTTTACAAAAATAAAATACAATATAATATAAAAAACTATATTCTAAATTGAATAATATTATATAATTAATATAATTAATATAAATAATAATTTATGTACATTTCTATAATAATAATAAATATAATTTTATTATAAATTTTTAGTATAATAAAATATATTATATCCCGATTGTACGAGCGCATGTCTAGTTAGTTCAGAAGTATTGGGCTAGCCTCGTCCTAATTCAGCTAGTCTTATGAAACTTTTGGCTAAATGGGCTTTCTACTAAACGTTTCAATCTTGTGGACCATAACCCTATTAAAGCACCTAGAAAATTCAAAGTGGACTATTATCCTTGTCGGCCCAAGTTTGGCTACAACTACAACCCAGCCCAAAGTCCAACCCAATTTCGGGCCTGGCTTGCCACTTTTTAAGATCCTGAAAATTGGAGGAGGAGAAATTAAAAAATGAAATGAAAGTAGAAGCCATGAAGAGATTTCACTGTAAATGATTGTATAATCCTTACTGTACATAAATATTCATCAACAAGCATCCTAATATCAAACGGACGAACGGCGAAATCCTCTCCATTTTGCATCATCTACACAAGCATAAGAACTAAGAATTTGCAAGGAAAGAAATGGTTTTGGAAATTTTGGAACCAAACACTTGTATCAGGGGTTGTTGCCAGAGCCAAACAAGCCCGCTGCATCTCCGCCCTTCTTCTTACTCCCTTTCGTCCCCAATAGCCAGGGGTAAACGTACCAATGTAGCAGAAATTCGTTTTTCAATAATCACCATTTTGTTCTTAATCTTGATTTTTACTGGCGGTGAATAATGCAGGTGCAGAGAGCGTGGTGTACGAAGCCGTGCTTGATGGGAAAAAAGTGGCCGCCAAGAAACCTGTTTTATCTACTTCCGATGACATCGATAAGTTCCATAAAGAATTGCAGTTGCTCAGGTTGATATCTTTCTTTCCCTCTCCAAAAAGTTCTCTAATTTCGATTTTTCATGGGAAATATAGTAATGGTTGTGGCAAATTTTTACTCCTCAAACTGATTGCTAAATAATTTTGCTTATGGTTTTATGATATTGTGCTGCTTGATCACTTGCTTTTTCCTTTGTATTAATGATTTAGGAATTTACTTGATTACCTGTAATGCAGAACCGTGTAGAAGTTTTCTGTTAAATCAATTGTGGTTATCAAGTAATTTGATTTAAATCAACCATTTTCTTCTTGGAGCATCTTTGTAAAATCTTTTTCCCTCACTGTGTGGCATGTTGTTGCCGAAGCAAGTTGGATCACCCTGGAATATCGAAGCTGGTGGCGGCACATGCTAGGCCGCCAAATTACATGTTTTTCTTTGAACTATATAAGGCTGGAACCCTCGCACAGAAACTACACGTGGAAGAATATAGTTTTAGCATCAATCAAGTGATCGAGATCACTGCTCAATTAGGTATGTGTATGGCACTTCTAAGAATCCAGATATGTTTTGGAGTTGTTATGTGGTTAAATTTTCTGGTACTTGCCAACACCTAACTAGTAAATATTACTCTATCCTTTTAGTATGGTATCATGTATTCATTGCTGCGAGTGAATTCCATGCCTCTGCTGTGGTTAATTATCAAATCCATTCTTTCATGCTCTAAAACCCCACAAAATATTGTCAGTGCATTAAATTTGTATATAGCTAAAGATTTAAAAAAAGGAATGGATTTTTTATATGGATTTTTGAGGAAGCATCCTGTTCCATAAAGCAAATTTCAGAATTGCACTGAACATGACAGACAAGCATAAATCATAATTTTTAAGGTTTTCCATTGTCGATGGTGACATAGAAAAGAAAGCTACACTACATATAATGCATTGAAACTATAAATTATTAAAGCCGAATAGTTTGCACATTAGTTTGAATTGAAAACATTTTCTTTCATATTTCGGGCCATAACAAAAGAAGACAGGTAAAATTTTCTCCCTTGTCAAGGCCATCTGTTGTTCCATGTAGTAATTTCGGTTTGATTAAGTACAATATATTTACTTAGTGGAGGTGTAAATAAAAAAGTACTGTTTTTATGAAGTTTCTCTTGTCATGAGTATTAAGAGGTTGTAAATCAGTATTGTGCTTAAAGTAACGCAATCTTGGAGAAAGAAATCATTAATGGAAGTTTAACTGTTGCATGTTATGAACCACGTGGTGGATTTTTGTGTTCTAAAAGTTTACGTGCTAAAATGTGTCTTGCTAAGATATCAATTTTGCTCATTAAATGATATGGCTATGGAGTAATGTTACATTTCTCCTAAATTTGCTTTTATTAGTATCTCTTACATTATTTCATTCTCCTTAAAAAAATAAATAAAAAAATCAACAAGCAACTATCCGAGGGATGTAGCCACACCATTCCCGTAGGCAATCTGATTTTTATTTTTAGTTTTTTGCTATATACCTAGATTATTGGATGTTTTCTGTTATTGTCCCCAGTTATATGCTGACCAATATACAAACTTCGGCAATTGGTGCTTCACATTATATCAAGTTAGTAAAATAGAAAATAAATGCCCTCAAGTTTTATGTTTGCTACTCTGAAACTCTATGAGAAGCTTGACTACCATAAAATCAAGGCTTGAAATGTAAAAAATGACCACAAAACAAAAGACATCTCACACAGATGGGTGTTTAGAGATGAAGGACTTCCTAACATCTTCATGGATGTATCAGCTATAAGATGAACTCCATTATATTGTATTGGAAATAATTTGACTGATCCGTTATTATTTCCTAATCCTTCAGATATATTATTAGTTTGACTGGTTGGTGGTGGAACAATATTTTGCTGTATTCACAGTTTTATCTTTTAAGCCTACTGTTTTACATATGAGTTCTGAGTTTGAATTTGGATTTCATATTTACATTTTTCATGCTTTCTATTTGCAGCAAAAGCGCTGCTATATCTGCATAGCCTTGGGATTGTACATAGGGATGTGAAACCAGCAAATATTCTTGTAACGTCTTCAATACAATCTCTATATATATATATATCTATATATATATATATATGTATATATATAGCATCAAAGTTTCCCAGAAATATGTAGTTTTTCCCTTGTTCTTCTTAAAGCCTTCCATTTTGACTGGTCTGATGGCAAGTCACCAATTTGATGCAGCTTAATGAGAATCTTCAACCACATCTAGCAGACTTTGGTTTGGCTGAATACAAGAAAGATCTTAAACAAGTTTCTACCAAGAACTGGAAATCCTCTGGGAAACCAACTGGTGGTTTCCATAAAAAGAATATGGTTGGCACACTTATTTATATGGCGCCTGAAGTTCTGAGGAAAGAGATTCATACCGAAAAATCAGATGTCTACAGTTTTGGAGTGACTGTTAAGTAAGGACAGGCTAATTCTGGTTCATATATTACATTGACATGGAACGGTGAAAAATCATGTTCAATAATATGGAATGAAGTTCCAAAGATTTGTTTTCTGGTATTAGATTCAGTAATTTGGAATGAAGTTCTAAAGATGTGTTATTTAACCACTGTTTAGGGTCTGCGACTCTGCTTACTTAGTGTTGGAGCTAGATATTAATAATTTGAGCCTATCCAAATGCAACAATTCATTTGAAAGGAAGCAAAACTTGAATATGTAATGGAAATAGCTTCTTCATTGGTCCTTTTTTCATAGAAAGAATCTCTAATCAGTCACTTTACGTTGTATGGGAATTCATTTAGCTCTACTTATGACTGTATTGACTGTAGGTTTGAACTTGTGTTTTTTGCAGTGAGCTTCTTACTGGTGTAGTTCCATATACTGATCTTCGAGCAGAGGCAGAGGTTCTTTTTCTTCATTTTCTCACGTCTTGCCTTGCCTTTGGTGCTTCATGCAATGATGGATTATAGTATGAGGGAAAGGAGAAATGGGGATAAGGGGATGAGTTTTTATCAATATTCTTGCCTTTTCTACATCTTCTTTTCCCCAAAGAGCTTTGGTTAACTAATTGAGGCAATCCACATGCTGGTTTTCATTTTTTGTTTGTGGTTGTGATAAATATTTGTGGCATCGTTAGGTCTGTGGTTCTTTTGAATGACATACCAGTTGTAGATGTTGCTCTTGGAATGTTTAACTGCAAACTGTAACCAATATCAGATAAAACTTCTTAATCCTTTAACTGGTGATTTGGATCAGTGAAATATCTACTAGAACATATGCTAACTACAGTTCCTGCATAGGCTCGGTTATATCTGCCACAAAAGCTGGTCTTTCGTGTCCTGGAGGGCCACCGGCCTGCATGGCGCACACACACATATACTAATCTATGTTTAGTTCATCTCAAGCTTGCTTCCTTCTCCTTTGAGGCAAATAAGATTTGCGATAAGCTTACTATGTCGATGCCTGTTTTAAGTTTCTTTTGCAGAATTATTGTTCTTATTCTGAAATAATTTATTTACTACGTCACTGTCAAACTCATTGACTTTCCATAACAAATTCTGATGGTAGGCACATACAGTCCTGGAAATGAACTACACCGAGCAGAAACTTACAGCAGCTGTGGTGTCTGAAGGATTGCGGCCTGTTCTTGCTGGTCCAGAGTCTGGGGCATCAACCAGTATGCTCTCTCTAGTAACAAGATGTTGGGATGCAAATCCTCATAATAGACCTTCTTTCAGTGATATAGTTTTGGAACTTGATGCCATGTCTGGATGTAGAAAAGGAGCAGATGAAAATGAAGCTACCTCTGCTGACTCTGTTATATCACGCGACCATGTGGACACAACTAATGTTCAAAGCTATCAAGAGCCTGTAAATTGGTTTAGCCATGGGCAAGATTTTCAAAAGGGCAGTTATGTTACCTCTGAGAATGTCGCACCCACCTGGCTCTCTTCGGATGAGGTTACGATTTATCGTCCAGTGTTGTCTTGGGGTTCCTTCTCAACTTGTGGAAGAAGGGAAACTATGGAGGATACACACTTTATGATACCCCATTTTCGCAATGACAGTGATATCCATCTATTCGGGATCTTTGATGGTCATCGAGGTATGTGGACTTATACTGTCTGCTTACAGTGATTTTGTGGTTGTATAATTATGAATCATAATGAGAATGAGATACCGATTGAGAATTTCTCTTTAATGGAAGATGCTATGTTTCTACCTTTTCTTAGGGTTGAATATTAAGGGTAGAAAAAAAACAACAGCTTTATTGTTGAAATGTTTTGGTTGTATTCCAATCATATTGCTTGCTTATGAATGTGACTATGATAAGCTATTATGGCATTAATTGTGGTTTTACAAATATAAACTCTCATATCACGGTGCAGGTGCTGCAGCTGCTGAGTTTTCAGCTGGGGCTCTACCTGGGTATTTACAAACTCTGGTTTCCATGAGCAGGTGAAACCTACCAATAATTGCATCATGTTCTGCCTCTGGACTCACGTAATTGAATAATTAAATACTAATTAGTACTGAAATATTTATCTTTTGCCTGTGTGCAGTCCATCTGAAGCACTAGTAGAAGCATTTGTAAAGACTGATATTGCCTTTAGGAATGAACTAGATTCTCGTCGCAAATCCAAGGGAGTTATTCAGAAGGACTGGCACCCTGGCTGTACTGCAATCACTGCTCTAATAGTTAAAAACAAGCTATTTGTTGCTAATGCTGGTGATTGCAGAACAATTTTATGTCGAGGAGGAAATCCATATGCTTTAAGCAGGGTGAGATAAAAAAATCATTCTTCTTTATGTTCTGCTGCATGCGCACATACTCAAAAAATAATATTATCCTTGAATTCCAAGGTATTAGTTGAAGGATTTGGAATAGCATCACATACTCATAGAAGAACCTGATAACTCCTCAAAATCCAGTAGAAACTGTCATTGTTCAATCCTATGGAATTTAATATATCACAGAAATATTTGTAAAACTGAACTACTGCTCTTACTAGGTGAAGTGTCAGGACTCTGACTCAGAAACTATTTATTAGTTTGCATTTAAACTCTCGATGGGTAAGAACAATTAAATCCTAACTCAAGCTCATGACGAAAATTGATTTAATATGCTTAGCTTAAAGCACTTAACAAAAATATGAGAATTATATCGATTACTGTCAGCAAATTAAATTTATCTACAAAGATGTTTTTGTTTCTTTATCTCTATCCTCCTTTGCATTTACTTCTTCTTTCATCGTTGTGTGTGTAGTTTTGCCAATTTTGCCGCTGTCTTTTGTGGTATTTCATCTTTTACCAACTAAATGACCTTAATATAGTAGGATCATGTGGCGAGTTGTCTTGAGGAGAGAGAGCGTGTCGTAGGTGCAGGAGGCCAAGTCAAATGGCAAGTTGATACGTGGCGGATTGGTCCTGCTGCTCTCCAGGTTCTCTTGTCAACTTCCACTTTTTTATCTATTTTTTCAACTTAATTTTTATTTGACCAACTTTAATGGAAAATGGGGGTGGTTGCAGAGTTATAAGCCAAAAGAGATTAATTTTTCTTTTTAAACATCAATATTTAATTTAACTGCTTAAAGCATATTTGTGCTATTCGTTGCATCTTCTGTTGGTTGTTTAATATGATAACTTTATGGCTGCGTGTAAGAGTGACGAGGATCACACTATTTGGCCTGCTAACTGCATCTTGCATGTGAAATGTTTATGATCTTCATCAAAATATGCATTTTGATCTTTATTTTCGCTCCGTAGGTTACACGGTCCATTGGTGATGATGATCTAAAGCCTTTTGTAACTGCGGAACCTGAGATAAGTGAAACTTCACTATCAGCTGAAGATGAATATATCGTAAGTTCTCATAAATGCATTTTGAAATTATATAGTAAGTTCCCATTAATGTATTTGCAATATAGCATCTCCATGTTTACACTGCTTTAATTAATTAATTAGTTATTATTCTTATTATTTATTATTGTGCCCATCCACCTTGATTAGATTTTTATGGAGATGCTGTTAACATGTGATTCTTCCTGATTGTAGTTGTTATGTGCACTTTCTGAATGGAGATAAAAAAAATCCCCATAACTATTTCACTCCATGTTTTTTGCCACTTTTATCCTGTGTAATTTAATTCTATATTTTTGTTCCCTGCACTCTTAGTTCTATTAACTTTTCCTCTACAAACAAAGAAGGGGAAAAAGTTAAAAGGAAAACAAAAGTGAAGCGGGCAACAGTTGAAAACAAAAAGTGCATGGATCAAAAGTTTATAGAAATAAAATTGCAGGGGCCAAAAATGAAAAATAAGTGAAGGGTTCAGGTTAAAAAAAATGTGAACGTGCAAGAGGTAAAATATAAGTCTTCCCTAGCCAAATGAACACACCAAATTTTTGAAGCTTGTTTCCTGGCGAAGCATTTGGTAATTCCAGCTTCATAAAAGCCCCTTGTAGCAGAAGAAACTCGTGTTTTGGCCACAACTTAAGTTTGATTTTTTATTTTTTTTATTATGATTTTCAAATAATAAAAAATATCAAGAGAAGTAACTTTTGCCAACTTTCAGCCTTCTATTTTAGTGTCCGGATTGGGGTGGAACAAACTGAAACCCTTTATAGTACAGTCTAGTGTACGTGGAACAGTCAGGTTTTTGTTGCTACGGGTTGGTGTGAAATGATGCTGGCAAGAAGGGCAATCTCCATTTATTTTTTTGTAGCTAAAAAAAAGAACTCTCTGCATTCCAATGATTTTGAAAGAAAACACCTCTGCTTACTAAGGAATGTTATGAGTCAGGATATCTCCATCCACTTCGCAGCAAGGCGATACAGTTATGTCGTGCTTAATAAAAGAAGCAGAATTGCTCTTTCCTTAGTTTGTCAATGAAAGGTTTTGATTTATTAAGGTAGATGTAAGCAAAATTAAGATACTCTTCCTTGCTGCATCATATTATTTCATATTTTGTGTCCTACTCAATTATGATACTACTTATGTGATACATATACTTATTATCTCTTTACTTATTTACGTAGACAAAGTTGCACCAGTTTCTACAAAATCTTAACTCTTGTATTCTTTTTATATCTGTGATGAAGCTCTCGCCGTTTAATACTTCACCTTCTATTTCTTCCATTTGTTAATTGTGATGTGTGTTACCATTTCTGTTCCTTGCTTCAAGAAAACGAGTGATTGATTTAGTATTCTGATACCCTTAATTGACTATCGGTAATATAATTTGCATGGAACTCATATTTCTTGGATGAAAGTAAACAGTTGCTGAAATTGGATTCTGCGCGTATTGCTGCTGTGTTTACTCATGGAAAACTACATTCAAATGTGAGCCGATGCACACTTGTAAATGCCTAGGATGATATGCTGTGCATGGACTACTTGGCCATTTTCACTAGACTAAATAAAGTTATAATGTTCAGATTTGACACGAACATAAGAAAATCTATTTAAGTATTTTTCAACGTTCTAAGCATTAGTTTCCTCTTCAAAGAAGTTCTATAATAAACGGAAAGGTCATAATGCCTTGCAGTCTTCATTTCAATGCAGTCGTATCAATATGTGTCCTTGGGGAGGTGTTGTAATCTCCACGTATTTCTGAAAAATTATCACATATTTTTGTTGCTGCAGCTTTGTCACTTGAATGAGAGGCTAAGACCTGCAGATTTGTATGCCTTATATTATGTTGGCTTATTAGTAAAACTATCCGTCATTTTTGCTGACATTTTCTGTTTTAGTCGATTATCTTATGACTTGGAATTTAGCCATGACTCGACTAATGGGTGCAGTTTCAGTCAATTCATAGTTAACTGACACGTGTATTGACATGGAAGACGCTTAGATCTGATTTTGAGGATTCGAATTAGATATGATTTAAAACTAACGCATTGTAATCCCATCTTGTAAATGCTACGTACACCTGGTAAAAGAATAATCGATTTTGTAATGGTTTCAGGTAATGGCGAGCGATGGATTGTGGGATGTTATGAGCAATGCAGATGTTGTAAGCATCATAAAAGACACAGTAAAAGAGGCTGGAATGTGCTCTAAGAGGCTGGCCACTGAAGCTGGTGAGAGAGGCAGCAAAGACAACATCACAGTCATCGTCGTCTTCTTGCGTCCTGTTTCGACTGCCGAGAGGATTTACTAGCTTCAACAACTTTTTCATTATCCAGAAATTAATTTCTATTGAAAGAAAGAGATCAAAATGAAGGGCAGTGGATGAAGAAATAAAGCTGGTCAGAAAGAATGGGAAGGAAGCATTGAACTCATTGCATGATTTATATATTTTTCTGTTGTTATCATTAATATTATTATTTATTTGTGGTGATAAATTGTTATATGGTGCTTTTTTAGCATATGGTGTTGTGTGTGTGTGTGTGTTTGTTTTTTTTTTTTTTTTAATATTATCCAGAAACTAAATTTTATTGAAAGAGCGATAAATGAAGGGGGCTGGTACAAAAAGGATGGAAACGAAGCATGTATTTGTACAAGAACACTTGCTCAACATAAGATTTTATTATTATTACTATTATTATTGTTATAATGAAGTCGTTGCATGTTGACAACGTGTAATTCAATAAGTAATATAAGTGATATTATTTAGGTAAATTAGTAATACATTTTGAATGAATACATTATACTTAAAAAAAATTAACAATATAATTTTTAGGATAATACATAATATATTTTGTACAGTATCAAGTACTCTCTTCGTCCAAACCTAAAAAACGTGGGTCTCTCAATTTAATAAAGGCAAACCTCTTAATATTATATTTTTGCGCTTATATGATTTATTGATTTGTTGGTTTGAATTATTCAATTATATATAATTTATTTATGAAATAAATTTTCCAACTTTTTACTTTAACAAATAAAATAAGATACTGACTTTTGAAACATGACTTTTCCTTTTTGACAGTTCTTTTTGAAACAAAACTTTATGTTGGGATTGAGGAAATAATATCTGTAATTAATATTTTTCAAGTAAACAAGTAATATATTTTTTTTATTAAATAAGTAGTATTAAATAAAATTCACAAAAACACAATTTTTTTTTTTTTATAAATATTATCCAGAAAATAAATTATATTAATAGAAGAGACTTGTACAAGGTGACCAACAGGAAGAGTGACACTGAACTCATAGAATGGATACGCACAATTATTATTAATAGGGTTTACCGTTTCTTGCTTTTGGGGGTAGGTGGATAAGGCTCTTCTTTTTTCTTTTCATTTTTTCAGAGAGATGAGAAAATTAATGACGTGGATAAATAAAATAAATAATAAATGCCCAAAATGATAAATCCAACCAATTTATGGTATTAAAGAATGGGATACAGCTTCAGATTTCGGGATTCACTTTAATTAAATTATCATTATATTACGATATAATCATTTTATAAACTTGAAGATCTCCTTTAAGTTGATGTAATTTCAATAATAATAATTTGACAAAAATAATTCAAATTGGAAAATTTAAAATTTTATTTTAATATTAGTATGTTTTATTTTGTGTGTGTGTGTGTTTTTTTTTTTTTTGGAGTATTGTAATATGTGTATAATTAATTGTGTCTAATTTCGTTTCAAAAAATGCAAACAAAGTTTAAATTACATATATAGTTTGGAAAGTGATCTTAATTATATGTCCATGAGAAGATCTTTTAGTAAGTTTTTTTTCTAAAAAAAACAATAAATAATTAAAATTAGTAAGCTTGAAAATTAATTACTTAAAACTATTCAACGGGCTCAATAAATTTATTATACCTGATTTCAAATTCATAAATCCATAGGAAGATTAGAGTAAAATTAATTAATATTTTTAAATAATAATTAAAATAGTATAACTCCATTTGGATTCAAGAATATCGGCTTTAAGGGTATTGGTTGAAAAATGACTCAAAATATCTTAATGTTAAATACATAATAATAATAATGATTAAAAAATTAATTCTTTATGGGACTTAAGAATTTAAAATTCATTGTAGAATAAAATTATTCCACAGGCACAGCCATTTTTTTATATTAGTATGAAATTCATTTATCCAAACAATTTATTATATTATATTAAGTGATCAAAAGATTTAATTAAAATATATAAAACCTACTTTTTGTAACCTTATATTTAGGATCCAAAAAATAAAAAAAAGGCAATCAAACTGGAGTATAAAGTGCAATCAAATTCAATATGAGATTACTATCACTTTCCATGCTTTGTATAATATATTTTAGATTATAGTAATAATACAAAAAAAAAAAAAAAAGTAATATATCTTAAAAAATATACAACTTTTAATTTTTGGTCCATTCAATTTTCACCTTAGACATCCATTCATATATTTTTTGATTTAGCTTATTCAATTATATTGAACTTATTTACTCGACAATTTGTGTAAATTGCATAAAGTAAATAAAAAACAACTTTGATTTTTAAGAACCTTTTTTTTTAAAGAAAGAAAAATGTTACTTAAACATAGTTCTTTTTTGGAATAGAGAGAAAATCTAATTTTATTATAGATTACATTAGGATTTTATTATTTAAATAAAACATAAATGAAAGTACGGACATAAGATACCGTACACAACATAATAAAACAAAGTGCATTAAAATTATGTGTACGTACATTATGAAAGCAAGCGAATTTATGGAATTAGAATATACAGTACGGACACTAGAACTATAACGTACAAATTAACACACGAATATAACGACAACGACGTAAAGTAGTTTACGTAGCGACGCGTGTAAATAAAAAGAAAAGAAAACTAAATAAAAGTTTATTATCTAGCTTATGTGGGTAGGTCCAACTTGAATGCTCTACATACAGCCAAAATCCAGTTCCTTGTTGTTATTATCTCATCGTTCCACACAAAATTAAATCATCCATTTTAATTTATGGTTTGTGCACTCACCATTGAAAGAAAATTAGTGTTAGAGATAGCATTTGAAAAAGAAATCAAATCATTTATTACATGTATGACTTGGTTGAAATAAAGTAAGCAAAATGCAAGAAAATTTCAATAAATCAAGAATCTAATTAATTAAATTAGCTGGCAATCTGTAAGCGACTGCTGTTCAGTGCTTCTTTTTTCCAATCTCATCCCTACATTATGGTCAGATTTGAAAACCCTAAAAAAAATCCCAGGGAGGGATAAGAAAGATGGATAAGCGTAGTTGTAAGCTGGCTTTTTTAGCCCTAATCTTGAGCCCATTCTTGCTTCTCAGTTTACTGCTACAAACTATGGCTTAGAACGACTTCACTTTTTTTCCTTCTTGGCTTCATGCAATCTGATTCCCGTTCACACATGAAATGAAACATTATTACAATCCTCCCTGTATAAATTGCCTGCCTCGTCCTCCTTCTCAGACCACCTCAATTTCCTCAAACAATTAACTCTTGTTACTTTCTCTCTCTCTCCCTTTGTCCCTTTCTCTATCCGTTCCTTTCTCTCTCTTCTCCAAATGGATTCTCCTACTTCCAACGCCAACCCCCTGCCTGTTTCTGATGTTTCAAACAGAAACGATGAAGAAATAGGAAGCCCTTCTGTTGTTGTCCCTATGGGTTCCCCTACTTCCAACGGCAAACCACTGCCCGTTTCTGATGTTTCTAACAAAAACGATGAAGAAACGGGAAACCCTTCTGCTGTCTTCCCTATCGGGTCCCATACTTCCAACCCCACCCCACTTCCTGTTTCTGATGTTTCTAACAAAAACGATGAAGAAATAGGAGACCAGTCTGCTGTCGTCCCTATGGATTCCCCTATTTCCAACCCCAACCCGCTTCCTGTTTCTGATGTTTCTAACAAAAACAATGAAGAAATGGGAAACCCTTCTGCTATCGTCCCTATCGATTTCCCTACTTCCAACGCCACCCCACTTCCCGTTTCTGATGTTTCTAACAAAAACGATGAAGAAATGGGAAACCCTTCTGCTATCGTCCCTATCGATTCCCCTACTTCCAATGCCACCCCACTTCCCGTTTCTGATGCTTCTAACAAAAACGATGAAGAAATGGGAGACCCTTCTGCTGTTGTCCCTATGGATTCCCCTATTTCCAACCCCAACCCGCTTCCTGTTTCTGATTTATCTAACAAAAATGATGAAGAAATGGGAGACCAGTCTGCTGTCGTCCCTATGGATTCCCCTATTTCCAACCCCAACCCGCTTCCTGTTTCTGATTTATCTAACAAAAACGATGAAGAAATGGGAGACCAGTCTGCTGTCGTCCCTATGGATTCCCCTTTATCCAACCCCAACCCGCTTCCTGTTTTTGATTTATCTAACAAAAACGATGAAGAAATGGGAAACCCTTCTGCCATCGTCCCTTTCGATTCCCCTACTTCCAACGCCAACCCACTGCCTGTGTCTGATGTTTCCAACAAAAACGATGAAGAAATGGAAAACCCTCCTGCTGATCCAAGTGAATCCAGTGAGGAAACAGTTCCGATGGAGCTCGAAGCTCAGCCGTTAGATCAGAACCCTATAGTGGCGATGCGTAACTATGACCGTGAATATGCCTGCAGATATTGTGAGAAGAAGTTCAGCAACAAGCAGGCATTAGGGGGGCACCAAAACGCCCATAAAGTCGAGCGTACGCTGGAGAAATCCGTACGTGAAGTGCAGGAGACCAATCTGGGCTACTTCAGTAGTTCTCCGTCTCCTCCCTTTCTTGCTTCTTACCATAGATCTCATGATTTTATGAACAGGTCTTATCTCGGTTGGCCTTATCCTTCTCAACAACCTGGGATTTCCCTTGGTTACGGCTCAAGGTCCGTGATGCCCATCCCCGTTGAGCCTTACGGGCCTCGGCCCGTCCCCGGATTCAACCATGGCTATGGAGGGTGGTCTTCCAGCCCTTTGCCCAGACTCCCTCAGTTTCCAGGGCCGTACCTTTCTCCTTACACACCTGGTCTGAATCTTCCGTTTCCAAACAACGGAGAAGGCAGTTCCGCTGGTCTGAATCTTCCGTTTCCAAACAACGGAGAAGGCAGTTTCGCTGGTCTGAATCTTCCGTTTCCAAACAACGGAGAAGGCAGTTCCGCTGGTCTGAATCTTCCGTTTCCAAACAACGGAGAAGGCAGTTCCGCTGGCCTGAATCTTCCGTTTCCAAACAACGGAGAAGGCAGTTCCGCTGGTCTGAATTTTAGGTTCCCCAACAATGGAGAAGGCAGTTCCGCTGGTCTGAATTTTAGGTTCCCCAACAATGGAGAAGGCAGTTCTAGTTCCACTGGGCCCGATTCCGATCATCATCGGAGCCTCGTCGCATTTGCTGGAACATTCAGACTCGGGCCGAGCGGAAATCATGAAGATGCGAATCGGATGAACGGATCTGGGGACCAAGACGAAGATGATTCGGGCCTGGATTTGACGCTCAAGTTATAATCATGTTCAAGTTAATTCAAGTTTTTCTTGTTTTCAGTAATCTTGTTCACTTTTTTTCCTCTTCTTTTCTTCTTAGTTTCCATTTAATTTCTAGAAATTAAACTACATGTTGTTGTATTTCATCTTCAATCCCCTCAATATATGTGTTGTTGTTTATGTTCTTACAACTTTTAATTTGTTTTTCCAACAATCTTCTTTGAATGTATCTAGACCCAGAAATGTGGAAGAAACAACTTTTGTTAATTATAAAAAATCTTGAGTTAATTATAATTAGTAAGAAAATTGACAAAATAAAAGACTGAAAAATGTATAGATATCATGATGAAAACCATAGTTTTAGACCAAAAGAATGAATTTTTTTTTTTCAAATTTTTTAATTGTCTGAAACATTGTTCTTTGAAATAACATATGAAACTCGAAATCAAGTCTAAGGTTCATGAGAGTGTAAGAAAATATACCAACAAGAAATTAAAAGAATTCGGGTGATAATAATTAATACATTGGCATATATTAATTCCAATATTAGTGACCCACCTAATATTTAAACAATCTACATAAATATAATAATGGAATAGTCCATATAAACTTTTTGTCCTTTTCCAATGTCTCAATATGGAAATATTTTGAAAAATAATTTTTCAACTTTCTGAATAGTTGAATTCGTTTTTGATTTTTTTTTTATTTTGAATATATCTTGACGAAAAATATATCCAATTAATCCTATTTTTACGATATTTAATTATACATCTATATTGCATATATTAAAAGTAAATATTAGATTAAAAAACACAATTAATTTTAGATGATTATTTAAGTTATATTTAAATATTTATTGTGTATTAGCAGATTAATTGTATTGATTTTGGACTGCAAATAAATAATAAATAATTTAACTTTTAATACAATTAATCAATTTATTATAGAAACAAGACTTTTATTTTGGAATAAATATTATATATATATACACACACACAAACTGTATTGTATTATATGTTTTTACCAATAAAATAATAAAAATTATATTACAAATTGTGCATTACACGGGACAATACTAATTTCAATAGCAATGACACGATTTTACATTAAGTAACGAAGTTCATGATTAGTCTTATTTAATTTGGAAAATATGTTTTATTGTGATTATAGTCTAAGTAATTATTAGGTGATACCAATTAATGTTCAAGACTACATAACTGGTTCAGGATCTAATGTTCTAATATTTGTAATTAGTAGAGTATTAATTTATTTTCGAAACCAAAAATTAACCTTACATTATAATTATTCTCTATATATAATGATACATTGATACTTATGTTTTTTTTTTCTCTTCTTCTTCTATTTTTTTTTTTTTAATGGAAGGCAATTTATTAGATAGATTGTATGCTCATTACACCAATAATACATAATCAAAGCTAAATATCTCTAATAAAGTTTATTATATAAAAATAATTTTAAATTCTATAGTCTAATTTAATATAGACAAAAAAATAATTGTAATTTAATATGCTCATTTCTATATCCATTTATGTCTATATTTATACTAATATAAAATGTACACGATTTAGATATGATCATAGAAGATATTATTTTTAAGTAAATCGGGCTATCTTTTGTATAGAGGTTAAGTTGATAATATCCCGCCCAAATAAACCTAGAAAAAATCGAAAAAATAAATTATTTTTCAGAAATAAAAAGGCATTATTTTTGAAAAAAAAACAAGTCGTAAAGGCAGAAAATTTACCAACAATACTTTTATTTTTTGTGTTATTTTTTACATTTTCAAATTAAACTTAAAATTTCGTTTACAAACATTTTTTATGAATACTATATAAAATAAAAAAAAATCTATTTTCGGTCTGTAATTTATTGCATCGTAAAAGCTGAAGCAGTGATTTTTTTTTTACGGGTTGTAGTATTTATGTGTGACTTGAATATTTACGTGTTTGATATGCAAATGTAAGAAATAATTGACTAAAATTAAAATTAAATTTTGTTTCTTGTTGATGTCTTGTGTGTTGAAGTATTTAAGATTAATCTTCGTATTTATGTTGAATATATATGCGTATTTGTATAAGACTATTGGTGGTTTAATGCTAAAAATATGTAAATTAATCATGTTTTATAAAATCAAAAGTATCAGATTATTTAAATTCTTTCTTTAGATATTATTATTTTAATTATTTATTTTGGCTATATAAGTTTCTATATCTATAACTAATAAAATATATAATATCTACATATATTTCATTTCATATTAACTTTAATCAATAATTAAGCCTCACTAAATTACATGGCAAACTTACAATGTAATACATTGTAATTATAATTGTCAATCTTATAAATAAAAAAATACATAAATTGATTTATTGTAAAATAAGATGGTCACTATTAATATAAATAGATTAATATTTTCATATATAATATTAAATTAATTTATTAATTTATAAATATTAATGATATAAAATCAATGATGACATTTCATTCGTAAATCTTTTGATTTGACAAATGAATTAAGAAATTAAAATTTATTATCATTAAATATTTGATATTTCTAATAGTAATATAAATAGATTGCGTGTTTGCAGTCATATCTAACTTATTTCATTTATAAAAAAAAAAAAAAAACACAGGCATCACAATGTGATGTTATTCACTAAAAGTGATTAAGAAATTAACAAAAGAGTGGGTCTCCTGTGAAACAGTTGCTCGTGTGACACGATTTAAGGTATTACTTACGTAACTATAAAGTATTACTTGTTTAACTATAAAGTATAAAAAAATAGTGATACTTTATAGTTAAACAAGTAATACTTTGCAACCGTTTCATAGAAATTTTGTATTAACAAAATTAATCATGTGATTTCTAAAAAGTAAATTAATAAAAAAAAAGTTAATTAATCGTCAAAATAAGGAGTTCATAGAAATATAGGATGGGCCTTTAAGGTCCCCGAAACTACTTAGGGCCCAGTATATGTAACAGCAGACTAGAACTCAGAGTTGTGCGTGGAGCTTGGAGTTTATCAAATTACATTTAATTTTGAATCGAACAAGTTCTAAATTAAAAAGTCTCTTGACCATTTGACTGGGTTTGAATTGAAGTTGGTCGATTATTGTATGAATTTAAATAATTATTCAAATCGAGAATTGTAACAATAACGAATTGTTTTGGACTCAATAACTGATTCAAACTACGAATAAAAAAGTTAAGTTAAATCATCCCTATAGAATTAGTTTAAATATAAATTAAAATTAGACTATCCCTATTTTTTCTAGTTACTTGACTATATGAATAAGTACAATCTTTGAAACGAAGAAAAGTAAATGCAATCCGTTTCTCTCTCGTTCATTAGTTAGTCAGCGCTTTGACTCTTGTGATCGTTCGTAAATTTTATGATTAATTTAAATTCAAATATGAATTAAGTAAAAATTTCTGTAAGATTTGAAAATGACCATTTACTTTTACCGTTACCGAGCTAATGTAGCCACGTGGAACAATTTACTAGATGTTATTAAGAATGATCATTATTTTCAATTAATAATTTATTTTTTTCTTTGATGTTAAAGTTTATTATTGTTTCTTCTTTGATTGCATTTGCTCGATGTTTGTATATTGTGTTGTTTCTTGTAACACGAGTGACTCATAAAATATAACTCTTTTAATATATACATATATAGTCGTTTAAATAATAAAAACACTTCAAATATCCGAATTTTTCCACTCTTAGCATTGATTATCCGTACAATAATTTTAATATATTATGGTACTGCATATTTAATATTTTGGTACAATGTACTAACATTTAATTTTAAAAATAACCAAAATTTGTTACAATAACGAATATTTTATAATATTTGAACTTAATCGTACTGGTACAACCCTCCTATAAATATAAATTGTTAAAAAAAGAAAAAAAAAAACATTTTTATTTTAAAAAATAATAAAATTGAAATTGTCATCTTCATACATATATAACGCATCAAAGTTTTTATTGAGTTGGATGGTTTCCATATTAACGTAACGTATCCATTGTGATCATATGTTTTGGGTTGCTAGCCCTTTTTTAGGCTTTTTGATTGATTGATGGTTTGTTCAGTCAAGTGAGATGAATCGCTTGTGATCTTTTCAATTATCTTTTCTTTCAAATTGGGTATTGGAAAGAATGAAATTTGGAGGGGTTTATTGAATTGAATTATTTGTGATACGACGATGGATGAATGGAAGGGAAAATCAGCAGTGACTGGAGAATGGATGAGAGAGCTGTTGCCAGAAAGTGCTGCTGATGTTGGGTGAGTCTGATTTCACGGAAATTCTTGCTGCATGCATATTTTGATTCTCTGTACTCGGACACATACGATTCTAGATTTGATTATCAGAGATATTATATTCTGATTTCTTCTTAATTAATCAATGGTTAGTTAATCATGATTGTAATGCATAATCGAGGATTTACAATTGAATGGCGCTCTTCTCAGTTGCATATTACTTGTGATACACAAATTTATAGATACTCATGATTTCTGCAGAATTATTTGTAGGATATTTCTGCAGAATTATTCCCCCCCTTTATTTTAGGGTTTTCGTTTTGTAATTTTCGTTCATATCAAGATTTAAACAATTAAACTCACCTCCAACTCTCTTGATTGCGTCTTCTGTTTTTTCTTTTGCTCTATTGGCTTCGAGGTTGAAGTATACATTCACGATTTCTGCAGAAGTATTTGTAGAAGGAAGCTTTCATTTCCCCTCTTTTTTGAGGGTTTTCTTTGCTGATTTTTATAATACTCTTTCAAGCCCACACTTTGGTTTTGATATGAGGATTTCAAATCCAACTCTTTCCATCTTGATTAGGTCTCCTATTTTTACTCTCTACAGGCTTCGACGCTTAAGCGAAACACATGTATGCTAGGTGTGATTAACATTATTGCATGTGAAAGAAAATGTTAGATATCATTGACTTTAGTTCAAACCATTCTGTTATTGCCTATAGATATCATATGCATAGATGCAGATGCACATTCTTAAATACAATAATTTTGTTGAACTTGTATTTATTTATTTCTTTTTGCGGAGTTACAAGAGGCACCTTCCTTTTTTCTTTTTCTTCCTTGTTTCTTCTTTATGTTTGTGTTTCTTCTTTATGTTTGAGTATTTCTCGTTATATGTTGGGATGTGGATCAATGTCTAATATATATAGAATGCCTTTCATAGAGTGTGATTTTTATTTGGTTTGTAGATGTTAAATTCACTACGACAAAAGCCCCTTTGCAACAACAATTTGTCCTTCTTTCTAGTTCATAGCCCCTTTTGCAACGATAATTTGTCATCTTTTTAGTTCGTAATATATTGGTAAAGTTTGATTTTATTATGGATAATTTGCACATTTTTTGTAGGGACTTGTTGATCAGTTGATTTCCTTTCCTTGCATGGACAATGGCCCTGGATGTAGAGTTTAGAATTTAGGCTCCAATGCTATAAATTGAAAGAAACTATAGGTTCTATATATAAGAGTATTTTAGGTTGATTATTTTCACCTCATTCCATAATTCTTGCTGATTTGTAATCCTTGTTGGATTTGATTTTTGGCTGGCTATGTACATAATTGGAGGATTTTGTTTTTCTAAATGCATTTAGACAGTTTATCTGACATAAATTACTACCTCCATTTATTGCTCCATTCTTTATGTTATGTGTAAGTTACATCTATTTTAATTCCCATAGGTACTGTGTATTAGTTGTATCAAGCTCCTAAAGGTTGAATATTTTCTGATTTCGTTCTGCTCTTGTTGTTTTCAGCATGTGTCAGTATTCACAGTGCACTTCAGGTAAGTGCAAATCTAGCAGTTTTGTTATTTGTCCTGATTAATTTTTTTTATAAAATCTTGATTGTAATACCATAGATTGGAATTGCTAGGCTGGTAAGACAGCTTTTTTCTAGGCATTTTTTGTTTTCTGAAGTAGCATCAAATTAGTGGGTGTGCTAATTTGTATACTTCCATTTGTGAATTCTCAGATTAATTTTTCTTCTGAATTGTACACAGCTGAGAGACCAAATACTTATCAATTGTCAGCAGATTACAATACTTATCCGTGTAAGCTGAGTCGACATCAGGTAGTGCAGGTACTAATCTTGTACAATATTTAGCAGTCCCTCTTTTTTTTTTTTTTTTTTTTTTCTTTAAAAAACAATACCAGTCTCTTTTCTTCTAATTGTATAGATAACTGTGTTTTTACAAACCTGTAAACAGGCATCTACTGGTTGCAATTTGGCTTCTCTCATGGTGAAGCAGGAACCATTCAATGTTCTTGAACACAGTGGCCAAACAACATTGCAGAAACTCTTGGAAACACAAAGTGGTATTGTTCCTGAACGCATCCATCCTATATTGCAGATGCCTGCTTTTCATCAGTCCCAGAATCTTACGATGGCCGATCAACTTAAGCCTGGAAATCAGGCACAAGCCATGCTCCTTGGGCCTTTGCAAGGTAATTTGGACATGGTGGATTGTGTTTTAAGTTAGTTCTTCTAAGAAACTGATAATAGAGATAAGGGACAATCAGATCAATAACTTGCTTTCACTTGAGTCATTATTAATGAGGAAGTTTTTATTCATGTGTAGTGGCAACGGTGAAATTTAAGATGAAACTAACTTTTATGGAAACTTGATTATAAAACCATGTCATAATCAAGACTAAGTGCAAATGTATTGCATGTAAATTTGTCAAAACTTCTTAAAAAACAACTTATGTAAAACTGTGAAATCGATTAGTGAGAATTAGGAAATGTTAGATATGATGAAATAGGATAAATGATGAAACTAAGTTGCTTAAATGATGTTTAGATTAGTCAACTCTCTCGGTAAATCACAAATTTAACAAAACAGAAACTAGATACAACCCATTCCTAGCAATAGATATTTCATTATGTTTAAATACTAATGGGACTATTTGTTATGTAGTAGGGACTTGGCTGTCTCTTCTGCTGCTGTTGCATTTTTTCGCTCTGTATATGAATTACCACTGGTACTCTGTCCTTGAACGTTTTTCTCTTCTTCCTAATATCCTGCAGCGTGGTTTGTTTTGTTTTCTTTTACTAGGCATTATATGTGCACCCTGCCAGTTGCCCTTCATGATTTAAACGTTTCTGTCTGATAAAACAATTTTTTTTTCCCAAAGCATCATCAGATCCCACTCCTCAAGTTGATATGACGGGTTCCAATGATTGGTATAATCGAGCATGGCGCAAGGTAATTTTATCAACATGTATTCTATTTATCACCGACTTCGTTTTTTAAGGCTTTCCATTAGCTGCTGTTATGTGGCATCATAATGGTGTCTTTTTTCTTTTTCGTGTGAATTATGTCTAGATGTTAGCCTTTTTAAAAAGTGAGTTAATTGGTTTATGATATTAATAGAACGAGCATTTTTTTCCCTCCAATTTATTTATTCATTTCATCTGTAATTGTATAAATTTCTGTGAATTCTCCCACAGATTCAGCAGATGAAGGAGATGCATTTATCTGACATTCAAACACTGCATTTCAATGTACAAGAAATAAGGCTTAGGGTACGCCTTGTATCTATTTTGTATCACATTTTTCAGCAATTATAATATATATACATACATATAATGATATTTATACTAAATATCTAGGTTCATACCAATATGTTCTGGCCTTTCCCTTTCCCCCTCTTTTTGCTTTGTTCATATCTTATGTTAGTTTAATGAATTTTCATTCAGGCAAACAATGTTGAGACAGTGAATTACTATGGAAGGAGTCTATCCATTCTAGAAAAGATAATGAAATTTCTGAATACACCTAGATCAGATCTTTTTCATTGGCGAAAAGAAAAATTGTACCATGCTATAAATGATGTGGTAAAGTACGTCTATCGATTTAGACATGGGAATTTTCTTCAAGTGAAGCAGACTCAACAAGTTGAGGCATCTTCCAATCACTTAGAACCACCTCATCAGATTCAGCAAATGGAAAGCTATCTCCAACCTCCAGGTTTAAGCCAGTCCTCAAGGCTAGGAGGGCCTTTAAGCTTACCTCAAGCCTCGTTGAATTCACTCAAGGTTAGCTCATCAATGGCGAACACCACTCAGTATAATAATCTGATGAAACCTACACAGACGTGGGCCCCACAGGGAAATGTAGTGCCATCTCATAGAGGCTCTCAGACAGGCTTTGACCAAAGAGCCCTTCGAATGTTGCTCTATCCTTCGACTGGAGTTTCTCAGCACAATAATTCCTGTGCCTCACAGCAGACAGTTGCCTCTTCTAGAAACATCTTCAACTCATTGGAATATTCCGGTAGTCCTATAGCTCAGATGAGCCCTGTCTCAATGTCTCCATTGAATAACCAACAGGATCAAGAAATGAAGAAACAAAAAATGAAGCAACCTGTGCAACAGTTAGTGTCTGAAAAAAAAAAGCAGCAGATGTTGCAGAACCGGAATGATGATACCAAGTTGAGACACTTTGTGGGATTTAGCCAAAGTTGGTCTCCTGTATTACCACCAAGCTCTTCCTCATTTACCGTCTCCCCTCAAAATTCACAACAATCTTCCTCTCAGCTTGAATTGAAGGACTTGTCTAAGTTTTCTAAATCTGTAACAACTTCACTATCTGCGTCACCTTCTGCTCTTCCTTCTCCCTTGACTCCATTGACTCCATCTTCTAATCCAGAAGATTCTGTGAAGAATCCATTGATTGAGGAGAGTATCAAATTAGCCAAGACTAATCCTACACTAGTTCATCTCCCTTTGCAAGACAAAAACCAAATCCAAGTCGCCATTGATACACAAAGATTAACCAAGTCTTGCTTGCATAGGGAATCTACTTGTTCTGGTGACAAGCTCTTGTTGCATGATAAAGGGGAACCACTTAAGCGCCTGGTTGAAGTGGTCAGTTCAGTCTTTATTCACAAATTTTCTCCCAATTGAGAGAAATTATACAGGACATGACCTGGCTTGCTTGCAGACTATTCTATGCTTTTGTTGATTTTTTTTATTTGGATTTTGAAGGTGAAGACAATATCATCCAAAGCGTTAAATGCTTCTTTACGGGATATGAACGCTGTCACTACTTTAACTGACAGGATAGCTGGACACGTCCTCTGTGGCGATCCTTCAAAATTTGTTTTCCATGACTTGGCTGATGAAGTCAGCAATCCTGACAATGGGATGTCCAGCTTGGAATATAGGACTGACACAAAGCCAAGGATGAAGCACGAGCTGGATAGCGTGGCTTTGAATGATTCGATGATTGAACTGGAATTTTATGAGAGGGGAAGGATAAAGAAACTGAAATTAGAGGTATCTCTTTATGCCCCATCATGCATGTTTACATTGCACACTGTTTTGATAATCCTGAAGTGCTTTCTTACAGCCTATAAATCTGCTGTTGCAAGAGATCAAAGAGATAAACAAGAAGCTTGTTGAGGTGGTGGTGGATGTGATGAATGTGGAGGATTTTTCCGGGGCAGGATCTGATGAAGGTACCCTCCTTAGGTGCTCATATATTCCCATTGGACTTTCCAAGAATATCAAAACACCAGAAACTTCAAAACTTACGGTAATGATCCTAAGAGTCAATCTCTTACAAAATGCTTCATCAAGCTCGACATCTAATTTATATACTCTTTCCTCCTCACAGTTTCCTAATCTGCCTTTGGACTTGATTGTCTCTGCTGATTATCCCAATTCTTCTCCTACTGTATTGGAAAATCTGCCTTCTGGTTTTAGGTGAGAAACTTGAATATCAAGTAATGATTTCCCTTATAAGATATATAAATTTTATCTGATGCATATAAATTCTGATATGTAGTGATTGTGAAGAGGGAAAATATCTGTGGATAAAGGCGAAATCGAGTTTTGGTTTATCACACCGAAAACTTTCTCACCCTATATCAGTCAAAGATATAGCTGAAGCGTGGGATGTTTGTGCTCGGGAAGTGTTTCATGAGTTTGCTGAGCAAATTGGAGGAGGCAGCTTCAGTTCAACTTATGGAAAATGGGAAAATATTGGAGTTTCTGGCTAGGTACCTATGTTGAAGGCTTTACTCTGTCTGAGGACATTCATTTTGTGAATCCGTTATTTTCCTCTGTGAAAATTGTCAGTAAAATGTACAGTTAGAATTCAAGAGTTGTGTTGCTATTCAGCAGTACAATAGGGTATTTGTAACTTTCTAATGATACATGATAGATGCTGTAAACTCTCAGGTGCCTAGTTCAAACACTTGGTACAGAGAAATATTGTGCAAATTACACGACCAGAGCGCGAAAAGCAGCGCAGATTTCAAGGAAGAGAAACGGTGGTCCACTTAACTGTTGTAAGTCCAGAACATAAAACTCTCCATTTGCTTTGTAGAGCTGTAAATGATCATAAATATCAGTATAGAAATCAAGAATTATCAGTACTGCATTTGTTAATCTAATTTTAGCTGTTGTCTAATCGAAAATCAGCTCGTATCACTATCATATCATATGGGAATAATCAAATGTCTACTTTGATGTGTAAGATCACGCTGTTAAGTATTTGTTTCTCTTATCTATCTCATTTTTACCTGAGTTTCAAATTTTATGGCATCACCAACTCTTGTGGTAATTGCAGCTGTAGACACTGAATTCCATAAGCATTTCATGTTGTAGTGCCCTATTCTCTTCCACTTCACGTTCAACCTATTGAAAACCTTTAGAACATCCGACATTGTTTCACGTGGAGATGCTTGAGACTGAAATGGAGAATAAAAAAAAAAAGGATAGATTTATTTATTTAAACTTTTTTTTATTATTATTTTTTTTTAAAGAGAAGCAAATCCATAGATTTTAGTGACAAATTACCTTGAAGCCAAGTGTCCAATTACTTTGGCAAGGAGAACCTGTCTGGATGGATTTCTGAACATTACTGCTTTCCTAATGTCGAAATTGTCAGTTGAATGAAAAAGTACAGGCTACTACTTCCAGTAACATCTGAACTCATTGAATGTTTGGACATGTTTCAACTGGTTTAGACAATATCAAATTTGGGCTACGCAATTTCTATTAGTGGGTTAACTCACTTGAGTTTCCAAATTCTGATCTTGCTGATTGATATGACCTGGAGAGCGGGTATGCATCAACAAAGCATATGTAACACTAGCCTGGATTTTACAAAACAATATTGGCTATAGTCATTATGATATGATGAGGTGATTAATTGTAATTCGAAAAGTTTTGAGCACCTCATTTTGGTGATGATTCTGATGACATCCAATGACTTCACTCACGTCAAATCCCATTCGGACCATATCTTTTAGGACATCAATATCGACCTTTTCAAATTTATATAATTAAAATCAAGCTTCAAAGAGACCGTATTAAGTATAATTCTAAAATTATTATAAAACTTACTGTTAGATTCTTCAACCCAAATGCATCTTGTTACTTACCCTTTCTCGTGTATTGAAAGTATAGGGTGATGGATTAGCAATATACGAAGGAAGATGCATCTGGAACCAAGGATGGCGACGTATTTCAGGGATTGTAATACGTTTCATTGGGTCAACTACGAGCATTCTTGAAATTAGGTCTCGAACACTCTCAGACATATATTTCGGACTGTAGTACGCACCGCTCTACTTGACCAAGAAAAAAAAGAAAAAAAAAAAAAAGTTATGGTGGATGAAATAAACCTAAAAGATGATTAATTTGTGATCACCTTTATTTTGGCATATAAAGCAGATAGATTGTCATCATCAAAAGGAAGTCTTCCACAGAGAAGAGCATATAAGATAACACCACAACTCCATACATCTACCTCTGGACCAGCATACAGTTGTCCACAGAATAGCTACACAAAGAACAATACCACTCAAATTAATTAAAAAAAAAAAAAGAAAAAGAAATCTCAGTTATGCTCCTATACATTTAATTATAGGAGTTGCAACCCCTTTGTTTTCTGTCTTATTTTTAATAGTCCGAGGATTCTATTTGTCTCATATCGGAAGAATTTCAAGGTCTTGTTTGGTCTTGAACGAGCAAAGCCAAGAGTTTTATGTTAGTTTTCAAATTAAAAAGACTTATTTCGACTATAAATTAGTTTAGACACAAATTGAGCTTGAGATAGAAATTTTAGAACTAATTTGTACCCTTTTTCATACTATATACATTATGTAATTTAATATAATTAACACATGATTTGCATCAACATAAAAGTTTATTCCCCTTAGATGTACAACAAACACATTTTTTTTGGCACAATTATTCCAATTCACAAACAACAACGTGAAGGCCAAACCTCTGGAGCAGCGTAGTTTGGACTTCCACAAGATGTTCTGAGAAAATGTCCATCTCTCATAACATTGCCAAGCCCAAAATCAGCAATTTTGACATTATGTTGGGAGTCCAGCAGCAGATTTTCGGGCTTCAGATCGCGATGCACCACTAAATGTTTGTGGCAATATTCAACACCTGAGATTATCTATTGTTCAATAATTAATCACTGCCAGACAGATTCAATAGTATTAAAATTTACTCATCATCCCCAGAAAACAATTCACGTTCCTATTATAAAATATTTATGGGGACAACATAAATTTTTTTTTTTTGAAGAAACGAGCGTTTTGTTTGGACGACATACCTGTTGAAAGAGGCGGCGGGCCTCATCCTCATGCAGTTTACCATGTTCTGTGAGATAATAGAATAGTTCACCAGATTTCATATACTCCATCACTTCATAAAGGTTTGATGGGGTATCTATCACCTCAAAGAGACGCACTACATGAGGGTGCAAAAGTTGTCTTCTTATGCTTCTACTTACTGAAATTTCAATATAAGGATGTTAATTAGGTATTGCATTGAGGGTTTTTCAAGAAATAAATATGGCAACACTTTGAACAAGATTAAATGGATGTTCGACTGAACTTATAAAATCATAAAAGTATTTTATAACACATGCGATTAGTTATACTGTCAAAATATTTTACAAAATCCTTAAAGAAAGCTATCAAAACTGATATCTTATAAGCTGTAATAACAAGTTGCAAAATACAAAGCTAATAACAAAGCTTTAGCCGAATAATCTTTTAATCATTTTAATATCAAAATTATCATACTATCATGTTGAAAGACTACCATCGATCTTATTTCTTTCTTTGAACAATTTATAATATAAGATGTTATGAGAGAGAGAGAGAGAGAGAGAGAGAGAGAGAGAGAGAGAGAGAGAGAGGTGTACCCTTTTCTGCTTCACAGTTGCTGATGGATTGGCGATCGATGATCTTTATTGCAACTTTAATCCCAGTGAATGTGTGAACAGCTAATTTAACTTTACCAAATGCCCCAATACCAAGAGTCTTTCCAAGCTTGTAGTGTGCTACAACAGTACCACCTGAATTGCTTCCCCTACCACTACCACCCCCTCTTTCCATAATATGCAGCTCTCTCTCTCTCTCTCTCTCTCTCCCTCTCCCACATAAGTACCCTCTGAAGATCATAGTTTTTAGAATCAAATAGCAGCTGAATAAAAATATATTTGATAAAAACTAAGAAATGTTTGTGTAGATTATGCTTGCTGATTCAGACAACCACTGAACTATGCATCTTCTTGTTAACAACGTTAATGGATGCTAAACCAAACAAAAAAACTGTATTTCCTACAGTTGTGTATCCAAGGAATGAGAAGAAAAGGAACAGCTATCTATTTCTTGATTTCATTCCAAAATCAATAAATTTATTTAACTAAGCTTAATGAAAAAACTGTTTAAAATTATATTAAAAGGTAAATATAGTTTCAATTTTATTTTTATTTATAATTTATTTAAAATGTAACAGAAAATAAGTGATAGATATATCATATTGTATATATGTGATAATTCATTAAGTCTATATCACAGCATTAGGGAGGGAAGAATGGGCTAATCACTAAAACGATATATTTTCCAAATGAATTTTAAAATTGCAAAAATACATAAAGCCCAATCATATGGCCCAACTCTAAATTTAGAAAAAATTGAAAAAAATTTCACAAGATCTTGTGGGCCTAGGATATTAAAGCCCAATCATATGGCCCATGTGTTAGAGAAATAGTGACCGCAAGCAAAAAACAAAGAGTTTATTTGCAACAAGGTCCCCGAGTTAGGGATAATTTGAATTAGTACCACAACTACCAATAGTACTTTATTACGAGGAAATCTTAGACCTTTACTTACAGTCTTCCACTTCCATTCAAAGCTTCTGCATGGACAGCATCGTTGCAAAATTAATATCTTTCTCGAAATCCTTTGGTAATGCAAAATCTTTGAAACATACTAAGGTTTTTCATCAGAAAACGATCTCTTTTGGCTTACGAAACAACATTATTTTATGTAAGAACATCATCAGTCTATATATCTCGTGCGACGCATATATATATGCGAATTTGGTTTTGCGAAATATTGAAAAGCCACTGGACATCACGTTATGGAATGGATTAATGTCAGCATATGCAAAGAAATTCATGTATTCTGAGGCTTTATCTCTGTTTGATATATTGCAGCAGTTTCCTGATTTGAAACCTGATAGCTATACGTATCCTAGTTTGTTGAAGGCTTGTGGTGGACTAAGGAGAGTAGATTATGGGGAAAAGATTCATACCCGTTTGATAAAAACAGGGTTATTGTCAAATGTTGTTATTGCTAGCTCTTTGACGGGCATGTATGCAAAGAGTGGTGTGTTTGTTTCAGCTGTGAAGCTGTTTGATGAAATGCCTGATAGAGATTTGGCGTGCTGGAATAATGTCATTTCTTGTTATTATCAAAGTGGGCAGAGTGAAAAGGCGTTGGAATATTTTGAGAGAATGAAGAGCATTGGGTTGAGACTTGACTCGGTGTCGTTTACAACAGCAATTTCTTCGTGTGCAAGGCTGTTGGATTTGGAAAGAGGAACTCGAATTCATGAAGAAGTGTTAAGAAGTGGGCTTGTGATGGATTTTTATGTTAGTTCCGCTCTTGTAGATATGTACGGTAAATGTGGCTGCTTAGAGAGGGCTAAAGAGGTTTTTGATGAAATGGAGAACAAGAGCTTGGTTTCATGGAATGCAATGATAGGAGGGTACAGTCGGGTTGGGGACAGTAAAGCGTGCATCGATCTCTTGGTGAAGATGAATGAAGAAAAAGTTAGGCCGTGTTCGACAACCATAAGTAGCATGTTAGTGGCCTGTGGCAAATCAGCAGAACCTCATCATGGGAGATTTATTCATGGTTATATCATAAGAAATAACATATTTAGAGATATCTTTGTCGAAATCCCACTAGTTGATTTCTACTTTAAGTGTGGAAACGTTCCACTAGCTGAAAAGGTCTTCAGAATGATTCCAAAATCAAATATAGTTGCTTGGAACATCATGATTTCGGGTTATGTATCTGCAGGGTGTTACTTTGAAGCTCTAGGAATCTATGATGACATGAAGGCAGCAGGTGTAAGACCTGATGCAATTACCCTCACCAGTGCCTTGACTGCTTGTTCACAATTAGCATCGTTGGAAAGGGGCAAAGAACTCCACAACTACATAAACCAGAGTATGTTAAATTCCAATGAAGTAGTAATGGGAGCCCTTCTTGATATGTATGCCAAATGTGGTGCTGTGACAGAAGCTGAAAGTGTGTTTAATCAGTTGCCTAAAAGAGATTTAGTATCATGGACTTCAATGATTATGGCCTTTGGTTCTCATGGTCAAGCAATTGAAGCTTTGAAGCTGTTCGATGAAATGTTGCAAGCCCATATATGCCCAGATAGAGTTACTTTCCTTGCAGTAATGTCAGCTTGTAGCCATGGAGGATTAGTTGATGAAGGGCAAAGATTCTTTAACTTAATGGCAGATGTCTATGGTATCAGGCACACAACTGCAGAGTACTCGTGCCTTATAGATCTTCTGGGTCGTGCTGGGAGATTAAACGAAGCTTATGAGATTCTCCAAAAAAACTCTGATATTATACATGATATTGACTTGTTAAGCACACTATTTGCTGCGTGCCGTTTGCATGGGGAACTCAAGCTAGGGGAGAAAGTTGCGAACCTCCTTATTGAGAAGGATTTAAATAATCCATCAACTTACGTCGCTCTTGAAAAGATGTATGCTGCTAACAAGAAGTGGGATGAAGCACAGAAGATTAGATTAAAAATGAAAGAATTAGGCTTAAGAAAGATCCCGGCCTATAGCTGGATTGAAGTTGACAAGAAAATCCAGTCTTTCTTAGCAGAAGATAAGACTTTTGCACAAGTAGAATCTGTTTACGACTGTCTATCATTATTATATATCCAAATGGAAGAGAATGAATCAGAAACAGTAGGAATTCTATGATGAACCAAAATATTGATCCAAGAGTTCGCTCCTCAAATACACGGTTGGGGTCTCTGTGATATCAGGTGAATTAGAAAATTTCTTACTATTTCCTAATAATGGTAATTAGTTGTTCTGGTTCAAATGCCTGACTATGATAGTTTTGTTACAGTTGATATAAAACTGGAGCAATAAACATCCGTTTTTTATTTGGACAAAACATTAGCAGGTTATACGTCTCAAATCCTCTGTCAAAAATCCCCATTCTTGGCAGGAAGTCGATCCATGAGAGTGTTGCTACATTTCAAGGCATAGTTGCAGCTGGTCACACTGTTTCCCTGGAGATATTTTCTATTTACATTCCCGTCTCTTAGAAAGAGCGGTTAAAGATCAGCTCTTCTTTTTAGTTGGGAAGAAAGCGCTTATTGCCACATTTCATGGTATAGTTGCAGCTGCTCACACTGTTATCCCAGAGATGTTTTCTATTACATTCCCGTCTCTTAGAAAGCGTGGCTAAAAGACTGGTTCTTCTTTTCAGTTGGGGCGAAAGCGCTTACTTGCTGCCGGCCCTCTTCAGATTGGTTAGCAGGGCTAGTATGGAAATTCTGAAAACCACCGAAATCCAATATGTTGAATGCAGTTGGATTACTCTAAACTCGGTAGTTTTTTGGGTATGAATAGTTGCACCTTTTATTTTATTTTATTTTTTAAAGCAATTCTTTGTGCATAACTGTATACTTTCTTGTAAAATTTTTAGGAGATGCTGTGGTTGAAAAAGGAAACATCGTAGATCTTGTGATCATCATAGGTCTTGTAATTGCTCCACCCCATATAGGTTTTGTGATCTTTAACGGAGCTTCGCCATGAATAGTTTTTGTGTGCTTTAGGATTTATCTAAGATTTTAAATTGTTTTATCTTAAAAAAGTTATACTTACAATTATTGGATAAAAATGTTATTATATCAAATTTAGAATTTATATAGTTATATATATATATATATATATATATATATATATAGTGATAATGTGAATCTTTTATTGATCGAGTTCTAATACTGTCTCAATATTAATTAATTATACAATAAATAAGAGTTCAAATCAAACTATGATACTTGAAAACTCGTCAAACAGCTCACTCTATAAATACCATATCATACATATTCCAAAATCATCTCTTCCAAATCTCAATTGTCTCCCAAAAAGAAAAAGAAAAATGCGATCTTCATCGCTCTTCGTCTAGTTAATGACCATGAGCATGGCCATCGTGGCCGGATTTCTCTTCTTTGTGTTGCACCCTGCCTCCACGCCCGTTGGCAATCAATCGAACATCAAAGTGGAGGCGGGTGAGTGTCCAACAGATTATATGAGTTCATCGGAATGTTTCTTACGGTGTATGAAGTTGACGCGCCCCGGCATGGTTAATCCTTATCCAAGTGCACCTCAATTCTACGGCTTGCCTCTCAATAAGTATGAGGTTCAGTTCTGCGAATATTCTCTCACCCAAATGCAGATTTCGTACAGGGACTAGAAGCCCTCCAAACACGATTTTGGAACAACCAATCATTGGTCGATATCCATATCTGCAACCTTAATTTCAAGCGTTGTTCGTATAAAACTAAAGCACTTCGAAGTAGTTTTACGACCAACTTCAAGTTCGATACGACCAAAATCAAACTTTGGTTGATCTCCATATTTCTACGTTTGATTTCACGCCTAGTTCGTATGAAATAAGTGATCTTATGAGGAGATACTACGATTATGGGCATGATTTCATGCACTGTCCGGATGACATTAAAGCCCTTCTAAGCAGGTACTACGATGTCCCTTCGGATTGGCATGGGATGCGCCGCTTGTTGGAACGAGTAATTAAAATTTATGAAATTTCGAGTAGATATTAGAATTCTCTTTTTATATATATTTTTTCCATTATTAGAATTAATTTTTATCCAACTGTAAAGCTTAAAGCCAAATCAAACTATTTAATATTTAATTTGAGATTGTTTGTTAAATGTTTGCTTGAACTTTATATAATAATAATATCAAACAAGTTTGAACATGCTCTTACATCATTAAGTAAAATTTATTAACTCAATTTGTTGACAACCTTAATTATATTTCAGATAATACATGGGCACATGAATTCTATGTACAAGTATAGAACAGAACGGTAGTAGAAATATGACAAAAAACGAGATACTCTATCTCATTATATGAATAATAGAATAACATCATTAATAACATAAACAATCGCAACCTAATTGTGAATAACACTTTCATAATTCCCGATTCCACAAGTTCCTACATGCATATATATGTTCAACAAATTTATTTATGTTGAATAAAATAAAAAATATATAAATTATATGGTATACATTTTGCATTTAAGGAAAATTCTCGTTAGGTGTGATTTCATCGTAAATTATTAATGTGACATTTCTACATAAACAACTAGATCCCATAGTAAACTCATAAATAATTCAGACAAAATAAGAAATTAAAGATCAATTCCAAAAAGTAATAACATTTGAGATAATATATTGAACATGTGTTAGCACAAATTAAAAATTTCTCCCTAGTTATACCAAGCAGTCTATCATATACCCATTGGATAAAAGATAAATAGAATTAGGTTTATCTTAATCTCATATTTTAGTGATCATGTAGGGCAGGTACGAGAGTATAAGATATGGCTCAATTACTCAATTTATCTACCAAATTATTTTATCCGTCTACTTAATTACATATACCAAATTATCTTATCCGTCTACTCAATTTAGATTCTATCTAAATAAAATAGGGTAGGATATGAATGTTGGAAATATACCAATAGTTGCTCGATACGTACTACCAAAACTCTACTTGAATAAAGTAGAGTAAGATATGAAGATCGGAGATATTCCAATAGCCATTCGATGGGTACTACCAAAACTCTACCTGAATAAAATAAGGTAGGATATGAAGGTCAGAAGCATACCGGTAGTTGCCCGATAGGTATTACCTATACTCTATCTAAATAAAATAGGGTAGAACATAAAGGTCGAAAATTTATCAATACTTGTCAATAGGTACCTAAACTATACCTGAATAAAGTAGGGTAGGAGATGAATGTCTCTATTTCAATACTAAAGAATAGAATATAAAGATCCAAAACATACTAACAATTGTCCAATAGATATTACCTGAATTCTACCTAAATAAAATAGAATCGAATATAAAGATCGAAAACATATCAATACCCTACTCTGACTCCTAGAAATTGTAAATATTACGATTGTGTAATTTTGATATTATCTTTTAATCAACAAAATAATAATATTGTTAATTATAATTTTTGTAGTTTATTTTGTGTGTAATTTAATACTATCTACTAACTAATAAAATAATAAAATATTATGCAATTTTTGTTGTTTATTTTGTGTGTACTTTAATATTATCTTCTAATTAATAAAATAATAAATTATAATGCAATTTTTGTAGTTTATTTCGCGTGCATCAATAATCTTTATGTCACTTATTGGTGTTTCACTATATTAAATTACAATAAGTTAACAATAAAGATAAATATAAATAATAAAATTAAATAAGCAAAACATCATCTAATTTAAATTATTTAATTTATACACAGAACCTGAATACATTTCATGTGGGAAGCTAACTTCATTTGAAAGCAGAAGCATTCAGAACCCTACCAATCTCAAAACTCACGTAGGCGTCTATACAGGCGTACTGCACTTGCTCCGCCGTCAGCCGCCGATCATCCCAGCTGCTCCTCGTCACCCACTTCGGCTTTTCCATCTCCTTTCCCAGCACAGCCCTCGCCAGGCTCTTCAATCCTGCGTACTTCAATTCCTTCATTTTGTACACATCCACCGCCAATCGCCTCAGATCCACCGTCTTCGCATCAAACCCAATTTTGTGGTCCCGTTGCAGTTTCTCCAAATCGGATCTAACCTCAATTCCGACGAAAGTGTGGTCGGAGTATGAGAGGAACCGTATGAGCTGGATCGGGAAATAGGGGGAATGGATCAGTTGGTAGATTAAGCAGCAGCGGCCGACGCAGAGCTGGAGAGTGGCGGCGGGGTTTTGTTGGCCGCGGCTGTGGTTGGGGTGCCACTCAATGTCGAGGCCGACGATCAGGCTGTGACCATAGAGGGAATTGACGTCGTGAATCCACTGGGAAGCAGCGGCGGGGTCGTGGGTGACGATGGCGTAAACGACGTCGTCGAAGAAGACGACGTTGTAGGCGTTAGAAGGCCGCTGGTAAAAGCAGTGGATCGTCATAGGTATGCAGTACGCTATTGGTGGTCAGGAGCGTGGGTTAGATACTTAGATTAATTTGGGCCTTTAGTTAAAGAATAAATATGGTCCAGAAATAATAGTTTTTTATAAAAAAAATAAAAAAAAGGAATATTTGTAGTGTAAATGTTGATATCTATATATATTCGCCGATTTTATCTCTTGTGTGCACGGTTCTGTCGAAATTGAGATCAAATATATGAATAATATTTTGATCTAATTATATTCGTAGGTACGTTTATTTTTATTATTAATCGAGCTAATATTTCTGCTGTGTGATGCATGAATTCGAGCATGCAAGTCAATATCAAGCACCATTAATTTTCAAACATGGATAAAATCAGGTCCATACTAGAAAGAAAATTCACAGCAAAGTTGTTAACAAAAGCAGAAACTAACATCCTACCCATTTGATTACGGGTTGATCAGAAGTAATCAGAAGCACCCAAGATCCGACCGATCTCATAAGACATGTAGGCATCAACGCACGCATACTGCACTTGCTCCGCCGTCAACTGCCTGTTATCCCACCTACTCACCGTTACCGCCGCCGGCATCTCCACCTCTTTCCCCAAAACGACTCTCCCCAACTCTTTCAGCCCCGCATTCTTCAACTCCTTCCTATTACAGGCCTCCGCCGCCAGCCCTCGTAGATCCACATACCGCGCTCCGCCTCCAATCCCATAGTCAGTTTCCAACTTCTCCAGATCTGATTTTATACCGACCCCAACGAAGGCAACGAAATTGTAGTCACGAGAGAGGAAATCGGCAAGGCGTTTTGGGATGTGGTCGGCGTGGATGATCTGGTAAATGAGGCAGAGGTCAGCGACGCATAGCTGGAGTACCGCTACGAGGTTGCGGTGGCCGCCGGCAAAGGAGGGGCGCCACTCGACATCGAGGCCGACAATGACTTCGGGCAGATGGTACAGATAACTGATGTCGTCAATCCAACCTGTGACGGCGGCGGGGTTTTCGGTAACGGTGGTGTAGATAGTGTTACCAAAGAAGGAGACATTGTACCGTTTGCGGATCGGCGACGTCGAGTCGCAGTCTGTAATGCCGATCGCCATTGGTGCAGTGTGAGTTGTTGCAGATAAAGGTTTGTGGAATGAAGGGGTATATTATAGGGAAAAAAAAAAAAAAAAAAGGATTGTGTTGCACGCGTGAATTTGTGCGCGTGCTATCGGAGAGGGCCGTGTTTCTTGGGATTTTATCCAGATTTACTTTTAAATTTGCAAACATCTCTACCCACCGTCGTTCTCTTAGTTTCAGCGACCTCCAAATCCGGCTGCCATTGTTGAGGTGACGATAGCTTTTCCGTTTCACCAATGCATGTGCGATTGTGTGTCAGATGCATTAATTTGCGCGCGTGGTTCATGCGAGTGGAGCGTGGTTTCCACTTCCCCAATTAATTAAAGATATAAACTTCATAAATTGACAAATCAAAGAACATTCTATTCATAATAATGATATATTAATATCTCATTCGAATTTGAATTTTTTATTTTATATTGTTTTATTTGATATTTTAAAATAATTTCTACACACGTTGGATCGATGCATGTGTCATTTCAGTTTTATATATTTTCATAAAATAGCGATAGGAAGAACAAGAATTCAACAAATTTTCTTGACAGATTATAAGAAACCATAACAACCACTCGAAATCTTGAACATACTACAGAAAAAGTGTTGATGCATGATAGCAAAATTGTAAAGTAAAACAGAAAATCAATCAAAAGCCCATTTGAATTGATTTCCAGTACTCCTAAAGGGCTATTAATTCCTGAATTCATTGCTGACCTGGATCTTTGTTAGCAACACCCAGAGCCTTTCCAATTTCAGAAGACACGAAGGGATCGATACTCCCATACAACACTTGCTCCGACGTCAGCTCGACGTTAGCCCAATCAGTCGTCGCCTCCAGCTGCGGCTTCTCAAAGTCTTTCCCCAACAAAATGTTCGCTAGTTCTTGCAGCCCAGCCTCCTTCAACTCCGGCAGGCAGTATTTAACCGCCGCCAGGTCTTGCAAAACCACATAGGGAAAGTCCCCTCCAATGCCGAATTGAGTCTGGAACTTCTCCAGGTTCGATTTTACGTCGGGGCCGACAAAAACATTGTCTCGATCTGAGAGAAATACGACTAGGGTGGGTGGGACAAAGCCAAGGTGCATCCGGTAGATGAGGCAGTGGCGACCGACGCAGAGATGAAGGGTGTGGATGTAATTAGAGGAGGGGCAGGTCATAACGTCGAAGCCGATAATGAAGCGGGGGTGATTGTACCCTTTCTTCACATCAGAAATCCACTGAACGATGACTCTGTCGACCACACTGACTGTGGTGACGATGGTTTCCTCAAAGATACGAACGTCGTATACCGTCTTTTTCGGGTGCTTCCTCGCCGCTCCAATGGAGGTCGCCATTGTTGGTCAGACGATGAAACCCTTTTTCTGTTTCTCCGCTGCAGCAGTGTGTGATTGTGTGTGGGTTGTTGGAGAGAATAACAAAATGATTGCGTGTCAGATGCATTTATTTGCACCGCGCGTGGCGTGGTTTAGCTCGCTGTGCGGAGACTTGAAATCTCCAGTTGTGCCTCGTAATATTGTTATTTATAAAAAAACATTAACATTAAATAAAAATTATTAAAATTAAGTATTTTAATATTTTTAATAAAGAATTACAAATTACCTAACAATTTTAATTTTTTTATATAAAATGATGCAATGAATCTTAACTTCAATACAAATATTTTATTAAAAATCTGTAATATAAATATCAAATTAAAGATTATGAAAAAATATTCAATTAATATACTGCACTTAAAAAATTTATAAAAAAATATAATAAATTTGTTATAAATATTAAGAGAGATTAGTACAAACAATAACAAATACTTGAAGTCTTCTTAACCAAGATTCATGGAACAGTGATAGAAAAAGAAACAAGATTTAAATCCCATTGATTTGATTTGATTTGATCTCCATTAGCACCCAGAATCTTTCATGTCTTACCTCTCAGAGATCGAAACCAGAGCCTGCACCCAGAAACTTTTCAATTTCAGAGTCCACGAAAGGATCGATACTCGCATACAGCACTTGCTCTGCCGTCAGCTCGATGTCGCCCCTCAGAGTATTCAACGTCGCACGCGGCGGCTTGTGGAAGTCTCTCCCCAACACAATGTTCGATAGTAGTCTCAGATTAGCGTCCACCAGGTCCAGCTGGCCGTACCGAACCGCCGCTAGTGCTGCCAAATCCACACAGAACATTGAAACGTCGTTGTCCGGTCTAATGCCGTGGTCATTCACCAGCCGAATCAGGTTCCTTCTTAAGTTGACGCCAACAACAACATTGAAGGAAGATGTGAGGAATCCAAATAGGGCGGGTGGGAAGGAGGAACTACCCAACTGGTAGATAAGACAGTGGTGATCGACGCAGAGCTGAAGGGTGGCGATGGGGTTTCTATCGCTGGGATGGAAGGAAGGCCTTGAGAGGGCGTCGAGGCCGACAATGACGCGGGACAGAAGGAAGTGGCGGTCGGTAACATCCAAAACCCACCTAGTGACGGTAGTAACGATGGTTTCGCCCAAGATATGAACGTCGTATTCCGTTCTGTTTGGGGCCTCCTTACCAGTCCAATGGCGGTCGCCATAGTTGAGCAGATGATGAAAACCTTTTTCCCGTCTCTCCGCTGCACTGTGTGTGAATGTGTGTGGGTTGTTGGAGAGAATGACAGAGTGACGAGTCTCAGGTGCATTTATTTGCGCGGCGCGTGGAGTGTTGGAATTGTGTTTTCTTTTTAACTTCTCACAAAAAAATCACATTACACATATTTATTATAGGCCACCCAAATAACAATTTCATTAAATTGAATATTGATTATATCGTTAAAGAAAATTTTGGATCATCCAGTGTTGGTGGTGTTCTACGTAGTAAAAGTTGTAAATTTATATATAAATTATATATATTTTTTTATAATCAAAATAATGTATATGCTGAGTTAAATTCAGTTATTAAAAAATTGAATTTGTGCTCATGTATATATATCTTTTAAATGTACATGTTCTAAGAATGTTATTATTAGCATTCAACGATTCAAGAAGAAAATGAATATAGATGTTTTACATAAGCGTACAAATAAAATTATTGAGACAAGATCAAATTTAAAATTTATGACATAAATATTTTTTATAAATTTTTAAATTGTTGGGTTAAAAAAATATATATTTATATAAAATTTAAAAGTTTAAATATGAACACTACAAGAACTGTTCAAAAATGTGACAAATCAAAAAAAAAATATGATTTACCCAGAAAAAGAAAAGAAAGATGTTAAAAAAAGTGACAAATCAAAAGATATTATGATTTACCCAAAAAAAAAAAAAAAGAAAAGAAAAGAAAAGAAAAGAAAGAAAGAACGGGATGAGCCCTCAGACATGTTATTTCAATCTCACAGTTTCGATAACCACCAATGATAAAAGGAACAAGAAATTATTCAAGAAATCAACAAAAGATTCAACATAGTGAAACGGAAGATTAAAAAAAGCCCATTTGATTTGATTTCAATTCTGAATTCCTTGACGGACCTACATTTCTTTTGGGAACAACAATCCCAAGAGATTCTCCAATTTGAGAAGCCAAGAAAGGTTGGGTGGTCCCAAACAACACTTGATCCGGCGTCAGATCGGCGTCATCCCAATCACCCCACATCATCATCTCCGGCTCCTCAATCTCTTTTCCGAGCACGATGTCCGCTAGTTCTTCCATCTGAGCGTCCTCCAGCTCCGGCCGTTTGTACCGCTTCGCTGCCAGCCATCCCAAGTCGACGTAGTTCGTGTCCCTTCCAATGCCGAACTCAGCCTGCAGCTTCTGCAGGTCAGATTTTATGCCAACGCCGACAAATATATTGTCGGGATCTGAGAGGAATATGCCGAGGGACTGGGGGACAAAGCCGAGGTGCATCAAATAGATGAGGCAGTGGTGACCAACGCAGAGAATAATGGTCTCGATGGGATTTGTCCCGAGAGCGGAAATGCTCGTCGTGATGCTGAGGCCCACAAGGAGGCGGTGTTGGGGGCGGTTGTAGCGCTCCGTCACTTCCCGAATCCACGAAGTGATGGCGGTGTTGACCAGACCGACGGTGGTGACAATGGTTTCGCCGAAGATCTGCACGTTATAGTCATTCATGGTCGCGTACCTCCAACTCCAATGGCGGACGTCACTGTTGAGGTGATGAAACCAGCTTTTCGGTTACTCCGGTGCCGTGTGTGTGTGGATGTGTGTGTTTCGTTTGGGTAGAATGGCAAAATGAGAGTGTCAAATGCATTTATTAGCGAGTGAAATGTTTCTAGAAAGTACCATATATTTTTATGGAGAAATAGGAGTAATTTATTTTATAAAAACATATAGTTATTCAATATAGGATAATTATGCTTAATATGATAGAATATTCCTAAAATAAAATTTTGTACAATAATTAATAATTATTTCTAGAAAGTGTTTGAACGTTTTTATTTTAATATTGATAAAATTTTGATTAAGTATAAATGTAATTATTAATTTTGAAAATATCATCAATAAGTATTATTAAATAAAAAAATACATTTTTGTTTTCCTTTAATTTATATATTTGTCATCCTAGAGTAAAATAATATTTATGTCTGTCTCATAAGAATCTTCTCTTAAAAATACTTTTAGTCAAGAAATAACAGTATATTTCATATTTCCTTTTATTAATAAAAATAAAAATAAAATTAATTTCACAAATAAGTTAGATGTAATTAAATAAGTCAATTAAAAAATATATAAAACATTTGTACAAGTGGGAATTTTTTATTTTAAAAGATTGTAATTTTTATCTAATTGATCATAAATATTAAATTCTAATAAATGTGATTATTGAGATCTTTTGCATGGAGGGGTTTCTAAAGTATGCCTTTAGGGTAAGTGTCGTAAAGAATTGAGATCTTCTATTTTATTGCTTGTTTCATCTTTTATTTAAAATAATATTATATCATTTGTGTATATAATAATTTTATTAATTTAAAATTTTAAAATAAAAGATAAAACAACAAATGAAATAAGTGATTCAAACATCTACTGTGTAAAAAAAAAAAAGGCAAAATTCTAAACAACGAAGTCATTAAAAAGAAGAAGAAATAAACTCTTTTTTAGTGGAGTGGTGATTTTCCCACCTCTTTTCTCAAAATCGTTCCTCAATTCACGGGGTTCGTACACCTCCTCCGCCGCGTTTCTAAAACAACGTAGTACGCGTCCCCTCCAGCGTTGTACTTAGTCTGCAACTTCTCCAGGTTCGATTTTATGTCAACGCCAACAAAAAAAATTGTGGGGATGTGAGAGGAATTCGGCCAGGGAAAGTGGAACAAAGCTGCAGTACATCTGGTAGATGTGGCAGTGGCGACTGACGCAAAGATTAATGGTGTCGAATGCGGTATTCGTTATTTTATTTTACTTAAAATATGATTTGCAAGTGCACAAGATAATGTAAAGTAAAAAATTGTGGTGAGAACATATACCTTATCCATATGAGACTGTATATAGTAAAAATCAACTAAGTATTGTTGGATGATTGTGATTGGTTTTATAAGCACATCTGATTTAATATTATCGTGATTTAAAATTCTTATCTAAAATCTGATCTTAAAATTTGATGTTCTTTTGTTGTTCCCATGCTCCTCATTTTACAGGAAATAACTAGGATTTTCATAGTCGTCACAAATTGCAATGGCTATGAACAAATCGCGAGACGAAACAGGGCATGACACGTGACGTAACAATATATAATAAACTAATTATAAACTTATCACTTAAGTATATGCAATTACCAAAAACTATACGTAATAATTCCAAATTGTACGTAAATGATATATTTATTATAATTTTTTTCTCGGAAGGGCGTGTCATGATGTCAAAGCCAACAATGTGGTGGGGTGTCTGTAGCGCTTCCTCACTTCCTTAGCCCACTAAGTGATGCTGGAGTTGATCACACTGACGGTGATGAGGATGGATCCGTCAAAAATATGAACCTCATAGATGTTGTTCATGGCCGCGTACGGCGGTTTAGGCGATGAAATCAGTTTTTTTGTTACTCCGTTGCAGTGTGGGTTTGTGTGTGTGTGTTTCTGTTGGAGAGAGAGTGGCAAATTAGGTTATTTATGATACCAAATTTACAAGAAAATAACTAACCAAAAACTACTTGATTCATAGGAAATCAAAGAAATACCCAAAAAAACTTAAGGGTGTTTCTATTTACACCACAATAATCTCTTTTCACACCACAAATATTTTTTAAATAAAAATAATTTTATATTAAATGTCTAATTTATCCTTTTTCTCAAATCACTTCTTTACCCAGGGACTCTATATTTGTTTTCTCAATCTTCTTCCGCACAAAGTTGCTGCCAACATCACCTTCACCAATCCATGAAATTACGAACAACTCTTAACAAAAAGTTATCATAAATTTTCTGCGGTTCTTCTTCTTCCTTCTTTTTCTACAAATTCAAAATTATTCAAAATCATATTTAAAATATATTTCCTGCGGTTTTTCTTCTTCCTTCTTTTATCTCAGGCTAAATATATGAATTTGAAAATTCTTAGCAACAAATAATAAAAGAAAATAAATTCAAATTCACGAGTTAGGATTTGGGAGCAAATGGGTTTTTAATAGAAGAAATTATTTCGACTTTTTGTGTTTGTTCAAGGGTGAGATTTGGTAATTTCATGGATTGGTGAAGGTGATATCATAAATTTTCTGCGGTTCTTCTTCTTCCTTCTTTTTCTGCAAATTCAAAATTATTCAAAATCATATTTAAAATATATTTTCTGCGATTCTTCTTCTTCGTTCTTTTATCTCAGGCTAAATATATGAATTTGAAAATCCTTAGCAACAAATAATAAAAGAAAAGAAATTCAGATTCACAAGTTAGGATTTGGGAGCAAATGGGTTTTTAATAGAAGAAATTATTTCGACTTTTTGTGTTTGTTCAAGGGTGAGATTTCGTAATTTCATGGATTGGTGAAGGTGATGTTAACAGCAAATTTGTGGGGAAGAAGATTGAGAAAACAAATGTAGAACAGTGGCTAGCTAAAGAAGAAGGTTAATGAAAAAAAGTCGCTGGGTAAAGAAGAAGGTTAATGAAAAAATGGAGAATTCTCCTCATTTGAGAAGAAGGATAAATTAGACATTTAATATAAAATTATTTTTGTTTAAAAGATATTTGTGGTGTGAAAAGAGGTTATTATGGTGTAAATGGAAACACCCAAAACTTAATTAGTGATATATATATATATATATATATATATATATATATATTAATTCTAAGTATTATAAATCATACATGTATTCAAAAAAGATTGTAATGACATTGAAGAAGCATTCATGTACATCTAACACTAATTAAATAAAAACAAAATAGTAAGTCTAACGTACTGCACAATATAAATTTTTTTTAACAATCCTAGAAAAAAAAAATTAAATTCACATTAACACTTAAATTAACATGAATACAATTCCATGCACGTTAATACTTTGTCAAACTCAAAGGCGACGAAAGCATCAAGACATGCATACTATACTTGCTCCTCTGTCAGCTACTCCTCATTTTGACCTCCTTCTGTTAATCATCTCTTTACAAAACACTTCATCCGCCAGTCTTTTCAGTTCAACATTCTTCAACTCATCTCGATTATACACATGCACAGCGTGACCCTGCATCGACTTTATTATGATTTTTGGCGTCGCATCTGTCTCTCTACTTCTGAATAGCAGAATTCTGAGGAGCAGTATTTATAATTCACTAATTTTAAAGAAGATTCTAACAAATTAGGGAAATCCCCTCATTTAAATAAAATAATAGTCTTCTAATGTTTACTAAACGATATATATCAATTAATTATAAAAATATGTGTAAAGAGCAGAGAAAAGTCTCAACCGATTTTTTTTGTGTATTATAGGATATTCAATAATTTATTGATTATTAGTTTAGAAGTTAAGAAAGAGATGGGAAAATTGGAAATTATAAATGCATCTGAGCCGCAATCATTTCGTATGACTTTGCTTATATGCAAATTTAAAATATCATAAATTTAATATAATTTTACTTATATTCATAGTTTTATTTTTATCCATGCATTGTAACTATATATAATTATTTTCTTTCGTTCCAAATTGCAAATTGAAAGAAAATAAATGCATAATTTTCCTATTTTCTTAACATTAGAATTTGTGCAACTTAGGGAAACGTAAGTAAATTTATTCTATTTTACTCATTATATATGAATATGATTTTATTTATAATATTTATATTCTTATCATAATCATGCTACATATACAAATTATAGAACGTAATTATATCTATATTTTATAAAATATTAATGTTATGAACTTCTTAAATTTAATAATATTATATTATAATAATATATTGCACGGGAGAACATACTTGAAAACTAATTGTTAATCTTTCAAATAAAAAAATACAAGTCAAAGTTATATGATGTATTAACATAATTGAAATAATGTGTCCATGTATAATATTAAATTAATTTATTTTTATATAAACAATAACATGAAAATATAAGATAATTTATATTTAATTTTTTTTATTGAATAATGAAAATGAGGAGCTTGAATTTGATGTGATTGATGTATTTAATGGACCTTTTAGTAATATATGAAGTTTGACAAATAGTTTATATTTATAGTTATGATAGATGTTAGAAATTTATGTAAAAATAAATTTACATTTATTTTAAATTAACAGATCATAATTTAGTATTTATATCAATTTACATTTCATAGATTCAATATAAATTTAATAATATCCTCACTTAAAAAAAAATTCTCAATTATAAAAATTGAAAATAAATATTAAAAATTTATGTAAAAATAAATGTCAGAAATCTATGAAAATCGAGATATGTGATATACGAAAGAACTGTAGATAATGTTAATAATATTCTGGTTTCTCGTCATATAAATGCAAGCAAGGTTATAGGCTATTTTGTGGGCCTCTTTTTCTGAGTTACTGAAAATAAATTAAAAAACAAAATAAAATATGCGTTTGTTTACATGAAGTTAGAAAAAAAAAAAAATGTGTACGAAATCACAGGAAACCGTAATTGAAATCTGCAAGATTCAAGAACAGTAAATTAAAGAAGAATTCGTGGCAGAAAATCACCTGTTTTAATAAAACATGTGATGAAATTATACATTAAAACATATCCCAATATTAATATTACGAATGCCGGAAAATGATATTTTTTTATCCTGTATTATATGGTTATAGATTTAGGGCCATTCAGTGTTGAAATCGACGATGAGGCAGTGGAGGGGGCGATGCTTGGAGTTAAAAATCCAACTAGCGACTACGACGGAACTAGAAGTATCGGTGGTAGAGATGCAATAGTTGTAAAAGGAAATATCGTAAGTCGACATTATACTTTTTTAGTTTAGGTTTAAAGATAAAAGGCAAAGTTGTAAATATGATCCTTTTGCGTAGCTTTATTTATAAAGTGCCAATTTTTATTATATTTATTAATTAATATTTTAAATAAATAATGACATGTGATTGGCTAAGAACATATCTTAATTAAGTTAAAAATGGTATAGGAATGTTTCAGAGATTTAATAAATCTTACCAGAATCTGTAGGAGTGTTTAAGAGATTCTATAAATCTTACAAGGAAAAGAATCATTGATTTTTGCCTATAAATAAAGAAATATTGTTGCTCATAATTTCTACTCTTAACATAATTTTATTGTTGCTCATAATTTCTACTCTTAACACAATTTTATTGTTTTCTCCATTGTCCCGGCAGATCATGACAACCTCCTCCATTAAAGAGTGTAAGAGTTATTTGGGGCGGAAGAGCAATTGCAAGACCTATGATGTTTCTTTCTTCAATGAACATATCTTCACCACGGTCACCTCTAATCCCGTAGAGGTCTCCAATTGGATTTACAACACCAAGTCTCACCCTCATAGTCGTCTCATTGTTGGCCGCGACACCGAGTGGAGGCCTCGCTACAAGCAAAACAGAATCGCTGTACTCCAACTTTGCGTTGATAACCGATGCCTTGTCTACCAGATTTTCCACTCTCCTCATGTCCCCCAATCCCTTGTTGATTTCCTCTCTGATAACAACATCATCTTTGTCGGAGTTGCCGTAAAAAATGATCTCAATAAGTTACAGAATGACTATGAGATTGGAAGCCATGCACATTATGCACATTGTCGGAGTTGTCGGAGTTGCGCGTGTCTGGATGCTTTTGTCTCCTTTGAGATTGGAAGAGTTTTGACGTCTAGGTGACGATGAGTTCGTGGGATAAGTGGTCGTTGACGGAGGAGAAAGTGCAGTACGCGTGTCTGGATGCTTTCGTCTCCTTTGATATTGGAATATTTTGATGTCTATGTTATCGTATTATTAATTTTTTTTTCGTTTTCAATTGGTACATATTAATCTTATATATTTGCAGTTGTTTGAGTTTATTCCTCCATTCAAAACTAGTGAACATCCATGTTGTAAATTATTGTGGATTCTTTCTTTCAATTTGATTTTACGTTCATATAATATTTAAAGCTAGATATGTTATTATGGGAATATCTATATCTAAGATTTGAATTTTAATGAGAAAATTCAAGAGGAGGCCTACTTCTACGCCCAAAAATGGTGATACCATAGCCGGACGTATGTTGGGGCAGCGTGAATCGACTGATTGAACAATCGGTGCAAAACCTGCAATATGCATTATTGATTAGAGAAGTTAACCTTACCAATTTTATATTAATAGAGTCGTTCTATGATTGTGCAAAACTCTCAACATTCTTCTTCTATATAAAACACGTGTAAAAAGTAGAGAAAAATTCATGTAAAAAATATATATCAATTAAAAGAACACGTGTAAAGAGTTGAGAAGAAGTCTCATCCGAACTTTTTTTGTATATTGTAAGAAATTTAATAATTTATTGATTATTAGTATAGAAGTTAAGACAGAGAGATGGGGAAATTGGAAAATTATAAATGCATATGAGCCGCAACCATTTTGTTATTCTCTCCAACAAAATGATAGAGAAAAACTCTCAATATTCTTTTTCTATAATTATATAAACGATACATATCAATTAATTATAAAACACGTGTAAAGAATAGAGAAAAACTCTCAACATCCTTCTACTATAATTATGTAAGAATATATATATTAATTAAAAAAACACATGTAAAGAGTTGAGAAGAAGTCTCAACCGACTTTTTTGTATATTATAGGATATTCAATAATTTTTAGGCTAATAGAGTTGTTCTATAATTGTGCCAAAGATCGTGTCAATTAATTAAAATATTTTTAACTTTCTTCTCCTATAATTATGTAAAAAATACAGAGTAATTAATTATAAAAACACGTGTAAAAAGTTGAGAAGAAGTCTCAACCGACTTTTTTGTATATTATAGGATATTCAATAATTTTTAGGCTAATAGAGTTGTTTTATAATTGTGCCAAAGATCGTGTCAATTAATTAAAATATTTTTAACTTTCTTCTCCTATAATTATGTAAAATATACAGAGTAATTAATTATGAAAACACGTGTAAAGAGTTGAGAAGAAGTCCGACGGACTATTTTATATATGATAGGGTTTTTCAATAATTTATTGATTATTAGTTTAGAAGTTAAGAAAGAGTTGGGAAAATTGGAATCATTTTGTTATTCTCTCCAACTACTCACACACACTGCTGCAGCGGAGAAACCGAAAAAGGGTTTCATGGTCCTATCAACAACGGCGACCTCCATTGGAGAGGTAAGGAGGCGCGAGAACTCGCAGGAATACGACGTTTGTGTCTTTGGCGCAATCGTCGTCACTACCGTCACCATGTGCCGCTACGTCGTTACTCCGTGGATTTGGAATATTCGGGACCGCTACAAACATCTCCCCAACCTCATTGTCGGCCTCGACATCCTCCCAGATTCTTCTTCCAACCGCATCGCCACCCTTCAGCTCTGCGTCGATCGCTACTGCCTTATCTACCAGATGCCCGAGCGCAACGTCCCACCTTCCCTAGGTCATTTCCTGGCAAACCCCGTCAATGTTTTTGTCGGGGTCGACATAGCATCGAAGCTGAGGAGGCTGGAGAAAGACTACGGCATTGGAGGGAACACGCAATACAGAGAATTTAAAAAGCCTCAAAATGGCCAGCCGGACGTGGTCCTTTCTACGTTGGAAGCACTATCGAAGGGTGTGTTCGGGAGAATATTGTTGAAGCCGCCGTTAGCGACGGTGAAAGATGTGAGGGGCGACGTCGAGCTCACGCCGGAGCAAGTGTAGTATGCGACTGTCGATCCTTTCTTGGTTCCTAAAATTGGACGGTTCTCCGTGTGATCTGAGTTAGGAATTAAATAGCCCTGATTTACTTTACAATTTCGTAATCATCAACAATGTTTTTCTGCAGGACAAGTTAGGAATGTTTCTTTCTTGAATTCCATTTCAATCTTCTTGCTACTGTTCTAGTTTTGATGAGCAGAATGTTTAATCCAAGGTTACCTAAATGCCGCTTTGTCCCTCTTCGACATCAATTTTGTGTTTCCACTCAGCCCATGTCCCCCAATCCCTATCCGATTTATTTTATTGTATTAATAATGATTGATGATTCAATGACCGATCAAAAAATAAATATTGATTATTTTATGTGAATCTAGTAACCTATAAATTTAAGATTAAAATTCCTCGTAGAATCCTTTTTGGAATAGAAAATCAATCAATATCTATACTTTATATATTATATAGAAAGTAAAAGACATGTTTGGCGACCACCGTGCATTAAATAGCACAAAAACTATATATGTGGTGAAACAATTACAAGACCTAATGCCTCTTTGCCCGTCTTCGACATTGAGTGGAGGCCTCACTACACACATAACACTGTCATCGTACTCCAACTTTGCAGCGTAGGCAACTATCTCTATCAAATTTTCCACTCAGCCCATGTCCCCAATCCCTATCCAATTTATTTTATTGTATTAATTATTTGATAGATGATCCAATAACCGAACAAAAATAAGTATTGACTATTTATTGATTTATACATATCTTCAAATAAGTATTTTATGTGAGTCTAGTAACATATAAATCAATGAATATCTATATTTTATATATTATAAGTTCAACTATCAATATTAATAGAAGTTTAAGGATATTGTATGTTGAAGCTCATGAGATATACTAAAGAACTCTAGATATAATGCTAATAATATTTTGCTTTCTCGTCATATATTCGCAAGCAAGGTTATAGGCTACTTTGTGGGCTTCTTTTTCTTCTTTTCTTTTATATTAATGTGAAATTTTTACGAAAAAATTATAGATTATTAATATGAAAATTTATAAATGTATAATTTTATATATTACATAGTATATTACTTTATATAATAATTATATATCATCAATTAAAATTTTATATTATGATTTCACTTAATTTAAAAATTTACAATAAATTATACAATTCTAGTTTGATTTGGAGTCTTTTTCTTATATATGGATATTTGATCAAAATTAAGATATGAAAAATTGGTAGTCTTCTTTTCCTTTAAGATATGTTAATTTGAGTTTTAAATTGCATATAATAATCTGAAATAATTTTATGTTTATGGACTGTGAGGTGTATTTATTTGCGGGAGATTTTGTGTTCGAGGCGATGGTGCTTTGCTTGTAATGTGGCCGTCATTCAGTGTTGAGGCCGACGATGAGGTGGCCGAGGGGGCGATGCTTGGTGTTAAAAATCCAACAAGAGACTACAACGAGATTAGAGGTAACGGTGGTGGAGATGCAATCGTTGTAGAAGGAAATATCGTAGGTCGACATTATGCTTTTTTAGTTTAGGTTTAAAGATAGAAGGTCAACTTGTAAACATGATCCTTTTGCGTAACCGTATTTATAAAGTATTTAGGTGTCATTCAGTGTTGAGGCCGATGATAAGGTGGTGGAGAGGGGACGACGCTTGGTGTTAAAAATCCAACTAGAGACTACGACGGAACTAGAGGTAATGGTGGTGGAGATGCACTGTAGAAGGAAATATTGTAGGTCGACATTATACTTTTTTAGTTTAGGTTTAAAGACAAAAGACAAAGTTGTAAATATGATCATTTTGCATAGCCGTCTTTCACTAGTTTTACAGTTCTAGTATAATGTGTAGTACATTATTGAGGCTACAATTCTATCAAGCTATAAATCTTAGAACGAGAAGAATCCTTAACTTTAAAATAAGGTTTATTATATTTAATAATTAATGTATTAAATAAATAATGACATGTGGTTGGCTAAGAACATATCTTAATTAAGTTAAAAATGGTATAGGAATGTTTCAGAGATTTAATAAATCTTACCAGAATCCCATTTGGTAGGAATGTTTAAGAGATTGTATAAATCTTACAAGGAAAAGAATCATTGATTTTTGCCTATAAATACACAAATATATGTTGCTCATAATTTTTACTCGTAACACAATTTTATTGGTTTCTCCATTGTCCCGGAATACCATGGCAATCTCCTCCATTAAAGAGTGTAAGACCTATTTGGGGCGGAGAAATTGCAAGACATACGATGTTTCTTTCTTCAGTGAACATATCTTCACCACGGTCACCTCTAACCCTGTAGAGGTTTCCAACTGGATTTACAACACCAAGTCTCACCCTCATAGTCATCTCATTGTTGGCCTCAACACCGAGTGGAGGCCTCACTTCAAGCAAAACACGATCGTCGTACTCCAACTTTGTGTTGATAATCGATGCCTCGTCTGCCAGATTTTCAACTCTCCCCAGGTCCCCTAATCCCTTGTTGATTTCATCTCTGATAACAGCAACATCATTGTCGGAGTTTCCATAAAAAATGATCTCAATAAGTCGCAGAATAACTATGAGATTGGAAGCCAAGCACAATACGAGGATTTACGAAGCTTGGCAGCACGTGTGTGCAACCGAGATGAGTTGAAGAATATGGGGTTGAAAAGACTGGTGGCTGATGGCTGTGGAAAGAGATGGATAAGCAGAAGGAGATGATGATAAGCGGTGGGCTAAGTGGTCGTATACGGAGAAGCAAGTGAAGTACGCTTGTCTAGATGCTTTCGTCTCCTTTGAGATTGGAAGAGTTTTGATGTCTAGGTGATAATGAGTTTGTGGCATAAGTGGTCATTGGCGGAGGAGCAAGTGCAGTATGCGTGACTAGATGCTTTCATCTCCTTTGAGATTGGAAGAGTTTTGATGTCTATGTTATCATATTATTGATATATTTTTTTTCAATTAGTACGTATTAATCTTATATGATTGCAGTTGTTTGAGTGCATTCCTACCTTTAAAACTAGTGGACATCCATATGGTAAATTATTGTTGATTCTTTCTTTAAATTCGATTTTAAGTATCATATGATATGTAAAGCTAGATATGTTATTATGGGAATATCAATCATCATATCTACTTTATAAGATTTGAATTTTAATAACAGGATTCAAGAGTACGTGGTCTGGCTGTTGAAGTAGCCATAGCTATTGCTTCTGGTGTTAGTCTCATAATAATGGATTACTAAATTTAATTTAGATTTTTACGTTAAATCCATATTAAAGTTTGATATACTATTTATTCAAATTAGCAAAACCGTCATCATGTGCCGCTACATCGTTATTGAGTGGAATGCAATTTGTAAAATTAAAATTCCTTGTTGAATCCTTTTTGGGATAGTAAATTCAAAAGTTAATTGATTAGAGAAGTTAACATTAGCAATTTTAGATTAATAGATTTGTTCTATAATTGTGCAAAGCTCTCAATATCCTTCTTCTATAATTATGTAAAAGATATATATCAATTAATTATAAAAACACGTGTAAAGAGCAGAGAAAAAAATCTCATCATCCTTCTTCAATAATTATGATCCTTTCGCATAGCCATATTTATAAAGTGTTTAGGTGTCATTCAGTGTTGATGCTGACGATAATGTGGTGGAGGGGGCGATACTTGGTGTTAAAAATTCAACTAGAGAACGATAGGACTAGAGATAAAGGTGGTAGAGATGCAATCGTTGTAGAAGGAAATATCGTAAGTCGACATTATACTTTTTTAGTTTAGGTTTAAAGATAGAAGGTGAAGTTGTAAATATGATCCATTCGCGTAGCCATATTTATAAAGTGTTTAGGTGTCATTCAGTGTTGAGGCCGGTGATGAGGTGGTGGAGGGCGCGATGCTTGGTGTTAAAAATCCAACTAGAGACTACGATAGGACTAGAGGTAATGGTGGTCGAGATGCAATCGTTGTAGAAGGAGATATCGTAGGTCGACATTATACTTTTTTAGTTTGGATTTAAAGATAGAAGGCAAAGTTGTAAATATGATCCTTTCGCGTAACCGTATTTATAAAGTGCCAATTTCACTAGTTTTACAATTCTAGTATAATTTGGAGTACATTATTGAGGCTACAATTCTATCGAGCAATAAATCTTAGAAGGAGAAGAATCATTAACTTTAAAATAAGGTTTATTAGATTTAATAATTAATGTTTTAAATAAATAATGATATATGATTGGTTAAGAACATATCTTAATTAAGTTAAAAATGGTATAGGAATGTTTTATGAGATTTAATAAATACTTACCAGAATCCTATTTGGTAGGAATGTTTAAGATATTCTATAAATCTTACAAGAAAAAGAATCATTGATTTTTGCCATAAATACACAAATATATGTTGCTCATAATTTCTACTCTTGACATAATTTTATCGTTTTCTCCCTTGTCCCGGCAGACCATGGCAACCTCCTCCATTAAAGAGTGTAAGAGCTATTTGGGGCGGAGAAATTGCAAGACCTATGATGTTTCTTTCTTCAATGAACATATTTTCACCATGTTCACCTCTAACCTCGCAGAGGTCTCTAATTGGATTTACAACACCAAGTCTCACCCTCATAGTCGTCTCATTGTTGGCCTCGACACAGAGTGGCAGCCACACTACAAGCAATACACCGTCGCCATACTCCAACTTTGCGTTGATAACCGATGCCTTGTCTACCATATTTTCCACTCTCCTCACGTCCCCAATCCCTTGTTGTTTTCCTTTCTGATAACAACAACATCTTTGTTGGAGTTGCCGTAAAAAATGATCTCAATAAGTTGCAGAATGACTATGAGATTGGAAGCCATGCACAATACAAGGATTCCCGAAGCTTGGCAGCACGTGTGTGCAACCGAGATGAGTTGAAGAATGCGGGGTTGAAAAGACTGGCGACTGATGTATTGTGGAAAGAGATAGATAAGCAGAAGGAGGTGACGATGGGATAAGTGGTTGTTGACGGAGGAGCAAGTGAAGTGTGTGTGTCTGGATGATTTCGTCTCCTTTGAGATTGGAAGATATTAATGTCTAGGTGATGATGAGTTCGTGGGATAAGTGGTCGTTGACGTAGGAGCAAGTGCAGTACGCGTGTCTGGATGCTTTCGTCTCCTTTAAGATTGGAAGAGTTTCAATGTCTATATTATCGTATTATTGATAATTTTTTTCGTTTTCAATTTGTACGTATTAATCTTATATGATTGGTGTTGTTTGATTTTATTCCTCCCTTCAAAACTAGTGAACATCCATGTGGTAAATTATTGTTGATTCTTTCTTTCAATTTGATTTTAAGTATCATATGATATCTAAAGCTAGATATGTTAGTATGGGAATATCAATCATCATATCTACTTTATATGATTTGACTTTTAGTGAGAAAATTCAAGAGTACGTGGTCTGGCTGTTGAAGTTGCCATATCTATGGCTTCTGTTGTCAGTCTCATAACAATGGATTCCTAAATTTAATTTAGATTTATACATTAAATCCATATTAAAGTTTGACATATTATTTATTCAAATTAGCAAAGCCGTTACGTTTTTATTGAGTGGAATGCAATTTGGAAAATTAAAATTCCTCGTTGGATGCTTTTTGGGATAGGAAATTCAAAAGTTAATTGATTAGAGAAGTTAACCTTAGCAATTTTACATTAATAGAGTTGTTCTATAATTGTGCAAAACTTTCAATATCCTTCTTCTATAATTATGAAAAAGATATATATCAATTAATTTTAAAAACACGTATAAAGAGCAGAGAAAACTCTCAACATCCTTCTTCTATAATTATAATCCTTTCGCGTAGCCATATTTATAAAGTGTTTAGGTGTCATTCAGTGTTGAGGCCGACAATGAGGTGGTGGAGATACAATCGTTGTAGAAGGAAATATCATAAGTCGACATTATACTTTTTTTAGTTTAGGTTTAAAGATAGAAGGTCAAGTTGTAAATATGATCCTTTCGCATAACCGTATTTATAAAGTGTTTAGGTGTTATTTAGTGTTGAGGCCAACGATGAGGTGGTGGAGGGCGCGATTCTTGGTGTTAAATCCAACTAGAGACTACGACGGGACTAGAGGTAATGGTGATGAAGATGCAATCGTTGTTGAAGGAAATATCATTTGTCGACATTATACTTTATTAGTTTAGATTTAAAGATAGAAGGCAAAGTTGTAAATATGATTCTTTTGCGTAGCCGTATTTATAAAGTGCCAATTTCACTAGTTTTACAATTCTAGTATAATTTGGAGTACATAATTGAGGCTACAATTCTATCGAGCAATAAATCTTAGAAGGAGAAGAATCATTAACTTTAAAATAAGGTTTATTATATTTAATAATTAATGTTTTAAATAAATAATGATATATGATTGGTTAAGAACATATCTTAATTAAGTTAAAAATGGTATAGGAATGTTTAAGAGATTTAATAAATACTTACCAGAATCCTATTGGGTAGGAATGTTTAAGATAATCTATAAATCTTACAAGAAAAAAAATCATTGATTTTTGCCTACAAATACACAAATATATGTTGCTCACAATTTCTACTCTTAACATAATTTTATCGTTTTCTCTCTTGTCCCGGCAGACCATGGTAACCTCCTCCATTAAAGAGTTATTTGGCGTGCAGCAATTGCAAGACCTACGATGATTCTTTCTTCAATGAACATATTTTCACAATGTTCACTTCTAACCACGTAGAGGTCTCCAACTGGATTTACAGCACCAAGTCTCACCCTCATAGTCATCTCATTGTTGGCCTTGACACCGAGTAGCGGCCACACTACAAGCAATACACGGTCGCCATACTCCAACTTTGCGTTGATAACCGATGCCTTGTCTACCAGATTTTCCACTCTCCTCACGTCCCCAATCCCTTGTTGATTTCCTTTCTGATAACAACCACATCTTTGTTGGAGTTGCCGTAAAAAATGATCTCAATAAGTTGCAGAATCACTATGAGATTGGAAGCCATGCACAATACGAGGATTCCCGAGCTTGGCAGCACGTATGTGCAACCGAGATGAGTTGAAGAATGCGGGGTTGAAAAGACTGGCGGCTGATGTGTTGTGGAAAGAGATGGATAAGCAGAAGGAGGTGACGATGAGTCGGTGGGATAAGTGGTTGTTGACGGAGGAGCAAGTGAAGTATGCGTGTCTGGATGATTTCGTCTCCTTTGAGATTGGAAGATATTAATGTCTAGGTGACGATGAGTTCGTGGGATAAGTGGTCGTTAACGTAGGAGCAAGTGCAATACGCGTGTCTGGATGCTTTCGTCTCCTTTGAGATTGGAAGAGTTTCAATGTCTATGTTATCGTATTATTGATAATTTTTTTCGTTTTCAATTTGTACGTATTAATCTTATATGATTGGTGTTGTTTGAGTTTATTCCTCCCTTCAAAACTAGTGAACATCCATGTGGTAAATTATTGTTGATTCTTTCTTTCAATTCGATTTTAAGTATCATATGATATCTAAAGCTAGATATGTTAGTATGGGAATATCAATCATCATATCTACTTCATATGATTTGAATTTTAGTGAGAAAATTCAAGAGTACGTGGTCTGGCTGTTGAAGTTGCCATAGCTATGGCTTCTGATGTCAGTCTCATAACAATGGATTACTAAATTTAATTTAGATTTTTACGTTAAATCCATATTAAAGTTTGGTATATTATTTATTCAAATTAGCAAAATCGTCACCATGTGCCGTTACGTTGTTATTGAGTGGAATGCAATTTGGAAAATTAAAATTCCTCGTCGGACCCTTTTTGGGACAGGAAATTCAAAAGTTAATTGATTAGAGAAGTTAACCTTAGCAATTTTAGATTAATTGAGTTGTTCTATAATTGTGCAAAACTTTCAATATCCTTCTTCTATAATTATGTAAAAGATATATATCAATTAATTTTAAAAATACGTATAAAGAGCAGAGAAAACTCTCAGCATCCTTCTTCTATAATTATGATCCTTTCGCGTAGCCATATTTATAAAGTGTTTAGGTGTCATTCAGTGTTGAGGCCGACGATGAGGTGGTGGAGATACAATCGTTGTAGAAGGAAATATCATAAGTCGACATTATACTTTTTTAGTTTAGGTTTAAAGATAGACGGTCAACTTGTAAATATGATCCTTTTGCATTACCGTATTTATAAAGTGTTTAGGTGTTATTTAGTGTTGAGACCGACGATCAGGTGGTGGAGGGTGCGATGCTTGGTGTTAAAAATCCAACTAGAGACTAGGACGGGACTAGAGGTAATGGTGATGGAGATGCAATCGTTGTTGAAGGAAATATCGTTTGTCGACATTATACTTTATTAGTTTAGATTTAAAGATAGAAGGCAAAGTTGTAAATATGATTCTTTAGCGTAGCCGTATTTATAAAGTTCTAATTTCACTAGTTTTACAATTCTAGTATAATTTGGAGTACATTATTGAGGCTACAATTCTATCGAGCTATAAATCATAGAACGAGAAGAATCTTTAACTTTAAAATAAAGTTTATTATATTTAATAATTAATGTTTTAAAAATAATGACATGTGATTGGCTAAGAACATATCTTAGTTAAATTAAAAATGGTATAGGAATGTTTAAGAGATATAATAAATCTTACCAGAATCTGTAGGAATGTTTAAGAGATTCTATAAATCTTACAAGGAAAAGAATCATTGATTTTTGCCTATAAATACACAAATGTATGTTGCTCATAATATCTACTCTTAACACAATTTCATTGTTTCCGCCCTTGTCCCGGCATACCATGGCACCTCCTCCATTAAAGAGTGTAAGGGCTATTTATGGCAGAGCAATTGCAAGACCTACGATGTTTCTTTCTTCAATGAACATATCTTCACCACGGTCACCTCTAACCTTGTAGAGGTCTGCAGCTGGATTTACAACACCAAGTTCTTTATTCAAGTTTGTCGTTATCTTAACGATTCCCTAATCATATTGTACATACTAGTATGTTATTCTGTGCGATGCACGAATATATTATTATAGTATAATATTATTAAATTTTATAAATACATAAAAGTAATATTTAAAAACATATACATATAAAAATTATTTTCAATAATTTATATATGTATCATGATTAGAATAATGATATAAATATTATATATAAAATTATATGTGAATATTAATTAGCTTTATTTAAAAATTCAATAATCAAATTAGCATATATATATATATAGTATTTTCTTTTGAAATCAAGAAAATTGAATAAAATCTGGTATATTAGTACGAACATTTTTTATTATTATATATAGCATCTGCCACAAATTCATAATTAATTTGTTAAAATCAAATAATTATGAAAATATATGAATTTTTTTTTCAATTTTAATAAAATTATTAACATTACCAATATTATCAAATAAAAATATAAAAAATTAAAATAAATACGGTTAGAAATATAACAACATTCTCTAAAAATTCTCTTTCCAAATGAGCGGAAAAATAATAATAACAAATACTTAGATCTAACACGGATATTTTAATTCACAAAAAATAGTAAGACAAAAATATAATTAATATAAAATTGATAAAACCGGAAAAAGTTGCACCACCAATATTAATACCAAAATTGATAAAATATTTATATAATTATATATATTAATATTTAATATCCTATATTTCCATAACCACCAATGCTGAAAAATTTAGAAGAAACAGTAACCACCAATGATGGAAAAATTAGAAGAAACAGTAACAAACACTTGAAGATAACATCAACCGCTTTGAAGAACACCAAGATTCAAAGGTAATCAAAACAACTATTCTTGCATATCAACATAAGATCTATCCTTGCATTAACATGGTAGAAATCCTGATGAAAGATGGGCAGTGTAAGGTCAAACAGAAGATCAAAATCCCATTGATTAGATTTCCATTCCAGTACAATCCTAAAAGACGAGCTATTGATTCCTAATTCATGGCTTACCTGTCGGAAAATCAGAACTTGTAACGAGAAAGTCCCAGCCTCTTTCCAATAAGAGAACACGCGTAAGGGATGATAGTCCCCATAAACAGTTGCATCTTCGGCAGATCGTCGTAACTCCAATCAGTCATCACCTCCGGACTCCGCTTCGAAAGTTTTGTCACTATCAAAACGTTCGCTAGTTGGCTTAGCCCAGCGTTCGACAGCTCCTCCTTATTGTACAGAAGTTTCGCATGGGTTTCCAAATCGACGTAGGACGACATCCCTCCAATGCCGAACTCCTCTTGCAGCTGCTCCATGTTCGATGTTATGCCGAAGCCGACAAAAAGAAAGCGGGGATCTGAGAGGAAATTGCCTAGGGAGCGTGGGACAAATTTGGGGTGCATCGCATAGATGAGGCAGTGGTGGCCGACGCAGAGATGAAGGGTGTCGATGGGTTTTGTCCCGTCAGAGGGAGAGCGCTTGATGATGTCGATGCCCACAATGAGTTCAGGGGAATCGTAGTGGGCTATCGCTTTCGCGATCCACTCAGTGATGGAGATGTTGACCACGCCGACGGCAGTGACGACGGTTTCGCCGAAGATATTGGCGCGGAAATACTTCATGGTCGCGTACTTCCAACTCCAATGGCGGTTGTCACTGTTGAAACCAGCTTTTCTGCTACTCCGCTGAGTGTGTGTGTGTGTGTGTGTGTGTGTGTTTCTGTTGGAGTGACTGGCAAAATGCATTTATTAATTTGTTGCGAGTGGTATGTTTCTAGAAAGTACCAATATTTCAAATAATATATTGAAAAAAGTTAATTTTTTTTCTATTTTATTATTTTCAAATTCAATTTTAATGTGTTCCTGAGACATTTATTTGAACGTTAAGGATTTTTTGGGTTTTTTATTAACTTAAATGAAAAAATAATTAGAAACGATATGGTGACTTCCATTATATTTCGTCACATAGAAATCGGGCAATTATGTCATATATATAAATCAATCATTTCCATTGAGCCCTCTTTGCTCTAAGTGAAATTATGTATGTCACATTTATAAATTTTTTAAATTTCGGTAGAATAAAAAATAAACTAGATAATTTAAAAGATAAAATTATTATAAATATTTTAAATCTCGACAAAATCATACATAAACTAGATAAAAAAAATTAGAAATCGTCAAAACTAAAAATCGAAGATCAGCAAAAAAAGAGTAAATAACAACGAATTAAAGGGTGTTGCTAAACACACCACAAAAATTATTTTTTACACCACTTTAATTTAGTAAATAAAATTAAATAGAATGTAAATGACATATGTACCTTTATGTAATTTTTTCTTAAAATAAACATTAATATCTTTATTATTGATATTCTTCCTTCTTTGTTCAAACACACGCACACATTAACCTTATATTCAAACAAAATAAAAGAAATATTTGTAAGTAATTGATAATGAAAAATAGAAATGCAAATGATATAGAAAATATAATTATTATAAAATTACACAATTAAATAATGTATTTTTCGTTGAAAAACTAAACTGCGTGCACGTTCGGCCATGGCTGAACGCTTTGTTGTATATTCGGTCACTGTTGGCTGAACGGCATATTGTATGATCGCCCCTAGTTGGCCAAATGTATTCGTGATTTTAGTCCTTTCACAGAAAATACAAAATTTATTTGTCTAATAATTATATTATCATTTATATTGTATGGTCTATTATTGATTACCTATAAAATATTTTACATTTTATTTTTATTCCTTTGAATATAGGATTGGTGTGTGTGTGTTTAGAGTCAATAATAAAAAAAAAATAATAACAATATTATAATTTTGACTAAAATATATCTATAAAAATATACTTATCACTTACATTATATTTAAAAAATTAAAGTGATGTGAATAGTAATTTTGGTGATTGCGTTTAGAAACACCTGAAATTAAATCTTTTATTAGAGATGAGAATAAAGAAACTGTGTTTCTGGTTCGTGCAAGTTCATAACAAGCTGATTGAAAATCATGCGTGCAGATGTATAACAGAACTGTAAAACGGAAGAAGATCAAAAGCCCAATTATTTTGATTACCAATCCTCCTAATTGATTCTAAACTATGGGCTTGCAAGATCAAAAACTGAGATCTCTAACCAACAGCAAGCAGATTCTTTCCGATTTGACAAGACACGAAAGGATCAATAGTCGCATAACACACTTGCTCCTCCGTCAGCTCGAATTCGTCCCAATCCGTACTTGCAGGCGGATACACGAAGTCTTTCCCAACCACAAGGTTCGCAAGTTCTCTAGGCCTGGCGTCCTGCAGTTCCGGCCGGCTGTACCGAACCGCCGCCAGTGCTCCCAAGTCCGCGTACAACGCGCTCGCTCCAATGCCGTAGTCATTCACAAGCTTTTCCAGGTTCGGTTCTATGTCGAAACCGACGAAAAGATTATCACGATTTGAGAGGAAATTGACTAGAGACCTTGGAGTTCCTGTGTCGTAGATCTGGAAGACGAGGCAGTGTTGACCGACGCAGAGCTGAAGAGTGCCGATGGGGTTTATACGGTGGGGGTCGGAGGAAGGGAGCCACAGGGCGTCGAAGCCGACAATGCGGCGGGCTGGGAGATCTTCGAGGTCCATAACGTCGTTAATCCAAGTAGTGACGATGACAGGGAACGCTGTGACGGTGGTGCGAATGGTTTCGTTGAAGAGATGAACTTCGTATTCTATCCTGGTCGCGTACCTCCGTACCAGTCGAATTTCGTATGCCATCCTGGTGATGGACGGCGGTTTTTCCTCTGCACACACAGTGTGTGCGTGTATGTGTGTGGATTGGTGAGAAGGAGGAGTGTCAGATGCTTTTATTAGCGACGCGCGTGGTTTCAATTTTCCCACCATTTTTTTCCAAATATTATTTCTAGAAAGAATTACGTTTTTTTTTTCAAGTTCTTAAGGAATTATTTAACTTATTAAAGATTTTCCTTTAATAATTCAATTTCATAAAAAATAAATAAACTTGGACTAACAAAAATGATTTATCAAATTGCATGAAAGAATTACCAATAAGAATATTAGGTTTAATATAATCATCAAGTCGATTCCATGATTCTACGTTCATTTTGTATCATTTTATCAAAACAAATACCAAGATTCAAAGGAAACAAAAGAACGGTTCACGCAATAAGACACACATATTGCACTTGTTCTGCCCGTTTACACACACATTTAGACGGTGTAATCCTCATATTGTATGTCGCCTTTAATTACGAAGTTATTCAACACTTATCTAGATGTTGTTTTATACCAACTCCAATAAAGATATTGATTTTGTTATAGAGGATATCAGCTGAGGATTTAATCTTCAACCGTTTTCAAGAACACGAAGAAGATTCAAAGGAAATTAAAGAATTGTCGTAAACACCCTGCTGGAAAACCAAACTGTAATCACTAATCAAAGCGGCCTTCACGCAGTGTCATTCCAACTTCAGCAGACACGAAAGGATTGATAGTCCCAAATCGGCGCCACCCGCGGCTTATTGAAGTCTTTCATCCCCACTAAGTTCGCTGGTTCTCTCAGCGTAGCGCGCAGCAGCTCCAACTGTCCGTACCGAAAAGCCGCCAGTGATCCCAGTTCCACAGAGAACGCCGTCCTTCCGATGCCGCAGTCATCCGCCAGCTTGTCCAGGATCGATGTTATGCCAACGCCGACTAATATGTTGTTGCGTTCCGCGAGGAAATCAGCAAGGTCGCGTGGGACCTCGGGACCGAACTTCTGATAGACGAGGCAGCGGCTACCGATGCAGATCTGAATGATGGCGATGGGGTTTGTATGGGTGGGGTCGGTGGGAGGGTTTGAGATGATGTCGCGACCGACGATGGGGCGGCGGCGATCGAAGGGCTTGGTAACTTCCCTAATCCACGTACCGACGGCGTAGGGGCACGCAGTGACGGTGGTGACGATGGTTTCGCCCGAGATTTGAACGCTGTATACCGTCCTGTTCTCGTACCTCCATGGCGGTCCAATGGAGGTCGCCATTGTTGATCAGGTGATGAAACCGTTTCTTGCAGTGTGTGTGGGTTGTTGGAGAGGATGACAAAATGGCGAGATAAGATCAATTTATTTGAGCGACGTTTAATTAGGAGTGTGGGATAATAATAATAATAATAATAATTTATTATGAAAGTCATGATTTATGAAAGTGAAAGGAGCAAAAGTAGATGTTCATCAGTAGTAAGAGGATGGATCGATAAATTCAGTAATGAATCATTATACATCCAGAATGGTGGCAATCTTATAGGCCAGAAAAGCCTCGACAGAGGCATACTTCACTTGCTCCGCCGTCAGGTCGGGTTTGCCCCACGCACTTCTCTTCACCGCCTGCGGCGTCTCCACCTCTTTGCCCAGAGCGAGAAGCGCCAGCTTCTTCAAATTTGCTTTCTTCAAAGCATTCCTATTAAAAGTACGCACCGCCATATCTCCCAAATCCAGATACCGCGTGTGCTTGCCAATCCCGAATTTAGTGGACAACTTCTCCAGCTTCTGTTTCATTCGGACCCCAGCGAAGATGATTTCGTAGTCGCAGAAGAAATCATGTAGTATTTGAGGGGGGGAGATAGCACAGTTGAACTGGAAGATGAGGCAGAATTCGTCGATGCAAAGCTGGAGCACGGCCTCGTCGTAAGGGCACCACTTGAGGTCGAGGCCTACGATGGCGCGGCTCAAGGGCCAAACCTTGACCTGGGAAATCCAGTCGGAGACTCTGGCATAGTTTTCGGTGACAGTGGTGGCGATGCGCTTGTCGAAGAAGCGAACTTCGTAGGTCTTGTAATTGATCTGCCACCGGTAGTTGTGCTCTACGATGCCGATCGTCATTGTTGCAGAGAGTGTGTGTAGGTAGGTGCAGAACAAAATGAGGACTGAGGTGTATTTATATGTGTGAGGCAGAGATAAAAATCAGATAATAACAAGAAACCGTAACTGAAAACTTCAAGATTCAAGAACAGTAGCAAGAAGATTAAAGAAGAATTCATGCACATCTATCCCGGTCCAATGGAGGTTACCATTCTCGATCAAACCTTTTATGTTTTCCAGCTGCAGTACGAGAGATTGTATGTGGGTTGTTAGAGATTATGCATGTCAATAATATTTTCTAGATGCCGCTATTCATACTCAATTTTTTTTAAATATATCCCATAATAAGTACGATAAAATTAAACACAAATAAATTAACTAAAAATTTCTTATATGTTCATATATATAAAAATAATTTTTATTTTTTATTTTGTTCTTATTCTTTAACTGTAGAAACGTCAATCCTCCTTATATATTTATATATTTAAGACTTGAAATCCCAATCCATCTATTCAATAGAAACTAATTAAAATTAAAATATTTTCACGGTTTCTTACTTTATTGTTGGTTTGATTTTTATTGTTTTATTTTTCTTTGTATTTTTTAATATAGAGATACAAAGCTAGAATTACAGATTTATTATGATTTTTTTAACTCCAAATTTGAAGCATTTCACCATGAATGTCAAACTTGATAACCAACACACACTTAACATTATTCATAAACGTTATTTCCCCAAACTTGATTTTGTTAAGAATTGTGTGTAAAAGGGTTCACATATATATACATATATATATATATATGCTTGTTGCATGTGGGCACGCTTGGTGGTCCTAATCAGCAACTTCCTAGAGTCCGTCATATTGAAATCCAATTTACTAGTGTTTGTTTCATATAAAAAAAATTAGTTATAACAAAACAAAAAAACAATGTGTGTGAAATTACAAAACAATTATAAAAATAACGAGAAACAGAGACATTTTTTTATTCAGAGATTAGAAGAAATAAAAACAAGAAACTAACTCTTCTTCAGAGATTAGAAATAATGCAAGAAAATATTTAAATTATCTTAATTTAATAGAACAGTTATAGAAATAAAAAGAAACATACAGAATCGTGCGCGAGAGATTAGGAGAAAAAATAACAAGAAATTAACTTAAAGAGGAACAAATACTTGACATCCTGATTATATATTGTCTACGGTGCGTACTGAAAAAAATTGCAATAACTAAAAAATATTTAAATAAAATATTAAAATCGTTAAATAGACATCAAAACTCTGCTAATCTCAAAGGAGACAAAAGCATCAAGACACGCATATTGGACTTGCTCCGCCGTCAGATGCCACTTATCCCACCTACTCATCGTCACTTCCTTCCGTTTATCCATCTCCTTACCCAACACTTCACACGCCAGTCTCTTCAGCCCCGCATTCTTCAATTCATCACGATTATATACACGAGCAGCCAAACTCCGCAAATCCTCGTACTGCGCATTGCCTCCAATCCCATAATCATTCTGCAACTTATCTAAATCTTGTTTTACACCAACTCCAACAAATATATTGTTTCTATTGGAGAGGAAATCAGCAAGGGAATTGGGGATGGTGGGAGAGTGAAAAATTTGATAGACAAGGCAGCGGCTGCCGACACAAAGCTGGAGTACGGCAACGGTGTTTTGCTTGTAATGTGGTCTCCATTCAGTGTCGAGGCCGACGATGAGGTGGTGGAGGGGGCGATGCTTAGTATTGAATATCCAATTGGAGACTACAGTTGGATTGGAGGTAACAGTGGTGCAGATGTTATCGTTGTAGAAAGAAACATCATAAGTAGACATTATGCTTTTTTAATTTTGGTTTAAAGAAGAAGACGAAGTTATGACTGTAATGCTTTCGCACACAGCAATATTTATAGAGTTGCTACTCACTAGATTTAGATTTATAGTTTGATATGAAATCTTTTTTATATCTGAGGAAGATACTATTAACATATATCTCAATATTAATACTATATTTTAATAAATTTAATGACGTATTTTAATAAAAACATGAGATGAAATTAAATATTAACATATATAAGGACCATTAACGCATATCCCCATATTAATAATATGTTTTAAATAATATTTGTCTATTATATTTTATAAAATTTTAAAATATATAAAAGTTTAAGATTTGAGTCAAATTTAAAGGATATATGTATGCATATATGTTTTAAATAATATTTGTCTATTATATTTTATAAAATTTTAAAATATATAAAAGTTTAAGATTTGAGTCAAATTTAAAGGATATATGTATGCATATATAAAGTCATACAAGTGTGAGACCTCATCCGATGCACAAAAGTTATTTTTGTATATTTTTATTATTAAAAAATGTGTTCTTTATTACTAAAAATTTTAGCAAAATATTGATAATTATACGTAATATCTGAAATTATAATATTTATATTTGAGTATGAATTTATTTAAAAAATTAAAATCAAATATCATCAGAAATGCGGAATATTCATCAAAATAAAATTCGAAATTAAGTGAAATTATTTTAATTTTTCATTATTTGGTTTTAAGCACATCAATTATACTCCAAATTTGTATTTTTTTCTCAGAGTATGAATATTGATTTGAAACGTACCAAATATGTTGTAAATCCAATATTAATAACTAAAATCATGTAATATCTTTAATCAGCTATTAATAAATAAATAATATGTCATTACTTATTCTATTTTATATTTTTTTGAAATAACATTTAGTTGAGAAAATAAATTGAGAAATATACATTTTGTTATATACAATATAGATACATGCATTATAAATATATATATAATATTGATGTTCATATATACATATATATATATATATGCCTAATATACATAGATATATAATCGGATCCCTAGTATATATATATATATAGAGAGAGAGAGAGAGAGATATTTTTTTTTGTTCCTAATTATTAGGAATTTGATATAATATTTTCAATAATTTAACCTGTTATGTTTTAATATTATATAAAGAATATTTTAATAACTATATATATATATATATATATATATATATAGAGAGAGAGAGAGAGAGGAGAACATCTACAAAGGCATCAAAATAGATTTGATTCTCTAAAGTATATATTTGTTTCGTAAATCAGATAGGATTTTATTCTAAACTTAATGGTAAGTTGATTTTGTCTAATTAATCCCAATAAGAACAAACTAAAAACTACTCGTTTTGTCTAACGGATTTATAAATATTTTTGTAATTGTTACTCATCAAGTAATATCGAATAATCTTATACGTCTATTAACATATCATTGAAAAATATTTGTATTATTCAATAAATTAAATATATTTACAAGAATGAGTAATATCAAAACTTAGCCAATCTAATTAGTTTAAGAGATTCTATAAATCTTAGAAGGAGAAGAATCCTATTTGGTATAAGAAACGAAATCTAGATAAAAACTGACTTGAGATAACAGACGTCCTTCACTTTAAAATAAGGTTTATTATATTTAATAATTAATGTTTTAAATAAATAATGACATGTGATTGGCTAAGAACATATCTTAATTAAGTTATAAATGGTATGGGAATGTTTAAGAGATTTAATAAATCGTACCAAATTCCTATTTGGTAGGAATATTTAAGAGATTCTAAAAATCTTAGAAAAGAATCATTGATTTTTGCCATTAAATACACATGTACGAAAATGCAACCAAGGAATCAGATTCTACCTAACCATTCCAACCCAGAAAATGAAATTTTCGAAATTCGTCCAACAATCCATCTCATAAGAGAAGGACCTCGAATTCCCCTCCTAAGGGGCATATTCATGCACGGGAGAAGCATTCATAGACAAAATGGACAAGGACGAGACTAGATACCTGAATTCAATGGACTCCCGAGGGACCCGCTGTACCTGAGAAAGTCAAATTCCAATATGACCAGTATCCTCAATAGACTTCTCAAGGTTGCACGTGATTCATTCTACCTATGAGCAGTCATGCTATGGTTGTGGTATAAATCTAAGTTCTTCGAAGCAAAAAAATATAAAAATCTGGGTTCCAAGAACTATTCTTGTCTGACATAAACAAAAAATAATCCCAGATCCAAAGCTCTTTAATTGAAGGAAAAGCCAAAAATGGAGATGAAAACGAAGGCGAAGCACCACAAGAAACATGGCAAGCACCTACATAGGCCACAAGAAGCCTACGCGCTTTGCCCGTCTCATAGTAATCGAGCTTAAGTGCTTCGTGAGTATGAGGCTTAAGATGATCGCTTGGAAGCTTTATGAGCTAGAGCACATGCCGCATGAGCTCGGGCTCATAAAGCTTCCAAGCGATCATCTTAAGCCTCATACTCACGAAGCACTTAAGCTCGATTACTATGAGACGGGCAGCGATGTCCAGGTTGATCATTGGCACCGGCCGGAAGGTGGCAATGGGAGGATCTTTAGGCCCAATAATTATGGGACGGGGCGGACTGCAACCCCGTATTGGTACCCACCAGAAGGTTATGATGGGGGTAACTCGGAGGAAAACATCGACACTAAGGCTGAAGATTTCATCAGGTCGGAGCATAAGAAGTTCGAGTTGAGCAAATGGATGTCCATGAATCCCAATTAATTCAGTTTCTTGAAATATTTCAAGGGGCAGCTGGATTTAGTTTTAGAGTTTGATGAATAATGTCCCTTGTTCTTTTAATTTGATTATTTCCACCAAAGATTGTCAAAATAAGCTGTGGCATGTGTGTGTATTGATGAAAATTATGAGTTTGACTTTGAAATGGTCCATGTTTTTCCAGTATTAATTAGTGAATTTATCAACACAGTTGTATTCAAACAAATCACAGCATGCCAAATTTATATCTAAAATTAGATTTTGGGTTCCAAATTTAATAATTCACAACTCATGGCTGCCTAAAAACCACAAGAATCCTATCTGCAGGTACCACAATTTCGATGTTTGCAATTTTTCGTTTCTGTTTTCCTCCATTCAAAACTTGTGAACATCCATATCGTAAATTATTCTTTATTTACCGTATTATACGATATCTAAAGCTAGATATGTTCTTATGGGAATATTTCACTGAATTCTGATACTAAGCAAGATTTGTTTGAGTGAAATGCAATTTGTACCTCGTTGAATCCTTTCTGGGATAGGAAATCCAAAAACTGAAAAACTGCAATTTTTAGGTATCAATTATTAGCATAAATTTAATTAATTCTAAATTTTGTATAGTAATTCTGATGTGTGAAAATTTATTCTATTGTTTTCGGATAAGTGTGATTTTCAGAAAATATGATTTTTGGATATTTTTGGAAAAGATGAAAATTAATTCTATTATTATATTTGATCAAAATTTAAATTACATAAAAGTTTAAGATTTGAGTCAAATTTAAAAGATATATGTTGTTGCTCTTAGTTTAATTTGACGTCAATATTGCATATATTATAATCAAATATTATATCTAAAATATAAAATATTTATTTTTATAAGTTAAATTATTTATCTTTATTTTGATATATCTATTGAATTTCTTGAGATATTTTAAAATTCAAATATTATTATTTTTGTTTCAAATTTATTTTTTATGTATAATATATCAAATTAATATTTTTATTATAATTTTTAATTTGAAATTATAACAATATATATATATATATTGAATATATTTTTTATATAGGTTAAATTATTTATTTTTGTTTTAATATATGTTTTGAATTTGAATAATTAATAAATTAAATTCTTATATGAATTCAAACTATAAATATAAATAAAATATTTTTAAAAATAAAATAGTGTATAGCTTAATTTATATAATCTATTATTTCATTTTAATAATTTATGAGTTAAAATATCTGTATTGACTTTGAGATTTCATTGGGTTTTATCTCTAAGATTACCTTTAAAATATGGTGCAATTTAATTATTTTTATTATATTAAGATTAAAATTAAAATTAAAATATATAAAAAATGGGATAGTATCTTACATATTCAATATTAATCTAAAGTAGGACGTGTGTATATCTACTAATTAATATTTCTTTATTTTATAATATAAAAAAATTAAAGTAGAAAGGTTTTTTTTCGATTAATATTATTTATAAAACAACCTCAATTTGAAGATACAACACAACATATTGTTATGCCTCATAATAGAAGATCACATTCTTTTAGAATCGGGTTCACAATTTTCTCAGTCCGTTTAGACTAACCAACTATTAACCTAAATTTCTACGTTTATTGGTTAACCTGTCTAATTGATCTACATAATTTCTACAAAATTGATTTTCCTATAGGTCTTCATAAAATTATAATAAATTTTAACAAGAAATTAACTCATTTCGTAAGAGATTAGAAGAAACAATAGCAAACACTTGAAATCTTGAACATATACCGATTCAAAACCATTCACGCTAATGTATCAACATATTCAAGATCTATCCATGCATACGGTTGATATTAATCCTACGGCAGAAATGTATAGTACTCATAGGAAGATCAAAAGCTCAATTGATTTGATTACCACTCTGAAAAATGTGTGCCTTGCTAATTCATGGCCTACCTTTGTGACGGAAAACTGAGATCGCTAAACAACATCAAGCAGAATCTTTGCGATTTCAGAAGAAACGAAAGGATCGACAGTCGCATAATGCACTTGATCGTCCGTCAGCTCGAATATGTCCCAATTCGTACTCGCAGACGGATACACGAAGTCTTTCCCCAGCACAAGGTTCGCAAGTTCTCTCAGCCCAGCTTCCTGCAGCTCCGGCTTATTGTACCTAACCGCCGCCAGGGCTCCTAAATCCGCGTACAACGCGCTCACTCCAATGCCGTAGTCATTCACCAGCTTCTCCAGGGTCGCTGCCATGTTGACACCGACGAAACAGTTGTCGCGATTTTCGAAGAAATCGACTAGGGAGGTTGGGGTTGGGCATTGGGCGATCTGGAAGAGGAGGCAGTGGCGATCGACGCAGAGCTGAAGGGTGCCGATGGGGTTAGTATGGCTGGGGTCAGAGGAAGGGCGCGACAGGGCGTCGAGGCCGACAATGCGGCGGGCGGGGAGATCTTGGCGGCGGAGAACTTCGCCAATCCAAATTTTGATGGTGGGGGGGAACGCTGTGAGGGTGGTGGTGATGTTATTATCGAAGATACGAAATCTGTATTCCATCTTTTCTGTTAGCAGTAGAACGGTGTTTGGCATAGTTGAGGTGATGAAACCTTTTCTGTTACTGCACTGCACACACTGTGTGTGCATTGTGTGTGGGTTGTTGGAGTGTCAGATGCATTTAATGTGCGCGTGACTTCACTTTCCCGCCTCTGCTCTCAATATTGATTTCTGTTATTTTTATTGTTTTAAATCTTCACTTTTATACTAAAATAAAACTTTAAGTAATTATTATTATAATTATTATTAAACATCTTATAATTATTATTAAATTAGTAATAATTAATTAAATTATAATAAATCATATCAATAACCAATATTGGTTTCCGACTTTTTATAGCTATAAGAGGTTTTTTATGTTTTAAAATTGGATTAATTACAAATAAATGTGAGATTATCACTCATATTTTTTGATTGGGTTGAGCACGACCGGTTGTCGATTGTTCCACAACCCAATCCGTGTTTGTTTACGAAGTTGTAGGTTGTGGTTGTTTCATCTACAATTCTACTCACTCTACACCTCTTTTTCCTCTCTCTTCTCTCATTATTCCCAAAAAACTATTCAATATATATTTTTTCACCCAAAATTTTTAAAAATTTATAACTTTTTTATTTCAAATTTATTTTTTATAAAAGTTATATCATATTAATTTTCTTGTTAAAGATCTTTTGACATCCATTTATCATATATATAATTCATCACCAATTATTAAATCTACAAATCTTTATCTCTCATTATATAATAATACAAACAAAATTCTACTAAACATATTGATTTAACATGTCAATAACAATCTACTTTATCACAACACAAAACAAACACCACATTTTACTATGCATTTGATTGTGACACAACCTCACAACCCACAACTGATTGTGCTACGGAGGCCTCCAACCTAGTACAAACATAGAAGTAAAGTAAATAAATTATATATAAGAAAATTTTAAGTAATAATTTTTTTAAATCATTAATAAAAAAAATATCATTGACATCAAAACTTGACTAATTTTAAAAAAGATTAAGGTATCCGAACATACATTCTACAGTTATTTCATCATTAATCGCTACTTGTCCCATTAATTCATCGTCGCCTCCTTCCTCTTATCCACATATTTCCACCACATTGCTCGACGGTCTTTTCATTCTCTCATCCTCATTGCACAAGCATGTAGTCGGGCTCTTATCCAGATCTTATTTAATTATTGTTATTGAAGAAAGAAAATATCGTAAATTTTGTATTTTCTATCCACACGTAAGTTTTGTGTTGTCAAATGATGCTCGCCGTGTCATAGGCTCATGTATTTCTTAGTAGTCTAGGATTTTATTGGCAAATGAAAATCTTTATTTCCTATATAATTTCTTAATTTGTGATTTTTAAATTTGTTATTGTTTTTTGACCAATTAATAATATTTCCTAACATTCTATAATGATCAACATTTTGTTATTTAATTAAAAAGATAGAAACAAAAGGAACAGAGAAAAAGAAATGTTGCCGAATTGATTCATTAACTTCTTCTATCATTATTCATTCATGGTAAAACACAGAAGAAGATCAAAAGCTCAATTGATTTGATTACCAGTCCTCCCCCTAAAATATGTGTTCCTTGCTAAATCATGGCTTACCTCTGAGGAAAACTGAGATCGCTAATTCATGGCAAGCAGAATCTTTCCGATTTCAGAAGACACGAAAGGATCGACAGTCGCATAACACGCTTGCTCGTCAGTCAGCTCGAATACATCCCAATCCGTACTCGCAGGCGGATGCACGAAATCTTTCCTCACCACAAGGTTCGCAAGTTCTCTCAGCCCAGCGTCCTGCAGCTCCGGCCGCCTGAATTTAACCGCCGCCAGGGCTCCTATGTCCGCGTACAAAGCGCTCCCTCCAATGCCGTAGTCATTCACCAGCTTCTCCAGGTTCGCTGCTATGTTGACACCGACGAAAACATTGTCGCGATTTGCGAGGAAATCGACTAAGGAGGTTGGGATTATGATTTCGGAGATCTGGTAGACGAGGCATTGGCGACCGACGCAGAGCTGAAGGGTGCTGATGGGGTTTATATGGCGGGGGTCGGAGGAAGGGCGCCACAGGGTGTCCAGACCGATAATGCGGCGGGCGGGGAGATCTCTGCGGTCGATAACGGCGCTAATCCACGAAGTGACGGCAACGGAGAACTTTGAGACGGTGGTGTGGATGATTTCGTCGAAGAGATGAACTTCGTATACCATCCAGGTCGCGTACCTCCTTATCAGTTGAACGGCGGTTGTCATTGTTGAGGTGATGATTGTGTGCCTCTCTGCGCACAGTGTGTGTGATTGTGTGTGACAGAAAAAATAAATAAAAAAAAAATTAGGAAAAAAAAGTAATTGCACTTTTTATTGTATTTTATGATTTTTTTAATTTTTTAATAATTGCTAGTGTTCTCGGATTAGCCGCCGCCAGCTCCTTCTGGCTGTACCGAGCCGCCGCCAATAATCTCAAATCCACGCAGAGCACTGAACCGCCGACGTTCCGTGCAACCCCGTGGTCATCCGCCAGCTTCATCACATTCCTTTCTGTGTCGACGCCAATAAAAACATTCAGGTCACATGTGAGGAATTCAAGTAGGGCGGGTGACAAGGAGGAACTACTGAACTGGTAGATGAGGCAGCGGCGATCGATGCAGAGCTGGAAGGCACCAATGGGGTTTCGGTGGCCGGGGTTTAAGGCCGGCCTTGAGAGGGTGTCGAAGCCGACAGTGGTGCGGTGGAATTTGTTGTGGAGGCTGAGAGCACCCCAAATCCACCCATTGACGACGAAGGGGTTCTTGGTAACGGTAGTGACGATGGTTTGGCCAAAGATACTAACGTCGTATTCCGTCTTGTCCTCATACCTCCTTGCCAGTCCATTGGAGGTCGCCATTGTTGATCAAACCTTTTTTTCTGTTTCTCCGCCACAGTAGTGTGTGTGATTGTGTGTGAATTGTCGGAGAGGATGACAAAATGACGAGTCTAAGGTTTATATTTTGCGCCGCGCGTGGTTTAATTTGTTCTGTTCCGCTCCTCTTTGGTTTCACATGTATTCATTTTTTTTACTTCATAATGTCTAGTACACAATACCCTCATTCTCAATACTCAACTTTTCTTATAAAATTAAAATAAAATAAAATAAATATATTTTGGAATATATTTTTCAAAAAATAAAGAATTTTAAATTACCTCTTAAATTTTTTTAATAAAAAATATTGAATTAATTTTGTGTACTGATAAACATAGGATTTGCGTGCAATATGTGGTTATTATGTATAGTTTTTAAGCAATTGCATGTACCTAAGTGACGAGTTCATAATGATTTTGTTATATTTTGTTAATTCACGTGTTTGTTGAAGTTTTGACAGAAAACAGACAATTAAGGGTGTATAGACCACGTCTCGAGTCACACGGACCGAGCTTATCCTCACGATATGATTATCAAATATGTTTTTCATGGATTATATATTGAATATGAGTGGCTAAATATCTATTAATTTAAGGGCTTGCACTCGTATGAATTCATCTGTTTTTTCTTTAATGATATTATTTCTCTTCCTATATTTGACTATAGTTCTTTGATTTGAATGTCATATGGAATTATGTGACGACTAATTGTATATGTGTAGTTAATCCATTATTACCTAAGAGGGAGTAATTGGTTAGCGGATTAGGAATCCATAACATAAACTTGTTAGATTGAGAGATTGGTAAGGATTATGATGAAAATATATGCTAAGCACGATTTGGAGTTAGATAATATATGATCGGTGTTATCTAATATACATAGAGGATTTAAATATCTTAGTGATTCTCATACAAATATAGAAATTAAATATGATTTGATATTAAAAGAAACTCATATAAACTATATGAATGCATGTCCTTAGAATCCATATAATCCTCTGAATATTCTTAGATGTCTGATTTGATCTATTTCTACCCTTTATTTGTTTTAGTTTATTTTATAAAACTCACTCCAATTATTGAATTATTTAGATAAAGAAAATATCATAAACAAATATTTAGTTGATTTTACTACAGATAGTCCCTCTGGATCCAATACTTGTTCTCACCAATATTTTACTACAATTAACCTCGTACATTTGCGAGTCATTTTTAATTAAAATAAAAGAGCAAACACACGTAAACCAAGGACGAACCCCGAAGGCACGACCAAGAGCACAGTTCGTGCCAGTGCTTTAGATTAGAACGACCCATAATTGAGCATTTGAGGCACGGCCCTGCATGACCTTGCACGGACCGTACGTGATGTTTGCCTTGCACGAACTGTGCTTTGTCCCAAGATATGATCTTAACTGTCACAATTTTATATCATATTTTACATCAGATTTTGAGCTAGAACAAATATACAAACCAGGATCAACCAACCAAGTTATGAGAGAGAGGCACGAAGATTTTTGGGCTTCAATAGTCTTCTTTTCTATTGTTCTTATTGGTTAGTTATGAGTATCAATATGTTTTTCGTGGATTATGTATTAGATATGAGTACCTAAACATCTAGTGGTTTCGGAGCTTGCATGATTATGGATTCATATGTTTTTCTTTAATGATATTATTTCCTTTCCTATATTTGTTTATGCTTTCTTGATTTGATTGTCGTATGAAATTATGTGGTAATAATTATTTATGTGTAGTTAATCCATAATTTTTTCGAGAGGGAGTAATTGATTAACGGAGTAAGAATGAATAACATGAACTTGCTAGATCTAGAGATTGGTAAGTATTGTGATGAGAAGATCAGTGGAGTCTAATCTACTTTTGGATCTTGCTCGAGAGAGAACATCCAACTATATTAGTTGCTTCAATTTGATTTGATAATTTCTTCTCTTTATTTGTGTTATTTTCGTTTATAAAACCAATCGTATTTATTTAATTCTTTATATAAAGAATAATATAAAAGATGAATATTTAGTTGATTCTCACCATACTTTTAGTATAAATTGCCTCGTGCAACTTGCGAGTCATATTTTAAGTGAAATAAAAAGAGCGAACATGCATATCATATCATATCATTCACATTATTTCATAACCAATTATCTATTTCATGCATACATAAATCATATGTCAATTTTCTTGTTTATTCATATATCAAATGTTATATGTATTTTAATATATGAAAAAAATTAAATAACCAATCACAAGTTTTCAGGTATAATCTTTTCTTTCCTTTAGTATTTTTTAATAAAAAATTATCAATAAAAATGCAAATTTAGAAATTAGATGTAGAAGATATTGATGCAAAGCTAGAGTACGATGATGGTGTTTTTCTTGTAGTGAGGTCTCCACTCATGGTCGAAATTGAGGTTGAGACGGTGGAAGGGTAGCCTTTGTGCTGGAAATCCACTCGGGGACTTCTGTGTGGCTAGAGGTGATGCTGGTGGAGATGTAATCGTTGAAGAAGAAAACATTGTAGGTTTTATAAAAACTACATATATATATTATTTGATCAATTATAAAAGGTAAAGATCCTATTTGTAAAAAAATAATTTATGATCGAATTTAAACTTAAGATATTGATTGAGAGACTAATTTGCATCTTTTTCCTATTTTGAGTGGTCCTCAATTACAGAAATGTTAGTGTAATTTTATTAATTATTAAAAGATAATTTTTTAAATTCTAAAAAATTAGAAAAAAACAAGTTATGTTATGTTATTTAAAAATTTATGATAGCTGAAAAAATGTGTATATATTTATTATCTAAATTTGTATTATTTTATACAAATTACTAACATACACATTATATTTTTTAATAAATTATTCGTCTAGAAGTATTCTCTGTGCAGCTTTTGTGGAATTTTTACAAGATTTATTAGACAAACGAAACGCACAAATTGAACAATTGTATCTAACACTACATCAACCAATGTCAGGCCCAAATTCAAGGCCTAACCGAACATATTTAAAGCAAGCAATATGGGTGTGGGCCAAAGCCCACTTACTGACAAAACTACGAGAAAGGGCTTAGGCCCAAATTGATTAGACAAGAAGGGTTTTTTGACTCAAAAGAGGAGAGCTGCTCATTTTTTCCAAAAGAAAAAAGGGAAAGTCAACGAGTCCAGAGGAAAGATTTGTAGGCTTTTACGTTTGCTCCTCTTTAGTTTTGATTTTTATATATCTCATCTTTTTATTTTTAATTATTAAATTCACAATATTATGGTAGAATTTTATATTCTGATTTAACGGAATAGTAGTTTGTGTTTTGATCACTTGCGAATTTATCGTGCTAATTAATTCATATCTTTATATATATATATATATATATATATATATATATATATATATATATATATATATATATATATATATAATATGTATTTTGATGTGTAGAAATGTGATTGGGATTTGATCACTCATTTAAATTTTTACATATTAATTGATGTGCTATAATTTCATGATCCACAATTGTTATGAATATCATATTCTTTTATGGCAACTAATGACATTAATCATTACAATTAATACGATTCTCGAATAATAATTGAATCGATCTTATGAATTAAATAACTACTCTATCATATTATTCTAATTAGTAAATCCAGTTAACAAATTAAATCTAAGTATTCAAATGTTCGGTTAAATAGGTTAATTAAAAAATTTATTTTAATTAGTTACACTTACGGGCAATAAAAAAACAATCACAACCTCTTTCAAGAACGCCAAGATCATTTAAAGGGAATTAAAGAATCACGCCTACATAACATCTATCCCTCAATTTACATATAAAGTAAAATAGAAGATCAAAATTCCATTTGATTTTATTTCTCGTAACACCTAGAATCGTTCATCGCTTACCTCCTGCCTCATTCAATATCCTTCCACAGTGTGAGAAGATACGAGGATCGATTCTCACATACAAATATTTTAACTTACTAAAAACTATTAAGTAGAATTTTAGTTGTAGTGATGGCAACACTCAATGCCGAGGCCGACCGTGAGGCTCTAGGGCGGAGAGTTCACCCTAATTTTTAATTTTAGGATAATTAATACAAGGATCCACCGTAATAATTATTCGTTCTGCATGGACAAAATCATTTATATGCGTTACAAGGACACCAAGATTCAAAGGAAATTAAAGAAGAAACACTTGAATCTACAACATATATTTCCAAGATTCATAAGAGTTGAAGCTAACATGCATGAACCGCTTTCATGAACACCAAGAATATTCAAAGGAAATTAAAGAACCATTTGTATGGTAGAAATCCTGCGTAGAAAGACGTACTGTAAAGTAAAACAGAAGATCAAAAGACCATTTGATCCTAATTCGCAAACATCAAAACCTTTGCAACTTCAGCAGACACGAAAGGATCGATACTCCCATACAGCGCTTCTTGGGCCGTAATGTCGGCGAACAGCGTCAAAGACGACTCCAAAGGCGGCTTCACGAAATCTCTCTCCAACATACCGATCGAAAGCATTCTCAGAGTAGCCAACCGCAATATCGGCATGTTAAACAGAAGGGACGCCAGTACTGCCAAATCCACGTAGAACGCGTTTGCTCCGATGCGGTAGTCACTAACCAGCAAATCCAGTGATGATCTTATGCCGACGCCGACAAAGATATTGGAGCGATCCCAGAGGAATTCAATTAGGGCTATTGGGAGCAACGGGGTTCCGAACTTGTAGATAAGGCATTCGCGGCCGACGCAGAGCTGAATGCAGGCGATGCTGTCTCTAAAGGAGACGCTGTAGGCAGGCCTACGGAAGACGTCCAGGCCGACGATGAGGCCGGTCCGACCATTGCCGCGGGCGACGATTCCCTCAATCCACGAATTAACGGTTAAGGGGCACATGGTGACGATAGTGAGGATGGTTTCGCCAATGACATTAACCTGGTATTCCGTCCTGTTCCCGTACCTTATTGGCGGTCCAATGGAGGGCTCCATTGTAGATCAAACCTTGTCTCCGTTTCTCCGCTGCAGTACTCGGTGTGTGGGTTGTTGGAGAGAATGGCAAAATGACGATTCTTTTGCACCGTGCGTGGTTTAATTTGCTATGCATGCACACTGATTTCCAATTTTCCCACCTGTTTTTTAATAAAATTATTTATGTAATTAAAAAATTAATATATAATAAGACATGAAACACTATTTATGATTATATTTGAAAAAAAAAAAAAGAGAGAGAAAAAATTATCTAAAGATAAACAATAGATATTATTTAATGCTGGCATTAGTTAAGTTTAATTTAATAAGATTTAAAATAATAGAAATAAATAAATCTCTAAATTACGATAAAGATACTAAAACGGTGCAAATTATAAATGCCCCTATTTTGATCAATTTAATTTGACATTCATAATACATATATTAAAATTAAGTTATTGGATTAAAATTTTCAAATTATTTATTGATATATTATTAATATTAGATTTAATTATTTATCATGAGTTCAAAATATTTATATTGAGTTTGAATTGTAACTAAAAAAATAGTTATACAATATTTTATAAATAATATCATTAGATTCTTTTGATATTTTAAATATGATTTATACCTTATTGTATTTTATTTTTCAATCATAATAAGTAAATTTATATATAATAATACATGTATAAATATAATTAATTACATAAACCTATTAAATTAATTATTGTAATATAGATTATAAGATTATTATAATTAAAAATTAATTTTCTAATAAGATTATTCAAGTTTTTTTATTAGTGGTGTGTTATTTATATATTTATGTTAGTATGTATATTTCTAATTTATTAAACTATTGTGGTTATTCACATATATCAAGAAGGATACAATCACTTAATCTGCTTAAGTATTATAAAAGAATTAATTAATTCTAAAAATATATACTATTTTAATTGTTATCATTAATGTTTAAATTTAATTTAATTCAATAATCTATCAATAAAAAGTAATTATAATTTATTGTTTTAATTTCTCATTTATCACCAACAATTTTCAGATTTATTAGAAATATTTAGATTTATTTAAATTAATGTTTCGAGACCAAATTGTAAAGTTTCAAAACTTTAGGACATTTACAATTTTAGTCATGTTTAAATATAAATTTAATTTTTATTTTACAAATTTTGTGAATTTAGTTTTAATGCGAATTTTAATCTTCTTTTTTAGATCGTACAATTTTTTTATGCACACGAGTTTTTTTTTTTTTTTTTGTTAATTAGGTTTATAAGTGCATGTTCTAATGCGAATTTTAATCTTCTTTTTTAGATCCTACAATTTTTTTATGCACACGAGTTTTTTTTTTTTTTTTTTTTTTTTGTTAATTAGGTTTAAAAAGTGCATCTACACATAACACTCGTCATTTTTGCAACAGAGTAACAGAAAAGCTGGTTTCATCACCTCAACGGTGGTAACCGCCGTACGCGACCATGGACGACATCTACGAGGTTCATATCTTTGGCGAATTCATCCTCACCACCGTCAGTGTGATCAACTCCGGCGTCACTACGTGGATTAAGGAAGTGAAGAAGCAATACAGACACCCCCGCCACATCGTCGGGTTTGGCATCATGAGCCACCCTACCGAGACAAACCCCATCGACACCATTCATATCTGCGTCGGTCACCACTGCCTCATCTACCGGATGTACCGCGGCTTTGTCCCACACTCCCTAGACGAATTCCTCTCAGATCCCGAGAATTTTTTTGTCGGCGTCGACATAAAATCGGACCTGGAGAAGCTGCAGACGCAGTACGGCATAGGAGGGAACGCGTACTACGTTGTTTTGGGAGACGTGGCGGCGGACGAGTACGACCGGCCGGAATTGAGGAACGCTGGGCTGACAGAACTTGCGAAAGTCGTGATGGGAGGAGACATTGAGAAGCCGCGGCTGGAAACGATGATTGATTGGGCTGATGACGAGGGGCTGACGTCGGAGCAGGTGTTGTATGGGACCATCGATCCTTTTGTGTCTTCTGAAATTGGAAAGACCCTAGGCGTTGCCGACAGAGTTCCAGGTCAGATATGAATTCAGGAATTCATAGCCCTTAATATTTTTGGAGTACTGGAAATCAAATCAACTGTTTTTCTGTAGAATTTCTACCATGTAAATGCAGGGATAGATCTTACGAAGCTTTGAATCATAACTTCAACTTTTATGGATCTTGCTTACCAAGTTGCACGCACTTGGAAATATACGATTTTCCAATTTGTTAAAATACAAATAACTTTTTAGTTTTTACTTTATTTTTTCACGTATATAATATTAAGTTAATTATATTTTTACGATCTTTAATTTACCTCTATATCGAATATATTAAAATGAGATACTAAATGCGAAAAATATAAATTATATTTTGATTGATTATTTATGATTTTTTTTATATTTATTGTGTATTGAATTATATGTAATAAACTTGAACTACAAATAAATATTAACTAATATTTTTCATAAAACTTATTAAGTATAACTCATGTCCTCCACATAAAACAAAAAAATCACTATTCTAATTTTTTTTTAGATCTCATATCATATTTACTAAAAGAAACAATAAGTAATAGAGATGTTAAACGGGCTAGCCCTGTCGGTTTCGGGCTAGTCTTAGCGGGTTTCGGGTTAATTGGGCTTTAATTTAATCGGGTCAATTTAAACGGGCTTGATTATGGTGAACCTAACCCTAACCCTAGCGGTTTTCGGGCTAATCGAGCCACTATCGAGCTATGAGTCAAAATAGTCAAATTATATATTTAAATTTAAAATTTTAATTAAATGCATATTATGCTCTATTCAAAATACAATTTTAGATAATATTAAAATATTATATATTTTAGAACTTTTATATCACTATACAAAATTTAAATATTCAAACATTTAAGTCATATACATTATTCCATGCTCTCAATTGTAGTTTTAAGAGCATTCACTGTCATAAAATTTGAAATCATATTACATTTAAGTTCTAAATTTAAATGACATTATTTAGAATCTTCTAGTAATTAAATATAAATTTTAATATATTATACTAAAAATCAAATATGGTATATGAAAAATAATTAAAAAAGGTGTATATTATTAATTTGATATTAAAAAATAGACAAATAAGAAAAAAAAAGTTCGGGCTATCGGATTAGCCCTAACCCTAAGCGAGTTAGCCCTATAGGGCTTCGGGCTAATTGGACTCGAACTAAACGGGTTAACTTTTAAAGGAGCTAATAAAATCAAGCTCTAATCCTAAAAAATTTCGGGCTAAACGGGCCGACCCATCGGGCTATGGCCCTTTTAACATCCCTAAGTAATAGTATAAATTATGAGTTAGCCTGCCTATAATCTACATATTATACATAGTTCTATTGAAGTGGCCAATTAATTATGGGTAAAGTGACGGCAATACACGTTGGACACTAAAATATGTTTAAATAAGCTAGTTTATATTATATGTAAATTCTATATTATATGTCATACGTATTATTAATTAAATAAAACATATAATATATTTATCATGTATATAATAACATAAAACCATATTATATTTAGTTTCTTAATATTATATTATATTGTTCTCTCTAACATTTTGAATAATGGTCTGTTTAGCCTGATAAGATTATGGTTATATATTCATCATAACCTTCTATCGTTCTATAGCCTTTATCTTAACTGACACTGTTGAAGTAGCAGAGAATATAAAATGTAAATATGATATATTGAATTGATGAATAAAGTTATAACTTGCATGTAGTATTTATATACTGCACTAAGAGAGTAGAGCTGAAGTGGAATCCTAACCAACTAACAATAAACCTAACCATCCAACAAGTTGATTAACAAAGTCTTAACACATTACTAACAATTAACCGTCTGGAACAATACTGACACGCTCCCATGCAAGTTCAACCAGGGGAATCTTTGAGACATAATTTGTCAGCAAGCAAAGTGAAACGGGTAAAAGATAGAGCTTTGGGAAGTAGATCTGCAACCTGTGACTCAGTAGGAACATAGCGTACATAAATTTGTACCACGAACCTTCTCCCAAATGAAGTGCACATCAATTTCTATATGCTTGGTGCGAGAATGAAAGATAGAATTCGAGGCTAGAGTGATGGCACTTGCATTATCCGAACAAAGGACAGAAGGTTGAAGTAAGGTAAAATCAATTTCTTGAAAGAAACAATGACTCCTGACAAGTTCAGTAGTTGCTAAAGCCAAGGCTCGATATTCAGCTTTGATGCTGCTGCGAGCAACCACATTTTGTTTTCTAGAACACCAAACTATAGGATTGAAGCAAACACAATAATCACGGGTGCTCCTCCTATCATTAATACAACTAGCCCAGTCTGCATCAGCATAACCATGCAAAATATGTCTAGAAACAGGAGTAAAAACAAGACCCTTGTTGATAGTTCCAAAAAGATAACACAAGACTCTCTTGCATGCTTTCCAATGTTGAACTGCTGGATTTTGCAGAAATTGCCTCAATTTGTTGACTGAATAAGCTATATCTAGCCTGGTATGAGTCAAGTATTGTAAAGCACCAACATTCTTCCTATAAATAGTAGGTTAATCAAAAGAAGGGCTCTCAAGGAGAGATAACTTTACTATAGGGCAACAAGGAGAGGATGATGGCTTGTTGTTGTCCATAGAAGTCTGATTTAATAGATCCATGATGTATTTAGACTGCTTGAGAGTAATCATTGAAGAAGACATGTGTGCCTCAATACCAAGAAAATAGCTGACCTCCTAAGTCTTTGAGAGAAAATTTTGCATCCAAGTCACTGACTAATTTGTGTATGCTATAAGTATCACTCCCTATAACGAGGATGCCAATATCATAAACCAACACCAATAGAAAAGTATCATTAGTGTTATGAAGAAAAGAGAAGAATCAGCCTCTCCAAAACCAAATAAGAAACTCTTCAATTTGTCATACCAAGCCTTAGGGGACTGTTCCGAGCCATACAAAGATATCTTGAGCTTACAAACATGAGTTGGAAATTGAGGATGAACATAGCCTTTTTTTAATAAAAACAACTTCTTGAAGATCTCCCTTGAGAAAGGCATTGTTAATGTCTACTTGACGACTAGGCCAATTGTAAGTAATAGCATGGGACATAACAATGTGAATGGTAACAGGCTTAATAATAGGATTGTAAGTGGCAAAATAATCAATACCAGCATTTGTTGGAAACCTCTAGCCACCAACCTAGCTTCGAACTGAGTTATGAAAATCCACTTGTTAGTGATAACATTCATATGATCTGAAAATGGAACTAGCTCCCATGTGTCATTTTGAGCAAGAGCATAAAATTCTTCATCCATTGCCTTTTTCCATGAGGTAAAGATAAGGCCTACTGAACAGAACTAGGCTCAAGAAATTGAGAAGTATAATAAGTAACATAAGATTTGGGCTTATAGATTCCATTCTTTGACCGAGTGATCATAGGATGAGTAATTGGAGGTGGTGGAGATGAAGGTGAAGAAGGTGAAGTAGATGTGAGAGATTGTTCTGGTAAGAGAGGTAAGGTAGAAGTGTTAGATGGTGAAGCCTAATTTGGTTATGTAGGAGAAATAGATGGAGTTAAAGGTGCATTTGGATTGATAGCAAAGGTAATTTAGGTAGATGAGAGTGTACATAAGACAAATTAGCACCAGTACAAAAGTGAAATAAAAGGAAAATTTGTGCAAAAAGCACCCCACCAAAAATGAGTAGGAAGAGAAGCTTGAGCTAAAAGTCTAAAGCCTGTTTCAACTATATGTAGATGCTTTCTTTCATCTGTGCCATTTCGAGGGTGAGTGTATGGACTTGAATATCTATATTGAATGCCCTTCAACTGAAAATAAGATTTTAGACTTCTGTATTCACCCCCAAACTCTGATTGAATAGTTTTAACCTAACAGGAGAATTGCCTTTCAACCATGTGAATGCAGTTTATAGTGGTTTGATAAACTTCAGATTTGACTTTCAATGGAAATACCCAAGAATATCTAGTAAAGTCATCAATGAAGACAATGTAATATTTGAAGCCTTCATGAGAAGTGTGGGAGGCTTGTCCCCAAACATCATAATGGATCCATTGAAAAGGTGAAGTAGTATGATGAACAACATAAGGAAATGATATATTATGTATTTTCCTAGACTTACAAGCCTCACAAAATTGCAGATTATTACTAGAACAAGATATATTCATTGTTCTAAGTACCAAAACTAAAGTAGAATTACATGGAAGACCAAGTTTGTCATGCCATATAGTAGAGATGCTAAGTAGATCTTATATTAATTTAGAAATGCTAAGTAGATTTTTTGTTATACAAGGACCAAACAGAATATTTTGTAAATTTAAGGCTTTAGAATAGAAAAAATTGGGAACAGAAGTAGAACAAATGTGTGTAAAGGGAATAGATAAGCCATTACATACAACAAGCTTGTCATTACCTTGATATAGAGTCTGCAATGTCAGATTGCCCAAATTAGAAGTAACATGGTGAGGAGCACCACTGTCAATGTACCAATCAGAATCTAGAGACTTTGAGTGAGTAGTGTTACTGGAATTAGTGAGAGGAGAAGGCTGAGAACCAGTTGAACCAGTATTAGAAGCAGTCCACTGAGAAGGAATGAGAGTAGAAAAGGAATGAGAGCAGAAGGCTGATTATAGAAGGCATGGGCTTGAGGTGTGGCCTGAGAACCACCTTGATGAGAAGTGAAGGAAATTGATGTCAAAAGGTTTGAAGCATTTGTCAGCCAGATGATTACTTTTGCCACATAATTGACATATCCTTGGATCCTCCTCTGAAAAATCTTCCCCTTCCATGATTTCTTCCAAACATACCACGATAAGCAATTATGTGATCATGAGATTGTCCTATAGCAGTGTAATGAACAGTAGGAGTGACTGTAGATGTAGAGTCATGTAACTAAGACTGATGAATACGCATTTCATGAGTCTGTAGAAGAAATTGCATCTCACTAAGAGAAACAGTATCACCTCTGGATGTGAGACTAACAACAACAGGATCATATTCAGATCGTAAACCAGCTAGAACATAAAGTACAAGATCTTCATCAGTAATGAATTGTCCTGCAACTATAATGTTATCAGCAATGGAACGCATTTTGAGTACATATTCTTCAATTGAAGAGTCTCCTTTCTTTAATGTTTGAAGTTGACAACGAGGATTTAAGATTTTAGCCTTTGACTGAGAATGAAATAGATCTTCAAATGGTTTCCAGATGTCAGTAGCAGTAGTGCAGCATTGGATATGTCCAAGCATCGATTCTGAAATAGAACCAAGCATCCAAGCTAAATACCCAGGATTGATGATAGGATCAGAAAATTCAGAGTCATTAGAAAAAATTAACTGCTCTGGTTGTGAAATTTTTCCAGACAAAATTTCATCAAAACCATGAACATTAGCATAGCAACAATTTGAGATCTCTAGAAGTTGTAATTGTGTCGATCAAGATGAAGAGTAAGTGTTGCTAGGGTTGGTAGAACAAAACTCACCATGAAAAATCGACGATCGAAGAAGAAATTAAAAGCAGGAGTCTATGGCTTCATGATACCATGTTCAAGTAACAGAGAATATAAAATATAAATGTGATATATTGAATTGATGAATAAACTTAGAGCTTGCATGCAGTATTTATAGAGTGCAACTGAGAGAGGAGAGCTGAAGCGAAAGCCTAACCAACAATATCTTTCACACACTCCCTCTCTCTCTCTCTCTCTCTCATTTTTATTTTTCATTTAAATTTAAAATTAAAATACCTTTTTTGTTTTAATTATGTTTAATCTTTTTTTTTTGTGATCTTTAATTTGACACTAATATTATATATATATATATAGAAATAAATAATTACATTTAAAATTATGGAATATAATTTTTATTGATGCAATATAGTTTTTATGGATTGAATTATTAATTTTAAAATTTTGATACATGTGATAAATTTGAATAAATAGTGTACTAAATTTTTATATGGATTTAAGCTAAAAAATATAAATAATTTGTTATAAAAATAAAAATATTATATAAACTTCAATAGTTTTTAGTAAATTAAAATATTATATTAAGGGAAAATTTAAAATTCACTTCAAAATGTTGTACAATTTATTATTTAATAAAGCTACTTAAAAATAAATAAAAATGTAATTTAATATAACAAACTATATTTCAAATTGAATAATATTTATATAAATATAATTGATATAAACAACATTTTTTTAATATTAATAACACAATTTTATTATAAATTATTAATATAATAAAATATATTGTATCACATGCTAGTTATACTTAAAATTAATTAATTAACACTAATTAAATAATAAAGATGTATAATAATGATTAGTTCTAATTCAATTTAGTTGGCATTAATTAACTTCAATTAAATAAGATTTAAGATATTGATTGAAAACAATAAAAATAAATTACTAATACTCTCCGGAAGCAATAAATACCCCTGAGGGGCTGTGACTCGTCATTCTGTCATTCACTCCACCATACACACAGCAGCAGAGAAAAAGGAAAGGTTTTCATCGCCTGATCAACAATGGCGGCCTCCTTTGGTTCGACAAGGCTGTACGAGAGTTACGTGACCTGGATGGAATACGACCTTGATATCTTCGGCCTAACCATCGTGACCACCGTCACCGCGTGCCCCTTCGCCGTGGCTACGTGGATTGGGGATGTTCTCAACCGCCACAATACTTCCAGCCGCCGCATTGTCGGCCTCGACGCCCTCTCAAGCCCTACCTTCAACCGCTTCAGCACCCTTCAGCTCTGCGTGGGTCGCCACTGTCTCATCTATCAGATCTTCCAAACCGCTGTCCCAAGCTTACTAGTTAACTTCCTCACAGATCATTACAACAATGTCTTTGTCGGCGTCGGCATATCATGGAAAGTGCAGAAGCTGATGAATGACTACGGCATTGGAGGGAACGCGTGCTCTATGGAATTGGGATCGTTAGCGGCACTTCGGCACAACCAGATGCAACTGCTGCCCGCTACGCTGAAAGCACTAGCGATGCTTATCCTGAAGGTAGACTTAAAGAAGCCGGAGGTGCCGATGAATAGTATGTGGCACGACGTCAACCTGACGCAGGATCAAGTTGTGTATGCGAGTATCGATCCTTTAGTGTCTGCGGAAATTGGAACGATTCTGCGCGCAGGCTTCTGAATCTTTCCCTATGTTCAAGATTTCAACTGTTTGTTAATCTTTCTTCTAATCTCTCAAGAAAACAGTTATTTTCTTGTTGTGCTTTCCTCTAATCTCTGTTTTGGTGATTTCAACTGCTATGTTTCATACAGATTTTTCATTATAATTTTGGAATGAAACAAACACCATCCAGATAAATTTCCAGCAATATCTTGGAACTACAACTAGTACACGGATGAAAGAAGACTAAATTACAAAATTATTCTCATTAACTATAAGATATTGTAATTTTAGTCTTGTTTAAATGTAAATTTACAATTATATCTCATAATACTTTTAATTTTATGAATTTAGTCTTAATTTTGAAAAAAAAATTGACATATCCGTTTTATGTACTTTTTTCCAAAAAACTTTTTCTATGTGACTTTTACATTTTCACATAATCTGAAAAAAAAAAAAAAAAAAAGCAACATAAACAAAAAATAATTAAATAATTTAAAACAAAATGGTTGTTTTCTTAAATGAACCACCTGAAAGTAATCAAATGCAAATGAGCTAGAGTTTTTGATTACATACGGATAGTTCCTCTAAAAAGGACAACCATTTTTTAATAAAATATTTTGAATTTCATTTGTTTATGCGGCATATTCTTTTCTTGTATGGCTTTTTTTTTTTCTTTTACAAGTTGTGTGTAAATTTAAAAGTTACATCAGAAAAGTTTCGTCGGAAAAAGGCACATGAGACATATATGTCAAATTTCGAAAAAAAAATCAATTTCCATCAAAATTAGGACTAAATTTGTAAAATTAAAATTATTATGGGACATAATTACGAATTTATATTTCTGAATAGGACTAAAATTGCAAACCTCATATAGTTATGGAACTGATTTTGCAATTTGCTCGATGAAAAAATAAAATAAAAAATAATTGTAAACATATTAATTTAATACGTACCAATTTTTTTAAAAAATCATCAATAATACGATAACATAGACATCAAAACTCTTTCAATCTCAAAGGAGACGAAAGCATCCAGACACGTGTACTGCACTTGCTCCTCCGTCAACGACCACTTATCCCACCTAATCATCGTTACCTCCTTCTGTTGCCCGTCTTTCAACCCCACGTTCCTCAACTTGTTCAAAATAATTTTTAAAGCCACTTATTGTAAATACTTAAATTAAGTCAAATCATAATATAAAATTTTAAATGATAATATATAATTATTAAATAAAGTACTATGTAATATATATATATATAATTATACACATATTATTATATAATTTTCATATTAATAGTCTATATTTTTTTCGTAAAATTCCACTTAATTAAGTTTTGATATTACTTGTAAATATTAATTATGATATGCTTAACCAATGACATGTCATTATTTATTTAAAATATTAATTATTAAATATTAAAAACTTTATTTAAAGTGAAGGACGTCGGCTTTGATCTTCCTATATTTCTTTTTTATTTCATCCCAAAATTATAGAAACAGAAAGGGGACTGAATTTCAGAACCAAGATTCATTGAAAGAAACAACAAGAAACACTTAAAAAACAGTTTTGAGAGAACAGCAGCAAGATCATTCAAAGGAAATTAAAAGAGAAGATGAAAAAGCCCATTTGATTTTATTAAGGGCTACTAATTCCTAATTCATGGCCAACCGGAAAACTCATCAGCTGCCAGGCGCTGTGCAATTTCAGAAGCCACAAAAGGTTCGATACTCGCATGGAGCACTTGGTCCGGCTCCAGATGGACCTGAAGCGGTGGTGACGACATTACCGACGGTAACGTCTCTAACACCGGCGTCATCGTTACCGGCGGTAACGGCGTTAACGGCGGCTTCACGAAGTCTCTCCCCAACACCAGGCGCGATAGTAATCTCAGACTAGCGTCTTGCAGCTCCGGCTTGCTGCACCGAGCCGCCGCCACTCTTCCCAATTCCGAGTAGAACACGGTCCCACAATTAATGCGGGAATCGTTCACCACCCCAGCCAACTTCGATCTTATGCCGACGCCGACGAAAACATTTAAGTCACTCCCCAGGAATGCAGATAGGGCGCCTGGGACCTCCTTGGGACTCTCGATTCCGAGCTGGTAGATAAGGCAGCGGTGGCCGACGCAGAGCTGAAGGGTTTCGAGGGGGCCTCTATCGCCCCTCGTGGAGGAAGGCATAAAGAGGGCGTCTAAGCCGACAATTGTGCGGGGGAAATTCAAGTTGCGGTACTTAGGAGCTTCCTGAAGCCACTCAACGACGATGGGGGGGTTCGCGGTGACGGTGGTTATGATGGTTTCGTCAAAGATACGAACGTCGTATTGCGTCCTGCGCGACTTCCTCATTGCCGGTCCAATGGAGAGCGCCATTGTTGATCTGTTTCTCCGCTGCAGCAGTGTGTGTGGGTTGTTGGAGAGAATAACAAAATGATTGCGGCTCAGATGCATTTATAATTTCCAATTTTCCCATCTCTTTCTTAACTTCTAAACTAATAATCAAAAAATTATTGAATATCCTATATATACAAACAAGTCGGTTCAGACTTCTTCTCACCTCTTTACACGTATTTTTTTAATTGATATATATTTTTTACATAATTAAAAAAAGATGTTGAGAGTTTTTCTCTACTCTTTACACGTGTTTTATCATTAATTGATATGTATCGTTTATATAATTAAAGAAGAAGAATGTTGAGAGTTTTTCACGACAATTATAGAACAACTCTATTAATATAATTGGTAAGATTAACTTCTCTAATCAATAATGCATATTGCAGGTTATGTGACTTTATATAAAAGAAGACATGTAGTGCTATAGATATCAATTCACACTTTGATTTTTTATTTTTATATTTAACTTGATGACGTGGATAAGACATGAATATAATTTGTCAAAGTTCTCGAATTAAGATAGCCACATCAGCGCTCCGATTGTTCAATCATGCCAGGCTGCCCCAACATACGTCCGGCTAAAGGCTCCTCGTCTATGTGCTTTGCAAAGCTATGGTATCACCATTTTTGTGCCGTAGAAAGTAGGCCCCACCCAGCCCAGTTGACTCACACCAGAAGCCATAGCTATGGCTACTTCAACAACAGGATCACGTAATCTTAAATTTTTTCATTAAAATTCAAATCTTAGTTATAGATATTCCCATAATAACATATCTAGCTTTAGATATAAGCTTTAGATATTATATGATACGTAAAATCAAATTGAAAGAAAGAATCAACAATAATTTACCACATGGATGTTCACTAGTTTTGAACGGAGGAATAAACTCAAAACAACAGCAAATATATATGATTAATGCGTAGCAATTGAAAACGAAAAAAAAGTATTAATAATACTATAACATATACATCAAAACTCTTCCAATCTTAAAAGAGACAAAACCATCCAGACATGCGTACTGCACTTGCTTCTCCGTCAACAACCACTTATCCCACGGACTCATCGTCACCTAGACATCAAAACTCTTCCAATTTCTTATTCTTATTCCCGTGTTTGATCTCTTCCATCTCTGCCTCTCCTCCGTCAACGACCACTTATCCCACCGACTCATCGTCACCTCTTTCTGCTTATCCATCTCCTTCCACAACACATCAGCCGCTAGTCTTTTCAACCTCGCATTCTTCAACTCATCTCGGTTGCACACACGTGCTGCCAAGCTGCGTAAATCCTCGTATTGTGCATGGCTTCCAATCTCATAGCCATTCTGCAACTTATTGAGATCATTTTTTACAGCAATTCCGACAAAGATGTTGTTATTAGAGAGGAAATCAACAAGGGATTGGGGGACGTGAGGAGAGTGGAAAATCTGGTAGACAAGGCATCGGTTATCAACGCAAAGTTGGAGTACGGCGATCGTGTTTTGCTTGTAGTGAGGCCTCCACTCGGTGTCGAGGCCAACAATGAGACGACTATGAGGGTGAGACTTGGTGTTGTAAATCCAGTTGGAGACCTCTACGGGGTTAGAGGTGACCGTGGTGAAGATATGTTCATTGAAGAAAGAAACATCGTAGGTCTTGCAATTGCTCTTCCGCCCCAAATAACTTTTACACTCTTTAATGGAGGAGGTTGTCATGATGTGCCGGGACAAGGGAGAAAACAATAAGATTGTGTTAAAAGTAAAAATTATGAGCAACAATATATGTGTATTTATAGGCAAAAATCAATGATTCTTTTCCTTGTAGAATCTCTTAAACATTCCTATAGATTCTGGTAAGATTTATTAAATCTCATAAACATTCCTATACCATTTTTAACTTAATTAAGATATGTTCTTAGCCAATCACATGTCATTATTTATTTAAAACATTAATCATTAAATATAATAAAAATTGGCACTTTATAAATACGGCTACGCAAAAGGATCATATTTACAACTTCTCCAACTATCTTTAAATCTAAACTAAAAAAGTATAATGTCGATTTACGATATTTCCTTCTACAACGATTGTACCGTTACCTCTAGTCTCGTCGTAGTCTCTAGTTGAATTTTTAACACCAAGCATCGCCCCCTCCACTAGCTCATTGTCGGCCTCAATACTGAATGACACCTAAACACTTTATAAATACGGTTATGCGAAAGGATCATGTTTACAACTTGACCTTCTATCTTTAAACCTAAACTATAAAAGTGTAATGTCGACCTACGATATTTCCTTCTACAACGATTGCATCTCTACCACCGTTACCTCTAATCCCGTCGTAGTCTCTAGTTGGATTTTTAACACCATGCATCGCCCCCTCCGCCACCTCATCGTCGGCCTCAACACTCAATGACGGCCACATTACAAGCAAAGCACCATCGCCTAGAACACGAAATCTCCCGCATATAAATACACCTCACAGTCCATAAACATAAAATTATTTCAGATTATTATATTCAATTTAAAACTCAAATTAACATATCTTAAAGAAAAAGAAGACTACCAATTTTTCATATCTTAATTTTGATCAAATATCCATATATAAAAAAAGACTCCAAATTAAACTAGAATTGTATAATTTATTGTAAATATTTAAATTAAGTGAAATCGTAATATAAAATTGTAATTGATAATATATAATTATTAAATAAAGTAATATACTATGTAATATATAAAATTATACATATATAAATTTTCATATTAATAATCTATAATTTTTTTCGTAAAAATTTCACCTTAATATAAAAGAAAAGAAGAAAAAGAAGCCCACAAAGTACCCTATAACCTTGCTTGCGAATATATGACGAGAAAGCAAAATATTATTAACATTATATCTAGAGTTCTTTAGTATATCTCATGAGCTTCAACATACAATATCCTTAAACTTCTATTAATATTGATAGTTGAACTTATAATATATAAAATATAGATATTTATTGATTTATATGTTACTAGACTCACATAAAATATTTATTTGGAGATATGTATAAATCAATAAATAGTCAATACTTATTTGTGTTCGGTTATTGGATCATCGATCAAATTATTAATACAATAAAATAAATTGGATAGGGATTGGGGACATGGGCTGAGTGGAAAATTTGATAGAGATAATTGCCGACGCAAAGTTGGAGTATGATGACAGTGTTCTGTGTGTAATGAGGCCTCCACTTGATGTCGAAGATGGGCAAAGAGGCATTAGGTCTTGTAATTGTTTCGCCACATATATAGTTTTTGTGCTATTTAATGCACAGTGGTCGCCAAACATGTCTTTTACTTTCTATATAATATATGAAATATAGATATTGATTGATTTTCTACTCCAAAAAGGATTCTATGAGGAATTTTAATCTTAAATTTATATGTTACTAGATTCACATAAAATAATCAATATTTATTTTTTGATCGGTCATTGAATCATCGATCATTATTAATACAATAAAATAAATCGGATAGGGATTGGGGGACATGGGCTGAGTGGAAACACAAAATTGATGTCGAAGAGGGACAAAGCGGCATTTAGGTAACCTTGGATTAAACATTCTGGTCATCAAAACTAGAACAGTAGCAAGAAGATTGAAATGGAATTCAAGAAAGAAACATTCCTAACTTGTCCTGCAGAAAAACATTGTTGATGATTACGAAATTGTAAAGTAAATCAGGGCTATTTAATTCCTAACTCAGATCACACGGAGAACCGTCCAATTTTAGGAACCAAGAAAGGATCGACAGTCGCATACTGCACTTGCTCCGGCGTGAGCTCGACGTCGCCCCTCACATCTTTCACCGTCGTTAACGGCGGCTTCAACAATATTCTCCCGAACACACCCTTCGATAGTGCTTCCAACGTAGAAAGGACCACGTCCGGCTGGCCATTTTGAGGCTTTTTAAATTCTCTGTATTGCGTGTTCCCTCCAATGCCGTAGTCTTTCTCCAGCCTCCTCAGCTTCGATGCTATGTCGACCCCGACAAAAACATTGACGGGGTTTGCCAGGAAATGACCTAGGGAAGGTGGGACATTGCGCTCGGGCATCTGGTAGATAAGGCAGTAGCGATCGACGCAGAGCTGAAGGGTGGCGATGCGGTTGGAAGAAGAATCTGGGAGGATGTCGAGGCCGACAATGAGGTTGGGGAGATGTTTGTAGCGGTCCCGAATATTCCAAATCCACGGAGTAACGACGTAGCGGCACATGGTGACGGTAGTGACGACGATTGCGCCAAAGACACAAACGTCGTATTCCTGCGAGTTCTCGCGCCTCCTTACCTCTCCAATGGAGGTCGCCGTTGTTGATAGGACCATGAAACCCTTTTTCGGTTTCTCCGCTGCAGCAGTGTGTTTGAGTTGTTGGAGAGAATAACAAAATGATTCCAATTTTCCCAACTCTTTCTTAACTTCTAAACTAATAATCAATAAATTATTGAAAAACCCTATCATATATAAAATAGTCCGTCGGACTTCTTCTCAACTCTTTACACGTGTTTTCATAATTAATTACTTTGTATATTTTACATAATTATCGGAGAAGAAAGTTAAAAATATTTTAATTAATTGACACGATCTTTGGCACAATTATAGAACAACTCTATTAGCCTAAAAATTATTGAATATCCAATAATATACAAAAAAGTCGGTTGAGACTTTTTCTCAACTCTTTACATGTGTTTTTTTAATTAATATATATTTTTCACATAATTATAGTATGTGTTTTTTTAATTAATATATATTTTTTACATAATTATAGTAGAAGGATGTTGAGAGTTTTTCTCTATTCTTTACACGTGCTTTATAATTAATTTAGAAGAAGAATATTGAGAGTTTTTCTCTATCATTTTGTTGGAGAGAATAACTTGCGGCACATATGCATTTATAATTTTCCAATTTCCCCATCTCTCTTTCTTAACTTCTATACTAATAATCAATAAATTATTAAATTTCTTATAATATACAAAAAAGTTCGGTTGAGACTTCTTCTCAACTTTTTACACGTGTTTTTTTAATTGATATATATTCTTTATATGAATTTTTCTCTACTTTTTACACGAACTTTTATAGAAGAAGAATGTTGAGAGTTTTGCACAATTATAGAACGACTCTGTTAATATAAAATTGGTAAGGTTAACTTCTCTAATCAATAATGCATATTGCAGCCGATTCACGCTGCACCAACATACGTCCGGCTGTGGTATCACCATTTTTGGGTGTAGAAGTAGGCCTTCTCTTGAATTTTCTCATTAAAATTCAAATCTTAGATATAGATATTCCCATAATAACATATCTAGCTTAAGATATTATATGATACGTAAAATCAAATTGAAAGAAAGAATCGACAATAATTTACAACATGGATGTTCACTAGTTTTGAATGGAGGAATAAACTCAAACAACTGCAAATATATAAGATTAATACGTACCAATTAAAAACGAAAAAAAATATTAATAATACGATAACATAGACATCAAAACTCTTCCAATCTCAAAGGAGACAAAAGCATCCAAACACGCGTACTTCACTTGCTCCTCCGTCAACGACCACTTATCCCACCGACTCATCGTCACCTCCTTCTGCTTATCCATCTCTTTCCACAACACATCAGCTGCCAGTCTTTTCAACCCCGCATTCTTCAACTCATCTCGGTTGCACACACGTGCTGCCAAGCTGCGTAAATCCTCATATTGTGCATGGCTTCCAATCTCATAGTCATTCTGTAACTTATTGAGATCATTTTTTACGGCAACTCCGACAAAGATGATGTTGTTATCAGAGAGGAAATCAACAAGGGATTGGGGGACATGAGGAGAGTGGAAAATCTGGTAGACAAGGCATCGGTTATCAACGCAAAGTTGGAGTACAGCGACTGTGTTTTGCTTGTAGTGAGGCCTCCACTCGGTGTCGAGGCCAACAATGAGACGACTGTGAGGGTGAGACTTGGTGTTGTAAATCCATTTGGAGACCTCTACGGGGTTAGAGGTGACCGTAGTGAAGATATGTTCATTGAAGAAAGAAACATCGTAGGTCTTGCAATTGCTCTTCCGCCCCAAATAACTCTTACACTCTCTAATGGAGGAGGTTGTCATGATCTGCCGGGACAAGGGAGAAAACAATAAAATTGTGTTAAGAGTAGAAATTATGAGCAACAATAAAATTATGTTAAGAGTAGAAATTATGAGCAACAATATTTCTTTATTTATAGGCAAAAATCAATGATTCTTTTCCTTGTAAGATTTATAGAATCTCTTAAACATTCCTACAGATTCTGGTAAGATTTATTAAATCTCTGAAACATTCCTCTACCATTTTTAACTTTATTAAGATATGTTCTTAGCCAATCACATATCATTATTTATTTAAAACATTAATTAATAAATATAATAAAAATTGGCACTTTATAAATACGGCTACGCAAAAGGATCATATTTACGACTTCGTCTTCTATCTTTAAACCTAAACTACAAAAGTATAATGTCGAGTTACGATATTTCCTTTTACAACTATTGCATCTCCACCACCGTTACCTCTAGTTCTGTTGTAGTCGCTAGTTGGATTTTTAACACCAAGCATCGCCCCCTCCACCACCTCATCGTCGGCCTCAACACTGAATGACACCTAAATCTGTAACCATATAAAACAGGATAAAAAAATATCATTTTCCGGCATTCCTAATATTAATATTGGGATACGTTTTAATGTATAATTTCATCACATGTTTTATAAAAACAGGTGATTTTCTGCCACGAATTCTTCTTTAATCTTCTTGCTACTGTTCTTGAATCTTGCAGATTTCAGTTACGGTTTCTTATTTTTTCTATCTCTGTGATTTCATACACATTTTTTTTTTTTTCTAACTTCATGTAAACAAACTCAGATTTTATTTTGTTTTTTAATTTATTTTCAATAACTCAGAAAAAGAGGCCCACAAAATAGCCTATAACCTTGCTTGCATTTATATGACGAGAAACCAGAATATTATTAACATTATCTACAGTTCTTTCGTATATCACATATCTCGATTTTCATAGATTTCTGACATTTATTTTTACATAAATTTTTAATATTTATTTTCAATTTTTAGAATTGAGATATATATATATATTTTTTTAAGTGAGGATATTATTAAATTTATATTGAGTCTATGAAATGTAAATTGATATAAATACTAAATTATGATCTGTTAATTTAAATTTATTTTTACATAAATTTCTAACATCTATCATATTACACGTTACACTATAAAAATAAATTATTTGTCAATCTCCATATATTACTAAAAGGTCCATTAAATACATCAATCACATCAAATTCAAGCTCCTCATTTACATTATTCAATAAAAAAAATTAAATATAAATTACTTATATTTTCATGTTATTGTTTATATAAAAATAAATTAATTTAATATTATACATGGACACATTATTTCAATTATGTTAATACATCATATAACTTTGACTTGTATTTTTTTTATTTGAAAGATTAACAATTAGTTTTCAAGTATGTTCTCCCGTGCAATATATTATTATATTAAATTTAAGAAGTTCATAACATTAATATTTTATAAAATATAGATATAATCACATTCTATAATTTTAATATGTAGCATGATTATGATAAGAATATAAATATTATAAATAAAATCATATTCATATATAATGAGTAAAATAGAATAAATTTACCTACGTTTCCCTAAGTTGCAGAAATTCTCATGTTAAGAAAATAAGAAAATTATGCATTTATTTTCTTTCAATTTGCAATTTGGAACGAAAGAAAATAATTATATATAGTTGCAATGCATGGATAAAATAAAACTATGAATATAAGTAAAATTATATTAAATTTATGATATTTTAAATTTGCATATAAGCAAAGTCATACGAAATGATTGCGGCTCAGATGCATTTATAATTTCCAATTTTCCCATCTCTTTATTAACTTCTAAACTAATAATCAATAAATTATTGAATATCCTATAATATCCAAAAAAATCGGTTGAGACTTTTTCTCAACTCTTTACACATGTTTTTATAATTAATTGATTTGTATCATTTATATAATTATAGAAGAAGGATGTTGAAGGTTTTTCCTTTGACTAAAAAAAATAAACATTAGAAGACTATTATTTTATTTAAATAAGGGGATTTCCCTAATTTGTTAGAATCTTTATTAAAATTAGTGAATTATAAATACTGCTCCTCAGAATTCTGCTATTCAGAAGTAGAGAGACAGATGCGACGCCAAAAATCATAATAATGTCGAAGCAGGGTCACGCTGTGCATGTGTATAATCGAGATGAGTTGAAGAATGTTGAACTGAAAAGACTAGCGGATGAAGTACTTTGTAAAGAGATGAATAACAGAAGGAGATGAAAATGAGGAGGTGGGAGAATTGGCAGCTGACAGAGGAGCAAGTATAGTATGCATGTCTTGATGCTTTCGTCGCCTTTGAGTTTGACAAAGTATTAGCGTGCATGGAAATACCTTATAATATATAAAATAGTCGGTTGAGACTTCTTCTCAACTCTTTACATGTGTTTTTTATAATTAATTACTATGTATTTTTTAATAGAATATATTTAGACTTGGAGTATGTTTAGAGATTTCGGGGTATGAATAGCCATCTCCTTTAAAAGTTTTTCTATTCTATTTACATTTGTTATTTTAATTAATGGACACGATCTTCTGCACAATTATAGAACAACTCCATTAGTCTAAAATTGTTAAGTTTAATATACAATTAATTTTTTTAATCAGTCTTGTTTTTTTCTTTTTTCTCTCTTATTTTAATTTTTATTAAAATTTAAAAATTCAAATAATTTTTTTTATTTTAAATTTATTTTTAATATATGATACATCAATTTTTTTTTTTTTTTGTGATCTTAAATTTGACACCAATATTGTATATATTGAAATAAGTAATTATATTTTAAATTATGAAATATAATTTTTATGGATGAAATATAAAATTTTATACATTGAATTATATATTTTCTCTTTTTTTTCTTGTCTCTCCTATTTTATTTTTTTACTAAAATTTAAAAATTTAAATAACTTTTTTATTTTAAGTCCCTTTTTAATATATGATATATCAAATTAATTGTGATCTTTAATTTGACACCAATATTGTATACATTGAAATAAATAATTATATTTAAAATTATAGATGAAATATAAAATTTTATGCATTGAATTATTAATTAAAATTTTAATATATGTGATGAATTTGAATAAATAGTATATCAAATTTTTATATGGATTTAACCTAAAAATATAAATTAAATTTAGTATGACAAAATTATTTAAATTTAAGCTAATAATACATACTACATTATAGGTATTTTAAAGAGAATTTGGGTATTAATTTAGAATGCACCAAATATGTGTAATCAATATTAGTGGTTAACTAGTATTTCTTTCGTGCATGGCACGATTATAATATAATAATATAATAAAAAATAATAATATAATTTTTAAAATAAAACACACAATTATATAAAATGTATTTTTAATAAAATATTTAAAACTAATCACTTGTTATTGACTAACGGTAGCTGATCACATAATTTCTTATGCAACTGCTTCTTTTGTTCCAAATTTATAATATACTATTAAGTTATATCGTATGATGCACGGACATATTAATTTTTTGTATGAATTATTTAATATAATTTTATAGAACACTATTATTAAATTAAAAATACAAAATATTAATTTTTAAAAAATATATATAATTATATTTAATAATTTATATATATAGCATAATTATAATAAATAATATAAATATTATATATAAATCATATAATTATATAATGAATAAAATAGTCGATATCTCGTTATCTCTAATTCATCCATGGTTGCTGTCACAGGGGTAATTCAAGACTCAGAATTTTTCGCCCACTGTGCGGCCTAATTGCCTCAACAATTAGTCAGCCTTTCACTCCCTTATCAAACTCTCGTGTTTGTGATGTGTTTTTGCAAGTAATCAACCAATACGTAGCAATAATAAGGCACACGCAATATACGGGACGATTCCCAACCTTGTATTACTTCCAACAATTCATACAAAGGACTTGGCTTGGGCTTGCACACAAAATTTCTCTCCTCTTTTGTGCAACTCCAGCCACGGACTTAAATAAGCAAGGCATCTTGATCTAGTGTGGTGGACATCCCCCACCACTAGGAAATAGGGCCAATTAGCTTCCGGCAGATGGCACCGGGTCCAGTGCACCGTGCACAGCATGTCCACATCACAAGGCAGTTGTTAACAGCCTTTCCTGGATTTCAGGAGTTCGGTCAACTGCCGTGTAACAGCCAACGGAATCTTGTGCGCGCGCGCGCCCGCGCGCCCCCGCGCGTGCCCGGCGCGCACCTGGTCTTTACCCGCACTTAGTCCCGCGCGCCCATGCCTGCGCGCGGAATGTGGCCTCCGTCTCTCGGGCGCCCCGCGTACGCGCGCGCCCGGCCAGCGCGCATGTCTCTCGGCCATCGTGCGCGCGCTCGGCCATCATGCGCGCGCTCGGCCATCATGCCCAGTCTTGCGTGCGTACGGCGCCAACTTGCCGTGCCCGCCTATTCCCGACCTTCCTGCTCATATCCGCAACTCACCGGGGTCCCGACCACCCTTTTGCCAAGTTTTGTGCGCCGGGCCCCCACACCCCGTCGGGCGCTGCAATGTGCCAGCACCCTTTTATGCCTTGGCACGCGGGATGCGCCGTGCCAAGGGTTTCAGCATCTCAAGGGGCTAACAAACCGCCCCCACCGGAGCTACTCGACGTCCCCGTCGAGGATGGACCACCGCCCTGTTTCTTCCAATAACCTGCAATATGTTTTTCAAATTGCCACAAATTAACATCCCTTTCCCATGTAGCATCTACCTCGGATCCTCCCTTCCAATGCACCAAATAATCAATCCTTCGATTTTTCTTGCTTTGGCCTTGGGTCCGGTGATCCAAGATCTTGCACACTTCTTTGGAAAATTGTTGTCTAATAACAGGTGGGGCACGCCTGGCTTGTTTTCTTGAGGAATCCAGCAGGTCCTCGTGATATTTCTTCAAGAATGACACGTGAAATGTTGGATGAACCTTCAGCCTATCCGGCAGCTTCAACCGGTATGCCACGTTCCCCACTTTCTTGATGATTTCAAAGGGTCCGTCATACTTTGGAATCAATCCCCGGTGCACTGTTTTGGAAGAGATTTTCTTCCAAATTTGTGGAGTTAGTTTCAACAAGACTTGCTCCCCAACGGCAAACTCCACATGCATTCGGCCTTTGTCAGCATATTTCTTCATCCGTCTTTGAGCCTTCCCCAAGCTATCTTTGGCTTCATCAAACAGCTCCTGCTGCGAACGAGCGAAGCGATAGGCAGCCGAGCAATTACCACCCGTCCGCTGGACCGCAATCTCGTGGGGAGTCATGGGTTGCTGCCCATACACAATCTCAAACGGACTCATCCCAGTGGCCGATGCCTTGTGCAAATTGTAACAAAACTGTGCCATGTCCAGCAGGCCCGCCCAATCTTTTTGGCTTGCCGAGACATAGTGTCTCAAGTATTCCTCCAACAGTTGGTTCATGCGTTCTGTTTGCCCGTCTGTCTGCGGATGATTGGTTGTGGAGAATTTCAACTCCGTCCCCATCATTTTGAATAGGGTCGTCCAAAAACGTCCCGTGAAACGGGAGTCCCTATCACTGATTATGTCTTCCGGAATTCCAAAATATTTGATCACATTCCGAAAGAATAAATCCGCAGCAACTTCAGCAAGGCAAGCATTAGGCACAGCAATAAAAATACCATACTTGGAAAACCGATCAACCACCACAAAAATGGATGCCTTACCCTCCACCTTTGGGAATCCCGAAATGAAGTCCATTGACACGGACTGGAATGGTCTTTCGGGAATGGGTAGAGGCTGCAACAACCCGGCTTCCTTTTTCCTCTCAAGTTTGTCTTGTTGACATACAAGACAAGTGCGAACGTATGCCTCAACATCGTTCTCCATCTTTGGCCAATAATACCGTCGGGACAGCAATGCTAGCATCCTTTCTATTCCCGGATGTCCAGCCCATTGAGGGTCGTGAGTTTCCCTCAAGAGTTGCCTCCTTAATGCACTGCCCGGTACATAGGCTCGACCACCCTTCGCATAGAGTAGCCCGTCATCTAGCCAATATTTTCGAAGGTGACCAGCTTTCACCTCTTCCACCAACTTTAAGTAAACAGCATCATTGTGAGCCGTATCTCGGATCTTACTCAAGAAGTCTGACTCAATCAAGCTTAAGGCAGCCACATATTCTCCCACCACCTTTCGACTCAAGGCATCAGCCACCTCATTGTGCCGGCCCGGTCGGTGCACCCACTCAAAGTCATATTCGCCCAAATACTCCTGCCAACGGGCCTGTTTTGGGGATAACTTCTTTTGAGTCCGGAAATAAGTATTAGCAACATTATCAGTGACAACAATAAATTTTGTGCCGAGTAAATAATGTTTCCAGGCCTCCAGGCAATGAATCACTGCCGTCATTTCCTTCTCATGGGTGCTGTACCGCACTTCGGCGTCCTTCAATTTCCGGCTTTCGAAGGCAACAGGATGCTTGTCTTGCACCAACACCCCGCCAAGAGCACGATCAGAGGCATCAACCTGTACTTCAAAAGGTTTGTCAAACTCCGGGAGCTAGAGGATGGGTTCCGACGAGATGGCCTGTTTTAAGGTTTCAAAGGCCTTCTCGCAGGAAGTAGTCCATTCCCACTTCTGATCCTTCTTCAGCAAGTCCGTCAAGGGGCTAACAATTTTAGAATACCCTCAGATGAACCGCCTATAATAATTGGCCAGTCCCAAAAATGACCGTAATTCAGCTACTTTCACAGGCGCCGACCAGTCCAAGACGGCCTTCACCTTCCTTTGATCCATCTTGATCTTTCCTTGGCCAATGATGTGACCTAGGAATGTGATTTCCTCCCGACAGAATTCACACTTTTCTTTCTTTGCGTACAACCTGTTTTCCCTCAGCTTCTGAAAAACAGCTCTCAAATGCAACAAATGGTCTTCCAACGATTCCGAATAGATGACTATGTCATCTAAGTATACCACCACAAACCGATCCAAGAACTCATACAGCACTTCATTCATCATGTTGCAAAATGTAGCAGGGGCATTCGTCAAGCCAAAAGGCATTACCAGAAATTCAAACGACCCGTATCTCGTTACACATGTCGTCTTTGCTTCATCTCCTGGTGCTATACGAACTTGCCAATATCCCGACCTTAGATCGAGTTTGGTGTAAAACCGAGCCCGTGTCAGCTTGTCAAATAGATCAAGGGCATTTGGAATAGGATACTTATTTTTGATAGTGATCTTATTCAAGGCCCTGTAGTCCACACACATCCGCATTGAGCCATCTGCCTTCTTTTGGAACAAGACAGGGGAGCCATATGGAGCTTTTGAAGGCTGGATCAGCCCACCCTCCAACAACTCATCTAGTTGCTTCCTCAATTCCACCAACTGTGAAGGTGGCATTCGGTATGGGGCTTGGGCCGGAGGCTTCGCCCCTGGTTCCAATTCAATTTGATGGTCACATGCACGCCTAGGTGGTAAACCTTTTGGTAACTCGGGAGACATCACGTCCCCAAATTCCAACAACAAGTCTGCCACACGATCCGGTACTTCTTGGTGTACATCGGGCTTGATCTCCACCAACGCGGCCAGGTAGGTGGTTTGTCCCTGCTTTAGCCCACCATTGACTTGCAGGGCGGAGAGCAATCCCGATCCGATCTCGGCACCCTTGGATTCCTCATCCATGTACCTGCCATGCACAAAACCGGGGCAAGCATCATCAGAGATGAGTAGCCCGCCTAAGTGAGGTAGGACAGCAACTCTGGCAGCGACAAGGAATTCCATCCCAAGGATAATATCAAAATCGTCGAGAGGCACAGCCATTAGGGAACACTTTCCCTTCCACGATCCGACAGTAATTTCGACCGTGGGCACCCCGTTTATGGGCTGGGCCTCGGAATTAGCAGCCTTGATTCGACTATCATGTGGAACCAAGTTCAGTCCCAACTTCTGGACCATCCGGCCGGCCACAAAATTGTGAGTGGCTCCTGTGTCAACCATCACCATCGTGTCCACTCCATTGACCCTCGCCGGTACATACATCAAGCCCTTGTGTTTTGAGGGCTTCGTTTGGATTGCAGTAAGCAACTGTAGAGGGTTCACTCGAGGGGGTCCGGGCTCATGGGTTCCCTCTTTTCCATCAGCGACAAGAGCGTTCAACTTTCCCCGCTTTGGGCAGTCTCGCATCCGGTGATCACCACCACAAAGAAAACAGCCCTTCTGGGATTTGTCCAACGTGTGATGTTGTTGGGCATCCCTAAACTTGTTCTCGTTGCTTGTCGATGGGCCTTCCCTATTTTTCTTTTTCTTATTTTTCCAATCATTCCCGAACTTGCCAGATTTCCCTTTTTCTTTCCCGGATTCTTTCTTTTTCCCCTCCAGGTTGCCAACCGTCTTAAAATCCACCAACCGGTCGGCAGCGGCAATGGCCGAGGGCAAATCTTTGACCCCCTGCCTTCGAAGTTCGGCTTGGGCCCATGTCTGCAATCCCACCATGAAGTTGAATAGTTTGTCTTCCTCTGACATATCCCTTATATCCAACATCAAGGAACTAAATTCCTTGACATACTCACGAACGGACCCATTGTGCTTTAATTTTCGCAATGAGTCCCTTGCAAGCCAAGAAGTATTGCAAGGCAGGAACTGGTCTTTTAGTTCCTTTTTCAGTACCTCCCACGTCTCAATAGGGTCACGATTAGCACTGGCATCGTCCGAGAGGCGTGAGCGCCACCATAATTTCGCATCACCGGAAAGGTACATGCTAGTTATGGACACTTTTTCTGAATCTGGGACATGAGACGCCTGGAAGTATGTTTCCATGTCCCATAGGAAATTTTCGAGTTCCTTAGCGTTTCGAGCACCCCCAAAAGGCTTGGGGTCCGGGACCTTTACTCTGGATGTGGGTCGGTCATCGCTATGGTTAGCACCCACAGCCTTCTTTAGGACTTTGAGGTCGTCCTTCACCGCATCCATCCGGAGGTCTATTGCATCCGTCCATATACTAATGTCTTCTTGACAGGATGCAACTCGTCCCTCCACAAACTCGGGTAGGTTGTCCACCGACTTCCGAAGGTCTGTCATAATTTTTTCGACATCCAGAATTCGCTGGAAAATACCCGCTGTTGTGGAAGATTCAGGGGGTTGTCCAAAGAAATTTTCCATCCTTTGGACCCGGGCCTCCAGGGCCACCACTCGTTCTTGCCAGCGACTTGTCTCAGCCATCGTAACAACCAACACCTTGGACCCGTAATCAGGCTCTGATACCACTTGTCACAGGGGTAATTCAAGACTCAGAATTTTTCGCCCACTGTGCGGCCTAATTGCCTCAACAATTAGTCAGCCTTTCACTCCCTTATCAAACTCTCGTGTTTGTGATGTGTTTTTGCAAGTAATCAACCAATACGTAGCAATAATAAGGCACACGCAATATACGGGACGATTCCCAACCTTGTATTACTTCCAACAATTCATACAAAGGACTTGGCTTGGGCTTGCACACAAAATTTCTCTCCTCTTTTGTGCAACTCCAGCCACGGACTTAAATAAGCAAGGCATCTTGATCTAGTGTGGTGGACATCCCCCACCACTAGGAAATAGGGCCAATTAGCTTCCGGCAGATGGCACCGGGTCCAGTGCACCGTGCACAGCATGTCCACATCACAAGGCAGTTGTTAACAGCCTTTCCTGGATTTCAGGAGTTCGGTCAACTGCCGTGTAACAGCCAACGGAATCTTGTGCGCGCGCGCGCCCGCGCGCCTGGTCTTTACCCGCACTTAGTCCCGCGCGCCCATGCCTGCGCGCGGAATGTGGCCTCCGTCTCTCGGGCGCCCCGCGTACGCGCGCGCCCGGCCAGCGCGCATGTCTCTCGGCCATCGTGCGCGCGCTCGGCCATCATGCGCGCGCCCGGCCAGCGTGCGCGCGCTCGGCCATCATGCCCAGTCTTGCGTGCGTACGGCGCCAACTTGCCGTGCCCGCCTATTCCCGACCTTCCTGCTCATATCCGCAACTCACCGGGGTCCCGACCACCCTTTTGCCAAGTTTTGTGCGCCGGGCCCCCACACCCCGTCGGGCGCTGCAATGTGCCAGCACCCTTTTATGCCTTGGCACGCGGGATGCGCCGTGCCAAGGGTTTCAGCATCTCAAGGGGCTAACAGTTGCCCAGTAGAAGAAGAGAAGGGGGAACGCATTTTAATGTCTTTGACGGCACAGGTTTTAGTGGATTGAAAGAGTAGTCATTTATAATCTATGATACATAAAAGATTTGAAGATTATTTTTTATTATTATTGTTTTATATTTTTAATTTGACTGGAGTCTGTTGAGAAAACAGAGGGCCCAAATTTTGTTTTTCCTTTTCTATCTCATTTTCGTTATTATAAGAAACATATATTGGCAAGTATTTAAATTTTCAAAAGTAAAAATTGAAAAATTAAATATTGCCTTATTTATCTCAACTCCATAAATATTGGGTTATTCACGTTCATCGAGATTCAAGGAATATGATTACAAGATCTTGAGCCGACTATAAATAAGAATCATATGTGAAGGCTGTTAAGCATCTCTGTTACATTACATTCATTATTATATGCAGAGAAAGAGGCATCATATTTGAGAGTAACGGTTTTCTGTGGTAATTTTTCAGTAAAAAAAATAATCTTAATTTTTGCGGTCGTTTCCAATTTGAAAAATAAAATATTAAATTTTTGTTTTTTTAATGTTAAATTCGATGAAATTAAAATTATACAGATTAATCTTATTGTATTATGTAAATATTAATATACATTTTTTATATCAAATCGATTTATTGTAATCTAACTTATTAGATATATTGGTTATCTATATCCCAAAAATTGTGGAATTATAAGATTTAAATTGAACTACAATTTATCTTTATACAATATTTAGAAGTTTGTTTTGATATACATTCATAATAAAATAATTAAAATTTAAATTAATAATAATATAATAATTTTTATTGCAATTTTTAGTAACCATTAAATCATGGCTCTATCAATCAACTTCTTTTATTATATCTTATATATAGATAGATATTGATATAGATTTGTATAAAAAAATATTATAATTAAAAGTAATTTAGGAAGAAAAAAATTGCTTTTTTATTTATTTAAGATGATATTTCTCTCCCGATATATATATATATATATATATCACAATTGACTTAAGAAAAAATATTTTATATTTAATGATTAGATTTAGTGTATGTATGTGTATATATATGCAATATGGATGCTAAATTAATGATCGTGAAAAGAGAATTAATTAGATATCTTTTTTAAAAAATAAAAATGGAACAAAAAGTTATAAGCTTTATGAAATTTTTAATGAAAATAAAAAATAAAAAAAATTCAAATTAACATATTTTGATAGATAATAATTTGAAAATGAATAAGTGTCGTAGCTTCATTAATCAAATAGATACAAATAGATATTGATATAGATTTGCATACAAAATTAGATATCATAATATATATACGTATATGTGATATATATATATATATATATATATATTTGCATAGAAAATAGATATCATAATTATGTTTAGCCTGAAAATTTTGATGCTTTCTATTTATGACAATATTTTTATTATATATATATATATATATATATATATATATATATATATATATATATATATATATATTATTTCTTCATTAGTCATTGATACAGACCCTTTTTTAATAGTCCTCGTTCCAAAAAATGTCACTTAAAAATTTTACCAATTGCATTTCTTGATTGCTTCTCAACTGTGCAATTGTAGAGACATAATTTCGATGTTATTGGGATCAAAACAATGTCTTTTCGATGCAAATACTAAAAATAACATCCAAACACAAAAGAAGTCCAATTTACATGTCGTTTGCAGAACCCATGTACACTTTTTTTTTTCTTTTTTCTTTTTTTTTTTTCTTTTTTTTTTTTTTTTTTTTTTGCTTAAAATGGTCCCCATCTGAGGGAGCATGAAATTCATTTCTACAGTACTATACAGTTTGTACGATCAATAAGAAAGATATAAAAAGGAACCACATAGTAGGAAATGCAGAAAATAAAGGTAAGAAAAAGTATCATCTAGAAGCCCACAAGGGAAAGGATGGCGCCATGGCCATCTCTTTTCCTCCCATACTCAACATCTTATCTACACCCTATACAAGTCGTCTGGGCCCTTCGTTAGTAATCTGTATTCACCGTTATTCAACACAGTTATTTCACTCCAAACCATTCTTCAAAACTCACAGGAGGATCCCAACCTTAGCTTGGACAAGCCCATGGATTTTCTCTCCTCGAAAGCCTCGGGCAGAAGTTTATGGAAGCTCTTCAAGAACAACCGCCACTCCTCCTCATCCATTTCCCCTAAGCAGATGCATTGGCCATCGCGATTATGATTCTGTACAGAGTAGCTCACGCTCCTCATCAAATTACTCGCCCCGTGATCATCAATGTTGATGCAATTGTCCAAGAACGTGTTCAAAGCATGATCGTCATTCAGATAGTGTTCGATTGGCAACATTGGTGGATCATCCGACGTAGCCATGGATGAAAAGCTCGGAATTTTGGATGGCTTACCTTCCGTGGGGCAGTTTTCCATGATTTCTGATGCTTGATTAAAGTCATCATCGAATTGGAACATTTCATCTACTTCTTCTTTACGCTGGTTCTTGTCAATATCATCATTTTCCGGTCCTTTCTTCAGTCTAGCCTTTGCAGTTATGCATAGGTTCTCTAATGTGCTCCAGTTTTCATCTCCTCCATGGAATTCCCTAGTCATCATTTCACCTATATCAGCAAGGCACAAACCATAATCCGTTGCTTGCTTCAAAAAGATCGTGCAAAGCACAAGAACCCGAATGGAAGACTCTCCTATTGATGGGATCTCAGTTCTTAGCAGCTCTGCATCTTTGAAGGGATCGAGAGAGGATATGTAATCCACTTCAGTCTCTGAAAATGGTATTGAAGCCTGGGGCCAATGCAGCCACTCGAAATATGGGTCATCGAGTGATTCGGGTAGGCAGAACCCGTGATCAATGGGCACTAGCTCAGCTGTCCCCCCAGCATAGCTCCCTGGTCCATGCCTCACAAGAATATTCCCTGCATGCCTGTCAAGATTCATCAGTCTTACGTCAAGTATGCCTATATGGTGTACAGAAGTGACTGAAAAGCTCGAAGGGCCCAAATCCCCTGCATCTGAGTCATGATTCACATATCGTTGAAGGGAGGCAATCTTGTAAGTTGTGGTCGAATCTGATCCTGGATTGTTTAAATTGAATTTCACGTGAGAGAATCGAACTAAAGCTGTTGGAGGGACACCTGCAAAGCCATCATGGTCGAGGACATAAGCAGCCGATTCACGCATGCCAGTTTCGCCGATCCTAATGGAGCATTTAATGCCAGGCTGGCCCAACGTACGTCCTGCTAAGCCTTTTGGGTTATTGAATGCTAAAGGCTCCTCGTCTATGGGCTTTGCAACAGCTATGGTATCACCATTTTTGGCCCGTAGAAAGTAGGCCCCACCCAGCCCACTTGAGGCTGGCTCGGGACTGACACCAGAGGCCATAGCTATGGCAACTTCAACAACCAGAGCACGTACTCTAGGTGCAGAATGGCCAACAAGGATCTGAATGCTTGAATTGGTGTCATGTTCGTCGTTTACTGGAGAAGAATTGGATAGGCACGGTGTGGAGAAGCTCTTGTGAATGTTGGTATACTCAAAGGCATGTTCGAGAGACTGTGTGAGCTTGGATTGACTGAAGTCGAGCATTTTGTAGTCAAGTTGAGTGAAAGATGGGAGTTTGCATCTTGGGGGTCGCATGAATGGTTTAAATCCATGACCTTGATCAACGGCTACAGCCATCTTGAAGAGACTTGTGCAGGAGGAAATTGTTGTTATACATGCTAAGGACTGTTTCTCAAGAGATCTCTTTATCGTTAGTCTGCCCTGGGAGATTAGACATCACATTTCTGCAACAAAAAAGCATGGTTTTCCGACTCAATCGAGCAGTTAAGGCTCACTGAAGTTTAATAAAATTGTGCTGACAAGCACGACAAACATGACATGTTATGGTTCTCAGAATCTTGATATATCAAGATTCAACAACAGATCTGTAACAGAAGATAGAAACTTGTTCTCATGATACATGACATCTAAATAATCACTTTTTCATTTGGACAGCAATGTGGGTAACCAAATGCTTGTGGGATTTGCTTAGTCTCTATGATATCATTCAAAGATCTTTTATGTTGTATTTCTGTTGAAATTTAAGATTAGTAGTAAATCCATTGGTGATTGTTTGGACCGAAATGGTTTGAAGTCCATCGTTCTCATTTTGAACTATCTGTTAAGAGATTTTGGTGGACTTTAATCCACTCCAACCTGAGTGGCTTTGAAATCCTTACGTTTCAAAATCTTTCAATCAACACTCGAACTTTAGCGAGTTCAAATTTATATCGATCATGGCAAGAAAGGAGACATAGGGAAGTAGCTAAACGTGCAGTGAAAATTATGTTTCTTACTTGAAATTCACATAATAAAAGTTGCAAAGATCAACAACTAGAACCATGGTGCTAATCTCCGTACACCTACAAAAAAAATATCAGAATGCAAATTTCCAAAGATTCGTAGGGAAACAAACGGAAAATAAATGCTTTAATTGCATTATTTTATTGCCTTACCTTCTATTAGATCCTCCTCGCTCCTCTGCTCAAAAATTACCAAATGGACTGCAGAGGATGGAAAAAGAAACGATCATGCATCATTTATCATTTGTTTCGTCAGCAGAAATATCGAGAGGGAGACAGAAAAAGAGAAATAGGAAGCATAAACTGAACAGAGTAAACACAGATAAACTGCATTTCCAGAAGCAATTTCGCACAAAGATTACTTCAAATTAATTATGCTTCATACACAGAGTAGTTGGGATACAGGCTTACCGGGAAGAGACAAGACAAAAAATGTCATGCCCCTACCCAAGATTATCCTAACAATATGAAACTTCACAAATTAAAAGGAACAAATAATAGGCAGCCGCTTTATTACCAAACACAAATTGTTCATATGTCTCATCATCTTCAGTTGCTTATGTGGATGACAAGAATCGTAGAACAAATCAGAAAGAAATTCATTAAGAAAACAAACGCATTTGACAAATATTAGAAAGAAGGATCAAAAATCATTCTATGAATTCTAACAACATACCTCAAGGAAACCGCAAAATTCGTTAGAATTTATAGTCACAATTGCATACAAATTAACATGAAATAGAACCACACAGATGACAGGCTTTCATCGCATAACCATTGACTCATTAATACGAAGATTCAAAACCTTGGATTGACTAAATCTGAAACATAGGATCATAACACAGGAGAGTCGATCTATTACATATAACCAACGAATCTCCGGACAATGTCGGAAGATCTACAAAAACAAATTTCCTAGGATAAACAAAAAAATAGATAAATTCAGAAAATGCTGCGGAAATCATCGGATAAAACAAAATCCAGGAAAAAATAAAGAAGAAAATACATAATCAGGGAGGCGTACCCTGAACACTGGTGAGGCATTCAGGGTGACGAAACGGCAACGGTAGAGCGCGAGAGCGAAGTATTCCGTCACCGAAAAAAAGATCCCAACGGAAATACAATTTTTTTTATTTTTTTTATCGTTTTCAAATGGCAGTCCGGTTCGTTATTACATTTTATATATAATCAACATTTTTTCTCAGAAAAAACTGGTCAAACGCAGGCAATCTCTCCCGCGTTCCGATGTTTTTGCTGGTCAGTTTTGTATCTATGGCCAGACATTTTCAAATGCATTACATCAACTTCCAATTGCAAATTAAATGAACGGTCCGATTCTCAATTATTTGTAGTGTAATAAAACTTATAGTATAATAAAACTTCTTAGGTTGTGTTTGGTCAAGATTTTGAGATTTCTGACCATATAGGTTTCGATATGACATGTTGGAAAATAATGTGGATGTAAGTTGATGAAAAATAATTAAAAAGGAAAAAATTATTAAAATAAATTGATTTTTTTATTGATGATACGTAACAGACTCATGCCACATTTTTATCCCTTCCTTTCTCTCTCTTATTTTGTTTTAAAATCTTTATTATTTTTGCAAAAACGAGAATTTTGGATTTAGTAAGAAATGACAAAAACTTGAAAACTATTACTAAGTAAGCTATAAAGTTAATAGTGTACTCGTTATTTTTTTACTCGAAAGGTATTTCGGTCCTTGTGTCGTTTTCTTTTCGAAACGGGGCATTTGTTCACGGCAAAAAGAAGGATAGTGAAACTTCAGTATTGATTTTTAGAAACAAACATCTTATTAAATTTCTCGTCTGAATACTTCCTCCGTTCCAAAAAAAAAAAAAGAATTATGTTTGTATAACTATATTCAGATAACACAAATCCTTTTCATCCATTTTTTCACTCTTCAACCTGGAAAACAAATCTGCAACCTAAAAAATGAAAAAATTATGTACGTATATATTGACAAATCAAAGGACAAAAAAAAAAAAAAAAAAAAGTGTTCTTACATATGTTGATTTTCCCTCCTTAAAAATTTATGAAGAAAGAGATATGATACAAGAGTCAGCGGCATTACATGTCATCATTGGCCTGTCACCTCTGTGACTTTGACATTGATGCCTGTAGCCGTAACTTTTTTCAAACAGATATTTACAAACACCTTGTATGCACTCAATTGAAAGCCCTGCCCTTTGGCCTCGCTCACAACCAGCAAAATTTATAGCAGAAGTTGTTTTTTTTTTTTTTTTAAGTAATCGGACTGTAATCATCACCCTTACAAAACGATCTTTCTCATTTGTCTGCGGCTAAAGAAGCAATACGACTAATACAATCAATGGCAGAGCCAGTGCATTGGAGGAGGATATACCTGCACAGGCTGCAAAAGATTGCAGTCAATCAAAAAATAGAGATCAGTAAATGTGATAATAAAAGAGGTCGGGGTCGGGGTCCTCTGTTATATTTGGGGTTTCATCTTATATTGCACTGCCTGTAATACACACCACATGTTGATTAATGATTTCAGTTTAGTACTCGTGGCGTGTGGCAGTCATCTTGGAATACAAAATGAAACACCAAACAAAACAGGCAATCCCTCTGATGCTATTAAAAAGACGGAACAGCCATAGTTTTATAAAATAATCAATAAATGTAAGAAATTTACTCACATGGAGATGGCCACGGTGAAACCATTGACATTACATCGGGAGGCCTCGCATGAATTTCACCCTTTGGTGGAGGCTGACTAGGAGCATATGCTACATAAGGTGGACTTGCTAGAGAGACGGGAGACAGTTCTGGAGGCGGGGATTTTGTAAATGTTGGTTGAGATGGAGCGGCATCTGGTGCATACCCTGGGGTTGGAGAAGGTGCCATGTGAGAATGCTTGTTGTGCTTCCAGGGAAACCTATTACCTTGACCAAAGTGACAAGGTGGAGGTGGGGCTGGTTTATTCTTTCTGGGTGCTGGTGCAAGCCCCGGTGTAGGTGCAGGTGATCCATGGCCCCACATTGATGGTGAAGGTGAGATACGAGGAGCAGGATTTACAACATGATGGTGGGGGTGGGCGTGAGGGTGGGATTGAGGCGAAGGAGACGGGGAAGGTGATGGTGACGGGCCAGTTCCATCACCACCAAGGGAGTGTTGTAATACAGATGAAAGTTGAACTTGCTTGACACGTCCAAATACAGTGTTATTCAGACCAAGATTCTTAGTATGAGAACCAGTTATAGTTTGAGCCAACTGCTTTAACCTCGATTTAGAGGGAATACCCACGGCCAATAGAACTTGGGACTCGACTGTTGTCGGTGGAGCCACTGTTGAACCCTTGAGATTGGTCAGTCTTATATACAAATTCTGCATTTCAGAAGAAACAACAAAGAAGAACATTAGTTTTTCAAAACAAAGCATGCCTTAACTTTAAAAACAACAAAAAACATCTTCAGACCTCGTATGGCGACAGACGTAAGCCTGTTTTCAGTTGGCTCCCAAGTTCATCAAAATTAGTCAGTAATTGATCAATGGAGTAGTTGAGGGTGAAGTTGAAAAGGATCTGAACGCTTTGCATGAGGAACGCCTTCTGATCAGGAGTAGCAGTAATCCCTCCTCTAAATTTGAGCACCTCAAAGGAGGAAGGGTCCCCGAACAAAGATGCAGTCAAATGAAGAAACGATTGGCGTGTGATTAGAGACATAAAATTGGCTCTTATTAGACTTTGGGTCGTCAAGTCTGATTCAACTGCAAACACAACCTTTGTTGTGTTTGGTTCGACCAATGGCTCCAACGATATTATTTCAACCTGTCATAAAAGATATTAATAAGGAATGTAAGAACTTATTTTGGGGGAAGGGGGAAAAAGATATGTCCAACTGGAGAAAAAAAAAGAAAGGCAATACATTCAAGATCCGACCAAGAGAGTGGAGTACCTTAGTAGAAGAAAAGCTCATCTCATCAAAAATATCACCCTCAAGTTGCAAGATGTGGTCATCAAGAAATGCAGCTGGCTTTCTTAGAATAAAACTCGCCACTATATCATGACCTGGAGGGCATTAAACAAACATTATATCGAGTCCAATAACTATAAATCTTTGCAGTAAGACAATGTATGGTAATTCGTGATATTACATTAACTAGTTTCACTTATAACGCAAATGCTGGGACAGTCTGAAAGAAAAATTCATATAATGTAGTATCGGCCAACTTAGTATTTGAAATATAATCTTGCTTCGCAACTGGAAAGAGAAGATGATATTACTACAGGTAGAACAACTAACACCAGAGAGGACCGCATCTTTTACGTCCGGTTAAAGGACAAATGTTGTCCTCACAAAAATGTAAAAATGAAGAAGGAACATGATCTCAAATTTTCACCAATTCCTTTGAATTCTTGCTTTTCAACCCTATTGTCTTTTTCATTAGAGTGGTAAACTCCCCAAATATTCACCATATGCAATACCGATTACTTTGTCAATCTAAAACAATGTAAAATGCCCCTTTAAGCTCTTCAAGTTTTTGCCATTTGTGGTACATTCATAATCAAGATATATATGCTGTCATGCGTTGTATCGAATGCATCTTTCTTAAGACACTTTCTGGGTGACCTTGTCTGCAAAATTTGCTTTGCAAGGTGGCATCAAATAGAGCTCCAAAAAAGTAAGACTTAAGGTTGTTTGGGAGAAAAAATAATATATGTGTGTATGTGTGTAATCCTGAGACAAAATCTATTGCAACGAACCAATTTGACATTGCACTGCATAAGGGTACGTCAGATCTTACTATGGAATCATCCTCAGAACCTTGACAGAAAGCATCGACATCCTAATCTGTTTCTACATACCATAACCATTTATAAGACTTAAAACATGTGTAACGCCATACTGCCTAGAATAGCCAACTATCAAACTCAAAGACTTACCAATTTATTCAATGTTGAAACCGAGCAATGTGTTGCTATATGCAAGAAAAGATATTTCTCAAAATAAAGTGAGAGGATTCTCGTTGGTCAGCGGCAAACCTACTAAACAAAAATAGATATGCGATGTAGAAGCCTAATCCTAAAGTAGATAATCCAAGTGAAGACGCACATACCAAACTTGCAACATCCATATTACAAATATCCAGAAGTAGATTCTCCAAACTTTAGTTTTGCACTGCCATTTCAAAGGTACAATTCAATTATATCACACATTCTTTTTTATGAGAATATATCACACATTATTAATTACCAGAAAAACAAAAATCAACAGAAAATAAGAACTACCACAACAAGAAGTGCAAAGAATTGTGAGGACGAGACAACTACCAATTCAGTAACCACCACCGCAATTACAATCATATTATGTAAACAAGAATCCTGATAAGAAATCTTCAAGAAGAGCTCGAACAATTGCTGTACAATTAGCAATTCAGTAACAACTACCCAAATTACAATCCTAGTTATGCGAGCAAGAATCCTGATAAGAAATCTTCAAGAAGAACAGAAAATTCACACATTATAAGAAGAAAGGAATTCAAATCATCACACAATCACAAAATTAGAGAGTTCCATTTTAACAATAAAATTCAAGAATTCAACCATCAAGAAAGCAATCAAAGTGCACAAATCCACAAAAAGAAAAACAAAAAAACAAAAAATCCCAGATCTCAGTGCACACAAAAATGCTAATAATCACCATCCCACAAACCAAAAGCAGTTTTGAGCCAAATTTAAATATACAAAATAACAACAAAGAAAAACTCACCCACCTCCAGAGTCCAAATCCAGATCTTTCTGATCTCCAAAGTGAAAGAACGGAGGCCAAAAAACAGCCGACAAAAACACTGCAGCACCAAGCACCAGAACAAACATACATCTAAAATTTACCAGCTTCCGAAGCCTACTGCAACTCAAACAGCTCCCTTCACTGGTGTCTGTGTCTTGGGCATCAAGTGATGTACTTGGAAAAGGCTGCTCATCCGCTGCCTTCCCCATTGCAGTGATTTCAACAATGTGGGTTTTCTTCTTCGCGCTCCATTACTGCTCTTGTTTTGTGAAAGACAGTCCGCAGCTACCTTCTTTCTTCCTGTCTCCTTTTGTACTCTTATTTTTATTGTTTCCTCTGCATAAAAAGTGAAGGGGAATTCTCGGTGAACAGTGAGTGGTTTAGGAGTGGAAATTTTGAATTATTTTATCTTTAGATTTTGATGATATGGGATGGAAGATCGTGGACTGAACTCAGTGAATCAATGGTATTTTTCCAAGCTATGAGATCAGGCAGGTCTTTTGTTGCCGGTTTGTTTGTATGTAGATTTGTAATAATAAAGTACAGAAAATGTTACAAAGACCAATAAAATAATACGTGGCGTATTCACACACAACAGTAATTTTTAAATTCTTATTTTGAAAAATAAATTAGTTTTAAAATAAAATTCAGTTATTTTAAATAGAGAACATATTTTATTTCTAATTCTAAAAATTCTAATTAGTTTATAATTATATGGTGATCGGAAAAAATATACTATAATGTGTTTTTGCTTGAAGGGCCAGACAAAAAATAATATGTTCGTCTGAGATACTTATTTCTTACAATTAAAATAATAAGTTCGTCTAAGATACTTGATCCTTACAATTAAAATAATAATTAATAATAAAATAAATTAATAAAAAATTAATAATAATAAATTAAGGTGAAAATGTAATAATGGATAATGTGAGAATTCTGGGATTGGATTTTGTGTTTTCTTTGTCAATGGACAATTAAATTAGTTAAACCTGTCAGGTAGGTTGTTGAATTTAAGGTTGTCCCAACTATGGCTCTTGTGTTGCATTTTCAAGAAGAAATTGACTAACAAAATTGGTCATTAAATCCAATTACCCCAAACATTAGATAATATTTACTTTGGAAGGTATACTTCACTATAAAAAATAGGTTGGATTATATGTAAATTATTGAAAACACGTGGATCCTAGTTATTTTATTTAAATTCGTACAAAAAACGTATTGATCTTACGTTTGTTGTATATGAATATTTTAACGTGATATTTTTCTAAAAAAATTAAATTATTTGATAGATACATAATTGTGATTACTTAGCTAAATAGAAATTCATTTTATGTACTTCAACATGCATATTACCTAAGCAGACGAGTTGTCCTCTCTTAATCCGTTTTCTCAATTTGTTTTTTTACAGGCAAACAAACGTGTTTAATTATATATGTTTACTTTCGTAGCTTTATTATTAAATGATTATTGTAATTTTGATCGTAGTTAATAAAAAATGGTATTCTATTTAAAAATAATATTTATTTGAAAATAATATAAAATAAAAGTTGATATCAGGAGCCTAAATCGTATCGATATTTCCAGAATATAAAATGTAGAAAGCTTATTTAACACTATTTTTGGTGTGGAATTAGAAGGGGACGCTCAACCAACTTATAAACCTTTCTTTGCTGATGGAAAATGCAAGGCTAACAGAATTATAGGTGAAATGGGTATGCCAATAAGACAACAAAATTGGAAAGGAATAATATTAAATTAAAAACACTAATTAATACTATGATTTTTATTTTTATTTTTAATATAATTTATATCACTTAAGGTTGATAGGTCTGTCTGAGCTGCACCCCACCGCTGCCTTCACATGCACTGCAACTACACACGCATACAGAAGATTAAATACCAACTGGTATTTTTTTATTATTTGGAATATCCTCATAACTATTCTATAATGTGATATTTTTTTCGGATTTGAATTTTTTATATTATTTTATATTTTATTTTAAATTATTTAATATACGTTAAAAATCTTAGCACAACCGATTGTGGATTGTAAAGTTGTGTCACAATCAAATGCATAGTAAAAGGTAGTGTTTGTTTTGGGTTGTGATAAGGTAAATTGTTATTGATATATCAAATCAATAGGTTTAGTAGAGTTTTGTTTGTATTATTATATAATAAGAGATAAATATTTGTGGGTTTAATAATTGGTGATGGATTATATATATATATATATATATATATATATATATATATATGCTAAATGGATGTCAAAAATAAAGATCTTAAGAAGAGAATTAATATGATATAATTTTTATAAAAAATAAATTTGAAATAAAAAAGTTATAAAAATTTCGGGTGAAAAATATATATTGAATAGTTTTCTTGATAATGATAAGAGAAGAGTGACAAAAAAAAGGTGTAGAGTGTGTAGGGTTGTGGATGAAACAACCACAACCCACAACCTCGTAAACAAACACGAATTGAGTTGTGTTACAACCCACAACTAATTGTGTAAAGGCGTGTCCAAACATACCTTAATAAATTGTTGGGAAAAGAATCACTAATAAATGTGGATAATATGAAAAAAATTAAATATAAAATATTTACTTCTTGATACTTGATATGAAAGAATGACAGCTGGAAATTTTGAATTTTTAAAGGCCGCATGTTACTTCAACATTTTCTTAAATATAATTTTTGTTTAAATGAAAAAATAAGGAAAAGACAAGGAACAACAACTGCACCTGCGGACCGCTCCAGCTCATGCGGTTGCCGACTTGCTGAAAGGTTGCAGCTTTGGGAACTCTTTATTATTATTATTATTATTATTATTATTATTATTATTATTATTATTATTATTATTTTGTTACTAAAAATTAAGATAAATATGTTTTTTTATTTTTTATTTATTTGTTTACGCAATAGATATGAAATTATCTAATTTTATATGAGTTGAATTTGATAATTATGTTTCATATATTAAAATAATAGTTAAATTAAAATTATGGAATATGAGTTGAATTTGAGTTTTAACTTAGTTAAATTTGTAAGATTTGAATAAGGTATTAATTAATCATTTATGATGACTATGGTCTAAAAATATAAAAGTTATTAAATATTTTTATATAAATAAAATATTATATTATTTAATTAATATGTCTTCAATATCAATAGTTATTATAGATTTGACTCTTTATGTCGGATTTGGGTTCCAAAGTTCTTCTAGAATATTTTAAGTAACCGACTGAACCATTCTCCAAATTTTATATTTGATTAATTTAATCATTAAGGCAACTAGTAAGTTCTTACATGCACGATATATTAATTTTTTTATGAATTATTTTTATATAATTTTATAATATAATATTATTAAATTAAAAATATATAAAATTATTATTTTAAAAATATATATAATTATATTAAATAATTTGTAAATGTAGCTTGATTATAATAAGAAATCTATATATATATATATAATGACTTTTTTCTAATTTTATTTTCCCGCCTAAACTTTATTACTTAATGTAGAATAAATATATTGTTATTAAATTAAATTTAAAAATTTTTATTCTAAAAAATTTGATTCCATTTCGAAATCTAAAATTTTTCACAAATTTAGGTATTTCAAAATAAGATGATATCAAGATGAATATACACTGCGATTAATATATGATTTGAAATCTAGATATTTTATCGAATATTAATCAAGTCACTAAAAATTATGAAATTCAAGAAACATATGAAATCTAATAAATATATGATTCGATCTTCTTGAATCATTTTATCAAACCAATTAAAATCACACGATCTTATAAAATCTACGAAACACTAATCTCTATATATATATATATTTATATATATATATAAGTAAAAAATTAAAATTTTGTTTTCTGACCTAAATTTCCACCCTATAAATGTAAAACTATATTAATTTGTGGAACTCTTTTAAGATAAATTATTACAATTTAATTGGATAGATTAGTATAAAAAATCTTCGAGATTTTCTTAATTTATGTTGTTCAACATAAACAAATTCGAATTTTAAGAAAATTTTGTTAACTCATAATATTTTCAAAATAAGAAATAAACATTGGAATATTTGTTAGGAACCGTAAATCATTCTAGTTTCATTATATTGTGGAAAGTTATTAACAATTTTCCTAAAATTTAAGCTATCAAAATCAACCAATCACGTGAATAGAATCTGATTTTGTCAAATATGAAATTAAACTTTCACTGATCTTACCGTAACTCAAAATTATTTCTCATTTCTGTCTCTCTCTTCTTTCTATATATTTTATCACGAGAAGACAAGTATAACAATATGTGCCTTATTTCAGTTGTCGCCAAAGCCTACACTCTTCAAAATATTATTTAAATGTTTATTTTATTTTTAGATTTTTTATTTATATGTTGCTTTCAATTTATTATAAACATATTTTATTTTCTTAACTATTTTTCTTTCTTATTTTTAAACAAAAAGTTCATCCATCTCTTTCATTTTTCGTTTGATTGTTCTTGTGATTTTCTGTTGAGATCTGCTAATTATTTGACGTATAACCATTGTGCGATTATTCATTAGCTTTCTAAGTATTTGTTTCTATCTAATTTCAAATTTTGTGATATTATTATATTTAATTGGCGAGTTGCTTAATATTTTTATCCCTAATTTGACTGTGCAATTGACAATTTTTACGAGATATGTACAAATCTTTATTTTTTTTAATCTGCTTACATCTCTATTTTTAAAAAAATAATTTCATTCAACCTTCTATAAATCGTGCATATCATGCTTATAAATTTGTGAACGAGAACTGAATTACAAATCCACACCTTTTACAATATATTATATAACTTGAATATATGCTTATATTACAAAATATAAAGAAAAAATATCTTTTGTGCATCGCACAGGTTTCACACTAGTATAAATATTATATATAAATCATATAACTACATAATGGTTAAAATAGAATAAATCCAATTTAGAGATTAAGAAAGTAATTATATATAATTCACCAAGTAATATGTCAATGCATGGATAAGAATAAAATTACGTATATAAACAAAATTATATCAAATTTATAATATTTTAAGATTGCATATGAGCAAAGTTATACAATATTCTTCTATTATAGTAACCATGTTTCGGTCGGAAAATATGACACCTACAATGAATAACTAATATTTCTCTTTATATATATACATAAGTAGATAGATTTTAACAAATAATTGTATTATATTATTTTTGGAAGAAATTTAAAAAAATTCAAAATTATTAAGGCATCACTTTTTAATATATTCTAGAATTAATGTTAATCCATAATCCAAAAATTTATTTTAGTAACTTCAGAATTTCTAAACAACTTCCAAATTGTTATTGTGAGATTATTTTTCTTGATTTATGGCTGAATTAACTATTTACTAATAATAATATTATTATTCAATAATTAAAAATATATTATATATGGTTTAAAAAAATATATGCAAATTTACAAAGCTAATTTAGATGAAAAAGACGGAAAAAAACATGTGTTACTATAAATAGATAGACTTCTGCTATTATATAAATATAATTTTTTTCTATTGAAGGGACATTTGATTCGAAAGTGAAATAAAAACAATAATGAACAATTATTCTCTTTAAATAAAAGATTAGTTTGTATCCTTAAAAAATGTTTTACACAAAGGAAAGCCAGATAAAATTGCAAGAAAAACGTGATAATGTTTCTTCACTTATTATTTATTTATATATTTTTTAATTAAAAAAGAAAATCAATATTTAAATGAAAAATCAGGAGAAATATGATTATTATAAAGTATTATGTTAGTGTGAAGGTGGCTCATAAACGTTTATTTAATTTTTGTGGACAATGTGTTTGATAACTTTTTGTTTTTTTTAATTTTGTAGGAAAGTGTCTGTGGTGGGTTTTGCTTCCAATTCAGTCAACATGCTAAATAATTGATAAATCATGACTTTTTTTTTTTTTTTTTTTTTTAAATTTATATATTTAAAAATAATATATATTATATGTTTATAAATAGGGAACATATGAAGCCTAATGGGCGAGCTATTCACGGGTAAATTGAAAGGGTCCATTTCTTGTGGGCCGCACCGCCATGCGCCCGTGACCCAAATTCAATTTCATTTGATGTCCGCACATGTTTGTCTGCCTAATTAATATCCTCATTAATATTTGATTTATTGTGGGTACAAATTTTATTTTATTAAGATTTTTTTGAAAGTTTGTAATTTTATTTTATTAAGATTGTTTCCTTTATATCGCTGATATTGCTCCTGTGTTATATCTGCGATTCGTGATATATTTAAAAATAAGTAAAATATATTTAAAAATATGTAAAATGCATTAACTAATATTTATTAATAGTCTAAATTTAATACACAATAAATATTAAAATATAAGTTTAAATAATCAGTAAAAATAATTATATTTTTAAATATCTAATATCTCAATTTAAATAATCAATAAAAATAATAATCAAAAAATTATTATTTATATTTTAAGCAATTGAAAAAAAATCTCAAAGACACAAGAAAAAATAAAATTCAATTCATAAAAAATGCCACTTTTTTTTAGAAACTGAAAATGGATGAAGAAATTAATTTAATGCATTTTATTATTATTTAATATAAATTGAAAAAATATTAAATGGTAGGAATCCTAACCTACGTAGCAGTCACCATGTGTTAAAATGTTCGTCTGTTTATATGTCACAGAAACTTTGGTATCTTTAGTTTTCTTTTAATCCATATATGATAAATCTTTTTATTTTTTACATTGAAATTACTTAGCTTGCATAAAGATTTTGTTAATATTTTAATTATTAAAATGTGTTTTCTTCTCCATATGACACGTGGAACATGTGGGTCATTCTTCAATATTTTGATTACATATATTAGAATGCAGTTATATATATATATATATATATATATTTCATAATAAAAATTATTGCAAATAAAATATATTCAGCAATATTTTTTCCTTTTCTAAATAATAATTAAAAGAATGATTATAGATAATACTCTTATAAATGTAAGCCACTAAGCTCATAATACTTGATTGGGCTCCTTATCCTTTTCAAATGTATTCGTAACCCATGGATCTTACTGGATCTCAGCCCAGATTCAGATCCCTGAACAGGCTACTCATTTTAACATGAGCCCAATGGGCTGTTTTAAAATTATTGTTATTATATTGTTTAGAACAACTGGATTATATTGTTAAGTTAACATTTTCTATTACAGTTTGATTCAGAAATCCATTCCCAGGGTGTGACGGAGAGAACTCTCGGATGGATGTATGCGGGGGAGGCTATACTCGCAATATTGGACGCTTAGAAGCAGGCTGCTGTGGAAGGACGATTCTTCCTTAGTGAATTTTTATCTGATAGTTTTAGGGTGTGGATATTTATTTCAAGTGATAAAAGATTGAGATCTGTTCATAGTTAAACTACCTTAGGACATGAGAGAGTTCCTACGTACATTGCATTAATTAGTAATATCATGAGACTTGTTCTGAGTTGCTAATTATATATATATATCATTAATATATAATATATATTAATTAGTAATTATATATAACATTAACATGAGACTTCATAGCGCGACCAGAAAGGCCTAAAGTGAAATGATTAAAATAGGCTGCAGCAGATAACTCCCATTTCTCTCTGTAATAATAATAAATTTTTTTGTTAGTTCTGAAATTATTATAATTTCTTCTTCGAAAAAACAAAGAACTATACTCCCACCCTAATTTCTTCTTCAAAAAAATAAAGAACTATACTCCCACCCCATAAAAAATATATATTTGAGCACACACGAATGACATTTCGTGCGCATTTACACTTGGTGCGTGGCTCTGTGTGTTTGTGTGGGTAACGCCTAGGTTCTTGTTCCGAGTATTGGGAAGAGCTAGAATCAGGGGTTTCCGCGGCCTAGGGCTTGCCTTCGTTTTCGTTTGCTCATACGCCCAGAGTATAATTGTGTGCGTGATTACTTAGTTATTCGATTCTAGGGTTTTGCTTTATCCCTGAAGTTGTTTTTGCTATTTCACCAAAATGGCTGGCAAAAATGTGATATCAGACGACGAAGGTAATATTCGCCCTGAAACGTCCCGCATTCTAGCGAAACTTTGAGAATCACGCTAATTTTGTGCATAATAGCTGAAGCTTTTGGGTTTTTTTCGTGGCGATCTTTTTCGCAGATGAGATTGGAGTTGAAGAAGAAGAGAGAGAGGAGAACTACGGTGACCAAGGTGATGATCGTGACGACGATGAGGATGAGGAAGAAGAAGGTGTGCCGATTTTTCCAACCATTTACCTGAAATATTAGGCTGATGATTTCTTTCAATCTGTTAATTTTTTAAGCTTTTTTTTTTTTTTGTTTGTTATGTATTCTATGGACCATAGGGTTTGTATATTGTTAGTTAGTCTATTCTTGTACACCAGGAAAAAAATTATTTGCAGGGGCAATTTAGCTTTTTCTGGGCCGCAGGGTACCTGATTTGATTTGTGACTTAATTTTTGTTCAGAAGCAGTTTGGTTGAAACATGGTGCGATTTCTAGTGCATGCCATTAACACTTTACGCTATGGGTTATGTTTATTATGATTTGAAGTCATTTTCTGAGTTTTGTGGATGTTATCTCTCTCATGTGAAGACTGAAGTTTACCGGTCCGTATAGCTGTATCTTTCTGTAGATTACAGCTCAAGCACATCTTGGTGACATGTTGATAATGTTTTCTAATTTTGACTTCTTTCTCTTTTTGGTTTTGAAGAATGAGCTATTTAATTGAGACATGAGTGTGTTTGCAATATGTGTGTTGAGGGTGGGACTTTCCTGATAATCTTCATTGTAAGCATCTTAATCATCTAAATCCTGTTAAAACACCCCTCATTTTACTTTTCAATGCATTCCTTCTTGTTCTTGTTCTTCTTCCTTTTTTCTTGTTCTTCTTCGTTTTTTTGGGTTTGATGAGAACTTCAATATCTTTTATTAGAAGGACAAGATGAATATGAGAAAGATGGATTTATTGTGGATGATGTTGAGGAGGAAGAGGAAGAAGAGGAAGATCGAGTTGATAGTGACGAGGAGAGACAGAAGAAAAAGAAACGAAAAAAAAGGTTCTTACTTGTATTCTCACTTGTTAGCGTGCTCTTCCTTCGGCTTGTTTTGTGTATAGACTATCATGTCAATGAACCTTTAGTCTGTAAGAAAGAGCCTATTATTCGTTCTCATACTAATTGAATTATATAAACTGTAGGGAAGAGTATGTGCTTGATGAAGATGATTATGAACTACTCCAGGAAAGCAACATATCTGTTCCACGTCCAAAGCTTGTTAGTTTCTCTTATTTTTTACCTGTTTTTGGGCATTTATTTTTTTCTTTGTTGCGTTATGGTTTATTGATATGGCATTGGCCTTACTTTTTAATTACTAGGAAAGTAAGAAATTTAAGCGATTGAAAAAGGCTCGGAGGGATACAGAAGGAGAGCCTTCTGGGTTTTCGGATGAAGAGGAATTTGATGGAAGTGGAAAGGGTGGGCGTACGGCTGAGGAAAAGCTCAAACGCAGTTTGTTTGGTGATGATGATGGTAACTCTTATTGCAATTATATCCTTACATAACCGTTTGGAATAACAATTTTCCCATTGATTGTCTTGGATTTCCTCAATAAATGTAGGGCAACCGCTTGAGGACATTGCTGAGGATGAACAGCTGGAAGGAGAAGAGGACGCAGACATTGCCGAGGATGATGAGATGGCTGATTTTATTGTTGAAGAAGACGAATTTGATGAGCATGGAGCTCCTGTGAGGTATGTCCACACACTCTATATTTTTTATATGGCTTTGCATTTTGTGTTGTAATCTGTAATTTCACACTGCCATATTTGTATGCAGGAGGAAGAAGCCGAAGAAGAGCAGACAGAGGCCTGGAATTTCTTCATCAGCACTCCAGGAAGCTCACGAAATATTTGGTGATGTTGAAGACTTATTGAGGCTTCGCAAGATGGAAGTGAGGGACAGGCATGGCGAAAGTGGTGAAAGGAGCCTGGAAGATCAATTTGATCCTAGCATACTCTCTGAGAAGTATATGACAGAAAAGGATGACCAGATTCGGGAAATTGATGTTCCTGAAAGAATGCAGGTTCAAAGAGCATCTTTTGGTGTATTTGTCATTTACTTGATGAGATTTTAGTCAGTGGCTCAATTCTCATCTTTCCATATAGATATCCGAGGAAAGTACTGGCCATCCCCCAACAGATGAGATTAGCATCAAGATGGAGACAGAGTGGATATATAATCAGCTTGTCAGTGGTATAACACCTTTGTTCAACAAGAGTGGTGCCACGACTGAAGAAGTAGATGATGAGTTGAAGCGCCATATAGCTAGATTTCTGGAGTTAATGCATGTTCAGAAGTTAGATGTATGTGTTTCTCACATAAATTGGTATTTATTTTTACAATGTGTGGTTAAGTCTCCCATTTATTGCTGTAACTGTTTTTCAATGTAGGTACCATTCATTGCTATGTATCGTAAAGAGGAGATTTTGAGCCTTTTAAAGGATCCCAATGATCCTCAGCCCGAGATTGAAAATGATCCTAACCAGAAACCCACACTAAAGTGGCACAAGGTGCGTATTGGTATTTAAGTTCACATGATTTGTAACTGTATTGAAGTTTTGTTTTTTTTGCTGTCCCTTTTATGGTTTAATGGTTAAAATTTCTACATTCAGATAGAGGTTATCTTGTCGTGTATGGAATTATTTAAAAACATGTTAGTTTATTATGAGCTACTTGTGCGCTGAGAAATTTCTACCAAGCAGTGCCATCTAGGTACTATTTTTGGCTAGAAAAGTAGAAGGTAGAAAATTTGGCAATGGGATTCTACATTGGACTTTAAAAATCTTAGTAGAAGTTCAATCCTGGACAGAGGGCCACCCATTTCACTTAGATATTAAGGAGTGTTGTGCTTCAGGTGCTTTGGACAATTCAGGACTTGGATCATAAATGGCTTCTTCTTCAGAAAAGAAAGAGTGCTCTTCAGTCGTACTACACCAAGCGGTACGAAGAAGAGGCTAGGAGAGTATATGATGAGACGCGCCTCAGGTTAAATCAACAGCTATTTGAATCAATTTCTAAGTCACTCAAAGCTGCTGATTCAGAAAGAGAAGTTGACGATGTGGACTCAAAATTTAATTTGCACTTCCCCCCGGGTGAGGTTGTCCTAGATGAAGGGCAGTTTAAAAGACCAAAGAGAAGATCACAATATAGCCAATACAGTAAAGCTGGACTCTGGGAGGTTGCAAGCAAGTTTGGCTATAGCTCTGAACAGTTTGGTTTGCAGATTTCTCTGGAGAAAATGGTAGGAATTTGATTTCTAATGGCACTTGTTTTATGCTTCAATTAAGTGCTTTCTGTTCTTTGCAGAGAATGGATGAATTGGAAGATGCGAAGGAAACACCCGAGGAAATGGCGTCGAACTTCACCTGTGCGGCATTTGGGACACCCCAAACTGTGTTAAAAGGTGCTAGGCACATGGTATGTGGAAGTTTTAGTTTAATGGTTATTTGTACAGTGGAAAAATACAATACAAAACTGTACTGGCTAACCTTTTGTGATAAAATCCAGGCAGCCGTTGAGATTAACTGTGAACCATGTGTCCGCAAACATGTGCGCAGTATATTTATGGACAATGCTGTAGTATCAACTAGTCCTACACCTGATGGAAACACAGCTATTGATTCTTTTCACCAATTTGCTGGAGTGAAGTGGTTGAGGGACAAGCCACTTAACAGATTTGAGGATGCACAGTGGCTTCTAATTCAGAAAGCTGAAGAGGAAAAACTTTTGAAAGTTACAATTAAGCTGCCTGAAGTAGTCCTTGAAAAGTTAATAAGTGACTCAAATGATTATTATCTGAGTGATGGCGTAAGTAAATCTGCACAATTATGGAATGAGCAGAGGAAACTGATACTCCATGAAGCTTTTAACAATCATATTCTTCCTTCAATGGAAAAGGAAGCAAGATCATTGTTGGCGAGTAGAGCAAAAGCTTGGTTACTCTCTGAATATGGCAAGCTACTGTGGGACAAAGTCTCTGTATCACCATATCAGCGGAAAGAAAATGATCTCAATTCTGATGAAGAAGCGGCACCCAGGGTTATGGCGTGCTGCTGGGGCCCTGGAAAGCCAGCCACGACTTTTGTGATGTTGGATTCATCTGGAGAAGTTTTAGATGTATTACATGCTGGTTCCCTGAACCTTCGTGGTCAAAGTGTTAATGAACAGCAACGCAAAAAAAATGATCAGCAGAGAGTTCAAAAATTTATGATGGACCATCAACCGCATGTTGTTGTTCTTGGAGCTGCTAATCTGTCTTGTACGCGATTGAAAGAGGATATTTACGAGGTATTCATTGTTGAATTAGCTTTATATTTTGTCTCCTTTTATGTATGAAGTATTAATTATAATCAATGAAGATAACTGTTTTCCTGTATTTCAAACCCATTGTTCCATGAAACACTGTAACAATTTTGAGTTGATTTATATATTTTACCCCTTCTGTAATCAGATCATCTTTAAGATGGTGGAAGATAATCCTAGAGATGTTGGTCATGAGATGGATAATTTGAATATTGTCTATGGGGATGAATCTCTTCCGCATCTGTATGAAAATTCCCGAATATCAGTTGATCAGCTTCCTTCACAAGAAGGTATGCCCTGAATTTCATTACATTGTATATTTTGTTCCTTTACTTTTGGTTTTTGCAATTTCTGGTTATTGCTGTTTCCATGCCCCTTATAAATCAGTTCTTGTGTAATATTATTGCACTTAACTATATTTTCTTTCATTTAGGTATTATTAGACGTGCTGTGGGTCTTGGACGTTATCTTCAGAATCCATTAGCCATGGTTGCCACATTGTGTGGGCCAGGCAAGGAGATATTATCTTGGAAGCTCAATCCTTTGGAGAACTTTCTTACTCCTGATGAGAAGTATGGAATGATCGAACAAGTTATGGTGGATGTAACGAACCAAGTGGGTCTTGATATTAATCTGGCTGCCAGTCATGAATGGTTGTTTGCTCCCCTACAATTTATTTCTGGGCTTGGACCCAGAAAAGCGGCTTCTCTGCAGAGGTCGCTAGTAAGGGCAGGTGCCATTTTCACTAGGAAAGACCTTTTGACATCCCATGGTCTTGGTAAAAAAGTATTTATTAATGCTGTTGGTTTTCTGCGAGTCCGACGCAGCGGATTGACTTCCAGCAGTAGTCAATTTATTGATCTGTTAGATGACACTAGAATACATCCAGAATCATACAGCCTTGCCCAAGATTTGGCCAAGGATATTTACCGAGAGGATGGTAATGAAGATGCAAATGACGATGATGATGTCCTGGAAATGGCTATTGAGCATGTAAGAGAGAAGCCCCATTTACTGAGAGCCGTCGACGTTCATGAATATGCTGAACAGAAAAACCGCCTGAACAAGAAGGAGACCCTTAATGATATAAGATTGGAGTTGATAGAAGGCTTTCAGGATCGGCGCAGAGCATTTGTAGAACCAAACCAGGATGAAGAGTTTTACATGATCTCTGGAGAGACTGAAGAAGCACTATCTGAAGGAAGAATAGTGCAAGCCACAGTTCGCAAGGTGCAGCCTCAGAGAGCTATATGTGTCCTTGAATCTGGATTGACTGGCATGATCAGTAAGGAAGAATTTGCGGATGATTGGAGGGAGATAAATGAATTATCCGATAGGATACGTGAAGGTGATATTTTGACTTGCAGAATCAAATCGATTCAGAAGAACCGCTATCAGGTGTTTTTAACTAGTAGAGAAAGTGATATGAGGAGTAACCGTTTCCAGAATCATAGAGTAATGGATCCTTACTATCATGAGGAACGAAACAACTTACAAACAACACAAGAGAAAGCTCGTAAGGAGAAAGAACTCGCAAAGAAGCATTTCAAGCCAAGAATGATTGTTCACCCTCGCTTCCAAAACATAACAGCTGATGCAGCAATAGAGGTGTGTTTTAATATATTACTACAGTCTATCATGGTTCACTTGTATTCTGTGATAAATTGTAAATAGTTTTTCATGAATCGTGGACTTGCACTGAATTTCTAAGGCATGTATCATGCAATTTATAAACTTTCAAGGTTGGTTGTGACTCAGACATTGATGATATTATGCTGAAAGCACACATATCTATCTATGGTTGTATAGATGGTCTACCTTGATCCCACCCCTCCCCCCCCCCCCCCCCCCCCCCAAAGAAAAAAAAAAAGTAACTATAATGCAAATTTTGAGGTCCTTACTTGCTTTCCACTTTTATGTTTAACAGTTTTTATCAGATAAGGATCCTGGTGAAAGTGTTGTTCGCCCTAGTTCTCGTGGACCTTCGTATTTGACTTTGACGCTGAAGGTTTATGACGGGGTATATGCTAACAAGGACATAGCTGAAGGTGGAAAGGAACACAAGGATATTACAAGCTTGCTTCGAATAGGGAAAACCCTGAAAATTGGGGACGATACATTTGAAGATCTGGACGAGGTAATTTGTCTTAGTATTTAGTTTGGGAACAGGTTAATATTAGTTTTTAATAAATTTTAGTCAACTTGTTTTATGAAGATGAAAGTGTTCTTTTGTATCCATTTCCATATGACCTGCATAAAGAGTCCATGCCTCATTGTAAAGTGTCATTTCATTTAAGTACAAGAGTCTCAGGTATGTTCTTCTTTCAGGTCATGGATCGTTATGTGGATCCACTGGTAGCTCATTTGAAGGCAATGCTGAATTACCGCAAGTTTAGGAGGGGTACTAAGACCGAAATTGATGAGATCCTCAGAATTGAGAAAGCTGAGAATCCTATGAGAATTGTTTATTGCTTTGGCATATCTCATGAGCATCCTGGCACATTTATCCTGACTTACATTCGCAGTTCCAATCCGCATCATGAATACATTGGACTCTATCCAAAGGGATTCAAGTTCCGTAAACGAATGTTTGAGGATATCGACCGTCTTGTGGCTTATTTTCAGAGACATATCGATGATCCATTTGATTCTGCACCATCAATTCGATCTGTTGCTGCTATGGTTCCAATGAGGAGTCCTGCACCTGGAGGCTCATCTGGGTTTGGTGGTGGCTGGGGTGGTGGTTCATCCGATGATGGTGGCTGGAGGGGTGACAGAGAGAGGAATTCTGGTTCTAGAACTGGTAAGACCAAAATGATCCGATTCAGTCATATTGGCGTCTCTAGTATGTGGTGCTTTAATTGAACCTGTATCCTTGATACTCAGTGCTTTTTACCCTACCTTGAGTTGTTTGATGTATAACTTGTCATATGCTTCAAGTTGCCAGATGGTTGTGTTAAATTGTTTTGGATCTCTTTTATTTTGTAACTCATTCTTGTACATGATTATTTATGCTGTTTATGATATTTCCTGCATTAGAAGACTGTTGTATTATCTTCCTCTGCCTGTTCATTGCAGGATTGAATAGGAAATCTGTTATTTAGTATATTTAGGAATTGTAAATCTGATTTGTTTAAACCATATCTGATCAGCAGTAGATAAGCTTCGCACCCACCCCAGCCTCCCAATTAGGAGCTTGCATTTCGGTGTTGTTTGAGAAAGAAAGGTTCTATGCATGAGCTTTTTATTTTTAGGCTTACGCAGATCTTTCCCACAATTTCCCAGAGTAGCATGAAGTGTTCTGCTGGGACGGTTTCTTTGGTATTCAAACTGGTAAATTCTCTTTTGTAATTTGAGAGCCAACATTTGCTTAAAAACTGTCTACTGGGCTGAAATGATCATGAAGAGGTAGGGCGTTGAAATGGGTAATGGATTGATTGGATGCAGTTGACTTTTGTTTGAGGACTGAGGATCCAATAGTTCTATCTTACCAAGCGTTTAGGAACTGTTCTAGAGGGTCTTCAGACTTGGAAGCCCATTCTAATTGTGTGGTTTTTTATGATCATGTGTGATTGCATTTGACAACTGTATGAGAATCTACGAATTCCATTATTTGGGAGCCCATCCAGGTCACTAGATTTGAATGTGCTGCTAAAACTGTGAACCTTTTGGGTTCATTTTGAGATGTATCAGTATGGGTGGATTTTCGCAATTCCTTTGTGTACATTCGCTTTTGATAGATTCTAAAATTTGTCTGCCTTCTTATAATAATATTCTGATTGCTGATATATTGTCAAATATATATATTGGTGGTCTAATCTGATGTTGGTGCAGGGGGAGGTGACTACAGAAATGGTGATGGGCATCATTCCAGTGGGGCACCTAGAGGGCGTGGCCGTGGTCGCGGGCGTGGCCGAGGCTCATACGGTGGTGGCCGGGGCGACAGGCAGGACTCAGATCGCAGCCCTTTTGGTGGTGGGGGTCGGGGTGGCAACAGGGACGACTCGGAACGTGGGTCCCAAAGGTGGGGTTCTAAGGATAGTGACAGCGGGGGAGGATGGGGGAGCTTCCCTGGAGCTAAAGTCCAGAATTCACCTGGCAGGGAAGCTTTCCCTGGTAGTTGGGTAGGCGGCAGTGGTGGTGGCAGCAGCACTGGTTGGGGTAGCTGGGGACAGGGAGATGCTGGTGGTTCTGGTGCTGCAGCAGATGCAGGAGGTAATGCTGGGTGGGGTAGTAGCAAGAAGAGTTCGCAAGCTGATGGTGAAGGTGGTTGGTGTGGCTGAACATGTTTTGGTTTTTTTTTGTTTTTGTTTTTGTCTTAATACTACGGTCTAAAATTAGATTAACCTATTGCCCTTTGCGAGCCCCATCTTGCTTTTTGCCGTACTATCTTGAATATTTTAGGATGGGTGTCTTGCTTCTTTAAAATTGTTTTTCTTGGTTTATAGGCTATGGGAGTCGATGTGGGCCCCAACAAAATTTGAGAAGAAATGATGATTTTTGGTAGATAATTCTCTTACCTAAACTGAAACATAGTTAATAATCACTCAACTCTATGCTTTGCACTTTGCACACGAATTGGCTCGACCATATTACGTATACCAATTTTTATACACAATTTACTTGGAAATGGGGTCGCAATCTCTCGTATTTTGGGGGCAAAAATGCCCCTTCACAGTGCTATCGGAGGCCGCAGCAGAGGGGCTGACGGGCTGTTCTATTACCACACTACAATCATAAAAGATTGAGTGCGTATTAGGTGCATTATCTTTCGTATATTTTTCATTATATATTTACACATATTAATGTTGTTGGTGTATCTTTTTTCATATATTCACTTACTTGTATATAAATATGCCTAAATTATATGGTGGAAGCTGCAGTAGTAAAAACATTAAATGCTAATTTGTTATAAAATTCTTAGTTTATTTAGATACTAATTTGATATAAAATATAAAAATAGTAATAAAAAGAAAGATGCCAATCTGTAAATTAAATAAATAGACTTAAAACACTTTTCTAGTGCAAGTCTACTCCAATAAATTAAATAAATATATATATATATATATATATATATATATATATATATATATATAACTTATTTATGAAATAAAGTAGACGAAATAAGACTCGAAATAGAGTAGAGCGTATGGTCTGGCCTATTCCCACGCGCGGTTCGACAAAAGGCATGCTATGCTCATTGGATTACTCTACTGTTTTAGTAATTATGTTCAGTTACTTATAAGGCCTCACTCTCTCTCATAGGGTTTTTACTCTTCTTCTCCTTACAGAAAATTTCTCTCCATTTCACTCTTCGCTCCCCAAATCGACATGACTCAGTCACAAGAAGAATTACTGGCCGCCCATCTCGAGCAACAGAAAGTTGATGTAATCTCTCTCAATCTCTCTCTCACACACACACAAAACGTATAATTTTGTTTTTCATAATTCACGTGGGATATTAGTTTAATTTTGTACGTATGTAATCGGCCAGTTTGAAAATCTGTAGAGTATGCTTGCATTCCGAGCAAGATGAAAGGAATATATGTTAACTGGAGAATATAGGTCCTTTATCTGTATATTGATTTAGGGGCTACTGTAGTTACCATGGCTTCAGTCTTCAAGTATACATGAGGGTCACCTGAGGGTTAAAAATAAATACATTTTGAGTTTACAAGGCGTTCTATTACTGGAAATTTTAATATATATGGAATTTTACGAAAAGGAAACTTACATGTTTCGAATCAAGATAATATTGTTGGTGTTTGTGTTTGTGTACCCTATACTGTTGTATTGATTGGCACCGATGATGATGCACTGAACATCAGTTGAATTAATTGTTATACAAGACCGAACTAGAAATTTAGCCTAGTAGGTGTTGGAATCATTAGTCATTGCATATCTGTGAGCTATATTATAGGATGAAGATTGGGAAATAAGTGTTGAAGTATCATGATATCAAGATAAATACAGTTGATATGTATATATATTTTTTACTGCTCACATTATTATGTCTTTTGACCCCCTACTCCCAGAACTGGAAGAAAGCTGCATGTGCCATGAAAAATGGGAAATTCAGTATAATGATAAATGGTTGTTTGATGGATTCCAACCATTATTTCAGGATGATGAGCCTGTGATTGAGGATGAAGATGATGACGAAGATGATGATGATGATGAGGATGAAGATGATGCTGAAGGTATGTCTACAACCTTGATTAGGTCTCTGTTGGATCTTGTCTTTTAGCTATACCTTATTTTCAGTTTTGTGCTAAAGGTTGCCATGTACATAAAAAATTGTGGACACCTAGCATCCAATTTAAAAATATCTGCTTGCTAGTTCTCTGATTTAGGAATTAGTTGTGGTCTTGTAGAAAACTGTAACTTGAAGAAAATACAGATGATTCTGTTTTCCATGTGAGATATAAAAACTCAAATTTGTGAGTGCTCATGTTTTTCAATTGGGAGGATCAACATTGGTTAAAGTTTCAGTTTTTCAGTCATCAAATTTTGGCCTATTTAGTGTTGCACATATGACATATCATAAGCAGTTCAATTGAAGATGATATATGTTGTGCGCTGTTCAAGGTGACGTAGGTCAGAAACATATTCAGCTTGGTGAATCTATACCTGTCAAACTGAAATCTGACGACGAGTTATGTTCATTCTGTATATGAATCTGCTTCAATGGGGTTAATTTTTTGATAATGTCGTCCTTGTTTCTTCTGGCAGGACAAGAAGATGGTAGTGGTAGGTCAAAGCAGACCCGAAGTGAGAAGAAGAGCCGCAAGGCAATGCTAAAACTTGGAATGAAGCCCATCTCAGGGGTGAGCCGAGTCACCATCAAGAAGAGTAAAAATGTAGGTTTCTTTGTCAGAACACAGGAATCTTTAGGTCCCTATGCTGTTAGCTTTATCGTTGGACAGAAGGACCTCCTGAGACCTTGTGAAATAAAAATAAAAGTTTAACTATAATTAAGATGTTTTCTTCATCCACTTGGAGCACCAAGTGCTTGCAGAAGCTTGTTTAACGGTCCGTTAAAATATGAAATCGTGATATTATTCTTAAAATGCTCAGGACCAACCAAAACACGGGACCCTATTGAAATAGAGGTTAATAGCATAAGGACCTAACAATATGTTTTGCCTTTTACCTTCTCTGTTTGACATTTCACAATGATCTAATATGCTCCCTCTCTCTCTCTCTCTCTCTCTCTCTCTCATGTCATTCAAGATCCTTTTTGTCATATCAAAGCCAGACATCTTCAAGAGCCCGAATTCAGATACATATGTTGTCTTTGGTGAGGCAAAGATTGAGGACTTGAGCTCACAATTGCAGAGTCAGGCTGCGGAGCAGTTTAAGGCTCCTAACCTGAGTAATATGATACCAAAGACAGAACCAGCTATTGCTCCCCAAGACGATGAAGAAGTAGATGAGACTGGTGTTGAACCAAAGGACATAGAGCTGGTGCTGACACAGGCTGGGGTTTCTAGAGCAAGGGCCGTCAAAGCTCTCAAGGATGCAAATGGAGACATCGTCTCTGCTATTATGGAACTCACAAACTAGAGAATTCTTTGCGTTTGGAATTTTCTTTTTTTATTTTTTTGTGGAAGGAATCATGTACCTTCAATTTGTTTGAGATATTGGATTTAACTAAGGTTGAGGCATATGTTTCCTTTGTTTTTCCGCTGTGTACCATAACAGCCACTATTTATTTGAAAATAGTTCCGTCATATTTTTCACAGTTTTGCAGCTACAATTCAATCAAGGAAGATTTGAAATCCTTTCATTTAGTTGTGTTTAGAACGATGAAATTGAAATGAATGAATTTCAAATTCATGTAAACTAGATTAGATTTCCGATTAACCAAAACGTTGTTTCGCTGCACTGCAGAAGTGCTGTGCTTAAAAACACAGATTCTTTAGTCCAAACACAAGCTGAAATAAATCTAGTGAATGGTGAGAGTGCAAAACAGAAAGTGGGAAGATCCATGACTTGTTCCCACATAAAAAGAGCTTTACACTAAATATAACAAAACAAATTTCAGTCAGCATAAACAATGACCAAACACTTCCTTTCTTGCAAAACACTTATTTGTTCACATAGAAGATGAATATCAAGACACAAAGAAATTCAAAAGACAGAGAAGGGTTCATCAAAATTCTTAAAGCTAGTATTCAAAAGGCCAATAGGAGTACTCTCCATGCTGGTGGCTATCTTCATGGTAGGGAACCGAACTCGATTCGACTGTTTCGTTACGGTTAGAATTGGGACGAGATTTACGAAAAGGCCACAAGAAAGACCACCCCCTTCTCCTTCCTTGATTCTCAGATCTTTCTACTCTACTACCCCATCTCCTGCTCCAGCTTCTGCTCCTGTTTTCCTCCCGCATATTCTGATTGGTTAGCTCCTTTCGACAAACTGGGCACGAACTACGTTGTTCTAACCATGGTATGATACAATCCGAGTGGTATAAATGCTGACATGGGAGTTTTCTCACCTGAGAGCCCAATTCGAAGTTGTCTTTACAAACAGCACATGTTGAATCAGCACGGATATGCTTCTTTGAAATCTTGATAGTTGGTAAGGCATCAATGGAGGATCTTGAAGCTGGGGGAGGCACGCGCTGCTGATCATTATCAGTAACATCTTCGAAAAACTCTTCCACTCCGGGACCCACAAAATAGTCACCCCCATTTTCACGTCTGAATCCAAGAGTTTCGTTGAGAAATTCCAAGATCCCACCTTGGCCTGGTATTCTCACCGGCATATCTCCACTGAAAACCAGGAACGAGTTCCAAGAATCCGATGTGTTGGTTCTGACAGCCCTATGCTGTCTGAGAAAATTTGAAATTGTTTCCATAAACCTTGGCCTTTGGCTGTGTTCCTCAGTATTCGCACTAATTGCATCATCAAGTTCTTGAATGAAACCACTTTCACAGTTCGGGCAGACCATATTTTGCCTCTGAAGAGACACGGGCTCTTGACAACTGTAACACCAATGTGTGCCTCCATTGTTTGACATCTTCAAACCTAGCTTACATCCAAATTGCAGAAGGTTCTTCAAAGAGCTTGACCTGCTCGACAACTAAAATTTTGCAGGATTAAACACGAGCTGCTAAGTGCGCCATAAATAGAGTTTATCTAAGAACAATTTATGGAGTAGAATCAACAAAAACATCAGTACATTAATTGATTTGGTATTCAATGTCCAGAATTATCTACTCCTAAGTCCAATAGAATGATGTAATGAGAAAGCCCATCATCCACTTCAAGATTAGGATTTCATTCCGAGAAACAAAAGCACCCAAAACTTCATCCAGAAAGAATTCTTGCAAAAATGCTGCATTTCGTCACCATCAGGCTGAAACATAAATTCTTACCAGCCACTTTGGTTTTATTAACAGCAAATCACAAATCTTAGAAACCAATTGTAGCACCGACAGCAAATCAAGATTACAACAACAACAACAATGAAATAAATCAAGAAAAGCAAGATTAACCCACCTCTCCCCCACCCCCCAACAAAAGCGATCACTTCTTACAACAATTTCAGTGAACCCCATTTCCAAAAGAATTCCGACATTAAATTTGAAAAGAATAACAGCGGCAACAAATCAAACAAGATGCATTTTCGGAAAAATAAATTCCACAAACGTAGTAAGAAACAGAAGAGAAGATCAAAACACAAGGAAACAAAACTGAGAAAAGGATAGGTAAGAATGTTCATACCTTTGATCCAGAGGATAAAACGACAAGAACAACAAAGACCCAGATGGAGTGTATGCAAATGAAGCCGATAACACTACATTATATGTAAAGTAAGATACAATAAATGTGTATATATTATTAAATATAAAGCTTATTTTGAGATTGGAGATTCGTAGGAGAAAAACTGCAAAAGTGTGTGTGTGTGTGTGAGAGTGAGTGTTATTACATAGGACCGCTTCCGCTTTTCCTTACTGTAATGATAATTGCACACACATGACACATGACACCACTGTTTTTTTTACTGAAAACTGAAGTATTATAAGAGTCTACTGTCTTTATCTGTCACATTTGTTTAGGCATGCCAATCCCACAATGATCCGATCTGATCCTCTTATTTGGTCCGGGTCAGACCCGGGGCAAAACGGTTGGAATGAGTTTTGATATGATTTATCTTTATACTTTTGACAATAATGTTGGGTACTTGATTTATTCTTTAATGTGTAAATAGGAGAAAAACGTATAATTAGAAATTATGATGGATATAGGTTGAATTATATATTAATATAGATAATTTCATCATTACATAAATAGACACTTGATAATGTTCAGTTGCGAACAATGCTATAAGATATCAATATTATTAGAGTCTTCCAAGAAGATTGAGAAAAATCTTAAAGAGTCAATAAGATAGATAAATCCTAATATTTGGGAATCATCACGGGAGATATATCATCCGACGAGTCGGTAAATATCAAAGTTTAAAATCTTTTATAAACAAACAACTTAATATATAGATAAAACATACCAAATATCAGCTTATTTACCCTGCACTCATATATTCGTTGTCAGACTCTAACTTAAACATAAAATTATATTACATTTTGCTTATCAATCATCCTGTTTTAGTTACAATCATAGCTACGGAGAAGAAAGGATCTAGTGAAGATAAAAATCCACACAATCATATCAATAAATCAAAATTTTAATTTAACAAATATCATAAATTATATATTCACCATCGTACTTTCCACAAACACATATATTTAATTTAACAATATTCATAAATCACATATTCACTATCAAATTTTAACTTAAACATCGTACAATCTACCTCTTAAAATTGATAGCACAAACATTCGATCGACCTAAAAAAACGTTAAGCTAAACTAATTTTTTTTTAACCTAACATCATAACATATAACTTTTCTAGTCAACTCATCAGAAGATGAAAGTCTGAACGTCTATGGAACTCAGAAGAAGTCCCATTCAACTATAAAATTTTAATTTTTAAATAAATGACAGCCCAAAAACCTAAAGATAATGGAATAAAAAGAGTCAATTCGGCTAAATTATCTATAAGATTCCTTCAAACTTTCGGACAAAATAAACTATTACATTTGAGTCGGTAAAAGGGAGACTAAACATTGACTAGTTTTGTTTGCTTGACTTTATACGTGCGACTTATTTATTATTATTATTATTATTATTATTATTATTATTATTATTATTATTATTATTATTATCATGGGGCTTGATTGTAAAATTTTCAAAACCCATAATTTGTTTGATAATTTGGCCAAACTTAAAGGGATAAAAAAGTAATTTACATTCATATACTAATATCAAATCTTAACATACATATTCATAATGCCATTTTTATAAAGAACATGGATTATAAGATCTCTCAGTATAATTTTTTTTTATCAAGTAAATAAATGTACAATTTTTTAAAAATAAAAATATTACATTTATAAAATATTTTTAATTTGATTTATTCAATTATATAATTTGTTTGTGAAATAAACTTGTTTAAAATTTTACATTAGATAATAACATAAAATATTTACTTTTAAAACATGATTATTTCTTGAGACAAAAGATATTATTGAAATTAATATATTTTTTTATTTTTGATATGGAGTGTAATATTAGCTACCGATAGAAAACTCATATTTTTTAAATCAAAATGTGTCGTAAATAAAATTTTGTATAAATATTTTAAATATTGCATATTTCAAAATATAGCAATTCTATTTTATCCAAATCTATGTTCAAAATGAGTGACCGAACTGCCGGTCACGAGTCCCAAAGGATAATATTATAATTTATCTAAGTCTCATATCAGTTGTATCGATTGAACTGGAATTAATTTTATATTTTTTATATTAAAATTTCTTCTAGAAAGTTTACATTTGATATTTATTATAAGGTATATGCATATTATTGTTCCAATTTTAAAATTCACTAGTGATTTACTCATTTAATGTAATATAAAAAATATATAATTAATTTCAATAAACCGCTAACACTCGCAAAAATCGATTTGATAAATAACAATGAAATACTAGTGGACTCGACCCGGCCCACTTCTATCTCTAATTTCTTGGGAGATGGGAAGGAAGATTGGGCTGCACGTGGGGCATAAATGGGCTTCTATTAATATGTCCTTCTCACAATTTGAAGCCCATCTCATTTAGGATATATTTTTTAAATATTAAAATATTCATTTTTGTTTGTTTCTATGAAAATTTAAAGGGTGCGGTAAAATTAATAATTATCTTCTTTATACTAAATATATTTTATTTATATTTATTATATTTTTATTAAAAAATAAAAAATAAAAAAAAACAATCAGGACTACCCAACTCGCAAATTCTAACATAAATTCACAAATCAAAATGAAAAATTTTATATCTTCCCTAAAAAAACCCGAAAAAGCAAATTTCTCTCTCCAATTTTTCTATCCTTTAATCTACCATACATATATCTCCCTTTTAACCTCCATCTTCTATCTGCTCTATCCAAAAACCCAAAAAAAAAAAAGAAAAAACATATTAGTATAACACATTAGGAGAAAAAATTATGTTTCTTATGAAATAATTCCATTACATTCTAACATCATATATATGTGTGTATATATATATATTTTTGAGATTATGGCTATTTTGTTGTAGAATAGTGTGGTAAATCAGAAAACAAAAATGGTGAAAATAGTTTCTAGTGTGTGTTGCTTATCAAGAAACATGGAGAAGTTTTGTATTTCTATATTCAAAAAATATGAAGAAGAAGAGGAAGAAGAAACATGATTGGGGATTGAAATTCTGCAGTTGAGAAAAAAATAAAAAAAGAATAAAATTAAATTACTTTTAAATATATAAATATATAAGGATATTTTAGTCAATTTATTTATATCTAATTTTGTCATAATTATTATGTAAGAAAATAAAAAAATAAAAAAATAAAATTATTTTTAAATATATAAATATATTTTAGTTAAATTATTTATATCTAATTTTATCATAATTATTAAAAGATATCTTTAAAGATTTTTGAGATATGAATAACTGCACGCAAAATTAAATTCTCAAACCAATTAACTTAAATATATTATAATGTCTGCACGGATTATTTTATTTATTTATTTTAATGACTTCACCCATTATCTTTTCGTTCAATCTACTTTTAATAATTCTAACTATTCATTATCTCTCCACTTTTTTGTTTTATAATAATTGTAATTTATCATTTCATAATTATTTAATTACTATTAAATTATGTCATTAATAATAATGTAATAATTTATATGTTCTATTAATAATGTGACATCTATAGTACAATTATGCCCCAAATAATATAATAATATTTTCACTATTAATTAGAATTTCACAATAGTAAAAAATAATTTTTTCTCTGACCTACCTAATTATAATCCAAACATATTCAATGTATTAAAATCGAGGGTGCTGTCTACGCACTTCACAGTGTCTTGTCAAATTAATTTTGCTAAAATGACACCGTTAGAATTTTTTGGTCTTAAGTACGCTACAAAAGCTCCAGACAAATTTTTATAATTTTTTTCTGGATTGAAATTCATGCCTTATGAAATATTTAATTATATATTAAAGTATAATTTTATTAAAAATATTATCGACGAAAATACCACTAAATTAAAACCTTGGTTACAACATATACAAAGTTCCAAGTCTGGAAATTAAGTAGTCCGAACACATGTTTAGAAAATTTACCCGCAAATTTCCATGCAATTGATAGTACATGTCGATCATCTTAGTTTAAATTAAAAAAAAAAAAAACCAGTACTTGAGAAGAGGCCCAAGAGAGCACTTAGTATCCTCTTATGAAGTGCCACCACTTGTAGAATGCAAAACCATAAACTGCTGTATGCATAACTACTCTAACTGGAAACAGCTTCAACCTGCACAACCCAAATGATTTTTTATGTGAAACATATATATATATATATATATATATATATATATATATATATATATATATATATATATATATATATATATTTACTGTCTTAAGGGGAATCGAAACTGGAAACAGCTTCATTCCGATTTCAATTGCGAAATCAGCGGTTCTTGGAACTTTAAGGGGAATCGAAACTCAATCGTTATATATACGGTTTGGATTCCTCCGGTTCCGATTTTCCTTTTTTTTTTTAATTAACAACTTCCACAAAAAAAAATGCAAAAGAGTAGTTGGAAATGGCGGTTCCCGGTTCCCGGTTCCGGTTCGAACCGGTGGTTCACCAATGATTACAGAATCTCAGCCGTTGAAGATCAACGGCTAGTTAATCTCTAACAACTATAATTTAAAAAAAGGCGGTTAGGTTCTCACGGTTCCAGAACAGACAGTTCCAAACTGGTGGATTCTGGAACAGACAAGGAGGGAACTGGAACCGAACCCTAAGTCAGACGGTTTCGATTTGGAACCGAAATCGAATCTACGGTTGAACCGAACTCACGATGATTCCAAACAAGAACCATACCCGCCTCTAAGTCTTAACTTCAAATTTACTTCAAACTTATAGGAGTATGGTCATAATTAGTTTATAAAAAATCTAAGTAACAACTAAAAAATAACGATTATTTATTTATTTATGCAATAAGTTTTCAAATTCCCATTTTGTACATTCCAAAAAATGTGTTCAATCATTCAAGTCGAACAATCGAACGCTTAATTAATACTTTTAAAGTATTCGATAATGTGACTCTTCAATAAAAAGATGAGGTGAATTCAGAGAAAGTTGCTAATAACCATGGCCACGACTAGATTTGAATATTCTTAAGAGCTCATATACTCTCTAAAGCAGAATCAAGGATGCAATTCAATATCTTATACCGTCGGAACACTGCCAGAGGAATCCACATTTCTCAATCAGTAATAAAATCCGACAGAATAATTCATACGATTAGGAATGCAGAAATTACCTTGATTCCGATCGATCAGCTCCTTCATCTTCATCAGGATGACGACCATTGTCAATGGGGACGAGGTTACACCACTGAGAAAGGGGACGATTGAAGAAGGCCCAATCAGGTAGAGCGACGACGCAGATGAGGAGCATCCCATAGAAGTAGGTGGCCCCTACTTTGTTCAGGGACTGCGTGTACAGCCCTGTAAATGCCATCACTGCTGCCAACAAGATGAGGGACTTCGTCAAGACGGCGTCGTTTCCCATGGGTGGTTGCGGCTGAGGATGGCGAAGATGGGGAGCAGTGATGGGTTTTAACGCTCTATAAACAGTTGCATGAATGAGTTCCATTAATGTGGTTTCCATTAATTGCTAATTCATATACAGATGTGCATTAATTGCTTATCAAGATTAAGGTATGGCATCTATTCAGTCGGGTCCGTTATTTCAAATTATGTTCTATTACTATTATATATATATATATATATATAAAGGTAAGATGGATTGGACCTTATGGGCTTTTTTCTTATCTTTCAAAAAATTGAGCTCAGAAAATTACAATGTCACCCAGTTTTAATTTAAGCTGTACAAATGGATTAATATTGATACCAAAATTTTTCATGTATCTATTTAACTTTTTTTATAATTTCAAAGGCATGTTTCCAAACTTTGTTCAATCATTATATGTTTTTTTCATTATTTTTTTAAACTTCTCAATTGATTATCTCTTCTAATTTATAGATATTTTTATCTGATAATATATAACTGATACCAAGTTCAAATTTTTAATTCCACAACCAAAATAAGAAGGGTTGTGTTAGATCCATAGTGATTATAAAACCCCTTAGCCATAATAATATATCATAAACTAAATTGTGCATATACTTAAATACCTTTTGTTTTAATATAAATGAGCACAAAATCTTGATCGAACACAATGAAAGTATACAAATACGATTCATACAACTATTTTCATGTCTAGGGATAAAGACTTAACCTATTATTGTTGAGGTCGTTTTATTTTTTTCTCTTTTGTATAATTATTCTTTTGGTCATCTAAGAATATTAGAGGGTGTTTCTTTTCAGTTTTAGGAGGTCGAAAAAAACTCACAATTGCAAAATTATTGGTCGTGAAAATTCTAAAATCTTGTAAATACATTTTTTTAGAATTTTATGGGATAAAATTATTACTTTAAATGTCATATCAATGTTAGAGAGTTATTATATATACATTACTCCATTCGTCCCAAAAAAAGAGTCGTGTATCTCAATAGTTCAATATCTTATGTTTGGTCAATTAAATTAAGCTACAGTCTTTTAAAAATTATAAATCCAAACTTATACAAGTTCTTTTATTCGTTGATTTGATTTATTCAATAATACATAAAAATTGAAATAAAAATTTTAATTTTTATTATGACATATAAAACGAGATGCTAACTTTCAAAACATGACTATTTCTTGGAACACAAGGAATACTATATATGAGAACCAATGCGTAATGATTTACTTTATATGTTAATAATATTGTTGTATTAGAATGTTCAAGGATGAAAATCACATAAAAAAGATAATGAATCATAAAATTCAAAGTTCATCCAAACTAAAATTGAAAGGAACAAAGTCGAGATGAGGGAAGAAAATTTAGTAGCAAAAACAGCGGTGTCTCAAATGGAGGGACAAAATTGAGCTTCTTGGAATCATCCTGGCTTTTACGCCAAACAAAGAATTGTGTCCTAATAATGAGACAATGTATGTTGGAAGGTGCTTTCTCATGCTAAGTTGTATTCAAGTGCAATTGAAATATACTTTAGCACTGTATATTAAAAAAAACAGCTAAAGATTGCAGGATTGCAGAATTTTTACAGGTAATTGCTAAGAAACTCATTATCGTAATCTTTTTTTTTTCTTTTTGAGTGCTTTAAATTAGTCCCTTAGTCCAAAAAAAATAAATTTGCAAAAATAATAATAAGTCGTTTATATTTTCAATGGACGAAGATCAGAAATAATTTCCAAATATTATTTCTAAATATGGGATCACTCCATTCCAATTCAATCCTATGTAACATACTTTTTTGGACTCATCACATTCGCATCTCTTAATAATATCATATCCCCAATCTCTCCAATATACCATATCCTTCACCTATTCCAACAGTAAATACATACAGATATTGAAGATTGGCCAACTTCTCAATTTCTGCTAAGATGTTTTATGTCCAACTGAAGATTGCGCAAACTTATCATATTTTTCATGTTATTTGCCAGTTCAAGAATTTGAAAACATTATTCAAGATTTAGTATTTGTAAACCAAATAAATTTGTGAGCAACTCCGATACCTTTATGAAGAAGTTCTCATAAAGTTCGAGATAAGAAACAAAGTTCTAATTTGTCAATGAAATCAGAAATCTCATGAAGACAACTCAAGTCTAATACTCTCACCAACTTTAACTTCAAAGATAAAATCGTATGGAATTTTTATTTACAAATTATTCTAAATGTTCTTAAATTTTTGTTTCAAAGACAACCTGACAACCTTTTATTATTAGTTGTTGGTTATCTTGTTGGTGCAAATATGTATGTCTAGAAATTAGCTTAGTTATACTGTGAATTCTAAAGAAAATTTTAAAATTAATTTATTAACAAAAGAAATTTTATTAAAATAATTTATAACTATCCATACGAAACAACATTTAAATTTATAATAATTTGTCACTGCATAAATAAATTTGATTTAATAAAAAATTAGTTACAAAATTAATTGTCAAACTTAACATGATAACAAAAATTTACAAAATGTAGGTTAATCTGATAAAACATAACTAACTTTTATACATAATATTTATTTGCAAAGCAATTGCTTAATTAATGTATACAAATAATTTTTTAATAAAAAAATTCATTAAAATAATTTATGACTGTCCATACAAAACAACATTTTAATTAATGACAATTTGTTAATGCATGAACAAATTTGATTTAAAAAAAATAATTACAAAATTAATTGTCAAATTTAACGCGATTACAATAGAGTATTTATAATATAACATTTTTTGGGAAATTGTATTCTAATTTTTTAGTATTTATTAGGGGATGTTACATTAATAGGCCATTAGAGTAGAATCTATAAATTTGTGGAATGTTAACAAAATTAGAATAACCAAATTAATAAATATATTAATTAATCATTAACGATCTCATGAGTTATAGTAACATATATTCTTTTAGTTATACTTAGTATTATATAAAAATAATATATATAAATATGGTGATTATAAGATCACATAATATAATATGGTGCATTGGAGAAAGAAAAAAAAGTAGTTTAATATAAAAAAAAAGTAGTTTCTTTTTTAATTAAAATTTTAAAATTTAAATAACCTTTTTGTTACAAATTCATTTTTGACAAGTGATATATTAAATTAATTGTCTTTTTACAATTTTTAATTTGATATCAATATTGTATATTTTAAAATAAAATATTATATTTAAAATATGAAATAATCTTTTTATGAGTTAAATAATTATTTAATTTTATTTGAAATATGTGTTACATTTGAATAAAAAATGGGTTAAATTCTTATATGAATTTAAGAAAAATAATAAATAATAAATATTTTTTATATTTTTGTAGAATAATAATAATAATAATAATAATAAATATTTTCATAAATTAAAATATTATATTATTCAAGTATATATTTAGTTGTTTCATATTTTTCTAATTTAAAATAGTTGTATTGTCTTTGAGAATTGTAGATTGGATTGAATTTGAATTATAAAATTCACTTCATTATATATATTTTTTATTAAAGTTAGTGAATTTGTTTTTTAGAATGATAATGCATTATGCATATGAAACTATATTTCATTGATTTGAGTGAAAATTTAAGATTTTTAATTTCTTATATCCATTGCATATTTCGAATACTATTAAATATCTGATTTTATAAACAGGAAAAAACTTAAATTATAAAGAAAAATAAATACACATAAAATATGTTTTGAAAATGCGTTATTTTAATTTCTTTTTGTATCATATAAAATTTTTATGTTCAAATAGGTGTAATTAAGTTTATTAATTTTTTTCTTTATATTTTATATTTCATGAGTATTTTATTTGCATCATGATCTCTTGCTTTTTTTTATATAATTATATGTTTTAATTTTTTTTGTATCACTTATATATTTTATAATTTTATATAACAATAATATAATTTTATAATATATTATTATATAATAAAATATATTATATCTTAAGTAACTACATTTACTAATTTTATTAATAATTTAGATAAATACTAAGCGTTATAATATTTTTTATTTTTGGACTTAGTTAAGGTAAGCTCATTTGCAACCCCTACGATGTAACCCAGTATTAATTTAAGATGTAGAAATGGATTAATTTATGCCATGATTTTTCATGTATCAGTTTAACTTTGTTTATAATTTCAAAGGCCTGTTTCCAAACTTTGTTAAATCATTGTATGTTTTTTTTTTTTTCATTAATTTTTTAAACTTCTCAATTGATTATCTCTTCTAATTTATAAATATTTTTATCTAATTATATATATTCAATTTCAAGTTCAAAAGTTTTAACTCCACAACCAAAATAAGAAGCTTTGTGCTAGATCCATAGTCATTATAAGACCCCCTTAACCATAATATATATCATAAATTAAATTGTGGAAAGACTTAAACACTTCTTATTTCAATATACATGAACACAAAATCTTGATCGAAGAAAATGAAAGTATATAAATACAATTCATACAACTATATACATATCTAGGGATAAAAACTTAACCTATTATTGTTGTTGTCATTGTTTTATTTTTCTTTTTTGTATAGTTATTCCTTCCATCATCTAAGAATATTAGAGGGGGTTTCTTTTCGATGTTAGGAGGTCGAAAAAAACTCATATTGCAAAATTATTGTTCGTTAAATTTTTTTAAAAAATGCACTTATTAGATTTTAGAATTTTAACGACCAATAATTTTGCAATATGAGTTTTTCTCATAAATTCTAAAATCTTATAAATGCATGTGTTTTTCGAATTGTATGGGATAAAATTATTACTTTAAATGTCATTGATGAATTATTAATGATACATTGCTCCATTCATCCCAAACTTATACAAGTTCTTTTGAAAATTATAAATCCAAACTCATACAAATTTTTTTATTCGTTGATTTGATTTATTCCATAACACATAAAAAATTAAAATAAAATTTTTATTTTTTACTATGATAAATAAAATGAGATACTTTCAAAACATGACTATTTTTGGAGATGGTTCTAAGCAGAAATTGCCAAAAAGGTCCAAAGTTAACTGTGAAAAGGTCCGAAGTTAACTGGCATAGGACAAAAAAAAAAGGAAAAAAAAAATATTCCCGCATTGAAATAAAACTAATAATGACTACAAATCCTGCAATTTTCAAGGTTAAATGAACCAATATGTTGGTCTTGTCCCATTTAACATCTCTATTCATGAATCATATCAAGGTAAAAAGATCAGAACAAGCTCGTTCTCTTTTCTTTTTCTTTTTTTTTCTTTTCATTTTCCTTTTTGGAGAGCGTCACCCCTCCCTCCAGGTGGGGGTGCAAAACACAACAATCCAGAGTAACCTTTATTGGATTGTGCTAAGTTGAAAGATGAGAAATCATCCAAACAACGTTGCTCAAAAGATGAATAAACTCTGATGGATTTGCCACAGATAAATTTGACATGTTACTACAATATCCAGGCAACATGCAATTATAAAATGTATTCACTATGAAGTTCCATTTTTGTCAAAAAAGAAAACAAAACGGAAATAATGAAATAAGTAAATAAAGACAGAGAAAGAAACAAGAAATGGGAAATGATGAATAAATAAGTACTCCAGACATGGAAGTGGCAAGATTGCACAAGTATATCCATCTTATTTCAACTTGAGGGTAATGATTTTTTCAAATTTTCCCAAACTGCTGGACCTTGAGGATGTACACTGACAAAATATTTTTCGAATCTTGCATTCGAACAAGCTAGAAGTGTACTCACTGATATCATGGGTTTGGCAGCACCTCTTTCCCTAAGCCAAGCATACATAGAAAATCTAAGACTAATTCTTTCCATATCATAGCCAAGATAAGATGGAAATGAAACTATCGACTCCACCGGGTACCCCAAAAAGTTCCTCAGGCAATCAATCTTTTTCTTCAGAACATCTGTGTTCTGACTCAGAACTGTTGGGGCCTGTTTGACCATACCCGACACTGCATTGAAGTCCAGCCCAGCACTCATCAGGCATTCAAACCTCTCCTGCAACTGATCGCCTCTGCCTCTAAAGCGTTTTAGGGCTTTCACCATCTCATCTGTGTTCTCTAGATAACCAATTCTCAATAAGAAATCTGTTTTCTCCACAATATTGTCCGGATGTCTTGCAGCCATAATCTCAGGGTTACACTTGTTCGGCTTAAACACCAACTTAAAAAAAACCGATGGATCCTTTTCCATAGCATCACATAAACTACACTTATCGCCATTGAAATTCCTTAGCACAGTCTTTGGTCCTTTTAGAGAATGTGAACTCAATAATTCCATGTGCCTCGGTAGAATCCGTGCAATATTTTCCAATCCCATCCCTATCTCAATGAGAAAATGCAATGCCTTCCAATAGTTCTTAGCACATTTAGGTGATAGAATCTCTGGATTCTTCAAGACTACAGCTAAAATCTCATTCATGCTCAGGCCTAATTTAACCAACGAACCAACCACTATATATACTTGTTTCCCTGAACCTGCAAATAGCAATGCAGTATCTCTCCTAAACAATGCCCCCATTTGTGCATCACTATAACCTACTTCTCCAAGAAAACATAATGTATCAAGAATTTTTTTCCAATTATACGTCTTTTTGCTAGATAAGTATCCCCCAATCCAATTGCTACCAAACCCCATATCTTTTAATTTTTCAAGAACCCTTACAAATGCATCATTCACTTCACCAAGAAGAAGACGAGGACTGCAAGTTACCAGCTTTATAACCACTGATCTACTCAGCCCTAATCGCTCGTAAGCCCTCAACTTCATGTCCAATACACCAATCTCAAATGTGAAGATTTCTCTCACATCCTTATAGATTCTTCCTATCTCACTCCTCGGCACTCCATAACCAATAAGGGTATGATAATTATCGAGCATGAGTTGATCGTCACTCAGATACATCAATCCACGAGGAAGAAGGGGCCCGAACTCCTTTGGGCTCAAGCCCAAACTCTCAAAGAATGGCTCAAACTCATTGATCGGATTGTACCTGAGTAACCTCGACAATGCTCTGGACACATTTTCCTCCGTTTCCACCATCGCAATCAGGTCTTCGAGAAACCGGGGCGAGTTCTTGCTTATGTGCTCTGCATCGAGGAAGCTTAACCCCCTGGTAGAATGTAAGTACTCAAGAAGTGCAGCTTGTGCATCAGCTTTAGCAAGACGAGGGGTACTATCAGTGGAGATGGCAATTGCAGATTGAGCTGCGGATTTAGCTTTAAACGGCTTCTGATTGGTTAAGGCTGATTGAAAACTGCTGAAAAACTGGATTCTTGAAAATGTCGGAAATGGAGGGCTGTGCAGAAAGGTCGAGTTTTTATACCCTACAGCAGGGTACCAGAAAAGGCAATCGAGCCTTGCAATCATTACTGAGCACATATTTCTTCTTAATTTTCGAATCAACATAGGGGATTCAAAAACCAGACAGCAACACTTGAAGAAAATTCAATCTGATTATCGCGTAGCGGCAAGAATCCGACATAACAAACATGTGATAGAATGAATAGATACAGAAAGAAACTGCAGCTACTTAGGTTTAGGAGTTTTCCTGTAAGAAGATGTTGTGTCATCTCTGCTCGGATGAAATTGATACATTTGAATTTACTTCTCACACACTGGATTGTGTGGATTAGGGTTTTGCAGTAAAAACCCAATGCTTTGGGGTTTCAGTAGGCCCGGTGCCATTCTATGCTTTCGACCTCACCCCAATTATAATATTCCCCATTTCTTGTACAGTTGTTAAACGGGCCAATGAGTTGTGTTCAGAGCTCATTGTTATTGGGCCTACAGTCATATCGGCCCGTTGAAAGTTGTCTCTTCCACCAACATCTAAATATGATGACGCAACATTTTGAGATGTTCAGTTAGAGGGTCTCCCACGAGAAGCTATTTGTTGTTTTGACTTTAATTTTTTATTATGCTATTTCTTTTTTCCTTTTTCTTTCTACAATTATATATTTTTTAATATTTAATATTATAATTTTACCTTAATTATTCAAACTAAAATTAAATCAAGTTATTTAAAATTATATGATGTGTAATTTAAATAATAATAAAAATATAATTGAAATAAGTATATGAAATTTTAAATATTATATACAAATTTTAATAAAATTGCATAATATTACCCGACATTCAATTTTACATATATATTTTTTGAATATAATAGTTTAAGAATATAAAGTAAAATAAATATTGTCTCAAAATTTAATGTTAAATAAAATTGCATATGTAATGTTTTTAACAAATATTTAGAATTAAAAACAAAAAAAATTATAAAAGTTATTATATAATATTATTTTTTAGTGAAGAAAGTAATGCAAATTGTTGGAGATACTATAAAGTTTACAGAATTTGCTACTGAAGATGGTTAGAATCCAAATGCAGTTTGAAAACGAAAATTGAATTGGAGTTCAGTGATTTGCAGCCTGGTGGCACTTCTCACACTTTTATATGATATTACCTTCTTTATCTTACTTTCCTTCAAGAGATAGTTTTTAATTATAATCAATTTGTTACTTCTTTCAACCAATCATAATTTTAAGGATATTAGTTAGTACTTTTTTATTTAAAGTTCTTTATTTATTTTCATTACAATAAAATCAATATGTAAAAAAGTCATTATTTTTTTACAATTCTTGTAAAAAATACAATACTTTTTAAAAATGACTTATTTTAAAGAAAAAATATGAATAAACATATTTACATGTATATATATACATATATATGTATTTTAAAATTAACAAAATATTGTTATTTGTGAATTGAAGGGAGTATTAAAAATAAGTCTTGAAAATAACAAAGAGTTGTTTAAAGAAAAAAAAATTAGCTAGACACAACTTTATAAAAAGGAAAATATAGTAATAATTAAACTTTGAATAACAAACATATAATAATTCATGGGGCTTTTAATTTTTTTAAAAAGGGACAATATACTCATTCTTGGAAAATGCTGTCACAAATACTACATATTTGACATTGTGATTTTATTAATAATTTAGGTAAATATCAATATTTTTTGTTTTTAAACCCAAATTTCAAGTCAGGTCAGTTCCAATTGCAAACGAGACTTGAGGAAATTAAATTGGCAGTTATCAGCATATCTTCTAAATTTTCTCATCTTCAAATTTCTAAAGAGTTAACATAGGAGAGAGTTGGTAAAAAGGATAAATATAACAAAATAAATCGAACATAAAATTCAAATTCAAGTTGGTTGTGGGGTTCTCCAATGCTGTGGAACTGGATCAATGTCGTAGATAATCTCTCTATGACATGACCATACTAGCTTTATCGCTTCAGGAGTTCCGATTCCAGCTCCTCGTGGATCTCCGGCTGGACCAAACCTGCGTTTTTGTATTTATTTTTGAAAAACATATATATCAGCTAGATAGTAATAAAATCCATTCGAACAGCTTGCAAAGGCAGATATACGGAAGATATTGTTTTCCCTATATGTATAAAAAGTTAGATTGTCCCTGACCTACACCACTCTTTTATTCGAGTTTGTGACGGCCCGTCAAGACGAGGAGCTATAAGTGTCATATAATGTCAATAAATATATTTAAAAATAAATAAATTTCTGTTTATTTTACTCACCAATGATTTTGTGGAGCTCCTGTTGTTCTTGCTCTCAATCCAACATAGGTAGTTCCATTCACCGAACTACCAACAATTTCCTACAAATCGATTGTTTGATAAGCATAAGTATATACATAAAAAGTCATTTAGAATTTTTGGAATATAAAAAGTTAAGAGCTTCCCCTTACTTGTACGAACAGAGGATCGTTTGAAACTACAGCAGCGGTTAAATGCGCATGCATTCTTTCAAGCGTTTGTAAAACCAATGGAACCTCGTTGTGTTTGTATTCCGTGACAATCTAGACAACAATAGTTAAATTTAATAACTAGCAGTGATCGTACGTTTTACAGCAAAAAAATTTGGATAAGTTTTAAATCACAACTTTAGCATGTCAATCACCTGGAATGGACCGAAGATTTCTTTTGTAACTAGGCCATAATTTTCCTCCTTCAAAATTTCTTGAAGGGGAACAAATACTGCCGTAGGTCTAATGGCACCATATATCGCTGGAATGGAATGGTTTTGCAAAGCTTCACCACCAAATAGAAGTTTGGATCCTTTTATCTTCAATAAATTGTTCATATGATCAAGCATTGCTTCCGTTGTAACCTACAGGCAGAAACGCCACACGAAAGCTGAATCTCCCTTCTGACAAACAGAACCATTCCAATGGAATAGATTGAATACAAAATATATGCACATAAAACTCACAGTAAGAACAGGGCCAATAGTCAGATTGTCAAGCTTCCTTCTAGCAGCAAAATCGCTCAACTTTTGCAAGAGCGAACTTTTACTCCAGTTCTATTGAATCATAATTAGTGGTGAATATGTTATTGAATTGATTTTAGAGGTCAATAAAAAATGTAAATAAAAGATATTTTTTGTTTTAACAAAGTAAATAATCAGAGAGAAAAGATTCATCAAATGATCAAGAATTACTAACACACTCAAGGAGCATACCTCATGGACGAATAGCATAGATTGTGCCGAGCACTTCTGCCCACTGCACGCGTACGCATCTTGATCACATACCCAAGCAACATAATCTTCCTATAAAAACAGCGTAATTTCTAAAATGCTTAAATATTGCATAAGTTAAGACCGAGATTGGCAAGAATATAATGTTGTAAGTTTTGACCTGTTGTACATCAGGCCCAAGAATCTTCCAGTCAAAACCAGCATCTTCCACTTTGATGCGACCACTGAGATCAAGAGCCAATTTCTCTGCAACTCTCGAACTACCAGTAAAGAGAGTCATGCGTGGTTTTGCCTGATGATACAAAATACTAGTAAGATTTTTGTTAATATATCTAAACGTTTGAAAAGCATATGAAATATTTTATGTTCTCAGCAAAACCCAATAAGTTTGTTACTTGAAAGGTCAAACACATTTGCTAAGCCATCTAAAAATATAGAAAATGTTCTTAGCAGAAAATTATTAACTTTAAAGCCAACTTTTTGATTGGCATCTGGATAAATAAAAATTCCAATAGAGAGACTTCATTGTTTTTTAAGTGAAGCCCTCAAATATATGGCCATGCAAGTGTATAAATTTCTTGATGACCAAGACTGACTCAGATAGGTGAATATCATAAAGTTTATCAACAGATGCTCATCATGAAAATAATTTATCTAATGTATGATTCCCAACCAAATGATAGATTTTAGAGCCTCAGGGACTAGCTACTATATTTAGAGAAGTAACATTTTGTTAATGAAAGTCGACTAAAATGCAGATGCAGACACACAGAATTCACAAAATCCAAATATATATGCCTCAAAAATTCATTTTAGTCTTTACCATTTTCCATTTTCTTGAGCACATAGTTCAACACCCTTCCAGCAGTGGTTGAAATAATACTAATATAAGGAAATTTGGGAATATATAAAACTTTTTGTAATTCACTTCCTCACATATAAATGACTAACCTCCAACAGAATTTTGTTCATTGTATTCCCATCAGAATTTATGAAGTCAATATCCTCCATAGGCAATCCACAATCATGGAGCAACCGAATCATTTGTTCCATAACAATGGAGACCTGTTAATGTCAGAGGGTATAATACATCAATAGGTGAAGTGAAGGAGGTTGGATAAAATCCATGTATACAGAAACCGAGTAACATAAGAACTAATCAAGTTTTTTTCTGCAGAAATGAAAGTTAGATATTGACATTCACATAACATTATATCTAAATGCTTACCTTGCTATCAACTTTTAGAAGTGGCTTGTTCCCCATATAAAGTGCTCCCATAAGTTGAAGCACTGGAATCTCTAAAGGAAAATTGAAAGGAGTAATTATTGAAACCTGAAAAGCCGCCAACAAAATTAATACCAGCTTTTTAAAAATTAGCAATCACCCAAAAACACATTGTAGACAAAATAGAGGTATTCTAGAACTTAAAGAAATTAAGTAGCAAATATTAGATCTCAAATAACAGAGTTTAACCAACATTGTTAAACAATGCTCACACCAAAAGATAACTATAAAAAGAGAAAATATTCAGTTTTTGTTCCTGTTACTCATGCAGTTTACATAAGCAACACAAATCATTTCTAAATATAAGATAATTCTGAGAAGTTTTAGTTTTATCCATAAAATTCCTGATAAATCTAAATCCATTTTCTAGATATTGACTTACCGGGCCATAAGGCCACCTTAAACCATGGCTCTGCTGCCCTAAATGATTTCCCGGCACTGCAAATGACCTAGCAAGGAAACGAACCTGGTACACAAAATTAGACAAAGTCTTAGTTGCATATTTAAATATGAAACGATGAGGAGTTCTCTTCTTTATTTGTAATTTGAATAAATTTACAACATTACCTGATCACCACAGAAATTTTCTAGAAACTTTTGTGTGACATAAACTTCACCAAAAGCTTGCTCATAACTCTTTGGAGACACTCTTTGTATCAACTTGGCAAAGAAATCAGAAACCTAAAAGAATCCCACATACAAATGATCTTCTAATAAACTAAACAATTAACATTTAATATAATAACCAACTATAACTTTATTAGTATAAGAATTCACTTATTTGTATAAGAATTCACCTCAGGCAGAGAAAGTGTATGAGCTGCTTTTGTTGTTACATCTCCAAGCATGAGGTACCTGAGATTCATGGATCTTGCAATGTTATCATTTAAACATTTGTACAAAATGTGTACTACAAAATCAGAAAGTAACTAAATTATGGATATAAGATCTTTAAAATGTAAGATCTCAAATAAAATATAACCTTTCTGGTGCTTTGAATGGGTTGTGTAGACCATGTTTAGGGCACTGCGACAAGCTCTCAACAAAAGGCTGCGTAAATTATGAAATGTTAACACAAATTCTTAACTAATCTTAAGATGGACAAACTAATCAAACCCACCTGTATTCCCTTTGCGTCTATATCAGCAACTCTAATAAAAGATTCGCCATTCAACGGGTCTGGAATGGTATTCCAATTTGAAGATCTCGTCCAATTTCCCTTCACTGAAAAGAAAAGGAGCAGTAGGTTCATGTTTTTCTTATTAGGAAGAAAAGAAGTAGTAGGTAAAAGGCCATAATTTAACACATTACTCAGTTTGTTCTCAGATAAAAATAACTAAGTAATTGCAAATTAACCGTGATTGACAACACATTATATGAATCATGAATCCATCCGCTAGACACTTGTTTCGTTATCATCAACTCAAATAATAAAACTCGTCACTACCGAAGGAAATCTATCAAAAAGTAACTCAAATATGCTTGTAAATATATGTTACGTACCCAAATTGAGCACTTCCGCTGGCTGAGAGCCCGATATTTCCTCTGCTTTCACAGTGGCAAATCGTAAAGAATGAAGATATCTGCACCAAGAAATTACACATATCTGTCAAATATATTTGAGATATGTATTTAAAAGTGTTAACTTTTCATTGATTTGATAAATGTGAAAATTTGTTCTGATGACGAACTCAAGATCTTCATATAGAAGAATCCCTATGCTTATAATCACGCCTACCCCAAACAAAAAAATAAATTTCTGCTTGTTAAATCAAAAATCAGAACACTTAAAATTTGAGAACCTGCGAAGGCGTTAAACTAAAACAGAAACAATTTTTTAATTATTTTTATTTTTACCTGGAGAAACTAAAACACCTCAATTGACAGCTTCTGGTCTTCAAACTTCTCATAGCATGCATGATTTCGGCTAATTGATACAAAATCTTCCTCGGTAAAAATGTTTACTGTTTTGAGTGAACTACTTAAACAGAATCAAGTTTATACTGCTGGCTTATCTCTGATTTCTGTTAAAAGGAGGGATGACTAATTCATTGCCATAATAATGGTTATCCTTACTTTTTAGTGGGATTTGGATGATACACATTCCTTTTTTTAACATCAATATCATATTTTATTGATTTATTTATTATTATTCCTAAATTGTTTTGGTATTTTTTTTAAATTGTTAATTTTATTTGTTCAATTACATATAAATGGTTTTTTTTTAAAAAATATTTATTACTAATAAAATATTATTTTGATTTTTCATTATAATTTTTAATAAAAAAATATTGTTAAAACGTGATTATTTACTTCTTTCATATGAATTATAATTTTAAGGGTGTTAATAAGTGCTTTTTTATTTAAAGTTCTTTATTTATTTCCATCACAATAAATTTAGTATTCAAAAAATTATTATTTTTGTACAAAATTTTTAACATACAATATTTATTTTGAAGAAAAAATTATGAATAAATATATTTACATATAAATAAAGGGAAAACTATCATCTATATATAGTAAACACAAAACTCCTTTTTACAAATGATAATTTTTATCGTGTTGCTTATAGCGAAGTTCTAGAAAAATTCCTATCATGATTAAAATGCTGTGGGCAAATAGTGTTTTTCTTGTTTCATTGTGACTGGTTGAATTATTTTAAAATAAAAAAATACAAGGTACAATCATTTTTTAAAATTATTTTTATTATCCAAAATATGTATATATATATATATATATATTTAAAAAAAAGGCCATGAGCATATTTACACAAGATATAAACCATGAAAACACAATGCACAAGCATAAACACAAAAAACAAAAAAAAAAAATTGACTGAAAAAAAACTTCATTAAAATGGGGAGAATATTCAAGTTTAGATATGATGATTCAACAATAATGAAAGTATCTGGAAGGGATAAATGAAGACTTAATTCCATAAAAATTTACAATCGCATCGATTATTATTTATAACATATCTTTTAAAATATAATATAGTAATAATCTTTTTTTTTTTTTATAACAATTTTAAGCTTCAATTGTTATTATTTGTAACATATATTTTGGAACATACTATAGTAATAATCTTTTTTTTTTTTTTTTTTTTTTGCAAATTTCAGCTTCAATTACTGACATTATATCAAATTGTACCGTGGCCTGCACTTATAAATTAATCTTTTTTACAACCTAACTCGTCAGAACATCATAATTCTAATAGAATAAAAATCAAATCGATATTGCTTTGATAGGTTAAGGTCTTCAGAAAATAACTTATTTCACATAAACAGAAGGGAGGCCACAGTACAATTTTGGGCTGGAGATCAGTAATTGATGGGCTTGTGTTCAAATATTAAGGTCTAAAACATAAACCAATCAGCAGGAAATTACCTTCCCATTTTAAACTCATTTTATCAACTTGAATAATCCATGCATTTACAGGAGCCATATGAGCTCAGTTCTACCTAATTTCTATATACAATCAACAATTTCAACAGCAGTTTCCTTGGAATTAAACAAAAATTTATGAGACAATCTGGATCCAAAATATGGATGAATAAAACCAAATCATCGTTCAAAAAAACAAGATGCAATCTCGCTACAAAGTTCGTCGAGCAGTCTGTGGCTGAGCATGCTCCAGAAGCTGGTTTACTACCTTGTAAGTCCGGAGAGAGAGCGCTTTAGTGTCAATTAGCTGCTCGTACCTGAATAAATGAGAAAATAATTACTTAGTACATAAAGGGCCTGTTTACTTTGGCTGATAAATCTGGATTACGAAAAATAGTCCAGAGTAATACCGCGTTTACTTGGTTGGATATTTTTCCGGGTCAATCCTGCCGACCCGGGATAAATAACAGAATTCGGGATAAGTGGCCGGATAGTAATCCCTCCTCGACCCCTGGGATAAAAATTATCCTGTGGGATAAGAAATGAAAATTGACTGTTTTACCCTTGTGCACATTCTTAATTACAAAAATGTCCTCATATATAAATCACGTTTTTAAGGTTCAATTATGTATTAAGGACAATTTTGTAATTTTTAATTATCCGAGCTAATCCCACGAAATAAACGTTGGATAGTATAAAATTATCTTTCTCTATCCTAATGTTATCCTACAAAGTAAATGTAGGATAAAAATTTCAAAATTATCCATGTCCCGAGTTTAATCCCAATTTCTGTCATATCCTGTTCATTCATGACTAGGGAAGGAAACACAGCCAAAGGAATATACAACAGGCTATAAAGAATATGAAATGTTGCAAACAATTCAACTGAGTATGTATTAGTGATACATACACATTGGTCATATTGGTTTCCATTATAATGGTTCCCATTTCTGAATCAATCTTAGCTTCAAGCTTTGAGGTCCTTATAAGATTAACTATCCATCTTTCAGCTTCCTCGTAGTTCAGATTCAGTTTCTGCGCAAGCACTCTGTCAGCAACACCATCAAAAGGAAACCATAAATAACAATGAATATGATATATTAAACATGTACTGTATGTCAAGCAAATATGCTAAAATAGTATTTTATACACTCACTTGGGAAATTATTTATTTCCGTTACAATAAAATTATTATGTAAAAAATCATTATTTTTTTAGAATTTTTTTTTTAAATACAATACTTATGTTGAAGAGAAAAATATGAATAAACATATTTACACACACATATATACATATATTATTGCTAAATAAAGGGAAGTCTGTATATATTAAACACATAACTCTTTTCTACGAATGATAATTTTTATCGTGTTGTTTGTGGCGAGTTCTAGGAAAATTCGTCTGCCATTAAATTATTGTGAGCAAGTGCTATCTTCTTGTTTCATGGTGATTGGTCAAATTCTTTTAAAAAATTTTATAAATATTTTATAAGGTATAATCATTTTTTAAAATTATTTTTATTATATGTATCGGGTGTATCCTGCAATATACACTAGTTTAGAAATTTAATAGATAATTTTTCATTATATTTAGAATTGGATTACGTCTCTTGTATATTGAACTGTACAATCGATTTACAATATTATTTATTTAACTAAAACTATACTTTTTAAATATAAAAGTATTACTATTTTTCTTAAAATAACAAATTAGTAGTAATATTTTTTAACTAAATAAATAATATTTTTAGTTAAATAAATAATATTTAAAAAATATTATTTGAGATCAAGTTACATGTAGTACGCGATGCATAAATGTTTTTATGTTCAATTTGTGCTCCAAAAAAACATATTTAAAAAAAAAAACAAATCAAACATATCGAGGAACATATGAAAATATATATTATATCCTTCATTGATATTAATGAAATATTTATTTTGCTTGGGAACTCTTGAGATTGTCATTAGTTGTTAGTGGACCAATTAATGAGTTTAAGCCTTCATTGATATTCATGAAATATTTATTTTGCTTGGGAACTCTTGAGATTGTCATTAGTTGTTAGTGGACCAATTAATGAGTTTAAGGGTAGTTATATTATATATATATATATATATATATATATATATATATATATATATATATATATATAAATGGTGTTTTTAAAGCTATCATTAAATTTGTTTTGTATACCACATTAATTTACTGACAAAATTAGATATAATATAAATAACATAAATATTCTTATTTAAAAATTAAAAACATACAAAATTTTAATTTTTAATAAATAAAACTTAATCCCTAATCTGCAATCCCCATATACACAAATTGAGGTTTTTTTGTTTAGATGAAATAAATATTTATTTATTAAAAAATAAAATTTGTGTGTGTTTTTAATTTTTAAATAAAGGTATTTAGTAAAATTAATGTGGTGTGCAAAACAAATTTAGTAGTGACTTTAGAAACACTCATGTGTGTGTGTGTGTGTGTGTAAAGCTTTTAATCTTTTTGACATTTTTTGAAACAACACTTTATTTCAAAATTACAATGGAGTATTTATAATATAGTATTTGTTGGGAAATTGTATTTTAATTTTTGAGCATTTATTAGGTGATGTTACATTAATACGTTATTAGAGTAGAATCTATAAATTTGCGGGATGTTAGCAAAATTAGAATAATCAAATTAACAAATATATTAATTAATTAATAACAATCTCATGCGTTATAGTAGCATATATTTTTTTAGGTATAATTTGTATTATATTAATAAGATATAAATATGGTAATTATAAAATGACATGATATAACATATTTATAATAAGAATAAACCAAATAAATATAAGAAAATTAACTAAATAAAAATATATTTAAATGTGAATTATCATAAGTAACTACATTTACTAATTTTATTAATAATTTGGATAAATATTAAGCATTGTAATATTTTTATTTTTGGACTTAGTTGAGTTCGGCTCATTTGCAAATGAAATTGAGGCCAAAAAATTAGATCTCACCCCGTATTAATTTAAGATGTAAAAATGGACTAATTTGTACCATGATTTTTCGTATATATTTAACTTTGTTTTTAGTTTCAATGTATGTTTTCAAACTTTATTAAATCATTGTATGTTTTTTCATTATTTTTTTTATATTTCTCAATTGATTATCTCTTCTAATTTATAGGTATTTCAAATATATAATCGATACCAAGTTCAAAATTTTTAACTCCACAACCAAAATAAAAAGGGTTGTGTTAGATCGATAGTCATTATAAAACCCCGTTAACCATAATAATATGTCATAAACTAAATTGTGCAAAGACTTAAATACTCCTTGTTTTAATATAAATGAGCACATAATCTTGATCGAACACAATGAAAGTATCCAAATATGATTCATGCAACTATTTTTATGTCTAAGAATAAAGACTTACCTATTATTATTGTTGTCAATTGTTTTAATTTTCTTTTTTGTGTAGTTATTCTTTTCATCATCTAAAAATATTCGAGGGTGTTTCTTTCCGGTTTTAGGAGGTCGAAAAAAACTCATATTGCAAAATTATTGATCTTTAAATTCTAAAATCTTATAAATACATGTTTTTTAGAATTGTATGGGTTAAAATTATTACTTTAAATGTCATATCAATGTTAGAGAGTTATTATTGATACATTACCCCACTCGTCCCAAAAAAAAGAATCATGTATCTCAATAGTTCAATATCTTATGTTTGGTAAATTAAATCAAGTTACGGTCTTTGAAAATTATAAATCCAAACTTATACAAGTTCTTTTATTCATTGATTTGATTTATTTAATAATACATTATAAATTGAAATAAAAATTTTAATTTTTACTATAGATAAAACGAGATACTAACTTCAAAACATAACTATTTCTTGGAACACGAGAAATACTATATTATGAGAAACAATGGGTAAATATTTATTTTATATGTAAATAATATTGTAGTATTAGAATGTTCAAATAGAAAAATCACATTAAAAAAAAGGGAGCCTATTTCAAAATCCAAAATCCAAACTAAAATCAAATTGAACTACGCAAAACCCGTGGCGTCTCAACAAGAACAGAAAGACAAAACAAATGTAGAAGTTTTTTTGTCTTCAGACATACAAACACGTAAACAGAGAAAAAACCAGGATTAGATACTTAGCCAAACGACACAACATCATCGGAATTACAGGAAAAAACACATTAATCTTAACCAATGCTTCAACAGATGACCTAACATTTGCCTAGTTTTGGTCGGGACCTAAGTAAAATGCCTTGTCCTTGGAATAACCTCCACAAATTGAACTAAACTAGGACGAAGAATTATAAAGAATATAGATACAAGTAGATCAGTATATTCTGCCAAACTGTTGAAACACAACAGCCAAATGAAGTGCTTAGAGATCAACAAGAAAGTTGCAAACAAGCCTCCAACATAGCTCTCAAGACTGTTTCTGCTGCTGATAAATGGAGTAAACTTACTCCTCTGTTTTCTCTGTTCTCAAACTGCTCACAGAATCGATTTTCTCTCACTAGAACTGCAATTCTTGCGTTGTTGTTCTTGATATTACCCTTTTTCTGGTGGGTCTTTTTTCTTCTTGCAACATGCTTATGTTTTTTTTTGTCAGAAACAAGAATGGCTTGTTTGGTGTTAACTTAGTTGTGTCTTTAGAAGTATTTTCTGATCTGACGTTTTAAACATTTGAAATAGTTCAGTAGGAAAAGCTAGTCTTAAAACAGGTTAATTTTACAACGGGCAGCATGAACAAAAGCGGATAATGTTTGTTTCTCTTGGTCTTCTTTGTACCTTTCGTGAAAACCTCCAAACTAAGCTACTTGTGGAAAAAAATTAAGTTGATTTTTTATTTTTGTAGGCCAGAATTTATATTTTTAAGCTATTTTTGTTAATTATGAGCTTTGAGATGATTGAGTGGTACAAGAGGGATGAGCTGATGAGATGGACTAGGTGGAACATTCTTGGTACGGGTACTAAAAAATGGGTAAAAATATCCAAATCGACTGGAGAAGGATACATTCTAAGTTGTAATTAAAAAAAAACCCTTTTTTTTTTTTCATTACAAGTGTCCAAAAACAAAAACACACCTTTGAATTTTCCATGCATGCTATACTAACTTACATGTTTTTAATTGAAAGATGCAGTGTATTCTTGTCCTAAAACAAGAAGCATGTCAACAAACAGCCAGAGGGTGCTAATAATCCAAGATGCATCGAGAGAACCTAGTATCATTTCTGCGAGGGATGTTGTGAATGGATTGTCGCTCAAACGGGGCGACAAAATCGAGCTTCTTGGGATCATCCCAGCTTTTACGGCAAACAATGAATTATATCCTAATAGATGTGGAGCACTGCTGAACAAGAAGGTTGTCCCGGCCTTGTGTTGGAAGGTGTTTTCTCATGCTAAGCTACATTCAAGTGCAACCATTAACAAGTGCAAGGAAGACGTCGAAGAAGAGACAAAGAAGACGCTCGAAATATACTTTAGCAGTGCAGAATTCAAAGAGATGCTTAAGATTGCTGAATCGTTACAGGTGATTGCTAAGAAACTCATGCACATTCGTAATCTTTTCTTTTGAATGCTTTAAATTAGTCCCTTTGTCCCTAAAACAGTTTTGTTTCAAAAAAATTAAAATTTTTTATTTCACAAACAAGTTATGTATGATTGAATATATCAATGCAACAAATAAGAGAAGTCTAATGAATGTAAATTAATAATTTTTAAAAGGCTTACCTAAGCATAATTGACAAAAAACAAGTAGTTATATTTTCGAGAGACAAAAGTTTTTTTTTTTTTTTTTTTTTTTTTTTTTTTTTTTTTGGGGACGGAGAAAGTATTATATTCGATGTTGGATGAAATTTTGAGTTTGTATGTGCCTAGGTTGAGTTTGAGATAGCAGTAAAAGCAGGTTTGCTGAAAGAGGTAGCTGTTGAATATGCCAAGAGGTTTCAGGCTACACGTGTGATTCTTCACAGGTATTTTGTTAAAATTTTAATATCAGTAATTCCTTTAAATTATGAACTAGAAAGACAAGTAGTCCAAGTAGGAAATATAAAGATGATGTTTTGTAGTTGCAAAAATAAAACTCCCTCCGTCCCAAAAATCGAGTCATGATTGTATAGTTGAAACCAATAATACAAACAAAACTCTTTTTTTGGGATGGTAGAAGTTGTATTATGACTTGGTTGTCCTATACTGGCAGGCAACTTGGTAAAGAATGGAGGTATTTCACCCAGAAGCTGTCTTGTGGAATATCTAGGATGAAATCTGACAACAGCATTGAAACTGTAAGACCACCTCAGGAGGGCAGTGTAAGCACAATGGGGGATACCCCAAACCTAGAATCTGGTAACTTACTTGCCAGATCCCAGAATCTCTCTCTCTCTCCCCCCTCGCTTTCTCTCTCTTGGAAACTGATGAGCACAATTTTGACTTGCAGGGGAACAACGGAGCAACTTCCAATTCACTTGTTCATTATGCATGAACATAAGGCCGTGGATTGGACTAAGGAAGAAATTCACTTATGCTGAGCTGCAAATCGCGACGAATGGATTCTGCCCACAAAATTTAATGTCTGATCATGGAAGAAGAATCTACCTTGGTTTATTCAATAATCAGAGGCAAATCCTGATCAGGGAGATCCCTTCAGTGACAATCAAAGAAGATGATTTTCAGAGAGAGGTTCAAATTCTTGCAGGTATTCGACATGAAAATGTGGCCTTCCTTGTAGGATCATGTTCAGAAGGACCCCACAGGTTTCTTGTGTATGAATACATCTGCAACGGTTCTCTGAACAAACATCTATCCAGTAAGCTCACATGTTCTCTCCCTCTCTCTCTATCTCTCTCACTCTCACACAGCTACTTTATGTGCAGACAAAAACAGGGAACTGACATGGGAAAGAAGAATAAGCATAGCATATGGGGCAGCAAAAGGTCTAGAATATTTGCACGAAGAGAGAATTTATGGAAGTATGAGGCCAAGCAACATCCTCATAACTCATGACTACCAGCCATTGGTAAGACTACCTCGTCTATTTCACTGACCATTACACAAAGGGCTACATTTCTAATGCGCATTCTACCATGCAATGTGTAACAGCTCTCTTATTACGGGCTTACCAATCAGTACGAGACCTCAGAACCGTCGTGTGAGAAGTCGGCAGTCAAGACTTTCGAACACTTGGCGCCGGAATATCAAGAAACTGGGAGAGTATTAAGTAAAGCAGATGTTTACTCATTTGGGGTTGTTCTTCTGGAGCTGATCACTGGTAGAAAGAGTATAGAAGATACAGATGGGCAGAGCTTCTTGAGATGGGTAATTTTGTAACTTCACAAAGTTTTTCTTCTAAATTGTACTCGTGTCGTCCCTAAAAAAAGAGTCTTGTTTGTAAACTGTTTATCTACTTACCAGGCAAGACCACTCTTACGGCAAATGAAGTACATGGAGTTGATAGATCCTGATGTACCGGATAGCGTTGATGTTTACCAGCTATTGTGGTTAGTTCGTGTTGCAGACAAATGTCTTAGTTGGGATCCAAAAAATCGATACTCAATGAAGAAGGTACGGTTGTAATCTAATATATGATTTCTATTTTACGGATTTTTAGTAATGAGCTTAAACTTTTGATTTTATCCAATTTAATCAAATTTTCAAAAAAACTCTTCTGAAAATACTAACATGTCACTCATAATTTCACTAGCCAGCCAAGTGGACAGCCAGACCCTCACCTAAACAACTTCCAGCTAGTTTTTGAAACTATGGCAAAATAGGATAAAATTGGACAAAATCAAAAGCTACATGTCAATATAAAAAACTCGTGAAATTAGAGTTCATATATTGAACATAACCAAATTTAACCAAAAATTAAAAATTTCCCCCAAAGAAATATTTGCTTGCCTAGGCGGTGTCCTAGCAATTTCTATAATACTCAAGGCCGTAGAGTACCTTGATACAAGAAAATAAATGTCCGCTTACAGGTGATTTTCTTGGGTGCAGGTGGTGATAGCTTTGACAGGCATGATTAATCGCTCTGGTGTTGAAGATTTCTCTCCTACTGAATCTGAATTGTAAGTTTTGTCTGCAAAGCACACAAGAATTGATTTTTCATTAGGCCATTTTCGATTTAAACCATCTCATGTTCTAACTACGATTATATGTAAATTATTCTTTTATATAGAGCTTTTGAGGCTGGGAACGAATTTCGTCTTGGTTTACTTAATGATGGAAACTATTTTATAAACTAAAGTTCGAATTAATTATACTACGGGTTTCATATGGAACTCAATGTTGAATTTTTATATCGAACAAGCAAAAACAACAGCAAAGGAAAAAGTGACCGAAAATAGCAAAAACTACACCAGAACTGAGACTAATACAGCAAAGGGCACTTGCAAACGATCCAAACAGATTCAGCAGAAAGCACGCTAGAATCCAGAATTTTTCGTTAGGCCATTTCCAATTCAAAGCAGCTGTTCTGACAGTGATCATATCCAAAGTATTCTTTTATCTACTGCTTCTGAGGATCGGAATGATTCTTGAGCCATAAGGGAAACGTACTGTGGATTAATTTTTTTTTACATGTAAAAATCTGTAAATCAGTAGGCATTTTCAGATCAACACTTCAAGAAGGTTATCGAGTCGAGCAGGAAGACAAAAGCAAAGACAGTCAACAGGCTTTGACAAGCCTAGATCATCACCTAAGCAGCAATAATGATTTCTTCTATCAGATTACAATTTGGTTGGAGAAAGAAAAAAAACATTAGTGCAAAGTACAAACAATGCGTACCAGTTAGCTCCTCTAGAATCTTCTCATGTCCTGATCGATTGCCATATAGTCAATCTCTATATTCGGGATTGATCTAATCTTGTACCAGTCCTCACCTTCCTGTACTCTGCATCTATTGCTAATAATATCACAATCTGAAATTATCAATGTTTGGAGAGAGGGAGGCAAACCATCATAGGGCAGGGAGAGAATTTCCGGGCATCTGTTAACATTTAAAGAATGGATAAAGCTGGTATCCCAAAGAGAAGGCAAATTCGTAAGCAGTGGACAATCATTGATCTCAAGAGTGTGAAGGAAAGGGAAGCGACTGCCACTGAATGATCCCCACAAAGTCAAATTTGGAATGTGTTTTATTGCAAGTGACTCCAAAGATGGAAACCCGGAAAAATCTTGATCAACATGGGACCAGTTAGACATGTCTTCAATTACAAGAGACTTTAAATGTTGAAGCTTCCCAAGAAAGGTAAGGATGTGGTGGTGCTTACAACTCTGTAAGTAAATACTTGAAAGCTTGCAGAGTGGACTACTAAACCAGCTTGGCAACAAGAACCCTCTGTAATTTGACATTAATAACTCCTTCAGATTTTCATGGGGATGAAGGCCAGAAAGAATTTCCTCATCATTGTTTCTAAATGTGGAGTCACTCCATTCCAATTCAACCCTATCAAGGAACGGCTTCATGTGTAACATAGCTTCTTTGGCCTCATTCACCTTGGATACATTTTCAAGATTCTTAATGCAAATGCATCCTCTTAATGATTTCATGTCTTTAAGCTCTCCGATACCATATCCTTCACCTATTCCCACAATAAATGCAGATACAGATTGAAGATTGACCAACTTCCCGAATTCAGCTGGCATGCTGCTAAGCTGCTTTATGTCCAAATGAAGATGCCGCAAACTTAACATATTCTTCATGTTACTTGGCAACTCAAGAAGTTGAAAACATTGCTCAAGCTTTAGTATTTGTAAACCAAACAGATTGGTAACTGACTCCGGTAGCTTTATGAAGAAATTCTCAGAAAGATTGAGGTAACGAAGATGTTTCATGTTGTCAATGGAATCAGGAAGTTCATGAAGGCATAAACGACTCAAGTCCAATACTCTCACCAGCTTTAACTTCAAAAATAAATCATATGGGACTTCCACATGGCTGACTTGTTCACAGATTACTCTAAATGTTCTCAAGTTCTTGTACCAAAGAAAACCTTTTATTATTAGTCCTTGAACACTGCCATGATGCAAGGAAATATGACGAGTATTCCTGAAGAATGTGCATTCTTTATTTGGTTGGTTATCTTGTTGGTGCAAACATGTATGTCCAGAAATTAACTTAGCCATACTGTGAATAAGATCATGCATCTTGTAGATGTGCTGACCATGAGTACTAACACCAGAAAGCTTAAAGAAAGACCTCCAGAGTAAATTCTTAAAGTAATCAATGCCAACGTCTTCCAACCTTAATTTTCCAACAGGACGAATAAATCCTTCTGCTATCCATAGGAGAACCAACTCATTCATGTCAAAGTTATAATTTTGGGGGAATATGGAACAATAAGAAAAACACTTTTTCAATTGAGCTGGCAAATGGTGATAGCTTAGGGCCAAAGCTGGGAAAATATCATTTCTATCATGCGGTAAGTCCCATATTTCACTTTCTAAAATAGAGATCCATTCTGTTGGATCATCCTTGAAATGCAGCATGCTTCCAAGAGTCTTGGCTGCTAAAGGCAGCCCTTTGCATTTCCTTGCTATCATCTTCCCAATTTCTTCAAATAGCATCCCCAAAGTTCTGTTGGAACTTGCTCTTTGCTTCATAATTTCCCAGCAATTCATATCACTCAAGCATTCCAAATAATAAGAAGGAACGGTACCAACAATTCGCGACACTATCATGCTCCGTGTGGTCACTATGATCTTGCTTCCTTTGGCTCCAAATTTGAAGGGAGAAGACAGTACATCCCATTCTCTGTATTCCTCACTCCAACAATCATCCAACACAAGTAAAAACCTCTTCCCACGTATCAAATTCTGAAGCTCGATCTGAACTGAGTCAAGGTTGGACAATTTGCATTGTTTCCCGGATGCAGACTCTATAATCGACTTTGTGATGCCAATGGTGTCAAAATCTATGGATACAGAGGCCCACATTTTCAGAGGGAACTTTTCCATAATTCTTTCGTCATTATAAACAAGTTGAGCAAGAGTTGTTTTTCCAATCCCACCCATTCCAACTATAGGAACTACACAGACATTTGAATTCTCGTCCAACAACAACTGAACAATCTCATTTCTTTCTCTATCACGCCCAATCACAAACCCCTCATCCACCAAAGAACTTCTAGCACTAGAATAACTGTTATAAGCTGGCCTAGAATTCAAAATCTTATTGGATCCCAGTTTGGTCAGCTCAGTCATATAAAGTGCATCCATTTCTTTTACAATTTCTTCCAATTCATGCCTAATCCTACTTATTTCACGAGGTACAGTCAACTTAAAAGACGAAAAAATCATGTCTCGTACCTGCTTGTTTCCCTGGGCATCTGCAGTAAGACTGGCCCTGTGTTTCAACAGATCCAGTGATATCCCATCAAGCAGATCATCAGCAGAGTACGAAAGGGCCTCCACATCTTCCAGCCACACCTTCCAGGCCTCACTGCTGATGCTGTTGCAGAAAATTGAGCGGTTTTCTTCAACGTGACCCAACATTGCTCTGATTCTTTCCAGGGTCCTTTGGAGCTTTCTGACTTCTTCGTCCACGCCCAATATTAGGCTGGTTTCTTGCACGGTAAAGGTTGCAAGCCGGTCAATTATTACTTGCAATGGAGCTGATATAACCCCTGCTTGAAGTACAGAATCCATTTGTCGTGTTTGGAAGCAAGGAGCTCTAACTGCAGATCTTCTTTGCCACTTGATCTCAGTCTTCAACACAACAGCAAATGCCCAGTAAAGTCGCTGCTCTACTTTAAGACAGCCTTTCCAACTGCTTTCCGCGAAAGACCGATAATTTGCACAGAAGTGGCAAGGTCAATCTTGATTCTTCAACGACTTATTCTGACCATGGATATTTCCAAAGGTGAACAGACTCTTTTTCCTTTCCATTTTCATTGGGAGCTGCGAATATAATGATTGGTTTATATGGAGTATATAATATACATATATTTTAACTTTTATCAACCCTAAAAGTAATGAATACTATTAATTTTATCTTCATTGTTATATAAATTTAATATAATTATTTATCTTTTAAAATAAATTCTAAAATAATAATAATTTTTTGGTTAAATATTATATAAATATTTATATTTATATCATGTTTGTAGTTATAATATCATAGTTATTTTATATTGTATTCACTTTTGTGTTTATATTTATATTAATAAATGATTTAACAATACCATTGACATTTTTGGAGGTGTTCATTTATATTCCCTTCACTACTACAAGAGAGTAAATGATATTTTATTTCGACGGTCACTAATTTAGTATCACAACCTTATATATTTTGTGGTAATCATAAATAATATTGAGATAATATATATATTTATATATATATATATATATTAATGTTGCATATTAGCCACAAATTAATTATTAAAATTTCACCACGGCTATAGTTTTGAGTTTGGAAAATGAAATGTTTTACATGTAATTCATGTAGCATGAAAATTTGACACGTGTTCTTTCAAAATTTTCGATTTATCACTAACCAATGTTATCTGTAAAGTTTAAGGGTGTGAAAATATAGTTATCAAATGAATATTAAATTCATATTTTAATTTGTTTTATAATAATCATATTGTAAATATAATTAATCATTTATATTAGAAAATCTAAAAAAATGTTAAAATGTTATATTTTTTACACTAAGTAAGAATACTAATATGGTGATATTGATAAAAACAGTATCGCACAACTAATTGATAAAATAAAAAGACAATCATGTTAAAATAATTGATTTCTTATAATATTTCTTCCAAAAAATATTATAAATATTTCCATGCAAACATTAGTTTAAAAAATAAATGCTTACTCCATGCATACCAAATGATTTTGTTTAAAAAAATTCTTCGAATTTTATATCATTGTATATTTTCATGCACAACATATATTCTTTAAATACATGTTTTATTAATTCCTACAAAAAAATTTCTTTAAAAAAATCATACAACAAAAAGTGCACGAGCACAGCAAGTTATGTGATCTCCGTGTCTTGGTTGGATTAGTGGCGATTCACAAATTTTTTGCTTTTTTTCTACAGGATCTAACACGTTACTTAAACAAAGCCCATGTATATAAGTGTTTGTCTTTAGTTTATATATATATATATATATATATATATATCCAAACTTATATGTATGTATAATATATAAATATAATATTTAATAATTATGCAACGCACGAGTTAAATATTAATTTTGATTTAATAAAAAATTTGCTTATACAATTAATTGTAAAATTGTCCATGTTGCCAAAATTTAAAAACTACAGCCTTAATCATGTCAGCATAACTAAATTGTTATAATATTTATTTCAAAAAATATTGTAAACATTATCATAAAAATATTAATTTCCAAAATACATGCTTAATCGATGTATACCAAATGATTTCTTTGGAAAACTTTTCAATTTATTTTGGCAAACATTTTCTTATATACATAACATTCATTTCCAAAATACATACTTAATTAATATATACAAAATAATTTATTAGTAAAAATTCTACTAAAATAATTTATAAAGATTCTACTAAAATAATTTATTAATTAATAAAGATTCTACTAAAATGATAATTTGTCATTGCATGAGCAAATTTGATTTAATAAAAAATTGTAGGCGGTTATTCACAACCAAATCTTTTAAATATATCTAATTTAATAAATATATTTTGTTTATAACAATTATATTTTTCTAATTAAAAAACAAAAAATAAAACATAAAAAAGAAGCAGAAGAAAAAAAAAAGAGAATTAGAATATTCTTATTTTGTTTATTTTTTTAACATTTTGTTTGAATCCATTCCGCGCTTGCTTGTCTGTGTTCGAACCTAATTTTTTGAACACATCTATTTGTGTTCAATAATATTGGTCGAACATATATATTTATGTTCGTAACTTATTTGCCGAATATGGACAAATATTTTGTACCAAGACTCGGTTGGAATATTTTACCAAATAGTTGAAGTAGTGTTCAACAATAAATTTTTGTTCTTTTTTATGTTTTATTTAAAAGGGTATAACTGTCACGAATCAAATATATTTATTACATGTGAGGTATTTAAATAATTTGTGGGTGCAAATAACCGCACCCTAAAAAATTAGTTACAAAATTAATTGTCAAACTAAATATGATTACAAAAGTTTAAAAATGTAGATTTAATCTACAAATATAACTCATCTTTTATAACATTTATTTCAAAAAATATTATAAACATTTGGCATGTAAATCTTAGTTTAAAAAATACATGCTTAATTCATGCACACCAAATTATTTCTTAGTAAAACTCTCTTAATTTTATTTTATCAAACATTTCCATACAAAACATTAGAGATGTTAAACGGGCTAACCCTATCGGTTTCGGGCTAGCCCTAACGGGTTTCGGGTTAATCGGGCCTTGATTTAATCGGGTCAATTTAAACGGGCTTGATTATGGTGAACCTAATCCTAACCCTACCGGTTTTCGGGTTAATCGGGCCACTATCGGGCTATAAGTCAAAATAGTCAAATTATATATTTAAATTTAAAATTTTAATTAAATGCATATTATGCTCTATTTAAAATACAATTTTAGATAACATTAAAAGATTATATATTTTAGAACTTTTATATCACTATACAAAATTTAAAAATCCAAACATTTAACTCATATACACTATTTCATGCTCTCAATTATAGCTTTAAGAGCATTCACTGTTATAAAATTTGAAATCATGTTACATTTAAGTTCTAAATTTAAATGACAGTATTTAGAATCTTCTAGTAATTAAATATAAATTTTAATATCTTCTACTAAAAATCAAATATGGTATATAAAAAATAATTAAAAATGGTGTATATTATTAATTCGATATTAAGAAATAGACAAATAAGAAGAAAAGTTCGGGTTATCGGACTAGCCCTAACCCTAAGCGGGCTAACCCTATATGGCTGCGGGCTAATCGGGCTCGGGTTAAACGAGCTGATTTTTAAACGGGCTAATAAAACCAAGCCCTAACCCTAAAATTTTTCGGGCTAAACTGGCCGACCCGTCGGGCCATAGCCCTTTTAACATCCCTACAAAACATACATTTTAAAAATATTTTCATAATAATCTCCCAAATAGTATTATATATCAAGAAAGTTTGATATTACCAGTGTCTTTCCATTATTATTTTAATATTTTGTTACAAACTTGATAGAGGCATAAACTCAAAAAAAAAAAAAAATTATATTTTTCAATTTAACTTTTTAAAATTTATATCTAATTAAGAGAATTAAGGGATATTTGTTTTGGGTTGAGTTGTTCAAATAGTAATAGAACCAACTCATATATATTTGTTTTGAATGGTTCATAAAGATTAAACATCCTTTTCATACTGGCCTAATTACTTAATTGCTTAATTTTTTTAATTGATATGACACCTATTATTCACATAATGTAAATATAAATATAACTTTTGATTATTTTATATAAATATAAATTTATTTAATGTACCCATTCAATTATATTACTAACACATATATTCAAAAACAAAAATTCTTCGGCAATTTTTATTTATTTTATATTATTTATTTATTCTGGGTTGTTGGGGAGGCTAAGGGTAAACGACATCGTATTCTAACAGGCGAGAACAAACATCACTTATAGATGGGCAATTTTTATTTATGTTATATTATTTAGTTATTCTGGAGTGTTGGGGTACGCTCAAGGGTAAACGACGCCGTATTCCCAACAGGAGTGACATATCAACACTCGTCCTTCTCGATCAAACTCTGACCTTCAGTCGCAGTGTTGCGGATATTTCTATTCCCCTAGTAGACTTAAACAAGGTTCGATCTCCACGATCTTTGATTCTTGAATTCTTACTATATATTCATATCTGAAGGAATCTTAATTTCTTAAAAATCAAACTTCTTACGTTCTGATTAGATATGGGATTGTTTTTTCCTTGCTCTGAGTTGTACTTTCTGTTTAATTTGTGTGTTATAACGTGTGTGCTAGTTGTTGAACGGAAAGTAAAAGGGTAAAGATCAACTATATTATTGGTAAAATTGTTTGAAGATATAGCTGGAGAATTTTCTTCTGCTCTGCTCTGCCTGTAGCTTTATTTATTTATTACTGCAACTAAATTTGTGCATCTGATTTTTGATCCATTATGTCGATTGGAAATCATTATGCAATTCAGATATTCGTACACATGGTTCCGTACTTTGTTATAGTTGGGTATTTCCCAAAACTGAAAACGTTGGGTGACTAACTTGAGTTATGAAAAGATAGATTACAGAGGAGATTCATTGACTTATAAGAACATTGAAGCAGATTCTTAGTATCCCTCGAAATATGTTGCTAGTACATTGAAAACGTGTTGTACAGAATAATTTTTCTGGACTAAACCAGTGAAAGAATCAAGAAATCAATTCATCATGTCCGTGATGTTAGTGGTTGACCAGGAAAATCTTTTTGAATCGTTCGACCTTGTTATAGGTACAAGGATGGAAAGAGAATGTGTTGAAGCATACCAAGCACTTTTAAGTGAGGTCACCAAAGGGATGGAGCAAGTGAAACAGTTGAGGGCTGCTTTTCCTAGCAACCAAGACACATTTTTAGAGAGAATGGCCTCTTCTTATGAAGAGGCTTTGCTGATTCTTAATGGGAGTGCTCCAGAAGAACAATGTCGATCAATGATATCATCAGCTTCAGATCCTCCTGACTCCTCATCTTCTGTATGTAAGGTTACTCAATCCAATGTATCAAGTCGGGATCCAATGAAAAGGTGATTAATATTTGTGACCTGTGAAGCAATCATCATAGTTTAAAGTTCATGGTGATTCTTCACTGAGATGTTTCTTCAAACTTTTGGCTTTGTAGGAAGGATTGCCAGGAAGATATACGGAACTCCAAATATCAAAGGTGATAAATTTATGCTCATGTCCTAGTTGAGATGATGAAATCAGTTCTGATTATTTTGGCATCAAGCAAGAAATGCTCAAATTCTCTGCAAATTATTCATGCTCTACTTATAAGTATTTTGCATTAATACTTGTTTTGGTTCCTCTATTGATTATCCTCATCCTAAAAGTGTGACAGTTTTTTCACAATTTTTTGATGTGTCAATTATACCTCTCTTAAAATTTACATTCATAGACAATGTTGTAATTGTAGTGAACTTAATAAATTTGATTAAATTATATTATTATTTTTTGATAGTTCTTATTTTATTAGACTCTACATGTTTACAGAAATTAAACTCTATACATTGATGAATTCATCAGCGGTCCCGTCTTTCTTGAATATCAAAAGAAAACTTTCTTCATGAAATCTCCCACTTCTTACTATTAGCATCTTGTTTCATTTTCTTTTTATTGTTTTTTTTTTTTTTTTTTCAAAATTTGTCATTCTAACTGTAAGCATTAGTTCTGCATATCTAGAAAATTCACGTTGTGAAAATAGTGGTCTTGTGTACATGTATGCAGAAGGAAAGTGCAAAAGTGGACTCAGATTATTAAAGTCCGCAATGAAACAGGAGTTGAAGTAACACCCAATGATGGCTACGCGTGGCGCAAGTACGGTCAGAAAGATATCCTCGGAGCAGCGTATCCCAGGTTGTTAGACAATATATATATATATATATATATATATATATATATAGATGTTTATTCTTTTTTAACATGATTTTCGCTCAGACAGATCACTTTTTGTTGAACTTAACTACTAAGTATGATTATAATATTATATATATCTATGTGTATATATATATATATGTATGTTAAATCTCTGTTTGTATTTGGTGTTGTATACACCATCTATTTACATGTGCGTGACTAGATGATGGATACACTTGGAAAGTTTCACTAGATTTAACATCTACTAAACCTCTATGCATTAGTCATAACTTCACAAAGAGTAAGTCTCCCGTGCATAACGTACAATTCAGTGAGTAATATCTGTTAGGTAAAACTAGTAATACTTTTTAGGTAAACAAGTATTATTAATAAAAAGCTAACAATAATACTTTTAGAGTAACAAGTAATACGTTCCGAAAATAAAAGCAATAAATTTTAGGGTAGCAAGTAATATCTTTTGAGAATTTCTATTCAGATCCTATTTTCGCTGTTCACATCGATACGATCAAGGATGTCTGGCTACAAAACAAGTGCAGGGTTCAACTGAGGATCCGAGAGTATTAGAGATCACATACTTGACGAAACATACATGCAGGAGCACGATCACAAGGATGGCAGCTCCAAAATTAGCACCGTTGGACATGCAGGAGCATGATCACAAGGATGGTAGCTCCCAAAGTAGCACACCGTTGGATAAACAAGAGTGATGCAGACATTGTTGAGGGTATATGTCAAATCCTATTCTCAGGAACATTTATGAGATGTTTTATTAGTTCTTTCGGCTCCATTTGAATTGAGAGATTTGACTGTATATTTGAAATCTACAATGAAATTTACTCTTAAACTTATTTGGTTTCAAATTCAAACCAATGGATTTTTTTAGGTCCTTTCTAATTTGAGTTAATGTTTGATTTGTTTAAAATTCTTTCTACAACTAGTCATTTGACATGTATCACTCTCTCACATATTAACCTTATAATTACATACACTATATGCAGAGTCGATGCTAGTGATTTGTGGGCCCGACTCTAAGTTTAAACTGTGAGCCCTTAAAATTTTCCTGTTAAGATCTAAAATTTAGAAGATATGACAAAAATTAAATTAAATTATAACAAAAAATAAATAAGTAAATCGAGTATTACATTTATTAACAAAAGTCAATGGCAAAAGGCATATATAGAAACATATGCGAGGTTGTTGATAGATTTTTAAATTATCATTCTATCACCAATAGAGTTAGAGATAAGATTTTGTTTAAAAGAAAATATTATAAAATCCTCTCTTCAATAATTCTCACTCAAATTAGGATTTTGTTTTTTGACAATTGTTAACTATAAATTACGTATTAATTTATAGGGAGGGAGAAATAAAATTAATAAAAAATTCATTCTGCAACAAATTTTGTATATAATTTTATGTACTATATATATCAAAACAATTTTAGGCACCCAAAAAATCTACAGTCTTTTTGGGGCTGGGGCCGTCGATTCGTTGACATGAAGCACGGCACAGCCCTGGCTGCATGAGCTTACACACATGCATACGCACACACACTATAAACAAGCTTCGATAGGTAACATAAGTATCAAAAGAACACAGAAAAGTAATGTTCCAATGGTTGCAATGCAACATTCCATGTATAAATTTTTGCTAAAGCCCTCAATCTAAAGAAAGCTTTTCAAAATCAATCCATACGTATTTAACAGAAGCAATCTTCGGCCAATCTAGTCCTCCATCCCTCATGCACCTCTCATTTATTTTAGGGCAGCCTCTAATTATTAGAGATTCAAGTGATTGAGGCAACAACCCTTCTGGCAAAGAAATCAGCTGCGTGCAGTGACATATTTCCAAATGTTGGAGAGAGGAGAGATGTGATACAGATGGAAAAACATGGAGTTTTGGGCAATATCTAATGGTAAGGTGGCCAAGGCATGGGAAGTCACCATCATCAATTCCAGACCATTCTTCAAGATTAAGCATGTTGTCAATGGTCAGTTTCTCTAGCTTTGGAAATGCATTAAATCCTTGAGTTCCATGATTCCTGCAGAAAAGTGTGTTGATGTTCTTCACATTGTTCATATCCACAATGTGGAGAATCTTAAGTGAAGGCAGCTCTCCAATAGAAGGCAGGATATCACAATTTATACACTTGTACAGAGTAATGCTGGCAAGATCAGTAAATGATGGATTGCTAATCCAACTCGGAAGTTTTGAACCTCTAAAAAATGTTATTTGTAACTCTCTTATCTGAAAATGTGGTTGTAGATGTTCTAGGATTTCAGCTGTATCCTGGCAATTCTCATTTGCATGATCATGCCATCTCAACTCAAGCTTCTCAATGTGTTTCTTATCACCCAGAGCAGCTGCCTTTGCTTCCTCTGCATTGGGGACATTTTCAAGATTTGATATACAAAATGACCCGGTAATTTCATTCATATTTTTCAGTTCCCGTATGCCACATCCATCAATCTTTCCCACAAGGAATGCATGTAGTGTTTGAAGTTTTATTAAATTCCCCATCCCTATGGGCATGGATTTCAATTGGCTAACAACATCAAGATCTAGATGGCGAAGGTTAATTAACCTTCCCAATCCTCTTGGTAAAGCTGAAAACCCAAAGCAGCCTTTAAGCTTTACGGTTTGCAACAGATAAAGGTGATCCACTGATTCAGGTAACCGCTTGATGGGAGTCTCAGAGATATCAAGAAAACGAAGAAATTCCAATAATCCAATGGAGCCTGGTAATTCTGATACATGGGTGCGACTCAAATCCAATGTTCTTAGGAGCTTTAGACCCAAAAAGATGTGATTGGGCAGTTGCTGGATCAAACCGCTGCAATCTTCAATCATTACAAGTGTATGCAACTGTGTGAGATTTTTCAGAGCATCAGATAAAGCTCGATCAAGCGTCTTACACTTCCATGTCAAGTGTAACACTGCTTTACAGATCCCATCAGAATTACCAGAGTCAATTCTAGCATAATTAGCCCATTTAGAAGACCAGGCAGAAGCTTTAGCTGAGTTGACTTTGTATTTCATCCTTTTGTAAACATTATCGAACTTTGAAGGTACAATAACTTCCTCATAAACCAGAGCATCAAAGAATGAGTTAGCAACATCCTCCATTCTTTCTGTCACTTCAAATACAATGCAGTCTTCTGCAATCCACATCTGTACTAATTTATCCTTTTCAAATTCGCAGTCTGGAAGAAATAGAGCGCAATGTTCAATACATCTTTGGAAATAAATGGGATGTCTTGGATCTCTTGACCTTCCATCATATAGGACATGTTCATCCTCTAGATAAGGTTTGGGTTTCTTCTTTCTAGGACTAATTTGATCTTCTCCTTCACATGTAGATACCTCAGATAATGCAGCACCAGAGATAGACCCAATCACAGGTTCATATTTTTCGCTCTGCAGATTACGCTTTAATGGAGAAACAACAAGGAACAAAATAATGTCATAATTTCATAAATAAACAAAAAAATAATATAATCTCCTTTATAACATATGGTTACCATTAGAGCCCAAGACACATCAGGGTAATCTAAATCTTCAGAGAAAAGATCCTCCTGTGAAGTCCCAAAGTTAATGATATTAACATTTATCGAAGAAACAAAGAACAGGATCGTATACCTTCATAAATAAACAAATAACTAGCATTCTCCATAATATGTAGTTACCTCGTATGAAGCAACACCAGGATCGTCGATAACAGAAAAATTCTTCTGCAAATTGCCAAAGTTAACGATCATAAAGTATATTGGAGAAACAATATGAGATCAAAATATACCTTCATAAATGAACCAACAAAAATAATTATATTCTCCTGCTTAATTGAAGTAATTTTCGGAACCTGAGTATCAAATTTTCAGTATTGATTGGTATAAGTAAGGAATCAAACCGTTTCCTCCCTCTGAAGCTGTTTAAAAAACGGGTGGAGAATAAGTTCATCAGCTGTAAGTCTCTCGGATTTATCTCTCTCTGTCTTCATACAACACAAGAGAAATCTCCACAGCTCTACTGAGGGTTTCTGCACCACAGCTCCCTTATGTTGAGATGAGGTGGGAACATGTACTTGATCAAATCTGAAGTCATTGTAAGACCACTTGAAACCCTTGGACAACTTCAAAATGCATAATCCCACACTCCATATGTCCCATGAGAACATATCATGAATGTCTGCCATCGCACTCGAACTTATTTTGGCCAACAACTTCCCCGGAAACCAAACCTTAACTTGATCCAGATGATTAATGAATATATTGGAGGGCTTGATATCTCCGTGCCAAAAGTACTTTTGGTGAAGGTATCTCAGCCCCAACAGAATTTGATGGCCGAATCTAGCAAGGTCGAACTCACTTTTGACGCTGATACCGGCGAGGGACCCACGATCCAGGCGCTCAAGAAGTAGAAAAATCTTGTGATCTACCTGGAAAATCTTGTAGCATTTCACGATGTTTGGATGATTCAATCTCTTCAGGTTCTGAATTTGGCGGCTGATTTCGTGGCTATAGCTGATACCTTTAAATTCTTTCATGGCGTAGGTATGGCCGGACAGCCGATCGACTACTTTGTACACCTTGTCTGAGCTGCTTTCGTCGAGTATTGATTTGAACTCCAATCTCTCGAATGCCAACGCAAGCCGCTTGAATGCTCGGACTGCTGCTATCAATATCCTCAGACGATTCCACCTTGACCGCCGAGTCTGCTTCCATAGATGTACCGTTCCGAGGGTTTCCATACACTTTTGTATTTAATATACTTCCCCTTCAAATCAAAACAGAATCCAGATGCCAGAACTCGCCGGAAATTTCCCTCACCGGAAGTTACCCTCAAATGGCCGGAAGCGAAGACAAGATCGTCAACGGTCAGATCGTGTATTGATGTGCGGCTTATTCAGCCTTTAGACGAAGATATGCACCACATCGCACACCCAATCCGAAATAAAAAAGGGAGCTGCTATACACAACACCAAAAATGCTAAACACACCACTTCACCAAAAATGACTAAAAAGGACATTAACAAAATTACCAAAATAATCCTCAGGGCGTTCGGCCAACACTGGCCGAACGGATCACAATACGTTCGGCCAGTGCTAGCCGAACACACTATACCATGTTCGGCCAGTGCTGGCCGAACGCACTATACCATGTTCGGCCAGCACTGGCCGAACGTATTGTGATCCGTTCGGCCAGTGTTGGCCGAACGCCCTAAAACTTCGTGTTATACATTCTGTTTTTTCGGGTTTCTGTTTTTTTCGGGTTATGTATTTTGTACGTTAAGTTTTTTTTTCAACGAATGCAAAAATCAAGCTTAGTGTAGGCAAACAGAGTATCGAGCAAACATTAAAATTATAATTTAAAAATATTATGGACACCGAATAAAATAATAATTTAACATTCAAATGTAGAAAATTTTAATGTCATACATATATGTTTACAAAATCACTACTCTACTCATCGGAGTCACCCCCCTCATCCACCGTGAGACCCTCGAGTATTCTTGCAGCCTCCTCGACTCTAGGCATCACGTAATCCATCGATAGCTGCGGATCCTGGGCTGTCCACATGCGAACCAGTGGGTGAAGAATATTCCGGGCATCATGGAATCGAGCCCACATTTGACTAGGGTTCGCATCAGTCGGAAAATGCCGTGCTGCAGATATACGCTCGGGATTTTGGACTTGTGGATGGGAGAATGTACGGTACCAGTCCATATACTCTGGTACCGTCTCCCATGCTGGCTGTGCAAGTCTCCCCCGTCGCTGGATAGACAAAACGTGGCTATCCCAGGAGAGAAACATGGATCCAAGCACCCCCCCATGCAAGTACATACTGACCGGGCATTTTTCCTCTTCTTGCGAGTACTGGATCCAATGGAGGCAACGGGATATGCTGGACATGGCCGAACTGCCTCAACACTCGATCGGGGTGGTATGGTTCGACAATGTCCAACGCCCTTATGCAGCCATGATAAAACGTCACTTCAGGACGTTCGAATCGATCACGTACTTGCTGATAAGGATCCCAGATGACCTACGTATTGAATTGTTCATGTTATATATTTGAAAAATACATGTATTTATGAAAAAAGAATTAAAAAGACCCTTACTTCGTGTGGTTGGAGTGAATCCAACCACTCCCTGCACGCCTGCAAACCCAAAGTGTTGGGTCCACCTTGCCCATGCTGTGCCCATCGCATGGCTAGTGGAAATCTCGGATCGTACTCCACATTAAATTGAGGTCGTGGGCTCGTCGGGAAGTGCTCGTAAATCCATGCCTACATATATACGAATGTAAGGGTACAACATATTAAAAATTGTAACATAACGTAAAAGTAAATAATTTCCAAAGAATGACGTACCTCCAATAATGTAAGATATCCAGCGATTTGCTTTACTCCCGCCCTTGATGCGGAGCCTAACTGCCTATAAAGATAGGCAAGGGCAGCAGCACCCCATGCAAATTCCCGGACGATGCTCATGTCTTCCAGCAGCTTCAGATGGCCAGCAGAGATCCGAGTACCACTTTTGTCGGAAAATATTGTACACCCAAGGATATAAAGTATATAGGCTCGAGCTGCCTTCTCTGCAGCTCGTCTCTGCGTAATCTGAACGCTGTCCGAGAAAGTGCTACGAAGCCACTCTAGCTTCACAGACTGCCCTCTCTTGTCATTGAGGGCCAATACGGCATCCTCAACTGACACACCCAACAACCGATGTATGAGTGCAGGCGAGAATTCTGCAGGATCGTCTTCCACCTGCACTGGCTGCCCAACCACCGGAAGACCGAGTAAAGACGACACATCATCTAATGTGATCGTCATCTCACCAAAGGGTAGGTGGAAAGTGTTGGTCTCCGGCTGCCACCGTTCGACGAATGCAGAAATGAGGTTCCGGTTGGGAGCTCTGTAGGATATCTTGCTCAAATTGTGAAGCCCGGACCGCTTCACATACGACCTCCAGACTCGGGTCGTCTCGTCCTCGGGATACACCCATCGAAGAAGCTTCGAAGTGTGGCAGAGGCATTTTAAAATGCCTCTCTCATTGCCATTCCACACGTCGGCTGCTACGTGTGTTTTGAAGCTTCGCAGTAATGACGGATCGTAGGGGCCGCCGGGAAATGGGCCCATCAATAACTCGTTCTGCTCGGCTTGCCTCACTTGTTCTTGAGGCATTTCGGCATATTCCTCCTCCTGTTCTTCCGGCAGGTGAGAAGGACCCGCCTCTTGCTGGGCAGCCCGTAATCGTCTATTTGAAGCGGTAGGCCGTCTTCTACTTCTTTCATAAACTATAACATAAGAAAATTAAAATGTTAACATACAAACTTTAAAAATAAAATAATACAGGCACACTGTCAGGCTGTTCGGCCAGTGCAGGCCGAACGCCTCGCAGTCTGTTCGGCCAGTGCAGGCCGAACGCCTAGCAGGCGGTTCGGCCACTGCAGACCGAACTTTGTTTGCTACGTTCGGCCTGTTCTCACCGAACGCCCTGCAGGCTGTTCGGTGAACCAGCGCCGAACGCATTGCGATTTTATGGAAAAAGAGGGCGACAGAAATTACCTGGAGTCACGTTACTTTCGCGTTCGGCGTCCATGTCCTTCGAAGGGTTCGACGGTGGAGGGGGAGAGAGTAGTTCGGCGCGGTGGGTTTGGGGATGGGGATGTGTTCGGCTCTTGCGGTGGGTTGGGGGGGGAAGCTGTTCGGCCTTGCGGTGGGTTCGGGAGGTAGGGTTTGGGTTTGGGTAGTTCTTTTTTTTTTTTTTTTTTAAGGGTTTAAGGGTATAATAGGTATTTTTGTGGTGTGTTTAGTAATTTTGAATTTTTAAATGTAATTTTATGTGGTGTATTTAGTAAATGTGGTTTGTTTATAAATTTTGGTGGTGTGTAAAGAATATGCCATAAAAAAAAGCTTTTCCATTTTCTCTCTCATCCCAGCAGCCATCACCTCTCTCTTCCCCTTTTTATGTTTTTTCAAGATTCCAAACAATCAAAAATTTATATATTTATAATTTATAATTAATATAAAAGTAGAAACACTACAAATAAATTTTTTATTAAATGTTACTTTTTTTCTAATTAAAATTTTATAATTTAAATAATATTTTATTACAAATTATTTTTGAAATATGATATATTATATTAATTCTATTTTACGATCTTTAATTTGATACTAATATTGTATATATCAAAACAAAATATTATATGAAAATTATTAAATAAATTTTTACAATTTTATTTAAAATATGTACTAGATTTGAATAAAAATTGAATGAAATTCTTATATGAATTTTAAAGATGAAATTCAAGAGCATTAAATATAAGCTAAGAAAAACAAACTTACAAAATATCACTCACTAAAATATTCTAAAAAACGTACACACCAGATCAGAATAATTTGTTATATGCTAACTTTCTCAGCAATAAATTCGATCAGATTCGAATAGAATATTCTCGGTATGTCTTTTTTTATCGATTTTATTCCCTATTTGTACTCTTGCATACACAATTAAGAAGAAAAAAGCAAAATAATTATTTATTATATAAGTTTGGCCAGGCGAACTTCAACAGTTTGATTTATTTAGTATATTCATATATATATATATATATATATATATATGTATATATGGATGATTATATTGCATTTGGAGTAAATATATATTGACAAAGTTTATTGATATTAAAGTGCACTTTGTCAATATATTGACGAAGTCGATAAAATTGATACTTGGTTCATTGATATGAAAGTGCACCAGAAGTGCAATGCATTGACTCAGTCGATAAAATTAATAACAGACAAGGCTGCAATATTTTGTGATCTACAATTCCATGTTATGAGACTATGACATTCTCCTAAATGCATGCTTATGACAAACATAAAAACGAAATAAATAATAAGCTGAGTTACAACCTTGTGGTCACATAGTATCTAAAGGACATGATAATTCCAACAAAATTAAAAATCAATTAAAAGATCACTGGCATATATAAAGATACAGTTGCCCTCTCAAAATAAGTAATATAAGTGACCGTGAAGTATGTGAATATTGTTATCAAAGTGATTATTTAGTTTAATAAAAAAAAATGTTCCTGGATAATGAGATAAAGACAAGATGTATTCAATATATTGGATAACTCTTGGATGATGAACTTCTAAGATTGAGAATTGTTATTCCTTGAAGTTTGAATTACCTCCCTCAAATGATTTGTTTATGAGTTGAGTTATTTGAATGTCGCATTTCTAAGATTAATGTCGTCTTCCTTCAATAATACATTCCCAAATTTGATCTAATGTCATCAAACATGATAAGAGTAATTTTTTAGGGTGAAATTATATAAAGACATAAGTTAATACAATATCAGGCTCCGTTAAGATTATTGATGGCTTCAGAAATACAATAATTGTGTTGTCTAATGGTACAACATTGCCCATTACTAACCGATAAACTTACAAGAACTTTAATAAGTTTTAAAAATGTGAATTATAACAAGTATCATTTGGAGACATTGATTGTTGTTTGAATATCTCATTTATTTAAATATGTAATCTGATTTGATTTGTTAAATTTTATATTTATGAACTAGTTTTCCCATTTATTTAATTATTTTAATATTTAGAAGGTTACCATAATTACAAATTTTGGAGCTTATTACAAAAAAAAAATTACAGATTAATTGGCATATTTGGATTATAAATAATTTAAAATCTAATTTGATTCATTTCAGAATCCAGCAGCTTCCAAAAGATAGCATAATTTTATGGTGTCACATACCCTATTTGGGTGAATGTGTAGAAAATATGCTGTGCCGTGTGCGGTGTTTCCCATAGTGACCATTCCTCTCAAATAAATAAATAATTACGGGCTCCTAATTTGTAAAATGTGAGGCATAAGTGAGATAACTCTTGTTCAATCCAAGTCGCTGGGGGTAGTTGGGCAGTGAATGACTACTACTTTTTATGCATTTTCATGCCTATAGCTCAACTCGAATAGTTTAAAATATTATACTAGTAATATATAATTCAATATTTCATTATGCATGGGTATAATAGGGGGATCCACCAAGGAAAAAAGAAAAGAAACTGTCGCGGCAGCCTTTACGGGCACCTAGTCGCTGAAAACTCCTAAGACCTCCCATTTATGGAAAATTGGATTGGCTGGGAGGCCCTGACCTAGACCGGGTTTTGCATCACTTTAACATATTTAAGTCGGTAGATTAAATAATGACGATTTAATAATATTGTCCTCTTAAAATGATCATGCCTTAACTATTTATATTAGGAATTCAAACTGGTGACCGTGACCTACGGAAATTACAATAGGATGTTGTGTCGTCGCCTTAAAGTGATCCTCCATTCCTCATTTCCAACATAATATCAGGCTACAAATGTAATTCTTCGCAGGTACCTGTAAATTACAGTATAAGTTCCTATAAATTATATTTGGATAGAAATACAAAGCAAGGTAGTTCAAGCAGAATATATAATGTCGGGTTTATATTAATATGGAATGTTCCGAACAACATCCATAGGTTGAATGAAATCAGGTGCATTTAATTTTGAAATTCGATCATAATCTAAAGCCAGATTGCAGCTCTTCTATCTTTCATGAAAAAAAAAATTGAAATCCCAGATTGAAACTCAAAATTTGAAAAAATTAAAAATAAAAATTCCAGGAGGCCTCCTGAATAAATGGATGGATCTATTTGTGACAAAGATTGGATTTGTAGAAGTTGAAACACAACTAATTTTATAAAAAAATAAGTGATTACAGGACAAACTGACCTTTCTGGATGCTAAGTCTCACCACCAAACTGCTTCTGGATGTCCTTGAAGGATACTGTGGCAGATCCTCTCCTCTTAGCTCGCTGCTGGGATTGGTGCTCCTTCCATCCAGTCATATATATCACCTGAAAATTGTTACAAAATCAAGACTATGAAACTAAGATGAGGGTGTGTAAGCAATGAGACCTCATCATTGCACTAGAATATAACATCTCAGACAAGAGAACTATAAAAACTACCATCAACTTTGACCTGTTCACATAAGTCCAATGAAGTTTGGAAGTATAATTACTTCCACTGACATGTTCCACAATTTTACAAATTGTACCTGTTGAGGGAGTACTAAGATACCTAACCGGGGTATTTGTAAAATTCAAAATATAATAGGGGCCATTTATAAGTAGGTCAAACCTCAAGGGTAGTTGTAATTTTCTTTATTTTTTATGTTTTTGTTCAAGAGCATGGATGATTAAAATGTTTTGAGCAAAATCTCATCTAGTTCGATACTGATATATTCAGGATCAGGAATTCATGGTTTAGCTCCAAAGTGGCTACAACCTTAAGAGTTGATTTGTACTGTAATAATGTATAAGTGAAACTGATGCAAGTTGAAAAGGAAACATTAGTTGAAATTGCAATCATACATGCGCCAAAAAGGCCTTCGTTTATGCGAAAGTTGAATTGTTGAAGTAACATGGGGTGATTAATATTTCATAGAAATAGTTCCATAAATACATATTATAGGAAATGTTTGCAGTGATATATTGTTCCGATCACCTGAAATGTTGCTGGGATGGTGCCATCTTCTGCTGCAAACATCGACTCATAAATAGCTGCAGTAGCCAGTGCAGTATCCCTCTTCAAACTCTGATTCAATTTTGGATAATATATTAGAGAGAGCTATATCTATATCTCTTTTCTTCTTGAAAAAAAAAAAAAAAAGAACAAAATCACCAAAATACATGTAACAATGAATATGTCTTACTTTGGTTGTTTGAAACAGAGCATTAGTTTCGCCCATAGTACGGAGATGTTCTATCAGGTCCAGAGCTACATTGAAGGAAAGATAAATCATGCAGTATATTGCCCAAAAACAAATAATGCAATATAACATTAATGTTTCCAATCATTGGCTTCCTTGCAATAATAATTAACCTCCATGTACTAGATCTCTTTCCATTAGTTCAAAGAGTTAAAGATTGTATATTGGATACTAAAATCGAGTACTTGAATGTAAGTAGTCTCAAGCTATAGAAGAAACTAGAAAAACACATATCAACATCCAGATGAAGGGTGGAAAATAATTGGGATCACATATTCTACATTTGGTCCCCGAGGACAATCTTATATTTATTTTAAATCTTTTATCTCAAAACTATTCCTTACAATTCTGAAATTCAGCAGGGAATAATTTTTCATGAACATAATTATATAAGTATTGTTGCATGAAAGTAAATTCACCAACAAAAGAAAAAAAAAAAAAAAAAAAAAAGCACAACTAAAAAATCTGGCATCCATAAAAAGGTCTCCAACACCTGAAGAATAAATAATGTTTCATGTCAAACAACAGCAACTGCCTGCCATTATAGCTGAAAAAATAATTCTAAGTCAAATGTAGTTATTTTTTAACAGGGCAACTGAACTGATAAGCGGAGTGGCTTAGGCAGATTAAACATTTAAAATAAATAGGCCTACGATTAAAAAGACAAAGAGAGAGAGAGAGAGAACTCAATGCTGTGAAAGAAAACTTGAGGTTGCATGGCATGATGGCAAGGACTTTACAAAAATGTATCTAAATAAAACTGCAGTTGATTGCACGACCTTTAGAATCAAAACTCACGTTCTCTCGTAGCAAAACATAATTTCCTGAATGCAGCAAGATTTTATACATTGATCCATAAAATAAATGCATAACACATACCACTGTTATATCTCACAGTATACTCATCAACATCAACTCCAGGAAGGGTGAAGCCTGCCCTAGTTAAAAGATTTCCTGCATCACGTACCTATAAGATCAAATTTAGAATGCTCACCTCCTAGCCATAAGAACGTAAGAGTATGTCAACCTTCCAAGATATCAGAGAAAAAAACTGCCACAACCATTGCTATATTGCAGAAGCCAACTTTATAAATAAATAAGTACAGCATAACTTTTCATTCTATTCGCACTTGGCAGAACTCCATTATGAAACAGCCTCAGTAACAGTTATCTTCTAACAATATACATTGCCGCTAATCAAAAAATGACGTAAGCAATTAACTGCCAGGTTTCTTATTTTCAGTTTAACTTAGAGTTATAGCTAACAGAGTAAGGACCGAACCCATTGAGCGTCAATTACACTGAGAAGTTCTTTATTCTAATCACTTTTTCACAGTCACAAAGATAACAAAGATCCGCAGCAATCTCTTAATAACACACCAAACTACCTAGGAGACCATACTGCTCTGAATGTCATCAACCAGAACCTCCTACATAACTAGCTAGTGGAACAATAGCAGGGACTACCCAAAAGGCTATCTATTTGAACATGAAACAGCTTGATTTTTGCTGATAACATAGAAAATCAGAGCATGACAAACCCACTTCGTCATATTGTCAGGAGCTGAAGATAACAAACATGGGAGAGCAAGGTACTGCTTGTTCTGACAAATGATAAAATAATTCTTATAATGTACAAGAAAACATTATTTTAAGGAATCATTGTATCCCCTCCAACTGCTTATAATCAGCAGCCTAATGGCCAATTCTTCTTATAACTACGTCAGAGCGGGGACCAACCTTTGTAAGAGTTTCACATTTAACGGTTTAACTAAGCAGAGGAAGAAAGCTTCAGCTTGAAATGTAACTCATGGGTTTCTTTTACTGTATCCCCTCCAACTGCTTATGGTCACAGCCTAATGGCCAATTCTTCTTATAACTACGTCAGAGCGGGGACCAACCTTTGTAAGAGTTTCACATTTAACGGTTTAACTAAGCAGAGGAAGAAAGCTTCAGCATGAAATGTAACTCATGGGTTTCTCTTCTTTTTTTTTTTTTTTCAAATTATTATTATTATTATTTTTATTTTTATTTTTGGTTTCCCTGAACATTAAGTGTTTCCTGGATCATTGGACCAGTCATCCAGATGACCAGTCAAACACTTTAAATGACCCTGAAGAACCATCTAAATACAATGCAATTGCAGAAGGCATACCTGTGCCAAAGGTGACAACCGAGGACTGATGCCTCCTTCACGTTCCATTTGTGCTATAGTGCATGCTATTCTCAGCTCTCTAAAAGACAAATAGTGAGAAAGAGTAAGGCCTTCCACAAAATGCAATTGAACAGCTCCATATAACTTGAAGATGTAACCTTAAAGTTTCTCCACCAAGAATAGCAGCCAAAAATAGGCCATCAGGCTTAAGAGCTAATCTACTCTGCAGTAAAGAGAATAAAGCAAATGACGTCTTGAATAGCTGGATGCAATAATCATCTACATGGAACAATTAAAGCTGAAAGAAAACTATTTTGAAAGAATAGCCAAGAGATGTTCACTGAAATTAATGATGATAAAAATTATGTCACTGATGAGTGACGTACAATTTGAAACCTGTATCATAGCTCCAGGAAGATCATTTGTCCAGTGAAGCCCCAAGCTACTAATAATGAGGTCCAGAGAGCTAAACAACCACAAAACATCATTATGAACCCGGCATGGATTTTGTTTAAAGCATGAAAGTACAAGGTACTAAGAACTACAAGATGCAGAAATGCTGACTGTATTGTGCATACTTTTCCTTCACAGGCAAAAACTCTTCATCAGCAACAATGAAGGATGTTTCAACATTTTTGTCAGGTGAATTCTGTTCAGCTTCCTTACATAATTTCACCATGTCAAATGAAGTATCCATCATTGTAAGTTTTTCAATGCCACCTGAAAGGACAGAAACATAACCCTGGTTATTGGAAAACTCGTGAATGTCAGCATAGGAGGCCTTCATTTTTCCCTTTTTGATACTGTGGTAAGATTTTTTATTTTTATTTTTTATAAATAAATTTTTATAAAAAAATAAAAATCTATTTCAAGTTTAACAAAGTAACTACTTTCTGTTTCATACAAACCATGAGATATCAAAAGTGATGCATCAATTAAACTGTCTTGGTTACCAGTTCCAATTGTGGGATGGTTATCCAGCCCACTTGAATTAACAATAATTTTCAAAATAAGATATCCCCATATGATTACTCTTACACTCAATAGAAAAATAAAATTCTACAGGACATTTCCAGTCATATTGATGACTTTTCAGAGTAGTAATGTGAGACGAATTTCTTTTACATTTTCATTAACATAACTATGAAAGTGGAGTTAGGAGCAAACTATCACATTCAGCAAAATGCTCTATGATGAACAAGCAAATTCATGTGAAACAGAGAAAATCCAGCTAATTGAAATGCTAATATAGTGTTTGCAAGTTGAAGTTACTATTGAACTTCAAAAAAATTCTAAAATATAGATCCTCTCACCATCCTTTCAATAATTGAGGGAGGCATCAAACCCCCATGCCTGACAATAGAGCTACCTCATTATCTAACCAACCATATTTATTTCCATACCAAGTCATAGCTATTTCAGACTACAAGTTCATACTAGTCATGCATTGTTCACACACACACACATATATATCCCACAGTTGTAGCATCCTTAATAACTCGATACAGAATAGACAGAGCAAAAATCAGCTCAAGTGAGAAGAAAACAACCACGTACTTAGATAAATGCCAAATTTAATGCTTAATGTATCTGAGAAAGCCAACTTATAAGCTAAACGGTACCCACAACTAACGCTGATAAACTTTAATTCTCACCACGTCCATGCGACAGACGCCTAATTGCTTCCAAAGAACCCCCCATACATAATGCTGTGGGAAATGTCTTTTTACAATCCTACAAGGATCAAAGGAAAACCATTAAGGAAATTCAAGGGATATCATGGACCCATAGTCCTTCGAAATAAATAAAAATTTAAGAACAAGCACCTTTGAACAGTACACGTGCACAGTTCAAAAACCAGACATTTGGGAAGTCCAACATAAGGAAGACAAGAACCTCTTGATTACAGTATTTATGTAACACTTACTAATCCTCAATATAGATTAAAGACTTGACTTCCCAAATCAATCAAATCAAGAGAAATGATTACAAGTAGCTAGGTTTCTGTACATAATGATAGAAAAGAGTTTGTACAGTTACACAAGGCATCACATCACTGGTCCATGTTTCTCTCATCACAGTCAGCTCTCATATTGGATAAGTAATTGTTTTTCAAACATTGCAAAAAGAAGAGATACAAAGCATAGGTCAAATATATAATTAACCACCAGTTCTCAATTTTGTTTTATGTTCATCCAGTAACTAATTAACGGCTAAGGTTCAGATATTTTTTAAAGGAACAGTTCCGAAATAAGTGGTCTAGTTTCTATCAAATTCAACTAGCTTCACAGGAAGCGTATATCCTAGCAAAATTGAAGTAATATTGGTATGAGACAATTGTGCATGCAGATATCTACTTACCAGAACTTCCTGCTATAAGAAAATAAAAATATATAAATACTGGAACCTACACTGTTAGTATTACTAAAGCAAAGGTTATTCAGCATTGGTTACCGACAGACTTATGATCCTCAAGCAGCTAAAATCAAACAACTCAAAATGTTTCTGCAACAATAAAATCAATAGAAAAACAAGCTTAATTTCATAAACTTACTGTGTCATTTACATTTCACATATAAAACATCTTTTGCTAAACGTTAATATGCTGAATATTGCAATTCTAAATTTCAGGTGAAGTAAAAATAAAGGAAAAACGTCACCTCCAACCGATCGAGTATATTTTCAGCGACTGCATCAAGCAACGAATCCTCAGCACGCATTAACCAAGCAGCTCTATCCCGCTATAATATTGAAGGGTGGGAACACAAAAAAGAGCAACAACTTTGTTAAGTAAAAGGCAACGTACAGTATCAAGAAGCACGCAATTTGAAGAATGAAAGATCAGTTTATGTAAACGAGCACTAAACTTGTTTGCGCTTGAGATTGCGGTCAAAAATTCTGACTCTAGTGCTTTGGTCTGCACCATAAGATCTACTGTTTCTCCATAGAAAACTGCTTAAGCTTCTCCGGCAAAGATCGGCGGCTGCTCTCATTTCCAAATTTGTGGGAAACCCGATAATTCAACCGTGCGAATTCTGAGATCGGTATTTTTCCGGTTGGGTTTGTCAAAATTGGAGATTCCCGTAAGAACTGAATAGGGCCACTGGTTAGGGTGGGCCGTGGGGTTGCTGCAGACTTTGATCAATGGCGTTTGATGAATTAGGGCCTTTGGACTAATCTTATTTTGGACCCAAGAAAAGCCCAAGTAAAACTAACAAGTGTTGCACCTATATTCGGCCCAGTAGTCTAGCCCATCAAGCATTTACTTGTTTTGGAAAACGAAACAAAAAATGCAAAATATTACAAACTCTCTTATACTGTTTATAATTAAGTTTATTAGAAAATAATAATCACCTCCATTATTTTCTTTTTCCAAATATTTTAACATTTTTTTCTACATAAAACAGAACATTTCTTTTCAACTGGCTAGCCAAACACATTAAGCTCACATCCAACCCCCCCCCCCCTCCCTTTTTTTTTTTTTGTTGTCTTTTTTTTTTTGTTATGAGATTTAAGTGTTGTAGTACATTTAAATTGATACATCCAAATAGTTTACATCTAAATAAATAATAAAAATTTATATTTGTATTGTATGCAGGTTCGTAAGAAATAAATGTAAAATGATGGAATGTCAAGTTAGTGATAATTAGTAGGGTTTGAATGGGGAATGTCCGATCCCCCATCTATAACCCAAAACTGACATATATTCGGATTGGGACACATATATTCAGATTGGGCCATCTCCCATTCGAATGAGTCCAACCATAAACTATTTATTTAATAGAATATTGTAACGTTAGAACATTAATTATTATGTATATTGTATATTAACATCCCATGAAATTCGATTGATTTACTTCCTTGTAACTCAAACAAACAACTTGAAATCGAATTTCATCCATCCATTCTTTTGGGGATTTGGAATTTGTACGAAAAAATATTTACATAAAAATGATCTCATATGCACTTTAAAAAATAAAATTAAATGACAAATTTTATACAGAAAATTTAGTGTATCAGGTGCACCATGCAACATGATTTAAAATGCTATTATTTCACTGATTAATATTATATATTTCTATTAAAAATATTACTACTGATTTATTATCTTAAAAAAATAATAATAATTTGTCAATAAATAACTAATATTTTTTAATTAAATAAATAATAATATAAATTAAATGCAAAATAGACCAATGAACATTAGAGTCACTCCCAATTGTATTAAGAAAATGGTGAGCCTAAAGTAATTGCTTTAAGGATTAGAATCTTCTACACAGATATAAAAGTGTATTATTGCTTTTACTTTCTTGCCAATAAATAAATAAATAAATAATAATGTTCTGGATTGTTAGAATTCATCAATTGAAAATGTACCTGATTCCTTCGTCCACTATCATATCTTTCTTCCCTAATCTCAAATTATATTTTTTCCCTTTTTGTTCATCGTCAATGAAAACTGAGTTAGTTTGTGAAGCTAAAGCCCCTATATAATTACTAAACGGAAAAAACCCTGAAGTTTTGATAAACAATGAAATCCTCAAAATTTAAGAAATTAAGAAAACATAAAAAAAAAAAAAATATATATATATATATATATATATATATATATAATTTATCTCACTAAAATATAGAATACGACAGTCTTGTTCAAATTTGTTCATAAAGAATACATAATCTATTAAAGAAATGATTTTAATTTCAAATTTCAATTAAATTGTTATCAAATTGTATTTTTTTAAATAGTTATTTTCTTTGTATAAGGGCCCTAGTTGTATTTCATATGAACACAAAAACTACCCTGACAATAAAAATTAGACTTAGGTTCAATATAAGTGCACAATAAACCATACCGTGAAGACAACAAAAATTCGGGACAGAGTGCATCGTATATGTTATAACAATATTATTTATTTACTTAAAAAATATTATTATCTTCAAAATATAATATTTATTATCTTCAAAATATAATATTTATTATCTTCAAAATATATTATTTGATATCCTAATAAGTATTATCGTTAACTTCTTAATAATAGTATTTATTTATATTGTATTACTAATTTATGTATAAGGTATTAAAAGTTGGGTTGCACGTTATCCACTCTATGCATAAAATAATTACTCTATCATAAAAAATAAAAAATAAAAAAATATTTTATTTTTCAGTAATGAATTTATAAGTGTCAACATCTCCAAGAATAAAGTCTTTAAGGTGTAAAAAACGAAAATCATTCGAATTCAATAAGACCTAAAGCATACAATATCACGCTGGTGGATTAAACTGACCGCACAAACTAAAACAGTCCAATAATATTAAGTACAGTCTTTCAAATAAATATATATTAAATATATGAGTGGATCTCATGTGAAATGGTTGCACGTGTAACATAATTTAAGGTTTTACTTATGTAATTATAAAATATTACTTGTTCAACTATAAAGTATCAGTATTTTTTTATGGTAACTAATGAGCAATAATACACTTAAAAAAATAATGGTATTTAATAGTTAAATAAATAATATTTTATGATTAAACAAGTAATCTCTTACATTGTATCACACATTACGTAAATATATATATATAACGTATAAATAATTATATTATAAAAAGAATTAGAGAATAAATAAAATAAAATAATAATAATAATAAAAAAAGCGTGCAATCCTGAGAACGTCACTGGTGTAAACATCACAAACCTGGATCTTTTGTTTGAAAAGTGAAAGACAAAAGTAAAAATAAAAATTGATGATCCCCATAAATAAGTAAGAAGAATGTTCCAAAAAGTTGAAAAAGGAAAACAAAGTGATGTGGAGACGCTTATTTTTAGTGAATTTCTTTTCTGCTTTATACTTTTCTTGATCTCAAAGGATTCCTCTAAATAATTATCCATTCCTATCACATTTATTTTTTTGCTTTATATCCATTTTTACTTTTTTCCCCTTTCCTCGTTGCTTATCATAATGATTCTATTTAATCCATATTAGGTCTGCTTTCCCAAAACAAAATTGTTAGTTCTATGCTGTTTAAATATTTAACAACTAATTTTTAATCATAAAAACTCATATGCAACAACGTAATACTTATTTAATTAAACATATTATTTTTTTAAAAATAGTAATATTTTTTAAGTAATCAACGAATATTTTTAATTAAACAAGTAATATTATAAATCAGATGCACGGTACACCCCGATACACAAGAGACTCACTCATTTTAATATTGTTAGGATCATAATAAACAGTAGCATGTTTCACCAAATAATTGGGTAGTTCAGTAAATTGTCTAAAAATGTTAAAAAACACACATATTAGGCCTATGCTATTTAAATATTTAAGAACTTATGTTTACTGGGTGCACCGTGCAACTCAATCTACAATATTAATTGTTTAACTAAAAATTATTACTTATTTATTTGAAGAATATTACTAACTAATTTGTTACGTAGAAAACGTAGTAATATTTTTCAAGTAAATAATTAATATTTTTAGTTATATAAATAATATTATAAATCAAGTCCATAGTGCTTTCGATACACAAAAAAAGTATTCATTTGTCGGAGAATTTCGAATCAATGGTAATAAAGATTATAGAAATAGAAATCATTGATTTTATAAGAGTTTCATGATTGTATCAGTATAATTAGGCAACAAAAAGTATGAAGGGAGCTAGTTAATATATCGAGCCTTTATATGGTGAAGCAAACGAGCTCCAAGAGTATATCGATTATTTTAACCTAAATAATAATAAGACAATAAGTAAAAGTGGAATTATGGCGTAGTTGGGCCGTGGGCGTGAGGGCCATAATAACTTTGAATTATTAATGGGCTCATGATTATTTACCTTTAGTTAAAGTAAAAGCACCGCACGTGTGATTGGAGTGGGCCGCAGAAGATCGTTTCCGTCTTTTGAGGAGGGAAATTAAACTTATCACGAGTCTTCGGTTTTCCTTTTTTTATTGCGTTCGATACGCAATTATTAATATATTTTTAAAATAAAGTAAAATATATTTATAATATTATTTGGAGTAATTAACATTAAAATATTCTATTAAAAGTTGTGTTCCTACTGTAATATTTAATAATCATTCTTTTGTAAAAGAAGAATAATTGTATGTTAAACTTTGATCCCATGTCATTTTTTTAAATTTCGTTAAATTAATAACAAAACAAAAAAAAGAGAATAAGAATGTGAGCTTTTTTTTTGCTCATTATAGTTTTTCAAATATTTTTTTCGTTTTTTACATAAGATATATTAAATTAATTCTATTTTTATGATCTTAATATGAAATATATTTTTATCGATAAAATATATTTTTCTTATAAATTGAATAAATTATTTTGTTATGTTGATATATATGTTGCATTTGTATAAATAATATATTAATTATGATAATAATATAATAATTTTATTATATATTATTAATATAATAAAATATATTTTGTTCTATATATTTTAAAATTAATAAAAATAATATAATTTTATCATATATTACAAATGAAATAAACTATGTTTTATCATATTTTGTCCCAGGACACAAGCCATTTAGTTTTTCTAAAAGGATATTAGTTAATGTTTATTTTTAGTTCAAAATAAATACAAATAATTCAATATATAATAAATATTAAAATTTAACTTCAAATGATCAACCACAAATAGATATATTGTTTGCATCTAGTATCTCATTTTAATATATATATGTATATATATATATATAATATTGATGTAAAATAAAACATTGTGAAAAAAGAATTACCTCAACATATTACAAAAAATCGAGTAAAAATAAAGTATTCTAGTAAGATTAGATACCTTGAAAACAAGTAAACTTATCAACAGATTCTCTAAGAGCTAAAACGAAGAAATTTATTTTATTTTAAAATTTTGAAATTAAAAAAATCCCAAAAAAAAAAATTCAACTAATCAAAAACCAACAGATAATTTTTCAAAATTTTTAAATTTTCATATAATCAGATTGTGCAATAATTAGTGGATTAGGACATGAGTTTGACTAGGGAGTTTAAATTCATGGTGGCAGTATGCAGAAAATCGAAGGAAAATGCCAATGTACAAGGTTTGCAAATGGGGAAGTAGTAATGGCTCCACATCCACATTTAGACAACAAATCTCAATCACATTCATACAATTTCTCCCAATTGTCTCGTCTCTTTACCCACCATTAATGTGTTTGTATTATTAATGCAATCCACGTTTATTTATTCTTTTTTTAACTTATAATAAAATATACAATACATATTGAAATATATCGTTGCTATCAAACTGAATTTGTTCGATTCAATATATAGTTAGTTATAAGATCAATAATTGTCAAAACTTACAATATCTTATTACATTGTAGTGTGGACGATTATAAAATATTTAAATTATTTTTAAGTCATGATTGTTAACTTTTTATCATAATTTATTTTTGAAGAAATGGACTAATGTTTGTAACTATGCAAGTGAGAAGTTTTAATCATTGTTTTAACAAATTTAAATAGAATATTGTAAATTACTATACAAAGACAACGACAAAAAACAAGACGAATATAATCTCAATCACATTCATACAATTTCTCCCAATTGTCTCATCTCTTTACCCACCATTAATGTGTTTGTATTATTAATGCAATCCACATTTATTTATTTTTCTTTTAACTTATAATAAAATATACAATACATATTGAAATATATCGTTGCTATCAAACTGAATTTGTTCGATTCAATATATAGTTAGTTATAAGATCAATAATTGTCAAAACTTACAATATCTTATTACATTGTAGTGTGGACGATTATAAATATTTAAATTATTTTTAAGTCATAATTGTTAACTTTTTATCATAATTTATTTTTGAAGAAATGAACTAATGTTTGTATCTATGCAAGTGAGAAGTTTTAATCATTGTTTTAACAAATTTAAATAGAATATTGTAAATTACTATACAAAGACAACGACAAAAAACAAGACGAATATAATCTCAATCACATTCATACAATTTCTCCCAATTGTCTCATCTCTTTACCCACCATTAATGTGTTTGTATTATTAATGCAATCCACATTTATTTATTCTTCTTCTAACTTATAATAAAATATACAATACATATTGAAATATATCGTTGCTATCAAACTGAATTTGTTTGATTCAATATATAGTTAGTTATAAGATCAATAATTGTCAAAACTTACAATATCTTATTACATTGTAGTGTGGACGATTATAAATATTTAAATTATTTTTAAGTCATAATTGTTAACTTTTTATCATAATTTATTTTTGAAGAAATGGACTAATGTTTGTATCTATGCAAGTGAGAAGTTTTAATCATTGTTTTCACAAATTTAAATAGAATATTGTAAATTACTATACAAAGACAACGACAAAAAACAAGACGAATATAATCAAACTTGACCATAAATTAAAGGTCTAGTACCAAAAAAAATTAAATTAAATTAAAACTTTGCTATTCTAAAATACTATTTAAGATAATTATCAATTTAATCATAATTTTGTAAATTAAATTTGATGTTAGTCTATAGTCACAATGATATATGATATAAATTAAAGTTTAAAATTTAATTTTATGCAAGTGAGATAGTTGAGTAATATAAATAAAAAAAAAAAAGATGCCTGGATTTTTTTTTCACTAGCTTTATTTTAAAATTAAGTCTATTTCATGCAGCAACCATAGCTTTACGTGAATCACCATCTCAATGCAAATTATCTAATTATAATTATATTACAATAAATCGAAGATAAAGTTTGATATAATTTTGGTACTAATTTGTCACTAGATGTAATTAAATATTTGATTTGATCAAAAAAATTTACGAGTCATCAATGACGTGACTGTTTAGTAAAATTACGATTACCAGGTAGGGTTTAAGTGTTTGAAAATTTGAATTGAAATCAGAGGTGAAACGAAGAAAAATTTAAGTACCCATTTTAATAAAAAAAAAATTAGTATCCAATTTAATATAAATTGTACATTTTAATTCTCACCTATATAATATGTTGTTATAATATTCTAGCAACATTATGCGATTTTTCAGTCTTAAATCTGAAAATAATTTTGGCAATTTTATATACAAAAATAGGTTGAAGGGCTATGTTGAGGCGTTGGAAATATGCATTTAAGAAGCTTTTCTATCTTTAATCTTTTCCATTTTTTTTTCAGAAAACAAATAATTTTTTTGTAATTTATTTTTAATTATAATATATTAAATTAATTATGTTTTTAGATCTTCAATTTACGATCTATATTCCATATATTAAAATCAAATATTAGATCTGAAATATGCAATTATTTTTAGTTAATAATTTGGGGTTATATTTGAGTATTATTTTTTAATATTAAACTATTAGTATTAGAGTTGGGCTGTACAAAAAGAATTCAAATAAATAATTTAAATTCTTAATTTTTTGAAAAGTCCGAATAAATAAATTTAATTTAATTTAAATATATTTTAAAAATAAATATATTACCAAAAGTTATTGAGGGAGACTCATTATTTTACAATAAACCCAATTATGGTCCCGAAGGCCCACGTGAGCTACGGTGTCAGAATCTGCCATAAATCCAAAAAAAAAATTAAAATGAAATATAAAATATAATAATATTTTAAAATAATATTTTTATAAATATAATGGTAAAATGAATGTTTTCACTTTTGTTTTTCCACTCAAATATAAATTTTATTTGTTTACATGAATATGTATAAATGTGATAATTATTATTAAAAATAAATTAATTTGAATAATAAAGATTGAAACATTTAAATTCTTTAAACAAATCTGTATTCTTATTTGTAGTAGATTTAGTATGTCTAAAATCATAAAAATTTATTGTTAATAGTTTATTTGAATTTTTTAAATAAATTCATATTTCTTTTACGAAAAAAATTAAGAATTCACATATTACCTATAAAAAAATTTTTACTAATAATTTTAATAATAAACAACATATTTTTTAATAAAAAAAATATACAAAAATAGCTTTCTTATTACAGAGAATCTAATATTTACTTGGGGATGATGTTGAGACCCAAATGGCTTCCCCTGGTCCTAGCCCCATGCAGGCATGCACCCTGGAAAAACAGATATCGTGCACCGTGCACCGTGCACCGATTCTGAAAGTACTAATCCGGATGAAAATAAATAAAGAATCACGGAATAAAAATATTCACAAGTCAAGAATGACTTGTGAAGCCAACAGGGCGAAAATTATTCACTAATAATTGTGAATTACAAAAAAGGATCGAACAATGTTTCCTACGATCCTCAAGAACTTAAAATCCAATATGGATTTCAAGTTAACCAAACAAACTAAGAAAGCAAACAAGGAAAAACAGTGTATCACTCAAACTCTCAGTGTATGATTCGATAGAAACAGATTTGGAAAATCCGTTCGATGAACAGTGCAGTATGTTGGAGTCAGAGTGACGACAACTTTCTTAGCGACAACAGTCTGCTGCCTTCAGAATATTTGGCTCGTATTTTCTGTATTTTCTCTCTTCCTTCTACCGTCTATTTAAGAAGAACTCCAACCTTCTTTCCTTCCTCTTCCACTTTATCACGTTCAAGGAGTGGTGATATCCACTTCTCCCTCTTTTCCTCAACCGTCTCTTCTTCAAGATAGAATATTGACTTGGTCTACACCAGCTTTCCTATTCTGAGGGAATGTTTCTTGATGACCAAGTTTTGAGAATCTTATCTGATCTTTTATTGAGGAAGAAATCGGCAAAATATATTTAATTAAAAGATTTGAGAAATTCAAATCTTAACAATCTCCCCCTTTTTGCCTTTCTTCCCAATTCCACAAAAATGACTACAAAATTTCCAAGATCAAATTAAGTAATGAGTTATCTCCCCCTGAGTTCAATCTCCCCCTTAATTCATGTATACATAACGAATAAGCCATAATATCAAATACCGCAATATCTCCCCCTAAATTCAATCTCCCCCTCAATTGAAAGAATACTTACAAGGTCTACGTTAATTCAAATGCATATGAACACATCACCATTTTCAGTACTACAAGTAAGTCCTTCAAAATGAATGTCACATGCATATGTCCCAGCAATAAGTATTCAGCATCAACCTAAGCATCAACCTACACAACAGCATCAATAATATTCTCAGCAGTAAGCATTCAGCATCTATCTAAGCATCAATCTACACAACAACATCAATAATATTCTCAGCAGTAAGCATTCAGCATCTATCTAAGCATCAATCTACACAACAACATCAATAATATTCTCAGCAGATAGCAGCACAGCAGTCGACATATCTAAAAGCAAAAATATTCAGCATTCAAACATTCACGACATATAGTAAAATATCCAGCAGTAGTTTGAGCAAAATATTCAGCAATCTTCAGCACACAGTTTTACTAGCAGACTATTCATCATCACCAAACTATTCATCATTACCAGCGAGCAGTTTGAAATTAAAAGTGTATCCAATAAACCAACAAACTTATCAGTGTACCAAACAACCAAGTAGTGTTCCTTCAACCAAGATCTGAATCTCCAGCAGCATCGTCATCAGCACCGGCAGCAGCATTATCAGGATCAGCACCGGCAGCAGCATTATCAGCATCAGTGTCTCCCCCTAATTGGGAAGAAAGGGCATCCCGTATGGCGAGGAGTTGTTGAATCTGCTCGTCCAAGGCTCGAATTTGTCGAGCAACAAAAGAACGCGAAACAGGGATGGTATCATCTGATGGAGAGACGGCTGTGATAGAGCTGGAGGGAGTGTCAGAGATCCAAGGAAGGTCACAACGTCGATCCCATTGCAGAAAGCCTGGAAAGACAGTAAGAAATCTTGGGGCTTTCGAGAAAACGTCAGTGATAGCTGGTCTAAATCCCTGCTGACTTAAAATGATATAAATAAGGGATGGAAATGGAAGGAATCCACCTGTCTTAGGGCCTGCTGCGGTAATCTTCAAAGATAATGTGGCCCAGATTGACTGGATGCCTCATGCCAAGTTGGTACAATAAAATTCCCTGCTCTATTGTAACCAAGGAGGTGTTGCGCGAGGGGTACCAATTGTATACGGCCAGTTTGTGCAGAACAGAGTACAGGGAAGACAGACGGGATGCCGGGAATGGCGTCTTCCACGTTTTCACCATGTTGAGGGTAATGGCCTGGGCCACCTCGTCAAGATCACCGGACCAGCTGGGATAGGCGATGGGAATACCTCCCAATTCTATATTGATAATCTGTGATGTGGTACGGGTTCCCTTGTACCATTACTCGGCCAAAGTTCGGATGGGTCACACCATCAAAATTTGAGGAAACAGAGAAATAACAGCGTTGAACAACTTCTTGGACGTAACTGGAGGCATAGCAAATAGCAGATAGCAAATGTCGACTTTCAAAGAACTAGTGAAGATTATACTTACGAAAGTTTTTGAGGTCGATGCGCCTCTCAGGTAAACACAGTCGAGTCTTGAAAGCATCCCATTACCGGGGATCAGGGCTTAATTCGGGGGACGAAGATACTGGCCCTCGAGAGTGGGAGCAAGTGGGTGAACGGTCAGGAGACGATGAAAGTGATTCACCGGGCTCTAGGCTGGTAGCATTCGGTGAGAAAGCAGGCACTGGACTTTGCGGTGAAGAGATAGGATCAGTCGACGGAGACAGGTGAGCAGTAGAATGACGAATGGTCTGTTTCTTTCTGTGAGACTTGGTGGATGGCTCCGGAATAGGCTCAGAACTGGCAGAATCAACAGGTGACGTCGGGGGTACAAACTCCTTGTCGCTTCCTTCTGAATCAGAATTCGAAAAGGAGTGCAATCCGGATGGATGTGAAGAGGACTCAGTGCGCGGCACTTTCCAGGACGGAGTGCTCATCTTCTGGGCAGATAATCGTGCAGAGCGACGGTTGGGGAAGGCTGGTTCTCCCAACTTTTGTTTCGACTTACCAATAGAGGAGACATCGGGAAGGTCATTGACATCAACAGGATAGCCAGCGTCTCCAGGAAAAACTTGCATCAGTGGTGGAGGGAAGACAATATTGACTGACGAGGGTATCGGAGTTGAGACGCGGCTAGGGCTCGAAGGAGAGGATGCCTTATGGGATGGAGGCGACTCAGGGGGAGAACGCGAGGGTGCCTCGGGAGACGGGCGCGCAATTTTCTCGGGCAACGGGTGCGCCGCCTCCTTGAGCGATCAACGTGCAGACGCGTTGGGCATCGAGCGCGCCACCTCCTTGAGCGACGGGCGCGCAGGCTTATCGGGCACGGGGCGCACAGATTTCTCGGGCGACGCCGCAGGCACGGTCGTCGAGGCAGGCGCAGGGGAGACTGAAGCGAGCGGCGGCACTGGAGACGGTGTGGGAGCGACGGGCGACGCAGGAGGTGCGGTTGTCGTGGTGGAGGCCGGAACTTCAGGTGGCGTCGTTGACTTCGAAGGCGCCGTGTCTGGGATGTCGAGCAGAGACGCGTCGACGGCGGAGATGCGAGACGCCGCGGCTGGGGTTTCGGCTGGAGTCGTCGGGACCTGCAGTGGAACGGCGCAGACGGTGGCGGCTGTGACTTGGGCCAGCAGTTCGACGATGTGGGTGAGAATTCTCCGGGAGTTTTCGTCGGCCATAGTTGGTTCCTCACATGAGCAAGAGGGTTAGGGGAGAGGAAGATGAGGGTTTCAGTAAGTGGGAAGAACAAATAAGAAAGTCAGTGCACAGTGAAATGTAACTTGAAGTCTATTTCCTGGGCAGTTTTTCGTCATTTAAGGAAGATGGGTAGTGGAGGATGCCTGGTGATATGTCAAGGCGCGAAAATCTCAACTGTCACCCAATTCAACTTCCACTTACTCACACAAGACACACGAGCACTTATCCAAGAATTTTTAAAGAAGCAGATCTTTTTCAAATAAAATACAAAAATACCAATTTTTCAAACAGCAGAATATTGTATATTTCAGAGGATGTGTGTGAGGATTTTATGGTATTGAGTAACAGACAAATTTCAAACAATAGGATATAATATTTTTCAGAGAATGTGTTTGAGGATTTGAGTAATATTTTCGACAGGAACTTTGGCAATTTTTTTTTTTTTTTTTGTAAAATTTAGGTAAGAATTCCAGGTTCTCATCATATTTTTCAAGGTAGCATCGTCGTAGCGAGCGCCGTGCCCCCCAAGTTACTTTATGATGTGAGGTTGGAAAAATAATTCGGAAACACTCTTTTTACGTAGAGAACATCATCGCAGCGAATGCCGTGCCCCTAATTACTCAAGCATTTCATGAATTATTTAATTCATCAGTATTTTACAAGGTAGCATCGTCGTAGCGAGCGCCGTGCCCCCCAAGTTACTCTAGTTGATGAGTATCCTTAGCCTAAGATTCCCAATTTTTTTTTTTAAATTGCCAAAGGTGTTACAGAGGTAGAATATACAGAGATTTACACATATATGTACAGATTCGAACAGGGATTATTTCACATGACACATAGACCAAGAGATTTCCTAAGGTTGGAGAATCTCTCGTAATCAAGAGCTTTGGTGAATATATCAGCTATTTGATTTTTAGTATTAACGTATTCTAGTCGAATAATATCTTTTTCCACCAAGTCTCGAATAAAATGATGACGAATATCTATGTGTTTCGTGCGTAAGTGTTGAACAGGATTTTTTGAGATATTTATTGCACTAGAGTTGTCACAGAAAACAACAAGAGTATCACTAGGATAACCATAGTCTTCTAGCATTTGCTTGAGCCACAATAATTGTGTGCAACACCCTCCCACTGCTACATATTCAGATTCAGCAGTAGAGAGGGAAACACAGTTCTGTTTTCGGCTATGCCAGGAGACTAGGTTATTCCCTAGATAGAAACATCCCCCACTAATACTCTTCCGGTCATCAATGTCCCCTGCCCAGTCAGAATCACTAAAACCTACCAAGTTCGTGTTTGTATGTTTAGAATACCAGATACCTAAATTAGAAGTTCCAGCAACGTACCTGATTATTCTTTTGATAGCTTTTAAATGGCTTTCTTTGGGACATGCTTGATATCGAGCACAGATACACGTACTGTACATGATGTCTGGGCGACTTGCTGTCAAGTACAGTAGACTCCCGATCATTGATCTGTACAATGTTGGATCAACATTTTGTCCAACATCGTCGGTGCAGAGCTTCTGTGTCGATCCCATGGGTGTTTTCATGTATTTGGCATTTTCCAAATTAAATCTTTGAACAAGGTTGCGAGCATATTTGCTTTGTGATATAAAAATGCCGTCGGAACTTTGTTTCACCTGCAAACCTAAAAAATAGCACAATTCTCCAACCATACTCATCTCGAATGTTGATGACATGGCTTCCACAAACTCATTTAGCATTGCTTTAGATGTAGAACCGAAGACTATGTCATCAACATAGATTTGAGCTACATATATATCACGATTTGATCTTTTTATAAATAGTGTACGGTCTACTTCTCCTCTTGAAAAACCAAAGTTCAACAGAAATTCAGTTAGTCTTCCATACCATGCGCTAGGGGCTTGTTTCAATCCATAGAGGGCTCGATTAAGTCGGTATACGTGATTAGGCTTATTAGGGTCCTCGAACCCTTTAGGTTGTTCGACATAAACTTCCTCTTTTAAATTTCCATTTAGAAACGCAGCTTTAACGTCCATTTGATGAAGAGTTATTTTCATGAAGCATGCAAGGGCTAAGAGTAATCTGATGGATTCTATTCTAGCAACAAGGGCAAAAGTTTCATCAAAATCGATTCCTTCCACTTGTGTATACCCCTGAGCTACTAATCTTGCTTTGTTTCTTACAATATTCCCAGATTCATCAGATTTATTCTTAAATATCCATTTTGTTCCAATTACATTAATTCCTTTAGGTCGGGGAACCAAATACCAAATATCATTCCTAATGAATTGATTCAATTCTTCATGCATGGCGTTTATCCAAAAACTATCTCCTAAAGCGTCAGAAATGTTTTTAGGTTCAATTTGAGACACAAAACACGATGAGTTCACTTCATTAAAAATGGATGAAAGACAAACAAATTTTACCATATCTCTGTAGTTGACGGGATCCTTTCGTCGTGTGGTAACTCCTTCTTGAACCTCCCCAATTACTTGCGTTATTGGGTGATTTTTTCGTATTCTGCTAGGTGGATCTCGTCGTTCATTCTGTTGGATAACTGAGTTGTCTGGTGATTGTGTTTCGTTTACTGTTTCTGGAACAGTGGGTGATGTTGGTTTTGTGTCAGGTTCAACATTCTGTTCAACATTCAGGTCTGGTAATTCCTGAACCGCTTCAACCTGTCTGGGTTCCAAATATGTACCCATACTGTCTTCTTCAGATTTTCCTGCCAAATCACTAAGATCATCAAACACCACATTTACAGATTCTTGAATGGTTTTTAATCTAAGGTTAAAGACTCAATAGGATTGACTATTTAGACCATAACCAAGAAAAAAACCCTTATCGCTTTTGGAATCAAATTTTGTGAGTTTATCACGATCATTCAAAACATAGCATAGACATCCAGAAACATGAAAGTATTTCAAGTTTGGCTTACGCCCATTCAAGATTTCATACGGTGTCATGTGTGTGCCGGGTCTTAGAAAAACTCTATTTGAAATGTGACATGCCGTGTTTAGGGCTTCGGCCCAAAATCTTTTAGAAAGGTTTTTGGAGCTAATCATTACACGTGCCATTTCTTGTAGAGTTCTATTTTTCCTTTCAGCTACACCATTCTGTTGAGGTGTCTTAGGAGCAGAAAATTCATGTACAATGCCTAGATTATCACAAAAGTTCGAAAAAGATGCATTCTCAAATTCTCTCCCATGATCTGATCTTATACGAGATATGCAAGAACCATTCACATTTTTGAATGTAGCATGCAGTTTTTGAAATACATCAAAAGTTTCAGATTTCTCTCTAAGAAAGTTTATCCAAGTGTATCGGGAAAAATCATCAACCAAGACATATGAATACCTTTTACCCCCCAAGCTTTCAATTTCGATTGGACCCATGAGGTCCATATGGATTAGTTCAAAGGTTCGAGTGGTACCTATAAACTTAAGGGGATCATGAGAAGTTCGAGTTTGTTTACCTTTTTGACATTCTCCACACACAATCTTCTTACCTTTCTCTAGTTTGGGCAAACCTTTTACGGCGTCTAATCTTATCAGTCTTTCAATATTTCTGAGGTTTGCGTGTCCTAACTTTTGGTGCCATAGAGTTGTCTCGTATGTTTGTGATGTGTTACATGTTAGGCTCTTCCCAACCAAGTAGCAATTGTCGCTTGACCTTTTTCCTGTCATAACACAAACATTTGTTGAGTCAAACACTTCACATTTGTCTTTGTTAAATTTTACCTGTAGGTTATCATCACAAAGTTGACTTATGCTTATCAGATTTGCCATTAAACCGTCCACATGTAAAACATTTTGAAGATTAGGAAAACCATCAACCGAGAGGGTTCCTTTTCCTATGATTTTTCCTTGTGCTCCTCCACCATACCTTACTGTTCCTCCTTGGAATGATTCATAGTTGATGAGAAATTGCTTTGATCCTGTCATATGTCTTGAACATCCACTATCGAAATACCAAGATTCAGAATGATTAGTTTTAAAAGCAGTAAAAACAACATGACATGAAACACTATTTTTACAGACCCATTTTAGATTCTGACAGACGGCTGCATTTTTTGATTGCACAATGTTGTGATGAATGTTGTGCAACATTTTTGGCGACATGTGATTTAACGAAAGATCAGTTTTCAGCTTTTGACAGTATGGTCGTATATGGCCTGGTCTGTAATAGTAATGACAAATATACTTTCTTTTTCTTTTGACTACAGTTTTTTGAACATTGCTATTTTCTCTAACAAACACAATGGGGTTTTGATTTGGAGTTCGAGTACATGCATTGACCACAGCAGAATTTTCAAGATATTCAATTCCAGAATGTCCTATATTACCAACAGTTAAAATTTCGTCAAGTCTAGAGGTACCTGTATTCAGTTTCCTGAACGTTTCATTTGCAATTTCGAGATCAATTTCTAGCTTGCTTATTTGGACATCCTTCTTTGTGAGCGTAGATTCTAATATGGAGATAATCTTTTTCAATTCTTCATTTTCTTTCATCAGGTTTTCAGCTTCTTTCTGTCGTAAATCTAGATTTTTTAGCAATTCAGTTTGTACGGCTTGGATTTCCTTGAGAATACGATTATCTTCTTCTTCCTCTAATAATTCTGCATCACTCATACACCCATTAAAATAGTTTAAATCAGAATCAGAAAAGAAATTATACCTGTTGGATGTTGTCGAACTTGAAGGGGTAAGTATCTCCTCGTCTTCGAAAAAATCGTGGATTGATGTTAGCAACGCAGCGGCTTTGATTTCTTCTTCTATTGGATGCATTTCATCGATTTCTTCATCACTAAGTGTTATCCACATTGATTTTCCATGTCTCCGAAGAACGTTGGCACATTCATTAGCGTAATGACCGAATCCTCTGCAGGCACGGCATTGAACATCATCAAGATTTTGGGTCTGATTTCTGTATTGTTCAGGGGCTGTTTTTCGTCCATAGTTCCCTTTTGGACCAGCAGGTTCAAATGTCTTTCTGGAGGATGATTCCGTTGTTTCTTCAACTTTTACCTTTGCATTTTTCTTTCTATTGTTGAACTTCTTGGTAAGATTGTTGTACCGTCTAGTAAGAAGGGCAACACTCAGATTTTCTTCTGGACCAATAAGTTCCACGTCTTCTTCCTCATCTTCATCTTCGACTTCCTCCTCCTTGGACTTTGAGATAAACGCTGTAGTTCTTTGTCCTTTGTTATATAGTGTCTCTTGATTCTCCATGTTCATCTCGTATGTTCTCAGAATACCAATTAAAGTGTCTAACTCTAAGGTATTCAAATTATGAGATTCTTCTACTGCACAGACTTTAGGATTATATCTGGAAGGAAGAGTGCGTATCACCTTACTTACCAGCGTCTTGTTGCCGATTTGACCTCCAAGGGAAGCTGCTTCATTTGATAGGTCTATGACACGATCATAGTAGGTGGAAATCGTTTCGTTTTCCTCCATCTTCAAACTTTTGAATTTATCATGGACCATCCGCAATTTTCTTTCTCTTACGGCGTCGCTTCCTTCACAGTGTCGTTCCAGTGTATCCCAGGCTTCCTTGGCAGTAGTGCAGTTTTTGATCAGTCGATACATATGGAGATCGACATTGCCCATGATGATGTTCAACGCCTTCTCATGATAGTTTTTCTGGGCGATTTCTTCCATCGTCCATTCTGTCTGAGGCTTGATTACGGTGTCCCCATCTTGATCGATTTTCTTTGGAGGAGTCCAGCCTTCGGTGACAACATTCCATGCTCGAAAATCTACTGATTTATAGTTTGTCTGGTTCGGTACTTCCAGTAGTCGTAGTTGTCTTTTGAGAGGAGAATCGGTCGTGGTTGATTGAAAATATCCATCTGGTATGGTACAAATCCAGAACCTCACTTAGTATGTCAAGTGACTGCTCTGATACCACTTTAAAGTACTAATCCGGATGGAAATAAATAAAGAATCACGGAATAAAAATATTCACAAGTCAAGAATGACTTTGAAGCCAACAGGGCGAAAATTATCCACTAATAATTGTGAATTACAAAAAAGGATCGAACAATGTTTCCTATGATTCTCAAGAACTTGAAATCCAATATGGATTTCAAGTTAACCAAACTAACTAAGAAAGCAAACAAGGAAAAACAGTGTATCTCTCAAACTCTCAGTGTATGATTCGATAGAAACAGATTTGGAAAATCCGTTCGATGAACAGTACGACAGCTTTCTTAGCGACAACAGTCTGCTGCCTTCAGAATATTTGGCTCGTATTTTCTGTATTTTCTCTCTTCCTTCTACCGTCTATTTAAGGAGAACTCCAGCCTTCTTTCCTTCCTCTTCCACTTTATCACGTTCAAGGAGTGGTGATTTCCTATTCTGAGGGAATGTTTCTTGATGACTAAGTTTTGAGAATCTTATCTGATCTTTTATTGAGGAAGAAATCGGCAAAATATATTTAATTAAATGATTTGAGAAATTCAAATCTTAACATATCCCAATGCAAGAATGAAATTACAAGTCTAACCCTTGTCCCGGCTCCTCGGAGGTAAAAATGGGAGCAGAAAGGGCAACATTTACGGCAGATTTCAGCCGCAGGTGGTAAGAAATCTGGTGGTTAATCATGAGTCTCTAGATTGAGTTACAGTACATTATTCGAATCGAATTTCAAGCTGGGCAGAGTGTGCATTAATTATTGGATATATTAGGTCAATAATCACTGCACTGGCTTTTCATTTTCCAAAACCAAACGGACAGATTTCTTATTGTGAATCACGCTTCCATTCATGCTTATTAAGAAAAATCACAGAAGCAGACAAGGAGACAAGCAGACAACGTTTCATTCGAAATTAACAAACACTGCGCAGCGCAGAGGAGACGCGTTTTCTGCTTCAACGTTCAACCAACTTATTTTCCAAACTGCTGCTACTGTCCCTGTTGCTCTAATTTAACCTCTCTTTCTTTCTGGAGTCGGGTCCTCTGCTGTGAAGATATCACGTCCTGTTTCGTTCAAAACAGTGTCGTTTTGTTTACATAAAAAATTATTTGGGACCGCTGATAATTGGAGGCTCTACTTCCTGCCGTTTCATTCATATTTTGTAATATATTTAAGTGTAGACTAAAGTAAGAATTATAATATAAATTAAGTAAATCTATATTCTAAAGATAAGATTTTTAAATAGTTTGATAATTCTTCTTATAAAAAAATATTTAATTAACTTTTTTGTTCAAGTCCAAACAAATGTAAAAGAGCAATCTTCTGACCTTCTCACAAATATCTTGTATGGATCCAATAATTTAAAAAAAAAAAAAATCTTAAGAATCTGCAAACTACAAAAAATAAATATACAAAACCCTATAAACTGAGAAAAAAAATGACAACCCTGAAAAACTTAAACGCATGAAAATCTGGAAAACTAACATTAAATGAAGAAACAAACTGAAAACTCCTGAAAAAATTAAAAAAATTTATAGAATCAGAAGAAAAAATTAGAGTATTAGAAAAAATAGGGCGCCTTTAATAAGATATTTTGTGTGAGATGTTCTTGTATAACTTTTTGTTAATATATATAGCTTTAACCAACGATAAATACAAATCAAAACAAACAAAGAAGTAACAAAAAATGACGTGTTTTGAATATATAATTTAATATATACTATGAATATTAAATTATATATGATTAAAAATATAATTAATTTATATACATTACCTGAAATGAATTAGTAATAAACAATTGTTTATCTTGTAAAATTTGAAAAACGTTTCTAACAAAGAAACAAAGGAAAGTTAGGCAGTGCAAAAGGTGTGCCCAATCTTTGAGATATCCACATGAGATCCTTATGTTTGTTAGTCTATAATAAGCACTATATATTATGTATATTAAATAATATTACTAATTAATTTATGATAGTTTATTGAAAATAATATAATACAAGACAATATACTAAATATAATAGAAGATGCAAAAAACAGAATCTATAATATATTTTTTCCCTCTTTTCAACAGAAATTCCAAAATAAATTCTAATTTTGAAAATTAAAAATTTGACAAAATTTTACTATTTTTTGGAAATTTTCCATTATTATATTAGTATATATATTCATATATATTATAATGTCATATATTATAAGTTGTTGTTTTTTATTAATGGAGTAAACCATCTAATGTCTTTTTTAGTGTATAATGGCACACCCTCTGCACTCTTTTGAATGAGTTCTATCCAGTGATAATTATTAATTATTAGAAGATATGGAAATGTTAATGTAACTAAAATAGAGTAAGTTTCGTGTTCGCCTACCACACGATATGAAATTCGATAAATATTAGATAAAATAATAAAATATTTTTAACTAAATAAATAATATTATTAAAAATTTAATCATAGTATGTTTTAGAATAATAAGTAACAAAGTTTATAAGTAATAATTTAATAATATTTAGAATAATAAAGTAATACTTGGGATAAAGAAGTATTATATTTTAGTTAAACAATTTACAATCAAATTACAATATATATCCGTACATAGAAATTTTTACTTTGAACACATAATATTATTTAGCTTTGGATCATTTTAAATTTAATTAAATCGTGATAACTTACTTTCATAATATGTTTTATGCACAATTATATCTATGCAATTGACTCAATTTAACTTAAAAACTTTAAGAAAAAAAGGCATGCTCCGAGTGGACTTGAATTTCGCTCACGTACATAACGTAAAAGTAATACATTTTCAATAAAAAAATAAATATTTTTTGGCAAAATTAAGGAACCTCTTTTTGTCTCCTCTTTTATAAAAACAATTTTTTATTTCAATGAAGAAAAACACCTTTTCGATAAAAGTTACATTTTTCAACAATATAAATTATTACTTTTACACACGTTCGAAATAAAACCCACGTTAGTAATATTTTTTAACAATATAAAATCATTACTTCACACACATTCGGAAAAATTGCAAGTTCCTAACACCAAATCCACGCCTTCTTACAAGAATTCAGATAAAAACAAATATAATCCTTATATTTTTATCATTTTAAAAATTGAATCAATTTATTATATTAATTTTGATTCGTGTATAAAATAACATAACTAATTAACAGATTTCATATATTATATATTTTAAAATAAAAAATAAAACATCGACAAAAACAGAAGATTAAAAAAATCATTTTAGAGACACACCTCCCTACAATGTAGGGCAGTAATGGAGTCACAAGTGGTCCATTTGTATATCACATTAGTCGATACGAAAGCAACTAATAATTCATTAAAAACAAGATCACGTAGCTATTATTTACAAGCAATGGCATCATCTAATTTTCAAATAGCGTTTTAAATATATCCCTTCATCCTACGTTAAATCAATTTATTTCTTTTTAATTAAAAATTCTTCCAATTATTTTGTCCATTTCTTACTTGTTTATATTTGTTCATATAGTTTATTAACACGATTTTACCCTTTAATGAATAATTGTAATCTACCGTACAACTTAGGTCGTAGTGTGGTTTTCGTGCAACAATATTCTCATAATTTAATAATACACAAACATTAATTCTAAAAAATTTACATCTTTCGGGTGCATAGTGCAGCCTAATTTACAAAATTATTTTTTTACCTACTGACTTATTACCTTAAAAAAAGTATAACATTTTCAAGAAAAAAATAATATTTTATAGATAAAAGAATAATACTATAGATCAGATGTACTGTGAATCCGATGAACAAAAGACTCGTTCCTTAATGAATACAACAACAATTTTTTCCATATAATTTAAAAAATTATAATTTTCACAATCTGAAATTTCATAATCATCACTTTTTCCGATCCATTTAAACCCGAAGAAAAATCACTAAAGATTTAGTAACGGATCTCACTCCAAAAGAGACAAACAAGAAATTGGACAAAGTGCACCAACTTTAATTATTTATTATTATTCTGGTAATAAGATCATATTACAGCTAACACTCTCCATAATCACATCATGCCTTTATAATTATTTGTATTTATCTAATCCCACTCGTGCTGCTCGCTTCTCTCATTTTCCAACCTTAGTTTTTTTAGCTGGCAATGATTTGCTCATCAAGTAAATTTTCCCTTCAAATTTAATTATCACAATCAATTAAATATTTAAATTGATCAAAAAAGAATCCGTCCACTTATTTGATTTATAAATTTTATAAATAATCAAGATTATCATTTATATATTGGCATCGGCTAATCATTATATGGTGAAAGCCAGAATACGTTTGTTTTTTATTTTTTGAATTATTATGTGCATTTGTATATATTTGACCCGTTTTTTTTTTTAAATAAAAATAAAATCTATCAAATAAGTTTTATGATGCTATAATAAATTGTTTGTAATTAATGATATTTTCGATTTCAGATCAGCTGACGGAGTTGAAATTAAAAAAAAAAAATTTGTAATTTCACGTAATGTGTCATTTTCATTTTAAGTATTATAACCATACTTTGTAAAACTGATTTCAACCTATTTGAAAACTAAAGCTCAATTTAACGACGTAATAGGGACTAGGTGTAAGTTGAAAAAGAATAATAACTTAGGGCAATTTAATATTATATGTAATACTATTATTACTAATTTATTAACTGTTAATGGAACAAAAAGTAATTAATTATATTTTAAACTTAATTTATGATTTAAATAAAGATTAATTTAATTATTATCCATATTTTAAAAGATGCGAGCAATAATCACGAAATTTGACAATGGAGCAATAATATATAATAAAGGAAGAAACTTGTAGTAATTCGTAAATAATAATAATAATAATAATAATAATAATAATAATTAAAAAATTAATAATAATAATATATTTAACATCTCAGATATTTTGCTATTTATTTTAGGTTCTGTTCGAAAATCTAAGAGAGAGAGAGAGAGGGAGAATGAACACTTGACGACGTAACGCCGTTTAGACGGCTCCAAAAAGGCACCAGGGATCTAATAAGTAAAATATCAGGAAAGTTAATAGCCGATGTGAGGGGTGAGCCGAGCTGGTAGAGCCTTGGTCTACAAGCCTGTCCGTGTGTTGGGAATAATAAAAACTAAGCTTTCGGTGTAAGCATCAAAACTGTCAAGTCAATCCTATCTGTTTAACACAAGATTAGCCCCTACCTCACGACTGCGTCATGTCACGGTCATGGTGACGTCACAGCTGGCGCCTTCCCCTTTTTGATTTTGAAGCGGTGAAAACGAAATTTACCCCTTCTTTTCCCTTCTAGAAAGCCTGCCTTTGGCTCTATTCTCCTCCAACCTGCACTCAACCAATTGTGTTTTGGCTTATCATAAGTAGTTTTTGTACAATTATATTTGTCCTTAGTCTTTTTTTTAATATTTAAATAATATTACATATATGTTGCAAAAATACCATAAGTCATTTTGCAAAAATATAATTATGCAAAATACTTCGATCTTTATTGAATTTGTTTATGGACGATGATAGACCGGAGCAGGCGAGTGGCGGTGCAGCAGCATACGACTCAAGGAGAACGAGACGAGTTTAGTAGACCTGCACCTGAACCACTTTTGAAAAGTAGAAAGAGAGAAGGAACATATATTCAAAGATTTGTGATTTTCTATAAACAAAATTCTTATGGATGGGCATCGAAGATCCTCCTTCATCCAAACTTTGCTGATTGTAATTCATATGATATATCGTCATTTGATATCTGTCTCTTTCTCTCACTATGGATGTGACATTCAGAGTTTTCATTCTATCATAATCCATCTCAATACAAATATAGCTTTTTATTATTTGTTTATTTATATATAATTTTTTTAATGTAGCTATTAAAATATAATACGAACACCTACATCATATAACAAATTATGACCGAACAAAAGCACTGTACTCTTTAGTTGGGAGCATGGATGTAGTAATTTTATTATGATGAAAAGGTGTTCAATTAATTCAAAAAGATTCTTTAGGACCCACACGGAAATTAGATGGATAAAAATTAGCCGTGAAGGGGGACACACACATGGGGCTTCACCCCCAACCCCCCCGGCCCCACACTGCCTTTGATTGAAATAGATTCCATTTTGCTTCTTTTTCTTACTCTCACTAGTGATGATCAAGATTTTGTTCCCCTTCCCCGATTTGGTTACTTCATAAATAAACATTGTTCCCTTAAACTATGAATACATATTGGTGATTATTATTCTTTGAGTAGCCACTCATATAATATATTTTGAGAAAGAATGTGGTTATTCGAACTTTTAAATTCTTTAAATACATTTTAATTATATATATATATATATATATGATTAAATATTATTATGATAATTAAAATATTTTTATATTCAATATGTAAAATATGATTATTTAATCTGCTTAAAGCTTATTCGAAAGATTTAAGTGAATTAGCATTTGATATAATATTTTTGAATACTGCTTCAATTATTTGGTAGGATAGTTTGAATGAATTTTAAAATAATCTATCCATCTTTATTTGACAAATGAGTTTCGAACACAAAAAAATCACCAATTATATTGAGGACAAACAAATATATTCGATAGATTAGGTTTGAACACATATGAGCAGGCGTGACGGATGCAACATAAAAAAACCAACAAAAATGATTGAAAGAGAATTGATTTAAATGATAATCTTGTTATTTTCTTCTCTCTCTCCCTCTCTCTCTATATATATATATATATATATATTAAAATAATATACTTGTCATAAATAACATATATTTAGTGAATGACGTATATTTAAAGAATTTAGGAATGTGAATACCCACACCCAGTGAGAAATGCAATTATTTGAAAACCATCCAAACCATATATGATTGCATATTATACAATAATGTTATTACATTAGAAGATGTTGCAATATTTCCGATAATACAAAAATCTATATGCATCGAATGCACGGTATAATTTGATGTATAATATTACTTATTTAATTAAAAAATATTATTTATTTATTTAAAAATTATTAATACTAATTTATTACTTTTAAAAATTATAATACTTTTTAATTAAATATATAATACGGTAAATTCACCGTATGCCGCCTCCAATACACAAGAGACACTTTCGTAAATAGGAAATCCAATTTGAGTAAACGTGTTCTCATTTTGTACCACTTATGTTAAAATGCCCGAGTTGCTCTTAACAATTCAATTGTTTTATTTTTTAAATGAAAATGACCAACTTACCCTTCACAATTGTTTCAATAAACGCCACTGAGTTACGGCAATCCCATTGTGATACGGCTGATGAAGAGAAACAACATGGCTTTATCGCGCCGAGGAAGGCTCAAGCCGATGAGACCGGCTTCGCAGTCAAACACTGCAGCTACTTAATTACACTCTACAATCTAAAATATCCGTCCTCTGTAATTAATTAATTAACCCCAGTTATAACCCCCTCTTTCCAAAAATAAATTAAAAAATCATAGTTTTAACCCATGGTTTAATATCCGTACATATCTAGCTGCCGCGTGTCCCAAGGAACGCGGTTCCTTCCTCACATCACCGCCCTATTTATATAACCCCTCATCGTCCTCTTCACTCCTCTCTCCATAAGTCTCTCTCTCTCTATCTCTCTTCCCCTCACCATTTTTGCTGTACGAAAAGAACTCCTGAAAACAGCATATACTTCGAAACTTTCTGATTCTCATGGCTTAATTAATTATTTCTTTCTAAAAAATTGCTACATCGAGTGAGGAAAAATTTTGTGCTTCTGTTGCTGCTTTGATTTGTTTCTCGAGAGGAGAAGTGTGTGATCTTGTCTTCGTTGTTCGATTGGAGAAAATGGCGTACGATAATCTGATGACGATGGAACAGCCGTGGTTGTACCGCCCGACATTTGCCGACGCTTGGATTTCCGATATCTTCACAAAGGAAACCGATACTCTGGCGAAGGCTCTGCAGAAATCATTCTCGAATACATCCTCCGACGGCGACGCCTTCTCGGCGGAAATGGTGGAGTCGCTTCTCGCAAAACCTGAGATCGCGCCGCTTCAAACGCCGACCGCATCCGGCGGTTCTGAAAACGAAGTTCCAGCATCGAAGCCGCGCCGGAGCCTCCCGCCGAGCGGCCGGGTCACCAAGCGGAAGTCACGGGCGTCGAAACGCGCGACGACGACGTTTATCACCGCGGATCCCGCAAATTTCAGGCAGATGGTGCAGCAGGTGACGGGCGTGAGATTAGGAGGCTTGAACGGGCAGCTGCCAGTGGCGCCGGTGCTGAAGCCCGAGCCTCAGAGGGCAATGAGCCGGCTTCAGCCGGGTGGCGGTTTGCCAACGCTGGACACGTCGGCTTTCTTTCTGGACGGCTCTGCTTCGTCTCTGGTGGCGCAGCCCCGTACGACGTCGACGATGATGGGCCACGGTGGGACTAACGCGGCTGGCCTTGACTTCGACTCATTTTGTAGCTTCCCCACTCTGGAGTCTTGGAAAGTGATGTAGTAGTTATGGAGAAAATTGTAATTTTAGTTTGGCTTTCTTTTGTTTCCAATTAGCCCTGCAAGAAACTTAGGGGAGGGGTAAAATGGGAAGATCTGTTAATATCTGTGGTTAGGGAGGTGGGGTAGGGGAGATCATGCCGTGTAAGGATGGAACTCTGTTCTTTTTTTTTTCCTTTCAATTACATCTTTTCCCATCATTGTATGATGAAGTATTTTGGTTTAATGACGTGCCGTTACATGACTGGTTTTTTTTTCTTTTCAACTTTGGGGAAATAATTAACGACGTTACTCTGCAGCGATTTGCATAATTGTGGATGTCTGAAAGAGATAAAAAGTGGCAAATAAAAAAGGAGCTTGTTGGTCCGTAAATGGTTGCTGTTGTGTAAGAACTTCAAATACAACAAGATTCTCACTTGCAAGAATCTCTCTCTCTCTCTCTCTCTATCTCTCCTACTCTCCATCTCATTAAATATTATTATTTTAAAATAGTAAAGCATATTATTGGTTTAGTATATAGAAAATGAAGTACGATATATATATATATATATTATTTTCTTGATAAGCATATTTAACTAATTTGGAACATTTCTATTTTTAGCCACAACTTACACAAATCTTTTAGAGCCGATTCAAAGTAATATCCACACCGCATCAACAAAATATAAATTACAATAAAATGAAAGATATAATTTAGAAAATTAATTAAAATATCTACACTAGTTTGTACTAGTATCTAACAATATATAAATGGTACCGATAAAACATAAGACATACAACCTTATTTAACACGAATATAATAACAAATACAATTGAAAAAAATTAACTTAATATTTAAATTATAGTTCAAAAAAGTATTTTTCTCAAAAAATAATTTAGTATTCGATAAATAATGGGTATTGATTTATAGATTAACATACATGCATAAAAAATATCATACATGATGCAGTTGATGACACTATATGTGTCCGGGTTTAATTTCTTCTCTATAGGTGACCCGGGGTGGGTCCGTGGGTGTACTGAAAATGAAAAAAAAAATGATATACACATATCTTAAATATTTAATTATTCTTTTTTCATTCTCTTTTTAAATTTTGGTATATATATATATATATATATATAACGTTTTTGGTCTTTAGAATTATTAAAAAAAAAAAATTGTATTTAGGAATGATGTATTCTTATCAGATAAGATTGTTTGGAATAGTTATAGTTTACTTGACTCCCGTCAGCTCTAAGTTCAAAGAATAATTGAAACGTAGCTAACTCATCTAAAATATAGTTGACGCCTTAATTACCTGATTAATTTAATGCAACAAATTTAAAACAACCAATGCATGATTTTAGTAAATTCTTTTAATAAATAACTTAACATTAAGTTTATTATTACATATTTACGTGTCGATCAAATATTGGTCACAATTTTAGCTAATTATATATATATATATAATAATAGATAGATTGTTATCACCGGTATGATTATTATCGTTGTAAATGAATTCCGACTGCTAATTATTTAGATGCAATTAATTAGCGCAGCCAAACACGTCACAAGGGAGGTAATTAAGCAACTTCTAAACATGGTTTGGTGGCCTATCAATTACTAGTTATAGTTTTATGGCTAATTAAAATGGAATTAATAATTAGTTTTGGTGCCACCTATGTACGTTTTTCACTTCCTTCTTTGCCTAACAGTAGAAAAGGAAGCAAAAATAAATAAATAACAAAAGAAATGGGACATCTGTGGAGCCAAAAATAATATTAAAAAAAAAAAAAACAATGGGCATCTGATCTTTTGCCACAATGATATATTGATGTTGACAAAAACAGATTTGATTAAGTGACAAAAACAGATTTGATATTAATTGTTGATGCTGATTAATTTGTAGAGAATATATCATAAGAACTATTTTCTTTTCATAAGGAAATATATATATATATATATATATATATATATATATATTTTTGGTATATCAATTAATATTCAATACACACACATATATTGCAAAGTTTCGTGTGAAACGGTTGCACGTGTGATACGATTGAAGGTATTATTTGTTTAACTATAAAGTATTACTTATTTAACTATAAAGTATCACAATTATCTTAAGTGTATTACTGATGATTAATTACCTTAAGATATAGTGATACTTTATAATTAAACAAATAATACTTTATAGTTGTACAAGTAATATATTAAATCGTGTCACACGTGCAACCTTTTCACAGAAAACTTACTTTATATATATTTGTTATTTTTAATACTTCTAGGTACTAAAGAACAATTTACTCTTAATAGGTTCTTATATAAGAATCTCATGTTAAATTGGTTAGAGTTCGATGATATTTTTAATGTAAAATTATATGCATAGTACCATAAAATTATGTTATTTTTTAGCCCTATTTATCTGATTAGATTGTGCTGTTCACCCTAATGATCATATTGTTTATTTCAACGTTATTGAACGGTACCATCAAGATCTGTGAATAGTGACCCCTACGACCCCATATATCAATTAATTAAGACAAATAAAAAAATTATAAAGTTGAAAAGTAAACGAAAAAATAAAATAATAAACCCTAATACAAAAATTTCTCTCAAATATGAAACATTCGACACTTAATTGTATTATACTTTTATGTTTTCAGTTTAGCATACGAAGTACACGAACTTTGTACTATCATGTATTTTCAACTTCTTTATCTTTTTTTCAATCGATTTTGTACTTAACATATTCAGATTTTAAGAGCAAAATAATACCTATAACCCAATATTATATCTGGGGGCGCTACTTAAAAATCTGAAGGGACGTGGTTTATTTTATTCACTATAAACAATTCAGAATTTAGGTGTATTTAATTAATGTAGCAATGTAACATACGCATGTGATCACGCAGTATACAAGGGTCAACGTAAATGTCATCGGGAGACCACTGTTTACTAGTAGGGACATAAGCATGAAATGTTATTGACATTTAGACAATTATCAATTAATTACAGGGCTAATTGCATAAAAAATCATGATTTTTATTTAAAATTTATATTTTGATTAAGATAATTTAATCTTTTCAATGTCAAGTATTATTTTTTGAATTTTTGTGATTCCAAATATACGAATTGTTTGATGAATTTCAGGCAATATTGTATTGCCCAAGTAGACAATTTTTGTCACAAAAATTGATATGTGTTTGTGATTTTAATTTAATTAAATAATAGATTTTGTAATCAATAAATAAATTAATTTGTTACTATAATTAAATTATTAATTAAAATTCATGATTTTGAATGCGGTGTTCGAATAGACAAACTTCATAATTAATTACGTCTGAAATCATAAATATTATATGACTTATTTCATATATAGCATGAATAATATACACGACATAATTTTTTATATATAATTTTATAAATAATATAATACTTTAAAGCGAAATAATAATAAAAAATGTGGTGTTTGTCTGTTTGACATTGTAAAAATTAAAAAATTATAATTAAATAAAAATATAATAATAATACTTTAAAGCTAAATATAAAAAATGTGGTGTTTGACATTGTAAAAATTAAAAAATTATAGTTAAATAAATTTTTTATATATTTTTATATGTTTATACAATTAACCTTTAAACTAAATTGATGACCATAATTTTCATATCTGTAAAGCATGACTAGATTCATAGGAGAAGACTGACAACGCTGTTAAGATAATTGTAATAATTCTTTTCTTTTTTTCTTCCTTTCAAACCTCAATATGTAACTTTTTTCTTCTCCGTACTTTAACGATCGAATTTCTAACTGATGATATTGTTTAGTAAAACAAGTACGTACGTTAAATTGTCAGAGAATGTCCAAGTACAAAAACAATTAGTCCTCTCTTAACGATGTTGTTTACGTAATCTATTTGACATTAATAAGTACTATGTGTTGTTAAATATTGGTTGCATTTCAAAAATGTTCAAATAGACATCAAGAAAAAAAGTACCATGAAATATTTTATTAAAACAATCAAACAAATTTCACACACACACAGACACACAGACACACACACATATATATATATATATATGTGTGTAATGATGGAAATATTACACGTGTAAATGGTGTGGATTCTAGGCAGATTTAACTAAATATAGCAAATAATTTTTTTTAATAAAATATAGTATATTAAAAATGTTTTAATAATATGGGTAAAGTCATCCCGATCGGAGGCGATTTTAATTGCCAGAGGCGGCAACTGAAATTATATATATATATATATATATATATATATATATATATATATATATATATATATATATATATATATTTAATGTCGCCCACTGCATGGGCGACTTTGTATATTATTTTTTTTATTAACAAAATAGAGGAAGAAGCAGCCACTCGGTCGAGTCACTACTCGGACATTTAAGTGGTACCTGTAACTCGGCCCAGCCACTCGGCTTCAACAATACTCGGCCGACCGAGTTCGTGGAGTGAACTCGGCCATGACACTCGGTCGACCATTTAACTAGGCCGGCCGAGTGCGAAGGAAAAGTTTATGGAATGTACAAATCTCTCCACTCGGCCGAATCACTCGGTCCAAAATCCACTCGGCGAGTTTCTCATTTCTTCATCTTCTCGGTTTTTCGTTCGTTCTTCCTTTTTTGTACATTCTCTTGTTTCACCATTTTGATCCATGAGTTTGTATATATCACAACAATTGTTTGTTCTTTTTTATTTTAATTTTCTCGTGTGGTAGTTGAATTTATTAATTTATTGAGTTTGGTAAAAAGTCCCTGAGATTGTTAAAAAGATCAAATGTGTTGATGAAATGCTTAATTTATTGAGCTCCAACAAATAACAAGAATCATGTTTTATAAGGAAAAATTTCAAATCAAATTTTATACTACTCAAAATCATCAATAAACAACAAAGTCAAGAGGTTCAAATCAAAGCAATACATTTTAAAAAGTAGTCGGCATGGTGTTGGACTGGGACATGCTCACTGAGGTGGTCGGTACGGTGTGTTGGATGGGTTGAATGGTTGATAAGCCGGGTATTCACTCTCTTCAAAATGACCTTGTTGCACATGCCACTCATATTGTTGCCTTTGCATGTCACGTGCAATTTCAGAATTGTATGCTTGACGATGCACATACTCTTCTAGGTTGGCAACACACGCATCCAAAGCGTTTCTCCAATCCGACCAATCATTCCACCCCCCTTGATATTGAGGTGGATGGTGTGGTTGCTGTGAAGTTCCGGCTTGATCGTATGAGGGCAGTTGTGCTTCCCCCGTCATTTCATCCCCTTGTAGTTCTTCAACATCAAGGTTCATAGGCTCTGTTTGGGTATCTGTAGTTCTTCTCCTCCTTTTCCTCCGTTTCTCCTCATTCTTCAATTCATTCTCACTCTCCTCGATTGCTTCTATGTGAACCGAGCCATTCAGTAAAATATTATGGACCTTCCCTCCAGCAACATTGGTGAGGCGAGAATTGGGTAGTGCAAACCTCTTTTTATCTGATAAAATCAGATACAACTTTCTGGTGCCGGAATGTAATAGACACATCTTCATGTTGCAAATCAATTCGAGGTTTATAGTGGTCTCGCCTGACGTCCCTTCCATACCTTCCAAGTTCACCCTGTAGTGTCGAGCAATTGGAGTGATCAAACCACAATTATGATTAGCTACCTGATTTTTTGTTCGCACAAACTGCCTTAAGAGCATTGGTGCTACATTGAACTTTTGACCTTTCATCAAGCACCATAGTATGAACAACTCATCCAAGGTGACCACCCCAGGCTCAGGTTTAGCTAAAATTGTACAAGAGATGAACCTCTGAAAATATCGAATAACCGGGCTTCGAATACTTGATGCTTTCGATCTACTAGGGTTGTAGGCCGATGGCTTATCTGGAAAAGGCTCTGATATTTCCTTCCAAAAAGTCATTGCATTGAACTCGGGAAAATTGAACCAGTAATCGGGTAGATTCGAGTACTTCTTCTTGGAAAATCCATAAATCTGATTGAGTTCTTCGGCCGAAAGATGGTGGCACTCGCTTCCCACATAAAATATCATGGATTCTGGCACCGTATCATTGTATCCTACCTGAAGTTGTGAGAAGAATTCGAGGACCAATAGCTCATACGTCTTCTCATACATGGCAAATAATTTACTCCACCCGATATTCTTGCACATTTTTTTCAGATCCTCATAGATGCCCATTTCCTTCATGCATTCTACATCGGCAAAACGAGTGGCTCGTCTTTTCTTCCTTTGGACTTCAAACCACTTTTCACTTTCATTCTCCCAATTAGCAAATTGTATTCCGTAGGCATCCGGCATGGTGGATATGATTCTTTCATACTCCTCTTGTTGTTCTTCGATGGAGTGTTGACTCCATTCGAAGGTAGTATTGACAACATCCATACTATGCTCCATTGTTGGTACCTAGATGACATGGAATTAGTATTACATTCATGTCAACAAGTTCAAAAGTCATATCTTCAATACGATAAGCATATATATAATACAATATTCATTCTTAATTACATCTCAAGCAATTTCATCATTCAGCATTGAAATGCATGGGATATTAACATCATTTGATCATTGTTCTAGGCAAAATCATGCCACATTTCCAATTTATATGATGCATACCAAGTGTTCGATAAAAAACTTCAATGAAAACTTCCAAAAAAAATAACTTGTTTCATGCCATAATACTCCAAATTAGCCCCTCATCAATATATTCAAACAAGAAACTCAATGTTAAATGAAAACATACCTAAATAGAGGATAATATCATGCATACCAAGTGTTTAATAAAAACTTCAATGAAAAATTGCAAGAAAATATAACAAGTTTCATGTCAAAATACTCCAAATAAGTCCATCATCAACATATTCAATCAACAAAAGCAATGGTAAATGAAAACATACCTAAATAGAGGATAATATCATGCATACCAAGTGTTCTATAAAAAACTTCAATGAAAAATTGCAAGAAAACATAATAAGTTTCATGTCAAAATACTCCAAATAAGTCCATCATCAACATATTCAATAAAAAAGAGCAATGGAAAAATTGAGTTGTATGATAATAATATTTCGAATTGAAGAGTAGAAAATGAAAAATGAAAATTGTTGTTTTTGCTTGAATCCTTCAAATCTTCACCACTTTTGTGAAAAATTGGAATGATTTCTTGTTTAAAATGATTTTTTGAATGATTTCAACAGAAAAATTGAGTTGTATGATGATAATATTTCGAATTGAAGAGGAGAAAATGGAAGAAGCTAGGGTTTAAAAGAGAATAAATGAGAGAAAAGGGAAGAAAAATGTTTAAAAAGGCTCCGTGGCTTCGCACTCGGTCGGGCACTTCACTCGGTGCGAAGGAAATCCTGAAAAATGACCACTAGGTTTGCTCGATTGTGCCACTCGGTCAGGCACTTCACTCGACCGGCCGAGTGCGAAAAATTCCTGAAATTTGACGACTCGGTCTGCTCGGTTGTGCCACTCGGTGAGGCACTTCACTCGGCCGGCCGAGTGCGAAGTAATTCCTAAAAAATGACCACTCGGCCAGCTCGGTTGTGCCACTCGGTCTGGCACGACACTCGGCTGGCCGAGTAGGGTTCAGTCTTTGTAATTTTTTATTTTTGAATTTTTTTAATCTTACCTTTTAAACCACTATAAATTTTTTATAATAGTAATACTAATAATAATAATAATAACAATAATAATAATAATAATAATAATAATAATAATAATAATAATAAATTAACATCATCACTAAGTAATGGAACGTTTAATTACATAGAGAACAAATTAAGTAATGGAACGTTTAATTACATAGAGAACAAATTAATAATCATAAAGTGATCCTGTAAAATAACGACGCCTTGTTTTTTTTTCTTTTGCCTCTACCTCGATCTTCTTGTGGATCAGGTTCGCCATCTGATTCATTATCATCTGTCGTAATATTCTAACTAAAAGTTGGACGACCCGATGATGATGATGCAGTCCTCGAAGTCACATGATCATGGATTATATTTGAAGTCGTGCTAGCTTGAGGATATGAAATCGGGGATGAATTGAACTGTGGCCGAAAACTTCCATAAGTGCATAATGGTGGAGGCGGAGATGTATAATGGCCGGACTCTAAGAGAGGAGTGAACGACTGGCCATGTGCCGTAAAATCCTAATTAGGAGTGGCGAAAGGAAGTTGAAATTCTTATGGGGGCACATAAGGTCAGTCTGCATGTCCATACCAGTAGAGACAAAAGGTTATGGGCTATTGTGTAGTTGTGGTTCAGGATCATGTTGCGGTTCAGGCTCATACTGTGATTGATGGCGTTGGAATGATGGTCGACGATCATGGAAGTGAGCTCTAGCTTGCGCGTATATATCTTCTACTGATCATCTGAAGGGCTCCCTAAGATACTGTTGATCGTCTATGACAAGTTTATTCAAATTTTCCCATAAACCTTCCTGTAGTTAATTGACAATACAAAACATAAAGATAAAATACATAAATGCATAATAGAAGTTTGAATAACAAAATACAGCCACATACCAAAACTTCTATAGATGCATTTGATTGCGGTTGGTACCCCACATGCATATTTAACCCTGGAGTTATTAGACGTCGTATTATTCTTTCATACCAGCTGATATAACCATGGTCGACGTCTGACACATTCCAACCAATAACAGGAGCTGAGACAATATGACCATCTCTGTTAAGCCACGATTCTACAAATGAAGCATGAGTTTCATCCCAATTTGTAGTGGAGCGCCCTCTACGACATATATTATGCAATGTATCGTGCACATTAGTAATCCCTTGTGGAATTCATTGTCTCATCCCAAACTATCCAATCGGGGTAATATAACTCAACAATTGAATAATAAATCATAGGGCATCTTGACATCCACATATTGGTGACTCTGATAATTTCAAGGTCAATATATGTCCTCACAGCAGTTGGGTATGGGTCATAAGGATGTCAATTGAACTAAATAAATATAAAGTTAATTAAAATTTAATAGAAATATATCAACATCTTAACAATTAGATATCATACCTCTTGTGGAGTTTGTCTGTCTAAACTCTCCCGAATAGCCCTTAGCTTGCTCGCAAACTAGTTGTAAAGTTGTAGTATTGTAACCACTCAGCACCATACGGTGCAACAGGAAGAACTCCATCCACACTAACAATTGCCGCTGTATTAATGTGTCTACCTCCCGACATTTACGGCGTGAGAAAAATAATTCTTGACCAAACCCATATCTATTATGAAACAATAATATGTGAAATATTTTTCACATTTTCTAGATAACATATTTAAATTTTACAATATAGAGACATATTTACCTGCAATAGTTGCATGGGCCCACCAATTTGCGTACGACCTCTATGTGCTGCATTGCACAGCTGATGGTACAAATAACTCAATATCGCTGAACCCCAACTTAAATTACAGCATTCATCAACATCTTCTAGCTGATTCAAATATACTAATGACCCCATATTCCCAGAAGTATTTGGGCACATTATGGATCCTAACAAAATCAAGGCACATCCACGTACATATTGCACAACATGTTGTTGTGGGCTGTTATCAGTAACAGGGTGCATGCTTAGGTGTCCACCTAATGCTAACAGTGAAAATCTTGACCCTTTTAAGTCTTCTGCATTAGGGTCCCATCCGAGAAGCACCTGACAATGTGTAATCCAATATGACATTCCGGTTGAATTATGTGAACTTATAACGGCCTCACCTTCAATTGGTAGGCCCCAAATAAATACGACATCTTGTAATGTCACAGTCGCCTCTCCAACTCCAAAATGAAATGTATGAGTTTCGGTCCGCCACCTCTCAACCAGTGCGGTGATTAGTAATTTATTAATTGTATAATCACCACATCTGTAAACACCATAGAATCCCATACGATACAACATGGATATGACTCGGTAATGCAACCTCTGTGTACGTCTGAGTATTTCTCTGCCATCATCGTCCGGGTCATCCTCATAAGGATAATGGTCATTAAGTCTCCAAAAGATACCACTTCCGTGTCTACACTTCAATTTTTGGTCAACGTCTCCTGCAAATACTTCCTCAGATCGGTGTAGATGTTGTTCCCTTAAAATCTCACCACTAATAGGTCCATATTCTTCGAAGTGCTCCATACTGCAATAAGATTAAATCTATTAGGAGAACTCAAAATAAAAACTCAAACATTGCACAACTTCAATATAAAATGGAAAAAGTAAAAAAAAATTGAAATTGTATAAATTTATATTGTTGCCTAGCGCGTGTTTGTATTAAACTTGAATACACATTATATTAACCAAAAATTTATTACATCTAAAACAAACAACATTACAACATTGTATACACACCAATCTCATCTATAGTCATATGAAGTTCCTGTCTGCGAAGCAGCTTGATCTTGTGCACGATATTGTTACCTAGTGCGTGTTTGTGCCCAATCCATTTCATTTTTAATTCTCGTTGTTTTGCCTCTTCTCGCGCAATGCTGGATTATGACATAGTTGAAAGGATGCCTCATCCCAATAATATTCATCTGGCAATGGTTCAAACTAACCACTATAGGTGTCCACATACGTACTTGTATTGAAAAATGAGTTCATGCAAATCATCGGATTGACTCCAAAATTTCGACAAGTTTGCATTACATGTGAACATGGTATGCTGTTTTGCTTCCAGTCTCCACATCTACACTCTCTTAGCATCAACTTGACAATGTGTGTGTAGCATCTCGTTGTTCCTGGCACAAATGTTTTCACTGAAGCTATTTGATCAGTAAAATCAACCTTATAGACTTGATGTTCCATTGCCTTCCGTTGTCGTTGATCATACTTCTTGTACACCTCATTAGGCCATGGTTGATTCCTTTGTTGCATTTCGCGGCCTAGTGTCAATCGGTCATGAAAATATTTTATCGATCGATAAAATATAGCCTGCACAATCGCACAAATTGATAGTCGTCGTGCACCTTTCAACACGCTATTAATGCACTCAGACAAATTTGTTTACAAAATTCCATTTCTCCAGCCTCCGTCATGTGCAAGAGTCCATTGATCCTTTTCAATTTTTGATAGGTAATCATATGTCCTCTCATTCAACGCCTTTATATGATCCATCATATTTTCAAACTCTCTGATTGTGAAAGCTGATCCAGCTTGCCAACACATGTCCTTTAACTTCACATTCTTCACCTTGCTATTGAAATTCGAATAGATATGCCTCAAACAGAAACGGTGGACTCCAAGAGGTGGCTGAAAATCTGGAATTCTTTCCACTGCTTTCAAAAGACCGGCGTGTCTATTTGAAATCAGACACATTCCTTCTCTACCGCAAACAATATGTTTCGATATCATACGAAGAAACCATGTCCAAGAAGCAAAACTTTTTTCATCCACAAGTGCATAAACCAAAGGTAAAAGATGTTGATTTGCATTCATGGAAACAACAATTAACATCTTGTGCTTGTATCTAGTGTAAAGATGAGTTCCATCAACACTAATAATTTTACTGCAATGTTGGAACACATCTATACATGGCTTGAACGCCCAAAACACATATTTCAACATTTTTACACCATTTGTCTCTTCGGGCATGTGGCGCCACTCGATAACTGTGCCTGGATTCCATTTTTGTAAAGCTCCCAAAAATTTGGGTAGTTTTTAAACTGAGCTCTTCCATTTACATATACATTTTCTCTTGCTCGTTTCAAACCATGCCATGCCTTATGATATGAGATTGTATATTGAAATTTATCATACACTAGTTGTTGAACACACTTAATCTCATACACGGGATCTGTCTGAACCATTCCAGTTAGCAACGCATCAATCATGTTTTTGCACAAGTTTTGATGGTCAACAGACACCGGGTTTATTAGGCACGTATGAGGGCCTCCATACTTAGTGATTTCCCACATATCAATCTTCTGTTTGTAACCTGCACGTAACCACCAGTTGCAATGTGTAGTCTCACAATTATTTTTGCATTTGATTTTCCATATACGAGGTGTGCTTTCCTCTACTCGATATTCACGTCTCGCTATACGAATTGAAAAGTCTTTCACTGCAGACTGCAAATTCTTCTTATCTTTGAATACCATGCCTTTTGTGAGCACTCCTTCAGTAGCATCATAATATCTAAATTTTTTCGGAAGATCAAATGAGTCCACAATCATTTCATGTGACAATGCATTGAAGAATGGGATATTCGGATGCATGGAATATCTCTGAGCACTTGATGGAAATGGTGGTTGTTGATTGGATGGTGATCTCTCTTGATTTGGGTAATACATAGTTTGAATATCACCAATATCCACCCCATCTTCATCTGATTTACTGGACAACTCGTCTTCATCAGGTTCAAAGTTTCTAGTTCATTCACACCAAAAGTGTCAATCAATAGATCATGTGGTTGATCCTCTGTGTGAGCATTTTCTCTTTCAGTTGGAATACTCTCATTATTGGACCTTGAGGTTCCACCAGTATGCTCTTGCCTGACGAGTGCTGAATTATTAATGTCATCACCTCTTAAGTAAGAAGCATATTGATAATACTCATTACTTGGGAGAATATCTGGAAGATCATTATCTTGCAGTTTTTTTTGGATCAATATGAAATTCTACATATTGATTATCCGCATCCGGTGCAAAGAAAAACCATAGATTATCATCGTTGTTATTGATATACTATGATATATGTTGTTTGCATATAGTGAAGCGGATATGTTGAATTTATATTCATTGTTATCGACCCTTTTCAGTTCAAGAATTTTGATACCAAGCCAGAATATCCGATGTCGCGAGGTACCCTTGTTGCACAAACAGGTGGAACATCGCTACTATCCCCAATATAAACAACAATACCGACATTGTTTGAAGACTCCATATCTTAAATAATAAAGATGTATTAATGAACTTAAAATATGGAGTTAACTATTTTTTTGCATGCAAGAGGTATTATTAAGCTATATAATTACAAGGTATAATGAAATTAAATTCAACTAACAAATTAGTAAGATTCAAACCTGATATTGAAATGAAGCAATATCTCAATGCAACAGCATCAATTTGAGGGTCACAATAAATGCACAACAACAACAACAATTTCCAGAGTTCCTACATCAAATAATGTATAACAAAAAAAAATTAACGGCAAATCTATAACAATTTATATATAATAGCACAAAATTCAATAAAATATATTACACATTATACAAATTAAACCGACCGACATACACATACCCAAAACACGGCACACACGCACACATCACACAATCACACACACGCACACATCACACCCAACACACACACACAAAAGCCACACACAACACACACACATGCACACACACCACAACACACCAGCACACACACCACACACACCAGCACACACATCACACACACCACAACACACATCACACACATCCATTTCATACACCACACACACAACATAGAATACAAGTACACAACACACACAAAACACCACACACACACAAAAGAACTATGAAAAAAATTACCTAAACAAATTTTGGAGAAACGGAGAAGAAAGAACTGTGGATATTGAAGAAAAATTGAAAGAGAATTGAAGGAGAATTGAAGAAGAATTGAAGAAGAAGAAGAAGTGAAGAAACAAATGAGGAAGAGAAAAGTGTGTGGTGTGCGTGTGTAATAGATATGATAGAGAGATGAATGTATGGTGTGGATAAAGGGAGGAATGTGTGGTGTGGATATATTTGAAAAAAAATTCAAAAAGCAACCGGACTAATCAATCCAAAACCTTTACGTGACTCGGTCGGCCGAGTTAAGTGGCCGACCGAGTAACATGGTCGAGTTCACTCTACGAACTTGATCGGCCGAGTATTGTTGAGGCCGAGTGGTTGGGCCGAGTTACAGGTACCACCCGGCTGTCCGAATGATGACTCGACTGAGTGACACGACCGAATGACTGCTTCTTCCTCTATTTTGTGAATAAAACAAAAAAAAATTAAATATACAAAGTCGCCCATGCAATGGACGACATTAAAAAAAATAAAAAAATTCAATTCTCGCCCCTGGCAGGGGCGACTTTAATTAAAGTCGCCTCCGGCCGGGACGAATTTACCTATATTATTAAAATATTTTAAATATACTATATTTTATTAAAAAAAATTATTTACTATATTTGGTTAAATCTGGATTCTATGAGAAAAGAATGTAATATAGATAAGTATTTCTTCCATTTAATGAAGCTCGTCAAGCTCAGAACAAAACAAAAAATAAATATAAATATAAATATGAATATTAAACTTGTTGTCCATTACCACTTTAGCATTAAAGGAAAGGAAACATAGACAACAAAATAAATTAAAAGAACTTTAATCAAGCAAACGTAAATAGAGATGTAAACTAGTTGACTAATCGAACATATTATTATTTACAATATTATCAAACTTTTAATATTAATTTTGAATTGGTTTGATTATTAATAGAATTGAACTTGAACGAATTTTAATAACTATAAATACTAGTTGAGCTTGAATAGTTTAATATTTTTACACTTATTTTAATAAATTTTATCTCGATTTAAGCTTTAAATTTTATCAAATGTAAAAATATGTTCAATATTTTTTGATATTATTGTCCAATAATGTTCAAACAAACTTTGAACAAGTGATCTCGAATCAAACATGAAGTAGCTTTATTTGATTTTCAGTTCTAAACACATAAATGTCATAATTGTTTAAAATGAGTTTAACAATTACATTATAGTCCTATTGAATTTATTATCTATAGTATATTTTAAAAGTCAAATGAAAACTTTGTTAATTGATATTTTATTTCAATATTCTTATGAAAGAAATGATTCAAAGTAAATATGATTAAACTTGTACTTTTCTTTTATTGTGGTACGAATGGAAGAATGCATACATCTACCTTAATTACTGCTCTACTATCAAATATATAAGCACATAAAATACAATTTGAGTGAGTTTTGGTGTGTGTTAAGTTTACGTGAATTCGATCCATAATATTATTTGATTAATTAAAAATATTATTTATTTATTTAGAAAGTATTATTAATGTTTTCTTAAAAAATAGATTAGTAGTAATACTTTTTGTGGAAATAAATAAATATTTTTTAATTAAATAATTAATAATCTACATCAGGTTGTACGATGCACCCAATACGTATAAATTGTTGAGTTAAAATTTTCAATTAAAACTTTATTTTTGATAAAGTAAAATCAAGCTCTCTTTTTGTCCATGAAATTTTCTATATTCTATTTTTAAAAATTCTATATTATAAATAGGTTAATAAACTTTATTTTTTTTAACAAATAAAGTCTTATAATTTTTTTTTCATATTAAAAATCTAAGGTAATTATTTCCTTGACATACAAACACATTAGTTTAAAATGTAGACTATAATATTTGTGTATCTTCACTGGGGAAAATAATTTTGTCAACTTAAAAAATTGATAGAACTAACACATTTCATTGGTTTTAAAAAGGGAAAAAAAAGACTTCTTTGTTACGCATGTCTTTTATTATTATATATATATATATATATATTTTTTTTTTATTTTTTTATTTTTGGAAAACGAAATAGATATTTATTGAGTCTCAAGCCACAGAAAAGCACACTTGTCAAACATCGGATGCTGTGCTTGATTGTACTGTCTTGTCCTTATATAAGTTGACTTGACAATTTCCTAATTGCCCCTCAACATCTTAAAATATGCCACTTACTCCTCAAATTTCAATTGCATCCATCATTTGTGTGTGTACAATATTAGGCACAAAATGTCACAAGCTACACAAAAAGTTTTCGCTAGATCATATATCCCTTTATTGACCTATCCTACATCGACATTAGGCCCAAGTATTCAAGATAACAATACTTTTGATGGGTCTATCTGATCCGTCTGTACAAAATAAAGCTGACAAAGTCGACCCCGAGACTCAATCCGAAAAACTGTTTACAAGCCAATCCGAAGAGGAATTGAATTATGGAAACGAAGATCAATGGACTGCCGCAGCTCCGTTGACAGCTAAAGCTTAAGCTCCAGGGATAAAGGCTGCCACAACGACCCCGGTTATGACGAAAAAGTCCACCCCTCATCAAACATAAGATAAGTCTACAAGTTCCAAAAAAATCCACACATAAAGTAATCCATTGACATTTCTTTTGCAAAAGAAGAAAAATAAATAAATGATTTAACTAATACTTTGAGCACGATTTTGAAAGTGAAAATAAAATAGATCGTTTGTTTTTAATATTTTTTTCGAAACATACAATCTTTTTGTGTACTCCTTATCAATACACCAAATTAAAACGATTTGTATAATTTTATTGGAACAAGGCAAATTAGCTTATCCAATTATGAAAACTAAAGATTGAATGTAATGCAATATAATATAAGGTGTTACTTTATATTTTTAAAATCGTGTTTAGTTTTATTTTAATATTAATTAATGCACAATTTATAATATACATATATAAATATATCTAACAAATTTTTATATTTTATAAAAAATATTTAATTTATGTTTCTATATATCCTAAATCCAAAATAAATTATCCAAACTATACAAAATATACAACCCTAACTCAAATAGTTAACAAAAAAACTATTGCATTCTTCGAATCTACCTACTATTTTATTTTTAGAAGTACAATGAGTGTCAATTTAAAGATATAGACGGGATGGTTAACCTCATTTGTTATACCTCAAAAAGTTTTTGAGAAATGAAAATAGTTTTTTGTCAATTCATGTCTTCTTTTTCTTTAATAAAAATTGTCAAAAAAATTATAAAATTATGAACCATGCTTTGGCAAATTTTACTAATTTTAAGTGGTTTCGTTACTATATTAATATAAATGTAGAATAAAATACTCTATACAAAATTTAATCGAGTCAAACACGAGTATAATTTGATAGTTTACGGTTTAATCTATTTTTATTCATCGAATTTGAATTCAAGTTCATCTTTAAATCTTAATATAAACATATGATTAAGTTTATTTGTTATATTTATTAAATCTAACTTAAAAGATCTTTTAACCATTGATTTTGGTCAGTGCCTCACATTATTTGGTTTGATTTTTAAACATAATTGCAAATATAATCGATGGGGACTAGAATGATATATTTCAAAATCTAAGGGACTTCCTGAGCAATTTCTTTATTTACAAATTGACCACATTTTCTATGTAATTGAAAACCATATATTTTGGAGCAAGATTCAATGACGTTACCAATCGACGACGCGTGTACACACAATAACTACATTATCCGCCGTCCAATCCTCACAGACGGATGATCTCACGGCTGCTGTTCAATGTTGACTATTCTTAAAAGGAGTAATGAAGTCGCTGTACATGTTGGAGTCCTATTTTGAATTAATAAGTCTGCCAGAATTTGGGTGCAATGAGAATTTTCTGTTGTATTATAAAAAAAAAATATTAAATAAACTTATACAAATTAACATTATAATGTTTCGATATTTTTAAAAATAATAATTTAAAGACTCTGAAAATTAAGTCAACCCCGAAAAAGCTTATATACGTGTTACTTTCTAACATATAATACATACTTGTTAAACGTAGTGGTCTTTTAATTTTGGATGTTAATAATTAAATTAATGATTTATAAGATTAAATAAATCACAAAAAATATATTTATCTTTCACACACTTGCGTTATATGATTTGGATTTAATTTTGCTATTAATTATTTTATGTTGAAATTTTATAGTACGATGGGTATTTATAGATGTAAATAAAAATTTTAACAAGAGTTCTATATCGTTTAAAATACTTTATTTATATTTATCTTAATCCAACTAAAAAAAATCTTTTAGTATAATACAAAGAAATATGAGGTGGCATAAGTCCGTACAATCGGCTCAATACAATAAACCCAAGTTTGTATACATCAATATATATATATATATATATATATATATATATATATATATATATATAAAACTTAAAAATTTAGGTGGTTTTGAAAAAAAAAAGGAGGTCATTCTAATATATGGTATTTGGTTGGTGTAATCACAAACAAAACCTGCGGCTTACATTGCAAACAAGATGAGCCTATGAGGGCAGGAATTAATCTGGTAAATTGAGTCAACTCAGCATACACGCCTCAGTTTCATTCATCTTTTTTCTCTAAATAAATATAAAACTTAGTATTATATTGTAAAAATAAATTTAAAAATATATATATATATATATATCAAATATATTTTGCATCTTCAATATATGATTATTATACAATTTTAACATTTATTTAATATATATATATATATAATAAATTGACTGTTTCTATATTTTTTTTCGTTCATTTTTTTCCACAAATGAAAAGACAGAATTTTTAAGAAATGTTGTTACATTGCTAACCAATAAATATTTATATTAAATTTTTATATTTTATTTGTTAGTTTTGGTAATGGTACTATTTTGATTAAAAACTAATTAAAAATTATATATCATCATAATACTTGATTTTACAAATTAATTATGAATTTGTGGCAAATTCAATGCTATATATAATAATAATAAAATATTTACATTGATGTACTAGATTTTATTCAAAATTCTTGATTACGAAAGAAAATACTATATATTTAGTAATTTGATGGCTATATTTTATAAATAAAATTAATTAACGTTCACATATGATTTTATATATAAAACTTATATCTTTATTATAATCAAAAGACATATATAAATTATTAAATATAATTATATATATATTTTAAAAATATTAATTTTATATATTTTAAAATTTAATAATATTATATTATAATAATATGTTCGTACATCATACGAAAGAAAATAGTAATCTTTTAAAAGCGTTAACTTACTTTTTTTGATAGTGATTTGATCCCTAAATTATTTAAAAAAAGGGTTTATTTTACAATTTTTGAGGAAAGCATTATTCGTATTTATAAGAAGACAAATCCCAATTTCTTAAAAAAATTAATAAATAAATATGGAAACCCAATCTGGTACAGGATCCACTTTGTCTTAAAGTATGGAGTCATCTAGAAGTTCGAGTTATTATTATTATTATTAATTTCTTGAACAAAAGGAAGAGAGAATAAAAGGGATTATATTATTATTTAATTATTTTGATGGGGGAAGTTGATGACCAGCGAACAAGCTGTAGTCTCGGGATTCTGTAAGCAGTGACGTGGCCATTGACTTTGTCAAAGTCTTTGCAATTGAATAATTTTGAGTCTCAGCTTTTCTGTCTCTCGCTTCTTATCACATTCTTCTGCACCCATGCACCTTACTTCATGCTTATCATCTCATGATCTCATTATTCAACTAATTCTTTCTTTTTTATTTTTCAAATATAATACAAATTAATATTATTTATAATTTTGGTCCTACATTCGATGCATTTGAATATATACTATTATAACAACATGCAATATAAATATTAGCTGATGTTGCTCGTCTATTTGAATATCGTAATGGTTAATTTTGTGATAAATGCAAAACATTCAATTTGATAAAAAAATAATACCATCTTTATCTTAAAAGAAATATGATTTAAAAAAAGTTGTCCCATAAATTAATCTTATTTAAAAAGTCAGATTTTGCTATTAGCTGAAGTTTTTATTATACTCTTATGAGAGAGATAGTTTATATTAAATATAATAAAAAAATTAACAAATAATGAACGACTAATAACAAGTTGGTTAACAAAAATAACTTCTTTTTTCTACAGGACGGAGGGTAATATAAATTCTTAAATTTTTAAATTTTTTTTTTAATTTTTATGAATATTTATTTATTAATTCATGCAAAGGAGAATATGAGATTGAGAATGGTGTGACTGTGTAACTGCTCCAACTACAGGTCCATAAAGGTCAGAATCCATAGGGTGGACTAGGTCTGAGGCAGCAACTTTTCCCAATACATAGACGAAATCAAGAATCTTTAATTATGTAATCTTTTGTTCATTGAATTTTTAACAATTTTGACCATCCCACTATGTCTTTCAACCTAAGCCCTCGAAAGGGATGATTTTGCGAGGAACTTGAGTTATTTTAATTCATTATTAAAGGATTTAGGAAAAGGAAAAAATACAAAATAACAACAAATATTTTTTAATGATTAGGGTTTCTTGGACCTAATCAAATACTTGGTTGTACTTTTGATTAGTCAGCAGGGATTTGAAATTAATTATTGTTTTAGATTATGTGAAAACAATTAAGATTCAATACATGTCGATGTGTATACCCTTAAGAGAATATCAAATTAATGATAACTCGAACATTAGGAGATATTTTTGAAATTGGTATAGGGATTAGTGGGAAAAAAGTTGAAATATAGTTAAAAGGAGAATTAACAACAAAATTAGAACTAGAAAAAGAGATTTATTTTTGCAATCAAAGGGAGTATAAGATGGAAATAAAACAAATTATAAAAGAAAAAGAAAGCTTTAATTTTAAATAAAGAGAAGATACTTATCGGGCTGGACCAAGCTGGCCCATTTTAAACTTAGAGTGGGCTGAGTCCAGTTATTGTAATGGACTTCTTCAGACTAGCTAGGCATGTAAAAAGTTAGTTGATTAGAAACGAAATGATCGGGCTAAAAAATTGAATGAAATGGATCCGGCCCATTAGGACTGGGCCTTGTTGTAGCAAGTTGAGCGGTACATATATGATCTAAAAGGAAGCCAACAAGAAAAAATAGAAGGACCTTATTGGGTTGATGTCGGGTCGGGTTCTCTAACGGAGCTTCGAACGGACTCCAGGCCAACTTAGGTAGATTCGCTTAAGTCGGTAGGGCTCCTTTTTTGTATTCGGGTACATATAAATTCACGCTAATACCACACTATCGGTAATTCGCGATTGGCATTTCGCTACACACTTCAGAGGAAAAGAATCCCCAAATCGAGGTCAGTTGGATTTCCTAATTCATCAAAGCCCTAGTTTCAGGCATATGCATATTAAGCTGATTTGGTATTTTTTCTGCATCAATCTCTGGTTTCCATGATTCTTTTGGCGATTTGTTACATCGGCTGTTAAGTGTCTTCTGATTATTGTTTAGTATTCCTTGGATTTTCGCGCACCTTGTCACTCTTCCATTCAATTTCGTCCGTGAAAATATAACTAGAAAAAGAGGATCTCGATATGTTTGAAATTTATTGATACCGCAGCTTCGTGCTATTGATTTTTTCGGTTCCTGTTAGGATCGTTGTTGCTGGTTAGTGTTTGTAAGTGTTGGTAAAATGTATGGTTTGCATTTGTGGTGGCGTTAATATCTGTCTTGCTTATGACTTGTGGCCAACTATTGTTAAAAGAACAACAAATTTTCTCTTTCACTATTGTTTGGTGTTATATGAAATAAGTATCTCGCAGTCAAGTATCCCCTTTACTTTTTAATTTTTATTTGTATTTTTTATTCGCAGGTGTTTTTTTTTTTTTTTTTCTCTATACTTGCTGAATTGCTTAATTTGTGTATCTGTTCAGGACTTCAAATTTAGGGTTTGTGTTTTTCACTCTGAGTGAACTTTTGGATCACAAACATGGATGTCGACGCCGAGATTCAGAAGGTCAAAGAAGAGCGGCAAAAAATGGAGAAGGACCTTGCTGCACTAACATCTTTAACCTTTGACACTGATCTTTACAGTGCAAACAAGTTTGAGGGCTATGAGCAATCTATACCTGTGAATGAGGATGAGGATCATTTGGATGCAACTGAGAATGAGATTGCTCGGAAAATGGCTTCCTTTACTGCCCCAAAACAATTCTTTAAGGAGCCTTTAAGATCCGGCCAGGAGGATGAGATTTCTGGTTTTAAGCAGCCAGCTAAGATTATTGACCGAGAAGATGATTATAGGAGGAGGAGGTTAAATAGGATTATATCTCCAGAGAGGAATGATCCATTTCTGGACAAGACCCCTGGGCCTGAGGTGAGGACTTATGCTGATGTGATGAGGGAAGAAGCGTTGAAGCGTAAGGAGGAGGAGGTGAAGAGGGAGATAGCAAAAAAGAAGAAGGAAGAGGAGGAGTCTAAGGAGAAAGATAAAGATGTGGAGAAGCCAAAGAAGAGGAATAGATGGGATATGTCCCAGGATGAGAACACTGGTGGGAAGAAGTCTAAGGCAGGCTCTGACTGGGATTTGCCTGACTCAACACCAGGAATTGGGAGGTGGGATGCAACCCCGACACCTGGTAGAATCGGGGATGCGACACCCTCGGTTTCAAGGAAAAATAGATGGGATGAGACTCCAACTCCTGGCCGGCTGAATGATTCAGATGCAACTCCTGCTGGAGGTGTTACGCCCGGAGCAACTCCTGCAGGAATGGCCTGGGATGCTACGCCTAAGCTGGGAGGGTTGGCTACTCCAACTCCAAAAAGACAGAGATCAAGGTGGGATGAGACTCCAGCCACTATGGGTAGTGCTACGCCAGGTGCAACTCCTGCTGCATCATATACCCCTGGTGTGACTCCTTTTGGGGCTGTTGACATGGCTACCCCCACACCAAATGCCCTTATGCGGAGTGCGATGACTCCTGAACAATATAATTTGTTGAGGTGGGAGAAGGATATTGAGGAGAGGAATAGGCCACTAACAGATGAGGAGCTTGATTCAATGTTTCCAGAAGAAGGGTATAAGATTTTGGAACCTCCTGCCTCATATGTTCCTATCAGAACACCTGCCCGGAAACTTCTTGCCACTCCTACTCCAATGGGGACACCTCTTTATAACATTCCAGAAGAAAATAGAGGCCAGCAGTTTGATGTGCCTAAAGAGTTGCCAGGTGGTTTGCCGTTTATGAAACCTGAGGATTATCAATACTTTGGTCCGCTCCTAAATGAAGATAACGAAGAGGAGCTATCTCCGGAAGAGCAGAAAGAGCGAAAGATTATGAAGCTCTTGCTAAAAGTTAAAAACGGCACTCCTCCGCAGAGGAAAACTGCTTTGAGACAGCTCACAGATAAAGCAAGGGAATTTGGTGCTGGGCCTCTATTTAATCGTATTCTGCCACTGCTCATGCAGCCCACATTAGAGGACCAGGAGAGACACTTGTTGGTAAAAGTTATTGACAGGGTTCTTTACAAATTGGATGAATTGGTTCGTCCCTATGTCCACAAAATTTTGGTTGTTATTGAGCCATTGTTGATTGATGAGGATTACTATGCTCGTGTAGAAGGTAGAGAAATCATATCCAATCTGAGCAAAGCAGCTGGGTTGGCGACCATGATTGCTGCAATGCGTCCCGACATTGATAACATCGATGAGTATGTTAGGAACACAACTGCAAGAGCTTTTAGTGTTGTTGCCTCTGCCCTTGGGATTCCTGCATTGTTACCATTCTTGAAAGCTGTATGTCAGAGTAAGAAATCATGGCAAGCTCGTCACACTGGTATCAAGATTGTACAGCAGATTGCTATTTTAATTGGATGTGCTGTTCTCCCTCACTTGAGGTCCCTCGTTGAAATTATCGAGCATGGGCTTAATGATGAAAATCAGAAAGTCAGAACAATCACAGCTCTATCGCTGGCTGCTCTTGCTGAAGCTGCTGCTCCCTACGGTATCGAAAGCTTCGACTCTGTGTTGAAGCCTCTGTGGAAGGGTATCAGGACCCACCGTGGCAAAGTCTTGGCTGCCTTTCTCAAGGCCATCGGTTTTATTATACCACTCATGGATGCAGTATATGCCAGCTACTATACAAAAGAAGTTATGGTGATTCTGATCCGTGAATTCCAGTCGCCAGATGAAGAAATGAAGAAGATTGTGCTGAAAGTGGTGAAGCAGTGTGTGAGCACTGAAGGTGTGGAGCCAGATTACATTAGAAATGATATTCTTCCTGAGTTCTTCCGCAATTTCTGGGTTAGGAGAATGGCCCTGGACAGGAGAAATTACAAGCAGCTTGTTGAAACAACAGTTGAGATAGCTAACAAAGTTGGAGTTGCTGACATAGTAGGTAGAATTGTTGAAGACCTAAAAGACGAAAGTGAGCCCTACCGAAGGATGGTAATGGAGACAATTGAGAAAGTGGTTGCAAATCTGGGGGCTTCTGATATTGATGCTCGCCTAGAAGAGCTGTTAATTGATGGTATTCTCTATGCATTCCAAGAACAGACTAGTGATGATGCCAATGTTATGCTTAATGGGTTTGGTGCTGTTGTAAACTCCCTTGGTCAGAGAGTGAAACCATATCTTCCCCAGATATGTGGTACCATAAAATGGCGGCTCAACAACAAGAGTGCGAAAGTGAGACAACAAGCAGCAGATCTCATATCTAGAATTGCTGTGGTTATGAAACAGTGTGGAGAAGAGCAACTTATGGGCCACCTTGGTGTTGTCTTGTACGAGTATTTGGGAGAGGAATACCCAGAAGTCTTGGGTTCAATATTGGGTGCCATCAAGGCTATTGTCAATGTTATTGGTATGACCAAGATGACACCACCTATCAAGGATCTGCTCCCCCGCCTGACTCCTATATTAAAGAATCGTCATGAGAAGGTCCAAGAGAATTGTATTGATCTTGTTGGAAGAATCGCTGATCGTGGGCCTGAATATGTCCCCGCAAGGGAGTGGATGAGGATATGCTTTGAGCTTCTGGAGATGCTCAAAGCACACAAGAAAGGTATCCGTAGGGCCACTGTCAACACTTTCGGTTATATTGCTAAAGCTATTGGCCCACAAGATGTTCTTGCAACGCTATTAAACAATCTCAAGGTTCAAGAACGTCAAAACCGTGTTTGCACAACTGTAGCCATTGCCATTGTTGCCGAAACATGCTCGCCTTTCACCGTTCTTCCTGCTTTGATGAACGAATACCGTGTGCCTGAGCTCAACGTTCAGAATGGTGTTCTGAAATCTCTTTCTTTCCTATTTGAATACATTGGTGAGATGGGAAAAGACTATATATACGCAGTGACTCCATTGCTAGAGGATGCCCTCATGGACAGGGACTTGGTTCATAGGCAAACTGCAGCTTCGGCTGTGAAGCACATGGCCCTTGGCGTCGCTGGGCTTGGCTGTGAGGATGCTTTGGTCCATCTGATGAATTATGTCTGGCCCAACATTTTTGAGACATCTCCCCACGTTATTAATGCCGTTATGGAAGCCATTGAAGGAATGAGGGTGGCATTGGGAGCAGCTGTTATCCTGAACTATTGTCTGCAGGGGCTGTTCCATCCTGCAAGGAAGGTTAGAGAAGTATACTGGAAAATATACAATTCACTCTATATTGGCGCTCAGGATGCACTCGTTGCTGCATATCCCGTGCTGGAAGATGAGGAGAACAATGTGTTTTCTAGGCCTGAATTGCATATCTTTGTATGAATCTAGCATATAACACTTGTTTTGAGGTGCTGTTTTACGCGCCTAAATAGTATATCTGCGACATTAATTAGTTGCTCTCGGGTGCTATTTGTCTCTTATGGATGCTATTTGTATCTTATTAAGACTCGACTTTTATTATGGGTTATGTTTCAGTTATAGGTCTTGGTTGAACTTTTATCTGTTGCATCAAGTTAAGTCTCTTGCTGTATCTCTTGTAGCTGGAAATTTGAGTTTGATTTGATGTAACTATAGCTTGCGTTCTGCTGCTGAAGATTTTTTCTGCATTCCCAGATTTTCTCATGCTAAGATTCCGACTTGTTCAATATGCCTAAAGTTGCTCCAACATACAAAGTTCTTACCTTAGTAATAAAATGACAAAGCATTCATAAACATTTGCTCCAATACATGTACATGTACAGCAAGAATCCTCGCTACTTGTCCCGTTAAGGGCATTATAGATCTCTGTCAACCATGCAAGCAAACGCAATCTTTATTGTACGGGTCTGCAATGAAAATTGCCAATCTCTCAAGTATTCAAGTGCATTTGCAGTTCCAATGCCGTCTGTTAGCTGCTTTCATCAAGCTCTAATTCGGATAATTCACCATTGTCCTTCAACATCGAGCAACTGTCCAATAATGGAATAACAAAACCACCATCTGTTGCAACCACTCCATTTTCCTTCTCAACTACAAATTCTCTATCTTCATCAGCTTCCACTTGTTTTCTCAACTCCCTAGTATTCCGACAACCCAACAATATAAGCTCCAACATTTTCCCCCGAACATCATAAACTGCATCTGGTTCAACCAAACGATCTCCCTTGTAACCTTGCCTAAGGAAAACCATATGAATATTCCCTCTTGTTGATATGTGAAAAATCCCGGGATGCTTCAATAGAAGCTCGCGCAGATTCACCTCTATCCCTAAATCCTTTCTGAAATGCGCCAATCGCTCAACCTCCACCATCTTCTCCACAGTCAAGCTCAAAAGTTCATGTAGAACTCCCACTGCGCGCTTCTCGTACCTCTCTACTCCTCCACATGTACGCATGCGAATTTTCTCCATCCTCTCATATGGCTTCACATAGGAAAGCCTCTGCCAGTTCTTCAGTTTCTCCCTAAACCCTGCAACAATCTTAAATCCTGTTGGAAGATCAATGGGAAATGCGTGTTTCGTCTCGAATTCACTCAACCATTTCTCTCTGTATTCTTTTTCCCTCCACTTTTCAACCATTGGTGAGTAACATGAAGTACCTTTGTTGTCATTCCAATCAACCAATTCCACTATCTCTAAATCTATCATCCTGAATATTTCACTGTGCTTTCTAATTATCGAATCCCGGAAGTTTTCAGGCAGCCCTAATTCCCTTCTCATCAATCTAATTGCGTGTATGTGAACTTTCCCATTCACAGACATGGATAAAATCTTCCTTAGCTTAATCACATTCACATCCTCCATATCACTCAAAATTTTATCTTCTAGCTTAAGCAATTCCACAAACTTCGAAGTAAATTTACAACAGACATTTTTTCTCACGGGGTGGGTGAATACCTCGAAAACATGGGGGTATTTCCGAACAAACTCGCCGGCGGTGAGGGTATTAAGGCCGGCGTGCGGGGCCCAGCGGTATAGGAGCTGTAGGGAGACAAAGGGTCCGGTTTTCTTGGCGGAGACGAGGTTGTAGATGCTGAGGACGAGGGCGAGGCGGCGGCGGTGGAAGGCGAGGAGATCGAGTTTGCGGTCGAGTGTGCGGGTTTCGAGTCGGGTCTGGGCTGTGTTGGCGGGTTTCTTAAATCGAGTTTGGATTGTGGCCGTGAATGGGCCGCCAGAAAATGGAGAACGGGATGTGCCGATAAATCTGTGCAAGATTCTCATTCCGCCGGAGGAGGCGCAACTTCTTCCTGAACACTTTAACAGTTTGACCCTTAATAGTGTTTTTTTAGAATACTTTGACCATTTATTATTATTATTATTATTATTATTATTATTATTATTATTATTATTATTATTATTATTATTATTATTATTATTATTATATTTTGTAATGAAGTACCAATTGTGAATAACTAAATCCATTTTTGTTACAAAAAAATGATAGTAATCAATGATCGGATATGGAAATTGCAAAACTTTGATACTAAATTATTAAAAAATTAAAGGTGGGGATGACAATTTATTATGAAAAAATACAAAGATATCGAATGAATATAAATCTGTAAATTTGCTCATGTTAATTTTCAATTGAAGTAAGTTTGAACGAACAATCGAGTAATTTTTAGTAGAATTTAAGTCATTTAGTCATTTTTTTATTAATTTAATAAAACTTTAAATCTTACAAAATAAAAAAATATATTTAAATATATTTATTAAGATTCATTATCCAATTCAAACACGTTTTTAACAAAAGGTGGTTTTATTGTCAGCATTCAATTGTACAGTGGCTTAAGCGCTATAGTAGTTAATACTTAGAACCAAAGGGCTTGAGGGCAATTCCGTAAAATTTCCAATCCCCCTTTTATTTTTCAATATTTATTTTAAAAAAAATTAACCCTTTTAAAGAAACATTTGAGTTATTAAAAATAGAAGGAATAAAAGGCGTGAAAGACTGGCTTATCCATAGTTTGGAAAAACACTGGAGCTATGGCTCTCCTCTTTACCTCTCCTCTCACCTCTGTTTCTTTATCTTCATCCTCCACTTCCAGAATCCCTACTCACCCTTGTAAGTATGATTATGTTTAAAATTCTTCGGTAATAGATTTAGTTTCGCTACACATTTCTTATACAGAATTCTTTGGTTATTTTATTATTATCTATGTGTGAAGATTAGCCGTTCATTAGTATTGGATATGATTCTTTTTTATTTTATTTTTTTAAAAGCTGACGCGGGTGTATTTAATTTAAGTTTGTATGTGTTTCTTCAAGATTTCTGGGAGTGGCTTTTTCTTTGTTTACTGGACAGAGGAAGAAAGGCAATTTGTGTGGGGGCATTTGCTGATTGTTATTTCATTTTCTGATCTGGGTCAATAGGAAAGATGAAAATGTGTGTTTTTATTTCTTGTATTTTGTTTGTATTTGAGCAATTATATATCTACTTTCTGCTGAGCAACTTGGTCTTAAACCTGATTGGAAGCGTTGGAACTAATTAATTTTGTACAATGTAGAACTTATTTTGGTCTGTTAGTTGCTTGTATGTGTTCTTGGATTACCCTTTACTTGCACATCTGTCTATAAGGTGTTTTAAGTGAATGTATATCTTCTTGGTGGCCTCTTTACTTGCTACTGTCTTTAAGGCTTTTTTACAAGCACATGGTCTGCATTTGATTATGAATATGCTTTACGTGATTGTTGTTCTATCCCACGTTCTATAAAAGTATCAGAATCATCGGGAACCGACTTTTTATAGTTTTCACCTCAGTAACTTAGTAGATTGAGCTGTCATAATATTATTGGATGAGGAGGTAAAGGTTTTTACAGCTATGCTGAGACATGTGGCATATTTCTTGTCTTAGCATTACCAAGCTATGTCCGTTAGTCAAGTTCTAACTATCCCTGCTTCATAATTAGGCTTCAGGTTGTGCCACAATTCCATTGCTTTGCATCCAAAATCCTACACTGGAGGCAGAATTCAAGCTCCTTTTGTTCTCAACAGTCGAGATACATTGATTGTTAAGGCATCATCCGATGTTGATGGAACAGGCTCCACTGCTCCCGAGTCTCCTACCCCTCCTTCGGACAGCAAGGAGGGCAGCGTACCAGTTGATAAGCTCCCATTGGAATCCAAGCTCCAGGAAAAGCTCGATCAGAAGACGAGAATGAAACTGGCGAAGAAGATTAGACTAAGGAGAAAGAGGCTTGTAAGGAAGCGCCATTTGAGGAAGAAGGGGCGTTGGCCCCCTTCGAAGTTGAAGAAGAACAAGAATGTTTAGACACCTATCTCTAGAATCTTGCAGGTTCACTGCTGACTTCTTTTCTTACTGTTTTATTGCAGTTTCATCACTTGTCACCAGAATTCATTTTCTTTAAATGTAAAGGTGACTTCACTGTATTATTTTTGTTATATAATGGGAAGTAACGGAAGTTGGTTTTGGATGGAATAGGAATGTGTTTACCTGCTTTACCAGGCTATTTTGTCAACATTTCATATGGCTTTCTGTTCAAGATTTTGGTGATGAAGCTTTCTTGACCGTTGGTTGTTAATTTTTTGACCTTATGCACCACCATGACACCATTAAAGTCCACAATGATAGGTGCTAATAGAGCACAAAAACTATTTTTTGGGTGGAATGTCCACTTGCTCTTATAATGCTATCTGGTGGCGCAGTTCGAATTCTTGAATTGAAAGTAGTCGAATTGCAATTGATGTTTCATCTTATATCTCATTACTTTCAATATATATTGGTAATATTATTTGTATATGTAGCATGTGACGATATGGGAATGAGAGTACTAAGATCGTGGAGGTTGGAATTTGTGTATTTTTCATCTTTCAGTTGACGAGTGGGGTTCTGTTAACTCTGTTCCATCCTACATTTGCTGCATTTTGCTGTGCGCTTAGAATCCACTATAAATTGCACAATACACACACTGCACATACCCGCATGGGTGTGAATTTTTGGCGATTCTACGCAGTGGAATGCATCGGGTGCATAGAATGAAAGGAACCCTAATAGACTTTGAGTTCTTGAAATCCGATCCAAACAAGAATTTACTTGTTGGTTTCTACTATCATAACTAACGGCAAAAAAAAGTCCTTTTCAATACAGCATATACTCAAGCTACATATCAAATAAGTGAGTTTTGTTACATCTAACAAAGCGAATGCAGCACCACTCTACATTAAAAGTTCACTGGATTCGCCCGTTCCGCTATACATCAGCTCCCTTCCTGATTAGCAAGAACATGAGACCATACGTTTCTCAGTCCATGTGTGAAGGTAATCCCATCTTTCCTGAGTAAGTATTAGTTGGGGTTGTATCATACCAACATATCACCTTTGAGAATGTTGAATTTGCAAAGAGGGCAAGTTGCATTGATACGAAGCCATTTGGTGATGCATTTATGGTGGAAATGGTGGTTGCAGGGAAGCGTACACAGCTCTGCTCCATCTACATACTTGTAAAGGCAGATGCAGCATTCCTGCACGGGCGAAAATAGTTATGACGCAAGTTGGATTAAGATATGCAGCAATACAATGAATAAAAACATGAAAGTGTAATAAAAGAATCGGGAAGTAGAGGACCCTGTCTAAGGATGTCCAAATAACTTTGTCTTGAGAGTAAAATTGTGCTAGCTCTTATCAAGTCACAGGACCAAAACCGCCAGGACACAAAAAACACTATTTGATAACGAAAGATTAAGGAAATTTAAAGACTTCAAGGTACCAAAGAGTCATTGCTTATGGATGACTATCTTACATTTGAGCATTAGATAGCTTAAACTGAAACAAGAAAAAGATAGCGAATAGAAAAAACATTGTTACTACGAAAATGCAACCAGAGGTAAGAAAAAAATAGATACTTACAGAATCCTCTGGATGAAGAACGAGCTCTGGGGAGATATTATTGCTTGGCGGTGCTGTTACATTAACTTCTCTTCTCTTTTCATCATTCTCAAATGTGCCTACGGTAGTTTGCTGGCGATATAAATACTTGGGAAGAGACTTGATATCATTTTCAGAGGCTCCATCTCCAATAGTCATTGCATAGGCAACCGTAGCTAATATTGGGAAAAAGCAGAACAGAACAAGGAAAATAATGCACGCCATTGCAATGCAGAAGATCATGAAAAACACATCGAAGGCTAAAAACACCACCGACAACCTGCAGTTTAGAGAATTCACTTTTCAGGACTTTCGTCTCTAAAATCTGTTAAATTGGAAAATCCGATTTTGATGTCACTTTTTCTTTTTTCCTTTCTTTTTTTTTTTTTTTTTCTTTTTGGGAGGAGGATGACTTCATAAAAGTGGTTGGAGCATACCAGTAAAGACGAGGAGAGTTTTGTAGAAGTGGTTGGCCTCCCATTACGATCCAATAAAATCCAAAAACCCACCAGACAGAAGAAACAACAGTGTTAATGGACTCCAACTTCTTGATGATGCTGAAAAATGATAAAGAATCATAAATAATAGTATTTTAAGAAATTTGCAGTTGTGCAAATATAAGCTTTCAATCTATCAACATGTCAAAAAAGAAAAAATCATCAATCTGACTAGCTCTTTCATTGGTCCCTATGACTCAAGACCAGGAAATAAGTTAAAAATATGAGTCCTCGGACATTTTAAAGACCACGGTTAGAAACTATAAGTATGACTAGAATGTAGGAACAATGCGGTCCTCTATTCTTCCTCTGAGGCATTATTTAGCTTCAAATGAGAAGGGGATGCAGAGGTAACGAAAAGACTGTCGACCATTGCTTGTTGCACCTATATGCAATAATTAATTTATCAATTATTTATTCGCAGAGGTTTCGCTTGCCACAAACTCCTCTCTTCACTTCCAAATGTATAACATTGCACAAATTGATATCCTTCTTTTTCTCAGATAGGAAGGGATCTCTCTTTTGGCTTTGGTTAGGTAACTAATGGCCGCATCAGAAAATAAAAACCGAACTTGCATAGAAACCATAAGCATCAACTGTCGACAGTCCAGAAGGTATAGTGAAGTCATGAAAACGTTTATATTGACATGTTCTTCCACGATGTATTTTTTGTATTCCTCACTCCATCCCAAGAAAGCCTTAAACCGTTCTATGAGGATCAATTATATGGCATCCCAAAATTTAATACACCTATCATTATTAGCTAAATAAATTCCTTCAATAGCATCTGCAAGGGAATGCTTCATAGGACCTCATTATAAGTTGCAAGACATAAGTACCAAACGACAACCAAGGGTATCTCGACAACTTTACATTGTGATCATAAACCAATACCACGACTTGGTAGCCAATGTTTCAATCCCTAAATTCTACAGTATATGTACTTGCAAAAAAACCATTGTTACTTACTATGATGCTTCAAATCCTAGAGGAAAGAAATCTAACAGGAATACTAAACGCTGTTGAATATATCCAGAAAATGCAACAATGAATACTTTGACAAGTTCAACCACAAAAGTAAACAGGCAATAACACCATATCCAACGGAAAATCAATAATTTAAGATATCCACATTATATAAATAGGCCCCCATCCTATTTTTCTCTTCAATAGTTTAGAACAAATCCTCTAAATTTATAGACCAAACTAAAATTTAACAATACAAAATAAGAAGTCAACACTTTCAGTGTTTCACTATTTGTCATTTTCTGCCTTGTAACAAAGACAGCAACATAAAAAATTACCTATAAACAAAAACCACTACGAATCCCAGAAACAGAAAACAAAATAAAACCAAAAACTTATCACAAATTTTCATCTCAAAACATGAACAATTTCAATACTTGGATAAACTAAAATTACCTGTTGTGACAGAGAGCAGAAAATGAAAAAACCCTCCTGAAATAAAAATCTTGACCATCACCAACATCACCATCATCATCAAGACTCTGCCTTTGATATTCATCCCACACAAATCCCACATGCAGAAGGCACTGCAAAGCGTAGCCACAAATCCACAACCTTAGAGGGGTTGAAGGCCTTTCATTAATGGCGACCAAAAGCACAAATACAGACACCACAACAAATGCCAAGTTCCATATCATGTCAAGAAACAAAAAGGGTCTCGAGTAGCCACAGTCTCTAGTAAGTGGAGCTGGTGAAATATCCTCCTCATCGTCGTCGTCGTCGTCGTCGTCGTCGTTGTCGCTGCTGCTGCTGTAATTTTCTGGTTCAACATCTATCAAGATTCTGTGCTGGTCAGAGTTGGTGGAAATTCTGGTAAACGGGCGTGAAATAGAGGTAGCCATGGAGTTTCTGGTGAACCCCACATCGTTGCCTCCAAGTAAAGGTCGTGGATACTCTTTATTCATCGAGAAAACTAAGAGAAAACGGGGGGTTTACGGTGGTCGGGTGGGGGGATGGGGGGTTCCGGTTCTTGGGGTGGGTGACCTGAGCTTTGGAATGTGAGTGAAGAGTGAATACTGGTGGAGGAACTTATTGGGAAGGGAGGAGGAAAATGGTTTGTGTAAGTGGTAGTGGGGGCCAGGGGGGGGGGGGGGCGGGGAGGGCCATGTCTCATAGTCATACAATGCCAATGGTTTGACTAAAAGACAAGTGTAGACAACCCAAATCCTCGTACAAATTCAGTTCTACAATTGAAATGAAAGAAGAAACAAGAAAAATGAAGCAAATTTTGAAAAGGGGTATTTTCTTAATCTATTTCTAGTTTTGTTTCATTATATTTAAATTTTAATAACTATGCATATATATATATATATATATATATATATTGATATGCATCTAATATACTATATTATTGAAGTTATTCTACATAAATGAGCAATGATGGCAATACTGAATTATTGAGAGTCATTATTTAAATGGAGGATTTGGTATGATATTTCTTTTTAAAAAAACTTCCCTCCTTTGCATCACTTTCTTGAATTTGGATCCTTTCATTAATTTTGTTGGACTTTTTAGTCAAGTTTTTAAATACAATATATAAATAAATGATTTGAAGACAGAATTCAACGAAGGGGTTTTTTCCGAAACTACCCTTCTGAAAAAGACAGTTCCCTAAAAACGTAAAAAAAAAAAAAAAAAAAAAAAAAAAAAAGCAAAACTTTGTACCACAAGAAAACAAAGGAAGGAAAAGGGAATGAGATGCCTGCACAAGGTTTAAGTGGTAAAGATACAACCATACAATTCTATCGCAATGGTCCCAACCTAGTTGCTTCATCAATTTAGGTCATATTATTATTTTTTTATTCATTATTTTATTTTCCTACCAATTAATTTTTCATAAGTCTCTTTCTTATTATTTTAGAGATTTTATTTTATAAAATAAATAAGTATATACGAGCAACACGTTGAAATATTTTATGTTAAAAAAACACACAAAATCCTCTATTCTATTTTGTTTTTCATTTCATATGTTTCAACTTCACCAGTACACATCAGAAATATCAACCTCCATATATTTTATACTATTAAAAAAATGGCTCTCTAAAGATTAAATTTTTTTTATACAAAATATATTTTGGTGATTGGTACAATAAATTCAAAAGTTTGTTATTTTTAAACAAATTTAAAAAATGATTATTAATGTATAGAAAGTAGGTTATGATTGAGGGATGGGATAATAAAAAATATAATTGAAAAGGAAAGGCGTAGTTCATAGATTAGGGAGCAAAGTAAATGAGAAACATGTAATTGTTAGCAATCATAGAAAGATTATAATGTGGCATATATAGTTAGTCCGGTGAAAGAGATTTGACGAGGCCCAAACTTCGTACCAGATCTCCGACTTGCCCCTATTACAAACCTAACTATTTTATGGCAACTGCTCAAATTCGTGTACATTGTGGGGACAAAACTTAAAATTATATATATAGTAATTTTTTACAAGCTTTCTAGTATATTTTCTATCCTATTAAAATTTTTAATTTTTTAAAGTTTTTATCATTTTGAATTTTTCTGACTTTCTTGTATATCATGTTGAGAGTAACACAAAATTTAAATTTTCGTTTCACCTTGAATGGAGTGAATCCCCATGGGTGCCTCGATTTTGTAAATGACCATAATTTTAATTTTAAGATCATTTCATCTAAATTAAAATTCGAGCCACTTAAAATTTGAGTCATCCAAGCAACATGAAATTTGTATTTTATCACTTCTAAATGATATACAAAAAAAATTAAAAAAGTCGAGGAAAGTTAACTACACGTCAAAATATAGAAAAATGTTAAAAAATTAGTAAAATGAAGAGATGCTAAAGCACTTATATCTCATGTGTTAAAAAATAAGAATATTGTATTTATAAGTATTAAAAAATTAGTAAAATGAAGAGATGCTAAAACACTAATCAAGATTTTCACAAGAGGGTTTTACTTGTTGGGTTGGGGGGGGGGGGGGGAGATGCACAGAAAAACATTAATCTACAAATTCCATAGCACACAATAAATAATAATTGCCATTAATTTATTAAGATAGATAATATTCAGACAGGATTAGATTATCTCCTTCTAGTATGAAGATTTATGAACAGAGTCAGATCCTACAATCCTGATAACATTCGAGTTTATTAACAAGTCAAGTGAGGTCAAAGAGTGGGGCGAAAGCGCGATATCCATTTCCTTTCGCACTTCATCCAGCTGAGTTTTAAGAGGCACCACCTGCACACAAACATAGAGCAATAAACACCACTTTCAGAATCGAACGAACAGTTTCTGATGCAGCATTCTTTCGCTTGTAATAAAGGAACATTGTTTGATTGAATAAATGAAACAAAAAGAAAATGGCAAAACCCGTCTGGTTTAATAAGAGAAGTCGGGTCTGAGTACCTTGCTTGGTGCTTGGAAAGAGTTCTCGTCCATCACATTCCCAGATGTTAGCTCAGTCTTTGTTGAACCAGATGACTGTAATGAGCTCACTTCCAACCCATTGATTGATATTTGAAGGTTCACACTACTGCTTCCGAAATTCACCACCTAAACGATTCATGTTTGAACTGAGTCGTCACGAAGAGAAAATGTGCTGAAGTTCGTACAGGCCATAAGCGTGAAAGTAAAGTACCTTTATCCTTAGGTGGCTTCGGTCCTCTGTATCTTTCCAAGTGATAGCAGAAGCAATAAGAGAATTTGAAGGATTAGACTGAAGAGAAGAACTAAGGAGAGTGGCCCCATTAGACTCCCTGAAGAAATGCTGCATCCAGTAACTAGGAGTTCCATAGGCCTGGGAAGAGTCAAATACGATTGCATCTGGATTCCACCTAAAACAAAGAGCAGCTCCGTCAGGATACTCTAGGAGAAGCAAAATTTCTAAATGTCAACGGAATAAGAAGAGAAGTGTTTTGTCACGTACGTTCTGTCATTGGTATGAACAAATAAAGGTGCGTAACTTGCCATTTCGACTGCATCACTGCACAGAAGGAGCAAACACGTCTTCATCAACATTATTATTGACGCAGCAAAAGCATCAATCAAGACACAACAGAGGTGCAAGTAAGCATGATGACACGTACAAACACTTCATAATAATATTTGCAGCAGTAACTTATTTGGAAGTAGTTATTTGTCTCTTTCTGTTAATCATTTAAGAGATGACTGCAAAGAAGCTACTTGGACATTATTTATAAGACTACTTCAACTCTTCACTCTTTTTTTTGCCGGTGGTTTTGTGGGGTGTTGGGTTGGGTGGGGGGGGGGGGGGGGTTATGATTCCAGATATGTACATATATCATCACAAAACCAAATTTCTACAAATATCACTGTCATGACTCAAGACATAGTCATTGTGTCTGATTAGATACTTCAAACAAAATTCCACATTGGTGCACCTTGATCATATAAAACCACTAAACCTTGTCAACGTCCTCCTTTTATGTGGGAGTAATAGATTGGAATTCACAAATAATTGCAATGGAAGTACATTCACATTATATTTTTCTGGTTCACATATAGGGCAAGTAAAATAAAGAAAACTAAAACCTGGACAATATGCAAGGCAATGTTAAGCAATTTTGAATTATAATTTTTTCTAATGTAACAATACCAGTTCTTTTCGAGCCCAATAAGAAAACCAGCTTCAGCAACAGCGGCTAAAAGACTACCCTTGCCAGCATCATTTCCTGTAACAGCATATTCGCTCACAAAAGCCTGCACCATTCATCACCATCATCCACAGTACTACTATGCACTTAAATTGCATATTTTTGAAGTGACAAAAGCAAACCTTTGGACCATTTCGTGGTGCTTTATCAAACTTTTGAGCAGTTCCGAAGACATTATTTGCGTTGCTATAAATCTGTTAGCATGGAAGTAGCAGTAAGTAGAATGATATCAAAAAAGACGCGTACAGAGTAGGTGCATGTAACAGAAAGTTCTTACATGATAATCATAAAAATCAGCAGGATGGTCCAATGGTTGGGAAGAACCATCACAATTTGATATTATTTTGATGTCAGGATATGCACGTTTTATTGCAGAGTAGAATTTGAGGTAGTTTCCTGAATCATCACAAAGTAACACACGAGTCTCAAAAGTAGAGCAAATGTTAGGATCAAAGATGGTTATGCTGCCCTGTTATTTGGTTTATTAAATAAATTTATATATTCTAAATTTTTCGTACTAGTTTCACAGTGTAAGTTGGTTTATTTAGTTTATTAAAATAGATAAATACTGTGAGCATCAATTCCAAGATTATATGTCGTACCCAGGTAATTTTTCTTTCCACAGTCCTCATTCCCCACTGCAACATATCTCAAATCGAAGGGTTCTGGATGCCCCATTGCTGCTCGAACAGAACCCCAGTTCGACTTAGCATCACCTAATGCAAACTCAAGACCGTCCAGAATTTCCTGCAATTGATGTAAGCTGAAAATTTTTATGGTGAAACCTACTAAAGCAAGATTGAAATCTTAAGAACCAGCCACCTAGTGTCAGCATAAAAGCTACTAAAATCCTTATGTTGCTGATTACAGAAATCGGCATAAGCATATCAAATAAAATGTCTATATTAAATGGCCAAAAATGGTACAGATAACAAAACTCTTGTAACCATGCACAAGAGGCGCTATTAAAGTATCCTGGGCCCAAAAAATTAAGAGAAAAAACGTGATTCTAACTCCATAACCACATGCAATAAAGTTGGCAAGACAGGTAGGAATGTCTGCTCTTAACACAGAATTTGGACACCGACTTTCTATCACCAATGATCAAGATCATGGCTACATACATGTAGTACTTAGCAAACGTTTAGTGCCTTAATCTCAACTTCATTAACTAGATAATTCAAGTACATACTTGTAGAAAAGGGTAGATGCTGGAAGTGTCAACTTCGTCATTGTGGCTGACCCCTGAAAATCATTAGAAATAAATTAAAAAAAAAAAGAGTTAAAATTAATAAGTAATTACACAGAGGATATGCCAGTCAAAAAAAAAAACACAGAGGATATGGACATCTATTTATGTAGTATAAACAATACCATTGTTAAACACCCATATAGGTGCTGCACCCAAATCCTCTGCAAGCTGCAGAAGAATTAATGACAAAAATGACATAGAGCTGGTGAGTTGAAAGTTCTATTTATACAAGTACTTAATCCTGTGAATTAAGCTTCAATTACAATATAATGAAAAAAATTACCTGGAGAAACTCATAATGACCAAGTCCATCATCAGTAAAATAATGCCAAACATCACCAAAATGGCCCGGCCTCTCCTCCCAGGGCCCAATAGTTTCCTTCCAGCGAAATGCGTTCCTTAACCATTCACCTTCCACGAAACAACCACCTGACATCATGGATGCATGTTAGATCTGCCTGTGAGGAAGCTATATATAACAACAATGGTATTTTATAGTCATGGAGAATTTCCAGGAGCAAGTTCAAAACAGAGCATATGCAAAATACTGGATCTGCAAAAGTACTAACCGCTGATTTCACTGCTCAACAGCTGTCTAAGGTAACACAGCTTTGCTTTTTGACGAAACTATAGCCAGCTTATAGTTAGACAGCAATATAAAAACTAAGGTTTATAACAAAGAAAGTTCGTGTTTGCCATCTCAATCTTGTGAAAGGATTTGATTTTTCCATGGAAAGGTTTAGCTTGTAAAGTTAATATCCAACTCTTGGGAAAAGGACCAGGTCACTCGATAGGTGTACAGCAAGACTGATGGAAAATAGTGATAGGGGGCGGGGGGTGGGGGTGTCTAAAGCATTAGTTATGCTCATTAGTCATCCACTACATGCCTCAAAAGTAATTGTGTGAAGGTGGATTTGACCATAATAGGTTACACACTGACTCTATTTCTTCATCTCACAGAGAATTGATGTATTCCCTATTTATGAAACTAAAGTAACATCAGGGCTAGTTGGGTTGGAGAAGCCAATAAGATGAATACAAAAGACAAACTACTGTTAAGCAAATAAATCTATTCAGCACATTATAATATTAGCCTGACTCCAGCCATCCAAATGTCCAGAAATTGTTCGGTTAATCCTACTTTTTTATATCAAATATACATGTTAGATTCTATCACCAAACCTAAGTGATTTGTGCTTCCATCAGTTCATTGAATTTTCAACAATGTATAGTACAATTCTCCTCCAAATTTCTCTCCAGTTCCAAAGGCATATTAACACCTCATATCCACTGGCTTTTAAGAGTGAGATGGATGTCGGACGTAATGATGTTTCCCCAATAGATCAACAGAAACATCAAATCCAATTACTACCAGAAATTTCAAGAAAGGAACTCAAACCATAGGTGGAGGAGAACTATGAGGTGCCTGAATTTTTTCTTCACATCATATGAAGTACTCTTATCTTCTATATAAATTTTAACAGTATCAAGTAGGTGTTTCTATGTTTTCTGTTACTAAGAGGGCATACACCCTGTATCTCAAATGGAACATATAGAACTTGATATTGAAAACTATGCATCACATTATGTAGTTTGCCTTGAAAATAATAAAAGAAAATTTCTATGAAGAATGTCATTGGCTAATACCTGGAAATCTCATAAATCCTGGCTTCAAATTTTTCACCATGTCAAAAAGATCATTGCGAAAGCCGTGTCCCTAAGTCAAGAAAAAGTGCTCAGCTAAATAAGACATTAAAGAAGTAAGGCCATGGTGACAAAACATGATTTAATAGATTCTCAATTCACGACCCCTCTTTGGGAGAACCTTAATCCTGAAATCTGAAATATTGGTTTAAAGTACATAATACAGAGCAAGAAACTTTATATCACTGCATGATTACAATAATATTTTTGAAGATTAGATTTTAAGACTCCTGAGACCTGTACATTTTTGCAAGCCCAAAAGAAGATATCATTTAAGTAAAAGTGAAGAGCAAAATTTAATATCAGGCATATATACCTTGTACGTGTCTGTGGGCATCAATGACACTTGATCAAACCAAATGACTCCTTTCCTGGTGGTTGTCAGCTGAAGTCTTGCTTTTGCATCAGTTCCTTTAGCTTGCAAAACGGCCTCCATCTTGGTCCAGTTTGAAACATCAGAAGCTCTGTAAGAACATGTAAAACTCTAAAATGTAAGAAATTTTGGATGAATCGACAGATCTTGAAGTTATTGTTGCTATATAAGGCATGAGAAACAGATTTCTTACACAATGTTGGTGGCAGCCAGCATCAATCCACTTGATCCAGTCAATGATACAGACACATCAATCGGCCCTGATGAACGAACATAAAGAACCAATTTATAGGTCTTTCCTTGTTCAATATTCTGCAAAGTTTGGAAAAGTTCAGCTAAAATTGAACATAAAACTGATAATATTAACGATAAGAATTCAGTCGCAGAATTTTAATAATATCAGGTTCCATCATAAGCTCAAAGCATGTGGATACTATAAAATATGAACAACACTCTTGGTCAAATAATTGTTTGGTTTGAATCTGCTTTATGCTCGATTTGTCAGTAGTGTTTTTTTTTTTCCACCATGTTTATGTAAATAAGAAACCTTTTCAACTAGGAAGATTTTTTTAATAAATCAAATAATTCCCACTCTATCTAGGGAATTCAAACATGAGTTAACTAAATAAACTTACTTCAAGATTAAGCAGGTGAGGACTTCATGTGACTAGGAAGCAAAGTATGTTGCACATTATTCAGAAATGGAAAAAAGTAATAAATCTTGACTCACTTCACCATGTCGCATCGGAGTCTCACTCAAAATTCTTTTATCAGGAAATTTGGATGCTTGATGGAGATAAAATCAAAGTATAAATGAGGAAATTTACTTAAATGTTTGCAAATCCCACTAGAAGCAATAGAAACAGATAAAAACAGTACTAAAGTATGTTAATTTGTCAAAACAGTACTTAGCTGTTTGGTGCCTGCGGAAATTATGTAATGTAAAATCATTACATTACTCAAAATTACTCATAGCTAAAAGAAATCTAGGTCTCTAGAGTCCAGAAGGGAATAATTTTTACCATTCCCCAAAAGCCAGGATTATATATACCAACTCCTCCAGCTGGACAAATATTGGAGCCTTCATGGTTGCAAAGCACCTCCATTCGTAATGCAATTTTGTTTCGATCAAATAATGATGTGCGGTCTGTTGAAACAATTACAGATGATTCGCCCCCGATAATAGACCAAGGATCAATATTTGAAGGTACATTGGGGCCCCCAGCTTCAAAACCTGCAGTTACATTAGCATTAGTTTGCAAAAGGAAGTAACATAACCTGTCTCATGCTAGCTTCATTTGAAGAGATGACCATCTCCAAAAACTATGACATTCTTTTATAATATCCCTCAATCAAATATTCAAGCAAGAAAAGTAAAAGCAATGAATAATTTTTGTTATAAAATAGATACAGCAACCCAGTTGGGACTGCCGCACAAAACTGGAGAGGTGCCACAGCAGGGGCTATCATTACCCAATTACTTTAAATGCCCTTCACGGCTTCACTAAGATTCACAATCGAATAAAGGTTTATCAAAATAATAATTTGCAAATGTACAAGAAAATACACTTCAAAAGTTATAGTTCTGAGTCTTCTGACAATGGTTGCTTGAATAGAAGAAAATTGCCAGATATTAGATAAGACTTCAGTTGGAAGTTCCTCAACAACCATTCAAGATCTGAAGATAATATGTTCATAATTTCAAACTATCTAAAAAAAATCCGTTCAAGCTCCAGATAATTCTAAATTGAAAGATGTAAAAAGGAAACACAAAAACAACAGAAAATTGGACATGCAATTTTAAGAATACTCACAAGTCACAGGTCACATAGACCTGCGGTGTCAATTGCCAGAAGGATCTCCTTAAAGATAGAAAACTGAAGCATCCAAATGTTCATGGGGGGAAACATTACATGAAGAACAAGCAACCTAGATGTTTAACTAACTGTTTCTGTTACTCTTCGAGAAAGGTAGAATTTATTAGTTATTAAGAAGCAACATGAATATTCAGTTATGTACAATTCCTTTTCAAAGAAAAGATCAAGCAAATTCCATCTTACCTCTGTTGCTGACAAGCTCGGCCCATAATCCTCCAGCTCCCGCATGATTAATCTCCTGCACATATCTCAAATAGTGACATGCTGCAAGCTCAATATATGACAGCCATCTTAGACATCTTAAAACACTATCTTGGCAACATAGAAGTTTAAGGGAAGGCTTCACTTTTACAAAAGCAGTACCTTAGTCAAAAATAACACCTGATAATCTATCTCCAACCACATTAAAAAGCTCTATGACATCAATTATCAACAAATAAGCAAGACAGAGAATTATAGATATTATTCTGGGCTTATAATTAATAATTGGTTGAATCTTAACATGGATGTCGAAGAAGGAAAAATTGAATATTGACTATACGTAGCTGATTCTATTAGCTGATAGAATAAGGAAAGATTTATCGTTCTATGTGTTGTTTAAGTTAGCAAACAATTTTTGCCTGCTTTATTCACTGGAATATTATATTTAACAATACATATTGACCATGAAGCTTCAGTGCCATCACATGTATAGATGATGCAGATGAAGTTAATAATTCATGATTGCTTACTAATCTCACCTCAAAAAATATACCAAACAAGGTTTTTGGTATCTTTTTCGCTGATGCTTCAGAGGCATTTACAACAAGAGCAACAGTCTGGTTTGCTTCAAACCCATCAGCAGAAGAATGGTAGAGTGCACTAAGCACAAATAGAAAGAGGAAGAGAAACCTGTGGAACAGAGTAATTGTATCCATTTCTTCCTTAATGTATCCAGTGTAAGTGCAGCCTGTTTTAAAAACATCAGTTATCTTTTATCAGTTAACAGAGAAAGGACAAAGAAGAGAAAACCAACTAACAGAATAAAAATACTTAAATAGAAATCGAAAAACAAACTTTTAAAACAGCTAAATCTTATCGTGGACATCACTTGCATAATCATATTTTGGAAGCATTTAGCATGGACTGAAAACCTTACCCATGGAGAAGGCTTTACAAACCGCATCTATTTATAGCTGATAATATAAACATCTTTACTTTTTCTTTTTTCCTGATGCAATTCCATGTTTTACTTTAACTATTTGATCTCATGGCTATTTGATGTAGAGAATTCGACATGGGCAGACTATATCCATATACATATAGAGAGAGAAGCCCAAAAAAATTCAAATACTAATAACATTGTCAGGATACAAAGTTTAATGAAGCCAATTTGTTTCACTATGGTTTCACATAAATAATAAATTTGCCTCTCCAGAATGCACTCTAAAAAACTCATGAACTTTTTCTTCATTGAAAAGTTTCATTTACAACAATCAGAGTAAATGCAAGCAAGAAAGAACCAAAAAGCTGACCCCTAAAAAGGTCATATGTCAAGTCAGCACACGAAGTGTCTCTCGATATCTTTCTCATATTCTGCTCTTTGATTCCATTAATCAGTGTACTCTACCTATTCCTCGTTTCCACATGCATAATTTGTCAAATAGAATAATAATTTGCCTAATTTACAAGAAAGCAGAAAAGTCTAACATCGAAAATATGCATGGGGCAACGCTTCGATGAAGAAGAAGAACAACAATAGAATCAATCTCCAATCAATACGTATACTCAGAGAATAGATAGAAATTGACTATCTATAAAATCAGTCGAGAAAATATTTCATTTCACCACCAATTTCACAGCACAAAATCCGTACGGAACAGTAATTTACCTGGAAATGGTCAATCAGGTAAGGTACTGCCCGGAGGCTTTGGATTTTTCTGTGTGGGTCTATGTGAGAGAAGGAAGAGGTGGTGATAAGAGAGCTGGAGTGGCAGTTATATAGTGAGGTGACAGTAGCTTGTGCTTATCATTAATCACTCTGATGATGTCAGAAATTTGTTGAGCAAACTACACACTGAGTGTGTGTGTCAGTGCGTGTCATTTTATTGCTTGAAGCCAAGAAAATTCATTAATGGGCAACAGAATCCAGATTTTGATCTTATCTTTGGCTTAAAGGAAACACTTTTGGCTTTTTCTTGCAAATCTGGGGATGATGTCGAGGAACTGCCTTTAAGCAGCTTACTTGTGCTTAAGTTGTTTATGTTTAAATTTCGACAAAAATATTATATAAATGGAAAGAATAGATTTCGTACAATATATTTTATTATATTAATAATAAAAAATAAAATTATATTATTATTTTTTATTTATTATAAAAATGTACAAAAGTCATGCTTATATAAATATTAAATAATAAATTGAATTTTGAAACTCGAATTCAATACAAATGGTCAAATTCAAGATAATTTTGTAAATTAATACAAATAATTTAATTGACAAAAAATATTAAGATGAAATAATAAATTATATAAGTTAAATAGTATAATATTTTTATGTTTATAGAAAATTTCGTTTAATTTTATTTTTTGTAGCACAAATTTATATAAGAATTAAGTTCACTATTTATTCAAATACAATATATATATATATATATATCAAATAAATATAAATAATTCAATTCATGAAAAATTATATTTCATATTTTAGATATAATATTTTATTTTAGGATATACAATATATGTGTCAAATCAAAAATCACAAAAAATACAGAAAAAGTATTAATTTGACTAATAGATATAAAAAATAAATTTGAGATGGAAATTTATTTAAATTATATAAAAAAAATTACAGCTACCTTACTTGTAATACTATGCAATGCATATTAGTTGTTTTTTTTTCTAAAGCAAAATTAATACAATTCAATGTGGGGCTCTTAGCCAATTTAATGCGGATTTGCATGTGAATCGTATAGATCCGTCATTTACTATGCGTATATATGTTATAAATCTGATACTTTTTCTACAAAAAATAATATTTTTGAATAAAGAATTTGATATTTTTTGTAGAATTTTCAAAAAAGTATGAAATTTTCATCGAGAAGTACATAGTTTTAACTTAATTTCATGTAATTAGTCAAATAAAAAGATACTTATAAGATAAAAACTAATATTTCTATCATAAGAAAAATATTAAAGGGTAATATATTTTTTTGAAAAAAGTACTACTTGCCGAACAAGAATAACGTCATATGTTCACATTGCAAATCCGTCAGCTGTCTTAGGCTATTTTTATACTTTTTGAAATATTTTATGTTTAATTTAGTCCAATTGTATAAAACACTTACTTGTAAATTATCCTAATTGTATAAAAAATTATTCATAAATTAGCCTAGTTGCATAAAAGATTTACTCATATATTGTATATATATTATTGATGCTAACAAAATAAAAGTTGGAATATATTACACCGACCAAATTGATTGAGCCATTAATTGATAGCATTAATAAATCCAATTTAATTATAATATCTCTATATAAACACTACTTCCCTCACCAACAAAAAATGGACTTTTGAAAAAAACTATTTTTTTCTTATGATATAATATATGAAAATGCTGTTGTCTAAATCGTATCCATTTCTTCAAATAAATAAATAATAATAATAATAATAATTATTATTATTATTATTATTATGATTATTATTATTTTCAAAAAATAAAAATAAAAATCGAATATTCGAAAAAGTAAATTGAAAATGTGGGCATGGTTTCAAAATTAAAATGTACGTTTCCCCTTTTTCTCTCACTAAAGTCAAGTTTCCTCGTTATCATGAGGGATAAAGCAACCTATATAAATAGACATGCATTCTTCCTTCTCTTTTAAGGAGTGTCTTCTTATTATGTGCACGTTATAATATATACATACACCATAACAATAATATGCTGGTCCTACATCCTAACGACGTCGCTCCAAAAGCATTTATGTACGTCGAAGAAGATGTGTTTCTTAATAATAGAAAAACAATTAATATTTTTTTATCATGAAAAAAGAGATTTAATTAATTTTTTTGAATATATTTTGTAGTAAATAAAAGATTACAATATTAAAAATAAAAAATAAAGCCTTATACGTATGTTAAGACCTAATGTACACCCTTAAAAGAATTTAACGATTTCTGGATTTTTTTTATATACCTTTTCGTTCATATAATATTTTTATTTAGAATTATTCTCTAATATCGGTAGCTAGTTATATATTTGTGGTGTATATTTTATTCAATACATATAATTAGCTTAGTGTTTTAATTTTAATTATGCTTATTTATATATTTTCACCTTATCAATTACATTTATTTGTTTTTAAAAACATAATTTTATAAAAGTTATTTAAGATCTATAAAATTTAAAAGAAGGATAAAACATTGAGTAATAAAATAGTAAAAATAATTTATGACATAAGATTTCCATGGTTTGAAGGAAACTATCATATTTATGTATTAAGAAAACATAGACATTATAACTTTATGTTTGCAAAATAAATCTCAAATTTTATATCGTAAAAATATAATTAATTTAATATAAATATATGGTCCAAGAGGAATTAACCCTAATTTTCATCACAGTCTCAATCTAGGGGCGCAAACATTTGGGAATGAAGATTTGGAATTGCTATATGCTCAATCGTCTCATTTGTTTGCGTTTAAACTATGCATGTTACAAGCAACACTGAAACATCGATTACTTTTTTTTTTTTTCAGTATTTTTTTCTATTTTTTGAGTTCTGAGATTTTAATTGCTCTTGATTTTATCCTTACTAACAACATGATCGATTTCTCGGTTAGAGAATTAGTAGGAAGTTTTGGGTTTGTAGTTGTGCGGAGATAATGAAAATCGATCATGTTGTTAGTAAGGAGAAATCAAGAGCAACTAAAATCTCAAATCCTAAAAGATGGAAAAAATCAAATACTAAAAAAAAAAAAGACAACGCAGTTTAGTGTTGGTTGTAAAATAAAGAGTTTCAAAATCAAACAAATTAAACGAACGAGGATATAACAATTCCAGATCTTCATTTCCAAATGTTTCACCGTTAGATTGAGAATGTGATGGAAAAATATAATTATTCTTTTCGATCATGTATTTATATTAAAGAAACAAAATTATTAGTTAGTATTTTAACAAGCTCGACTCAATTTCTTCGAATGAGCCATTAGACCCCTTCCTCCAAATAAATTATTAGATATTATTATCATATTAGCCCGTTAAATTGGTTTCGTGCCAAAAATTATTTAACCAAAAACCATAGGGCCCTGTTTACTTTGGCTGATAAAACTAGATTAGGGAAAATAGTCCAAAGTTATCCAGCGTTTACTTGCTTGGATATTTTTCTGGGTCAATCTAGCCGACCCGGGATAAATGACAGAAATCGGGATAAATCGCCGGATAGTAATCTGTCTATGACCCCTGGGATAAAAATTATTCCATCGGATAAGAAATGGAAATTGACTGTTTTACCCTTGTGCACATTCTTAATTACAAAAATGTCCTCATATATAAATTGCGTTTTTAAGGTTCAATTATGTAATAAGGGCAATTTTGTAATTTTCGCATTATCCGAGCTAATCCCACGAAGTAAACATTGGATATTATAAAATTATCTTTCTCTATCCTAATGTTATCCTACGAAGTAAACGTAGAATAAAAATTTCGAAATTATCCCTGTCCCGAGTTTAATCCAAATTTCTATCATATCCTTTTCAATCCTGTCAAATCCTGACTAGGGAATTAAACGCAGCCTAGACGTTCATATATATTTTACTATATGGGCCATGAAGGCCGACCAAACATACCCTAAAATGATATTTTCTCTTAAAGATTGTGCATTGGGCAATTTACAAACCTTCAATAATTTAAAATATTTATATGTTTTTAGAAAAGTCAATTGTAAAAATATGCGATAACTAATACAACATATCCACTTATTTTATGTATTCTACAAATTTTTTTTTTTATCAAATAAATGAAGGTAGATCTTGCGACAAATTATTAATCTTCACTTAAATCATTTTTCTTATTTGTGTTTTTTAGGAAAAATGTAATTTAATTAATTAAAAAATAACAAAAATTGTATCTCATTTGAATACAATTAAAAATCTGAATGATCACTTTTTTTATTCAAATATGTTCTGAACTAATAAATATGTTCTCATGATGAACAAGATAATTTACCACATGATTAATTTGATGGAGAGCATATAAGAAATCCAATCCACCAAATCTACGATTAATTATCAAATCATTAGACACAATGAAATCCCCATAAAAGTTTGTCAATTAGCCTCCATGTAACCCATCAACAAACACTTTGCAACTACTCTCCAATTCTATATTGATAATATTACTCTCTCAGAATAATACGGAAAAAAAAATTACGAAATGGGTGGGTTTTGAAACAGTTTTTTAAAATAGGTAAAACGTCACCCGCGCTGACGTTTATTCGATAAAACGTCAGCTCAACTGATAATTTTAAATTGAAATAAAAAAACGTCACCATAGATGACGTTCTTATTTTATGTATATATATACACACATACATACCACATGCATAACACATACATACCACATGCATTAATATATATATATATACACACACACACCACAACAACATATATATATATATACTCGCACACACACACACACACACATATATATATATATATATATATATATATATATATAACCTCGCACACACATATATTATATATAAATATATATATATATATCTATATATATATATATATATTCAAAATATATATTTTGAATATGTATATATAAATATTTATACAATATATATTTATATTCTAAATATATATTTTGAATATGTATATATATATATATTTATTTATTAAGTAAATAAATAAAAAAATATATATATTAAATTTTAATTTTAAAAAGTAAAATATTATAATTTTATTTAAGATAATAAAAAAAATTATTTAAATTAAAGAATAATTTTTAATTATTAATTCATATTCTGAAAATAAAATAATATATATATATATATATATATAAGAATAAATAAAAAATAAAAACAAAAGAATAAACGTCAACTTAATTGACGTTTTTAAAAAACGTCAATTAAAGTGACGTTTTTTTATTTTTTTCTTTTATATAATATATATATTATATATAGATATATATATTTATAAAATATATATATATATATATATATTCTAAATATATATTTTGAATATGTATATATATATATATTTTTATTTATTAAGTAAATATATAAAAATATATATTAAATTATAATTTTAAAAAGTAAAATATTATAATTTTATTTAAGATAATAAAAAAATTATTTAAATTAAAGAATAATTTTTAATTATTTATTCATATTCTGAAAATAAAATAATATGTGTATGTATAAATAATATATAAATATATATATATAAGAATAAATAAAAAAGAAAAACAAAAGAATAAACGTCACCTTAATTGACGTTTTAAAAAAAATCAATTAAGGTGATGTATTTTTAATTTTTTTCTTTTATATAATATATATATTATATATATATATTTATAAAAAATATATATACATTCTAAATATATATTTTGAATATGTATATATATATTTATTTATTAAGTAAATATATAAAAATATACGTTAAATTATAATTTTAAAAAGTAAAATATTATAATTTTATTTAAAATAATAAAAAAATTATATAAATTAAAGAATAATTTTTAATTATTAATTCATATTCTGAAAATAAAATAATATATATATATATATATAAGAATAAATAAAAAAGAAAAACAAAAGAATAAACGTCACCTTAATTGACGTTTTACAAAAACGTCAATTAAGTTGACGTTTTTTTTCTTTTATATAATATATATATTATATATATATATATATATATATATTTTTTTTTTTTATAAAATATATATATATATATATATTCTAAATATATATTTTGAATATGGATATATATATTTTTTATTAAATAAGTAAATATATAAAAATATATAGTAAATTATAATTTTATAAAGTAAAATATTATAATTTTATTTAAGATAATAAAAGAATTTATTTAAATTAAAGAATAATTTTTAATTATTAATTCATATTCTGAAAATAAAATAATATATATATAAATATATATATATATATAAGAATAAATAAAAAAGAAAAACAAAAGAATAAACGTCACCTTAATTGACGTTTTAAGAAAACATCAATTAAGGTGACGTTTTTTATTTTTTTCTTTTATATAATATATTATATATATATTTATAAATATATATATATATATATTCTAAATATATATTTTGAATATGTATATATATATATATATTTTTATTTATTAAGTAAATATATACAAATATATATTAAATTATAATTTTAAAAAGTAAAATATTATAATTTTATTTAAGATAATAAAAAAGTTATTTAAATTAAAGAATAATTTTTAATTATTAATTCATATTCTGAAAATAAAATTTGGAAAATTTTAAATATAATTTTTAATTAATAATAATAATAATATTATTATTATTATGTGTAATTTGGAAACATAATAATATATATATTATATTTTTATATATTACGTAAATTATAGCTAATTTAAAGAATACTTTTTCATTATTATTATATATAATTTGATTTTCTGTAAAAAAAAATACTATATATATATTTTTTAATAATAACACATAAATATATATTAAATGATACTGCATTTTTTTTATTTAGGTATATATATTTTAAAAAATATATATTAAATTATAATTTTAAAATGTAAAATATTATAATGTTATTTAATATAATAAAAAAATCATTTAAATTAAAGAATAATTTTTAATTATTAATAAGTGTAATTTCATTTTCTAAAAAAAAATATATATATATATATATATATATGTTTTAATAATATATAAATATATATACACAAATAATAAATAAAATAAAAAAAATAAAATAATTTTCTTTTAATTATAGAAATATTTGAAATATTTGCACAGCACGTTTCAGCAACCTTGAAACCTCTTGCACAACTAGCCAGCTTTTAACCACTGAGGCACATTCAATGTTTGAAAATTTATGATATAATTTTATATATAATATAAATTTAAAATATAAACAATATATTTATATCATTTTTTATTTTTAATTATATTATATATTAATTCATTTATAAATTTTCACATTTAATTTATACTAAATTACATTCAATAAATACCTATAATAAAATACATGATATTAATAAATATTCATTAATTTAGTTTGTAAATGTTTATTCAAATGATAATCAAAATAAAGTTTTTAAATAATACCTAAATAAAAAATGCAATATCATTTAATATATATATTTATGTATTATTATTAAAAAATATATATATAGTATTTTTTTATAGAAAATCAAATTATATATAATAATAATAAAAAATATTCTTTAAATTAGCTATAATTTACGTAATATATAAAAATATAATATATATATTATTATTTTTCCAAATTACACATAATAATATTAATATTAATTAAAAATTATACTTTAATTTAAATAATATTTGTTATTAACTTAAATAACATTATAATATTTTACGTTTTAAATTTATAATTTAATATATATTTTTATAAAATATATATACATAAATTCCTATATATATATATATATATACAGAATATATTAGGTAATATATATATATATATATATCTAGAATATATATATATATTATATATTAAAATAGAATTAAAAAAAAGGAAGAAACGTCAGCGCAATTGACGTTTTTTTAAACATCAGTGCGGTTGACGTTTTTTGTTTTTTTTTTAGTTTTATATATATATATTGATGTATTATTAAAATATATATTATTTATTTTAAAAATAAAATAAAATAATACATTATAATATATATTTCTTAAATTTATATTTTTTTAATTTTCTTAAATACCATTATAATATTTTACAATTTCAAATATTTATTTTATTTTATTTATTTTTAAAAAATATATACATAAATTCCTAAATATATATTAATTAATAATATTATAATTTTGATAAATATATAAAAACACTTCTAATAATAATATAAATAATAATAATATTATAATTTTGATAAATATATAAAAACACTTCTAATAATAATATAAATAATTATAATATAAAAATAAATATATATATATATACATATATATTATATATAGATATATATATATATATGTGTTTGTGCGAGTATATATATATATGTATGTGAGTGCGAGTGTATATATATATATATATATATATATGTTGTTGTGGTGTGTGTATATATATATATATATTAATGCATGTGGTGTGTATGTGTTATGCATGTGGTATGTATGTGTCAAAGAGTGTATATATATACATAAGTATAAGAACGTCACCTAAGGTGACGTTTTTTTATTTGAGTTCAAATCGTCAGCCCTGCTGATGTTTTATCAAAAAAACATTAGCGCGGGTGACGTTTTACCTTTTTAAAAAATTGTTTCAAAACCCACCCATTTTGTAATTTTTTTTTCGGCCTTATTCTTAAAAAAAAAACCCTCTCTATGGTACATCTAATTGCAAAAAACACTGTCAAACCTTCATAATATACTTCCTCCCCAAATTTGTACTCTCTTACCCATAAGTATTTCTTACTACAAAATACATCCCAAAACTACCATAGTTTAATACACCAACATTACAGACAATGATATTCAATTCAAAGAGGGGGAGTAAGCGTCGTATCTAAGTTATTATGTCTTATCCGTTCATCTCTAAAAAGACAAGAAGTATCGTTGGATGTTTGCTTTGATTGACAAAAGACATATGATTGTTTTTCTTAATAAAATAAATTACGTGTCATCCATAACCGCCATGCAAGGAAACATGCAAACTAATATTGTTCCCTCACGTTTTGGTAACGTTCGACAAAAAGTATCTGAAAGATGCCAAACTCAATGTTTGTAGTTTTCCTTATTTGTAGGTCATTTTCCTTATTCGTTGATTTTATTTTACCCTTGAAATCACATCTAACTTAAAAACATCTATGTAGGTATTGTTGAAAATATAACTAATAAATAACTACAATTTTTCAAATATAATTCTTTTTTCGGATAATTTTTATTAGAATGTGGACTATTTTTTTGAGATGCAAAAGGTTATTTTACAGTAAAAAGACGTTACACATCACCCATCACTACACACATAATGCCTTTTTTCAATAGTTGTTCCTTCCATTTAAAAAAAGAGTCACTTTTTTTTAAAGGTCTAAAAAACGAGTATTGTTTCAAAAGCCAATGTCTCATTTATTAACCAAATTAAGGAAATAAAACTTTTTATTTGAGAAACAAGTTATATATGATTGAATAAGTTAAACCAACAAATAAAAAAGTCATATAAATACAAATTTATAATTTTTATGAGGTTATACCTTTATTGAATTAATGAAAAAAATCGTACTCTTACAAAATATGACTTATTTTATAGGGATTAAAGGACTATATCCTCGTAATATAGTCGAGCATAATTTACATTTCAAATTCCTAACTATACATCTATCAAAACATTATAAAATATTTTGACATTTTCATATTCAAATAATTATTTACAAAAACATTAAAATAAAGTTTAATGAAACTATGGTTGTCCGTGTGTGATATAGGAGTTGTAATATATTATAAATATGAAATAAAATATATTGGAGTAATTAATATTTAAGAATATTTTAATTTATTATCAAATTATTAAAGATATGTAAAATATATAATTTTCCATAAACAAAATATCCCCATCGATCCAAAATAAATGTCTTGTTTTATGATAAATTGACTAATTGTATTACACCCACAATTCAATACAACAATGCAATTACATAGTATATTTAAATATATCTTAAATAGTCAACCAACAAATTGTTATAGTTTTCAAATTTAAGATCTTACGTTAATATATGTGATAATATCATAAAAATAATTATTTTAAAATATTATATGTCAGAAATAGATTAAAAATAAAAAAATAATATTTTAATAAGTATGAAAAATATTTAAAAAAAAAATCAAACTCTGATAACTTATTTTGCAAAAATAGTTTGGATTTTAAAACTAAAAAAGAACAAAAATCAATATTTTTTAATTACTTTGTTGTTGTTATTATTATTATTATTATTATTATTATTATGTTGTTATTATTATTATTATTATTATTATTATTATTATTATTATTATTATTATTATTATTATTATTATTACTACACATGTCCGAAACTTAAAGGACGCGCATGCAAAAATATGCTGTAATAAAAACCAACACCACAAAACATATATATGCATTTACCCTCGGGAAACACAGACGCAGCAGCAGACACTACTCTCACTCTCAAATTCAGAGGTACTTGTAACTTGACCATCTTTAAGCTCTCTCTCTCTCTCTTTCAATCTCTGAATCTAACACTGTAAGTTCTTAATTTCAAGATCTTTTGGAAAACTAGAGTTGCATGTTTTCTTCATTTCATGTTCCATTTTGAGAAAATTGATCTCTTTTCTTCCACTCTCTGCCTTATTGACTGCCCAGGTAAATAGTTTTGGAACCTCAAATTTTTGTAAGCAAAAAAGTCATCGTTGTCTTGAATTTCACAACGCTGTGCTCATCTTTTGTAGCCTTGCATGTATAGTTGCTTTACTACACTTCAACTTTTTGCTCATTTTTTATGGGTTTTTGAGGGTTTAACTAAAAATTGGGGATCTGCTTTTCATTTTTCAAATTGTTTTTGTTCTGCCTCGATATTTTGGTTGGAAATCTGATTATGTCTTTCTGCATGTCGCAGGAAGCAGATGCTTTACAGCTGTGGCTCGTTTCTAAATTGATGTGATTAGTCTGGTGTTTTTGTATTGTATATATGTACAGTGTTGTATGTATACTGATGGAAGTAATTTAGTGTTTGCTGAGGATAATTAGAGCTCTTTGTTGTTGTTGCTTTTGAGTACTTCTGTATGTAAGCTTAGAGATACCTTTGAGTTTATTAAAAGGCCTATATTCAGGGGTACTGCTTAGTTGTGAAATGGAGCCAGATCCAATTGATAAGTCTAGGGTGTTGGATGTGAGGCCATTGAGATGTCTTGCCCCGGTTTTCCCAAACCCACCTGGCATGTCTCCAGCTGCAACCCCACAACCCATGCCCTTCACATGTGTCCCGCCATCTGGCCCGTTTCCACCTGGGGTCCAACCATTTTTCCCTTTTATGGCTCCTAATGGCACACCACAAAGCATGCCGAATGCACAAAATGAACATGATAATTTTGGGTTTGGAAGCAGTATACCGGCTCCTGTTCCTCTTAATTCATTTAGAACTCCTACACCCCAAGCAAATGGGGGCACTAGTCAGCGTAAGAGGCCTTTCAGGTCACATACATCAGTGCCTATAGATGCGGAGGATGATGGATACAGTGACTCAATGAATCAAAGTGACCAGTATGGGAGTGGGTTTAGCGCGCACACTGATGCAGATGTAGCCAGCAAGCCACGAAAGCGAAGTGGTAGGCCTAAAATTAGAAGAGCTGAAAATCGTGAAGAGTTTGATGTTGACTCGCTAGTTAATAGCTTCCTGACATCCTTTAAGCTTAAGGATTTTGATGGGTTCAAGAATTCCAATAGTGAGAAGGATATTGCTCGAACTGTACTTTTGGTCTTTGATTTGATACGGCGACGTCTCACCCAGCTTGAAGAAGCCAAGGATCTATGGGTTGCTAGACGTCCGGACCTGAAAGCTGGTGCTGTTTTGATGAACAAAGGGGTCCGAGCAAATTTCCCAAAGAGGATGGGGCATGTAGCTGGGGTTGAAGTTGGTGATATCTTTTTCTTCAGAATGGAGCTGTGTATTGTGGGGATACATACTCCAAGTATGGCTGGTATAGATTATATGACCTCGAAGCTTACCATGGATGAGGATCCTATGGCTATCAGCATAGTTTCATCTGGAGGGTACGATAATGATGGTGATGATACTGATGTGTTGATTTACACTGGTCAGGGTGGAGTGGCCAGGAAAGATGGACAAATGTTTGATCAAAAGCTAGAAAGGGGAAACTTAGCTCTTGAAAAGAGTCTGCATCGTTCCAATGACATAAGGGTCATAAGAGGTCTGAAGGATATTTCTTATCCAACTGGTAAGATCTATGTTTATGATGGCCTGTACAAGATTCAGGAGTCATGGGCGGAGAAAAATAAATCAGGATGCAATGTTTTTAGGTATAAGCTGGTTAGGATACCAGGACAGCCAGAAGCTTTTTCACTATGGAAATCGATTCTGCAGTGGAAGAATGGAACTGCTACTCCACCTGGTATTATCCTTCCTGATCTAACTTCTGGGGCTGAGAGCCAACCTGTAACTCTTGTGAATGATGTTGATGGTGAAAAGGGACCTGCTCATTTCACGTATATTCGTAGCCTCAAATACATCAGACCTTTCTCGACATCTAAACCTTCGCCGGGCTGTCATTGCTTGGGTGGGTGCCAACCAGGTGATATCAACTGTCCATGCAATCAGAAAAACGACGGTCTGCTCCCATATTCTCCCTTGGGGGTTCTACTGACGAACAAATCCTTGATACATGAGTGTGGACAGACATGTGCATGTCCACCAACTTGCCGGAATCGAATGTCTCAAGCAGGTGTGAAGGTCCATCTAGAAGTTTTCAAGATGAAGAAAAGAGGTTGGGGACTTAGGTCTTGGGACCACATTCGTGCTGGAAGTTTTATCTGTGAGTATGCAGGGGATGTTGTCAAGGAACTTACTGCTGATGATTTTGGGAACACAGATGATGATAATTATATCTTTGATGCTACCCGTTACTATGAGCCATTAGAAGCTGTTCGTGATGATTCTACTGGTTCTCAAAAATCCCCCTTTCCCTTATTTATAAGCGCAAAAGACAATGGGAATGTAGCGCGCTTCATGAACCATAGTTGTTCGCCAAATGTGATCTGGGAGCCAGTTTTACGTGAAAGTAATAATGATTCATATCTGCATATTGCTTTCTTTGCCATCCGACACATTCCTCCCATGCAAGAGCTAACATATGATTATGGGATTGTTCCACCTGAGAAAGGAGGAGATAAATGGAAGAAGAAGTGCATGTGTGGATCTGCAAAGTGCCGGGGGTACTTCTATTGATGATGATCATGCCAAGTATGGCAGTGGATAAATTTTGTGATGCCTAAATCCTTGGGGCAAAGGTTAGTCATTGTTGGTACATATTGTAGCTATGTTTATGTAATCATGTTCCTGTATATTTCCTGTTATGGTGTAATTGCTGTTGGTCCTCTGAATTGTTTGGACATGCTTAAGATCTTAAGTGAATGGAAAAACATTGGCCTTGCACTACTTTTGTGTTTTGTAATTTTGAACTCCGTTGGGCTACAGTATGAGACAGTTTAACTTCAGTTAGAGACTTAGCTGAAATATATTGTATAATTCCAATGTCATTTAAACTTCATTTAACTGAAAAGGAAAATCATAACTTGCAAAATAAATGCCTTGAGTCTAGATTTCTATAGATACAATTGTTTCGAACACATAAAACCTGGGACCCAGGAGAATGTATTTGTTTGTATTCTGTAACTTAATGGATGCAGCAAGCACATTGAGTCTGCTAATATTGTCACTTATAAAGAAAAACCTCACTGCATCAATATCCTTTGCATCTTTTCTGGCCATCAAGATGTGGGAGGAAAAAGGGTGTAAGGTCATTTACGTTGCCTGGCTCTTGCAGCCCGACACTTATTAGAGGACTGCTATTTGATTTAGTGTCATTGTGGTGTATAATTTTTGTGAGTAACCCAATTTTATTTATACACGTTACCTTTTTTTCTCCCCCCTTTTCCTTTTTCTTATGGTGGTGGGTTGGGGAGTGGGTCCTGAGATGTCGAAAGTAATTGAAATTCTTCGATATGACAGTATGCCGTTTTGTATGGTTTTTAGGAGTTGACCAGTCTTCTGTAAGATGCCTTTCTTGGTCAAAGTAGAAAAAGAATTAGCAACATAATGGGTGTTATAAGAAATGGAGTAATCTCTTGTTTTCAGTCCTTTGCACGTAAATTTTCCTTGTTGCATGGCATTGCTGTAAGCACCTATCAAAATTGTCCATGTGAAATATCTGTTCTATTTATTTTGTGCATCTTTTCCTCCTGAAAATTAGCGCAGAATTAATTCTTACCTTGCATTGTTCTTCATTTTCTCAGTTTCCGGATGTTGGTGGTAGGAGGAGCTCACCTCAAACTGTAGTATTAGAAGTTGCAGGTATGCAAATGCATTAGACTCTTTGCTGTATGTAGAAATGGTGCATGTGGGCACACCTAGTTTATGTTATCTGTGTAGTTTAGTTTGTAATGTAAGTATAACTGTTGTTTGGAACTTTGTGAGGCAGAGCTCTTTAGTTCTCTGTTTGCTGTTTGGTACAGACGAAACTCTGAATCAGGACGATCGATGATTTGGAAAAATGCGATCCAAAACTAAGTTAGGAACAATGTGAATTAGTTATGTGGAAGTGGAAGTTCCGGCATGAATCTTCTTGGTGGATTTATGCATCTTCCTAAAGGGTTTCATCAAGTGCAGTATCTACCGTTCATTTGCGCGTATATATTTGTGTATTTCAGTGCGTTCGTAGCATGTATATATTATGTGTGTATTCGAGTGCATGCAGATGAACGATAGGCATTGTACGAAACTAGTGCAATTTCTCCCAGACAAATTAGAAAACACACACCCCCACACACACCCACATATATTTGTACAAAGAGTGATTCAATTCGGTCATAAATATTTTGCCCTAAAACTTAGGTCAAAATGGATAAAATTTTCAAACGAAATCTTAATATTTAAACCCTAGCTTGTTATTTATTGCAGTTACTTTGAGCATTATATGAAAAGAAAATTCCCACCTGCATTCTGCCCTACTACGTCGTTCCAGTCGTGATTTTGAAAAAAAGATTTTTTTTTTTGGTAATTTAGTGAACACTAATTTTGAGAGAGTGTCTTGTGCATTCCAGCTTTATAATATTACTTATTTAAGTAAAAAGTATTACTAATTTATTTAAAATTATTATTTTTTTTTCAAATTAGTAAATTATTATTTTTTAAATAAATAATTAATATTGTAGTTAAATAAATAATTTTGTAGATTGAGTTTCAAGATTCACTCATTGTGCATAAGTTTTTATGACTAATTAATAAGTTTTTATTTTTTTGGAAATAAATTGTATCCAATCTAATTTATATAATATAGTAAAATAAAATTTAAATATCATTATTTTATGATTAATTAATAATTTTTTATTTTTTTTGGAAATCAATTATTTCCAATCTAATTTATAGAATATAGTAAAATAAAATTTAAATATCATTATTTTACGATTAATTAATAATTTTTTATTTTTTTAAAAATAAATTATATCTAATCTAATTTATATAATATAGTAAAATGATATTTAAATATCATTATTAATGAGATCCATTACATATCTAATTATAATCTAAATTGTGATTCCAATCTAAATTAGGAGCAAAATCGTAACCAAAAGTCCCCTTTACGAAAAGAGAGAAAGGAAAAAAAAGGGAAAATTAAAAAAAAAGGGGAAATTCTGGAAGACATAATGCAAAATTTACCGCGAAAAACCCGCTGAATTTCGAAATCCTAAAAGAGCCAACCGCTGCAACTTCCAAGAATAGACTGGTTTGTAAGAGACCGGAGAGGCATGTCTATCAATTCACTGGGAGAAATTGTGTTTGGGAGGATGTAGAGCAGAGGGGCCGGTAGCTGGTGAGGCAAAATTAACCCTAAAAAAAACCAAAAAAAATAAAATTGATTTTCTTCCTTGCATGCTTCATACTGCTGGCCCATCTGAGAGAATCTTGATTATCTGACTGTCACCCATTTCTGGACAATAATATTGTTTTGCATATGCAATAGCTGCTGCAAATACAGAGAAAATTGAAGAAGAATAGGAGAGGAAAACCATTGTCTGTGATGGGTGGAACAAAACATCAAGATTTTGCTCCACCCTCCGAATGCTCTGATCCTTCAAAATCGAAGAAGAGGCTTTATCAAGTTTGGAAGGGCCGCAATGTAAATTCCTTCTCCCCTTTCTTGAATTTTGTTTACCATTGATTTTCAAGTTCGTTTTCGAAGGTGGGTTTTTGTCTAATTTATTTTTTGTCGGAGTTTTTTTCTTCAGTAGAACGCTTTTGGTGGTTGCAACTGACGGAACCCCCTTACCTGTTTGGTTTATTGCCATAATACATATTCATATGGGCTATCTCTGCTATGTTGCGTGTTTAATTTTCATATGAACTTTCTTAATCATTTTGTGAAATAGTACGGTCATTGAACTTGGTTTCTTTGATTTCACAGAAATTTGGGTGTGGTGGGAGATTGATCTTTGGTCCTGATGCTGGATCAGTCCTTTTATCGACATGTCTGATTGGCGGTCCAGCCTTAACATTCTGTCTCAAGATGTTTTTGAGGATTCATGAAGTCGACTTCTTGTATGGGCGTGTTGTATTGATAACCGGGATTTTCCTTACATTTTTGGTGGGCAAACTATTTGGATTTCATGAAACAAAGAAGAAGAAAATTGATGTTTATATTGTTTGATCACACTTATTTAATCTAGAATTTTACAGGATTTGACTTTTCTCATCATGACTGCTGCAAGTAATCCTGGAATAGTTCCTAGGAACTCTAGGCCACCTGATTCAGATGCAGCAGAGTCCATTGCATCTATGGATTGGATGAATTGTGGGACCCCTTCATTCAAGTTACCAAGAACGAGGGATGTGTATGTGAACGGACACACAGTTCGAGTGAAGTTTTGTGATACTTGTCTGTTGTACCGTCCACCACGTGCATCTCATTGCTCGATATGCAACAACTGTGTCCAGAGGTTCGATCACCACTGCCCATGGGTGGGGCAGTGTATTGGAGTGGTAAGTGTTTGGAACCAAAGCTTGTTTTTTCTTGGATATGCTTATTCATATTTGGATTCTGAATCTTACCTCAATTTAATGATTCACAATTTCCTTAATGGGCGTAGTAGTAGACAATTTTGCTCGTCAACGTTGATGCATGTTTATGCATATCAGGCAAGTCTTAGTGTAACATGTATTTGTAGGGCAACTCGTACTGTAAGTAGTTAATACCTAGCTATATTGGTGCTTTTGCACCTGTTAACCTTTAAATGACAAACAGAAAAAGACATAATTAAGTAGCACACATATTGCAAGGACTATTTAAATTCTGTTGGATATTATTGGACCTAAAGGTATCAAATGAATGTGCGGTCGATTTTCTTTAATAGCAGCCTAAACCCCATCACGTGGAACACACCGTGAGTTATGAATACTGAGATATCTTAACCATGCAAGTAAAAGTGATTTTTATTGGAATAAAAGTGATTTTTATTGAAAAAAATGATAAGTATATGGATTACTTTTGTCATCTGAAGAAACATTTGATCCAGAAAATTCCCGCGTATTCACGTTCTTTAATGTATGAGAACATTCTAATGATTTAATGTTATTAATAGAAAGGAACTCTTTCCTTAGGCACAGTTCAATGTGTCAGGGTTGGTTGAAAGGACATGTCTGGCACAGGGAGTTTCCATCCTTTTTGGGAATCATCTCATATTAGTTCTATTACTTTCTCATATTACTACTACGAGTCCTTGTGCACTATCTTTTGGTATAGTTTTGCCACAGTTTACATTTTATTTCCTTCGGTTTTTTGGAATGGGGATTAACATGCCTCGTCTATGTTGATCTGATGCAGTGCAATTACCGGACTTTCTTCATGTTTGTGTCGACATCAACAATCTTGTGCATATATGTCTTCACATTTTCTCTGTTGAACCTCATCAAAGAACCAGGCTCCTTATGGCATGCCATGTCAAGTGATATCATATCAGTAACCCTAATTATTTACTGCTTCATCTCAGTGTGGTTCGTTGGTGGGCTTACAGTCTTTCATTTATACCTTATCTGCACCAACCAGGTTGGTCACCTTTGCTGTATAATAAGATTCATTTCCTGAACAAATGCCTATCAAATTAGCTTTCTGTGGTTTGAAATGCTCTATTTGTTTCTTATAAGTTATATTACTTAGCTTTTGAACTATGATTCATTGCTCAGAAAATTGCTTCATACTTATACAATATAAGCCATTTTGGCATATAAAAAGACACAGATGTACAAAAAAGTTCTGTCATTTCGTCACGCGTCCAGAGACCTGCAGAAACATAGGATATAGCCATTAAGCATGTAAAGAGACACAGATACCCTTTCTACAAAAGAAGTTATGTCCTCTCTTTGCGCAAAGACATGTCTTGGGACATGTGGATAGAAGAAAAACTTTTGTTCGTTTATAGAAAGGGTATCTTAAGTCTTTTTATTCTATTCTATTGTTTTGATGATGAGGCTACATTCTATTTTGCCACACCTAAAATTACTTGACATTTTCCCCTCTACATGTCCTAATATGAGTTCAATATTGGAACAGACGACATATGAGAACTTCAGATATCGTTATGATAGGAAGGAAAATCCATATAATCGGGGGATAATGATGAACATCAAGGAAATACTATTGTCCAAGCCATTGCCTTCTCCGATCAATTTCCGGGAATGGGTGACTGAAGAAGACGATTCATTCGTAGAATCCATAAGCAGAAGATATGGTGGAGACTTTATCAAGTCGAAAGGAAAGATAGACTTAGAACTGGGTGTCATTGGCAAAGATGGTAAACCACTCCCCGGTTATTTGCATAACTTGGATTACAATGGAATCGAAGAAAGCTTGAAGAAGGGGAAAGGCGGAAAAGTAAATCTTGATCCTTATTTCTTTCCTACTGATCAAGAAAACAAAAATGCTACTCAAGATAATCCTGCTGCTGATGATGGGACCGAGTATAACTCTCAGAGAACGTCGTCTTCGCAGTACTTCGTAGTTAATGATAACAATGATCATGAGGAGACGTGATGTATTCACACTGATGAACAATTCAAAGAAGAATACTGGAAAAGATTGTGGATGACTTGCCTCTCATACTGATACGTGGCTGGGATAGATTTTTTATTTATTTATTCTTTTCTTTTTTGGGCCTTTTTAAAATACTTTTATTAGGACATTTTTGAATTTTTGCACAGCGGGGAAATCTCAGTAAGGATTAGTGTTGAGAGTCATTCCTATGAACTAAGAACAAGATGAATATTGTGGTTTACAGATTGCCAATTTTGCCTCATTTATGGAATGGAATTCTTTCGAGTTGAACGAAATCTTTGATTTTGCATCGTGTTTGATTTGTATTTTATCATTTCATACGGAGGATGACTGTTGAAATAAAATACGACATTGAAAGATTATAAAAGAATAACAGAAAATGAGACAACATCACTATGTCATAAAATCGTGCTAACTGGTCAGGCCTTCTTTGCTAATTCTGCAACGTACCAAAAACTTATAAATAGTATTTATTTTTTAACAAAATTATTCCTTATTTTATTTCAAATTTATTTATTGTATGTCCAGCTTCTGCCATCTAGATTACTTTGAAAGGGACAACTATACAATTTGGATCTTTGTGGATGCAACTATGTAATATTGTTATAATTATTATTATAATTAATACAACCTAACACACCTAATTCTTCCAAACTCCCCTGACCTGGTTTGATGCCAATTGACAATTGCTAAGTTGTACTGTATGTATCTCTTACCATTATAAATTTCAGGATTAATATTAATGACGTCATTAAATGTTTTCTTGTTTTTTGGGAAAATTTGGATTTCATCCTTGGTTCTGATTCCGTGTGTGGGGGGGGGGGGGGGGGGGGGTTATAAGGTAGAAGACTCAAATAGAGACATGATTCCCATGTTTGGACCGAAGACTTGAACCTCAACAGAGTCAAACATATATACTTTGAAATATATATATGTATACACACACACACATGCATATATACACCGTTGTGAGGGTGTGTGTGTGTTTTCAATATTTTCTCAAAAGATTCCACAATGTGCATGACTTAGTGGCTTTGTTTTGTTTTAATTATAAATAAAAATCTTATTTGACGAATAAATTATATATTATTCAATATGTTAAATCAATGAATAATATAAATTACAAAAACAAAACCCTCTTAGAATCAAGAACTGAAAAGTGTATTGAAATTAATTAATGAAAGAAGAGTCTCAATGTAGTAACTTTTTTCCATTTACAGACAGATTTTTATTTAATTCATTCTAAAATAATAAATTAAAAAAATACAGATATTAGAAAATGAATTAACAAAAAACTAGGTATACAAATGCTGTGCCTGCACGTTCGATAAAGCCAACAAGTAACACAATCTTAATTTTATTTTTATTTTTTATAATGATAAACCATAATATTGTTACTTACAACAACTACAGTAGCTGATTTTAGTTGACGGCTATTTTTTTTTGTTCGATATCAATTTAAATACGAACTCATCTTATTTTTATTATCAAACAAAATGAATTGTTTTATAAAAATTAATTTTTAAATCATTTTAATAAAACATGAAGAAATATTCGTATTAAAACGTACACATCATATGTGAATACATTAAAACAACATTTTATAATTTGCGTTGTTTTAAAGTAAAAAGGGAATATATTTCGACTATTTCATTTAAAAAATATTTGAGAATAATAAAATGGAAAGAATTCTACAGAGCAACGAACATGGAAAGATAAAAATAGAAGTCAACAAATAGAAGCAGATTAAAGAGAGAACAAATACTCTTCCTAAGAAAATCCGTCTTGAGAGGGCGGGTGGCAGCTGTTTCTCTATCATCTTCATCTCCCACTTCTCTCTCTCTCTACCCAAACCCCATCTCAATTCAAACCACTTCTAAAACTCTGAATGCATGTTCTGCATGCAATGATTGAGAAAACGGTGAAAAGACGCAGCCTTTGAGGTCTTTATGAAGGTGGGCTGTTGACAGAAGCCGCGGAGGAAAGAAGGGAGCATCTGTTAATTGAAAATTAACAGCAATCCGAATTGGGTTTTGGGTTTTCTTTGTCCTGTTTCGATCATATGGACCAAGAAAAACCCAAACCTAGGAGGCTTTATCAAGTTTGGAGAGGAAGTAATGTAAGCCTATTTCGTTATGGTTCTTTTGATTGATTGATTGTTAATTTTGGAGATTGCTGGAGACGATTTTCTGCTAATTGCGAAATATAGCTCTTTCTAGATTAAGTATTGAGATGTTAAATTTGGTTTCTGTAATTTTTTGGATGTTTACTGAGATTAAAGTTGTTATTAGTTCATTGGTGGATTTATATTACAATATTGCGAATTCAAGTTCATAACTCCCATTTCTGGATTGGAACTTATTTGATTTCCGGTCAATTCAGAAATTTATATGCATTGAATATGAGTTCTATTCGCATTTCTTTGTGTGTGTGTGTGTGTGTGTGTGTTTAGCTATATGCAAACAAGTTGCTGTGTCTTCTTTTCTCCTCGTGCGATTAAGCTGATTCTTTTGAATCTGAAACCTCTTCCCACATGTATTTTCATGAACAAAATTACATAAAAGGCACTCATAAGGTTTTGGTTTGTTTGTTCATGATTTGAATTTCACAGATATTCTTTTTGGGAGGAAGATTGATCTTTGGCCCAGATGTGGCTTCTTTGTATTTGTCCATATTCCTAATTGCAGGTCCTGCTATTGCATTTTGTTTAAAGATCCTTTTTATTATCAGACACCCACCTGAACAAAGTAAAAATGTCGTTCCTTGGTATCCTGTAATCGTTATAGCTATATTGCTAACTGTGTTGGTAAGTAAAACGTCCTTATTTTGTAATATAGCTTATATTAACAGGGATGTTTCATAATGTCATTACTGTTCTTTGTTTTGGCAGGATATATTCTTTCTCTTTCTTACTTCTAGTAGAGATCCTGGAATTGTCCCTCGGAACACGAAACCTCCTGAATGTGATGAAACAATTGAAATAGACACTCCTTCAATGGAGTGGGTGAATGGTAGAACTCCTCATTTGAAGCTTCCCCGAACAAAGGATATACTTGTGAATGGACACACAGTTAAAGTGAAATTTTGCGACACATGTTTGCTCTACCGCCCTCCCCGTGCATCTCATTGCTCCATCTGCAATAATTGTGTTCAGAAATTTGATCATCACTGTCCATGGGTTGGTCAATGCATTGGTATAGTGAGTATTCCTAATGCTTATTTCTAATTTCGAATTGTGACCAACCTACTTGTTTTCCATACCAATGTTTTTTCAAGAAATTTCCATGGTCTTGCACAACCAATGGTACGTTTAGCTTACTTCTAATGCAATGGAATTTTCAGAAATATCTTTTATGCGTTATTCTATTACCTGTCCTATCAAACTTTATTTCTCTTTGCATTATATTGAACTGTATAAAGTTAGGCATAAGATTTGCTTGTTATCTGAGATATCTCAAATAGTTCAAATTATCTGTGTGGTTATATTCAGTCAAAGAATCAACCTATGTCCCATGTGCAGAAGATATAGTCTTCTAAATATGAACCTGACTATGAATGTTATGCTCAAGTGAATAATCCACTATTCATGAACCCCCTCCCCTACAAGTTATGCTCACATCTAGCCTATTGTGTGGACAGAGTATTGCATTGTAGCTTTGTTTTCATCCAAAATCATGAAATCGAATATAAAAATTTAGTGCACCTATAGTTATGGTGAGGGAATTTTGTAAAAGGAAGTAGAAAGATTTCATCTTCACAAGATTTTCACTCCACTAGTTTTGCTCTATCAACTCCTTCCCACACAAAGTGTGTGGTGAGGACGGTGATGAGATATAGGACCAAAGTTGCACCTACAAACATTGAAGTTTGTATCTGCAAATTTAATAATAAAATATATATTTTCATTTGATTTGTTTAATAAACCTTTTTTTTTTAGTTTAAATATTCAGTTATTACTTGCCTGAACCTTTTTGTGTGCGTATCTCATGCAAATTACGTATGTGTCTCCTGCACGTCTCATGCAGGTTACATGTGAGTCGCATGAGTTAGAATATCAGCTTTTCATAGTCGAAACTTAGAAATACCCAATATCTTATGAACAAAAGTGACTGTCAATGAAAATCTATTGTAACGGATGTTATGATACATTCAACGACACAATTTTTATGAACATATATGACATCTAATAAATCTTTTGCATCTTATTTTGAATGTTAATTATGATAATTTTCTGATCTATGATGAAAAGTTATGCTTAGTACTTGTGAAAGAGATAATTACCGCTTCTCATTTACCATAAATCATGGAAATGAAAATTGTTGACTGAAGACACTATTTTCCGAGTTTTTAAGAAAATATAAAATCCAAATTCTTAATCTCCTGGAAGTACTCATTTGGTTTTTGTGCAATTGTTTAACTACATAACTTCTTTTGAAACTAAAACCATCTTTTTTATATCTGCAGCGTAATTATAGGTTCTTCTACATGTTCATATCAACATCAACGCTTTTGTGCATATACATTTTCGTTGTCTCATGGTACAATATTATTCACGGGAAAGGCAACGTATGGAAAGCAATGTCATCTGATTATTTGTCGGATATCCTCATTGTGTACTGCTTCATCACTTTTTGGTTTGTGGGTGGCCTAACAATTTTCCACTTCTACTTAATAAGCACGAACCAGGTGATCTTTCCGCATCAGTATCTTCTGATTAATTTGTTTCATTTATCCATTTCCATGTCATGAAATCATCTAAGAATTCTTTATCCTAATTTTTACTAGACACTGTTATACCTTAGAATTTAGTTAAAGATCTGATTAGTATCTTACTTTATTGAGTTTTGTGTTGTCTCCAGAATGTGTTGTTAATACTTGCAGCATCACATTGATTTTTCTTATGTATTCATGTCTATGTAATATAAAGATGATAAACTTGTTTTTCTGTGTTATCTTACACTATGAAGTTTCAATTGAAGTGCTGTTGTTACTTAGTTGTGCTGAAATTAGAAGGCTCGGATGTATATCAGAGTGATTAGCTTTTTTAACTTAGCCTTTTCGTCATATGGACCGACTTGTAGGATTTCAACTCCTTTTTGGATATTAATTGCAATATTTTGATCAAAATGTGCTTCCGTAGATTGCTTTGGGAAGGGTAAACAAGCCCATATTAAAAATCCAGTAACTGAAACTGTAGCGTTCTTTCAGAAAGAATTATTATCCTATAGATAGCTTGTTGGCATTTTCTCTCTCGAATTTTTTTACCTTTTGTTTCTTCCCGTTAAATGGTATGATATCAATAATCAATTAATTGTAGGTTTGTCCTGGTTCTTGGTTCATTTTTCAAGCGTTGTCGTGGCGTAGCTTCATAATGTCTCCCTTGTGGCTTGTGGGGGATCAAACTGCCTTTTGGATTTCCTTTTTTTGCTGCAGAATTACTGAGATAATTAATCTCCAACTTCTGATGTGCCAATGGATAAATCTTTTTGCTGATTAATTATGAATGACATTACATTTGATGTTATGCCTCATGTAAATATCCTTTTATGCAGACTACTTACGAGAACTTCAGGTACCGATATGACAAGAAGGATAATCCCTATAACAGAGGGATGATCAAGAACTTTAAGGAAGTCTTTTTCTCCAAAATCCCACATTCACTGAATGATTTTCGGGCAATTGTTGACGAAGATGAAATTATGGTTATGGAACCAACCACTCACGATTTCATGGGAGGCATCACTAGCCAGAAAGAAAAAATAGATATTGAAATGGGAACGAATTATGTTGACAGGGATGGCCTTATGCTTCCTGATATTCTGCGTAATCTGAACTATGATGACATTGAGGATACTGTAAAACACAAGGAAGGGAGTGGAAGATCTGATTCTGACCACTTTATCATTCCTATTGAAGTTGAGGCAGAAGAAGAGACGAAAAGCGACGCCATAGTTTCTGAACACATTGAAGCATCGATTCATACATAAAATACCAGTGCCCACTCTTTCTCTTGCATGAAGATCTTTCGTTTGTTTTCTTATTGCATGATATTTTAGATCCAGATGCTATAGTATTATGCATAACATGACAATGCCTGATGGCCAAGAAGTTCCTTTTCTGCTGTATAAATTAAAGATTCGACTCGACGATCACGGAGTTCAAACTTTTGCAGTAGAAATTAGCAAAGTCAAATGATAGTGTTGATCAGAATAATCAAGGATCCTGCAACAAAACGATGGAGAAATCCTGAGAGAGTGAAATTTGTAGATTGATTACAAGTAATGATTTTTTGTATTGCTTCTGCTCTGTCCTTTTAATTCTCTTACACCTTTTACATTCCTTTTGGCTTGTGTATACTTATCAACATATTAAAATGTATTCTCTAATCTCTTGCGTTTTCACTAATGATGTTTTAGTTGATTTTAATTCATCAATCAAGAAAATTCAGAATGTGCATGAAATGTTTTGATGAATCTCTGAAAATCTGGTGTGGAGAAAGCTAGACCACAAGAATCTCTCTCTCTCTCTCTCTCTCTCTCTCACGACAAAGAACTCTTGAAACCAAGAAAGCACCAATGCAATCAAGGTGGCCTATAGCAGCGCGCCAAGTGTCAGCCACACATTTCACTCATAGATTTCATTGGATGAGATGAGATGCAACAATTTTTTCATTCAAATTATATAATCTCCCAACGTCTTATCACTCACCCTACTGCTCCACCAAAAACAAGGATAAACCCTCCAAATTCTGCAGCAGAAAATGGCCGCAGAAATGGCGTTGGTAAAACCCATTACCAAATTCAGCAGCTCCACCCCACGAATTGGAAGCCCAAAGCTCACATGCACAAGATTCTTCACCGTAAAAATGTCATCCACCACCACCCCACCCACTGCTTCCAAGAAGAAGAAGATTCAGAAGCAGGAAATTAAGGAGTCACTTTTGACCCCACGATTCTACACCACGGATTTCGACGAAATGGAACAGCTTTTCAACACTGAAATCAACAAGAACTTGAACATGTCGGAGTTCGAGGCTTTGTTGCAGGAATTCAAGACCGATTTCAATCAGACCCACTTCGTGAGAAACAAGGAATTCAAGGAGGCTGCTGATAAGATTCAGGGCCCATTGAGGCAAATCTTTGTTGAGTTTTTGGAGAGGTCTTGTACGGCTGAGTTCTCGGGTTTCCTTCTCTACAAGGAGCTTGGAAGGAGGCTTAAGGTATATATACAAATTTATATGTATATATAGATATATATATATATACATATATATTCCTTTTTACTGTATTACTGCTGATCGATGTTCTACTCTAGTTTAAGTCTTGCTTTTGCTTATTTGTGTTGATTATTCATTACCAATATGATGGGAAATAAAAACAAGTTAATTGTTTTCAAGTGTGGATTGGATAATTGAAAAATATTGATCCAGTGGAATTTCACTATTTGTTTTGGGCAGCATTGTTTTTGCAATAGTTTTCAGAATTAGATATATTGGCATGCTTAATATGATAAATTTCGACCACAAAATATGTTTTCTCTCTCAAACACCTTCTAATTGCTTCACAGAAATCTTGTAATACCTTCTCCTTTCTCTCAAATATTCTCTAGCTTAGAGAAAGAGAAAGAGAAAGAGAGAGAAAGTGGGTGGATTACTTTGAGCTTATATAGGCTGTTGGAAATCGTTTGAGAGAGAGAGGGAGGGAGACAGAGAGAGGTTGGCTCTAGTATTCTCTGGAGATCCTCTAGTTCAAGCTCCAATGGAGTCGCAAAGGAGTGCGCAAAAGCATCTCATTTTACTTGCCTTTCTAATCTGCACATGGAATATGGGATAGGCTTCTCTTTCTCTAGTGATCGTATCAGTTGCTTGCTTAGTTAGGAGAGGATCGGTTGTTGGTTATTTACGTGTTCATTTCCAATCAACTTATTGTGATGATTGCTTTTGCAGAAAACCAACCCTGTGGTTGCTGAGATTTTCTCTCTCATGTCTAGAGACGAAGCTCGCCATGCAGGGTAAGTTGCACTTTCTTCGTTTCCAGACCCTTCCTCTGAAAGCCCCCCACCATCAATGCTAAAACTATGGTTTTTCGATCTTCCTAACAGGTTTCTGAACAAAGGTTTATCCGACTTCAATCTGGCCCTGGACTTGGGATTCCTAACAAAGGCCAGAAAATACACTTTCTTCAAGCCTAAGTTCATCTTCTACGCGACCTACTTGTCTGAGAAGATCGGATACTGGAGATACATCACCATATACAGGCATCTCAAGCAAAACCCCGAGTACCAATGCTACCCGATTTTCAAGTACTTCGAGAACTGGTGCCAAGATGAGAATCGCCATGGTGATTTCTTCTCTGCATTGATGAAGGCACAGCCTCAGTTCCTCAATGACTGGAAGGCGAAGCTGTGGTCCCGCTTCTTCTGTCTCTCTGTAATTACTCGATTCCTATTGCTTCTTGAAGACTTGGTATATCTCATGCGTCCTAGGTTTGTGCTTGTTTCTTACATCTTTGATGGTTGAATATGCAGGTTTATGTGACAATGTACCTTAATGACACCCAAAGGACAGATTTCTATGAAGGCATTGGTCTTGATACTAAGGAGTTTGACATGCATGTCATCATTGAGGTAACTCTTTCTTGTCTGCATTCTTCATTTTTTAGTTTGTAAGCTCATAGAACATCCACAGTAGGGATGGTAATCTGTTCGGTTCCCAACCCGGACCTGGACTATTCAGGACGGGTATGGGCAAGTAAAAATCTTGCCAAACTCGGGTCTTAGGTCTTTTATATCTTAATGGACTAATTGACCGGGCGATCCTGTTCGTTCTTAATCAGTGCCGTAGTTCCAATTTGCTTCCACGTTGTTATAAAGTCTCATACTCTGCAATGCCAATATACTTAAAAGTCTTGCTCATTTGCAGACAAATCGCACAACTGCAAGAATCTTCCCTGCTGTACTCGATGTCGAGAACCCAGAATTCAAGAGGAAGCTAGACAGGATGGCAGATCTCAACAGCCAAATACTAGCAATTGGGGATACCAATGACATTCCATTGGTGAAGAACTTGAAGAGGGTCCCCCTCATTGCTTCTCTTGTTTCCGAGCTACTTGCTGCATATCTCATGAAACCCATTGAATCTGGTTCGGTCGACTTAGCTGAGTTTGATCCACAGCTCGTTTACTAATCTCTACTTTCAATGGATTCCTCAGTTCATCTTGTAGAGTAGTGTATGCAGCATGTCATTGTATAAAAGTTTGTCATACAAAGCAGAGGAGAGACATTGTATGAAATCTGATACTTTTGCAGTTTTCAAGTGGTAAAATGATGCGATTCTGAGATTGAATTCTTGATTTTTCCGATCAGAGAAACCTTAACCATACATGGGTATGACCAAATGCTGACAAGTTACAACATTAAGAATTTAACATTTGACTTGTAAACTAACGAATATTATCATCTCAATCAAACTTTTCAGCCTTAAGCTGTGTGAAAGTGTCCTTAGCCGTACGTCCTGATAGTATTCCGAATAGCCATACGGCTATCAACGTAGCCTCGACTGGTGCAAGCCAATAAACAATCAAATGCTCTTTTGTGATATGTTCCCCATGTGCAAAAGCCCACCCCATTACCTGAGAGGCAGAGAGTTCACTTGAGAGTCATTCCACAGAGTTAAGCGTGCATTTGTGTGTGTGAGAGAGAGAGAGAGAGAGAGAGACTTACAGAGGCGGGATTCATGCATCCTCCAGTTAGATCAGAGCCAAGTATGTGAAGAGTGAGCTTGGAGAGACTGCAAATCCATGTTCTCATGAAGAAACTGTCCCTAATCTTTCTAGCTAGGCTGAGGGAGATGATCACAATTGCAAATGTTAGAAGACCTTCTGTCAATGCTCCCTTGGCGACGTCAACATTCAAGCTCGGCCCACGTCCTATTCCAGGGAAGGAGGAGAGGATGAGCCTCACACCATAAACTGACCCAACCACCTTTAGACGAGAAGTGGGAAGAATAACAAATACAAGAACGAGCAAATTAATCCATGTCTACGAAGAAAGATCATACAATAATCATATATGTCATCCCCCGTGAGTTCACAATAGGGTACCCGTAAGCAACACCATAGACATCATTTTTTATAATTTTTGTGGGACACTTTTCGAGTCAAAACATCACAAGGTTTTCCCGAATATCCAATTCATCTGATGTTCGAAGGTGTTTGTCACTGGCCGCTGGAGGAGTATTATTCTTGTCGCTTTCAGTGCTAAGATAATTTAAAAGGTAATAAACACAAAATATAAAGAAGTTTGGCAAGATAAGATCTTATTTTGAAAACAAGATGGGTGTTTGTAAAAAATCGTTCCTACATCTCTCAACAACTTCATTTCAGTTGCACCTCCCAAGTGTAAATGAAGCGAAATTGCACTAAACTGTAGAAGTTTCTCTATTATGCTAAGGTAGAAACATCTTGATCCACTAAAACAGATGCACAGCTAGCTGACTACTGGAGTAACTTGAAAAAGACAAAAGTAGAACAAACGAAGCCAACTGTAGAGAACACATTTTTGTTTTCGCCATAATTGAGAATGATCATCCAATTCAAGGTTATGCAAACACGAACGTGCGCAGAACTAGTTATCAGTCCCAAATATAGCCAATTAATCCGAAAAGCTTGCCTTGAATGATCTCGAGTCCAGGATAAGAATACATAGTTCAACTAATCTTTTTACATGTCTTAAGGATCAAGCTCTATCCTATGACCATATTTATTCCTTTTCAACTGAAAAACAGGCCAAGAGATTGTCATTTGATTCCATGGTTGAAGTCCTGCTAATTAAGGATACTGCTTATCATCTGTACCATGTTTCTTATCGCTTATCTTGTAAGATATCAATAAGTTCACTCACTGAAACAAGTTCTTGAGATTCGCATTTTGAAGCTCCTTACACAATAATTTAGCTCAGGAGAAAATATATAACTACTTAAACATCATCACAAACAGCCATTACCACCAAATCAGTTTACCCTGTTAATCTACCAACCAAAGATAGCATTTTTTTCGAAAAAGAAAAAGATAATAAGAAAAGAAAAGAATAAACCAATTAACCAACAGAAGAGGAAAAGGGGAACCTGCGCAGGGATTCTGGCGCCAAGGGTGAAGAGGAAAGTGGAGAAATCACCAGAAATGGCGGGGGACAGAACGGCAAGTGGATTGTACGCGCCGCCATTTGTGACCTTGGCCATGAATGCGAAGAAGAACATGTTGAGAATGGAGACACCGCATCTAACAATCTCGGCCTTTACTTGATGAGCACCGTAACCGAAGATTCTGTGCACAAAAAATTTGATGAGCGCGATTGACCAAACCCACATGAAAGACATGGCGAAATCCGCCGCCAGCAACCGCCGCCGGCCCGACATTTTCGGGTGCTCGGAGAACAGACGGCGGAGACTCAGTGGTGCATTACAGAAGATAAAGTGTCCGTCTGCAAAGCGTGGGAATGGGGTTCAGGTGGATTATCACAGGTCTAAGTAGCTTCCATGTTCGGACAAAGCGAACTCAAAACCTCCATGTTTGGCTACTTGTCGAGGCAATTTGTTGTGGATTGTGATTTCTCCATCTTTCTATTTTCTTTTAGGTAATGGCATATTCTAAACACACCACCAAAATTTTTAAACACACCATATTTATTAAATACACTATACAAAATTACATTTAAAAATTCAAAATTACTAAACACACCACAAAAATACCTATAATGCCCTTTAACCCTTAAAAAAATTTAAAAAAATAAATAAAAAAAGGCAAAGGCAAGGCAAACTTCCCTGCGCCGAACGCGAAACCCTACCTCTTCCACTCTCACCTGCGCCGAACGCGAACTTCCCTGCCAAACTCCTTGCGAACTCGCGAAACCATTCCCCTACACCATCCCGAAGTGCTCAAGAACCTTCCACCGTCGAACATAATGGACGCCGAACGCGAAACTCCAGGTAATCTGTCGCAAATCCGAACTTCAAATTTATGTATTTTCTGTCGCGAGTCTGTATCCGTTCGGCGCTGGTTGGCCGAACAGCCTGCAAGGCGTTCGGCCAGTGTTGGGCGAACAGCCTGCGAGGCGTTTGGCCAGTGTGGGCCGAACAGCCTGCTTTTTTTTTTTTTTTTTGTAACGTATGTATGTTAACATTTTAATTTTCTTATGTTATAGTTTACGAAAGAAGAAGAAGACGGCCTACAGCATCACATAGACGATTACGGGCTGCACAGCAAGAGGCAGGTCCTTCTGAGGTGCAGGAAGAACAGGAGGAGGAATATGCCGAAATGCCTCAAGAACAAGAGAGGCAAGCCGAGCAGAACGAGATACTGATGGGCCCATTTCCTGACGGCCCTTACGATCCATCATTATTGCGAAGCTTCAAAACACACATAGCCGCCGACGTGTGGAATGGCAATGAGAGAGGCGTTTTAAAATGCCTCTGCCACACTTCGAAGCTTCTATGATGGGTGTATCCGGAGGATGAGACGACCCGAGCCTGGAGGTCGTATGTGAAGCGGTCCGGGCTTCACAAATTGAGCAAAATACCATACAGAGCTTCCAACCGAAACCTGATTTCTGCATTCGTCGAACGTTGGCAGCCGGAGACCAACACTTTTCACTTACCATTTGGTGAGATGACAATCACATTAGATGTTGTGTCGTCTTTACTCGGTCTTCCAGTGGTTGGGCAGCCAGTGCAGGTGGAAGACGATCCTTCAAAATTCTCGCCTGCACTGATACATCGATTGTTGGGTGTGTCAGTTGAGGATGCCATATTGGCCCTCAATGACAAGAGAGGGCAGTCAGTGAAACTAGAGTGGCTTCGTAGCACATTCTCGGACAGCGTTCAGATTTCGCAGAGACGAGCTGCAGAAAAGGCAGCTCGAGCATATATACTATATATTCTTGGGTGTACCATATTTTCCGACAAAAGTGGTACTCGGATCTCAGCTGGCTATCTGAAGCTACTGGAAGACACAAGTGTCGTCCGGGAATTTGCATGGGGTGCTGCTGCCCTTGCCTATCTTTATAGGCAGTTAGGATCCGCATCAAGGGCGGGAGTAAAGCAAATTGCTGGATATCTTACATTACTGGAGGTACGTCATTCTTTGAAAATTATTTACTTTTACGTTATGTTACAATTTTTAATATGTTGTACCCTTACATTTGTATATATGTAGGCATGGATTTACGAACACTTCCCGACGAGCCCACGACCTCAATTCAATGTGGAGTACGATCCCAGATTTCCACTAGCTATGAGATGGGCACAGCACGGGCAAGGTGGACCCAACACTTTGGACTTGCAGGCGTGCAGGGAGTGGTTGGATTCACTTCAACCACACGAAGTAAGGGTCTTTTTAATTCTTTTTTCACAAATATATGTATTTTTCAAATATATAACTTGAACAATTCAATACGTAGGTCAACTGGGATCCTTATCAGCAAGTACGTGATTGATTTGAACGTCCTGAAGTGACGTTTTATCAATGCTGCATAAGGGCTCTGGACATTGTCGAACCATACCACCTCGATCGTGTGTTGAGGCAGTTCGGCCATGTCCAGCATATACCGTTGCCTCCATTGGATCCAGACTATGCAAGAAGAGGAAAAAATCCCAGTCAGTATGTACTTGCATGGAGGGTGCTTGGATCCATGTTTCTGTCCTGGGATAGCCACGTTTTGTCCATCCAACGACGAGGGAGACTTGCACAGCCAGTATGGGAGACTGTACCAGAGTACATGGATTGGTACCGTACATTCTCCCATCCACAAGTCCAAAACCCCGATCGTATATCTGCAGCACGGCATTTTCCGACTGATGCGAACCCTAGTCAATTGTGGGCTCGAAACGTTGACGCCCGGAACATTCTCGACCCACTGGTTCGCATGTGGACAACCCATGATCCGCAGTTATCGCTTGATTACGTGATGCCTAGAGTTGAGCAAGCTACAAGAGTACTCCACGGTCTCACGTTGGATGAGGGGAATGATTCCGATGAGTAGAGTAGTGATTATATATGTATGACATTAAAATTTTCTAGATTTGAATGTTAAACATTACCTTTTGTAATGATCGACTTTATTCGGTGTCCAATATATTTTTAAATTATTATTTTAATGTTTGCTCGATATTCTGTTGTCCAACACTAAACATGATTTTTGCATTCGTTGAAAAAAAATAGAACGTACAAAATACATAACCCGAAAAAACAGAATGTACAAAATAAAGTTTCAGGGCGTTCGGCCAGTGCTGGCCGAACATAACACAACACGTTCGGCCACCACAGACCGAACACATAATACCCTGTTCGGCCAGGGAAGGCCGAACGTGTTGTGTTATGTTCGGCCAGCACTGGCCGAACGCCCTGAAACTTTATTTTTTATGGATTTTGTACATTCTATTTTTTTCGGACATAATAACAATATTTAAGTTTGCGATTTCAATAATTTCATGTGCGTATGAATTGCGAATAACTTTGCAAATAATATTCAACATTTTAAACAAAAAGTATATATCAGTCATTTCGTAAACAAATGGCATTATACATTTGAAATCGGCTTTTGTAGAATATCTCCCATCCAGCAGCATATGCACTACGATGTTCATGCCATGCTTGCAGAACAGGAGGCAACGGGCATCCAGTGCTTAATGAGACCTGCCACAATGCACGTATATGAAAAATTACTTTGAAAAATTGTAAATCATAAGAAAATGTAATAATTAGAAAATAATTTTACCGCGCAAAAATGCGTGCTTCGATCTACCAAAGCTATGCAAATAAGTTTCGGATCTTCTGGGTTTGCAGTCCTCAGGGGAAGGAAAGTATAGTTTGCAATGGGTGTTAGCACGACAAGTGCTATGTTATAGACAGTTGCAATCATGTGTCCCATGTCAGGGATATCTAGCCAGTGTCGTCTATGAGCTCTCTTCTCAAAACAGTGTAATACATCTTCAACTTCCCCAACACGTCCATGTTCTTTGAATATGGGTGCATACATTTCTCCAAAATGTTGTAATTCATGGATCAAGTCACAACGAACTCTAGACCACGAATCTTCCCCATAGTTCATTAACTCAGCAATTGCACGAAATCCACAATGTCCGTCTCCTCTAACATTCTTAGTCCCACAAACAACCACTACCATGCCTAATGGGATAGCCTTTTTACGGACCCAAGAAATCAAATTTTCTCGTGATTCGAACAAATCCATTGTATTAAACACATCTTGATAATCAACAACCACCTCGTTGTTATCTGAAATAAAAGCACTTGTTCTTGATGTCTCTTGAAAATAAAATTAAATGAATCAGAAAACAACCAAAAAAAGTACAAGATAATCCGTGTTCGGCCTAGAACAGCCGAACATGCGTTCGGCCTGTATCAGCCGAACACAACACGAAGTGTTCGGCCTTCAGACGCCGAACGTTACATTAAGTGTTCGGCCAGTATTGGCCGAACGTTTCTGCTTACGTTCGGCTGATACAGGCCGAACACACCCGAAATTTCTGCTACGCGATGCAAATTTCGGTTGAGAGAAAATTAATGTATAATGCACAATGTAGTACAATAAAACATTTGAAAAACTTACCGATTTTACATATAATTGTTGATTGTCCATGAATATAAGAAAAAAATATGGTGAATAAATCAATTTTTTGATTTGAAATTTTTAGGGTTTGAGAGAGGAGAAGGGTTTGAATGGGGAAGAGAAGGGGGAAGAGAGGGGGAAGCGAAGGGTAGCCAAAATTTGTTTTTTAATTTTGAGGGTTATTTTGGTAATTTTGTTAATATCATTTTTTGTAAAATTAAATGGTGTGGTGTGGAAAGAAATGGTCGGGTGTCGGTCTGTCACTGACACGGTAAAAAAATTAGTTTTATGAGCACAGTAAATAACAACGGTAGATGTATGTAGCATACACAAATATATATATTTTTTATTTGAACGAACTTAAATCAAAGTCCTTTTAATCAAATGTTGTAATAAGATTAGATGGAGAGGATATCCAATCTTTCATTACACTTTAAATAAATAAATATATATATATATATATATATATATATATATATATATATATAAATTGTATATATATATATATAAATTGAGTTATTTTTCAATCGAGTTCATTTAATCCATCACAAATATTCTCTTAATGGAATGTTCTATTTTAATGAGTGGTTTTCTTGGGCATGAAATGCCCTAATTATTAATTATTTATTTAAAAAATAATAATATTTTATGTAAGATAATAAATTAATAATAATAAATAATTAATATTTTAGATAAAATTGCAGGATTCATCCAATACATATAAATCTTTACATATTTTAAATAAGTTTATTTTACATATATAAATCTTTAAATATTTTAAATAAGGTTATTTTACATATAAGTCTTTAATATTTTAAATAAGGTTATTTTTATATTTCAATTTAATAATTAAATAGTAGGGATGGTATGTTAGATATTTTATGTAACAGTGCACCTGTTAAAATGGCAACAAAGTATTAATTCTTAATATTTTTATAGTAAAAAATGGGTATTTTGGGAATCTCGTTTTTAAATAAAAACCTATAAAATGATACAATTCCTATAATAAAAAGTTAAAAAACATTTCAATGACCATACATGAATGAATGAAATGTAGAATTAGTTTTATCAACACACGCTATTTATTTATTTATTTATTTATTTATTTTGTGGTGTCATTATTATTTGCAGCCATAACCAAATATGAGGGTGAAAATACACTTTTGCCCTTGAACTCATTTATATTTGCACCCATACCCTAATTTAGTATTTTATACTGAACCACCGAATTCTCTCCTCTTTGAAATAGTCTGTCTCTCTTTTAGGGTAAGTTCCTCTTTCTTATCTCTCTCTCCGACGCACGGATGTACGGAGTGGCTCATATAAATTAATCGGAATAGGGAAGCCTTTGAACAATTTGTCATTCTCTGGTTCTGTGCAGGTTTTACAGGTCGAGATCGGTTGCGGGTTCGAATCAGTTTTCATTGTGGTGAGACTCCGTTAAGTTTCAGATCTGTTTAATTCATGCTTCAAGCCGTAATTTAGAGCATTTCAATTATGATTTGGGATGTCGATTTTGTGGGATTGAAATGGGTTTTTATCTATCCCGTCATATTTAATCTCTATAGTATTGGTTTCCTTCGAGATTTCATCTGGCAATACTATATGTCTCTACTCGCGCGCGTGTAAATTTGGTCTTTCGTTTATCCGGCTTAGTATTGGGGGCTGAATGTCTATTGCAAAACTTCAGCAGGAACTTAAGTGGTTCCCTTCATTTGAAATTAAGGGCGTTGTGTATAAGCATTTTGTTATTTCGTAATTTTTGCGGAACCTTGTGCGATTGAGCACTGCCGGTAGATGATATTGTGGATTTATTATTTGACTCGGCTGTTTGAATTATTACAATAAAATGGACTGTTTTAATTGTTTGGAGTAGCATATTTCATAATTATTTTGGTCTCCAGCTATACAAAGGAAGCTTTTTAGTCTTATGAATGAACTAAGGATAGACCATAGTGTATTTTCAATAGGTTTTCTATGAATCTTGTTCCCTGGATCTTTGCATGCTGTATACTTGTCTGGTTTAGTTTGCTTAATTTGTCAAATGAATTGTAGATATGGAGATTCATCTCCTCTTTTAAGTATTCCAAAACCAATGATTTTATTGATCTAGAAGTTTGTGTTGATATGTAAGCTTTGTGCATGAACTGTGCCAACAAGTTATTGGGTTTGGAGGTGTGGTTATTTCGTCGTATCAAACCAAACTAGATTGCTTTATGGCTTACGCTATGCTTTGATGATTACACTTTAAGGGCAATGCTTGGTATCAAGGGATGGGAAGGGTGAGGGAAGGGAGAAAGATTAGAAACTTGCAATTGGTTAGTTGTACAATACATGGCATGATGTCATGTTCTTGCTGTGGATTGGAAGGAAAACCCCTTCTTTTTTGGTTTCTTTTGATAGAATAATAACAAGAGGCAAAAATCAGGCGTAAACCTGCATCTTTCTGTCCCACCAAATAAACATTTGTACACCTTAGGTTATTCCAATGAACTTGTTAAAATTTTACATGTTATTGTAGACTTTAGAGTGTTAGGGAGCTATTGAGCAGTCTTTTAACATTGTGATTGCCATATTAACGAAGGTGGAAGCTTGGTCCTCGGATTTCAGTTGTAGCGTGCCTTAGCATCTTTATTTGTGACCCAGTAAATCTTCTCATTAAGTATAGTCATAAGATATTTGATATCATATGTCACTAAGTAAGCTAGTATGGTTCAGAACCTTGAATTTTATTTTGCTAGCAAATGTTTCTGTTTTATAAAATATGGAAATAATTTTTTTGTGATTAGAGAGTTCCCCTTACCTTCAAGGCTTTCAATTTTAATCTCTTCAACAAATGCAATTAAATTTAGCATTCACATGCATCAAATTTTTAAATAAATCATTGTTCACCTGATAAATTGGTTTAGTTTGTATGTTATAGCTTCGTCAGTTTGGAAGTTTGATCTTCCATTAATCTAGAACTTATGATAATTCACCTTGGACTCTATATGCTGTTTGGTAGTTTTTATAAGCATGTGTTGTCACATAGTATGCATATTAACTTACAAGTGATAGGAGAGCTAACTGTGAAACAGCATTCTAATGAGCTAAACTGCTAGTAGGATTTAGCATGCAGGATTTGTTTGCCCATGAATGATAACCTCGATTTTTTCATATATATATATATATATATATATATAGATAGATAGATAGATAGATATAGATATTGAGAATTCTGCTTGTTTCTTTTTTTTTTTTTGTTACTATTTTTGCAAATCTTAGTAATTCTTCTATATAGTTGCTTGTTTTTACATTTTTGGTTGTCTTGGAATCCTGGTTATCCTGCATTAACAAATTAAACTGGAAATTTAATGTTCTAGCAATTTCTAATGAAAGATTTCGTTGTGGTTTCATAACTTATTTCAATATCATGACTTTGGTAATCTCGTGATTAGTGGAGAGCTTGGAAGAATTTAACAATTAATAGAATGCACTGTTGATTTTATATTTAAAAAAAAATATTTATAAAATAAAGATTACACTTTTGGAAGCTGAAACTTTGTCTATTGACTAATGGTGTTGTATCAGATTGATGTCATAAATAATTTCATTTCACATAATGGAACTATTTAGTAATTGGATTTTTGTTAACTACTTGTCTGCTCAAATGTAAAAAATAGCTTGGATTTTGCTATCAGCATTTGAAATTATTATTGTGGTGTGTTGAATGAAGTTTGTTCTTATGGATTCTCATTAGTTTACCAGAAATATCATCACTTATTGTGTAGAGAGTTCAGGTGATATATCGTGTATATTTATGCTAATGAACTTGCAGTTGCCTTTTATTTGATGATTTTCTACTATTTCACCTTATTACTTGCAGTAGTTTCTGGATATTTTTTGTTGGACTAAATCTCTAGTCGGGTTTGTAACTGCAGAAATTAGAAGGCTTGTGGTAGAAGCAAAATGGCTGGTCCTAGGATTGCTCATGCCACTTTGAAAGGACCAAGTGTGTTGAAGGAGATTGTTATTGGAATCACCCTTGGCATTGCTGCAGGTAGTGTATGGAAGATGCACCACTGGAATGAGCAGCGGAAAGTTAGGGCATTCTATGACTTGTTGGACAAAGGTGAAATCACAGTTGTTGCTTCCGAAGAATAAATATTTTGTTACTTTCTTGATCATTGAAATGTTCTTATTGGTTCCATGGCGAATTACATCCGAATCTTTTGGCTCTTGAATTTAACATGAGCTCCTTTAGTTCAAAAGTGTTTTGAAATAAGTTGTAAGGGTTTGACCAATTCTGCAAATGCTGAAGCTTTTGAAGCTTTTGTTTTGTTAATCTTGGCTGCTGCATCTCTTGATTTTATCAATTTATGTTTTGTTTTGAACATCATATGCTGGCTTTCTGTTGAGGCTTTCAAGCCAATAATTATTTTTATTTTATTTATTTATTCTGGTGAGATCAAATTTAAGGATGTTGAAAGGGCAGTATACTGGCTCATTGGTCCAAAAAATTATAAATTTAAAGTTTGATTTTATTTGTCTGTTTAGTTTAGTTCAAAATATTATAAATTTAAAGTTCGATTTTATTTGCCTGTTTAAAATTGGCCAGTTTAGTTGGGACCCTAATAGCCGGAAGCTCTACAGGCCTTAGCCTGGTTGCCTTTTTTTCTTTGTCCTCATTCTTCGTACGAAGGATTGACATGCAACATTTTGAATAAATTTCATATAATATAATTATTGTTTAATAGAAAAAACTAAAATTTATGTTAAATTATTAGAAGATTTTAAATATTTATGAGTTAAATTTAAAATTTAAATGTAACATGATTTTTAACAACGTAGATGTACTTAACAAAAAAAAGTGATAAAATATTTAATGTTATTTATATAACATATTATGTGTATTTTATTATAATTTTAAATTTACAAATATAATTTGATTATTTAGACTATAGTTTAATAGTGGTTTGTTTAGTTTGAAAATTAGTAGGGTTAAAGTAAGATGGAAGATGTTAAGAAGTTGTTATTCCAATGGTCTAAGAAAAAAGACACAAAATGTGAACAAAGCTTAAAATTAATTACATCCATTATACGATAACTATTGCACAATTACTTATCAGGTCTCACTACTGCAAATATATAATTACATTTCATCATTTTGTTTGAAATTTAAAATGAAATTCAACCGAGCTTTATTATCCCATTTAACAATATATATTATAATGTTATTCACTAATATTTATTTGGATCGATCGTCTATTCTATACATACTTTATCATTTCATTGTATTAATATTTATATATCACAAAAAAAATAATTATATTATATTTTTAAATAGTTATTGAAATAGAAACCAAAATATTTATTATATAGTAAGATAACATATTAATTAAAATAAAATCCAAACAGCACGATTTAAATTCTAAAAACACTAGAAAACGGAAAAAACAGTCCTACAATTTGTGTTTTCCTCTGCGTCTTGTCAAGAAAGAAAACTCCCTGGGGGCGGAAAACAAATAGAAAACCAAATCCACTGACCAAACATAGAAACAGCGAAGTCGAGAGAAGAGAAAGCATACAGCTGCTGAAAAATAGGGTGACAGTTTTTGGGTGAGGAAGGGAAAATGAGCAGCATAGGCACGGGTTATGATCTATCGGTGACGACATTCTCACCGGACGGCCGCGTTTTCCAGATCGAATATGCCGCCAAAGCTGTAGACAATAGCGGCACTGTGGTTGCCATCAGATGCAAAGACGGCGTTGTTATGGTAGGCGGTCGTGCCGAAAATTCCAATATTGTTTTTGCCTATTAGGGTTTTAATTGGGGGTTTTGGTTTTGTTTGGTGTTGCTGTAGGGAGTAGAAAAACTGATTGCTTCGAAGATGATGTTACCCGGGTCCAACAGAAGAATCCACGCCGTACATCGCCACTCTGGCATGGTATATTTTTTCTCTCCCTCTCTTCCATTAAAAAAAAAAAAAAGGAAAGTTGATTTTATGGGTATATATTGTTGAATGGTGTAAGAATCAATGATTGATGTGCATGTTGTATTTGATAGGGACTGCGCACTTAGTTATCCATTCGAGTTCGGGGGGAACTTTTATGCATTATGCAGAACTATGTAGCTGAATACTCTTTCTATGTAACTCGATACTGTGCTAGATTTTTTATTATTGGTGTTTAATTTGGCTTGATGCACTGGAAGTAATCTTCTGACAAATTGGATTTTTCAAGAATAACTATCTAAACAGGAGCTGAAATTATGCCATCCAGATTGTTTTTTTCACGATTAAAGATAATAGAGAGTATTGACAACTAACTGCTTACCATCTGTATGTTAGTAGATTTGGTTGCACAAAGTTTGTGCTCAAGTCAGTTTTGGTAATTAAAATTTAATGTGTTTTTATTTGGATTAGTCTTTCTATTTGATTTCCCTTTAAAAAGGTGATGGCACCATATGCTGAATTATTTATTTTATCCTTGTTTTCTTCATTTTGTTTTTCAGGCTGTTGCTGGGCTAGCAGCAGATGGCCGACAAATTGTGACAAGAGCAAAATCTGAAGCAACTAACTATGAGAGGTTCTTTTCCGTCCTGAGTTCACTTGTGCGCCCCCCCCCCCCCCCCCAACCACCACCAAAACCCCAATTCTTTTTTCTTCCTCTTCTTTTGCTTTATCTGCTAAGTGCTGTGTTGAGGTAGTAAGTGGCATTTGCGTAAACGTATTGTTCAATAATCTGATTTGCAGTGTATATGGTGAACCAATTCCTGTAAAAGAACTGGCACAGCGAGTAGCTAGTTATGTGCATTTGTGCACGCTCTATTGGTGGCTCAGGTTTGATTGCGCACATATTTTCATTTTATTCACTTGCTTATATATTGTCTTATATCTGCATGGTGAACCCAATTTAAAATTTGCAGGCCTTTTGGATGTGGAGTGATTTTGGGAGGTTATGATAGAGATGGACCACAGTTGTACATGGTTGAACCATCTGGAATTTCCTATGTGAGTTGTTTGTGCATTCTCTTTAATAATGACTATATAACTTAAAGCTATAGTGCCTTCTGTTTTATTACACTGCAAACTCAGATTGTCTGTAAAAAAATTCTTGGTTGAGTTAATAAAAAAATTTGTTGCTTTGGTTCTTTGTTGTGAGTTGCCTTTCATTTTTGGTTCTCACTTTTGCAGAGGTATTTTGGTGCTGCTATTGGGAAGGGCAGGCAGGCTGCTAAGACGTAAGTAATCTACATTTGGTCCTGCAAGCATTGCTGATGGCAGGCTGCTTCTGTGGGCTTTGTTAATCCGAACTTTGTTTTTGACAGAGAGATTGAAAAGTTAAAGCTTTCTGAAATGACATGTCGACAAGGGATAATTGAGGTGGCCAAGATGTGAGTTTTATCTTCTACATAATGTTTAACATGATATTTTATGAATGTCACTGGCTAGATGCTAACTGCCTTTTTTTATTTATTTTTATTTTTAATGTGGATAGTGTTTAAGCGTATCTTAGTGCTTTGTTATGCATCTATACGTACACTGGATACAGGGGTCTATCTAATGTGTCTATCAAATACTTATTGGGATATGTTTGAGGACCTTGGAGAATGAAGTAAAATATGTCAAGATTCTGCTGTGATATCTTGTACTCAACAGAATGTTGCACAATAGCAACTAAGTGCCTCAAAGGTCACAACATCAAAAAATTTGTTTGTTGAATTTTGAATTGTACCTTGGATGAAGTTGATACCCAGAAAGAACATTGACAATCTTGCGTATTATAGCTAAGTTTCATTTCCATGCCAGATGAACGTAACTGTGTTTTAGCATGTGTTCTTTATTTATTATTTCCTTTTTAAATGCACGAATATAAGGTCATGCTTGTATAATATTCAAGCTAATCAATTACGATCTTGATTCACCTCCATATTTCATGTTATCTCTTCAGTAAATAATATACTCCATCCATCTTAAACTGAATCTCATTTTAAATTTTTGACCAATCAACTTGACTACTTTTTAACAGCAAGAAGCAGCAATTTATTTGGTGCTTATACTTAATATAAATGTCTTGAACAAATAAACTAATGAGAAACTTATTTGGTGTTATAAAGGTCTTGGATAAATAAGACTACATTCAAATATTATGATCTGAAAGTTTAAAATAAAAGTACTTGAAAATGCAGATTATTTACCTTTGCACTGTTAGAATTGCATTCTTTTTTCAAACTGGAATATAACATATGGTATATCAAGTGTACATTTACTGTGTTCATTCTGAGGTTATGCTGATCTAATTACATACTGATTTCATACAAATAATATTACTGCTATGCCAATTTTGCGTTTTGCTTCCAACTCTGTTAGCAGTTCTTTTCATCATCTGATTAATTTCTATTCTATAAGCAGTATTTATGGAGTACATGATGAGGCAAAGGACAAGGCCTTTGAATTGGAAATGAGCTGGGTCTGTGATGAGTCTAACCGTCAACATCAAAAGGTAAATGTGCATTTGTACAATACTTAGAAAAGAAAAAAATCTGCTTTAATCTACTCCAGATTATTGGTAACTTATGCAAGCTTGTCCAAGATTAGGACTTAAGATGATTTCAAATGCCAAATTTGAACAGATATGATGAAAAAGAAAAATATTTACAACTGCAACTTGATGTCATCTCTCCAAAGAAGGTGCTACTGTAGATCGCATAACAGGATTAATTAGCAAAATATAAACCAAAAGATGACTACAAGCATGTGCTGATTAAAAAAAATTGCTCAAAACATGTCCATGTTATTAAATTTTTCTAAGACAAGAAAATAGAAATAGACTGGAGCCATCAGTAAACCTGGTTCTACTTTTCAACAGAATCAAGTTATGAACACAGTGTTCGAGTTCACCATGCAAAATGTATGCTTGGATTCGTTCTTTTGTGTAAAATAACTTATAAAATGCAACCGTTGCTTTTTCTGACCAGGCTCGGTATTGAATTGAAGCAACCACATTCACTTAACACATGCTGAATGAATTATCCATATATGTTATCTCGTTTGCTGAATACCCCACCTCCTGTTGGGTTGTGTCTTCTAGAATTAAATGAACATATCTTCTTGTTATGTGGAATGAATCTGTATTTGCTTCCCTCCCATGCGCTATTGATTAAATTTTGGCTTTTTATATTACCATCAGTGGTAAGGGATAGCTACATCAACAGACTACATTTGGAAAAAAAATGAACTTAAAAGGACAGTTTCGAATATTAGGCCATGCGTCGTTAACCTCACCTCATGTATTCGCTCCTACCTACATTTCAACGAATTTCAGTCCATTAGTTTAAAATTCAGAGCATTTTCTTATTATGAAGCCCAAGTTTAGGATCCTAACTGTACAATAACACTTATGGAATGTAGTTTTGGCAAAAAAAAAAAAAAAAAAAAGATGGTTTATTGATCTGTTAACTCACACTTCTGGATTCTGAATTGATGATTGATAAAATTTCTCATGTACCAGGTTCCTGAGGATCTATTAGAGGAAGCTAAGTCAGCAGCTAAAGCTGCCCTTGAAGAAATGGATGCAGATTAGCGGCTGTGCTCCTGCTTTTTTTTTTTTTTTTTTAAATTTTATTTTCTCTTGAACAATTTTCTTTAATAATTATGGTATGTGATAACTTGTATACGAATGCATATATGATTGATTTCGATTGCCAGACTGTTCCACTGAATGAACTTGTTCAATCATTTAATTCGGGGGGTGGGGGTGTTTGGGCTGGGTTATTCACATCTGCTATGTTATGGGTTTATTTGTACGCTTGGACCTTAGCCACACATGCTCAATTTTTTATAGGTCCTCAAGATTTCAAGGCCCAGCTTCTGGAACGTCATAAATTCATTCCTTAATAATTTAAATATCATGACATTTTATTTTATTTTATTAGGCCAATAGAATAATAAATCTATGATGTCATAACTTTTTAATTCCTAGTGGCATTAGCTAACCTAGATCATGAATTTTTCATAATATTTGCACCGGAATCTCTTTTTGTTTATTTGTGTGTGTTTTTTTTTTTTTTTTTTTTTTTTTTTTTTTTTTTTTTGTGAAGTGGGGTGGATAATCTGTACTCTTTATTTTTAAAGTCGATATCATTAGACGATGTACTCTATTTTGAGGATTCAAGGAAGGCTAGAATATGATGTAATAAATATCATCCTAATCTTGTTTTGTTGAATATATTTTAGGATAATAATGTTAAATCCTTAAAATTAAACTACTAAACATTGGTGGTTGTGACACAAGTCAATAAGCTTGCATCCAACAACCAATCATCTTGTAATAATCATTGCAAATGAAAGAAAGTTGGATGTGGATTCCAATTGTCCATACCAACCAACTTTCTATTAGATATGGAAATCATTTTAATTGGAATCTAATGCCCAAACTATGCTATTAATTATCATTTTAGACAAAGGGGTCAAAATCATAGTGGTCGGATCTTCTAATTTTTATCATATTTTAATTATATAATTTATTTTATTAATGCTTTGATGCATGTATAAAGAATCAAATATTATCTACAAAATATTCTTTGATAAGATAAAAAATACAATACACACATACACACACACATATATGAAAAAGAGATCTAAAAACAAGTATTTTTTGGGAAGCAATACTGTCTTTTCTTTTCATTAAACCATAATTAGCTTTTCCTTTTACTTTGGAATAATTTCAGGAGCTACTTTTGCGAGTGATTGAGAAGTTGTTGCCAATTGATTTAATTAATCATTCATTATTGGGTAGATAAGTCCCAACATTAAGTGGAGAATCAAATATTTGGTAAGGAGAATAATTAATTTAGTTATGTCTCCCACTCCCATCTAAATACCTGAATAATGCATCTCAAACTGCTGCCAAATATTTCTTAGAAAAAATTAAAAAAAAGAATTATGTCGATGAGTTTATTGAAAGATATCGTTTGAATTTGGGACAAGACTATACCATTCACGTCAATAATTTAGCTTGGGGATGAGACAATAATATTGTAATTAAATAATAAAAAATAAATAAATATTGATAAATTTCAAAAGTTATGTTACAATTAAAATTAGTAAAATAAAATTAATTTTTTTGTAATTAATCCTATAATCATATTAACCTAATTAAGTTTCCTCATGGTATCTATTGGTCATCCATTTCGAAGAACGAGCAATGATTCAGACAAATTAAAATTTTATTTCATATCCATTTCCTTATAAAGATTTGTTCATATTTAATGAATATGTTTATTATTTTAATTTAATAGTGACGCAATTAAATTTGTCCAGCCCGGAAACTTAAATTAATGGGGTCCAAAATTGTCGGTGTGTGGGCCCAAAATATTGATAAAATTTAAAAATTGGTGACGCCTGGCTTTAGACCGTTGACGCCTCTGTTTCACAAATAGCCGTTATCCGCTGCCAGCGAAAACATTTTCTTTATTATTATTATTATTATTATTATTATTATTATTATTATTATTATTATTATTATTATTATTATTTTGGTTCAAGTGACCCAATAAACAATATTTATTCAAATATATATTCAGAACTTGTTAAAACAACCTCAAAATTTTTACCTAAGGATATTTTTGATAAAAAAAAAGAAGCATATATATATAAACTTATGGAAACCTCATAATATTAATGAATTCAATATAAAAAATAATAATTTAAAGATTATACATTGAGCTAGCCGTTCGGTCCAACCTAATATTAAACAAATATAAATTTTGAACAGGATATAACCGGCTTAGAATTACTATATATTTTCTAGTATAAACTATCATATCTCATAAATTATAATTATATTATAGAATTGATTTACCCGACACTATTTTACATAAGAGTTTAGATAGGTAAACCAAAGAATGCATCGAATCATTCGTGCTAACTCACTTTCACCATATGTAATTACAAGATCCAAGATATAACAAAATTTCATATTGTCTTTATATCACGATAATTTTTGTTCATGTTTAGTAATATTATATTTTGTTAATTTGCAATTGTGGAGAAAGTCAATAAAATACACTTTTATTCAAAAAAAGTTATGCATTTTTGCAAGGCGGGTGGGCAGACGGGCAATGCAATTAAATTTTACCCATTTAACATAAGATATAAATGGATAATTCGTTTACCCATGGGTATCAGTATACCCGTCGGGTATTACTCGTACCCTACCCAAAACAAATAAATGGGTAATAGAATAGGGTAAGAATAATATATTTTGTATTAAGGTAGGGATGGGTAGGCGTACCCATACCCTACTCTACAAATTTACATCCCTAGACATTACATTAATTAATCAGTTTATATGATATATAGTATTTTAAGAATCGTAACTAATTTGACGTGGGGCCTCTATTTTGTTCTCATCGACAACTTTTATTCTAAAAAAATGTAGTTTTTCTTTTTAAATAAAATAAATTTCGTTACTTTGATCTCTGAGAAGAAAATTATAAAACACAGCAAAGAAAAGACTACTATAATTTGAAGAAATATTTAAAGGGCCGTAATTAATTTGAGAGGGGAAGTACAACTTTTAGTTTTAGTAGCAAGCAGAGGTAGGCTGTATATAGTACTATAAAATAACAAAGCAAATCATAATTTACCTTTCCCCTTTTTCTTTAATATATATATATATATTATACTATTTTAATATAAATTAATTCAATTTTTTTTATCTTGATATTTGATTTTATTAATTGGTTTTCTTTACATTAAATAAATTGGTTTAATACAAAAATCATTATCTTAAGCAACTCATAATTTTTATTAAGCAAAATTACATGAATAAGGATGTATATATTTTAATCTAAAATCCATTTTTTAATTTGCAAATTAATTTGAGATAATTTAAAAAATTCATTATTCATGTTATCCAGCAGACAGAATTAAAGTTATTATTCCAATTCAGATTTTCTGTTTTTTAAAGGAAAAAAAAAGTCGAGTCAAAATACAAAATTTGAAAGGCTGCAGCTGTACAGCGGCTGTATAGTAACGGTACAATCCAATGATTGGCCATAGAAAAATTTGGCGTGCCGATATCAAAATCCCATTTCAACCCTGGCGTGTGTATAGATATAAAATCTGTATTCAATGCGCTCTCTCTCCCTCTCTCTCTCTCTCTCCCCTGGGCTTGCTAAAAATCAAATCCTCAATTACAAGGGAGAGATCGCTATCTGAAATCCATTTGTGGCATTTGCAAAGTCTGATTATATCTGTCTACCAAAGAAAGCGAAAGCAAAGAAAAACACGCACGCTCCCCTTCCCTACATCGTGTTTTCACTCAGATTTCTTTGCCCATCTCTTTCTCTCTCTCTCTCAAAGGTATTCTTTTCTATTTGGGGCTCTTGCTTTCCTCTTATAACTACTGCATTTTGTTTGTGTTGGAAGTTCTTGGATTGGTTTCGGCAAGTTTGGTTTTCTTGAAATCGTATCTTGAGTGGGCTCTCTGATTTTTCCTTTTTCTTTTTCGTGATTTTTTTTTTAATTAATTTTTCTTGAATTTTTATGTTTGGGATCTTTTCCTCGAATTTTTGACAGGATGGGGTTGGCTTCTTATGTTCAATTTTAGGGTTTATACTTTGCTTCCTATGATTCCGATCCCAAAAATGTAGCTTTTATGCTTCTTATTTTTTAAGTTCTTTTCCTTCGATCAAGGTTAGTGTGTATGAATTGCGTAATGCGTATTATCTTTATTTGAAAAAACCTCAGTTTTCTCTATGCCAATTGCAGAATATGTGAATTCAACTTTTGAAAAAAGTTGCATGACTGGGAATTATACTTTATGTGTAATTGTGCGAAGTTATCTTGAATTTAATGGAAAAGGGGAAGTCCTATGTGCGCAAGCCATGATGCAAGAGCTTAATTCAATTGCTAGTCTAAATTTAGATTGGGAATTGCAATTTGAATATATCATTTTCAGTTTCTTCTCCTTCACAGTTCTTAGGTTTCTGAATTATTGCATTTGATCTCATTTTTCTGCACTGTTTTGACTCTTTCATTACAAATATTTAAAATCATTTCCTATTTTATTTTCGCTCTTAATTTTGTAATTTACTTCTGTAACGTCTCTTTCCTGAGGATTTCCATTTTTGCTTGAGGAGAAACTGGTCCTATAAAAATGTCTTCGGTGTTAGTGCAGTAATAGTTTGCGAGCGTGAGTGTGTAAAGAGAGTTTAAATAATGAGCATAAGTGGTTTGAAATTAGGATTGACAATGCTTTCATGATGTTTTCTTTAGCTAGGTTTATGCTAGTTTATATTTCAAACTAAATGACAGTTTTCTGTTAAAGAAATTCTTTTGGTTTTAACAGTATTAGGTCCATCGTTGCCTTTATATTGTTATTATTGTGCTGAATGTGCACAATCACATTATTTGATTGTTATGGCAACCACATGTGCCAGTGTTGTGCACTTAACTGGTCATGTTTCTGGCTTGGCACTTATTGTGCATTACTTTGAAACTAACATTTAGCAACTGAAAGCACTCTATTGAATGTTGTATATTTGCAAAACAGCTGGTCATTGAGTTTTTCATTGTATTGCTCTTTGTTGTTGTTTTGGCCCACTGTTGGGCTGCAGTTTTATCAACAATAATTGCATGAGAAATGTGTATTGCTTGACAGTAATTTTATGATTGAATCTTCTTGCTTAATAAAGATGGGATGGCTTTTGTAAAGTTGGGCGCTTGCACTGCACCTTCTATCTGAATCTACAGATGTGTTTGAATATGATATATCTAATTCCCAACAAGTGATTTGAAGTGCTAATATTCTGTTATTATGCAGGACCCTGTTTGGGGCTTGTATCCCAAACCTGTATGGTATAGCACCGTGATATTGCAAAGCAGCTGCTGAGGGTTCACATCTTTTGTAAGGAAAATAGTTGGCTTTTGCTTTGAAGCAGCTTGATATGGTAATGTTACATTTCTTCTTGTGTGAAAACCCCCCTTTTGTTTCCTTGTTTGCTTGGGTGATCTACGCTCGTTAATAGGCTCAACTGGAACTATTTTGAGGAAATAATGATAATTTTATAATTCATTATTACATGTTTGATTTTTGAGATTAGAGTAAAGAGTAACTCGATATACATTTGGACTTCAAAAGTTGATTTTGAATTGAACTTGTAGCATTAGTTTTTGTTTTTATGCGACAAGTGGCACAAAATGATTTAGATCTTTGTTCATGGGTTTCATTTTTCATTTAAAATTGTTCTACTGTCTTACACTATTACTTTGCCCAAATGGTCTTTTAGGCGACAAACGAGAATCTTCCTCCAAATGTCATAAAACAATTGGCGAAGGAACTAAAGAATCTTAATGAAACCCCTCCAGAAGGCATTAAAGTAGGTGTGAATGATGATAACTTTTCAGTTATATTTGCTGATATTGAAGGGCCAGGTATCCTTTTTTCTTTTGTTCTCTTATGTTACTTTTAGGCATATCTATCTGATTTACATCATGTTCATTATGTGATTGGTCATGTCTGGGTAACCTTGCAGCTGGTACGCCATACGAAAATGGTGTTTTTCGCATGAAGTTGATATTGTCGCAAGATTTCCCGCATTCTCCTCCAAAAGGTCTGTGATCCTTTATTTTATATTGATGCCACTTAGAACACAGAAGTTCCAAATGTATCAAACCTATTTACCATGTTATTTTCCTTTTTGTTGGTATATGAATATATCAAAGAAGAATCATGCTTCATTTATATTTCTTTTCCCCCCCTTTTCTCATTTTCTTAGACTATATCATTATTATGTGCTGCACATCCTTTAAGATCATATATATGTGTGTATATATATATATATATGTGTGTATATATATATGTGTGTGTGTATATATATATGTATATGTATTCCTTTTAGCTTTTTATAGGAAAAATAGTTACTTCAAATTAATCTCTGTTTTTTAAGCACTTGCTGGTGGGGGGAAGCCCTCTGGTTTCTCGATACTACTGGTATCTTAATAATATTATACCTGAGCCACTGTGCTGAAGTGTCATGTGTAGAACAATTTCTCAGTTTCATTCTAACCTTATATTTTGTTGTGGTCCAGAAAATCGAAATGTCATTTTAAATGCATATGACCATTCTAATCTTCAAGTTATTGGTTTATTGATAGGCTATTTTTTGACCAAGATTTTTCATCCGAATATTGCAACCAATGGGGAGATATGTGTTAATGCATTGAAGAAAGATTGGAATCCAACTCTGGGATTACGACATGTCTTAATTGTATGTCCTGCCACCGAACTTGATCCCATCAATATATGCTTTTTAATCAAGGCATTGTGGGGCATATGGATTCTAATGATTTTCATTTATACCCCTGTGAATAAACAGGTGATCAGATGCTTATTGATTGAACCATTTCCAGAATCGGCTTTAAATGAGCAGGCTGGCAAGATGCTACTTGAAAATTATGATGAATATGCCAGACATGCAAGGTGAGTCATACCTCTTATTTAACTGGGACTTGTGAATTTCTTAACAATAATGACCCTATTAACTTCTACATTAGCTATCAGATGGGTCGTATATTACTATTTTCTCCCTCTGCAATAGCAAATTTATTAATTAAAAAAATAGAGCACATCCTTAAACTAAATTTTATGGTGAATGAGAAACCAGAAATTTGTTGCTTTACTAGTGTTTTGCCATGAAAAGATTGCACAAATACCACTCTTGTTGCCCATTGAAAATTGGTCGGTTGATTGCTGCAAATGAGAGCTCATAGTCGTAGTAAAGATTGGTTGGCGCTTAAAGTCTGAAACAACTACCATTGCTTGTTCAGATGAATTTGAGAGTTGTTTGAGCTCTTTGGCTTTGTTACATTATGGTCATGTAGAGCTCAGATCATGATATTGTTTGTCACAATAATTGCCTTTTAGTCAATTTGGTTACCCTTATCGGGATGGCTTTACTATCCCTGCCCTGTACGACCGTAGAACACCCAACTGATGCAAAGAATCCATATTACGATACGCAACTAGCATGTTGAAATATTTAGCCTGAAGTGTATTGTATTGAGTCTTGAGTTACTTATGGTTGAGCTAGTTGATGACAATCATGGGGCTGGCAGCCAAGCGGGTGTATAAATAGAGATGATTTAAAGGACCTATCATCGTGCTCTCTCTCACACACACACACACACACACACACACACACACACACATGGGGCATCTCTCTAGAAATACTAATGTATCCTTTGATTGCACATGGTCACTGAAAGTACACCAAGAAAAGATGTAGTTTTGTGGAAGTATGAATGAAAGACTTGTATGACTTTTGTACGCCGTGCTTTCTGACGATATAATCTGAAATAATCAGGCTATACACTGGAATACATGCCCTCAAGCCGAAGCCAAAGCTCAAAACGGGAGTAATTTCTGAGTCAGCCACAGCCCTGAACGTGGACCAAACGAACACCTCAGCAAAGTGCGCTGATCAGAAGAATGCTGCCCCTCAATTACCATCTCCATTGGCCCCTAAACCAGAAAATGGTCAAGACTACCCAGCAGCAATGCCTTCGTCAGGGGAGACGGGAGTCAGCGGATCGAAAGCGGCACCAGTGATGGTAAAGAAGGAAGGTGGGCTGGCTAAAGTTCCGGCAGACAAAAAGAAGATAGATGCTAGAAAGAAAAGCTTGAAGAGATTATGAGACCCTCCATTGATTTAAGATGATGTTTGTCTGTTTATTTCTCTAAATTGAGAGACAAGAGAAGCAGCAATGGATCTCTCTCTTGGACTGTTAAACAAACTTTGGATAATAAGTACTTTCCCTTTTACGCATTATTATTTAGCATTTAGCCACCCACCCACTCCCACCCCCACCCGACCCCCATTATTTCTTGTTTGGGTTTACTTGGGTAGTGTACAATTTTTGATCTCTTTAATCATATATAATTTATTTATAAAATAAAATTTTCAAATATTTGGCTTTCACTAAAAATGCAAAAAATACTTTTTAAATATATATTTTTAGGAATAAAGGGATCATAAAATACAAATAAACCACACACACACACACACACACACACATATATATATATATATATATATATATATATATATATATATATATATATATATATATATGATTTGTTTATGTTATGAAAACAGTTTCTTGTATCCCAACTTCAATATACAAGTTGTTATAACTTGCTATATTTAATATTTTATCTTAATTTTATTTTATAAGATGAAGTGTATATTTTATCCGTGCATCGCACATATATCGAGTAGTAGTTCGTTGTTAAAGCACCATCTAGCTGCCCTAAATAGAATCATAGGAAGACTAAATGAATTAAACCTTATCCAATGGTCCAAAATGACCCCTAACCTCCTCTGGGTGCTCTCATACTCATAATATAACTTCTACCTACCATTCACGATCACATACATGACCAAAACTTAAGAGACATCAATTTCCCAAAAAATTATTATACAAAAATAGTGATTAAATAAAAAATGTCAAATAACAATGTACATTGTGTGTATGTGTATATATCTAGATTAATTTAGCCCCTTGTATATAGAGAGATGAGCACGATTCAAAGTGGTTCGAAGATATTGATATTTCTAGAATCAAACAAAAGTTCGGAGATTTAAAAAAGAACTTTCAGAATCAAACTAAAAGTAAATATCCTCAGAGGGGTTTAGTTTGAAGATTTATGATCTAATTGAACAAATTAGTTCAGTATTGGAGATTCAGAGTTTATCAATTAAAAAAATCATATTATTAAATCAATATTTAAAAATAAATTTAAAACAATATTTGAAGTACTTATTATATTATTCATACAGCCATGTAAAAGGAATAATTCTGTATACCAAATAACACATTCAGTTATCTCAAAATTAGTGTCTTGATTGTGTAATAAATTGATGACTTGTTACAAATACACAATAAAAATATTTATGAAAATAAAATCCCACTAATCAAAATCTAACACATCATCTTCTAAATTTTTTTGACTTTAGAAACTGAAAAGAGGCAGAAATTATTCTTACACTACCTTGCTTTTATATATTATAATAATTTTATTTGTACTTTAGCTACATCGTTATTTTTGTTTGTAGGGATAAAAATGATGAATTATGAACCAAAGGAATTTAATATAAAACAAATAAATTTGATTACAATTATTATTATTATTATTATTATTATTATTATTGTGGTGGTTGTTGTTGTTGTTGTTGTTGTTATTATTATAAGTTATATATATATATATATATATATATATATATATATATATATATATATATATATTTTATTTTAGAAAGTTAGTATATATTTAAAAGAAAATTGTGATTACGTTTGATTTTATTATCTCTCTCTCTCTCTCTCTCTATATATATATATATATATATATATATATATTATGAATTGGAGCGTTTATGTATTTATAGGGGTTGAATTATTTTTGGTAAGTTTGAGCTATAATTTTTAATTTTTTATTTTTTCATCAAATACTCCACTCATTTAAAAAAAAAAAAGTCATGTTACAATTTTATTTTTGATTAATTTGATGAAGGTATACCCTCTTAAAAATTATAAATTCACACTTATACGATCTTTTTTTTTTTATAATTTAAATTATGCAGTCATATATAACTTGTTTGTGAAGTAAAAAATCAAAATTTTATTTTAACTAAGAAAACTAAATCTTGAATTTCATTTAAATCATATATAACTTATTTGTGAAATAAAATTCTTACATTTGAGTGAGAAAACTAGACCTTGAATTTCAAAGCCAAACACATATTTTGGGACAAAATAGTTTTTGAAAAAAGACTCTTCTAGCACGGATGAAGTCTCTTGATGATGTATTTTTGTGACGTAACATTTGTGCATATATGTTCTCCAAAAGTTGACTTTGTTTAATTGCTAATTTATAATGCAAAACATAGTTGAACATCATTTGTAGAAATGCCTAACCCTAACCCTAACCCTAACCCTATGGCCCTTCCCATAAACCATGCTACTTCAAATCAAGTTGAGCAGCAGATCGGCCAAAACACGACTACCGTGAGTGCAGTTTTTAATACTGTTCATAATCGTTTAGCCTTATTAGGGTTTGTCTTAAGTCGTACGACCACACCTCTATGTGTCGTCAATGTTCAGCTTCTACTCAATCAAACGGCTTGCTCTCTTTTATCCAATCTCAACGGCACTCTCGTCGGCGCTATTCAATATGTTGGCACAATAGTCGGTGGACTGCTTGGAGTGGTGTCCCAATGTTTGTCACCGTGACCATCTAATAAATTCTTCACAAATGTTTTTCTCAGATATCTTAGTAAATCATATGTATTAATTTACTTACCTAACTTGTATTAATATGGTCAAGAATAATTGTAAGTTAAATCATAATTTGGTACTCGTTTATTTATATTTTTGTAGTTGGTTGAACGTATACAATAAGCTATGCTAGTTCCTCCACGAACAAAATTCTTTTACTCTTGTATTATTTTATTTCATGACTCTCTGAAAACTATATATAAGTAGAAATATGACAATTATAGTAACCTAATATTTTCTCGCCCAACAAATATTTTCTTTGATAAAAAACTTATCATTATAAGTCTAAATAAGCCTTAAAAAAAGAATTTTTTAAAAAAGGGATTCTCTTATATGATATAGTAACAACAAAATTGATTCACATGCCCACGAAAAAAAAAAAATTAGGTGTATATCTTCAACAAAGAATTGAATAAATTTGTAACGGGTAGAATAGAACTTAAATCTATTTCATTAATATTGAGCTTCTTTTAAATTATGCGTATAATGAAAAATTGGGATGACTTTTTGAAATCAAGCAAGTTATTCAATCACAAAATAAAGTGAAGGAGCAACGTAATTTTATTCAATCAGAACTTTGGCTTATAAAGAGCCGTACAAAAATATAACTGAGTGCCGTATCTACTAGGACTTATTTGAAACTAAACCCAACAAAAAGGACGACCCCTTCATGTATTCTTGGTTAACAAGAAACTTTTCTATCAATTTTTATTATTCTAAATATCATATCGGTAAATGTAAATAACTATTGTATCTTAATTATTTCTCTACCTTCTTAAAAACTCCTTTTTTAATTTCCAACCTCTAACAATACTTATTCACGATCAAATAAATAATGAAAGTTAAGAGATATCGAGTTTCCTAATTTATTTAATTGAAAAATAGTGATTATATACAAAATGTATAATAATAATAATATGCGTATATAGGTTAATTTAGTCCGTGTATAATGTGTGCAAGAAAAGGCCTTTTATAGAAAAATAATAATAATATTGTCCTTTATGAAGATCTTTCTAAATTAAAAAAGGTTTGAATATAAATTTTGACTTTCTGAGGTTTTAGAGCTTCAATTTGTAACACCTTATAATGTACATACTTTCATGAATTGGGCGTAAATAAAGCAATCAAACAAAGTTATTCGATATTCGATTCGAGCTTGTTTGTTAAAAGTATGTTTGAACTCGATTTGATAATAATGTCAAACAAGTTTGAACGCACTTTTACGTTTGATAAAATCTAAAGTTCTACTCAAGCTAGAGCTCGTTAAACAAAATTCGTTAAAACAAGTGTAAAATATCAAATTAGTCGAGCTTCACTCGTGTTCGACTCGATTAAAGCTCGTTCAAGCTCGACTTGATAATAATCAAATCAATAATAATCAAATCAATCTCAAACAAAATATTAGAAGCTCGATAAAATTTCAAACATCTTGAACAATGGTATATTCGACTCGTCTCAACTTGTTTACATGTGTAGGCGTAAAGGTCAAATTGATAAAACTCTATGAATGATGGGAGAGTTAATTAGCTACTTTATTATTCGTCAGTCCTTGAGGTTCAATAGATTAATTTACTATTTTGCATTGAATATTCGAATAAAAGTGGTAAAGTATGTATGTCTATATATATATATGTGTGTGTGTGGGGTGGGGGGAGGGGGAGGGGGAGGGTAACTTACTATTTTGCATTGAATATTTGAATTAAAGTGGTAAAGTATGTATGTCTATATATGTGGGGGGGGGGGGGGGGGGGGGAGGGCGGGGGTAACTTACTATTTTGCATTGAATATTTGAATTAAAGTGGTAAAGTATGTATGTCTATATATGTGTGTGTGTGGGGTGGGGGGTGGGTGGGTAATTTACTATTTTGCATTGAATATTTGAATTAAAGTGGTAAAGTATGTATGTCTATATATGTGTGTGGGGGGGGGGGGGGGGCGGGGGTAACTTACTATTTTGCATTGAATATTTGAATTAAAGTGGTAAAGTATGTATGTCTATATATGTGTGTGTGTGGGGTGGGGGGTGGGTGGGTAATTTACTATTTTGCATTGAATATTTGAATTAAAGTAGTAAAGTATGTATGTCTATATATGTGTGTGCGCGTTGGGGGGGGGGGGGCTTACTTGGGTATATATGGGGTTGAAATATATCTCGTGCAATTATTATTGTAATAATTTCTGCTATTACTTTAATTTCAAGTGCATAAATGGTAAACCTGAGTTAGGTATTTAATCTTAGATGTAATAAAAATTAAGAGAGAAAAAAGTGTAAATCAACGTTGAAAAAGTAGAGAAGGTGGGTCTCTCAGAGCATAGACTAAAAACTAGAAAGAAAGAGATATTGGTAACAAGTTTGCTTATTATTAAAAATTTTATGAACGAATATACTTTCTTTTGGTCGAGTCATTAAATTGTTTTGAAATATTTATTTACTTTCACCTAAATATAATCTTATACTTTTAATTTCTTATGTGAAATCGTCATGTTTAGAATTTATCTTCTAATAGATCATTGTTTTTTCCCTTTTAACATGAAACTCATTGACAATTCACAAACCTCATATGGGTTCTATGATACGATCGAAATTTCTATTAGAATTTTTTTTTTTTTTTAGATTTATCAACAATTTTCTTCCCCTTTAGAATCTTACCAAAAAGGAATTTTAGGTTGTGTCCATTTGTAACCTTTGTTTCTCTCAATTGTGAGGATGTGAACCACTAAGTGTTCGGTTTTCAGGTAGGTTTGGGATTATTTCGCCAAAATTTTCAATTTCAAATTCCGTTTAACTGTAATACTGCTTAGCTAACTGTTGTTTGGTTGCAAAAAAATAGAACTAAGGATCATATTTATACAATTTTACCCATGCTTATCTATTGATATATTTGAAAAGCTCGAAATGATAAAAAGTTTGAGAACCAACCAAAATTCAATGTTTGGTAGCTATTAGGAGTGGGTTGATGTCGGAATCTGCTATGTTGCCAATTGAATTTTGAAAGGGGTACTGACATATTGCTCAATTATACAAGGCAACTTGACCCAATTTTGATAAAATGGTTCCCTCCAAATGATGAATTTATTAACATTTTATTAGAAGTTGATGCGCTTTCGATTGTTCGTATTCTAGAACTAAAGAATATTGGGCACTGGAAAACCAAGAATTGGTGGCTCGGTTCATGACGAATAAGAAATTGATCAATATGAAGATATGAGGGAAACAAGGCTGCAAAATTTTTGCCAATAAGACAATTGAGATGGAACTAGTTTGGCCAATTGTTTAAAGAGTTTAAAACATGTCTTAAGGACAAAATGACACATAAGGCACTCGAGTGTCTTACATAGGATAAAATGACCTTAATGTTTTTGCTAACTATTATTTTTTAAAATAATTTTGTTTAAAGGTTGTGTCAAATGATTTTTTATATTTATTTTTTTGGAAAAGAAGTGTTAATTAAGTTTGTGAATAGGGGCAAATTTTGTGTATTTTTTAATTAACAAAAATTTTCAATTTGAAATTAAATAATTAATTGAAACTTATCAATAATTAAAATTAATCTTGATTAATAGGCTTTCGAACACATATGAAAATTATTTAAAAATAGTAAATATATTTTTAAACCATGAAGTAACATCATTAACTTAATATTAAGTCATGATATATATTCGCACTTCTTATGTATAATATGTTTTTATACTTTTATCTTCTTCCGATGATCTGAATATTAGTAACGGCTTGCACTATTTGTCCTGTAGAATCTGGAGAATTATATTTGTGGAAGTTAAGTATTTTTTTAACAATGGATGATTCATTGTTGTGTTTTTTCTTTAAAAAAGATATTATCTGATTATTATTATTATTATTATTATTATTATTATTATTATTATTTTTTGGCTGAAATATTTGTGTTAGATTTAACTACTGTAGTGTATATTGGTGGTGGGACTGGACAACAAATTAAAAAATAAATCAAATAATTTTTTGTAATGAATGAAAAATATCATATTACTTGAAAAATAATTTATTATTATTATTATTATTATTATTATTATTATTATTATTGTTATTATTATTATTATTAATTTTTGTCTGATTTTAATTTTTTTGTAAGATTTAGATATTTTTGGTTGATTTAACTATTGTTGTGGATTTTAAAATACAAATACAAAGTTAGTATCATATATATATATATATATATATATATATTATAAAAATATGAACGGATGGAAGTTAATATGTTTTGGCGATGGCACTATGGGCGGTCGGTTTGGGCTACAAATATAAAAATCAAAGTTACTTTTCTAGGAATAAAACTAATGAATTATTCGAAAGCATTTGAATTTTTCAAAGAAATAATATTATTTACTTTATTCAATTCTTATGGTCTTATTATTTTTATGTCGGATTTAAACTATTTGTCTTAGAATTGGGCTAAAAAGATAGAAATGAAATAATTATATTTTATTAAAAAGTAAAATTTAGGGATTTATATTTTATAATTTATTTTACAAAAGATAGGGCATTTTTTCAGGCTGTACAAAAAAATTATTATTGTAGGGATGCAAAACATGCGCAAGTAAAGCGGGTGAAGGCGAGAGTAGAATTAATGTTTTATCATTTAATATGATTTTTTTATAAATATTTTTAAGAATATTTTGTTGGCTTTATATTATTCGTGAATTTAACTTTAAGTTACAACTATGAAATTATTTAAATAAACTTTGAAAAAATAATGTTTTATATTAGTTTAAAAAGTTATAGCATAAAAATATTTGTTAATTTATATTATTTTGAAAAGTTTCTTGAAAATATATATAACTAATAAACTAGTGAAGATTTTAAAATATGTTTCTTGATCTATATGTGACCTAAAATTAAGTTGTGCATATCCTCCAAAATTTGGTTTTTGGCGATTTGTAATGTAATCTATAGTTGAAAATTATATGTAGAAATACGCGAGCCATAAACTAGGCTACTCCAAATTAAATACGTTTTATGATATTGAATGAAAATATATATATACCTTCAAAAGTCAAAGGTACTTATTAACCAAACAAAGAAATGTAAAAATAGGCGTTACTTCCAAAGAATTGCATACAACTACAAATCAAAGTGCAGTATTGAAGCAATAGAAAATCCTTAAAAGTAGCTTATGCTGCCACATTGTTCCTTATTGCCCTAATCATATTTGCCCCCACAAATACTCTAGCCCACGACCAACTTTTGAACTTGCCAATCGAGGGCATATGATTTGTTGCACACTCACCGAAAATTGCCCTCCACGCAGCACGGGCCATCCAATTTCTAGGGTGAATGCAAGACTAACTTGTGGTGCTACGGTGCAGGTTGGCCAAAATACTAAGAGTTTTTAATAACACAATTCGTAATCTATTAACGATATTAGGATTTGTCTTAAGTTCTATGACCCCTCTTCCGTGCATTGCAAATATTCAGCTTCCATTCAGTCAAATCGTCTGCCCACTTTTATCCAATGCTACTGACACTCTTGTCGGCGCTCTTCAATATATATTACAAAATATAAATTGATGAAAGTAAATATTTTTTTTGCAAGTGGCACTATGTTTGGTAGGTTTGGGCTAGAAATATAAAAATCAAAGTTATTTTTTCAATAATAAAACCAATATTTTTTTTATGAATGGAATATTTGTGTAACTATATGAAGTAGGATTACTTTTGATAAGTTTGTTCTGTGAATATAAAATTTTAACAAATATTCCCTTCTTCCCAAAAAAAAATAATAATAAAAAAATTAAAAAAAAGAAAAAAGTTTAGAAATAGCACAACTTTTTTATTGTGGTCCTTCTTTTAGCAAAATTTACCAAACATTCACACTTATGAATTTTATTTGTTGATTTAACTAATTCAATCATATATGACTTGTTTCTGTTGAAAAAAAAAATCAAAATTTTACTTAGACTAAGAAAACAAACCTTGACTTCGAGAGCAGAACACATATTTTAGGACAAGTGTATTTATGAACTTGACTCATTTGGCACGGATGAAGTAACATTTTTCATAAGAAATATTATGAATAATCTTAAAATATGTCTCTTGATTATGTAACTTATGTGACCAAAAATTAATTTGTGCATATCCTCCAAAATTTGACTTTTTTTAATTTGTGATTTGTAATGCAATATATAGTTGAAAATCATATATAGAAATGCCCAACCCTAATCCTATGGCCCAAGCCATAAACTAGGCTACTTCAAATTAAGTAGCTTCTATGATATTGAAAGAAAGTCTATATACTTTTAATGGTCAAACGTATGTATCAACCAAAGAAAGAAATGTATATATAGGGGTTATATCCAAAGAATTGTATACAACTACAACTTAACGTGCGGTATTGAAACATTAGAAAATCCTAAAATGGCTTCTTCTACCACTTTGTTCCTTGTTGCCCTATCCTCTTTGCCACCGCAAATCCTCTAGCCCATGGCCAACTTTCGCTTGGAGGAATACGTGTTAGCGGCAGACTTTGTTGCTCACCCACCGGAAATTGCCCTCTAGGTGGCACAAGCACTCCACTTTGTGGGGTGAATATAGGAGTAACTGTCGACATAACTGGGGGAGCGCAGGTTGGCCAAAGCACAACAAGTGTGGATGGAACCTTTAATATTACAATTCCAAATCTATTACCGTTAGTAGGGTCTATCTTAAATCCTACGACCACACCTCCGTTCGTCGCCAGTGTTCAGCTTCCACTCAGCCAAACGGTCTGCCCAGTTTTATCCAATGTTAACGGCACTCTCGTCGGCCCTGTTCAAGTGCTTAACACAACAGTTGGTGGAATAGTTGGAGGTGTTCGGAATGCTACTGTCCCAACATTTGTCAGAGTGACCTTCTAATAAAATTCACAAATACTGCCAATCAATGATTCTTCTTCGGTACTTCTGACAATAAAAATATATGTATTAATTACTTATCTAGTTTGTATCCATCCTTTGTATTCTCGATTGACTCAAATAATGGACAACAATAATTATAAGTTAAATCTTAATTTGGTGTACAATTTTCTTTGTTTATTTGTCATACATAAATTAAATTATCTTACGTTTGTATCATCTTTATTTCACGGCTCTCTAATTTAATTTATATAAGTGGCACTAATACTAACCATTGTTTTTCCTCGCCCAACAACTACTTTTATTAATAGTAACTTAATCACTAGAGTTCTAAATGAGCCTAAAAATAATCTCATTTGATTAAGTAACCAAAAAAAAAAAAATATTAATCTGCCTAAAAGAACGATGCTTATATTCAACAAGAATTGAATAAATTTGTCGCCCATAGAGAATTCTGGTAATTTGATAAACCCTCCAACATAGAAATAATGTGTTCTCTAATTTAAACAATGAAATTTTATCTATGCATTAAATGATTATAATTTATTATATTTTTTAAACATAATTGCTGTTTGAATATTTGAGTTGGATTTTTATTAAATGTTAAATTAGATTATTTGTGATGGATTTAAGTTGTATAATAATCAATTAACTTTTTAATGAAAATATGGGATTATATAAAAATAGTGGCTAAAATATATAAGAAATAATAATATTTGTATGTAGGTTAATTTGTAGCAATTGTATAATGTGGGCATGTTTGACCTCTATAATAAAAATAATAATAACAGATTATGATTTTGTTTTTGGGGGAAAATATCTTTTATGAAAAAATAATAATATCATCTTTTATGGAGATCTTATTAAATTAAGAAAGATGTTTGAATATCGGAATTCTTTAATTGATGGGAGACTTAATTAGGCGCGCGCGCACGCACACACACATATATATATATATGTATATATATACATATATATATATATTATATATGGGGTCAAATATCTGGAACTACAAATATAAAGTTAATATATATATATATATATATATATATATATATATATATATATTACAAAATATAAAATAGAATTGAATATTTTTGGCTGGTGGCACTATGTGTAGTAGGCTTGGGCTAGAAATATAAAAATCAAAGTTATTTTTTCCCAATAATAAAACTAATATATTATTTCAGAACATTTCGATTTTTCAACAATTTTTTTTTATTTATTTGATTCATTTCTGATGATCTTATTAATTTTATGTCGGATTTAACTATTTTTAGCATGTTACATTTTTTGTCTTATATTTGGGCTCCAAGATAGAAATTAATCAATTATATTTTATTAAGAAGTAAAATCTAGGAAATTATATTTTAGATTTAAAAAAAAAATTAGGGCATTCTTCATACTGTACACTCGTCTTCAACTTTATTTTGTAGAAAAAGAAAAACAAGTTATTGTAGGCATGCAATTCATATATAACTTGTTGTAAGCACACAAGAGAAAAGAAAGAAAGAGAACAACTTGTTGAAAAGAATTAAGCAAAACAAATGAACTTACATAATATTGGCGGCGGTCCAAAGTAAGCTATAACGATGAAACTGTTTGGAAGGGTCAAACCAGAGGTAGTATCTCTATTCTCTTCCTCTGTGCTGCCATTTCCGTACATATTTGTCTGAAACCTCCATGCCTTCCCTCTTATGTTGCCCAAGAACTCGAAATCCAGCTCATCGTGTGTCTTCCGATATATATCTCCATTTGTTGTCTGTGTTGGACGATCATCCAGAATTAATAAAGTTCAAAACTATACCAAGTCATGGATTCTTTTTTTGTGAATTCTAAGGAAAATGGAATCTTGAATTAGTTTGACTGTTTACATACATAGAACGCGACTACGATGCCTGCTGTGTAGTCTGATGGTAGCTTGATTTTAGCACTGAAGAAGCCATGGCTGTAGAGGTCTGAGGATTTGAACCCTGTGCCTGTCAGAATTAATCAAGAAACTGGAATAATCAAAAACTCATCAACATACATACATACATACATATATATATAAAATAAAAGAAAAACAACATATGCGCACACACACACACACAGATTATACATGCCCGTGTACTGATTGAGATGAAGTTGAACAGAGCGATCATCATGGGAGGGGATGATATTGGGTTCACCAAAAAGAGGGGTGAAGCCTTTGGAGAACGGGATGGTGGATATGTTGAAGGCAGAAGCTACATGGAAAAGCAGGAAAAGGATTAATGGCACTGAATCTGGGACCTTAAACATTCCTGCTTACTCCTTTTAATCACAACTTCCACAATGTGATTGCACGGATCTGTACAAGAGACTTACTTTTTTGTTTTTGGGGGAAAAAGGCCTTTTATGGAAAAATAATAATATTATCTTTTATGGAGATCTTACTAAATTAAGAAAAAGATGTTTGAATATGGAAAATCTTTAATTGATGGGAGCTTAATTAGCTACTTAATTATTCTTTAGGGCTTGAGGTTCATTACATTTACTATTTTGCATTAAATATTTGGATTATATATATATATATATATATATATATATATATATATATATATATACGTGTGTGTGTGTTAATATATCTCAATTATTATTGTAAACTTAAATTTCAAGTGTATAAATGGTAAACTAAAGTTAGGTATTTTATAGCTACAAACTAAGTAGATTAGAGTTTGTGAACATTATAAATTATTATAATGATGGTCGATTAAACAAGCACACATGCATGTTGTGTATCATGCAAATTATTATTATTATTATTATTATTATTATTGTTGTTGTTGTTGTTGTTGTTGTTGTTGTTGTTGTTGTTATCAACGTCAGACCTTGTGCAATGCACTTTAGTTATTTTTGTATATTTTTATTATTAAAAAATATATTATTTATTACTAAAAATATAAGCCAGAAAAATAATAATTATACGTAATATCTGAATTTATAAATTTCATATTTGAGTATGAATTTATTTAAAAAATTCAAATCAAATATCATCATTTTACTTTTGTATATATATTATTATATATACAATATATATAGCTACATTTTTTTTTTTTTTTTTTTGTACCCAACTTGTATCCATCTTTTGTATTATTTTGTGCTCATTTGTTTACATTTTTGTATATGACTGAACGTACATAATGAGCTTTGCTTACTTCTTATCCACAAATAAAATCTTTCACTTTTGTAATAATTTTGTTTTACAATGTCTGAAAGCTATACATAGCAATTTTGTCATATGAATTATGTATGTATACATAGTAATTGTGTCATATGAATTATGTATGTACGTAATTTTAACCAATCAAACAAAATACATAATTAAAATCCAACTATGAGGAGTTCTGAATTATTTTTATTGTCTCATATTCTTTTATTGATTGGTATATTTGTGTAAGTATACGGAGTAGGATTGCTTTTGATAAGTTTTGTGCTGCAAATTTAAAAATTTATCAAATACTTTCTTCATCCAAAAAGATATTTCAACTATTTTATTTTGGTCATTGGGGGGGGGGGGGGAGGGTAGCCAATTTTACAAAAAAATCACACTTAGGGCATCTTTTATGTGTTGATTTAACTTATTAATTCATATATAACTTGTTTGTAATGTAAAAAATACAAATTTTCACTTAGACTATTAAAACGAGACCTTGACTTCCTCAGCAGAACACATATTTTGGGACAAATACGTTTTCTAACTTAACTCTTTTGGCACAGATGAAGTAACATTTTCACAAGGAAAATATTAATAATCTTTAAAATATTTGTCTTAATTATGTAATTTAAGTGACCTGAAATTAATTTTTGCAAACCCCCCTAAATTTAACTTTTTTTAATTTGTGATTTGCAATGCAATAAACAGTTGAAAATCATATAAAGAAATGCCCAACCCTAATCCCATGGCCAAAGCCACAAACTAGGCTACTTCAAATTAAGTACCTTCTATGATATTGAAAGAAAATCTATATACTTTCAAAAGTCAAATGTACGTATCAACCAAACAAAAAAATATATAAATAGGGGTTATATCCAAAGAATTTTGTACAACTACAAATCAATTGCAATATTACAATAATAGAAAATCCTAAAAATGGCTTCTTCTGCCACATTGTTCCTCATTGCCCTAATCCTCTTTGCCACCGCAAATCCTCTAGCCCATGCCCAACTTTTGAACTTGCCGATCGGAGGAATACATGTTAACGGCAGCCTTTGTTGCATACCTACTGGAAATTGCCCTCCAGGCGTCACGAGCGCTCCACTTTCTGGGGTGAATGTAAGACTAACTTGCACCACAATTGGTGGAGCAACGGTGCAGGTTGGCCAAAGCACGACTAGTGCGAATGGAGTCTTTAATATTACAATTCGTATATATTTACGATATTAGGGTTTGTCTTAAGTCCTACGAACACACCTCCATGCGTCGCAAATGTTCAGCTTCCACTCAGCCAAACGGTCTGCCCACTTTTATCCAATGTTACCGGTACTCTCGTCGGCGCTGTTCAACTGCTTGGCACAACAGTTGGTGGACTACTTGGAGCTGTTCAGAGTGCTACTGTCCCAATATTTGTCACAGTGGCCTTATCATAAAATTCACAAATACTGACCATCAGTGATTCTTCTCCAGTACTTCTAATAATAAAAATATATGCATAATTTACTTATCTAGCTTGTATCCATCCTCTGTATACTCGATTGACTCAAATAATGGAGAACAATAATTATAAGTTAAATCTTAATTTGGTGTAGAATAAGCTTCGCTTATTTCTTTTTAAAAAATCAAAATTATTTTACTTTTGTATGATTTTTATTTCAGGGCTCTCTAAAAGTTATATAAGTCGAAATGTGACAATAATAGTAACTTTTTGATATTTTCTTGTTAAACAACTGTTTTCATTAATAAATGAAATTTAATCAACATCTAAATGAGTCTAAAAAAAATATTATTTCATGAATTTTTCGTAAAGGTCAAATTGATAAAATTCTATTAATGATGGGAGAGTTAATTAGCTACTTTATTATTCTTCGGTGTGTGAGGTTCAATATATTTACTATTTTGCATTAAATATTTCAATAAAAGTGGTGAATAGAGTTAAAAGATTTACCGTTTCTTGAAGCACAAAAGTATGTTTAATTTTGGGAATAGTAAGGAATGCGAAGGTGGGAATGAATAAGAACTTCCTATTAGTGGTAAAAAATTAAAGTAATACTTCTACGATTAACAAGTAATAAATTTCAACATAGAAAACATATACTTATGGTTAAATAGTATTGCATTTCCACACTAGAATAACACTTTTACAGTTAAGAAGTAATTTATTTCAACACAAAGAACAATACATTTACAGTTAAAAAGTAATACATTTCAACACAAAAAATAATACATTTTATAGTTAAGTAATAACATCTTTCAATATAAAGAGTATTACGTTTTAAGCGGTGCTACATTCCCAAATATAGACTATTATATTGTAACATAAGGAGTAATACCTTCTATTTAATTAATAATATATATGTTAAGACATTGAACATAAATTGCTCAATATTTTCTGATTTAATTGAACAAGGTATTATTTATTTAGATAAAAAGTACTACTGATTTCATAAAAAAATATTATTTTCTACTCAAGGTATTATTTGTTTATTTAAATAATATTACTGATTTAAATAAAAAGTATCATCCATCTAGCGAGAAACCTAGAATCGCTAGGGCGTAGGCTGCACATGCCTTAAACGTGAGCTAGATGAGGGAAAAAAAATTAGTTTGGCATGTTATATAGGTCCGGCCATTAAAAAAAAAATTATAATGAATCCAATCGACAATGAGATTGCACGGATCTTTACAAGAGACTTACTTTTTTATTTTTGGGGAAAAAGGCCTTTTACGGAAAAATAATAATATCATCTTTTATGGACATCTTACTAAATTAAGAAAGATGTTTGAATATGGAAAATCTTTAATTGATGGAAGCTTAATTAGCTACTTAATTATTCTTTAGGGCTGGCGGTTTATTAAATTTTCTATTTTACATTAAGTGTTTGGATAAAAGTGGTCAAGTATGCATGTTGATATATATATATATATATATATATATATATATATATATATATATATATATATATATACGTGTGTGTGTTTGTGTCCATATAACTCAATTATTATTGTAAACTTAAATTTCCAGGGCATAAATGGGAAACTAAAGTTAGGTATTTTATAGCTGCAAACTAAGTAGATTAGAGTTTATGAACCTTATTATAGTGATCAAGCACGCATGCATGTTGTGTATCATGCAAATTATTATTATTATTATTTTTTTTGTTCTTATTATTATTATTATCAGCGTGAGACCTTGTGCAATGCACTTTTGTTATTTTTGTATATTTTTATTATTAAAACTAAAAATATTAGCCAAAAAAATAATTATTATACGTAATATCTTATTTTATAATTTTCATATTTGAGTATGAATTTATTTAAAAAATTTAAATCAAATGTCATCAAAAAAATTTATGTTTTAAACGCATAAAATCCAATGCAAATTTGGATATTGATTTATTTTTTAAAAAATGGATAATGATTAGAAACTTACAAAATCTATAATCAAATATTAATAGTTAAAATCACATACTCAAACTTTACTATCCAAATTAATCTATTTTTGAATAATGATAAAATGGATGATGTTTGCATCAGCAAGAATGTTAATTTAGAATATTTTTTTGTATTTCAAATCCCATATGTTTATTTGTAACCACTTTAAATCGGATACCGCAAAGCAGTATTGGAGACAAATTTTTTAAAAATATATTTTTTAACATAAAAATCATAGACATGCTACAAAAATTAAGGAAAGAATTATTAGAGATATTTACAGCATCTAATATTTGGTCAAACACATTCCATGTCTACACTATTATAGTTTACAAAGAATTAAAAAAAAAAAAAAATTAGGAAGCGTTATTGAACGAAAAATAAAAACAGTAATATTTTCTTATATGTGTGTGTGTGTGTGTGTGTATTACATCATAGTTGCAATATTAAATTTGCACAAAATTCAAATTTTTATATATTTTTATTTATATACCAATAAATCTATATCAAATATGAATATTATTTTATAATTTGAAAAAATTCATATCTTCCACGCATATCTAGTGCAAATCCAAATTTTATTGAATAAAGTTAATAAATTTATTTTATATATATTCAAAAATTAAAATCATATTTGGGGACAATAAAACTGAAAAAAGTCATTTTACTTTTGTATATATATTATTATATATATATACAGTATATATAGCTACTTTTTTTTTGTACCCAACTTGTATCCATCTTTTGTATTATTTTGTGCTCATTTATTTACATTTTGTATCTGACTGAACGTATATAATGAGCTTTGCTTACTTCTTATCCACAAACAAAATCTTTCACTTTTGTAATATTTTTGTTTCACAATGTCTGAAAGCTATACATAAAAATTTTGTCATATGAATTATGTATGTATACATAGTAATTGTGTCATATGAATTATGTATGTACGTAATTTTAACCAATCAAACAAAATACATATTTAAAATCCAACTATGAGGAGTGTTGAATTGGTTTTATTGTCTCATATTCTTTTATGGATTGGTATATTTGTGTAAGTATACGGAGTAGGATTGCTTTTGATAAGTTTTGTGCTGCAAATTTAAAAATTTATCAAAGTCCAAAAAGATATTTCAACTATTTTATTTTGGTCATTTGAGGGGGGTAGCCAATTTTACAAAAAAAATCACACTTAGGACATCTTTGAGCAGAGAACACTGAGAATCTGTTTATTTAGACAGAAACAGAGAGAGCTTAAGAGGCAAATGACAACCTAAACAAAGCTTCTTCCAGAATGTGCAGAGCAGGAACAACAGATATCACCAAGAGAAAGAAGGCCAATGTTTCAGAGAAACCACTGCATTAATGTTCAAAATCATACAAGATAAGGGGTCTTACTCAGAGAATGGAGCTCCAAACAAGATCGACAAATTCGACTTTAAAATCGAAAAGGCAAAATAACTTACAAGATGACAGAAACTAGAATATTCTGCAAATAAGGAGTCACAAAATACATAATAGAGCGGATAATCATGAACACTAAATAAACCATTAAAATTCAAGTACTTAAAAGATAAAAAAAGGAAACTAGAAACTCATTACCCTGGTCGACCCAGCTCATCCACATCTTTCTGCGGATAAAAAAAAAAAAGAAGCTTAAACTGAGTAATCAGGTGAATGCATCACTTGGCCATCATAACCTTAACAAACTCTTCGTAGTTGATTTGTCCATCACCATCTACATCAGCCTCTCTGATCATCTCATCGACTTCCTCATCAGTCAGCTTCTCTCCCAGGTTTGTCATCACATGTCGCAGTTCAGCAGCAGAAATGAAGCCGTTCTGATCCTTGTCGAAAACACGGAATGCTTCCTTTAGCTCCTCTTCAGAGTCTGTGTCCTTCATTTTCCGGGCCATGAGGTTCAAGAACTCAGGGAAGTCAATGGTTCCGTTACCATCAGCATCAACCTCATTAATCATATCCTGAAGCTCAGCCTCAGTAGGGTTCTGCCCCAGGGATCTCATAACAGTTCCAAGCTCCTTGGTGGTGATGCAACCTGTGCATTGTGAACAAATCCCAAATTGGGCATTCTGAGTTGATTCATACAGCAATTGATAATTTTGATAAAGCTACAACATTCAAATCAATAATCAAGAAATGAAACTCTAGTGAATTCAACAAAATAGATCTACTTTGGAGCTAATAAATAATACGAATACATTCTGGATGGAATCAATCACAAGAAAGAGATTTGAACTGTATTGCAAGCCAGCAAAAATGAACTACAGAATCATAAACCAGATGTTGTAATTGAACATAGCATTTCTGAACCCAATAATTCACCTTTGGCTAGGTTTACACAGAGAACTACCAACATCATAAAAACTATACTAACATATAAAAACCAAAAAAACTTGTTATGTACACCGCAAATTTCCAAGCAATTTCATCTAATGCGCTTCAATATTCGGGATCAATCAATAATTATATCAACAGATATACTTAACAACCAATCAGATCTGACAAAACCCCGAGAGAGGGGGAGGGAGAAACATACCAGAAACACCGGGGCGCACACACATATTCACAGAGATACACATACAACTCGTAGAAAATGAAATCATGCGTTTCAATATATGAAATTATGAATGACAATGGCAAAAAAGAAGAGAATCACACCATCGCCATCCTTGTCGAATAGGCTGAAAGCCTCCTTAAACTCAGAGATCTGGTCGTCAGTCAACTGATCCGCCATTTCTCCTTCTGTAAATGCTTAAAAAATTCTTGGCTTTTCCCTTGTCTTGATTTATGAGCTTCGTAATGGAAGAAATGAAAGGGGAGATGATTCAGGGAAATGAGATGGACTTGTATTTGTAGGGGGAAAAAAACAGCGTTACTTATCAGCTAATTTATTGAAATTCAAAGAGGAAAATGACAGATTAATTCAATGGCATCCATATATATATATATATATATATATATATATATATATATATATATATATATATCCCTTTCTCAAGGAATATGTAGTATTTTATTAACAATTACCAAATTTCTTAAATTTGATTCCTTTTTCTATTTTGCCTTTTCCTTCCTTGCCCTTGCCTCGTATCTTGAAAATTTAGCTATAGCTATCTGGATTAACGGTTCAATGTAATTGTTGACTTAATTTAAAATTAAAATGAAAGTTGAAATTGACCATTCAATTTCGGTTTTTAGATAGTCGATTCAAAAAATTCGTGGTTTTCAATTCCAAACCGCCACTTATTTTGATTTCGGTTCAAGTTCTGAAACAACAGTACCACATATTAAATTTAATAAAAAAACAAAAACAAAAAAATTAAAAAATTAATTTAATTTTTTATAATATTAAAAGTTACCAAAAAATTAATCAAACTTTTTGAATAAATGTGACAATATTCAAGGAAAAATCGGAGAAAGTACAAAAAAATTATTTAATAACATTGAAACCAGAAATAATCTGATTTTTTTTAATCCAAAATGTCCGTTTAAAATCAACAAAAACTAATTTATATAAATTTAAAAAATAAAAAAGTCTGAAAATATTCTAGGAAATTCTGAAGTTAATTCTAAATCAAAAGAATAGGACAACTAAATTTGAAACCAAAAAATAAAAATCTGAACTTGTCGTGATCCAATAAGTACCAAATAAAAATAATAACATTTAAATAAACAAAATATCATTTCAAGAAATATTAAAAATTATAAATTGATCTTAAAAAGTTCAGTAAATATGAAATACTAAGTTAATAGATAATAAATTATTTATGTAATATAATTAATAATAATTTATCTTAGTTAATTAATTAAATAGTCAGTGATAGTAAAAAATTAATAGTCCATTCATTCATGGTCTTAGTTAATTTATTACCAATTAGTAATAATAATTGATCTTATGTATAATCTGTCCCTCCTAAGATAGAATTTAATTTCTTCTTACATTGGTAAGTTCTTCAACGTTGAAACCTCGTTCGATTTGAGAGAATATATCTATATTAAAATCATTTTAATTGGTGTTCATCGTCAACTTAATTATAGGTACTTACTCAGTTCACTTTAATAAAAGTATTTTTTTAAATTAAATATTCAAAGTTATACAACCTTTTTATAATTATTTAATTTATAAAATTACATAAATTTATTTGTCAAATATAATATTTTAATTTTAAATTTTGACAAATAAAACTTTAAAACATCATTATAATATTGTTTTTAAAAACGGAATTAAATGTATTCCATTATCATTTATTAGACGGTATTACATTTAATTTCGATGGGCACGACGCTTTTTTTTTTTTTTTTTTTTTTTTTGTGAGATCCTCTTTCTCTTTCTTCAACCAAGTGAAACGCGGTTACGCGGTGGTCACGCGGAATCTTCTCGTTGACTTCCTACAACAGCCACGTAGGATTCTCAAATCTGAGCTACTTGACTTTTTTTTTTTTTCTTTTAATTTGAGCTAATTGACTTGAAATTAATTGGAGTCTGGCATTTAGATTTAGCTGCAGTTGTACGAACGTGCTTGGGCATGGGTTTGATCGTTAGCTTTTCTATACCGAGTTTGATGAGACGGGATTTTTATACTGTACTTGGGTAAGAAACATTTATTTTTCAACTTAATAGTTTTTAAAAATTGAATGTTAAAAATGAAGTTGTATATCTTCTAACATTAGAGGCACAAAAATGGATCTCGTTCAACAGATCAACTCGACAATTGATTTGAACTTAGATATTTTTTAAAAATTATTTTCTCTGTAAGACTTGATTCGAGAAGAGTCGAAGAGAATGAGGGCTGGGATGTTTCGGTAATTACAGCTGCTATGGAAGGGTAAAATAATCAAATAAGCACACCGGATTGTGAGGGATAAATTATCAGCCCAACTTAGGCCGGATTCCGAATCCTACATTTTTCACTTAGTATTTGTGCCAATCCCGGGAACCAAGATTTAAACGAGGCCCAGAATTTAAACACCTTTTTTCGACCCACAAAGTAAATGGCTGATAAGATTAGAGATAACATGTCATAATCCCAAATTATCCCTTGAAGTAAACGCGTCTTTATGGTCAAATTTAGCAGAGATACATACTTATTCATACCCACATATATCTTTACATTGAAATGGACCAATCTAATCTACAAATTTTGAAAATTACAAACCATCCCAAAAGGTTTTGCAAGAACATAATATTTTTTTAAAGAAAAGTTAATATTTTAATAATAAAAGATATTTTTTTTTGAGTTAGAATCCGACTCGTAAAGGGAGAGAGAGAGAGAGGGGGGGGGGGGGGGATGATTGAACAACTAAACCAACTAAAGTAGCTCAAAATAATTGTCAAAAAGCACATAAATAAAAATTCCACAACCATTACAACAGACCTTTAAATATCCAAGGACTTCAACACAAAAAGAAAAGATTAAAAGGAAACTAATCCCATTAAACCATTCTAAAATTTCCAAATTCTATGTCCATGGTTTATAAGAGGGATATTACATCACTTGGCCATCATAACCTTAACAAACTCCTCATAGTTGATTTGTCCATCGCCATCAACATCAGCCTCCCTAATCATCTCATCAACTTCCTCATCTGTCAGCTTCTCTCCGAGGTTTGTCATCACATGTCGCAGCTCAGCAGCTGAAATGAAACCGTTCTGATCTTTGTCGAAAACACGGAATGCCTCTTTTAGCTCCTCCTCGGAGTCGGTGTCCTTCATTTTTCGGGCCATGAGGTTCAAGAACTCCGGGAAGTCAATGGTACCATTACCATCAGCATCCACCTCATTGATCATATCCTGAAGCTCTGCCTCAGTGGGATTCTGCCCCAGCGATCTCATAACAGTTCCAAGTTCCTTGGTGGTGATGCAACCTGTACATCATGCCAATGAGATTATAATATAGAAGGTTCACAATGAACGTTATGAGCAAATCTCAGATTAGGAACCATTTTAAGTTCGTAAACAATACCCTATTTAAAGTCTGGCAATATATAATATTGGAATCAATAATCAAGAAATGAAATGAAATGAAATGTGATATGGTCATATAAATATATGCCTATTTTAGAGATAGACCAACGTTAGGGATGGGATCAATCAAGAATTTACATTCATAGAATACTTTATGGGATGGTCTTTGTTTGTACCCATTTTTCATAATGAAAAATGTTTTATATGGAAATGTTCAACAACCCACCGTGGACCAATGTTAATGTACTCACCACATATGTGCAAAAATCAATTTTTTTTATTATCAAGATTTGTAATGAACCAATACGCTGATTTGAGACAGATTAGCAGTGGACACATTGCCCACAGTAAGCAGGCAAGCAGACCTAATATTCTATACCCACTCCTTGAAAAAATATGATCCATACCCATTATAGCAAAAACAAAATGTCTGAGATACCTGTGCCCATTGGAACTTTGGGACAAGTTGGTCCCAAAGCTACCTAATTATACAGGTTTGTTGGTCAAAAGAATGAGTTTAGAAAAATGAATTCCGTGGGTTGTATACTAAACACCTGATCTAATGAAAAGTGGTAAAAACCCATAGATCACACAAGACTCTAACTATGATCACTTGCAACAACCAATGAAAGTGAACTTGAACAATCTTAACCAGATTCAGTTCTTGACCATATCGTGACGCAAAAATTCACTCAGCCTTTTACCTGTGAAGGCTGTGAAGGGGGTTATAAACTACCTCAAGCTCATGAGTTTTCAAATTTAATGAATAGAAGGCAGCTTTCCCCACAAAGACCTCAATCAAAACATTTATGATCTATTACCCGATGATACTCAGACAAATTGATAATAGGAAAGCAGACAACCGAAGAATAATCTTTCAAAGGTAATTTCATCATTGGAGCTATTATTCCAAACATTTCCAGGACACGAATTATAGAGTTACTCATTGCCATTGAAATATATTACGCTTCACAGACCAACCTCTGACCCTTATAAAGAGGGTCAACCTACATATCAAAGATGAAGCCATTCACTGTAGTAGTTCATCCAACAGAATAAATGCTATAAAAAAACGAATAACTATGTTCAAATAATCCCCCGATTCTAACTTCTTTAAGTACAACAATCAATCAAAACAATCGCTCTACATGAAAATACATACACCCAAAAGCAATGCCCTTTTTCCTCAAAGGGCAATTAGTTTAATCACTCAAAGCGGTATTATGAGATCAAACAAGAACTCTATAGCACAAATAGAATTCAGAAAACCCCATACCAGATCTGACAAATGAACGGAAAACCCATATCCAAAATACAGAAAATTACACACAAAATTAGGGGAAAAAACTACAGAAGGACATATCTCCGTATACATGAAATTATGCTATAAAAAAAATGGCAAAAAATAGAGTCGTACCATCGCCGTCCTTGTCGAATAGGCTAAAGGCCTCCTTAAACTCAGAGATCTGGTCGTCAGTCAACTGATCCGCCATTCTTCCCTCTCTAATTGCTTAATAATTTCTTGGTTTGTATCCTGTTTTTGAATCGTGGGTTTTGGAAAAGGAGAACTGAATGGGAAAAATTCGTGGAAGAGGACAATGGTATTTATCAGCTTGTAGTAAAAACTCTTTTCTTTTACTTGCAGGTGAATGCGACTTTGATAATAAAATTAAGAAATAATAAATAAGAAAAAAAACAACTAATGCAGTTGTAAATACTAATTTAAAAGTATAAAGATATATACACATATACACACACATACATATAATATTTATATTTATATTTATATTTATTAAATATTATTCTCAAAATAATATGAGCCTCTTGTAATGGACTTGTTTTCTTAACAACGAACCGTAACCGTATGTTATGTTATTATTTGTGTTGAGAATTAAGAAATGTAAACTTTTAACTAATACATTGTTAATTAACTAATATTATTCTTATTAATCAATTTTCTCCTCTCTCCTCAAAATGGTCATACTACCATATACAACAAAATCTCTTTAAATTAATACTTTAGGGTAATAAATTAATAGAGATAATTAAGTACTCGAGTGTTAATTTAACATAAATATTCTCAGTTAAATAAAAAAAATATTATATTAAAAAGGCTATTAAGCTATCCATATTAATTTACAAAAAAAAATATTTTTTTAATTTGTAAAAATAAGTAGGAATATGCTGGATAAAATGGTAAGAAATTCTAAGACGATAAAAATAAGACTTTAAAACAACAATTATTTGACGTTTGTAAGTTTACACGAATTACACTGAAACGGATCAATATGGGCTGAAACTAATCAAGACGAGCCAGAAAATGAGTAGCACGGGCCAGCGTACAACCAATGCCAAGAAAAGAAAACACAGCCTTAATCGCGCGATGGCGCACAGCCGGTGGCCGAGGGTAGTTCAGCCTGTGATTGGCCGGTGCGGAAGGGCACATCCTGGGCTGCAACGATTGTTTACGCAGAGCAATTATTCTTTCCTTTATCAAGGCCAACCTTCTCCACCATATATACTCCTTTTAGGGCACAAAATTGATTAGCATTTACATCGTATTTTGGAGCACAAAATGCATCCAACACTTTGAGAAGTTGAAGGCTGTGTAGTTAAAGAAAAGATCAAGAGACTCTAAAGTGCAATCTAAGATGGGTTCTTCATCTTTTTTCTTTATTTTAATTTTTATTTGGTTATATATGAAACTGAAAGTAAATTTGTATAAGATTTGCAAACGATTATGTCTAAATAAACTATTTTAGGTTTCTAGAATTGTGAGTAGTTTGATGAATAACATTTGTACACTTGTGAGATAACCAAAATTTCAACGAACAATAATTAGGATTGTTACAAAAAAGCCTATATATCCACCTTGCATAGACATAAAATAAATATTTTTTTGTCTATATATATATATATATATATTCACATATTAAAGTGAATAGAGTAGAAAACGACAGTTACTTGACAAATTGCATAACCATTCACATAAATAGGAATTTATTTGATGTTATGTTTGTACTGGCCTCAGCATATTTGGATGACGGATGTTTCGTTCGTTTAATACTTACTTTTAAGCTGTGAAAATTCTAATATATGATCCATTTCCTAAAAAAACTTACACCTACTAGTTTCTTTGTGTTTCTTTTTTTTATCTATGTCACTCTATTATTCAATTATCTTAAAATTTTCAAAAGTTAGTTTATGATTAATCAATTATTTAATCATTGAAAACTATTTTAACACTTATTCCTCATTTTTTCATCGTAATTTCATATATATTTTACAAAATCACCTATTAAATCACAAATATATGTATATAATTTACATTATTCTTTTAAACTCATACAATCTAAAATTTTCACGGAAAAATAGTTGTGTGCCCCTTCAATGCAATACAAACATATACCCTATTCGCTTCTGTCACTCCAAAATGAACATTAATAAATTGTTAAACAAACAAAATGACCGGAGTAAATATGTTGATTCTAAGTCGGGTTGAGATAGTACCATCGAAAATTATCATGCTTACGTTAAGAGGATATAATGTGATTATTCAATCTTCTTACCCATTTACAGAAATAAATTAATTTCTTTAAACTTTATCCCTCAATACTTACCTTGATTTAAAAAAAAAAAAAAAAGAAAAAAAATCCTCATTTTTCTTTATTAAAGAAAGATCTTAGTACAATAGTCAAACGGTAATTATAATATTACTAAATCTTTTGTAGGGTAAAATTATCCTAAATGAATATATGTTCTATGTAATGATTTTAGTTCGCTTAATAATTAATCGATTAATTAGTACAAAATATTTTTATTTAAATTTTATTAATTTAAAGTATAAGATTAAAAATTAAACATTTATTTATTTATTTTACAAAAGAAGGAAGTAGAATTTCAAACTTCACATAAAAATACAATATACTAAATTAAATAGTTGTGGGCCAGTTCACAGGATCTGGAATTGGGCCATGAGCCTGATCTTTTCATAGTCGGCCTGCCTCTCCACAATTTAAAAAGAAAATAAAACCGGAGAAAAGGAAAAAAAAAGTTTTTTGTTAATTAGACAAGACAAATTCTACAGTACCAATTTATGGTTGGGTGGTTGCCCGTGCCCGTGTCTATTTTTAGAAACTTGAGATATTATAAGCTTAAATTATAGTGTGAATTTTATATTTATTTTAGAACTGAATAAAATATAGAATTTATTAAGTTTAATCGATCATTGACCAATTTTGAGGAAGAAACTTGTGAAATATAGAATTCACAATGTTTATTCGATCATTTAATTGATTTGATCATAGTACTATTATTATTTTTTCAATAAATTACATAATTATAATGTAACATATACTAAATAATAATGAGACGATGTGACTTTAGCGATGTTATAAAAGATAGAATTTGTTTTTTTTTTGTTACAAAAATAAAAATCTTAAACTATGCTCTATCACTTAATTATTTACTATGAAAAAGAAACAATATACTATAATTTAAGCTCAAATTGTTGTTGTAACAAATAAATGAAGAATAAATACAAACAGAAATAATAAATGATCCTCTAAATAAAATAAAATAAAAAAATAATAATAAATGATGGGTCTTCTCTCATTATTCATGTGAAGTTGTAAATAAGAAAAATACAAGTCATTTATATTCTTCCCACCGTCTCTCTCTCTCTCTCTCTCTCTCTCTCTCTCTCTCTCTCTCTCTCTCTCTCTCACATCCTGCACCATCGGCCATAGACTCCAAACATGCTGAAAAGACAAGATAGTACACTCTCGGCGTCTCGTCGCCAGGCCGCCGCCGCCGGAACCACCCCGCCACCGCCGGAAGCTCACCATGCAAAAGCCATCGGTTGCATGTCGGGAATCTTTCAGCTCTTCACCAAATATCAAAATCCCAATAAACGCCTCACATTTGGTCAGAAATTCAACTACCCTTCATCTTCTTCACACTGATCCCCTGAAAATTATTCTCAATTTTGAACAATTTCATCAGTTTCTAATTAATTCCCACGTTTTCAGGTAAAAAGCAAGAAAAAAGAAAGCCGTTGTCCCCAACAAGATCGTCCCACGCCGCATTGCCACCCAAACACTCTCAATCCTCAGCAGCAGAAGACAAAACCGACTCCAGATTAATATGCGCAATTAAAGTACCGAGGAGCCCCACTCTTCCGCCGGAGATCCGACGATCAAACTCCGCGACTTCGCCGGAGAATTCTACAACTCCATCATCCTCATTGGTGGCGAGGCTCATGGGTTTGGAGGACATCGGCGCCGCCGTGAAAAGGCCGGTATTTCTGGAAGACTCCATTACGGAGAAGAGGCAGCGGCTGTTGCAAGCTCTGGAGAAATGTAACGAGGATTTGGAGGCGCTGAAGAGGATCATCAAGGCGGTGCAGACGTCTGACGTGCGCCTTCAGCCGGCGCCGGCGGCCAAGCGGGATCATCCCGGCGACGGAAATGCTGGTTCGGTGGCTGTGATACCATGCATTAGAAAGTGTGCGGAGGCGGCGGCGGAGGAGCCGAATATTCCGGTGGAGGAGTTAACTCGCTCGCCGCTCAGCAGCTACTCGGCAGTACAAAATACCAGCCCAGGTCAGTCTACATTTTCTTTTCTCCTTTTTTTTTTTTTTTCAAAAATATTTTCGGAATAAATTAGATATCTGTCAGTCAAAATATCTAATTTGATCTAAAAGTCATCTTAAGTTGGTGTTGAAATTAAGACTGTAATTGATTTAGATTAAGAAAATTTAGACTTTTTAGAGTCTGTCCAAAATAGAAGCTATATGCCACAATATAGTACTTATTCCGTATAACTATTAATCACTTTCGATTCTTTATTTTATTTTGTAATTATCTCATGTTCCAACGTAATTAATACAAATAAATATTCATATATATAATTTTATTAATAATATTAAAACATGAGAAAAAAAAAATATATATATATATATATACGCTAAAATATAATTGAACTGAAGGATCTCGTGTTATATTAATTACTTATTCGTGTAACATCTCTTTCCTATTGTGTCCCCACAAAAAACAATTTAACATAATAATTAATACTTAAACTACACCTTTCCACAATTAAAAAAAAATTATTAAAAAAAAAAACTAGAGCTACACACTGTTAATTTTATTTATTTTTATATATTGAAGAAGTCAATATTTATAAAAATAAACTAGAGCTAAATTAATTATTTACATATATATATAATAACATAGAAAAAAATCATAGAGAAATGAATAAAATATACCGTATAATTAAAAGTAATCACATAATCCAAACAATTAAACCTCATAGGTGAAAACTAAATATCAAAATTAATGATAATTTTTTTTAATTATTTCATTAATAAAATCGAATATATTAGATTATCGCAAAAACTTATGTACATCAGGTGCTCCGTGCACCCTAATCTATAGTATTATTTGTTAAACTAAAAACTATTAATTATTTATTTGAAAAGTATTACTACCGATTTGTTATCTCAAAATAAAAGTAGTAATATTTTTCAAGTAAATAAATAGTAATTTTAAGCAATATTGTTGTAGAATGAATGCATGATGTATTTAATGTGTAAGAAGCTCGTTCTTGAATTTGGGTAATTGACAAATACTTGGGTTTGAAGATTGAATCAAAGGCTATTATACTTTTCTTCCAAAGGCGTGCACAATTTTATTATAACATACTTACCACATTTATTTAAATAATTATAAATAAAAAAGTTTAGAAAAATTGCATTCCTCTGTGAAATGATTATAAATTACTGTAAATTATCATTGGATTGTATTATTGCTCAATCAGAGAAAATTGTAATACCATTGTGAGCAATTAGCTTACATTATATCTACATAATATTTTTTAGGAAAAAAATAAAAGAAAAGACAAATAAAATGTACAATAATAGGGGAAAATTAAAATCCAAGAATCGACCCGCACTATTTCCCTCCCGAAAAAGGGATCTCTTACAGAAATTGTTACTCCCTTCGTTCAAAATACTTATCGTTTTAGAAATTCAACTTTTGTTACTTCTTTTGTTTTTACCACTTTATTCTAATATATTCCTATTTATTTAAGGAATAGTAATATGGCAATCATGATAGAAAAGGAGATTAATTAGGAACATTGTTCGCTAATTCATACCATATTTATCAAATTATATTTAGTCTCGTGTATTTACAATATTACATATTTAACTAAAAATATATTATTTATCTATTTGAAAAGTATTACTATTTTTTAAGATAATAAATAAGTAATATTATTTTTTGAGTAAATAAGTAATACTGTAAATTGAGTTGCACAGTGCAGCTAATACATAAAAAACCTTTGCAATCAAAATTTTGTATAATCTTCTATGCTCTCTCCTCTTGCATCTTAGGGTGCATAAATATTCTTACTCTAGTATTTTTATGCTCTGAAAAAATAACAAAATAAAAAAAAAAGAAAACAAATAAAATAATTTTAAAAAAAATAAAATTCTTGGGCATGGTGTTGTTGATGATGCAGTCAAAGAAGATTAAAAGTGAGGGAAAAAAAAAAGTGAAACAGAATGAATGTGTGTGGGCTGCAGCTACAACACTAAAGTAAAGAAGTTTCATAATTGTTTATAATAGCTTTTGCTTTACAATGACACACCACTTTCTTTGCTTGTTTTTAAAAATTTGGGTCCACCCCTCCACTTTCACCTATTTTGCACTTTTGTCCTTTCTATTGATTAACCTATCCAACGGTTACTTTGTGAGTAATAATTATTCCACGTTAAAAGTCTTTTTAATCTATGTTTAATTAGCATAATTGGAATTGTCAATGATTCATATATGTCACCTCAAGTTCGATTTTACTTATTGCTACTACTTTTATTTTTCTTAAAGCAATTTACGATTTTAGTACTTAATTAAAGTTGCGCAGTTGTAAATTGGGGTTTCGTCGATTTTAACTTTGGTAAAGTGATGAATTGGACATTCGTATAGTACTCTCTTCGTCCTGAAATTTATAGTTTTAGCATGAAAATTGGAGCAGTCTTATGTATTCTTATATTTTAATTTCACTGATCTATTATGTGTGTATACATTGATAATGCCATTATAATTATATGCATGATATATATAAATGATATAAAACTCAAGATGTAACGTATTCTCTGTATAGGAGTAGCCCGAGTTTCCCAACAGAGGAAGCCTGCTACAACGAAAAAGCCTGGTGAGGATGATGAACCGATTGCAAAAATACTCAGCAAAACTACAATCATTGAATCATCACTAGAGGTGAGGCGACAGGTGGAGGTGTCTCCACCGTGGAGCAGTAGGGCTATGGTTCGGAGCGTGGAAGAAGTGTGCGACGACATTGCTTGGGGCGAGAAGAGAGAGATAGGAAGAATAGGAGTGGTGGTGCAAGATTATTTATGCAGAGAGTTGATTGAAGAGCTTGTTATAGAATTGAAATCTTGCTCCATTGTTCAACCGCTGCCCCTTGAGGCATGCAAGAGACGACTTTGTTTTTGATGTTGTTGTTGATGTGAATATAAATTTGTTATTTTTGAAGTTTAAGTTTAAACAGAAATATAGACTTTGTGTATGTATACGTTGTTGTCAAATATGATTTGTAATTCTCGAAGAACATGAGTTTTTTTTTTTAATATGTTAATCTTTTTATAGCAACATGGAGTTGGCTGAAACTCTAAATTGGATGAATGATTTTTGTACTATCAAAGAAAAAGATAGACAATCAAAAGTCTTTTTTTAGATACTCAATTTATCGAGAATATTGTACTCATAATCATTTAAAAAATAAAAAATCTATTTTTTAAATACTTAATTTATCGAAAATATTGTAGTCACAATCATTCAATAAAATATTAAAAGAAAAAAAAATTGCACGCACGACAAAATTTATCGAAAATATTGTAGTCACAATCAGTCAACAGTATGTTTTTGATTCAATTCCATTGACCAAAATCAATCTAGGCTGCATCAAAGAGAGAGAGAGAGAGAGAGAGAGACCCAGCTGTTCAAACATGGACTTGATTATTTGAATGAATCTGTGGGCTACTTTCAGCCCAATTAAAGCCCTCATCATGTTAAATACCCAATACAATCGTGGGCCAACCTTCTCAGGAACTGCTTTTCTACACACAGCCCAGCCCAATAATATATAAGCTAATGACATATTCCACCACCAAAAAAGAAAGGAATATAATTATTCCATTCATCACTAAGTACGCCTTTTAGCCACCATTTCGGACCAACTCAAATTGTTAATCTTAGTGGAGCAATAAAACCCCAAGAAAAAGATGGATAATGTGGCAAACGATATCCTCTGTTTTATTTACCTAAAAAATTATATACATTGATTATATCGTGTAATCTGATTTGTATTATTATTTATTTTATTAAAATAAATTTACTATTTATTCATTAATTTTAAAAAATAATAATAATTTTCAAGTAAATATATATTTTAGTTAAATAAATAATATTGTAAATCGAATGTTGGTTCACCCAATTTATAAGAAAATCACTATTTTATTTAATATTTTAATTTAATAATACATATTATGTATAGAATAATATTATAAATATATAATATATATTGATAACTTGCAATATAAAATAATATTTTAAAAAAAATTCAACCAAAAGTAATTATAGTGCGAATTGACTAAGAAAAAATTGCAATGACTTTGGTCTTCCTAACCAACAATAATTAATCCACCACTCCCAAACACACCATGACCATCAAATCACAATGATTATGACACAATTTTCATAATTTTTTTTTTGAAAAAAGTAAATAATTTGTATAATGACATTACATAATAATGGAATAATTTTTCTAAAAAAATCAAAATTATACAATAGATACGATCATACAACATTATATAGCATTTTTTTCTCTTTTAGAAAAAATCACATCTTTTATTTATTTATTTTTTATCTTTTTATTAATTTTTATCTTGTAAAAAACATTATTAGGCACTAGTTGAACCACATATTACATAATAATGGAATAAAGTTTTTAAAAAAATCAAAATTATACAATAGATATGATCATACAACATTATATAGCGTTTTTTTCTCTTTTGGAAAAAATCACATATTTTATGTATTTATTTTTTATCTTTTTATTAAGTTTTATCTTGTAAAAAACATTATTAGGCACTAGTTGAACCACATATTGCATAATAATGGAATAAAGTTTTTTTAAAAAATCAAAATTATACAATAGATACGATCATACAACATTATATAGCGTTTTTTTTTCTCTGGGAAAAAATCACATATTTTTTTATCTTTTTATTAATTTTTATCTTGTAAAAAACATTATTAGGCACTAATTGAACCACATATAGGATATTATCGTTTTATCATAATATAATAAAATTTAATGAAATTAGACAAAATATAGATGTAGCTCGACAGATATTTTTACAACAAATATCGTATTTTTTTATGATATTAGAGTGTATGTTTCCTAAATTGCATCGAAATGCATCCCTATGTTTATATAAATAAATCATTGTTCATACATTTCCATATTTATTTAATAATTTTAAATCAAGCTTCTTACACCCGCTGTCCTAACATAAAAGCTCAGTTTAAAAACAAATGGCAACATAGGAATTCAGTACTCTTATTTAAGCTATTGTTATTATCGTTATTTTGTAAAAGGGGGAAAAAGATTCATAATTATTTCTTTCTTTTGGTTCTATTCCATTCCCAAAACCGATTCTCCACTAACAATTTGCTCCTTCTTACATCAATCAATCAGTCAGTCGGTCAATCAATCACTCTGCAAACAGAAGTCTTCGCCCTGAATCAGAAGCCCATCAACCAGAATCCCCAAAAAAATTACCCAGAGGAATACGAACCGCGAGCTAACCGAACTTGAGAAGAACCAAAACCGTGGGAGCTATGGCGGGGAGAGATTTACTGGTACTAGTGGCGTTAACTATGGTGGCATCATCACTACTTCTGCCGAAAGCCCGCGGGAATTCGGAGGGCGACGCGCTCTACGCGCTTCGCCGGAGCTTGACCGACCCGGACAGCGTGCTCCAGAGCTGGGATCCGAACCTTGTGAACCCCTGTACCTGGTTCCATATTACCTGCAACCAAGACAACCACGTCACTCGCGTGTATGTATATGTTTTTGTTACTGTATGTGTTTGTATTTTACGGGGTTGGAGCTTGGAGCCTTTTTTTTTTGGGTGATTCACTTTGTTTGAGCTTTTGATGACAAAATATTGATATTACTAGCTAGTTCAGAGAAGTTAGTAGGATTAGGTTTGCTTTTCTGCATTTTCTGCTCCATGATTGCAGGACTGTGGTCTTTATCCTCCGTGGTTGGGTGCTATTTGACATTGATTCAATTTATTCTTGTACTCAGAGATATCTTTTTGTTGCTAGATTTCTATAATTTATTTGGATTCTCATCGGAAGAAATTTTCTTCCCAAGTGAATTTTCGTCTCTAGTTTGATTTTCCGCCTATTACTTTCAAATGATCATTTCTTCAGAACTTGATGTTTTCTCCTTTTTGCTATGCTTGATAAAGTTTCTGTTCTTCAGGAGTACATGAGTTTTGTGTGATATATGGTTGGAAGTGATTCTGTAACCGTCTGAGCATTTGTTCAGGGGGTTCTAATACTATGGACCTGAATACAACGATAAATTTGTGCTGATGTGTTTATAATGAAGGGCAACAGATGGTCTATATTCTTCACAGGAGAATAGGTGCATAGGATTTGAGGAGGGAATGGCTGGTGCTATTTCCTTCCTCAAGCAATCAACAAGAATATATATATATATATATTTTTTTTTTTTTTTAATGTAGTTCTCTCTCAATTTTACTTGGTTTAAGAGAGGTTGATCCCGGAGTTAGGTGATGTGATGATCACTAGACGCAATTCTAATTGATATTATCATTAATTTGTGTTCGAATTGAAAGATTTTGCCTTGAGAAATGATTTGAGGCTAAGAATCTCAAATGACCAACTTTGGGGTGGATTTTAGATTGATATTTGATTGAGAAAATTGTCCAAAATGGAAACTGAATGAAATTAAATTATCAGGACTCCAAATCATCCAAACAAGATTGCTGAGTTAATATTATGAAATTCGAATTTCTTAACTGCCAAATCTCTTCACACTGATCAAATATTGCTGACTCGTCGTGGTTGCTTCATGGTTTCACTTCCCTTTCTTTCATTTTTTATTTATTTTAATTGATTGTGGACCTGAAACTTACATTTCATTATCACTTGAATAGGGATCTTGGAAACTCAAATTTATCAGGTCATCTAGTTCCAGAACTTGGGAAACTTGAATATCTCCAGTATCTGTGAGTATTTTTGCAACACTTCCGCTTCATTTCCTTTTAGAGATGTCATTTTTCTAACCCAGCTCTTAATTCTGCCTAAAGGATCATGCCAATGATCTGTGATTGCTTGCACTTGTAATAATATTTTGGCGTTCTTTTGTTAAATCATGTGGTACATTTCTTTTGGAGTACCAATCTTCACCATTATTTCAACCTACTGAAAATTTACTTGTTAATCTTGCAGAGAACTTTATAAAAATAACATTCAGGGGGCAATTCCTGCTGAGCTAGGTAACTTGAAGAGCTTAATAAGTTTGGATCTGTACAACAACAATATCTCAGGAACAATACCTACATCCCTGGGAAATTTGAAATCCCTCGTCTTTCTGTACGTTTGTACTTATCACTCTCTTTTATCACTTATATGTTTCAGATGTTTCCTTGTGATTTTAATTGTGGTAGTTGGATATCTTTTTCCCCTTCTCAACCCTTGTTGGCTAAAGTTTTGCGCCGTATTGAATGCCTCAGTTAACTTTTCAGACATTTTTTAAATATATTTATGATTCAATTACTGTACTTGTTTGCTTCCGTTCTCCATTCCTTCTTGTTCACATTGTTGCGAGATAACCCATTGTTTCTTTCACAGACGTCTAAATGATAATCAGCTACATGGACCAATTCCAAGGACACTTGCTGGTATATCCACCCTGAAAGTTGTGTAAGTGCTTCTGATTTGACTATATTATGTAAAATAATTGGATTTTGCGGACCATTTGGTATAAGACTGTTACTAACATTTGCATTTGATTCTGTAGAGATGTCTCAAATAACAACTTGTGCGGTACTATACCTTCTAACGGTCCATTTGAGCACATACCTTTGAACAAGTAAGATGTTTTGAGTCTTATGCGCTGCTTAAATATCCAATTCAAAACCTTCTTTTCAGCTTATTTCATGTGTGCTGTTTCATATATTGGTTTATTACAACTTTGTTGGCATGAATAATATCTCTCCATCCTCTATATCACATGATGTATATAACTCCTCTTTTATCATAATCTTCAGAAATCCATTTGGTTGCATTTTGACACGGTAATATGCAAAGTTCAAATGGCTTCAATTGTACATGAATTTGAAATTAACAACTTATTGGGAATGGGCTCTATTTTGTGGGATTGGTGTTTGGCATACTAGTGGCCATGGATTAAAATGCAACATACTGGTAAAGAACTGATTCATTAGTACAAGACACTCTCCCGGATACACCTTTACACTCCTTAGGAGTTTCTAAATTCTTTAAGACTATTTACAGCATTATTCACCTCAAGTTACAACTAATATGTTGAAATCAGATGGTCAGCAATAGCTCTAATGAACTGCCCTCACTAGGACATTTGCATCTTTTCTCATGTCACTTGTGATCTCTATTATACCCCTTCTGCCCTCAATTCTCTGTAAGTTGGCTTTGAATGTTTGTTAACTTCATTGTGTTAGCAGCTTCGAGAACAACCCCCGATTGGAAGGTCCAGAGCTGCAGGGACTTGCAAGTTATGATACAAACTGCTATTGAGGAATTGACACTCTATACAGAACTTTGCAATAACTTCTCATTGTGCCCAAATGGTTCTTCTTCTTATTAAATATGTTTAGTTGGAGTCTATGTGCGCTGTAAGATGCCTGTTAGACCTTGTTTATAGGTTCCAGTGTAGGTGATGTCAATCCAGTATGGAGGATGATGAATATCTGTAATTGGAACTATAATCTATGATGTTGCTGAACGACTTTGTTCACCTGATTTCTTTTGATAAATATTTACATGTTGCTGAAGGTTTTGAATATATACATGCCTATCATGTTGGAACCGAGTACATATGAGGCACGGCTCTGATACCTCTATTGGGACCCCACCACAACCTCAACATCGATATCAGATGCAGTATTGGATATCGTCACTTTAGGTATGAGTAGGGGTGTCAAACATGACAGGTTGTGGATTTACGGGTTGTGTTAGAATACGATTATTTTATAGATTTTGCATGAATCTTAAGATGATCTATCTAACTTCCATGTCAGGATTTGCTACCTAAATACAACACGCTTAGCTTATGGGTTGACCCGACTGACCTGTTCTAGAGCTGCAAATTAAAGTCATTTGAAATTCTATAGAATCTAAATTAACTTAAGCTATGATATATGCCAAAAAATCAATTGTGATTGCTAGGGTTTCTCTTTATATACAAATCTTTTTTATAAATATGACCGTATATACTTGGGAAATTACAAAAGTTGATTTTTTTAAATATAAAAAAGGAAATGCACCGGTCAACTCAATTGAACCCAACCCAAGTATTTTTGTGTCAACCTGCCGACTGCAACCCAAACCTGTTAAGGGTTAGCGAACACACCCGTGAACTAACCTGCTATGTTCGAGTTAGGTTTATGTCGGTGTGTCGAATTGTATCACAAATTGTCACCCCTTTCTATAAGAGGGCACGGTTTTGTTTTTTGGGCTTCCAGAAAAAGAGTGGGACAGATCATGATATCGATAATCCATCATTATCAATTTACACCAAATTCATAGAAACTGCACTCCAATTGTCATTGTATGTTTTGAGATACATTATACAATGTACAAAAGCAGACCAAGAAACAAACCTTCTGCCTCCATTGATAACAATCTAAGGTCAGCACATATTTTACAATACACTCAACCAACTATGATAGCTCAAACACAACTTTTTAACTCAAAACTGCCCTCACAAGAAACACTAAACTGACTGAGCAAAAAGAAAACTTCGGCCAAACCTCAAAAAACCTTCAAGAAATCAAATAAATAACTCATTCTTGAAGAAACCAACTCTCTTGCCAGTTAAATAAAGAAAACAGACAAACCCCACTCCTATTGGGGAAAACGCAAATGTAAGATGATATGTGCTGGAAGTTGGAACCGGCGTATGCCTTCTCGGTCTTGCATTCTTATTCTTTATCAGAATCACTTGAACTTGATCCAGAGCTAGAGCTAGAGCTGGAACTAGAACTCGAGCTTCTAGAGATTTTTTTACCTTTTCCTTTATCAGATGATAGGGAATCCGGCTTTTCAGTTGCAAAGGCAATGCTCTCTTTTACGCTTGACGACTCCTCAGATGGACCCACTTTGTCCGCGACTTCTACTGATCCATCATCTGAGTTTAGCTTTAGCTGTTTTAGTGCTTCACCATCCAACACTTTATCTGCAGGCGAAACGGGAGCCTCTGTGGCAATGGGTTCAACAACATGCAGTTCAGAAGATGTTCCTTCAGCTTCTTCAGACCCAACTGCATTCAGAGTGCGATCAACTGAATCTTGATCCATAGTAGCATCTTTAATAGCTTCAAGTTCAAGAACTGATGTCTTGTGAGTGGATACGACACTTGATTTGTCATGCAGCACTCTAGCCTCAGAGCTCTCAGCTATGGCTCCTCCATCTGCCAGCTCAACTTGAGGTGGCTCCAAATCAACAGGCTTCTCCGTCTCCTTAAAACTGACTTGCTTAAATGCCAGATCAATATCTTCGATTTTACTAGAATTGGTATCTGTATCGAATTGAGCTGGACTGGACATTTCACCATCTCCCACCTTGACTTCAGTTTCTGTAGATGTGAATCCGTCTTTCTGGGAATCAGCATCAAAATCTTCAATGGATCGCATTTCTGATTCCTGTATCATAGAGGTAGTATCCTCAATACTGTGAAGCTCAGCTTGGGATGGCTCCAAAGCAACAGGCTTCTCGATCTCATGAGAATCGATTTTCTTGAATGCCTGATCAATATCTTCAATTTTACTAGCTTCAAGTTCAGCCATCTCAGTAGGGATATCTGTGTCAACTTGACCTTGAGAAGTTGCCTTACCACCTCCCACCATGGTTTCAGTGTCCACGGATCTCGATTCAGCTTTCACCAGGGGAAGAGCATCAATATCTTCGATGGCTTTTACTCCTGATTCAGGCATTGCAGAATTAGTCTCTTCATTATTGAGAAGCTCAGCTGAGGGTGGATCCAAAGCAACAGGCTTCTCAATCTCCTCAGAGCTTATTTGCTTGAATACCAAATCAATATCTTCAATTGTACTAGCTTCAAGTTCAGTCATTCTAGAAGTGGTATCTGTATCAAATTGACCTTGACTGGGTAACTCAGTTTCCAGAGATGTTGACTCAGCTTTACCCAAAGGAATGGCATCGATATCTTCTAGGGGTTGTTTTTCCAGTTTGGGTGTTCTAGAGAATGTATCTTCAAAATTGTGATCGACCAAAGAATCACCAGGCTGGATTTCACTGTCCCTGGATAGTATATCTTCGCCAGATGCTACCCGATAATTAGAATCCTGGCTGTCGTTTTCATTGAACTTCATTTTTAATACCTCAATGTTTTCAGCTCTGCTAGTTTCAGATGTTTGAAGCTCTGAAATATGTTCTAAATCCTTTTCACAGCTATGAATGTGCTCCCTCAAATTTTCTGAATGAAATGCATCCTCTATTTTTTTCACTTCCACCGAATGAACCTCGACATCAGTCATAGTGCTAGTTTCGGCATGATGTGGTGTAGACAAACTTTCTTCCCCAACAGAGTCTATGCGTTTTTCAAATTCAGTCGAGTCAGATCCCAACTGATTGACACTAAAGTCCCCCACATTATCCAATTCAGACAAAAGCCCATCATCAATTTCCTTAATCTCATCAACTTCTTCAACTACTGTCCGCACACCGCCATGAGATGTAGTTGTCTCAATAGGAGTTGGTGGAATAGAAATACATTCAGGACTTGATGGAGCGTTGATATTTGATGAAATGTAATCATCAAACTCTCGGAACTCAGGCGTGTTAGATTCTCGTGTAACTTGACCATCCACAAACGACTCAAGTGGAATGGTTGATGCCTGCATTTTATTATCCAAGAGATTGGTGGTTTCTTAGTCGAGATAGAAAGAAGTGATTCTTTTACTAGATTTTGCAGAAGCAGACACTACAGCAGAAACTTATTTGCAAGTACCTATTTGGTAATTGAGATGCCAAAAGTATACATTACACCAAGACCTGTTCCTAAATTCATAATATGAAACCTATAAAACACATAGCCATTCTTCTTCCCTCGTTTTTACAGAATCACCAATATGATCTTTTTGCCAAATTTTCTTTCAGTTTTACAAAGCATATGAGATTTTCCACAGATAACAGCACAACTTCCTATATTTCTGGCTTGACTTGGAAACATACTCATCTATGCACCCATGTCTATACAAAAGTTTATTTACAACACGGCGTTCGACAACATATTTCTGTCTGTAATATGTAAATATGATAGTGGATCAACGATATTTTTACTGAAAAAATAATGAATCTCCATTTGTGTCAGGAGTCACAAGAGGTAAGCTATTACTATCAGACGTGTAACAAAATAGAATTTGGAATTCATGGTCAAGAATGAGGGTTTTAAGAGTAATGCATCTGACCTAATACTTCCTTAACTAGAACTCAGTCTATTTAACTGCACTTATGAGGTACAGCAAAGTTTATGCAAATCAACATACAGAAGGTGTTTAAAAGGTTATTTATCACCTATGAGCACAGAAATGGAATTTTTAAATCTTGGTTACTCAATATAGTCCATTACTCAGCTGAATTAGATGACCAGAAAACGAGTAGGGGAAATTTGGATAAAAAATAAAAAGATTACCTGCACTTCATTCGGATGAATAAGATTTGGCTCGTTTATTGCTTTATCATGAAAGATAGTTGTGGTTTCTCCGGATGAAATTGTAGAAATTAACTTTTCATCAGCATCAGAATCTGGTAACTGGACAATCTCTTCCACGCCAACTGAATGTTCTGCACTCGGCTGATCCTCAAACCGGGGCTCATTGACTTCAATTACATCATCTTTTGCAGATGGTACTGAGTACTCCTGTGCTTGTTCTAGATTTCGATCTTCAGAAGATTCTGAAGCTTCATCAGATGACTTCAACGGAATGGACACGTGAGGCACAATGCCAGCATCAGCTGAAGAACTTTCATCAATAGATCTCTGATCCACTCCTGAGAATTCAGAGTTTACATAGTCATACTCTCTTATATCAACAACATCTATTGACCTGGCTTCATCTATTGGATGAGCAGAAACCGAGAGATCAGGTGAAATCTCGTTGTTACTAGGAATGTCCGTCTCTATTTCCTGACTATACCCTTCAGATCCTCTCTCAATAGAAGATACCGTTGCCTTGTCTATGACAAGGAGAGAACCAAGATCAGATTCTGGATGCACATCAGAAACAATCGAAGAGGTTGATACGTTCTTACTGAGTACTCGTGGGCTGGTATCATAAACAGGTTCCCTGTACGGAATGTCATTAAGATCAGTACTTTGTACAGAAGTTTGTGTAGAGATGCCTGCTTCTTGAGCAGCAGCATCCATTCTTTCCTCCAACACTGACAACCCTTCACCTTCTGGCAGAGTGAAGACCCTTTCACTCTCTTCTGAAAGCGACGAGGAGCTTAAATCTCTAGTGTATCTCTCTTCATAATGATCTGAAACATCCTCCATTCGAGATTCAAGATCACCAACTTCATCATCTCTCTTCTCAACTTGGTCCAATTCTAAAGAATCATCACCTTCTTCCGAAGATTGACTTCCATGTCCAAAATGCTCAGCAACACTCTCAATCTTGGAGATCGTTTCTGGTTTCCGATTAAAATCTTCTTCTGTGTCTACTACCTTGTGGGTAATCACATCTGGATCCCCTGATGGCCCCTCCTCAATTACTTCTTTCATCTGTGAAATCACCAGATTATCTTCTTCTGAGAGCTTCCTGTCTTCTTGATCTTCAACTGAAGTTACCGAACTAATTGATTCAGTATCAGGAACAGAACTCAGCTTAGACTCACTAAGTTCACTTGACTGTCTCTGAAATAGAGAGCTGCTTGATTCTTCTGAAATTGACCCCTCTGGAACAAAGTAAGGCCTCATCTTTAAATCTTTCCTTTTCGGTGCAAAATTTGAAGGTCCCACGTTAAAACTCTCATGTCTTCTGAAAACTGGATCTCTGGATTGAGATGTCCTGAATTCCTCTTGAAATCCATCTCCCATGAGGTCAGGCTTCTCCTCACTTGAATCATAAGGAATATCAAAAGGGTTCTGCCTTTGCAATAAAATAGAAGGAGCTGAACCAGGAATCGGAGGCAGCCCTGAACTATCATAAGAATCATTAGGAAGATCAAATGGATTTCGTCTTCTGGTTGAAATGGGGGCAATATTGAAAGGAAGATCGGAACCCTCCAAGTCTATCAAGTTCCTATCTGCAAGCATTTTCCTTGCTCTCCTCCTTAAGATTAGATTCTCCAAGCGTTGGTTCCTTTCGATCTCAGAGCTCCCAAGATCCATGAGATTCTTCTGGTCCTCTTCTGTCCATGTAATGGCAGATTTCGTTTGCTCTTCCTTGTCTCCTTGTCCATCTTCTTCATCTTCATTGTCATCATCTACACCTTCCAAGTCGTCATGATTTTCAGACTCATCATCATCTAACTCATAACCACTGGTACTTGATTTTCGAGACTTTTCAGATACAGCGTCGGAGCCATCATGGGGTACATGAACAGTTCGAGCAGCAGCCTCTTCATCCAATAATGGGTGAAGCTCATCAAGCATTGGCATTATGTCAGCCATTGATGCATCTGGAGAGGAACTCTCCGCCCGGCCCGACCCAGAATCTGAACCATCATCCTCCTCCTCATCCTCCTCTTCTTCCTCTTGATCCTCCCGGTCCTCAACACGTGCCCAAGGAGAGCGAGGAGGGGAATCCAGAGAATCCACATTCACCTTCTCAGAATCGAATGAATCTGCTTCTGATTTCTCATCATCCGATTCATTAAGTGCATCACTCACCTTCCCAGCTGATGCAAAATGATTCTCCACGACTTCCCCATTATTAAGTCTCGCTTCGATCCAATCAGCTTTCTGCTCGTACCCCAAATCACCAAACTCTTTATTTCCTTCCCAACTTGCACCATCAGTCCGCGGTGATCTTTCCTCGATCAATGGAGCAGTGTCATCAGAATCCTCCCTTTGAACTTCACCAAGATTACCTACTGATAAATCTGTGGACTTTTCAGCTTCTTCCCACCTTTTCTCACTGAATCTCTCAACATAGTAGCTCTCGTTTTCCTCAACAACAGCAGTCTCACCCGAAACTCCTGTCTTAATTGAGGCAGCCTCACGTGTTGTTCTCTCTTCTACTTCAATTTCAGGTAAGTTTGGTTGCCCAAAACTTAAAAGGGTTCCAAGCAAGACCGCAGTGCATACAAGGATAGGAGATGCAGACAACAATAACTGACAAAGGAAAGGTGATAATCTGTACAGAAAAATCAAGAAACACAGAATACCCACAAGGAATGGATGATTGCAAACTGATCTATAACATCCCTTGATTGTAAAGATCACACCTTTCCTCACTTTAACTCCAATCTCCAACAATTCAACATCCATTTCTTCTATGTTCACTGAAAAAAATTAATAATTAGTTTCTGCCAAATCTGCCAAAAAAGAAAAAGGCATATCAACAAATAAATACAGTTACAGAACCAAAACAGTAATCACATCAGCCAAGAACTTACCTTAAAGAATTACAGAACAAGAATTTAGAGAATCAGACAGTATCTGAAAAACCCAACAAACCAGAGAGAGATGAAAGTTTGATTCAGAAAAAAAGAAAGAAATTTGAGAGCTATGGTAGAGTAGTCTTAAGTTACCAGCTTGAAAATGATATCAATCTAGTAGGGCAAAACACCAAAAAAAGTACAATCTTGATTTCTTTGCTTTACACTCACTCTCTTTCTTTTCTTGCCTCAGCAACAGCTACTGATCCAATGAACAAAAATCATGAACCAAAAAAAGAGCTGAGACGTTGTGGGGTGGGGGTTGGGGGGTACCCACAAGCACAGAAAGTATAATGTGGAAAAGAGAAAGTAGTGATCTTTCTCTTTCTGTCTACTTTCCCATTGATTTATTCAAATGGCTTACTACTGCCAAATAAAGAATTTCAAATCCTTGAAGGTGGTCATTTTATGCTGCTTAGTGATGATGGAATCAGACAGCTGCTGTGTGAGGGTTTAGGCCAATATTGTGAGGCCGAGTCTACTGTATCAAACGCTGATTATTCTTTAATTGCTGGTTAGGAATGATGATGATGATTACTTTCTTGGATTAAGGGCTTTATTCTGACTTCCTTTTCTCTCTCATGGTTGGAAGCACGAGACAGGACCACAGTCACGTATGAATTTATTTATTTTTTCTTGCATTTTAATGTCATTAATACTTTCTTTCTTTTTTAAATTTACTTTTATAATTTCAATTTGTTTGCATATTTCTTGTTTAATTTTTATATATATTCATGCTGTTGATGATGTGATCTTGATTTTGAAAAGAGACAAGATCCAACTAAAGATGTACAAATCAGATCCTCTATCTATCATGTAATAATTTTGTGTTTAATTTCATTAATTTTTACAATTACACATGGTTTAAGTTTCACACTAAACATAACATAATTAAGACATTCAGATTGAATATTAATGGTTACTTTGATGTCTTTGGATCCATCTAGATTCAATATTTTTATTTATTTATTTATTTATATTTTTTTGTTAAATTATCAATCATTTAATATATAGAAGGTGGAGGATCACGATTTCTTGCCCAACTAGTATAATGCAATGAATGTAAAATCCTCAGAGGAGTATTGGTTAATAAATATTCTTTACTTTATTTTAATGGGTGAGATCCAAACTTGAGATTTTGTTTAAATTCGAAAATGTAATTTTCAACATGCTAAATATATATATATATATATATATATATATAATTCTTACTAAAAAAATAAAAAGCATTTTATAAAAATTCACTTAAAAGTCCATAAAAAAAATTCAAAATCCACAAAATTGCAGTTCTTTCGAATAGAATAGAAGAGCTATTTATTTCATAACTCTGTTTAATTTAACCATCAAATAATTAAATAAAAGGCAAATAAACTCTTATTCCCAAAAAATCATCACAATAAGATTATTAAACATTTGAAGTCATTTGCATTTCTCTCTATTGAAATTTCAAATAGAGAAATACATGAGAGAGAGAGAGAGAGAGAGAGAGAGAGAGTATGAGTTAAAATAGAAAATATAGATCCGATATCATTTTTAATATCACGTGTCACTCTCTTTTTAAATAACATAAATTTACAAAATTGAAATATAGAGGATCTATTTTTGAAAGATTATAGGTATTATGTACTAATGATCAAATGGAGTTGTAAATTTATTGTAACGCGTGTACATTCCTTTTGGAATTGTTAAACAAATCTCACATTGGATATATAAGAAAAGAATTATGAAAAATATAAATTCGATATAAATTTATAAGATCTTTTGAAAAATATACAAAAATAATCTATACAAAATTGACTTAATGGAATAACATCATACCAATATTTAGATCTCAGTCTACCATAAGAGAACACATTGCTTCTCTTTTATGTTGTCCCATTAAAAATAAAAATTGGTAAACAAGATAATTCCTTTCTTGAATCCCCAAATTGGAAGATGCATGGACTCTTCCAATAAACTCTTTTAACTTCCTTCAAATTTTTTTTATTTTTTTTTAAATATCAATCTCAAACTCCTCTTGATCTGTAATTAAAATAATAATAATAATAATAATAATAACAACAACAAACAAAGCAAACTCCTCTTAATCTTATTACTAAACCTTATAGCATACTCTAAAAAAATTATGCTTATAGTAAAATAAAGTTTTAATACAATTAATAATAAATACTAATATGAAATCACATGACAGGTAAGGCAAAGACTTGTATGTAACATGTTTATTGATTTGTTAACATGTAACGGGTTAGATCCTAATCTAAAATAGCAAAACAGTGTGAATCTTAGTCGAACCGACCTCTATTCACACAAAAAACGTACGGACTCGGTGCCTACTATGCGAGGGCCCGTGCATATTTGGACCTAATACTCTTTCTAGGATAAGTAATACTTTTTATCAAAAAAGATCATAATAATTTTTTAGATTATTCTAAAAGCATTACCTTTTTTCGATAGTATTACTTTTTGCAAAAAAAAAAAATTTATCTTCTACGTGTGCGGAAATATTCTCCTTAAGGTGTAATTTATGATTTTTTAAATTCTATCAGTCGGATCAACCCATTAACATGTAAAAAGATCCATATATTTTGTGTATAAGAGATCAATTCAATATATTAATGCTTATTTGGAGTTACAATTGAGTAAATGTCAGACTTAGGATCTTATTTGTTGTACCATTATATATAACTTATATTGATTTCTAATACAAAATAATTATAAACTTTTAAAGGACACTAAAAGAGTATTGTATTGATTTTATTTATTCACATCAAATGAATATAACGTGCATTAAATCAACAAGTAGCAAATTAGCAAATAATTTTAGAATCATAATTGGAGCCCTTAAATAATTTAAGGTAAGATAAAAGGTGATATGATTTAATTAATTTGCCAAATTATTTGTTTTATATACTAATTGAGGAAAGTGAAAATGACATTATTAGCCTATCAATGAAGAGAAGAAAAGGGATTAATTTAATTCTACCTTTTGGATGTGAGTTCTCTCGTCCCGTGGGATACGAATAGTCGAAGATGAGACTAGTCACACCCTAGTGAGATTCAATTCTAAAATCAATTGGTAATAGGAGGAATGACTCACTAAATATATAAGCTATTTTTTCTTCTATCATTTTTTCAATGTGGAGCAAAATTAATATATATTTCATCAGAGAAAAACAAATAAAATAATGAAATGAAAATAAAATTTAAAAAATACAATATATTATAAGGATTTGGATCCTAAACTATCCTAAATGCTAATAATTTTCCATGCAAAATCCTACAACACGTACTATGCACAAAGAGAGGATCCAAATCCATTTACAATCATACGGGGGTCTAAAGTAATATTGACAAAATACATAGTGTAATGAGAAATTTTATGAAATATTTGGGGGAGAAGTGCAAATAACCGAACATAACGAGCAACTGCCACACGTCAGCTTAACCGTCAGTCCAGCTTAACTGTTTTCATGAACAGCAAAAAACTAACATCCCGTCCCTTTCCTCTTCTCTTTCCATCCATTTCTCTCTTCATTGATCATAACTGAACTATTCTTCTTCAAGGGGAATCTCTGCAACTTTGGTATGAACTCTCTCTCTCTCTCCCTCCCTCCCTCTACAATGATTGGTGACATGCCTTATTTTGAATAATTTCCTGAAGGATTGTGATCCTAACACACACACACACACACACACACACTACACGCAGATGTTGATCATATTTTGTTAAATATTTGATGCAAGAATTAGTTCACTGTCTACATTGTTGTGATCCATGTTTATCCATTTTTCCCCTGAAATTAGTGATTCCTGATAACAGATGGATGGGAATTGATGAATTGATTCTCAATATAGTTTAAATCGTTGTGCATTCATTTGTTTGGCTGATTCCATGATTCGTTGCGTACGGTTTGATACAAATCACACTTTTTTTTTTTTAAGTAAATCGAAGAAGAAATTATGTGTTTTACTTATAGGATAAATGTATGATCGCTTTGAGAAAAAGAAAAAAAAAAAAAATACCCCTTCCCTCCCCAGAAAAGAGTCATGTCTGTAATAGCTTTACAAACAGGACTTTTTTTGGGACTGAGGTGGTATCGTTTTTGGAATTAACAAGAAACAGTTTCTAGAATATGTATCTAATGCTTCCTCTTCACTAGCTATCAATATCGATTATTCTTGTTTTTTCATGTGACCTCTACAAGAAGTGGAAGAAAAATGTCATTCAAGAAGCCACAAGCAAGTGCTCCAGAAAAGTTGGTACCGAATGAGGAGGAGCTAGCTAAGGTTTGTGTCCTGACTTCTGTTTAACTCTTGCGAATATTATTCTGCGCGTAACTTAGGGGACACTGAGGTCTATTGTCATCTTGTGCGTATTTGATAAATATTCTTGTCATCATAATCTTGTTGGTGAATATGTATGTTTTCGCCTATTGAAACATATTATCTTGAGTAATTGTTTCCTTTTATGTTGCTAGTCTACCGAGTAATGAAATTTCAAGCGAAAAATGGTTCATCTGATGCATTGTAATGCACGATTGAGGTTGAAATAGGCGTACTGACTGGCTCTTTGAATACAGATAAACGAGACTAGAAAGTTGATCGGTCCTGCCACGAGCAAATTTCCGTGTCAATGTTCTGATGCATCAATACTAACATTTCTTAGAGCAAGGAATTACAATACTAAGAGAGCAGCCAAGATGATGAAGGAGACCCTCAAGTGGCGTCTCACGTACAAACCAGAGATGATTCGTTGGGTACGCCTACTTCAGCACTTCCTGGTTTTGGTTGCTTCAAGTCCCTCCCCAAGAATCTAGCCTCAGATACTGAAAAACTGCATTTAATAAGCGATATGCAGAAACCATCATTTTCTTTTCTGAGTGGAAGTGCATTTCATGAACAACAATGAATCTTGATGTGGTTTTTGGAATGATTTAGTGTAATTATTTTTGTTCTTTCTGTGGATTAAGGATGATATTGCTCAAGAAGCCAAGGCTGGGAAACTTTATAGAGCCAACTATTTCGACAAACATGGGAGGACTGTACTTGTGATGAGACCAGGAGCCCAGGTATAGAGCTCCTTTGAGGCTGATTCTTACAACAAATATGTGAATAATTCTCTTATATCCATTTTCTTTTTTGTTTTCAACGACTCGTTTCAGAATGCAAACTCTGTGGAAGATCAAATAAAGTTCTTGGTGTACTGCTTGGAGAGTGCCATATCGAACCTTCATCAAGGTCAGGAGCAGATGGTATGGTTAATCGACTTTCAAAAGTGGAGCATGTCGAGTGTACTGGTGAAGGTAACTCGGGAAACAGCACGAGTATTGCAGGATCATTACCCCGAGAGGCTTGGCGTTGCCATTCTATATAATCCCCCCAAAGTCTTTGAGTCCTTCTGGATGGTAGGTTTCTTTTTTGGTCAAAACTGGATCTGTATTTCATATCCTGTTCCAGCCGGTTGAATTGCTGACTCGCGGCAACAATTCAATGGCTGAGACGGGAGATGAAACATAGTTTTGGAATAGAGAATCTTGAATGATATGAGTAATTCTAAAGTGTACTCAAATTTACATTGCAGTTGGTGAAACCATTTCTTGAACCTAAGACATACAAGAAAGTAAAGTTTGTGTACTCAGATCAGCCTCAAAGTATGAAGGTAATGGAAACTCTATTTGACATGGACAAGCTGGAATCTGCCTTTGGAGGGAAAAACACCGAGAGCTTCGACTATGAAACTTACGCCAAACGCATGAAGGACGAGGAGAAGCAAAAATCAGATGCCAAAAACTCCGGCGATGCGTTGTCATCCGACCAAAAAAGCGTTGTCTCTGACTCGGATTTCTTGGTATCAGAAGCTAGCTCTGAAATCTCTGATGAAGCTGATTCATCATCCAATTATGAAATAGGATCGGATTTGGAAGTTCTCGATGAGATGACTCGACTGCAGCTCAACTGCAAGAACAAGGCCGGCGAGAAGCTCGATTGCGAGAACAAAAACGACGAGGCTACTACGGTGAAAAGCTGAAGTTTTTGCATTGAGAACGGGGGATTTTGCAAATTTTCTGTGAAGAAAGTGAGTGCCATGATATCTGCTATAAATCAAGTTCCTGCAAGAGTTGTCTGATACACAGTTCTCTCTTTTTATTTTTTGTGTTTTTTTGTTCTTTTTCCCCCCAAATGTGCACTTTTTACTGTTCCATTGGTTTTTATGCTAATTATAATACTTTTGCACGGTGTAAACTCCGATTATTATAAATTATTAAGTCAGACTTCTTAAAATTCAAATTTAATATATTTATTTTTTTGCAAAACTTATGTGCATATGTGCAATTTAATTGACAGAATTATTTATTTAATAAAAAAGTATAACTTAGTTTACTTAAGAAAATATTACTATTGATTTATTAAGTAATAATATATTTTAAGTAAATAAATAATATTTTTAGTTAAATCAATAGTAACGTAGATGATGTGCATGATGCACAATAAAATCACTATTTTTTTAGTTCAAATGAGATTAAATCGGTGTTCTAGAAAAGAATGGAAAAAAAGGATTAAAGTATTTGTTACCAATTTATTAAAGGTTGTTGGGAGTTAATGATTGGAGGATTCTAGGTACGGTTGGTTATAAATTTAACACTTATGTATATCGAATATTTTTATACAAATTTATATTTACCAACACACATATTATGTGGTTGTGTGTGAATCTATAAGTCTAATACCACACAGTACACATAATTTAGTTAGTACATCGAAGTGACTCTAATTCTAACCGTAATCCATATGTAATTTTAAGTTTTTTTACTATTATAGAAAAAGAAAATTAGAGAATTTATAAGGTAAAAAATTAAAACTTATCTCGAGTATGTGTCATTTGACACTTTACTTTATTATTTTCAAACGCTTTTCTTTTTATTTTTGGTTGTATCAACATTTTTATTTTACCATTAGAAATATTGGTATATTTTCGATTGTCTCATAACTTTTTCGACCAGCATTTGAGCATATGACTAACATGTGTGTATTTTAGGACAAAGTTATTTTGAGTCCCAAAAAATTAGAAAATAAAAAAATTACACCAAATCATTATTTAAAATTTACATTCTTAAATAATTTTTAAAAAATGGAAACTACATAAATTCCAAAAATATACTAAAAATTACCAAAAAAATATTCTACAAAAACTAAAAATGTAAAATTTTCTATTTTTATCTTCTTTTCTTTATTTATTTTTATGATTTTTTTTTTTGTTTTTCAGTTATTATTGTCAGAGTAAATTCTTTAATTTCTTTTTTTTTTGTGAATTTTCTTTTTCTCTTTGACTTCGTTTCAATAATTTTCAATACTAATGTTTCTCATATTTTCTATGAATTTTCGATCTTCAATATTTTTTTCTTATTCTTATTCTTGTAATTTTCTATTTATACTTTATTTACAATTTTTCTTATATATGTTTTCATCTTTCCCTTTTGTATATATACATATATTTTTTAAAATTTCCAATGTTTTGTATACTGATATAGATTTATTTTTTATTTTCTATATTTATTTTATTTCTTTTGAATTTTACTCATCTATTCCATTTTTTTATCTTCTTGTTTACCTTATTAATCTATAATTTTCTTTTATATATAAAAAAATATATATAAAAAAGAATCCTGGATTTTCTTTTTGATGTTTTCAAGTTTTCTGTAATCTCTCTAATTTTTCAAGTTATTTTATTTTTTAGTTTAATTTCATTATATTTTTGGACCCACAATAAATTGTCTTTCCCTCACATGTCTGATAAACGCCGACAGAAAAAATAATGACAACCATAAACATTGTGAAACCCTATACTTGTTATGTTAAGGTATATACTTGTTATGTTAGGGTGATTAAGGCTGCATAAATCAAGATACGATTGATTATTCAGATTTATTATTTGTTTTTTAAAAAAAAAATTATTTTTTTGATTAATTTCTTCGACCCGTGATAATTTAAAATTTTTTAGATAACTCACCTGATAATAATTTCACCTCTTTCACTTGAATAAAACTTATCCTATTTGATTATATTGTCATTTTATATTTATTCAGAATTAATCCTATAAAGTAAATATAGGATAGTATAAAATTATATTAAATATTCTTTATTATTCTACAAAGTAAATAATGAATATACATCATCCTATCCAATTTTATCCAATTCCAACATATGAAGTAAATGGAACCTAAAAGATGATACCGTAAAGTACCAAATGATCTATACTTAGATAATTTTTTGTTTTTTTTCGAAATTAATAATTGGTATCTTAATAATATTGTATCATATATAATAATATATTGTGGGTTAGAAATATCTATAAAATAAAAAAATATGTTCTTAAAATAAAAAGTTAAAAGTCCACACTTTTCCATGCCAAAAAGCGGAATATCATATTTCTGTTCACCAACCACTGTGAATTGACTAATTGGTCCTTCGGATACGTTGGGCAGTGGGCACCCCCTGATTGAATACTTACACCACCAACTAGCCCGCACAAATATTCATCACATTTTACCTACCAAACTGAAGAAGATCATCCATGGCGGTCTGGGAAACAGTGACGGGGACGATCAACAACTACACAGGGCTGTCGCCAGCGGCGTTTTTCACCATTCTGGCGCTGATGTTCGTGACTTACAAGGTGGTCTGCGGCATGTTTGTTGCCGCAGATGATTACGTCGCCGTCAAAAGAACCAATGAATTTGCCCTCCGCGAGCCCGTTCAGATAGGCGATGTTACCGAGGAGGAGTTGAGAGCATACGATGGCTCTGACTCGAATAAGCCCTTGCTCATGGCCATCAAAGGACAGATCTATGATGTCTCTCGTTCCAGGTAAAAATCAACCGATTTGTTAAATTGTGCTCCAGCTTTTTGTGTATATGTTCGTGAGATAATAGTATCATGATTATGGCCAATTACCTGATTAGCAATCAGCAAATTACGACGCTGATGTGAATTTTTTGAGCTGGATTATTTTTTCCCTAATTAATGTAGATGAAAGAGAGTGAAAAATTCATGTACTCTAATTCCATCTGAAGGTACTTTAAGATACAATAGGTTGACAAGCTGAGTGCGGAGGGAATGTAACTGCAATACAAGAAGAAACATCTGATATTCAACCGCAGTTCACGAGGGCAAGAAAATAAATAAATAAATAAATAAATAAATAACGAAATCGCACCAAGATTTCTGTGGAATTGCCTTTAACTTGATAATAAAGTTTTTTCTACCTTTGGCCTTTCACTTCTGAATTTATATATTTTATCCTACTGAATGGGATTGACTATTTCAACACAGTCGAAGTCGTGCTCAACAATGGTAATCTTGTCCCACTTTTGGCTTTGATCAATAATTTATATGTAATTAATTTTAAATGGAAAAAATTCTACTGTTTCTGCTAAGTAACAGCACTATGCTATCAAATTAGGGGTTGGGATCCACTTCTTAAATTTGCTAAGCATGCATCTAGCTATATCTCTCAGCTATGATATAGGTACTCTGTTAATTAATAATACAGTCATTTTACTGGAGTTACAGTAGAGTCAGTGTGACGAACTTGAATGGGAAAACGGAGCAGGACAAAAGAAATTCTTTTACATCTTCAGAGGAACGTTATGTAACCGACATTGGTGGCATTGGTTTATCTTCTTCACGATGATATTGACCTCATCTCGAGTGTTAGCTCTGTTAGGTTTTCTCTTTTAGTATATTCCAAGAAATGAATCTGTTGTGGATGTACTTGATCATCGCCTGCAACGTAGGTGAAGATTGCTAATGTTTAACTTAGAAAATTTAGCTGTTGATTCCATCTTTTATGAGTGATTCTGTTGATACTTGTTTAAATATTTCCAATAATAGCAGTATAATTTCCAGAGTTTGTTAGTGAAGATGATACGATTGTATTACTTAACAGGATGTTTTACGGGCCTGGTGGGCCGTATGCACTGTTTGCCGGTAGAGATGCAAGCAGAGCACTGGCTCTCATGTCTTTCGACCCCAAAGACCTTACCGGGAACATAGAAGGTCTGAGTGAATCCGAGTTGGAGGTTCTGCAGGACTGGGAGTATAAATTTATGGAGAAGTATGTTAAGGTGGGAAAACTAGTTTCAAAAGATACCTCAGAGTCCAGAGAAACTGAAGGTGAAGCAAGCAAAGATGGTGAAGATAAATCACAGGATGACAGAGCAGAAGGAAATGAAGTGCAGTAGAACACATTTTTGTGACTCAAACATGTGCTGCCTAAGCCCTAGCAGCGTAGTCTCTTTAATCATGTATAGCTCCAAGCTTGTAATTTGGTTAATGAGTTTTTGGTTTTGATGATTCAAAATGTACGATAATAACTACCGTGCTGCTTGTATAAAGGTCACTTGCCTTGTAGATTTCATTTGCATGCTGCACATGTTAATGAAGTGTTATATTTGAACTCATTATTTCTTTATTTGCATCAATAGCTTCATTTAGCATGTTATCAGCTTAAAGCAGAAGCCTATGAATATGAATGGTTGAATCCCGTTGCACATAGCGTGTTACCAATATAAAAGTGTCATAAAACTCAATCTTAAAACACTGCTCTTATGTGCAATCTTAACATTCAAGTGATCTTCAAGATAGATTATCTCTGAACTATAAAGAGTGAACCTATAAGTAAAGAAGGCTCAGTCTTTCTTAGGAGTTTAGGATCTTTCATCCGAGACTTAGAAACAGCGAGGTCAGCTATTCTTTATGCATATACCTTGGTGCAGCTTGAAAGACACAGAAGATTGGATTCAACATACAAGGCTGGTTAACTTAACTTCTACAGCGATTCCCACCACTAGAAAGTAGAAAATAGTAGAAGTCTCCTTTGAAGTAGATTGAAACAATAATGCCCAAATTAGATCATCACTATTGAGTATGTCCTACCTCAAGAACAAATCTGGTATAATTTGTCTGCAGGTTCCCGAACCACTTTTCAAGAGGCGAGGTAAGTCAAATCAAAACTCAACAGAAACCTCTCAACAAGAAATGTTGTAGACGCAAGTTCTTGATGTTCTAGGAGTAAGTTCTTGACCTGTATCACACTAGGAACCACTCTTGTTGAACAATGGAACAGCTTCGAGTAATATGCATATCAAAATGCATCGTTCAAGAGCATAATTCAACTAGTAAACTGTTATATGAGGGCAGTAGGGAGTAACAAAATGTGATTTTGTATTGGTCGTATCACATGTGACCTACCAATTCACTAATAACTGAAAGCCCAAAATATGGGATAGCATAGAAACTTCCTTTTATCTGGATTGCGTATAATGCCATGAATTAGATCTATACACATTCAGAATGGCTTAAATTACATGTTCCACCACACAGTTTAAGGTTCAGCTTGAACTTCATATCTTTAGGTAGAATCTATCCATCGTGCTTAAGAAAATGACCTTATTTCCCATTGGACTCTTGCTAAAACTCAAGACAAGCAAAACGACTTCTAGTTGATAATAATACTCTTAATTCCCAGAGACATTGAATCATAATGTAACCAGCACAGAAAATAAACAAAGCTGGAGAAAAAGGAGTTCTATCCCACTTATCAAGCATTTGATTACATGTTCACATATCTTCAAAACTATCAACAAACAATTTTAGGGTCAATGAACAAATCAGACCTTTGATTGCTCGAATTTGAAGTCATTCCTGTACGAAATGAGGCAAAAAATGTCTTTCCATTGTCAAAAGGCATCCAATACATTTAAGTCATAAATGCCCCCTAAATCAGTAAAATCCATTTACCTAATAGATGCAGAAGCCAAGAGCCTGTGTCAGAACATCATCAAATTAGTTGAAGCCCCAACCAGAAACGGCTCCATCAACAGTCTTGTCAAGAAGTAAAATACAACCCCCAAAGTAATTGAAATAGGGAGCGCTGGCAATGCATGGTGACACACAGCCAACAAAATGAGTGTACACCCGAGTCCTGATATGATCGCAAGATAACAAGCATACACAGTCATCAGATCATACATTGCTGCCCTTCCCACAAGCACACTATAAAAAATAAAGTCCCCCATACCAAGCTTTATACCCCTTGGATTCATATCTTCTATCTCTATCCCTTCTCTCTCATTTACTTGTAATTGCCTGTTTCCATCCCTACTATTGTCCACCTCACCAGAATTACCATTAGGACGAACACTTCTTTCCATTAAATCACCATCTCCAATCAAAGGTGAGGTCTCCCCTGCATCTTCTCTAACCTCTTCAATCTCAACTGCACCAGTCCTCCTATTTTCATTGACTGCAATTGCCAAATGCTCCCTTTCTTGTATCTCAACCCCATTACCCCTATCACCATTCCTCAGCAATTCTTGTAATTCTACTGAACCATTATTACTGTTATTATCACTCATCATCCCAAGCCCTGCAGCTACCAAAAACCCCAAACTTGAATCCCTAGCCCCACCATTTCTCCCTACATTTGGTCTTGATTCATAAACCAATGCTGGCAACTCCTCATCCCTACTAGAGGCCAGCTCCACCAGCAACTTCAGGGGCCCACCAGGAGCTAAGACCGCCGCTAAATCATATAATGCCAATGCTACCAACACAACCCATGTAGTCCATTCAGGCAACCGGGAAAACCACGCTGCCACTATAATCCCTAATACCACCATATTGCTCTGCTTCACAACTATAGGAATTCCATTTGAAAAAACGGAAATCGTGCCCAATACAGTGAAATTGAACAACAAGATGTAAAATGTAATGGCATCAACGGGTATGTTGAATCTCTGGATGACGGAAATCAATATCGAGCTGCCCATGGCGGAGAAGATCGTGAAAACTGAGAAGCGGGTGTAGTAGAGGAGGAAATTGTTGAAACGGTAGTAGTAGAGGAGGAGTAGGAGGAACGTTACAAGCGTGATGATAACGACGAAAACGATGGCATTTAGGACTGCTCCTTCGAGTTTTTGTGCGGTGGAATCGGTTGGGGACTCCAGGTAGACCAAATTAGCCGCGGTGCGGATGGCGTCAGTGGCGGCGGCGGAGGAGGGGTTGTAGACAGTGTAGACGAGGAGGACAACTAGAAGCATGCAGACTGAGACGGGTGCCATTACGCCAATGATTTCTTGGCCGATCGTTTCCAGGATGCTTCCGGTCTCCATTTCTGGGCTCCGTGATCGGCCCCGGAGACGGAGAAAAAGGGATCGGGGCGCTGGGTTAGGGGGTGGGGGGTGGGTTGAGGGGGAGGTGCGGGAGCTCTAATGGAGTTGAATTGAATTTTGGGGTTTTGGAGATTTTGCCATTGTAGATGAAGATGGGGAAAAAAGGAGTAGAACAACTTTATTTCAACTGCAGAAAATTCATCAGAGGCTATATTGGGAAATACACTAGTTTCTTTTCATTTTTCCCTTCCCTGGTAATACTGGGACTTCCCCCCCCCCCCCTTTTTTTAAGGGGGAGGGAAATTGTAGAATTAGACCATAATTGAGGGAGCACAATGAAAACTATAGTGTTCTAATGCAATCTATATCTATATTAAAGCAGGACAGTTTGGTTTATTTACTGAAATGCCATTTTTCCGCCAAAAAATTCCAGCATTTTAATAAATTAAAAAATAGTGTCTTCTTTCAGAATTCTTACACTGTAATTAGGAATACCATCAGATCTGATTTGTCAGAGTTGATTTAAATTTGCAAGAAAGAGACAGAAATTTTGATTTTCACCCATAATTTGTATTATCTGTTTATTTGTTTGTGTTTGTCTTTTTCTGCCTAATCTGCCACATCTATTAATAATGCCTTATTTATAGACTTAGATTTTCCTATGCAGTATCCTTAAAAAAAAATTTATCTATTATTTATAATTTTTAATCCTTTATATTTGTAATCTGAAAACCTGAACAATATAAAGAAAAGGTCATATTTTTACATTAAATTATATTATAATGTTATTTCCTCCATACAACATTTAACTGAAAAAAAAAATTTCTGTTTCTATGTTGAGTCCAAGTACATCTTTTATGTTTGTATTACAAACCCACACATAAATTCGAAACAACAATATCTGATATTTCAGCTTATCTGTTCCTGCAAAAAAAAAGAACAAAATAAAATTAATTAGTTCCACAGTAAAAAAAGAAGCTCAAATCTGCTAACTGGAAGCTTCAATCACACACTTCACATTAAATAAGAAGATTTACCTTGTCAGATTTCTGTTTCCATGCATAATCATTCATTTACATATTTTCCAATCCAAACAAAATCTAATAAAGTAAAACAGTAATTATGAGTCCACCATATGATTTCCTGTTGAAAAAGTCAAAAAAAATCGGATTACTTAAATAGTGAATGAAATTCGGATTTATGCAAACTTGAAGCTTCAATCACACAGTTCACATTAAACAAGATGATTTATCTTGTCAGTTTTCTTTTTCCATGCATAATCATTCATTTACATAATTTTCAGTCCAAACAAAAAAGAATTAAGTAAAACAGAAAATTATCAGTCCATTTTTTTTCCTGTTAACAAAAGACAAAAAACAGTGATTACTTCAACAGTGAAAAAATGCTGAAATGTGCAAACTGGATGCTTCAATCACACACTTCACATTAAACAAGATGATTTACCTTTTGTCAGTTTTATTTTTCCATGCATAATCATTCACTTACAGAAATTTTAGTTCAAATAAAATATAATTAAGTGAAACTAAAATTTTTACTCCACCTATTTTTTTCCTGTTTAAAAATCAACAAAATTATGAATAATTCGTCAGTCAAAAATATGTTAAACATTGCGAATTGGAACCTTTAATCCAACACTTCACATTAAACAATATGATTTGGCTGTCAGTTTAATTTTTCCCTACAGAATCATTCATCTACATAATTGTCACTCCAAACCAAATAATATTAAGTAAAACCAAAATTATTAGTCTTTAGTTTCATAGTATTATTTCCACTTCCATTAACTAACATTATTAACCTAATCATAACAGGAAATAACATGTTTGTCTGAATATAGAAAGTTGTCCTATTACACAATCAGTCATTACTTCTTACTTTCCTGTCAATTTATACACTAATAAAAAAACCATATTTCAATCAATGACTATACCTAAACAGTAATATATTATGTAAATCCAACCGTGGATGCTACTTTTGGAATTGAAGTTCACAATAAAATCTGAATAAACTCATTATTTCACATCAACAATTTCAGAATTGTCTTAAAAAAAAAACTGCTCATATTCAGAATCTTACCACTTGCATTAAGAAACAAAAAATCATAATCATTACAGTGAACATCATGTTTGTCAGAATATCCATTTTGTGTGTGAAATGAGACAATCATTCATTGGTTCTTACAAAGATTAATCCTATCAAATTTTATTAATTAATTTTAACACAGCAGATTAACTCACACAATTTATTCAAATTCAGAAAAACAGTCGCTCCCTTTTCAACTTCCATTTGTTCTCTATAAATATGGGGTTTAAGATTCATTAACTTACCTTTTACTGTTGTACATTCTTCATTACCTCATTTACAGCAGTATGGCTCCATTATTCAGTCTGCTCAAAGATGTAGGGCCTTCCAGTACGAAGTGGGCAGTGAAGCTTCGACTTATTCGATCCTACCAAATCTCTGTATTTGGAAATCCGCTTAGAATTCAGAGTACAAATTGTATATTTCATGATTATGAGGTAATAAAAAGAATCTGTTATTTTTACTTCTTCAAGATAGCTGGCGGTACATTACATTCAGAATCTATTTACTAATATGTGTTTTATTATTTTGACAATGTAGGGTGAAAGAATACATGCTACTATTAGAACAGATCTAATGCGCAGATTCAATTCCAGTTTCATAGAAGGGAGTGTTTATGCCGTAAAAAAATTTGTTGTAACAAACAACAAAATGCGTTACAAGACTATGACCCACCGATACATGCTAATAATGATTCATGACACAAAAATTACTGAAATATTTGAAGCTTCATTTCCTTTGCAGCTGTTTAATTTCAAACCATTTCTTGAAATTAGCAACGTTGAAGAGCTGAAGGAAAATGAAATGTTTGGTAAATTTCTTACATGAACCAATTTCTATATGTATTTTTTTGCATGCAGTTGAATAATATTGTCTAATATATTTAACATTAATTGAGCAGATGTAATTGGCAGAGTTTGTAGTGTTGGCCCCCGTCAGAACCGTGTTCGCAATGAACAAGAAACAACAACATGGATGGAAGTAGTCTTGGAGGATCCACAGTTAATATTTTATAAGTTTGACTGTTCACTATCTTAATATTTACAGTTTTCTTTATATTTATTTTGTTTTGATTAAAACTGCAACTGAAGATTTACTTCTTTATTTGCAGAGAAAATCGGTTGTACTGTACTCTTTGGGGGGAATATGTTGATCAGATGATGGAACGTGTAAGGGTTGGTGGCGAAGCTCCTATTATGATTTTGCAGTTTTGTCGGGGGAAACTGTATAGAGGTATAACTAAATTATATTTGTAATATATTTTTAATCACATCATTCTTCCATGATAATAATGTAAACACAATATAATCTATATCTGTATTTCTAACAGATAGAGTTTCCATTTCTTCTACCTACTATGCAAGCAAATTGTTTCTGGATGGTGACATAGTAGAAATGGCAGAATTCCGGACGAGGTAAACTATACTTCATTCTTACTTAATATTTAATTACTTACTTTAGATAACAAATAATCTTATAGTTTTTTATATGATGTAGATTTACGGTTGAAAGTAATGGAGAATCAATGGTTACAACAAGGTCATTTCCGTCGCTGGCTCTACAAAATGAAGATGTTTTTAATGGATCAGAGTGTGTTCGTACCATACAACAGATCAGAACCTTAGGAGAGGTATGTATTTCTTCTTGGTCATCCTAATTTATTTTAATTTAATAATATTAAATAATAATAAGTATATTGAATATTGAATTTGTAAAAGAAATTTAATATGCTTCGTATCAGGCTAACTACGCTGTTTCATTTCTACATTTTGTACTAGGTTGGTAGTTTCTGGGTATTTGCCCGAATAATGGCAATTGAGACAACAGGACAGTGATGGTATCTATCCTGCCCCAAGTGCTATAGAAAGATGAGTAAAGCTGAACAGAAGTTTTATTGTGTGAATTGTGACCTGTTTGATTCTACTGGGCTGGCCAGGTTTTAAGATAATTCATCAAATCTGTAATCTTGTGTTTTCATTTATAATTAACTGTTCATGTTTAGTAATTTAAGTTTCTCTTTTCTTAGAGGTATAAGATGCAAGTTCTAATACAAGATGACACAGATAATGCATCTGTATTACTCTGGGATCAGCATTGCACAGAATTAATTGGGAAGACTGCTTTGGAATTGCTGGAACAGAACTTGGAGGTTCTACATTAAATTTTCCTAAGATTATGTTATCTCTTTTAATTTAGTAATTATTAACTATTATATAAATAATCAAGTATTTCATTTGTTTTAGGTTGCTCACACAGATTTTTACCCCGAGGACATGTACAATCTCCTAGAGCAGGAGATGTATTTCAAGATTCAAGTTGCACCTGAACAGATATCTAATTTTTATGGATCTTATAGTGTGAAAAAGCTGAGAAAGGAAAATAGTTGGAATTCAAAAACTGGTACTACTTTCGTTGGGAGTCAGGTATTTTTTAATTTTTATTTCAGTCTCTTAATAAACTGTAAATATATTTACCGATTCAATAAAATTAAGGAAGTTCACTATTAATTCAACGTGTATTACACATAGGAATCAAAAGCTGTATTGAACACTGCAGGAGGTGTAGTTGACTGTTATGAGGTATATATATTACACTGTTCTACTTAATAAACATTAATGATTTTCCTTAATATTATTGTTCTAATAATGTATGTGTTTCTATCCAAGGTTGGGAGTTCAGAATGCGAGGTATCTACACCATTTAACAGCATTTCAAAAGTGGATGAATCAAGTGACAATGTTGAAGAAAAATCTGTGAAGCGAAAGCTTTTTGACGAGTTCTCCACAAATGCAGGTCATAAAAAGAAAGTTTTAATTAAGCAAGAGAAGTGAAGAAAATGTACTTCTTAATTTGATATGTTTATCTGCAAGGTTTGTAATATTGAATGAACTCTCTTTTAGGGTCTGTACTATGTATCAAATATTTGGCTTTTTAATTAGGTTTATGTTCCCTGTGGACATGAACTTATCTATATAATCTGACTTCGGAACTATTAGTATATTTTGAAGGATGTTCTAATTAGGAATTAATGGGAGTACTAATTTTTTCCTGCTTTCTTAATCTATTAATTTTTTTTTTTTTACTAAACAACATGTTTTATTCTTATTCTATATTCTGAGTTACATTATATTTATGATAGAGGAAGTTAGTAAGTACTATTTATAGTAGAACCTAATTGTCTTTGATTAAATCTGACCAAAAAAAAAATTCAATATATTAAGTTATTAGGTTAAATTATTTATGTGTTTTCATTATATTTTATAATTTTTTAATATTAAGTAGAGTTAGATTATGAAAATTCTGAAATGATTAAATTTTTTTTCAAAAATTTGCATTAATTCATCACTTTACTTATTTCATAACTAAGTAATGGACTTTTTCTAACGGTTGCACAAAAAAACAACAATTAATACCCAATATAACAATTTCAGGCCAGTTTTAAAAATTCTATCAAAGAGGTACAAATCTATTTCAAATTCACCCTTAAATGCATCATTTATACTACATTTTAGAATTGAATGCACTTATCTTATTCTGAAATCTTCAAATTTATTCCTTCAGTAATCTCTGAATGCAACCTCTTTTGTAGTAGGTTAATCTGTAATCAATTGAGATGTGTTAGTAAAACAGTTCGACTGCAACCACAATAAATTGAACAAGTAAACAGTAGTCATATCTCATAGTTTCTTTTTATTTGTTATCTGTAAGAAACTCATAAATCTTTACAAATATTTAGTCTCTAGGAAAAACAAATGTTAACAGAGTACTGTTCACTGTAGCACTTAAATTTATTACAAAATATTCGTCATACTTTGCACATAGATAAAAGTTAAAGAGTTATAGAATACTAGGTATCATAATCTATGATTAAAATTACCACACTTACTCACTTGACTTATTTAATCCATAAGTTATGTAGTGAATCTAACATTTTCAGAATTAAAGACTGTCCAATATCCAATAGACCAATACTGTCCACTTATGTAAAATATATGAAATTACTATAACAGTATTTGGTTTACACAGATAGATTCAATGTTTTTCAGTCTTAAATGAAGCAATCCACTTATCTTTTGCATTCTTCTTTGAAGATCGAACTTCAGTAATCCACATTTCCAATCTGTTTTTGTAGTAGTTAAACCTGTAAGAAATTGAATTGCATTAATAAAAGACTTACATTTCTAATACCACTAACTTAAGAATACAAAAGTTTTAAATTTTCTACACTGAAATTAGTTGTTCTATAAAGAACCTTGAACTCTACATCCATTTTTACTAACTTGGAAATAGAAATCAGCATTACAAAAAATCATATAATATTGAATATTTCAACTTTCATATTCAAAAAAAATATACCATTTCATTCAAACATATTTTTTTTATTCAGCTGAGCTACAGTTGCTATAATGTATGAACCATAAATTCCTAATACTATTTTTCCCATACATCGTACAATAATGAAATTACTTATTACATGCATAACAAATTATGTTTGAGTACACTTAACTGTTGCAGACTTTGAATTTGCTATCCCTTCCGTTATTGTAATGGAAATCTGCTTCATTATTGGAACATTCTGAAACCCAAAAAATATGTTAAAATTAAAAGTAGTTTTATGTTATTTTAATAATTAAAACATAAGAATGATGTCAGAGAGGTCAATCTTTTATTGATTAGATATAGGGACTTCTTTTGACCTTAATGTTTCTTCTGAAGTATAATTTTATCTTCAAAATCTCTGACAATGTCAGAATACTTTTTCACAGTACAAGTTAATTAGATTGTTGACCTGTTTTCCAAACAGACAATTATTATTATCTTCATTTACTGAAATAGTATTCTACACTTAGCACTGATTACCTATATGTATTTTATTGACCATCTACAAGTATAAATTAACAGTAAGATATTATTTACAAGTTAGGAGCATGTCAGGGACAGAAATCTTTCAGCACCAATCAGACTGAAATGTGTTCAGAAAATCCCAAAAAATTTAATTATTACTATTTGAAATGGAAAATAATTTTTTTTAATTTAATGTTCTGAAACTTTCTCACACTATAAGAAGGCATGTGTAGTAGTGAAAACTATCAGACAGATTCTTAAATTTTGTTCTTGGCTTCACTGTCTATTATCTTTAAGAAGTTTTTACAGTCATGAGAAAGATAACTTTTTCCACAGTTATAAACAAGAAAAGAAGATCAAATATACAAAATCATGAAGGTTAGTGTCTTTGTTCTACTTATTACAATGGTTAACCAATAAAGTCAGTTTATTACATACTTTTACAAATACTTTAATGAATACGAGTCTATCTACTGAGAACACAGAATGTACCTCAGTTGAACTGTAGCATGTTTCGTAAACTGTCATCCCCTTCAGTAATTCACGTACTACCATGTTTTATGTTAACATAGATTCTGTTAAAAAAACAGAGTCATATTAGGAAGCTGTTAACAATTTCAATATTCCACTAAGTAGTTTTCCAACTATAATGGACAGATCAATATTCCATGTAAACTCCACAAAATTACCTACACTTTAACTTTAAATATCTATAATGATTGATATCTAAAATAAATCAGTACTGTGTATTTTTTAAGAATAATTATAATTTTAATTTAAATTAGAACTGTATCAGCAACCAAAAATGTATACCTCAGAATATCCTAAATTCTACAACTATTCAACTAAATCTTCTCTCTTCCAGAAAACATATAAATCTTTACAGAAATAATATTCACAACAATTAACAGAGGAATTGTACCCCACACAATATTTGTCTTGCTTTCAATAAAATGTTAGATGAAATATAATTTCTTCTATTTCTATTCGCGTAGAAAATAATCTACGAAATAAACCTCATCCCTACATCTCAAGGGGTAGGTTTTATACCAATCTCGGACCCTCAACATTACACAATACAGTAACAGTCATCAATGAAAAAAATATTCACAGATTGCTGGAAATAAAGCACTTAGCTTTTTCAAGTGTAGGGATATCAGGAACCCATACAAGTATCGAAGGAGTCGACGAAAAATTCGTAGATCGACCAACGCGTCTTCTTTCAAAATCGAAAAAAGGGGAACGGGTCTGCTCTTTATGATTTCGTTCCTCGCTTCTGTAACAAACATATAAAAAAGATCAAAATCAATTGGAACATTCGATTAGATAAAATGAACGGGGAAACAGAACATACGATACTTAGCTTCTTTTTGATTCTTTACCCGAATCAGAGATAAAATGAGTGAAGGAACATAGAAACAATTGCCGTTCTTTTCTTCCGAAGAAGAAAGAAAAGCAGCGGTGAAGAATCGGCGTGGCGAGAGGGTTTGGGGAGAAAGAAACCCTAGATTAGATTTGAGGGACTGAGAATGAGTCGGCCGACCCACGTCCTTAGGATTTTGGTTTTTTTTTTTATTTATTATTGTTAGGTTTATGTTGGGCCGACTTCAATAAATAGCTGGTGGGCCGAGTAATTAATTAGCCCATTCCAATATTGCGGTAATGTTGGGCCGACTTCCAAAAATAGCTGGTGGGCCGAGAAATTATTTAGCCCATTCCAATTTTGCGGTAATATAATAATGGCCCATATATGTTTTTGCCTTCTGAAGTTGGGCCAATCCGATTTATTAAATGGGCCTATTCCTAAATTTGTTTATATCTTATATATTTAAGTAGTGAATGAATTAAACTTATACCTTAATCAAAATTTTATTATTTTATATTCAAATTAAAAATTCTACGTTTGGTATTAATTTCTATTATCAAAATTATTATCTCATGAAATATAGAAAGAGAAATTATAAATTACCATTATTTTTGCATGTTGATATAAAAAATTTAACAATTATAATTAAAAGTTCTTATTATTTATATACATTTAATTATAGATGTATTAATCTACTAATTACTTCACTTTGTAATTTTGAAATATATTAAATTATTTTTATGTACATTAATTTTCATTTCAACCCTAGAAAATAATTAAATGAACAATAAGAAACATAAAAAATATATTGAAATAAGTTATAATTATGAAATTATTTTATGAAAAATTTATTTAGAATCTAATAATCCATGTTTGCCTAAATTATTAAAAATTGTTTGTGACTTATCATAATAAGTTCTCTAAAGACATTATAAGATTTTATATTAAAATCTTTATAGAAAAAAATTTTTTATTTTAGTTTTCAAACTTTACGAATCCTTATTTTAATAAAATTCATATTGTTTATAATTTTGTGTTTTATTTACCAAAAACTTTTGAAAGCTGATAAACTATGTTATTTTATATAAATTAAATTACATTAAATATGATTGTACATTCCTTTAACCCTTTCAATAATTTTATAAAATTGTACCTACTTTTATATAAATTATGTTAGAAAAATATTTATATTTGTGTAATTTTTTTAAAATTACAATATTGTTTTATATTTTGTTGACATATCAATTTTAGATTAATGTTATTTGTTGTACTTTTTTCAATTATTCATTTATTTAAAGTATAGTACTTATACTACAATATTAAGCCAGTTTAATATAGGTAAATAGTAAAATGATTTCCATTTATTTGTTCTCATAATTTTTTAAGTAATTTCATAAGTTACAATTACTGTATTTATATAGTATTTCAATCTAAGAAATAGTTCTTTTTATTTCCTCACTTTCTCTCTAAATATTTTAACCTAATAAATTTTTAGATTTCCATCTTAAAATAATTTATTATTTTTTTAAATATTTATTGTAGTATTGTTATAAAATACTATAAAATATAAATCTTTCTGTGATAGTTATAAAACATAATTAATTTCTGATGCATATAATAATAATTTTTTCCATATACAATATTTTTTCATTTTTTCTATTATTATTATTATTTTGTTCCCCTGTTATTATATATTTTAATTTAGAATTTTCCATTAAAAAAACTTTTTTTCTTTAAATATATATATAATAATATATGAACTTTTATTTGTATATTGAATTTTATTCAAATTAGAGCCTTATCTTATTTACATTACCAAAGCTTATTTATAAAATAGATATTTTCAAATTACCTAATTTATTATTCGTAGGTTTAATTTATTAACAAATTTAAATTGTTAACTATTTTCAGACAAGACAACTGTCCAGAGTAATGTGTCAAGTTTAAATAGAGCAATGCATCAGAGTGGTACATCATCTTCAGTTGATTGTACGAATGATTGTATCATTATTAACTTAAGCAATGAAGTTGATTTGTACGACAATCCCACGTCCTCGACATTCCCTCCGACAACACAGTTAACTGATCTCCTTCAAGTTCCACTTATTACAGTTAATAATGATGGTATAAAAATTTTGTCTTTGTAAGTTTATATTGTTTTCCTTTAAATTCCTGCTAATACACATATATATTAAAAAAATGTCATATTTGCAGTAAATGGCTGTACGGATAATCAAGAAAACATAATACTCACAGGTACTTCAGCATTGTTGTTTATTCTTAATAAGTAGAATCTCTGAAGTTTTATAATATAAAAAAATCTAACCTTCGTTAAATATATCAGAATATGGTGATTATGGTGATCCAACATATAAGTGTCAATATTGTGGTGCGTACTTCTGGTACGAAGAAAGATTGCGATCGTATTTCAAGGCAAGTCAACCAAGGTACTCATTGTGTTGTAGTCAAGGAAAGGTCCAACTACCATCTATAAAGGAACCACCAGATATATTGGTCAATCTTTTCCATGGAAATAGTGAGAGAAGCAAACATTTTATGGATAATATTAGATCATATAATAACATGTTCAGTTTTACATCAATGGGGGGGGGGGGGGGGGGGAATTGATCATTCACCTAATCAAGGCAACGCTCCACCTATCTTCAAATTGCATGGACAAAATTATCATTTGATGGGTAGTTTGTTACCTGCTGAAGGTTCTACCCCAAAATTCGCTCAACTTTATATATACGACACTGAACATGAAATCAATAATCGTATCCAGTGTGTTAAGTATGTTGCTTCTAATCAATATATAAATAAATATTTTATTTACTTTCGTTGAATGTATTATATTTACAATATTCCTACATATTATTATTTCTTATAAACAAAACTTTTTTCTCTGTGCAGGAATAATGAAACGTTGAATAATCTGCACGTAGAAATTGTTTCTGATTTGAAAGAAATGCTTGATGAACATAATGTATTGGTAAAATCGTTTCGAATTGTGAGAGATCAAATATCCGATGTAAATACTTGCAATGTTAAGTTGAGATTGATTGGTAGGAGGGACGGAGATGCTAGGAGATATAATTTGCCTTCGGCATCTGAAGTTGCGGCTCTTTTAGTAGGAGATTTTGATGAGTCGTTGGGGGATAGAGATATCATTGTGGAAACAAAATCCGGTAAGCTAAAACGCATTAATGAATTAAATGCTGCTTACCTTGCTCTACAATACCCTTTATTATTTCCTTATGGTGAAGATGGTTATAGAGAAGACATACTTTTCTCAGAGTCTACAAATACTAATGCAGGCGGGAGAAAGAAAGTTAGTATGAAAGAATGGTTTTCTTATAGATTGCATGACAGAGAACATCAATCAACAACTATTCTTTGTGCCAAAAGATTGACACAACAATTTGTGGTGGATGCATATACCATGGTGGAATCAAGTAGGTTGGCTTACATTCGAACACACCAAAAGCAGTTACGCTGTGAAATGTATAAAGGCCTATCTAAAGCGTTGCTCCGTGGCGAGTCTGATCCATGTGCCTTGGGAAGGAGGATTATTTTGCCATCTTCTTTTACTGGTGGAGCCCGTTATATGATTCAAAATTATCAAGATGCTATGGCAATCTGTCGATGGGCTGGCTATCCTGATTTATTTTTAACATTCACGTGTAATCCCAAGTGGCCTGAAATAACCCGTTTTTTGGAGAAAGTATCTATGAAGGCTGAAGATCGTCCAGATGTGGTGTGTCGTGTTTTTAAAATGAAGTTGGATGGTCTTATTAAGGATTTACGACAAAACAAAATATTTGGTGCAGTTCGTTCCCGTACGTTGTTTAATTCTAACAATTATATAATTTATTTACTGAATTGCCTTAATTTTCTAAATTATTTATGATTAACAAATTATAACTATTATTTACTTCTGACTTATATAATTTAAATTTTCAGTGATATACACGATTGAATTTCAGAAACGGGGTCTACCGCATGCACATATTTTATTATTTATGGATCAACAGGATAAGTATCCTACTCCCACCGACATTGATAGGATCATCTCAGCTGAGATTCCTGATAGAGACAAAGATCCTGATTACTACAATGTTGTCCGTGACTTCATGATTCATGGTCCATGTGGTACTGCAAGACCGAAATCTCCATGCATGTCGTCTGATGGATGTACAAAACATTTTCCAAAAATGTATGTTGATAATACAATTGTTGATCAAGATGGTTACCCAGTTTATTGTCGTAGGGATAATGGTCGTACTGTGTTGAAGGGTGGAGTTGAACTTGACAATAGATATGTTGTTCCTCACAACCGCTATTTATTACTTAAGTATCGAGCACATTTGAATGTTGAATGGTGTAACCAATCTCGATCGATCAAGTATTTATTCAAATATGTCAACAAAGGACATGATCGCGTTACCCCTTATTTCTATAAAAGTGCCGATGATACGGAAGGAGTAGAAAATGTTGATGAGGTTAGCATGTACTACGATTGCAGATATGTCTCTCCATGCGAAGCTATTTGAAGGATTCTTGGATTTGAAATTCAATTTAAAAATCCATCCATTGAACGTTTGAGTTTCCATCTACCCGATCAACAATCAATTATATTTTCGGATGCAGATTCGATAGATATTGTGATGGACCGTCCGACTGTGAGTCAAAGCATGTTTCTGGCGTGGTTTGAGGCTAATAAGTTATATGAAGAGGCAAGTCAGCTTACTTATGCAGAATTCCCACAAAAATTTGTTTGGAAAAAAGATAAGAGAGTATGGACAAAGAGAAAACGGGGATTCTCATTGGGTCGTATTTTTTTTGTGCCTCCTGGTAGTGGTGAAATGTATTATTTAAGATGTCTGCTTAATATTATAAGAGGTCCTACGTGTTATGAAGATCTTAGAAAAATAGAAAATGTGACATATACAACTTTTCGAGAGGCGTGTTATGGCCATGGCTTATTGGACGATGACAAAGAATACATTGATGGCATAGTTGAAGCCAGTGAATGGTCATCCGCCTATTTGTTGAGATATTTGTTTGCAACTTTGGTTTCCTCTAATAATTTAACAAAGCCAGAAGATGTTTGGGATAAATGTTGGACATATCTATCAGATGACATATTATACAACCAGCGTCGCATTCTTAATCATCAAGGTACACTTCATTATATTTATACATGGTTCTTTATTTCTATTGTGAAATAATGAACGTGTAATTTTAAATATAAATGTTTAATTTATGTTTCTTTGATTTTTTTTATCAGAATTGAATATGAGTGACGTTGAGATCAAGAATCTTACCTTGGTAGAAATAGAGAAAATAATGCGGGTATTTGGCACGACTTTGAGAGAATTTGATGGAATGCCATATCCAGATATGAGTAATTTATCAAGTGTCCAAAATAAATTAGTGAGTGATGAGCTACGGTACAATCGATCTGCTTTGGCTGAGGAACACTCCATGTTGATATCAAGTTTCACAGATGAACAACTAAATGTATATAATACAATTTGAATGCAGTTAACTTAGACAAGGGTGGTGTTTACTTTGTTTATGGTTACGGTGGAACTGGTAAAACATATGTCTGGAAGAGTTTGTCAGCAGTTCTTAGATCAAGAGGAGATATTGTTTTGAACGTCGCTTCGAGTGGAATTGCATCACTTCTCTTGCCCGGTGGAAGAACGGCCCACTCAAGATTTTCTATACCATTAAACCCAATTGAGAATGGTACATGTTCTGTAACTCAAGGAAGCAAATTAGCCGAGCTTTTGGTTAGGGCTAAGCTCATAATTTGGGATGAAGCTTCGATGATTCATAGACATTGTTTTGAAGCTGTAGATAATACTTTAAAAGATATCATGCAATTATCCAATCCAGGTAATAAGTTTAAACCATTCGGTGGTAAAATTGTAGTGTTTGGTGGAGATTTCCGACAGATTTTGCCCATCATACCAAAAGGTATACGTCAGGACATTGTACATGCAACCATTAACTCATCTACCCTTTGGCAGCATTGTAAGGTTTTGAGATTAACTAAAAATATGAGGCTTCAGAATCCAACAACTTCTGACTCTGAAATGATACAGTTGAAGGATTTCTCTGAGTGGATTGCAAGAATTGGTGATGGAACGGTAGGAGTTCATCATGATTGTTACTCCGATGTAGAAATTCCTGATGATATTTGTTGCCATGTTCGTCGAATCCAATTGCCACTATTGTGCAGAGTACTTATGCATCAATGCCGAATTTTGTTGAGGAACCCACTTTCCTAAAAAATCGGGCCATACTAGCACCCACTCTTGATGTTGTTGATGTTGTAAATGAATACATGAATTCATTGAATTCCGGGGATTCGAAAATATATTTGAGCTCAGATAGTACTTGCAAGTCTGATTCAAATGTTGATATTTTGGGCGATCTACATACAACTGAATTTTTGAATGGCATTAGATGCTCAGGTGTTCCAAATCATGAGTTACAACTGAAAGTTGGTACTCCTGTGATGTTACTCCGTAACATTGATCATACAGTTGGTTTATGTAATGGTACTCGGATGGTTATTACAAAACTTGGAAATCATGTTTTGGAGGCGAAGATTCTAAATGGAGCTAATGAAGGACATAAAGTGTTAATCCCGCGAATGTCTTTAACACCATCTGATCCAAGGTTGCCGTTTAAATTTCAAAGAAGACAATTTCCTCTTATTGTCTCTTATGCAATGACGATAAATAAGAGTCAGGGACAGTCACTTTCACATGTTGGTCTTTTGTTGAAAAAACCTGTATTTAGCCATGGACAGTTGTATGTTGCAGTTTCAAGAGTAAGAAATCGTAGCGGATTGAAGATTTTAATTTGTGAAAAAGATAATGAGAAGACTACTTCAACTAGAAATGTTGTGTATAAAGAAGTTTTTCAAAATTTGTAATGTAAGTTTTAGGAATTATTGTTGTTTGGTATTATTAAATTTTAAATATGTTCGCATGTTTTATTGTTGATTTTATTTAATTATAATGATATAATTTACATTTCTTTAATATGTCCTATATTTATTTATTTATTTAGTTTTTTTTATTTTCTTTATTAATATAAATATTATATTAATAATTCGTGCACCGCACGGGTGAGTTACTAGTATTTATTTAAATCTTATAAATAATTAAGTTTCTCCAAAAAAAAAATAACTTACAACGGTAAGGAAGTCGTGAAATTGCAACTTCTGTAAAAACTAGTATTATTTAAAACTAAAAAAATATACTAATTATATAATTTCACACAAAAGTTTATGTGAAACGATTGCACGCGTGGCACGATTTAACATATTACTTGTTCAACTATAAAGTATTATTTGTTTAAGTATAAAGTATCACTAAAAAATAGTGATACTTTATAGTTACTCAAGTAATACCTTATTTTACAGGAGACTCACTCATAATTTTAAGTTAATTAATATTTATGTAAGAAGATTTACAATATTTTATTATTTATTTTGTTGATAAAAATATATTAAAATATACTTTTATATAAAATATATATTATCTTTATCTAAATATAAAAATTTTATTTCTACAATAAATTGATTAAATGTATAAGATTTAATTATTTAATATTTATTTGTATTTCAAATTCAATATGCAATAAATATTAAACTATAATCTCAAATAATTGATCAAGAAGAATTATAATTTTTTATATTGAATATTTTATTTTAATATATACAATATAGATGTAAAATAAAAAAATATTTATATATACATAAAAAAATGGAATAGAAACGAAAAATTGTATTTATATGTTAATAATTAAAAATTCTATTAGAAGGAGAAAAATTAGCTAACCAGCTTATATATTATTTTATAAAATTGTTTCTTTTCTAAGTCTTATTAAAATGAGAGGAAGGACTTTACTTAAATTCTTATTATATATAATATGCCGTCTTTCTTTTGGTAATTACAAGATAAGAAGAAAAGCTTCGACAGTAGAAAAGAAAGACATGGAGAAGGGAGGAGATATGGATGGCAGCGACAAACAAGATCAATTCTCTTCAAACTTACCGGAAAGTTCTAAAGGTAATCTCATAACTGCTTCCAGTGATGACGGTCTCAGGGAAATCTTTCGCCAAATCAAAGCTTCAAAAAATCCTGTAAGCAAATCAAATCCCCTGAAATTAAATGTTTTATATCTAGAAGTTCAGTGGTTCTGCCTATTCTGGATTCATCTATCTACTATATATTTGTTGTTTGAGAGTAAATCCTACATTTGGTTTCTTACCTCTTGCAGACAGTAATCAACTATGGTGCATCTTGGTACGTTCAGTTTTCCCTTAACTGGTGAAATTCGTAAATGAAATTTTCATACAAACGCATGCTAAGTGTTCGACGAAATGCTTAACTGAAGAAGTTTGGTAGCCTTGAACATTATTGTTTTGTTCGTGGTTGTCAGGTGCCGTGTTTGCAGTCAGATACTTCCTGCATTCTGCCAATTGAGCAACAAGTTTCCGAAGCTTTCTTTCGTGTATGCTGATATCGATGAGTGCCCCGAGTCGACTCAGCACATACGATACACGCCCACTTTTCATTTCTACAGAGACGGTGAGAGGGTGGATGAGATGTTCGGCGCCGGAGAAGAGCGTCTGCACGACCGCCTCTGGCTGCATTCTTGAGAAGAAGAAAAAAATGTACCTTTTTCTGGCGGTTTTTTTTTCTCTCAAAAAAATGCCAATTGTTCGTGCATTTGTCAATTCTCATGGAGATCCCATTTTTATGCTATTAGCAAACGGGCCGGGCCTGCATAGCATAGTTGGCTTTTGAGTTCTTTAATATATGAATCTTACAATTCCTTTGTTTTGGTATATCTGTGCCTTCTTGTGAAAAATTATGCATTTGGATGAAGAACTTAAAAGCTTTATTTGAATAGAAGAATTTGAATTTGGAGCATTGATTTAGAATTCACAATTTTTTTTCTTTTTGGGAATGTTACAAATTTAATATTCTCAATCAAATTCACTCAACTTATCCGATTAAAATTTAAATTGATGAATTTTAAATCTCTTCAAAAGTTTCAGATTTATTTTTATGAATTTGAAATTCACATTATCATATGATCACGTTGACATCAATATATACATTAAATGCACACATATAGTGTATATGTATAACACTAAAACTTTATAAGATAACAATATGAGCAATGTACAAAGATAAATATATACATATATACACATATATATATGTATATATATACAATCCTACATATACATTCAATTTCAAATCTTAACATCTAAACAAAACATTTGATGTAAGGTAAAATTTTCATATACAAAAAAAATATATATATATATATATATATATATATTTAAAGTTACTTTGATTTATAAATTAGGTAAAATTTTCAAATACAAATATATATATATATATATATATATATATATATATATATATATATATATATATATATTTAAAGTTACTTTGATTTATAAATTCCTCTGTCCAAATGAACCCTAAAAAGGTAATGTTTCAGCTAGCAATCTTGGGAAATGATGCTAAATAGCCAATTTAAAAAATAATAATAATAACGCCTAAGGTTTGGATTCTTGTGACCGTAAACATAATTAAATGTAATGGGCCTTGTTGTAATGGCTATATGAGAGAAATAGTTTAAAGGAAAAAAAGTTTCCTTCAGTCACAACAACTGGTAAAATCTTACATAGTAAATTCACACTTACAAAAATGGAATAAAAATAAACCTCCTGGTAAAAACTTACAATTACACACAGTCAACCGGACTCCCTAAGCTAGTGCCTAATGTTCCATGGTTGGATACTGGCAGCCACCTGGGATGAAGAGGGAATAGCATAACATTTATAGACAGTTCAGAAATGGAAAGCTATGCAAAGGGATTTCCGCCAACAAATGCTGCAACAGGGCCTTGAGCATGGATACTTCTGCAAGAGTGTCAACCAATTAGGGAAGACGAGATTATTAGAGGAAGACACAGCAAAATCTAGGTGTCAAGTTTTCAAACTCTAGATTTGAGTTGCAAATATTTCCATATACTTGTATTGTAACTGGTTAGGCCTCCAAAACAAATGATTCTTTTCTGGTACAATCCATGGCGCAAACTATGCTAACATACCCAATAATGAGCCAGACTCTTATTATACTGATACATTATACTAATACAAATGGAATCAGTCATCAATCAACAAAAAGGACATCCAAAGAAACGAAAAAACTAAAAGGACTTACGGTATTGGGGTGCTTGGTGCTTGCCCTGCTATAAATCCCAAAGAGCCTGCAGAAAAGCATAGTTGAGATGATGGATGGTATGAAACAAACTTCAAACTGAGGAGGATTGACAAACAAAGAAAAATACCACTAGATTGATCAAATGACACTCCACCAGCAACAAAAGTTGGAACTGAATTTTGGGGAAACCATGCTTCATTTGCTCCGCCAACATATGAAGCTGAAGCCTCAGTGTGTGGCAAAGCAGCTTGCAAAGAACTCATGTCCCAGAACTGAGACTAATCATAAAGCATTGTATCATTAGAATCACACCAGTGCAATAAAAATGACAATATAAATAAATAAGTACTAAAATAATTTTGAAGATGGAAACAGAGATCAAGCGTAGATGGAAAGGAATGCAGTATCCCATTGCTAAATTCTACAGAAAGACCATTTTCGAAGAATTTGGGATTAGCTGGTTAAAGATGGTTATTCGGGGATCAGAAGCTACTAATTCTTGGGGTTAGTAACATAGTAGAGTCTAATACAAATGTTGCAAAAGTAAAAAGTGGTTATATCTAAATTAAGGAATCTAGTAGTCAGATGACAAATACCAAAAAAAACTTCCAGCAGCATTAAGGATACCCTTTTAGTTTCCCCACAAGAGCAAGCTTCCTTTACCCATCACAACATTCATAATGCACCAACAAAATCATATCCCTCCATCTCAATTAGGTAGGCTCACTTTCCTTTTCTATTTGTCCCAAAATAATCCCACTTTCTAAATCAATAGTGCATTTATTATTCCTTCTTTTCCTGTAATGCCCTTGGTCAAGTTAATGGAAAAGAATTTCTAGTAAGGGTAGTAATGCAATTAAGGAGGGCAATTAGGCATAATGAGTGAAGATGTTATATTTCAATATCATTAATTAAAATTTCTTAATCCGTGTGAAAACAGAAATGAGACTTCCAAACTGGGACAAAGGGAGTTAGAAATAGGTTATACAGAAATCCCAATTTAGGATACTATGCCATGGTTTTAATATAAAAATTCTAACTTATCTTTTTTTTTGGTTAATGACATGTTATACACAACCGAACACAATGGAAAAATGCCGTATATCGGGACCAAAATAGTTTAGTCATATGGTCAATCAGTTTTTGTTTGTTATTTTATCAGAAGAATAGAATTGTTTACTGGTCCCGCTGATTACATCTTTGAGGCACCAATCATTTACTAGACATTTCTCATATGTATTTTCCCAATACTTATGGTCTCTAGCTCCACCAATGCAAACAAAATTGGTATTGCAGGCATAGTCTACAATAACTGTAAAATGCCAGAACTGGACCAAGCAAGTTGGCATACAGTGCCCAGAAAAACCAACCTCATGCTGTGCATAATATAGAAATAGATAAAGGATTGGAGGAAGATCGAGTCATTCCAAATACATCAAAACGAGTAATAATAACTTAGTCTATAACAAGCCTTGGATAAGTAAAGCACCAAGCACAAAATGTACAAGAAAAGTTGGAAAAAGATTCAACTTCTCCTATAATACCAGATCCTGCAAAGCTCACATTCTGTCTAAATTGACCGGTGAAGGTTTAAGTTATTTACAAATATATGAGACCAAATGAAACAAGGCGTACCATATTGGTAGGTTCCATGTCAGAATCATAGGGCAGTTCAAATGGATTGGCAGGTTTAAGATCAGTGGCAAATGAATGTAAGCCATCCTAGAACAGAAAGAAATTAATTAAGCATCAAATGCTGAATAGAGTAAACAAAATAAAAGAGTGGACATTGGAAAATTAGATTCTAGAATGTACCACTGCGGGAACCATGGAAAAATCATTCAGTGAACCACTGAAATGTGATGATAAACTAGATGATGGGGGTTCATTCCCATTAGGAGTTCTTATGTTGCCATCAATATCTGAAGCCTGAAATGATGATGTCAGCTAACAAATCAATGAAGAAAAAACATGTTCTTTGGATTTACAAGGTATGTAGCTACCTCAAATACACCAAAGCCTAGAGATTTCTCAGCATCAGAAGCAGAGTGCATCACTTTCTCGTCACTTTTCAGCACATTTTGTATGGGCTGCCCTGCTCCAGCATCATCAAATGCATCCCAGAACTGGAATATATTTAAATGTGATATTAAACTTCCAAGAGAAATATGGAACATCCTTAACATAATGAAATGGTTCAACTACTTTGCCTAGACGATGTCTTAAATATCTTAAAATTGTCCAGCAAAATCAGCAATGTTCTCTACACCTACTGCTAGTTCAGAAAGGATAAAACTTACATGAGTGTCATTTATGGTGGTTTTTACACTTTGTAGGCTTTCAAGCACAAAAGTGGGTGTAGATGCAGAAGGTTCCTGACCCACAGAACCTTGATGGGGATAACTCTGATCAATTGAAAATGGGTTGAAGTTTCTAAAAACATTTCGATCAGATGAAGTATTTTCAGTACCCATAGGCACGACATTCTGAGGCGTATCAAATGTTGCCCATCCTCCATCATTTGGCGTTACCACATCAGAGGCCTTTCCATCAAAAGAGGCCTTTCCATCAAAAGATGCAGCTGATTGTTGCTGAGACAGTTCCACAAACAAGTCTAGCGGTGATGATTCTCGGACGTGTGATGGTTGTCGCTCGACGGATGTTGGGACTGAAGAAATAGGAGACTGTTGAACTACATTGACAGATTGAGACCGCAATTGAGAATTACTATCAGTTGAAGGTATAGAAGTGACACTTTGTGGTGCCAACGGTGCGCTGAAGAGGTCCAAGCCACCAAAGGTCCCAGATAGCGAAGAGTTTGGTAGAGAAGGGAAAGATGAAGATTCAGCATGGGAAACCTGCCGAGGTTGTTCAGGTTCAGAGCCAGCTTCAGGCATGCTCGGAGAATTGGCTGATTTAAAAGACATAGAACTGCTATCAAAAGATCCAAAGCTTCCTGAAGATGTTGTTCTCTGCATACAAGAATATAGTTATATCAGTGCATAAGCCTCTGTGAACTACTTGATCAAGGTCAATGAATTAGACAAGAAATATATGAATGTTTGGTTTCCTCTGGATCCAGATTGAAACCTAATGTTTGTAAAAAGCGTAGTCTCCCCAGAAAGCAACTCACTTATCGTGAGAAAGATACAATCACGACCATACAAATAAAAAAGTGTTGTGCTGTCACAAGGATATATCACTTATATTGTAACAATAAAAACTTGATAATAAAAAGAATGCAAAGCACTCAAATGTCCAAAGCACTTATTCTTTACCCATGATATACAGATAAAATAAAACATGACCTGTGGATGCAAATTTTTCCCTCCATTACTTCTGCTATGTGCATCTGAAATATCTCGGGAATTTTCGCTAAAGGGGCTTCCAGCATCCCTCTGAGAACTAGGTGATAAAATATCAGACCCGAAAAAATCACCTCCACCAGAAACAGAATAATCTGACGCTCTGGGATAAGATCCCGCATATGAAAACCTGTCATCATTTGCATGATCACTTAAACGAGTGGGACTCAAGAAACTAGATAGCTTTCCCTCATAAAGGCCTCGATCTGAACCAGGCTTTCTAGTGAGTGAAGGGGCCTGTTTCCCATATCGACGTTCTTCATATTGAAAATCATAAGGCGGACTCTGAGAGTAAGAATGATATGAACTTGCTCGCCGCGTCTCATCTTCAGGGCTTCTTAAGCTCTGTTAAAAATAAGTCCAGGATCATGTTAGTGTATAGTCAACAATTATTTAACATGTTGTGATGAACAAATAAGATTAGTAACCACAATTCTCTATCTCCAATTCACGATTTTTTCTGGTCCAGATGTATTACCTGTGGATCTCTTGGGGGCCTATCAGATGACTTCTCCAAGGTATACTTTTTATCCACATACACATTCTTTATGAACTCACGAACCTTATCAATATTGCTGCAACACAGACACATTATTAAAATTCGAATATTTGAACCAGCCACTTTTTCATTTAACCATATGGTATAATATCAACCTATTATCCGGAAGTCTGTTCCTTTGTGGATCCCAGGCCTTCAAAAATAACTCTCTTGCACGCTGCAAGGCCATAGTCTCATAAGTAATCAAGGAAAAGCATTGACTATGGCAACAAGAAAAGTATTTATGGGCAAACTTATACCTGATTACCACCTTTTTGAAGAGCATCCACTTCTTGAGAAGTAAACTTAGCCATGGAAACCGACTTCACTCGATGTGTAAACTCACGGCTGCAACACAATCCCAGGGGGAGGGATAGTCATACCAAATATCTGAGAGTATAGTTCCAACACTAGATAGAATCTATCACAATCTAATGACAAAACTAAAAAGAAAAAGGAGGAACATTGAGTGGCAAAAGGTAAAAACCAAGTTTCCTGTGAAAATAATGTAAAAAGCAGAGAAGCATGGCTCTTTAACTTGGATTAAAATCATAGTCTATTAAAATCAGAAAATCACAGGCCTAGAATCAAATAGCCAGTAGCACAGTGATATTCTCGTGTTTCAGAGCACTTAAATTATCATATGATGTAGCACAAATTTCTGACGTTGATGTCAATTAGAACTTGTCTTGAGGATATTAATCTTTCAAAGTTCCTCTTCAAAAAATTCAATCATCTGGGGTTACAGAGCATCAGGACTGGAAAATGAATGTTTCTTAAGAACTCTGTTATGACTAGAGGTAAATTTCTTTCATCACAATAAAACAATATTTTAGTTAAGAGGTGCACTGGAACTATGTTATGAGCCACGCAACTAACAGAAAACCAAGTGTCCTCTCCAACATACATCTACCAATAAACTGTTATAGTAAGAGGTCTCTTGTGATTATCAGCCATAAAAATAAACAAAGCTTTCATCAAACATAAATGCCACTTTTATGGGACATTTTGGAAAGCAGGTTTCTCAGAACATCCAAAAAAGATGATACTCACTGTATGCCACTGCATGTGATACAGATAAACGTCCAAAAGTTGGTGCATACATACTGAGGACCCTGCAAGCACAAATTTAATTAAAATACAGAAATCAGATGCAACAGCATCCTCCTTTACACAAACACTTGCACCAGAAACTACATAAAATTTCAAAGCAGCCTTTCGATCATTTTCCACGGTAATTAATTAGCATAAGCTTGAGATTCAAAAACAGAATCTACTTGCAGCAAATTTACAACACAAAAAGAAAATATTATTGGTTTCTGAATAGCTACTATAACTTCAGTCTCGTTCGATATATCCCGAGAAACTTGGAAATTCATTGGATCGCTTGAAATCACAAAAGTTCCGTGAAAATTTTAAAAAGAAAAGAAAAGATAAATTTGAAAAAGAATAGCAATAATACCAAGCTGTTGCAGTTGATGCATCGTCGATTGGGAGGCAGCTTCATAAGACCCCTTATAATCTTCTCGTTTCTCTCTTCTTCTCTTTTGCTACCCATTTCCACAAAAAAAAAAAAAAAACTCGATCTCCAACTAAAAACACCAGTTATTTTGCAAAAAATGTTTGAAAAGAAAGAAACAAGAGAATCAAGGGCAGTGCTGAGTTTGAGCGAGAGAAAGCGTGGGGTTTAAAGGTTTCCTTTTCTTCACAAACAGAAAGAGAGAACGGAACTTTGAATCAGCTCTCCTCTCTCTCTCTCTCTCTCTCTCTCTCTACTGTCGGGGGATTCAATTTTTGGCTAGTGATGATTATGATTGTGTGATTATTGCCGTTTGAAAACACTAACGCCAGCAGAGATCCTGGTGTGCTGCTCTTCCTCATAGTTGTACCTTGTGCTGTACAGATTCTTTATTAGACTGGAAGGACGGGAGGTGCCTTGGCGGTAGTAGATTTTCGTATTCCCAATCTAGTAAAGATTCTCTGTTATTTACAAGCTAAGTCCTTGAAGTTTCGGTCCATAGCTAGTATTATCCTTAAATCTTGAAATATACTTTTCAAAACCCAAAAATGTGTTCAATGTAATCTCTCTCTGTGGAGAATGGCATGGCGGGTCGGGGGTTGGGGGTGGGTCTTGGTTTCTGGACTAGTAGTTGACGAAGACAGCTTATAAAGTCAACTTATATGGTCAAAGAATTGTGGGAGTATGTCTACACCATATTGGTCCGTATTAAAATATGTCGATTTTTTTTTAATTTAACAAATTTAATATTATAATTTTTTTTCAAAAATCTACTATTTATTATATAAGTCTCTAGTTCCTCACTCAATTGTCTTATCAATTTTAATAATTAATTAATTATTATAAACTACATTTTAACAAATATTTATTATCTATTATCATAATATGACATTATTTTATAAATCTCATCCTATCAAAAATGCAAGAGTAAAATTATTTTATAAATTTAAATAACTCATTTATAATTAATCAATCATGTGATTATTATGAAATTATTTTTCTAACAAATATTCCTAACTTTTTGGGTATGTTTGGACTGAATTGTATATGACCGGTTGTGGATTGTGCCACAATCCTGTCCGTATTTGTTACGAGGTTGTGGGTTGTGGTTGTTCCATAACTCTACCCACTCTACACCTCTTTTTCATCCTTCTTCTCTCATCATTCCCAAGAAAACTACTCAATATATATTTTTTCACCCAAAAATTTTAAATACTTATAACTTTTTTCAAATTTATTTGTTATAAAAATTATATCGTATTAATTCTCTTCTTAAGCTATTTATTTTGACATCCATTTAGCATATATATAATAATCTATCACCAATTATTAAATCCATAAATCTTTATCTATCATAATATTATAATACAAAAAAATCTACAAAACCTATTGATTTGACATGTCAATAACAACCTACCTTATCACAACCCAAAACAAACACTACCTTTTACCATGCATTTGATTGTAACACAATCTCACAACCAACAATCGATTGTGCTACGGAGGCCTCCAGCCTAGTATTAAATTCTAACTCATAGAATATAAAATTATTATTAAAAATTTGATCACGCGCCCTTCTAATTTAGGACAAATATAAGCTTAGGCGTGTACTTGGTAAAAACATTATTGGACTAAAATACTAGTTGACTTCTCTAATATTTTAATTTTAATTAAAGTAATTAGTTTGACATATTACATATCAGCAAATTAAAATTAACTGAGAACATAACGCCCAAAGATTAAGTATACTGATTATCATTCTCATGATAGTAACTGTCGCTATTTATATATATGAATATATATATATATATATATAAAGATATGAAATTATTATCATTATAAAAAATAATATATTAACTTTTTAAACAAATGTAGCAATAGCAAGCACAAGATTCAACTATTAAGATGACTTCATAAAGTTTGACAACAATGTATTAAGTATAATTTACGCAATAATTTCACCAATTTAAAACTTTTAGTACCAAGTCAAGCAATGTTACAAAAACTTAAATAACATTCACCATTTCTATAGTTTTTTTTCTTTTTTCAATTTTGTAAAGTATGATGCATTTGACTTGAGATTTCATCTTCAATCTCAGACCGTATGATGACGGGATGAATACAACAATTTTTTTCGAATTTTCCAACTTTTCTATTGTGATATATAATGCAGTTTTACCATATCCGATTTAAATGTATAGTTTTGACGTATGCTACAATAAAGTTTTAAAATAAAAATATATTAAAGTAGATAATTTGACTTGACACTTAGTATATCAATTTTAATAAATGATCTAGTTGATAAAAATGATAAGTATCGAATTCATTCCCTAAGTATTTTATATAAAAGATATAAAATTCAAAATACAGTATATCTAGAATGACGTGGAAATATGAACATATGGGTTATCTTGTTGACAACTAAACACTTTTTTAAGAGATTAAAGAACTTAAATGCTAAAGCCCTGTCGGCTGGTGATGTGTTTTAAGAGTCATACGTCAAGATTTATAGTCGTCAAGTCTAATCTAGTTTTAGATCAAGGAAATTATAAATAGAACATTAAATCTCTTTTGGCTTCCACATCCAAATTCATTAAAACATAATCCATGTTTAGTCCGATTAGGTATGGGCATAGTTTTGTTGGTTTTTTGAACTGTAAGAGGTGGAACCGTAACCAAACCAGTCGAATTTGATTTCAGAACCGTCAGTTCCAAGATTTTGGTTCCTTTTTTTATTTATTTACAAATTTTACACTTGAAACCATCAATTTGGAGCCGAAGCCGCTGATTTTAACCAAAATCGACAGTTTTAGAACTGAAACCGAGCCGACTAGGTTCCAGTTCTGAACCCAAACCAAATCAATGGTTAAACCAAACTGTTGACCACCGATTCTAATTTGATACTGAAACCATGCCCGTATCTAAGTCCAACCAGGCAATAAAAAAAAAAAACAATAATTAGCTTCAATGTATACTATATTTGCACATGTTAGTTAAGATTACTCTAATTTAATATCACTTGTATATACATACCACACTTGATAGAGGTAAGTGCTTTGTGCCAATAAAAAAGATTAGAAATACATCGCTTAGGAGACCGTTGAAGACTCTCAAAATTACATAAAATAATGTGCTCGATATTTATTTATATGAGCATTTTTTTATTTAATATGTTATCATCTATAGAGCAACAATAATAATAATAACAATAATAATAATAATAATAATAAATTATATTGAATGAAAATGCACAATAGAAAGATGATAAAGTAAAAACAATACAAATATTTGTTTGTTGTTCTTCTTTCTTTCTTTTTTAAGAAATTTTGTTTCGCTGTTATGCCACAAGTTAAGAACCGTACCTGCATTGCTTCAATTAAATTTTATGAGGCTTCTATTATTTATTGGGCTCAACACATATATGGAATTTATATAAAATATATTTGAATTTTATTTATTTATTTATTAGGTTTAACACATATTGGAGGTTTGTATAGAATATATTTTTTGAGAAATTTATTATTTCTTTGACTCAACGCATATAAGAACTTCATATAAAAATAATAATTTTTTATTGGGTTAAAATATATATAAATTCATACAAAATATGTGAACTTTTTTTCGGGTATTTATTTATTAGACTAAACACACATATATATATATATATATATATATATAATTCATATAAAATACGGCTTGTTTTTTCGAGAAATTTGGTGGCTCGATACATTTACTCAAACTGATTTGGCACCTGGCCTGACCCTGAATATTATACAAACTCATTTTAAAAAATATGACATAGTAAAATATGCTTAATGAATTCCAACCAAGAATATATATTCATTCTAAAAATTAATAAATTTATTATTACTTACTTACTTTAATTTATTATGTTTTGTGGTAAAACATATGTATTTGTAAAGATTTTATTGTGGTTTTACAAGATGTAACAATTTAAAAGTATATATTATTGAATTTTTACTTTATGCAACATTTGAAAAATATAGAATCGTAATATACCATCATATACGTATGTATATGAATATAAAAATAAATTTTTTGTGCACCAGTTATATGAATTTCATCGTATATAAATGGAGTTGATCCAATTTATAAAAAGTTATAATTTTACAATATTTAAGGCACCGCCCGACATATTCAACCACACACGCAGAATCTTATTTTTTTAACAAAAAATAATATTTTTGAAAAAATATTATTATTATTTTTTAAAAATAATCTTTTAATGAAAAATATCACTTACCATAAAAAATATTATTTTTATTTAACTAATTAAGTATAGTAAAATCATAATTTTTTTCACTAAAAGTTAATATTTTTACGGTGAATGAATAATATATTAAAAATATATACAAAATTATTTTTTGAGTCAAAAAACGCATGCAGAAAAAATCATACAACTTGGGTCGAGTCCAAATATTTTTGTTATTTTTAACCTAAGATCAAACTCGTTCAATATAAGAAGACTTATATATTTGGAGACTTGGAGTATATAAGTTTTTGTGATATATATATATATTATTAAATTCATATTTTTAATTGGGTTTGTTTATAGTATTTAATGATTTCCAAATTGTAAGCGTCTGGTTTTTATTTTTATTTTATTTTTATATTTTCAAATTAGGTGCATTCTAGACAACAATACTGTTTTCCCAATAAACCCTCATTCAATCCGCTTGTCTTCCTCCCAAGTCCCACCATTCTATCCTCTCATTTTTTTCTCTCCAATGGCGACTACTGTGATAAAAACGCCACCTACCTTCAGTGCACCGGCGGCGCATCCGCGTAGCTCCGCCGCCGGAGGGTCCTCTCTCATATCCCACAAATTCACTCGAGTTTCTTTTATATCAAATATATTTCCAGTTATTAGGTGTCGGATTCACCATACTGGTTGCAAGAGGAGTGCTGTCAAATTCCCTAGCCGGAGCCGCTCCGTTCAGAAATTCTTGACCTTTGCTGCTGATGGGGAAACGGCGGAGGCCCAAACCGAGACCCAAGAGAAAGACCCTGCTCAAGGATCCGAATCCGAAGCTGAAATTGAGGTAGGTTTTGGATTTACATTGTTATCTTGGTTTGGTTGCGATTCTTATTTTACTTTTCATTCAGTTGTGTGGATGAGGTAAATATTTGAGCTGCTGCGTTTCTTATCGAGAGTTTGTTTCTTTGATATGTGTCGTCGGGGAATAATTAAGGCTATTGATGCAATTATCATCATTATTATTCTCCTGACACTAGCTGCAACTTCGTATACCTATGTGAATTGTGGAGACATTGCGGTGTAGTTTCGGAGATTGAATTTTAAAGAGCTCTGCATTTCGTTCATTTCCTTGCTCGCTAAATTAACCAATATGGAGAGATTTTTCGAGCCCAGTTACTTTAGCAATTGAACGTGTTCTCTAATGTTATAGACTTGTTCAGCTTTAGCTTATATTGCTTTTTTATGGAAAAAGTTGCAATGGCCAGCACTAAGCAATAACTTGTTTTATGTGTATTATGCTTTGATAAATAATGTCCAGATAGCGAAGTGATTTCTTGTATTTCCCTTTCTTTGTACCAGAAATGTAATTAAAATTTTGTTTAATGTGGTTAATGCTTTGATGGTTGTTGATGATGTTGAGGTTGGCTGAATGAGATGCAAGGTTTCTTTGTATACTTGTTTTGATGCATTAAAAGTCAAAGTCACTTTTGTGTGCAAGAAGTTGTATGACATGTTACAATGGATCCATCCATGATATCCTATTGGTGATTTCGTGCAAGTCCTGTGGATGTGAAAACACATCAACTTAATGCTGGTGTACTCTTTTATCTCTCACTCTATTCTTTGTGGGGAGAATGAGAAGGAATATTGCAATATATGCATAAAACTGTTTTCCATTTTCTAAAGTTTCTGATTAAAGTTTGGTATACTGGTTTAGTTAATTGATTATTTTGTAAGTTCTTTTGTTTGCTTTAAAAATTGCTGTTGCCGATATCCAGCGTTAGGTTTTAGTTTTAGTTAAATCCCTACTATCATATGCAGTCAGGAGTATTTGGTAATTGGTATTAGCACTTTCTAATTGTAACATGATGTCCAGGTAGTCTTACTATTTAGCTTTGTTTTTGGTAACCATTTTAACTTGGGACCTATAGATTATGAACAGTTACTAAGCCAATTACTTAATCTGTGAAAGTATGCCCTTTCTTTCTTCAAAAGATTAATGATCTTTGATTCTGTACCAAATGGTGAGGCTTCTGATACTTGGAATTTCTAGATGTTGTGGGTCATCGTGCATAACTATTTTCTTGGGAGAGAAGAGGGAAGAAAAGCTTGCTCAAATGTTTCAGTTGACAGGTTTTATTTTTATTTTTGCTTAATTATTTACTCTTTCTATTTTGATGGGCAGGGGAACACAGATGGTGCGGCCAATGTAGATGCTTCCACCGAAGCGGATGGCACAGTTGGAGAATAACCCAATTCTGTGGTTATATCTTCTTTGAATTTGTACAAGGAGGGTTTGGCTAACAACGATGAGTCAAAAGTTGCTGAAGTAGAATCATTTTTGAAATCTATCGAAGATGAAAAAATTGATCTCGAGAGGAAGGTGGCTACTTTATCTGAAGAATTATCGTATGAGAAGGAACGGGTTCTTAGGATTAGTGCTGACTTTGATAATTTCCGTAAGCGAACAGAGAGAGAACGACTTTCACTGGTGGCAAATGCACAAGGAGAAGTTGTGGAGAGTTTGTTGTCTGTTTTGGATAATTTTGAGCGGGCTAAAGCCCAGATCAAAGTGGAAACTGAAGGAGAGGAAAAGATCGTTAACAGTTATCAGAGCATATACAAGCAGTTTGTGGAGATTCTGGGATCACTTGGTGTTGTTCCTGTAGAGACTGTGGGGAAACCATTTGATCCGATGGTAAGTTTCCTGCTATTTCTTTGGGTATTACTAAGTTGGGAATTAATTCTAATAGGTGGCGTTAATGGCCTTCCTCTGTGGGAGACAAATCCCCAGAGAAATTTTATGATAAGTAGTCATATAATAGTATTATCTTCGTCTTAGAATGAAAAAAGGCAAGGTTTCTACAATGGCCTAGTAATTCACAATTATTTTCTGGACATTGGCTCAATGCAGGCAAGCTCCCGAGTTGGCTCGGAATTCAGTCGAGTTATAGATGAACTCTTTGAAAAGCTGAATAAAGTTTATTCAGGTTTTATGAAGACCTGGATACGTTTTTAAGTCAACTTGATTGATTCGAGCCAACTTGGTGAGTTAATTGAGCAGAGCTAGTGTGAACATCCTAAATATTGGAAAAAGATCTCTCTCGCTCTCCTAAATTTAGGGAATGTAATTAATGGACCTTTTCTTTTCTTTTCTTTTCATAAATAAAATAAAAGAATACTATAGATCCTGTTCGTAGTGTCCCCTCATTTTTTATCCATTGTGTTCTTAAAGATTGTTCACCTTCTATATCTACACACAATTCGGAGTAGCCTTGTAGGAATCAAGCTGCAATTGGTTTTTGCGCCCCTTTCTTTTTTTCCCCCTTTAGACTGTATGTCTTATAGTAACCTTCTTTCTTTCCAAAAGCTGCATGAGGCTATAATGCGTGAAGATTCCACCGAATATGAAGACGGTGTTATTATTGAAGAATACAGGAAGGGTTTTCAACTTGGCGACAGACTCCTGCGACCAGCAATGGTGAAGGTTTCAGCTGGTCCCGGACCAGCAAAACCCGAAACTGGGGCCCAGTCAGATGAACAAGTGGAAGAAAGTGATCCCAGTGGAGAGGGTAACTCTGAAACCACTCAGTCTGAGGGATAGTCACTCTTATACAAAGCCAATTTTGTATGAAATCTCACTTCTTAGAAGTTACTTCTTACCAAATAGTTTGTGTGGGCTTTCTTTGATTAATTCTTGGATGGATCTATACCTGCTCTAGAGGACAGGACATTCATGTCCATACACTTCTTTCTTTTTCTGGTCTTTTTACTCTTTTGAGAGGCGGTATGCCCATGTAGCAAAAGTGCAACTGAATAGAGCAATCGGTTTTGAATCAAAAACATCCTCTTGGCTTTCTTTCCGTATCGACTGTAGCTTATTGGCACCTACAGGGCTCCTACCGTTGCTTATAGAACAACTTGTTGGTCTCATTTTCTCGTGTTCTTCGTTTTGCAAAATGCATTTTATAAGCCTTTTGAATTTCTACGTTTTGTTTCATTGATTCTTTCTACATTTGCTGTGTTTTTTATGAGCCTTTACACTTTAGTTTTGTTTACATTGTCATAAACTTTGGGGGGGTAGAAAGTGGGTAAACATAAAAGTTCAAGGCTCAATAAAATAATATGCAATTTTTTTATAAAAAATTAAGGGCTTAATAATAATACCCCATACAAGTATGAGAATTCAATTAAAAATAAAATAATTAAGGGCAATAATAAAGTGCATTTTTCCCTTCTTTTTTTTTTTTTTTTTTTCATTTAGTTGCCGCTTTATTCTTATGTATTTTTTCATTTAGAACTACAAATTAAACACAAAGGCAGTGTTTGGGCTGGGTTGTGCCGAATCTATTGTGGTTTGGGATAACCCACTTGGGTGTTTGATATTTTTTCAATTTTTTTAGTAAATTGAATATTATAAATTGATATCTATATAACTTTTACTAATAAAAGTTGATATTTTATAACAATAAGGTTAATATATATAAAAAAAGATTACATTTAGTAAAATTTCAATTGCAATATAACTTTTGAATCTATCAATATTTCTGGTATATTTTTAGCCTTTTTAATACAATGTAGCCGCCTTGACGATGTTTTATTGGTAACGTGTGGTGAAATCTATGTCCGAAAACAAAATAATAATGTATTATTAAAGAAAAAAGATACAAATTAACCTCAAAATTAGTACCTCTGGTACAAATTAAACCTAAACTATTGTTTAGTGCAAATAGGACCTTAACTTTAAAAATGAGTCAAATAAATCCTTGAACTTCTTATTTTCAAATTATTAGGTTATTTCAATAAATTAAAATAACAAAATAAATCTAAAAAATATTTAGATAAATAAAAAAATTAATAAAATAAAATAATATTTAAAAATAAAATGATAAAATGTAAGTTATTTAATACATAAAAAATATCAAAAGACCTTAAATGATTTAAATATAATAAAAATAGAATATCTAAAACATAACAAATATTCACATCTCTAACCCTTTTTTATATTTAAATTATTATTAAATTTTACTTTCTTAATTTATTGATTTATTTAAGTATATTTATAATTTTATTTGCTGATTTTTAAATTTAAATATTTTTAAAATTTGTTTAGTTAATTTAATAGTTAAGAGGATCCTATTTATAATATATTTAAATTTCAGAAGCTTTTTTTTACCTATTTTAAAAGTTAGAAGTTCTATTTGTAATATGAGGTACTAATTAAGAGGCTAATTTGAATATGAGGTACTAATTCAGAAATTAATTTGTACCTTTTCTCTATTATTAATTATTGTAAAGTTAAAAAATCAAATAATTTTATAAATTTAAAAAATTCACAAAATTAAAATAATATTTAAAATTTCCACTTCAAATCCATCAAAGTTATGTGTTGAAATTAATTTATGCAGAACCATAGTTGAAAGTAGTTTCACCCTTCTGAAAACAAATGGAGGATGAGGCCCCAAGTTGGCGGAAGGGCACATTGGAATGTGTGCAAGGCTCACAGTCACAGATTGGGCCTTTTTGTACTTTTACTTAGTAATATAAGTTGTCTTTTCTCCTCAGAGCCCCCACCACCCCCCCCCCCCCCCTCCTCCACACACACACACATATATATAAATTGAGCCCGACACACTTATATATGTATTCAATTTATAATATTATTTATTACTTAAAAATAAATATAATTTATATAAATATTACTATACTTTTTAACATAATAAATTAATAGTAATTATTTTTAAAAATAAATAATAATTTTAATTAAATAAGTAATATTCTATATTGTGTTGCACAATTTTTTGCAATAATCTTTTAATGAATGCTGTCGCTAGGAATGATCATATATTTTTGTAAAAAAAAAAAGAAAAAAAACTTAATTTTGATAAAATTAATCTTAAATTATTGAAGATGCACGAAATCATATATGTTATTAATGATATGTCTAAATTATTAATCATAATGCAAGAGATGTCATATTAATTTATGGAAAATTTATTTGATAAAGTAAATCATTAAAAATAAATTCAATTTATTTTATTAAATTCTTAACGCAATTTAGTGTATAATGATGGGATTATATTCATACAATTTCTTAGAATTATTAGATAATATTTTGTTGTAAAATTAATTATTAGTTTTTAATATTAAGTTACTTTTTAAGTCATCACTAACTAATTATCATTCAATTATTATATAGTCGTTTTATATTTTATATTACTACTTATTAAATTTAAATACATAATAATTGCTTAATTTAAGGAATGTCGAAATAGTGTTGTAGTAACATTATCACCCATGAACGTAATTTAATTCAAATGGCGACATTAACATTACGCTAATTTAATGAAACGACATCGGTTTCACCATTAATTTTTTATTATATTTATTAATTAATTAATATTTTAGATTTCATTTTTCAATTTTTAAATTTATTTATATTTTCAGATATCATTTAATATTTTTCTAATAATTGTTGTTTTCATGTTTTGTTTTTCACCTGTCAAAAATTAGCTGAATTTTTCAGGAGAGGGATTTGAATTATTATTATTATTATTATTATTATTATTATTGTTATTAAATCATTTTTGTCCATCCAAAAGTTTATTTAAACAAAAAATAATTAATTTAGGATCTAATTTAAATTTATTTACGGACTAATTTTTTTCATTTTTTTAATAAAAGAATGATATAATTAGAAACTTTTGAGATGTGAACAATTCCAACTAACCAATGGAGGTGGACAACTTTGTGATAATTATAACTTAGTCAATGAAGGTAGACAATTCCAATTCTTTAACTCCTTGTATTGGAATATATTAAACATAGACGTAATTATCTTTTAATATTTATTTAATTTATAAATACCAAATCAGGAGAAATTATTAATTAAAAAATTATTAATTTATCCAGTATCAATTTAAAATTTTTACTTTATAGAGTATGGGGTAAAATAAATTAAAAAATATTAATCATGTATTGACAAGAAACCTATATGGCTATATTACCACCCGTTATATATATATATATATATATATATATATATATATATATGTTTGTAGGTATTTATATTTTTTATAAAAAATGTAATATTTGTTTATGTGTCAGATAATAAAGATTTTAAAAAGTAATTTCATCGCCAAGCATGTGGTTAGAGGTATGATAATACAATTTTTATTATTGAATATATAATTCTGATTAAACTATTGGTTATTTGAAGTATTTCGTTTAGAATTTATCGAATGAAAAAATAATTGTTCAGTGGTCCGAGTCGTACTATAAAATTAAAAGGTTACGGTAAAAATCGATGGAAAATTTGACCAAAGAAGTTTTAATTTAATTTTATATTATATATTCTTGATTATTTATTACTTAGGGTATGTTTGGACTGGATTGGACACGATCAGTTGTGGGTTGTGCCACAACCCAGCCTGTATTTGTTTATGAGGTTGTGGGTTGTGGTTGTTCCATCCGCAACTCTACCCACTCTACAGCTCTTTTTTCTTACTCTTCTCTCATCATTCTCAAGAAAACTACTCAATATATATTTTTTCACCAAAACTTTTTAAATACTTATAACTTTTTTATTTCAAATTCAATTTTTATAAAAATTATATCATATTAATTCTCTTCTTAAGATCTTTATTTTGACATTCATTTAGCATATATATATATATATATACATATAATAATCCATCACCAATTATTAAATTCACAAATTTTTATCTCTTATAACATAATAATACAAATAAAACTCTACTAAACATATTGATTTGGCATGTCAATAATAACTTACTTTATCACAATCCAAAACAAACACTACTTTTTACTATGCATTAATTATGACACAACCTCACAATCCACAACCAATTATGCTATAAAGACCTCCAACCTAGTCCAAATATCCCCTTATAATTGAATCAAGAACTTAATTTCTAATGAATTAGTAAAACTGATCTGATTGAGGAACTACTAGACAAGAGTGGAACTGATTTGGTCATCACGTGGCCTACATTAAAAACATTGATTTGAATAGTGGTTGATGACAATTACCCTTATTACAATATTTTTGTGGGCTATGTACATTTAGGCAAATGATTAGTAAATTTTATGTTTCTCTAAGCAAACCAATTACATTTTTGGCACAATTTGTCCAACATACGTCGTCCCTTTTAGATTAAGTCGACGTATATTGTGTAATATTTTATCAATAGTTTTGAGAAATTGTGTCAGCTACGTACATTTAGTCAAATAATTAGTAAATTTTATGTTTCTACAAGCAAACCAATTACACACTTTGGCATAATTTGTCCGACATACGTCATCCCTTTTAGATTAAGTCGACATATGTTATGTAATATTTTATGAATATTTTGTAAAAATTGTGTTAGCTACGTATTGTTTGGATTAGGCCGGAGGCCTCCGTAGCACAATCAGTTGTGGGTTGTGAGGTTGCGTCACAATCAAATGCATAATAAAAGGTGGTGTCTGTCTTGGTTTGTGACAATGTAGGTTGTTATTGACAGGTCAAATCAATAGATTTAGTAAAGTTTTGTTTGTATTATTATATTATGAGAGATAAAGATTTATGAATTTAATAATTGGTGATGGATTATATATATATATATATATGCTAAATGGATATCAAAATAAAGATCTTAAGTAGATAATTAATATGATATAATTTTTATAAAAATTGAATTTGAAATAAAAAAGTTATAAGTATTTAAAAAATTTGCTGAAAAAATATATGTTGAGTAATTTTTTTGGGAATGATGAGAGAAGAGCGAGGAAAAAGAGGTGTCGAGTGAGTAGGGTTGTAGATGGAACAACAACAACCCACAATCTCATAAATAAACCGATCTTGCCCAACCCAACCCAAAGATACCCTTAGTCAAATAATTAGTAAAATTTATGTTTCTATAAGCAAACCAATTATATTTTTGGCACAATTTGTCCGAAATACGTTATCCCTTTTAGATTAAATCGACACATGTTGTGTAATATTTTATGAAAAGTTTTGAGAAGGACAATCTTTAATCGAACACATATTGTCTTATGTTTTATGGATAACTTTGAAAAGGACAATCTTTCTCTACGTCAGAATAATTGTTTTACTGACAGATTACCAAATATTTCCTTTTCGTGTGTCCTAACCCACACAATCTCCAAAGTCCAAACCTAACAACCCAAAAATAATCATTATATTACCAAATATAACCTCATAAAATTAAATGAAAGACATTGTAGTCACATCATTTTAACTATTTATGACTGGTCATTGGAGGTGGACAATTTTGTTTTTGCTTTGCCGTTTCGGTTTGGGATGAGAATCGGTTTCGGAGAATTCTGATTAAATAATGACCGTTGATTTTAGATTATTTGGCCAATATTGATTGGAATTATATGATCATATTTTATTGCTTTAAATGGCATTTTCTATATTACTATCTTTACCTTTTTTTTTTTTTTTTTTTAATTTTCTTTAATCTTTTGGATTTAACTTACAAGTTTGATTTCTTCCTATAGTGACGACAATGAGCCTCCGAAAAAGACTATTAATGTGGCATACAAAATTCATTTGAGTTAACGAGTCTTTATTTATTATCTATGTCACGAGAAAATTACGCGTTAAGAGATTTATTATGTTATCTTAAAACAAGATGCATCTAGTTATCATTCAATCTACATTCGAGTGATAATTACTTATGAAATAGATTGAGATGAAGAATTACATCCCTTCCATTTCAATCTTAAAAAAATTATTTTATTAAAGATTCTGATGTTTTCTTCCACTAATATGTTGTTTTGTTCTTTCTCTATATATTTTTTGAATTGGATATCAATCCGAATTTTCTATGCTTTTCGTCTCCAATAGAAATATTGTATAATTTTTTTTAATTAAATTTGATGAAGGCATAACTCTTAAAAATTATAAATTTATATTTGTACGATATTTTTATTTAATAATTTGATTTATTCCTATATAACTTATTTTTTAAATTAAAAATAATATTTTTTTATTTTGTCAAATAAAACAGAATCTGAATTTTTAAAATATGCTTATTTAAATAAAAGTATTAAAGTAAGATCTATTTAAATAAATCTTCTATTATATTTTATATATAATTAATTATTTAAAAATATTTAATATATTTAATTATTTATTTAAAATATTTAATATATAAATTGTGTTAATTAATAATATTGTTTTATATATGATATAATTATTTTAAAATAAAAAATAAAAAATAAAATAGAACAGAAGATTCGAGTTCATACTTTTCGATGCATGAAATATAAACCCGGAAAAAAGTTGTCATAAATTGTAAACTTTAATAAGAAAAAAAGGGAAAAGAAAAAGTTGTCATACTTTAAGGATTAATTTCGGCTGAATTTATTGATTACAAAAAAAGGCAAATAGGTATTGGACAAAGTTTCCATCATTTAATTTCATAATTACGCAATTTAAAACTTTATTGTGTATTTCAAAATAATTCCACATTACTATACCATACATATATATATACACCCCTATCTATATATATATATATATATATATATATATATATTAGTCTTTGAGCCCAGAAAAAAATAGAAATAAGTAACAAAAATTACCAAAAACCCCGCGTGGCAGCTGTAAGGCACTGAAAGTCGAAATAATTCCTGCACAAGTAGGAAAACTGATTTGAAAGGAACTTATCGTAACAATCCACCAAAATACATATACATATACATACATATATATAAAAGATATTATTTAAATAATCGAAAGAAAGTATTTCTATCAAATTAGTTTTAGAATAGAATCCCACTAAATTTTACGCAAGAATAATCGTACAAAGAATTCAAATTCTTCTTTTAGTCTCGTCAACTCATCTATTGTTAGTTTTCATCGACTGCGAACATATATTTAACATAATTTTTTAAAATATAATATAAAATAAACGATAATCTTTTATCAAGGAAAATAACTTTCAAGAAATAAAGAAAATGCATTCATATTATTAAAAGTGTAAGTATATAAAAAATAAAAATTTAAGAAGATCAACCAGAAATATTATTTTAAATTCAAGATTTCGATTAACGTATAGTTATTATGTTGTAGGTCAATGTAGCAGCGCACTGTATGTGCACCTTTGATTAGGGCTGTTGAGAAATATATATGAATTCTCTATTTTATGTGATCGTGATTTAATTTTTTATTTTGAATTTTGCTCTTATAATATGATAAAAAGGGATAAAAGAGTATATAAATAATTACAACTAAAAAAAAGAAATGTTCGATGTGATTTATTTTTTAATTTATTTTTACTGTATTAATTTAAAAGGTTAACATCATCATAAATATTTTTTAACGAATTTTATAAAGGTATAAATGTATTATATTTTGTCTCTTGGCAAACAATATTTAGGTCTTGTTTATAGTGTGTCGGGCCTAGGATAGACTCAATTCAATAATTTATTTATTTTGAGTTACAGATCAAAACTACTTCAATTCAATAAAAATATGTACACATCTAAATATAAACAACCCAACCATTAAAAAAAAAAATAAAAAAAAAAATCTGAACAGTCAAGTGGGGCCCATGGCGTCCACCTTGTCCTTTCCTACAACAATTTCCTTTTCCATTTAAACTAGAAAAATCCCCCCTTTTGTGATAACGTCGGATTATTTAACAGGAACAGAGGCGGGCAGGGTCGCAGCATCCTGCTGTTCTTCATAGATACGGAGATTGATTTCTTCATAATTATCTTTAGTTAATTGCGGTACATAAATTTTCTTTTCATGGATTCATTTTGATGGCCATGTACTTCTTTATGTGCTGATGAAAGTTTTATTTTTTTTTATTTTTTTAATTTAATTTCCCGCTGCATGAAAGACTACAGTGGAGGTCCCAACTCACCTCTGTTTATCTCCTTTTTATGTGCAAAATCTTCCCAACTCAGACGAATTTTGGGTTTTCTGTTCCCGCTTTTTTAAAATAATAATTGATTTTTTAAAAATTTGACCCTGTAATTAATAGGTGTGTGTTTGTGTGCGTGAGCACTCAAATCACTTTTTTTTTTTTTCCTGATGTGATATTAGAAGTTTAAGAAAAGTTATGGTTTTGATTGTTTAATGAATTTTGAAGATTTATTATTGTTTAGAAACAGATTCTTGATTAATATACTTAAATGCTTAGAAACATAACTGAAGTCTGAACCTATATGTATGGATGTATGTATCTATGAGAAATTGAGATTGTTTGAATTGTTTAGCGACGGAAGAGAGTAAAGGCCATCAGTAAATGGAAGGCGATACTCAAGAAAAACTGCTGAGGGCGGTAGAAGCTGAAAACCATGGGAGCAATGAAGAGAATCTGAAGAGTAAGTTATGGGTAGAGAGCAAGAAAATGTGGGTGATTGCCGGGCCGGCAATCTTCACTCGATTTTCGACGTTCGGGATAAATGTGATCAGCCAAGCTTTTGTGGGCCACATTGGTGCTACCGAGCTTGCAGCCTATGCTCTGGTTATCACTCTTATTACAAGATTTGCCAATGGATTGCTGGTAGGCAATTCTCTTTATATTTCCATGTTGACATTATTCAGTTTTCGGCTTGAACTCAGTCGACATAATTATATGGAGAGAATGTGAAAGATTTGGATCATTAGGTGAAACATGAGCCTAATCCTATGAACTTTTATTTTGCTTGGAATCTCAAAATTTGCAGCTAGGAATGGCCAGTGGATTGGAAACTCTATGTGGGCAAGCCTATGGTGCAAGGCAGTATCACATGCTTGGGGTATATCTGCAAAGATCATGGATTGTTTTGACGGTGTCCGCAACATTAATATTGCCGATTTTTATATTCGCAACCCCAATCTTAAAAGCTTTGGGACAGGATGAAATGATTGCGGAGGAGGCGGGGAGAATTTCTCTCTGGTTCATTCCAGTGATATACTCGTTTATTGTATCATTTACCTGCCAAATGTACTTACAAGCACAGAGCAAGAACATGATCATCTCATATTTGGCTGCATTTTCGTTGTCGATCCACATTTTTCTTTCATGGCTTTTAACAGTGAAGTATAAGTATGGTATAACCGGGGCAATGGTTTCCACTATTCTGGCTTACTGGATTCCTAATGTGGGCCAACTAATATTTATCTTTTCGGGAGGATGCCCGGAAACTTGGAAAGGTTTTTCAACCTTAGCCTTCAAAGATCTATGGGCAGTGATCAAGCTTTCTTTGTCATCGGGTGCTATGGTTTGGTAAGGTTGAATTCATGTTCTCATCATTGATCATATGTTATTATTTAATTCATGCATGATTTTGAATGCAAAATCTGTTGCAAGCTTCTCAACCTGTCAATTTAACTCGATATCCAGCAGATGTTGAATAACTTTTTAAATTATACTCTATTCACATACAATCATACAAGTTGAACCTTTGATTGAAATTTACATGTTCTCCATGTCCTCGATCTGCAAAAGTTTTCACCTCGTCTTTGTTCTCTTTGGTGGCAGTCTTGAAGTCTGGTACAACGCCATACTGATTCTTTTGACGGGAAATTTAAAAAATGCTGAGGTTGAAGTTGACGCGCTTTCAATCTGGTACTACTCATCCCTGTTCTTGTCAATTTCCTTATCTTCGGTTACATATGACTCACCTTATATCCCTTCTTTCTTGCAGTCTTAACATTAATGGCTGGGAAATGATGGTATCTCTTGGTTTCTTAGCTGCAGCAAGGTATTGTAATTGTAGTAGCAAGGTAGCATATCCGTGATTTCAGGACTTATATAATTTGACGACCATCAACTGATCTCGTACTCTATGTTGTACTAGTGTCCGTGTCTCAAATGAGCTTGGAAAGGGGGACTCTAAAGCTGCAAAGTTCTCAATTGTGAATATTGTCCTTACTTCGTCCGCCATAGGGCTTGTGCTCTTTATATTTTTCCTATTCTTTCGGGGACGTCTAGCCTATATATTCACAAATGATCACGACGTGGCTGTGGAAGTTGCTCACTTATCTCCTCTGCTGGCTTTTTCCATTCTTATGAATAGCATTCAACCAGTTCTTTCAGGTGAGGCCTACATCCCTCTTACTGATTTCTCACAAAACAATCAACCATTACTCAATGAAGTGATGAAACATACAGAAATTTTGTCGGGAAGAATGTTTGGATTAACTGAATGAATTGCATTTTGATGGGAAGTTTTCGTCTGAACAGGTGTGGCGATTGGGGCCGGATGGCAGAGCATTGTAGTATATGTAAACCTAGGATGCTACTACTTGATAGGAATTCCTTTCGGGGTTGTTCTTGGTTACGTCTTCAAATTACAAGTTGAGGTGAGTTTCCATACCCTATCATTGCATTATACTAGTAGATTGTCTCTAGCTGCATCGATCCATTTTCTATCATCAGATTTTCCCAAAGCAAAAAGAGAAGCAAATTATCAGTTCAGTCTCCAGCACAATATGTTATCGTTTATTCTTCATTCGTGTTATCAAGCATTTATGTTGTACAGGGTGTTTGGACTGGAATGATAATCGGGACATTCGTTCAAACTATCATTCTTTTGATTATAACTCAGAGAACAGATTGGGATAAACAGGTACTATATTACATCCTTTTGAGTCTCTCCTTGTCTTCTCTTTCAAGAACCTGTTAAGAGATTATGATTTCTTTCGTGTCTCCACAGGTTTCCATTGCTCGAACGAGAGTTAGCAAATGGTTCGTTGGAGAGGAACCTAATGATCTTCCGGGAGCTGCCTGATGATCACGATCTTTGGCATTTCCAGATGAATCTGTGCGCAATTTTGAAGGATGCTTCCAAGGTTTATCTCAATAACATGTTGTGATCTCAAGTGGATGTACTTCGCAGGAATGTGCTTCAATCCTCCCATTGTCATGTTCAACTTCTATGCATTTGTATTACATACACTAGGTGAAGCATAATATCACTAATTCACACACTTGCCAATCAAATGTGTGTGAAATATTTTGTTTGCGATCGAACATTTGACCCACACCATTATTTGGAGAGATGATGTTGTAATGTTTGATTTGGGTGAAAATGTCAGGACTTGAATTAGAGCAAGGAAAATATTTAAAAAAGATACAAGTATAGATAGGTTGTGATTTTCGTAAACGCAAATGACGTTAGAGGAGTATCTTGCATTATATTGAAGAATATGTAAAATAAAATTGCTGACAATAATTCTGAGGGGTTTGAAATATGTCATGTCGTGCAAATTTTGGAAAAATGTGAAAAAAGTCGTGCAATTAACTATAATAATGGCCGAATGTTTTAAACGCTTGCAAAATACATCAAAACTCGATTTCAATTTTAAATAGTAGAACTGAAAAGAAACAAAACTTCTATTGTAGAAGACTAAAAATTCTTGATTGAAGAAGTTTTCAAGAACTCTTCTATAATAATAGACTAAAATAAAATTAAAAAAAAGTTTTTTCACTATAAACGTGGGCACGATTTTAGTTTTAAAATAAAAGTAGCAGATCGAACCGTGGGTCAATTGGTTGATTCAGTTTTGATTTGAGGATACCAGATTTTGGTTCTAACGTTGGTTTCGATTCCTATATGATGGTTCCAGATGTAAAATAAAATGAAAAAGGACATAAATTGAGAATTAAGAACCAAGAACCAACATTTTCAATTCAACTCCTATTATTCTACAAATCAATAACTTCAAAATTAAAATAAAAATTGATGGAACCATAGTCATGTCTATAGTTCTCTTGTTCTCTCATAGTGACATCATAAGGAAAAAGGAGGTGACATGTTTTGAAAATGAAAAAGGAAAAGATTATAGAGAGGGGTATGAATTAATGAATGCTCCCAAGTCCTAACCCATGCCATATTTATGTGGCGGACAAATCAAGGCTGTAATAAACTTGGACGCCGTGGCAGGTTTGCTAACCTTTCTTCTTTGAATTTTCTATTTTATTTCATATTTTATATACTACTCTACACTAATTAATAATATAGTATTTAATAAAATGATTAATTAATGTAGTATTAAAAATAAAATATATAATAAATCAGAGAATTCGGTCAAATAGAAACTAGAGTTGATGTTACAACAAGCTGTAAAACTTGGACAATTACAAATTTGTTTAAACCAATGAAAGTAGGATTTTGGTATCATTTTGAATGGCGATTGGAGGTTGTCTTTCATGAAATTAATTTAGGGTTTTCGAATACTAAACATTGGCTTTCATATGATATAGAAATTGAGGTTATCTGGTAAAGTAGTATGAGAGTGGCACTGATGGCATAACTATTTCATTTTTATTTTTTTGCTAATTCTAAAGTTCATTTTATTGAAATAAGGTGTCTAATAGACGAGCATGCTACAAATTTGTTATTCTTATTACATAATTTTTAGGGCATTCACATCATTTACTTAAAAATAAATAATTTCTACACGCCACATCACTTCCATATCAAGATCATATCAAAAATTAAAAAACTCAATACTTTTTATCAACTTCTCTCTACAACTATAAATCTAAATCATAACTTTTTAGTGGGTTCCAGCCAACACATCATTTCTATAATTTTTTATATATTATCTTTATTTACAATTTTCACTTAATATTGAACTATATATATATATATATATATATTTATTATAATAATCTTATTTAATAAATTAAAAATATTAATGTTATGTATTAATTTAATTTATGAATAGTATAATTTTTTTTTCAAATAAAATGCGATTATAAAGTCTTCATCCGACCAAATGACTGCTTCATCCCATTCACCCACAATAATCAGGTTGTGAAAAATACGTATATATAATATCCCTTAAGTCAGTCTTGTAATAAGATCGTGCGGGGCCTGTAAGGAAATAAAAACAATAGCAATACCAAATAACACAATATTTGGTTACCCAATTCACCAATAATGGCTACGTCTGGGGGCACTACCAAGCCAGGAGATTTTACTAAGTAGTTGTGATGGTACATCTTAAAACCAAAACATAAGCCCTTTATATAAGGCTTAGATTACAAGATTTTCTCATCCACAACCAATGTGGGACATTTAAACAATTTACACACTTAACAATCTCCCACCTGGAAATTGTTCACAAAGTGTGATTTGTTTTCTTCAGTCATCTCAACTCATGGTAGTGCCACGTCCTCGTCTTCAAGCTTCGAGGCAAGTTGAAGTCATGCACAACTTCAACTTATCAAAGGTAACAACCTTTGTCAACATATCAGCGGGATTCTTACTTCCTTCAATTTTCTCCAACTGCAACACCATCGTCTCCAACAAGTGACGAATGTAATGATACTTCAACTGAATATGTTTTGTTTTGGAGTGAAACGCCGGATTCTTTGCCAAGAATATTGCACTCTGGCTGTCACTATGGAGAGTACTCGTACTCTTCTCCATCCCGAGTTCACACAAGAAATTCTGAAGCCACACCATCTCTTTGCTTGCTTCAGTAATTGCCACATACTCAGCCTCCGCAGTAGATAATGCTACTACCTTCTGCAGTTTCGATGCCCAAGAAATCGCCGTACCACCAAATGTATTCACATATCCCGTAGTACTCCTTCTTCCATCAAAATCATTTGATGCCAAGTCAGCATCAACATATCCTTTTAGAATAAGATCACTCCCACCAAAACACAGTGTCATGTCAGTCGTACCTCGCAGATATCTCAGAATCCACTTCACTGCTTCCCAATGTTGTTTACCGGGGTTGCTCATGAATCTGCTCACAACTCCCACCGCATGTGCAATGTCTGGTCTCGTACACACCATTGCATACATAATACTTCCAACAGCCGAAGCATACGGTATTTTCTGCATCTCAGCACGCTCCTCTTTAGTGCTCGGACATTCCTTCTTAGACAACTTGAATTGGCTGCCCAACGGAACACTCACCGGCTTAGCATCTTGCATGTTAAATCTCTCGAGCACCTTCTCGATGTATTGTGCTTGCGACAGATAGACTTTTCTAGCAGCTCTATCTCTTCTGATTTGCATCCCCAAGATCTGTTTTGCTTCACCAAGATCTTTCATTGCAAACCGTTCGGATAATTGCTTCTTCAACTTGCTTATTTCTCTAGCACTGGAGCCTGCAATCAACATATCATCAACATAAAGCAACAAAATGATATAACTACTCTCAAATCTCTTGAAGTAGCAACAGTGATCGGCATTGCATCTGATGAATCCGATCTCAAGCATAAAACCGTCGAACTTCTTGTACCATTGTTTTGGAGCTTGCTTCAACCCATATAAGCTCTTCTTCAATTTACACACAAGTCCGGAGCCTCCTTTTGACACGTATCCTTCTGGTTGCTTCATGTAGATCTCATCCTTCAAGTCCCCATGAAGGAATGCTGTTTTCACATCCATTTGCTCCAAAAGCAAATTTTCTACAGCAACCATACTCAGCACAAGTCGAATGGTAGTTAATTTCACAACAGGAGTAAATATGTCTGTATAGTCAATACCATATTTTTGTTGAAAACCCTTTACTACCAACCGTGCCTTATACCGCTTACTTCCATCGGCCTCGGTCTTAATTCGGTACACCCATTTGCTGTCAAGAGCTCTCTTGCCCTTAGGGAGTTCGACATCTTCCCATGTTTCATTAGCCAAACACGAGCTCAACTCGTCATTCTCAGCAAGTATCCATTTGTTCACATCTGGAACATTCTTAGCCTCTGCATAAGATTCCGGTTCTCCATTGTCAGTCAGTAAAAGATAATAATTAGAGGGCGAATACCTATCTGGTGCCCTTCGTTCTCTAATTGATCTTTGCAGCGGAATATGTTGTGGAGTACTTGGCTCAACATCAATCATCTCCTCGACTTGAGCTCCCCTACTCCCACCCGAGTTGGTAATATCCAACTCCACAAACTGACTGCTACAATTTGGTGAATCAACTGTCTGTCTATCCTTGTATAACACTTGTTCATTGAACACTACATCTCGACTTCGGATGATTTTCCGATTCTGCTCATCCCAGAATCTATACCCAAACTCATCACCTCCATAGCCGATGAACGTGCATTTGACAGACTTTGCATCAAGCTTACTTCTAGCAGCAGAGTCAACTAAAACGTAAGCAATACAACCAAAGATACGAAGGAATGATAAGTTTACCTTTTTTCCACTCCAAGCCTCCTCCGGTATGCCGTTCTCCAAGGGCGTTGATGGACCTCTGTTAATCAGAAATGCAGCAGTGTTGACTGCATCAGCCCAGTGCATCTTTGGTAACCCGCACTTGAGTCTCATGCATCTCGCACGCTCGTTCAATGTTCTGTTCATTCGCTCAGCAACTCCATTTTGCTGTGGTGTTCCTCTCACCGTCCTCTCCATGCGAATTCCATTGTCTTTACAAAACTTCTTGAACTCGTGGTGATCGTACTCACCACCGTTGTCGGATCGTAGGCTCTTGACCCTCAAACCTGTCTCATTCTCAACCAACGCTTTCCATTGTCGAAATGCAGTAAACGCATCAGATTTATTTTTGAGAAAATAAACCCATACCTTTCTTGTGGAATCGTCAATGAAGGTCATATAGTAGGATGCTCCACCAAGAGAAGTCACGGGTGCTGGACCCCATAAGTCGCTGTGTACTAGCTCCAACTTCTCCTTCTTCAATGATCTGCCACCTTTCGAGAAGCTTACTCTTTTCTGTTTCCCGAATATACAATCTTCACAAAGACCGATCTCAACTGATTTGAGTCCGGGCAGTCTTCCTTTGGTGCATAACTCTCGCATCCCCTTCTCACTCATGTGGCCTAACCGACAATGCCATAACTTTGCGTCATTCTTCTCTTCTATGGCAGCGACACAATTCTTGGAATTCGTAGTCATGTATAGAGTTCCATCTTTTCTGCCTCGAGCTATTACCATAGCTCCCTTTGTGATCTTCCAGCTACTTTCTCCAAATGTCGTCACGTAGCCTTCATCATCCAACTGACCAATTGAAAGAAGATTTCTCTTCAATCCAGGAATATGCCTAACATCGTGCAGTCTCAGAGTAGAACCATTCGGAGCAGCAATTCTCACGTTTCCCTTTCCTACAATTTTGAGAGGCTCGTCATCTGCTAGATACACCTCTCCAAAATCTCCAGAACTATAACTCTCCATCATCTCAGAACTGCTACATGAATGAAACGAAGCTCCAGAATCCAACACCCATGAATCCAGTGGACTACTCACGCTAAGGATCAAAGCATCAGCAACCTCGTCTGTAGATGCATTCGCTGATCTTTTATTGGTCTGATCCTTCTTCGGTGCCTTGCACTCTCTCTTTACATGGCCATACTCATCACAGTTCCAGCATTTTACTGAAGACCCATTCGTCCTTCCACGACTCTTTCCTCTCGACATGGATCTATCAGATCTCGACTTTGACTTCCCTTTCGTTCGCCCTCTATTCTCTATATTTAAAGCCGATCCAGAAGTAATGCCTGATTCCCTTCTGCGAATCTCCTCGCTGATAATCAGATCTCTTACTTCATCAAACTTCATCTTATCTTTACCCGCCGAGGCACTAACAGCAGTGACTGTTCCGCTCCAACTCTCCGGCAAAGAGGATAAAAGAATTAAGGCTCGAACTTCATCGTCAAAATCAATCCCAACTGAACGTAATTGAGCCGTAATTAAGTTGAACTCATTCAGGTGTTCAGCAACCAGCGTCCCTTCTGACATCTTTAGATTGAATAGACGCCTCATAAGGTAAACCTTATTTGCTGCAGACGGCTTTTCGTACATCTCTGACAGGATATCCAGCATATCCTTCGTGGTCTTTGCATCGGTGGTGTGGTAAGCAACATTTTTGGACAACGACAAACGAACCACGCTCATCGCCTTTCTGTCCAACAGTTTCCACTCGCCATCCTTCATCTCCACCGGTTTCTCGCCCAGCGGTTGGTAGAGATCTTTGCCGTAGAGGTAATCCTCGATCTGAATCCACCAGAAACCGTAATCTGAGCCATCGAACTTCTCCACCATAATCTTTCCGTCGCCCATCGTAACTGCTCCCACTTGATCGATAAACAAAATGATTTTCTTAAAATAATTCTTTTCTGATGTGGAGGTTCAGTTATCACTGCAACCACAGAGCATACTAAGAATTACTTTTGAACAATCACTGTTCACGATCAAATTACTGGGCTCTGATACCAGTTGTAAGGAAATAAAAACAATAGCAATACCAAATAACACAATATTTGGTTACCCAATTCACCAATAATGGCTACGTCTGGGGGCACTACCAAGCCAGGAGATTTTACTAAGTAGTTGTGATGGTACATCTTAAAACCAAAACATAAGCCCTTTATATAAGGCTTAGATTACAAGATTTTCTCATCCACAACCAATGTGGGACATTTAAACAATTTACACACTTAACAGGGCCTCTAACAATCGCCCAACGAGCTTGGAGTACTCCAAATGCCCATTCGATATAGTTTCTTGCAACTTCTTATTTTTTCTTGAATTTCTTCAGGTTTGGATCCATAGGGCATGGAAAATCTTAACAAATGGGGCCCATTTTGAGGAGATTCTATCTGTCAAATAATATCCTTTTTTGTATGATGTGCAATTTATTGTGAAATTGATTTTCAGAGCTTGTCTTTGTAGGACGATGTTGAATAATGGGGACTCGTTAAGAACATTTATATCATTACACGATCTTACGACGCAATCGCTTCAAGAATTATTATCGAGACACCATAATTACCTCGAGTATAATATCCTTTCAAGAAATCCATATCTTTGCTAATGCATTTGAATAAAGCGTTGAGTGTCAACAACATTTGGTCTCCTCAAGTATTGAGCACCAAAAATGTCGATTATACATCGATAGAAATTGACAAGGCAATCCAATGTTGTTCTCTCATCCATCCATATATACTCATCTAATGAGCTAGTACGGGAAGCACATGGCAGTTGACAGATAGCCACCAGACACTTTTGAAGGGCGATAATCATTTACTTCTAGTTGCATCTTGTCTCCATTTGAAATAATCAAAGTAATTTTCTAGGGCATCGACTATACGTAGAAATAACTCTCTATGCATTCAAAATCGATGATGAAATGTATCTGATTTAAATGTCGGATCATCAGAGAAGTAATCACTCACAAGATGATCCTGTCCATCTTCACAATTTCGGTCCACATACTTTCTCTGGTTTGTTCTTCTTGAAAAACTTTGAGTTGCTTGAAGCCTTTGCTCTTCTTTCTCGAGTAGTGAAATCATGTCTTGTTCGACATCATCTTCTACAGCTTCACGTAACTCATTTCTCCAGAATTCACGAATAATCTTTTCTCTCGGATCCTCAAACTTTTTAACATGAAAGGAGGAATTAACTAGGATGTGAATACAATGGAAAACTATAAAAGCAACCTTCTTATTTATAAATAAACTTATAATTGCTAGTTTTTAACGGCTAGTTTTTAACCGATATATTTGAACAACAATGGTGTTGTTGGCTCCTCATTGGGTCCAAATCTTTCAACACTTGTTCATCTTGATGAATTCGACGACACTCTTAGTGATGGTGGAGAAGAAACCACTTGAGAAGATGGTGACATCATGAACTAAGTACCCATTGCAGCATAATAATCCATAGAAAGCGGCACTTGAGAAGATTTAAAAGATAAAGGATTTAAACTCCGGCAGCTAAGGGCCCTCCTCTTGCCCCCCTTTTCTGGTCCAACCTAGCCCAACTCCAATTTTTGAGAGTTGGGTTGTTGATCTGGGTAAAGTTGGGTTGAATGCAGCAGTGGTGGTCCTGGAGGAGTTGGGTCACCAATTGTAGCTACCCTTAAGAAAATGGTATGGATGTTGGCTACGCGAACAAATCATAATTGTCCAGAATTATATTATTCATTCTTTAAAATATTCAATAATATACAACTTATTTATAAAATTAAAATTTACAACATTACTTGGACTGAGAAGAAAAAAAAAAAACCAATTTTATGAGGATATTATTTAAAGTTTTTATTAATTTAAACACACTCTTATCACGTCAAAACAAATTAATATACAAAGTACACTCTATAATTAATCATCAAATGATTTAATTGTTTTAAAATAAACCGTCTGATCTGTGATGGATTGAAGTGACCCGACCCATTTTAACAATTACAAAAAGTCGTATTGCTCATCTAAACCATATTAGGTTGAATTGAATGGCTCTAAAAAGTTTGTTGTAATATTTTCCTTTGTTAGGACATCCTCTTATTCAACACAATGCTCTCTCTCTCTCTCTCTCTCTCTCTCTCTAAATATATATATATATATATATATATATATATATATATCTCTGTTGTAAATCATTTGAAAGATCTTAACTTGGCATTTATAATTTGCACCTACCCTATCACGTGACATGACACATCCCACCAAACACTATCATAAGCCAGTAGGTCTGTAGGTGTGATGTGTGGACCAAGAGCCACAACCAAATTCATTATCTTGGTATCTATTCTATTAAATTCAATATGAATTTGCATTTCTAAATACTCTGATTTTGATTTTAGAGTAACAATTTATCTTTTTTGTTTAATAGAATAATAATTTATTATGCATCCAGTCTTAAAAAAGAGTTTTATTTTTCGAGAGTTCAATTCTTTTTATTATTGATTAATTAAATGAAGGTATAGTCTTTTCAAATCATAATTTAAATTTGTGCGAATTTTTAAAGTTTTTATCTAACTTATTTAATATTATACACATAAAACATATTTGTACAAAATAAAAAAATTTCATTATTATATGGGTCAGATCTTAACTAACAAATTAAAAAATGTGTGACTTCTAAACGACTTGGATGCTAGAAAATGTGTGGATCCAACAATATATGTTGTGGTGCTTTATATTCGGATTGATCAAGCCATCGGGTGCCGGATCATCCATCAGATCAATTGGACCGGTATCAAATCAATTGGACCGACTGTTCAATTGAAAAAATAACAATAACCTATTTTAATTTATTTTTTGATGCTACCACATATAAATTCATAACTAAAAATATGATATTAACATTTCATAAAAAATTTGTTTTCTATTTTCTCAAATTTTAATTTTAATGTTTTAAGAAAATTAAAAAAATCGATTGGGCCAATTTTGATCGTTCAATCCTTCTAAAATTTATTAATGTTTTGAACTGATTTAAGTATTGATTTTCAATTTAACCGGTGGACCTTAACATTTAATTTTTTTTATTTTAATATTTAAAATTGGTCGGTGCAGAGAGGAACCAAAATTCCTCAGGTGTTTGAATTACATTATATGTGTTAGAAATTTATTGAATATTTTATTAGAAGCTTACAGCAGTGGAATTATATATTAGGTTTTGACTTATTTTCTTTTTTTATTTTTTTATTTTGGAGGGAAGGGTTTGACGAATTATATATTAAACTAAAATTAGTTAATTAAGAGAGATTTGTCAAAATTCTTACGTGTAAGTTCTTCCCACTAGAAAGAGTGATGACGAACGAATAGGAAACTTGGTGAAAGCAGAGCCATTCATGCTACCGAACTTTGTGTATTTTGTTTTTGAATTCTTTATTCGACATTTAATGGGGGTTGCAGACATGTGGTTACACCTACAAAGTCAAGTGTAGATGAAAGCAAATCCTCCATCACTGTTTATGGGGACTCCGTATCCTTCAATGATCACTCCCTTTTTAGCTCATCCTCCTTGTTTTTGCACAATCTGTAAAACCTAAGGTCCACTCTCTCTCTCTGTCTCTCTCTCTCAGTGTATGCATGTGTGTGTATATTACGGTTGTGGGTTTCCTTTTTCGTCCCCTGATTAACTCACCGTTTCCAGAAATTCTTAAAGTGAATTTCTGTCTGAGTGTTAGTACTTAAAAAGCTGTATTTCTACTCCCTTTCTCCCTTTGTGTGTGTTTTTCTGCTGGTAGCTGTGCAGGTTCCTGTACTTCAATCTTCCGTGTGATATGAAAGTATCAGTTTCTTGAATTGTCGAAAAAGTTAGCCCTTAATCAGTAGATTAACATGTCGAAAAATTATGTTTATTCTGTTGCATGTATCCTACAAGGAAGATGAGATTTGAAAACAAAAAATGGTTGTAGCCGACTTTCGGCTGCCATTCTTGAATTGAAAGGCGGACTTCGAGGATACTTGGCTGAATTAATTGAATATTCAAATAGTTAGGCTGCTGGGAACCATTGAAATGTTTCCTCTCATTATGTCAATTGATTTAATTTTTGCTTTCCTTCTATTTCCATAGCCATGGACAATGGAATGCAAGAGAGGCTGCTCCATTCAGGAGCAGAAGATGAGGGAGATTTAAAAGGAAGAGTTTACGAAGAATCGCAGAAGATATGGAGGGTTGCGTTGCCTGGTGTGATATCGCGAGTGGCGTCATTCGGGACTGTAGTAGTGACGCAGACGTTTATTGGGCACATAAGTTCAGTGGATCTTGCTGGTTATGCTCTTGTCCAGTCCTTGGGTGTGCGTTTTGTGAATGGAGCTCTGGTAATACCTGCATTGCTGTTTTCTATGAAGTGTTACACCAGTATAACATTACATTGCTTTCCTGCCATCTGTATGTTATATTTCTGCATTGTTTATCATACTTCATTTTGAACTAAACAATAAGCTAGATTTATCGTTTTCCTTTTTTGCATTTCGATTTGGGAGTAGGTTGTTATCTATCTTATTACATGATGTGCAAGTTTTTCCTTTGATGCTAATAGAATGATGACAAGATAAGCTTTACTTTAGTAGTTGACGGTACGCTCATTCTTTGTCTTCGATTTAGCAGTCTGACTATTTGTTCTGCAGATAGGAATGTCTAGTGCAACTGAAACTCTCTGTGGGCAAGCATTTGGGGCAAAACAGTACCATATGATGGGTATTTTCTTGCAGCGATCGTGGCTGGTTGATCTTGCTACATTAACCATATTGCTACCTCTTTTTTTTTTCGGGACTTCCATCTTTAAGCTACTTGGTCAGGAAGCTGCTATTGCAGAGTCTGCAGGATATATTTCTCTATGGTTCATTCCCAACTGCTATGGTCTTGTTTTCAGCTTGACAATGCAAATGTTTCTTCAAGCACAGCAGAAGAACTTGATAATTGCTTATCTATCAGCTGTGCAATTTGTGGTCCACATTCCTCTGTCTTGGCTTCTTGTTTACGTTCTTAATTGGGGGGTTGGTGGAGCTATGGCTGCAGTATGCATATCTCAATATATTGTGGTGTTTGGAGAATTTATCTACGTGTTTGGGGGTTGGTGTCCTGACTCTTGGACAGGTTTCTCATCGGCTGCATTGAAGGACATATTTCCTGTGGTGAAGCTCTCCATATCTTCTGGTTTGATGGTTTGGTAAATTCCTTTCACCCGTTTCTGTTTATCCACAAAAGATGTTTTCTATTTATGCCACTTGGGCAAACATAATTCCAAGAAAATTCGTCAGGCATTAGTTGGTACAACTTCTGAATGATCACATAAACATCTTATTACATAACTCCAATCAAATTGGGAGTCTGCTTCCTTTGATATATAATGACCTATCCTTTCTATTTTTAAATACCTAAGTCAACTAACATTGAGTTTATATAAGATTGAAATTTAAAGATTTCTATGTTTACATTATTTCTCTCAATAGTGTGGTTCAAAAAGTAGATTTTTTAAGATCATAACATTTAGGTGTCCAGTTGGGACTCCCAGAGTAAGAGTGACACACCTGAAAATCATGATTACATATCTCTGAAAGTGCTTTAAGTTGATATGCATCTTGAACAACTGGGTTTTTGGACATTCACTGAGATAAGTACTGAATATCTAGAAGTATCAAGTGGCATCCGAAGTGAATGTGCATGCATTTCTTCTGATTCTTCTAGACACTTCAATAATAAGAAATTGAGTGTATCAGTAGAACGAGGATAGTTCTTTTGTCTTGCTGCAGTCGAACATTAGCATCTCTGAGCAAATGTTATTATGCTGTGAACTTCGCCAAGAGTTCCGTAGACTTTGTTTCAGAGTCAAAAGAAAGTTTCTGTTTTCTGAGATGTCAGAGTACATAATCTTGAATATTTATTCAGTAAAAACATAACATAATGCAATATTGTTATCTAAATCAATTTGCTGTCTGCTTTGATTGTAGTCTGGAGATGTGGTACTATGCTGTTCTGGTCTTAGCAGCAGGATATATGAAAAATGCAGAGGTTGCCATATCTGCCTTCTCTATATGGTAAGGGTTCAATACACAATAGTCCTGTTTTTCTACATTATATGAAATTGATAACTGAAAGTAAATTTGCAGCCTCAACATCAATGGATGGGAGTTCATGATATCCTTAGGCATTCTTAGCGCTGCATGGTACGTATTTACTTCCATTTTATTGCAAATCCCTTTTATTATATACATATATATCTAGATGTATGTATACATATAACTATTCTTTCATCTGACTCATTCCTCGCTTGTCTTGATGGATAGTGTTCGGGTTGCAAATGAACTAGGAAAAGGAGATGCCAAAGCTGTAAAATTTTCGATCAAAGTTCTTCTCTACACTTCAATTATCATAGGCGTAGCATTTTGGATTCTTTGCTTAGTCTTTGGAAATAAAATTGGATACTTGTTCTCTAATGATGTGGCAGTTGTAGAGACTGTGGGAGATCTTTCTGTTCTCCTTGCTTTCTCTATGTTGTTCAACAGCATCTATCCTGTATTCTCAGGTTCTTTTCCTTTTCAATTTCTTTATTTTCCTGCACTTGGAATAGCATCCCCCCCCTCCCCCCCTCTTTTTCAAATAAATTTCTTAAGGATTTCATCTGCATATATTTCAAATTTTCGTTCCCTTCTGATTCATTTTTTTCACAACAGGTGTTGCAGTTGGATCAGGCATGCAAGCTGCTGTAGCGGTCATCAACGTTGTTTGCTTCTATTTGATCGGATTTCCAATTGGAATGGTGTTTGGATATGTCTTTAAACTTCAAGTGAAGGTACACCATTACATTTCCATCTCATGTTTCTGAACTGAATTCTGATTATTGGAAAATCGAATCCTCCCAAGAAACAGATATAAGATAACCAAAATCATAGTTTATACCATCATTTAAAAGATGAGATTCTTGTAAATAGATGATTACTGTCGATAATTTCAAGATCTGGAAACTGACAATGGGTATGTCAGGGTTTGTGGATTGGAATGCTATGCGGTGTTGTCACCGAGACACTTGCACTGAGCTTCATGATGTGGAGGACAAACTGGGATGAAGAGGTACTCTTCGTTGCATCCTAAATTTATGTTTTAACATTTGGATATACAAATCACACCCATAAAAATGGTTAAATATATATTTGCCTGCTGATAAAATTTCATGTTTATACACTTAAAGGTACTAAAAGCTTCAGCTCGTCTCAAAAGGTGGTATGTGAAATCTCCAGAGGAGGCTAATCGAGAGTCTGATCCGGCTTAGAGATCTGAAACTGGATATCTTGTGCTGCACAGGCAGCAACGATTGATCGCTTCTAAAAGATTTTTTGACAGGAAAGTCGAGCAAGCTGGCGTTTCATTCTAGTTCCTCATCTCTTGTCGAACTTGACAAATTTCAGTCTGCAAATTACATTCGAGTAGTTGGTTTTAGATATAACGGAGGACAGGAGGAGGGATCAAGTTTTAGATTTTGGCCATTTTTTCTTTAAAAGCGTCGACGCGTATCTGGGAGTGATTTTAGACACTACAGCGTTTTGAAATTCAATTCTCACTTCCATAAGTGTATTTTTGCTTTTGTATTAGTTTCTATTTGGACGACATTTATTGTTATTTTTGTGACAATTTTTTATTTTAACTATTTTGAACTTATTATACACAAAATTTATTTTTTTTAATAGATTTTTTTGATTTATTCAATTATATATATATGGGTTTTTCAAGATATTTATTTTGATTTATTCAATTATATATATACGAGTTTTTCAAGGTATTTCAGTAGCCGACGGTAAACTATTGAAGCTGTTTAAAAAACAGAGAGAGCAGAGAAAATGTAGAGCAATTATGTATTTTGCAAATTGTACTTTCTCCAAGTATTTGTATAACAATACTAAATTTATAATCTCAAAATGTATATACATTTTTTTAATGCCTTTTATATATTATATTGACATAATTGATTGAAAATTGCTACTTTTCAATTCATGTAAGGATCAAGTTAAAGTTGTATTATTCTATCTTTCATTTAGATTAATGGATGTATATAAATTGTATAAAATAAAGGATTAGACTTGCAATATATAACGCAAAATCATCTTTTTAGGGTTGACTATTCAGATCTCAAAAAACAGAAAAAAATTAAGCGCACGCTACTTATAAAAGATATAAAAGAATGCTATACCTTTAGTAAAAATTGAGCTGTGAATAGCCCAACGGCTTTTTTAATTCATAATAACGAAAAAAAGATTTTTCATTTCTTTTTATTTTTTGTTTTTTGTTTTTTTTTGAAGGGGATTTTCCTTGACTTTAGACTTCAATATATTCATTTGAAATTATATAAATTTGATTTTACACAATTATATATGGACAATGGACTTATTATCCCAAAAAGAAAAAGAAAAAGAAAAAAGGGTTCTCTATATTAGTTTAACTGGCCCAATATGCAGTCTTTTATGAAAGCATAGCAGCAGAATTGGGCCTAAGGCCCATTTTGATAAATTGATCTTTCGGTCCAACAATATTCAGTTTGCTGAAAACATGGCAGCTAACATTGGGCCTGCCCATTTTAATAAATTGAATTTTCGGCCCGACCTTATTCAGTTTTATTCCAATAATTTTGCAATTTTCTCCCGCAGGAAGCAAATTCATGCTCATGTGAGTGGTTTACAAATTGTTCTTGGTACTCTTTCCAGTTCTTCTCAGGTTAAGGTTCCACTGATTTTTATTTCTTTCTTTATTACATATTTTTCTGAGGGGATTATTGAAATACTGGATGAAATTGCACTCTTCAAATTTCGTTGCTACATTACTAAAAAATTGAGTTTCCTTTAATAGCATGAGTGTTGTAGTTTCCAGTTTCTACGATTTCGTGCTTACTGGGCTTCTGATTCTGGCACAATATATGATGGGATCAAAGTGTCTTTGCTTCTTGAATGGAATTTCTTGCAGATTCATTATCACGTCTACTTGCATCAAGATTTTTTCTACTTTTTTTTTTTTTTTTCCTGCTTTGTAGTGTCAAGAGTGTCTTTGATTGAGAATCAGAAACACAATTGATTACTTCCATCAGGTTGTAGTTTTGTATTTATATTCAATTGAGCAGCGGTATATGCTATTTGTGTTATTGTATTGGTTTTCCTCTGGGAAATTAACAATGTTAATGTTTAAAAATTCCTTTTTGAGGATATTAGGTTTTAGGCAGCTATACTTTGAGATTTTCTGGCCAACACGGTGCAAATTGTTTTCTTGATAGTGCCCTCTAAATGCATTGCTCATCTTGTGCAATTGCCAGTTGGAAGGTATACCAATTGCTGCTGTCCTTTTTTGTCTGATCACTTGATTTGCTGTGAATAAAAGTAGGGCATTTCAGTCCATCAGTAAGCATACATATGCCGATCAGGATTATTGGATAGATATTTTAGTGAAAAGTTAGTATATTGTTGTTTCTTCCTTCCGCATTTTCCTCTAGGCATGTAAATTGCATTTAAGTAAATGCTGTTGTTTTTTCCATTTCATGCAAGCTTGCCTTGATGGAAAATATTTGTTAGTGTTGATTTATGATATATTTACCAGGTTGCTGTCTGAGATCTCTTCCGCACATAAGCTTAAAACACAATTCTTTTCATAACTGTAGGCTATCAGACCTGAATTAAAATGAGGCAACAAGGAAAGCATAGAATATTAATGGTATCTGACTTTTTCTACCCCAACTTCGGTGGCGTAGAGAATCACATTTATTATCTGTCACAATGCTTGATAAAACTTGGCCACAAGGTTAGTGAACTCGCATACTTTTCAATTATGTTTCTTTTCCTTTTTTGCCCCCCCCCCCCCCCAACACACACACACACGAAAACACCAAATATGTTGCTTTTGATGGAGGAAAATGTAGAAGATTTACCAATGCGTCCCTCCCCATCAGTATCATGTTCTAAAAGGAATTATGATAACCAAAATGAACGTGACTTCTTCTGTCTATCAGGTAATTGTTATGACCCATGCTTATGGAAATCGTTCTGGAGTGAGGTACATGACTGGTGGTTTGAAAGTTTATTACGTGCCCTGGAAGCCTTTTCTTATGCAGAATACATTGCCTACATTTTATGGAACGCTTCCAATCATAAGAACTATTTTGATTCGAGAAAGGATATCATTAGTGCATGGACATCAAGCCTTTTCAACTTTATGTCATGAAGCTCTAATGCATGCACGCACAATGGGATACAAAGTTGTGTTCACTGATCATTCCCTTTATGGTTTTGCTGACGTGGGAAGTATTCACATGAACAAGGTTTTGCAATTCACTCTGGCAGATGTGAGCCAGGCTATATGTGTATCTCATACGAGTAAGGAAAATACAGTCTTGAGGTCTGGATTGCCACCTGAAAGGGTTTTTGTGATTCCAAATGCTGTGGATACAGCAATGTTCAAACCTGCTCCAAAACGACTTAGTAGTCACGAGATTGTTGTTGTTGTAATAAGTAGGCTGGTGTACAGAAAAGGGGCAGATCTACTTGTTGAAGTCATCCCTGAAGTGTGCCGTTTGCATCCAACTGTGAGTGTGTCTTACCTTGTAGCCTATTTTTGACTTCATAATGGTATAATAATATTAGCCCTCGTTGTAGAATATTGTATGAACCTATTGAACATCTTTTGCCTATCCTATTGCTGTGGATGTCCTTGTTAGGTTGCCCAAAGGAAACAAAAAAAAAAATCATATTCTGGATAATCTTGAATATGCCATGGCTGTTTGTGAGGCTTTTTCATTATTGTAATCATGCTGATGCATTTACTTAGGTAAGGTTCATCATTGGTGGGGATGGACCTAAAAGAGTGCGGTTGGAAGAGATGAGGGAAAAACACTCTCTTCAAGATCGGGTTGAAATGTTGGGTGCCGTCCCACATGCTAAAGTACAGTCGGTTTTGGTTACAGGACATATCTTCTTAAACAGGTGCATTTCTTTTTTCTACCGTGAGTATGCTTAAGTTAATTCAAATTCTTCTTATATGTTTCCATCTTTTTCGTACTTTAAATGGAAACAAATATTATTTATGTACTACTGTTATCCATAATTTCATATATCCAACTTGGTATTTATATATCAAGAAGGAATGAAGAAGTGAATTGAGTACGCACATCATTTGTAGTAGAGGGTCAATCTGTACAATTTATCGCAATTGTTCAGCATTTGGAATTTATGGATATAGGCTCATCTTTTTAGCAAACTATCTGACCAGCTGTTTCTATTGGAGGTGGCTGTCGTCATATTGTGAGTTTATCTTGTGTTCTAGGAAAACGTCTCAAAAACTGAATGAAGGCATCCCACAAAATTTGTTCTGGAGGTTATATATTGCAGAAAGAATGTGATTGCACCAAATATCAGCTATGAAGTCCTTTACAGGCTACAGCTACAAGATGCAAAACTAAGAAAGCACTATAATATCTCATTGTTTTGCTTTAGCTATTGCTATTTGATCAGAATGCCTCATACGAAGTAGCATAGAAACAGCAAAATTAATCAGAGATCAGTAATTAGTTTTTTGAGTTTAGCGTCTAAAACTTAAAAATATGGGGGTATTAGCGGTTTCAGCGATAGGCTCATCTGGACCTGTAGACTAGCAAAAAATGAAATGTATCGAGTTACGTTTTGGGGATTCTTTATAATACTGAGAGAGTAGTCTCGGGAAGTAGTAGGACAGGTTCAAGGACTAGGCCTACTATTGGTGACTTTAGCATCGGAAGAATTATCTGTAGGTCTTCAAAGTGCTATAGCACCAACTTTAGAAAAAAGAACGAGAAGAAAAACAGAAGATTAGGTTATTAGACGACCTGTAATCCTGCATTAGGAGCATCTGTGGTCAAGTTTTCCTGTGAACCTATTGAATCATCACTAGGCTATAAATAACTGTTAGCACTTCCGTTTTTAACCATTGGCATCTGGCCCAAGAGCGATGAGTTGTAATAACCTGTTATTGCACATTATTTGTGCTTGTTTTTTACAGTTCCTTAACGGAAGCATTCTGTATAGCTATACTGGAAGCTGCTAGTTGTGGATTGTTGACTGTCAGTACACGTGTGGGTGGTGTCCCAGAGGCATGGTGATACGCCATTTTTCTCTTTTCTTTGCTAATTTGATAACTTCAGCCTATCTTTTCTAATATTGAGTAGGGAGGAGATTTCCACTATTGCTTGATTAAATATTTTTTATAGTGTGTAGCTTATATTCAAGATTCTGAAACTTCACCTTTGTTACATAGGTTCTTCCAGATGATATGATTGTTCTTGCAGAGCCAGATCCAAGTGATATGGTAATGGCAGTCACAAAAGCAATACACTTGCTTCCCCAGATTGATCCACAAGCAATGCACAGTCGTGTGAGTTATCTGACCATGTTAAAGAAATTGCAGTTTTACCATAAATGACACAATTGGTTTGGGGTCATACTTGTAGCAATCCAGTTTCACATCTCTGTTCTGTTGTCCGAGATACTCCTCATTAGAGGAACTTCCTGCATCAATGGAGTTACTAGCCATACTATGACTAAAGATCCATTTCTCTTTCTCTCTCTCTCTCTCCCCCTCTCCCTCTCCCTGTGATAGTTTAAATTGAAGTTTTCCAACTTTCTGAAATCCTTCAATTACGCATCCTAGTCTGGTCCCTTGTTAAGAGCATAGTTCATTCATTGATATTTGTGTCCTGTACCAGAGGTTAAATGCTCAACGTTTCTTTATTTGCACAATTTTGGATTTGCTGAATCCCAATATAATCTGAATGAAAGAAGCCTAAAACCAATATTTAGATACAATAATGAGGAATTTGCTCAAAGCTTATATTGATTTAGTCAGATGTTTCAAACACTTTCTGCTGGGAGGTGACAACTTTATGATATTAGACTTACATTTTAGTTTTATAATTATCTTATGGATATGCTATTGAAACATTTCAGTTTTAAATTATCTTATGGATATGCTATTGAAACTACAATCATATTGATATATTCCCATGTATTTAACTAGAGACAGATGTCATTTAATCCAATATCCTATAAGGTTTTGTGTATTTTGACAGAACATCACCTGCGTATCAAATAAATGTAATATTTTTCTTTATTGTGAACATGGTTAAATACAGTCTGATCAATGATGTGCCTAGTCTTATTGATTTATCTGAACAACTCCTGTGCAGATGAAGAAACTGTATAGTTGGCATGATGTTGCCAAGAGGACAGAGATTGTGTATGACCGTGCTATCAAATGTTCCAATCAGAATCTCACAGAACGTCTGTCTAGGTATGCTTTAGAGACTTAAACTGGTGATTTGCTATCAGAAATGGGCTAGCATGTTTGCGTTTTTCTTTATATATATATATATTTTCCGTGAAAATATATGTGTGATGAATGGAAGACAAAAAGAAGAAAAGAACGAATTAAGCAGTCAATGTAGCAAAGATATAGTTACAAAATTCATATTCATTTTGTTGTTACCTGTGCGTGATGTCTACTTGGTTTATGGCCTCTTGTGGGGCCAAGTATCTGGAAGAAATATTTTTGTTTTTCTTCTTACATCGCCTTGTTCACTGCACTATATTGAGTTGTATAAACCAAACAAAACAGTGAATATAACCCCGATCACTGGAATTCCTTCATTTTTCCTTGAATATTTCTTTTCTTACATGATACAAGTTAAATGTACACAGAGTGTATGCTACCTGAACTAGCTGTTGATGTCATAAATAGTGCTGAACCATGTAAAATTCTAGGTACCTCTCTTGTGGTGCCTGGGCAGGGAAGCTCTTTTGCTTGGTCATGATAATCGATTTTTTGTTCTGGCGTCTTCTCCAGTTATGGCAGGTATCCCTTTTCTTACAACATTATTTGCACAACTTCAATGCTGCAACTACTACATGATTTAATGATTATTGCGTGTGATCTTAAAAGCCGGACAGGGACATCGACGCTGTACCTGATATTGATCTTGCGAGTCCTCAAGTTCAACCAGAGTTCTGGGGTTCCAGTACAGACGCTAAGTAATTGACGCCATCTCAATTTTGAATCAATTGCTGTGTGTGTGTGTGTGTGTTTTGGAGGGTTTATTTTCTCCCACATTAGGAATTTATTCATTCTGGTCTATTCAAAATTCCTTTGCAAATGCATATATCTGAACTTTATCAAATATGTTCAATATCTGTACATGCAAATTATAAAATTATTATGTAACTTGTTTGTCTGTCAATTTTATGAAACTATTTGTCATTTTATATAGAAAACTATTAAATTATTTTAAAAAATTTGATAGAAAAAAGTAAAAGATCTGAACTATTTGTGGCTGGTTCATATATCACTTGTACAACATCAATAGATTTTGGAGATATTATTGATGTAGACGCTATACTTGATGAATTTTATCGATTGAATATTTATAGGTGTCAGATTACATCGAATTAAATAACGATTAAAGACAAAATTGATGTTAAATATTATTGTATAAAATTGTACATCTAACTAAATATTGCCGGCAAGTAGCGTCCATTTGTACATGCTATTTTTCAATTTTTGAGTCCAGGGATTCAGATTCTACTGCCGTTCGGTTCAAAATGATTTTATTTTGATCACAAGCTAAAACGACACGATTTTTAATGAAACGACGTTACTTTTTGTAAACTATAAGATTATAAACTTTTTGTTTGGACGATAGTTAGTTTTTAACGAATAGTTGCCAAGTATAGAACGCATCTGGATAATCCATCACGATCATTGATTCTCCATAGGTTCCACTTGTGACTCATTGGAAAATGATATATAGCCACCTTTTGCGCATTCAATGGTTATTATATTGGAAACAACTTCTTTTCTAAATAAAAAATATATATTTTTTCATTCATGTGTTCTTATCTTAATTTGTTATATATGGCTTTTCTTCTCTTATCTACCAAGTAGACCCGTCAAAAAAAGAAATTGTACTTTTATTTTTATTTTTATTCATTTATTATGTAAAATATATATATATATATATATATATATATATATATATATATATGATTGAAATTGAAGTATACAAATTCAAGTTTCATAAGTAAAAAATATTTCAACCCATTTAACTCGGTGGGGTCTCCTGCAATTTTGAGTCAAAGAATAGGTGCTAATAATTTTTTAGTCTTAAAGTTCCGTTAACGTCGTTTTCCCATTGGGCACCTAAATATCCTTACAACCTACTTTTGGTTCACCTCTCAACCTTTTTGAAATAACTCAAAATATATACAACATTAGACGAGATAAATTGGACCGTTCAATTTGATCCAGGGATCAATCATAACATCAGCGTTAGTTTGAACCGGCTAACAACTCATTGCACCACTAAAAAATTGAACTCATAATATTCATCAAGTCCAATGCATACTTAGTTTCTTGGGTTAGTTCGTGGGTCGTTAACTCATTGGGTTGTGTCAAATAGGTCCGATTCAGTTTAAATCTATATAATCCAACTCACCTAAATATATGACTGCTGGTTGGATTCGTCCATCAAACAGTCTAATTTTATCAGCTTCAATATTAATTATGTGAGTGTCTTTCTATTTTATTTTTACCTCACGAAGGAACTATTTTAATTAAATTAGAAAACTTTAGAATAATTGGTTACGAAAGCGACACAAGATTCTGTATTATATTTTAGTTTCAATTATATATTTTGTGTATTAATAATTTGATTTAAAAGAAAACCGATACCTACATATATTACTAATAAAGAAGAGAAATATTTCAAAGAACAGTAGATCGAAGCTTCTCAATTCAATTGTACAATCAACAAAATTGAAAAATCACATATCATATATATTGTCATGTTATAATGTATAAAATTAAATTAATAAAATATTTTATATGGAAATATTAATTTATATAAAAATAATGTCTTATTAATTTTGGTATAATTATTATTATTAAATGGTGCCAGCACGTTTATAGTACACATCATTAAATCCAAATTCGACAACGAAAGCGATGAATACGTCTTCGTGTGATTAATGTAGATAGAGACAGAATAAACTTTGCTAATTATCATCATTCGGTTCTCAAACTTCATCACTGACCTCCAAGGCCTCAGGTACAGTACAGCCATCCCTCCGTCCGGAGAACTGCAGAGCAAGGTAGCCTTTACATGCTTCTATCTATGTCCCAAAACAGTCAAACACATACACACATATTACATATATAATTGTTGAGTTCCACTGTGTGTATGTGTGTGATGCAGCTAGTAGCCAAGCACAATTTTCTTGTTTATTTATCTCACAATTTACTAAAAAAATGACCTGATCTATTAGGCAGACTGTTTTGGATTCATGGCAGAATAGTAAAATCTACCATGAAAAACGCACTGTCTGATTAAATATATATTTTTTTTTCAGATGATGGTACATTAAAATAAGGCTAAAATATCTGTGTATCGTGTGCAAGCCCCTATTAAGTCATGGAATTTGAGTCAAGAAGAAGATATGTTCCTCAGTATAATTGTTTTGTTCTTCCATATACTACTACTCTAGGTCATGGATCGCAGTGCTGAAGAGAGGCTTCTTATTACAACAACAGAACAAAGTCGAGATTTGAAGAGCAGGGCTTGTGAAGAATCCAAGAAAATATGGAAAGTGGCATTGCCCAGTGTTATTTCGAGAGTGACTTCATTCGGAACTATTGTCATAACACAATCATTTGTTGGACATATAAGCTCGGTTGATCTTGCTGGATACGCGCTTGTTCAGACATTAACCGTGCGATTTGTGAATGGAATTGTGGTAATTTCTTGTTTCATATCCTTCTATTTGCACATACTGGACATATATGATCTGGTTGTACTTTGGTTCTGAAGGCACCCACGTGTGCAAACATGAATTCTCATGTCATCTGATTCGTTTTTTTGTTTTCTGTTCATTCTTCCTTTTGTGGGCCTAAGATTGGAATGTCAAGTGCAACTGAGACTCTCTGTGGCCAAGCCTATGGAGCAAAACAGTACCATATGATGGGCATTTACCTGCAACGATCATGGCTAATTGATATCATCACACTAACTATTCTACTTCCCGTTTTCATCTTTGCAACGCCAATCTTTAACCTGCTCGGTCAGGACGAAGGCATTGCCAAATCTGCAGGATACATTTCTCTGTGGTTCATTCTGTTTCTTTATAGCATTATATTTGCCACAACTATCCAAATGTATCTGCAAGCACAGCAGAAGAACCTGGTCATTGCATGGCTATCGGTTACTCAATTCGCGATCCACATCCCCTTGTCTTGGCTCTTTGTCTATGTTCTCAATTGGGGGGTTGCCGGAGCAATGGGCGCGCTGTGCGTATCTTCGTGGTTTTTGGTATTCGGGGAATTTGTCTACATTTTCGGAGGCTGGTGTCCTGATTCATGGAAAGGCTTCTCTTTGGCTGCATTGAAGGACATAATTCCAGTGTTGAAGCTCTCCATATCCTCTGGTGTGATGGTCTGGTAAGAAGTATGAAATGGCCCATATAGTTGATTAATGATCATTACGCGATTCGCCATTAGGGACTCCATAATTGAATCCATGAATTAATATACATGATTGAATGTTTGAACTGTTTGATTTTTACAAATATTTAAGAACCAGGTTTACTTACCATCTTAATCTTCTTTTTTTCATAAAAAATTATAGCTTGGAGTTGTGGTATTATGCCATTCTGGTTCTGCTTGCTGGATACATGAAAAATGCAGAGGTTTCCATATCTGCTTTCTCTATTTGGTAAGCCTTCATTCACTATAAATTTCTTGAATTCTGTTTCCCTGCATTTGTGCTGATTGAAGTTACATTTTCAGCCTCAATTTCTTTGCTTGGGAATTCATGATTTGCCTTGGCATAATGGGCGCCGCAGTGTACGTATTTTCTCATACAAATTGTTCGTTAAGATGAACAACCAAAGTCCCATCAGTAAGAGGCCTTTTGGATGTGCCCAAAGCAAAATCGTGCTGGCTCAATGACTTCCAAAATGGAAAATATCGTACTGATGAACTGGATTGTCCACATGGACACTACGAGTCCAACACAAATCACAATACATCTCTCTTGTTGACGATTTTTCTTTCCTAAAACAGGGTGAGAGTGGCAAATGAGCTAGGCAGAGGAGATGCCAAAGCCACAAAGTTCTCAATCAAAGTACTAATCAGCACATCAGTTATAATCGCTGTATTCATCGGGACTCTTTGCTTGGTATTCGGCAACAAACTCGGATATTTGTTCACAAACGACAAGCAAGTGGCCGATGCTGTTTCAGATCTCTCTATTCTGCTTTCCTTCGCCGTCTTGCTCAACGGCATCTACCCCGTGCTCTCAGGTCATCTTCCCAACTTACATTAATTTAGCATTAGACTCTTAAGCTAGCTAGCCTTGCCAAATTCAATATTCTTTTTTCTGATGCATTTGGTACCATATCAGGTGTGGCAGTTGGAGCAGGGCTGCAAACGAAAGTGGCCATCATTAACCTTATTTGCTTCTATGTAATTGGACTACCTGTTGGAGCTGTTCTTGGATATGCATTTCAACTTCAAGTCAAGGTGAAATCTTTACCAATAAAAACAAAGTATCCCAATTTTGAGTTACTAAGTTAAGAACTTATATGGCTCAAGAAACAAAAGAAGTCGTATAAATGCAAATTTATGATTTTTGGAAGATTGTAACTTCATCTATTGACAAAAAAAAAAAAAAAAGGTTGTACTCTAGAGAAGCATTTTTTTGGGACGGGGAAGTATATGCTAAGTTGGTGAATTGTAATTTACAGGGCATATGGGTTGGAATGATCTGTGGAGTTGTTACTGAAACAGTTGCACTTAGCCTCATGGCTTGGAAAACAAACTGGGATGAAGAGGTGATTAAACATCCATTATCTGTAATGGAATCATGAATTATTGCTAATTTTACTTATTTCTTGCTCAATTTTTAGGTATCCAAAACTTCGGCGCGTCTCAAAAGATGGTACTTGGAATCCTCCGTCGAGAATAAGGAAAGCAATTCCGGTTCATGATTTATGGTTCGGAAATATGAGCAAAGTACTTCGAACTCTTTTTTCTCCAATTCGTGTTAACATTCGTGTGGAGAGGAATGCATTTCGATTATTCTCTTCGAGTAGATTTTTTCAAATTTGAAGTAGATTATTCAACTTTGTTTATTCGAGGGCTTGATGCCTTCAATTTCAAAATAAATGTCGACTTTGGAGGCTTCGCGAAAAACGCATTTAAATATATTCATAGCAACAAAGCTTCATACTAAAGTATCTTGAGAAATCTATGAAAAATATAACTAAAAAAGGAATCAAGGTAGAATTTTTTGTACAATTTAATAAAAATGTGGAAGATACAAAAGGATGCAGCCTCGGTTGTCTTCTTGGTTGCTCAAACATGTAGCGAAACATTATCCGATTTGATGATTTATGATCAAACGAGCTTAGCATATTCATCTTAGATCGAACGTTATTTTGTTGGTATTTTACAAAGATAGCCCTAGCTTTATTGCAAAAGATTTTAGGAATTCTTTACATCTTCTCGACTTCAGAATTCTTCAACTTACATGGCGGTGCTTTGAATTTATGAAGAAACTCCATTTATATTTAAGTTCTTTTCATTTACTTGATTTAATTAATTCATTATATAAAACAATATCAATATACCATATTTGCAAGGTTTGGTCTTAATTCCAACAAATACAATTTAAACACTTGGCAATATTTAAATGACCAAAAAAATATATAGTGAAATATCAAATTGTTTATCTATTATTTTAAAATTATAATTTAATTATATTTTTAAATTAAAATTTAGTTAAATTAAAAAAAATATATATATCTACGATTGGACCATAAATTTGTTGCGTACAACCCACAGTTATTAATTTGTGGGCTCCGTTGAAGGTCCACTTTTCTCTTTACTAAATTATTCATGGGACATACATTTATTTGCATTAAATTCATTGACTTATAAGGTTCCCCAATTGTTGGCCACAAACGAAGTTTTCAAGCAAAAAATAAAAATATAACATATGCATGCTTTATTCTCTTTTGGCAGAAATGTGGACTCAAACATAATACAATATTATTTTATTTTGACTTTATTGGAATAGTAAATTAACTTAACAGATGAACAGTGCAACTCGATGTAGAATCTTATTTGTTTAACTAATACTTAAAAAAATAATAATTTTTAAGTAAATAAGTAATAATTTTTAGTTAAATAAATAATATTGTAGATCGGATGCATGGTGCTCTGATACATAAGAGACCCACTCACATACAAATAATAATTAATAAACTGAATAATATGGAATTTTATTAATACGGTTGTGTATCGCTCCCAATTATTTTATTTTATTTTTTGTTATTTTATGAATTTTTGAGTTGAAGCTAACGAAGAAGTTATATACAAGCTTGAATTTTTTGAAAAAAGAAATTATTTTATGTTTTTATGTTGACAAAATACGTACGAAGGTTCTTTAGTTATACGTGAATATTTTTAAGAGTTTCTCTATTATAATATCTTTGTATGTGTCCCTCAGTTATTCATAAGTGATTTTCGATGTCCCTCGTTATTGAACAATATTTTTTACACAACGGAAGTTATCAAATCTGTTTTTTTTCATCAGTTGGAACTTTACCATGCTAATATTTTTTTTTAAAGATTATGCTTAATATTTTAATAAATTTCGATATTTTTCATTTATATTCACTTAAAAGACTATAAAAATGTTATTTCACAAATAGGACTGAATCACTTAAATTAATAAATAAAAAAATCATATAAATTCAAATTATTAATTTTTATGAGTTGGACCATCTCCAACAGTGTTCATTACTCTAGTGCAAATTATGCACGACTTTAGCGTAAAATTTACATACTCTCTCCAACAGTTTGTACTATTTTCTCCACTAAAAAATAACATTACACAATAATCTTTATTTTCTTTATTTTTAATATTTCTTTTTATTACTAAATATTTGTTAAAAACATTATATATGTAATTTTATTTAACATTAAATTTTGAGATAATATTTATTTTACTTATATTCTTAAACTATCATATTCAAAAAATATATATGTAAATTGAATGTCGGGTAATGTTATGCAATTCTATTTAAATTTGTATATAATATTTAAAATCTCATATACTTATTTAAATTATATTTTTATTATTATTTAAATTACACATCATATGGTTTTAAAAAACTTGATTTAACTTCAATTTGGATAATTGAGATAAAAAAATTACAACATTAAATATGAAAAAAAGATATAATCATATAAAAAAGAAAAGGAAAAAAAGTAGCGAAATAAAAAATCTACGCTAAAAGTAGTGCAAAAATTTCAAAAACTTCAAATTGGTGCAGAGAATAAAATACCGGACGGTGAAAACAGACGCCAAATACCAAAGTACCTTCTTGTTGGAAAAACTTAAAATGAACGAAAAAACTATAATTTTATAATAAGAAAGAAGTATCAATTTTATATTTTATATACCAAATACGTACAATATGTCAACTATTTAATATAGATATAATGTGCATCTCAAAAAGAGAGAAAAAAAGAAAAAGAAAAAGAAAAACATAAATAGAGAGAGGTCTAGACAGTAAACTGCGGCTTGTCATCTCTGTAGTAAAATAAACAGTACAGACATTTTATTATTAAATTTAGTATAATTAAAGATTCCAAAAACTTAAGATTATCCCGGAGTTGCTTTCAACTCTATGTGTGTGTGTCTGTGTATGAGAGAGAGAGAGAGAGAGAGAGAGAGAGAGAGAGAGAGAGAGATTGTGGTTCAGCCCAGATGTGCAGCAGGACAACCAGACAAGAACAAGTTCACATTTTAGTGGCTGACAAACATTTCTCTAATCAAATTTTTATTTGAGACAGTCTTATCTTGTCATGACTTCTGATGAATGGTTTGTTTAATTACCACTGGACCAAACTGAAGAGCAAAGTAGAATCTGAATTCTCTACTCTGAGATTTTTATAAAAGAGAAGTACTAGTATTTTATGTCGTAAATAAAATAATTTCAACGTGAAGTACCAATACCTCTCCTTATACATCTGTTGTGCACGACAGAAGATCCAGCTTCGTGTACGAGGCCCTCATCCTTCATTGAACGGCGTGTCTTGATTGACAAGGATTCCTGAGCATCACTTGTCTTTACCCTCATTACCTTGATCGGGATCTGTTTTTTTTTTTTTTTTTTTTTTTTTTTTTCTGCTCTACGCCAACCCTTTGAATATTCCTTCTTTTATAGTGGGCAACTTCAGAAAGTGAGAACCATTCATAGTGTAGAACAAGAACCCTCATCTCATCCATCAACTTGTGGAGTACTCAACCCCTTCTTCTTCTTCTTCTTCTTCTTCTTCTTCTTCTTCTTCTTCTTCTTCTTCGCATGGACGATAACATCATAGAAGAGAAGCTGCTGCTGAGTTTAAAGGCAGAAGGAGAAGAAAGTGGGTTGAAAGAAAGAATTTGTGAAGAATCAAAGAAGATATGGAAGGTGGCAACGCCAAGTGTAATTTCAAGAGTGAGTTCATTCGGAACCATTGTGGTAACGCAGTCTTTTCTGGGACACATAAGTTCGTTGGACCTCGCCGGCTATGCGCTTGTCCAAACCTTAACCGTCCGCTTTGTCATTGGCATACTGGTAATTCACTAGCTCAGATCCCCTCCCTGCCTTTTTAAATATAGATTATTAAAACTTCAATTAATAACTAACTTTTAACTTTTGAAATATGTTTGTCGAGGGAGTTTAAAATATGGAGGGTTTGAATACTTTTTTGAATTCGATGCTCTATCTTCTGTTTCAAAATATTTAATATACAATATATGTTAATTAGTAATATGTCATTATATACACATGACGTATGATGATTATTTTAAAATACGAGATGAAACACAAATTAGAATAGGAGATTCGAATTCAACATAAAAGCAACCACTACCTCAAAGAACACACATTGGTTCAAGTTACTTTAAGGAGAAGGGATTTTCTCTGTTCAAAGAGTATAAATAAATAATGTATATTAAGGTTGTTTTTCAAATGATTGATGTACCTCCTGCATGTCTTAATAGGAATCTAATATTTTGAAATTAGTTAAGTTTAGTGGGTAATTTAAAACAAAAAACTATATCCTCTTTTGCTTAGGTAGATTATATTACAATTTATTATTTTTTATTATTAAAATTGTTATAGATGTCAAACGAGTTCGGGTATAACGAACAAAATACTCGTTTTTTTAGTAAGGGACTTTTTGTTCAAAACGGACAATATCATACGAAGAATTTTGCTACGTTCCCTCAAAACTCTGATGGAATGTCTTTTGTTCGCAGCTGGGAATGTCGAGCGCAACGGAAACTCTTTGCGGCCAAGCATTTGGAGCCAAACAGTACCATATGATGGGCATTTACCTGCAACGGTCATGGCTCATTGATTGCATCACACTAACCATTCTGCTTCCTTTTTTCATCTTTTCAACACCAATCCTTAAGCTACTTGGCCAGGAAGAAGAAATCGCAAACTCGGCTGGATACATTTCCTTGTGGTTCATTCCCTTCGTCTACTCCTTGATTTTCAGCTTGACCATTCAAATGTACTTGCAAGCACAGCAGAAGAACATGATCATTGCTTGGCTCGCGTCTCTGCAATTCGCGATCCACATTCTGTTGTCTTGGCTTTTCGTTTATGTTCTGGATTTCGGAGTCTCTGGCGCCATGGCTGCCTTGTGCATATCTTCTTGGTTCATTGTTATCGGAGAATTTGTCTACATTCTCGGCGGTTGGTGCCCCGATACATGGAAAGGTTTCTCCATCGCTGCAGTGAAGGACTTATTGCCAGTTGTTAAGCTCTCTGTATCATCTGGACTAATGATATGGTAAAAGTTCATGTTTGAATCTTAATATCTGGTCCTGTTTTTGTTTCTTTTTCGTGTTTTCGTAAACATATAACGTTGCTTCGCGTGTTATAGCTTGGAATTGTGGTACTATGCAATTTTGGTCTTGCTTGCTGGATATGTGAAAAATGCAGAAGTTGCAATATCTGCATTCTCCATTTGGTAAGCTGTCGAGCTTACTACTAATCTCTTGCAGTACGACCATATTTATTGATATATGTTGAAAAAATTTCAGCCTTAATATCTCAAGTTGGATAATCATGATCATCCTTGGCATCATGGGTGCTGCATGGTATGCATTCGCTCACTAAAAAACAAACACTTGATCATTTCTTCATGAAACAATCAATCAGTGGCTCGTTTTCTCACAAACAGCGTGCGCGTGGCGAATGAGCTAGGCAGAGGAGACGCGAGAGCCATAACATTTTCAATCAAAGTGCTGATCAGCACTTCAGCTGCAATAGGGCTCTTGTTTTGGATTATTTGCATGGTTTTCAGCAAGAAGATCGGATATTTGTTCACGAACGAAGAGGAAGTCGCACAGAGAGTGTCCGATCTTTCTCTTCTTCTGGCGTTCACCGTGTTCCTTGGTGGCATTTACCCAGTGCTCTCAGGTTAGTCCACTCTACTCTGCCTTCTCCATGTCTGTAAATTTCATTGCAGTTGACATCTTTGCACTTTCTTTGCTGTCAGGAGTGGCCATTGGAGCAGGTTTACAAACCAAGGTTGCTGTTATCAATTTAGGTTGCTTCTATGTGATTGGACTGCCAATTGGGGCTGTTCTTGGTTATTTGACACATCTTCAAGTAGAGGTAACGTAATATATAATTCAATGTTACAATAAAAATTACAAGGTAAATCTAACTATACAATAAAAAGATTTCATACCCGAGTGGTCATTCATGAGATGTACAGCATTTGCAATAGAAGATCCAGAGATCGATAGTCTTACTTTGCAGGGTATTTGGATCGGAATGACCTGTGGAGTTGTGACTCAGACACTTTCACTTGGGTTTATGATCTGGAGAACAAATTGGGATGAGGAGGTAACATATGAATTAATTTTTCGTCGAACAATAGAATCATGATATGTTGTGTTATTACATTAGTTAACGATGTTTTATATAGGTATCGAAAACTTCAGCACGTCTGAAAAGGTGGTACCTAGAATCCTCAAAGAAGAGCTGTGGTCATGCTTGATCGAGATCTTCTACTCTATACAGATTACAAAATTATTGAGGCACAAGTGTAATATTTTGAGTATGTTGCCTTCATATTTATTCAGAAATCACAGACTTTATTTTAATACAACCATCAATAAATTTGCAGGTTTTAAATAAAGTAAATAACTTTATTACTATATCATCTTTTCAATTTTTATTTATTTTTTATATTTTATCTCATTTTGATGGGAGAGTTGGCAGGGTTCTTAATTTTTAAATATAATTTTTTATACCTTAATTGTGGCATATTTTAATATTTAAATTATTTTTATATAAAATAAAGTGGCAAGATATTTTTTTAAAATAAAATATTTTAAATATATATATATATATATATATATATATATTTTTAAAGTTGTATTATTATTTTTATAAAAATATATTTTTTTCTTTTTATTTGATTTTTACTCTAATTTTTAAAGCCTTATAACTTTTTCATCTCAATTCCATTTTTTTTATGAAAAGTATATCAAATTAATCATTTTTCATGATCTACAATTTGATATCCATATTGCATATATAATAATAAAATATAAATTTTAATTATAAAATATTATTTTCATACATTAATTGTGGTATATTTTAAAATTCTTAGCTATTTTTATTTTAATTTTTTTTATCAAAATATATTTTATATAATTATGTATTTTATTTTAAAAAATATATTACTATTTTTATAATAATTTAATATATTATTATTTTATAAATCATGCATAATTATATAAAAGCAGAACAGTTGAGCTAATTTACAAAAATATTAATTTCCCACCCAAAACCAACTTTTTATTTTTAGAAACTATTATAACAAATCATAATTTTTTCTTTTTATTTGTTATTTTACTCTAATTTTTAAAGGCATATAACTTTTCACCTCAACTCCATTTTTTATGAAAAATATATCAAATTAATAATTTTTTTATGATTTACAATTTGATATCCATATTGCACATATAATAATAAAATATTAATTTTTAAATATCAAATACTATTTTCATACATTAATTGTGGTATATTTTAATATTAAATATATTTTTATATTGTTAGACATTTTTATTTTAAATAACTTTTATGAAAATATATTTTTTATAATTATGTATTTTATTTTAAAAATTATATTATTATTATTTTTATAATAATTTATTTTATTATAATATTATTAAGTGCATATCGCACTCGAGAAATACTAGTTATTATAATTATTAAAAAAATAAAAATGAACACGTAATACACACTATACCAACAAAAAATAAAAAGAACCACGATTTACAAACAGACCATAATCTCTGAAAAGAAGACTTTCTAAAAGGAGTGATTCTCATGCCCTTTGAAAAGTGATTGTTCTCACTTATTTTGAGCCGACAATTAAGCAATTTACCTTTATATTTATTATTAAAAGAATACTCTATCTAATTATTTTTTTTTTAAAAATATTGAAGACAAAAACTTACGTGTATCAAGTGAATCGTATAATCTAATCTAACAATATTATTTATTTAATTAAGAAATATTACTTGTTTACTTTAAAAGTATTATTACTAAAATGTATTATTTTTTACCTTCGAAATATATTATTTATTACTCTAAAAAGTATTAATTGTTTACCTATAATGTACGACTAATTTATTTAAAAAGTACTGCTCACTCAATTGTACAATATGCACTCGATCCACAAGAGACCAATAAAAAATTTCGTATTTTTAATAATAAAAAAAGAAAGATAAAAGTGCACATAATTAATACTATATATTTCATTTTCTAAAATATGCTCAATTATAACAAAAGCAAAAAAGTTAAATTACTATATTCAATTATAATAGGTGAAAAAATACAAATAAAACAAGCAAAATAATTATACACATATAAATAAAATATAAGTCATAACAAAACAAATATTCAAAGCTACATCTTATAAAGCACAAAGTATTAAATAAAGATAAAATCAAAGTTTAGAATTTTTGTTTTGAGATTTAGGTATTCGTGACTCACTCGAACGTGATATTTAATGAGTTTACATTTAAATAGATTGTAAAAAATAGTTGTATTAGAATAAAATACGATAGAACGAAAACTATAGAATAAATATATAAAAAAAAAAACATATTGTGATGAAATATGACACCTACCCCGTGGTAAGTAGAGTTTGGTTCTCATAAATTAGGGTTTTGTCCTGGTCTATGATTAGGGCCGACCTATTAAAATATAGCATGTCGAATGAAGAAGAGTGATTGCAAGAAAAAAAATTCCATTATCTCAGACACATTTATTAAGATTATTAATTTCATATTTTTATAGAATTATAATTTTATTTTGTCAGGAGTGATGGATTTAAACAATTCCATTCCAAGATTTTATATTTAACCTAAAGTTGACTAAAATTAATAACAATTTCTGAACTCAAGATTTTGTCTACAAGTTTTAATTTTTAATTTGAAGTGTTCTGCTGTTGGGGTTGACTAAATTTAAGATTTTATTTTTTAAATAATTTTCATGATTCATACAATCGTAAATAAATTATTTTGTTTGGGTTTACTAATATAACCAAGAAATTTGGTACGAGCTTCTCACTTCCTCATATAAAAAATATTATTTGTATTTTTATTATATTTTTTTATTTATTGATTTAACTTATTCCCAATCTGACTCTTCGGTAAGGAAGATCAAAGGTGTCAAAAAGGTATCCCTACGGAGAAGTACTTTTCTTTCGTGGAGGAGTTTTTTGGTGAACCTACTGGCTCAGCAGCTCTTCTGATCATATTACTTTTTTAAGTAAAAAATTCTATATATAAGACTGCATGAAGTTTCAGTCTTTCAGAGAGCAATCGTTGTTGAACGCAGATCCTCTTGCAAACCTTTTGATAATCTTTTCCGACCGATCAACACAGGGAACAAGCTATTCACCGTCACGTTGGCGGATAGCAAATCCACATCCTTAATCCGTGTAAGCACCATTACTGTGTGTATTGTGTGTGTGTAAATCACTCATCATTAATGGTGGATGTTGCTTGTCCCCATACCGTATGTGCGTGAGTGTGTGGCAGCCCATTCAAGGTTCCTTGCGGCAGGATAAGTGGTTAGGGGCATTTGTGTTGTTACTGGACAGAACAATCTTTTCTTGTTGCATCCTCATAAATGGTTCTTTAATTTTGTTGGTTGATGTAGATATTCTAATAGTTTGTCCAGTTTGAGAAGAAATACTCTTTTTGCTTTTTTTATTTTGTTTGTTGATCAGATTCCTGTAATAATTTGTCTTTACCTTCGCTATCAGGGAAAAAAATTAAAACAAAATGACCAAAACAAGTCAATAAATCTTCAGTTTCGCCTTTTATGAGTTCTGTGATGTTGGATTTTTCTTCTTCTTTTTTAATGTTTTGCTTCTGAAGGTGGGTTTTTATTTCTTTTTTTCCATTCACATTTTAATCATTTTTTTAATTGTATAAAATTATTGTAAGGGGACCAGTTGCAAGAGAATTAATGTGAGAGCAGATCTCCAGATAACTTAGAAAATTATTATTTAAAAAAAAAAAAAAAGTTAAAGTAAACTTCTTGGTGAACGACGGCCAATCATAGGTTTCTGATTATTTAAATTCTGATCCAAAACATGACTGATATCTAGGAAGATAGTATGATGAACTCAATGATGATTTGATAGTGAAAAACAAAAACTCCATTTTTCTGAAAGGAGAAAATTAGTGGACAAGAGAAGGTTATATACTTGCATGTATTGATTTATGTACATAGGTTCTTGTCTGATTTGATGAAGATATTAACTATGTTTATGACTGTAGAGGCATGGATGATGGTAATAGCATACAAGCCCCCCTGCTTAGCTCTAAAACAGAACATGAAGGTGATTTGAAGCGCAGAGTTTTGGAAGAATCTAAAAGGATATGGAAGGTGGCTGCCCCAAATGTTATTTCAAGAGTGAGTTCGTTTGGAACCATAGTTGTGACACAGTCGTTTATTGGGCACATAAGTTCATCGGATCTGTCTGGATATGCGCTTGTCCAAGCCTTGAGCGTGCAACTTGCGAATGGAGTACTGGTAATTCCCTGTTATATCTGTATCTTGTTATGTTCTGTAATTATTTTGTTTACATAGAAATACCCTGATCAGGGAGAATTTCATAATCTAACATGATGGAATATTGTTGTTTTTTTGCAGCTGGGAATGTCGAGCGCAACAGAAACTCTTTGCGGCCAAGCATATGGAGCCAAACAGTACCATATGATGGGCATTTATCTCCAAAGATCATGGCTTATTGATCTCATCACACTTACTATACTACTTCCTGTATTCATATTTGCAAAACCAATCTTTAATCTATTAAGTGAGGAAGAAGAAGTAGCAAAATCAGCTGGATACGTCTCGTTGTGGTTCATTCCTCACGTCTATGGCGTCATTTTTACGCTGACGGTCCAAATGTACTTACAAGCACAGCAGAAGAACATGATCATTGCTTGGCTTGCAGCTCTGCAGTTTGTGATCCACGTTTTTCTGTCCTGGCTTTTTGTAACTGTGCTTGATTTCGGTACCCCTGGTGCTATGAGTGCATTGTGTATATCAACATGGTTTGTTGTGTTTGGAGAATTTACGTACATCTTCGGAGGATGGTGCTCCGAAACATGGAAAGGGTTCACTATAGCTGCAACGAAGGACTTATTGCCGGTCGTTAAACTCTCTATTTCATCTGGTTTGATGGTCTGGTAAATCTTACTACCACATCTTTGCCGGTCTTCAAGAAACATTCATTATGATCTCTTCTCCTATGTTTTTTTAATAAGATATATGAACATATTATATGTTGGTTATCGTATAGCTTGGAACTGTGGTACTATGCAATTTTGGTGTTACTGGCTGGATACATGAAGAACGCAGAGGTTGCAATATCTACCTTCTCGATTTGGTAAGCCCTCGTCGAAATCTTGTTCTGTGTTTCGTACGAAATCGGGATCTTTACTTACTGAATTTGAGTTTTCAGCTTCAACATCACTGCTTGGATACTTATGATCATCATCGGCCTTATGGGTGCTGCCTGGTATGAGAAACTCATCTTCGTTTCGCGTTAGAATATGCAGACGAAAAATTAATGAATCGTGATTGTTCTCATTTCTTCCAAACAGCGTCCGGGTTGCAAATGAGCTAGGCAGAGGAGATGCCAAGGCTACAAAATTCTCAATCAAAGTTTTGCTCAGCACTTCATCTCTAATAGGGATATTCTTCTGGATTCTTTGCATGGTTTTCCAGAAGAAAATCGGATATCTGTTTACGAACGACGAGGAAGTAGTCCAGACCATCTCTGATCTCTCTCTTCTGCTTGCATTTACAGTGTTGCTTGGCAGCATTTTCCCAGTCCTCTCAGGTTATAAATGAACCTTAACCTGTTCAATAATCCCTTCAAAATCGCGTCGTTTTTCGTCCTTATTTTTGTAGTTTGTTGGTTTGTAGGTGTGGCAGTTGGAGCAGGTTTGCAAACAAAGGTTGCCGTTATAAATCTGGTTTGTTTCTATTTGATTGGAGTGCCAATTGGAGCTGTGCTTGGATATGTTATTCATCTTCAAGTAAAGGTATGTAATGTGCAGAAGAAGATTTATTTTTGTTGAATAATAGAAAGAAGATATGGATTAATTGCATATGGTAATTAAGATAATTATGATAAAGATTAATCCTTGATTCTTAATTAAAAGTAGTAATTATGCAATTCTGAAATTAATATCGATTTTAAACAGGGTATATGGATCGGACTAACCTGTGGAGTTGTGACTCAGACACTTTCACTGTGCTTCATGGTGTGGAGAACAAATTGGGATGACGAGGTAATTAAGACAGAGCAACTAATATATGATGCCTCTTATTCCATGTTTTGGAGTGACTGAATTGTTGCTAATTATTTATCTTTTTAGCAAAAAAAAATCTCTTAATTTTGAAATGACCATATTGACCACTAACATGTTTGTAACATTTGCTAGTTTAATTATGTTTTTTATACAGGTAGCGAAAACTTCAATACGTTTGAAAACATGGTACCTAGAATCATCGGACGAGAACAAGCAAAGCCACGATCATGCTTGAACCTCAGGAAATCGTTACACTACAATTATTTTGGATAATATTGAGGTTTTTCGTTGTAAAATTGTTTGATTGATTGGGATTTTTTATACAATATCGCAATTTATGATACTCAAAAGTTGGGAAAGCTGTAAGGTTAATGAAAATTTCGACTAAAGCAATTATAAATATGCAAAATAAGGGCCAAATAACTCAAAATTTTCTTTTATAGATCCCAATTGCCTGTAAGTTTTAGGGAAATTAAGGAAATTCAAATTATAATAGAATAAATTGATGAATGGGACGGAGGGCGCAAGAAGATGGGGATGCTTAGGGGTGTCAATGAGTCAAGTTAGTTCACAAGCTGCTGAAGCTCGACTTAGTCAAAATTTGGTTAAAGCTCGACTAGATTAGGTTCTGCTTGAGTTCAACTCAAAACATTAATGAGCCGAACCAAGTTTACTTAAGTTCGGCTTGAAAGCTCGTGAACGGACTCGATAATTTTTAATAATGAATTTATATATAATATCCAAAAAATGGGTAATAAGTAAATTTTTATTAAAAAAAATTAAACTTATAGAAACTTATGAAAAAAGACACGCAATAAGAAAATTGGAAGACAACTGTTATTATTTTATAATAATATTTTACTTACGAATATACAAAGTATTATTTATTGTGAGACTTAATGGTGTAAACTTTGAATTTTTTTGTTGTGAGATGTAAGATGTGAGACATTTTAACTATGAACATTGTACTTTTTTTTTATTAAATTTATTATTCGAATGTTAAGTTTAGGTTCTCCTATTGGGAAAGTTGAAAATTATTAGAAAAATGTAGAAAATGTATAAATTGTATTAATAGAGCAAAATAATAAACCAATTAGAATAAATCTAAGTTTCAAACTAAGTCCAGCTTGCAAATTGCAAATCACGAACTCCAACCAAGTCTAACATTTTGAACTGGACGAGTTTCGAGCTCGAATCGAGTCCTAGCCTTTCCCGACTCGAGCTCATCTCAGCTCATTGAAGCCTTGGGAGGCTGAACAAGACATGAAAATTATATCTAAAATTGCATTCTTATTTTTGAACATTTCCAACAGGAAAATCAGGGGGAAATGAAAATATTAATTTTTCGTATACATATCGAATATAACAATCCGATGTAGTTGGAACATCAACTTCGTTCACTTGGGGAAAATATGGTTGAATGATTGACGAATGTCCTTGTCGTAGTAGACCCAGCCTGGCCCTTGGGACATATATACTGGTGCTGGGACAGGGAATATTAATGTGAAGAACGTGAAAGAAGAATTGCATGTTCGTAAGTCTTTTCCAAGAAATAAAAGAAAGTAAATTATTGAATGAATAAAATATTTAATTTAAACTGATAAATGCAGTCTGTGTGCCAAGATAAATTGCAATTAAGAGACATAATAATTGTTATGGTCCCATTTGGAACTGGATTCGGTCTTCTTGAACGTTCTACTGCTTGCAAATTGATACGACAGATTAATATGATTTTTTATTTTATTTTAAAATAGGTGCTATAGTCGGGCCGACTATTAGCATGTATAACATGATTTACGAACACATAAGTTTATTTGATTTGTCCGTATTTACAGCTATTGTGATCATATTGACTTAAACGTTCAAGGTTGCGCCAGTGAATTTTTTATTGATAAAAAATATATGTGATTATTCTCACAATAAAACACCATCTTTCTTTTATTTAGGGTTTCCGAACATGTTATTACATACACAAACATCACAAACAAATATGAAAGACAATGTGTGAAGTGTTGTAAAATCGATCAAACATTTCCATTCTTTGCGAGCAAGGCGCAGCAAGCCCCACATTTGCCACCGCAGCAACCGCACTCGCATGGGCAGGATTGCAGCCTCCGATGTGTCCTTGCTATAAGACCATCGGTGGCGGGCCACCACCACCTGTCTGCATGGGGTTCCTCGGAGACGTTCTTGTTGTCCGACTGCACATTGGAGTAAGGCTTGTCGTTTGACATAACAACATCGGAGGTTAAGGGTAGGCTCGTAAGGGAGCACAACAGTGCAAGGCCCACAGCAAGTGCCAACATTGTTGGCAAGATTTTACTCTTAAACATGATTATGAATGTCGATTGAGTTCGTAAAGTTTAAGGAATGTTGATGTGATTTTGTTGATGTGTAAGTGGGGATTTATATGGGCTTAAATGGATCATTTTATACCTACAGCACCTTGTTTTTTCTTGCCTTTGGAATAAGTATTAGCTTGTTCATTTCTAAGCTAGCCCCAGCTTTTACGAAGATCTCAATCTGTTTTCAAGTGATTCCCAGTTCGGCAAACATTATCTTTTACTATAGGGTTGCATTGGTTTCATCTCCCACTGCATTATAAGAATAGAGATGTTAAAAGGGACATGGCCCGACGGGCCGGCCCGTTTAGCCCAAAAAATTTTAAGGTTAGGGCTTGATTTTATTAGTCCGTTTAAAAATCAACTTGTTTAGTCCGAGCCCGATTAGCTCGAAGTCCTATAGGGCTAGCCCACTTAGGGTTAGGGCTAGCCCGAACTTTTCTTCTTATTTATCTATTTCTTAATATTGAATTAATAATATACACCATTTTTAATTATTTTTTATATACCATATTTGATTTTTAGTAGAAGATATTAAAATTTATATTTAATTACTAGAAGATTCTAAATACTGTCATTTAAATTTAAAACTTAAATGTAACATGATTTCAAATTTTATGACAGTGAATTCTCCTAAAGCTATAATTGAGAGCATGAAATAGTGTATATGAATTAATTGTTTGAATCTTTAAATTTTGTTTAGTGATATAAAAGTTCTAAAATATATAATCTTTTAATGTTATCTAAAATTGTATTTTAAATAGAGCATAATATGCATTTAATTACAATTTTAAATTTAAATATATAATTTGACTATTTTGACTCATAGCCCGATAGTGACCCGATTAGCCCGAAAATCGGTAGGGTTAGGGATAGGGTTAGGTTCACCATAATCAAGCCTATTTAAATTGACCCGATTAAATTGAGGCCCGATTAGCCCAAAACCCATTAGGGCTAGCTCGAAACCGACAGGGCTAGCCCATTTAACATCTCTAATAAGAATGGATAAGGGGTTGAAAATCAAGTCAAGTTATTTAATACTTAATTGAGATTGTTTGTTTTAAAAATTATTTAAATTTTATTTGATAATGATATTAAATAAATTTGAAAAAACTTTATTTTTTATAAAATTTAAACCTCAACTTAAACTTGAGCTCGTTAAGTTAAAATTATTGAAATAAATAAAAATATCAGACTATTCAAACTTAACTTGTATTCGACTCAATTAAATTACGTTGAATATATGTAATCATGTTGCATAATTGAATATTCTGTTTGCTGATTCAGGTCTTAGGTCTTTTCATTTTCATTCACGTAGGAACTTGAATCTTGAAAGAAAATATTTGATTTTTGATTTCTTACATATATTTTAGCTTGCTCGCAGTATTATATAATCTGACATTTGAATCTGATTATTATATGTTTCTTATGATAAATATATAAATATATGTTTCTTATGATAAATATATAAATATTGTGAGAGAGTTATTTGTTAGAATAAAACTATAGTCTCAACAAATATAAATTTTTTTCTTCTTCAGAATTTACAATATGCTTTGTGGATGAATAGTGTGCTTCATAATTATACATATTGAACTTGTTTCGGCTCAAATAATCTCATAAGACATTATCAATATATTCGATATATTATCAAGATCAACTCAGATAATAATTAAATCAAGCTCAAATTATCAATAATTTGACTTCGCTCGATTCCATTACATCGATAGACACCTCCTTATTTATTAAGTATATACCCTTAAATATGTGTTTTTTTCTTTGACTTGTGAGCTTTAGAATAATCACTGTATTTGTGAAAATGAATTCCATACCAATTGTTGTTTCAAAGATTGTTTTATTTTCTTAATAATTGAGAAGAAAGCAGAAAGAAGCAACAAGAAGAAGAGTTGTTAATTAACAATAGTGAAAACTATTGAGAGTTGTCTTAATAAAGATAAGGTTTTTAATTCCGTGATGACACGAAATTTTATTCTACCCATACGGGCATTACCCGCACATCATTTATATGTGTCATGTGATACGGTATAATCAGATCGATCAAACAGTCCCCTTGTTGCTAAGAGTGGCGCAGCAGGCCCCACAGATACCGCCACAACAACCACACTCACACCGCACCGTACACGATTGCAGCCTCCGATGTGTCTTTGCTATCAAACCATCCGTGGCTGGCCACCACCATCCACCGGAGACGTCGGTGTTGGAGGCATTACTGTCGTCTGACTGCACGTCGGAGTAGAGACCCAAACCTTCCTCGGACAGAGCAGCATCAGTGGTTAATGGGTTGCTCATGAGGTGGCACCAGAGTGCAAGACCCGCGAGAAGTGCCAACACTATTGACAAGATTCTACCCTTAGACATAATTTCGAATGTCGGAATTTTGGAGTTTGGGATGAATCTATTCTCATTCAATTTTGGGGGATTTATGTGGGCTTTAAAATACATTACTTTATAGTACGTAAGGCAAAAGGCAACTTCTTATTCTTGTCTTAAAATAATTATAGTACGTTCGTTTTAAAGCTACCTCCAGCAGTTACGAGGATTTCAATCTTATTCGGCCAAAAGGATCTTTGTATTAGGCAGATAATTGCTACATGGGGTGGTTTAGTACGGTATATTCAAGATTTTATGGTATTTTGTATTCCATACTAAAATTTTGAAATATTAAAAATGTACAGCAATATCACACAAATTTTGGTATACTAAAATTTTAGTACGACACACAATTCATATTATATCGTAACAAACTTTAAGTATACTACTTTACACTGAAATTTCAGTATATTGTTTGTACTAAATATTTCAGTTTACTATTTCATAACAGTACGTAAAATACTACACCGAAAATTTCAATATACTGAAAATTTTGATATTTTTAGCATTTTCAGGTATGAAAAGTATAGGAAACCAATTTTTATGGTATTTTTGGCTACTTGTTAACAAGATTAATGGATGGATGATATATGTAATAATAATGCAAAACTTTATCGCTTATTTTTACCATTAGTAAACAATTTTTAATCTTGATTAATGAGATAAATTTCCCTTTTTTTTTTTTTTTTTTAAATGAATAAATTCATTGTTTCCATTGCACATAGGTAAGTTTCATAAACCCAGTGGAAATTATTGTATATATGTAATGGTCAATGACCCTAAATTGGCCCATTATGCTAACTTACAAGAGTTGGGCTACAACCTGCCAACCAATTAGGATTCTCAGGTCCATGAAAATCTGATTACAAATATCTCAATAGTAGTTAGTTAATTCTACAGTTAGCTGCTATTGCTCTCTCCAAAGAGGACACTGCAAATCTCCGAAAGATTGCTGTAATCTGACGGTCGAAAATCACTAGATCACTTCCATAAGATGCATATGGCACTTCAAACATCTTTGAAGAGCAAAGATGGCATTCAAGCAATAAAACTGCAGCCTTCATTTATGTCCTTTGAATTGCAGGCGCGCTTGCGCCAAAGGACTGACATTTTCAGTCATCTTGAAGGATGGAAGGCAACTGATGAACCATATCAATCATACAACATCTAAGATAGATATTCCCTAGTTTTCCTGCAAGGATGAAATCAGTTCAGGGTTTGGTACATAATAAGGCCTTATATGCAGCTCATAGGCCTGTTTCCAAGGGGAAGGAAATCGATGCACTAATTTCATGGGCATGCATTCAAGTATGTGAATGCCAGAAAAATGGTCCATGAGATACACTATAATTACATCCAATCAAATCTTTATAGTTGTGAGTGTGTGCGCGCGCGCACGTGCGTGTGTGAGAGAGGGAGAGGAAGAGAGTCGAGAAAATTATACATCTTATCAAACTTTATAGTTGCACCTAGATATGATATGGCTTTGCTCAGAACATGCCTATCATTGCTTGTTATAAACACATGAAGCAACTGCTACCATGAACTCTTAAATATTATGGCCCTCCGAGGCATTAGCATGCAAATTCAAACATTTCATCAAGTTTCATCTATAAGCTCGTGATTCACTGAGATTATACAACATGTAATCTGATTTTGGCATTTGAATCTGAATCAATCAGGGGAGAACATGTGAAACAGAGATGGAGATAGAAAGAGAGATTGCTGGTGGCAACATGATCAGATGGAGCAATAAACAGCTTGTAAAAGGTGAAAAGCAATTAGTGAAATGATGCAATCAAAAGTTCTGACCTTACTGCTTCATCTCCCTTAATAGCTGCAATGCTGGCCAATTGGCTTATAACAACAAAATTTCGTTGAGCCATTGCCTTTTTGTCAAATATGGCGTCTGATAAAACAACTGATGATGCTCCCTGAGCAATATACTGCCCCAATGAATCTGTATCCAAATTGAGATGTCAGTTTAATTATCAATAAAGGAACAAAGATGCTTCATGGACTTAAGAAGAGAGAACAAATATAGAAAATCAATAACTCAATGAATTTTCAACATGATTAACTCTAGTCTAACGTGTGTATCTGTCAGAGGTGTAAATATTAAATCTTGTATGAATGAGACTAAGAAGAAAAATATATAGCAAGAGGAGAACTTTGGCAAAAAAGCTAGAAATCTTTTAGCTTTCTAACCTAACGAGATGCCCTGTGAAGCAACCATTGGGATATGGAGAAATGGCTTCTTTACTGCTGCTATATACTCAACTCCACCTAATGCAGAGACAGGGTAAACCTACACATTAACACGATCAAATCAACTTCTGACTATACCCCATAACATAAATTCTGACTAATATATAACACATAATGTGCATTTTACAAAGGATAAGAAAATAGAAGGTATGCAATGTAAGATTCCGTCTCCCACGCAATGATTTCGTGAAGATACTTTTAACTAGCATATGCATAGAGTATACTAAAGTAGTTTGCAGATACTGATGAAACTTTATGCCAGAAACTACTTTATATCATATCAATTGTTTTAAATGAAAATCACAACCCCGGTCCATAATATCAGGCAATAGCAAAAAAGTTAAGTAGGTAATGACTAGTTCTTGTTAAGACATACTTATTCTGTACTTCCAGTCTCAAAACTACCACATAATTCAAACAAACAACTAAAATTAAAATTTAATTTCAAGAACCGATACATTACAACTCTGAGAATGTTCCTTCTCAAATTAGTCTTGAAAAATTGTGTTACCACCCCATCAGAAATAACTTGTAAGAAAGACTGGAAAAATATGCAAAAACTACAGAATGCAATAGAATATCGTGTCAAAAGCTCAGTGGTTGATCTTAGAGAATTAAGACACACCTTTCACCACAGAAAATTGCCCTACTTAGTAACTGGAAGATAAGAAATAGTAAATACACAAGTAAAACAAGCAAGGGGGGTTGTCTAGCACTCTAACAACTTAGCATGTTTATACACCAGGAAATCACAAATGACAAAGATCTATCATGCATAAGATAACTAGTACTGAACTTCATCCATCTGAAAGTCATTCATACACAAGTTCTGCAGTACGACAGGAAAAAATGAAAGGTCTACCTTGATGATTCTGCCACCAGCATCATATGCAGATAATATCTGCATGATCATAGAAATAATCCAGTGAACTTCCATTTATTCTATGTTCACCAAGTTTAGAAATTTTAAAGAAGAGGAGGCAAAAGGATTGTACTTCAAATCTTAGCTGAATGATGGACAAAAAGAACGGTAAAATTGAACATACCTCTGTTGGCGTCATCGCTCCAGGTATATAAAGTGCCTGACCCTCTGCAACATCATCCAGAATGCCCTGCAACAATCAAATGCATCAGAAATAATTTAATTTACATCTTTTATCCTTCATAAATTAGAAGTCCCTGAAAAGTTATACTTGTAAAAGGAACTACAGAGCAACTAATAACCAGCATAACATTGTTTCCTTCAACTGAATTATAAATAATAAAGCAAATTCCAAAGATACCTTCACCATTATAGGGCTCATTAGAAACTTAGCTCCAAATTTTAGTGCATCTTTGGCGTTTCCTCTATCTAAAACAGTTCCAACCTGCAATAACAAGTTATGACGTGTGAACTGAATAGCATTGTTATCGTCTGTAAAACTATCTTAGTTGATTTGTTCATATTTATTTCAACAAAAAAATTTTAATTGAGATAAAAAATAATAATAATAATAAAAATAAAAATAACTGAAAAAATTTAGGGCAATTGGACTTGCCAATTCATATCAAGATCCATCACAACTAGACATAGCCTGTAATGCCCGTAAGACCTTGTAACATACAGTTTTTTTAAAGAATGAAGGTAGAATTTCATTGTCTTCAACTGGAAGAGAATTCATCTTCAAATGTTTGAGATATTTTCATTTAACATTTTATAAGGTAAAGAAGAATTAATGGACCTCCCTCAGAACAGAAAAAAGTACAGTGGACGAGGATAATGCAACTTCCTATATAAAATCAAATTGTAAATAATCAGCATTATTCTTTAGTCATCTTTACAAACACCACACTGGAAATGACACAGATAACGGAACATAATCCAAGAATGAAACATGGATTATTCAATCCACAAACAGCTTGAAAGTACTTACTCCTATTGATACTGAAGGATATTCTTTGACTAAACATCGCAAAGCCTGTTCAAGGAAACAAGGAAAGCATATTAGCTGATAAGTTCCCAAGACCATCAGTAAAGAAGGCAGAAGAATGAATTTTACATTTACCTCAAAAACACCAGGGGTGGACATTGTGATTTCCAACTGCAAAAATTGAAAAGCCCGACATTTTATCAGAATACACCACATGTGCAAAATCTAACGATTCGCGGGAAAATATAATGTTTGAATTTGAACTTACAACTGAGACTCCACCTCGAAGTGCTGCACGAGCAGCTTCAATTGCTACCTCTGCACTAAAACAGAACAATCAAGAAAAGTAACTAAACACCCATAAAAACCCACAAGGAAATGTGCAGAAATATTTTCATCAAGTATGAGTGCACCGGTTGGAACAATTTTCCCACCGTGCATAACAAATGAAACTCGACGACTATAACAAATTTACAGGTGCGTGCGTGTGTGTAAATGAGATTTTGGGTAGGTGGGTGTCGACCTTTGAGCGCGAAGGCAAGCAATTATGCCGGAATTTTGAATGTCCATCAGGACTCTGTCAGCAACAGTATTAGTATACAAAGCGGTGGAGTTTTTGTGGGCATTATTGCAGCGGAAATGAGAAGAGCAGGATTTGCAGTAAGGTTGCAGTGAAACTGTAGGAATATATTGGTTTATCCTAAACGAAGAGAAGGAATGGCTGGGAGGCAAAATGGCAACGCTGCTCGGAATAGCCGTCATCCTTGACACAGAAAGTCCAGAACAGAGACGATCAGTGAGAATAATATCCTCAAAGTTGCGCGCAAAACGAGATGGTTGGATGAACTTCCTGCTCAAATCTCCGGATGCAAATCATACAAATATGTATTTGTTTGAGCACGGGTAATTTTTTTTTTATTATTTTTTTTTTTTTTTGAAGAAGTTGTAAATGGATTTTTCATAATTCCACCATTTTAAATAAATTTATAATATAAAAGTGTGTGTGTTTATGTGTGTGTATATATATATATATATATATATATATATATATATATATTTATTTTAATCAGTTGAAGGCAAATTAGATAAATGGATACCAAATAATATATATATATATATATAATATTAAACTGATTATTTCTATATTTGTTATTATAATTTTATTCGCACATTTTTCTTTCCACAAATGAAAAAACAAATTTTTAAGAAAAGTTGTTGTTATATTACAAACAAATAATAAAAATATAAATTTTTAGAAAATATTGTTATATTACTAGCCAATAAACATTCAATTTAATTTTTTATATTTTCATTTGTTAATATTAATAATATTAAAACTAATAAAAAAATTCATAAATCTTCATAATCACTAATTTTGTTTCAGTAATAATTGCAATTCAATTTCCCCATAGTTTTATTCTACATTGCAGCTGGAATGACTCATAAGAAACGTTAATCAAATTAGATATTAAATAAAATATGTTGTATCAAATCGAGTCCTAAATTTTAATTTTTTGTTTACAATTCGTTATAATATGATAAATTAGGGATGAGTTGGACCCCACATTGAACTCTGGTTGCCACATATAATTAATACAAAAAAAACAAATTAATACCTATTTTGATACAAAAAAAAGCTATAATCCATCATATGTTCGACTCCATTCATTTGTCGTTTTGGCTTATTTAATCAAATATAACTTATTTCAATTCTTCCTTTAACTAGTAAAACCCGTATTTTAAAAGAAACTTTTTAGCCACTAATATTGCATGAGCAGAGAGGGAAAGAAGAACGAAAGTTGGACAAAAGATTATTACAGCTCCAGCATCATAACACACATTGGTCCTCTCCAAAATTTTGTGCCAGAATATAACACTTAAGCTTGAGTTCTGATCATAAGATTCCACTGCAACAGTCAACAATCTCTATTAAATTTCACAATATCATGAAACATTTCATGTCCATATTTTCAGAATCCTCGTACAAAATTTTTCTTGCCTCTGGAAGCAGAATGTTTAAACAGGGAGAGCCCATGTTGTTGGCATTCTGAGGTGATAAGACAATATTGCCCTTGCCCAAAGCGTTGAGCAACGGGCAAGCACAATTTGGCCTAGACGATGAGGAGACTACAAGTTGGTTGCCTATCATGTATCAAAAGCCGATAAAATTTATTGAACCCAAAGGGAAACAAGAAATATATAAGTTTTAAACATACACACTTTGGTGCATTATAATGACTTACAAGAATGTTTGGCTTGCCATCAATAACTTGAAGCCTTAGTCTGCCTGAGTTTCAAGAAACGCGCTTAAGAGGCAAGTTAACTTAGGCTCCTCATTGCCTTTGTTTCTTGTGCAATGGTACTGAAGAGGATCTGACCTGAAAAAAGTGAGGTATACATTCAACACTTCTACAATAAATGTTCTTTGACGTTTTTCCAAACGCATCACAACAAGGCACGGTATGTATCGGGCTTCAATCTATCCAGAACAGTACTCAAGTCACTAGAGGCAAAAGTATACCGGCTTTATGTGTTGATAAAATCAAGATATGGAAATTAGAACATTGCACGATGGCTCATAGGCTTCTTTGACAATTGCACTGTTGGTGTGATATAATAGAGATGAGAAATGATAACACGGAATATCAGACTTACAAATCGTGATAATTGTTCATTGATGTAGGTCATTGATCTCAACACCGCCTCAAGTGTATCTCTGGTAAGTTGAAACTTCACTTCTGTCTCAGTCGAAGGAGACTTGGTATGGTCTTGCAACTAGCAAGTAGGAATCCCAACGAGTAAGAAACGTTAAAAAAAAAAAAAAAATGGATCACCGGTAAGGAAACAGATACTAATTTTCTGATAAAGAAGATGAGAAAAGCATGGAGGAAGCTAATTAGCAATGCATGATTGTACTGTACCACAAAGAGTAAACTGAAAGGTCAAAGCAACCACAAACTAAATGAAAAGTAAATTGAAACATCAGAATAATTTCGTGTTTCAGTTTCCGGACCTTTTTTATTCAGGTAATTAATTAATTCTGTTCACCAATGACATGTTAATGTTAAAAAAATAATCAATCTGCACATCTATGGTTGGTTGTCAATTAATTGGCGAAGCTTGTTTTATTAGGATACCTTGAGAGTAATAATAGCCACTCCATGAGTCGAGGTCTCACTCATATTCTCTACAGTCCAAGTCATAGAATTCAACCTCGGAAGAACTCCCTACAACAAGCATACAAATGAGCAGATGATGGCAAAAGATATCTGTTAAAAGGAATTAGAATTCTATTACCACAAAAGCTTAGAGATTCGAAGGTGTTTTGCACAAAGAGAAAGCTAAACAGGCAGAAAAAAACTAGATGCGTTATTGCTCGTTAATGCTCTGCCAAATGAGATCACAACAACTTCAAGAACTCTAGAAAGCCATAATCAACGAGAACCACTTGAAATTCAGGTTCCTTAATAAAGAAGCACCACGTAAATAGTAAGATTTACTGGAATTTCTGGGGGGACAACATCATTCTGAAGAGTTGAATGTGGAAAACACACTGCATTTCTTTCAGCGGTGATCGGTAATGAAGCTCCAAGACGTGGGCAGATGAAATGAGGAACTGGATCAACTTGCAGGGGGAAAAGTGGCCCAGAAACTGCTGAAGACGAAAAAGGCAATAAAGGTGCTGACAGCCCAACATTAACCTGATGCGAGAATCTGGTCCTTCCCAATACATGCTGCAAAAGGCACATTCGTTTGACTGGTTTCAGATTAATTATCAACAAAGGTACAATCTCCTCTGCAAGACCAACCTGGTAACTGTGGTATAGTTTGTTTCTTAGAACCAAAGATATCACTTTTGGTAATTTGAGATCTATGAAAGTTTAGAAACAGAACAGAGCCAATAGATATAGTTATTGCATCTCAAATTCTTCCGCATCCAAAAAAATATTACCCGATCTTGAGACAGGTCTTCCTTCCAGCGGCTCTGATGCTTCTGCAATAATATAAGAAGCATGCTCTGCAGTTCAAGAGGAAGATCAGGTGGAAGAAGCTTCAAAGCGTCATCATCTTCCAAATTCTTGTGTACACAAGTTCGAATAAGGGAACGAAGGGTTGCCAAAACCTATAACAACAATTAATTAAACGTGGAAATGTCACCAGCAGTCCAGTAGAAACCTAACACAATACTATCTGCTAAACTTAAGGAGTTTAGATCCCCTCAAAAAATTTGAGGCTGCAATAGTTTCCCAGCAGCTCCAACATGACTAAACAAATCATGCACTATATGCAATTGAATTTGCTATGCACCAGTTCCCAGTTATAGATATGAAGCTGGAACCATATTAGGAAAGGTTTATAGGCTTGAAGTAATAAAAAAACCAAAGGATGACATGCAATCAACAACCAAGTAAATATTTGTTTCAGTATAATCTTGTTTAACAAGACCTCAACTTTCCAACTAACGACCGTAACTACAAAATTAGCAGAAATTTTAACTTGGAAGAAAAAAGACCATGACAGTACGGGGAGTATTAGGTATAACTTGATAATCACAGCTAAACATTCATGCAAGATAGATACCAATTCAGGCCCAGAACTCATTTGCGCAATACATTAAAGAATATAAAGTATCTTTTCAAAAGAATGAAAAGTGTCAACTGAAAAATGTCCTTATACAAGAAATCATTAACACCAAATAATCTTCTCAGTTGGAGATATGAAATATTAAAAGCTTCCTTACACTTTTTTAACATAAAAAAGTGGTCAGCCACTCATATTTGAATCTGAATATTGGTCTTATTAACACCACGGTCCACATATGACAAAGATGCACTTAACATTATACGATCCTTTCATCTCTTAACATTTAAACTTCAAGTTCAATAACCGCACCTACCAAATTGATCGAGGTTATTGGGTCATGCTTCATCCTATAACGAATTTGAAATCAATTATTCCCATTTTAACAATTTCTGGAGCGGATTTGTCGGATTGATATGGAGTCATTGACATTCTTAACACAACACCACTCGTCTAATCAAGTCCTAAAACAAACCTAACATGAAAGCTTGAGGTAAGATTCCATATTCAGTAGCTTTTAGTTGCAGCCATCAGCATTCAACTTAAGAGGATTATACTCACACAAATCTGACCCAGTATCAAAAAAATCTCATAATCCAGTTATAAACAACATCGCAATTCAGACCATAACCCAGAATGAGCAAAACAGAACAAGATACACCATAATTATCGGCGAGTTGAACAATGACTCACTGGGTCAATATCGCCGGACGAGGGGAGCTTGAGAAGTGACTGAACGGAAGATTTCTGCGAAGCCGACAGGCCAGTTTTTCGGGTCTGCCATAGCAGTTGCAGAAAGTTCTCAAATTCTTGCTCTGATCTTACAACAACCAACTTATGCAGATGCTCCAACAGTGTTATCTCTTCAACCATTATTGTTTGCCTTTCATCGCCCTCTACTCGAGCCCATTACTACTACCACTGTTAGGACAGAACTCGAAGCAACTGAGAAAATTCATAAGTTTTATAACTTTGAACCCAGAATTAAATTATTTTTACCTCATCATCATCCACTGTGATTTTTTTTTTTTTTTTTGGTTCTATTTTAGCCATTTTCACAATTCCAGGTTTCTCTCTTGCCGTCATCACATCCAAATCAATCTACATTAGGGAGGGGCCCACCCGCACCCCCGACCACCCGGCAAGTTTATCTCCTCGGGTTAAGTCTGTCCCGAAGCCCGACGGTCTAACCCGTTAGGTTCGCGAACATAATGGGTCCATCAGGCAGCAGCACGCACACCACAACACGTCAAATTAGTGGGGCCCATACCTTCGGCCCAATTCAATATGGGCCCATCTTAGAACCCCAGTCTCAATCCACTTCAAATTTGTCTTGAAAGCCCAACATTTATTGGCAAAGCCCTAACCTCTCAATGATAATGTTGCTTAAGAAGGGAGGTACAGAGGCCAAGTAAGGTACGTCTTTTCCATACACTATTTTATTATATTTGGATAGAATTTGAGCGGCACTTATTGGATAATTGAGTAATTATACAGATAATCAGATTGTTTGATATATTTTAAAAAATATAAATAATATATAATTAGGTTAACCATCACGTAACCACATCCCGCAGGTAAAATTGATATTTCAATGTTAAGGCATTTACCATAACAATCCTACCACATTCTCAAAATATCATAGATTTACAAAATTTTAAAATTTTTACGACAAAAATATGTTAAAGTCTGAATTTTCTCCGAGCCACTTAAAATCTGAAAGAAATAGTTCCTTAAGGGTATGTTTGAATTGAGTTGGGCACCACCGATTGTGGGTTGTGCCACAACCTAGCCCGTGTTTGTTTACGAGATTGGGGTTGTTCATTCAAAACTCTACCCACTCTACACCTCTTTTTCCTCCGTCTTCTCTTATCATTCCCAAGAAAACTATTCAATATATATTTTTTCACCCAAAATTTTTAAGTATTTATAACTTTTTTATTTCAAATTCATTTTTTATAAAAATTATATCATATTAATTATTTTCTTAAGATCTTTATTTTGACATCCATTTAGCATATATATAATAATCCATCACCAATTATTAAATCCACGAATTTTTATCTCTCATAATATAATAATACAAACAAAAGTCTATTAAACCACCTACCTTATCGCAACACAAAACAAACACCATCTTTTTACTATGCATTTGATTGTGACACAACCTCACAACCCACTACCGATTGTTCTACGTAGGCCTCCAACCTACTCCAAACATCCCCTAAATACATATATGATATCATTTGCTGCAATTCCAACATCTGGTTGTAATAAAATCAGGATTATGAAATAATAGATCCAAATATAAAAAAGTATTAAAGTACAATCAACGATTTAAATTAAATAATACTGAGAACTCATCTCAAAAAAACTCGTTTTTTGAGACGGAGCGAGTACATCCAATGAAAAATAAACACTGACATTGAAGAAGGGTGAAAATGTTAACCACTTGAAGTGAAGCCTCCATCAACATAAATAATTTGGCCGGTTATGTAAGAAGCAGCTGGGAGGCAGAGAAAAGCTGTCAATGGTGAGATTTCATCGGGCTCTGCTATGGGCCTGATGGGCGTCCGTCCCACTATAGGCACAAACATAATTTGAAGAGACTTGTCCGTATCTTCCTGCACAATTTGAAATGAAATTTTGTTGATATTTGGCAATTGGGACAAATTAAAGTTTGCAATTTGGGGCCCAAAGTTGTTGAAAGTTTCAAAGAAGCCCAAAGGTTACAATTAATTTTTTTTCTAATCTTAAATAAACTTGCACAAACAACAATTAGTCATCTTTTTGCGAAAAACAAAATGTGGAAATCCCTATTTTTAGTCATGTGTAGGAAAGAACAAAACTTACGGCTATATTATGCCATTTCTATTGATACGATATAGAATGTTATAGAACGAACAGTTAAAATATTCAAACTGACTGAAAAGTCAAATTTTAAGTTTCGATTAAAAAATTAACTTTTAATCTAAAAAACGGCGTATACATTATGTTTCAAAACAAACAATTCAAATTTATTTTCATCATAAAATATCATACTAACTTATTAAGTATAGTATTTAAACTTTTTAATCGATATTTCAAAACTCACAATGTTTACTTTTATATAATACTTGAATTTCTCGGGAGAAAAAACCCTTCATTTTTCTAGAAATCACTTTCGTAAAATAACATCAACAATTTTGCACTGTTTGAGGTAAAAAGGAATAATTGAGGGTGCAAAATGAGACATAATTAAAAGAAGATTATTACATGTTTCATAATTGTTGTCTTCACCGCCCAAGGTGCCACCGTATTAACCCTAATGTTGTCTTTTGCCCACTCATATGCCAAATTCTTCGTCAACTGATTAATGGCACCTATGCAATACGATATTAAATATGATATTTTAAAAGTTAAGATCTCGTTTTATTATTTAAAACATAAAAAAAATATTTAAAACGAGTGTTATTAGTCATTTAAATATTCCTCAGACACGTTTAAAATACATACACATGCACTTACCTTTAGAAGCAGAATAAACGGCAAGTCCCGGAAGAGCCGTTTTGCCGGCGACAGAGGAGATAAAGACGATATTGCCCTTTCCAGAGGCTTTGAGCAGAGGATATGCCACTTGGCACAGATGATAAGGGGACTCCAAATTGGTTCCTATTATGTGCCAAAAGTCCTCCTCATTGTATTCCATTGCTCTTTTCATTATGCTTATTGCAGCATTATTTATCTAAGCAATTAACAATACAACTTTCTTTAATCCATCCTATCATATATATTATTGAATAATACTCGTTTCGTCTTAAGACTCTGTAACAAAAGTTATTACAAATAACTTTTATTTTAAAATAGATTGAATATTTTTTAACGTAAGCAATCATTAATAGTTTGTGCGACTTACAAGAATATTAAGTTTGCCGTCAAAAAGTGAAGCCACAGTCCGCATGAGTTCCTCTCTTTGTGTTCTTGAAGTTAAATCACATACTGAGCCACTCACCTGAAACCCCTTGTCTTTCCATTCTTGTATTCTGTCATTTAATTCTGTCTGGTTTCTTGAACAAGTGTGGATTCTTGCACCAAATCCTGCCAGTTCCTCTACTATGGCATACCTGAGATTCCCCATTCCAACATGTCATTTTGATAATCGAACTCAAATTCAGACTCGTGTGGATTTCTTTATCTCATATTGTATTTGATCTCGTATTCTACTTAACTAATGCATGATAATAGTATGCATTGATAGAATAAAATATAAGATGTACCAACAAAGAATATATATAACAAAATAAAATTATCGAGAAAAGTGAGTATGGTATAGGTAAAGAGATGACTTACCCAATGCCCCTGGTGCCACCAGTTACAAGAGCAGACATGCCCTTGAGTGACCATTTCTCATCTCTAGTTAGCTTTTTCTGGCTTTCCATTTTTTGATTTATTTAATAATGTTTATTTTGGTTAAGATAGGCATGTCTGGTGCTCTTATTTATAGGTGCCAATAAAAGGGTTGGGCTGGGCCCATTCTGAAGCCCAGAATTACAGTCAGTTCTCAAATTTTATGATTAAAAATACTTCAGAGTTGAATCTTCTTTTGAAACATTTCATTGTCATTTTAAATATGTCACCTATATCTATATTTATTTAATTTATTGTTCAATCATATTTTAAAACCAAAATCAAAATCATATTTCAAAATCAAAATCGCATTTATTAGCTCAATTAAAAGTTTTAAATTTTACAAATGAATTACAATTCGATTCAATTTAATCACATTCCCATTTGCCTCATATAAAGTCAAAACTATTGATCAAGATTATTGAGAAAATGGTTGGGGGACAAATTGTGGGCAAATTTAATGTGATATATAGATTGTCTGAGAGAGTTATTAGACAAAGACACCAAAAGATTGGACCTTTTTACTATTTTCTGCTTTAATTTTGTCTTGCTTTCAAGGGAACAACGTCCATTTTCAGACCCCAACATCCAAAACTCCTTTTGGCTCTATTTCAATTGGGTTGTAAATGAGTCGAGTCGAGTTGAACGTGTTTAACATTGTTTAAAATATTATCGAGCCTTTAATATCTTTAAATTGGTTTGATTATTAATTCGGTGAAGCTTGAACGAGCTTTAATCGAGCCAAACATAAGTCGAACACGAATAGTTTAATATTTTACACTTGTTTTAACGAATTTTGCTTAATGAATTCGAGCTCGAGTCGAGCTTTAAATTTTATCAAATGTAAATGTGTTCAAGCTTGTTTGACGTTATTATCAATCAGAATTCAAACGAGCTTTTAACGAAGGAGCTCGAATAGCTTGATTTGATTTTAACCCTATATTTCACTTTCTCATATCAGGAATGTTTTCGAATTTTAGAATATTATTTTTTTGGAAAACACTATGTCAAAAAAAATTGCTGCAATTAATTTTCAAGGAGAAAAGTAAGGTAATAAATGATGTTATGTAATTTTTAAATAATAAAGAATTATTTTCAGAAATAAAAAAGGAAATATTCATTACATGTTCGATAAAATGGAATTAATAGATAGCGACTCAATATTCAATTATAACATGAACTTTAGAAAATAACAATGTTTGCTACAAACTATGATTTTTTATTTCACATACAACATTGATAATAATTTTTAGCATCACAAACCACCACCATTCCACATGACTTCGTGAGATCGTCCCAAATCCACGAATTATTTTGACATTTAGTGATATCCTAATTTTGAATCAAGTGGGAAAGTTACAATTTGTCACATTTTTTATGTTTGAAACACGATGATGGTAACGCAGATGATGAAATAGGTAATGGATCTAAGACGACATCATCAAAACGTCCGATAGGTGGATTTGTCCCAATTTACTATTAGAAAATATTATCAATGTTGTAACTGAAAAATATATATATAATTCATGAGAAACACAATTAATTTTTAAACTTAATACTGCAATTAAAAATTAACACATACTTTATTTTTGGTAATTAAGTCGAATAGAATATGGAAGAAATAGGAATACAGAAAGACAATTGAGTACAGAGTCCTTTTGTTTGTGCTGTGTAACAGAAGAGCAGTGAGAGTAACATTTCATCAGCTCTAAGTTTATTGGTAGGAACAGCAAACGTCAAACAGATCAACTTATGGTTGGTTCTTGCTTTCCTCTCTATTATACTTTCCGAAATTAAAATTGTCGGATGGACCCCAACACCTTCTAACTATTTCTTAATTAATATTCAGTGGTGATTATTCTTTTTAATTATTTCTAATCTAAAACAAACCAAAATCCTTGAACAGCCAATTGCACAACTAAAATATAAAATAATTTAAATTTTCTTATTTAGAAAAAAAAAAAAAAAAAAAAAGATTAAACCCACACCCGACAACACCACCAGTGACGTTTTCTTTTTCTTTTCTAGTTTCTATCAAACGTGACAAGTAGCTGCCTTTGTTCTTTATTTTGTTTTTCTGCTTTTGGTTAATTGAGAGAGGGAGAGAGCGGAGATTTCATCAAACAACTGAGACAAAAGACTAGGTTCAGGCATGGCGCCCCTGCAAAAAGCACTTAGGCCGCGATTTCATCAAATGAATATGAACTTCGTCAAATGATTGAAACAGATGACCGGATTCAGACAGAACGCCCTCCGCAGATGCTAATATTGTTATTAAAACCAAAATATGGTTATATTTGCTTCATTGTACGAAGCAGATACCTTAATACATTTATTTAAGTTCCAATAGTACAGTACAGACTCCAGAAAGTGCATCTAAGGGCCAAGAGTGTAGCCCACAAGGCTCGTAGCTCCAGCTTAGCCAGGAGGCCAGTTCATTTGACGTCCCCCAAGCAGATGGACGTGCAGGTGATAGACAGATTGACCTGCCAAGATAATTTTGATGTCAAGATTAAACGAAGGAGATGAAAGAAGAATAAACGCATAGGATTAAAACATAAAATAATACTGACATCCATTTGGCCCGTCATTGATCACAAGCCTGAAGCCATCATCAAGCCCTTCTTGTTTTGCAACAAGCTTTGCTGTGTAAAGAAGACGGCCAAGAATCTCATAGTGCCTTTCCTCAGCCTACAGGTTAAATCATAAAATCATTATGAAAGAAGACTGAAACAGGAAAGCTGTACCACCGAAGCTGAGGGAATGTTAGAAGCAAGGAAATTATAAAAAATAACATAGGCACAGGTTATGGAAAAGTCAGTCTTACAAGAGATGTTGGCTAACTTGTATTATTAACTAAATGCTCGAGCTTGTTCATTATTAATTTTAATGTATAAATTCCTATAAATATGCACGGATCATGATATTAGCTCAACTCTGATCCACAATAAGCTTCGTGAAATATGCCTACACCACACATTTCAAGAATCTACCCGCCAATGGGAAATGCAGCTCTACAGTTTTCTGTTTGCACAGAAAAACTGGGCTAAAGGCTTTAACAGATGAACAAGTTCTAATCAACTACATGACAATTGCTCTGAATCCTGTTTCTATATAAAGTGACAGTTAGCATGGTTTAGTTGGAATAGAAATTATCCTACATACGCCATTGTGTACTTCGAAGGATGACTAAGTGACGGATAACGCAAGGCCTGGTATTATTTCAACATTTTGGATTAAATGGTTAGTTTAAATCCCACATGGGGCAGCCGATTATCATATCCAACCAGATTTAAGATAACAAATGGAGATGAAATGTCTATATATCCTTTGATCCAATTATAAAATCACAAATATTGCCCTCCAATATTTACAATATCAGGTAGAAAATCACTTTCCAGTTCTTTTTGCACTGATTGACAAAATCAGGTAAGGATTCATTCCTCACGTTTCTTCTCTACAATATCCACTGCATTTCATACATTAAGGAGGAGCCTTAACCACTTCCACTAGATTTCCATGAGGAATACAAATGGGATGAGCTTTGGGTGGTTGACGAACAAAACTTAGTGTTGCAGTGTGCATGCCTAGTTAACTTGCTAGTGATGCCGCTGAGAAGACGATGACGATGGAGAACAAATTAAGGTGTTTGGTTTTTGAGTTCCCAGACCAAATTCTCTGGGGGGGGAGGTGATCCGCCCACCTCAGCAATGACAATTGAAACTTCGCCAAGGAGGCTTGATAAGCAATTGTTGACTGGGACATTCGTCGCAGATCTGACCAATGTTTATACAGTCGAAGAAACTGGATGTTTGAACATTGAAGGGAAGTGGGGAAAGATTACATATTTTGTTCGCCAAATGTTCTGAATCATTTTTCTATTAGGGGTTTAGGGCTACAAACTAGTTGGGATTAGACTTCCAAGTACATCAGAGAGGATTTAAGGCAGAACAGCCAAAAACTAAGCAATGGACACCATTGTAGTCTTAATCAGAACAAGTCACACTAATATACATAAAAAATTAAATAATATTCCCTCAAGAATCCAGTCAAACTACGTTATATAAAAACCAATAAAAGCACACATAAAAGCAAACCAGAGTTCAGATGGGTTATCTTTTATGGCTAAGCAAATCAGTTCAACTGGCACATCAATTGCGAAGAAAAGGGGCGGAGTCAACTAAGGATGTGAAGTCTGTACTAGCTTCTCAAACTTGCAGAAATTATTGGTTATGCAAATCTTGCCCACATTCAACAATTCAGGCTCTGGAGTTTCATTAACTAATAAAACTCATTTCAAATGAAATTGATATCATTGAAGATAAGAAGATGAATTCGAAAATATCCAAGAAGTATTAGAAAGTACCTTTGAAATTCCAGTTAATCCATCCCTTACTTTAGGAATAATTACAATGTGAGTAGGCGCTTGAGGAGCTATGTCCCTAAAAGCTAGAACCTGCCAATTAAAAGACAGGCTTTGAGAATTTAGACATATTTTTAGCACAAATCATAAGCAAGGAAATCAAAGATTTAGGATGAGTCACATAATTAAATACAACATTGAAGTTTTGATTTATAGAAAAAAGGGAAGACAAAAAGAAGAACTTTTCTAAACAACAATTTAATAAAGGATTAGAAGGCCCCTTAAAACACAATAGATTTCCTCATAAAGTTCAATGACATAGCTCAGGCTTCAAAGGGATGACGAAATGACGTCCATTTACACATGGACAAGGGCCATCAATACTAAGTTAGGAGTTGGAAAACATGGTCCACATTCCACTGGTCACTTAGCTGAAACAGTAACAATTTTCTAGATCAATAACGCCACTTTTTATTTAGAAATTGACAAGACAGGAAAATGAGGTAAAATGGTTAAAATAATTAAAATTATCTTACAATCGTTTCCCTCAAATATCAAGAAATAATTCAAGTCTGACTTCTATATCACCATTACCAGAAATTAGAGACTTCAATTTCTCCTTCGACGACAAGCCCATAAATCCATACAAGCGAAAACGTTAAACTTAATCTATCATGTTAAAAAGACAACAAACATGCACTAAATCACAAGAGCATACCGCATAAATTCCCCTTAAAAATGATTTTATAGACAGAAAACACTAGAAAAGGGCTTAAGAAGACCAAAAAACCTTTTCATCCTCATAGACGATGTTTGCTGGTATTTGCTTGTTGATAATCTTGTCAAATCTGCACGTAATCAACAATAAAGAAAATCATTAGAGGAATTAATGGATAGAGAAAGGGAAAAAAAAACACGAGAGAGAAAGGGAATATGGTCACATAGTGGGAGAATCAGAGGGGGCAGCAGCAAGAGCAGCCTCTTTCTCAGAAGCCATAGCCGTGAAATGAGAAGTGAGCACTTGCAGTCGGCTGAAGTTGGGGTTTTCTTGCTTGTTCATGCCTCTTCCATTATATTATTATATGGCTTTCTCTCCAACCCCCCTTTTTCTCGGGACTGGATTTAAATCTGAACATTTTTGGTCCGGCCCAAAGTAAGGGCCATCCCATTCGGTTTGGGGCGTTCATCTGCAATCTGTAAGGACGGAACGGGTTTGGGAACCTCTGTTGTTCCGTTTCATTTTCATCAATTCTGTGTTGACTTATTTTATATTTTTATATTTTAATATATATTATATTTAACATATATACTTGTTTTATATTATTATATTTTTAATCTATATATTATATTTAACATATATGTAAATATGTGTCATGCGTTTCTTAAAATTTACTGTATATAACATAAATAACAATAATTTTTTAAGTTCACTTATAATGTCAATATAATATAAAATACAATATTATATTATAATTAAAATCCTCAAGTGTGATCGATATGTGAATATAAATTTATAAATACAGTTTCAATATCTTTAATTATTTTTATTTAAAACTTTAATTTTATATTAAATTTATAAAAATATTATTATGTATTAATATTACAATAATAAAAATTCAATCGAGTCATCCGTCCCATCCCGCAGAGAGTCAACCCACCCCAAATCTGGGTCTTAAACATAGGAACAAAACTTGATAGCTTTCCACAATTAGTCTCACAGAGTTTCTCAACGCTATAAAAAAAATGTACATTGATACATGACGCTGGTTCAGTTCAAACACACCCCCACTCACTAGCTAAGCAAACAAGATCCTCACATTGGGGCCGAGCTCGTTCGTCTTAGTTGCTGCTTTGGCTCCGGTGGTGGTTGGCTGGGCAACACCTTCTCCATTTCCTGCAACGGTAACCAGTAAACACATACTAATGAGAGAGAGAGAGAGAGAGAGAGAGAGAGAGAGAGAGAGAGAGAGAGAGAGAGAACGCCTGAGATTCTCCATTGTATGATATTGTCTGCTTAGAGCTTGAGCCCACATGGATTTACTTTCAGTTTTTGCCTAAAATGTCCTTACAAATTAGAGAACATTTGCTTCATCATAAACTCATTATCTTGGCCGTATTTTCCCCCTAACAATCGTCCACTTCAGACATGATGTGATACGTCCAAGCATTAATGTCATATAGATTGTCCTAAACAGAATGCCTAATCATTGCCAGAATTACAATTCAATTTTCACCAGGACTCCCCCATTGAAATGTTATTGTCCTCTGCAGATGTTGAATTGCAAACAAGTGCGCAATACTTTCTCATTCATTATCGGGCAAGAATCGAGTTTCTTCCTCGCAATCAGACCATCAGTTTAGACCACCACCAACAATGAGACATATAATATTATGAGTCGTCCCAAGATTGGTTGCTTATGCAATTAATTCTCCAGAAATTTCAGCATTTTGACAGTTAAGAAATTTACTGGATAGTTTTGTCTGCAGCATTAACTCCCTCACTTAATGGAAGACAATAGCGAAGTATATCTATCTTCAGTTCTGTCAGACACGATGATGAGATCGAATGTTGGTAAAACCAATAAGGACTTATAACAAGGTTACGAGATAGCAGCATCTGAAGGTTTGGTTACAAGCAATTGGGAAGAATTTAATTCAATTCAAAAGCAAGCAACAAATATTTAAGTAAATTTTCAACAATGGGTTAGAAGCTTTGGGTGACATTTGGAAAGGAAACTACATGAGCAGCACAAAATGTAATCTCAAGTGAACTGACAGCATCAACTTCAGATAGAACGTACGGCACTATGTACCAAATATCATGATATCTCGCTCTACCTAAAATCGTCTAACAAGACAGTTACAAGAAATATGATTTATTCTAACAAAACTGATTCCTTAACCAAAATAAGTTCTGAAAGATGGTAACCTAGGGATCTAACGCATTACACTTGAATGAACCTAAAAAAAATTCACTAATATTTGTTCTATCTAATTATGCATATGAATTACCCCCACCCCTTTTATAAATCCAGGTAATGCTTGTAGTCTTCCCTCTGGAATTATTTCACCTCAGCAATTTAATCTTAAGCATTTTGGTTTATGAACTATTGGATCTCAATATTGTTTGTGTTCATGATTGATCAACAAAGTTGATGTTGTCTGCAAAAATGATATAACTTCTAGATATGTGTCCTAAAGATGTGATGTTACGGGATGCCCATATATTGCTAGTCAGTGCTATTGTTAGTGTTGCATAGAATTAAGTTTTGTTAAAATCATCCAATAGGAATACATACACAAACACATAGAACCACAATATCATGCAACCAATTCAAATAACAAAGTTATCCAGTTCCCAAAAAGTTCAGACAAGCCATGTTCAGGAGCACAGCAATAAACAAAAAAAATTGGAATTAGTCTAGTTTGAGGACGCCTAAAATCAGTCAGATTCAGCCAACATCAAGAACAAGGGATATTCGGCCAAAGATTATGTAGTAGCCAACAAAATCAGCTAAAATAGAGGAAAGTACAAACAAATAATATAGCCATACACCCGAACTGGCTTCAAGTTGCAAGAGCACCATGCCAATGCTCAGACAAGAAGCAAAATGTAATGCAGTGCGAAAATAAAAACATATACAAAAACTTGAGTATAAAGATGACAAAGCAAACCTTTTGTCTCTTCAGCCTTTCATTTTCCTCTTCCAGACGTGAAACCTTGTTCTCTAGCTCATGGGTGTAAGCCTGCAGACCAAAAACTCAACTTTTTGCCAACAGCAAATAATTTTAGAAGATAAATGATTTCCACACAATGAATGCTTGAAATCGCACCTGCTTCCTAGCTCGTGATCTAGCTGCAGATTCCCTATTCTTGATCATCCTCTTCTGCCTCCTTTCAACACTCTTTTCAGCTATATCATCAAGAGCAACCCTTTTTCTTCCAGGAGTCTGCGTATCTGAAAAAGTACCCATCAGAGGGGATGCAGACATGGTTATTTGCATCTCAGGATAAGAAGTATCCATAATTGGATTTCCCCCAAGAGAGATAGTGTGCTGAACTGGATGGCCAGGCATGTAAACAGGCAGCATACTCTGTTGCTGTTGCTGCTGACAATGTATTGAAGGAATCTGGTAATTCATCCACTGACCATGTTGGGGCATTACCATTTGATCAGGCCCACCTGCAGCTGAGCCCGATACTTTCTCACCAGTCGACTTAGAAACCACCCCTGCCTTAACCAAGAAGTCCTCCAATGTCATTTCACCAAGAGTGGTTTTCCTATCAAGAAAACTCCTTTTCTGCTCGTCCTGAATATCCTGCCACACCTCATCAACAGTTTTTTTGCTCAGATCCATAGACAGCGCAAGGCCCGACTGCTGATCCAATGATGCAGGCTGGCCCGGCTGCTGCATTTCAAGCCCACCATCAACACCTTCCGCTGCCTGATTATTAGCCTCGGCAGTCCACACAGTCTTCAGAAGCTCATCAAGATTCATGTTACTAAGGGGTTTCCCCAGGTCACCCAACTGGTTCTGCACCTCATCAAGAGTGAGGCTATACAGTGATCCTTGCCTAGCCAACGGGTTCAATGTCGGGTCCTGAGTCTGAATTTGGGTTTGGGCTTGGGCTTGTCTTCCCCCAATGCTAGTACTACCACCACCCTGAGCTCCCATTTTCATACAATAGTCCCTCTTCTCTCCCTTTTCCCCCTCTACCTTCTTTAACCACAACCTAAATTCAACTTCTCCAAATCAATGGCAACAGGGTTCATAGTAACAGCACAAACAAAGTCCTAAACCTTATAACTACCCACGAATTGCATCATTCAATATATTGAGAGAGAGCCCAACAAATCGAAGAGCGTATCAATAGAAAAATGCAACAAAGATCAATTTATTTAGCTCCCGAAAATTATACAGCCAGATCAATCAAAGAAAATGCATGGAAATTGAGAAATCAAATGCAGAAATGAATAGATAAACAGACTTACAGAGAGAAATAGAACAATCCCAGAAAGCAAGAGATTTTTCAAGTGAGATTTCAGTATGCATGCAGCCACCGCCTTCTAACACTCTATACAACTGAAGGAAAAAATCCAGAAACCATGCTGCAGAAACCTGAGCTAATGGAAAATTAAGAGTAAAAAAGGACAAAATATTTAATAAAGGAAAACCAGAAATCAGACCCACATTCTATTCTCTTCTTCCTCGATACTAAAGAGGCTCCCAAATTATGAATGCTAAGCATCGAAAACATTGGATTACTTAAAGGATACTAATGTATCCTTCGGCAAACTAGAAAAGAAATGTAAATAAATTAGTTCTGGGAAAAAAAGAAAAAATCACAAATCAAAGCAATTGTTGTGTTTTATATAAATTCTTTGTTACCGGTACTTGTGCCTCTCTCTCTTGTTTTCCGTTTTGGTTCGAGACTTGCTTTACTTCTCCGCTCTAATGATGGTTTGGACAGTGAATTAGTGAAACCTGCAAATTACAAAACAGATAATAATAATAATAATAATAACCCCTCTAGAAATTTGCCATTATATTATTGACACTTGACAGCGATAACTTTTTTACAAGAACAAAAATAATCTTGTTCGAAAAAATATAAAAACAAAAAGTAATAATAATAATAATAATAATAAATATATTTCCAAAAAATAAAATTATCAATATATATAATAACAAGTAATTTATTTTTACCGAAAAAAAAAAACTGAAATGGGTAATATGAAATAATTATTAATATTATAGACTTAAATCATAACAACGATTTCCTAGAACCATATTAACTTAGGTAATTGGATTTTACATTTTTCTAACAAAAGTTGGGATCTACCAATAATAGTTAATTAACTAATTACACAGTTGAAAAATTCCTCCATTGGCTTATAGATTAACTCTAATTGTGTTTATAAAATTTAATCAATTAATAAAACATAAAATTGTTCCTTTTATATTCTTTATATCTAATATTACTTTGATATAATTTTAAAAAATAACTAAATCATAATTTTATTTTATTAATAAATATATATATATATTCGAGATTGACTAAGTTAATAATAACAATAGTAAATTGATATTATTATAGGAGGTCCGGGGAGTTAATATGAACTACTTTCAATTATTCAGAAATGTGAGTTTGTTATATTCTAAAAAAGTATCGTTATAAAAAATTTCACATATATAATAATGATATAAAAATTAATTAGACGTTGATTAAGATTAATTATTTAATTTTAAGATATCAAATATTTTTCTAAAAATATGAAAAAGAGACTTATATTGGGACGACACTATACTGGGATGGGGGTTGGAGATCAAATTTGTGGATAGAAATGGTTGGCCAATAAGGCATGTTCGTCCCCACATATGACTATGAGAAAAGGTTTTTTGGATCCACTAAGGACAATAATTTGTTTTTGTAAGAGAGAATCAGAGAAAATGAAACAGAAACAATGGAAGAAAATATGGGCACGCAACATATTTAATTCCTATTCATAACATTATAACAATCTCTAACTAAACTGAAAACATTAAAAATAAAACTTGAATGGACATTTTTTTAAACTAAAGTTATTTGAATAAAATTAAATATTATCAAATTATTACAATATACTTATAGTAAATCTACCCTAAGATTATTAAGAACATCTAACCGAACAAGCTTTCAAGCTTGCAACAGATTCAACACAAAAAAACAAACAAAATACAAATATTCTTCTTATTTTTTCAATTAGAAGAATACAATTATCTAACTTGAGATATTTAGTAACAAAAATAAAAATTAATTTTAAGTATATTTAGAGAACTGATGTACAAACAACAACCCTTATTCTTGAGTTTTTTAAGTCTTTCAGAAATCTTTAAAAAATTATATTTTCTAATCCTTTATTTTATTAGAACTTCAGATTTTTCTTTTTTTTTTTTTATCTTTTTTTTTTTTGAACAATTTTAGGTGGCCTGGTTCAAGACAATTGTAGTTTGGCACATGGATTTTAATGTGCTGGGGTGATTCAGTTTCACTACACAACAAAGAACACTTATGTAAGGAGGAAAATGAAACCTTTTTGAAAAATTATAAATTGATTATTATTTGATAAAATACAAATAAAAAAATTTACACCATTAAGTTCGTTTGTTTCTAAAACAAAAGTTCAATAAAAAACAAGAAACAATAGCCAAGTAAAATAACAAATAGACTACCAAACAACAAATATGCCCCAAAGACTTTAGAAGCACTCTTTGTAAAAACACAACATCTGGTTTGTCTGGCATGAAAAGAGGGAACATAAAAGCCTAACAATGTGTCAACTCTGATTTCATGCAAGCGTAATATATAAAAATCCAAAAATTGATGCAAGCCAACATGTAGAAAAAATTTCAGACCAAAATCATAAATTGTTCATTGAGAAGGAGAATAAAGTATTTAACCCAATTCAGGATAACAAACAAGCATACGATTAAAAGTAAATGTAACAATCCATCAGATTAAAACAAAATTTGAACTAGTTGACTATCATAAAACATTTATGTAAAAGCTCAAGCTTCTGCATCATCAACCACTTGAACAATCTTGGCAGTGGGCTTTGCCAAAAGGTCAGTGTACTCTTGGAATGGAGATTTGGAGAATCTAGTCTCCTTCCAGAAGTCTGGAGTTAGGAAGCCATAGGTCTTCAGAAGACAATCGAAGGTTGCCTGAAAAACACACCAAAAGATTGATTAAATAAGGTTATGGTGTTCAAATGCCAGAAGGAATTCCATTATCTGATCAAAGAAAAGATAAAATTGGGGAGTGCCCAGGTACTTGGAAAAAGCAGAGAGAAAACACCAAAACAATGAATACTGACAAGATAATCAAACCCTATATGATCGCAGTTTAGGGATTCAAGATTACAAGATAAATCTTGAAGATTGGTTGAAACAAATATCAAAGAGCAGATCTTACAACATTTATAATCGAACAAAAGAAGTCATTAATAGCAAAATAACAACACACAAACCATGTAACAAAAAGCAAAAATCCATAAAAGAAAACAAACTCTTCATCAATTATCAGTAGAGACTAAATACGAACACATAATATATTGAGTACAGGCATCAACACTTCTCCAACCAAATAATATACGAAATTCGAATGCATAACAATGACAGAAAACACAGAACATAAATAAGGTTAAATAAAATCGAAACATATTTTAGTATGAACAAACTCCCTAAAAATTATAAGCACAACTTGATAATATTAAAATCAAGATTCACCACCAATTAGATACTAAGAAGGCACGAAGAATCTTACAACACAACATAAACTTATAAAGCAAATAGACAAGCATAATCAGTGCATCAAAAATAGGAAATTTCAATGAAATCTAGCTCTATAAATATACCACAAAACAAATAACTAATCACAAGAAAATAATTAAAAAGGAGCAAATTTTCGACCTTCACAAAGTTTCCAAGAGTCTTTGTTGATCCACGGGAGGAGGTAAAGACATCATCAATACCGGCAAACTGGAGCACCTTCTTTGGCACGCGAGCCGCAACGATACCAGCACCACGGGGAGCAGGGACCATCCGCACGGTAACAGACCCACATTTCCCAGTAACCTTACAAGGGACGGTATGGGGCTTTCCAATCTTGTTTCCCCAGTATCCTCTCCTGACCGGAATAACGGACAGTTTGGCCAATATGATTGCACCACGAATGGCAGTTGCCACCTCCTTAGAACACTTCACCCCCAATCCGACGTGGCCGTTGCTGTCGCCGACAACCACGAACGCCTTGAAACGGGTTCTCTGCCCGGCCCGTGTCTGCTTCTGGACAGGCATGATCTTCATCACCTCGTCCTTGAGGGAGGGCCCAACAAGAGCATCGATGATTTGGTACTCCTTAATAGGAAGAGAGTGGAGGTAGATTTGTTCCAGGGATTTGATTTTGCCATCCCTAACCAATCGCCCGAGCTTCGTCACTGGTACCCACTTCTCCTCCTCTGCTTCACGGCGGGGGCGGCGACCTCCACGTCCACGGCCTCCTCTGTCTCCCCCACGGCCACGGCCGCCGAATCCGCGCCCAAAACCTCTGTCTCCGCCTCTTTCAGCCATTGCTATAGCTCTGAGAGAATGATGAAGAGAAAATGAGAGGCGAGTGAATTTGTGTGCTTTCTGAGTGAGACTGGAACCCTAGGGTGAAGGAAGGGTATATATATTGCCAAGCGAATGGGCTTAGGGTTTACCAACCTAGCCCATCTTTCTTGGCGGGTTGACCAAAACAGGTTTTCATGTTAGCTTAGGTCATTGTGGGCTTCCTTGTAATTGATTTACCAAATATTTAGGTTGGCCCAGTATTTTTTTTGAGCTTTCATCAATTTAAATCGGAACTGAAAACAAAAAATAACCTTCTCCATCTTTTATTTTTTTTAAGTTCCTAACATTTTAGTAACAATTATATATCTATAATATATATATAAAAGTACTTTGACTTTTTTTATTAGGATATTCCCGACTAAATGTAATTTTTTGATAATAAGTAATTTTTAATAAATTTTAATTACAAAAATATTTGATTTGATTCATTCTTTCATAAATTATGAATATCATGTTTATTTATATTTTTATTATTATTAGTTATAAATATATTCAAAAATAGGTCATTTCCTACCTAATTTTTTCACGTACAATTGTTTCATTCTTGAATAATAGGTAAATTTTTATATTATTGTTTGAGAGATTTCGTTCAATGGCTATCATATATATATATATATATATATATATATATATATATATATATATATATATACTACAAATTATGTGTAGTCAGTATAAGAAATGTTTTAATATAATTCAATAATTCATTTTTTAGTTCGAAAAATATTACATGTATAGTGTAAAAAAACTATATTTTTTATGGAACAATTTTCAAGATTTACGTAATTATGTTGTTCAACATAAATAAATTCAAATTTTAAGAATTTTTTGTTAACTCCTAATATATTCAAAATGAGAAATATATATTGGAATATTTGTTGGTAAATGTAAATCATTGTATTTTTATTATACTCTGAAAAATACATTAATAATTTTCCTATAATTAAGCTACCAATAATTTAAAATTATCCAATCAATTTTGTCAAATTTGAAATTAAATTTTCAAAGTTTGACAATTTTTACGAGTCTGTAAATCTTTATTTTCTTTAATCTTCTTATATCTCTATTTTTTTAATTTATTATAATTCAACCTTTCTTAAATTGCGGATATCTTGTTTATCAATTTGTGAACAATAATTCTAATAGAAGAAAAGACGAAAATTATAATCTACAACAAATTTCTATTAATTATACAAAAAAAATAATCTCTTAATTACAAACCATATCTTTTACAATACATCATATAACTTGACTATACACTTATAAAAAAATATATCTTTTGTAAATCGTACAGGTCTCCCACTAGTCTATATTAATATCTAAAGAGGTCTCAAATATCTTATTAATTATTTAATAATCCTCGTAAAAAGAATTAATATTTGATCTCCTAAGTTAGAAAAGAGGTTGAGCTCAAATAAATGTTAAGAGAAGTGACAGAGTGTTTAGTATATTATATCATTGTATTTAGTATGAGAGAGTGTCGTCTTAATATTATATTGTTTACACATATTATTATAATATAATATCATTAAAATATATAAAATTAATATTTTTAATATATATAATTATGTTTAATAATTTATATATGTAATAAGGATATAAATATTATATTTAAAATTACATGTGAACATTAATTTTATTTATAAAATACACAAATTATTAAATATAGTATTTTCTTTTGAAATTAAGAAAATTAAATAAAATCTGGTATACCAATATATATATTTTTTATTATTATATATAGCATTGAATGTGCCGCAAATTCGTAATTGACTTCTTAAAATTAAGTAATTATGAATATATGTGAATTTTTTGGTTATTTTTGATAAAATTAGTTTATTACCAATATTAACAAATAAAAAAAATAAAAAATGAAAATGAATTATTGGTTAGCAATATAACAACATTTCATAAAAATTCATTTTTTCATTTATGGAAAGAAAATAGGCTGAAAATTTGATAATAACAAATATAGAAACAATCAGTTTACTATTATATATTATACTAGTGTTAGATATGTGCGATGCCAAGAAGATATTTTTTTATTATATTTTATAATGTAAGTATATACTTAAGTTTTATATATATATATATATATATATATATATATATATATATATATATTAAATGAAAGCATTCACGCATATAAATTCAACAATAACATTGGATTTACAAAAAATTATTTTACAAAAATCAATTTTAATGTTTCTAGATAAAACGAAAAAAAATATAATTTATATAATATCAAATGAAATAAACAAATGAAAATATACCTACTATTCAAGAATTAAACGATTGTACGTGAATGAATTAGGTAGGAAATGATCTGTTTTTGAAAATGTTGATAAATATAATATCCATAATTTATGAAAGGATTTATCAAATCAAATATTTTAGTAATTAATATTTATAAAAAAATAGTAATATGCACACAAACACATCCTAAATAATAGATAACAAATTACTTTTTATTAGAAAATCACATTTAGGCGAGAAAACGAAAATAAAAAAATTATTTTACTTATATATATATATATATATATATATATATATATATATATATATGGATGATTGAGTGTCTCATAGTACACTCAATTTTTAATATTACTTATTTAATTAATAATATATCTAAAAAATATTTTTATTTTTTTATAATAATAAATTAACACTAATATTTTTAGTTAAATAAATAATATTGTAAATTAAAATGCATTAACAGTGTTTTTGCAATTTGGCATAAGGAAGAAAACCTTTCCCAATCTTATTATTCAAATCCCATTGTATTAAAAATTGAGCTTTTAAATAAAGAAAATGAGAGATCTATAAAAATATCTTATAGAGTATCGCACAGCAGACACACTTTGATCCAAATCACAATAACGTAAATTTTTTTGGATTAATTTCAATTAACAACCACCAGCGCTGTGACCATTTTCGTAATTCTGGCACACAAAGATCGGAGCGACTATAACGAAATCCCTAAACGCAGCGTCTCCGAACAATACACAAAAGGCACATAAAGTTACAAAACGAAATCAGTACAAAAATAAATATCTCCATTTTCTCCCTGAATAATTCATAAGAATCAATGTTTTGGATTAGCAGCCCCGTTGAGGAGCACAAATAACCCGCCAGAAAGAGAAGGTCGTGTTAGTCTTTAAGCGTACAATGCATAAAAAAGTGAAGTGTGGTCTGTTTAAGAACACAATAGTTCTATTACAGTTAAAACAGGATTCATGGCCCAACAAAATGGAAGATGGAACTGCATATTATTCCACATAAACAAGTGACGATGTTCAGTCTGTCTTCAATGAAGAGAAGAAATCATCGCAATCAAATTATGTTGTTTGGGGCAGTTTATTGCATCGACAAGCAATAAATGGAACACAGTAAAAACAGCATGCTCCTAATAGTGAATGGAACTATAATAATACTCCATGATCCACCAGCAATCTTGTTGCAATGCTCCAAGATGAGTATTATGGGCTTGTTCATGCAATCATAGGTCTCCTCTTCATGGTGCTACAAAAAGTTTAGGGATTAGATCTCAGCCATACCTGCCACGACAGTCTCCATTCTCAACAGTTCATTCCCATGCTCTTTCCTAGCGACAGATTGTTTGATTGGAAAATAGGTACAATATTCTTGAATACCCTTGACAATGGAGCATTAGGCTACGAACATATGAAACTAGTATCAAGGGCAAGGAATCATGTCGAGTTGGAGAATTGTAGTAAGCAAAGGGAGGCTTATGGAGATAAACATGGCAGAGGGAGAGAGTGTGTGTGTCTGTGCAAGGGGAGAAAGTGGAAGAAAACATGTGGAAAATCTTGCTCTAACCAGGGTTTGTATGAGAATTCAATTACTAAGAAAAAGAACAAGGCTTTCTTCTGTTCGTAAACATGCTGATGTAAAAGAAAAGAGAAGAGATGGATAAACACGAAGCTCGTTCCTGCAAAACAAATACTAAAGAAGTGACAAACGTTAACCAGTAACATTCAGTACTCCAAAGCAATCCCAGTTTCCAGGTTTCCAATGAATCCTGAAATAGACACTAAATAAATAAGGTTCAAAAGGAACACATAAATTATAGATTAATCTAAAGTAAACCTAATTCAACAGAAAATGTCAAAAAAAACACAAATACTAGTCAACAATAGTGTCCTTCCGAGTGACTCATTTGAGGTAAAATAATGACAAAGTGAAGCTTCACCAAAAATATGCTAGCACGTAAATTTGAATATTGAAATTGCAAATTGTGCTTCATAAAGTGTATCAGAAGCATTGCTGATATGTAAGAAGAGAAATCCAGTAATGAAAACAGGAATGTGGCAGAACACAACTGATTTGTTCAAGAAAATAACTAGCACCAAATTTATGATATCATGCATAGTTTGAGATATCTCATCTAACGGTAGTTATAGGAGGGAAATGTAGTAGATGTTGATACACCACTTGTAGGAGCCCTTGTTGCTGTGGTTGCTGTTCCCACTGTCCCAACAGAGGATAACCCCGCTTGCGCATTCTTGAAGGCTCCAAATCCATGCAAAGCTGCTTGAGTCCCATAGTTCCCAATCACCCCTGTGCTTATGCTATTCATCCCGTAGTTGCCACTAATTCCTGCTATTGGTGCAGCTAAACCTGGATTGTATCCAACTGGATTATATCCTGCTGGATTATATCCTGCTGCCAGAAATGCATTCCCAGGAAATCCCATCCCCGGATTCTGGGCCATCACAAGCCCGCTTGCGTTCAAATTAGTTCCTAAAATCCCAGTATTCATTCCCAAACTACCATAACTAACATCAGTAACAGCGGGATTTGTACTACTGACACTACTTTGCCCAGATGCATTTTTTGTATAATTTTCCATAAACTTCTTGCAATGCAGTTGACAATTTTCAAAGACCTTAATTGGTTCCTCCATTGCCTTCTTATACCCCTCGGTTGACTTGTAAGTAATAATAGCAAATCCTTTAAACTTATTTGTACCTGGATCCATCCCTAATGGCCCTTCTTCAATCTCACCAAAGCTCCCGAAAAACGCTTTGAGCTTCTCAGGACTCACGTGGGGCGCCACATTAGCCACATACATCTTGCGGCTCCCTCCATCAGTCGTACCGGTGCCAGCAGGTGGACCCACAGCCGCCAGCTGGCAAGTGACAGTCTTGCTCCCAATCCTCTTCTGGGGAATTTTGAGAGCTTTTCTGGCAGCAGCTCGAGTTTTGAACATCACAAAGGCGTAGCCTTTGGCACGACCGGTATTTTTGTCGGTAATTAACTTGCTCTCCTCGATTTCCCCAAAGGTCTTGAATTCTTGGACAAGCTGCTCGGAGGTGGCATCCCATCCGAGCCCGTATAAGAATATTTTCCGGTGGGTAGGGTCCGAATCGGCCTTTTGGATGATGGTCGATAGGATTTTGGGGTCCTTCTCCGTGGCCTCCTTGAGGAGGTCCATGATTTGGGATTTTCCGAAGGGCTCCAATAATTCGCGGAGGGTTTCTCTTCTTGATGCCTCGTCGTTTGGTTCTTCTTCAGACGAAGAAGATTCTTCATCTTCATCTTCATCTTCATCTTCCTCTTCGGATTCCGATTCCGCTTCTTCATCATCGGATGAGGATTCTTCTTCATCAGAGGTCTCCTCTTCCTCTTCTTCCTCCTCCTCTTCTTCTGCTACCACTTCACGAACTGTTTCTTCTTCCTCCTCCTCCTCTACTTCCGCTACAACATCCTCGCGAATTGCTTTAGGTTTTTGCTCATTGGATTGTTTAGAACTAGGGGTTTTTCGTTTCCTCGGCATTGCAGCAATTTTTTGAGCTTCACTTCGCGATGATGAGGCAGCTCTAAATTTTAGTATATTAGGGTTTTAGATTTTGAAATTTGCGCAGTTTTGGGCCTTTGGCTGCCAAATGAGCTCTGCCGAACGCACGATTTTGAGAAATCCCGCTTGTGACTTGACTATTTCACAAACTAATATTTGCTTGGCCTAAACAAGTATTTATTTATAAATTGTTTTAATATAGATTTTAAAAACAATATATTACATTATTATAATATTTTAATTTAATTTTAAAAAAAAACATTGATTAAAGAAATTGGTGTTGCGTGTATTTTGAATAATTTGCTAATTATCTACTATTTTCTCCTAAAATTTCATAGTTAATAGACTTTTCTAAACTTAATTTCAATTTTATGGAATAAATAAAGTCGTAATTAGGTAAATATATTAAAGGCTATATAAGTTTACACATCTTTAATATTGAAAAAATATTACTTAAATAAAATCATGTTCTATGTTTTTTTAATAAGAATTAAAACAGACTCATCTAGAATTTTCCGACCATAAAAATAACAATTTGCCCCCTAAAATTTAATTTGATGTGTAATTACATCCTTAACCTTTTATTTAAGCCAATTATTCTTTCGATCTTTTATTTTGGGATCAAACACGGTGATTATTTATTTTTGAATCAATTATAAATTTACTATGAGACTATAAAATAACAGTTTGTCCTCGAAAATTTGACTTAAGTTAGCAATTATCTCCTCGACCTTTTATTTGGGCATATTTCGGCAATAATATATATATATATATGGAAGAAAAACTAGAACGGACAAAATCAAAAGAAGAAAAATATTTTTTCTATTTGATATATTGAACAATTAGTGTGAGACATGTGCGATGCACATAAGATATTTTTTCCTTATATTTTGTAATTTAAGTATATATTCAAGTTATATGATATATTGTAGAAGGTGTGGATTTGTAATTAACTAATTATTTTTTGTATAATGAGTAGAAATTTATTGTAATTTTATACTTCGTCTTTTCTTCTATTAGAATTAGCCTCGTTCACAAATTGATAAGCATGATATCCACGGTTTATAGAAGGTTAAATCAAATTAAATTAAAAAAAATATAGCAATATCAGCAGATTAAATAAAATAAAGATTTATACATATCTCGTAAAAATTGGCAATTACACAATCAAATTAATGACAAAAATATTTTGTAAATTGCTAATCTATATATATATATATATATAACGTAATTTGTTATCTATTATTTATGATATGTAAATTGGTAAATTTTCACTAAAATATTTTATTTGATTCATCATTCCATAAATTATGGATATTATTTCATTGTTATCAATTATAAATAGATTGAAAAACAGGTCATGTTTTACCTAATTCTTACACGCACAATTGTTTGATTCTTGAACAGTAGATACATTTTCATTTGCCTATTTCATTTGATATTATGTAAATTATATCTTTTTTTTTTTCCTTTTTATCCAGCAACATTAAAATTAGATTCTTTAAAATACTTTTTGTTATAAATCCAATATTATTGTTGTATTTATATGCTTGAATGATTTCGTTCGCTATATTTATATATAATTTAAGTATATACTTACATTACAAAATATAATAAAAAAAATATTTTGTGCATTGCACAGGTCTCACGCTAGTTAAATGTAATGATATTACAAAAATTTGAAATTAAATAGAACAATTACTTTGCAAGCTAATGAAAAATCACACGGTGCTTATACATCGAAATAATTTGTATATCTCAACAGAAAATCACAAGAATAATCAAACGAAAAATAAAAGAGATGGACAAAATTTTCGTTTAAAAATATAAAGAAAAATTGTTAAGAAAATAAAATATGTTTATGATAAATTGAAAGCAATAGATGAATAAAAAAATCTAAAACTAAAATAAACCTAAAAATAATATTTTAAAGAGTGTAGAAACATGGCAGATATTATCATACCTCAAGAAAAAACATGCAAAAGACTTAAAGAGGAGGGAGAACAAACAAGAGATCTTAAAACATGTAGTGATAATCTTAATAAAGTGATAAAATATCTAAATTTCTAATCATATATTAAATGTTGCAGTATATTCATCTTGATATCATCTAATTTTGAAACACCTAAATTTGTGGAATAATTTAGATTTTGAAATCGAATCAAATTTTCTAGAATAAAAATATCTAATTTTAATTTAATAATAATATAGTTATTCTAAACTAAGTAATGAAATTTATACGGGAAAACAAAATTAAAAAAATATATTTTGTTTATATATATAGATAGATTGATTTACAAAATAAAAACTTGCTCCTATGTATATATAATATCCTAGCCGACTTAGTTATGTATTACTAACCAATCATATGCTTGCACGAATAGAAAAAAAAAATAACAAACTATAACTACTTGGAAAATAAGAACTACAGAAAAATAACAAACTCTATATAATCAGATTTCCATTTGTATGCGGATGTGTTCATGTGCCACTTACATGCTCATCTGATGCTTCTTACCCTTCTAATTGCGGAGTCGTCATTGGAATGCATAAGTATGTACTTCTTTCATTTAAAAGAAATATTTTAAAATATTTTTTTTTTCATAAAAAGTATTGTGTTTTAAAAATTAAAAATCTCATTTACTAGGAAAAAAACTACTGAAGTATACATTTTACAAACACATTATATATAATTAAAAAAATAAACTCAATAAAAAAATAGTCGTATAATCACAAAGTTTATAGTTTTTAATAAATTAAATTGATAAAGATAAAAAGTTGTACAAGATATTTTTTTTAAAACATAAAGAATATTATGCTTAAGACACCTTTATTTTAAAACAAAAAGTCAATGAAAACATGATCCATTGTTTGGAGCTATGCACACAATAAGAATAAACCATATCTCCACCAAAGAACATTTTATCTCTATTTAATATCCAAACCATCTTCAAATGTCTAAACCATTATAAGAGAAACACAGTCAACCATATCCATCAAAGCAGAGGATCCACAACATGGAGAAGAGACTTCATGTCATCACATTGTTGTTCGTTTTTTGGGGTTCGTAATTCTATTTTCATTTTATAGAATCCCTTATGTCGAATAATTTGATATGATATCTTACTGTATTGTTTGATTTCATATATTTTCTTAAATTTATTTATTAATTAGTCATCTTATTTATGAATAAAAAGGATTGTTTTTAATAGAGTCAGTTGCTGCAAAAAAATCAAAAAAATTATATTGTTTTGTACCAAAAACTATCGTTAGAGATTGTTCGCGAGAATGTCCTGTATATTGTAAAGGTTCCCCAACATATACATGCATTAGCACAAAAGGGTGTTGTTGTCTTCGCAAATACATAAATAATCTGAACATCTTGGATCATCTGCAGAATCAACATCAGCGGCGCCACCGAAAATGCTTCTTGCAAAATAGAGGATTGAATCTCTACATATATATCGTGAAATAAAATTTGGGATTTATCCAATAATTACTTTCTTATGGGTCTAATTAGATTATTTTATTCAAAATACACATTATCTATTGTACTTAGTGAGGACAGCTTCACTCAACAAAATAAATAAATAAAACCTAATAATAATAATAATAATAATAATAATAATAATAATCAGATCACAACGTTTAATGTTCGTTCAAATTGAACCCAAAGGAAAACAATGACTTTAAAACGTCCTTAATTCATATAAAATCACACAATTTATAGCATTTTAATACATTGAACACAAGAAAATAAACGACAATGCACCCAATATTCTTCTTTTGTCATTATTCTCTATTTATATATAATCTAACTAAATCGAGAGTTTTAACTAAGACAAAAACTTGTATGTATTATATGCATAAATTTCTTTTACAAGAAATTGAATTTTAGCTAAAATAAAATATAATTTATTTTAACTGATCTGATCCGAATTCACACAAAAACATACAAGTGTGTTAGTGTTTGGGCCTAATACCTTTTTCGCACCTACTCTGCTTGTGCGGGAGAGTTTCCTGTGGCTCAATTGACAACTTTTTAAATTTTATTGATCAACTCAATTTGTTCGCATGTAAGAAAATTTATACATTTAAAATATATAGGGTGCAAGTATTTTAAATTATTTAGGAGATCTCTAAGAAGTATTATTAGAACTTCTCCAACAATGCTTCAAAGAAGCCGTGGAGCCGCAGTACTATACTCCAGCAATGCTTTAATAAGTGTTTTAGAATACAGTTAGTCTATTCTCTGCGTATAGCAAAGTCTATGCCACTTAATTCTTATATACATAGACTAGATAATCGCTCGTGTGCGATGCACATGATAAAATATATTTTTTATATTAATAATATATTATGAAATTATATTATTATTCTAAAAAATTATATAATATATAAGTGATATTAAAAAAATTAAAACATATAACTATATAACAAATCAAGAGATCATGATGTAAACAAAATACTTATAAAATATAAAATATAAAAATAATAAACTTTGCATGTGACTTACACATATTTGTAGTACATGATAAAAAATAAATAAAAAAAATATTTTTTAAATATATGTTGTGTGTATTTATTTTTCTTTTTTATTAAAATTCTTTCTACTTATAATATCAAATAGCAGTCATAATATGCAGCAGATATAAGAAATTAAAAGTTCTAAATTTTCACTCAAACCAATTTGAAATGTATAGTGCATTATCATTCTTTGAACAAGTTTCTCTAACAAATAAAAAATTATATAACAAAATGAATTTTAGAATTTAAACTCAATCCAACTTACTATAATTTCTCAAAGTCAATACAAATATTTCAAATTAGTAAATCAATATTAAAATAAAACAACTAAATATATACTTGAATAATATAATGAAAATATTTATCGTTATTATTATTCTAAACAATATAAAAATATGTTTATTTGTCTCAAATTCATTTAAGGATTTAACCATTTTTTAAAATTCAAACTTACACATATTTCAAATAAAAATAAATAATTTAACTCATAAAACATTTATTTCATATTTTAAATATAATATTTTATTTTAATATATACAATATTGATATCAAATTAAAGATCGTAAAAAATGATTAATTTGATATATCATATGTCATAAATGAATTTGTAACAAAAAATTTATTTAAAATTTAAAATTTTAATTAAAAACTATTTTTATTTATATAAAACTATTTTTTTAACATTTAATTCTTCTACTATATTTTGAAGTAAAAAGCACCGAATTTTTTAGAAGTGATATGAGTTTTTTTAGCATATTTTTAAGGGTTTTTATTTATTTATATTAAGTATAATTTTTTTATGGTGACACATGAAAGATTCATATTTTGCAGCGTTTTACTTTTATTTATTAAGCTATATGATGCCCTGTGCAATGCATGGGATAAAATATACTTTATTATATTAATAATTTGATAAAAAAAATAAATTATTGTTGTAAAAGAGTATAAAATATATAGTGATATGAAAAAAATTAAAATATATAATTTTATAACAAAGTTAGAGATCATGATGCAAATAAAATACTTATGAAATATAAAATACAAAAATAAAAATTAATAATTTATGTGTGTGACTTACACACATTTGTAGATTATTTTTTAAATGATATAAAAAGAAATTAAAATATCGCATTTTCTGAATATATTTTGTGTGAATTTATTTTTCCTTACAATTTAATTTTTTTTACTTAAAATTAAATATCAAATAGGATTTGTAGTATTAGTAGATATATACAATTAAAAATCTTAAAATTTCACTCAAATCAATTTGAAGTATAATGGTGCATTGTCATTCTCTCAAAACAATTGTCTAATAAATAATAAATAATATATTATATAACAAAGTGAATTTTAGAATTCAAACTCAATCCAACCTACTATAATTTCTCAAAGTCAATACAAATATTTAAAATTAGTAAATAAATATTAAAATAAAACAACTAAATATATACTTGAATAATATAATATTTTTGATTCATGAAAATATTTATTATTATTATTATTATTATTCTATAAAAATATTTAATATATTTTATTTGTCTCAAATTCATATTAAAAAATTTAGCCCATTTATATTCAAACTTAACACATATCTCAAATAAAATAAATAATTTAACTCATAAAAATATTATTTAATATTTTAAATATAATATTTTATTTTAATATATACAATATTTGTATCAAATTAATGATCGTAAAAAGACAATTAATTTGATGTATTTACATGTCAAAAATGGATTTGTAACAAAAAGATTATTTTAAATTCAAAATTTCTTTTAAAGTTTTTTATTTACATAAAACCACTTTTTTTAACATGTATTTTTTTTTACTTTTTTTTAAAATAAAAATGTAGGAATTTCTAGAAGTGACATGTGTCTTTTTAGCATATTTTTAAGAGTTCTTCATTTATATTAAGTATATAAATATAAATGTTTAAGTATATAAATTTTTATGTTAATCACATGTTATAATCTTATTTTCAAAAAATTTAAGTAAAAATGTAAAATTTTTTGAAGTGACACATGACATAGTTCTTACTTTTATATTAAGTAAGGATAAGGATAAGAATAAAGATAGACATATATATATATATATAATAATAATTGCTTTTATATTTTTATATTGAATATTATATTGTTTTTGTATCACAATTAATTTAATTTAATTAATTTTAAAATTATTCTAAGTAAATGTAGTAAAAAGTAAAATAATAAAATTGTTCCCTAAATTTCCTATTTACCTTTTCATTTGAATTGACTTATTATTTTAAAGAAAACTTAAATATAAGGTGCATTCCAAAAGGGGGGAAACAGAAAAGATATATTTTCGCCTATTCTACCAGAAACCTTCTCTGCAATTGCCAATTAGATGTGGTCACGATTTTGAATTGAAATCGGTTGTTTGGAGTTTCTCAAAACGGAGAATTTGCCTTACGCAAATTATGCCTCATATTTCCGGCAAGACGACATAGATATTTATATATTTTTTTGGACATATATGTGTATTAATTTCCTATATATTTTGATGGATTATCTATATAAATAGAAACAATATGCCCGTACTATATACTATATACTCCTTTCATTTAAAATAAAATAAAAAAGCTTTGTTTCAAAATATTTCTTATTTTATAAAAAGAGCCGGCATTTTAAAAGTAAAAAATCTCGTTTTACTAGTAAAAAATATTGAAATATTTATTTCACCAAAAAAATATATATAATAAAATGAACGAACAAAGTATAATTATAAAATTTATAATTTTCAAAAATTGTACTTTAATTAAATTGACAAAAAATAAAACTTGTACTCATAAAAGACAAGATATGTTTTTTTTTTAACAACAATATTATTCGCTTAAGACAACTTTACTCTAAAACAAATATTGTACGAAAACATGATACATTGTAAAGTTTTGGAGCTATGCACACAATAAACATGAATCATATCCCCACTAAATAAAATTTGATCTCTATTTAATTTTGAAACCATCTTCAAATGTCTAAACCATTATAAGATAAACACAGTCAACCGTATGCATCCAACCAGATGATCCACAACATGGAGAAGAGACACCACTTCATCACTTTGTTGTTCCTTTTTTGGGGTTTGTAATTCCAATTTGATTTTATAGAACTCTTATGTTGAATAATTTAGTTGGATTTATCACTCTACCATTATGTTCGGTCTATATGTATATATATTTATATTAATTTATTATTTAATTATATTTTTTATCAACGTACAAGATTGTTTTTAATAGAGTCGACTACTGCAAAACAACCAGAAAAATTATGTGCTGCTCAACCAAGAACTATTATTACAAATTGTCTTCAAGAATGTCCTGTATTTTGTAAAAAATTTCAGGCATATACATGCATTGACCCAAAAGGTTGCTACTGTCTTAACAAATGCAGAGATGATCGTAAACATTTTGGATCATCAGCAGAATCAACGTCAAAGGTGTCATCAATAACGCTTCGTGCGAAGTAGAGGATTGAATCTCTAAATATGTTGTGAAATAAAATTTAGAATTTATTCAATAATACTTTCTTTAGGATCTAATTGAATGTCATTTTTCCTTTATAAATACACATTATCTTTAATATTTAATGAGGATTCTTTCTCTAAAAAAATAATGAAATTAAAAAAAAAATCACTAGATCACATAGTTTAATGCCATTCAAATTAACCCAAAAGACATAATGACTTGAAAATGCTGATTTAATAAAAACACACCATTTATGGCATTTAAAAATACATTGAACGCAAGAAAATAAAAGAAAACGCACCCGGTCTTCTCCATTTTTCATTATTCTCTGTTCATATCCAACCTAGTTAAATCCGTGTTTCAATTAAACCAAAGACTTGTATTATTATATATGCATAAATCTTCTTACACACAATAAGTTAAAATCTAGTTAGAAATAACAAAAAATGTAGATCTTAGCCAACTCGAGCTAGATTCATGTAAAAATGTAGGAATGTGCTACCATCCACGCATATTTGGGTTTGATACTTTTTCGTACATATTTTATGTGTACAGAAAAATCATCCTAAGATAATTCGTAATTTTTGAATTGTACAAATGTGATCAATTTATTTTCTCATAAGAAAATTCATGCATTTGGTGTATAAGAGTGCACTGTTTAATTAAAATCAATTAGGACATCTCTAATAAGTATTAGGGTGGGTCTTTAATGCATCGGGCACACCGTGCACCCGATCAATATGATTACTTGTTTAACTAAAAAATATGACTTGTTGATTTGGAAAGTATTACTATTTTTTAAAATAAAAAATCAATACTAATATTTTTCAAGTAAAAAAGTAACATTTTTCAATTAAACAAATAATATTGTAGATCAAATTACATGGCGCACAGATGCATTGAAGTTTTTGATCAAGTATTATTATGTGTTTTAGCATATCAACAATCATATATTTAGCTTCAAACAGTTCAAATCATAATCCAAATATCTGGTTTGTGTTTTAGCATATCAACAATCATATATAGTATTTGGTATCACCTTCAAATCATTTGATCGCTGTTACATACGGTCCTAAGGTTCACTTGAAAGTGATCAGACAAACTCCCTTTCACAGTTCTTGAAAAATGTAACAGAAACTCAGGTACTACCGACTAAAGTAATATGAAAACAAGAAAAGAAAAAAAAATTGTTGTCCCCAGCAGAACTAATTACAGTAGCCCACACAACAATTTGGCATAACATCCAAAATCATATATATAAACTCACAGCCACAGAAAAGTTTGTAATAATTGTGAAAAGAAGCCCACCAAACTTTCTGATATGTTATATCAATACTATTGGACCCCATCAAATTCACAGTTCACGCATCCTTCTATTCCAGTCTTTTTTTTTTTTTTTTTTGAGATATTTTTAATGAATGTGATATTCATCGTGTATTTATATAAGTTTGTGTGAACGTGTGAAGATAAGATATTAATGTTCGATAGAATTTATTGAGTACACATTCTCCTAGACCCATTCATTGCTCTAGCTAGCTAGCTACTAGCTAATTTAGGTGATTAATTGGTAGGTCTGATTTTTTTTCTTTCCTCTTTTCAAGAAGTTCGAACTCTTTTATGAATGATTCGAATCGGAAAAAGCAATAGAATTAATAATATCCTTTGTAATAAAGGAGAACATGAGAGCGTGCACTTAATTATAAGATCTGATAAATTCTTACATCTTAGAGCTAAGATTGATATTTTTAGAGTTTGTTAATGTTTTGTCTACCTTAAAATATGATGTGTGGATAAAATAAGATATAGAAATCTCTTAAGATGTTAATAACGATAAATTAATAATGGTATAATCACAACGATAAAATTTAAAGAACGTTCATGAATGTTAAAGAAAAAAAACAAAAGCCCTCGTATTTTTAATTTAACCAAAATATTTATTAAAAGCTGTGATTGCGTGAAAAAATCTATATTTTGTTAAAAAAAAAAAAGACATCTTGAGTTTGTAATTTTACAAAACTTCTCTTATTCAATTTTCATCTTACATCATCTTTTCTACGAGTATATTCTACTCGGGCATAAATAAATCTTGATCAATTGCAGCCTCTTATTCTAGTTCAGTAACGAATCAAATGAGACCTACTTTTAAAATAAAATAATATTCTTCCTAGAAAAATTTACCGAAAATTTTCAACGAGCTTAAAGTTCAACGAAACAAGCTTGGAAGAAGCCAACCATATACCCTAACAAAGGTTTGGCATTGTAGCAGGGAACATGTATGGTTGTATAATGGAGAAAGCCACATGGACTGAAAGGAATCAATAGAGTTAGAGACAAAACCTAGAGAAAAGGAATGGTCATTTGAATAATATCAACTTACGCTGTTGGGTTTGGATGGTGGTGATAAGATCCCTCTGCAATCATATTTGAATCATTATCTTTTAATAGCCAACCCTTTGTTCTGCTGTCCAAGAAACAGACAGAAAGGGTTTGTGATAATCCTCACTCTATATGCTTAGCATGGGGCCCGGCCCGGCCCACCTTTGAATTTTTCAATCTCAGAATAGATCAGGGATTACCACATCTTATCTTTTCCAAGATGACACTAATATAATAATATTACAACAGATCACCACTTTTTAGTGTATTTTTCCAAGAAATCTTGCATAGCCAATTGTTTTGTCAGCAAATCAGATTCTTATCTCAAGTGTTCTAACTCTACTCATCTGTATTATAATTAAATTAATAAATTAATATTTTTTCGCCAAAATTACTTGCTATTTTTTAAAAAGTTTGGCACTCAATGAAGTTTTTTACTTTTACTTGCGTTTCATCCTAAATTTTAGAAGGTTTAAATTTTTTCCGTGTTAATTTTTTATAAAAAATATATTAAATTAATCATTTTTTATGATTTTCAAAATTTTTGTTCATCAGTATTTATGTATTCTATTTTCATAAAGTTATATTAATATTTTTATAATAATTTATTATAATATTATAATTATTACAAACAATACAACTCACTACAAAATTCTAATATATCTGTAATGCTATTATAGAATTAATAAAATAATAATAAAAAAACAAAATACCATTTAAAATGTAAAAAAATCTATATCACATTGGTGGTAGGTAGGAAATTACATTCTATAATATAAAGGGGGGGGGGGGGGGTGTGAAATTCTTACAGCAGATTGATCTAATCTGAAAGAGGGCTGCATTGAATTATTTAGAGAATGTTAGAAAATATAATTTAGTAAGATTGTTAATGAGCGCACCAAAGAAAGTGATGAGATGGCAAAATATTGACCACAGAAGAAACATTCATGAATGAGGTAGGATGCTGTTCTTTAAGTGTGTTGCCCATGAGGTCCCACTTCTCTCCTACTCTGTATTAACTCATTTTGTCTAAAATAAAACATGATCTTAATGTCAGTAGATGGAATTTTTTTATTCTGATGGGTCCCCTCTTCTTAAATCATATGTATATATATATATATATATATATATATATATATATTATTTTATATTTTAGTTTATATATATACATATAAATTCTATTTTATTTTTGTATGTATTGATGCTATTAGCCGTGTGTTGAAAGAATTTATGAAGTGATAAATAAAAAATCAAAACAGGAAATGAATTTTCTAAAACACGATGTATTAACATATTATTCCAAAGAAAGTATGTTTTTTATCCACTAATTTAAAAAAATCAACATGTTTCTTTTTCTAGCGTAGAACATGAAAAAGATTAAGATGTTCTTATTGTTCGATATTGTTCTCAAGCTTTGACATATGATACTTTAATTTAAAGTTATCTAGTAGATTGTGAAGTTTTTCGACTTTGAGATATAATGTATTTTAAAATTCATCCTATATATTTAGAGTTTGTGCTATTATCGAAGTGGTTGTTGTTAAGAATACGACTAACTTTTTTAATTGTCAAAATGGATGAAAAATACTTTCTTCATTTTTAAAAATAGAGTAATATTTATGACAAGTACAACTTCATATTTTTTATTTAATTTATTTAAATATATATTTAATCTTTACGAAAAAAAAAGGGAATATTGCGAAACTGGAATAATTTATTGTGCTAACTGTTTTACTGTTAAAAAATATAATCCAACCTGAAATGATTTTCAAATAATTGAGGCAGTCTACATAATGGGGAATTTCAGAGCCCCCAAGTAGAGTATCCTTTTAGCAAAGCTTCTGTTTCTGAGTGTGTGTGTGTTGTGATGGAGCCGCCAACACTGGTCAAAACATTCAAGTACAGTTCTTCCCAGCAGCCCATGTTTGGTGTCTTAGATTATCCTCTTCAGTACAGATCTTCATCTGCACACATCAATCCGACTAAATTCGAAGATATAACTTTCTCCTCCTACCTCAAATCCAAAGACCCTTTACAGAAACCCAAAGAAAACGTGGCTTCCGCCATTGACGACACAGAAATAAGCATATTCGATGCTCAGAAGTACTTCAGCGAACAGAGCGATCGTAACGACATGAGAACCAAGCAGCAAGAACTACCCAATGATCTGCATTCAGCTCCAAGATTGTCGTCGGTTTCTTCTGCAGATGGCTACGGCCGGAACTTCAGGACGAGGTCTTTCCACGCAACGCCGACAGCTTCATCGGAGGCGAGCTGGAACAGCCAGACTGGTCTGCTGGCGAATCCGCCGGGATCGGTCGGAGTTTCCCTGAGGAACTTCTCGTCCGATGATGGGAGGAGGAGAAGCTCTATTGCGAGGAAATGGATATTTGGACGCAAGTGTTGCTGCACGGGCAAGAAATCTGTTCAGGTTAAGGAAGCAATAACCTCAGACTCCGAACATGGGGGACCAGTGATCACGTCTGAGAATAACAACAATGGTAAAGCCAACTATTTGTACGCAAAAAGGGATTCTTACAAGGCAAAAGCATCGTCTAGTGTGTCCCAGAGAAGTTCAATCACGAGCGACATCCTGGAAATCCACCAACACAAAGTTATGGCACCGAATTCTCTGAGGATGTCGCCGGAAAATGAATTTCCGGCTGCTGATCCGCCGCGTCAGCAGCGGATTTCTGCTTCCGGACGGACTTTCGCCGATGGACCCGGTGGATTTTCTTTCCCCATCCTGAGTGCATCCGCACAGGCTGCAAAACCTGGCCTAAAAGCAATCATAACAAAAGCAATCATTAATCCCCTCGAAGACCCTCCTCGTGATTCGTTGGAAGTTTTCCAGCCAATGCACGATAACCCATCTGTTTCCAGGCCTCCGTCGATGGATAATTCGGCGAATTCTCGACCCCATTTCAATCCTGGAAGCCCAATCGCGCGCGTGGTGAATAATACAGACGACGATAATGGCAGCGACGCAAGTTCCGACCTGTTCGAAATCGAGAGTTTCTCGACGCAGACAACTTCTTACCCAACGTACCGCCGGAGAGATTCGTTAGACGAAGCTCCGACGTTCAATGCAAGAAGATTCGCATCTGCCAATGGCCTCACTCTGAACAACAACAGCAACATTCAGTACGGCAGAAGAAGCCTAGACGAGCCGCCGACGCCGAGCGTCGCCGCCACAGAGTGCTACGCCCCCAGCGAAGTGAGCATCGACTGGAGCGTCACCACCGCCGAGGGCTACGACAGGGCCAGCATCTCCAACTTTTCCGTCTCCGCCTCGGATATAGGTACGGCGGCGTTCTTGCGGCAGCGGCTGCAGGAGGAATCGGTCGGCGGAGACAGTGGGAGGAGGAAGGGGAACGGAGGAGGAGGGCTGCTGTTGATGAGCTGTCGGCAGGAGAAGGCAGTGAGCGTGGGCCCACAGCCGGTGAAGTGTGCCCCGGCTGAAGGCCCACCGATCTTCCCGGTGCATGTGGGTGGTAGGCCACCGCGGGCGAATAAGCCGCCGCTAGCAAGCGATCACTCGGCGCGGCTGTCGCTGGCTTTTGCGGCATGAGAGAGCTGTGATGTTTTGTTTTTGCCGGGAGAGGGTGGCGGCAGGGGATCATGGGTGGGTGGTGGTGGTGGTGGTTTGCTTGAATTGGCAGCACCTGTCTAGTCTTTTTCACGCACTGTTTTCATCGTTTATGTGCATTTTATGGAAATCTTTGCTGTGTTAAAATTGTTTGCATTTTTGGTTTTGTGTGTGATGTTTAATTTTTTTAATTTTTATCAACAAAATTGCTTTCCACAATCATTTACTATATATCTTCTCCTAATTATTTTTAAAATTTTCTATTTTTAATTTATATTCTCCAAACATACTCACCTTTCTTCATATTGTGTTGGTGCTCGTATTTGAAATTAAATTAAGATGACGAATTAAAGTAGAGATTCAAACCATCCACTCGTCCAAATTAATGTATTTCATGTTATTGCATATTTCTTCTTTCATTTGTTTGAAATTCTTTTCCGTAATCAGATTCTTAATTGCCCAAAAAAGCACAATATAACATTTAATATCTTTATAATTAAATTTATATCACTGCAAAATTGTTTCAAACTCGAATCTAAACCAATTTTCCACACTTAATATTTAAAAATAAATAAAAAAATATCTGAATTGCAATAGTCTTATGGCATCAATGAGTGATTGTTTTGACATACACGCTGTCTAAGGCTTGGCCAAGAAAACTAAATTAATGTCATTAGGCATGTTTGATGTTTGACAAACGGCATTTCGATTTTTTTGGGCATGCAGGAGTACTGGTTGTTGAATGGGCCACCACCACTGGGCCGGCCCATATGAAGAATATTATAAGAAAACGAAATTAAACCCAACTCCACACGTTTCCGTTTCACACCAAAATCTAATTATTTTTGGGGGGTGGGACCAAATCTATTTTTTTGGACCAGATTTTTGTCCTAATGTTATAGATTTTAAAGTTTACTATATTTTATTTCCCACAATAATTTAACACCCGATGTCCATCCGACCTACAAAATTTTAAAAATTAGGAATTGATTATTCCACATGCAAGAATATAATATTTATTTTTTAAAAAAAAGTAATACTTTTATTGATAAGATATAATACATTTTAAATAATCACAAAAAATATTATTTTACCTTGAGAAAATATTAGGTTCGAAAATATGTGGCCACTCGCACAACAAATATCGAATTCAGACATTTTATTACTGATTTAAATTGGATCGGCTAGAAATTATATATTTTTACAAAAATTCGATTTGTTGCATATATGAAAATTCACGTATTTCATGCATATAAATTATTGTGAATTTTATACTCAAATGGATGCTAATCCATCATCTTCTATAATTTTAAATCCAACAAAATTTAATTTATAGTATTATTTGTTTAATTAAAAAATATTACTTATTTAATTGAAAAGTATTACTACTGATTCATTACCTTAAAAATAGTAATACAAATACCAAGTTTCGTTAAGAGACAGTTAGTAGTTAGTTTCATCTATTAATGGAGTCGACCTTTCCGACAAGAAAATATTATTTAAAAAAAAAAAGAAGTAGAAGATATCTTCCTTGAGAAGCCTCCACCACAAGAGCAAAATCCTACAACACAAACTAAAATTCAAATTTGTATCAAAAGAACTGGCCATTTCCAATGGCTGCTCTTACTGCTTCTCTCACACCATCAAACAAATCACTCTTAATATTTTTCAGTACAAAAATCACTAATTTCACTTCTCCTCTATCATATTCGAATCCAAGAATCAAATTTGACCATTATGACTCGTACAAACTGATGAAAGTCTCAGTGAATTCTTATCGAATCACCACCCGGGGCGGCTTCGCTGATGAAGAAGAGGAGGAAGAAGAAATATGCAGCTTCGATGAAGCAGTTTCACTATTCAACAAAAGGGATTATTACAAATGCCATGATGTTCTTGAAGCTCTATGGAATAAGTCCCAAGAGCCCACCCGCACCCTTGTGCATGGGCTTCTGCAGTGTGCCGTCGGCTTCCATCATCTCTTCAACCAGGTTTAATTGCTTCCTATTCGTGTTTACTTATTCTTTGTTGAGAAAATTTATGTTTTTGCTCGGATTTGAATCACAATAGCTGATCCAAGTTGTCTTTGGACCAATGTTTTGCTAGGATAGGACGATCCTATTCTAGATCGTCCAAAAACATTGGACCAATTAGGCCATCGGATCTTTCAAGCTACCAATCAAATCCAACCTTTTTGGGCTAACAAATGGAGACCGAATACTTCATGTTTACTTATTCTTCAATGAAGAAAATTTCATGTTTTTACTAAGACTTGAATCGCCAATTGGCTGACCCAAATTATTTTCCGGCCAATGTTTTGCTAGGATAGGGGGAGACCCTATTTTAGATAGTCTCGAAATGAGCCATCGAGCCGGCCCAAAAATATTGGGCCAATTAGGCTGTTGGATCATTCAGGCTGGGCCCACTAACTCCAATCTTTTTGGGCTAACAAATAGAGATCAAATGCAATCTTTATTTTTGGGTTATTTGGGCTGAGTTCAAATTGCTACTTCTAAGAAAAAAATGTTGTTTTCTTGGACAGAATCACAAGGGAGCAATGATGGAACTTGGGGAAGGGGTGTGCAAGCTGAGAAAAATGAACTTTGAGAAGGGGCCATTCTATCAATTTGAGAGAGAGATTTCAGCAGTTCTGGAATTCATTTATCAGACTCAGTTAGAACAAGCTGCCTGTGAGTTTAATCTACTCCTTCTACATCATTTTTTTCCCTCCGAAGATCAGTTTTTGATATTTTTCTTACGTTCAAATCTTAGTTATAGAAACGACACTCTGTTTTAAACGAAGTGAATATTAATCTATTTATCATTGCTAAATTCTAGGCACTGAAGAATTTTGCATTGCAATGGATCAATCAGAGAGATCGTACCAACTTCTAGGGGGTTATGGAGCCGGAGAACGTCTCTATCACCTGGAAATCGATCGAAGCTGGAACGCTTACATTGTTTTCAGCCCTGATAAGTATCGAAGCAAATCCACAGAACCACCATGCATAAAAATACCTGTACTTCTAGCTTCTGAACAACATATGGTTGAATTGGAGTATTCATAGTTATCATTTCTCAAGAAAAAAATAATGTACCAGAAAACAGGAACAGAAAACTGTAATCAGAATGGTGAGTTTAAAACAAAACAGATCTACTTTTATCACAAGTCTGATCAACAAATGTAGACGATCGATATGAATTAAGACTAGCAGGAAAAAGAGATCAACTATGAAACAAGGAAAAAAGAATACTAGGCTGATCCGTTCTACAGGTGGGTGATGTTACACAATCAGAGAAGCGTATCTTCCCTTGCAGCGATTGCCTCCACGAGCATCCACGACCACTGAGCAGAAAACAATGATTCATCTGGGATTTTTGGCAGAGGAAATCAATAAGTATTTTTAAGGAATTAAAAAAAGATGAAGAGACTAATGAAGACGAATACCTGGGATGTTGCATATTAGTGAAGTCAGAATCATCAGGATAAATACTTCTCAACCTGACTCCTTGATCGGTAGCGGTACAAAACAAACTGAATAAGTATCTGAAAACTCATTAAGGAACTACAAGTCAATTATCAGTCCAGGAACATTCATGCTCAGATTCGAGGTGTAATTCAGCGACATATTTCAAAAAGATTCTGATTCTTTCTTATGTATTACTTTTTTTAACTTGGGTTAGCCAGGAGACGAGCATTAAAGGATACAAAAACATCAAGCAGCACGCATCCTCCTGAATCCACCAGCCAAGGAAGATTCGGACGTATTTTTGACCACTCTAAGCTGCTAACAAGGATGCTGTCCAGAAAAAAAAAGTACATTATGAGAGAGTTTTGGAAAGGGAGATTCTTCCCATCTTTGTTAAGTGCCGGGAGAGAAAAGGAATCAATAGCATAGAGAGAGTTTTGAAACAGGAGATTCTTCCCATCTTTGTTAAGTGCCGGGAGAGAAAAGGAATCAATAGCATAGAGATATAACAGTAAGAAGTTGCTCACCTTGCCACATATGTAGAATTTCCAATAACAGCAAAGACAAACATCCATGGATTGAGCCCCTAGTACAATAGATTGGTTAAAAACTCAGATTCAGAATGTTCTAAGACCTTGATGCATTAGCCCAAATGGTTATGATATGAGAAACAGAATTTAAGATGAAAACAATTTACGGTTATCTTTATTTAATAGTGAGGGAAAAAAATAATTCGTACCTCAGTATGTCCCCTCCTAATCTGCAAAAAATATACAAAAATCCAAGTTAGCCTTTATATGCTTTCCAGAATTCTTATTGAGTGATTGTTGACAATTAAATAGCAACCTAGATTGTATTCATTTATACCGATGCAACTTTGTTATATCATGTTTTGAAACGCACAATGTGCTTTAGAAAAGTTCTTCTTGATGATGATAATAAAACATTTTACTGTGAGATAATTAAGCAATTACAGCATGAAAAAAATCAGATTCAATAAATTACATTTAGGTAAATTTGGGGAAGCCGTCCACCCAAGTAAATAGCTGTCATTCCCCAACCAAAAAATGTTCCAAGCCCACTATTGTTAGTCAAGATCTTCGGTGTTGTATCTTGGGTAGCCTGCAGTGTTGATGATTGTAGAAATGAAATCAGAAGTCTACTTCAGTTCACAGTAATTGCAGAAAAAGGATTGTTTAAAGATATAATGTTAAATATGCATTATAAACATTCTCATAGTAAGCTTCAATCACATGCATGCACATGCAATCATTAGAATGGTGATCCAAGCAGACCATATAAGAGCTTGGCTAAAATATGAAATCTTTATACGAGCTTGAAGATTTATGAAGGAAAAGTACCATGTCCTCCATGGATGAAGAACAAAAAACATATAATTCAAGAGAGGCAGTTCATAACAAATAATTAGCTGGAAAGGCATGTAAATTAAGAAACAACTGGATAAAAAAAATCAATCAATCAAAAGCACATTACAGCATTTGCCTCTAAAAGTTGTCTTCCCACTGGCAGCACAATGCCTCCTTTTGGGCTTTCGGAAACTGTGTTGTTTCCAAGTCTTTCTGTCATCAGTTGGTTGTGGCTTCCAAGCAAGAATGTCAATAAGGATACCTGAAGTACAAGAATGTCAAAACTAGATTCAAGAGAAGAATTACTGATTCTGGTATTCCAATTTTACGTGAACTATTCCAATACAATAAAAGTGAAAAATCACATGAACGCTATAAGAAGCTCACCACACACAGCATAGTTTTGATTTTTGGGGGAGCAGACTGTGATGGTCTGAATTCACCAAGCAATGGTTCTTTGAACCAGTGTTGTTCAATATCCACATCAGGACTTCTTACAGCAGTGAAAGATCCTGGAGTAGGTATATGGCTCACCGAGAGAGATCTTGCAGACCTACAAAACACACACTCAGAGTCAGTGATCTAGAAATACCCAAATTCCCAAAGTTTTCTAGTTCTTCCAAAATCCCAAACATAGCTCATTTTTAAAATATAAAGGAAATTATTACTAACATAAAGTATAGTTCATTTGAACTATCTGGACTGGAAGCAATAAGAATAGGCGAGCTTGGCCGTCTATCTGAAATCCTGTTTTTTTCAGAATCAGCATCATAATTGAGCTCTATTCTGTCCACAGCGCCGGCTTGCACAACCTTGAGATACATTGTAACATACCAAAAAAAATAACTATAAATTATGATGTATACATAAATATAGTACCTTTTCCCTGCTTATTTGTTTTTTGGAAAAAAAAACATTTTGCCCCCTATAATTACAAAAAAAATTACCGTTGCCCCTTGTATTTTATTTTGTAACTTTATTGCCCCTATAATTTTTTTCTTAACTTTTTTTTTTTTTTTTTTTGTAACTTCTTTTGCCCCTTTATACTTCAATTTTCTATAGCAATTCGTAAGTTCAAACCTCCTGCCGCCTTTTCTTGGACTTCAGTCGTGGATAGATGTATCCGTAGTATACAGTTTGTGAGGCAAGAATCATGGTAGTCACTGTATATAACTGCAAGCAATCGCAAGAAATGCTGATTATCGAACCTGCTTGTCACGACTGGCAGAAACTCGAATTTGAAAGCAAGAATGATGCAGAACAGAAGATACGTACCACCGCCACATAATATTGTGTTGGAAGCTGCAAATCAAAAGCATGGGTTAAACATTCTACCACACAGGATTGAGAGCCTGCTAGGTCTCTGAATAGGGCTCAAGTCTCTAATACAAACGAAGTATTGTGTATCTATAAGTGATAGCTATAAAACACAGATCAAACATATTATCTAAAAATCAATAACTGTACAGTGATACACAACACAACACATAAGACCATAGCCATGTTTTCCGTGTCAGTGGATTATTACCTTTTTCAAATGACACATTCAGAAATAACAAGAATTTCTTTTGAGTTTTGTTCCATTGCTCATGAGATATGCTGAAAAGACTATTCCAGTGGAACGAATTATGTCCATAGGTATCTCTTTTAAGCCACAAAAAGTGGGTGTTATGAAGATGAACCCATTAATGGCAATGTACATATAAGTAAACAAAACCCCCAAGAAAAGATAAAAGAAAGCTAAAACATATTCCATTTTCTGTTTCTAGTAAGAAGAAATAAAGATTAAATAAATCACGTCACTATAATGATAAGCATTCAAAATCAACAATTTTACACAGTACTTCTTTGGTTATCACAGCCAATGTTTCTGCATTCAATAAATTACTCAGCAGTTTCAACCAATCAGGCAGAAATCAGTTTTAGCTAAAGTTGTCTGAGGATCAATGACAGGTTACAAAAAGGTCATGCATTTTATTATTCTCAAGAACACACAAGCTTTATTATTAGGAAATATGTTTCACTCAGAAACTACAGCATCGGAAAACAACTTACAGTTGCGGGTTCTAATATGCAGCCAAAAAGGTTGAAAAAATCTCTGCAAAAGAAGTATTTAAGAAGTAACTGGTCAGCCAAAATGAAAAACCAACAAAAAAAGAAAGAAAAAGCAAACATACTAGAGAACAATTGAGTATAAATATCGAAGAAAGAAAGCCCGAAACATAAAGTAGCAATCAAGAAGTGTATCTGGTTTTGTGAGAAGTTTTTGCATTTACAGAATCTTCTTTTTGAAATATTCTACTAGGCAAATAATTTTTGAAGCTTATAGTGAACTCAGGGTAAAACCTGGAAATCTATAGCATTTAAGCATGTAATTGAACGACAGATTTCACATGAAAACCCAAAACTACAACTCCTTCATGATACAAAATATGATGTTGTAGGTCCTATAAATTTTTTCATCGGAACCATCGACATCAATGATATCCAAAGGTAACATAATCTCCAAGAGGAAATTTGGCATATACGACGACGCCCAAATAAAGTGGATTTTGTTATGCAGGAATTTAATATACACATAAAGTGAGAATATTGTCGACAATTAACGCTAAAATCATCAAGCAGTTTCATAAACAAATTATACATGCCAAGAATCCTATACCATGGCACCCAGCCATGTAGCCAAAACTCCACTTAAATTTAATTTTTCATCAGTTTTTCCTTCCTAAAAGTCTAATTAATCTTTAGCTCACTATCAACTCAATTTTTTTGCTGTAATACTGATTACAAAGAATTACATCAGAACATTCTCAGGGAGCGCAAAGAATTCAACTTCAAACAATTTCCAAACAAAATCAATCCCATTGTCTTAGAAACTCCTTAGGTAACAGCTAACAAGATAGTCATCGACATAAAGAAACATGATTCACTATCAGTCGAATATTAATACGTAGTCAATCAATTTGCTACGCGGACAATACACAAAGTCGGCAACACAAAATCCTTGTAAAAATAAATAAAATGTATTACCCAACTATCCATGTCACAAGAAACAAAATGGAGAGACCCTTGGCAGACTTCTTCTTGTAATTGGTGGTGATCTGGGGTATTTCAGCCACACACCAACTGATTACACTAATCAAACCCAGAGCCAACGAAAACCCATGTCGCGTGCCGCAAATACAGTAACCCGTATGCCTCCTTACCCATTCGAAGCAATGCTGATCAACAGGGCACATCATTGATTTACCTCTGAGTAGCCCTACTTCAGACATGACAGAAACCTCAATCTATACGCACATCTACCAGCAAAAAAAAAAGGAAAAGAAAACAAATTCAAACATGCATTAGTTATCGTTCTCATTAACGGAAACAAAATATACAAGGAACGCCAGAACGATATACAAGGAATATCCAGCCGTGCACATAGTGAGAATTTTCAAATCGATGGGTCAGAAAAGGAATGTTTTTGATTCGATGAATTTGTATATCAAGTGACAGCGACAGAATCGCTGTACACATACAACGGCAACATGGGAATTGAAAATAGTAAAGTTCAGCGCGAAAAAAGTTGCAGAAAATTACAGAGAAGAAGGCGGTGGTGATTTTGAAGGCGCACTAGGTTTCTGGCGTGTGAATGGACGTGGAGAAATCTTTGTTACTGGGCTTTAGGGACAGCAGCTAGGATTCTCTGAATGGATGCGTTAGGGTGGCAATAACTGAACAAGCAAGTTCCAGTTGTTTTCAATTTTATGCCCCACTAAATTCGAAATTATCAATTAAGCCCCAAATCATCTTTAAATATGCAGTTGCTATAATAAGAGATATACATAAATATTTGCTATATATATATATATATATATATATATATATATTTTATTTGGAAGTGAATATCTGTTTCTATCTCTAAATAAATTAGTATGAGACCCCGTGTAATACACAAAAGTTATTTTTGTATATTTTTATTATTAAAAAATATGTTATTTATTATTAATAATAGTAGTAAAAAAATAATTATTATACATAATATTTAAGTTAATAATTTTCATATATGATTATGAATTTATTTCAAAAATTCAAGTCAAATATCATAATTAAAAAATTGAATAATTATATATCTGAATTATTTCATATAAAAAAATTAGTATATGAAATGTAATATAACAAAAATAATTAAAATTTATGCTAAAAATAAATTTTACATTTATATGAAGATATCCACGCACTTTCATAGCATATTTGAAGATTAAATTGTAACAAAAAATTCAAAATAAAGTACAATTATTTTAATTTTTCATTATTTGATTTTGAACGCACCTAATCTACTGTAATTTCGTTATTAATTTTTTTAGGAAATCTGAATATTGATTTGAAAATGTGTCAAATATTTTGTAAATCTAATATTAATGGCTAAAATCATGTAATATCTTTAATCAAAATATTAATAAATAAATAATATGTCACTACTTAGCCTATTTTACATTTTTATGTTTTCAATCATTTAACACAATTTTTTGTGTTTTATACAAAATTTATTTTAATAATATATATATATATATATATATATATATATATATATATATATATATATATATATATATATATATATATAAATATATATAAAGTAAACAACGTTTGAGTGGGAAAACAACAGTGGAAACATACATTTTACACACACACACACACACACACACACACACATATATATATATATATAAATAATGTGCGTAGATCATTATTTTAAGCACATATTTCTAGAAAATCTTGATAATTACTATAAAATAGAAAATCGTTTGTGGATTTTGTTTGATTAAATTTTCTAGAGTAATTAATAGTTGATTAATACAATATACAAATAATTTAGGAATTTAGGAATATATTATTTATAGAATGAATAAATTTTAAGTATGTAAATTTAGGTGGGAAAATATATTTAAAAATAATCATTTTACTTATATATATGTATATATATATAGATTACACCTTATTAAGATTATAAAAAATTTAGAAATTATTTTCTTCAAATAAAAAATAGAAATTACAAGTGAACCTAAAGAAGATATTAGAGTACGTCTCCTGTGAAACGGTTGCACGTGTAACACGATTTAAGATATTACTTATGTAACTATAAAATATTACTTATTTAACTATAAAGTATCACTATTTTTTAAGGTAACTAATCAGTAGTAATACACTTTAAAAAATAGTAATACTTTAATAAGTAATACCTTACATCGTGTCACATATGCAACCGTTTCACATAAATTTTTGCGAAAATATTATGGACTCGAATTCTTATATGGACCTAATGTGCGCACTTTAATTAACCGTTTGAATCAAATAAAAAATTAATTTATTTACGAAAAGAACATTAGGTCTGTTAGGAATTATGAGCTAGAAAAATATATTATCATTTTTATTATTATTATTATTTTAAATTCATATAATATCACTTGATTTATTGTATGTTTTAATTATTTACAAGTTTAAGCTTAACATATTTGAATTAATAGGCTTCTCAATAAAGACTTTTAATTGAAGAATGAAACAATTTGAGTGCAAGTATTTCTCTCTAATTAAAATGTAACTCGTCAAAATGTTAAGTTAAATAATAAATAAATAAATTTTAAAAATGTCTTTTTAAATAATCAAATATTTTCAAAATAGTAAATTGATTAATTTTAAATTTGCATTATATGTTCATTTATTTCATATAACCAAATTCATCAGATTATTGAATCTAATCCAACATTATAACTCAAAGATATTCCAATATTATTTTTTAAGTATGCAGTTTTTATATTTTATTTTAAAACAAAATATGAATATTAAATTAGAAATTGTAAATAAGTATTGATTTGATATATTTATGTAATAAATGGATAATAAAAAGTTATATCATTTTCAAATTATTTTTAAAAATGTGAAAAGGAAAAAGAATACATTTTGCAGGCTGTGTCAGCGGCCCCCCTCCCACCCCCCTTCGGTCTTTCCCCCTCTTCATGCGCCATAGCACCGCCTAGACACCTCGCCCCCCTTCTTTTTTTTTTTTTTTTCTTCTTTTTCTTTTTGGTAGAGACAACTATTTTCACGAAAAAACATTTTTTTTGTAATTACTATCAATTGTATTGTTTTTATATATATACTAGTATATTTTTTCATGTGGTACACGAACATATTATTATAATATAATATTGTTAAACTTTTTAAATGTATAATATTAATATTTTTAAAAATATATATAAGCATAATTATAATAAGGGCATAAATA